>CM061561.1:197962291-202962291 GCA_030864225.1 Capsicum baccatum var. pendulum
ATCACCTTGTCTTTTGATGGAGGGAGAGTCTTAAAACCTTTTTTAAGATTTTGATTGCTCTCGGAAAGAACAAATCTCCAAAACAATTGAACTACGGAAGAGATCCTTATTTTAGTTTTACATGTGCTCTCGTGATACTTTTGTGATGTTTTAGGCTATGCGAAGCTTGTTCATGCTTGATTTGATTTTTGAGAATGTATGATGCAATGTATCTTGCAACAGATTTCAATTACTGTGTATCTATCTTCTATTTGCACCTATTTTTGTTAATCATTCAACATATAGCTACGTGCTGAACGTGTATGTCATGTCAATATTATTAACTTGATGATTTTACTTTATCTCTATCCTGAGAGGTAAAGAAGTTGTTTCCGATAAATCCTCGATTGAAGGAAAAACATATCAAAATAAATTGAAAAGAACAATGAAAATAAAAAACTCGTGAAAAATACTATTAAAATTATGTCAAAACGCTCTTATAAATCCATACCCAATCTTGAAAGATATGATCCAAGAGATCAACTCTATGAATGATCATATGCAAATTAAAAGTCAAGAACAGAGAAATTCAAAACACATTGATCACATATGAAGAAATAATATGAAAAAACAAATCCATCAAATACAAGTTTCACCAAAAGAAAGGCACGATAATTGTGAAGGAATGTTGAAAAAGAAGAGAAAGAACTATAGTTGTATACTTGCATTACGTAGTTCTAATTAAGGAAAATACTTATATATGTAAAATTAATTTTAAAGTCCTAGATTTTAGAATTTCTTGCCTAGTCAATAAGGAAAGGTTTTGAAGAGCGAAAAATAATATTAAAATATAAGAAAATTATAAAAAGACGATTTTGTCTATTGCCGAGTCTTTTAATGAAGGGCAAAAAAATTAAATAACATTTCTAAGGGTCTTTAACACTTTTAATATATTATAGATCATAGATATAGATTATAGATATAGATATAGATTATAGATATAAATATAGATAGATTAATGAGATAACGCACAAATACTTCTCCTAATTATACTCAAAGTTGTAATACATAACTAAATTTTATGGGGTCCTATTAACCCCTAAACCCACTCTTCTTGTATTTTTTACTGACGTGGTTGTCAAGTAGCAAATTAATTTTCACTCCTTTTTCTATTGACTTGGAGCTATGTCAGTCAAAAGGAATACAAAAATACAGAAAAAGTAAGTTTGGAGGGGGCAGAGAGGGGTTAATATGAACCCTGTAAAGTTTAAGTGTGGCATTAAAAATTTTGGGTATAATATTACAAATATACTGTCATAGAATTATTCAAATATTTGACAAAAGATAAGTATATTAATTCTAACCGAAAAGTGAATGACTTTTTATGTGAAATAACAAGTCAATACTACTAAAGCAAATATATTGAAATATAAAATATAACATAAATTCAACTTTTTAAATGAAAACAAGTTAACATAATACTCTTTTATCAAATTTCTACATAATTTAAATAAATATAATTCAAATAGCAAAACAAAAAATGTAAGTCTACAACCTCAGCCAACAATGAATTCTACTTTAATTAAAAAATTAAAATTCTTAAAGCACGTATACTAAACGAAGAAAATAATTAACAAATAAATAATGTGAGCAATTACATGAAATCTCAAAAAGTAAAGCTTGGAAAATGAGAAGTAAAGAAATTAAATATAAATAATGTAACATTAAAAAAAATACATTTTTCAAAAAATTAAAATAATAAAATCAACAAAAATTCAAACTAAAAGAAACAAAAGATCAATCTAAAATAAAAAAATAAAGATAAAAATGGAAAAGAAGAAATTAATTACAGCTCTTGATTACCATCAACTCACAACTTCCTGTGAATTCACAACTGACAAATTAATTACCTGGTCAGCTAATTGCTCAAATATGAAATTACACTCCATTACATCAAATTTAATTCTTAGCTGTCCAAACAAGCCCTAAAAGAATCAAAATAAGGAATTGGTAAAGTGTATTGAAAAATTAATGCATGCATTAGTTTAATGTGTATTGTTAATACTTTGTTTAATATACTATTTCACCTTATGTATAAATGCAAATATTAATTATATACTCTATTATATATTGAGGTGTATATTACTATTATTTCAAAATCTATGATACTAAAAATGTAATGGATCCAATACATTTATTAACATAATTAAAGACACTATTATCATTCAAAAAAATTTCCACATCTTTTCCAACATATATATGAAAGATAATTTTATAATTTTTTTTAAATTATTAAATTCATATTATTTTTTAATACATTAACCAAATAATACATAAAAAAAATATATATAATCATAACTAATACAAGCATAATTAACACAAATCAACAAATGTTGGTTTGTATTGTTGGTTGTATTTCATACCGGTAATAAGAAGTTCAAACGACTCTTGGCACAACTCAGCATTCCCTATCATTTTCTCCGTAAAAGCAACAAACTTTTTGCTATTTTGAGAGTAAGTCACGTGCTAAGCTTGTTTTTCTTGGATTTTGGGTTCTATTTTTGTTGCTTGTTTTGCTTTCCAACTTGAACCTTTTTGTTTATTAGTGTGATCACTTGTTGTCTTTCAATGCTGGTTCAGAGTTGTATGGTTTTGTTCTTCAACATGGTTAATCTTTGAAAATCAACACACCTCTTTTCAATTTTCATTGTGAATTTGGCCCTTGGTGGGTATCTCAAAAAAAAAAACTGTTTTTTGTAGCTTAGTTGTATTGAGAGTTTTCTGGATAAGATTAGTTTTTCTTCAGATTAAGAAAAAGTCTATTTCATTTGGTGTTGTGGTTTGATCTTGTTTTTCCATTGTTTAGCCAATCGTTGGAAAAATTGTTCTTTGTGTCTGATGTTCTTTGATTATGCTTGCTCCTTACTCTTTAGCCTAAAATGTTTGTGGATGTTTCTGGATGAGCATGTTTAAGAACTAGGCTGGTTCTTGTTCATGGTTAATCTTTGAATGCGAGCACGTGGTTTGGGCTTCATTGTTGTTTTTCGTTGTGATTTTGGTCCTTTGTTGGCAATCTTGAAAAATAAAACCTATTCTTTGAGACATTTTTGGAATTAAGGTTAGATAATCTTTGGATTAAGCAAAATCATGGTTGTGTTTCATTTGGGGTTGCAGTTTGATACTGTTTATTCATTGTTTATATGGTCATCAGGAGCCATCGTTAGAAAAATCAGTTCCTTGTGTCTGATGTTCTTATTTTGTAACAGAACTTAGTAGGATTAGCTAGCTCCTTGACTCTTGCAGTCCGTTATGTACTTTCTTGTCCTTCAATTTCTGGTATTACTTGTTGTTCCTTGTGCCTCGATTATTATGTTGGATTGATGTAGTTTTATTCTGTTATTAACCATTGTCGTTGTTACTGTTATTGTTAACATTTTTTGTTTCTTGTACTTCCGTTCTTGTTCGGGACTGCTTTGGATTGTTTTTCAAAAGTGATTGTTACCTGAAATGATTTGTTTATGTTTCTGGATGAGGGTGTTTAAGAACTAGGTTTTTTTGGATTAATATGAATTGTTTCTGTGCAACAACAGGATGTAACATATAAGCATGTATTTATTTTGTGGGCATACGAGTAACATAAATTCTGAAACAAAGTGATGTGGAAAACGAGATGTAGTGGGATGGCTGACGTCTTGGATTTCAAAGCATCACCGATCATCACCTATTTCAAGTATGTATAGTTGCAGTCTAAGATTTCAGTTACATTAGATTTGCAGTATTTATTAGCGTGATGTACATTAATTGCTCTCATTTCTAGCATTTAGCATTTCTTAAAGATCTGGAGGACGCGAATTAGGGCAGAAGGCTAGGGTCAGTTTGGGTCGCTAGTGTAGGGAATTACTTGGTGGGGGTATTATTCTTGTTATGATACCTTGTTCCATGTTTTATTACGAATCTGTGTGCTTTTCTCTGTTTTTATTACTTATGGGTGCCGTATTTATGTTATGAAATCTTGTTCTGTGCTTTACTATGTATTTGTGCGGTATCTCGTGTCTTGAGCCGGGGGTCTATCGGAAACAACCTTTCTACCTCTTTGGAGGTAGAGGTATGGACTGTGTACATCTTACCCCCCCAGACCCCACTAGGTGGGAATACACTTGGTTTGTTGTTGTTGTTGTTGTAGCATTTCTTAAAGATGTTGATCATAGACTATTGGCTGCTAGTTGCACCCGATAATCTAGAGATGGCAGATGCCTTATGATTATGTCTTAAAGCATCAATGTTCCAGTTAATTGTTATTAATTTGATTTGTTTGTATCTGTCTCGGGCTCTCTCTCTCTCTCTCTCTCTCTCTCTACCTTTTCTCTAAACCAAAGCCATCCCTGGCCCACGACCCCCGTTGCCGACCTCTGGCGCCGGTCCGACCTCCGGCCCTCGGCGCCGACCCCTGTCGCCGCTCCCCGCCGCCCCCTTCGCCGACCTCTGGCGCCGACCCGCTCCCCCCTCTGTTCATACCTCAACGGCACCCGCCCGGCGCCGCCATCGGTGAAACAGCGCCGCCACCTCCGCCACAGAAACAGCTGGCCACCTCCGCCATAAACCCCAACTCCGGCTCCGGACCGGCGACCGAGGACCGGCGACCCTCTCTATCTCAGCACCAGCAGCCGCCGCTCTCTCTAATTTCTGCCTCCAGTAGCGCCGTCTCTCTGTCACCGGAACTCCCCGGAGCCCGATCTACGTTGGATTTTGGTTTCCGACTTGGTCTAAAAGCGTAACCCGGTGACTTCTAACCTTTGTTATTTCAGTATTTCATCCTGCGTATTATGTTAGTACTATCTTCTGTATCTTGACTTGCATTTGATTTGTTGATATTATCTGTTGTCGTTTCTTCCACTGCTTTTATTGGGTTATTTGGTTATCGGCTCGGGGCTCTGTTTAAGGCTTTGGGTGTTGAGTCCAGTGGTGTTTGCTCTCCATTTGACTTTAGTTTTGCTTCTTCATTATTTCTTCGAATTTGTGTGAGCCTTGTATTTCTTGCTACTGCTTTGCTACTACTATTATTTATATTCTCTTATATTTTCTTGTAGTAATGGCTATGGGCGGTGATGGTTGGATAGGGTCATGTCCGAGGGGGTTGGGGCGTGGGGCTGTTGTGGGGGCAGGGGATGAGAAAATGGCGGGAGTGGGTGGAAGGCCAAGGTTTGGCCTCAGGGGTGGTAGAGGAAGACGTGGGGATAGTGAGGGTAGGCTGAGGGTTGGGTCTTGGAATATAGGGACCCTTCAGGGTAAGTCCATAGAGCTTGTGAAGATTCTTAGAAAGAGAAGGATTAATATTGCGTGTGTTCAAGAGACCAAGTGGGTAGGGTCTAAGGCTAGGGATGTGGATGGTTACAAGCTGTGATACTCTGGGAGTGAGAGGCATAGAAATGGAGTTGGCATCTTAGTAGATGAAGAGCTTAAAGATCAGGTAGTAGAGGTAAAGAGGATCAACGACAGGTTGATGACTATTAAGTTGGTCATTCAGGGGTTTACCCTGAACATGTGTAGTGCTTATGCGCCGCAAGTGGGCTCGGGGGAGGAGGAGAAGAGGCGGTTTTGGGAGGCTTTGGATGAGGTGGTGAGAAGCGTGCCTAGCTCGAAGAAGATTATCGTAGCAGGAGATTTCAACGGGCACATCGGGGCGTTACCGGGAGGCTTTGGGGATGTGCATGGTGGTTTTGGTTTTGGGGAAAGAAATGAAGAGGGGACTACTCTATTGGATTTCGCGAGGTCCTTTGGGCTGGTGGTGGTGAACTCGAGCTTCCCGAAGAAGGACGACCACCTGATCACCTTTCAAAGCGCGATAGCCAAGACCCAGATTGACTTTTTGTTGCTTAGGAAAGGGGATAGGGTGTTGTGTAAAGACTGTAAGGTCATCCCGAGTGAGAGCCTTTCGACACAGCATAGACTCTTGGTTATGGATTTGGGTATAAAGAAGAATAGAAAGAGGAGGGGTGCGGAGTGTCGACCTAGAATTAAGTGGGCGGCTTGACGCCAGTAAATGTGTGGGAGATAGGGGAGAAGATGGCGGGAATGGGGGTGTGGGAGTGTAGGGGGGACGTGGATAGTATGTGGGATAGGGTGGCTAGGTGCATCAGAGAGAATGCAAGTGAGGTGTTGGATGTTTCTAGGGGCCGGGTCGGGCATCATCGGGGGGATTGGTGGTGGAATGAAGAGGTTAAGAAGAAAGTGGGGACCAAGAAAGGGGCGTATGCTAAGTTGGTTGAGAGTAAGGACGAAGAAGAGAAGCGGGTGAACAGGAAAGAGTACAAGCTAGCTAAGAAGGAGGCTAAGTTAGCAGTTACGGCGGCTAAGACAGCCACTTTTGAGAGCTTGTATGCAGGGTTACAGGGGAAAGGAGGGGAGAAAAAGTTGTTTAGACTCGCTAAGGATAGGGAGAGGAAGGGTCGTGACCTCGACCAGGTGAGGTGCATTAAGGGGGAGGACGGTTCAGTGTTAGTGGAGGACGGCCATATTAAGAATAGATGTCAGTCATACTTTCATAGGCTCTTGAATGACAAAGGGGATAGAGCTATTGTGTTAGGGGAGCTGGAGCACTCAGAGGAGTGTCGAGATTTTAGTTATTGTAGACGTTTTAGGGTAGAAGAGGTTAGAGAGGCTGTTCGCAAGATGCGAAAGGGTAGGGCGACGGGGCCGGATGAGATACGGTGTAGTTTTGGAAGTTCGCTGGAGAGGCTGGTGTAAGGTGGTTGACTGGATTGTTTAACGAAATCTTTAAGACAACAAAAATTCCCGAGGCTTGGAGGTGGAGTACCATGATCCCTCTCTATAAGAATAAGGGTGACATCCAGAGTTGTAATAACTATAGGGGGATTAAGTTATTGAGTCACTCTATGAAGATTTGGGAGAGAGTGGTTGAGGTGAGGATGAGACGGATAGTGTCTATTTCGGAGAACCAGTTTGGATTTATGCCTGGCCACTCGAGAACGGAGGCAATTCACCTGGTACGGAGGCTGGTGGAACAGTATAGGGAAAGGAAGAAGGACCTGTATATGGTGTTTATCGACCTGGAGAAGGCATACGACAAAGTCCCCAAGGAGGTTCTTTGGAGATGCTTGGAGGTAAGTGAAGTCCCGCTGGCATATATCAGAGCAATTAAGGACATGTATGATGGAGCAAAAACTCAGGTGAGGACAGCGGGAGGAGACTCAGAGCATTTCACTGTCTCGACAGGATTGCATCAGGGATCTACTCTTAGTCCCTTTTTGTTTGCTTTGGTGATGGATGTGTTGACTCGACATATTCAAGGGGAGGTGCCTTGGTGTATGCTTTTTGCAGATGATGTAGTTTTGATTGATGAGACGCGAGGGGTGTGAATGAAAAATTAGAGGTGTGAAGACAAACGCTTGAGTCTAAAGGGTTCAGGTTGAGCAGAAGCAAGACAGAGCATTTGGAATGCAAGTTTAATGACGTGAGGCTGGAGAATGAGGTGGTAGTGAAGTTGGAATCACATGGGTATGTAAGAGGGATAGTTTCAAGTATCTCGGGTCCGTGATCCAGGGTAACGGCGAGATTGACGAGGATATCTTGCACCGTATTGGGGCGGGATGGATGAAGTAGAACCTCGCGTCGGGGGTGTTTTGTGATAAGAAGGTGCCGCCCAAGCTTAAAGGCAAATTCTACAGGGCGGTAGTCCGTCTGGCCATGTTGTATGGAGCGGAGTGTTGGCCAGTTAAGAACTCCCACATCCAAAAAATGAAGGTGGCAGAAATGCGGATGTTGCGTTGGATGTGTGGGCTAACTAGAGGGGATAGAGTTCGGAATGAGATTATCAGGGAGAAGGTTGGTGTGACTCTAGTGGAGTATAAGATGCGGGAAGTCCAATTGAGATGGTTCGGACATGTGATGAGGAGGGGCATGGATGCCCCGGTTCGTAGGTATGAGAAGCTAGCGTTGGATGGTTTTAGGCGGGGTAGGGGTAGGCCGAAGAAGTACTGAGGTGAGGTGATTAGGCGGGACATGGAGCAGTTACAGCTCACCAAGGACATGACCCTAGATAGGAAGATCTGGAGGACGCGAATTAGGGCAGAAGGCTAGGGTCAGTTTGGGTTGCTAGTGTAGGAAATTACTTGGTGGGGGTATTATTATTGTTATGATACCTTGTTCCATGTCTTATTACGAATCTGTGTGCTTTTCTCTGATTTTAGTACTTATGGGTGCCGTATTGATGATATGAAATCTTGTTCTGTGCTTTACTATGTATTTGTGCGGTATCTCGTGTCTTGAGCCGGGGGTCTATAGGAAACAACCTTTCTACCTCGTTAGAGGTAGAGGTATGGACTGCGTATATCTTACCCCCCAGACCCCACTAGGTGGGAATACACTGGGTTTGTTGTTGTTGTTGGTTTGTATCTGTCTCACTTTTTCTGAACTATTCATTGGCTACACTGCTTTGCTAATCAATTTGAAGATGAAATAAAAAAAGTTACTTTTTTGATGAGTTTGTAGATGAATGATCTTATGCTTTGACATGAACGAAACTAACTTATTTCATGATTGTTGCTTCCGTAAAGAAGCCTCCCTACCGTGGGTTTCTGGGGAGTGAGCAGTAGGAAATGGTGAAAAGTTATCTCCCGTTCCATTTTTATTTTGGGATTTGGTTTTGCCGACTTTAGTTTTTCAGGCACAAGCTTAATTTTCAATTTAGCTGTGCATCTGGATTTAGCCTATAATGGTGTACTGATGGTGGTTCTTTGTATCACCGAGATGGATAATCCTTGTCTGAAAAATAACTGAGAACTTATCCTCCTAAGTAATTACTTCACGATCTTTGTTTTTGTAAGGAAATTACACTTTGTGCTCCTTATTCTAACTGCATTCACCAGTGTTTTCTCCCACTTTAAAAACGCACAGCTCACAAGTTACTGGTTTAGATTAATATTTTTAGAATGAGGCCTATTTCTTTAGTTGATTCAAGCACTGTGAGTCATACAGTCCTAAAGCCTAAACTACTATGTGATATGGCCTTCAACTGTTCCTTTTAATTGTTGAAGCACATAAGTTAATATTCTTTAATTATTGATATCCGTGGTGTCCTAACCCGCTTGCGCACACCTTGACTAATTCCATGAGATACCTGTCAGCTCCCACTCGCAACAAGTATTAGGTGACTCTTTCCTCGAAGGCTTTGTGTTTTTTCGTTTCTAGTATTTGAACCTGAGATCTCATAATACTAAATCATTTCATTGACAACTAGGCCACGCTCTTTGGTGCACACATAATTCAATATAGCTACCAGTATGTAAAAGAGCATGAAAGGAAATTTCCTTTTGCGATTTTTGTCTTTGATATGGAGCTTTGGAGTTTGACCTTCACAAGGTGTTTTGTGCTTCCTTTTTGTGGTTTCCTCGCCATCATCACGTAACAAAAATGATGAGACTAGCACCCAAGAGTGTCAGCCTAGTATAGCATTGAACTGTAAGATTCATAATATTCTAGAAAGATAAGGTGATAAAGGATGAACACATACATCATATTAGTTTTAGATTATCCAACTACTCGGTATTTGTCAGCCTTTTCAGGCTATACTTACCATCTAACTAAGATAGATGGACTGCTATTCAATTTTTTAAATTTAAATTTATTTCCTCTTATATAAAAGGGGCTCTAGCCCATTGTTTTGCTCAATTTTTGCTATCCAGAATAAATAAATAAATTACCTATTGTCAAGTAAAAACAAAATCATCTTTGATTCTAAATCATACTTTGAATAACTCGTATACCTAGAATCTTATTTCTGGCATCAAAGGTGTGACCAATGAAAAGGAAATAAAACCACGAGGCTTCAGGTTTTCCGCTCGGAGGCTAAAACCATGGCCATTCCTTCTATTGTCTAAGCCGTGGTGTGTAGAATTTTTTTGTACCCTTATCATAGGAGATAGGAAGTACCCCATAAATTGACGAGGTGTGTGCATGTGGCCTAGATACCACTATGATAAAAAGAGAATCTCTTTAGTCCGTTTATAAAAGAATGGCCCCTTTTGATTTTTGGCAATACTTTATTTTAAATTTCTACATGGCATATTTAGGACCATAAGATTAAAGGGCATTTTGGTACATTTGACACAACTATAATTTAAGGCCACAAGATTCAAATGTCTTTTTTATTTTCTTAAACTTTGTGTCAAGTCAAAGTAGGTCATTCTTTTTTAAACGGAGGGAGTATCATTTTTTGTTTCTTGTACTTTCGTGACTTCTTGTTCGAGGCATCTTTGAGTTGTTATTCCAAAATGATTGTTACCTAAAATAATTTGTTTCTGTTTCTAGATGAGCTTGTTTAATAACTATTTTTTTTTTTGGATTAATACAAATTATTTTTTCCAGCATCAAGATGTAACGGATAATCATGTATTTATTTCGTGGGCATACAAGTACCATAAATTCTAAAGCGAAGTGGCGCACAAAATGAGATATAGTGGGATGGTTGGCGTCTTTGATTTCAAAGCATCACCAATCGTCACCTATTTCAAGTATGTATAGTAGCAGTCTAAGATTACAGTTACATGAGATTTGCAGTATTGACTAGCATACATGTGCATCAAATGCTCCCATTTCTGGTATTTAGCATTTCTTGAAGAATTTGATAATAGATTATTGGTTGTTGTTTGCACCCGATCAATCTTGAGATGACAGATGTCTTATGATTATGTCTTAAAGAAAAAATGTTCAAGTTAATGCTTGTCAATTTTATTGGTTTGATTTTGTCTCACTTTTTGTGAATTATTCATTGGCTACAGTGCTTTGCTAATCAATTTGAAGATGATTGGCTTATATATTTGACTGATTTTGACATATTAGCACTTGCTTAAATTGTCAAAAATGTACTTACAAGACAATTTGTGTTGCTTATAAAATTAGCCAAACACCCACTTAAACTTTAATAAATATGTAAAACTTTTTTAGCATCTAAAATTTTATTATTATTAAAATTTAGAAAAAAAATTAAATATATTCTAAATTTTGTGGAGTCTAAAAGTCAAAACTCGAAAGCTTCAAGTTTTGTGTTTTCCCCTCTTGTTGCTCTCACATGTCATAGCAACACTAGGAAGTTCAAACAAAAACTTAATGCTCAACCTTTTGCTTGTGTTGTAAAGAATGGCATTTGGCCTTTTCTTCCTTCTCCCATCTTCTTTTTTTCTTATTTTACTCTTTACTCTTCCTATTTCCTAATCATAACCCCTTGCTAAACCACTCAGGATTCTTTGACTTTTTCTCTAGCTCTTTCTGCTATGTTTTTTTCATAAAACAACAAACTTTTACTATTTTGAGGGTGAGTTGCATGCTTAATGTGTTTTTCCTTAATTTCGAGTTCTTCTTTTGTTGCTTTGCTTTTCCAACTTAGGCTATTTGTTATAAGTTTGATCACTTCAAGTTTGCTCAATGCTGGTTCTAGTACATGATTAATCTTTGAAAATCAGCAAATTAAATTTAGATTTGTAGCACTCATGACTCACCTAAAGTTCTCCAATCCGCACTTTTTTTCATTGGATGCATTTACTTATTTCTTATAATACACTACACAACTTGATAGATTTCTACTACTTAAACATGTCATACCTAAGTAGAAAAAAATATTAATTATTTATTATCAATACAGTTTATATCGGAGAAAAAAAATACTATTACGTACATATATGTAGAAACGGTAACTTTTTATAATTGAACGTGACTCGACTTTTACATTAATAAGTACCAAAACTTTTTATGAAACCAATAATATATGATAGGATGTTAGATGACCGAAAATAATGTTTATTTGAATTTTTATAGGACAAATTGGCATGTAGTAGCATTTTCAATTCAAAAAACGAGGGATAAGGCGTAAGTACCCCCTAAATATACCCAAAAATTCAGTGAAACGCATAAACCATGAGGGGATCCTATTACCTCCAACCCCAACCCACTTCCAAAACTCATTTTTTCTGTACTTTTTAGTACCTTTTGTGTTGACGTGGCTGGCAAGTAGCAGATCATTTTATGCTCCTTTCATGCTGACGTGACAGCTACGTTATCACAAAAGGAGCATAAAAATATAGAAAAGATGAGTTTAGGGAGTAATAGAAATTTTGTAAAGTTTATATGTGATACTCAAATTTCGGATAAAGTTTGGGAGGTACATGTGCCTTATCTTGAAAAAAGAACTTGCTCGCTATTATTATTATTATTATTATTATTATTATTATTATTATTATTATCATCATCATCATCATCATCATCATCATCATCATCATCATCATCATCATTCATCATCATCATCATCATCATCATCATCATCAAAACAAGTTTGGTTATTAACAATCTATTTGAAATACCACTTGATAATTGAAATTGATGTAATTAGTAGATATTAATTAAACAGTCAAGTAATTACACAATTGTTTATATACAACAATATAATTACAATGCAATTACAAGCATGATGTTTGGCTGCACAAGTGAACTTACATACTTATATAAATTTTTTTGAATAAAAGATAATTATCAAAACTTAAAAAATAATTGTAAACATCTAAAATTTGTGGGACTCTTCAAGAAGACTTCAAATTCTGTTAGAGTTTTAGGAGGCTTACTTTACCCTAAATCCTGCCTATTTAAAGGATAACATATTTTCTGAAACAGACATCTTGAATATTCCATAAATTGATGGGTATTCGTAAAAAGATCCAGATCTCCAATATCCCATAAAATCATGAGATATTCATAAAGAGATCATCCTATGTTCGAGAAATACGTCATTAATGATCCTTGAATTACGAAAAAATTGAGAGAATCCTATGTTTGAGAAATACGCCACTAACTGTTCTCGAATTACGGAGAAAATCGAGAGAAGAGGGAGGAACAAATTTTTAACCACCTCATTTATCAATAAAATTGTTATTTCTTCATATTTTTATTTGTGGTTGTAGTTTATTTACCATGAATGAAAATTTGTTGAAAACAATAATATTTGACCAATTTTGGAATTGATGAAAATGATATTAAATTAAGAATTTATGTATCTATCTATGTTCTCTTGAAAATATATTAATCACTAAACATATATTTTGAACTAGTATTATTAAAAAAATAACTAATATATATATTGAAAATATATTAATCACTAAAATATATTTTGAACTAGTATTATTAAAAAAATAACTAATATATATATTGCAAGTTAGTATATTTTAGTTTAACTAGATTAGTGTACGCCCTTTTGCCCGTGAATTAAGTGTGTACCTCATGTGATAAAAAATATTACTTTATAAGAGAAAATGTTGAACTTGAACAAACTTCGTCCTTAATCAGTCGCATTGAATTTGTCTCAAAGTTTGTCTAGATAATATATGTCATATTTCTACACAGTCAAGATAGATATTGTTCGTCATATTTTTCACTCCAACATCTATAACCATCAGAAAGCAAAATAGTATTAATATTTTAGACTCTTTCTGAAATTTGAAACACTCTTGTTGGATCTTCAGAGTATCACTGAAGTTTGAAACACTCTTTACAAAAAGTGTAATAGTATTATGCTATATATCATGAGAAATAAGATAATTCAAATGAAAACTACAAAAGCTATATAAATTTAGTTTTGTAAAAAAAGAGTTACACCTCAAACAAAATCCTAATTCTGTAACAACTTCATTAATGATTTCAATGTAGCATATACTATAATCTGATAAAAAGAATAATGAAACAAGGAAACACCAACATTTTTAATTTAGGAACCTAGAAGACAATAGTATTCACAAACTATTGAGCAATCAGTTGCTCTTCTTATTTTTTTTTCTCATTAGATACATGAATGATCAATGTCCCTTCAGTTGTTCTATCATGGATTTCTTTTATGGATAAAATATTTCTTCCACAGATAAAATATTTCTTTCAATATACATTATTTGATCCATGTTAATTTGAAACACCTCTCGTGAAAAATTTAATTAGATGTGTATTTTATTAAATTAATTTTGTTAATGATGCTTTATAATTTCAAATTTGATTATTAATTAGTGCTTTATTTAGTTATTGAGTACTAAGGGAATTTATGTGAAAAAAATTATAAAACTCTCTTGATTTGTAAAGATGAACAAATAAATTGAATTTTTCAGAATCAAGTAAAATGAAATATACGTATGTTAACATTCATTAGAGATGATTAATTCATTAGCACGATGAGTAACAATTTGTTTAGCTATAATTGCTATATTCATTAGACTTTTAAAAATTACAATTTTACGTAAAGAAAAAATAAATGCTCAAGCTTATATATATAAACCATTTTGGAAGGGTAAAAGTTGATAATATCAATGGGGCCTTATATTTGTATTTTTCTAATTTAAATTTTTATATTTATTAGAATGTATTTACATCATCCACAAATAATATGATTTCATAAGGATATTTTCTTAGTTCAACTTTTAATTTGGAGGCAAGTAATGATATACTCTGATCCAAATATTCTTATTTACTTTGTTTTTGAATATATTTTTGATATAAAGTAGTTTGGACGATTTATTATTCATAATCAATAAATTTAATGTAATGGAAAAGAAAATATGAAACCGATAGAAACCACAAAGTCGGAGATTCAATAACGAAAGTTACATACAAACATAAAAAATCACAAAGTTAAGTTACATACAAACATAAAAAAACATAAAGTTAAGTTGGAGATTTAATAACGGAAGTTACTTACAAACCTGACAATTACACCAAAAAATAACATTAGAGAGATCAATAACAAAAGGTGATTACAAACATAAAAGAATAATTTGTTATGCATGATCAATAAAAACTAACATAACAGGAAAAGAAATTCAAAACCTAAATTCCACAAAATTACTCAATAACAAAAACTTATTATTCATGATTAATAAACCCAATATAATAGAAAAATAAAATTTAAACCTCAAAACCACAAAAATTATGTTGGAGATTTAATAATCGTTGGCATGTCATAGTGGAGCGTGATTCATTTTTTCTCAAATAGTCTTGCGTCTGATGCAGTTTCTCTCTTGAACTTTAACTGGGCACAATTTGCTTTAAGTAACACTAACAAAATAAGAATTTAAAATAAAGAAAGATGGTGAGAAAATATATTTTGGCATTAGATTTACAAAGAATTAATATAAGGAATCACCTTGTCTTTTGATGGAGGGAGAGTCTTAAAACCTTTTTTAAGATTTTGATTGCTCTCGGAAAGAACAAATCTCCAAAACAATTGAACTACGGAAGAGATCCTTATTTTAGTTTTACATGTGCTCTCGTGCTACTTTTGTGATGTTTTAGGCTATGCGAAGCTTGTTCATGCTTGATTTGATTTTTCAGAATGTATGATGCAATGTATCTTGCAACAGATTTCAATTACTGTGTATCTATCTTCTATTTGCACCTATTTTTGTTAATCATTCAACATATAGCTACGTGTTGAACGTGTATGTCATGTCAATATTATTAACTTGATGATTTTACTTTTATCTCTATCCTGAGAGGTAAAGAAGTTGTTTCCGATAAATACTCGATTGAAGGAAAAACATATCAAAATAAATTGAAAAGAACAATGAAAATAAAAAACTCGTGAAAAATACTATTAAAATTATGTCAAATCGCTCTTATAAATCCATACCCAATCTTGAAAGATATGATCCAAGAGATCAACTCTATGAATGATCATATGCAAATTAAAAGTCAAGAACAGAGAAATTCAAAACACATTGATCACCTATGAAGAAATAATATGAAAAAACAAATCCATCAAATACAAATTTCACCAAAAGAAAGGTACGATAATTGTGAAGGAATGTTGAAAAAGAAGAGAAAGAACTATAGTTGTATACTTGCATTACGTAGTTCTAATTAAGGAAAATAATTATATATGTAAAATTAATTTTAAAGTCCTAGATTTTAGAATTTCTTGCCTAGTCAATATGGAAAGGTTTTGAAGAGCGAAAAATAATATTAAAATATAAGAAAATTATAAAAAGACGATTTTGTCTATTGCCGAGTCTTTTAATTAAGGGCAAAAAAATTAAATAACATTTCTAAGTGTCTTTAAAACTTTTAATATATTATAGATTATAGATATAAATTATAGATATAGATATAGATTATAGATATAAATATAGATAGATTAATGAGATAAGGCACAAATACCTCTCCTAATTATACTCAAAGTTGTAATACATAACTAAATTTTATGGGGTCCTATTAACCCCTAAACCCACTCTTCTGGTATTTTTTACTGACGTGGTTGTCAAGTAGAAAATTAATTTTGCGCTCCTTTTTCTATTGACTTGGAGCTATGTCAGTACAAAAGGAATACAAAAATACAGAAAAAGTAAGTTTGGAGGGAGCAGAGAGGGGTTAATATGAACCTTGTAAAGTTTGAATGTGTCATTAAAAATTTTGGGTATAATATTACAAATATACTGTCATAGAATTATTCAAATATTTGACAAAAGATAAGTATATTAATTCTAACCGAAAAGTGAATGACTTTTTATGTGAAATAACAAGTCAATACTACTAAAGCAAATATATTGAAATATAAAATATAACATAAATTCAACTTTTTAAATGAAAACAAGTTAACATAATACTCTTTTATCAAATTTCTACACAATTTAAATAAATATAATTCAAATAGCAAAACAAAAAATGTAAGTCTACAACCTCAGCCAACAATGAATTCTACTTTAATTAAAAAATTAGAATTCTTAAAGCACGTATACTAAACGAATAAAATAATTAACAAATAAATAATGTGAGCAATTACATGAAATCTCAAAAAGTAAAGCTTGGAAAATGATTAAATATAAATAATGTAACATTAAAAAAAATACTTTTTTCAAAAAATTAAAATAATAAAATCAACAAAAATTCAAACTAAAAGAAACAAAAGATCAATCTAAAATAAAAAAATAAAGATAAAAATGGAAAAGAAGAAATTAATTACACCTCTTGATTACCATCAACTCACAACTTCCTGTGAATTCACAACTTACAAATTAATTACCTGGTCAGCTAATTGCTCAAATATGAAATTACACTCCATTACATCAAATTTAATTCTTAGCTATCCAAACAAGCCCTAAAAGAATCAAAATAAGGAATTGGTAAAGTGTATTGAAAAATTAATGCATGCATTAGTTTAATGTGTATTGTTAATACTTTGTTTAATATACTTTTTCACCTTACGTATAAATGCAAGTATTAGTTATATACTCTATTATATATTGAGGTATGTATTACTAATATCTCAAAATCTATGATACTAACAAGGTAATGGATCCAATACATTTATTAACATAATTAAAGACACTATTAACATTCAAAAAATTTTCCGCATCTTTTTCAACATATATATGGAAGATATTTTTATAATTTTTTTTTAAAATTATTAAATTCATGTTATTTTTAATACATTAACCAAATAATACATAAGAAAAATACAAACATAACTAATACAAGCATAATTAACACAAACATACTAGCATTACTAACACCATATATTTTGCATTGTTGGTTGTATTTCATACCGGTAACAAGAAGTTCGAACGACTCTTGGCACAACTCAGCATTCCCTATCATTTTCTCCATAAAAGCAACAAACCTTTTGCTATTTTGAGAGTAAGTCACGTGCTAAGCTTGTTTTTCTTGGATTTTGGGTTCTATTTTTGTTGCTTGTTTTGCTTTCCAACTTGAACCTTTTTGTTTATTAGTGTGATCACTTGTTGTCTTTCAATGCTGGTTCAGAGTTTTATGGTTTTGTTCTTCAACATGGTTAATCTTTGAAAATCAACACACCTCTTTTCAATTTTCATTGTGAATTTGGCCCTTGGTGGGTATCTAATGAAAGAAAAACTGTTTTTTGTAGCTTAGTTGTATTGAGAGTTTTCTGGACAAGGTTAGTTTTTGTTCAGATTAAGAAAAAGTCTGTCTGTTTCATTTGGTGTTGTGGTTTGATCTTGGTTTTCCATTGTTTAGCCAATCGTTGGAAAAATTGTTCTTTATGTCTGATGTTCTTCAATTATGCTTGCTCCTTACTCTTTAGCCTAAAATGTTTGTGGATGTTTCTGGATGAGCATGTTTACGAACTAGGCTGGGTCTTGTTCATGGTTAATCTTTGAATGCGAGTACGTGGTTTGGGCTTCATTGTTGTTTTTCGTTGTGATTTTGGTCCTTTGTTGGCAATCTTGAAAAAAAACCCTATTCTTTTAGACATTTTTGGAATTAAGGTTAGATAATCTTTGGATTAAGCAAAATCATGGTTGTGTTTCATTTGGGGTTGCAGTTTGATGCTGTTTATTCATCGTTTATATGGTCATCAGGAGCCATCGTTAGAAAAATCAGTTCCTTGTGTCTGATGTTCTTATTTTGTAATAGAACTTAGTAGGATTAGCTAGCTCCTTGACTCTTGCAGTCCGTTATGTACTTTCTTGTCCTTCAATTTCTGGTATTACTTGTTGTTCCTTGTGCCTCGATTATTATGTTGGATTGATGTAGTTTTATTCTGTTATTAACCGTTGTCGTTGTTACTGTTATTGTTAACATTTTTTGTTTCTTGTACTTCCGTTCTTGTTCGGGACTGCTTTGGATTGTTTTTCAAAAGTGATTGTTACCTGAAATGATTTGTTTATGTTTCTGGATGAGGGTGTTTAAGAACTAGGTTTTTTTGAATTAATATGAATTGTTTCTGTGCAGCAACAGGATGTAACATATAAGCATGTATTTATTTTGTGGGCATACGAGTAACATAAATTCTGAAACAAAGTGATGTGGAAAACGAGATGTAGTGGGATGGCTGACGTCTTTGATTTCAAAGCATCACCGATCATCACCTATTTCAAGTATGTATAGTTGCAGTCTAAGATTTCAATTACATTAGATTTGCAGTATTTATTAGCGTGATGTACATTAAATGCTCTCATTTCTGGCATTTAGCATTTCTTAAAGATCTGGAGAACGCGAATTAGGGCAGAAGGCTAGGGTCAGTTTGGGTCGCTAGTGTAGGGAATTACTTAGTGGGGGTATTATTCTTGTTATGATACCTTGTTCCATGTTTTATTACGAATCTGTGTGCTTTTCTCTGTTTTTATTACTTATGGGTGCCGTATTTATGTTATGAAATCTTGTTCTGTGCTTTACTATTTATTTGTGCGGTATCTCGTGTCTTGAGCCGGGGGTCTATCGGAAACAACCTTTCTACCTCTTTGGAGGTAGAGGTATGGACTGCGTACATCTTACCCCCCCAGACCCCACTAGGTGGGAATACACTGGGTTTGTTGTTGATATTGTTATGATATTTCTTAAAGATGTTGATCATAGACTATTGGCTGCTAGTTGTACCCGATAATCTAGAGATGGCAGATGCCTTATGATTATATCTTAAAGCATCAATGTTCCAGTTAATGTTTATTAATTTGATTGGTTTGTATCTGTCTCGGGCTCTCTCTCTCTCTCTCTCTCTCTCTACCTTCTCTCTAAACCAAAGCCATCCCCGGCCCACGGCCCCCGTTGCCGACCTCCGGTGCCGGTCCGGCCTTCGGCCCTCGGCGCCGACCCCCGTCGCCGCTCCCCGCCCCCCCTTCGCCGACCTCCGGCGCCGACCCGCTCCCCCTCTCTGTTCATACCTCAACGGCACCCGCCCGGCGCCGCCATCGGTGAAACAGCGCCGCCACCTCCGCCATAAACCCCAACTCCGGTTCTAGACCGGCGACCGGTGACCCTCTTTGTCTCAGCACCAGCAGCCGCCGGTCTCTCTAATTTCTGCCTCCAGTAGCGCCGTCTCTCCGTCACTGGAACTCCCCGGAGCCCGATCTACATTGGATTTTGGTTTCCGACTTGGTCTACAAGCGTAACCCGGTGACTTCTAACCTTTGTTATTTCAGTATTTCATCCTGCGTATTATGTTAGTACTATCTACTGTATCTTGACTTGTGTTTGATTTGTTGATATTATCTGTTGTCGTTTCTTCCACTGCTTTTATTGGGTTATTGGGTTATCGGCTCGGGGCTCTGTTTGGGGCTTTGGGTGTTGAGTCCAGTGGTGTTTGCTCTCCATTTGACTTTAGTTTTGCTTCTTCATTATTTCTTCGAATTTGTGTGAGCCTTGTATTTCTTGCTACTGCTTTGCTACTACCATTGTTTATATTCTCTTATATTTTCTTGTAGTAATGGCTGTGGGCGGTGATGGTTGGATAGGGTCATGTCCGAGGGGGTTGAGGCGTGGGGCTGTTGTGAGGGCAGAGGATGAGGAAAGGGCGGGAGTGGGTGGAAGGCCAAAGTTTGGCCTCAGGGGTGGTAGAGGAAGACGTGGGGATAGTGAGGGTAGGCTGAGGGTTGGGTCTTGGAATATAGGGACCCTTCAGGGTAAGTCCATAGAGCTTGTAAAGATTCTTAGAAAGAGGAGGATTAATATTGCGTGTGTTCAAGAGACCAAGTGGGTAGGGTCTAAGGCTAGGGATGTGGATGGTTACAAACTGTGGTACTCTGGGAGTGAGAGGCATAGAAATGGAGTTGGTATCTTAGTAGATGAAGAGCTTAGAGATCAGGTAGTAGAGGTGAAGAGGATCAACGACAGGTTGATGACTATTAAGTTGGTCATTCGGGGGTTTACCCTGAACATGTGTAGTGCTTATGCGCCGCAAGTGGGCTCGGGGGAGGAGGAGAAGAGGCGGTTTTGGGAGGCTTTGGATGAGGTGGTGAGAAGCGTGCCTAGCTCGGAGAAGATTGTCGTAGCAGGAGATTTCAACGGGCATATCGGGGCGTTATCGGGAGGCTTTGGGGATGTGCATGGTGGTTTTGGTTTTGGGGAAAGAAATGAAGAGGGGACTACTCTATTGGATTTCGCGAGGTCCTTTGGGCTGGTGGTGGTGAACTCGGGCTTCCCGAAGAAGGACGACCACCTGATCACCTTTCAAAGCGCGATAGCCAAGACCCAGATTGACTTTTTGTTGCTTAGGAAAGGGGATAGGGTGTTGTGTAAAGACTGTAAGGTCATCCCGAGTGAGAGCCTTTCGACCCAGCATAGACTCTTGGTTATGGATTTAGGTATAAAGAAGAATAGAAAGAGGAGGGGAGAGGAGTGTCGACCTAGAATTAAGTGGGCGGCTTGACGCCAGTAAATGCATGGGAGATAGGGGAGAAGTTGGCGGGAATGGGGGTGTGGGAGTGTAGGGGGGACGTGGATAGTATGTGGGATAGGGTGGCTAGGTGCATCAGGGAGAATGCAAGTGAGGTGTTGGGTGTTTCTAGGGGCCGGGCTGGGCATCATCGGGGGGATTGGTGGTGGAATGAAGAGGTTAAGAAGAAAGTGGGGACCAAGAAAGGGGCGTATGCTAAGTTGGTTGAGAGTAAGGACGAAGAAGAGAAGCGGGTGAACAGGAAAGAGTACAAGCTAGCTAAGAAGGAGGCTAAGTTAGCAGTTACGGCGGCTAAGACGGCCGCTTTTGAGAGCTTGTATGCAGGGTTACAGGGGAAAGGAGGGGAGAAAAAGTTGTTTAGACTCGCTAAGGCTAGGGAGAGGAAGGGTCGTGACCTCGATCAGGTGAGGTGCATTAAGGGGGAGGACGGTTCAGTGTTAGTGGAGGACGGCCACATTAAGAATAGATGACAGTCGTACTTTCATAGGCTCTTGAATGACAAAGGGGATAGAGCTATTGTGTTAGGGGAGCTGGAGCACTCAGAGGAGTGTCGGGATTTTAGTTATTGTAGACGTTTTAGGGTAGAAGAGGTTAGAGAGGCTGTTCGCAAGATGCAAAGGGGTAGGGCGACGGGGCCGGATGAGATACCGGTGGAGTTTTGGAAGTTCGCTGGAGAGGCTGGTGTAAGGTGGTTGACTGGATTGTGTAACGAAATCTTCAAGACGGCAAAAATGCCCGAGGCTTGGAGATGGAGTACCATGATCCCTCTCTATAAGAATAAGGGTGACATCCAGAGTTGCAATAACTATAGGGGGATTAAGTTGTTGACTCACTCTATGAAGATTTGGGAGAGAGTGGTTGAGGTGAGGATGAGTGATGATAGGGGAATTTACACGCCTATATCAATATATTTTGCCCATATTTTAGCCTAGTTTTGAGAACAAATTATATATTTCATGCACTTTTAGTCCCTTTTGCTGTAAATGAGCTAACGAACATGATTAGAAAAGTTTCAGGTATAAATGATGCAAAATACAGCATTTTATGTCTTACTTGACGCAAAAGAAAGCTCACGAACGAAGGAGAAGGAAGTGGGACGCCTAAAGGACCAAAACTGCTGCATGGAAAATCTGTCCCGGACTAAAACAACATTTCTGAAGACTTTGGGGACTTACAGACACAAAGCTGGATTTTGACAAAGATACATTAACCTAGTACAATTAGGTTATGTATTTCATTAGTTTATTTGGAATATGATAATGTTACCGTAACCTAGTACATTTGGTTTAAGTGTTCCATAGGCCTAGTAGGATTTGGTTATTCATTTCATTAGCATAGTAGGAGTAGGATATGAGTATTATAAATACCCTATCATGATAGAGATTTTTATTCAAGTCCTCCCTTAGTGGAGAGACATTCCTCCCTTAGTGGAGAGAACAATCTTTCTATTCTTCACTTAATTCAACAATTAATTTTCTTCCATCCCTCTCATCTTTCACTACAAACACTTCTAATCTACTCTTCTATTCTTAAATTCCACAACAAGAGAATTGTTACCAAGCCAAGGAAACACGCCACACGCCTATCACTTGATCTACACGCCATTACTCAATATCGTGATATAATAACAATGTCAATCGTGATCTCCTTCGCATTCATGGGTAACTAAACTTCTCTGTTGGGGTTATGGAAGCCGAATGAGATACTATCTATTGCTGTGAGTTTGTGAGTTCATGACACGTATATTGCTTATATCATTATTCTCTTCATCTTAATCTACATTCTTTGCGGTTGCAAACGCAAGAATATGCCAGTCTAACATTTAACTTGTTCGAGAGAAAGGTTATTTGTCTAGAAAAGAGATAATGTCAAGGTAGTAGGACACCCTTTCCTATTAAAAAGCTAGTGTCGTAACTGGACTAACCTCTTGGAGAATTCGTACCGTTAGACATGCTTTAAGCTCGAGAGAGTTAAAGTGAAATAGTCCTTGTTTAGGTCGAGAGACGCTTGGATTTACCATCGAATACAATTCTCTATAAGCAATTAAATGTCAGAATTCTACACACTCATAGCCAATAGAGACGTATACCTCAGAAGGTGGACATAACCCCAACGCTTCAATTCTCATTGTTTACAACCAACGTAACAATCTCTCTCTTTTTACTTTATTATTTTCAGCCTTTGTTTACATTACTTGCAAGACAAGAATCCCCCCTTTTTACGAGATTTGCACCAAAAGTTTAGTAATTTTACTTACTTGTTGGCCAAGCTATTCCCTGTGGGATCGATACCCAACCCAGGTTGGGTTCTATATTTGCTAACGACCGCTTTACACTCCTACGAGAGCTGTAGATTGAGCGTTATCAAAAATTGGCGCCGTTGCTGGGGAATACGAGTGTCAACTAAGTTTGTGATAATTACTAGACCCTTTGGTCAAAGATTCTCGTACTTTTACTTTCAGTTTTTGTTTTTGTTTACTGCAGGTTTTTATTCAGTGCATGCCCCATACTAGAAGTTTTGGTCAACCGTTATTACCAATCAAACCTGAACCAAACGCATTGGAAGAATGGAAGCACAAGCAGAAATCGAAAGGATGGATGCTCAACAGGAACAAGCAAGATTGGCTGCCCTTGCCGCTGCCCAAGTACACCAACAAAACATTGATAAGCCTGGGCGAGCAACAAATCCTGACGATGAGGATTTAGGTGATGATGAGTTACTAAACCCTAGGCGTGATGCTGAAATTATAACACCTGCCAACAGAAGAGGTCGACAAGCTCGGTATAGGTATGATCGCCAACCTTTGCAGCCAGCTTTCGACGATGATGATGATGATCTTGATGGTGCCGGAGCCACTGGAGCTATAATTCCACCACCATTAGCGCCCGGAGCCAAGTTCAACATCACAAGCACCATGATTCAGTTATTGCAACTCAAGGAATTATTTGGTGGACTAGCAGGCGAGGATCCGAATATGCATCTCATTAACTTTATTTCTACATGCAAGTCTTTTGACAATCCTGGTGTTGGTCAGAATGCTATTCAATTACGTCTATTTCCATTGTCTCTGTCTGGGGAGGCAACACTATGGTTGAATGGGCTGACTCCTGATT
This sequence comes from Capsicum baccatum var. pendulum, assembly GCA_030864225.1. Lineage (NCBI taxonomy): Eukaryota > Viridiplantae > Streptophyta > Magnoliopsida > Solanales > Solanaceae > Capsicum > Capsicum baccatum. Next base: position 197,986,571 of record CM061561.1, read on the forward strand.
CAATTACAAATTGGAGGCAATTGAGAGACGCCTTCCTAGAAAGATTCTTTCCGCCATCCAAAAGAGCACAATTGAGAGATGAAATCAGCAACTTCCGCCAGCTTCCCACTGAAGCTCTTCATGAAACATGGGAGAGGTTCAAGACAAAGCTAGCGAGATGCCCAAACCATCACATGACTAATGTTCACCTAATGGAGATCTTGTATAGAGCCTTGAATTCAATAACTAAACCAGTGGTGGATAATGCAGCTGGAGGTTCTTTCATGGAGCTCACCTTTGGTCAAGCAAGCAATATGCTAGATCGCATGACGAAACAAAGTAGAGCTTGGCATACCAGGGATTCTGAGGTAGCAAGCCCCACTTTACCTATTGGCATGACTGCAGACCAAAGAAGAAGAGAAGAAGAATGTGATCAAGATATGGCGCATTTGAAAACACAAATGGATCTTCTTACAAAGCATTTATTATCAGGGAAGACCGAAAAAGTGAAAGCTATTGCATCAAAAGGAAGAGACGAGTCTGATTCAGAAGATAAGGCCAACTACTTGAACAATCAGGGGAGTTTCTGCGGGAATGCCCAAGGAAACCAAGGTCGGAACTATTATGATAAATCTGGAAACAAGGACCAAGGTAGTTGGAAGAACAAGAATGAAAAGAGTGGTTTGTACGTTCCCCCTGGTAGACGTAACACCACCACATCTAATTCTGGAAGTATGGAATACATGATGGCTAAGTTATTGAAAGGAGTGGAAGCAACGAGCGTGGGAGTTACGGAGGTGTTTAATGATTTGTCCTCCATGAAGCAATTAGTTGATTCTCATTCCACTTCTATCAAGAAAATAGAGCAGCAATTGAGCCAACTTTCAGCAACACTCAATCAAAGAAAGGCCAACACTTTACCTAGCGATACTGTGCCAAACCCAAGGAATGATGGGTCATGCATGGCCATCACTACCAGAAGTGGTAAGGTGCTGGAAACTTCAGCAAAAGGCAAGCAAGTGGTTGACGAAGTTGCGGACATGGATGACAACACAAAAGGAGAAGATGCCGCAGCACCCACTCCTGACGTCAAGGACGCCACATCCAACACTGTGCAACCTGAAAAAGTGGAAAAACGGAAGCAAGAGGAGAAGAAAGCCACGGAGAGAACACTTCCATACCCACCACCACCTTTTCCCCAAAGATTGAAGAAGGTGGCGAATGACACTAAGTTCAGCAAATTTATGACTATGTTGAAGCAGCTGACCATCACAAATGTCTGGGTATGCGAAGTTTATAAAAGATCTTTTGACAAAGAAGAGGGCAGCAAGTTATGAGTTGAGAGAAGATGTGCATCATTGTAGTGCAATTGCTACCCGATCGATAGTTCAGAAGAAGGCCGACCCTGGAGCTTTCACTATTCCTTGCACCGTCGGATCTTTGAACTTTGCCAAAGCACTATGTGACTTAGGAGCCAGCATCAACTTGATGCCATTATCGATCTACAAGAAGTTGGGGTTAGGAGATCCTACACCAACTAATATGAGGCTTGTCATGGCGGATAGGTCGGTAAAAAGACCTGTGGGTATCTTGAATGATGTGTTGGTGAAGGTTTCTTCATTCATATTTCCTGCAGACTTCGTTATTCTGGATTGTAAGGAGGATTCTGAAGTTCCCATAATCCTGGGACGTCCTTTCCTTGCAACCGGAAGTGTGCTTATTGACATGAAAGATAATGAGCTTTTGTTTCGAATTAATGACGAAGTAGTACGGTTTGATATATGCAAAGCCATGAAGCAGCCCAGTGATATGAATGAGTTATCTGTAGCTGATGTTCATCAAGAGGATATGAAAGCATTATCTATAGAGAAACAGCCTACTGTTGAGCCATTGTCTGCTGCGCCACTGAATGTTGAGCATGAGGATAATGAAGATTATGAAGAACTTATGGGTGATCTAACAGAAATAGAGTCTTATACTCCTAAGCAACCGGATTGTGATCTCAAGAGTCAACCAACAGCGAAGACTCCCATTGACGAGCCACCAATGCTAGAATCGCAAAAGCTCCCCGATTATCTAAGGTATGTGTTCTTGGAAAGAAGAAATATATTTCCGGAGAGAGCAGATGATTTAAGTGAACATCACGTAGAAGCTCTCATCTCTGCTCTGAAGAGATACAAAAGAGCTATGGGTTGGACTATTGATGATATAATTGGTGACTCTCCGGAGAAACGTATGAGCCAGCTCGAAAAAGATTGCATGACCACAGGTAAGCCTCATTGTCGTCTAAATCCTTTCAGAAAATGATCCATCACTTATCTCGACGAAGTCTAAGTACTCGAGATAACTATGTCGAGCCACGACAATTAATAAGGCGCTAGATGGGAGGCAACCCATCATTTATCATTTTTCATTTATTGTTTATCGTTTTGTCTTTCTTTCATTCTAGTCCTTGTTTTGTTTTGCTAAATGAAAAATCCAAAAATAAGAGTCGTGCCACGACCAAAACTAAGGCGCTTGGTGGGAGGAAACCCATCGTACTAATCGTTTTCGTTTGATTTTGAGCAAAAATAGGTGCAAGAAGTATTCAACGAGGAGATTGATTTCAATTGACGATTTGGACGCATTGTATGGTAAAGTTGGTAAGTTAGGAATAATGATGCATAAGGCTATGGATTGAGCGTTTCTCATGCCCAAATAGACATCGAGGAAGGCTAGGCCTTGGAAAAACTAGGCCACGAACGATGCACAACCTATCCTATAGCCTAAGGTCTCGAAATCTAGTGTGCTATACACTATGCGCCGCCTATTCCTAAGTGTGCTTTTGACTATGCGCCGCCTATGCTATGGTATTTGGTCTCAGTATCTCATATGCCATAGACTATGCGGCACATATGTCTACAAATGCCATAGACAATGCGGCGCATATGTCCCATTATGCCATAGACAATGCGTCGCATATGTCATGTCTATGCCAAGCATTATGCGCCGCATATGTGGGATTTTTGTCTCCAAAACCGATTGTAAATGGGTCATAACCCGACCCATTCTCTTCCTATATAAAGGGGACTTAGTTTTACAACACAACCACACTAAAATTTGACCTAAGGGCGCCGCATATACATCCAAATCCTCTCAAAATTTTCTTCTTTTGCTCTTCCAATTCACAAAGCCATCTCCACAAGCTTCAAGCAAGTAAGTACTCTCTTATTCTTCATTTATTTCTCGTAAGTACTACGTTGCTATGTTGATTATGAATTACTAAATCGTATAAGATCGTTGGTGATGTTCATGTGTTTGGATTGTTGATATAAAATCATGTGAGTGAACATGTACGTAGGAAATTCTTGACTTGTTTCCAACTTGAATATGGTTTCAATAGCATTGTTATGATATTTGTGGAATTATTATGTCTATGAACATGACTTAAGGTTGTTGTTTGGATACTTACATGTTAGACTATCCCGGCCGTCGGGATAAGACTTATAGTGCCTACCGGCATAAGAGGTTGTGATTGTTGTAAGAATAACTATTCCATGTGGTAACCCCTATGTAGTAGTGTTGTTATATCTACCATGAAAGTAGTCCAATGGCTGCAAGTAAGTGATGCATTGCTGATTTTCTTGTCGGAATATAATCCTAAAATGTATGTCGACGAAATCTGAGTACTCGACCACTTTCACTTCATTGATTTGTGTTAACAAAACTAAGTGTGGGGTGGTACCCCTAATGCTTGTTTATAGATTGTATCGATTGATATTGTGCTGCCACTAACACTATTTCTAGTCTCAGGTACAATGGCACCTAAAGCGAGGCAAGGCAAGGAGAAGGCTACCACTTCCAAAAAGGGCAAAAAGAGAGGTTGCAAGGACCAAGGAGAATCATCCTCAGCACAACTACCCCGCAGAATGTTTGGAATAAAATGGGTTCTTGAGGAGGAAGCCAAAGAATGGTACAGGAACAACAAACAACGAAAATATGTTCACGTCGACTTGATCAACAAGGAAACCTTAGCAAAGAAGGAGCCGCGTATGTTGGCAAAAATAATGGCATTGAAGCTGGATTTCATCCTCCGCGACATGGGAGAATGCAACCTTGATTTAACAAGAGAGTTTTATGCCAACTGGTCGCCGAACACAACAGGCAATGAAGTCAAAATTCGGGGCCAAGTGTTACAGCTCACCGCGGATTGGATCAACTCTTTTCTTGGCTTGCCTTCGGTCGACACAACACCATTCAAAGAGCTGTACAGCAGGCCTCCCTATAGAGCAATACAACACACACTTTGTGGAAGCAGATCGATGGCAAGGTGGGGCAGACATAAAGAAACCGACCGACACAACACCTTCCCCTATGCTCCGCTGAATAGGGAAGCAAGAATCTGGATGCGCATTGTCAACTCATGCCTTATTCCTGGGACTCAATACACCAAGATATCAAGAGATAGAGTGTGTTTGGTCTATGCTTTGATGATGAATGTCCCTATCAACTTTGGGGCAATAATTCGATCTACCATGAGGAAGGCCAGACTCCACAAAAGGTCCCACTTCACATTTGGAAATTTGTTGACAGCAATCTTGCAGAAGGAGGATATCGAAGAGGAACCATCTGACTACAAACTCCCACATAACCCAAAGAAGGTTGACCTCACCAAAGTCAAAGATGCTGAAACAACTCATGGTGTCAACCTTACTACTGCGGAGAGACATGCTCGTGATGAGAGTTTCTTCCATCATCTCTATGGCATGACACGATTCACTATGATGAGTTGTGGACGTGTTCCAACTGCTGAAGAGCTCCAACAGCTGGACCATGACTACCCAATGAACATGCATGCACGGGAGATGTGTGGAGTGGGCGTATATTTTGCGGAACATCTAGATGATGATGTGCCGACTGATGATGATAGACGCTTGCCTGATTCTGACGAGGAGGAGAACTCTGACGACGACTCTTATGATGATTCAGACGAAGGGGGTATGACCCCCGATATAGATGAAGGGTCCGACTAACCAGGTTCTTCGAATTTATTTTCCACTGAGGGCAGTGTCCCGTTTAAGTGTGGGGTGGCGGTATCGCATGCTATACTTCTCTGTTTGCACCTGTGTTTGTATGTTTGTTTATTTGAGTCCGTTTTTTTTGTTTATTTGAGTCTGTTTTTTTGTTTTTTTCGTTTGACGTTTTAAGTTTTTTTAGGAGTCAAATTTTTTTCTAGCTTCGCATGAAATTATTTTGACAGGCAGCATGAGATTATAACAAGAGTATGTGTTACAATTGTGACTATTGAGACGTTTAGACTCTAGTTGTGACTCATTATGTGATATTTTGTGGTTCAATTCCTTCACTTGTTGGGTCGAGAGTCTATATTACTTCCAATCAAGTCGACCATGTGCCTTGTGTGTGTGAGATTAATAGTATCTTCTATGTATGTGGCTGATGCTAGAACTTGCCTGGTATGTACGCAAAGCGAAAATAAGGAGTGTAAGTTTAGGATATGATTTAGGCATTTCTTTGGCAACCTATACATGTTTACCTTCAGTTTTACCTACCCATGGACATCATCCTAGTTAAACCCTTTTGAGCCTTTAGCCTATTTCTTTGACAACCTTGTATGTAAGCCTAATCCATTTCTTTCAAGACTAGAATTTGATCCAAATTCCTAAGTGCTTTAAAGTGAAGAAGTCATGTGACAACATAAGAGGAAATTGGGTGAGTATGATGCTTTAAATTTTAAGGGTGCTTGAATGTGTTATGAAAAAGAAAGTGCTAGCATAAGAGGTATGTTGTGAAAAGAAAAAGGAAAAGAAAGCTGAAAAGTGAGTTGTTCTTAAAATTGAAAAACAAAAGAGGAGAACAAGGGTGGTAGAATAAAAGAAAGAAGAAAGGTTGAAAGAAAAAAATGTCAATGATACAATGTGATGTATTAAAGTGCTTAGGAACTTAGTCACTATTTCTGGCCAAAATAGTCCTACCCGTCCCTTAGCCTACATTACAACCATCAGAAGACCTATTTGATCCTAATCTTAGCATTCTGACATTTAGTGGAGTACTACATTAAGGGCAAGCCTATGGTCATCAGTTGCTGCATATGAATTCTTTGTGAGAGCGAGAGCAAGGATATTTTGATACCCATGTTTGAAAAATATGCTATACTTGTGAGTGATTATGGGTAATATATTGTGAGACACACATGGTTGATGAGTTTTGGATAGTGGTACATAATTCTTTGTGCCTTGACTTTTTAATATGAGTTAACCACCATCACGAGTCTATGCTAGAGGTTAAATGGTTTCTACTAATGATCGGAAAACTACTCTTTGTTGATAATTGTTGTGCTTGTCTTGACGAATGTTTTGTGTTGTTGCTGTGAAAACCTAAGTTGATGTTTAGAGGGACATGATATTTTGTTCGAGGACGAACAAAGCTGCAAGTGTGGAGTGTTGATGATAGGCTAATTTACACGCCTATATCAATATATTTTGCCCATATTTTAGCCTAGTTTTGAGAACAAATTATATATTTCATGCACTTTTAGTCCTTTTTCCTGTAAATGAGCTAACGAACATGATTAGAAAAGTTTTAGGTATAAATGATGCAAAATACAGCATTTTATGGCTTACTTGATGCAAAAGAAAGCTCACGAACGAAGGAGAAGGAAGTGGGACGCCTAAAGGACCAAAACTGCTGCATGGAAAATCTGTCCCGGGCTAAAACAACATTTCTGAAGACTTTGGGGACTTACAGACACAAAGCTGGATTTTGACAAAGATACATTAACCTAGTACAATTAGGTTATGTATTTCATTAGTTTATTTGGGTTATGATAATGTTACCTTAACCTAGTACATTTGGGTTAAGTGTTCCATAGGCCTAGTAGGATTTGGTTATTTATTTCATTAGCATAGTAGGAGTAGGATAGGAGTATTATAAATACCCTATCATGATAGAGATTTTTATTCAAGTCCTCCCTTAGTGGAGAGACATTCCTCCCTTAGTGGAGAGAACAATCTTTCTATTCTTCACTTAATTCAACAATTAATTTTCTTCCATCCCTCTCATCTTCCACTACAAACACTTCTAATCTACTCTTCTATTCTTAAATTCCACAACAAGAGAATTGTTACCAAGCCAAGGAAACACGCCACACGCCTATCACTTGATCTACACACCATTACTCAATATCGTGATATAATAACAATGTCAATCGTGATCTCCTTCGCATTCATGGGTAACTAAACTTCTCTGTTGGGGTTATGGAAGCCAAATGAGATACTATCTATTGCTGTGAGTTTGTGAGTTCATGACACGTATATTGCTTATATCATTATTCTCTTCATCTTAATCTACATTCTTTGCGGTTGCAAACGCAAGAATACGCCAGTCTAACATTTAACTTGTTCGAGAGAAAGGTTATTTGTCTGGAAAAGAGATAATGTCAAGGTAGTAGGACACCCTTTCCTATTAAAAAGCTAGTGCCGTAACTGGACTAACCTCTTGGAGAATTCGTACCGTTAGACACGCTTTAAGCTCGAGAGAGTTAAAGTGAAATAGTCCTTGTTTAGGTCGAGAGACGCTTGGATTTACCATCGAATACAATTCTCTATAAGCAATTGCATGTCAGAATTCTACACACTCATAGCCAATAGAGACGTATACCTCAGAAGGTGGACATAACCCCAACGCTTAAATTCTCATTGTTTACAACCAACGTAACAATCTCTCTCTTTTTACTTTATTATTTTCAGCCTTTGTTTACATTACTTGCAAGACAAGAATCCCCCCTTTTTACGAGACTTGCACCAAAAGTTTAGTAATTTTACTTACTTGTTGGCCAAGCTATTCCCTGTGGGATCGATACCCAACCCAGGTTGGGTTCTATATTTGCTAACGACCGCTTTACACTCCTATGAGAGCTGTAGATTGAGCGTTATCAATGAGACGGATAGTGTCTATTTCGGAGAACCAGTTTGGATTTATGCCTGGCCGCTCGACGACGGAGGCAATTCACCTGGTACGGAGGCTGGTGGAACAGTATAGGGAAAGGAAGAAGGACCTGCACATGGTGTTTATCGACCTGGAGAAGGCATACGACAAAGTCCCCAGGGAGGTACTTTGGAGATGCTTGGAGGTGAGTGGAGTCCCGCTGGCATATATCAGAGCACTCAAGGACATGTATGATGGAGCGAAAACTCAGGTGAGGACGGCGGGAGGAGACTCAGAGCATTTCACTGTCTCGACAGGATTGCATCAGGGATCTACTCTTCGTCCCTTTTTGTTTGCTTTGGTGATGGATGTGTTGACGTGACATATTCAAGGGGAGGTGCCTTGGTGTCTGATTTTTGCAGATGATGTAGTTTTGATTGATGAGACGCGAAGGGGTGTGAATGACAAATTAGAGGTGTGGAGACAAACGCTTGAGTCTAAAGGGTTCAGGTTGAGCAGAAGCAAGACAGAGCATTTGGAATGCAAGTTTAATGACGTGAGGCTGGAGAATGAGGTGGTAGTGAAGTTGGAATCACATGGGTATGTAAGAGGGATAGTTTCAAGTATCTCGGGTTCGTGATCCAGGGTAACGACGAGATTGACGAGGATATCTTGCACCGTATTGGGGCGGGATGGATGAAGTAGAACCTTGCGTCGGGGGTGTTGTGTGATAAGAAGGTGCCACCCAAGCTTAAAGGCAAATTCTACAGGGCGGTAGTCCGTCTGGCCATGTTGTATAGAGCGGAGTGTTGGCCAGTTAAGAACTCCCACATCCAAAAAATGAAGGTGGCAGAAATGCGGATGTTGCGTTGGATGTGTGGGCTAACTAAAGGGGATAGAGTTTGGAATGAGATTATCAGGGAGAAGGTTGGTGTGACTCCAGTGGAGTATAAGATGCGGAAAGTCCGATTGAGATGGTTCGGACACGTGATGAGGAGGGGCATGGATGCCCCGGTTCGTAGGTGTGAGAGGCTAGCGTTGGATGGTTTTAGGCGGGGTAGGGGTAGGCCGAAGAAGTACTGAGGTGAGGTGATTAGGCGGGACATGGAGCAGTTACAGCTCACCAAGGACATGACCCTAGATAGGAAGATCTGGAGGACGCGAATTAGGGCAGAAGGCTAAGGTCAGTTTCGGTCGCTAGTGTAGGGACTTACTTGGTGGAGGTATTATTATTGTTATGATACCTTGTTCCATGTCTTATTACGAATCTGTGTGCTTTTCTCTGATTTTAGTACTTATGGGTGCCGTATTGATGATATGAAATCTTGTTCTGTGCTTTACTATGTATTTGTGCGGTATCTCGTGTCTTGAGCCGGGGGTCTATCGGAAACAACCTTTCTACCTCTTTAGAGGTAGATGTATGGACTGCGTACATCTTACCCCCCCCCCCCCCCAGACCCCACTGGGTGGGAATACACTGGGTTTGTTGTTGTTGTTGGTTTGTATCTGTCTCACTTTTTCTAAACTATTCATTGGCTACACTGCTTTGCTAATCAATTTGAAGATGAAATAAAAAAAGTTACTTTTTTGATGAGTTTGTAGATGAATGATCTTATGCTTTGACATGAACAAAACTAACTTATTTCATGATTGTTGCTTCCGTAAAAAAGCCTCCCTACCGTGGGTTTCTGGGGAGTGAGCAGTAGGAAATGGTGAAAAGTTATCTCCCGTTCCATTTTTATTTTGGGATTTGGTTTTGCCGACTTTAGTTTTTCAGGCACAAGCTTAATTTTCAATTTAGTTGTGCATCTGGATTTAGCCTATAATGGTGTACTGATGGTGGTTCTTTGTATCACCGAGATGGATAATCCTTGTCTGAAAAATAACTGAGAACTTATCCTCCTAAGTAATTACTTTACGATCTTTGTTTTTGTAAGGAAATTATACTTTGTGCTCCTTATTCTAACTGCATTCACCAGTGTTTTCTCCCACTTTAAAAATGCACAGCTCACAAGTTACTGGTTTAGATTAATATTTTTAGAATGAGGCCTATTTCTTTGGTTGATTCAAGCACTGTGAGTCATACAGTCCTAAAGCCTAAACTACTATGTGATATGACCTTCAACTGTTCCTTTTAATTGTTGAAGCACATAAGTTAATATTCTTTAATTATTGATATCTGTGGTGTCCGAACCCGCTTGCGCACACCTTGACTAATTCCATGAGATACCTGTCAGCTCCCACTCGCAATAAGTATTAGGTGACTCTTTCCTCGAAGGCTTTGTGTTTTTTCGTTTCTAGTATTTGAACCTGACATCTCATAATACTAAATCATTTCATTGACAACCAGGCCACGCTCTTTGGTGCACACATAATTCAATATAGCTACCAGTATGTAAAAGAGCATGAAAGGAAATTTCCTTTTGCGATTTTTGTCTTTGATATGGAGCTTTGGAGTTTGACCTTCACAAGGTGTTTTGTGCTTCCTTTTTGTGGTTTCCTCGCTATCGTCACGTAACAAAAATGATGAGACTAGCACCCAAGAGTGTGAGCCTAGTATAGCAATGAACTGTAAAATTCATAATATTCTAGAAAGATAAGGTGATAAAGGATGAACACATACATCATATTAGTTTTAGATTATCCGACTACTCGGTATTTGTCAGCCTTTTCAGGCTATACTTACCATCTAACTAAGATAGATGGACTGCTATTCAATCTTTTAAATTTAAATTTATTTCCTCTTATATAAAAGGGGCTCTACCCCATTGTTTTGCTCAATTTTTGCTATCCAGGATAAATAAATAAATTACCTATTGTCAAGTAAAAACAAAATCATCTTTGATTCTAAATCATACTTTGAATAACTCGTATACCTAGAATCTTATTTCTGGCATCAAAGGTGTGACCAATGAAAAGGAAATAAAACCACGAGGCTTCAGGTTTTCCGCTCGGAGGCTAAAACCATGGCCATTCCTTCAATTGTCTAAGCCGTGGTGTGTAGAATTTTTTTGTACCCTTATCATAGGAGATAGGAAGTACCCCATAAATTGACGAGGTGTGTGCATGTGGCCTAGATACCACTATGATAAAAAGAGAATCTCTTTAGTCCGTTTATAAAAGAATGGCCCCTTTTCATTTTTGGCAATACTTTATTTTAAATTTCTACATGGCATGTTTAGGACCATAAGATTAAAGGGCATTTTGGTACATTTGACACAACTATAATTTAAGGCCACAAGATTCAAATGTCTTTTTTATTTTCTTAAACTTTGTGCCAAGTCAAAGTAGGTCATTCTTTTTTAAACGGAGGGAGTATCATTTTTTGTTTCTTGTACTTTCGTGACTTCTTGTTCGAGGCATCTTTGTGTTGTTATTCCAAAATGATTGTTACCTAAAATAATTTGTTTCTATTTCTAGATGAGATTGTTTAATAACTATTTTTTTTTGGATTAATACAAATTTTTTTTCCAGCATCAAGATGTAACGGATAATCATGTATTTATTTCGTGGGCATACAAGTACCATAAATTCTAAAGCGAAGTGGCGCACAAAATGAGATATAGTGGGATGGTTGGCGTCTTTGATTTCAAAGCATCACCAATCGTCACCTATTTTAAGTATGTATAGTAGCAGTCTAAGATTACAGTTACATGAGATTTGCAGTAGTGACTAGCATACATGTGCATCAAATGCTCCCATTTCTGGTATTTAGCATTTCTTGAAGAATTTGATCATAGATTATTGGTTGTTGTTTGCACCCGATCAATCTTGAGATGACAGATGTCTTATGATTATGTCTTAAAGAAAAAATGTTCAAGTTAATGCTTGTCAATTTTATTGGTTTGGTTTTGTCTCACTTTTTGTGAACTATTCATTGGCTACAGTGCTTTGCTAATCAATTTGAAGATGATTGGCTTATGTATTTGACTGATTTTGACATATTAGCACTTGCTTAAATTGTCAAAAATGTACTTACAAGACAATTTGTGTTGCTTATAAAATTAGCCAAACACCCGCTTAAACTTTAATAAATATGTAAAACTTTTTTAGCATCTAAAATTTTATTATTATTAAAATTTAGAAAAAAAATTAAATATATTCTAAATTTTGTGGAGTCTAAAAGTCAAAACTCGAAAGCTTCAAGTTTTGTGTTTTCCCCTCTTGTTGCTCCCACATGTCATAGCAACACTAGAAAGTTCAAACAAAAACTTAATGCTCAACCTTTTGCTTGTGTTGTAAAGAATGGCATTTGGCCTTTTCTTCCTTCTCCCATCTTCTTTTTTTCTCATTTTACTCTTTACTCTTCCTATTTCCTAATCATAACCCCTTGCTAAACCACTCAGTATTCTTTGACTTTTTCTCTAGCTCTTTCTGCTATGTTTTTTTCATAAAACAACAAACTTTTACTATTTTGAGGGTGAGTTGCATGCTTAATGTGTTTTTCCTTAATTTTGAGTTCTTCTTTTGTTGCTTTGCTTTTCCAACTTAAGCTATTTGTTATAAGTGTGATCACTTCAAGTTTGCTCAATTCTGGTTCTAGTACATGATTAATCTTTGAAAATCAGCAAATTAAATTTAGATTTGTAGCACTCATGACTCACCTAAAGTTCTCCAATCCACACTTTTTTTCATTGGATGCATTTACTTATTTCTTATAATAAACTACACAACTTGATAGATTTCTACTACTTAAACATGTCATACCTAAGTAGAAAAAAATATTAATTATTTATTATCAATACAGTTTATATCGGAGAAAAAAAATACTATTACGTACATATATGTAGAAACGGTAACTTTTTATAATTGAACGTGACTCGACTTTTACATTAATAAGTACCAAAACTTTTTATGAAACCAATAATATATGATAAGATGTTAGATGACCGAAAATAATGTTTATTTGAATTTTTATAGGACAAATTGGCATGTAGTAGCATTTTCAATTCAAAAAACGAGGGATAAGGCGTAAGTACCCCCTAATTATACCCAAAAATTCAGTGAAACGCATAAACAATGAGGGGATCCTATTACCTCCAACCCCACCCCACTTCCAAAACTCATTTTTTCTGTACTTTTTAGTACCTTTTGTGTTGACGTGGCTGGCAAGTAGCAGATCATTTTATGCTCCTTTCATGCTGACGTGACAGCTACGTTATCACAAAAGGAGCATAAAAATATAAAAAAGATGAGTTTAGGGAGTAATAGAAATTTTGTAAAGTTTATATGTGATACTCAAATTTCGGATAAAGTTTGGGAGGTACATGTGCCTTATCTTGAAAAAAGAACTTGCTCGCTATTATTATTATTATTATTATTATTATTATTATTATTATTATTATCATCATCATCATCATCATCATCATCATCATCATCATCATCATCATTCATCATCATCATCATCATCATCATCATCAAAACAAGTTTGGTTATTAACAATCTATTTGAAATACCACTTGATAATTGAAATTGATGTAATTAGTAGATATTAATTAAACAGTCAAGTAATTACACAATTGTTTATATACAACAATATAATTACAATGCTATTACAAGCATGATGTTTGGCTGCACAAGTGAACTTACATACTTATATAAATTTTTTTGAATAAAAGATAATTATCAAAACTTAAAAAATAATTGTAAACATCTAAAATTTGTGGGACTCTTCAAGAAGACTTCAAATTCTGTTAGAGTTTAGGAGGCTTACTTTACCCTAAATCCTGCCTATTTAAAGGATAACATATTTTCTGAAACAGACATCTTGAATATTCCATAAATTGATGGGTATTCGTAAAAAGATCCAGATCTCCAATATCCCATAAAATCATGAGATATTCATAAAGAGATCATCCTATGTTCGAGAAATACGTCATTAATGGTCCTTGAATTACGAAAAAATTGAGAGAATCCTATGTTTGAGAAATACGCCACTAACTGTTCTCGAATTACGGAGAAAATCGAGAGAAGAGGGAGGAACAGATTTTTAACCACCTCATTTATCAATAAAATTGTTATTTCTTCATATTTTTATTTGTGGTTGAAGTTTATTTACCATGAATGAAAATTTGTTGAAAACAATAATATTTGACCAATTTTGGAATTGATGAAAATGATATTAAATTAAGAATTTATGTATCTATCTATGTTCTCTTGAAAATATATTAATCACTAAACATATATTTTGAACTAGTATTATTAAAAAAATAACTAATATATATATTGAAAATATATTAATCACTAAACATATATTTTGAACTAGTATTATTAAATAAATAACTAATATATATATTGCAAGTTAGTATATTTTAGTTTAACTAGATTAGTGTACGCCCTTTTGCCCGTGAATTAAGTGTGTACCTCATGTGATAAAAAATATTACTTTATAAGAGAAAATGTTGAACTTGAACAAACTTCGTCCTTAATCAGTCGCATTGAATTTGTCTCAAAGTTTGTCTAGATAATATATGTCATATTTCTACACAGTCAAGATAGATATTGTTCGTCATATTTTTCACTCCAACATCTATAACCATCAGAAAGCAAAATAGTATTAATATTTTAGACTCTTTCTGAAATTTGAAACACTCTTGTTGGATCTTCAGAGTATCACTGAAGTTTGAAACACTCTTTACAAAAAGTGTAATAGTATTATGCTATATATCATGAGAAATAAGATAATTCAAATGAAAACTACAAAAGCTATATAAATTTAGTTTTGTAAAAAAAGAGTTACACCTCAAACAAAATCCTAATTCTGTAATCAACTTCATTAATGATTTCAATGTAGCATATACTATAATCTGATAAAAAGAATAATGAAACAAGGAAACACCAACATTTTTAATTTAGGAACCTAGAAGACAATAGTATTCACAAACTATTGAGCAATCAGTTGCTTTTCTTATTTTTTTTTCTCATTAGATACATGAATGATCAATGTCCCTTCAGTTGTTCTATCATGGATTTCTTTTATGGATAAATTATTTCTTCAACAAATAAAATATTTCTTTCAATATACATTATTTGATCCATGTTAATTTGAAACACCTCTCATGAAAAATTTAATTAGATGTGTATTTTATTAAATTAATTTTGTTAATGATGCTTTATAATTTCAAATTTGACTATTAATTAGTGCTTTATTTAGTTATTGAGTACTAAGGGAATTTATGAGAAAAAAATTATAAAACTCTCTTGATTTGTAAAGATGAACAAATAAATTGAATTTTTCAGAATCAAGTAAAATGAAATATACGTATGTTAACATTCATTAGAGATGAGTAATTCATTAGCACGATGAGTAACAATTTGTTTAGCTATAATTGCTATATTCATTAGACTTTTAAAAATTATAATTTTACGTAAAGAAAAAATAAATGCTCAAGCTTATATATATAAACCATTTTTGAAAGGTAAAAGTTGATAATATCAATGGGGCCTTATATTTGTATTTTTCTAATTTAAATTTTTATATTTATTAGAATGTATTTACATCATCCACAAATAATATGATTTCATAAGGATATTTTCTTAGTTCAACTTTTAATTTGGAGACAAGTAATGATATACTCTGATCCAAATATTCTTATTTATTTTGTATTTGAATATATTTTTGATATAAAGTAGTTTGGACGATTTATTATTCATGATCAATAAATTTAATGTAATAGAAAAGAAAATATGAAACCGATAGAAACCACAAAATCGGAGATTCAATAACGAAAGTTACATACAAACATAAAAAATCACAAAGTTAAGTTACATACAAACATAAAAAAACATAAAGTTAAGTTGGAGATTTAATAACGGAAGTTACTTACAAACCTGACAATTACACCAAAAAATAACATTAGAGAGATCAATAACAAAAGGTGATTACAAACATAAAAGAATAATTTGTTATGCATGATCAATAAAAACTAACATAACAGGAAAAGAAATTCAAAACCTAAATTCCACAAAATTACTCAATAACAAAAACTTATTATTCATGATTAATAAACCCAATATAATAGAAAAATAAAATTTAAACCTCAAAACCACAAAAATTATGTTGGAGATTTAATAATCGTTGGCATGTCATAGTGGAGCGTGATTCATTTTTTCTCAAATAGTCTTGCGTCTGATGCAGTTTCTCTCTTGAACTTTAACTGGGCACAATTTGCTTTAAGTAACACTAACAAAATAAGAATTTAAAATAAAGAAAGATGGTGAGAAAATATATTTTGGCATTAGATTTACAAAGAATTAATATAAGGAATCACCTTGTCTTTTGATGGAGGGAGAGTCTTAAAACCTTTTTTAAGATTTTGATTGCTCTCGGAAAGAACAAATCTCCAAAACAATTGAACTACGGAAGAGATCCTTATTTTAGTTTTACATGTGCTCTCGTGCTACTTTTGTGATGTTTTAGGCTATGCGAAGCTTGTTCATGCCTGATTTTATTTTTGAGGATGTATGATGCAATGTATCTTGCAACAGATTTCAATTACTGTGTATCTATCTTCTATTTGCACCTATTTTTGTTAATCATTCAACATATAGCTACGCGTTGAACGTGTATGTCATGTCAATATTATTAACTTGATGATTTTACTTTATCTCTATCCTGAGAGGTAAAGAAGTTGTTTCCGATAAATCCTTGATTGAAGGAAAAACATATCAAAATAAATTGAAAAGAACAATGAAAATAAAAAACTCGTGAAAAATACTATTAAAATTATGTCAAATCGCTCTTATAAATCCATACCCAATCTTGAAAGATATGATCCAAGAGATCAACTCTATGAATGATCATATGCAAATTAAAAGTCAAGAACAGAGAAATTCAAAACACATTGATCACCTATGAAGAAATAATATGAAAAAACAAATCTATCAAATACAAGTTTCACCAAAAGAAAGGTACGATAATTGTGAAGGAATGTTGAAAAAGAAGAGAAAGAACTATAGTTGTATACTTGCATTATGTAGTTCTAATTAAGGAAAATACTTATATATGTAAAATTAATTTTAAAGTCCTAGATTTTAGAATTTCTTGCCTAGTCAATAAGGAAAGGTTTTGAAGAGCGAAAAATAATATTAAAATATAAGAAAATTATAAAAAGACGATTTTGTCTATTGCCGAGTCTTTTAATGAAGGGCAAAAAAATTAAATAACATTTCTAAGGGTCTTTAACACTTTTAATATATTATAGATTATAGATATAAATTATAGATATAGATATAGATTATAGATATAAATATAAATAGATTAATGAGATAAGGCACAAATACCTCTCCTAATTATACTCAAAGTTGTAATACATAACTAAATTTTATGGGGTCCTATTAACCCCTAAACCCACTCTTCTGGTATTTTTTACTGACGTGGTTGTCAAGTAGCAAATTAATTTTGCGCTCCTTTTTCTATTGACTTGGAGCTATGTCAGTACAAAAGGAATACAAAAATACAGAAAAAGTAAGTTTGGAGGGAGCAAGAGGGGTTAATATGAACCCTGTAAAGTTTGAATGTGTCATTAAAAATTTTGGGTATAATATTACAAATATACTGTCATAGAATTATTCAAATATTTGACAAAAGATAAGTATATTAATTCTAACCGAAAAGTGAATGACTTTTTATGTGAAATAACAAGTCAATACTACTAAAGCAAATATATTGAAATATAAAATATAACATAAATTCAACTTTTTAAATGAAAACAAGTTAACATAATACTCTTTTATCAAATTTCTACACAATTTAAATAAATATAATTCAAATAGCAAAACAAAAAATGTAAGTCTACAACCTCAGCCAACAATGAATTCTACTTTAATTAAAAAATTAGAATTCTTAAAGCACGTATACTAAACGAAGAAAATAGTTAACAAATAAATAATGTGAGCAATTACATGAAATCTCAAAAAGTAAAGCTTAGGAAATGAGAAGTAAAGAAATTAAATATAAATAATGTAACATTAAAAAAAATACTTTTTTCAAAAGATTAAAATAATAAAATCAACAAAAATTCAAACTAAAAGAAACAAAAGATCAATCTAAAATAAAAAAATAAAGATAAAAATGGAAAAGAAGAAATTAATTACACCTCTTGATTACCATCAACTCACAACTTCCTGTGAATTCACAACTTACAAATTAATTACCTGGTCAGCTAATTGCTCAAATATGAAATCACACTCCATTACATCAAATTTAATTCTTAGCTGTCCAAACAAGCCCTAAAAGAATCAAAATAAGGAATTGGTAAAGTGCATTGAAAAATTAATGCATGCATTAGTTTAATGTGTATTGTTAATACTTTGTTTAATATACTTTTTCACCTTACGTATAAATGCAAGTATTAATTAAATACTCTATTATATATTGAGGTATGTATTACTAATATCTCAAAATCTATGATACTAACAATGTAATGGATCAAATATATTTATTAACATAATTAAAGACACTATTAACATTCAAAAAAATTTCCGCATCTTTTCCAACATATATATGGAAGATATTTTTATAATTATTTTTTTTAAAATTATTAAATTCATGTTATTTTTTAATACATTAACCAAATAATACATAAGAAAAATACAAACATAACTAATACAAGCATAATTAACACAAACATACTAGCATTACTAACAC
This sequence comes from Capsicum baccatum var. pendulum, assembly GCA_030864225.1. Lineage (NCBI taxonomy): Eukaryota > Viridiplantae > Streptophyta > Magnoliopsida > Solanales > Solanaceae > Capsicum > Capsicum baccatum. The sequence continues at coordinate 198,005,121 of CM061561.1, forward strand.
GATATACTTTGCATTGTTGGTTGTATTTCATACCGGTAACAAGAAGTTCAAACGACTCTTGGCACAACTCAGCATTCCCTATCATTTTCTCCATAAAAGCAACAAACCTTTTGCTATTTTGAGAGTAAGTCACGTGCTAAGCTTGTTTTTCTTGGATTTTGGGTTCTATTTTTGTTGCTTGTTTTGCTTTCCAACTTGAACCTTTTTGTTTATTAGTGTGATCACTTGTTGTCTTTCAATGCTGGTTCAGAGTTGTATGGTTTTGTTCTTCAACATGGTTAATCTTTGAAAATCAACACACCTCTTTTCAATTTTCATTGTGAATTTGGCCCTTGGTGGGTATCTCAAAAAAAGAAAAATTGTTTTTTGTAGCTTAGTTGTATTGAGAGTTTTCTGGACAAGGTTAGTTTTTGTTCAGATTAAGAAAAAGTTTGTCTGTTTCATTTGGTGTTGTGGTTTGATCTTGTTTTTCCATTGTTTAGCCAATCGTTGGAAAAATTGTTCTTTATGTCTGATGTTCTTCAATTATGCTTGCTCCTTACTCTTTAGCCTAAAATGTTTGTGGATGTTTCTGGATTAGCATGTTTAAGAACTAGGCTGGTTCTTGTTCATGGTTAATCTTTGAATGCGAGTACGTGGTTTGGGCTTCATTGTTGTTTTTCGTTGTGATTTTGGTCCTTTGTTGGCAATCTTGAAAAAAAAAACCTATTCTTTGAGACATTTTTGGAATTAAGGTTAGATAATCTTTGGATTAAGCAAAATCATGGTTGTGTTTCATTTGGGGTTGCAGTTTGATGCTGTTTATTCATTGTTTATATGGTCATCAGGAGCCATCGTTAGAAAAATCAGTTCCTTGTGTCTGATGTTCTTATTTTGTAATAGAACTTAGTAGGATTAGCTAGCTCCTTGACTCTTGCAGTCCGTTATGTACTTTCTTGTCCTTCAATTTCTGGTATTACTTGTTGTTCCTTGTGCCTCGATTATTATGTTGGATTGATGTAGTTTTATTCTGTTACTAACCGTTGCCGTTGTTACTGTTATTGTTAACATTTTTTGTTTCTTGTACTTCCGTTCTTGTTCGGGACTGCTTTGGATTGTTTTTCAAAAGTGATTGTTACCTGAAATGATTTGTTTATGTTTCTAGATGAGGGTGTTTAAGAACTAGGTTGTTTTGGATTAATATGAATTGTTTCTGTGCAGCAACAGGATGTAACATATAAGCATGTATTTATTTTGTGGGCATACGAGTAACATAAATTCTGAAACAAAGTGACGTGGAAAACGAGATGTAGTGGGATGGCTGACGTCTTTGATTTCAAAGCATCACCGATCATCACCTATTTCAAGTATGTATAGTTGCAGTCTAAGATTTCAGTTACATTAGATTTGCAGTATTTATTAGCGTGATGTACATTAAATGCTCTCATTTCTGGCATTTAGCATTTCTTAAAGAGGTTGATCATAGACTATTGGCTGCTGGTTGCACCCGATAATCTAGAGATGGCAGATGCCTTATGATTATGTCTTAAAGCATCAATGTTCCAGTTAATGTTTATTAATTTGATTGGTTTGTATCTGTCTCACTTTTTGTGAACTATTCATTGGCTACACTGCTTTGCTAATCAATTTGAAGATGAAATAAAAAAAGTTACTTTTTTGATGAGTTTTTAGATGAATGATCTTATGTTTTGACATGAATGAAACTAACTTATTTCATGATTGTTGCTTCCGTAAAGAAGCCTCCCTACCGTGGGTTTCTGGGGAGTGAGCAGCAGGAAATGGTGAAAAGTTATCTCCCGTTCCATTTTTATTTTGGGATTTTGTTTTGCCGACTTTAGTTTTTCAGGCACAAGCTTAATTTTCAATTTAGTTGTGCATCTGGATTTAGCCTATAATGGTGTACTGATGGTGGTTCTTTGTATCACCGAGATGGATAATCCTTGTCTGAAAAATAACTGAGAACTTATCCTCCTAAGTAATTACTTCACGATCTTTGTTTTTGTAAGGAAATTATACTTTGTGCTCCTTATTCTAACTGCATTCACCAGTGTTTTCTCCCACTTTTAAAATGCACAGCTCACAAATTACTGGTTTAGATTAATATTTTTAGAATGAGGCCTATTTCTTTGGTTGATTCAAGCACTGTGAGTCATACAGTCCTAAAGCCTAAACTACTATGTGATATGGCCTTCAACTGTTCCTTTTAATTGTTGAAGCACATAAGTTAATATTCTTTAATTATTGATATCCGTGGTGTCCGAACCCGCTTGCGCACACCTTGACTAATTCCATGAGATACCTGTCAGCTCCCACTCGCAACAAGTATTAGGTGACTCTTTCCTCCAAGGCTAGAGCAGATGAGAAGAAATTATCTTGTGTTTTTTCGTTTCTAGTATTTGAACCTGAGATCTCATAATACTAAATCATTTCATTGACAACTAGGCCACGCTCTTTGGTGCACACATAAGTCAATATAGCTACCAGTATGTAAAAGAGCATGAAAGGAAATTTCCTTTTGCGATTTTTGTCTTTGATATGGAGCTTTGGAGTTTGACCTTCACAAGGTGTTTTGTGCTTCCTTTTTGTGGTTTCCTCGCTATCGTCACGTAACAAAAATGATGAGACTAGCACCCAAGAGTGTGAGCCTAGTATAGCAATGAACTGTAAAATTCATAATAGTCTAGAAAGATAAGGTGATAAAGGATGAACACATACATCATATTAGTTTTAGATTATCCGACTACTCGGTATTTGTCAGTCTTTTCAGGCTATACTTACCATCTAACTAAGATAGATGGACTGCTATTCAATCTTTTAAATTTAAATTTATTTCCTCTTATATAAAAGGGGCTCTAGCCCATTGTTTTGCTCAATTTTTGCTATCCAGAATAAATAAATAAATTACCTATTGTCAAGTAAAACCAAAATCATCTTTGATTCTAAATCATACTTTGAATAACTTGTATACCTAGAATCTTATTTCTGGCATCAAAGGTGTGACCAATGAAAAGGAAACAAAACCATGAGGCTTCAGGTTCTCCGCTCGGAGGCTAAAACCATGGCCATTCCTTCTATTGTCTAAGCCGTGGTGTGTAGAATTTTTTTGTACCCTTATCATAGGAGATAGGAAGTACCCCATAAATTGACGAGGTGTGTGCATGTGGCCTAGATACCACTATCATAAAAAGAGAATCTCTTTACTAATACTTCCTAATTAAGAGCAAGAAAATGTTCATTGTGTTATAACTTGTCAATTTTACTTTTTATACGGATTCATTGTTAACTTCCCAACAACCAAATGCTTCATTACTACTCATCACTCTAAATCTCTTTCGAACGTGCCATGTAAAGTATTAACCTACTGTTTGCACAATTTTTTTAAGTGGTCTAGTTTTGCTACAATGTCATGTCCAGTAATGGTTTTAACCGACATATTTTTACTTAATAATGATGTTTGGGCCAACTTTCTCACCTCGACTAATTCCTTGGGTACCTGCAACCTCCCCACCAGCACCAGACAATTTTGTCCATCAAGGCTTGGACAAATATAAAGAAATCACCTAGTATTTTTACCTCTGTTGGAACGTGAAATTGAGAAGTCATGGTTCTTAACCCACATCATTGATCTCTAGACACACTCTTAACCTTGGGTGCAATTGTAATTAAGGTACGTCATATTAGATACAAGAACAATGATAACATACTGAGTGTAACCCCGAAAGTGGTGTCTGGGGTGGGTAGTATACACAGACCTTACCCTTACCTAAAAAGGTAGAGATATTATTTCTGATAGACCCTTGGCTCATACATCATATTAGATATCAATTTTTTTGGATTCTCTTTCTAATGACCCTAAAAGCAATGTATTTTGTAGTTACGTTAGCTCCGAAGTATTTGCAATAAATCACCTTGGAGTTATTTGGGGCAATGATTTTATAAGTGGAGAAAGGCTATTGCTATGTTGATAAGGATCTTGGCATCTAGTGAGAGAAATTAGAATGTCATATTTATGTTATTATGTATTCATGATGAAGAACGGATCATTAAAAATGTCAAGATATTGCCATATTTGTACTATCTAAATGAGTTATGTGGAAAAACTAATGAATACTGAGTTTAGACACGTCCCTCGAATTCAGAATGAGTTAGAATGCTTTAGCGATATTGTCATCAATGATACAACATCTGAACAAGAATTTCATTGTTCTCATCAAGGTAGAAATACTTGACCAACTACGAAGTGATCAAATCATTGTGCAATGTCTTAAATAAATGTCTAGTGGCATGGTATAAGCCGATGATCGTAAGCTATGTCCTTCACAATTTTCCGATGAAACTATTCATGGATCATGTGTTAGTATTGTCTGTCTTGAAGGGGACCAATCATTCCTAGGGGATGTCATGGTACTAACCATATCATAGACGGAACAAAGTCATAAGAATAATAAAGAGAATCTATTCAAATTCATATTCGAAAATGGGATTATCAACTATACTTGACTGGAAAAACCAGCCAATCTACTCTCTTGGTCTCCCCCCTGTAACTTGATAAATCATAAGAGAAGAAGAAATCGTTGCGTAGAAAGTCGTGCTTACTATCTCCTCCATCGTTGTTATGTAAGAGGAAAAGAGCGAAAAGCTTACTTTGAGGTAGTGGCCTAAGCGCTAAGAAGTGAACATCATGCTACTCAGACTATATGCTTAACACATGCAAGTCGAACCTTGGTTTTCGGAGTTCGAAAGAGAAGGGGAAGAAGCGGCGTAGAGGAATTGGTCAACTCATCAGGCTCATGACCTGAAGATTGCAGGTTCGAATCCTGTCCCCGCCTAATCAGTGGAACATGTTGTGTAAAATGTATATCATTTCCGTTCTTAACCGAGTCTCATTTTAAGCTCTGTCCTGAAACCGTGCGGTATCAGGAGTAAAACATCCCAAGATTGGCGCATCTCATTGAGTATGGAGAAGTATTGGGATAACTAATTCTTTTTCTTTGAAGCTGTTTCTTTTTTCCGCCCCCTTCCCAACATAGTGTTTAACTTACAGTTCTTTGAGAGAATCAACTTATGTCAGCCTTCTTCATGGATTTGGGTGATTGTCAACGTGTGTATGGTGACTAGAGAGGAAGATTTCTTAAATTCATACATTTTGAATTTGGAACGTGCAATAATAAGTTAGATTAGAAGCAATTGCTCATGGATCCAGTATCCAAATTTTTGAACTTACGAGTGCCAATAAACACTACTAGCTATCTCTTCTAGAACATTTCGAACCCTTACACTGCATAGGGGCGAAGAACCTATAGTACTGTATGTCTAAAGCGTACAAGGGCACATGCAATTTGCATTCAACGAACATCCATCTCAAAAAGGTAATAATAATGAGGTCATAAAATGTCTGATTGTGATCTTGCTGTTGTCTGGCTGTGATCTGTTGGATTTCTAAATTGGGTTGAACCTTTAATAGATATGGTTGATCAGTACGAGACTGCCTTTGCTTCTTACACCATTTTTGAATTTCGCCTGAACAGTAAACCTTTTCTCTTTTATTTTTATTCTATGTCCCAATGTTGCAAAGATCTATGGTGTTGAATATGCTATTGGAGGTTTGGGCCTTCCTTTTAACTTCTTCTTCCCTTTTTCATTTTTATGCTTATGCATCTATATGTGATCCTTAATATTTTGGTAATCTTATTAATTTGATGCATTTTTCAACTTCTTCTATATGCTTTGCTTTTAACTGACATTGGTGTAAATGTTCTTTGTTGTGCTTTAATTACAAGATGATTTTAGAGTAGATTTTCTTTAAAGAATGTAAGCCAGACAACTGAACTTTGTGGAATTACATACTCTAGTTATAGCTCGGGATCATTTATACTCGCCTTTGGTTTGATATACTTGGTAAATGTTGCCATAATACTGTTGCCATATTTAAGCGATGCATTCTTTGTTCTTAATGATTATATGCACTTCTCCACTGCGACCTATGACATTGTGGGCCTCGAATGTCCTTGTTATTGATGAATCCCCAGTAAATTTGACTTCCCTTATCTTGTAGATACCCCGAGAAGTGAAGGGAGGTGTGCTTTAATGCCTTGCCGCGATTCTGATGAGGTCTCAAATATGTTGATCTACTTTTTTGCATTAGTTTTAACTTTTTTAACTAGAGTTACTGAAGCGGGAAATATCTATTCCAGGGCCAACAAGTAGGCGACCTAGTCCAGCGGTTTCGGTTGTTCAGAAATGGTTCATGTGCAACTGTTCAGAGATTTGAACCGCTGCGAGTTTTGTATTACTTTCAGAAACAACCTCTCTACCTGCACGAGGTAGTGGTATTGTCTGCATACACTCTACCCTCCTCAGACCTCACTTGTGGGATTTCACTGGGTATGTGATCGTTCTTCTTTATGGTCATAGGCAAATCGAAACCAAAAAAGTCAAATATTTTGTGGTCAGGCTGTTTGGATAATAAAGCCCTAGCAGCTTTTCTAAACTCATCCTGCAAGATCTGTGTTATTCTCGCTACAGAGGAGATGATCCATCAAAAAAGGCCCAATTTGGCATTCACTAAGAAACAAGGTTGTCATTGAGGGAAAGTTAGGTAAGTTGGTCAGACGGCTGTTAGCCTGTTGAACATTCCTCAGAACTTCCATAGCCTCAGAAACTTTAGTCTTCAAAGCCTCCGGAGATTCAAGCAGATGCAAAACTTCGGTCTGGTCCATTTCAAGAAGCATGCCCATAATCTTTGCAGCATGCTCGTGCTCCAGCTGATCAACAAGTGGGTACAAACTTTCACCCAACATCTGCCAAGAGAACAATGAGAGCATGAAAAACCTATGCTGTTCAGTCAACAAGACAACAGCAACAACAAACTCAGTGTACCACAAAGTGAGGTCTGGGGTGTTCAGTCAACAAGAGATTTCTGTAATATCAAATGAACTCACCGTCCTTTGCTGTTCAGGTGGCGCATTTGCAAGGGCAAAATCCAATGTTGAAACCGGCATAGACTGTCCCATTGCAGCACCGCGAGGAAGCATACCACCCATATCATATGGAACAAAGAGCATAACCCCAGCAACACCGGGCATTGGCCCGTCTTGCACCTTATGCCCAGGATGCCTAACAGTTCGGCCCTGGCGTCTGGAGGATTCTTCTGACTATTCTTTTGAAGTAGGAGCTGCAGTTGATGCTTGTTGGTTAGACGGGTGGTGGGAAGGTGTTGTTGAGGAATTTGATGTCTTTGGAGGCGGTCATCTTCAGGTTTACTTTCCCGGTAAGAAATAACAGCTCCAAAGAGTATCCAAAAAACTAAAAAGGTTAAATAGAAATAGAAAACAAGGAATAAAAGGAGGATTCTTGCTTATATGTTGATGCATAACGACTTATTAGAACAAATTCAACAGCTAGTTCTTTTCAACTCTTACTTGAAATTATATGTCTAAGCATTGTCATGAATTGGTTTTCTAACTCAACAGTGGAAAAAGTTATACAATGTTGAAAGATCGATGTTGGTCACTGGAATGGGTTACAATAAACCCTTGTGGCCTGACTCTTTCTGGACCCCATGCATAGTCAGAGCTTTAGTGCACTAGGCTTTTTCTCTTTTTTATTTTTTCTGATGTTGGTCGTGGCATGATGTGCCCAACTGTTCATTTTCTCTTATAATAAATAGTTGAGAAAAAAAATACTGGTGATTCAAAGGAAGAACGTGAAGATTTCAAGATATTGGATAGACGACAGATGGTTCTAAGATAAGGGAAAGAACGACATAAAATCGTTCATAAGCTCGAGTTTAACTGAGGTATCAAAGTGCAGTATCAAAGAAGCGGGGAACTGCAAAAATCTGGTGGCTCCCATGCTTGTGACACCAGAACAAAAAAAAATGGTGTAAACTTATAAACACTCAGCGGAGAAGGAAGAAGGACGTACTTAAACTAAAAAAGCAATGTTATAATGATTTTCTAGCAGATATGGAGTATTGATTTAAGACAATTCTACAAGCGATAAAGATGACATCTTGGAGTCAGTTTTTTACGATGTTAAATGCTTTTGGCACTGTGGTTAATTTTTTTTTATTAATATATAGTTTAACTGGTGGTGTAGAAATTGTCTTGCATGAAAGTAAAAAAGATGCAATTTCAGCTTAATGAAAGCATGACATGACATGACACTAATAGGAGGTTGTGGAGGACACTGATAATTAGTGTAGTAGGATAGTAGCTAGTAGAGCGTTATCTTGCTTACTCTTCCATACTAGTACCGTAATATTTCTCCGTGAGATTCTTGTCTGTCCATTTTTGTTATTTCCTTTGTCCTCTTTTATGTGACACCTTTCGAATTTTGAGATACAAAAATTTTTTTTTGACTGCAAGTTTTTCATATATCTTTTAAATGTTTTGAATTATCAATTAGTGTGAATATAGTATTTTTTACATAGTTTTCAAATATGTAAATTTTATTTCAAAAAGCTTAATGAGTACTATGTGCCTCAATTCACTGCCAAACTTAAATTGTTTGACTTTCGGGAAGCAAAAGTTCTACATGGAAAAGGCATCTTATAGGACTATAGGTTAACACTCTTCTAGTTAGTGGAGGGTTTGGGCCATAGGTGACAAAAGAGTTTTAAAATGAGGTGTAGGTGACACAAGTCTTAATAATTGAGTAGATGTGACAATTACTTAATTATGGTTTAAGAAAGTTTGGAAAATTTTAAAATAACCCACAAGTTTTTTAAATTTATACTTTGATTCAAATGTTAGTTAATATGTAATGGAGAACGAAGGGAAAAAAGACGCCTTTTTCTCTCTCCTCTTCCGTTGTTATTTTCTCTTTTCGTGATATTTGTTGTTCATTATTGCTGCTGCTTTATTCATCATCTTATACTTCATTATCATATTCATATTCTTCTTGTTGACCATTGTTGTTGTTGTTGTTGTTGTTGTTGTTACCCCAACTACTGCTCTTTGACCAAATTCTTATGTCAAATTTTGTTTCGTAAATCACTTTCAACTTTGGAATTTACTTGAGAGGAGACTTTGGTAAGTCAGATTATGCTTTTTAGTTGAATCTGGGTAACTGCTAGTGTGTTGTTTTTTCAATAATAGTTTGCACGCGAACATGAATGCAATACAAGAGCAATCTGTTTAAGCAGATCCATTATATGCGGCACCAGATAAATGTTCTGTTGTAACAGTAGACTCATGTTGGATTCATGTTTAAGGGTTCTAGGTGCCCGTAATATGAATCGAATAGATGGGTATTCTGCTGCACCAGATTAGTAAAATGTTTCAACAGATAAATAATCTGTTTCATCAAATTTCTAATATGTTTCGAACAACAAAATACAACTCCTGTCACATACAAAACCTAACAGATAACTCATATATTCTTGCTATTGATACTGGAGTCAAATTATTCCTTAATTGTAGACATGTCATTCGTCAAGAAATAAAAATAGACAACACAAAAATTAAATAAGAAATAAAAAGTCAAGTGCATCAAATATAATTTTTTATAAAACAAACAAAAAACATACATAGACAAAAGAAAAAAAAGCTTAATTATTATTATCATCATTATTAACATCATTATTATTTGTATGGCCAGCCGGCCAATCTTCAACGGGTAGCAGCAGCGCCCTTCTTAGCCTGCGGATCTCACGCAGCATCCTTACTCTGACTGCGGCCAACTCCCAATGCAGGTCATGAACCTCTTTCTGCAGTTTTCGCATGACGTCTCGTAAAATAACGACATTCCACACAGGATCAACCATATCTAGAAAATGCATAAGTTGACAAAACATACGTAAAAACAAATGTAAGAAAAGAAAGAATCCGAATGTAGTGTAATGTAATATACAATGAATATTTACACAAAAATCAAGAAAACAACTTACCAGAGATAGGAAAAAGCTATCAAGTCCTTGGAAAGAAAGTAGTTGAAGGTGTAACAAGAGCAAAGAATAAATAGTGTGTAGTAGATTGAATGACTGAGTAAGGAGGGACCTATTTATAGAGGATTGAACTTAAATGAGTTAGGCAAAAAATCAGAACTGTTCACCTCCATTTATTAATGACATTCTTGATTACTGTAAAAAGTTATGACTTAATTAAATTAATCAGTGTTATGTTAAGTCATGACTTTTCAGCTTTATTATTATTAATAATTAGCTCTTTCCAGGAACCATTTTTTTTACACTGAGTTGGACAACAGATAATATATCTGTTGTTACAATAGATAATATATCTGTTGTTACAATAGATAATATATCTGTTGTTACAACAGATATATCATTATTTCCAACAAATAGATAACCTGTTACATCAGATAATATATCTGTTGCAACATATAATATATAAATATTTTTTTAAAAATAAATTATCTTCATGACATTCAAATTTTCTGACTTTTAATTATATAAATTAATAAAGCAGATTTAAAGGCACAACTGTTCACCTCTATTTATTAATGACATTCTTGATCACTGTAAGAAGTTATGACTTAATTAAATTAAACAATATTGTGATAAGTCATGACTTTTCAGATTTATTATTATTAAAATAATTAATTCTTTACAGGAACTGTTTTTTATTTACTCTGAGTTGGACAACAGATTATATATCTGTTGCATTAGAAAAATCATCTGTTACAATAGATATATCATACGTTGCAGCAAATAGATAATCTATTGCATAAGATAATATATCTGTTGCAACATATAATAGATATATATTTTTTTAAAAAATAAATTATCTTCATGACATCCAAATTTTCTGACTTTTTAATTATATAAATTAATAAAACAGATTTAAAGGCATAACTGTTCACCCCTATTGATTAATGTCATTTTTGATTACTGTAAAAAGTTATGACTTAATTAAATTAATCAATATTGTGATAAGTCATGACTTTTTTGCTTTATTATTATTAATAATTAGTTCTTTTCAGGAATCATTTTTTTTACACTGAGTTGGGCAATAAATAATATATCTGTTGCATCAGATAAATCATTTAATATAAAAAATATATCATCATTTGCAAAAAATAGATAATCTGTTGCATCAAATAATATATCTGTTGCAACATATAATATATATATATATTTTTTAAAAAATAAATTATCTTCATGACATTCAAATTTTCTGGTTAATTAATTATATAAATTAATAAAGCAGATTTAAAGGCACAACTGTTTACCTCCATTTATTAATGACATTTTTTATTACTGTAAAAAGTTATGACTTAATTAAATTAAGCAATATTCTGATTATGTCATGACTTTTCAGCTTTATAATTATTAAAATAATTAGTCATTTCCAGCAACCGTTTTTTTTAACACTTAGTTGGACAGCAGATTATATATTTGTTGCGTCAGATAAACCATCTGCTACAACAGATATATCATTCGTTGCAACAAATAGTTAACTTGTTGCATCAGATAATATGTCTGTTGCAACATATAATATATATATTTTTTAAAAAATAAATTATCTTCATGACATCCAAATTTTTTGACTTTTTAATTATATAAATTAATAAAGAATATTTAAAAATAAGAATATTTCTGGTGAGTTTTTTACGGTTTAAATTGTGTTTATCATTTATTTCCTTATTCTTTTCTGTGAAAATAAATGACTTAATTAAATCAAGCTGGTGGTGAGTTTTTTTATTATTGTGACAAGTCATGACTTTTCAGCTTATTAAATTTAAATAACCTTTTTCTCAATTTAAAAATCTAATACACCTGGTTTTCAGTAACCGTTCCATTTCTTTAATAACCATTTTTATTAATTGAGTTATGACAACAGATTGTATATCTGTTGCATCAGATAACCCATCTATTTCAACAGATATACCATCAGTTGTTATAAAACAACCCTCTGTTTAAGGAGCTTTTTTGATTTCTTCTAACTGATTCATCAGTCGCAACAGGTGAGGAATTTGATGTATCAGAAGCGTTTTTTGTTTTTGTTTGTTGAATGTATTTAGACAAAAGTCACAGTCACGACTATTCATTAACTTTTTTTCTAAAAAATCATGTAATCATATATCTTAATTAAATTAATCCAATGTTGTGACTTTTTTTTAAATTAAATAATCTTTCTTTTACGATTATAATATCATTTAGTTCCTTATTATTTATTAACGAACAATTTTTAGGAGAATTTCTCATCATGACTTTCACCACCATCTGTTGCCACAAGTGCTCAATCCCTACCTCCAACCGTCGACATTTTGAGAATAGGGAATAAATAGAATGATAATTAAATATTGAATAAGAATGAAAAATTCAAAGTCAACCAAATCAAACCAAACCCAACATATACATATACATGGATTTTTTTGAATCCCTTATAGGTAGATCGGATATAAAAAATGAAAATATATACGCTAAAAGAAAGAAAAAACATAACCTTATTATTATTATTATTATTATTATTATTATTATTATTACTATTATTATTGTCGAACTGATAATTTTCACCCGGCAGTAGCTGGGCCCTCCTCAGCCTTATTCCGAAGTCGGACAAATCCCTCTGGAAGTTCATCAAAATGCCTTAGAAGTTCCTTCAAGGACTCGATATGAACCTTCTTGTACGAATCTGGATCAGCCATATTAGTATTGTTTGTAAGTATAGTAGAATGAACGAGTGAGTGAGGAGTGAGAGGAGGCCGGAGGGACCTATTTATAAAATGATTGAATTGGAAAGGACTGGACTTAGTAAAAAAAAAGCCACGACTGTTCATATACCTTAATTAAATGAAATTGGTGCCTTTTCGAATATGTGAATTAAAAAAAACAGATCTAAATACAATATTTTATTTTTTTCTTGTATTTTGGAAAGAGAGATTGGTAATCTGTTGCAAAATATATTCCACTTTTCAAATAACTTACAACATATGGATAATTTATTGCAACAGATTGATATATCAATTTGCTTTTTCCATCAGCTGTGGCGTCTGTTGCACTTGCTAGTCATCTGTTTATTCAATTTCATTGAGAGCAATCGATTTTTCTAAACACTTCTTGGCCAAACTCAATTTTTGCTCTTGGATTGCTTCTCTTTTTTTCTTTTCATCCTTCAACCAAATTAAATTTTTGCTATTGGATTGATGGCAAAAATTGAATTTGGAGGCCAGCTTGAAGGATGCAAAGAAAAAAAGAGACGCAATCCAAGAACAAAAATTGATTTTGGCCAAGAAGTGTTTCAAAAAATCTATTGCTCTCGATGAAATTGAATAAACAGATGACTAGCAAGTTGCAATAGATGCCACAGCTGATGGAAAAACAAACTGATATATCCATCTGTTGCAACAGATTGTCCATATATTGTAAGTTATTTGACAGGTGGAGTATATTTTGCAACAGATTACCAGTCTTTCTCTTTTCGAAATACAATAAAAAGATAAAATGTTGTATTTAGATCCATTTTTTTTAATTTACATATTCAAAAAGTCACCAGTTTTATTTAATTAAGGGATATGAATAGTCATGGCTTTTTGTTTGAATACGTCAAGTCACCACCACTTTCAATTCAATCATTTTGTCATTATGGTCGTTAAGCTCAGTATAGAGCTCTTGATCTTTTATGAGTTTGTCAACGAGGACCACTCACTTTATTTCTTAGCAACTTTCTTATAATTCTCCTCTTGGTCCTTCTTAGCTCTACGCAAGTTCAAGGAGAAGTATGGAAGGTTCACTTTGAGTTTTTACATGGCAAACGCTCTCTCGGTTGATAAATCCTGTGCTGCAGCATATATGGATAGTGCAACACTCAATGTAAAATAGTTTTCTGGCAGAAGAAAATCTTGAGAAGACATAATCAGTAATCTATCGATATCAGCTTTCGCTATGTCAAGCAGTTCTGTTGATATCTTGTCTTCTACGGAGAAGATTGGTCAGCAGAAAAACCAAGTGATTGAGATCGTTTAATCTGTTGACTAACTCGAGCAAAGATATTTTCTGGATTATCAAGCTTCACAGGGCAGTCTGGTGGTTTAATAACATCAGATGTCTTGTTTTCGATATTAGCTAATGATGGGGAGATTCTGCCTTCCTCACCATCCTGAAAAGAAAACACACTCAAAATTAAATGGAGTATCTCTACCTAATGAAACAAGATGAACTAAATCTAGCATTCAGTTTTTCCTTCCTATTCCCTTTCCCTTTTTATCTTCTCACCTTTGTCAGATCCGAATTTTTTTTTTGGATACTTGATAATGCCTTGGAAATTGCTTTCTTTCTCCTATTAGCCTTAATCTCTAATGGAGTGAATGAAACTGAAATCCTCTTTGATCGAATGACATTACTGTTAGATATCAATTCCTTTACATCAGCAGTTAATGCATTAACAGTATTAATCACACCATCATGTTTTGCCTTGCACTTTTCACATTTGCATGCACAAGATAAGTAAAGATGGGCAAGATTGATCATTCTTTTAACATATAGAGGACAACATATCGTTCATGCAAAAGTCTACATCATCGCCAGAAATGCTTGCCATAGCAAAAGTCTGATATGAGCAACATCCGACATTAAATCTTAACAAGGTATCAGAACCATATTCATGGTCCCTCAGCCCTATCAGTTCGGACCTACCAAACTTAACTGTAAAATTATAAATATCTTGTTTGAATGATCTATGACTAATCGGTAAAAACAACATTCATAAAATCAGTGTACTCTATGTGTGTTTCCATGATAACATTATCAGTAATACATACCTCCCACATATGAAGTAGTTCCATCTACATGCAGCTTATTCCTCCAAACCTATATTTACTACAGCCACTTGTGATGGTCAAGCAAAAGTTGATCAACTTTCAGTTCCTTTTATATCTACAAAGAAGAAGGAAAAAATTTATGTCACAGAAAGAAAATTATCCTTCTATTGCAATTGATGTAGAGTCTGTTGCATCAGATGAGGTGTCTATTGCGTCAGATGTGGAGTCTGTTGCATCAGATATGGAGTCTGATGCAACAGATATGGAGTCTGTTGGAATACATAGCAGCCTTGCTAGTGGTTTGATTTATTTCAACAGTTGCTCCGTCTGTTGCAACATCAACAACAACATAAACTACAAACAACAAATAAAAAATATCAAGAACAAAGAAAACAACAACATTTGTTCCAACAACATCATCAACAACAAAGAAGCATACATCCTATGTTCCAACACCATCAACAACCAGGGACGAACCCACATGGAGTCCTCCGGGTGTGAGAACACAAACTGAACTCGTATCGAACTTTATATATATATATATATGGAAATTAAGAAAAAACGTATATAATCTAATCAGTGAGCACCCATAGTAAGAGTTGTTTGGTTCGCCTAGTTGTTGTTTATGGGTGCTTAAGGCTATTTATTTCTTTTGATCTTGAGTTCAATTCCCACTCAGCACATATTTTTTTAATTTTGGTAACCAACTCTTCTCTCCTTATTCACTTTAAACTTTCTTTTATTTTTTCTCCCTTACTCCTTGTGTTGATTGTTCGGACTCTACTATTTTTAAGCTAAGAAGCTCCCACCGTCTAAAAAACCTGAATCCGCCACTGTTAACAACACTACACCATAAATTCCAACAACACCAACCCCACCAACAACATCAATAACAACATCAACAACAAAGAAACAAAAAAAATACATAAAAAAAATGATACTGCCAACAAGGCTTTTAAACTTCTCCCAATAGATGACTTTTTTCCGCATCTTGTAATAAAAATTCTCGGTTCGTTTATTCAATAATTAAAAGTTCCTTCAAATTTTTTAAATAAATATAATATAGAAAAATGATAATTAAATAAAAAAAATGTAAATAACTTGCAAGAAGAAGACGAGAATGAAAGAGCAATAGTGAATCATATCATACCTTAATGTCAAAAAGGGGTCAAAACAACAATTTCAATCGAGGAATCTAAGATATGGATATCGATCGGTTTAGATCCGAACAAAAAATTATGAGAAAAAGGAGAAAAAAAGGCTGTGATAGGTAAAGAGGATAGAAAGAAAAAAGATTAGAGATTTAGGGATGAAGGAGAGGAGAGGAGAGATGAGATAATTCTAATTTCTAGATGTACAACCTTTAATATTAAATGACTAAACAAAGTGTATTTATTTAAATTTATATTTTCAAATCATAATTAATAAGGCTAATTTGGTAGTAAAATAAACCTCTAATTTATTTCTTAAGGGGTGTGCCAAGTAAATATGAAACGGAAGAAGTATTAGGGGTTTCAATATTCATTAATTAATATTCACTAATAATTTGAGGGGCATGAGGAAAAAAATGGGTGACATTGAAAAGACAGGACAAGACTACTCAATGAGATTTTTGAGTTATCCAAGAAACATGTTTTACCGCCTTTAGTAGTACTACTACTTTATCTACTCGGACAATAGCTTGATTTAAAATTAAAAGAAAAAAAGATTTTCAAACAATATGTCATCTGTTGCAACAGATTTAAATATCTGTTTGAAAAATCCCAACAGCTCAGTCATATATGACACAGATGGAGATGTCTATTTGATAACTAAATCAGAAACATCATCTGTTACAATAGATATCAATATCTGTTTGAAAATTTTCAACATCTCAGTCATCCGTCATAACAGATGCAAATTTCTCTTTGATAATTAAATTAGAAATGTTGTCTGTTGCAACAGATATTGTTATCTATTTGAAATTCTCCAACAGCTCAGTTGTTTGTTGCAATAGATTTCATTGCAATTGATTTAGGAGGAACTAAGGATAAAAGAATGAGCTCCTCATTAACTTAATGTTTAGATTAATAATAGTACGTACATCGATCTAGGTAGAATGAGGGATGAATGAATGAGCTCACGGGGTCAACTACAAATCTAAATGAGTCATTGCATTTGCATGGTGTTAGTATTGCGTTATCCCGACCTGAGTCATCGATCGATCACTCTGAGTTGAAATGAGTTCTCATTAACTTAATGTTAAGATTAATAATAGTACCTACATTGATCTAGGTAGAACTAGGGATGGATGAATGAGATCAAAGGGTCAACTACAACTTCAATTGAGTTCTTTGGCAATTGCATGATGAGATGGTACTGCATTCTTCCCAACAAGAGTTATTGATCAGTCACTTTGAGATGAACCAATTCTTACTACCTCGTATGTTCAACTAATCCCTTAATTGAATAATCTGGGACTAGGGGTGAGTTCTCATAGGGTCAACTACAACTTTAATTGAGTCTTTTGGCAAATGCATGATGAGACGGGACTGCGTTCCTCCCGACAAGAGTCGTCGATCGATCACTCTGAGATGAACTAATTCTTACTACCTCATCTATTCAACTAATCCCTTAATTGATTAATCTAGGACTGGGGGTGAGTTCTCATAATGTTAACTATAATAGATGACAATGCCTATTTGATAATTTACAACAGATGGGTAATCTGTCGCAACAGATGACTTAAACTGGTTGATTGTTTACAATAGATTCGTGATCTGTCGCAACAAATGACATAATCTGTTTGATAGTTTACAACAGATGCATAATATGTTGCAATAAATTACACAATCCATTTGATTTGATCCAACAGAAAAGACATCTGTTGCAATAGGTTGAACATTTGTTTATCTATAATTCAATTGAGTTCATATGTTAGACTAATACCTTAATTGAATGTGAGTTCTCATAGGGTCAACTACAACTTCAATTTAGTAAACTATCGATTATTCTAGGACTAAGGGTGAGTTCTCATAGGGTCAACCACAATAGATGAAAGCGCCTATTTGATAATTTATAACATATGGGTAATCTGTTACGACATATGATAATCCATTTGATAATTTACAATAGATGGGTAATCTGTCACAACAAATGACTTAATCTATTTGATAATTTACAACAGATTCGTAATCTGTTGTTACCTAATCTGATTGATAATTTACAACAGATGAGAAATCTGATGCAACATGTTGAACATTTATTTTTTACAACTTCAATTGAGTTCATATGTTAGACTAATAGTACCTAAATTGATTAATCTAGGACCAGGGGTGAGTTTTCATAGGGTCACCTGGGGTCTCGGGTCACCTAGAGTACTCGCTCAACTACAACTTCAATTATTTTTATACAATTTCAATTGAATTACCTTTTTGGAAATTGTATGATGAGAGGGTTAAAAATTACGCATATATTTTATGATTTTAAAAATAATTAAGATTAATTCGAACCAAATTAACATTTTAAAAATTATTTGTCATTCTTTTCCAAAATACAAATCAACCCATACAAAACATTTCATCATTTTAAATCTCGAGGTCTCGCTCTTTCTCTCTCATTCTCACTCAATAATACAGTACAAAAAACAACTACTCAACAAATTTACTCAACCCTCCACAACAGATCGCCTTTCTTCTCATTTTCAACCACATAGGTGTTATTTTCGACTTCGTTCTTGCTTGTATCAATCATTTTCTTTGTCTTCGTAGGCAACAAAGTTTGAGAAGAGCTCTATATTTGTTATTTTTATTTAAAAAATAAGGGCTTTTAAGTTAATGATGAAAAATAAAACTTTTAGTTATATTATCTTCAAAAATGGATTTACAATTTTGAGTTTTGATGGTAAAATCGTAGAAAGAACTCGAGAAATCCCTAGTTTCCGTCGTAGTGTTCCGTTGACTGTCGTGGTATTGTTGTATAGTGTTTGTAGTGTTGGTGTTTATGGTCATGGTGGTGGCACTGATGGTGGCATTGGTTGGTGGTGTTTGTGGTGGTTGTTGGTGGTGTCGGTATTCGTGGTGTTTGCTTGTTTGTTGGCATTGGTTGGTGGTGCTTGTGGTGATGGCTATTGGTGTGTCGGTATTCATGGTGTTTGTAATATATTTTTAAAAATCTATGCATACATCAATTGTAATGTAATTTTTTTTCTTTGTCTATAGGTAAAACATGTCTTCCAAAAGAAAAGAAAGTGAAAGTGGATCAACATCCGACCACTAAAAAAAAAGGCTACAGTACAGAGGAATTCGGAGGAGCTTCCTAAACAATCTCAGTCAGGGAAAAGTGAAGCTGAGGAGAGATGTGAAAACAATTTTGAGGGAGGTGGACAAGGGTCCGTAGATGGAGATGAAGAAAATAAAAGTGAGAAAGAGGAGGAATTGGAGAGTAAGAAAGAGAAAGATGATGATTATCAACATGATGATAATGGATCACCGATGGAGCGTGAGTTAATATCGACATCCCAACAGGATCCTATCAAAACTTTTAGTATTGACAGGTTTCAAGTTGTGATGCTGATAAATGACCCAGAAGGAAAACAACTAACTGGTCAAATTGTACTTAAACGTCAGATGGGGAAATTTTTTGAACATTTTATGAAAATTTTAAAGAACGAAAACATAGGCGGACTTTTTAAGAAGAGCTGCTTTGAACACTTTCTCGAGCTGCCTGAGGACCTCTTTACCCATATCCTTTTCCCTATGATGATGGTATATGGTCTTCTTAAGCACAGGCTCAAGTACGCAGGGGATGATAAAGATCCGACGGAGGGGGGCAAAAAGAAGATGGATGAAATCTGGATCAACTACTGTGGCCTGCCTGTTTATTTTGGCTTGCAAGAGTTTGCCATAGTGATGGTCTTGAGATTCCATCGTCCAGAAGGACCACCACCCTACAAAAGATCCAAGTCAAGAAAATGCAAGAAAAAAGTAGATGGTTTGTTTGATATTGCTCGACGTGGCTACAAAGCATCGGATTTGTTGACTGATCTCGAGGATAAAACCATACAGAGTAGTACAGGGAGAAATTGTGCTTAGTTTGGTTTGCCCATTCGGTTATATTGCCAAGACGTCAACAAGGTCATAGAAGATGGTTTGTTGGCGCATGCTGAGGATTTTGATAAATTCAACAATTATTCCTGGGGATATGAAAGCTTCTACTTGACTGTCCAATATTTACTGAAAAAGCTATCTTCAAGGACGACCACATTATACGGCTTTCCTTGGGCTTTCATGGTAAAATTAATCACTAATTTTACTCATCCATTAATTTATATTGAATATACTTATTATGATTTTTTTGCTTGCTTCCTGTTTACATTTTTAGGCTTGGGAATTTGAAGTCATTTCTCCCCTCCAAAAATAGTTAATGGATTACCCGGATGAGGTTTCTGATCCAAGGATGTTTAGGTGGTTGGCTGCAAAGAGCAACACCAATATTAAGGAGGCTGATCTATTTAACCCTCTGGATAATGCAGTACGTCTTCTTCAAGAAAAATAATTCTATTCAAAGATAAGAAAGATATTGAATAGATGTTATATTTGGTGAAATAGATGTTATATCAGATGCACCAGATGGGACATCCCATCTGTTGCGACAGGGTATATCTTGCATCAGATTACCCATCTGTTGCTTTGGTTCTTTGAACCCGACTCCTAAAAGATTAACAATCTACTGCAAATTATGGAATAGATGTTTAATCTGATAACATATTGTTCATCTGTTGCGACGTACAGATTATCTGTTGCATAACAGATTACCCATCTTGTGCAACTGTTGCAACAGATGATTGATATTTTGCATCAGACTATCCATGTGTTGCTCTGTTTCTCTGAACCAGACTCAAACGAATTTTAACCATATACTGCAAACTATGCAACAGATGGGTCTTTTTTTTTTAAAAAATGTAGCCCAACTGTGAAAATTATTATATTATATGATTTAAATACATCTATCTTGTTTTTCTTTTTTATAGGTTGTGTATCCATGGATCGTGCCTACTGAGAAGGAGTCAGTGATGACTTCTTATATTACTCTAGGTCATGTTGATACTATAGCAGACCCAACAGTGGAGTTAATAAAGAAGGAATTATCTAGAGCAACAGCCAAAAGAAGAGCAGTTAGGCAAGGTCAGCCTAATGTTGAGGCTCTTCATGACCAGCCCTTTTCTAAGGCAGATCCGAGTGCTTCTTCTGGTGGAGTTGTTGGTGTTGGTGGCAGACATGATGATGCTTCTACCACTCGTGGTGATGAGCATGTTGATGCTTAAGAAAGAATAAATATGTTTGAAAACACCCTTTTTCGCCCTTACACAGGTCCCTCTCACCCCTCTTCACCCCTGTATTCTCGTTGCGAATACGATGAGTTCAAGGAGAGATAGGATAAACTCTTTGATAAATTAGAGGCTATCTCTAAAGCTATCAAGGAATTTAAGTCCAAGAGGTGTGTCATACCATCCAAGAAGGTGAGGGAGCCACACACTTCTATAGAGTTGGTTAGGAGAAAGAAAAGAGCAATTAGAGACGTACTCTCCACTCGGAAATCAAAATAAATTGCAATTCCTCCCTCTCCAAAAGCTGTTGAAGTTTAGGGGACAGTAAAGAAGGTGGACATATACACGGAAAATGGCGCCAAAAAGAAGAGGGATCTACAACAGGCCAAGCTTGCCAAGCCAGGTGCACCAGATTACCCCCGGCCTCCCTTCCCCCCCAAGACTTTCAGACTATGACTGATATGCGTATGCCGTACGAGGACAAGACAAGTTTAATTTTCCTAACCTAGCCCTTCTAATCTACCCCATAAAAAAGAAGCCACGCAACAGATTTCACATCTGTTGCAACAGATGGGTATACTAATGGAACTGGTAGTGGTTTTGTTGCAACTTATTATCCATCTGTTGCATAAGTTGTGTTGGATTTTTGATTCAGAGAACCCTATGGAACAGATGGACCATACATTGAATCTTTTCAATTACTAACCTATTTACAAATTGACTTCTTATCTCACAGCATAGTGACATAATTTTTTGCTTTATGCGGAAAAGACAATTAACGTACCGGGAAGCTTATGACGCTGCCGATAGGATTATGGACCTCGGCTTCTGCAAGAAGCTCAAGTATAGGTACGATCAACTCAATGGAGAGGCATTAGCCCTTGGCGTGGGAATTTATTTTCTAGTTCCTTCGTTGGTCTTGGATGAAGAAAAGATGATAAAATATGTTAGAGGGGACAGGCCAAATCCACGCAGCAAGAGCTGGACCTAGGAAAAAAGGATTCTTGCAGTCATTAGCGTGAATGACATGCATTATCGGTTTGTTGAGATACTACTCGAGGAGGGGAAGATCAGTGTTTATGACTCCAACGTACCTCTCATCGACGATTTTGATCTTTTTCTCCTTGTGGAGCCACTGATGGTGCTGTTGCCCATCTTGTTGAGGGAGAGTAAACTAATGAATCATTTGCCAAAGAAAGTGTTGATGAAGAGATCATGGGATTTTGAAGGTCGAAATAGGGGAATGATCCTACCAAAAGATGATGCCGCTAAAGTGAGCGGCTTGCACGCTCTTGCACATATCGAATGTTTGCTGACCGGCACAGAAATGGCCAAGCCTCTGTGGAAAACCTTCAAGAGGTCTGGGCTTATGGGGTACTAACTGGACGTTTGAAGGCCTGTGTATATAGAAGAGCCTGAGAAATAGAAATTTTTAATTTTAAGTCACCTTTCACTTTATTACATGTACATGTAATGGCAATAATTTTTTTCTGATGAAAGTTGAGTTTTTTACAATACAATAGATTAGATTGTCAATCTGTTATAAAGTATATTTAATCCCTTCTTTCAGATAGTTTATCTGTTGCAATGTGTTGGTCATCTGTTGCATTACGCCAATGTTATTTCTATGAATAATCTAATAATCCAAGTCTTATCTATTGCAACAGTGGGAAAACCTGTTTGATAATTTCCAATAGATGACCTAAACTTTACAACATATGCCTAAATCTTTTTGATATTTTCCAACAGTTATGCTTGAATATCCATGTGCTCGACAACACCAAACCAGTAGCAAATACACACACCACCATAAAAATTTTAGCAATCAGGCTTGAATATCCATGTGCCCAACAACACCAAACCAGTAGCAATAATGACAACAATGTAGTATCTTCTTGCTCGATTTTGTTTCTTTTTAGAAGCCTTGACTTTGTTCAACAAACCCCAGATTACACTATTTGCTTGTGAAGGGTGTCTTTCTTCATACCAATCAAAGTAATCGCTTCCACCCAATTTCTATAACAAAGAGAACACAATTACAAAATAATTACAAGTCAATAATTAATCAACTAATTGAATAAAAAAATATTATCTTTGAAATCTTACAAGTAAAAAACCTACGACCTGAATTTTGTTGAATCCAAGAAGTCTTTAATAGAGCTTCATGACCGCACTTACAATATCGAATATCTTTATCACAAAAAACAGTGGAAGAGGCGCTCGACATTGTCAAGCTCAGTTGGAAAAAATGAAAGAAATAATTTGAAAAATTTGGATAGATAAAAGAAGATAACGATGAAGAAAAAGATTTGGAAATTTAGGGTTAAATTTTAGGAGGAAGATGAATATATAAGACAATAGGGGGAAAAAAATGACCATTGGGGGCCAAGTAACGGCAAATCAGCAAAATGTGCCAGACTTGACACTGACACATTTGATGCCTATTTTATTTTACGTGTTCAAAATGAACATTGTCTATTTGATGCCTATTTTATTTTAGGTGTTTGAACTAAACACCATCGATGGGTTGCACCTTTTTTATTTCAATTTACTTTAACCTTTTTACACATAGTGGCAATTTTTTATGTCCAACAAAAGTTGTATTTTTATAATGCAACAGATTCTCCATCGCTGTAATAGTTATCCTACCTGTTCTGACATATAGTTTATCTGTTGTAATAGGTTGGTCATCTGTTGTATTATCTCGATATTTTTATCTAAAGTCCATTTGTTACAACAGTGGGAAGACCTGATTGATAAATTCCAACAGATCACCTACCTGTTGCAACATATGTCTAAATTTGTTCTATTTTTCCAATAGATGTGTCGTCTATTGCAACAGATACATTATCTGTTGCAATATTTGAATCTAGTATTCCTTTTCAATTAATAAGTTCAAATCTAAGGAATAAATAAAATTCATAGACAAAATAAAACAAATCGAAGCCTTCATAAATTAGCTGAAATAAGTCAACGAATAAATGAAATGTAAAAAAAATATTATGGGTACAAATCTCAACAAATACATCAACAACAATTTAAGTATACTGCCAAGGATTGCTTTGACAGGCTCAAGCTATAAAGATCTACTCAGTATGGACAAGTTGTTCTTCATCCGGTGCTATGGAATTCGGGTTTGCTCGTCGTGGATCTTTATTGTCGCTTACGTATGGTTTCTGCGCTTTTTGTTCTCCGTATTTCCATAAAATGAGTAGCATATTGTTAATGTTGTTCAGTAGTAGCTTCTTCTACATCCAACTGGAAAGCCAGAATTGGTCAATGCTAATCATGGAGATACAACAAAACGGAAAAGGATAACTCATCTCTTCTAGCAAATCAAATAGGTTTTCCTCCCGTTTTAAATTGTCCCAAATAGATTATATTTCTGTTGCAACAATGAATCAACTGTTGGGACAAATTTCTACATGAGAAAGAACCTGTGTGATAATTTCCAACGGATGAACTATCCGTTGCAATATATGAATCATTTGTTGCAGCAGATAGGTCATCTGTTGGTATAAATAAAAGCGGCATGAAGAGTTGTTTGATTTGATAAAACACACGAGACATATGTTTATCTGGTGCAATTGGTTAGTCAACTGTTGCAATAGATGTATATATCTGTTTGATAATTTTCAGCAGATGTGTCATCTATTGAAACAAATATATGTCTATTTGTTTTGTCAGTTGAAAGATATATAATATATTCACCTTCTTCAGCTCGTGCTACTCCCCTTTGGACATTGTACGTTGCTCAGTGCAACACACAGATAGAGGAGTTGCAGTTTTGCTTTTGTGGATGCTTGATAATGCCCTGGAAGTCACTCTCCTTCTCCTCTTATCCTAATATCTAATGGAGCAGATGAAAATAAAATCCTCTTTTATAGAATGAGACCCCTCTTAGATGTCAATTCCTTTACAGAAGCAGTTAATGCATTAATAACATTAATCACCACATCATGTTTCACCCTGCAGTCTTGACATTTGCATGCAGAACATTCGCTGAGAGAGGCAAAATCTGTATAACCAGTATGATCATACTCATAATGGTTTGCTTTAAATACTATAAGAGGATCATCATTAGCACCAATAACAGCACCACTACCACCACCAACAGCTCCATCACCACTAAGACCATCATAAAAAACAAGCCCACCCTCCAAAATTATTTTTCTTGTAATGGTTGTTGCTCCAAACAATTCTATTTTTATTCTGTCGATGACCTTAGGGTCCGATAAAGTTTGTACAGACCGTAAAGTAAGAAAAAATGGCATCTTCAACTCTCGATTGGTCGGAACTAGCGACGGATGCACAATCTAACATAAATCATTACATATATTAGAATGATGATTAGATCATTAAAAAAATCATTAATTAAAAAAAATTAATTATAATTATACTTACTGCATCTTTCGGGGTTTGAAGAGATCAAGAAACTTTGCATTTTTATCAATTTTGGCCGATAACCATCTCAAGATTCTTGGAAAGGAAACTCCTTCCTGGTAGTTCACTTGTTGTCTGAAATAAGAAATGGCTTCAAACGCCCAAGCCTATAAAATAACGCCAATAAATCAAAACCATTATTGAGTGAAAAAAATGAATGATATCATAATAGAAGAAAGAAACATTTACCATGAAAGCCCATGGGAAGCCATATAAGTTGACTATCTTTGGCGCTAACAGAGTCAACAAATATTTGACAGTCATTTTGAAGAATTCATACCCCCAAGGATAGCTGTTAAATGCATCAAGATCCTCGGAGAGGTTTATTAAAATGAGGCTTATGTTGTTGTTAACGTCTCTCGCCCAAAGAATATTATGTACAAACCTAACCAAGCACAATGATTGCTTGTTATTCTTTGAAAGTCCTTTACCTTTCAACGATTCTATCAAATTTTTGTTTTTGAAGCTTGGACCAACAATGGACACCTGGTCATCACGATCACACGACTTGCCTTTGCCTTTTTTGGGTGTACGGGGTGCTTTTTTTCGGGTTAGAATAGGTATAACTTGAGAAGGAAGATAACATTTTAGTCCAGTAACTATGGCAAACTCCTTCCAACCAAAACAAACAGGCATGCCACAATAATTCATCCAAACCTCATCCATCTTATCTTTGTTTTCATACATAAACCTACGCCTCTGAAGTTCATATACCATTTTCATTTGGAAACGAGCATTGTTGTCCTCCGGCAAATCAAGATATTTCTCAAAGCAACTTTTCCTAAAATAAGCATCCAATTTTTGTTCACGAAGTATTTTTCTGAAGGCGTCGAAAGATTTTCCCATGGCTGACTTAACCACAAATCACCCGTTAAATCTGCGGCACCATCGCACTGCATTCTCACGGGATAACGATCAATGCTGAAGGCTTTGACCAGCTCTTCGGTGGAAGGGTTATTAGTATCTGCATTATCTTTTTTAAAACATCCCTCCTCCCTGTGTTCATCATATTCTGCTCCCGATTGAGATAACGCTTGTAAAGTAAGCTCATAGAGTGATGGATGTAGCCTAGCTGCTTCACTTGTTTCTTTACTTGGACTTGATTCGATTTCTGTTCTTTTGGGAACCATATTATCTAAAATTAGCAGGAACATAAAATAATATATTATTGTTGATTAATGCATCGTTAAAAAAGGATAATAGTAAATTAAATAAGTAAAACAGTAAAATAATAGTTGCAACAGATCACCGATCTGTTGCACCAGGTAGTATATCTATTGCAGCATATAACCAAATTGTTGCGGCGGATGAGTAATCTGTTACAACAATACAAAACATATCACTTATTTTTTAAGATAGATGAATGGTCTGTTCAACAGATCACACAACTATTGTGACATCATCTGTTGCAACATATGAGTGATCTATTGGAACAATTAAATAATCTATTGCGATAATACAAAATATATTACTCATCTATTAAGAAAGATGAATGGTTTGTGCAATAGATCACACATCTGTTGTAATATATGAGTGATCTGTCAGAGCAGTTAACTAACCTGCAGCAACGACTGAGTAATCTGTTGCGAAAATACAAAATATATCACTCATCTATTGAGAAAGATGAATGGTCTGTGCAATAGGTCACACATCTGTTGCAACACATGAGTGATCTATTGGAACAGTTATCAACGGTCGATATTGTTTAGTTTTTTTCCAACATAGGGTCGTCTATTGCGGCAGATAAATGATCAGTTGGAAAAATCAAGTCTTGGACATTTCCTGTAGGAAGAGTTGATGGGATTTTATCCAATAAGAGATTCATCTGTTGCATCAGATCATTAATCTAATGGTTCTTCCATTGCACCAGATGGTTAATTAGTTGCATCAGATTTTTTAGCTGATGCTTAATCTGTTGCAATATATGGTAAAGCTGTTGTATCAGATAGTTAATCTGTTGCATCAGATTATTAATCTGTTGTATCAAAATTGTAATCTGATGGTTTCTCTGGTGCATCAGATGGTTGATCTGTTGTATCATATAATAAATTTATTGCATCTGATGGTTAATATGTTGCACCAGATGGGTAATCTGTCGAAGAAAACAAAAAACAATAGCATGATTTTATTCAACAAAAAACATCAATTTCACCATTTTTACAAAGAATAAGAACAGAACAAATCAAACCAAATTGTCATTTTGTTTTTATAAACACAAATAATAAAAAGGCCATTTCAGATCGCATTTCAAATTAGTGCAACAAATATTGAAATTGTTAACCAATACTATAATTGAAGTTGGCTCAAGTTCCTCGTTTTCTTCAAAACTAAAAAGGCCATAAATTTTTACCTGTGAAAGAAGAAATGAAATGATGAAGAATTCAAAGCTGTTATGTCCGGAGAGCAAGGCTGTCATATCGATTGAAGGTTGAAGTCAAAAAAAACTCGAAGCCCAACTATTTATAGTCGGATGTTGAAGTCGCCGAGGGTTGAAATGAGAAATTTGCAGAACAGTTGGTTAGGAAAGAGTTGAGAGAAGCTGTCGAGAGAGGGATGAGACACAGGTTGATTGAATTAAAGAGGGGAACTCGAAACCCAACTATTTATCGCCAGAGGTAGAAGTCGTCGGGGGTTGAGGGGAGAAAAGAGGTAAACTCGAAGCCCAACTATTTGTCGCCAGAGGTAAAAACTATCGGGGGTTGAACAGAGATATTTTGCAGAACTGTTGGTTGGGAGAGTGTTGAGAGAAGCTGTCGAGAAAGAGGAGAGAGTGGTTCATTTGGATTCAAGAGGGGTGTGGGTTGGGTTGATTTGTATTTTTTAAAAGATTAGAAAGTTTTGAAAATATTAATCAAGTTCACAATTAACTTAATCAAGTTTTCTAATGATGTTTGACCCTATCTGTTTGTCAATGTCACCAATCCTTCGTTCAAGACTTAAAAGACACTTTTCCTTCAATTTTCTCTAGTTGGTGTATATATGTGTTTTACAAACTGACCAAGAAGTTGGCATTCTCTTATTTTGTACACTCTCTTATTGAATATGTATAAAAGTTGTAGCTTTATGAAGTTTCCTCTGTATATGTGTTTTCTATGTTACTCTTGACTCTCTGAAAATGTCGGCTACCCTTTTTCGAACTCCATTTTTCTTCAAATAACTATTCTCAATTTTTCTAAAAAAATATTTTGGACATGAACATAAGTTTTTACAATTTTACCAAACTTGTTTTCTTTTTGAAAAATGTAGATGAGTGTTTCACATTTCAATGGATTGTGATAAGCAAACATCAAACTGTATATTTTACTCATTCTATATTGGCGAAAAACTCTTATCACTCTCTCAATTGTTTATTTGTGAATTTGTTGGTTCATCTTAGGAGTGCAACTTTATTTGTCTTTTAACTTTGTGACTTGTAATTCAAATAACAGAAAAAGGGTTAGAATTGTTCCTATACTTTTCGCCAAGGAACATTTTTTTCCATCTATTAATAATTGGGCTATTTTTTGCTCTTTTACCATTACCAAAAGTGATACAGGACAAATGACCATCTTATCTTTTGATGACATCTTTAGAGGCCAACACATAGAGGCTCAAGACTTGGTCACCTCGAGGATACGAGAAAATGCATGGAGGACCCATTTTGAGCATGCCATTAAACCAGCCCGTGTGTGAAAGATTGCGTGAGGCTTACATTTGATGCCAATTCGAGACTATAAGTTTTGAAGTGTGACCCCATGGTTTTGGAGCATTGAAAAAACACCCTTCGTTAAGGGTATTTTGGTGTTTGCACATATTAAAGAAACAACCCATGACCTCTCATTTCATTAAGGGTATTTTGGTCCATTATACTATGTAATAAGTTAGGCTATATATAGTCTCTTATTAGGTATTTTCTCTTTAGTTTTTGATGAATGTGTGAAACACTTGAAAATCCTCTCTCTTGCGAGTAGACCACCTTAGTGTAGTCTTAGTTAGGGCTTGGAAAAGCCAATATTGACCTTTGCTTGGAAACGGTGAATCTTGAGGTGAGTTGATTTTCTTGGCGGTCACCGTAAGAGTATGATTTTGATTATTACATTCATTAAGGGTTAATGTTGAAATACACATGGTTCTTAATCTTGTAATAATCTTGGTCTCACTATCTATCCTTTCATTATTTTGCAAATTCGTGTGTTTTTGTGTTTGTCATCTTGTATCCCTTTGTGTTGCTTGTTCTTCTCACATTTTCTGAACTATTTTGGCATCTTGGTGGGCTATTTTTATATCAAAAAGATGTCATTTTTCCTGCTCACAGAATATTTAAAAACTATCAGAAAATTCATTCAAAAAATGATGCCATATCGACATTTTCATGCTTTCTATAATGTTTTTGAAAAAATAGTCATTGTTCTAGACTTTTACTTGTGTAATTTTGAAAATACTATATTTTGTTTTTAATAATTGGAGATATAGAATAATTGTATGAATTTTATCCAATAAATACCCATGACTTCTTTCAATGAAAAAGTATACAATAAGCATCTTTGTCAGTAAAATGATGAACGATGAACATGGAATAGAAAGGATGTTAGAGGTTATGTTTTGGAAAAGATATTTTGAGTGTATAAAAAAAGTATGATGTATAAAATAGTAGTCAAATTAAATGTGCTTATAATCTGAAAAGCCATAAGTTAGGGATTGACTGGCTTATGTATTTTGACTGATTTTGACATATTAGCACTCACATAGATAAGCCAAAAGGTACTTACAACACAATTTGTGTAGCTTATAAACTTAGCCGAACAACATTTAAACTTTAATAAATTTGTAAAACTGCATTTCAATAGTATCTAAAATTTTATTATTATTGGAATTAAGGAAAAAATTAAATATTTTTTTGCATTTTGTAGAGTGTAAAGACCAAAAGCCAAAAGCATCAGGGTTTGTGTTGTAACGACCCTTCAGGTCATTTTCCATATTTATGCTTATCTTCACCGTTTGAGCTTCTCCATAGATGCCCCAAGTCATGTATGACTTGCTGGGACCGATGGTTCGGTTACCGGGCAGTTCATTTGTTTTTTAGAGTCAATTCCCTATTTAGAAGTCTTCACTGGTTCCAAATGGCCACCAAGTAAAAACTTCAACGAAATGATCTCGGATGCAAGTTTTGACTGCTTCAGCAGATCTAAAATATCAACTTTAGTTTAGGTAAACAATTGGTTCGGGTTCCAATGCACTCGAGCTCATTTCAAGATATGGAGCAAAATTTATGAAAAACAAAACTATAGCTGTGGGCCCTACCTTTTGCCAAAACGATCTCGGATGAAATTTTTGTGACTCCAATGAATTTGAAATGTTATTTACACTCAAATTTCACTATTGGATCATATATTTTGAATTTCGAATGAGTTACGAGGGTCAAATATAAGTTTTTGACTTTGCTGATGGCCCAGACAGCGACTTCGGGTCTCCAAAGATGGTAGGGGTATTTAAACACCCTATAGGCCTCATTTTCCACCATTTTCACTCATTTTTGAGAGTTAAAACCCAAAATGGATACGATAACTCAAAATTGAGTCTTGTGGGTGTCTAGGGAGCTTAGTAAACATCTTTTATCATGATTATCATCTAGATTAAGGTATGATTTTATCACTTGGTGAATTTTTTTGTTCTTGACCCAAAACCCCAATTTAGCTTAAGTCTTAATTTAGCCCTAAATTTGGATTGTTTTCACCAATTCATTGAGGGTTATGATTCCTTGGTGATGTATGAGCATTGGGTTGACCTCGGGAATGCAATTTCCGTACGTGGGACCAACTTGGAGTTTTTGGTGTCGTTTTTGGACCCGAAGCACAATAGTGCAATATGGGTATCGTTAGACTCGTATTGATGAGTATATTATATTTTTGATAGCGTGATGGCATTTTGGGGATTGTGAAGTGGAGACGAGCATGTGGTGTTTGAAGTGTGATTTTGCGGTTTAGCCTTGAGGTAGGCGTCTGTCTACTCTTCTTCATGGATGATGTATGATATATATTGCATGTGAATGTGAATGTTAAGATTGATATTGGATAGAATGACTTAGTATTGATTATACATATAAGTTTAGGGATTAGATGAGGAATTTGATTCGTAGGTTGAATTACTTAATACTCTTGTAGAATCCTATTGCCTTCTCCCTAGTTTGGGTAATGTAGCATAGATATGATATAATTCTATGCTTGAAATATGATTTTATCATTTGAAGCATGATTTTCATAGTTAGCCTTATTGGCCTAGTGTGATAGTTTTGGAACCGTAAGTTTTGTAGATTAACTTGAGTACCCTTGTTTCTAATCGAAGTTACTATCTTAGACTTTAATATGGCTTGCTTGATAACTAGAAGATTAACTAGATATCTTAGCCTAGTTTGGGGCATAGTATGCCTAATTATGGAAATTATGGATTAGAAGTGGGATCATTCGGCCTACTTAGGCCTAAGCTTATGTTAAGTCTTGTTGACTTAGTTGCAGATGTTAGACATCCATAAGGCTAGTAAACCTTAGAATAAGGTTACTTCATAACTTGGTAACTTGTATTGATGTGTCAAGATTGTGGCTATTTAGTTATGGTTATGATACTACAAGTGGAAGTGATATTGGGCATTTAGAGGTGATATTCCTCCTAGATACATTATGTGGCCTATAGAGATGCTATTTCCTCTTGGACTTGATATTTGGCCTATAGAGATGCTATTTCTTCTTAAACTTGATATTTGACCTATAGAGTTGCTATTTCCTTTAGTTATGATTAGTGGACCTATAGAGATGATGGTCCTTTTGGATATGTAAATTGGCCTAGAGAAGCGATATTCCTCATTGTCTTGACGTATGACCTATTGATATATGATATCCTATAGACAATTACACGTCTATCTATATTATGCCTCCTAGATATGAGATATCTCTAGTGTGAGAGATGATAACATATTTATTATGCCTCCTATATGTGAGATGCCTTCTATAAATGAGATGATTAGAGGTATGCTACGGCTTATACATATGATTATTGATATGAGTTCCAAAAATATATATGGGCCTAAGGCCATAATTATGATGTTGTGATTATTCCGAACAAATTAATGGGCCAAGGGCCGTGTTATAGTACTGATTAAATATCCAATAAGTGTTTATAGTTGTGAATGATGTGATTGCGATTTATGAATATGAATATGTATATATTTATATACACATTTCTCCGGTATGGGATGGAGGAAGATGTAGTATGATGCTTATTATTCCACTGACTGATTACTGGTGATGGCATGCATAGGTTTGGTACATTCATGATTATTTACCATTTTAAATGATGTGATTATATCTAAAATGTGATCTTGTAGTTGTTTTTCTTGTTAGACGGTTAAGCTATGTGGTAACTAGTTGTCTATTAGATGAATATTGCACTTGATGGCTAGGAAGCTGATGTATTAGTTAATGAATCTTGCTTAGTTGGAATATGGTAGCTAACGATGGTCAGTTAATGAATGATGTCATTTAATAAAAGATGGTTAGGCAACAAGTAGTAATGTGTTGTCTAGTAATGATTAACAAAAATATGATGAATATTTGATAATAATGAATGGTGGATAAATGATGGTTTTGGTCTAATGATGAACCTAGACTCGAACCAGGGCCTGGCCATGATGGACATCGCATGTCAACCAAGGCCGGGGATGACCCCTAACCTTACCTCAAGAGCACACCGATATAAACAAATAGTGAAAGTCAACCAAGATAAAAAGAGAAATATATAAATCAAAGATAGTTGAGAGTCGAAAGAAAACTCGCAACTAACTCCCAACATCATCTACAAAGCCTCTAATCCAACGAATACCAACTAAGTTGAGGCATGCCTCCGATTATAACAGAAAGAATCCAAAAGTAATGAAATGATAAATGAAACTAAGAGAGACTAGGCATTCCGAAGGATGGAGGGCTCACCACTTCAACCGCTGACCAACACGAGAATCGAACAACCTAACTCTGCACAAGGGAGGTCAGTACGGCTAGTACTGGCATGCAACCCGAGAAAAGGAATAAAATATATGTATTTACCAAAAATCAGTCAAGATCCCATGCACAACAATCATACATATATATAGGATGCTGGAATAGGGGTAAGGGACTTGAAACATGATCCTGTAAAGATTTAGTCCATAACTGTGTAGCTCATACTAACCTAATGGCACCCGCAGTCTATATGAGTCTGGCTCCTCCTACCGGAAGGCCCCCAATCTATGTTAGTCTCATGTACTGGAGAAATAGGATAAAGCCACCAATAGTCAATTAGCCTTTTCAAAATATACTATGTAAGTTCGTTACAATGGTCATAGACCGCAATGTCAGGA
This sequence comes from Capsicum baccatum var. pendulum, assembly GCA_030864225.1. Lineage (NCBI taxonomy): Eukaryota > Viridiplantae > Streptophyta > Magnoliopsida > Solanales > Solanaceae > Capsicum > Capsicum baccatum. The sequence goes on from CM061561.1 coordinate 198,038,960, forward strand.
AACGTGATTTCTAGTGTTGGTCCCCTGGGACTACACCTTCTCGTTGAACTACATAATTCCCTTTAAGCTCAAATTAAAATAGTTACACATGATACCGATCATGGAATCATTTATTAAGGCATTCCCAATTTGGTATTGTTATTCCAATAGACTTGCATGCTATTCCAATTATGCCAAACCATAACCATTTAACCAATTTGACTCCAAAATTCATTAAAATTCCAAAATCATAGCCCCAAGGGCAATCCAAAACTTTTTCATCCGTTTATCCTTTAATGCAATGTATTATCACAAAAGATTAGTTAGAATTATGTAGAATTCTTATACAAAGCCAAAGTTTATAATGTGGGTTGAGGTTCATATGATTAGCATGCCAAAATTCATCAATATTGTGAAATCTCATTTTACCAAATTCCACCATTATCACCATACACAAAATCAGTTCACAATCCATCTTTTAAAACATGAACAAACCATTAAAAACAAGGGAAAAAATATGTAATGGTATGACAACCCCAAAACCCTCAACCCTAGTTCAAAGTCAATATTCAAAAATACTTAAATAACAATTGAATTATGCGATAATATAATATTTAAATAAGGAAGTCTCCAACATGCCTGAAAATTTAAAAAATTTGAAGAGAATGCGGAGTTTAGAGAACGGAGTAGTGAAGTCTTGAGGAAACCTGGAGTTTCTTGACTTGGGAAATTTTGAGAGGAGAATAGCAAGGTTAAAGATTGATAACTTATGGCTAATTGGGTATAAAAGGTGTTTTATGTCATTTAATGAGACAAAGGACCAAAAATTCCTTACTCCCATTTGAAAAAAATAAAACTGGGGGAATTACGCCCAGTAGCGTGGCACACCCTTATTGCAGGGTGTTGGCAGCGTGCCATGCCCTTATCGCGGGGCATAGGTAGAGTCCAAAATAAATTGATCACAAATTTATGCAACAAGCAAGTAATTTAAATCCAAAGGTACTAGGTAACTTGTCCCCAAGGCTAGAATAGATGGAAGAAATTACCTAGTGTTTTGTCATTGTTGTGATTTCAACCTTAGATCTCATGGTGCTCAAACCCATTTCATTGACAACAAGGCTACATCCTTGGGTGCTCATATCAGTGAATATAGCTACCAGTATATAAGCAAGCATGAAAGGAAACCTCCTTTTGTGATTTTTTTTGATATGGAGCTTTGGAGTTTGGACTTGACAGGGTATTTTGTGCCTCCCTTGTTGAGAGGCTCTTCAGTACTCTCTTCACCAGGTAGTAGACAAATACTCATAGAGATTATGGGTGACACTGACAATATTAGCACACGAAGAATACGGCATCGTGGGTGACAATGAATTGTATGATTCATAATATTCGATGAAGATAATGAGAAAAAGGTTGAAACTTATTCATCATGTTAGACTGATATTATCAGGTAATCCTTATTTGTTTGTCTTTACCAGGCTATACTTCTTACTATATCACTAAGGTGGGTGGACTGCTATTCAATCTTTTTTTCTTTTTCTTTTTTAAAATTGTGGTGTCCTTGTCAGCTTCGTGCACCTTAACTAATTCCATGGGATACCTACGGCCTCGACTAGAAAAAGGTACTTCAATTTTGAGAAAATGCTCTATTAACAACTTAAACTATACGCGAAAAGGCTGAAACACACCCGAATTTTAAGAGAGTCCTATTACCCTAGACTAATTAAAATCATATTTTTGACAGTCTTAGTTCCTATATGGCACATACGTGGCACACACATGTGCCTACGTGAACCCTTCAGTGTGTTGTGCCACATATTTGCCACGTAGGCACTAAGGTTGTCAAAAATACGGTTTTAATTAGTCCAGGTAATAGGACTCTCTTAAAATTCAGATGTGTTTCAGCCTTTTCGCCACTACTAGAAATTAGATCTATGGTGACGGTTGCAAAACCGTTGCAATAGATGAAAAAACCGTTGCCATAGAACTATCGCAACGGTTCTGCAAGCGTCCCATAGGTGGGCGTTGTGATAGGTCTATTGCAACGGTTTCTACGACGGTTGTCTAAACCGTCGCCATAGGTAGAGCTATGTTGACAGTTTCTAACAATCGTCACCATAGATAGACCCATTGCAACGGTTATTTTTTGACATATTGAGACGCCTATTTTCATCTATAGCAACGGTTATAAACCATCGCAATAGTTACTATTGCAACAGTTAGTAACCGTTGTAATAGATGCTATTGCAACACTTTTTGACTACCTATTACACCTATTTCATTACTTATTGAAACGCCTATTTTCATCCATTGCAACGGTTCGTAACCGTTGCAACAACATCTATTGTGACGCTTTTCTTATTCTGTTGCAACGCTTTTTGACTACCTATTGTTATTCTGTGCTAACACAATATATACACATCACAAAAAAAAATCATTCATTAATAATCTCAAAATTCAAAATATGCAACAAGCTAGTAATTTAAACCCAAAAGTAAAATGGAATCAAGTCCAAATGCTTTGGCTGCCCAAACGAGTAGTTCACCTATTATGCCCTGTTTAATTCACATGACTTAAGAACCATCAATTTAATCTAGTCATCAACCATCCTTATCCCCTTAAGACCAAAGTAAATCATAGTTGGCCATTAACGTACCTAATTATGCAAGCATAAGCAAGAAATTACGAATTAAGTACTATTACTTCTTAGCCTAGATTAAGAATTATATAGCGTTGTTTCTTGGCCTAACTTAAAGCTCACATTATTATATTACATTGAGTAAGGGTTTCTCAATTTCAACATGTACTTAAAATCATACGGATGTAGCAACTGTATGATAAAAATGTATGAACTAGTGATCATTGGAGCACTCATTTGTGACTTTCAATTGTCGTCGAGATGTGGACTCCTTATAACATAAATTCTCGAATGAATCCTCTCATGTTTTTGTGTTGTTGTGATCTGGGGGAGTTAATTAACTTAATGCAAGATGTGTTATAGGGATGTTTATGAGTCTATGGATTTATTCTAATTTCCCACTAATTTAATTAATAGTATGAAATAACCCAAAACTTCATATAGATCCTTAAAACTTATTAGAAGTTCCATGAAAACAACCCAAATATGTAAATTTAATAAAAAGTACATTTCAGACCTATTAAAAATATTAAGACACTAATCCAAGGTTGTCTCAATCAAAGATCGACCATAATTGGGCTTAACTTTATCAATCAAGAACCCAATATAATGACTTAAGTCGCCTCCGAACACCTCGAGAATAGACACTACCAACCTCGATAGGACCTAAATTATGTCTAAAAATCACGAGGTGGGTTGAAATAGGACATATTTATAAAATTAATTACAGGGTCGTTACATCATCCACCACTAGAACAAATGTTCGACCTCGAATGTAAAGAGAAAGAAGGTACTTGGACTATCAAAGAGATAAGGGTATCTACTCCGCATATCAGACTCAACCTCCTAAATGGCTTCTTCTATGGGATAATACCACCACTATACCTTTCCTGATGCTATGTCCTTTAACCTCAACTTTCTAACCTTCCTATCCAAAATAGTTATAGGTTCCATCTTAAAATCCAAATTCTAGTCCAAACTCATCGAGTCCCACTGAATCACATGTGAATTATCTGGATGGTACCTCTTCAACATAGAAACATGAAAATTGAATGTATGATTGAAAGTCCCGGTGGCATGGACAACTTATAAGCCACTAGCCCAACTAGCTGAAGAACCTCAAAAGGTCCAATAAACCTTGGACTGAGCTTTGATTTCTTCTCAAACCTTATCACACACTTTATGGGTGATACCTTCAACAAAACTAGCTCACTCTGCATGAACTTCATGTCACAGACCCTCTTGTCAACAAAACTCTTCTGTCTACTCTGAGCCACCAAAAACCGATCTTGGATCAATCTCACTCGGTCAATCGAATCTCTCAACAAATAAGTACCCCAAGGTCTAACCTCAGAAGAATCAAACCATCCAACTGGGGACCTACACTTTCTACCTTACAAAGCCTTAAACGGAGCCATTTGTATATTAGAGTGACAGTTATTATTATATGAAAACTCCTGTAAGGGAAAAAACTAATCCCAATGACCCCCAAAATCCATCAGACAAGCCTACAACATGTCCTCCAACACTTGAATAGTCCACTCCGATTGGCCTTCTATTTGGGGATGAAATGTTGTACTCATATCCAATTGAGTACCTAACTCCCGCTGCAAAGTACGCTAAAAGTTTGAAGTGAACTAAGTACCTCTATCTTGAATGATGGAAATAGGTACTCCATGAAATTAAACTATCTCACGAATATATATCTTAGCTAATTTCTCTATATTATAGCTTATTTTTACTGGCACAAAATAGGTTGATTTGGTTAATCTGTCCACAATCAGCTAAATTGAATCAAACTTCCCCAAGGTTTGAGGCAATCCAACTACAAAATCCATAGTGATACGCTCCCATTTCCACTTAGAAATAGGCATCCTCTGAAGAAAATCACCTGGTCTTCTGTGATGATATTTCACATGCTGGCAATTCAAATACTTCGCCACAAACTCTGCAACTTCCCTCTTCTTCCCACACCACCAGTAATATTGTTTAAGGTCATGATACATCTTCACCGTACCTGGATGAATAGAATAGATCAAGCAGTGAGCCTCCTCCATAATAGATCTAGTCAAATAACCCACTTTAGGAACACTAATCCGTCCATTAATCCTCAAAAAAACCTCCTGGTCTAAAGCTACCTCCTTAGCCTCACCTCGTATTACCTTATCCTTGATAATACATAATTTTTCATTCTCAAATTGAAGATCTTGAATCTACTCTATCAATAAGGACCTTGCCTCCACATATGCCAGAACTCTACCTAACTAAGAAATATGAAGACGCACAAAACTGTTAACCAACCAATGAACCTCCCTGGATTATAGTTGCTTCCCCACACTCAATAATGCAAGACTACACAGACTATCTATCTTCCTACTCAAAGCATCTGCTAATACATTTGCTGTTCCTAGATGATATAGAATAGTCATATCATATCTTTCAATAGTTTCATCCACCTGCGCTGTCTCCAATTCAACTCCTTTTGCTTGAAGATATACTAAAGGCTGTGATGATCAGTGTACACCTCATAGTGAACACCATACAAATAGTGATGCCATAACTTCAATATAAACACAACAGCTAGAAACTCTAAATAGTGAGTAGGGTAATTCCTCTCATTTGGCATCAATTAACTCGATGCATACACTATCACCTTATTTTCTTCATCAATAAACCACCCAAACCAGTACCAAAAGCATCATAAAACACAGTAAAACCCTCACCTTCTATACGTAGGGCCAAGATAGGAGCTAAAATCAATAGAGTCTTGAGCTTCTGAACACTCTCCTCACACTTATATGACTACTAAAAAACCATATTTTGTTTAGTCAACCGAGTCATAGTAGCTGCAATAAAAGATAAATCCTGCACAAACCACCTATAATAGCCTACCAACCCGATAATACTTTGAATATCTAAAATTCAAGTAGGCTGTGACCAATTCATAACTGCCTCAACCTTAGCTAGATCAACCAGAATACCATCCTTGGACACCATATGTCCCAAGAATTCGACTAAACTGAGCCAGAATTCATATTTTAAGAACTTGGCATATAATTTATCATCACTCAACCTATGGAGTACAATCCTCAAGAGATTTGCATGAATCCCCTCGCTCTTATAATAGGCCAAAATGTCAGTGATGCACACAATCAAAAATAAACAAAGATAAGGTTGTTCATAAACTCTATAAACATTGCTGGGGAATTAGTCAACCCAAATAACATTACCAAAAACTCATAGTGGAAATATCTAGTCCAAAAAGATATCTTAGGAATGTCCGAAGCTCGAATTTTCAACTAGTTATATCCCAAACTTAAGTCAATCTTTGAGAACACTGATGCACCCTAAAGTTGTTCAAACAAGTCATCAATATATAGTAGAGGATACTTATTGCTGATTGTCACCTTGTTTAACTACCGATAATCAATGTACATATCATAGAACCATCTTTCTTCTTCAGAAACAACACCGGAGCACCCTAAGGTGATACACTTGATCGAATAAATATCTGAACAAATCTTGAAGCTGGTTTTTTAGGTTTTTTTAGGTCAATTGGTGTCATTCTGTAAAGAGAAATAGAAATAGCCTTAGTGCCCGACTATAAATCAATACCAAAATTAATATCTTTATTAGGAGAAAACCTAGAAGATCAGTAAAAAATACATCCATGAACTCCCTACCTACCTGCACTAACTCCAAAGAAGGTAACAATACCAGTATCATAAACATATGCCAAATATATCAGACACCCTTTCTTAATAAAGCATTAGGCCTAAGTGAATGAAATCACCTTCTTAGGATAGGAATTCTGAACACCACTCCACTCTAACCTCAGACGGCTAGGCATAGCAAAAGTAACTATCTTGGGATGGCACTCCAAGATAGCATGATAGGGACAAATCCAAACCATGCCTAAGATTATGTTAAAGTTGAACATATCGAGGATAATCAAATCTACCCAAGTATCACACCCCAAAATAGAAATAACACAGGATCAAAACACCCAATCCACCACTAAGAAATTACCTAATAGGGTAGAAACATGAATAGACACAACTATAAACTCACACATCATATCAAGGTTGGATAAAAATATGTGGAAACATAGTAGAAATTAGAACCAGGATCAAATAAAATTGAAGTAGGTTGATGAAAAACTGAGACGATACGTATAATGACTACATCAGAAGACTCTGCCTTGGGCTTTCCCAGAGAGGCATAACTAAAACACCCTGGGTTTTGATTCTTAGAAATTTCTTGAGTTTTGAACTCTCTGGACATCATATGACTAGGGGTACTATTCATATATTGGGGTACGATTTAGGGGTCATCACTCATATGTTGATAAGTATGGTTTAGTTGGCTACTGTCCAAGGAATAACTTCTCTATAAGTCTTATATGATAGGGTGTGAGTCGTATGATGAAACTCGTATGATGTCCTATTTATTAACCTAGGTGACTCTATTCTACCTGGGGTACAGTTTATGGGTACCAATTATATGATTAGGTATGAGGTGAATTAGGAGTAATAGGTTGGTCAGTGTGGGGGGTTAAGATTCTACTTAGGGTAGGAGTGGTGGTTACCACTTGTAACCTAGGGTACAAATATAGGGGTGGTTGTACCCTCCTGCAAAAATTTTATGCAGTTTAAGTTATGTGCAATCTGGATATTTCCCCTCTTAACTTCTTAAGGCCCCACTTATATCACTCTTGGTACATCATTTACCCTAATATTCTAATCTTACACACTTAGAAACTCTCTCAAAATCTCTCAAGGCTCTTTGGTTTAGCAAAAGCTAGGGTTTTCTTTAAGGTGGTCAATTAAGGCTTATATGAGTGATTTCTTTTCATCTTCTTCTCAATCTAAGGTAAGTTACTCCTTCCTCATTTTTAGTTCCAAATAAAGTCATGTTTTATGAATTGTTTTCATGGCATAATTGTTGTATGGTTTTGGGTTTTCAAATATATGTTGTTTTTTTTTGTTATATTGGTTGGTTATGGTTTTCCCATGTCCTTTACTTATGTTTTGCATATTATAATGATGGTTTGGACACTTTATTGTATGGGAATGGTTAATTGGTACTTGTTTTTGTCTTTGAAAATACTATGGCCACAAAATGTTTGATAAAATGCCTATCAAAATGCTTTTACTATATTTTTGGACTTTTAAATTGAAATATTGCATATTACTACTTGGTAATGGATTCCTAAATGGAATTAATAATTTAAATAGTTAGGAATGGTCAAATGGTAAGGTCTTACTAATTATGGTTGGTTTAATTAAAAGCCTTGAAAGGTGCATGGGAATCCTCAAAGCAAACATAGTAATGAACATACTTGTAGGGTACATGGGAATCCCCAAGCTAACTCAATAATGTAATCTATGGGTACATGAAAATCCCTTCTTCTCTTAAAGGTTTTCTAAGGACATTACTTGAAAGCTATAGTTGATATGACGATACCACTACTTATAGCCTTTGTTAAAAATTAAAGGAATGGTGGTCTTGGTTATGTGGTAATGGTTTTAATTTGGAAATAATGGTGGGGTATGATAGCTAACCGTGAATGTGTAAGTTTAATGGATGGACACTGGAAACACATATTTGCCGACATAATGATTGGTCATGATGACCATATGGTGTACATGGAAATCCCCTAAGTTACACTTATTTATATGTATCATAGAGAGCGAAGGGTACTTGGGAATTCATTGCTCCTATGGTATCTTCGGTTCGTGCAGCTACACACATCGAGGCTTATTTAGGGGGTTGCATTGGATCCATATATCCCATGGGTGGTTCTAGGATGGTTAAGCTACACATACCCAGGTTAATGGTTTTAAATACATGCTAATCTTGGTTCCTTTCCTAGCATGGATTATATATATGTGTATGGTTGTGAATGCATATGGTGATTTGGTTGGTTTTAAAGATTTGCATTATTTAATCCTTATCTTGAGTACTTGATAGCGTTCACCCGCCAACCCATCTTCGGGAGTTTGTATCCTTATGCGAAGCAAGAATCAACCATTCTACTCTTCCTGCTTAGTGATCGAATTTGGGATTAGTTGTTAGATTTTAATGGTGAGATCCATATTTTATAAGGATCTATTTCATATCATGGATGTCTTTACATACTTTATTTATTTTGTGGACATTGATTTTGGCTATGGTTGGGGGCATGTCCTAATCGGATACTGTTATTTTTTTGGTTAGAGGCTTTGTGGAACAACTATGGGTTAGAATGGATGGTGTCGGTAATGGTGTCATCCTTAGTATTGGCATTGGTCTTGAGGCTGATACTGTTGACTAAATTTATGATTTTTTTATTCTTTTATGTTATGTTATGGACAAGAACTTTGTTATTATATCAGTTTGGTTATGTTTATTGGTAGGTATTAGATGGTTAGACTTGTTTGGTTAGCCACAATGTTGGACCTATCCCAAAGTCCAAAATTAGACAAAATATTATCTTGTTATATGTTTGGGATTCATTCGACTTAGGGTATATTTTGGTTGGTTGGATTAGGTAACGAGGGTGGTCTTCGATCCCGATTGGACTTGAGATGCCCATGACAATAATGACCTAGTTTGGTCATGTTAAGTTTGTATCAAAGCTTTAGGTTCATGGTCAATTGGGGAGTCCATAAAATTGTGTCAAGTGGAGTCTCTTTTAAGGGTGTGTAGCGCACCATACTCATAAAAAAAAGGCTACAAGGCATTTAGCAATATTTCTCTTTCTTGTGTTCTATTTCAAGCTGCAAAGTCTAAAGTCCAAAAATCCTTTCTAATTTCTATTTGTTCACTTTTCATATTATTCCTCGATGATATAAAGATTACAGAAGCTCCTCTGTCCCAACTAGGGACAATGTTTATGGGACACAATCTACTCAGGGGATCCACACCCGGTCTAGGGGTCCAGTACCTGATTGTTCTGGAGTTTCATCAATTTTTTCAAGTCATCCTTAGGCCGATGTGATGAATGTGGAGTTTTGTCAGTCAATTTACATGATTACTCAATTGGTGGCTTCTCAGGATGAGCACGGTGCATCTGGTATTCCTTTATCTGAGGCTACATGGGTTGGCTAATTCATGAAGATTAGTCCTCCAAACTTTACTGGTGTTAAGGTGGAGAAGGATCCTCAGGGTTTTCTAGATAAGATGAAAAATATTTTCAAAATTATTCATGCCAAAAATGTGGAAGAGATGGAGTTACCAACTTATCAACTCAAGGATATGGTGTACTAATGGTACAAGGAATGGGATAGAGAAAGGGGTGATGTTGAGGAATTATCTTTATGGGAGAATTTTTCCAATGCATTTTTGGAATACTTCTTTCCTTGGAAGTTAAGGAAGCAAAAGCGGAGCAGTTTGTTAATTTGTAATAGGAAAAGATGACGGTGAAGGAGTATGCCTTAAAATTTCATCAGTTGTCTAGGTATGCTCCAAAAATGGTGTTTGATATGAGGGCCAGGATAAGAAAGTTTGTCTCAAGACTATCTCATGAATTGATCCTTAAAGCAAGATTACATTGCTGATCAAGGACATGGATATCTCTAGGTTGATTGTTCATATACAACAGGTGGAGGAAGAAAAAAAAGCAGGATAAGATAGGACAAAGGCAAGGTAAGAATTTTAGGCTCTCTAGTCAAGGTGGTGGGCATCAGCAAAGTGGTAGGGATAGTGGTAAGTAGATGAAGAAGAAATGGGGGAATTTCGGTTCTTTATCCACAACTAGTGCTCCTTTCCCAAAGTCATCCTGTAATAAGCATCAGCAGAGTAGCGAGAAATTTAGTACACAGGGTGCCCAATCTCAAGCGAGTAGGGAACAATCAGTTTTATCATATCCTTGTTATAGGTTCCATGGTTGGTTGCACCGGGGTTTGTGTGATGAGGAAAGGGAGAGGTGCTTTAAATAAGGCCAGCTAGGCCATATGCTAAAAAATTGCCTGGTTGATAAGGTTGCTTAGGAGTGAATGATTTTTTTATTGATTCTTCATCCGCTCCTACCTTGAAGAGTGCTATTTCTATATCTATTTCTGCTTCTGGTACCGACAATGGTAGGAATCGATTATATGCACGTATTACCCGCCTGGAGTCTGAAGCATCTCCTGATGGATTGACTGGTACATTGAAACTTTTTTGTTGTGATGTGTATTTATTTCTTGATTAGGTCTCTCTTATATGACCATATATGTGGCTGTGTATTTTGGTTTTGATCCTGAGGTTATTTCAGATCTTTTTTCCATTTCTACCCCAATAAGTGACTCTGGGATTTCTAAAAGAGTCTATAGGGGGTATGTGGTATCTGTTGGTAGTAAGGAGACTTTGGTGGATTTGTATGAATTAGACATGATGGATTTTGATGTTATTCTATTTATGGATTGGTTACATTCGTGCTATGCATCCTTAGATTATTGGACTCGTAAGGCTGTCTTTAAGTTTCCTGGTGAGCTGGTGATTATTGAATAGGAGGGCGATTCCTTAGATCTTAAGGGGAAATTTATATCATATCTTAGAGATCAGAGATTAATCTCCAAGGGGTGTCTCTATCATTTAATCCAAGTTAAAGATTCTAACTCAGGAGGTCCTTCTTTATATTCAGTTTCAGTGGTGAATAAATTTCTTGAGGTCTTTCTTGATGACCTTCCTGGTGTTCCTCTTGATAGGGATATTGAGTTTGGTATTGATCTACTTCAGGACACTTACCCAGTTTCTATTCCCCCTTATGGAATGGCTCCGGCTGAATTAAAGAAGCTTAAGGAGAAACTTAAGGATCTTTTGGATAAGGGTTTCATCCATCCTAGTGTGTCTTCGTGGGGTGCACCGGTATTATTTATGCATAAAAGGGATGGTTCCTTTTAGATATGCATTGACTATAGGCAGTTGAATAAAGTAATAGTTAAGAGAAAGCATCATCTTTCAAAGATAAATGACTTGTTTCATCAGTTGCAAGTTGCCAAGTTCTTTTCTAAGATTGATCTTTGATTCAGGTATCATCATCTTAAGATTAGGGATACATATATCCCTAAGACAACTTTCCATACTCGGTATGGGCACTTTGAGTTCCTGGTTATGTCATTTGAGTTAACCAACACTCCGACTACTTTTATGGATTTTATGAATAGGGTTTTCCATCAGTTTCTGGATCTGTTTGTCATTGTATTCATAGATGACATCCTAGTGTCTTCTAAGAGTGAGGTGGATAATGCCAATCACTTTCATATTGTGTTACAGACCTTAAGGGAGCAGTAATTATATGGCAAGTTCTCAAAATATGAATTCTGATTGAACGCTATCACTTTTCTAGTTCATAATATTTCTATTGAGGGGATTTTAGTGGATCCACAAAAGGTTGTGGTGGTTAAGAAGTGGCCTAGACCCATTACTCCTACTGATATTCAGAGCTTCTTGGATTTGGCTGGGTACTATAGAAGGTTTATGGAAAGTTTCTCGACTTTAACTACCCCTTTAACTAGGTTGACTTAGAGGAAAGTCAATTTTTGTGGTCCGATGATTATGAGGGAAGTTTTTATAAGTTGAACGATAAGTTAACTCCATATTTGATTTTCACTTTGCCTGAAGGCAATGAGGGATTTGTGGTTTATTGTGATGTATCCCAGGTGGGACTTGGTTGTGTCATGATACAACATGGAAAAGTGATAGCCTATGCTTCCAGGCAGTTAAAGGTGCATGAGAGGAACTATTCTACTTATGATATAGAGTTTTTTGACGTGGTGTTTGCATTGAAGAATTGGTGGAACTATTTGTATAGAGTGCATGTGGATATCTTCTTGGATCATAAGAGTTTGTAGTATGTATTTATGTAGAAGGAGCTTAACCTCAGGCAGAAGAGACGACTCGAGCTTCTTAAGGACTATGACATAAGTCTTTACAACCACCCAAGTAAAGCTAATGTGATAGCTGATACTCTTAGAAGGTTGTCCAGCGGGAGTTTTGCTTATGTTAAGAAGGAGAAATGAGAAATGGTGAAGGATATTCACCACTTTGCTAACCTTAGAGTTCATCTTCTAGACTTCCAGGATGGTGGTGTAGTGTTATAAGAAGTGGTGCAATCATCTCCAGTTGTAGAGATCAAGGAGAAACAAATGCTAAATCCTATCTTGATAAAAATTAAGGGTGAAATAGGTGGGAAAAAGATAATGGCATTTAAGGTTAGTGGTGATAGTACCTTGAGGTACCAAGGGATATTGGCTAAGACACACGAATCACGCTATGTTGCTCATCCCAGTTCAATGAAAATGTATCATGACCTTAAGGAGATATATTGGTGAAATAGTATGAATAGGGATGTGGCTAACTTTGTAGCCAAGTGTATGGTGTGCCAATAAGTAAAAGTTGAGCACATGAGGCCCAGAGGGTTGTATCAAGAAATTGAATTTCCGGAATAGAAGTGGGAAGTGGTCAACATGGATTTAGTTACCAATCTTCCTCGGTCTCATAATCAATTTAATTTAATTGGGGTCATTGTTGATAGGATGACAAAGTCGTCTCACTACTTGCCAGTAAGGGCAAACTTTTTGACAAAGGATTATGAGAGGTTGTATCTTCATAAGATTGTAAAGCTTCATGGGTTACCTGTTTCTATCATCTCTGATCATGGTACATAGTTTTTATTTCATTTTGGCAGTCATTTCAGAAGGGGCTGGGGACTATGGTTAGTTTAAGTACTACTTTTCACCTTTAGATGGATGGACAAGCAGAGAGGACTATTCAGACATTGGAGAATAACCTCTGTGCGTGTGTGATTGACTATGGTGGTAGCCGGGTTGAGCATCTACATCTTGTAGAGTTTTTTTTACAATAATAGTTACCATTCTAGTAATGGAATGGCTCCTTTTGAGGCATTGTAAGGTAAGAGGTATTGATCTCCTATTGGGTGGTTTGAGGTTAGCGAAGAAGCTATGTTCAGTCTGAACTTGGATTATCAGGCTATAGATAAGGTAAAGGTGATTCAGGACCGACTTAAGGATGCCCAGATTCGTCAAAAGTCCTATGCATATATAAGACATAGGGACTTGGAGTTTGAGATTAGAGATAGGGTGTTCCTAAAGGTAACTCTCATAAAGAGAGTGATGTAGTTTGGGAAGAAGGGGAAGCTTAGTCCCCGTTATATTGGTCCTTATGTGATTTTGAGGAGGGTTGGTAAAGTTGCCTATGAATTAGTGTTGCCTTGAAGTTTGAACTCCATTCATCTGGTGTTTCATGTCTCGATGTTGATGTAGTGTGTAGGTGATCCACACTACAACAAATGTGCTATTTAGATACGAATTTTTTAGCTATGATATAAAATTCGTCACTAATAGTTCACTTTTAATGACAAAAAGTTACTTTTCGTCGTTAAATACATGGGTCACATATTACTAGTTTCTACAAAAAATGCTTTTGCAATGATATTTTGACAAGAAACCTCCATTTTATTATCTTCATTTTGTTAATGTTTAGTATATCTAAGTTAGACTTTCAAGTTGAATGAATTTTGATCAATTTTGATTTTTATTTAAACGTATCTAGTGAGATATCATCTCATGAATGTCATTTTGGTTGTTCTTAATTAATATATGGTAGTGTTTTAAATTTTTTCTTGCTATTAGCTTACTTCTTTTAGTATGTTTTTAAAAAAAAAATTGTATAATGCTCTTTATAATGAAATTTAAGATATTTATGTATGATTTTAGTTTCAAATTATGAAAGCTAGCTAGCTAAATACAAATGGTTGTGATTAGTGACGATATATTTTATTCGTAAAAGCTTTACTTTTACTTTTTAAAACCACCACATATTCATCACCAAATTACAACATTTAGTGCCAACAGTAAATTTTGTTTTTAAATAGCCCACTTATTACCTACAAATTAACTTTGTATTTTGTGACAATTGCTATCGTCACTAATTATGCGATATTCTAGTGGCAAAATTATTTCACAGATAAAAGAAGTATTTTTAGTGACAATGTGATCGCTTTCAGCTACAAAATGATAAGAAAGTAATGTTGTCACTAATTTATACATTTAAAGAAAAATAGAATATGCATATGTAAAAGATAGTATTTAGTGACGAAATAATTTTTGATCTGCGACGAAATACATAGAAGATTAGAGACAAATTAATTCATCACTAATTCAAATAAAATGTTGGCGACACATCATTCTCGTCGGCATTATGACTTCTTTAGTGACAAAAAAAATAATATTACCTACAAAAAATATAATTTCTATGACTAACAAGATCGTCATAAATACTATGCATTTAGAGACAACAAATATTGTCGTAGTTAATGCAAGGCTATTTAGTGCTGAAGCACTAAGTCGTCTCAATATACATTTAACGACCCATAATTTAGGGATGAATCAATGACGATTATAGTTTCGTTATGAAAGATTTTTTATGACGAAATATGATTTTTTCATGACAAAATATTTCTTCACTAACAATTGAATTTGTTGTAGTGTACTTAATCGGTTATTCCTTTGGAAGGTTTGGGTATCTTAGATTCTCTATCTTATGAAGAGGTCCCGATTGAGATCTTGTATCGTCAAGTTTGTTAGTTGTGGACCAAGGATGTAGCTTCGGTAAAGGTTCTATGGAGGAACCACAAGGTGGAAGGGGATACTTGGGAAGCGGAAGAGGAAATGATGTCCAAGTATCCACATTTGTTTTCCTATATGGATATTCATGTTTAAGGTATGTGTTCTTCGTAACATTCTTATTTCCTGGTTTTGATTTACTGAAAGGTTGATCTCTTTGCATCATTATTAAAGGTAAGACTGGAGGCATCTAAAGGGGTGTAAATTGTGATTATACTACCTTGTCTGTCATTTAAGGATGAATGATCCTAGGTGGGGAGAAATGAAACACCCTAGGTTTTGATCCTTAGAAATTTCTCGAGTTTTGAACTCTCTGGGCATCATACAATAACGGGTACTAGTCGCTTGTTGGGGTACGGTTTAGGGTTCATCACTCATGTGTTGATCAGTATGGTTGGGTTTGCTACTGTACAAGGTACAACTTCTCTATAACGATCCTATGATGGAGTGCGAGTCATATGATGCAACTAGTATGATGTCCTATGTCTTAACGTAGCTGATTCTATTCTTCCTAGGGTACTATTTATAGGGGCCAACCATATGATTAGGTACAAGTGGGACTTAGGAATCGTAGGTTGGTTAGTGTAGTAGGTTGAGATTATGCTTGAGGTACAATTGGTAGGTACCACTCGTACCCTAGGGTATGAATGGGGGGAGGGGTTCGTACCCTCCTGATGGAATTTTATGCAGTTTAAGTTAGGGGTAATTTGGACATTTCCCCTCTTAACTTCTTAAGTCCCCATAATTTATAGCACTCTTGGGACACCATTTACCCTAATATTCTAATCTTAAATACTTTAGAAACTCTCTTCAAATCCTCTCAAGGCTCTTGATGTTATGATAATTCTCGGTGAGGCCGGAGGATATATTGATGTTGTGATGATGCCCGCCAAGGCTGCAGGATATATTGATGTTATGATGATTCCCAACAAGTATGGAGGATTTATTGAAGTTATGAGGATTCCCAATTCGAGTCTGGAGGATATGTTGATATTTATATGTATGGTAAATATATATATATGTACATGCTTTTATACGTATAGATCCGAGTGATAAATGAGGTATTGATGTTTACCTTAGAGCATCAGTTGTGGATCACTAGTGTTAAGTAATTATAAAGTGGAGTAGTCAATGATTAATGATAACTAGGGAGTTGTAAAGGTTGTTGATTTAATGATGAATCAAGACTAGTTGGTAAGTGGGATCTAGTTGTAAAATGAGTATCCACCTAGGGAGTAATGTTAGCATTAAATAATGGTTAATGAAGGAATGTTGGCCAGTAGAATAAACTATGTGGTAACTATTTGAATATGAAATGACTATATGGTGTGATGACTAGAGGTTAATGGACTAGTTAATGACCTTTGTATATTAATTTACATTAGTTAGAAAAAATGGATAAACTCATGGCTAATGATGATAATATGGAATAAAGACCTATGGTCGAGGTTGTTGCATAATGAAATATGAGAAAATGTTTGATTGTGATAAATGGGGAATATGGTCAAATAATGTTGAGTTTTGGATACATTGTTTGTTATGTATATATATTTTTATTATTTCACTGGGTGTACTAACCCGACCCGACTCGGGGATTTGTCGTAAGAGGCGTCCCAAGTCCAACTGGGACTGGAGATCACCCCCATTACCCAACCCAACCTCTAGCTGCCTGCCTTGAGTTAATTGAATTTTAAATATATAACAAGATAGGATAATTGTCCATATCAAGACTCTGGAATAGATATGACTCTGGAATAGGTCTTTGACCGAGACTGGCCTAATTGAGTGCAACTGTCCAAATCCAACCAATATCCAAACCAACCAAACCATAACCATATTAGTTCCATAATAATTATATATAATCCCAAAATAAAAGAGGATGGAACAATCAAAAATTTCATCAACCGGTGTCAACCTCAATATCAATACCAATACTAAGGGTAACACCCATACCAATCCCATCCATAACAACCTATAGTAGTTCCACAAAATTCTCAAACTAAAAGAATACCAAAATCCGATTGGGACATTCCCCCAACCATAGCCAAAACCAATATCCATAAATAAATTAAAGTATAAAATAACATCCTTGAAATGGAGACTTCTGGAAGGATGAAAGCTCACCACTTCACTCCAAAAGCTGACCCCGGATGTTCAAATGCTAAGCAAGAGGAGTAAAATGGCTGGTTCCTATATCGTGTGGGTATATATCCGCCCAAAGATGGGTTAGCGGGTGAACGTTTTCATGAACTCGGGATAAGGATAAAATAATGCTTAATAAAACCAAGTAAACCATCCATATGCTTACAAATCATACATATATATATAACCATGCTGGTAAAGGGAACCGAGTTTAGCATGTATTTGAAAACATTAACTTGGATATGTGTTGCTTAACCATCCTTAACCATCCATCGGCTATATAGGTCCAGTGTAACACCTTGAACGGGCCTCGATGCATGTAGTAGCAAAAACTGGAGATACTATAAGAGAAAGGGATTCCCAAGTACACTCACTCTCCATGATACATATTTACAATGTTCTTAAAGGATTCACGCATATCACATAGTATCTTAAAAGGGTTGCCATGCCCTACCCCTCATGTCGGCAAACATGAGTTTCCAGTATTCATTCATTGAACTCACACCTTCATGGTTAGTTATCACACCCCACTATTATCACCCATTTAAAACTATTTTCCAACCAGACCATTATTCCATTATTATTAATCGAGGCTATTAGTAGTGGTGTTGTCATACCGACTATAACTTGAAAGTATGGTTCCAACCCGATCCTTTTAGAGATACAGAGAGTCCTATGTACCCATAGATCAGATTTTTGAGTTATCACGGGGGAGTCGTATGTACCCTACAATTATTCCATCATTAGCTTGGGGGAATCGCTTGTACCCCACATGTTGTTCAATAACCATGTTTACTTAGGGGATTCATTTGTACCCCACAAGGATGATTGTTAAACACAAAACGATTCCATTTTTACCATTCCAAATCATTTTGCCATTAAGGATTCCATAACCAAGTTTAAACCATGCATAAGTTCCATTAAAAATCTAATATTATAGTGAAAGCATTGTTATAGGAATTTTATCAAACACATTGGGGTCCTAGTATTTCCAAAACCAAATACAATCACCAATAACAATTCCCATGCAATCCCATCATCCAAATCACCAATAATGCATGTAAAAACATAATTAATACATGGAAAAACCATAAACAAGCATTTATAACCAAAACCCCTAAATCATATTTGAAAACCCAAAGCTATACAATAATAAAACCATAAAAACATTGTATAAAACCATGCCTTTAGTTGGAACTAACAATGAGGGAAGAGAACATGCCTTAACCAAGAAGATGATGTAGAGAAATTACAAAAAAGATCCCCAAATAAATCCTAAAGATGAAACCTTAGCCTTCTTTTACCCAAAAGCCTTAGAGAGAATTGTAGAGTGTTTAAGAGAAGTTTCTATGTGTTAATGAATTGAATAATAGGGAAAATAACCTTCTAATAGGAATATAAGTTATTTGGCCTTATTAGCTTAAGTGGGGAAATGTCCAGATTTCCCTCAGTTAAACTCCCAAAAATCTCGTTAGGTGGGTACGACTATCCATTCCAGTTGTACTCTCCAGTACGAGTGGTACCCATCACTCATACCCAAGACCATCTCCCTTGGTCCTAACACGACCCAAGGTACAACTCACCCTAAAACATGTCGTATATAAGTATATGAATAGCACTCTCGACCCATACCCCTGGAAGAATAGAATCCCAAGAGGATTGAACACTGTCCACCATACGAGTCTATGGTATGACTCGTACCCTACATTACGGATCTTGGTAAGCCACTCATACTCAGATCCAAATTAAGTTACCAAGTATACGATTAAGTAAAATAACCATACAACCCGTATCCATCCATACGACTCATACCAAAAAATTCATACCAATTCCAGAAACCAAATCCAACTCACCAACCAGCACTGGTCAGCATACGACTAACCCATACCACTCCTATCCCATTGTACGAGTTATTTCCCCTAGTCGTATCATGTCTAGACACCAGGAAATTTTCTAAGGACAAAAACTTAGGGTTTTTTAATCTCCCCCACTAGCAATATTCGTCCCCAAATGATGGACAAGGTAGGGTAACCACAAACATGATTCATTTGCATTATCAAATATCAATCCAACCTTTAACCACGTTAGAAAACAAGGATGCAAGGATATTGATCTTTCCTTTGAAAATTCAGAAAATAAAGATGTGTTCAAGAACATATACCTTCCACACGAATATCCGGAGCACAGAACAAATGCAGATAATTGAACTTCATGTATGGTTCCACTTTCTACATAGCCTCTTCCACCTTGTGGTTCTGCCATAGAACCTTAACTGAGGCCACATCCTTTATCCATAATCGAAGAACCTGCCAATCCAAGATCTCGACCGAAACCTCTTCATAAGATAGAGAATATGAGATAGCTAACCCTTCAAAAGGAACCACCAAAGAATGATCACCAAGACACTTCCTCAACATCAAGACATGAAATACCAGATGAATGGAGCTCAAACTGGAAGGTAACTCTAATTCATAAGAAACATTACTAACCCTATGCAAAATCAAATAAGGACCAATATATTGGGGACTGATCTTCCCTTTCTTTCCAAACCAAATTACTCTCTTTATGGGTACACCTTGAGGAATACCCTATCCCTATCCTCAAACTTTAAGTCTCTATGTCTAACATCTGCATAGGACTTTTGGCGACTTTGGGAAACCTTAAGCCTATCTTGAATCACCTTCACTTTTTCCATAGCTTGATGGACCAAATCCAAACCAAATATATCCACCTCACCAAGCTCAAATCAACCAATAAGATATCTATACCTCCTACCATATAATGCCTCAAAAGGGGCCATACAAATACTAGAATGATAGCTATTATTGTAACTAAAATCTACCAAAGGTAAATGCTCAACTCAATTTCCACCATAGTCAATCACACATGCCCAAAGCATATCCTCTAATGTCTGATAGTCATTTTTGCATACCTATCTGTATAAGGGTGAAAAGCAGTACCAAGACACAACTTAGTACCCAATCCCTTCTGAAAAGACTCTTAGAAATGAGATGAAAACTTCATACCATGATCAAATATAATTGAAATAGGCACCCCATGCATCTTTACAATCTCCTAAAGATACAACTTCGTATAATTCTCTGTTGAAAAGGTAGTCTTCATTGGCAAAAAGAAAGCAAAATTCATCATCCTATCCACGATGACCCAAATCGAATCAAGTTGGTTCCAAGACTGAGGAAGATCGTTAAGAAAATACATATTAATTACCTCCTATTTCCATTCGGGCAAATCAATCTCTTGATACAACCCACCAGGCCTCATGTGATCAACTTTGACTTGTTGGAACACCATGCACTTGGATATAAAATCATCCACATCCCTTTTTATACAATTTCACTAATATATCTCCTTGAGATCATGATACATCTTTGTAGAACTAGGATGAACAACATAGCATGATCATGCACCTCAGCCAAAACTCTTTATCACAAACCGTCGATATCAGGAACATATAACCTCTCTTGGTACCATAAAGTACCATCACTATAGATCTCAAATACCATTACCTTTTTCCCACCAACACCACTCTTAATTTTCATCAATATAGGATCTATTACTTGTTTCTCCTTGATATCTGTACCAAGCATGGAGTCCAAGAGACGAACTCCAAGATTGGCCAAGTGGTAAATATCCTTCACTAATTCCTTTTTTCGTCTCTCCACATGAGCCAAACTCCTTATGGACAACCTGCTAAGAGTATCAATAACCACGTTATTTTTACATGGGTGATAGTGAAGACTCATATCATAGTCCTTAAGAAGATCCAAAGATCTCCTTTTCCTAAGATTAATCTCTTTATAAGTGAACACATACTGCAAACTCTTATGATTAGAAAAGATGTCTACGTGCACTCCATATAAATAATGTTGCAAGAGTTTCAAAGAAAAAACCACTGCTAAAAGCTCCAAATCATAAGTAGGATAATTCTTCCTATGCATCCTTAATTTCCTAGAAGCATAGGCAATCACCTTCCCGTGATGCATCAAAACACAACCAAGTCCCACCCTAGATACATCACAATAAACCACAAACCTCAAATTACCTTCAAGCAATGTCAAAAGCGAAGACAAAGTTAGCTTATCCTAAAGCTTTTCAAAACTCCCCTCACACGCATTCGACCAAGAAAACCTTACCTTCTTCTGAATTAACTTAGTCAAAGGAGCAGATATCGAAGAAAACCTCTCTATAAACCTCCTATAATACCTAGCCTAACCCAAGAAGCTCTAAATGGCAATTGGAGTCGTTGATCTAGGCCACTTTTTAACTAATACCACCTTTTGTAGATCCACAATAATCGCTTTGATAGAAATAATATGACCTAGAAAAGTCGTAGAGTTCAACCAAAACTCACACTTGGAGAACAGGACATACAACTGCTTCTCTTTCAAGGTCTGCAACACCAAACGGAGGTGATTGGCATGATCTACCTCACTTTTAGAATAAACCAGAATGTCATCAATAAACACAATAATAAAAAGATCCAAGAATTTTCTGAAAACCCTGTTCATCACATCCATAAATTCCACCAGGGCATTAGTTAAACCAAATGATATAACCATGAACTCAAAGTTCCCATGCTGAGTACAAAAAGCTATCTTAGGGATATCATCCTCCATAATCCTAAGCTGATGATACCCAAACCGAATATCTATCTTAGAAAAGAACTTGGCAACTTGCAACTGACTAAAAAATTCATCTATTCTAGGAAGAGGATACTTGTTCTTAACCGTTAACTTATTTAACTGCTGATAGTCAATGCACATCCAAAGGGAACCATTTTTTTTGTGAACAAACAACACCGGTGCACCCCACAGGGATACACTGGGATGAATAAACCCTTTTTCCATAAGATCCTTAAGTTTTTTCATGAGTTCCTTCAACTCAGTCGGACCTATTCTATAAGGAGGAATATATACTAGACGAGTGTCAAGAACCAAATCAATACCAAACTCGATTTCCTTATCCAAAGAAACATTAGGAAGATAATCCAGGAAGTTCTGGGGAAATTCATTTACCATTAAAATCGATTGAAAAGAAGACCCTCTGAGTTTGAATCCTTAACCTGGACCAAGTGATAAAGACACCCTTTGGAGATTAATATTTCAGCTCTAGGATAAGAAATAAACCTCCCTCAAGAAGCTAGGGACCACCCTACCACTCAATAATTGGTTCACTAGGGAACCTAAAGACAACCTTATGGGTACAACAATCTAAGGACATATAACAAGAGTGTAACCAATCCATCCCAGAATAATATCAAAATCCACTAAATCAAGTTTAAATAGATATACCAAGGTCTGCCTACCACCAACAGATACCCCCATAGACTCTCTTAAGAATAAATGAGTCACCTATCGGGTTAGAGATAGAAGAAGGATCTAAAATAACCTCAGGATCAAAACCAAAACATACGGCAATATATGGGGTCACATAGGAAAGAGTGGACCTTAGATCAAGCAAAAAATACACATCACGAGAAAAGAGTTGTAACGTACCAGTAATGATATCAGGTGATACCTTAGATTACTATCGAGATGCAAGAGCATAAAACCTATTCTTATCTGTGTTGGTACTATAGATAGGAGCAAACACCGATGCAGCACTACTAGGTACAGGAGTAGAAGATAAAGCAATCGGAGCTCTGACCATTCCTTAAGCACCCTTACCAACCAGATATTTTCTGAGCATATGGCCTGGATGGCCTTATTTAAAACACCTTTACCTCCTTTTATCATATTATCCCCAATGAAGACGACCATAAAATCGAAAAAGATGGTATGAATAAGTTAACTATGCCTCACTCACCCAAGATTGGTGCCTAAAAATTATCACTACCCTATTGGTGCCCATCACCCGACTGCTTCGGGTAAGAAGCGCTTACAGTAAGAAAGGAAACAGAACTCCCCCACTTCTTCTTTGGGAACTTACCGCTATCCTGACCACCCTGCTGCTGAGCACTGCCATACTCATAGAACCAACTTTTCTTACCCTACCTTTCCTAAACTTTTTCTATTTTCTTTTTTTAGCCTTTACCTACTGCATGTGGATAACCAACCTCGAAATATCTATATCCTTAATAAGAAATATAATCTTGCTTTCAAGGATCAAATCCTATGATTTCCCAAAAGTGAACTTTATCGTCGTTGCTCTCATATTAGACTCCAAGTCTGGAGAATACCTTGACAGTGGATGAAACTTCAAGGCATATTCCTTGACAAGAATTTTTCCCTGCTAAAGATTCACAAAATCCTCCATATTCGCTTCCCTCGACTACTGAGTAAAGAAGTGATCCAGAAACGTATTAGAAAAGGCCTTCCATAAGGATAACTTCTCAATGTCACCTCTATCCCGATCCCACTACTCAAACCATTGGTACACAACATCCTTAAAGAGATAAGCTACAAAGTATACACCTTTCATATTTGTGGCCTGCATTACCTTGAATATTTTCTCTATTCTATTTAAGAAAGACTGAGGATCCTCTTCCACCTTTACCCCAGTAAAAGTAGAAGGATTCATCTTCATGAACTAGCCTACCCTTATTGCCTAAGCAGATAAAACACCAGATACATCTCGCTCAGACTCAACAACAACCAACTAAGCAATAGTATGAATCAACTGACAAAATTCTACATTGGTTACCTCACCCTGAGGAGGACTAGTAGAAACAGGGAGAACTCTAGAATAATCAGTAATAGGACCCTAAGATCAAACATGAGCTCCAGGTGTAGGGCGTACCCTATAAACATTATCACCAGATGGGAAATAAGAATTATTTTTTTATTCTAGATCGACGAGGTATGATCTAGAAAGTAAAAAATCAAGGATTAGAGGAAATTCCAGGACTTAGACACTAAGCTTGAAAATAGAATACCAAGAAACTGAAATATTCCTAAATGCCTTATAGCCTCTCTCTTATGAGTGTGACATACTACATACCCTTAAAAGAGACTCTATTAGACATGGCTTTGTGGCTCCTAATTTACTATGAACCTAAAGCTATGATACTAACTTGACATGACCTAACCTAGGACCTTATCGTAATGGGTATCCCAAGTCTGATTGGGATCGGAGACCATCACTGTTGCCCAAACCAACCTCTACCTACCTGACCATAGTTGAATAAATTTTAAACATATAACAAGATAGCAATATTGTCCATATCAAGACTCTAGAATAGGTTTATAACCGAGATTATCCCAATCAAGTCCAATCATCTGAACCCAACCAATAGCCAAACAAACTAAACTATAATCATATGAGTTCCATAATAATTATATATAATCCCAAAAGTAAAGATGATAGAATAATCAACAATCTCATCAACCGATGTCCACCCCAATACCAATACCAATACTAAGGCTAACACCCATGATGATCCCACCCATTCCAACCTATAGTAGTTCCATAAAATCTACTAACCAAATAAATACCAAAATCCAATTGGGACTGTAATACCTCATATTTTTCTTGGTCTCTATACAACTTATGACTCATCCCTCAAATCGTAAAGACTTTTATGAGTCGTATGTAACAAGTCATACCTATATCAGTGTTGGATAATTTAAGTTCTATTCAAGTTATGAGTTAACCCTAGAAGTCATCAAGTAAGGTACAAGTCATATAAACATAAGTTGTATTGTCAGCAGTATAGGTTCCCTAAGTTCTGTCCAGCTTACGAGTAGTGGCTACAAGTCATATAGACATATTATGAGTCTAAAATCTGACTTGTACCCTGACCAGTAGACAACCAAGAAATCAAGACTTATGTTTTTATAGATTTATAAGTTACTTAGATATATATTAAGTCCTCAAATAGCTCCTAGATCATAAATAAGTTAAAACCTTCCTTAGCAATTAAATTCTTAGGATGTACATAACTATAGTAATATTCAAACGATCATAACTTTTGTTATACTAAAATTTTTTAGGCTTAAGACCTACCAATAGATATATAATTGAATTATCTTTCCAACTATACTAATTTTTCCTTAATCCCTACAAGCAAGTTATGGGATTGTACATAGGCTCAAAAGTATCTTATCAGTGCTTTTAAGTTCTGAAGTTTGAAAGATTTTATTCATGTTTATGAAAATCATGTACTAAATCAAAGTTAGATGTGCTTTCAAATCCCTTCTAAGATTTCAATGATAGCATATGATCTAGAGTTAGAAGCATGAACTTAGAAGTTTAGCAGTGATAAAGTGAGGATAGTGTTGATTTGGATTTAGTATATTATGTATCTATGGGGATTGTTGTATGAAAGGTGAACCAGTAGGCTAGAAATAGTTTATACAAGAATTTAAGTTTATTATTTTAAATTAAGTATGATGATGTGTGTATGACCTAGAGGTGTACCCAAGGTGATATGGGATTAAATTATTTGTACGTTTTCATAGTGTGTGCACTTATATAGTACCCTTGAGTTATTAAGTTTGAATGAGGCTATGGAGTATATGATGTTCTTACCAGCTAAGTTATAGGTTATAGGTTGATGATGTTGGGTATGTTGGTGTAGTGGAAATTCTCACAACTTAGAATAAATATATATTTATAAGCTTAAATATATGATATTAGTAGGCTACGAAGGAAAAGAGATAGATTATATGTTTAGTGGGACAAGTATACTATCTAGAATTATGTAAACATGATGACTAGTGGAGATATAGAAAGTTAAGAGTTGTATCTCAGAAGGAAGTACCAGTAATGAGTTTTACACTTTTAGGTGTAGTCTTTTAGTGTGAGTTTATTGCTTTTGTTTATTGTTATATTTCGGACTCTAGAGTAAAGTGGTTGTAGTTAATTTTAAAGTTAATTAAAGGGTGTCCTCAGACTTAGAATGATGGCTTAAATCTAAGAGGAAGATGATAGAACAAGAAACCAAGTCAAGATTTTAGATTCTAGTAATGATTCTAGTGTATTATAGAACATAAGTAGGGAAAGAAGATGCCTGACCCATTCTTATCTCAGTTCCAAGTGTTGTACTTTAGTTATCAAAACATTTACTTATGCCTTTCATGTCAGCTCCATGTTCATAGCTCGTATTCATGCATTTTCCATAAAAATCATGTACACTTCTAGTTTCTAGTATGAGAAGTTCTAGTTCACTTGGCAGTACGAATCATATTCCATGAATTTATGAACTCCAAACTCAGGTCATGCAGCTCATGACTCATGTACTCATGCTTTACAATATGCTTAGTTCCCGGTACTCATGCTACACTCTTAATGACCAGTTAAAACCCAAATTATGTCATGTATGTTCTCATATTTGATATCTTTAATGAATTCATGCCTTTGATACTCTATTCCTCAGGCCTCAGTTTAGTGTCAAATTTATGCATCATATTCTTTCATGCTTCAGGTCTTTATGTTCTAGCCTTTCAGTGACCTTTCTTAATATTAATATAGAAGTGAGGAAACATTTATGATCAATGATTTATATAGGAGAGAGTAAATGTTTTATGTTGGGGAAAGATTATTGTATGCTTGTTTTATCTAAACTATGAGTGTGAAAGAAGATTTAGGTAAATCTTATGGTATATATAATATCATGGTTAGAAGGAAATTTCATGTGTGTTTTCTTAGGGATAATCCATGGAAGTTGTGAATGATAGAGGTATTAGGGAATATGGGAAAGTTGCTTCAGTGGGTTGGTTGCCTGGAATTTCATATATGGCTATAATGATAAGCTTGAATGTCATGTTAGTATATAAGTGAATGGGTGCATTGTGTTCTAGTGAATTCCTAGTAAGATATTGAATATAGTTGTTGAAGTGATAAGAGGAATTATTCTTGAGATGAAAAATGTGAAACACACATAGGGTATCGAATTCATGGTTTAGACTAGTGTTATGGTGTTAAGTGTAGTAACTTATGATTTCGATCTAGGATTGAACATGGTGAAGGTATGTGTTTCAACTCAAAATTTGGCTAGACTGATTATATGCACCCATACGAGTATTTAAGAAGCAAGGCTAAGCTTAAATTGGGTAGTTGCATTGCCTAATACCTAGTAATTCTATCCTAGCTTATGATTTATATGTATATGTTCCATGTTACAGAGTTATAGTCGTATTAAGATTCCTTACCTAGATATCTTATTTATATCATGCCCAAGGTTCTTTTCTCCTTAATGTTATTAGTGCTTTTTGCAGAGAATGTTGAAGAAATACTGTAGTTTCATATGAACTTTCAATATAAGTTAGTCCGTATAACCAACAATTCAGATTAGCAATCAGATAGATAAGCTTATATGATTCTCCATCTTTCCATCTAGTCTTACTATCCAAAGTTTCACGAATATGTATATTCCATGAGGTAATTTATTCATATTTATGTGAATTAAAAATTTAGTTGAGTCCTTACTTTTAGTCTAAATCAGTCTTAACTATAAAAGATATCTAAATTCCAAAATCATATCATACTAGTTATGCAAATTCAAAATGTGGCCAAACAGTACAATGGATTCCCAGATTTTAAAACTATCACAACATGCATTCATGTATACATCTCAAACCTTGCATTATGCATTAGTTTTAGATTTCAGATATTAAGTCATGATTCAGCTCGTAAGTATCCTGTGCATTATCTCAATCTTTCCTTAGTATTTCAGTCAAGCCAATATCATTCAGGGGAAGAATGATCTCAAGGGGGAGATATTGTAATGCCCCTACTTTTCATATTCATCTTTTCTTCATGAAATGAAGTCCAGCTAGAGGTAATGGTTACTCATAAGTTGAATCTCTAATTTTTATCTCAGGCTTATAACTATTCTCATGTCATTGCATGGGTTCACGAAGTTAGTTCAGTTCACGTATTATGTTTCAAACTCATTTATTTAATCATGACCCCATTTTATGCATGTTCAATATACAATCTCAGTTGCCTCAGTATTCTCAGCCTAACTAATCTCATTTGAGGATGAATGTTCCCAAGGGGGAGATATTGTAATGCCTCATATTTTTTTTGGTCTTTGGAAAGCTTATGACTCATGTCTCCAATCGTAAAGACTCTTATGAGTCGTATGTAGCAAGTCATACCCATGTCAGTGTGGGATAATTTGAGTTTTATTCAAGTTATGAGTTGACCCTAGAATTCATTAAATAAGGTACGAGTCGTATGAAGATAAGTCATATTTTCAGCAGTATAGGTTCCCTAAGTTCTATCCAACTTACGAGTAGTGGCTATAAGTTGTATAGACATGTTGCAAGTCATAAAATATGACTCATACCCTAACCAGTAGACAATACAAGCATCAAGCCTCATGTTTTGATAGCTTTATAAGTTACTTGGACATATATTAAGTCCTCCAATAACTCCTAGCTCATGAGCAAGTCAAAGCCTCCCTAAGCGATTAAAATCTTGGGATGTACATAACTATAGTCATTTTCAAATGATCATAAATTTTTTTATACTAAGAAACTTTGGGATAAAGACCCACCAACAGATATATAATTGAATTATCTTTCCAACTATACCAATTTTGCCTTAATCCGATATCGAGGCAAAAAGTTATGGCCAAAATACTGAAGCACTATAAAATTTGTATCGCACACTAGTCAACATATGGGTTTCCAGTATAACTCATACTCAAACCATATGAGTCATATGGTAAACCCGTAAAGACTGCTGAAAATTGTCTATAGAGTTTAGTTTAAGGGCTTTTTGGTCTTTTCCCCTCTTGTAATCCCTAACCACGACTTATAACCCTCCAATAAACATTACTTTCCTCTTCTTTTCAATTGATTAATAACACTCTCCTCCTCACATTATCAAGAACATCAAACTAGGGTTCCTCACTCAAAATTCATCCTTCAAGTCCCAAGATTCAAATTGAAGAATATCAAGATTAAGGTTCCTCTCACTAATCCATTCTTTAAGTCTCAAGGTTTAAAATCTCTTCCCAAGATTAAGAAATTCAAGAAATCAAGTTTCAAATTCAAGATTTCTTCAAGAATTCATCTAATTAAGGTATGTGGGGTACTCATCCATGGGTCCCTTTCACCCACTGATCACAAAAACCCTATTTTAATTTTAAAGTATGAATCTTATCCTATTTTATGAAATTATCCATGAATTCTGTGAATTTAATCCATGAACTTCTTATTAAATTAAATTCAAGCCATGTCAACATGCCACCTCATGTAAATTAGGTTACTTTATGTTTTGAATTTCAATTACCCATTTCATGTTTAATTGGTTTCATGATAAATCATCAAGTTATGAATTAAACCATGTAAATATGTTGTCCTCTCATGTTTAACCCATTCCCATGTTCTAATTCATGTTTCTCAATTATTTATTGAAATGTCTTATGTCTTGGGTCTTTAAAATATGATTTTGTACCACTATTTAAAGCGTTATTTACATATTTTTCCAATCATTTAGTGATGGAGGGTCATGAATACCCGATACCTATCTATTTATATATGTCTTTGTTTTCAAGTTACAAGTCAGAAAATTCATGATTTTAGTCACTATATTCAGAATACCATGTTTATGTTGAGAACTTATCAGTATAGTACTATGTCATGTTATACCCATAATAATAACAATGTCTTTCAGTTGGGAGTAGGTTTGGGGGCTTACCCGCCAGTTAGGATTACGTCCTTAGTAGCAGTTCCAAAGTTCTAGAACTACATAGCTGATAACGCTCAATCTACAGCTCTCGTAGGAGTGTAAAGCGGTCGTTGTCAAATATATAACCCAACTGGGTTGGGTATCAATCCCACAGGGAATAACTTGGTCAGCAAGTAAGCAAAGATTACTAGAATTTTAGTGCAAGTCTCGTAAAAAGGGGGGAGTTTTGTCGTGCAAGTAATGTAACCAAAGTAATAAGGTAAAAACGAAAAATAGCAACGAAAGAATGTTTGGTAAGATGTAAAACAATGAGAATTAAGAAGTTGGGGTTATGTCCACCTTCTGAGTTGTACGTCTCTATTGGCTATGAGTTGTGCGGAATTCAGACATGCATGTGCTTATAGAGAATTGTATTCTATGGTAAATCCAAGCGTCTTTCGACCTAAACAAAGACTATTTCAGTGTAACTCTTTCGAGCTTACAACGTATCTAATGGTACAAATTCTCTAAGAGGTTAATCCATTTACGGCACTAACTTTTTAATAGGGGATGGGACCCTATTACCTTGACATTATCTCTTTTCCAGACATATAACTTTTATTTCAAACAAGTTAATGCTATACTGGCATATTCTATGCGTTTTCAACCACAAGAATTTGCATTAAGATGAAGAGAATAATGATATAAGCAGCATACGTGTCGTGAATTCACAAACTCATAGCAATAGATAGTATCTCATACGGCTTCCATCACCCCAACAGAGAAGTTTAACTACTCATGAGTGCGATGGAAATCACAATAGACATTATCATTATACCACAATAAAGATCTCACGTGTAGTATGGTGTGGTATGGCTTTAGGCGTGAATTCCTTGCAAAATAGCGATTCTCTTGTTGTAAAATTAAAAGTCAAATAGATGAAAAATAATGTCAATAATGAATTAATAAAGAAAGGGGAAGGATGGAATAGGGATGAGGGTGGCGGAGAATTATTTTGATGGATGGATGGATGGGAATTATAAAAATCTCCAACAACATAGGGTATTTATAACACCCATATCCTATTCCTACTAGGCTACTGCGTACTTAACCCAATCCTTCTGGGTTACTGCATCATTATCCTAATCCTAATAAATTACTGCATTATTATCCTAATCCTAATAAATTACTGCATTATTATCCTAATCCTAATAGGTTACTGCTGGTCCCCAAAGTCTTCAGAAATGCTGTTTTTGCCCGGGATAGGTTTTCCATGCATCACTTTCAGTCCATAGGCGTCCAAACGCTGCTCTCCTTCTTTCGTGAAGCTTCCTTTGGCGTCAAGTTATCCATAAAATGCTGAAATCTGCATCATTTATACCTGAAAACTTGCTAATCACGTTTGTTAGCTCACTTACAGGAAAAAGGACTAAAAGTGCATGAATTATATAATTTGTCCTCAAAACTTAGCTAAAATATGGGTAAAATATAGTACTTTAGGCATGTAAATTCGCCTATCATCAACACCCCACACATAAAGCTTTGTTCGTCCTCGAACAAACTATCATGTCCATCTAAACATCTACTTGGGATTTCACAGTAACAACACAAAATATTCATCCAGACAAGCACGTCAATCATTAACAAAGAGTAGTTTTCTGATCATTAGTAGAAACAATTCAACCTCCAACATAGACTCGTGATGATGGTCGATTCGTATTCAAAAAGTTAAGGCATAGAGAATCATACACAACTACCCAAGACTCATCAACCATGTGTGTCTCACCATATATCACCCATAATCACTCACAAGTATTGTATATATTTCAAACATGGGTATAATATTATCCTTGTTCTCACTCTCACAAAGAATTCATATGTTGCTACTGATGACCATAGGCTTTCCCTTAGTGTAATGCTCCACTAAATGTCAGAATGCTAAGCTTAGGATCAATTAGGTCTTTACAGGTTGTAATGTAGGCTAAGGGACGGGTAGGACTATTTTGGCCAGAAATAGTGACTATGTTCCTAAGCGCTTTAATACATCACATTATGCCATTAATACTTTTCTTTCAAACAACCTTTCTACTTTCTTTTATTCTACCACCCCTTTTCTCCACCTTTGTTTTTCAATTTTGAACATAACTAACTTTTTAGTTTTCTTTTCCTCTTTTTTTTTATAACACACCTCTATGATATCCACTCTTTTTCGTAGCAATTTCAAGTACCAATACACTCTAAAGCATCATACTCACCCAATTTTCTCTTATTTTGTCACATGACTTTACACTTTAAAGCACTTAGGAATTTGGATCAAATTATGGTCTTGAAAAAATGGATTAGGCTTACATATGAGGTTGTCAAAGAAAATAGGTTAAAGGCTCAAAGGGGGTTATCTAGGATGATATCCATGGGTAGATAAAATGAAGGTAAACAATCATAGGTTGCCAAAGAAATGCCTAAATCATCTCTTAGACTTGCACTCCTTATTTTCGCTTTACATACATACCAGGCAAGTTCTAGCATCAGCCACAAACACAGAATATACTATATCCTCACATACACAAGGCACATGGTCGACTTTATTGGGAGTAGCATAGACTCTTGACCCAACAGATGAAGGAATTGAACCACACAATATCACATAGTGAGTCACAATTAGAGCCTAAACGTCTCAATAGTCATGATTTTAGCACAAAATTGAACCACATAATATCACATAGTGAGTCACAATTAGAGCCTAAACGTCTCAATAGTCATGATTTTAGCACAAACTCTTGTTATAATCTCATGCTGCCTATTAGAATAATTTCATGCGAAGTTAAGTTAAAAAAAATTAACTAATAAAAAAAAATTAACTACTAAAAAGAAAAACAAAACAAACAAAAATGCAAATACAGATAGAGAAGTATAGCATGCAATACCAGCACCCCATACTTAGATGGGACACACTGCCCTCAGTGGAAAATAAATACGAAGAACCTGGTTAGTCGAACTCCTCCTCTATGTCTGGGGTCATAACCCCTTCGTCAGAATCATCATTGGAGTCGTCGTCATCAGAATTCTCCTCCACGTCAGAGTCTGGCATTCATCGATCATCATCGGTCGGCACATCATCATCAAGAGGTTCCTCAAAATAAGTACCTACTCCACACATCGCCTTCGCGTGCTCATTCATTGGGTAGTCATAATCCAGCTGTTGGAGCTCTGCAGCAGTTGGAACACGACCACCGCTCATCATTGTAAATCAAGTTATGCCATAAAGATGGCGAAAGAAACTCTCATCTCGAGCATGCCTTTCTGAAGTGGTAAGGTTGACTCCATGCGTGGTTTTAGCATCTTTAACCTTCGTGAGATCAACCTTCTTTGGGTTGTGTGGGAGCTTATGATCAGCTGGTTCCTCTTCGATGTCTTCCTTCCTTAGTATTGCAGTCAACAGATTGCCAAAACTGAAGTGGGACCTCTTGTGTAGCCTAGCTTTCCGCATTGTGGATCGAATAATTGCCCCAATGTTGATAGGGACATTTATCATCAATGCGTATACCAAGCACACTCTATCTCATGTTATCTTTGTGTACTGAGTCCCTGGAATTAGGCAAGAGTTGACTATGCGCAACCATATTCTTGCTTCTCTATTCAAAGGAGCATATGGGAAGGTGTTGTATCATCCGGTGTCCTTGTGTCTACTCCACCATGCCATGGATCTTGTTCCACAGAGTGTGTGTCGAATGGCTCTATATGGAGGTCTACTGTACAGCTCCTTGAATGGTGATGGATCAATAGCAGGCAAGCCAAGAAAGGAGTTGAAGAAATCCGCATTGAGTTGTAAAACTTGGCCCCGAATCTTGACCTCGCTTCCTGTGGTTTTCGGTGACCAGTTGGCATAGAATTCTCTTGTTAAATCGATATTGCATTCTCCCATGTCTCAGAAGATGAAATCAAGATGTAACTCCATGATGTTGGCCAACATTCGCGGTTCGTTCTTTGCTAGGCTTTCCTTGTTGATCAAGTCCACATGAACATATTTCTTCTCTTTGTTGTTCCTATACCATTCCTTTGCTTCCTCCTCTAAAACCCATTTAATTCCGAACATGCAGCGTGGTACTTGCATCGAGGAGGACTCTCCTTGCTCTTTGCGTCCTCTTTTCTTGCCTTTTTGGGAAGTGGTTGCCTTATCTTTGCCTTGTCTTGCTTTGGGTGCCATTGTACCTGAGACTAAAACAATGTTCATGTTAGCGTCATCTCGATGGATACAATCTATAAACAAGTAGTAGTGGCACCACCCCACACTTAGTTTGTTGGTACAGACCAGTAAAGTGAAAGTGGTCGATTACTCAGACTTCATCGGCATAGGTTTTAGGTGCTATATTCCAACAATAAAATCAGTGCAGTCATACTTCTTGTATTCTTAACAATACTTTCATGTTTGATATATCAAGACTACTACATAGGGATTGAATCAAGGTATAGTATCTAGAAATAATCACAACCTCCTATGTTGGTAGTCAACCATAATTGTCATTTTGATGAACAAGTTATTCCAACATGTAAGCTTTCTATTGACAAGATTATGCAATTTTTGTGACCATGTCAATTCCGCAAAAGTATGACAGTGCATCAAAATCAAATTCAAGTTGGAAACATGTTAAGATCATTCTTACGTATTCTTTCACTCACTTAGTTGTATCACAACACATCAACCACATTCAAGTCACTTCTACTATTTCAAGATTTAACAATTCATAATAGGCGTAGTAGGGTAGTACTTACGAAATATAAATGAAGAACAAAGAAGTACTTACTTGATTGATGCCTTTGAATGATGTTCTTGTGAAGTAAAAGAGAAAAAGGAATATTTTGGAGAGGATTTGGAGGCTATAGGCGGTGCTTATGCTAGGTTTCCAATGTGTTTTTGGTCCAAGACTTAGTCTCTTATTTATAGGAAAGGCTTGGGTTGGTTTTTGACCCATTTAAAATCGGATTTGGAGACAAGAAGTGACCATAGGCGGCGCCTTTTGCTTTGCCTATGCTTGGCATAGGCGGCGCCTTTTGCATAGCATTGTTGAGCATAGGTGGCGCCTATGCCATGGCATTCTTAGGCATAGGCGGCGCCTTTTGCATGGCATATGAGATTCAGAGACAAAAGGCATTGGCATAGGCGGCGCCTATGCTATGGCATACTTGGGCATGGGCGGCGCCTATGCTATGGCACACTAGATTCCGAGAGCTTAGGCCATAGTATAGGCCTTGCCTTGTTCGTGGCCTAGTTTTACATAGGCCTAGCCTTGTTCGTTGCCTATATTTTCATAAGCAATGCCCAATCCATAGCCTTTTGCTTATTCATTCCTAAGTTACCACCTTTAACATGCAATACGTCCAAATCAAAATTTGTAACCGACCTCCTTGTTTTACACCTCTTTGTACCTACATTTACTCAAAAACAACAAAGACGATTAGAACGATGGGTTGCCTCCCATCAAGCGCCTTAGTTTTGGTCGTGGCATGACTCTTCTTTTTGGATTTTTATTTATCAAAAGCAAACACTTAATAGAACGAAAGAACGAGAAAAACAAAATTGAAAAACGATGGGTTGCCTCCCATCTAGCGCTTGATTTATTGTCGCGGCACGACATAGCTATCTCGATTACTTAGACTTCATCGAGATAGATGGTGGATCGTTTTTTGAATGGATTCAGACGACAATGAGGCTTACTTGTAGGCATGCAATCTTCTTTGGGATGACCCTTGTGCATGCCTATCCCGGGAGGGATACCAATTATATCATCAATAGTCCAACCCATAGCTCTCTTGTATCTCTTCAGAGTAGAGATGAGAGCCTCTACGTGTTGTTCACTTAAATCATTCGCCATACTTACCGGAAGTATATTTCTACTTTCCAAGAACACATACCTTAGATAATCGGGGAGCTCTTTTGATTCTAGCATTGGTGGCTCTTCAA
Source organism: Capsicum baccatum var. pendulum (assembly GCA_030864225.1). Taxonomy (NCBI): domain Eukaryota; kingdom Viridiplantae; phylum Streptophyta; class Magnoliopsida; order Solanales; family Solanaceae; genus Capsicum; species Capsicum baccatum. The sequence goes on from CM061561.1 coordinate 198,074,871, forward strand.
TGGAAGTCTTCGCTGTTGGTGATGGTTGATTCTCAAGATCAAGGTCCGGCTGTTTAGGAGTATGAGAATAGGACCCTATTTCTATTATAGCACATGTAGTTTCTTCATAATCTTCATCATCCTTATGCTCAACATTCAGTAGCGCAGCAGACAATGGCTCAACAGTAAGCTGTTTCGCTACAGATAATGCTTTCTTATCCTCATAATGAACATCAGCTATAGATAACACATTCATATTGCTGGGCTGCTTCATTGCTTTGCATATATCAAAATGGACCACTTCGTCATTCAACCGAAATAAAAGCCCATTAGCTCTCATGTCAATAAGAACACTTCCTGTTGCAAGGAAAGGACGTCCCAAGATTATGGGAACTTCAGAATCTACCTCACAATCCAGAATAACAAAGTCTGCAGGAAAGATGAATGAAGAAACCTTCACCAACACATCACATAAAATACCAACAGGTCATTTTACCGACCTATCCGCCATTACTAGCCTCATATTGGTTGGAGTAGGATCACCCAACCCCAACTTCTTGTAAATAGATAATGGCATCAAATTGATGTTGGCTCGTAAATCGCATAATGCCTTGGCAAAAGTCAAAGAAACAACTGTGCACGGAATAGTAAAAGCACCGGGGTCGGCCTTCTTCTGAACTAATGATCGGGTAGCAATTGCACTGCAATGATGCACAGTATCTTTCAACGCATAGCTTGCTGCCCGCTTCTTTGTCAAAAGATCCTTCATAAATTATCATACCCAGGCATTTGTTCTAGTGCCTCCACCAATGGAACATTAATGGTCAGCTGCTTTAATATCGTCATGAATTTGTTGAACCTTGTATCATCCGCCTACTTCTTCAATCTTTGAGGAAAAGGTGGTGGTGGAAGTGGAATTGTTTTCTCCACGACTTTCTTCTCCTCTTGCTTCTGAATTTTGGCCTTTTTAGACTGCAACGTACTAGGGGTGACGTCATGGACATCTTGGTCAGCTTCTATGGCGCCCTCATCTTCTTTATGTTCGGCCACTTGCTTGCTTTGGGATGAATTTTCCAGCACCTTACCACTCCTGGTAGTAATAGCCATACATGATCCGTCATTCCTTGGATTTTGCACAGTGTTGCTAAGTAAAGTGTCTGCCTTTCTTTGATTGAGTACTGCTGAAAGTTGGCTCAATTGCTGCTCTATTTGCTTTATTGAAGTGGAATGTGAGTCAACCAATTGCTTCATCGAGGACAAATCATTTATTACCTCCGTTACTCCCGCGCTGGTTGCCTCCACTCCTTTCAACAATTTAGCCATCATATCTTCCATATTTCCAGAACCAGATGCAGTGGCGTCACGTCTTCCTGGGGGAGCATACAAACTATTCTTATCATTTTTGTTCTTCCAACTACCTTGGTCCTTGTTTCCAGATTTATCATAATAGTTCCGACCTTGGTTTCCTTGGGTATTGCCTTGGAAACCCCCCTGATTGTTCAAGTAGTTGGTTTTTTCCTCGGAATCGGATTCCTCTCTTCCTTTTGACGCAATAGCTTTGACTTTTTCGGTCTTCCCTGATAATAGATGCTTGGTAAGAAAATCCACTTGTGTTTTTAGGTGCGCCATATCTTGATCACGTTCTTCCTCTCTTCGCCTTTGTTCTGCAGTCATGCCAATAGATATGGTGGAGATTTCTACCTCAGAATCCCTGGTATGCCAAGCTCTACTTTGCTTTGTCATCCGATCTAGCATATTGCTTGCCTGACCAAAGGTGAGGTCCATAAATGATCCTCCAGGCGCATTATCCACAACTGGTTTAGTTATTGAATTCAAGGCTCTGTATAATATCTCCATCAAGTGGACATTGGTCATATGATGGTTTGGGCACCGCATAAGCTTCGTCTTGAACCTCTCCCATGTTTCGTGGAGAGTTTCAGTTTGAAGCTGTCGAAAATTGCTGATCTCATCTCTCAACTGTGATTTCTTGGATGGCGGAAAGAATCTTTCTTGGAAAGCGTCTTTCAATTGCCTCCAATTAGTAATAGAATCAGGAGTCAGCCCATTCAACCATAGAGTTGCCTCCCTAGATATAGACAATGGAAATAAGCGCAGCTGAATTGCATTCTGTCCAACGCCTGGATTGTTGAATGACTTACATGTTGAGATAAAATTGATCAGATGCATATTCGGATCATTACCTGCAAGTCCACCAAATAATCCCTTGATTTGCAGTAGTTGAACCATGGTGCTTGTGATATTGAACTTGACTCCAGGTGCCAAGGGTGGCAGAATAAAGGCTCCTGTGGCACCAGCTTCATCCAAATCATCATCATCGTCATCAAAAGGAATCTGCACAGCTCGGCGATCAGGCCTCAATCGCGCTTGACGATCTGTTCTCTGCATGGGAGCTGCCACCTCAGTAGTATGCCGTGGGTTTAGTAGCTCTTCATCACCCAGGTTCTCATCGTCAGGATTTGTTGCTCGCCCTGGGTAATCAATATTCTGCTGATGCACTTGGGCAGCTGCCAGTGCAGCTAATCTAGCCTGCTCCTGTTGAGCAGCCCTTCTTTCAATGTCACGTTCTGCATCCATTCTTCCAACAGAACCTAAATAAAACAAAAACAACAACTAAAAGTAAAAGTACGAGAATCTTTGACCAAAGGGTCTAGTAATTATCACAAACTTAATTGACACTCGTATTCCCTGGCAACGGCACCAATTTTTGATAACGCTCAATCTACAGCTCTCGTAGAAGTGTAAAGTGGTCGTTGTCAAATATATAACCCAACTGGGTTGGGTATCGATCCCACAGGGAATAGCTTGGTCAGCAAGTAAGCAAAGATTACTAGACTTTTAGTGCAAGTCTGGTAAAAAGGGGGGAGTTTTGTCGTGCAAGTAATGTAACCAAAGTAATAAGGTAAAAACGGAAAATAGCAAAGAAAGAATGTTTGGTAAGATGTAAAACAATGAGAATTGAGAAGTTGGGGTTATGTCCACCTTCTGAGTTGTACGTCTCTATTGGCTATGAGTTGTGCGGAATTCAGACATGCATGTGCTTATAGAGAATTGTATTCTATGGTAAATCCAAGCGTCTTTCGACCTAAACAAAGACTATTTCACTGTAACTCTTTCAAGCTTACAGCGTATCTAACGGTACAAATTCTCCAAGAGGTTAATCCAGTTACGACACTAACTTTTTAATAGGGGATGGGACCCTATTACCTTGACTTTATCTCTTTTCCAGACGTATAACTTTTCTTTCGAACAAGTTAATGCTATACTGGCGTATTCTATGCGTTTTCAACCACAAGAATTTGCATTAAGATGAAGAGAATAATGATATAAGTAGCATACGTGTCGCGAATTCACAAACTCATAGCAATAGATAGTATCTCATACGGCTTCCATCACCCCAACAGAGAAGTTTAGCTACTCATGAGTGTGATGGAAATCATAATAGACATTATCATTATACCACAATAAAGATCTCACATGTAGTATGGTGTGGTATGGCTTTAGGCGTGAATTCCTTGCAAAATAGCGATTCTCTTGTTATAAAATTAAAAGTCGAATAGATGAAAAATAATGTCAACAATGAGTTAATAAAGAAAGGGGAAGGATGAAATAGGGATGAGAGTGGTGGAGAATTGTTTTGATGGATGGATGGATGGTGGATGGATGGGAATTATAAAAATCTCCAGCAACATAGGGTATTTATAACACCCATATCCTATTCCTACTAGGCTACTGCGTACTTAACCCAATCCTTCTGGGTTGCTGCATTATTATCCTAATCCTAATAAATTACTGCATTATTATCCTAATCCTAATAAATTACTGCATTATTATCCTAATCCTAATAGGTTACTGCTGGTCCCCAAAGTCTTTAGAAATGTTGTTTTTGCCCGGGATAGGTTTTCCATGCATCACTTTCAGTCCATAGGCGTCCAAACGCTGCTCTCCTTCTTTCTTGAAGCTTCCTTTGGCGTCAAGTTATCCGTAAAATGCTGAAATCTGCATCATTTATACCTGAAAACTTGCTAATCACGTTTGTTAGCTCACTTACAGGAAAAAGGACTAAAAGTGCATGAATTATATAATTTGTCCTCAAAACTTAGCTAAAATATGGGTAAAATATAGTACTTTAGGCGTGTAAATTCGCCTATCATCAATATAGCCAATATAGGATTATGAGATTTCACCCGCTTGTTTAGGAGTGACACTCTGTTAGGGGTCACCCACTGTTTTAAGACTGACTCCCCAGTCGTTCAACACATTAAATTAGTCAATCCACACAATCATGTGTTAGTACCCATGGTATGGTACTGATAACCTTCCACCTGGGTTACAGGTTGGACCCCGATTAGCTCAAATTGGGACAGGTCAGTTACATGATACCTCCCATATTTTTAGTCAGTATTCATTGTATCTCAACTCCGGTTTTCTTGACCAAGTGTATAGATTTTCAATTATTTAGTTATACAGATTTCAACCTTTCAGATTACAGATTATATCAGAAACATATTTATGCTTGGTGTTGCATTCTCAGATGTTACATACACATGCTTTCTTGTTCAGTATCCATACATGATCCGCAGTTTAGTTTTACAACATGTTCAGCTTTATATGAGAATTACATATAGTATTCTTGTTTTACCGCTTCCCCAATATAGTTCTACTTATTATACAAAAGTAAAAATTTAATAAAACTAAGTGTAGTAATTCACCAGCTTACCAGATTATGTTTGTCACTCCTGCTTTAAGATACTTTAGCTTTCAGTTTCTTTCAGTATCTCGGTGAGTCTACTTGCACTTAGCATGCATGTGTTAAGATTATGTATGAAATCAGTTTTACTTATTGCATTCACCCCCACTTACTCAGTACATTTTAGAAGTACTAATACATATATATGTCTATGTACTACTTTATGTCATAATGAAGGTACCAGTTGTAGCCTACAAATCATAATTAAGGAGTTTGTAGCTTCTAGCCAGCAGGTGATGAGTTCTCTTATTCGGGGACTCCAGTCAGTTGTAGTTCATGTTCTATCTTGTTATTATTCATATGTATTGATTAGTGGTAGTTGGAGGCATGTCCCAGTTATCTATAGCTAGTATAGTGGAGGCTTCATATATGGTCAGTCAGAGTCATTCGTGTAATTCAAGTTCTTCCTTCAGTTTTATCATATTGTAAACTTTATCAATATTTATTAAGACTATCTCTCATGATCATGTTTCTGCTCAGTAAATTTATTTTTTTATACAATTTAAATTAGTTGCTTAAGCAGTATTCTAGATCATGGGTTAGCTTGGGATCACTTGCAGTTTCGAGCACCGTGTTACGACTAGGGACAGTCTCGGGTCGTGATAGGGGCATGCCCCCAACCATAATCAAAACTATTATCCCTAAATAAATTAAAGTATGAAATAACATCCATGAAATTGAGCCTTCCATAAAGATACAAACTTACCACTTCACTCCAAAAGCTAACCCCGGATCTCCGAATGCTAAGTAGGAGAAGTAGAATGATCGGTTCCTATATTGCATGGGAATACAGTTGCCCAAATATAGGTTAACGGGTAAATGCTAGCATGAAATCAGGATAAATATAAAATAATGCCATTTAACAAAACCATGTAAACCATCCATATGCTTACAAACCATACATACATATTGTAATACCCCATACTATTCTTAGCTCAGTTCATCTTCTAGTTGTATGCTTAAGGGACTTAAGGCCTAATAATTTCACTAAGTGTTGGGGACTTAGTCATTTTTAAGGACTCTAAACTTTGAGTATTTTGAACTTTCTCTTCCTAACCTCAAGATATTAGTCTATGAGTTAATTCATGTTCAAGGATGTAAGGAGCATATCTTGAAGAAGTTTTAGATTTTTTGAATGGGGTTTGGGGCTTGTTTTCATCACAAAAATAGAGGATTATTGTGATAATCCCTTCACACGGTGTTATTCCCATCTTCATACACACCGTGTCGCGATGAGGGAATGAACTACGACGATAAGGCCGCATCAAGGTAAGCTTGTTTCATTCACTTTTGAAATTAAATGCCTAAGGGCCAATTGGGTCTTTTTCCCCTTAACCCAACCATTCATAACATGAATTCAGACATCATTTAGGGAATTATTTGCCCTTATTCTCCTAATCCCTCTAAATAAAACCCTCTCCTCTTCCCCAAGAACATATATTCAATTCCTTTCTTTCCAAGAAATCCAGAATTCAAGCTCTCCAAGTTCAAGAACCTTCAAGAAATCATCAATATTTGTGGTTCTCTTTCACGTTAAAGGTTTACGGTGTGTGGGATGTTCATTCATGGGTTTTCTTTCACCCATGGAGCCCAAAAACCCTTTTCTTGATCAAAGATTGAATTTTTCTACCATTATTGTATTGTGTATTGCTTAATATGGGCTTAATTAATATTTACATGGTAATTTAAATGTGATTCAGTCCATGTATGATCCCATGTAAGATTTTTAATTCCTCATGCTATGAATTTGTGTTTCCCATGCTTTATTCAAGTGAATTTTATGATGAATCCTAATTTTATGATTCTTACCTAGCATTCCCATGTTAAATTCATGATCCCCACATGTTTGATAAAATGTCTATACTTATGGTTTTTGAACTATGATCCTGTAAGAGCCCGTAAAAATCGCATATCAAATTCAGCTCTTAAAGCTCCATAAGAGATTCCAACGCTTAGGAAAATTTTTTTGCTAAGTGTTCAAGTTCAACACTTACTCTCATTTTAGACCTCCTAACTTTGGGGATTTATTTGATGACCTTCTCGACATTTGTTTTTATATTTTCAAGTTGCGTTGCAATGGAGAAAGTCCCTAGTACATATTGGACACATTCCGGGCGCATTTTGGGCGCATTTTAGTGGCTAACTCACTGGTTTGAAATGCTCCCGCATTCCGAGCGCATTTCAGGTCAAAAATCTTAGTCAACTTCAAACTATCATAACTTCCTGCATATAATGAACTGTGAGAGCTGCTATATATCAATAGAAATATATTTGAGTATTCTTTCTAATGCAATTGGTTTCATCCAATTTTAACATTGGAGTAAAAATTTATGATCAATTTACTTCAATTTATCAACCTGAAAATAATAAAGGATAGCTGCGTCTTTCTCTCTTTCTTCAGGGGTATTTTAGTATTTTCCATCTCTCTCTATATATACACAAACATGAGATTAAGCATAATTTAGCAACATATGCTTGCTTTCTCTCAAAATACATCAAGAACAAGAAGAGGGTTTGCAATTGGGGATTTAATTTCCAGAAATTCTCTCCGTCGATCTTCATAAAATGAAGAACTAAGGTATGCATAGTGTTCATCCGTGGATTCCTTTCATCCATGGAGCTAAAGAATCAAGTTTTATGTTATGTATCATGAATATTTTGTGGTGGGATGATTATGTTCATGTTGATGATGTTAAATTGACTTTTTAATTCCATGAGTTATCTCAATAATCATGAAAACTAATTTATTTTTTAATATTATTCATATGAACTTTATGTTGAGTTTTTGAAATTGCAAGTTGGACATTGATGGTCATGTTGTTGGTGTTGAATGATTCCCAAGTTGGGATCTTTATGTGAAATCATGAAACTATGTTGAAATATAAGTTGAAGTCCATGAATTTGGTGATTTATACTTTGTGAAAATTTTATGATTTCACCTATGCCTAAGTTGTGCATGAAAGGTGTTTGATTAAATGTTTAAGAGAAACAAAAAACATGTAGTATGGATTAATATGGCCTAAAAGGTAAATTCATGCCATTGACCACATGCTCGAATGACTTACATGCTATTGTTGTACAATGAATAAGTTGTTGGAATGTCATGATGTTAGAGTATGACATTATGATCTTGATTATATACATTACTACCATGAACAAGATTACGTTAACCATGTACTTCATGAAATCCCCAACTTATTTTCTTATGAATGGTTGATATTGATCATGTATTCAAGAATGTCAAGAAGTGTCAGTTTCCTTCTATCGAGTCCTGGGGATACTTGTACCCAAAAAATATAGTTGTGTTCCTAGAGCCATGTCATGTTTTCACTATACTCTCAGTCAAGCCATGTTTAGTAGACTTCAGACAGTTTCATGACTCAGGAAAACTCATGTAAAGGCAGTATTAGTTCAATTTTACTCAGTACTTGGTAATCTGCATAATCTCAGTAATATTCCGTCAGTCTATGGAATTCAGTAAATATCAGTATTAGTACAATTTAGTTCAGTATTCAGTTCAGACATTAGTAAACTTAGTTAGCTAACAGAACTCAGTAGCATTTAGTCAGTTAACAGAATTTAATAGTGTTTCGCTAGTCATCGGAACTTAATAAACTCAGTCTATGTTTAGTTCAGTTAAATAGAAAAATCAGTAACAATTCAATTAATTTTAGTATGAACTAGAAAATTAGTTCAGTATAATAAGTTCAGTGTCATTCAGTTGGAAGTAGGATTCAGCATCGAGCAAACCCAAGGATGGGAACTCACCTGCCAGTAGAGGGTGTGATTCTTAGAAGCAGTCCTTGTATTCCAGAATTATGTATCCAGTATAGGTTGAGACATCAATACCTATCAGTTGAGGGTAGATGAGGTGGCTTAACCTATCAGATGAGGGTTCCCACCATTCTTATTAGAGTACCTGCCAGATGAGGGTCACTCACATCTTATCCTTACCAATGGCTCGGTATTGACACCCTTCCAATCAGGGAAGAGATTGGACCCCAGCTTAGCTATTATAGCATATTTGGTGCATGTCGATTAGATAACTACTTCCCACAGTTTTAGTATCAATCTCAGTAAAAGAACTCAGATAGGTCTTCAGGATATCAGGACTGTCAGATATAGTTAACTCAGATACAGTACAAAACTCAGCTAGTTCCATCAGATTTAGGCCTATTAGATACAGTCATTCATGCTATCAGTTATTAGAACTCATATTATCAGATATATCAGTTATTAGAATTCAGTTATCATTCATGATATGTTATCAGTAAATATATGTCATCAGTATTCATACTAAGTAGTCATGTTATCACGAGCTCAGTTTCAGGACTGTTATATATGATCAATCAAATCAGTTCTTCATAATCAGAACTATCATAAACAATTACTTCTTTATTAGTAATATAGTATTAGTCTCCCAGTATTCTATAATACAGTATCAGTTCCTCAATTATCAGTGAATTGCATATTAATATCAGTAAACTCAGTCATTCAGTATCTCAATATCTGTAATCTCAGTCATTCAGTCTCTTAGCATCAGTAGACTCATATTGTTAGTATTCAGACTCAATAGTCAGTATCACCACAAGTTTAGTTGCAGTTACGTATATATGTATGTATTCTCACATTCATATCAGTCAGCATTGGTCATGCATATAAAACCCTATTGTATGGTACATTCAGTCCTTAGCCAAATTGATGATTCATCTTGATGTTTCAGATTATACAAGAAATTTTGCCTGCGTGGAGGCGAGGTCCTTCTTATTTGAGCAGGTTCATGATTTTTAGTATGAGGATAGAAAGATTTGCCTAATTCATGATCAGGTGATGAGTGGTGCATCTGAGAGGCATATTATTGATTCTGAGGGCATTTTGAAATTTTAGGGCTGCATTTGTGTAGCTCAGATTGGTGAAGTGATTCACTCTATTTTACATGAAGCTCATATCTATAGGTATTTCATTCAACCTGGTACAACTAATATTTATAGAGATTTAAGACAACATTATTTGTGGGATGACATAAAAAGAGATGTGGCATACTTTGTAGTTCGTTGCTTATGTTTTCAGTAGGAAAAGACTGAGCACAGCATCCTAGTAGTTTGACTCAAAGATTGCCCATTCTCGGGTGGAAATGGGAATGAATTACTATGGACTTCATTAGTGGTTTGCCTCGTACTTCCTGTGGTTTCGATGGAATTTGGGTTATAGTGAATAATTTGACCAAGTCAACATATTTCATTCCTATTCATATTGTTTTCAGTGCTGAGAGATTAGCCCATATCTATGTTCGGGAGATAGTTAATATGCATGGGGTGCCCATTTCTATCATTTCAGACCATGGTTCTGTGTTTACTTGAAGGTTTTGGGGAGTATTCCAGGAGGAGTTGGGTAATCGAGTGGATTTAAGTATACCTTTTCATACGTAGACCAATGGTCAGTTCGAGCAGACAATTCAAGTGCTTGAGGATAAACTCCAAGCCTGTGTTATGGACTTTGAAGGCTAGTGGGAAAGGCACTTAGCATTACTAGAGTTTGCGTATAATGACAACTATTATTCAATTATTGAGATGGCGCCTTATGAGGCTTTGTATGGTAGGGGATGTCGTTCTTCGATTGGTTTTACACTTTCAAGGTGAGGCCTCATAGTACGAATTTGTGTTAGGACTCGTTGGATAGTGTTAGGGTGATTTAGGATGAGTTGAGAGCAGTCAGGGTGGGAAGAAGTCCTATGCAGATTATTGTCTTTATGCCTTGATGTTCTAAATTAGTGATCTTGTATTACTCTATGCATTACTCATAAAGGGTGTGATGAGGTTCGGGAGGAAGGGTAAGCTTAGTCCTCGATATGTTGACCCTCATGAGAATCTATGTGCAGTTTGTAAAGTGGCTTATGAGTTAACTTTACCCCTGGATTTTTGCTATTGTTCATCCAGTTTTCCATGTCTCCATAATGCAGAAGTATATTCCGGATCTATCTCATGTGCTTAGATGGGACTTAGTCCAGTTAGATGAGTAGTTGACCTTTATAGAGGAGCCCGTGCTTATTTTGGCTAGTAATGTGAGGCGGTTGTTTACTAGAGAGATTCCTATAGTTAAGGTTCTATGGAGGAACTTGGGATATTGAGAGCAAGATGCGGGCCCAGTGTTCTTACCTATTCGAGACTTCAGGTATTTCCTCATCTTTAACTTTCTGGGATAAAAAATCCTTACGATTGATTCCCCGTTTAGAAGTCTTTACTGGTTATGAATAGCCACCAAGCAAAAAAATCAGCAAAACAACATCGAATACAAATTCTGACTGCACCATCAACTCTAGAATATCAATTTTAGACTAGGAAGACCCTTGGTTCGGGTCCCAATACCCTCAGTTCATTTTCACCAATTTGTCAAAAAAATAAAAAATCGAAAGATATGGGTATAGGGGCCACAATTGGTCTAAACTTCCTCAGATTGAAAAATCTAACTTCACCAATGTATCCAAAATGTCGAATTTAATCGGGTTACATAGTTTGTTTGTGAAAACCAATGTCTGAATGAGTCCAGGAGGTCAAAAACAAGTTTTGACCTTATGAATCCCATTTAAGCATGTATAAAAAGCCCCCTTGGTCAAATTTCGGCCATTTTCCACTTCTCTTTGAACCCTAGAAGCTCTAAAATGACTTAGTAACTTCAAATAAATTCTAGTGGGTAAGTTGGAAGCCTGATTAACATATATATATATTCATGATTAACTACTGATTTGAGGTAAGAGTCTTTCCATTTTATGCTCTAATTTCTTGATTCTTGACCAAAACCTCAATTATCTTGAGGATAGGATTTTAACTAAAATAAGCTTCATTTTCACTTGATTATTGAGATTTATGATTCCCTAATGATAGTTGAATTGGGTTGACCTCGAAAATGTATTTTTCGTAAGTAGAACCCACTTGGGGGTTTTTGGTGTCATTTTTTGACCCAAAGCACAATGGTGCAATATGGGTATCAAAATTCTCATAATTATGTGTAGAGTGTAATTTTGATAGCTATACACCTTAAAGAATCTTCCCCTGGAAAGTAAAAGCAAAGGTTTTATGGTTTGTGAGCTTTCTTTGGATTTGAGGTAGGTTAGGCTTACCTCTTGCTAGATTGAGCTATGTTATAGTAGAGTTGTGATATTTTTAGATTGGGAAGGGTTCTAGGTGTTGGATTGATTAAATGGTAACACTTGGGATTAGTTGAATTATTTAGGCCATTTAAACTCATATTTTGAAATACTAGACTTGTAGGCTAGGATCTTGGTTATTTGGACTTCATGTCTCTTAGATGACATAAGAATGCTCTAGTTACTTTAGTTAGATAATAGTGACTTTTTAACTCATTTAGTGATAATTTGGCCCTAGTTACCTACACTTGTGGGAATGCTTGAGTTTCCATGAAGGAGTTAAGAGTAATGAATGAGTTCGACTTTAACCTTAAGACTATTGGGCTCGCTATTCACCTAAGACTTGACATAGACACCTTAGCTTAGTCACGGGTAGAAGATGGAATTAGTTTATACTTTTGTGATTAGTTGTGGGTTCCTGACCCATCTTAAGTTTGGATCCATAAGTTTCCTTGGAGGAATTAGATGCTTGTTAAATTCTTACAGAATGCACTTGGCAACATGATGGCTAACTTCGGTAAATAAATTATGGTGACTCCATTAGAAGTAATAAATTAGGTTGTTGACTAAATTATGTTTAATTCTATGAGTAGCTATAGATTTTGCTATTAATAAAGCCCATGGGTATGTTACCATTTAGGCCATTGACTAGACTGTTATTTTGGTATTTAGGCTATAATATTATTTATGTTATGCTTTTTTATAGTAACCATACCATTGATTATGCTATAAAGCTCTCTCAATGCTAATATTATGAGTCTTGATACTAAGGCTCTTGGAGGAATATTTATTGATTTCATGAGGAGTTATGTGTAATGACCCTTTAGGTTATTTACCGTAATGACCACTTATTTTTGTTGTTAGAGCTTTTCCATAGCTGCTCTAAGTCATTTATGACTTGCTGGAATTGCTAGTTAAGTTACCAGGTAGTTTGTTTGGTTTTAGGACCAATTTCCTATTTAGAAGTCTTCCCTGATCTGAATGGCCACCGAGAAAAAAATTTAGTCAAACAACCTCGGATGAAAATGCCGACTACACTAGAAACTCTAGAATATCAGTTTTAGGCTAGAAAGACCCTTAGTTTGGGTCCAAAGACACCCGAGTTCATTTCTTCCTAAAGGTCAGAAAGTGAGAAAATGAGTAGACATGGGTCTAGAGCCCACAATTGGTTTAAACAGTCTTGGATGGAAAATTTGACTTTACCAATGCCTCTAAAACATTAAATTTAGTAGGTATACATAGTTTATTTGAAAAAAAGTATTAATGAGTCTGTGAGGTCTAAACAAATTTTGACCTTGCGGACCACATATAAGTGCGACCGCAGTACTATAAAAAGCCCCCCTTGGTCAAATTTTGGCCATTTTCCACTTCCCTTTGAACCCTAGAATCCCCATAAGTACTTGGTAACTTCAAACTGATTCTTGGGGGTGAGTTAGAATCTTGATTAACAGTACATTCGTGATTAACAACGTATTTGAGGTAAGAATCCTTCCATTTCATGCTCTAATTTCTTGAATTTTTAACCAAAACCCCAAATTGCTTTAGGGCTTGATTTTTTCCCAAATATTTTTAGGTTTTACCTAATTCCTGAGGGTTATTATCCCTAATAGTGTTTGAACATTGGGTTGATCTCAGAAATGTGCTTTTCGTATGTGGGACTCACTTGGGGTTTTTGGTGTTGTTGTTTGACCCAAAGCACAATGGTGCAATATGGGTATCGATGTTCTCATTATGATGTGTAGAATGTGTTTTTGATTGCTTGGCTCCTTGAAAAAGCTTCTCGGAAGGAAAAATCAAAGATTTAGCAGATTGTTGAGCATTTGTTAGATTTGAGGTAGGCTAGGTTTACTCCTTGTTAGATTGATCTATATTTGGATATAATTGTGATTTCTTGTTAGGTTGGGATGGGTTTTAAGTAATTTTTTGATAAAATTAAAGACTTGGGTTAATTGGACTGATTAAGCTATGTGATGAGGTAGAAAAGTTGACTTGTTTTCCATTATTTTTAGGTGGAATAGACTTCATTAGTCATGTTTAGAATGAAAATTCCTTAGACTTATTTTCCATTATTTTTAGGTGGAATAGAATTCATTACTCATGTTTAGCATGATAATGCCTTAGACCACTTAACCTTAGGTGAAATGCTCTAGTTGCTCATACTTTGAGTAAATTGTCCATAGTTGCTAAGACTAGTGAAGGTTGCCTTAGTTCCATTGGACTTAGTAAAGGTTCTTGAGTATGATATCTACCTTAGGGCTTACGGTAGCTTTCTATACATCTAAGAGTTGGTTTAGATACTTTTTCCAAGTCCTGAGTATAAATTGACTTAGAATGCATTTTGGGGATTTTGATCTGGGCTTGTTGACCCAACTTAAGAAGAGATTAAGGATTTGTTCCCTTGAACCCTTACGCTTAGCAATTTGACTAGAGAGCAACTTTTTAAGGCAATATTGATGATCCTTGGTACTTATTGGCTATGTGGAATAAGAATGAGAATAATTCCCAAGTGATTATGCCTTTGTATGCATTTTTGTCTAAAGCTTATGTCAAGCTATTAATTATGTTATTATGATTAACAATTATTTGGTCTAATGAACATGCTATTAAATAAACCCTTGACTATAATATGGCCTAAGTCATATATTATGTTTGACCACTCTATAAATAATCCATGTATTATGTCATGCTTTAATTATTGTTCATACTTTTGATAAATTCTTTAGGCCAATAGTAGGCCAACGACTACACTACTAATGAGCTATTGTTCATGATACAGTTAATGGTTATGCCCAATGTCTAATCGACTAGATTGTGGATTATGTAAGATGAGTCATTGATTATAAGATTATGAATCCATTGTTTAGTCTAGTGTTCGGGCCGTTAACTATACTATTTCCTAAGTTATGATCATGATTAATAATTATGCTAATAAATCATATTGGAAATCTTCCTTATTGTTTATATTAGAGACGATGGTCTACATGGTGCTAGAAGGAATGATTATTGACTATATACAAGAATGCTATATAGATTATGTTTGGACTCATATTATGTTATTGTCTAGTAACCAAACTAGTTATATGCTAGAAAGCGTTCTTGTTGCTAATATTATGAGTCATGATACTAAAGGTTCTAAAAGGTATATTTATTGACTACATAAGAGATAATGCTATTAACCATGTTGAACCCATTAATGCTTTGCAATATTCATGCTATATATATTTATATATTTATGCTATATATATATATCCATGTTATATCTTTGATATAAGGATGATTCCCAACAAGGTCGGAGGATGTTATAATGATATGATGACACACGACAAGGTTGGAGGATATTATGATGATACCCGACAAGGACGGAGAATATTATTACGATATGATGATACCCGGCAAGGTTGGAGGATATTCTGATAATATTACGATATTCCGCAAGGCAGGAGGATATGATTATAATGTGATAATACTCGGTGTGGCCGGATAATATGTTAATGATAATATGATACCCTGTTCGGCCAGAGGATATGTTAATGTTATGACAATACCCAGTTCGAATCTAGCTATCCCTGTGTATGGCAATTATATGCTTATTTGTGTTCTTTTATAGTTGGCTATAATATTGATATTAGAGGTGTTGGTTATAGTCTTCTAATGAGTTATGTTATAAAGTGGTATAGTTGTTGATTTAAGAATGAAAAATGCTTAGTGGAGGATATTACTTAAGTGGTTAATAGTGACTAGTGGATTTGTGAACCTTAGTGATAAAGAGGACTAGTGGCATTGATGGATATTAATAGGATGATTATTTCATTATGGTGGTTAGTGATAATGGTTTTAGAGATAGTGATGATTAGTTTCTATTGATGACTAAGTTTATGATATTGATAAATTGGTTAATGAGGGTTTTGGATTAATGATACTAGTTCATAAGAGATGTTAGTTGAGAGATGAAAAAATGTTTAAAGGGAGATTAGTGGTCTTTTTTTAGATGGTGACTAGTGGGATAATGTTGGCTAGAAATGAATATCGATTAATTGGAGAATATGGTCTAGTGATGACTCTTTACTAGATTCTACTTTTGCCTAGTGAGTAAATAATTGTTATTCGTTGATCCATGAATAGTGGTTAAGTGATGAATAGTGGATGGATAATAATTTGCAGTAATATGATGACTAGTTAATAAGTGGTTTAATAATCTTTGGCTAGCTAATAAGGGTAAATAGAGTTTATTTATGAGATAGATACCTATATGGTGGTATGATTATGGTTATGAGCATATTGGTACATGTTCTTCAATTATGATTAGTGATGATAATTATGAATGTTCAGAAATGGTCATTTGATGGAAATTATGGAAAACCATGTATAATGAGAAGTTGGTCATATGTATATACACACACATGTATATATATTGGATATTTGATTCTCTTATATCTCTTGGGTGTTCTCTCTAGTGGTATGGGACACGATGATGGGTTCTTTAATTTATGTTTTATTGGGTTCTCTTTGGTGACATGGGATGCCGTGATAGATTCCTTGACTTGTGCACTAGTTGGTAGATGGGCGCCAACTTTTTTACTTGTGTTTGTTTGTGATTGCACTTATGTTGCTTTATGATTCCAAATTGCTTATTTCTTATACACGGTGGTATGGGCATGCGTTAATGCCCCATGTTGTATTGTTATTTTGGTATTTTATGCTTGTTATGTACGGCGATATAGGCATACGTTGATGCCTTATGTAATATTATATTTCTGATATTTGATACTTATAATGTACTTCAATATTGATGCCTTATGTTATACTATTATTCTGAATTACTTATTGATTATATACAGTGATGATGGAGATGATTCAAGTTCGATTATGTACCTTGACTTAGTTATGATTATTTTACACTTTATCATTCTTATATCATGATTTAGCTCAGTCGGCCAATGATTCCTACTGAGTACCCATTGTTTTGGTACCCATACTATACTTTTGTACCTTTGTCGTGCAGATTAGAGTATTAGCTATTATCGTTGATCTTGGTTTGTACAGTGATTAAATTTCAGAGATAGGATGAGCTCTTGGAGTTTGAGTCATCTAATTTCCTTCCATATCCTATATTTAGTTTTTAGCATTCGATATTATAAGACCCCGCAAAGTTTCCTCATAGTTTGAACCTTGGATGCATGTCGAATGAAGTGTAATTCCGGCCCTAAGAGATTGAGAAAGGACTCCCTAATTGATTAGTGTTTTAACCTTGTGGAATTTTCCTAAAAATGATTTCCTATGGTGTGGGAAATTGAGTTAGCTTTCCAAGATACCAATTTTGTCAAAATCTGGTATCGGGGTGAGAAGTTATGGCTATTTTCCTAAACATTGTCAGAATCGCCTAGGTTTGATGGTCAATCCGACAGACCGTCAAGTATTCGACGGACCGTTGATCGTCTTGTCAAACCAAGGCAGTGACTACTTTTTCTAGCCATCGTGCGACGGCCAAAATAGTGAACCTCCAAAAATTCGACGAATCGTTGTGGTGACCATCAAGCAGAGGCATTATGGCCTCATCCTGGCCCTCGTGCGATGGACGATCAGGCGGACCTTCAAACTTTCGACGGACCATCATTCTGACCATTGCATCAAGGTAGTGTGTTCCATTTTTGGCCCTCAAGCGACGGACGATCTGGTGGACCGTCAAACTTCCGACGGACCGTCATTTCGACCGTCGCAGACCCCGATCAACAATTTTTAACTTATTTTTAAAAGGATATTTCGGTCTTTTAAACTCCTTTAAACCCTTATATATATTCTAGATGAACCAGCTGGCCTCATTTGCTCATCTCTAACACTTAAGGGCTAGGGTTTTCTCCTCCAAATCATATCAAAGCAAGAATTCTTCCCCAAAAAATCTAAGAACTCACCAAATATTGTGCTAGTGAGTTGAGAATTGAATCTCCCAAGTTGAAAAACTTTAAGAACCCTCTCCCAAGAGTAAGAAGAGGAAGTTTAGAGGAAACTTGTTTACCCAATCTCCTAATCTAAGGTATGTGGGGTTTTGAACAAGGATAACCCTTTCACCCTTATGCCCAAAAGGCTTATTTACATCATGGTTTTCCTAAAATCTATGAGGTTTTACATTAAACTGAATTGAGGTTTTTCACCCATTATTATTGAATGCATTATCTTGATATTCCCGATGAATTAAGAGTCAAATGATATGATTTTTGCGTGTTTTCTTGAGAAATTATATCTGGGTATAAACCCCATGATTGTACTCCATAAGAAGTTAATATTTGCAATGTTTGAGCTATTGAAACATATGACTAAATTGAGTCTTGATATAAATTGCTGAAATTCCTAGATTTCCATATGATTTATGAATCTATATGCTATATATTATGCGTTTGATGAGCTTTAACTTGATATTCAACTATGGGTTAGAAAGCCCTATTTGAGACTTGTGAATTTATGAACTCTTGTGCTATAAGCCCCCATGATTTGAGTATTTTGAGATGATTGAGAAATGAATTGACCTAATGGTCCTTGAGCTTTGAAACCCACTTCACTATATGAGATTATCGATTTGATCATTGGGTTCGTGGTGAACTATGAGATTATTCTAAGAGTAGATTTTTATGAGATGAGCGCAGATAATCTAAAGGGAGTAGTATTTAGCACCGAGCGGGTAAGTCACTATGATTTCTTACCCCAAAAATACGTGCCACCGTAGGTTGGGCCTGAGGCCGAGTTTATGATAATTATGATTGGGCCCGAGGCAGATTTTTATTTAGTGATCACTAGACCTAGGTTATACTCCCTGACAAGAGTATGACGCTCCTCCCCAACATAGGGTCTCTTCCTTAGGAGGACAAAACGTTGGACTCCATATAGCTCACATGGTTTATGTCAGTTACGAGAAACTCCTTTGCCCTTTTAAACTTGAAATCAGCTACTCTTTTGCAAACTAAGGTATTTTCCCCCTATGAACTATTTTCACTAAACTAGAGTATTTTTCCTTGAGATAGATGATTTCTCCTAAAGTTTGAAATGAGATGTTTTCCTAACTTGCATGATATGCCTCTACGTATGTTCTAAAATCTTATGAGGTTGTATTTCTAGTATTTGAATTTGAAGAGATATAAAATCTTAAACATTAAAAGTTGATTTACCCGCCATCCCATATGCATGAGTTGATGGTACTGTCTAAAGCCCTTTTTGCCTTAAGTATTGATAATAAGAGAAGATTTTCAGTTTTGAGGTTGAAGAATGATGACTCATGAGATTTGTGTAATATGCCTCATCTTATATGATTTATGAACTTTATATTTCATACTTATATACATTGATACTATTTTATATACATGCATTCACCCCCGCAATCTCAGTACATTCCCAAGTACTGATCCACATATATGTCTATGTGCTACATTGTCTCATAATGTAGGTTCAGGTGCTCAGTCCCAGCCTCGCCCGTGATCCCCGAGTACCTCGCGTATATTTCCTACAGTGGTGAGTCCTCTTGATTCGAGGACCGATCTTCAGATATTCCAGGGACTGAAAGACTATGTTGTTACCTGTAGTTCATCCCGATTTAGTTGAGGGACTGTCCAATCAGCTCTCTAGATTATGGATTTGTAGAGGCTTCGTCAAACTATTTGGTAGATTGTGGTTTTATTGGGATTTCCTTATCATGACCATTTTCATCGAGTACCCCTTCTTTCCTTTATTCCCTTCTATGAACATGGATGTGCTAGTGTTTGAATTCAAATTTTCTACTTGAATTAAGGGTTATTAGTATAAACCGGCTCTATGAGTTAGCTTAGGGCTACTTACATCCCTAGGCACCACGTGACATCCTGGGAGGTGATTTTGGGTCATTACAGATATAGATGTATTAACTATTCTAGATTTGGAGATATATTGATACTGTTAGTTTCTTTTGTACTAGGTCTACTAGGTTTCGATAATGGAAAATCTCATTTGATTGTCATTTTATCTAGAGCCCTTATGTTAATAATTATTGTCCTTAAATTTCACTTATGTTGGGACTTTCTTAGTTAATTAACCCATTGTGTTAGCTCCGGGTTAAGGTATTGGCTTACATACTGGTAGGAATTGCTAGGTGTCATCATGACTCATAAATCGGGTCGTGATAAACTGGTATCAAAATCTAGGTTTCACTGGTATTGTTGGTACAAGAGAAAGTGTCTAGTAAAGTCCTGTGGATCGGAACATTGATGATTATTTCCTAGCTTTGGGAGGCTATAGGACATTCTGAGGAATTCTTTACTTCTTTCGCTCATATTGTGCCAAGAGTCTGAGTTGGTTCATAAAATATTCTCTTGACTTTACTTTTCAGTAGAAGGCTAGGACGCGTGCTACTACTACACAAGACGAGGATCCCAAGATCATGCCCAGGGATCCTACTCCTACTATTGAATATGGAAGACCAGAGGTTGTGGACATCCTAGAGATGCGTCCCTAGTTAGAGTCCAGGATAAGCCACCTTTCTCAGACCCTATTCCTGCACCTAAGCCAGAGATTCTTCTACCAAAACTAGTGGTGGGTGGGGGATCAGCCCAAGCTCCATTAGGGATCATTTCTTCAGTAGTGTTCAAAGATGAATTAGTTTAGTTGTGGGGTATTATTTGTGGTGTAACATTGAATGGTACACAGTCTTCGAATCAGAGTGGTACTGAGGCAGGGGTAAACCCAGTAGCTACGACTGGTAGCTGCACCAGTAATTATTCAACCAATAGTCGCCTAGCCAATGGTGGCCCAACTTATTATTTCTTTTGAGGTGCAGGAGATGTTGGACAGTGTAACTCCCCAAAAACAGGTCCCGGAGCATCACATGGAGCTTGAGGCTACAAGTAGCCCCAAGCTAGCCCTTTGAGCAATTTTCATTCAGTTCAACATGAATCAACGGGGTTTCCATAAATAACCCACAAATATCAACAGAGTAATCATCATCCAAGAATAAAAGAATTTCATAAAAGATAACAAAATACGACTTATTAGTCAACTCCCAACATCTATACCAGTCTGACAATCCTCTAAAAAAATCAATATAACCAGCGAGCCATTGACACATGCCCCAACTGACTCATACTTAGTTATTAAATGTAAACAATTCTGTGAAACCAACATCAGACATCACGTCCTCAGAACATGAGGACTCACCACGACAGAAGAGTAGAACAACGTGCCCGAAGAATCACTGTCGAACCTGGAACTGAGCACCTGAACATACATTCCGAGAAAATGCAGCCCACATCCGAAGATGTGGGTCATTACCATGGAAAGGAACCGAGTATATGGGGGTGTATGCAGTTTTATAAATATCATCATCATAAATATTTATAAGAAATATGCAGGATGTATGAAAGACGCACATATCCCGAAGAAAATCATCATAATCATGAGAGGATGAAATAAGTATAATAACACATGTGAGTCATCATATAATTTGTCAATCACTTTCAGTTCATCAAGAATATCAATTCTCATAATGTAAATATCATTTAAATCTTTCGAAAGAATAACTTTCACAATTCCACTTTCAAATCACTTCACCGTTCACCATAGACACAAGGAAATACACACACACTGAGACATCCTATAACCGACATAAACCATGTGAGCTACATAGATTCCAACATACAACCCACGTTGGGGAGAGCCGTCCTATCCTTGCCATCGGAGTAGGACTATCGATATCAAATCCATACAAACTAGTGATCACTATATAAATTAGCCTTAGGCTTACTCCTATGGAGGCACGTAGTTCTAGGGAAGTAAGGTCTCTTATACCTCCCACTCGGTGCTAAAGATTTCTCCCAGGCTTAGCTCAGATCATTTCAAAGACAATCCAAAACAAAACAATTTCAGTAATATATAAATATACATCGGGAGCCATCATGCTTCCCATCTATCAAAATCAACCACGTTGTGGATTTCGTTTACACTCGAGTTCAAAACAACTCCATTAAGACCAAAAGGTCAAATCATTCAAAATATATCAAATATTCGACATCAACATGCTTATAACACACACTTTCTAAAAAAAATACAATTTCCACTGGGGATTCATGACCCAAATATCAAAATTATGACAAATATCGTTCAAGATTCATGCTTTATATCTCCACATATGTAAATTCATCTTTAAAAATCATAAACATCAAGATTTCATAATAATCATCATAAGATATGGGTTCATGCTTCAAATTTGTAAAAATCAAATAAAAATCATGCCTTTGTAAAGAAAATTACTTTTGGGTACAAAAACGAAAGAGAGTTCTTGTTGAAAAACCCCACATACCTTGAATAATAAACTTTAGATCGATACTCATTTTTGAGATGTTAATCGTGCCTTTGAATGATGGTTCTTAGAGTTCTTGAACTAGGAAGTTGGAATCTTGAATAAATTTGCAGAATTAATGGTGAACTTCGGAGGTTCTTGAAGTTGGATGTAGGAGCTTAGGGTTTACTTTTTGAGGGAATTTTAAGAAATATAACATATAGCGCTTCTAATAGGCTTTAATATAGGGTTTGGATGGATTTTGGGTGACGGGGAATGACCAAAACGCCCCTAAAAATCAAATAATTCTCGAATCTTTCCTTTGGTGGACTGTTTTGATAGTCTGAAGTAGATCAACCATAACATTTTACTCCGATATCCAAATTGGATGAAACCAATTTCATTAGAAAAAGGACTCTCATATATTTCCGTTGATATATAGTATCTCACTTATATCATTATGTACAAGTAGTTATGATCGTTTGAAGTAGACCCAAAAATTTACTTTTGATAGGCTGAAGTAGATCGACCATAACTTTTTGCTCCGATAGACAAATTGGATGAAACCAATTTCATTGGAAAGAGGACTCACAGAGCTTTCCGCTAATATATAGTAGATCACCCAAATCATTATGTACAAGTAGTTATGATCGTTTAATGTTGTTGCAAAAATACGCCAGGCCTCAGTACTTTTTCCTGCACGTTTTACTGTTCACTACTATTCACAGTTCGATCAGAATGTTCATAACCCATCGCTCGGGTGTCCGTTTTGGATGATCCACATATCGTTGGAAATATTATTCAATACTCTACACAATGGTGGGTTATAATCTAATACATTCCATACGAAAAATTTATAATTCATTCTAGAAGATAGAACCCAACACGTTTACGCACAAAATTTCAATGAAAAATTTCCGGGGGTATTACATCATTTAGAAACATTCGTCCTCAAATGACGCTATACATTCCAAGATTAGATAGGGAATAGAGAATACAGCTGAAACCATTCATTAGACTCATCACCACATCGTTTCTCACTCCGAATGCAACATAGAATGCATAAATTCAAGAAACTACAGCTGAACACATAATAAATGATAGCTGAATTGCTACAACTTTTATCAAAAGTGCATGAATTGGGAAAGAACGGTACCTTTGGCTTGATCAGAGTTCGTGAAAAATAGGTGCGGGCACTTGGATCTCACATCCGCCTCAGCTTCCCAAGTTGCACCCTCAATAGATTGGTTTCGCCACAACACCTTGACCAAGGGAACTTCTTTGTTCCTTATTCTTTGGACACTGAAATCAAGAATCTCAACAGGAATCTCATCAAAAGAAAGATTTTCTTGAATGTCAGCACTCATAGAGGAATCCACAACCACGGCATCGCTAATATGCTTTCTAAGCATGGAGACATGGAATATTGGATGAACAGAGGACAACTCAGAAGGCAACTCGACCTCATAAGCTACCTTACCAACACGGCTAAGAATTTTGTAAGGACCAACATAACGGGTACTAAGCTTCCCCTTCTTTCTGAATCTCTTCACCCCCCTCATGGGTGAAATTTTTAGATACACTTGGTCACCAAATTCAAACTCAAGGTCTCTCCTTCTAACATCTGCATATGACTTCTGACAACTCTGCACAGTTTTCAACCTTTCCCTAATCAACTTAACTTTTTCCATAGCCTCAAATACCGAATTAATACCACTCACAGCCGCGTCACCACCTCGAACCAACCAATGGGTGATCTACACTTTCTCCAATATAAGGCTTCAAACGGAGCCATGCCAATACTAGAGTGGAAACTGTTATTGTAAGCAAACTCTATCAACGGTAAGTGATCATCCCAACTTCCCTTAAAGTCAAGTACACAAGCTCTCAACATATCCTCTAAGGTATGGATGGTCCGCTCAGCCTGACCATCGGTCTGCGGATGAAAAGCAGAACTCAAAAGCACTTGGGTACCAAGACCCTTCTAAAAAGCTTTCCAAAATTGCGAAGTGAACTGAGTACCCCTATCCGAAATAATAGACAAGGTAACTCCATGCAGTCTGTCTAGCTTTCGGATATACAATCTAGCGTAATCCTCAGCAGAATATGAAGTATGAACAGGCAAGAAATGAACAGACTTAGTAAACCTATCAACCACAACCCAAATGGAATCATGATGGCATTGGGAAGGAGGTAAACCAATCACGAAGTCCATATTTATCTCTTCCCACTTCCAGGTGGGATTACTAAACTCTTGCATCATGCCACCAGATCTTTGGTGTTCAACCTTAACCTATTGGTATGTTGCACACTTAGCTACAAATGTTGCTATATCTTTCTTCATGCCACTTTACCAATAGATTTCCCGCAAGTCTCGGTATATCTTGGTGGCACCAGGATGAATAGAATATCGCGCCTCGTGTGCTTCAACCATAATCCTCTGTCTCAGATCATCAACATTCGGGACACACAATATACCCTGCAATCTCAACACACCATCTCCCTCTTGGGAGAAAACCTCTAATTTTTAGTCCTTGATTGACTCCTTCAGCCTGACCAAACTAGCATCTAAGTATTGCTTTTCCTTCATTTCTGAAACCAAGGAGGATTTAGAACTACTCTGAACCCCGATACTACCTTCAGCAGAGTCAAACAACCTAAACCCCAATCTAGCCAAACGATGTACATCATGATCCAACTCTTTATTACCTTCTACCATATGCAAAACACTACCCATGGACACTCTACTTAGGGTATCCACCACAACATTAGCCTTGCCTGGATGGTACAATACACTTATATCATAGTCCTTTAACAATTCTAACTATCGTCTCTGCCTAAGATTCAATTCTCTCTGGGTAAACACATACTGCAGACTCTTATGATCAGTGAAAACATCAACATGGACACCATACAAATAGTGTCTCTAGATTTTCAAAGCAAACACAACAGTAGCCAACTCAAGGTCATGGGTAGGGTAATTTTTCTCATGGGGTTTCAACTGTCTAGAAGCATAAGCTATCACCTTACCCTTCTGCATCAATACGCAACCCAACCCAACTCTCAAAGCATCACAGTACACCACAAAACCATCAACACCATTAGGCAAAGTCAAAACAGGGGTTGAAGTGAGTCGAGTCTTCAACTCCTAAAAACTCTTCTCACAAGATTCAGACCACAAGAACTTCACTTTCTTTTGGTTCAACCGAGTCATAGGAGACGTTATAGAGGAGAAACCCTCAAAAAAATGGCGGTAATAGCCAGCTAAACCCAAGCAACTTTGGATATCAGTCGGAGAAATAGGTCTAGGCTAATTTCTAACATCTTTGGTCTTTTGGGGATCAACTTTAATACCCTCGGAAGAAATCATATAACCCAGAAAATCAACTAACCTTATCCAAAACTCACACTTATTGAACTTGGCAAACAACTTGTTATCTCTAAGGGTTTGTAAGACAGTTTAGAGATGATCAGAATGTTCATAATCACTACGGGAGTACACCAGTATATCATTGATGAACACTATGACAAACATATCTATATATGGTCTGAACACTCGATTCATGAGGTCCATGAAATTTGCTGGGGCATTAGTTAACCCGAAAGACATAATAAGAAACTCAAAATGGCCATAACGAGTTTGGAAAGTAGTTTTTGGGATGTCACACTCCCTAACTTTGAGTTGATGATAGTCGAAACGAAGGTCTATCTTTGAGAAATAACTTGCTCCTTGCAATTGGTCAAATAAATCATCTATTCTCGAAAGGGGGTACTTATTTTTTACGGTGACTTTATTCAGTTGGTGGTAATCAATGCACATACGCAAAAACCCATCTTTCTTTCTTACAAACAACACAGGAGCACCCCAAGGAGAAATACTGGGCCTTATGAAACCCTTATTTAGTAGATCTTTGATTTGCTCTTTCAACTCATTAAGTTCTGTAGAGGCCATACGGTAAGGAGGAATAGAAATGGGCTGAGTATCGGGAAGAAGATCAATCCCAAACTCTATCTCTCTATCAGGAGGTATCCCTGGGAGATCATTCAAAAAGACATCAAAAAACTCATTGATGACGTTAACAGATTGGAGAGTTAGAGTTTTAGACTTAGTGTCATTGACTCTAACCAAATGGTAAATACACCCCTTGGAAATAAGCTTTCTAGCTTTAAGGTAAGAGATAAAATGACTCTTGGGTGACACAGAATTCTCAGACCACTCAAACACGGATGCACTCGGAAACTGAAACTTGACCATTCGGGTCCGAAAATTAATAAAGGCATAAGAAGAATACAGCCAGTCCATACCCAGAATCACATAAAAATCTACCATGTCTAACTCAATCAGATCAGCCAACAAGACTCTATGAAGAACGGTAATAGAAAACTTTTTATACACTTTCCGGGAAATAATCGAATCACCCACTAGGGTAGAAACTAGGATAGGCTCAGGAATAACCTCAGGACTCATTTCAAAATTCACAACAATCAAAGGTGTAACATATAAGAAACTGGATCCAGGATTCAACAAAGCATACACATCAAACTGAAATATACGAAGCATACTAGTAACAACATCGGGAGAGTCCTCCTGTTCCTGGCGGGATGATAAAGCATAGAATCTATTCTGGCACTGCCCACCAGCATTGCTAGAAGAAGCACCCTGAGCTGGGCTGGGCGAGTTGCTGGAACTGGAGCACTAATAGTCTAAGTCTGGGTTTGAGGGTGATAGTAACAACGCTCTTGTCCATCCTGTGGACAATTTCTAACTCTATGACCCATGTCACCACACCAAAAACAACCCCTCTTCTCACTGCAACACTCACCCGAATGAGCCCTACCATACTTAGGACACAGGGGATAATTTGGCTTACTGCCATTATTGTACTGGGACCTGGATGCATATGACCTGCTACCTTACTCCTGCCTACCTCTAGGCACGGGATCACTAGTAGATGACAGTGCTGGCATAGATGAATGATCCTGATACTGAGGGAGACTCCCTCCCTGCGATCTAGTCTGACCCTGTCCGTGCTGCTCGAACCTAGCTCTCTTATTGCCTCTCATTCTATCTCTCTCCTTAATCTTGTCTACCTTAGTCTGTTGGGCATGAGTCATCAGCCTAGAAAGATTCATCTCACTATTCAGCATAGCAAACCTACACTCCTTAACCATATAACTAGACATTCCAGTCACAAACTTACTCATACTAGCCCGATTATCAGCGACAAAGTCAGGAGCATACTTGGCCAACTGATTGAACTTTAGACAGTACTCCCTAACAGTTATAGAGCCCTGTCGCAGGTTCATACAATCTTTCACCTTTGCCTCCCTCATCTCTAAAGGGAAAAACTTATCCAGGAATGCATTCTGGAACTCTTGCCAAGTTGTAGGGACAGCTTCCTCACCTCTATCTTTCCTCCAAGCAATAACCCAGTCATAAGCAAGGTCTTTCAACCTATACGTAGCAAACTCCACACTATGTCCCTTAGATACATGCATCACCTGAGTAATCTTCTGCACCTCCTCTAAAAACAACCGTGGATCCTCATCAGACTTGGACCCATAGAATTCCAACGGATTCATCCGCATGAAGTCACGAATCTTGGCAGCAGCTGAATCACCTCCCTGCTACTGTAGAGTCAGGGCTGGGTTGGCCTGAACATTTGCAGTAACAGCTTAGGCCAGCGCCTGAAAGGCTGCCTGAAATTTAGCATGAGACACATTTTCATTCAATGGGTCAGCGGGTTGAGGTTGCTGACCATTATTATTTCTTCTCGCTCAACGTGGAGGCATATTTCTGAAAGTGGAGAGCATGAATCAATAGCAAAGAGAGACACTTTAAGCACGATAGACTTTTAAAAGAAAGAATCATACTTTTCCCTAAAATATCTTGTAGCCTCTTGCTCATAGATGTGGCGCGCTACACACCGATGATCAAGACTCTACTTAACGCGTCTTGTCAGACTCCATAGGACACCTTAAAACCTTAGGCTCTGATACAAAGTTTGTAACGCCCCAAAAATGGGTCTCATAAAGTCACACGGTGCTTGAGGCTATGAGTATCCCCAAGCTAACCCTTTGAGCCATTTTCCTTCAGTTCAACAAGAATCAACAGAGTTTCCATAAATAACCCTCAAATATCAACAGAGTAATTATCATCCAAGAATAAAAGAATTTCAGAAAAGATAACAAAATACGACTTATTAGTCAACTCCCAACATCTATACTAGTCTTACAAGCCTCTAAGAAAATCAATAAAACTAGCGAGCCATTGAGACATGCCAAAACTGACTCATACTCAGTTATCAAATGTAAACATTTCCATGAAACCAACATCAGACATCACGTCCTCAAAACATAAGGACTCACCATGATAGAGGATGTAAAACAACGTGCCCGAAGAAGCACTGTCGAACCTGGAACTGAGTACCTGTACCTACATTCCAAGAAAATGCATCCCACATCCGAAGATTTGGGTCAGTACCATGGAAAGGAACCAAGTATATGGGAGTGTATGTAGTTTTATAAACACCATCATCATAAATATTTATAAGAAATATGCAGGATGTATGAAAGACTCACATAGCCCGAAGAAAATCGTCATAATCATGAGAGGATGAAATAAGTATAATAACACATGTGAGTCATCATATAATTTGTCAATCACTTTCAGTTCATCAAGAATATCAATTATCATAATGTAAATATCATTTGAATCTTTCGAAAGAATAACTTTCACAATTCCACTTTCAAATCACTTCACCGTTCACCATAGACACAAGGAAACACACACACACTGAGAGATCCTATAACCGACATAAACCATGTGAGCTACATGGAGTCCAACGTACGACCCACGTTGGAGAGAGCCATCCTATCCTTGCCATAGGAGTAAGACTATCGATATCAAATCCATACAAACTAGTGATCACTATATAAATCAACCTCAGGATCACTCCTACGGGAGCACGTAGTTCTAGGGAAGTAAGGTCGCTTTATACCTCCCACTCGGTGCTAAAGATTTCTACCGGACTTAGCTCAGATTATATCAAAGACAATCCACAACAAAACAATTTTAGTAATATATAAATATACATCGGGAGCCATCATGCTTCCCATCTATCAAATCAACCACATTGTGGATTTCTTTCACACTCGAGTTCAAAACAACTCCATTAAGACCACAAGGTCAAATCATTCAAAATATCTCAAATATTCAACACCAACGTGCTTATAACACACACTTTCTCAAGAAAAACACAATTTCCAATGGGGATTCACGATCCAAATATCAAAATGATTTATATCATTCAAGATTCATGCTTTATATCTCCACACATGTAAATTCATCTTTAAAAATCATAAACATCAAGATTTCATAATAATCATCATAAGATATGGGTTCATGCTTCAAATTCGTGAAAATTAAATAAAAATCATGCCTTTGTAAAGAAAATTACTTTTGGGCACAAGAATGAAAGAGAGTTCTTGTTGAAAAACCCCACATACCTTGAATGATGAACTTTAGATCGATACTATTTTTTGAGATGTTAATCGTGCCTTTGAATTATGATTCTTGGAGTTCTTGAACTAGGAACTTGGAATCTTGAATAAATTTGCAGAATTAATGGTGAACTTTGGAGGTTCTTGAAGTTGGATGTTGGAGCTTAGGGTTTTCTTTTTTAGGGAATTTGATGAAATATAACATATAATGCTTCTAATAGGCTTTAATATAGGGTTTGGACGGATTTTGGGTGATGGGGAATGACCAAAATGCCCCTAATAATTAAATAATTCTTGAATCTGTCCTTTGGTAGACTGTTTTGATAGTCTGAAGTAGATAAACCATAACGTTTTACTCTGATATCCAAATTGGATGAAACTAATTTAATTAGAAAGAGGACTCTCATATATTTCCATTGATATATAGTATCTCACCTAGATCATTGTGTACGAGGATTTATGATCATTTGAAGTTGACCCAAAAATTTGTTTTTGATAAGCTGAAGTAGATCGACCATAACTTTTTGCTCCGATAGACAAATTGGATGAAACCAATTTCATTGGAAAAAGAACTCACAGAACTTTTGGTTGATATATTGTAGATCACCCAGATCATTATGTACAAATAGTTATGATCATTTAAAGTTGGATCAAAAATACGCCATGCCTCAGTACTTTTTTCTGCACGTTTTACTGTTCAGTACTATTCATGGTTCGATCAGAATGTTCATAACTCGTCGCTCGGGTTTCCGTTTTGGATGATCCACATATCATTGGAAAGCTTATTCGATACTCTACGCAATGGTGGACCATAATCTAAGACATTTTGCATAGAAATTTATAATTCATTCTAGAAGATAGAACCCAACATGTTTATGCATAAAATTTCAACAAAACATTTCCCAGAGTATTACAGACAGATTCATGATATTAGCTCTATAGAGATTTTATGGTACTCCTGGATAGGATGCACATTAGTTCCTAATTTTCTGTGTGGATAGGCTTTATGGTTGGTCTTTTTTGTGACTCGTGGTAAGGATTATGCTATATTTCAATTGAACTTGTCTACTCATCATTAGTATAGAGATTTTATAGATTCTAGGCCATCTGGATTTTCTCTTTGTCATGGACTTATCTCTTCAAGATATTCTTAGAAAAGTATATGCCTCGCAGCCTTATATATTGATTGATAGATCAATTCCCTAGATTGGAGTAGGGCTCCACAATAATTATCGAGTATAGGATAGTTCACTGCTTTGTTAAAAAAGTTGAGGCTTTTTCATTTTCATTTCTTCTTAGGGTAGATATCCCCGACATTCATCCTCACAGCCTCAGAATGAGATGAGTCAACCTATTTTTGTAGATCCTTAGATTACTGATAGAGGTCAGTTTAGTGATAGTGATCGCCCTAGTAAGGGCAGTGGTCAGTCTTTGAGGGGTCCATCTTTTGGTTTGTTAATACATGGTGGTCATTCTAGGTCAATCGAATCTATTTGTTCTAGTTCTACGCAGATTTCTTGATTTACTTGAGAACTTCCTAGTCACTACTAGCGAGATCTCCCTAGTCATGGGGTGAGGGTTGGTTCAGCTTAGAGTGTTTCCTTATTAGAGCCATTCACCCATTAATTAGATGTGTTTTTCTTAGTCTCAGGGGTAGTTACTAGGGTGCTCAAGGTGGTTCTCAGATAGGCAGGACCCGAGGGTGGTTAGGTGCCTAGTTAGGTGGTGAGCGTGGTCTGTTATATACAGTACCTGATATACCCAAGGCTTAGACTTCAGATACTGTAGATATATATGTGATTTCGATGTGCCTCCAGTCGGCCCTTGCTTTATTAGATCTCAAATCCATTTATTCCTATATATATATATTCTTATTATGCACCATGATTTTATTTTTCTATTGATTTATTATCTGTGCCATTACGCATATAGAATCTCATGGATGATATTTTAGTAGTGGATTGATATATTCTACTCAGTTGTTGTGACTTTCAGTGATGTTGATACTTATGTTGACCTATTATTCTGATTATGGTGGATTTTGATGTGATTTGGGGCATGGACTGATTATCCCACTATCATGCAGTCATGGAATATTTTGCCTAGACTGTTACCTTAACCTTGCTCAGTATACCCCCAGCCAGCAAGGATTATATTGTTTGTTTATGCTAAGAGACTTATCTCCAGAGGTTACAAGTCTTGTCTCGCTTATATATGTGATGCAAGTTTTGAGAGTCTATCACGTGACTCCGTTTTTATTTTTTGTGAGCTTCCTGATGTGATCCCTACCGACTTTCTTGGTATTCCCACTGTTAGTGAGATTGAATTTGTTGTTGACCTCAATCCTGGTACCCAACCTAGTTCTATGGCACCTAACCGTATGGCTCCTTGCATATCTGTATTGATTATAGAAAATTTAGTAAAGTGGTGGTGAGGAACCATTATCCTATGCCCATAGTAATGATTTTCTTGACAAGCTTTAGGGTGCAACTGTATTTTTAGAGTTTGATTTGAGGCTTTGTATGGTAGGAGATGTCATTCTCTAGTTGGATGAGTTGATACTTCCGAGGTGAGACCTTGTGGTTCTGATTTGCTTCAGGACTCATTGGATAGATTCAAGATGATTTAGGATAGATTGAGAGAGACTCAGATTAGGCATTGGGCCTATGAAGACCATCGGCTTTATGCCTTAAGATTTAGAGTTGGTGGTTGTGTATTCCTCTTTATTTCACCCATAATGGGTGTGATAAGGTTTGGAAAGAAGGGTAACCTTAGTTCAAAATATGTTGGACCCTTTTGAAATTCTCTGTTAGTTGGTGAGATGGATTATAAGTTAGCTTTTCCTGAGGATTCTGCTATTTTTCATCCATTTTTCCATGACTCCGTGTCACAGAAGTATATTCTAGATCCATATCATGTGCTTAGATAGGACTCAGTCCAGTTAGATGAGCAATTGACCTTTGTGCAGGAGCCTGTGCTTATTTTGGCTAGTGATGTGAGGAAGTTGTGTACAAGGGAGATCCTTATAGTTAAGGTTCAATGGAGACACCGCCTAGTGGAAGATTCTACTTGGGAGATCGAGAGCGAGATGCAGACCCAGTATCCTAACCTATTCGATGCTTCGAGTACTTCCTAATCCTTAACATTCGGGGATAAAAGTTTTTTTGTAGTGGATATTGTATTGACTCTTCTGGTCATTTTTCGTACTATCTGCGTATTTTTGCCATTAGAGCTTTTTCATAGCTTCCCCAAGTAATTTATTACTTGTTGTATAGTTTGATTATCAGGCAATGTATTTGGTTTTAGTACCAATTCCCCATTTAGAGGTCTTAGCTGGTTTCGAATGACCGTCGAGAAAAAACACTAGATAAATAACCTTGGATGTAAATTCTGACTGCGCCAATAGCTCTATAATATTGGTTGTAGGCTAGAAATACCCTTGGTTAGGATCCCAAGACACCCGAGTTCATTTCGACCAATTTATCAAACTAGTAAAGAACACGAGTCGTAAGGTCATACTACGACTCGTAGGGATAAGCCATACTGATAACAGACTTAACATCCCTGAAAGATGAAGTTTACTAGAGTGACTACGACTAGCATCATACAACTCGTAAGGACACATGATGAGTCGTGACACTGAAGATAGAAGGCAACGAGTCGTGACCAGTCCTAGTGACTTATTGCCAGAAGTGTGACCACTATCAAAATAGTTTTCCTATTTTATTTTAATTATGTTTCCTTTATTATTTTGGGATACTATAAATACCCTTGGGTTATGTTTTTATTATGTTACGTATTTTTGATATATTTGCACATACATTGACTTCTTGCTACTTGATACATTTGTTCTTGGGTTTTTGGTTTCGTAATCAATTGAAGGTTTTGAATTTTTATTCTGTTCATTCTTGTGCAATTAATTCTTTGTCTTCTTATTGATTATCATGGATTGTTGTATAACCATGAGCGGCTAAATTCCTTAACTAGGATTATGGGAACCCTGACAGAATAACAATATAGGAGAAATGGGAGATAAATCTAAATTGTTGTGATTGCATGTATTGTAATCTTCTTCGTATTAATTATCTTCTAAGATACTACAAAGCTTAGGATTTTCTTGAATTCGAGATCATCCTCATGAGGGATTTTGAGATTGGGAAAAGGTATTATGATATGATTCGAGGCTATCAACCCTCGTCTAAGAAACTTGAGACCCAAAAGGTTATAGTTGTACTGGGGTCAAGGACAAGGAATATTAATGTGATGCCCTGAGACTCAAAAGGTGAAGGGTGAGATTTATAAATGCATTCACAAGACGGTTGATAATACATAGATTGTCAGACTTTGCATGCAGAGTAGTGGAATAATTGAATTGAACACGAGAAACTTCTAGAGTTAAAAGCTAGGGGGAACACAATCTTTGTGTTCATCTTATATTATTTACAACCTAAAGCACTCAAGTTTGGTTACGTGTTACTGTGATTTTCAAATCCCCTATTTTCTTTTCCACACTACCTGTGATTTCATTAACTTCGAGATATAATTCCATGCATTCCCTGTGGGTTCTAGCCCAACTAGTTTTGGGTTACTATATCTGGCATCGACCGTTGCATACTTCTGTGGAGGTTAGTTTTCGGATGACATCACCGTTATTGCAGTAACTAGTTAGCGTTCCATGCTGCGGAGCTTAGGTGGCATGCAATGACACTATCGCAAACTCTCACTAGTTTGGAGTCCCAAAATAATCCCAAACCCTTTCCAAAACTTTCAAAATTTACCCAAGTCACTTCTTTAACACCCCTTATCATGATTCAAGTCAAATTTATCATTACACACACAAAAGGGTCAAAAGTAAATCGATCAAAAATTTTCCAGGGACCTACAATATGTGACATAGAAGAACTGGATTGGCATATGGGACATCTATTGCTAATAATTGACAAACTGCATGAAGGGACCTGACACCTGAGATGTATGAAAACATGGTCAAGTAGTATCTGACAGTACTGCAAGAGCATTTGTACATATCTTCTGGAAAAATTTGGTTGTCAAAAAGAACTCTCTGTCATAGGGATCTTATTTCTTAGGACTAGATGAGAGAGATGGGGGACAAGGTCTATTGACTGTTGAACTTTCTAACAGTCAACAATACAGTTGATAGTTGTACTTTTCAGAGAAAATTTTGTGCACAACAACAGAGGAGAAATAATTTTACAATCTCGATTAATGAAATATTTTTTTAAGGTTTTTAATCCCATTTGCTCCATATATATGGATCATTATGTGGGAGAAAAGTCAAGATTTTGCGCAAGCAAAATTTCTCATTCTTCTTGCAAAGAACCATAATAGCAATGCTCAAACAATCAAGGGACTATTTTGCTACCAATTAATATGGCTTTAGGTCTAGGTTTTTGAGTCATTGTATTTTTCTCTAACATTGTAAAGTTAATTCTCTTTTAAGAGGCTTGTGTAGGTATTTTATTTCCTCTCTTTTCTGATAGATTTGAATTGTGGGCTAGAGTTAGCCATTGTAGTATTGGGGATTAGAGGTTGTTGTGGTAGTATCTTTGTGGGCTAGAGTTATCTTGGTTGACTTTACTATAGAGTTATTGTAGAGAGTTCTTGCAATAAAGTTATTGTAAAGGTGAGGGATTAAGAGTTTAATTCCTAGGTTGCAAAAGGTTGTAATCTGAAATTTCTTCTTATTTTAGTGAAGTGGTTGTGAAATCCTACTAGGATAGGTCGTGGTTTTACTCTCTTGAGTAAGGAGGTTTCCATATAAAATATTTTGTCTCCTTTTCTTTTAGTTCTTTACTTTTGTTCTTCAACTTTTGTTCTTAGTCGTAGAACGTGGTGCGGGATCAGATTCTCATTACTACAGTGAACTCATATAGAACTTTTCTATTATTAGCTGAAGAAACTGGTAAGGGACCTGGACCCTAATATGGCGGTGGATGCATACAACCCTTCACCCATAACAATTACCTACGAACTACTATCTTCACCTTATAGGAGCCTCCCAGAATCAGCTTTGCCCAATCTGCAAAATAAAAGATGAATCCATTACCCATATACTCTTCGAATGCCCCATTGCTATTAAGTTTTGGCTGGGTGCAGGCCTACAAATCCATAACATACCACTTCACGAAGATCATTGGCTTGCAATTCTGAAAAATTAAAAACCCCATCCAAACACTTGTGTGCTAGATTGGACTGAATTCTTCCCTTTTGCCTTATGGAATATCTGGTTGAGTCATAATAATAATGTTTTTAAAGCTAGTGCTAACTTCCTCTCAATCATAATTAACACATATCTACTTTTAAATTTTTTAAATAACATGGCTCTGATACCAATTGTAGGGGATGCGGATAGTGCGGATAACGTAACATAGCTCTGATAATTCTATATCATAGCATTCCTTCGTAATTTGTTTTAACCTTATTAAATCTTCTATATTATTTTTAAGGTATACTATATGTTCCATATTTCTAGTTTTTATGTAGTCAAGTAGATTATTTTTCATAAGTATTTTTGTTAATCTTATTTGCTCCATATCGTTTCTCCAATATTCTAAGTATTCGTAGTTTATCATTTTATCCTATAGTAGTTGTAATTTTACAAATTTCTATGTAATAACTTATTCTAATCGTACTATATCTAATATGTAATTCTATGTTATCTATGTGATCCATTAACATTTGTTGTTTATGTATAGTATTATATAAACTATCATTTGTATCTTTCTTTTCTAAGATTAATTTTATTCTAAGTCATTTTTCTCCTAATTGTCTTTTTTCTCTTTTAAGATGATTCCTGTAATTAATTTCTTCATATCAGCAACTTTGTTTTTCTCTAACTCTTTTAACATATTCTAATATTTTTTAATCTGTATAATATCCGTCTGAATAATAACTATCTAAATATGAGCAATAGCAATCATTATATATGTGTAAGTTTTCTATAGAACTTAGTGACTCTTCACTAAAATGAAATATCTTTTCGTATATAATTTTTCTTATATCTACTATTTCTATATCCTTTAATATATAAAAAACAAGTATTTTAAATTTATCTATCATTTCATCAGATAAGTAAATATTCATTCTTCATAAGATGCTATTTTCAAAATATTCCCTCCAATCATATACATAACAAAATATGGTCATCTTAGATCACTATATACTAGATTATTCTTAAATAACATGTTCTTCGTTCACTATTAGCATGGTAATCTGGATACTTTTTCCCTAAACAGTGCCTCTACTCTAGTTACTCCCCTATCACGGCTTCTTTGCCTCACCGGTTTCACCTTTAGGATGGCATAGTTCTTGAGAATTTTTCTCCTTTTCCACTTTGCTAATAAACTTCTTAACATGCTATTCTTTGAATAATTCTACTATAAAGTAACTAATATTAGCTTATTTTATTATATCATGATTGTCAGGAATTTATGAATTTAGCTATTCATAATTGTAAATGAAAATACCTGTTCTGGTAGATTTGATAAATCTGTGCTTTGCTCATCCATAGATCAGTGTAAAACTGAATATCTTTATTGTTTATATGAGAGAATATTTTTTGTGTACAAGAAGGCTTGCTTTCAACCCATGAAAGTCTTACCTTAACTTAGCACATGTTTCTGCTATTTATAACCTAAAAAGGATAAAACGCGTATACTATTATACTGTTCCTACTTTACACTTGTTATCTTAACAAAAGACTTTTCAAAAATTCTCAAGACTATTCAACAAAAAGACAAAATTAATAAAGACTAAAGCTATACAATAATGGCACTTTGCCAAGGAAAAGTCAAAAAACTTATCAAAAACTAATAAATGCTATAATTTACGTGTCTAAAGTCAAGAAAACTATTCACATGTCACTTTATTTCATAACTCTTCTTTCATAACTTTTCCTATCTTGTCTCTTTTCTTTTGTCTTTATTTCTCCGTTGCTCAGTTACCTTCTATCTTCCGTCTTTCTTTCAGCTGGCGTCCTTATCTCCTTTATTCTAGTTGAACTTCTGGAATTACATTATTTTCTCCATTACATTTTGAACATAAATGGTCTGGATATTTATGCCCTATCATTTTACAGTATCTGGTCAATAATTCATCTAAAAAATTTTTTTCTGTAATTGCTCTGGTAATTGTTTTTTTCTCTGGATTGAGCAACGTCATAATCCATTGCTTAACTTCTTCCATATCTGCTTGTCTTAACTCTCTTGAATTTGAATATATCATTAGATGATCTCTTGAATAATAACTCCATATCGGATTCCCATTCAGGTAGTTATTTGCTAATTCTTGGATAATTGTGGATATTCCAATAATTCCTTTATTAGCATAAAAATCTGGTACATCGATTTTGGGTATTTCAGCTAACTGTTCAATATCTTCGGGTATGATCATATCTCGGGTCATTCCTATCTTCAGAACTTTTATAATTGGTTTAATTTCATCATACAATATCTCTGCTGGTGTCGTATAGAACTTTACAAAAACTTGGTTGCCTTTGGTTATGTTTTTATAAGTGGTAATTGTTTTATATATTTCTGGCATAGCAGATAATTCACTTCCATCCTGGGTATACACAGTATTAAGTAGCCCATAACTGAAACAGGTTTTAACTAGATTTGGGTTAGTTTTTGGTAATGCAATTAACCTATTGTATCCTTGTATCTTTTGGGTTATATAATTTGTATTTGGTTCTTGGATATTTATTGCTCTAGGTCTAAGGTTTAAATGTGTTTGTATTTTGTGGATGTTTTCAATATATGATCTGGTTATGTGATTATTGGCTTTTTTTTCTTGGTTTAGGCTTTCTAGATATGTGGTAGTTTGTGGAGGTATAAAAAAAGGGTCTTTTGGTGCTTTTGGTATATATGGCTTATCAAATATTTTGTTTAGGTTCATTTGTGGGTTCCTCCTAACTCATTTGCTTGTACCTGCAGAAGTAGATTGATAAACGTTATGGGTTTTTTAAAGTGTCCCAACGTCTCCTTTTATCTCTGGAATGTTATTGTCTTCCAATCGACATAGCTCTGAACACTGCTGAGTTATCTGAGTCATGGCTTCAGACTTCAATTTAACTTCATTAGTCTTTATCTTTTCTATCTCATTTCCCATACTATCCACTTTCAGTGAAAGCATAGTTAGGGTTTTGAGTATCTTTTCTAGAGTATCGGCTTCTGTAATATCAGTTTGGGTAGCTTTGTCTTGATATGTATTCTGCAATAACATTCTTGTTAGTCTTGATTACTTCAATTGTAAATGTAAAATTTAAAATATTCAATAATAATCTCCGAATTTCCTTCGTTGTAACTGAATTTTGTATTTTTCTTGTTAACCACCATCATACCTGTGTGTTATCTGTTCGTACAATGAACTTGTTATATATACAATATATGGCTCAAATGCTAATAAACATTTATATAATGAGCATAATTCTTTTCTATTTATTTCCGTTTCATTAAACGTTCCTGAGTAGTATCTATAATGATGTTCTAATTTTTCTTCTTCATATCTATATTTAAGTACTCCTCCATAACTATATTCACTTGCATCTGCTTCTACTATATATGTAAATTTTTTATTTTCGTTTGAAAATTATAATTTTGGTAATTCTTTACAAAGTACTTTTATTTTCTGAAGTTGTTTTTTATCTACTTCGTTGTGATTATACTCTACATCCTTTTTAAATTTTTTCTGTAATGGCTTTAGGTTTTCTGCTAATTTTGATACATATTCTCTTACTTGATTTACTAATCCTAAAAATGATTGTAATTTCTTTTTCGTATCTAATTCTTCTTTTGAATTTATTATTATCTATTTTTATTCCTAAAAACTCTATCTGATTTTTCATAATTTCAGCTTTCTTTTCACTTAAATTTATTCCTGAATTTACCTACAAATTGTTCTAGTAATTTTAAATGTTCCTCTTTAGTTTTTGTATATAATAATATATCGTCTATGTATACTATACAATTAGGTAACTGTTTGAAATAGTTATCTATAAAATGTTGATATCAACCTGGTGTATTTTTATATCAAAATGGTAATACATTTCATTCGTAAAATTCTTGTTGTACTGTAAATGCAGTTAATTTTTTAGATTCTTCTTCTAGCTTAAAATGGTAAAATTCTGATTTACAATCGAACTTACTAAAATAGTTATATCCTTGTATCTGTCTTATTTTTAATATCTTATTTGGTATTGGATAATTCTATGTCATAGTTCTTGCATTTAGGTTTCTATAATCAATAATTATTCTACTTTTTCCTTTTTTTTGTTCACTCTGTTTATTTACTATAAATGTTGAGCTATTGTGTTTACTATTACTTTTTTGTATGTATTGTTTTTCTAATAATTCATCTATATGTATTTCGAATTCTTTTAAATCATCAAAGATATATGTTAATGGTGTTTGGCTTATTATACAATTTTTATCTATTAGCTCAATTCTTACAGTAGTCTTATGTTTTTCCCATCCTTTTAATGGATCTTCACTATATAGTTGTATTAATTTTTTCTTTATTAATTCTACCTTATCTATTGAAAATATAGTTATTTCTTCTTTATTTATTGAAAATATAACTAATTCTATTATGTCTTCAGTATTTTTTATATTTTCTAATTTTTGTGTGATTTTTTCACTTTCTTTTTTCCAATCAGTTTTCTTTCTTATTTTATTAATAACTTTTTTTGCTCTTGCCTTTTGTTTACATAGTGTTGTAAACCACCAGTGTGTTTTAGTTATTATATGTGGGTTTTGTTTATCTAAAAATGGCATTCCTAAAATCATATCTTTTGATGTTAGTTCATAATTATAGATCTCTTCTACTGTTAATATCTTATCCCATACTTGTATATTTATATTTCTAGCTTGATAGGTAATTAAGCTTCCTTCATTATTAAATCCTTTGACTACTCTTGGTGTTTTTAGCTTATCCCTTTTATCTTCTGATAAACAATTATATCTAGATAAGTTGACTTCTGCTCCTGTGTGTATCATAGGTGTATAATATCAATTATAATATCCTTCTACTATTATCTTCATAAGTACATATATTTTCATGTTAAAGCTCTTTTTATTAATGATCTTTCCTTATTGTAGGTTATGGTTAATTGTGTATGTTCTACATTGTAGGGTTTTACTTGTTCTAACCATTTTATGTCTAATATTATGTCTGCTTTTTGCATATCTTCCTTTATTTCAAATTCTATTTTTATTTTTCTAACTCCTATTATTATTTCCTTTTCTGTTGAATCTTTAATCTGGGCATATATTACTATTAGATTTTATTTCTTCATTTTTCACAAGGTATTTTGCTATATGATTTTCTTCTTATCCTGTATTTAGGAGTATTAAATATTCTTTTTCATTTATTGTTCCTTTTTATAATATTGAGTTAATTTAACTGTTGAAGTTATTTCATAATTTGTTCTTTTCGATGATTCTGATTTTTCAAAAGTTATCCCTTTTGTTGTACTTATTCTATCATTTATTATTTCTAAATCTTCTTCTATATCCATGTCTTTGTAACTATAATCATTGTTATCAATTATTTTTACAAATTGTTCAAAAGGACTTTCTATTTGTATTTAATTATTTTTATATTTTTTCCCATTATTTTATGTTTTGTTGTTAATACATATAGATTTTTACATCTTGTTGTAAATATTTTACTTCCTGGGGTTAGTTCAATTCCTGATATTTTCCAATATAATACTAATGATTTATCTATGTTTTTATCTGTTATTGCTACTGAATAATTCGCACTTATTATAAATTTAAATTTTTGGTATATTAAATTTTCTCTTATAGCAGTTATTATACATTTTTCTATAGGTTTTATAATTCTATCATCTGCTAAATATAATTCTATTGGTGTATCTATTCCTTCTCTAAAATATGTTTTTATTAATATTTTCGTTCCTCCAAGGTGTACGTATTTTATTTGCTCTATACTTTTTATATCATTTATTTATTTATTAATTATTCTTTTTGTTACTAGTGGTATACTAACTCTACCTTTTGCTTATCTACAGTCTATTACATGTCCTCTTTGGCTTACTACGTAGTATTTGTTTTTTCATCTACTAAATGTGTTTTTTATTGTTGGTATTTTAAATATTTTTTCTACACTTAAATCTAATTTTTATCCTTTTATCTCGTCAAATATATTATTATCAAATATTATTTTCTAATCTGTTCCTTCTTCATTTAAATATTCTTCCTTTGTTATTATTTTTATATCTTCTTAAGTCATTTGATTCATCTGATTTACTATTTATTTCATTATCTGTTTCATTTTCCAAAATTACATATATACTATCGTCACTTTCTAATTCGTAATCTATATAATCTATTTGCATATATTCTGCATTTTCTATCTTTGTTTCTTTTTTGGGTCTTTAGGCATTTTACAATCTCTAGCTAAATCTCCTAGTTTTCCACAATTATAACAAGTACATTCTTTTATAGATTTCTTTTTTCTATATGGTCTTTTATATTTATAATATTTTACATAATATCTTTTTCTTGGTTTCTTATATTTATAGACTTTCTGTACTTTCTATATTTCTTATGTCTTTTTCCTTTGTTTTGTTCTTCTTCTTCTTCATCTGTTGTCATACTGTTAAATTCATCTTTTATAGCTATTTCATATTTGTTCAATATGTCTATAGGTGTTAGTTTAGTTACTGTTGTTCCTTCCGTTTTTTTATCAGCCCTTAATACTTTTTTACTATCTTCAGTTAAATTTAAAAATCATAATTTTGTTGTTCCTATTAGTGTTCTTTCTATATATTCTGGTGTATCTGTTGCATTTATATCATTGTCTAATAATTATTTTGTTATATATCTCATTCATAATTGTATCATTTTATCTATATCTATTACACAGTCTAAGTCTAAGAAATTATAATTTTTATTAATTATTTATTTTGGTATCCATTTGTTATATTCATCCCTTAGGTTATATCTTTTAAACTTATCTTTGTAATAATATGTAGGTTTTCTTATTTCTGATGTACTAGGTATTATATTTTCATCATCTTTTTTATCAAGAGTGCTTATTTTCGTGTTTGTATTTTCTAAGTTTTCTTTATTAATTACTTCTTGTTTTTCATTAATTTCTAGTTTTTCTATATTTTTTCAGATTTTTGTATATGTTTCACTATCTTCTGAATCATAATTATCTGTTTCTTCAGTATCTTCTGTATTTATTCTATTTCATTAGTTTTTAATTCTCTATTTTCAACTTTTTCTTTAAATTTATATATCTCAATTAATAATTTTTGTTCTTTATTTTTTTCTTCTTTTTCTTTCTGTCTTTTTTCATACAGCTCTTTTAGCATTTGCAGTTCTTTTTCTACTTCAACAATCCTATTATTTTTAGTTTCTTCTATTTTTCGTATTTCTTCTGTAGTCTGTTATTTTATTTTATCTATTTCTCTTTCCTATCTATTTCTTCATTTTCTCTTGCTATTCTTACCATAACTGTTAATTTATCTTCTAATTTTAATTCTGTTTTTTCTAACATTAAATATAAATGTTCACCTATTTTCTTGTATCGTCTTCCCAGATTAGAAAATACTATTCTTATCTTTAATCCTTCATGATTTTCATATGTTTTTTCATCTATTATAAATTCTTCCCTGTTCATTTTATCTACTTGATGGTGTATAGGTCATGTTGATATATGTATTCGGGATTATCTATTTGTGATTCTAAATATGACATTTCTTCCTTTTTTCATCTACTAAATGTGTTTTTTATTGTTGGTATTTTAAATATTTTTTCTACACTTAAATCTAATTCTTTTCCTTTTATCTCGTCAAATATATTATTATCAAATATTATTTTCTGATTTGTTCCTTCTTCATTTAAATATTCTTCCTTTGTTATTATTTTTATATCTTTTTCAGTCATTTGATTTATCCGATTTACTATCTATTTCATTATCTGTTTCATTTTCCGAAATTTCATATATATTATCGTCACTTTCTAATTTGTAATCTATATAATCTATTTGCATATATTCTTCATTTTTCATCTTTATTTCTGATATTTGTTTCTTTTTTGGGACTTTAGGCATTTTACAATCTCTAGCTAAATGTCCTAGTTTTCCACAATTATAACAAATACATTCTTTTATATATTTCTTTTTTCTATATGATCTTTTATATTTATAATTTTTTACATAATATCTTTTTCTTGGTTTCTTATATTTATATTTCGACTTTTTGTACTTTTTATATTTCTTATGTCTTTTCCTTTTCTTATAATATTTTTCTTTACATTCAAATTGGGGTGCTATTTTATCCTTGCAACATGCTAAATTCCTTATTAATATTTTTCCCATTTTTATTTCTTCTCTGTATTTTTCACACAGATTTCTATATCATTGTTGTAGAAATTTTATTCTTACTTCTAGGGTATCTACTATTTTTGCTTCATCCTAACTCTTTATTATTGAACTAAATGGTTAGGTAATTTACTAAAATATAATCTTCTTATTTCTTTACTTTCTTTGGTATTGTATGCTCCCTATCGTAGTATTCTTTAAATGCACACGTATATTCATCTATATAGCACATATCACATATTGCTAGTTTTAACATTAAATTCCTATTTGTATCTTTTTCTCTGTTTTGTTCTTCTTCTTCTGTTGCCATACTGCTAAATTCATCTCATATAGCTATTTCATATTTGTTCAATATGTCCATAGGTGTTAGTTTAGTTACTGTTGTTCCTTCCGTTTTTTTATCAACCCATAATACCTTTTTACTATCTTCAGTTAAATTTAAAAACCATAATTTTGTTGTTCCTATTAGTGTTCTTTCTATGTATTCTGGTGTATCTGTTGCATTTATATCATTGTCTAATAATTGTTTTGTTATATATATTCTATCCATAATTGTATCATTTTATCTACATCTATTACACAGTCTAAGTCTAAGAAGTTATAATTTTTATTAATTATTTATTTTGGTGTCCATTTGTTATATTCATCCTTTAGGTTATATCTTTTAAACTTATCTTTACAATAATATGTAGGTTTTGTTATTTCTGATGTTCTTGGTATTATATTTTCATCGTCTTTTTTATCAAGAGTGTTTATTTCCGTGTTCGTATTTTCTAAGTTTTCTTTATTAATTACTTCTTGTTTTTCATTAATTTCTAGTTTTTCTACATTTTTTCAGATTTCTGTATATGTTTCACTATCTTCTGAATCATAATTATCAGTTTCTTTAGTATCTTCTGTATTTATTTC
This sequence comes from Capsicum baccatum var. pendulum, assembly GCA_030864225.1. Taxonomy (NCBI): domain Eukaryota; kingdom Viridiplantae; phylum Streptophyta; class Magnoliopsida; order Solanales; family Solanaceae; genus Capsicum; species Capsicum baccatum. The sequence continues at coordinate 198,119,838 of CM061561.1, forward strand.
TATTTCATTAGTTTCTAATTCTCTATTTTTTAATTTTTTTTTAAATTTATTTATCTCAGTTAATAATTTTTGTTCTTTATCTCTTTGTTCTTTTTCTTTCTGTCTTTTTTCATACAACTCTTTTAGCATTTGTAGTTCTTTTTCTAATTCAGCAATCTTATTACTTTTAGTTTCTTCTATTTTTCGTATTTCTTCTGTAGTCTGTTTTTTTTTTTTTATATCTATTTCTCTTTTCCTATCTATTTCTTTATTTTCCCTTGTTATTCTTACCATAGCTGTTAATTTATCTTCTAATTTTAATTCTTGTTTTCTAACATTAAATATAAATGTTCACCTATTTTCTTGTATCGTCTTCCCAGATTAGAAAATACTATTTTTATCTTTAATCCTTCATGATTTTCATATGTTTTTCATCTATTATAAATTCTTCCTTGTTTATTTTCTTATATGTATTCTAGATTATCTATTTGTGATTCTAAATATGATATTTCTTTCTTTTGTGTTTTTACTGATTTTTGGCATACTCCAACAATCATGTTATATTGTAGCCTTTCTTTTTTTATTTTTAATTCTCTTCATTTTTTTGATATTATTTTTTTTAGTTCTTTATATTTTTGTGATTTTGTTATGTTATTCATTTGTACAATATTTATAATATTTTGATGGATATCGAAATATGATTTTTTATCATAATTAGGTGGTATGTATCTCATTCTTCTAGATTTTAAATAAATTATTAATTTTACCTCATTGTTAGATATTAAGGTAATTAAGTAAGCTAATCTGTGGGGGTTTTCTTTTGTTTTGTTTAACTTCTTATATTCTGGGTAGTAACTAGTTAAAATTATTTTAATTTCTCTAAAAGCTTGTGTATTTTTAAATGGTCTTCTCATATTTAATAAATGATTAACAACATAGTTAACAAGATAATGTAATTAATACTATTAACAATTAAGTTAACATTTCTCACAATTAACACATATCTACTTGTACATTTTTTAAATAACATGACTCTGATACCAATTGTAAGGGGGGTGCGGATAGTGCGGGTAACTTAACATATCTCTTATAATGCTATGTTTAAGACTATTCTACAAAAAGACAAAATCAATAAAGACTAAAGCTATACAATAATGACACTTTGCCAAAGAAAAGTAAAAAAGCTTATCAAAAACTAATAAATTCTAATTGGGATCAGAGCCATGTTACGATATGAAGTTAAAAAATGTACAAGTAGATATTAAGGTAATTAAGTAAGCTAATTTGTGGGGGGTTTCTTTTGTTTTATTTATATTCTTATATTCTGTGTAATAACTAGTCAAAATTCTTTTAATTTCTCTAAAAACTTGTGTATTTTTAAATGGTCTTCTCATATTTAACAAATAAATAACTACATAGTTAACAAGATAACGTATTTAATAGTATTTAACAATTAAGTTAACATTTCTAAAATTTCTCATAATTAACACATATATATAGCTATGAATGAGCAAAACACAGATTTATCAAATCTACCAGAACAAGTATTTTCATTTACAATTATGAATAACTAAATTCATAAATTTCTGACAATCATGATATAATAAAATAAGCTCATATTAGTTACTTTACAGTAGAATTATTCGAAGAATAGCATGTTAAGAAGTTTATTAGCAAAGTGAAAAAGGAGAAAACTTACCAAGAACTATGTCATCCTGAAAAACATAAGACTACTGTAAGAATTGAGCTAATAGATAAAAATAGTATAATAACCAATAAACATTAACATATAACTTTGATAATTTAAAAGAATTCGAAATGCACATAGATGAATTATTAGAAAAAAAATACATACAAAAAAATAATAGTAAACACAATAGCCCAACATTTATAGTAAATAAACAAAAAAGAGGAAAAAGTAGAATGGTTATTGATTATAGAAACCTAAATGCAAAAACTATGACATAATTATCCAATACCAAATAAGATATTAAAAATAAAACAGATACAAGGATATAACTATTTTAGTAAGTTCGATTGTAAATCAGGATTTTACCATTTAAAGCTAGAAGAAGAATCTAAAAAATTAACTGCATTTACAGTACCACACGGATTTTACGAATGGAATGTATTACCATTTGGATATAAAAATGCATCAGGTAAAAAGCAACATTTTATGGATAACTATTTCAAACAGTTACCTAATTGTATAGTATACATAGACGATATATTATTATATACAAAAACTAAAGAGGGCCATTTAAAATGATTAGAACAATTTGCAGGTATAATAGAAAATTCAGGAATAAGTTTAAGTGAAAAGAAAACGGGTGAAATAATCAGAAATGCTAAAGGGGAATGGATGTTGGGATTCCAAATAAAAATCAAGGTTTTTAATCATCTTGTGGCTGAGTTATGTGCATTTCAACAGGGATTACAATTGGCTTACAACTATCAACTTCGTCCCATCGAGGTTGAAATAAATAGTATAGAGGTATTACTATTATTGGACAGGCCATAACCTGTTTTCTACTATTTGGTAAATAATTTCAGGTATCCAGTGGTACGACATAACTTCCATGTAAGGGAACAAGGTATCTCACTATTTGGCAAAGAAGCACTTAAGCTTCGGTTATGCAATCAACTATATATTAAGCAAATCACTCCCCGTTTTGTAGTTGACTAATTTTCGGCCCCATTGTTTTGTAATCAACTAATAGCCTATGGCAATCAATCGATCTAACACTATCCATGATAGTGACAGTATAAATGGTACTAGCAATGTGATAGTCTCATATTATATATAAATATATCCTTTTATCCCAAAAAAGACCTTATTTATATGGATCAGTTAATAGCAAAAGCATAATTGAGTTATATTTTTTTCACAAGTTTCACCCCTTGACTATAAACTGTTATATCTTTCCGCAAGTTTCACACCTTAAGTATCAACTGTTTTCATTTTCTATTTGAACTATCATCATAGATGTTTTAAAACATACCTCGAAACTAATTAGGCCAACTGTGAATTTCTGAACTATCATCATCTATTCAATTAAATATTTTAATATATGCTATAATTTAGGAAGAAAAATGGAACAGCTCATTGTAATTCCGATAGAAAAATGAAATATATGATAATTGGGGTGCGAAATCTCTATACATTATGACTTACCGTAAGACTTAGGTGAAATATATATATTGAAATATAAATATGAAAATATAAATAGATTGACACATTTTAGCAACACTGTATAAGAAAAGTGACGATAGACATTAAATTAAGCATTATTTGAAGTATACAAAAATGGATGCACTATATAGTTCTATTAAATGTTACGAGGGTATCATAAATATTTCTTTACATGTATCTTTGAAGAAAATTCTATATAGAGAATTTTTTAACAATTATATATTTATTAGATATTGGAGCCCGTGTTAGTATGGGCCTAATTTATGTTATTTTTTTAATCTCAATTTATATGACACAGATGAAATTTGAAAGGTCAATCAAATTTTTTGTATGATTTTTAAATATTTTAAGTTTTTTAATGATTGATTTATTGTACTTTTACATAATTTTTAGATACTATATGTTACTCTATTCATCTCAATTTATGCGGCAATGATGAAATGTTTGAGAAAGTCAATCAAATTTGTTATATAGTTTTAGATGTTAATTATTGTGATTTATATGACTTTCTATATAATTTTCAAGAAATATATGTTACTCTGTCTATCCCCATTTATATGACATTCATAGAATTTAGAAAGTCAAATAAATTTTTAATACATCTTTCAGATATATTTTAAATTGATTATTATTGTGATTTATATTAGTTTTTATAAAAAATTTAAATTTACACATCCCAATTTATGTAAAATTTTGAGTCAACAATTTTTTTATGTATCTCCAAATAATTAAAATTATTAATTATTGTAATTATATAATATTTTTTATGTAATTTTTAAATATATAAAAAATTAAAAATAAAAATAAAATAATTAAATTAAAATAAAAATAGGAAATTACAAAAATGCCCTCGATTAAAAGTAGGCAGCTGGAAGCAGGCACGACTACGACTAGCTACCTGTTTGAGTTGTATACTTGCTGACACATATATATAGTGGTAGTATTCAATTTGCCTTGGTATTTTCTTACTCAATATTAAATCACAGAGCTTAGAAGGTTTCTGTTAAATCTGTTTAATTTGACTTTTCTATTTGGTGTGAGTTTTCAGTTTGGTTTGACCACGCATTTACTTTTAATTTATTGATTACATTCCCACAAGTAGAATTTAGGTAGCGTGGAGTTTACACGGACGTTACTCCTATCTTCTGGAGGTACAAAAATTATTTTCAAAAATTAGCCCACGACTCAAGTAGAGCCTATCAAAGTAGGTTTGAAAAGAGCATTCACTCATGAAGGAATACAATAATGAATGCCACAATACAAAAAATAATGGAGAAAATAACAATATCACCAATAAATAATACATTAACTAAAACAAAGGAGAACATTTAACACTAATAAAATTAAAAAAAGATAGTAGGAGAGTGATGATACTACTATTGATAAAGAAATTATACAATGCTACTACGTACTAACCTTCTACCTTAATACTTGACCTACATGTCTTCTTATTTAGGATCATATCCTTGGTAAGTTGTATGTGTGTCATGTCCTGTCTAATCATACATCTCTCTCAATACATCTTTGACCTACCTCTAGCTCTCCTCATACCCTTCATAGCCAGCCTCTAACATCTCATCACTTGGTGATCTATGTATCTCCTCATCTTCTCCATCGCAGAGGCCACTTCCACCTTATCCTTAATTTCTTTTTTCTTAATCCTACATTGCTCGTGTACTCACACATTCATCTCTGCTACTTTCACTTCTTTTGGATGTGTGAGTTTTTGACTGGCAACTCTCCACCTCATAGAACGTAGCTGGACAATCACTTTATAAAATATATATTTATTTAAGTTTTGGTTGCAAATATTGGGTTCAATTAGTGTGAATGGAAATTGAAACGTTGCTTGGAAGGGATACAACTCTTTGAGTAAAAGACACACTATATCAAAAAAAGGTAGGACTGTTTAGATGGTTGTGGTTGTTCAAAAAAGACATAATCTATCAAATGGACAGACATGACTGTTCAAAAAGGATACACCCTTACGGTGAACCATTGTCACCTTTCGAAAGGGACACTTAATGGCTATATAAACCTGCATTTTTTCACAGATTTAGTATAAATTTTTTCTGCACTTAAAAATATTTCTTGTCTTCTAAAATACTCTATGTAATCATCTAACTGTTGAGTGATTTCGAAGAGAATTCGATCATTTGAAGAACCACTACAATCGAATTATTAAGCCATTTTATCCTGGGAGAAAAATTCTGCAACCTCGGGTACTTGAGGGGAATTATTTCCTTCAGGACACTCCGTTAATTCAGAGGACTTGGCTTTTTCTTCTTCATCTAATTTTCTTTAAAATACTGAAAACACACTTCTTTGAAAGGTCGTTTTTGATCTTGTGTTGAAGGTGTTGGAAACTTTATATGTGTTCTTGATTTATTCTTGAACTTGTATTGAACTTATTTTGCCAAAATATAGATTTTTGTGTACCCTAGACAACAATCTTAAGGAAATAATTGGAAAAAAAAATATTTTTTTTGCTTGTTTGGTGAAATTTTCTTTTCATTAAAGGTTTTTTTTCATAATCTGTATTGTTGGTTTCCGAAGATTAAATCTTTAAGCTTTCTACTCCGTTTGAACTTAACAAGTGATTTGAAGAAATAAAATCTTCATCACAAGTTAGAGGTCATTCGGTTGACGATTGGAAGTCATAAAAACTTTATCATTAAACTAGAAACAAGAGGTGTTTAAAGTTGCTGCAACTTTATAAGTAGTACTTCGATATACTAATATTTACTGTCTTGTTGTGACAGAAAAATGACTTATGACAGTCAAGTAAATAATGCTACAATGAATGTGGCAGCAGCTAATGTTGCCACAATGAGTCGTATGAGTGCTCTGCAAGCAATGGCATTAGCGGAAAAACCCAAAAAATTCATGGTTGTTGATTTCAAAAGGTGGCAACAGAAGATGTTCTTCTACCTTACAACTCTATGCCTTCAAAGATTCACATCTGAAGAAACTCCAGAGATGTTCGGTGGAACTTTGGACCAGGAGAAATTTGTTGTTATAGATGCGTGTAAACACTCCAATTTCTTATGCAGGAATTATATTTTGAATGACCTCTAAGATGAACTATATAATGTGTATAGTGGAATGAAGACGACAAAATAGTTGTGGGGTGCGCTAGAAAGAAAATACAAGACTAATGATGCTGGAACCAAGAAGTTCTTCGTTGCAAGATTCCTTGAGTTTAAAATGATTCTCAAGTCCAGAAACTACAAGTGATCATCTATGATCTCCTCGTGGAAGGTATGAGTTTGATAAATACCTTAGTTGAACATATTAAAAATATTATTGATGTTCACATAAATTTTATTGTAGGTTTGATTGTGAATGAGGTATTTCAAGTCACAACGATAATAGAGAAGTTATCACCTATGTTGAAGGACTTTAAGAAATACTTGAAACATAAGCGAAAGGAGATGTCAGTCAAAGATTTTATAGTAAGACTGGGCATTGTAGAAGACAGCAAAGTGATAGAAAGAAGGTTGAAAGGAAACTCTACAATAAGTGGAGCAAATATTGTAAAAGACGACCACAACAACTCCAAAAAGCAGAAGATAGCTGGACAAAAAATCAATCAACCTAAGAATAAATTCAAGGGAAAATGCTTTAACTATGGAAAGATTGGGCACAAGTCAACGAATTATCATACCCCAAAGAAAGGCAAAAAAGGGACCCATCAAATATGGATGAATCTAAGAAAGAAGTGGACTATCTGTGTGCCATGCTATATGAATGCAACTTGGTGGGAAATCCTCGAGAGCGGTGGATGAATTTCGGTGCCACCCACCACGTTTGTGTAAATAAGGAGTTATTTGTTGCTTTAGCTCTGATACAAGGCGAAGAGAAGATATATATGGCTAACTCTGCAATTGTAAAGGTTGAAGAAACAGGAAAAGTCTTCTTGAAAATTACATCAGGCAAAGTGTTGACTTTGAACAATGTCATGTATGTACCGGAGTTACGGAAGAACTTGATTTCTGTATCACTTCTAGAAAAAAATAGATTCAAATGTGTATTTGTTTCCTAAAAAATTATACTTAGTAAAGGAGAAGTATACGTAGGAAAGGGCTACCTCACTGAGGGCCTATTCAAAATAAATGTAATGAATGTTTAAATTAATAAAATTTCAATTTCTTATTAATTGATTGAGTCTAATGATTTGTTGCATGAATGATTAGGACATGTAAATTATAAAAAATTGTGAAAACTGATTAACTTAGAAGTTTTGCCAAACTTTGAGTGCAATAAATCAAAATGTTAAACGTGTGTGGAATCAAAGTATGCTAAGAATCTGTATAAGTTCGTTGAAAGGAATTTCAATCCTTTAGACTTAATACACACTGAACTTTGTGATATGAAGTCAATACCATCTCGTGGTGAAAAAAGTATTTTATAACTTTTATTAACGATTGCACTAAATATTTTTATATCTATTTGCTAAACAGTAAGGATGAAGCAATAAATGTGTTTAGACAATAGAAAATAGAAGTTGAAAATCAGTTAGAAAAAAAGATCAAAACTATAAGAAGTGACAGAGACGAAGAATATGAATCTCCCTTCACAGAAATATGTGTAGAGAATGGAATTTTTCATAAAACTGCAGCCCCATATTCACCTCAAACTAATGAAATTGTAGAAAGGAAAAATCAAACCTTGAAGGAAATGATGAATGCCTTACTTATAAGTTCAGGTTTATTGTAAAACTTGTGGATGGAAGCTATCCTTACAGCTAACCGAATACTCAATAGAGTGTCCCACAGTAAGACAAAATCAATTTCATATGAAAAATTGAAAGGAAGAAAATCGAACTTGAAATATTTCAAAGTGTGGGGGTATATAGCGAATTTCTAAGTTCCTATGACTAAAAGGGTAAAGATAGGACCTAAGACGGTGAATTGCATGTTCATAGGATATGCTAAAAGTATTAAAGCATATCGGTTTTTGGTTAATAAATTTGAACATCTGGATATCAATAATAATACGGTAATTGAATCAGACAATGCTGAATTCTTTGAAAATATTTATTCGTATAAAAATAAACATGAACAGTATAGTGGAGATTCTAAATGACCTCGAGATGAACCAAGTACGGATGAACATAATGATGAGAATCCAAGATGAAGTACACATCAAAGAATGTCAACTTCGTTTGGATTGGATTTTGTAATATTTCACTTAGAAAATGAGCCTAAAAATTTAAAGAAGCGATGGCATCTTCAGATTCATCCTTTTGTAAAAAGGCAGTCAATAGTGAGATTGATTCAATATTTAGAAACCATATGTGTAAATTGGTTGATCTTTCTCCAGGAAATAAACCTTTAGGTTCTAAATGAATCTACAAAAGGAAAATGAAGGCGGATGGTACTATTGATAAATACAAGGCAAGAGTTGTAGTAACAGTCTTCAAACAAAAAGGTCTTGATTAATTTGATATATACTCGCTAGTAACAAGGATAACGTAATTCAAACATTAATTGGCTTGGCGGCGGTATATGACCTTGAAATTTATCAAATGGATGTGAAAATAGCATTTCTAAATGGAGAATTAGAGAAAGAAGTTTACATGTAATAGCCTAAAGGTTTTGTGGTTTCAGGAAAAGAAAATAAGGTGTGTAAACTTGTTAAGTCACTTTATGGACTAAAATAAGAACCTAAACAATGGCATGTGAAGTTTGACCAAACCCTATTCGCAAACGGGTTAAAGATAAATGAGTGTGATAAATGTGTTTACATTAAAGACACTCCAAATCACCAAGTCATTATGTGTTTGTATATGGATGAGATCTTGATTAGCAGTAGAGACATTTCTGACATAAATGCTATGAAACGAATGCTCGAGAGCAAGTTTAATATAAAAGACCTTGGAGTTGTGGATGTGATCTTAGGAATAAGAATCCATAGAACTCCACAATGGTTTGCATTGTCACAGTCTCATTACATCAAAAAGGTACTTGACAAATTCAAGTATTTGAAATTTGGTATTACCAAGACTCCATTGGATGTTAGCTTTGCACTTCAAAAGAATAAGGGTGAAAGTGATTCACAGTTTGAATACACAATAGTGTTGGAATGTTTAATATATATCATGAATTGTACACAACCAGACATAACATGTGTTATTAGTAAGTTGAGTCGGTACATGAGTAATCCCAATAAAATTCATTGGATGGCAATACAAAGAGTTTTGGGGTATCTTAAATAACTAAAGACTACGCTTTGCATTATAATAAATATCATGCGGTACTTGAAGGATATAGAGATGCAAATTGGATCACAGGATCGAATGAAGTAAAATCCAGGAGTGGATATGTATTTACTATAGGTGGAGGAGCAGTCTCTTGAAAATCATCCAAACAGACATGTATTGCTCGCTCTACAATGAAATCTGAATTTATCATATTGGATAAAGCTGGTGAAGAAGCAGAATGACTCTGGAATTTCTTAGAAGATATTCCTTATTAGCCCAAACCACCAGCACCGGTATCTATACAATATGATAGTCAAGCTATAATAGGTAGGGCAGGGATCATGATATATAATGGTAAATCTCATCACATAAGATGGAGATATAATACCGTTAGAGAACTTCTGTCTAGTGGAATTATTGTTGTTGACTATGTGAAGTTAAAGGATAATGTGTCAGATCCACTTATAAAAGGCCTATCTAGAGAAGGAGTTAAGAGTACATCCAAAGAAATGGGTTTACGGCCTAGGACAAGTCAGCATGTGATATGAGCACAGTCATAAAGATGGACATTTTTGAGTGTGTTGAATGCAACCTACGGAGTGTACGAGTTGAAGTGTGAAAAAGGCTCCAAAGTCGCCCCTATATTGCACTCCATGGGTGCCATTTTATCCATTTAACACTAAGGGGTACTTTTGTCATTTTATCTATTATTTATATTAGCCTATATAAAGAACATATTAGGTTTCATCTCATTAGTTTTTTGTTGAATATTGTTGAAAGAACACATCTCTTGAGAGAGAGGATCTCTAGGCCTAAACTAGGACATGAATAAGTGTGGATTCACTTGTGATTGTGTATTTCTTGGAAATATTGGTGCTTGAGCAGTGGAGTCCCTCTTGTGTCACGTAAGAGTGTGGTGTTGCTATTGTAAGTCTCAGGGGTCCTTAGATTTAATACATCTTTGGGTTCTTAACCTTGTAATAGTGTATATCTCACTTCCTATCTTTACATATCATGTACTAATTGTGTAGTCTAGTGAACTGTTTGGTTATTGTTGTTCTTGTAATTTTGTAATCGTTGGATTGTTGTTATTGTAGTGTTTTTCCTCTCGTTATTGTTGTTTATATCTTGTTGTTGTTAGTGTTTTTGGTGTCATTTACACCTTATTTCTTGCTGTTGTTAGAATCGAGATTTGGTGTTTGTTGTGCTCTCGGGCCTCCCTTTTTTGTGGATTATTTTTGGTTTGTTTTTTATATGTACCAAATTTGTATCATATCATTTGGTATTAAATAATGTCTTGATCTTGTTCTAACAAGATCAATCTTGGGCCTGAAAGTTGAAAACAATAAAAAAAAACAGTGTTCTTGAGCTTGGATCTTGGCCGAGAAGAGTGTTCTTGTTGTAGTGTTCTTGGCCGAGAGTTCCTTGTTGTTATTGTTGTTTTTTGCCGAGGAAAATAGTTTTTCTTGTTGTTGTTCATCTTGGCCAAAAATTTTGAGTCTTAGATCTACGAGTCCCTTTGTTTTTGTTTAGTTGTTTCAAGTGTTAGTTCTTATTCACTAACACCTTTGAGTCGATCTTGATTTGAGCTTCCTTGACTGAATTGTTGTTGAAATTGTTGAAGCCTTGGCTTTATGGTTAACTTTGTTGTTGTGGAATTTATAGTTGGATGTTGGTTATGTTGTTGGTGTTCTTGGAAGTTGTTGTGTTCTTGTTTATTCTTCACCCATTCATCTTTTGTTAAAACAAGAAAAGTTAATTTTAAATCTACAAAAGGTGAAAGGCAAGTTGTAGTAGTTGTTGGTGAAAGAACTAGTTCACATCACTCATAGACTTGACATCAACTTTTTTTCAATCACTTTTCCATATTTCAAGGAGCCTTATTTTGTGGAATTAGTACAAGTCAAATCTCACATTTTAAGTTGAATTTGAAAAGAGTTACAAGACTTGTGCTTTCCCTCCAAATACTAATTGTCTTCCATTCCAAAATTATAAGGATTAAAAATTTCAAGAATGGTGATTAAAACTTGTAGGACCTGGGGCCAATTAGAAGGTGACATATCATCAAACTACTGTTCACACAACAAATTTTGGCTTAAATTTTGATCTCTTAGCTTCATTTTGTTGAGTTCTTTAGTTTCGTTTGTTGATTCCAATACTAACTTACAAGCTAGTGACCATTTACTAAATTGTGAGTTGGTTTTGAAACTATTCTTAGTATTTATGTCCTTGTGTGTTTTTTTCTTATTCTTTGGAGTTGGTGTAAACATTTGGTTTACCTCTCAACACCTCACGGAGTTCAAGCAAGCATACAACACTTGTGAGATTGAGTGTGAGGAATCCGGGGATAATGAAATAAAGAGAAAGTGTGAGGACCTTTCTTTTACAACTAACTCATTTGTGGTTTTGTAGTGAAACTTCTTGGCTAAACTCAATTGAATTGGATAAGATTGAAGGCAAATCTCAAGATGGAGAGAAAGCCGAGGTGCAAAATAAAGATGTGGCCGATACTTGAATTTGTTGTGTTCTCGGTTTCTTATCATTTCGTGGGCTATTTTGGTTTAGTTGTGTTGTGAATTTGAGGTCAAATTCTTCTCAATATGGAGAGGATGGTACGGGTACGATCATGAAGATGGATGTTTTTGAGTTTGTTGAATACAACCTACGGAGTATACGAGTTAAAGTGTGAAAAGGGCTCCAAAGCTGCCCCTACATTGCACTCTATAGGAGCCATTTTATCCATTTAACACTAAGGGGAACTTTTGTCATTTTATCTATTATTTGTATTAGCCTATATAAAGAATATGTTAGGGTTTTAGCTTATTAGTTTTTGTTGAATATTATTGAAAGAACACATCTCATGAGAGAGAGGGTCTCTAGGCCCAAACTAGGACATGAACAAGTGTGGATTCACTTGTGATTGTGTATTGCTTGGAAACGTTGGTGCTTGAGTGGTGGAATCCCTCTTGTGTCACTTAAGAGTGTGGTGTTGCTATTGTAAGTCTTAGGGGTCCTTAGATTTAATACATCTTTGGGTTTTTAACCTTGTAATAGTGTATGTCTCACTTCCTATCTTTACATATCATGTACTAGTTGTGTAGTCTAGTAAACCGTTTGGTTCTTGTTGTTCTTGTAATCTTATAACCATTGGATTGTTGTTATCGTAGTGTTGTTCCTCTCGATATTATTGTTTATCTCTTATTGTTGTTAGTTCTTTTGGTGTCATTTACACCTTATTTCTTGATGTTGTTGGAACAAAGATTTGGTATTTGTTGAGCTCTCGGGTTTCCCTTTGTTTGTGGACTATTTTTGGCTTATTTTTGATACGTACCAAATTTGTATCGTATCAGCATGGCAGTAACTATACCTAGTAGAATGGAGATCCCAGGAGCTAGGTTCAAGGAGATCAAATGAAGTTGTGTCTGACAGGTTCAGCATTGTCAATATATCCAACCCATTCTCATGATGTAGGCAATTTTTAGTAAACAACAATAAGATGTAAGGTGTAAAGTCTTTTAATGATTATCTAAATTTGGCAGATTTGACCAAATAGTTTAAGATATAGGATTGAATGTTTAGAAATTACCTATGAGACGGATATGTGGAAGCCGCTTCAAGGAGAATGTTAGTAAAGGCCTATTCACTAAGCTCTCATGAGACCGGAATGTGTTCATGGCTAAAATGAACAAAACCGTGAGAACCATAAATGGTAAAAGGCTGATTGTGTGACATGTGTTTTCTAGGTGTACATTAAAGCTAGACGGTTCAAAGATATCAAATCTGTCGATTGACCGAGTGCATCCGATGCATGTTCACTACGGAAAGTTCAAAGAAAAATCACTTATCCAGATGCAATCAGTCTTTGCTTGATGATCACATACGTGTCCATTAAGTTTTACAAAGAGTAGTCATTCCTCATTCATATGGGGGATTTTTAGTTCAATTGGTGTGAATGGAAAATGAAAAGTTACATGGAAGGGACATAACTCTTTGAGTAAAAGACACACTATTTTGGGAAAAGGTATGACTGTTTGGATGGTTGTGGCTGTTCGAAAAAGACACACTCTTTCAAATGGACAAACATGACTGTTCAGAAAGGATACACATTTTCAGTGAACCATTAACACCTTTCAGAAGGGGCACTTAATGGCTATATAAACCTACATTTTTTCATAGGTTTAGTATGAATTTTTTCTGCACTTGAAAATGTTTCTTTTCTTCTAAAATACTCATGTGATCATCTAACTATTGAGTGAGTTCAAAGATAATCTGATCGTTGAGGCACCACTACAGTTGGATTGTTAAGCCATTTTATCCTGGGAGAAAAATTCTGCAACCTCGGGTACTTGATGGGAATTATTTCCTTAAGGACACGCCGTGAATTCAGAGGACTTGGATTTTTCTGCTTCATCTAATTCTCTTTAAAATACTGAAAACACACTTCTTTGAAAGGTCATTTTTGATCTTGTATTGAAGGTGTTGAAAACTTCATAAGTGTTCTTGATTTATTCTTGAACATGTGTTGAAGTTGTTTTGTCAAAATACAATTTTTTGTGTACCCTCAACAACATCAAATTCATATAAATCAAGACATCCTATGTGAGCCTCCATTTCATCCACCCTAGTCGAATATATGTTGTGTAAAGTCTTCATTAATCTCCCCATTTTCTTGGACTATTGACCCAAGGTACTTGAAGCTTCCCCTCTTGAGTTGACTTGGTCAGCAATCCTCACTTATGTTGATTTACTTGCATTCCAAGTACTCGTCTTAGTCCTTTTCAATCTGACCCCTTTCCACTCAAGGGTCTATCTCCAAACCTCCATCTTGTTGTTAACTTTGATGCATGTGTTGTCACTCAATACTATGGCATTTGAAAATATTATATACCATGGAACCTTGGATTATATGTTGCGTCTGTCCATCCATCATCAAGTCAAATTAAGACGGGCTAAGAGATAATCCTAGTGCAATCACATACGACTAAGAAGTGTTCTGAGTCTCCTCTCACCATTCTCCACCGGATCCTGATTCCCTCTTACATGTGCCACTAATCGGCTTAATATAAACCACAAATACGCTTAGGACCTTCAAACATCTCCACAGAGCCTCCTAGAAATAGACTTAACATATAGATTTTTCTTTTCATTTTCTATTTAGACCAAATACAAAAAATGTGGGGGGTGATACTCGATATGCGAGTGTTGTTTTTGGAAATTAAACTTCAAAAACTGACTTTGATATCATTTGTTGGGATCAAGCATTTACTATCACCTCGAGATGGCTTTCTGAATGAAAAAATATACTAAGTTACTATCATGCTACAATTATGTATAGCTGTTAGTTAAAGCATAACAAAGACAAAATGATATCAGGCCTCAAGCTAAATTCACAATGTGGTTCTAAGTACAACAAAAACTCTAAACCACATACAAACTTGTTAGTTGGGGACTAATGGTGGACACTAGAGTAATTTGGTATGCCGACTAAATTATTTTGAGATTGTAGTTCTTGGATTATAATTCTTGGACTAGTTTATTCCAACTGAGAAATGAGATAAAATAATTCCAAGTTGAATTGGATAATGTGGGATATCCTTTTATTAAGTCTGAGATAAATTTATCCTTGATAATTTATATCATCAACCAAATACAATATAAATTTTATCCTTGACTTAATCCTGGGATATCTGTCTTATCCGGCGTACCAAATAAACTAGGTACGTTGTATTCTGCCAAAACTGTAATGAGACAAAACTATCAACATACTGTCCATAGACTTCAATTCTAGATTAACTCCGTGTTAGTTCCCCCCCCCCCTCCCCCCGCCCCCCCCTAATGAGAGATAACAGGCTATGTGTAGCCTTGTTATGGTTCTTGTACATTTCGCACTTTGTGATAATAACATGCATCACATTGAATCGATTATCTCTAGAACTATAGAGTTCATTTGTTGTGCAATATCCCATTGGTGGTCTTATTTTAAACTATTAGAAGCTGCCACATTCTTAATTAATATCTTATCTTCTTTCAAGAGTTTGATTTTATTTCTAAACTTGCAGAATCATGGGAGAATAAAAAGAGAATACTTTGGTTATTGGTTTTTATTTCTCCTCACTACATCACAACAGGACATAATAAAACAATAAGTTATATACACTAACTACCGTAACCTAGAAGATACTATATAAAGTTTCATCATCTTATCTAAGATTTAAAGATTCTTTCTTTTTTTCCCGGTGAACAAGATTTGATGATTCAACTCAATCAGAATAATTGAATAAATGCTCTTAAATATGAATATACGCATGCTGACATGCACATTATTTTTAATGAGTCCATAAAGAGCAATGAATGAGACTTAGTTGAATTAAAGTATTATTCGAGGTGTCAAAGTGTTACCTTATATAGATTCATCTTGATATCATTTTTCTTTTCACTGAAATATAATAAACCCAAGTACTTGTTTGGTATGCTATATTTGTAACTCAAGCATAGTTGATTGCTTAGACATACACATTTAAGTTGTACTCAATTTTTTGGTGAACGATTTGACTGGTAAAATCACGTTGTTTTTGACTTCTTGAGAAAATGGCTTGTCGTGTTTACTAACCATATGTTTGGAGACTAAAGAAAATAGGAAATAGGGTGAATGCTTAAAAATATTTTGTTTTCATGGACTATAACATTGGTCGACTTAAATTCAGGTTCAGACTGTACATATTTTATATAATTTGTATGTGGGTGTTTGTGGATAGGAGATGTCACAACCCAACCGATTATGAGTGGCATCACCCTAACTCTACAGTGAGAGAATCATCTAAACTATTGAGGCTCATGAAGTTTTGGTGATTGACAAGGTAGCTGAAACATGTTAGTTGAAGTGGTCCACTGATATACAGAGTCAAGGATACAAGTCCACTGATACATGAAGATAAGAACGCTGATGCACCTGATATACTCAAAGCATTAGTCATGTTTGAAATAGAAGACATCGAGGTTGATTGCAACAATTGAAGATAAGAGAGGTTGAGATGAAGAAGGAATTCTACTTCCCAACAAATTCTGAAGAGTTGAGAGTTCCACTTGAGATAGAAGTTTCATATGATGAAGGACTCTTTAGAGAGTTGTGTTTAAATAGTGGGAGAGACATACACAGTAACTCACATACTTAAAAGCAAAAGGCAATTGGTAAATTGACTTGGCAATTAACATCTTGAAAGAACATGTAGTTGATCCTAGTTCTATTACTTGGAAAGTGAGGTGTCTTAGTTTCTATGTATTAGGTTTGGTTCTTGAGTTGTAATATTGATGTAATTCTAGGTTCGGTGAAGTATAAACTGAATTAGGATTAATATCTTCAAGTTTGGGAACTTGGAGACTTGGGAATATATACCTTGGGAGGTTTGTGTGTTCTGTCGAAGTAGGAGTTAGCATTTATAATTCCTAGATTACATAAGTCTTTTAATTTGCTATTTATTGAGGCTCAAAGTTGCTTAGTGAAGTTTGGAGTGAAATCCTATGGAGGAACAGGTCGTGGTTTTTCATACCTTTTTGAGTCGGATGCTTTTTACATAAAACTCATTGTCTCATTTCCTTACTATTTTAGCATCGTAGAAATACGTTAGGCAACTTAATTTATTGATAGGTAATGTTAAGCTAAAATAAGTAAATCAGTCAAGCTCGTACTCTATTAATTGGTATCAGAGCAAGGTTATCTTAAAAGGGGTAAGCACCTAATATAAGATCATCATGATGAATTCCGCTTACCTAGTGATCACAGTGAAGGACAATCAATCACTCAACCACCACTTTTTGATGGTTCTCTTTTCATATGGTGGAAGGCTATAATGAAAATATTTCTTCAAGGAGAAGATTATGAGTTGTGGTATAGGATCACTGATGGACTAACAAATCCCATCAAAATGGTTGATGAATAGCAAGCCAAGAAGGTTAGAAGTAAATTTACTCCCGAGGATCTGACTGCATTAAGGAAAAATGCAAAGGCCAAAAATATCCTGATGTGTGAACTAGGTCGTGCTGAGTACAACAAGGAACCAAATTGCACCACTGCTAAACAAAATTGGGATGCTTTGGTGAATGCACACGAGGGAACCACTTATGTGAGAAAATTTAGAATTGCCTTGCTTTCATTGAATGTAAGGCTTTCAAATGAAAGAGAATGAATCACTAAATGAAATGATGGCAAGATTGACCTCTTTGACTAATAAGTTAACATCCTTAGGAAATGTTATCTCTACTGAGAAACAGGTAGAGAAGGTTTTGAAGGTCCTACCTAAGTCTAAGTGGAATGTCAAAGTCACAATAATTAGAGAAGAAAAGGACCTCACTAGGATGACTTCGGATGAACTAGTTGGTAACTTGAAAGCTTATAAAATGCAAATAGATAAAGTAAAGAAGGATGAAGCTGCTTCGGATAAAACTTTGGCCGTAAAGGCATCTGCTAGTGATGAGGATATTGAACTAGATGAGGAACAAGTTGCATTCATCACAAATAACTTTATTCAGTTCTTTAAAAAGAAGAAAGAAACAGGCAGCAAGAAGCGACCTAATGATAATCAGGCTGGATGCTACAAATATGGAAAGACTGATCATCAAATCAGGGATTTTCCTATCTGGGAGATTGAGTGAAGAAAAAAGAGAACTAAAAAAGAACTTAAATAAAAGGATAATAAAAAGGAAAAGAAAGAGTACGCTATTATAGCTACTTAGGAATCAGACTCAGATCGATGTTGATAAAACTGCACTCATGGCCATTAGTGATTCTATATGGAAGAAGAAGATGCAACCTCTGATGTAAGTATCCTTGAACTAAGAAAAGTTGCATTTGTTTTGAAAAATAAAGTTTGTTTTATTTATGAGTGCATTAATTGATGATTTCCGATAGCTAACCTCGAATAGGGATGAAATATTCAATAGTCTTGCAAGCCTAAAGTTTGATTGTATTGATCTAGAGGCTTGTAAAAACACTGTTGAAAATAAAAACAATACTCTAAAAAAACTGATTAGCAAACTTGATTCATCAAACCCTATTCTCAAATCTAAAGTTCTAAAACTATCTCTTTCTAAAAAGGGAAAAAAGGTCAAGAGTGAAGAACAAGAAAAACTGAGTCAGAGCTAATTAAGTTTAAACATGAATGCTTTTGTGAAAAAAAAGTGAGAAAATTAATTCAAGAAGTATCCAAACTAAAAATTGATCTTGAAGGAGCAAATAGATGAACAAATTCCTCTAGAATGATTCAAAAGTTGAGTGAAAGAACTCACAATGAAAAGGTTGGATTAGTTTTTTACAAAAATTCTAATGCTACAATTGATTTGTGCTATATATATGGAAATCTAGGAAATCTAACCACTGAATGTCCAATTGCTGCAAAATGCCGATTTAGAAGCACAAACCTAGACAAGGAATATGAATCCCTATTATCACAGGCTAATAGGAAGAGAGTCAAAGTTGGTCAGAGAAATAGGTCACACAACATGTTGCCTCGATGGTCCAGAAGGACTTTCTTCATTCTTTTAATAATAATAAAGGACCTAAGCTTATTCAGGTTCCTAAAACTAACCCTTGAATTATTTTATAGGTGAGAGTGAAAGAAGGAAAGTCACACTAGTACTTGGATAGTGCTTGCTCAAAACTTATGACTGGAGATAAACAAAAATTTCTTTCACTCTCTAAAATTGATGAAGGGGGAGGGTCATTTGGTGATGGTAAAAAGAGTATTGTTACTAAAGTTGGAAAGATTGGCAAATCTGAATCTAGAGCATTGTAAGATGTCTATATTGTTGAAGGACTAAAGCTTAACCTGCTCAACATCTCTCAATTATGTGACAAATGTAATAAAGTAACTTTTACTTCTGCATGTTGTAAGGTCAATATGATAGATACCAAGAAGATTATTCTGACTCGAAGAAGACACAAAAATATATATAAAGATGATATTATAGGGACGCCTGGGAGAAGACTAACTTGTCTAAGTGAAATTGAAAATTATACCCTCCTTTGGCATAAAAGACTTGGACATGCATATTTGAAGCAATTAAACAAACTAAATTCTAAAGACATGGTGCTAGGCTTTCCCAAAACCAAGTTCAAAGAAGAAAATATTTGTATTTCTTATGTAAGGGGGAAGCAAGTAAGATCATCTTTCAAACCAAAAGGCTATGTCAGCATAACCAAGTGTCTTGACCTATCCATAAGGATCTTTGTGGACCAATGAGAGTACAAAGTAGAGGAGGCAAAATATATGTTTTTGCAATTGTTGATGACTATTCAAGATTTACCTGGACACAATTTTTAGCTTTCAAAGAAGTCTCCTTTAATGTCTTTTCTATCTTTATTAAGAAAATAGAAAAGAAGCGAGGCACTTCCCTAATTTCCATAAAATCTGACCATGGTACTGAATTTGAATATGCAAAATTTTTGAAATTTTCTTTATCCAATGGTATAGATCATAATTTATCTACTCTTAGAACACCACAATAAAATAGAGTAGTATAAAGGAAAAGTATGACTTTGGAAAGTATGGCTAGAAAAATGATGCTTGTAGGTAACCTTGCAAAAAATCTCTGGGATGAGGCCATAATTACTACTAGTTACATTATGAATAGATGCATAATTAGGCCTATCTTATAGAAAACTCCAAATGAGTTACTCAAAGGCATAAAATCTAATATTTCTCACTTTAGAACCTTTGGTTGCAAATATTTCATTCATAATAATGAAAAAGATAATTTGAGAAAATTTGATGCAAGAAGTGATGAGGGAATCTTCCTAGGATATTCTCACCATAGTAAAGCTTATAGGATCTTAAATAAAATGAAAAACTATGTTGAAGAAAGTGTGCATGTTGTTTTTGATGAATCTTGTGCTAAGAATAATATGCAGGATGAAAGTGAAACTAAAGGATAAGAGATGGAATAGGTTTTATGACGTGATCCAACTGCAGAACAAACTGGAGGCACTTTAACAGGGGGAACTGCACCACTATCAACTCCATCTCAAGCCATTCACATGAGCCTATTAGCTCATAAGGGTTGATTTCAAATGGTTAAAAGTGTCAAAGATCTCATCCTAATGTCCTCACTGAACTTAGTTTTGGGATTACAATAAGATTAGGACTATAGAATTTGTGTGCCTTTAAAGCCTTTATATTATTGATTGAACCAAAAAAGGTGAATGGGGCACTTTTTGATGCAGACTGGATCATTTCCATTCAAGAGGAGCTTCACCAGTTTGAGAAAAGCAAAGTGTGGCACTTAGTACTACCCCACCTGACAGAACTATAATTAGAACTAAGTGGGTCTACCGAACAAGGTAGATAAACATAGAACAGTAACAAGGAACAAGTAAAGACTGGTTGTCCAAGGATGCAATAAAAAAGAGGACATTGACTATGATGAGACATTTGCCCCTATGGCATGACTCTAAGCAATCTGGATTCGTTGCATACAACGAATTTATTATTTATCAAATAGATATAAGGAGTACATTTCTAAATGGCTGTCTTAAGGGGGAATTATATATGAAGCAACCACCTGGATTTGAAAATACTGAATTTTTTAATCATGCGTAAAAGCATTACAAAGCCTTGATGGATTAAAACTAGCTCCTAGCGCTTGGTGTGAAAGACTATCAAAATTCATTTTGTATCATGGGCACACAAGAGGTAAAATTTACAATAATCTCTTCTTAAAAACTAGTGACAAGGATTTTGTAATCATATAGGTTTATGTGGATGACATCATTTTTGGCTCAACTAATATCAACATGATGAGTGACTTTTCAAAACTCATGAGTAGTGAATTTGATATGAGCATGATGGGAGAATTAAACTTTTTTGAGAGTTCGCAAATTACATACTTTTGTTGGTACATTAATATATCAACAAAAGTATGTAAAGAAACTTCTCAAAAGGTTCTCAATGGAGGAAACCAAAGGGATAAGCACTCCTATTGTCCCTGCCACAAAAGTGGACATGGATGAAATAGGTTCATCAATGGAGCAAAATCTCTATAGAAGGATGATTGGGTCTCTATTGTATCTTACTATAAGTAGACATAATGTTGTATTTAGTGTTGGATTGTGTGCAAAGTTTCAAGAAAATCCCAAGGAGTCTCACCTTAAGTCTGTGGAGAGAATCTTTAGATATTTCAAGGAACCATTGATCTTGGTCATTGGTATCCTAAAGGCAAAAATTTCAAATTGGTAAGCTATGATGATGTTGACTATGCAACTTATCTTGTAGATAGGGGAAAATCACCACAGGTATGATACACTTCCTTGGATCATGTTTGATCTCCTGGTCCACTAAGAAGTAAGACTTTGTAGCCTTGTCAACTGTTGAGGCTGAGTACATTTTTCTAGATCATGTTGTATGCAATTGCTATAGATAAAATAACAACTACAAAATTTTGGTATGAATGTTGATTGTGTTCCAATTTATTGTGACAACACTAGTGCCATAAATATTGCAAAGAATCTAGTTCAATATAAGAGAACTAAACATATTAATATTAGAAATTATTTTCTTAGAGATAATGTTGAGAAAGGTTAGATATCACTCATGTTTTGTTCCACTAAAGAATAAATTACTGACATTTTCAGTAAAGCAATAGGAAGAGAACATTTTGAAAAGAGCAGGTTAGAATTAAAAATGATTAAAATTACATGACCTACCCTCAATGATTTGCAAGAAAAGATTCTTATTACATATCAATATTTTGGCTACTCATTTCAGTCTTGCACATTTAGTTGTGTGTCCCAATTCCAGTGTGATGTTAGTTTAATTGGGTTATGTTTTAGTTATGTAGAACTAGAGAAAGCTTAAAAAGTAATGGAGCTCATGGATTTTGCTAGGTATGATTTACTTGAGTTATTAATTGAGTAAGCATTTTGGAATGGCTAAGAACTTGTGTTCCACATATTTAAATGACTTTGTAACTGGCGTCAAAAGTCTTTCTTCTGTGTAAAAAATTATTGCTGACCTCAATCAATGTCGCTTTTCCTACTCCTCATCATTCACTTCTGACGCCCCCATTCACTCCTATACGTTTTGACTTCCTCTTTTCCACTTTAAACTCCCTTCCCCACTACATCTATATTAACCCTCAGTCATTCACCCTTCACCATCATCTTTTCTTCTCTTTTTTAATACTCTCACCTGGTCTATTCTTAAAGAACTACTTTTCAATGGATTCTCAAAATTCATCCTCCCTAATTCAAGATGACTCTACTACATCCTCATCCACTCCAAAATCACCTTTTCGTGAACTTACCCTTCAACCTGATATAGCCAATACTCCACAAATCTCTTCCTCTCTTCCTTTTAAAATATCTAATTTTTGGGCTTGGAATGATTTCAGATCAATGCTACACTCGTTTGCCACTTGACCATACCCTTAGGTATTAAAAGCAAAATTCAATGAAAATTAAATTAATTTATTTTGAAAATTCAAAATAAAAGTAAGTAATCACTAATCACCACTAGTTATTCCCATTTCTTGCTCTAGACAAGGCGTACAGTTTACTGATTATGAATTTGTGAATATGGGTATGTTGACTGATTGGAGAAAGAATAAAATCAAAATTGATATGTTTGTTTATTGGAAAAAAGAAATTTAGGGGGATATATATCTCTTTAACAAAGTGTATTACATTTATATAATATGATTGAAATGTGAATGTAGATTATGTGTTACTCTTCCTTGGATATTAGCATCTTAATAGCAAGTGAGCTAGAGATTGAAACGTTGAGCTTGAGTAGATTCAAAATAAGAGTGCCTTAAGAGCTAAGATATTTCAAAGACATATTATATAGTTTAGTCAATTGTCAAAAATATATTTGAATTATTATAGTGTAGTATACGTGCTTTGCATGTGTATGTCATGTCAAATAATAAAATCATACACAAGAAGAACAATAGTATTAAAACATAGAATCAGCATAAAAATAAATGTTAAATGTCAATATTTTTTTTGGTTATTCTTAATGACATTTTGAAGGGTTTTCATGATGTTTCTTTTTGATATATTACATGTGCATGTTTGAGGCACATTACCGACAGTTTAAAAAAAATTAAAAATTTGAATTCAAACCGAAAATCAAAATGAGAACAATTTCATAGATATAAAAAGGAAAACTTAACAATTCAATTCCTACTTTTGGCCTTTTCAAATATCCTCTTGCATAAAAATTAACTCAAAATTTTTAAGACATGCCATAAAACAACATTAATTGATGAAAATTAGAAAAATAAAAAATTCTAATTTATGCTTTTGCATTTCACTAGCTGCCTCCTTTCTTTCTTCAACAGGAAAATACTTTCGAATTTTTTTTGTTAATTCTTATCCCTTTTTGTTTGATTTTTCTTTCGCTCTATTTGTTTTCTTTTTGACTTCCTCTAAAAGAATAAAATTCCCTAAAAAAATTAATTTAAAAAAAAAGAGAAGAAAAATAATTCAAAATCACTGGTATGATTAACTTAAATTTCCATTAGAAAAAGACTATCTAGTGCTCCTTATAAAAGAACACTTCATTTTAGGGTTTGAATTTTGAGATATTTGATTAAGAGTAATAAAATCGTAACCATTTGACCATACTCTTAGGCGTTAAAAGCAAAATTTAATGAATATTAAATTAATTAATTTTAAAAATTCAATATAAAAGTGAGTAATCACTAATCACTTTAGTTCTTCCAATTTATTGTTTTGGAGAGGACGTATAGAAAGTTGGTTGTAAATTTGTGAATTTTGGTAGGTGGATTGATTGGCTTTCAAAAGGCCACGAAGGCCAACATACTATATTCTCTACTCATGATTTTCTTTGGAGAAAGAATAAAATGAAATTTGATATGTTTTTTATAGGGAAAAAGAAATTTGGAAGGTTATATATCACTAGAAGAAAGTGTATTTGATTTATATAATATGATAGAAATGTAAATGTAGATTATACATTCTTCTTCTTGAGATATTAGTGCCTTAAAAGTGAGTGAGTTAGATGTTGAAATGTTGAACCAGAGTATATTTGAAATAAAACTATCTTAAGAGTTAAGATATCTCAAAGACATATTATATTGTTCTGTCAATAGTCAAAAATACATCAAAAATACATTTGAATTATTACTAGTGTGGTGCATGTGCTTTGCACGTGTATCTTACATCAACTAATAAAATCCTAAACAAGAAGAGAAATGTTTTGTAAATATAATATCAATTTAAAAATAAATGTTCAACATCATTTTTTTTTGTTATGAGTTTTCTTTTTGAAATACTACATGTGCATCTTTGGTGCACGTTATGGCTATTAAAAATGAGGAACCACAAATTTGACTTTCTTTTATGAAAAAAGGTCAATTCTAGCAAACATAAAATCAAAAATGATAACAATTTCATAGATATAAAAAGGGGATAAACCAGTCAATTCCTATTTCTGGATTTTTCAAATATCTCCTAGCACAAAATTTAACTCAAAAATTTAAAACATGCCATAAAACAACAATAGTTTGATGAAAATTACAAAAAAATATAAATTCCTAATTTGTGCTTTTGAATTTTAGTTACAGCCTCCTTTCCTTCTTCAATAGACAAATAATCTTAAGTTTTGTTTTTGGTTAATTCTTATCCCCTTGCTATTTGATTTCTCTTCCACTTCATTCTTTCGTTTTCAATTCCTCTGGAAAAAGCCCAAAACTATATTTAATTATAAAAATAAGAGAAGCAAAGAATCTAGGGCCATTGATCCGATTAACTCAGACTCACATTAAAAAAAATATCTAGCATTCCTTATAAAAGAATACTGCATTTTAGGTTTTGAATTTCAATACATCTAATTAAGAATGATAAAATCCGAACCATTTGATCGTGCCCTTAGGTATTAAAAGAAAATTTCAATGAAAACTAAAGTAATTGATTTTAAAAATTCAAAATAATAGTGAGTAATCACTAATCATCACTAGTTCCTCTCATTTCTCGCTCTGGAGAAGACATACAGAAAACTAATTGTGAATTAGTGAATATGGGTATGCTGTCCGGTTGGCTTTTCAAAATATATGAAGGATAATATACTTATATTCTCTACTCATGATTTTATTTGGAGAAAGATTAAAATTAAATTTGATATGTTTGATAAATGGAAAAAAGAAATTTGGGAGGACATATATTGTTAGAACAAATTGTATTATATTTATATAATATGATTGAAATGTGAATATAGATTATACGCCATTCTTCTTGGAATATTAGTGTCTTAAAAGAGAGTGAGTTAGAGATTGGAACGTTGAACCAGAGTACATTCGAAATAAAACTATCTTAAGATTTAAAGATATATAAAAGAAATATTATATTGTTCAGTCCACCGTCAAAAATATGTTTGAATTATTACTAGTGTAGTGCACATGCTTTGAACGTGTATCTTACATCAACTAATAAAATCATATATAAGAAGAACAAAATTATTTAAATATAACATCAATTTAAAAATAAATGTTCAACGTCAATATTATTTTTCGGTTATTCTTTTATGTCATTTTTAAGGTTTATCATGAGTTTTTTTATATATATTACATGAGCGTTCATTTTTGGTGCACGTTATGGCTCTTAAAAAAAGAATCACAAATTGAATTTTCTTTTTTGCAAAAAAATGTCAATTCTAGCAAACATAAAATCAAAATGATAATAATTTCATATATTTAAAAAGGAGGATAAACAAGTCAATTCCTGCTTTTCTCATTTTCAAATATGCCCTTGTACAAAATTTAACTCAAAAATTTTAAACATGTCATAAAACAAAACTAATTTGATGAAATTTACAAAAAACTTGAATTCCTAATTTGTACTTTTGAATTTCATTAGCAGCCTTTTTCAACAGGCAAATAATCTTGAATTCTATTTTTTGTTAATTTTTATCCTCTTGCTATTTGATTTTTCATCCACTTCATATTTTTTCTTTTTGACTTCCTCTAAAAAAAACCAAAAATGAATTTAATTATAAAAAGAAGAGAAGCAAAGAATGTAGGACCATTGGTCAGATTAACTGAGATTCACCTTAAAATAAAGTTATCTAGCATTTTTTTTATATAAAAGAACACTTATTTTAGGGTTTGAATTTTGAGAAATCTAATTAGGAATGACAAAATCCTAACAATTTGACTGTACCCTTAGGTGTTACAAGCAAAAATCAATGAAAATATATCACGATCCAAAAATGAGGATCATGATGGCACTTGTTGCCGTGTACCTTGACAAGTAAGTCTATCATGTAAATCGATACACGAATGAAAAAGGAAAGGAAAGCAATGCTCAAGGTAAGGCTTCTAGAATGAAGCTAAACCATACAAGTAATCATAACAATGCGGAAAGAACTTATCCAAAATACTAATCATGCCCAAAACCAGGTGTCAATAGTGTGAGAACTACTAATACAATCCAGGAGTCAAATATATCAGAAAAATAACCACAAAGGAATAATATTTGTCTTCGAATAATAATAAAGACATAACTATTATAGAAAGATAGAGGTGAACTTCAGAGGCATGAATGTCCAACCGCTACCTAGGAAAATCCAACAATCGCCCGAGTTAAGCAAGCTGAGGCGCACTCGAGCTAGGCCCTACACTGAAAGGGCGTAGAAGGAATGAGTATAGTCCACTTGTACTCAATAGGTATCATAGGCCGACCAAGAAAAGTAGTAAATAAAGCATACAAAATATACACTAAGGACACGTCACCTGCAATTAGAAAATGTCCCACAACGGTAGCCCACACTGCTTGCACTAACAGTTCTAATATATTACATATATTGTAACATCACAACTAGATAGAATGCAAGTATGCAATATATCACATATAAGTAGAACAAGGGAGAACATACATATACAAGATCATCAAATACAAGTAAAAGAAGATAAGACAATTACATAATGACAAGTCAACATGGCAATATAACACAGTATAAACATAATAAAGTAAGTAAAATGTATATGATAATGATGATGATGATGTACGAGGTCGTCACACAACCTCCATGATTGTCGCACAATCCCTGTATACACCTACGGAGGAAAGTCTCATAACACAGGACCCATGGGGGGGGGGGTTCATAAACCCGTATACAATCCACACATATCATATCTTATTTTTGGCACATTCCTCAAAAAATTGTTATGCTTGTGTTTCTCAAATACTGTCATGTTGGTACCAATGTTTCATGATTGAGTATGATATAAAGATGTAATGCTCACAACCAATCATAATCAGTATTTTCATAACCAACCATATGATATATTTCCACTATCAAATACATGATATATTTCCACAACCAATCACGCTGATATATTTTCACAACTATGTGAGCCAACATTCACTAATTATCTCCGTTTTATTCATGAATTTCTACATCTCATATGCTAATAAAGTATTAATATAATCATAATACGTCAATGGTACCACATTAAGCATCTTAAACAATATAATTATTCACATGTATTCAAGGCTATCAACATTATATAGGACCCCACACAGTCATACATATCAGATAATATCTCAATTTTAACAATTACATCACATATAGGACCCACACGGGCACAACACATAGATAGAAATTTTTCATGATTAAATCCTACCCTTAACATGCATTTTGTATCATCATTTACTACCCAGCCCAGTCTGAAAGAGTTAAGTCATAACCTACCACAAAAGCAGAAATCGATCCGCTACATTTTGAACTCACGACCTTACTTTTTCACGAACAATCCTGAACTCTACTAACAACATAAAATATGAAATATATGCATCAAAATTAAATCAACGACACCTATATTGACTATTTTTATTTCGGGGTCAAAATGGACCCCTGGAATGGGTTTTCGAAAAAAAAAGGGTAAAATTAAACTCTACTTGGGCCAAAAACTGCTATATATATTGCAGAAGATCTGCACAAAAAGTTGTTTTTTTTAAAGCCTAATCCGAACTTCGACGAGGTGTTCGACATTCATTTGGAGCATGATATATGCAAACGAGTTATAAAACCATACAAAATTCTACGTTCTGAATGCGTTGGCAAAGTCGGATTTTCGAAAAACATTATTTTCAAAAAGTTGACCCCCGAAATCCAAAATCGCAATTTTCTAAATCTAGGACCAAAATAAGATTTAAAATCCATAAATAACATCAAATATCTTACACCATAAAATCGACCCTTCGAATCTTGTAGCAAAGTAGGATTTTCCATCCGAGATTATTTCAACCAAACGTGGGTCCCACACCCATATTTTTGATTTTTAAACTTTTTGATTAATAGGTCGAAATAAGATCAGGTGCACCGGGACCCGAACCAAAGGTCTAACTAGCCTAAAATTGATATTTTGGAGTTGTTGGCACATTTCATTCATCCATCCATTGCACGAATAAAAAAATATCTCCATAAGTCTAAAATAAGGCTATCGAAGTCATAAAAAATTAATATCGCATAAATGGTACCAAAATGCATAAAAAAATATGTCAATCACTCCCATACCCCTGAAATTCCTTAATGCAACAACGAGGATGTAACGACCTGGTTTTCTGAACCAAAATACTAGACGGTGCTCATGACCCCAAAGGACCACAAGCTAACCCATGATTGATATTTGTATCTGTACACTGCATAATATGATATAATATTGCGGAAACATATACTGAAAGGCCATAAGGTTCAATACTAAACATAATCTAAATAATGATAATATCTGAATAAAGTAGTATCATAATACCAAAACAAAATTGAAATACTGAAGTCTGAAACATGATAGTCTGAAAACACTGTAATCGTTTGAAAGCCTCTAACTATCTGAATACTCTAAGTAAGGAGTTGATGGAACATGTCCCAAACTAAATCCGTCAACTGAAAACTAAACTGAAATGATAAAATAAAATTACATCCTCGGAGAATGAGGACTCACTGCTAAAACTCTGAGTACTGGAATGCTACTACTGCTGCTGATCTGGAAGTTGTGTCTCTAAACCTATGGTGTAAAATAGAAAGAAAAACCATAACACAAATGTGTCCATTGGAATATACTGAGTATGCAAGTGAGGTAGGCTGAATAGATGGGGTTTATATGCATGAACAATAATAATAACTGACTGACTATTATGAGCGTGAGAATACATGCATGAGACATAATAACTAATACTGATACCGTGAATACACGATTACTGGATCTGAATATTGATGATATGATGTACTAATAACTGATATAACTGCTAACATGAGTGACTGTATCTGACAGTCTTGAATCTAATAAAACTATCTGAGATTCGTACTGTATCTGAGTTGACTGTATCTGACTATTCAGAAATCTGAAGAACTATCAGAGTTTTTTTACTGAGACTAATACTAAAATTGTGGGAAGTATTCATTTAACCGACATGCCCCAAATGTGTTATAATAGCTGAGACAGGGTCTAATCTGTGCCCAGATTGGATGGGTGTCAATACCGTGTCACTAATAAAGATAAGCTGTGGGTAACCCTCATCTGATAGTGTCCCAAAAAGAGAATGGTCGGGCCCTCAAATGATATTTATTATCCACCTCATCAACCCTCATCTGACAGTGTTGATGTTTCAACCTACGCTGGCTACATAATTTTGGAATGCAAGGATAACTACAAAGAATCACACCCTCATCTGACAGTGTGTGTTCCCATTATTGGGTTAACTCGATGCTAATTTCTACTCCTATCTGAAGATAATGAACATGATTAACTAACTGTACATGGGCTGAGTTACTGAAGTCCTTTGATTGAAGGAATAATACTACTATCTGATAAATGACTGAGATCATGAGAGTTCTGAGATTTCTTGTGTCATATGACTGACTGAGTTTTATGGAACATGAATTGACTGAGATTATTGTGAAAAAATGACTTGGCTCTAGGCACACAACTATATTTTTTGGGTACAAGTACCCCCAGGACTTGATGGAAGGAAACTGACACCACATTACACTTCTTAATCATAGAAATAGAGTTCACAGTTCATAATGCCATAGATAAGGGATTTCATGCTTCACAAGGTTATCATATTCTTGATCATGGAAGGGAATGCATATAACATGTAAATACTTTCATGGTTTCAACATCATTAACAATTTATAACACAACAATCAATACATAACTATAACATGGAATTTGTGTTGTATCATAAGGGTTAGCATGGATTTGTCATTTAAGTACTATTGAGTCATAAGAAACATGATTTTATCATTCTAGGCATTTTATCAAACACCTTACATGCACACTTTATGGCATAGGTGAAATCATCAATTTAACTATCTTAAACCACCCCAAAACTCATGGGTTTCAACTAACATGCTCACACACTTCATAGAAACACATTAAGATACCATCTTGAATCACCAATAACAACCATCAACATGAACATAATCATTCAATACAAAAAAAATCATAATTTATTATTTAAAACTTGGTTTTTGAGATCCACGAATGAAAGGAATCCATGGATGAACACTATGCATACCTTAATGGAAAGTTCTTTGAAAACTCTCAGTGAAATCGCTTGGTTTTGGGTCTTCAAATTGAAACTCTTGCTCTTGTTCTTGAGAGGATTTGATGAAAAAAAGTATGTTTTGGTGTTCTGAGGTCGTAATCACGTGTTTAGGAGCTTATATATGGGTGGAAAAGGACCAAAATGCCCTTCAAAATACAGAGGTGGAATGCTGAAAAACTGGGCACCCACCGGAGTTCCAGGGCGCCACCTAGCTAGTCCCCCGCTCTAGCCAGGATGGCGCCTTACTTAGAGCGGTGCTCTAGGATGGGTGGCACGGGCAGATCGCCCTGAGCTACTGGTTTGGGCACCCAAACATGCCCTTACGCTACTCCAAAGTTTCTAAAACTCTCCCAGGATGTACTACGACCTTACCCCATCGCAACACAACATGAAAATTGGAAAACGGAGGTCGGAAAGGTCGTCAAATAAATCCCCAAAGTTTGGAGGTCTAAAATGAGACTAGGTCTAAAATGAGACTAAATGCTTAAAACTTAGCTAAAATTTTCTAAGTGTTGGACCTTATATTGAGCTTCAAGGAGCTAAACGAGCTAAATTTAAACACAACATTTTTGTGGGGTCTTACAATATCTCCCCTTTGAGAACATTCATCCTCGAATGAGACTGACTGAGAGGGGAAACAATAAGATGAACATAACCTGGACATAAATGACTGAACATGATCTCATGGATGACATGACTAATAAACTGAATATACCGTACTAAAAATGCATATCTGATGCATGTGGAACTGATTCATAAATGTATGGCTGAGGTTTCTGATAACTGAAGTTCTCACAATGAGAATGCATGTATGATGTATGATTTTATACTAAATAGATACATGTATGCATGACTGAATATGCAATGGCACTTGATACCAAGTTTGTGATGAAACATGAGTATGAAACTGAATACCAAGTTGTACTGAATACTGAACATAAAGCTGAATAAGCTTAAGGAAAATAATTACCTTGAACTTGATTTGAATTGGTGGAGAAAAGGTGATTTAGTACGTATGTCTGCTTCTTCTTACCAAGTAGCTCCCTCAACGGACTGATTTTGCCAAAGAACTTTGACTAGAGGAACTTCTTTGTTCCTCAGCGTACGAGTCTGATAGTATAGAATTTTGACTGAAATTTCCTCATAGAAGAGACTTTTCTGAACATCAATGCTATGGATGGGGACTACGATTGATGGATAACCTATGCACTTCTTAAGTAGAGAGACATGAAAGACTGGATGAACTGAGGCTAGATCTGAAGGAAACTCGAGACCATAAGCTACCTTGTCAAAATGACTGAGAATCTTTAAGGGACTGACATATCAGGGACTGAGCTTCCCTTTATTGCGGAATATCTTCACTCCCTTCATGGAAGAGATATTGAGATAGACATAATCAATAATCTCAAAATCGAGATCCTTCCTATGCACATCTGCATAAGACTTCTGTCGGCTCTGAGCAAATCGGAGTCTTTCTCTGATAAACTAGACCTTTTCTAAGGCATCAAATACTACTGAGGCCTCACTAACTTCAAACCAACCAACTGGAAATCTACATATCATACCATAGAGATCTTCGAATGGAGCCATATGAATACTAAAATGATAGTTATTATTGTATGCAAATTCAATCAAAGGTAAGAGGTCATCCCAACTACCCTTGAAATCAATTGTGCACTCCCTTAGCATATCTTCTAGAGTCTGAATGGTCCTTTCTGCTTGAATATCTATCTGAGGATGAAAGGCTGTACTGAGATGAACTTGCGTACCAAGACCCTTTTGGAATGCTTTCTAGAAGTGAGAGGTGAACTGGGTACCTCTGTCTGAGATGATAGATAAAGGAACACCATGTAATCTGACCAACTCCCTGATATAGAGTTTAGCATAATCCTTGGCTAAATAAGAGGTATAAACTGGAAGGAAATGGGCTAATTTGGTCATTCTATCTAGAATGACACCAACTGAATCATGCTAATAACGAGTTTGAGGCAAACCCATCACGAAGTCCATGTTCACTTCTTCCCACTTCTAAGTAGGAATGGTGAACTCCTTTATGGAACCACTAGGCTTCTAATGCTCTATCTTAACCTACTGACATGTAGATCACTTAGCCATGAACTCTGCAACATCTCTTCATCCCACTCCACCAATAGATCTCCTGCAAGTCGCGGTACATCTTAGTAGCCCCTAGATAAATAGAGTATCGTGCACCATGGCTTCTGCAAGAATTCACTTCCTCAATCCATCTAAACCTGGAATACACAGACTACACTAACAACGAAGAACACCAACTCCCCCTTGGGAGAAAATCTCTACTTTTTGATCTGTGACTGACTCTTTTAGCTTGACAAGGCTGGGATCTCTGTCTTACTTTTCTTTTACCTCAGAAACTAAAGATGATTCTGAACTACTCTAAACATCTACACCACCTTCTGAAGAATCAACTAAGCGAACGCCAAGTCTGGCAAGATGATGGATTTCCTGAGCTATATTCTTCTTATGATCTTTAATATGAGTAACACTACCCATGGACAGTCTACTGAGAGCGTTGTCCATAATGTTGGCCTTGGTTGGGTGGTAAAGGACACTTATGTCATAATCTTTCAAGAGATCTAACCACTTTCTTTGACGAAGATTGAGATCTTTCTGAGAAAAGACATATTGGAGAATCTTATGATCTGTGAAGATATCCACATGAACTCTGTAGAGATAATGCCTTCAAATCTTCAAGGAAAATACTATGGTTGCTAACTCAATATCACGAGTAGGATAATTATTCTCATGGGGCTTTAATTATCTAGAGGCGTAGGCTATGACCTTACCATGCCGCATGAAAACACAACCTAAACCCACTCTGGATGCATCAAAATACACTATGAACCTATCTGAACCACCTGGTAATGCTAGAACTAGAGCTGAGGTGAGTCGAGTCTTCAACTCCTAAAAACTCTTCTCGCAAAGATCTAACCACTAAAACTTGACCTTCTTCTGAGTCAATCTAGTCATAGGGGATGCAATATAACAAAATCCCTTGACAAACCATCTGTAATAGCCATCCAAACCCAAGAAACTCCTGATATCTAATAGAGATATGGGGCGTGGATAGTTTTTTACCTCTTTGGTCTTCTGAGGATCTACTCTAATGCTATCACTGGAAATGATGTGGCCAAGGAATGCTACTGACCTTAGCCAAAATTCGCACTACTGAATTTGGCGAATAGCTGGTGATCTCTGAGAGTCTGAAGAACAATTTTGAGATGGTCTGAATGGTCTTGCTCACTGTGGGAGTAAATAAGGATGTCATCTATAAATACTATTATGAACATGTCCAAGTATTGCTTGAACACCCGGTTCATCAAGTCTATGAAAGTTCCAGGGGCATTGGTAAGACCAAAGGACATGATAAAAAATTTGAAGTGACCATACTGAGTACGGAAAGTTATTTTTAGAATGTCACATTCTCTGACTTTGAGATGATGGTAGGTTGATCTGAGGTCTATATTGGAGAAATAACTAGCACCCTAAAGTTGGTCAAATAAGTCATCGATTTTGGGAAGTGGATACTTATTCTTGATCGTGACTTTATTGAGCTAACGGTAATCTATGCACATCCTAAGAAAAACTGTCTTTCTTATGCACGAATAAGACTGGTGCACCCCACAGGGAAATATTGGGTCTTATGAATCCCTTATCTAAGAGATCTTTCAACTATTCTTTTAGTTCCTTGAGTTCTGTTGGTGCTATTTTGTATAGCAAAATAGATATTGAATGATTATTGGGAAGTAGATCAATACCAAAGTCTATTTCTCTTTCGGAAGCAATGCCTGGAAGATCTTCGGGAAAGACATCCAAATTCATTAACAATTGGGACTTATTCAAAACTGGGATATTTGGAACCAGAGTCGTTAACATGAATGAGATGGTAAGCACATCCCTTATATATCATTTTCTTTGCCCGAAGGTAGGAAACAAGCTGACCTCTGAAAGAAGAAGTGCTACCCTTCCACTCTAAGATGTGCTCATTTAGAAACTAAAATTAAACTACTCTATTTCTACAGTCGACTGTGGAATAGCAGGAATGAAGCCAATCCATGCTGAGAATGACATCAAAATCAGCCATCTCTAACTCGACTAAATCTTCTAAAGTGACTTTCTAAAATATCATAACCGGGCAATTCCTGTATACCCACCGGGCTATGATGGTTTTAGCCACTGGGGTAGAGATTAAAAAGGGCTCTACTAGAATTTTGGAACTGACTCCAAAATTGCCTGTTATATAAGGAGTAACAAAAGACAAGGATTCACCTAGATCTAGCAAAGCATAAAAATAAATATGAAAGATCTGTAATGTACCAGTAACGACATCATAAGAATTTTCCTGATCATTTTGGGTCTGAAGATCATAAATTCTATTTGGGCATTGCCCACTTGTAGTACTGGAAGTAGCACCTACTGGTTTGGGAGACCAAACTGAACCGCAGAACAGTTCTGCTAACCCCATTAACCTGATTGGGGACAATCTCTGACTCTGTGGCTTATCTTTCCATAACCAAAATAGATATCTCTACCAGCTCTACAAGAACCCTAGTGGTTCTTACCATAAGTCTGACAAATAAGATTAGTTCGGGCACTACTAATACTGCCTTAGGTCTTAGAGCCTGGCGCCCTATCCCTGTTTCCCTCTCTGAACTTAGAAATTAGAGCACTGGCTATAGAGGAAGATGGAACTGATGGCTTGGGATAAAAATGAGAATGGTTTCCTCCTTCTGATTTAGGCTGAGCAAAGTTGAAATTTCTTGACCTTTCTCTCTTGTTTTGCCTCTCCCTCACCCTACCTTTATTCTTCTTTATCTGTTAAGCATAAGTTATAAGCATGGCTAAAGTCATGTCGCTGTTTAGCATCGCAAACCTACATTCATTTACCATGCTGTCA
The DNA here is from genome assembly GCA_030864225.1 of Capsicum baccatum var. pendulum. Lineage (NCBI taxonomy): Eukaryota > Viridiplantae > Streptophyta > Magnoliopsida > Solanales > Solanaceae > Capsicum > Capsicum baccatum. The sequence goes on from CM061561.1 coordinate 198,155,710, forward strand.
TTCACCCCTAAAATGAACTTACTTATCTTAGCTCTATTGTCTGCACCCATATGAGGGGTATATATGGCTAATTGAGTAAACCTGAGAGAATAATCTTTCACCGTCATATTGCCCTGTTTGAGGTTGATGAACTGTAGAACCTTTTCCTCCCTCAGATCTTGGGGAAAGAATCTGTCTAAAAAAGCCATGACAAACTCCTCTCACTCTATAGGACCTGCATCATCTACCCTTTTAGACTTCCATTATTTGCAACAAGTATGAGCCACATCCTACAACTGATATGCGGCTAACTCAGCACTCTCAATATTAGTCACCCCCATGATATCTGTCACTTTTTGAATTTGATCAATGAATTCCTGAGGGTCTTCATCTGCCTTAGACCCGAAGAAGGATAGAGGGTTCATTTGGGTAAAGTCCCAAATCCTAGATGTAGCTGAATTGGCCATTGGGTTGGATGTAATGACAGCTGGTCGTTCATTCTGGGCAGCAACTAACTAGCAAGAGTGGTGAATGCGGTCCTGAACTCCGCATGAGAAACATGATCGCCCAAAGGTTCTTCGAGCTGAGGGGCTGACTGATTTCTTCCTTTAGGAGGCATATTCTGAAATAAGGCGAAGAAAAAGATTAGACTAAGATTGACTTGAGGTTATGCTCACTGGTACGACATGAATACTGAAAGAAAGAAAACTGCTCCTAAAATATTTTATATCCTCCAGTACATAAATGTGGCGCGCAACACACCTATATACAAAACTCTACTAGATGCGGCTTTAAGACTTCCTAGGACACTATTGAACCTGGATTTGATACCAAGTTTGTAATGCCTAGATTTTCTGAACCAAAATGCTACACGATTCTCATGACCCCGAAGGACCACAAGCTAACCCATGGCTGATATCTGTACCTATACACTGAATAATATGATATAATATTACAGAAACATGTACTGAAAGTCCATAAGGTTCAATACTGAACATAATCTGAATAATTATAATATCTAAATAAAGTAGTATCATAATACCAAAACAAAACTAAAATACTGAAGTCTGAAACATGATAGTCTGAAAATACTATAATCGTCTGAAAGCCTCTAACTGTCTGGATACTCTAAGTAAGGAGTTGATGGGACATGTCTCCAACTAACTCCGTCAACTAAAAACTGAAGTAAAATGATAAAATAAAATCACGTCCTCGGAGAATGAGGACTCACTACTAAAACTCTGAGTACTGAAATGTTACTGCTGCTGCTGATCTGGAAGTCGTGTCTCTGAACTTATGGTGTAAAATAAAAAGAAACACCATAGAAAAAATGCGTCAGTACATTGGAATATACTCAGTATGCAAGTGAGGTAGGCTGAATACATGGGGTTTATATGCATGAACAATAATAATAACTTACTGACTATCATGAGCATGAGAATACATGCATGAGATGTGATAACTAACACTGATACCATGAACACATGATTACTGGATCTGAATACTGATGACATGATGTACTGATAACTGATATAAATGCTAACATGAGTGACTGTATCTGATAGTCTTGAATATAATGGAACTATCTGAGTTCTGCACTGTATCTGAGTTGACTGTATCTGATAGTCCTGAAATTTGAAGAACTATCTGAGTTCTTTTACTAAGATTGATACTAAAACTATGTTAAGAATCCATTTAATCGACATGCCCCAAATGCGCAATAATAGCTAAGCTAGGGTCCTATATGTACCTTGATTGGAAGGGTGTCAATATCGCGCCACTGATAAAGATAAGCTGTGGGTAACCCTCATCTGATAGTATACCCAAAAGATAATGATGGGGTCCTCAACTGACAGTAAGAGAATGGTAGGGTGCTCAACTGACAGTACTTATCCAACTTAACATATATGTTTTAGAGAAAGAATAAAATGAAATTTATATGTTTGTTTTTTGGGAAAAGGAAATTTGGGTGGTTATATATAGCTAGAACAAAGTGTATTGGATTTATATAATATGGTTGTAATGTGAATGTAGATTATACGTTATTCTTTTTGGGATATTAGTGTCTTAGAAGTGAGTGAGTTAGCGATTGAAATGTTGAACTAGAGTATATTCGAAATAAAACTATATTAAGAGTTAAGATATATCAAAGACATATTATATTGTTTAGTCAATGGTTAAAAATATATTTAAATTATTTCTAGAGTAGTGAACATGCTTTGCATGTGATCTTACATCAACTAATAAAATCATATACAAGGAGAATAAAATTATTTAAATATAATATCGATTTAAAAATGAATGTCCAACATCATTATTGTCTTTTTGGTTATTCTTTATGTATTTTGAACTTTTTTCATGAGTTTTCTTTTTGATATATTGCATGTTCATCCTTGATGCACGTTATGCCTATAAAGAAGAGAAATCACAAATTTGATTCTCTTTTATAAAAGAAGGGTCAATTCTAACAAACATAAAACCAAATTGATAATGATTTCATAGCAATAAAAAGGAGATAAAAAAGTCAATTCCTACTTTTGTCTTTTATATATATATAAACAAAAAGATTAGTCTATCCTATATGGCATACTTTAGAGGTCTCTAATCCTATTATCTTTATTCTCATTTTTTTTGAATTTTTTATTCAATTTTTGCACATAATATATTAACTAAGTGGTTTACTCCCGAAATAAGTCCATTAAAACCCACAAATCAATAGTTAAACTGATCTCATTTCATTATCAGCCAAAAAGAAATGCTAATTACTATTACTTTTCAATATTTTTCTTTATGATTTTTGATCAAGTGTTGCCCAAATGGATTTAATGTGCATTAATTTTTGATCAATTATTTTATTTTTATGCCGTTTCACATTCTATATATTTTTGATTAATTATATTAATTTTATACTTTTTCATATTCTATATTTTGTACTATATATAAATTGGAAGTGAACCTTTTTGTTTTATATTGCAACTTAATTAGTTTGTTTTGTTTTTAGCGAAGCATTTTAAATTAACAAAAGTTAATGGATGAATATGCTGAGAGAAATCTAGAGTAAATTCTTTCAAATAGTATATGGTAAGATTTACACGTTTCATTTGAAACTTTTGAAGTCTATGTATTTTTTTCACAAATTTATTGTGTGAAATAGACATTGACTATAGTTTTGTTGATTTTTATTGTTGAAGTAAAATCAATAATGAATAGTTAGAGGAGAAAGAGACAAGGAATATTTGGTTCAACAATGAGTGTAGCACTTTCTTTGTTTTAGTTTATTTCTTTGATTTTAACTTGATATGAAATTTTAAAAAATAAATAAAAAAAGATTAATAATTTCTTGAATATAAATTAAATATATGTAAAAATGAAAGAAATTTTATTAGTTGTGATTTTTAAATATTAACGTTTAATAATTTTGTTTACTATGTTGATTGTTATATTTCTATTTCTTTTCATTATCCTTTTATTTTTGTTTATTTTTTCTTTCTTTTTATATTATATAATGACATCTCCTTGGTAGAGTGAGTGTTATATTATTTTTTTTGCTTATCAACAATAATAAAATATGTGTTTTTCCTTTCTATGTTCAATCTAGCGTGTATGATTTTATGACAAATATTATGAATATACTTGGTAGAAATAAATTGTTAAACTAACTGTAATGGTTAATTTTAATATTATAAGTACCTTAAATAAGGGGAAAACTATTATGATTAATGTATGATGGTCATAGATAAATTATATTACTGTAGAGAATGAATGAGAGAGTCAAAAATCGTTTTAACTGTAACATAAAATTAAGTGTGTATAAGTTTGACAAATTGTATATACAGTTTTTTCTTATTAAAATATATAATTCTATTCTTTTTATAGTTTTGTTTCATAATTGAGAATACTAATTGTTAAGTAAAGTTGAAGAGGAAAAAAAAAAATTCACTCATAATTTAAGAGATCTTGCATTTTCCTTTGTAGATGGATATAATTACCTTAGAACCACGTCATAGATGATAAGAAGTTCAAGAAACAAATTTAAATAGTACAATACTGAAATAAAATAAGAGTTAAAATCTATTCTCTTTTAATTTGTAGACTAAAATGTATTTTAGTTTTTGAATATGATAAATTAGTTTGTAAATTAGGCAATGAGATATTTTACGACCGCAATAAGCTCCTAGCAACTTCATTTAATGATTCTTATTCTTAATTTATTGAATTTATTCACACTTCACGCGACCATATTAAAGAACTAGAAAATGATGATTTTAATTTTTGATCTCTCATAAGACAAGTCTTTAAAGAATAGTAAGGAATCGTGGGAGTGCTATTTTTGTACTGTTAAGCATCAATTGATACCACATGCTTTGATTAAATATTATTTTCTACTTTCCGTTTTTCAATAAATGCATGTTTTGGTGTGGCAAACCCTTTAACACAATTACTAAATTTTAAAAAATAAATTATAATTTAACCTATTTATTCCTAAACAAAATTTATACCTCTTTCAAAGTTGACTTTGATTTTATTATGAAGAGTTAGAAATTAATGATATAAGGACATATTCGAAAGATTATGATCAAAATGTTCATCGCTTAAACATGCACTTGTTTAGGAATGAAATTATAAGACAAAATATGCACTTATTTAAATTGTATATATGTATGTACGTACGTACGTATGTATGTTTGTATTATTTTGCGTCAAAAATGTATATTTTTTGTTTATCATATATTAATATACAAATAATTACACATTTTCATAGCCACTATTTTGGTGGTGGTTATTTATGTCAATTTCTTATTTATCTTATATGTTCTTTTCAATTTATTTGAACCTATTTTTTAGTGAGCTATTTTTACAAAAAATTATCTTTCGCAAATTTGGAAATCGTTTAACATAATTTTTTTCCTTGATAACAATATTTTATTGTCACACAAATGTTATGGCATATTTAATGTAACAAATCTCAAAAGTAACTTTTTCTTTAAATAATGTTATACACTTTGTGAATGAAATATAATAGTAACACGGACATTTGGTTGGGAACAAGTTATTTTAGGACAATAAATTTTGAAATTAATTATTTCATCATGTATATGAAATAACTTATCCAATCATTATGGTATAAAAGATGAAATAAATAACCCTGAAATTAACTAATACCTCTAACTAAACACAGAATAGAACAATTCAATATTCAAAAACTACTATATCTTATATGTATCACAACCCAAAAATGAGGGTCATGATGACACTTGTTGCGGCGTACCTTGAAAGTAAGTCTATCACCAAACTGATACAAAAAGAGAAAAAGACAAAAATATTCCAAGGTTTGAATTCTAGGACGAAGCCGAACCATATAAGTAATTGTAACAATGCGAAAAAGAACTTATCCAAAATACTAATCATGCCTAAAACCAAGTGTCAATAGTGTAAGAACTACTAATATAATTCAGGAGTTAAATACGTCAGAAAAAAACCCACAAAGGAATAATATTTGTCTCCGAATACTAATAAATACATAGTTACTATACAAAGATAGAGGTGAATTCCAGACGCATGAATGTCCAACCGCTACCTTAGAAGCTCCAACAGTCGCTCGAGTCAAGCAAGTTGAGGCGCACTCGAGCTAGGACCCTCACCGAAAGGGCGCAATAGGCATAAGTACGGTCCACTTGTACTCAGTAGGTATCATAGGCCAACCAAGCAAAGTAGTAAATAAAGAATACTAAATATATACTAAGGGCACGTCACTTGTAATAAAAAAATATCCCACAATGGTAGCTGACACCGCCTGTACTAACAATTTTAATATATCACATATATTGCAAAATCACAACCAGATAGAACACAAGTATGCATTATATCACATATAAGTAGAACAAGGGGGAACATGCATATACAAGATCATCATATACAAGTAAGAGAATATAAGACAATTACATAAAGGGCAAGTCAATATGGCAATACAACAGAATATAAACACAATAAAGTAAGTGTAATGTATACGATGATGATGATGATGCACGAGGTCATCGTACAACCTCGGGGATCATCGGACAATCTCCGTATACACCTACAGAGGCAAGCCTCCCAATGTAGGACCCATATGGGTTTATCAACCCGTATACAATCCACATATCTCATATATCCTTTCCGGTAAATCCCTCAAAAAGGATTTTATAAGGTGTTACAATATCTCCTCCCCGAAATATCCCTCGGGGAGGGTTTTAAAAAGGTGTTGCTAGTGTTTTTCAGATGTTGTCACGGTAGTACCAATATTTTCTAATTGTGATATGAGGATGTAATGCTCATAACAAATCACAATGAGTATTTTCATAACCAACCACATGATATATTTCCACAACCAACCACATGATATATTTTTACAACCAACTATAATGATTTATTTCCACAACCACGTGAGCCAATATCCAATCATTATTTTAGTTTCAAATTTCCAAATGTCTTATTTGACAATAAAGTATGAATATAATTACAATACACTAATGGTACCATATTAAGCATCTTAACAACACAATATAATTATTCACATGTATTCAAGGCTATTAATATCACATAGGATCCCACACAGTCACACATATCACATAATAACTCAATTTCGACAATTACATCACATATAGGTCCCCACATGGGCACAACACATAAATATTCATTTTTTATGATTAGTTTCCACCTTTAACATGTATTTTGTATAATCATTTACTACCCAGCACAGTCTGAAAAAGTTAAGCCATAACCTAACTCAAAAGCCGAAACCGGTCCGCTACACTTCAAACCCATGACCTTACTTTTCACGAACGATCCTGAACTCCACTAAAAATATAAAATATGAAATTTATGCTTCAAAATAAAACCAACGACACTCATATTGACTACTTTTGATTTGAGGTCAAAACGGACCTCCGGAACATGTTTTCGAAAAAGAAGAGAAAAATTGAAACTTTACTCCAAAAATATGTTTCTCATATTTTTAGAAATTAAAATTAAAAACACAAGTCAAATCGAATAAAAAAAGAGATTTAAAATGGAAAAAAATATTTTTAACCTTTATCTAGTAAAATCTTTGAAATTCGGGTTAAAATCAAGAATCAGAGTTGTTTTGAAGGTTAAATTGATGAAAAACTAGTAACTATAAGATAAAAATAATATTCAAGTGAAAAGAAGTGAAATCTGAGTTCAAAATCAAGCCATAAGATTTTTGGAGTTTAGAGAAATAAATTAAGAAATTACTAAGAAAAGGGTTAATTCTAACCCTAAATCCATAATAAAACCAAGAAATAGGTGTTAACCTAGCTTTCCAAACTCTCACAAACTTTACTTTTAATATCTCACACTATTTTAGGGTTTAACTCCCAAGAGGTTAGATGAAAAATAAACAAAATGGGCCAAAAAGAGGGAAAAAACTGTTTTTATAGCAAAAAATCTGTGATGCACTAGATTTTTCATCCTTTTAAGTCCAACCCGGATTTCAACGGGTATCCAAAATTCGTTCGGAGTCCGATATATGCAAATGAACTATGCAATCATACTAAATTCGACGTTCCAGACACGATGGAGATACCATGTTTTTTGTAAAAAATATCATTTTCACAAAGTTGATTGTCGAAACACAAAATCACAATTTTTTAAATCGAGGTTCAAAATGAGATTTAAAAATTATAAAATCACACCAAATATGCTACCACCCTAAAATCAATATTTGAGATTTTCTGGCAAATTCGAATTTTCTACCCTAGGTCGTTTCGACCAAATGTGTATTCCACACCCATATATTTAATTTTTCATCTTTCGGATCAATAGGTTGAAATGAGCTTGGTTGTACCAGGACCCGAACCAAAGGTATACCTAGAATAAAATCAATAATTTGGATCTACTAGAACAGTCCGTTCAGACATCCGTCACATGAATCAAAAGATATCAATATAAGTCCAAAATAAAGCTCTCGAAGCTATCAAAAATCATAATATCACATAAAATGTACCAAAATACATCAAAAACTATGTCAATCACCCCCACGCCCTAGATTACCATAATGCAACTACGAGGAGGGATAAAACAGTCAAGTCACACAAAATCACAAATTTTACATATTTTATCAAATTTTTAGGTCATTACAATACGTCTCACCAAACTACTCTGAAAGGAGTATAAGAAAAGTAAATGAATATTTGAAATGTCTAGCAGTGCAATCCAAAAAAGTGTGAAAAGTTTAAATTCAAATAATAAATGTAAATGCAAGTGTGAAATGGGAAAAATAATATATATATATATATATATATATATATATATATATATATATATATATATATATATATATATATATATATATATATATATAAGAAATACTAATGTTTAAACATGAAATGCCTATATGTTTTTCTTCCAATACAAAAAAAGAAAAGAAAAGAAATGAGGCTTCTTATAAATTTCTCTCTTAAGAAATTTGAATGAAAGTATAATACATCTTTTTTTCCTCCTTACATTTTGCTTAAAATTACTTTAGATATTAAATGACATTTCTCCGTAATTTATATTTTATTTATTAGATTTCAAAAAGAACTCAATAAGAATACTGCTAATGATAATAGAAGATAATATTTATTTCAGGTTTTCCGAACATGTTTACTTTATTTCTTAAAATTATATAGTAGTACTAGTGAAGTTAGCTGCGTTTCGTGCGGTTTTAAAATTATTTATGCTTCATGCAGTCATAAAAGACTTCATTAAGTTTTTGAATTAATTTTTTAACATCTAATTAAATTTAAAAGTTCAAAATATTTAAAGTCTTTTTTGACATAAATTTTGAATATTAAAATTCTTTCAAAAATAACAGAAATTCAATAAATACATTTTTTTGAATGTCATAATTGAGATTGAAATTTGAAAGTAATTTCAATTAAATAATAATTCTTATTTCAATGAAAACCAGCTGAATATTTTTGAACTATTTATTCAAGTGAGCAAGTCTGTAAAATGACTACTTAATTTCTATGAGTGTTCATTCTCTTTATTTACTTCAAATCTGTAATAGTAATTCTTAGCAACCTTCAAAACTCTTTATTTTCTCTTTTTTATTACAATAATAACTGACAGAAGAGGAAGATAAAGAATAGTAATTAAGAGAATTTAAGTTTAAAAGTTTCAAAAGCATAAATGCACCTGACATTCGTTTTAGGTAAGCCTAAATGAAATTATTCGCAATGGTTATAATTGTAACCTAAGTGTTTATTATCTGAATTATTACAAGTCACGACAGTACAATATATAATTTTTTCTTAATTAAATGTTAAGTTGGCGTATTTTTTAATTCAAATAGTTAGGAGATTATTATTATTTAATAAAAGAAAGAAAAACATCCAAAAAAAGACCTTTTAAGCGATAAAGAGATACTACATCACCTTATTTTAGATGTTTATAATTATTTAACTTTGATTTGTTAATACTTTCATAACTTTCATCTTCTTTAAAATCTAAATCTAAAAATTTTTTTAAGAAGAAATTAAAAAAAAAATAAAATTAAACTCTTTTGTCACAAATTTATAGACCAATTGGTAGGAAACTTTCCTTCCTCTTTCTGTACATGAAATACATGATGATAGAAAATTATTGTTAAGATGATTATTATTATGATCGTACAAAATATTATTAAAATGGATCAATAAAGAAAAGAGAAAAAGATGAGGTGTAATTAAGAGGATTAACAAAGTAGTTCTTGAAATTTATAATGAAGCATAAAATAAATAAAATAAAATTTGAGAAGACGAAATTTCCTTTAAAAAAAATAAATTGAAAAGGAGAAAAAAAAGCCACAAAATATAAATTTTTGGTCAAAGAACTATATATACATCATCTTCTAATAATCCACATTTATATATAAATAAAGATTGCATATTTAAAGATAAACACTTATATAATAATATATCAATTAAGTTTTATGTTAGAAGCAAAATAATTAATATAAACAAAGGGCAAAACTTTATAATAAATTTTTTTGTTGAATAGTACATCTTTTATTTGGTGAAATAGTTATTTGACAAATTTACTATAAGCACAAATTCATGTATCTCTATTATTAATAAACCATTGAAAAATTTCTATTTTTCTAAACTAATTTGGCCATCTCTCTAGATGCATTATACATTCTTCTTCGTCTTGACGATAAACTTATACAAAATTAATTTGATCATTCTTTCTTTGATGAATTTTGTACCGCCATCAAACTTCCTTCTTCATCCTTGGTGAACTTGTGTTTGGTTCTTATTACACAAGAAGAAACTTTGATAATATATCTATAATCTTCATCATAGTATCCATATTGTGAATCACGTTTTTAGTGCCCTCTCTTTCGGTTATTGAATACATGATTGATGAAAATAATGAAAAAAAGTTTGAAAAGGAGAAAAAAATAAATACTAATAAAAAAGGAGGAGAAATGGAAATGAGCATCCAAAAACTTTATAGATTATTGTTATTTATAGATTGATCAAGTAGTTGATAAGATATTTTATTAAATAGAGAATGCAAATAGTTGGATGTTTTCTTATAACTCATGAGATATAATTAAATGTAGTAAATATGATATAATTTTTTTATTTGATAAACAAATTAATTAATAAAAAGAATAATGGAAAAAATTCAAAAAAGGAGAAAAAAGATAAATAGTATTGGAGGCCATAGAGAGGTGCCACATAATCCTCTCTATGTTTCTCCTTTATATATATATATATATATATATATATATATATATTGATTCTACCTTATGCTTTGGTTACAGTTTCACTTTTTAATATTTGTCTATTTATTAAATATTTTAATTTTCTTACTTTTAATATGTTTTGCATTAATATGTTTGATGTAATTATATCTGTTACTTTATAAGATAAAACAAAAAAAAACACTAATATTAAAATAAAGGATTACAAATAGATAACTAAAAGACAAATGAAAATCCTTAAAAAATATTTTATAATTTTGGATAAATTATCTTATGATCACGTGAAACACGATCAAATTTATTAGTTTAATAATAAAACAAAAAGAAAAGCAAAGAATCTAGGACCATTGGTCTGATTAACTTAGATTCACATTAGAAAAAAGTTTTCTAGCGTTCCTTATAAAAGAACACTCCATTTTAGGGGTTTTGAATTTTGAGACTTCTAATAAAGAATGACAAAATTCTAAAGATTTGACCATACCCTTAGGTGTTAAAATCAAAAGTCAACGAAGATTAAATTAGTAGATTTTAAAAATTCACAATAAAAGTGAGTAATCACTAATCACGACTAGTTGTTCCCATTTCTTGTTCTGGAGAAGTCATACAGAAAATTAATTGTGAATGTATTAATATGAATATGTTGATTAGTTGGCTTTTCAAAAGGTCATGAAGGCTAACATACTTATATTCTCTACTCATGATTTTTTGGATAAAGTATAAAATGAAATTTGATATGTTTGTTTATTGGTAAAACAAATTCAGGAGGATATATATTGCTTGAAATGTCAATGTAGATTAACATTATTCTTTTTTGGATATTAATGTCTTATAAGTGAGTGAGTTAGATATTGAAACGTTGAACCATAGTATATTTGAAATAAAACTATCTAAAAGGTTAAGATATTATCATGACCCGAGCCGAGACTCTAGCCGCGATGAGCATTCCAAATCATGGAGGCCCGGGCACCCCTATCTATTTGGCAATCATGCACAACGTTCATACAATATAAAGGAATGCAGAAAAATTATCATACTAAAACATGGTCAATGTCATAATTCAACTAGACAATTCAAAAGGAAATCCTTCATGTTCAAAACACATAACACCCGTCTACGAAATCTCTAACCTTTATAAGATTCAACATATGTCCAAAAACCAAAACTGGGACAAGGCCCCTGTCAAACCATGCATCAAATAAATAACAATGTTCTATAAGCCCGGCCTTTCGAAATAGGGGAGGCTCACCAACTACAAATCTCAGATACACCAATCTACTGCTTAGCGGGACCCCGGGACTAAGCCTCAGATCCTAAAATATAGGGGATCAATACAATTATAATGGTATGTGAAACAACCCCAAAATAATATGTTTTTATACAGCATAAATGAGAGCATTTTATAAAACAATAAGCATAATGCATAAGTGAAAAAACGTGGGCATACGGGTACAGACATTAATAATTCTTGGAAATCGTGGCTCATTTTCTATTTTCTTTTAGGCTATATGGTACACCCTATAATCCTAATCATCCCACGAACTATATGGGATCCGCCTTTGACTCGGCCGCCAAGTCCCCAATTTAAGTTTGCCGCAAAGATTGGTATATCAGTAAGGGAGACACATAAGACAACACAACATGGTTTCATATTCCCAATCAAATCAACATGTCATGGTAGTGCACTAGTCCACAAATCAGGGCTCCTAACCTTAGTCCCAAGTTTGGACTACATGAATTCGGATACACCAAACCATAAAGCAGGGTGCTGTAACCTCGTATCGGCAAATCACGGTTTCCAGCATTGAATATCATGACTTGTACTTTCTTCGGGTAACCATCTAACACCCTTTAAGACCAAATTTTCAATTCTTTAAAACCTTGCTTTCATGCCTTCACAAAATTCAACACTTATTCTATTAAGGGTACACTATCACCGGGTATCTTCATACCCAGACTTGCAAGTCATTCATATCAATTCCACAGCCTTTCTCATTCAAAACTTGCAAATAACCACACAAAAGATTTATAACTTAAACATTCGGTGGCTATGTAAATTATTTAATCTCATGTAATTCTTTGTTTTCATGCAAAGGGTATAGTTAAGACAAAAAGACTCCCTCTCATCAATTCACTAACAAACTCAAACCAAGTTTGGATAACCATCAATTGATAATGAAGTTCAAAACATGCAAGTGAATACCACATATCGCATAAATCAAGAAAAAATTCACATTGAGAGGGAGGTCTCATAAATCATGCTCTTCATTAAACCTTTCATTATGGAAGAAATCATATATATACATAATTACATTTAAATTTCACAAAATTCAGTTGAAACAACACATACTTTCATCAAAACAATTCCATGATACATGATTTTCGAAATAATATTAAACATTCTTTGTAAACAAAATTATAGATCTTTGAACTTGATAAAATAAATAAAAGCTTATGCCTATAGAGTTTAGGGTAGTCCCACATACATTAGATTACTTAGTTCGAAGAATAAAACCCGAATCTTGATTCATTTCTTGAAAATCTTGAACTTAAAGATTGAACTTTTGATCTTTGAAGGTTTAGGGTTTTCTTAGAGAGGGTAAGTGGATAATGTTGAAACAAATCCTTTTAGGGGGCTTCAATCATATGTTTTGAATGATTTTGGGTGAGGTAAAACACCTAATTTCCCTTAAATATGCGGAAACAAAAATTGGAAAACATAGGAGCATGCTATGGAGCGGGCGGCGCGGGCTACAAAATGTTGGAATAGAGCACACAATGCATACTCCGTAGCACCGAAATGGAGCGGGCGATGCAAGATATTGAACGTCGAAATAGAGCAAACAATGCGTGCTTCATAGCACCAAAAAGGAGCGGACAACACGGGCATATCGCGAGGTGCTACTATTTGGGTGATCCAAACTTACCCTTACACTCGTTCAAAAATTCTGAAACTCCCCCGAGACATGCCCCTTACATCCTTGAACATGAATGAACTTAAAAATCTATGTCTTGGGGTCGGAAAGATTGATTTAGAAATCATTGAAGTTTAAGAGCTTAAAATATGACAAAGTCCTTTTAACACTTAGAATAATTTCAGGTTGTTAGCTCCTTAAGCATGCTACTAAGTGTAGTATTGAGTCGAGAGTACTGTGGGGTATTTCATTATCCCTCCTTGGGATTATTTATCCCTAAATGATGGCTCGGGACATAGACAAGCACGATTTCAAGCACACTAAAGATAAGACAACGAGATTCATAAATAATTTGTACCTTCTATGTTGTCATCCACCATTTTAATGAGGTTCGGGCATCTAGTTCGCATGTCATCCTCTGACTCTCAAGTAGCTTCGTCCTTTTTTTGATTCTTCCACAACACCTTAACTGAAGATATCTCCTTAGTTCTCAGCTTCCAAACATGGTGATGCAAAATGGCAATGGGTTCTTATTCATATGACAATGAGTATTTCACACTGATATCCTCTACAGGAAACACTAGGGAATGATCTCCAATGCACTTTGTCTACATGGACACATAGAATACTAGATGTATGAAAGCCAGACTTATGTTTGAATCTAACTCATAAGCAACCCCACCTATCCTTCTTACAATCTGATATGGTCCTATATAATGAGGACTAAGCTTCCCTTTTCTTCCAAATTGCATGACCCCCTTCTTAGGGGAGACCTTTAGGAAAACCCAATTATCGACCTCAAACTCTAAATCTCACCTTCTAGCATCGACATAAGACTTCTGATGACTCTGAGCTATCTTAAGTCGTTACCTAATAACCTTTACCTTCTCCATTGCTTGATGAATAAGGTTAAACCCAAATAATTGGGTTTCACCCACTTCATACCACCTTATTAGTAACCTACACCTCCATCCATAAGGTGCTTCAAAAGGAGCCATCTGGATACTGAAATGGTAGCTATTATTGAAGGTGAATTCTATCAATGGAAAATGATCCACCCAACTACCTTTGAAGTCAATCACACAGGTCCTCAACTTATTTTCAAGATTTTAGATGGTGCGTTTAGCTTGTCCATCAGTTTGAGGGTGGAAAGAAATACTCAGGTTCACTTGGGTGCCTAAAACCCTTTGAAAGGACTGCAAAAACTATAAGGTTTCATACCAGGATCAAATATAATGGATGTAGGATCACTATCCAAAAAGATTATCTCTCGAATGTATAGCTTAGCATAATTATCCCCCAAATAGTTTTCTGCACGGGAAGAAAATGAGAGGACTTGGTCATCTAGTCTATAATCACCTAAATAGAATGATATTGATTTCTAGACTTTGGAATCCCTGTAATGAAGTCTATATTAATCATATCCCACTTCTATAAAGGCAACGCTATCTCTTCAGAAGTGCTACCTGATCTCAAATGTTCTACCTTGAGTTGCTGACAATTAAAACACGTAGAAACAAATTAGCAACATCATGTTTCATATTGTTCCACCAATAAATCATCTTAAGATCATGGTACATTTTAGTAGAGCTTGGGTGAACATCATAACTTGAAGTGTGAGCTTCATCGAGAATTCTCTCTCATAACACATCCATATTCGGCACACATAACCTACCTTGGTACCTCAAAATCCCATCACCTCTAATTTCAAACGCCATCACCTTCTGTTGACCAACATCTTTCTTAATCTACATCAAGATAGGGTCTTCGACCTACTTTTCATTAACCTCAACAAATAGAGAGGATTTAGCTATCTCATGAATGAACACTCCCACATCTTTGGAATCTAGAAGTCGAACTCCCAAATTTGTAAGTCGGTGAATATCTCATACCATTTCCCTTTACTCTTTATAAACATGAGCAAGACTGCCTATTGACAACCTGCTAAGGGCTTCAGCCACCACGTTTTCCTTGCCCAAATGATAATGCAGGATCATGTCATAATCCTTCAACAGTTCCTACCAATGCCTTTTCCTGAGATTCAATTCTTTCTACGTGAAAACATAATGCAAACTTTTGTGATCAGTGAATATGTCTACATGTACCCCATAAAGATAGTGTCGTTAGATCTTAATTGCAAACACCACAGCCACTAACTCTAGGTCATGGGTGGGATAATTCTTTTCGTGTACCTTTAAATGCCTAGATACGTAAGCCACTACCTTACCATGCTTCATAAGCACACACCCAAGTCCCACCCGAGATGTATCACAGTATATAACAAAACCTTTTGTACCCTCGAGAAGGGTCAAATCTAGTGTAGTGGTCAACTTGTCTCTCAGTTTCTCAAAACTATTCTCACAAGAGTCAAGCCATAAGAATTTCACCTTTTTCTACGTCAATTTAGTAAGTGGAGCATAGATGGAGGAAAAGCTCTCTACAAACCTTCTATAATACCTTGCCAAACCCAAGAAGCTTCAGATATCTGTTGGATTCATGGGTCTGGGCCATTTTCTAACTGCCACTACCTTTTGGGGATCAACCTTAATTCCTTCACTAGAAATGATATGCCCTAAGAAAGCAATAGCTCCATGCTAGAATTATCTGGAAAACATTAATACAACTCACGATCTTTTAGGCTCTGAAGCATAATTTGGAGTTGATTGGCATGATACTTCTTATTCTTGGAATAAACCAAGATGTTTTCAATAAAGACTATGATGAACAAATCTAGAAACTTATAAAACACTCTATTTATTAGGTCCATAAAAGCTGCAGAGGCATTAGTCAGACCTAAGGACATAACTAAGAATCCACAGTGGCCATTGATAACGCTCAATCTACAGCTCTCATAGGAGTGTAAAGCGGTCGTTAGCAAATATAGAACCCAACCTGGGTTGGGTATCGATCCCACAGGGAATAGCTTGGCCAACAAGTAAGTAAAATTTCTAAACTTTTGGTGCAAGTCTCGTAAGAAGGGGGAGTTCTTGTTGTGCAAGTAATGTAAACAAAAGCTGAAATTAATAAAGTAAAAAGAGAGAAATTGTTACATGAGTTGTAAACAATGAGAATTGAAGCGTTGGGGTTATGTCCACCTTCTGAGGTATACGTCTCTATTGGCTATGAGTGTGTAGAATTGTGACATGCATATGCTTATAGAGAATTGTATTCTATGGTAAATCCAAGCGTCTCTCGACCTAAAAAAGGACTATTTCATTTTAACTCTCTCGATCTTAAAGCGTGTCTAACGGTACGAATTCTCCAAGAGGTTAGTCCAGTTACGACACTAGCTTTTTAATAGGAAAGGGTGTCCTACTACCTTGAAATTATCTCTTTTCCAGACAAATAACCTTTCTCTCGAACAGGTTAAATGTTAGACTGGCGTATTCTTGCGTTTGCAACCGCAAAGAATGTGGATTAAGATGAAAAGAATAATGATATAAGCAATATACGTGTCATGAACTCACAAACTCACAGCAATAGATAGTATCTCATTCGGCTTCCATAACCCCAACAGAGAGGTTTAGTTACCCATGAATGCGAAGGAGATCACGGTTGACATTGTTATTATATCACAATATTGAGTAATGGCGTGTAGATCAAGTGATAGGCGTTAGGCGTGAATTCCTTAGCAAAGTAACGTTTCTCTTGTTGCGGAAATTAAGAATTGAATAGATGAATAGAAGAAGAAAAATAGAATTAATGGAAAGATTAGAAGAGTTGTAGAATTGTTGTGGTGGAAGAAGAGAGGGATGGAAGAATGTATTGTGGTGAGGGATGAATAAAAATCTCTAGCATGATAGGGTATTTATAATACCCATATCCTAATCCTACTAGGTAAATAAATATCTAACCAAATCCTACTAGGCTAATGGAATACTTAACCCAAATGTACTAGGTTAATGTAACATTATCATAATCCAAATAAACTAATGAAATACATAACCCAATTGTACTAGGTTAATGTATCATTGTCCAAATCCAACTAAGTCACTGCAAGTCCCCAAAGTCTTCAGAAATGCTGTTTTAGCCCGGGATAGATTTTCCATGCAGCGTTTTTGGTCCTTAGGCGTGTAAACTCCCTTTCCTTCCTTCGTGAGCTTTCTTTTGCGTCAAGTAGGCCATAAAATGCTGAATTCTGCATCATTTATACCTGAAACTTTGCTAATCATGTTCGTTAGCTCACTTATAGGAAAAAGGACTAAAAGTGCATGAAATATATAATTTGTTCTCAAAACTAGGCTAAAATATGGGTAAAATATATTGATATAGGCGTGTAAATTCGCCTATAATCAACACCCCACACTTGAAGCTTTGTTCGTCCTTCTTCACATCAACTTAGGGTTTTACAGCAACAACACAAAACATTCTTCAAGACAAGCACAACAATTATCAACAAAGAGTAGCTTTCCGATTATTAGTAGAAACAGTTTAGCCTCTAGCATAGACTCGTGATGGTGGTCAACTCGCATGCAAAAGTTAAGGCACAAGGAATCATATACAACTATCCAAAACTCATCAACCATGTGTGTCTTACAATATATTACCCATAATCACTCACAAGTATAGCATATTTTTCAAACATGGGTATCAAAATATCCTTGCTCTCTCTCTCTCACAAAGAATTCATATGTAGCAACTGATGACCATAGGCTTGCACTTAGTGTAATACTCCACTAAATGTCAGAATGTTAAGATTAGGATCAAGTAGGTCTTTTGATGGTTGTAATGTAGGCTAAGGGACGGGTAGGATCAACTATTTTGGCCAGAAATAGTGACTAAGTTCCTAAGCACTTTAATACATCACATTGTATTATTGACACTTTTTTTCTTTCAACCTTTCTTTCTTTTATTCTTCCACCCTTGTTCTCATCTTTTGTTTTTCAATTTTAAGAACAACTCACTTTTCAGCTTTCTTTTCCTTTTTCTTTTCACAACATACCTCTTATGATAGCACTTTCTTTTCCATAACACATTCAAGCACCATTTACAATTTAAAGCATCATACTTACCCAATTTCCTCTTATGTTGTCACATGACTTTTTGAATTTAAAGCACTTAGGAATTTGGATCAAATTACGGTCTTGAAAAAAATGGATTAGGCTTACATACAAGGTTGTCAAAGAAATATGCTAAAGGCTCAAAAGGGTTTAACTAGGGATGATGTCCATAGGTAGGTAAAACTGAAGGTAAACAAATATAGGTTGCCAAAGAAATGCCTAAATCATATCCTAACTTACACTCCTTATTTTCGCTTTGCATACATACCAGGCAAGTTCTAGCATCAGCCACAAACATAGAACATACTATTAATCTCACACACACAAGGCACATGGTCGACTTTATTGGAGGTAATATAGACTCTTGACCCAACAAGTGAAGGAATTGAACCACACCATATCACATAATGAGTCACAACTGGAGCCTAAACGTCTCAATAGTCACAATTGTAGCACATACTCTTGTTATAATCTCATGCTGCCTATCAAAATAATTTCATGCGAAGCTAAAAAAAATTTTAACTACTAAAAAAACAAAACGAAACAAAAATGAAACAAAAGCAAACAAACATAGATGAGAATAGAGAAGTATAGCATGCAATACCACCACCCCACACTTAGTCGGGACACTGTCCTCAGTGGAAAATAAATACGAGGAACCTGGTTGGTCGGACTTATCCTCTATATCTGGGGTCATACCCCTTGCATTGGAATCATCATCAGAGTCGTCATCCTTAGAAGTTCCTCATAAGTATCCCACTTAATTCCAAGTGTGAGTCAAGGTGTTTGCAGTGGGGAGGGTTCTCCTTGCTCCTTGCGGCCTCTTTTCTTGCCCTTTTGGGAAGTGGTAGCCTTCTCCTTGCCTTGTCTCTCTTTAGGTGCCATTGTACCTGAGACTTGAAATAGTGTTAATGGTAGCACAATCTCAATGGATACAGTCTATACATAAGCAGTAGGGGTACCACCCCACACTTAGTTTTGTTAACACAAATCAGTGAAGCGAAAGTGGTCGATTACTCAGATTTCGTGGACATACGTTTTAGGATTGTATTCCGACAAGAAAATCAGCAATGCATCACTTACTTGCAGCCATTGGACTACTTTCATGGTAGATATAGCAACACTACTACATAGGGGTTACCACATGGAATAGTTATTCTTACAACAATCACAACCTCTTATGTCGGTAGGCACTATAAGTCTTATCCCGATGGCCGGGATAGTCTAACGTGTAAGTATCCAAACAACAATCTTAAGAACTATTCATAGCCATAGTAATTCCGCAAATAGTATAACAATTCTATTAAAACCAATTTCAAGTTGGAAACAAGTCAAGATTTTCCTACGTACATGTTCACTCACATGATTTTGTATCAACAATCCAAACACATGAACATCACCAACAATCTTATACGATTTAGCAATTCATAATAGACATAGCAACGTAGTACTTACGAGAAATAAATGAAGAATAAGAGAGTACTTACTTGCTTGAAGCTTGTGGAGATGGTTTTGTGAATTGGAAGAGCAAAAGAAGAAAATTTTGAGAGGATTTGGATGTATATGCGGCGCCCTTAGGTCAATTTTTAGTGTGGTTGTGTTGTAAAACTAAGTCCCCTTTATATAGGAAGAGAATGGGTCGGGTTTTGACTCATTTACAATCGGTTTTGGAGACAAAAATACCACATATGCGGCGCATTGTCTATAGCATAATGGGACATATGCGCCGCATAGTCTATGGCATTTGTAGACATATGCGCCGCATAGTCTATGGCATATGAGATACTGAGACCAAATTCCATAGCATAGGCGGCACATAGTCAAAAGCATACCTAGGAATAGGCGGCGCATAGTGTATAGCACACTAGATTCCGAGACCTTAGGCTATAGGATAGGTTGTGCATCGTTCGTGGCCTAGTTTTACCAAGGCCTAGCCTTTCTCGATGCCTATTTTGGCGTGAGAAATGCTCAATCCATAGCCTTATGCATCACCATTCCTAACTTACCAACTTTACCATACAATGCATCCAAATCGTCTATTAAAATCAATCTCCTCGTTGAATACTTCTTGCACCTATTTTTGCTCAAAACAAATGAAAACGATTAGTACGATGGGTTGCCTCCCACCAAGTGCCTTAGTTTTGGTCGTGGCATGACTCTTATTTTTTAATTTTCATTTATCAAGTACGAGAACGAAAGAAAAATGATGAAACAATAAAACGATAAAATGATAAAACAATAAAACGATGGGTTGCCTCCCATCTAGCGCCTTATTTATTGTCGTGGCTCGACATAGTTACCTCGAGTACTCAGACTTCATCGAGGTAAGTGATGGATCATTTTCTGAAAGGATTTAGACGACAATGAGGCTTACCTGTGGGCATGCGATCTTCTTCAAGATGGCTCTTACATTTTCCCGGAGAATCTCCAATTATATCATCAATAGTCCAACCCATAGCTCTCTTATATCTCTTTATAGAAGAGATGAGAACTTCTATGTGCTGTTCACTTAAATCATCTGTACTCTCCAGAAGTATATTTCTATTTTCCAAGAACACATACCTTAGATAATCGGGAAGCTCTTGCGATTCTAGCATTGGTGGCTCGTCAAAGGGAGTCTTCGCTTTTGGTTGATTCTTGAGATCAAAATCTGGTTGCTTAGGAGTATAAGGCTCTATTTCTGTTAGAGCACTCATAAGTTCTTCATAACCTTCATTATCTTCATGCTCAACTTTCAGTGGCACAACAGACAATGGCTCAACAGTAGGCTGTTTCTCTATAGATAATGCTTTCGTATCCTCATGATGAACATCAGCTACAGATAACTCATTTATATCGCTGGGATGCTTCATTGTCTTGCATATATCAAACCGTACCACTTCGTCATTAATTCGAAACAAAAGCTCATTATCTTTCAGGTCAATAAGCACACTTCCAGTTGCAAGGAAGGGACGTCCCAAGATGATGGGAACTTCAGAATCCTCCTTACAATCCAGAATAATGAAGTCTGCCGGAAAGATGAATGAAGAAACTTTCACCAACACATCATTCAAGATATCCACAGGTCGTTTTACCGACCTATCAGCCATCACGAGCCTCATATTGGTTGGTGTCGGATCGCCTAGCCCCAACTTCTTATAGATGGATAGTGGCATCAAATTGATGCTAGCACCTAGATCGCACAATGCCTTGGCAAAATCCAACGATCCAATTGTGCAAGGAATAGTGAAAGCTCCAGGATCTGCCTTCTTTTGAACTAACGACCTTGTAGCGATTGCACTACAATGATGAACATTATCCGCCAACTCATAACTTGCTGCCCGCTTCTTTGTCAATAGGTCCTTCATAAACTTCGCATATCCAGGCATTTGTTCAAGTGCCTCCACCAATGGAACATTAATGGTCAGCTGCTTGAGCATAGTCATAAATTTGCTAAACTTAGTGTCATCCGCCACCTTCTTTAATCTTTGGGGAAAAGGTGGTGGTGGGTATGGAAGTGTTCTCTCCGCAGTTTTCTTCTCCACTTTCTTCCGTTTTCCCAATTTTTCAGGCTGCACAGTGCTGGATGTGGCTTTGTTGACGTCAGGAGTAGTAGCTGCGGCATCTTCTCCTTTTGCGTTGTCATCCATGTCCGCAACTTCGTCAATCACTTGCTTGCCTTTTTCTGAAGTTTCCAGCACCTTACTACTTCTGGTAGTGATGGCCATGCATGACCCATCATTCCTTGGGTTTTGCACAGTATCGCTAGGTAAAGTGCCGGCCTTTCTTTGGTTGAGTGCTGCTGAAAGTTGACTGAATTGCTGCTCTATTTGTCTAATTGAAGTGGAAGGTGAATCTACTAATTGTTTCATGGAGGACAAATCATTAATCACCTCCGTAACTCCCGCGCTCATTGCTTCCACTCCTTTCAATAACTTAGCCATCATGTCTTCCATACTTCCAGAATTAGATGTGGTGGTATCACGTCTACCAGGGGGAACGTACAAACCACTCTTTTCATTGTTTTTCTTCCAACTACCTTGGTCTTTGCTTCCAGATTTATCATAATAGTTCCGACCTTGGTTTCCTTGGGCATTCCCACGAAAAACCCTCTGATTGTTCAAGTAGTTGGCCTCATCTTCCGAATCAGATTCGTCTCTTCCTTTTGACGCAATAGCTTTCACTTTTTCGGTCTTCCCTAATAGTAAATGCTTTGTAAGAAGATCCATTTGTGTTTTCAAATGAGCTATATCTTGATCACGTTCTTCTTCTCTTCTTCGTTGGTCTGCAGTCATGCCAATAGATAAAGTGGGGCTTGCTACCTCAGAATCCATGGTATGCCAAGCTCTACTTTGTTTCATCATACGATCTAGCATATTGCTTGCTTGACCAAAGGTGAGGTCCATGAAAGATCCTCTAGCTGCGTTGTCCACCACTGGTTTAGTTATTGAATTCAAGGCTCTATACAAGATCTCCATGAGGTGAACATTAGTCATATGATGGTTAGGGCATCTCACTAGCTTTGTCTTGAACCTCTCCCATGTTTCATGAAGAGCTTCAGAGGGAAGCTGACGAAAGTTGCTGATTTCATCTCTCAATTGTGCTCTTTTGGATGGCGAAAAGAATCTTTCTAGGAAAGTGTCTCTCAATTGCCTCCAATTTGTAATCGAATCAGGAGTCAGCCCATTCAACCATAGTGTTGCCTCCCCAGACAGAGACAATGGAAATAGACGTAATCGAATAGCATTCTGACCAACACCAGGATTGTCAAAAGACTTGCATGTAGAAATAAAGTTGATGAGATGCATATTCGGATCATCGCCTGCTAGTCCACCAAATAATCCCTTGAGTTACAATAACTGAATCATGGTGCTTGTGATGTTGAACTTGGCTCCGGGCGCTAATGGTGGTGGAATTATAGCTTCAGTGGCTCCGGCACCATCAAGATCATCATCATCATCGTCGAAAGCTGGCTGCAAAGGTTGGCAATCATACCTATACCGAGCTTGTCGACCTCTTCTGTTGGCAGGTGTTGCAGTTTCAGCGACATGCCTTGGGTTTATCAACTCGTCATCACCTAAATCTTCATCGTCAGGATTTGTTGCTCGCCCAGGATTATCAATATTTTGTTGTTGGACTTGAGAAGCAGCAAGGGCGGCTAATCTCGCCTGCTCGTGTTAAGCAGCTATCCTGTCAATTTCATATTGTGCTTCCATTCTACCAATACGTTGTGGTTCAGGATTGATAGGTAATAGCGGTTGACCAGAACTTTGAGTATGGGGCATGCACTAAAGTAAAAACCTGCAGTAAACAAAAACAAAAACTAAAAGTAAAAGTACGAGAATCTTTGACCAAAGGGTCTAGTAATTATCACGAACTTGATTGACACTCGTATTCCCCGGCAACGGCGCCAATTTTTGATAACGCTCAATCTACAGCTCTCATTGGAGTGTAAAGCGGTCGTTAGCAAATATAGAACCCAACCTGGGTTGGGTATCGATTCCACAGGGAATAGCTTGGCCAATAAGTAAGTAAAATTACTAAACTTTTGGTGCAAGTCTAGTAAGAAGGGGGAATTCTTGTTGTGCAAGTAATGTAAACAAAAGCTGAAATTAATAAAGTAAAAAGAGAGAGATTGTTTTGTGAGTTGTAAACAATGAGAATTGAAGCGTTGGGGTTATGTCCACCTTCTGAGGTATACGTCTCTATTGGCTATGAGTGTGTAGAATTGTGACATGCATATGCTTATAGAGAATTGTATTCTATGGTAAATCCAAGCGTCTCTCGACCTAAACAAGGACTATTTCATTTTAACTCTCTCGAGCTTAAAGCGTGTCTAACGGTACGAATTCTCCAAGAGGTTAGTCCAGTTACGGCACTAGCTTTTTAATAGGAAAGGGTGTCCTACTACCTTGACATTATCTCTTTTGCAGACAAATAACCTTTCTCTCGAACAGGTTAAATGTTAGACTGGCGTATTCTTGCGTTTGCAACCGAAAAGAATGTGGATTAAGATGAAGAGAATAATGATATAAGCAATATACGTGTCATGAACTCACAAACTCACAGCAATAGATAGTATCTCATTCGGCTTCCATAACCCCAACAGAGAGGTTTAGTTACCCATGAATGCGAAGGAGATCACGGTTGACATTGTTATTATATCACAATATTGAGTAATGGCGTGTAGATCAAGTGATAGGCGTTAGGCGTGAATTCCTTAGCAAAGTAACGTTTCTCTTGTTGCAGAAATTAAGAATTGAATAGATGAATAGAAGAAGAAAAATAGAATTAATGGGAAGATTAGAAGAGTTATAGAATTGTTGTGGTGGAAGAAGAGAGGGATGGAAGAATGTATTGTGGTGAGGGATGAATAAAAATCTCTAGCATGATAGGGTATTTATAATACCCATATCCTAATCCTACTAGGTAAATAAATATCTAACCAAATCCTACTAGGCTAATGGAATACTTAACCCAAATGTACTAGGTTAATGTAACATTATCATAATCCAAATAAACTAATGAAATACATAACCCAATTGTACTAGGTTAATGTATCATTGTCCAAATCCAACTAAGTTACTGCAAGTCCCCAAACTCTTCAGAAATGCTGTTTTAGCCCGGGACAGATTTTCCATGCAGCATTTTTGGTCCTTAGGCGTGTAAACTCCCTTTCCTTCCTTCGTGAGCTTTCTTTTGCGTCAAGTAAGCCATAAAATGCTGAATTCTGCATCATTTATACCTGAAACTTTGCTAATCATGTTCGTTAGCTCACTTATAGGAAAAAGGACTAAAAGTGCATGAAATATATAATTTGTTCTCAAAACTAGGCTAAAATATGGGCAAAATATATTGATATAGGCGTGTAAATTTGCCTATCATCAGCCATATCGAGTTTGGAAAGCTATTTTGGGAATGTCATCCTCCCTAACCTTTAACAGATGATACCCCGAACGAAGGTCTATCTTAGAGAAATATTTATCATCTTGGAGTTGATTAAATAAATCATTAATCCTGGGAAAAGGATATTTATTTATAACAATGACTTTATTGAGATGACGGTAGTCTATACACATGTGGAGGGAGCCATCTTTCTTATGTACAAAGAGTACAGGTGCACCCCAGGAAGAAATACTAGGGCGGATAAAGCCCTTGTCAAGAAGATAACTTAACTTTTCTCTTAACTATTTTAGTTCTATAGGAGCATTTTGTATGACTAAATAAAAATAGGTCGAGTTTCTGGCAACAAGTCAATACTAAAATCTACCTCCCTATCGGGTGGTATCCCTGGGAGGTCATCAGGAAAAACTCTCGGGAATTCATTTACTATAGGAACAAACTGAAGAAAAGGGCTTTCAGTATTGGAATCTTTGACCCGAATAAGATGGTATAGACAAACTTTTGATATAAGCTTTTGGGATATAGGATAAGATATAAACTTTCCCCTAGGTACTAAAGAATGCCCCTCCCACTTTATCACTGGCATATTTGGAAAGAAGAAAGTAACTTTTTAGGTTCTACAGTCTAATGTGGCGTAACACAAATAGAGCCAATCCATCCCTAAAATAGCATCAAAGTCAATCATATCAAGCTCTAAAAGGTCTACCACAGTATCACAATGGCCAACAGACACCACATAATTTCCATACACCCTCCTCACCACTATAGAGTCACCAATAGGGGTTGAAATAGAGAAAGGTTCTGGAATGATTTCAGGATCAAAACCAAAATTAATGGCAACATATGGGGTCTTATAAGACAAGGTCGACCCTGTATCAAGAAACACATACACACTACTAGAGAAAATTTATAGTATACCAATGATGATATCTGGTGAATTCTCTGCATCCTGGTGGTTAGTTAGGGTATAAAATTGGTTGTGACCACCCCTGATAGCTAAAGTGGTACCCTTGGGTAGTGGTGGTGGTGGCGCTGAGGAATTTTCTTGGGACTTGGCACCACCTAAATTCCCTCTAGCCGAAGGGCAGTCCCTCTGAATATGGCCCATTTGGCTGCATAAATAACACATTTGAATCTTAGAATCAAACTTCCCTAAATGTTTCTTTTCATAACTACCATAATGAGAATGCTGCCTAAACGACTTAGTCACACTCTCCTAGGCCTAAGTACCTTGCACCTCCGAGCCATTGTTGGGATGAAAGTTTTGAAATCGCCAATCAACTGGCTATCTAGGAGCTGGGGCGCGCTGGATGAAGACCAAGCATTACTCCAAAAAATTTTGTTCAACCACCTGTTACCCCAGTTACCACCCTAGTGCTGACTGTTATTCTGGTCTATCGACCTGGCTCTCTTGGCCTGCCTGTCTTTCTCCCTTGCCTCTGCCAGCCTTTTCTTCTGCTCTTTAACTTACTATATATGAATGGACAATTAGGAGAAATCCATATCCTTATTCAAGATTTCTCCCTTGCATTTCAACACTCATCCGAGAGCCCAGATGCAAACTTTCTCATGTGAGCTCTCATGTTACCTGCCAAATTTGGAGTGTACCAAGACAGTTGGGTGAACTTAAAGATATACTCCTTAACACCTATTTTTTGTTGTTTCAAGTTCATAAATTCTATAATCTTTGATTCCCTCAATTCCTGATGAAAGAAATAATCCATAAAAGCTTTTACAAACTCACCCCACACACAAGGCTCAGTATCACTACCCTGCAAATCCTTATACTCATTGTACCACTGATTAGAAACATCCTTTAACTGATAGGCTACCAATTCAACCACTTCATCCTTATTTGCATGCATAACTCTAAAAATTTTCTCCAGTTCATCAATGAACCTTTTGGGGTCCTCATCAACCTTCATGCCTGTAAGCATAGGTAGGTTAAACGTCATGAATTAACCAACCCATGTAGCCTCAGGTAAACTAGACATAGAACCTATATCTTCAGACCGGCGGGTTTGAGAGGCCACCAGCTAAGCAATCATATGGATGGACTATCAAAACTCAACATTCAAAACTTCTATCTGAGGAGGCCGGGGATAGATAACACCGGTCCATGGAGCCCAAGGTGGACTAGTCAGGATTGGAGAAACTCCTTGAGTAGCTACAAACTCTGGGGTACGAGCTCTATTACGGGTCCTCATCCTATGGGTGGGACGGACATCCTCAACTTGAGCATTCTGTTCTTTGGATTTATGAAGAGGCATGGTAACTTTCTAAAATATACGAAATTATTGATTAAAGGATGTACAGACTCTATAGCACGAACTAAATCATAAAAAAAGAGAGATATTTCAAAATGCTTTGTGCCCTCCTACTTATAAGTGTGACATGCTACACATCCATAAATAGGACTTTACCCGATGCAATTTTGTAGAAACCCTAGGACCATGAACCTTGCTTTGATACCAAATTTGTCACAACCCTAGCTGAGACCCTAGCCGCGATGAGCATCCCAAACCATGGAGTCCTGGGTGCCCCTATCTATCTACCAATCATTCACTACGTTCATACAATATAAAGGAATGCAGAAAAATTATCATATGGAAACATGATCAATGTCATAATTCAACTAGACAATTTGAAAGAAAATCCTTAATTTTCAAAACACATGACACCCGTTTGCAAAATCTCTAACCTTTACAAGATTCAACATATGTTCAAAAATATAAAATGGGACAAGTCCCCAGTCAAACCATGAATCAAATAAATAACAATGTTCTATAAGCCCGGCCTTCCGGAATAGTGGAGGCTTATCAACTGCAAATCTTAGATGCACCAATCTACTGCTTAGCAGGACCTCAGGACCGAGTCTCAAATCCTAAAATATAGGGGGTCAATACAACTGTACTGGTATGTGAAACAACCATAAAATAACATGTTTTTATACAACATGAATTAGAGTATTTTAGAAAAAAAATAAGCATAACGTATAAGTGAAAAACCTATGGGCATATGGGTAAGGACATCAATTATTCTTGTAAATCATGGCTCATTCTTTATTTATTTTTAGGCTAGATGGTATACCCTACAATTCTAATCATCCCATAGGCTATATGGGATCCACCCTTGACTCGGCGGCTAAGCCCCCAATCTAATTTTTCATAAGGATTGGTGTATCATAAGGGATACACGCAAGACCACACATCATGATGTCATATTCCTAATCAAATCAATAGGTCATGGTAGTGAACCAGTCCACAAAGCAGGGCTCTTAACCTTAGTCCCAAGTTGGGATGACATTAATCAGGGTACACTAGACTATAAAGCAAGGTATCGTAACCCCGTGTCAGCAAATCATGATTTCTATCATTGAGTCTCATGACTCATGTTTTTTTTCCAGATAACCACCTAACCCCCTCTAAGCCCTAATTTTTAATTCTTTAAAACCATTCTTTCATGCCTTCACAACATTCAACACTTATTCTATTAAAGGAACGCTAACATCGGGTATCATTATACCCTGACATACAAGTCATTCATATCAATTCCAGAGTCTTTCTTATTCCAATCATGCAAAGAACCACCCAAAAGATTTATAACTTAAACATGCAGTGGTGTAACAACTTAAAAATTTGAGGAAATATGTGAAATTTATGATTTTGTTTGATTTGACTATTTTACCCCTCTCCATAGTTGTACTATGGGATTTCTGGGGTATGGGAGTGATTGGCATAATTTTTGACGCATTTTGATACCATTTATGTGATATTGTGAATTTTTATGGCTTTGAGAGCCTTATTTTAGATTTATGTGGATATCTTTTGATTCGTGTGATGGAAGGTCAAATATACTATGCCAAAACCTTCAAATTATTGATTTTAGGCTAGGTAGATCTTTGGTTCAGATCTCGCTGCACCTGAACTTAGTTTAACCTATTGGTTAGGAAGTTGAAAAATTAGAAATATGGGTGTAGGACCCATATTTGGTCGAAATAATCTCCAATGGAAAATTCAATTTTGCCATCAGATCCAGAATATCAGTAGTAGGGTTTTAGCAGGTTTGGTATGATTTTATGGCTTTTAAATCTCATTTAGACTCCCGGTTTGGAAACTTGTAATTTTGGATTTTGGGGGTCAATTTTGTGAAAATGATGTCTTTTTAAAAATATGATATTTCCATCGCATTTAGAACATCAAGTTTTGTATTGTCACATAGTTCGTTTGTATATATAGGACTCTGAATGAATCCAGGGTACCCCATTGTAATCCATTTCTTAAGTATAAAACCTGAACTAAATATTGCAGAAAAACTGCAATATAACAACTTTTTATGACCTAGTTTTGGCCCATTTTGCACATTTTCATATTTCCTCTTAAGAGTTAAACTCTAAAATAGTGTGAGAGTTTAAAAGTAAAGTTTGTGGGAGATTTTGAAGCTAGATTATTATCTATTTCTTAGTTTTATTATGAATTTAAGGTAAGAATTAACTCTTTTCTTAGTAATTTCTTGATTAATTTCTCAAAACTCAAAAAAATCTTAAGGGCGAAATCTCGCTGCACCTGAACTTAGTTTAACCTATGAGGGAACATGTTTTTGAAGTAATGTTCTGATTTTGCCCTTTTTTTTAGAAACCCATTTCGGGGGTCCGTTTTGACCCCGAACCAAAAGTAGTCAATATAAGTGTTGTTGGTTTTGTTTTGATACGTAGATTTCATATTTGATATTTTTAGTGGAGTTAGAGGTTGTTCATAAAAAGTAAGATTGCAGGTTAAAGTGTAGGAGATTGGTTTCGGCTTTCGAGGAGGTTATGACTTAATTTTTTCAGATGGGGTGGGTAGTAAATGATGATACAAAGTGCATGTTAAGGGTGGAAACTAATTTTAAAAAAATGGCTATTTATGTGTTTTGCCTGTGTGGGGGGCCTATATGTGAAACAATTGTCGAAATTAAGTTAATATGTGATCTGTGTAACTGTGTGAGGTCCAATGTGATATTAATAGCCTTGAATACATGTGACTAATTGTATTGTGTTGTTACTATGCATAATATGATAACATTGGTGTATCATTATTATATTCATATTTTATCTGGCATATAAGACACATGGAAATTCATGGATGAAACTGAAGTAATGAGTGGATATTGGCTCACATGGTTGTGGAAATATATCATTGTGGTTGGTTATGAAAATATTCATTTGTGATTAGTTATGAGTATTACATCCTCATATCATACTCATTTATGAAATATTCGTAGCACCATGGAAACATCTGAGAAACACTGGTAACACCTTTTTAAAATCTTTCTCGAGGGATGTGTCGAGGAAGAGATATTGTAACCCCTTATAAAACCCTATTCGAGTGATTTCCCGAAAAGCATATATGTGATATATGGATTTTATATGGGTTGAATAACCCCCTTGGGTCCTACATCAGGAATATTTAGCTCCATAGGTGTATACGGGAATTGTGCGACTATCCCGGAGGTTATGCGATGACCTCGTGCATCATTATCATCATCATCATCATAAACATTGCACTTTTCTTTTTGTATTATGTTGTGTTTTATTGGCATATTGACTTGTCATCTATGTATTTATTGTGTCTTCTTTTACTTGTATTTGATGATCTTGTATATTTATGTTCCCCCATGTTCTTCTTATATGTGATATAATATGTACTTTTGTTCAATCTTGGTGTGATGTTTCAATATATGTGAGATATACTAGAGCTGTTAGTGCAAGAGGTGTGGGCTACTGTTGTGGGACATTTTCTGATTGCAGGTGATGTGCCCTTAGTATATATTTTGTATGCTTTATTTACTACTTTGCTTGGTTGGTATATGATGACTACTGATTACAAGTGGACCATACTCATGCCTATTGCGCCCTTTTAGTGCAGGTCCTAGCTCGAGTGCGCCTCAACTTTCTTGACTTGAGCGATTATTGGAGCTTCCAAGGTAGCGGTTGGACATTCATCCTCCAAAGTTTACCTCTTTCTATAGTAGTTATGTCTTTATTAGTATTCGAAGACAAGTATTATTCCTTTGTGATTGTTTTTTAGATATATTTGACTCTTGGATTGTATTAGTAGTTCTTACACTATTGTCACCTGGTTTTGGGCATGATTGGTATTTTGGATAAGTTCTTTCTACATTATTGTGATTACTTATATGGTTCAAGTTCATTCTAGAAACCTTATCTTAGGATTTTTTCTGTCTTTACCTCTTTTCGTATTAGTTTGGGTGATAGGATTACTTGTCAAGGTGCGCTGTGACAAGTGCCATCATGACCCTCCTTTTTGGGTCGTGATAAATTGATATTAGAGCAACCAAGTTTCATTGGTCTCAATGGTATAAGAATGAGATGTCTAATAGAGTCTCACGGATTGGTACATAGACGTTCGTATCTATCTTCGAGAGGCTATAGGACGTCTTTCGGAAACTTTACTTATTTTATTCTTATCATGTGAAGTTCTTTTATACCTTCTATTTTGAGTTGTGTTTCACTCTTCATACGTGAATAGTATGGCTTATACAACATAGTATCAGTTGAGAGATGTGGAGAGAGATTGGTGGACCCCGTGATTCTTCTAAGATGACTTTGAATCAGTTCGTCGAGGATTTTCTAGAGAGATTTGTGCCTTTTAATTTGAGAGAACGTATGCAGAACGATTTTGACTATTTATAGAAGGTCTCTATGACAATTGTTGAGTATAAGGCACACTTTCATGCCCTCTCCAGATATTTTTATGATAGCATTTCCATCAAGTCTGAGAAGGTGAGGAAGTTTGTAGAGGGTTTTCATGTTTCCCTTGAGTTGTCTACGTGTCAAATGGTTGTGTTTGGGGCTTCTTTTTAGAGAGTATTATGGATCATGCTAAGATGACAGAGGATATTCTTATTGCATCCCAGGGAGGCGCCAAGAAGGCACAACATTTTGGTGAATTCAGGAGTCAGACCTATCGAGGTAGAGATTTTAGAGGTTCTTGTGGATACCATGGTAGCAAGTGCAGGTGACTTTACATGGTTCAGGTAGTGGATCTTCTAGATCAGCAGTTTAGGATGGCCGTTTGGGCCTAGTTATACCTTTTTCTGTTAAGGATGGTCATAGAGGTTGCTATATGTGTGATGAGATTGGCCATGTGGCCAGGGACTATCCCTGTTGGGTGATTCAGGATATTCCTATTTTAGCTGTGAGAGGTAGGGGTTCTACCAGATATGTGAGAAGTAAAGATGGTGGAGCCCGTGGTAATGGTAGTGGGGCCATCCAGGCAGTTGGTGGTTATGGTCGGTGTTATGCTGTACCAACCAGAGCTGAGGCAGAGGCTTCTGATGTTGTAATTACAGGTATCATTCCCATTTATTTTAGACCTACGTCTGTATTATTTGATCCTAGATTGACTTTCTCCTATGTGTTGATGTGTTTTGATTGGGTTTGATTCTGTTAGTGAGCCTTTTCGTATGCCTATTCATGTATCTACCTTGATAGGTGATTCTTTAGTGATGGATCGGGTGAATCGATCTTGTGTTGTGACCTTTGTCGAGCGTGAGAATTTGGTAGACTTGCATGTGTTAGACATAGTTGATTTTTGATGTTATTTTTGGTATGGATTGGTTGGATCTTTCTCATGCCGTCTTAGATTGTCTTCCCAAGACTGTGACTTTAGCTTTGTCGGGTTTGCCAAGGATAGCTTAAAAGGGGTGCAGTTTATTCTGATCCTAAGAGGATTATATCTTATGTTCAAGCTCGTAAATTTATTGAGAGGGGATGTTTATCGTTCTTGACTCATATTCATAACACCAGTGTTGTTTTGCGACTCCAACATACACGCAAGTGCACGTGATCGTACAATTAATATAGTGAATTAGAAAGTCAGATATTAAGTGGTGCAAAGTATCAAGATGATTGTGGAATTAAGAAAACAAATGTGAATTAATAAATAAGAAGTAACAAGTTGTGACAAGAGTAAAGCAAGCAACGGTTGTAAACAGTAATGATGAGAATTTCAAGGTTGAGGCATTTAGAACAATCATACAAATCTCTATTCTTATCGCAGTCTAATTGGTTATCGGGTTGTTGATTCGCAAGGTTTATAATCAGATCTTGGTTTCTTGACCACAAATCTTTTATCTATTAAATATTGCAACTACAGCTCCGCGGAGATACAACAATTCTTCTAGATTCATAAAGTTATCTTCTTGCAATTGTACCAAATAAGGCTTCTAGGTATATCCCTAACCTAGATGCTAATTCAAACCCTTTATTTCATAAAAGGATAAGAACCTTGCTCCTTAATTTCTTCGTTCTATTTTATGATTCTCCTCTCGAATTCACATAGAAATATTAATTTATTCTAATGGTGGCCACTCATCAAAATAGTAAGCTGAAGAAATTAAGAACAACCCAGATGATAATCCAAAAATAAACTATGATAAAGAATGTCAAAGAGTAATCATGTTCTTGGCCTCAACCCCAGAATAAGTGTGTTTAGCCACTCATCTTTGAATTCAACATAAAAAATAAGTAATTAATCATACCCAAAAAAAATCCTGAAGTAAAGAAGTTCACAAGAATGTCTAAGAACCCTAAAAGAGAGAATTTTATACTTTTCCGACGCTTCTATACTTGCAAAAAGTCTTTAGGATTGTGCTTACGTGTTCCTTTTATACTTGGAAAAAAGTCGCCAGATCTGGACTACCGACGCGACGCATCACCAATCGTGTTACTAAGGCCATCGCGTCGCATCGACTTTGAGTCGATGAACTAGAATTACACTTCAAAAATTTAGCTAAGTCACCAAACACGAGAAACGACGCGATGCGTCGACTTTGCATCGATGTAATGGAATTTTCTTTTGA
Organism: Capsicum baccatum var. pendulum; assembly: GCA_030864225.1. Classification (NCBI taxonomy): domain Eukaryota; kingdom Viridiplantae; phylum Streptophyta; class Magnoliopsida; order Solanales; family Solanaceae; genus Capsicum; species Capsicum baccatum. The sequence goes on from CM061561.1 coordinate 198,190,086, forward strand.
AATTTTGACCATGTAACTTAACTCACAAACCAACGCGATGCATCGACTTCACATCACATCACTGGAATTCATCGCCAAATATTCAATTAAGTCTCACTGGAATTCGTCCCCAAATATTCAACTAAGTCTCATAAATCACTTAATTTTCAGGTGCTTTCTTCTATTCTTGCTCCAGCTCGTCTATCCATGCTCTTGGACTCAATAAAAATGGTCTTCCTCATCAGAACAATTAATTCCTCACCATCAATCACCAATTTCTTCATACTATGCATCCAAGTTTTGTCTAAATCCCTTAGAAAGTTATCCTACACCACTAATCATATTGGTTAGCTACAAAGTACAATTTAGCTCAAATGCAATAAAATTAACATATTTTTGTTCTCAAAACAAGTCGAAATATATATCGATATCAGTGTTTGGACATATAAATACGCTCAAGATCATTACCCCACACTTAAAACCTTATTCGTCCTAAAAAAATTTCAAGCAAAACAATCAATCAATCTTTCCTTGACAACCTAAAAGTTATGCTAGCATTGGACACTTTTACTTTCGACCAATGACTTTTCATCTCAAAACATGTCAATAACACTCTTTTGAACATGAATAATTTATTTCAAAACTCTTTATCTCAATAGTGATATCCAATTCATCAGCAAACTTAATCAAAGTACTCAATCAAACAACACAATCAGTAATCAAAACTTTCATCCCCATGCACCCTCACAACAAGAAGGTTTCCCCATATCACTCATAATTTTTTCAATATTTCTCATGTGGGGAAAATCAAAACTCAATCACTCACTCGCAACAAAGAATTCATACGTAATAGATAATGAACCATAAGCTTGCCCTTAGTGTAATACTCCGCTAATTGTCGGATGTTGAAATGTAGGATCAATTAGGTCTTTCATGGTTGTAATGTAGGCTAAGGGACGGGTAGGAACTATTTAGGAAATAATGACTAATCTCCCTAAATGCTTTAATACATGACAGTCTTTAATCGAATTCACATTCTATCAACCCAATTTCCACTTCATTACCTTCACACATCAATTATTTTACCCTAATTTTACTAAGCACATTAATAAAAACTATGGTAGGAGTATTTTTTGTTTTAAATCACAATTCAATTCTCAGCTCTTCTTCATACCCTATTTATTGTTATGCACCCCTATATTAGACACCCTCAACTAAAGCTATTCGCCTTGGTTGAGGTGAACAGTGTCCTAAATAGACCAGGGCCAAAACAAGTTCATTGTAACAAAAACTGGGCAACAAAAATTGAAATTTGTTTCACTTTTTCTATAACTCCTAACCATCAAAATTTAACACACAATGAATACGTCTTTAGAGCTTCATTTTCACCTTTCTCCTTCTTCAATTTCACACTCCCTTCTTAATTAGTCCTTTATATTAAAGAGGTTAGGATCTTTGGATCGAATCAAGGTCTATCAAAGAAAGGATTATAATACATATGAGGATACCATAGAAATTAGGCTATAGGCTCAACGGGGCTAACTAGGGATGTACATAAAGGTAGGTCAATAAAGTTTTCACTATTCAGCTAAAAAAGAAAAGCCTAAATCACTTCCTACACCAACACCCTTTATTTCAATGATAAGTTTCATAATCAGGCCATCTGAAGTAAGGGAGGCTCACCAGCTGCAAACTTCTGACATGTCAATCTACTACTTAACAGGACCTTGGGACTGTATCTTAGAATCTTGAAATATTGGGGGTCAATACTGACGTACTGGTATATAGAGCAATCCAAAATAATATATTTTTTCATACAACACAAGTGAGAGAAATTTGTAAAATACTATGCATGACATAATTTACAACACATGGGCAATTTCAAATAATCTTAAAACAATTTTGTAGATGCAATTCCATTCTTTGTTTTACTTCTGAGCTAGGTGGTACAACCTACAATCTATAATTCCACGGGTTATATAGAATTAACATGTCATAGTAGTGCACAAGATCACAAAGCAGGGCTCCTAACCATTGTCTCAATTTGGGATGACATGAATCAAGGTACAGAAGATCACAAAGCATGGTACCATTACCCCGCGTCGGCAAATCATAGTTTCTAGCATTTAGTCTTTCAACTCGTACTTTCTTCGGGTAACCACCTAACTAGATTTAAGCCTATTTTTAGTATATTCTAAACATGCATCTTTCTAAAATCAAATTTGGAAAATCTGAGTAAAATCTATATTGTAGTCTATTCTGAATCTGCTATGGCATTTATCTGTCTGGTATCGTCATACCAAGACTTGCAAGTCATATTATCTAAGACAGACATTATAATGTTACATCTCTTTTCATTCAAAACAATTTTCAGACCACCAAAACATTCAAACGGTGCAAGAGGATACTTATTTCAAAACATATGTCAAACTATGCAAGATTCTTTATTTTTAACATTTCAACAAACATGTGGTGGTCAAGTATTTTGTGACAAACCATGCAATCCTTTTAGTAAACATTGCTAACATTTAAAAACCAGTAAAACACCCTTCCTTCAATTCAAACCAATCTCAATCATTTAACAATAACTATGAATATTTATACCATGCTTCAAGATGTAAAATTTATCAATTCGTAAAATGTGAAAATTAAGAAGTATCATAACAAGAGAGGGAGGGTAAACCTTTATGCTCTCAATTAATTTTCAAATTGCAAACACATACACACATATATACAGATAAAAAATCAAATTTAAGAGTAAGGCCTCAAGTACAAAACATTACATCATTTAAAGAGTTCAAAATGCATAATTTTTAATATAATTCAAAATTTTCGTGAACACATGATTTCTCAACATCCAATCATTATTAAAAATATTTTTCACCATGCCTATGCAGTTTAGAAAAATTCCACATACCTTAGATTACTTAGGTTGAAGAATAGGACCCAAATCTTGACTCGTTTCTTGAGAATCTTGAATTGACAGGATTAGATTCTTGATTTCTTATTTTTGGAGGAAACCCTAATTTGATCTTGTTTTTGAGAGTGAAGAGAATTTGATATGTTGTAAAACTAATAATAGTTGAGTAAAAAACGTTTAGGGTGTTATTTAATTCGTGTGAGAGGTTTCTGAGAAGGGAAAGTACCAAAATACCCAGCTAAAAATGTACATTTTGCACGATTCAGGCTTGACTGACACCTCTCTGGAAAATGGACATAACTTTTTACCTCGATATCGGATTAAGATGAAATTTGTGGAATTGGAAAGAGGAATCAAAGATCTTTCATTTAATATATAGTAAGACCCCAAATTCTTTATCTACAAAATGTTATGGTCGATGGAATTTGACCCTAGTTTAGACATTTACTAAAACTTAATCGATAGGAAAGTTTTCAACTCATTTTTGAGTTGGGGGATTTTGTGACCTCAATTCATAGTCAATGGTATTCAAACACTATAGGATTGATCATCATATATAAATTAACAAAGAATAATTGGGTTTGGGTCTATACATATAGAAAAGACGATTCAAACTTTAGCCTAAAAGTACGGGGTATTACATTATCTCCCCCTTGGGATCATTCATCCCCGAATGATGGAAAAGAACTTGTTGAGGTTCTAAAGGTATGAAATAAGGAATGTAACCTTGCATTGAACATTTTTCCTCTACAAAACATGCAAAGTCATCAAAAGAGCTTCATGAAAACCCCTAGTAAAATGCATAAGCACGAAGCATGAGGTAATGAAACTTTTCATAGGGATGACTTTGCACATAAGTTCTATGAATCATTATCATCACAACATAAGACATAAGTTTATTTGGTGATAATAGGCCTGATTTACCTTGGAACAATCATGAGATGGGATTTTGTGGAGGATAGGATTTAAAAGCATTCTTCACCTCACAAGATATAACAAATGGACCTTAAACTTAAAGACACTATTTATCTATACCCCAACATTAATTAACATACTACATACCTTCCAACTTAGAATTCACCCATCATATATCTAAACACAAGAGTTTGTGTCCCGGCGTATAATACTTTTATGTTAAAGCCCAAATCATAGGAAAGAGGTTCTAACTTAAACTATGGGACCATGTTCTCTCCACTACATTAAGAAATCACCTCACCTTATCACTTTAATCCAACAACCTCAAGTCTTATTTCAAGGAATACTAACAACATGGCACATCGGTTTATGTTTCCATCAATTACAACATTCAAGCCTATCATTACTACCCTACTTCATGGATTTTCCCTCTAAGATCAGTAAATTCAGTCAATCTCACATAGACTTTTACCACATATCTCCTTCCTAACTATTTCACAAAACAAATGTTTGTCTTCTTTTTCTCCCTTCTCCTATAGACTTAACTCAACAAATCACATAAAAAATTTCACCTTCAAGAGCATCTACACCTTTACCTAACACATTACTATGCTTTCACAACCACCATTATACTGACAAGCGGAGGGCCATTGAGGGACACGAGTGTAGACATCATGAATGGAAGTAACACTTGTCAGTTCATAACTTACACTTTTTTCACTACTCAAGGATGGATATGAGGTGAAGATATGACAGAATAAACACAAAGTACTTTGTACATCAAGTGTTCGGATCATAAGTAAAGAGTTGTTCAGCTCAAACACAACACAACAGGGTTCCCTTAGGATAGACCACGATGAGAAACATGGGTACACATATTATGAGATATATGGCATAAAGCTGAAATTTATGTAGTTAACAACTAAGACAAGGATTGCCACTGGAAGCGATTGATCCCCATTTAAGGAACTGGAATTTCTCCATGAGTCAGCATAAACTTTATCACTTTTGCAAATCCCGGCATGAAATAAATCGGTATCATATGGAAAACATAGTTTCTTCAAACCAAGCATTATGTAAAACATGGATTTTTTTACAGATCATGAGCAACATAACATAGTTCTTGGATACTTGGAATATTTGATCACTAACGGACATTATTACGTCTTGTTTGGAGGTCAGAACATGGCATGAGTTACATAGAGGGATCAAACATTAGGCATAGGCAAGACATGAATACATAAAACATTGGTAGATGTCCATTCAAATCAAAGTAGGAGGAGCTTGCTTGAATAGGAATTGATTTATCATGATTCTTACTTGAAACTTGACACCACAAGAAAATTTGGGAACTACTTTAATCCATCATCTCCCCCTTAGATCAAAGTCACACTTCTAGACTTACGGACATAATCTCACATCAAAATCTATAGCCTCAACTGTCAACACAAAAGAGACATTACCATATACTTGGAATCTATACTCTCCCTAATGAACTATAACTATACTCTGAAGGCCTTGCTTTTTCGTAAATGATACTCTTAACTTTCACTAGCCTCTGTGGTCATCACTCTACAACTCCCACTTTTATGAGTGTATGCATCCACACTCCTTCTAACAAAAAAAGGGGTATTAGTATATACAAGAACACAAACTCCTCTCTTTAATTTCTAATACAAAGATACTAAATTCTTTTGAGGACATCCCCTTTCAAGGACAATAATCATAACTTCCTCTAACCTTAGAAGTTATCAACTTATGACTAACATTATCATGGCATGTACATCTATGCTTCTAAACACTCAACATTTCTTCTTTAACTCCTTAGAATACTAGTATTACACCTCTAACCACATAACTTTCCAAATTAACAGCATTCATAAAACTATACCAAAGGTGTAACACCTCAATTTTCTGAACTGGGATGCTACACGGGGCTTATCACCCCAAAGGACCACAGGCTAACTCATGACAGATATCTGTACCTGTGCACTGCAATATATAATGTAATAATTTGGAAAACATAAACATGTAGGCCATAAGGTTCAACTGAATAAAGAATCTGCAAAATAGTAACATCCATGTGGGTGAAAGATACCTAAAACAACTAAATACTAAATCAAATCTGAACTAAATCTGAAAGCCTCTAAATACAGTCCGAATAAGGAGTTGAAGAAACATGTCTACAACTAACTCTGTCTAGCAAAACTGAGCTGAAATAATAAATAAAATAAAATAACATTGTATCATTCTCGAATGAAGAGGACTCACTACAACTCTGTATATTGGAATACAGCTGCTACTAATGGTCTGGAACTCGTGTCTCTAAACCTATGGTGTGACATGAAAAGAAAGAACCATAGCATAAATGCGTCAGTACAACTGGAGTACTGAGTATACGAGTGAGGTAGGCTAACACAAAGGGTTTACATGCATGAATAATGCTAACTGACTGACTGATATAAACGTAAGAGTATAAACACACATCCATAGTAACTGAGATTGTGAGTATGTGATAGCTAAATTTACACGCTAATACATTGTTTACTGATAACTGACATGGATGAAACTGTAGTTTTGATAGCATGGGCGACTATGTCTGACAGTCTTGAATTTGATGGAACTTTCTGAGTCTTGTGCTATAATTGAATTTGACTGTATCTAACAGTCCTTGTATATTGATATCTGAAGAGCTGTCTGATTTCTTTTATTGAGACTGAGTCTAAGACTGTGGGCGGTAGTTGTTTAATCGGCATGCCCCACATATGCTATTATGGCTAAGCTGGGGTCTAATCTCTACCCCAATTGGAGGGGTGTCAATACTGCGGCACTGGTAAGGACAGTTGTGCGTGACCCTTAGCTGGATGGTACTCGAAACGAGAGCGGTGGGAACCCTGAACTAACAAGTTAATCCACCTCATCAAACGTAATATAATAGGTTAAGATGTCTCAACCTATGCTGGCTACATAGTTTAAGAATGGAAGGATGACTTCTTAGAATCACACTCTAAACTTATAGGTGATTTCCCATACTTGGGTTCACTTGGTGCTATTTTCTACTCCCATCTGAAGAGAATGAACATAATTAAACTAACTGTACATGGACTGATTAACTGACTTCTATTGACTGACGGAATAGTACTACTATCTGAGAGTTAACTGAGATCATGAGATTTTTGAGGTTTCCTGAGTCACATGACTCACTAAGTTTTGTAGATTATAGCTTGACTGAGATTATCATGACAACATGACATGGCTCTAGGCACACAACTATATTTTTTGGGTACGAATACCCCCAAGACTCGATAGAAGGAAACTGACACACATGACATGACTTGATCAGAAAATTGGAGCCCACAATTCATAATATCATAAGTAGGGGATCTTATACTTCATGTAGTTATTCAACATCTTAAACATTGTAGGGATTGCATGGATATATTTCATGTATATAATATACATATCCATTATCATACATACTTCATACCACAACAATAGCAACACATCAATAGCATGGAATTCATATTTAAGTATATAGCTAACATAAAATTGTCATTTAGATATCATGGAACCATGTAAACATAAATTCCTAGCATCCCAAGCATTTTATCAAACACCTAGCATGCATTCTTTAAGGCATAGGTGTGTTTCATAACTTGCACCATATTACACTGCCTAAAGTTCATAGTTTTCAACTAACAACCATATATATTCCATGAAAACACCTTTAGATATCATCTTAAAACTTAAACATCAATCATTAACACGTACATGCTCATATCACCATTAAAAGTTCACAAAATAGTATTTAAAACATGGTTCTTGAGCTCTATGAACGGATTGGATCCATAGATGAACACTGCGCATACCTTAGATTAATAATCCATGAAGATAGTAGTGAAATAAGCTTGGAATTTGAAACTCCCAATTGAGTCCTAGACTTGTTCTTGGTTGTTCTTGAGAGAATTTTGATGAAAATTAATGTAAAGAGCTGATTTGGGGCCTCAATCCCGTGTTTGGGAGTTATATAGGGGTGGAAAGATGACCCAAATACCCCTCTAGATGCGTCATTTAATTTCTATGAAAATTTCCTGATTTAGGCCCCCGGCGTGACGCGGAGACATCGCGTTTCCACCCGTTTGTGACCTGGAAACTCACCGCAATGCGCTGGAATTGCGAAGAGACACTAGAAATTGACGAACGTCATTTTGTCTTACGGTGCGACATGCCACTAACTAAATAACGCTGCTGAAACTTTAAATCGCCATAACTTCTTCACTGGGTGTCCGTTTTAGGAAAATTTGGTATCGATGGAAATCTTATTCAATTTTCTATAAATTTGAGGGTATAAATATGCAAAAATACCACCTATAAATCAAGTTATGCTCGTTCAAAGATGAGCTATGTGAAATTACACACGAAAACTTGGTGGATTCAAAAGTTCTTAGCTTGGCTTACTCTAAGTGACTCTTATGAACATGATTAATACATCATAAGCTCTATTATCACTAGGATACTCATCCTAATTCATGTACTCAAATATGAATCATAGGATAGAAGGTTTCATGTGTAGGAACAACAGTTTATTTTCTAGCTTAGAAATATATGGGATATTACAATATTTCTCCCTAGGAAACATTCGTTCTCGAATGAGATTGACTGAAATGAAGAGAGACGATAAAATGTAGTACGTACAAGACATATACTAATGGAACATGATCTCATGATGGAAATGACTGGTAAGATAAAAATGTCATGCTGGACATGCATATCTGATGCATGAGTAACTGATTCATGAATGTATAACTGAGACTTCTGATAACTGAGTTCTCCCAATGAGAATGCATATTTGATGCATGATTATACACTGGACTGATACACGAATACATGATTGAATATGCAATGGTAATAAATACTATGTTTTATGATGGGAACATGAATATGGAACTGAGTATGCTTAAGGAAAACTGTTACCTTGAGCTTGATCTGAATTGGCGGAGAAGAGGTGAGGATACTTGGTACGCATATCTGCTTCTGCTTCCCAAGTATCTCCCTCATGAGACTGATTTCACCAAAGAACCTTGACTAAAGGGACTTCTTTGTTCCTTAATCTACGAGTTTGATAGTCTAAGATTTCAACTGGCATCTCTTTATAAGAGAGGCTGTTCTGAATGTCAATGCTCTAAATAGGGACTATAACTGCTGGGTCACCTATGCATTTCTTGAGAAAAGAGACATGGAAGACTTGATGAACTGAGGCTAGATCTGAAGGAAATTCGAGCTCATAAGCTACCTTATCGAAGCGACTGAGAATCCTAAAGGGACCGACATATCAGGGACTGAACCTCTTCACTCCCTTCATGGGAGATATCTTGAGGTAGACATAGTCATTGAAATCAAACTTGAGATCCCTTCTACGAATATCTGTATAAGACTTCTGTCGATTCTGAGCAGCCCGGAGTCTCTCTCGGATCAACTAAACTTTATCTAAGCTGTCGAATACTAAGTCAGGACCTATAACTGAGGCCTCACGAACTTTGAACCAACCAATTAGAGATCTATATCTCTTACTATAGTGAGCTTTGAATGGAGCCATCTGAATACTGGAATGATAGCTATTGTTGTATGTAAACTCAATCAAAGGCAAGTGGTCATCCCAACTTCCCTTGAAATCAATTATACACGCCTTTAGCATATCTTCTAGAGTCTAAATGGTCCTTTCTTCTTGACCATCTGTCTGAGGATGAAATGCTGTACTGAGATAAACTTGGGTACCAAGACCCTTTTGGAATGCTTTCTAAAAGTGAGAGGTGAACTGGTTACCTTTGTCTGAAATAATAGATAGTGGAATACCGTGTAATCTGACCAACTCCCTGATATAGAGTTTGGCATAATCCTCAGCTGAATAAGAAGTATGAATAGGAAGAAAATGAGCTGACTTGGTCATTCTGTCTACAATAACCAAAAATAAATCATGCTGATGATGAGTTTTAGGCAAACCCATCACGAAGTCCATGTTCACTTCTTCCCACTTCCAAGTAGGAATGGTGAACTCCTGCATGGAACCACTAGGTTTCTGATGCTCTATCTTAACCTGCTGATATGTAGAGCACTTAGACATAAACTCTGCAATATCACTCTTCATCCCACTCCACCAATAGATCTCCCGCAAGTTATAGTACATCTTAGTTTCCCCTGGATAAATAAAGTATCGCACACCATGCACTTTTGCATGAATTCGCTGCCTCAAACCATCTACACCTGGGACGCACAAACAACCCTGACAACGAAGAACACCATCTCCCCCTTGGGAGAAAACCTCAACTTTCTAATTCAAAACTAATTTTCAGCTTGACATGACTAGGATTCATATCTTGCTTTTCTTTCACCTCGAAAACTAGAGATGACTCTGAACTACTTTGAACACATACACCACCCTCGAAAGAGTCGACTAAGCGAACGTCTATTCTGGCCAACTGATGGATTTCCTGAGCTATTTTCTTCTTGCTATCCTCAATGTGAGAAACACTACCCATGGAGAGTCTACTGACAGCGTCGGCCACAACATTGGCCTTGCTCGGATAATAAATAACACTCATGTCATATTCTTTCAAAAGCTCTAACCACCTTCTTTGATGAAGATTGATATCTATGTGAGAAAAGACATACTGGAGACTCTTATGATCTGTAAGGACATCTACATAACCACCGTAAAGATAATGCCTCCAAATCTTCAAGGCAAATACTATGGCTGCTAACTCAAGATCATGAGTAGGATAATTCTTCTCATGGGGCTTTAACTGTCTATAGGCATAGGCTATGACCTTACCAAGCTGCATGAGCAGACAACCTAAACCCAATCTGGATGCATCATAATAGACTACGAAACCATCTGAGCCGTCTGGAAGAGCTAGAACTGGAGTCGAGGTGAGTCGAGTCTTCAACTCTTGAAAAATCTTCTCGCATGAATCTGACAATTAAAACTTGACCTTCTTATGAGTCAACCTGGACATAAGAGATACAATAGAAGAAAATCCCTTGACAAACCGTCTATAATAGCCAGCCAAGCCTAAGAAACTCCCGATATCTGTTGGAGATACAGGGCGAGGCCAGTTTCTTACCGCTTAGATCTTATGAGGATCTACTCTAATGCCATCACCATAAATAATATGGACAAGGAATGCTACTGATCTTAGCCAAAATTTGCACTTACTAAACTTGGCGAACAACTGATGATCCCTAAGAGTCTGAAGAACAATTCTGAGATGGTCTCAATAATCATGCTCAGTGCGAGAATAGGCCAGAATATCATCTATGAAGATTATGATGAACATATACAAGTACTGCTTGAACTCACGGTTCATCAAGTCCATGAAAGCTGCAGAGGAATTGGTAAGACCAAAGAACATGACAAGAAATTCGAAGTGACCATACCGCGTACAGAAAGCTGTCTTCGGGATGTCACATTCTCTAACTCTAAGATGATAATAGTGTGATCTGAGGTCTATCTTGGAGAAATAACTGGCACCCTGAAGTTGGTCAAGAAAGTCTTCTATTCTGGTAAGAAGATACTTATTCTTGACCATAACTTTGTTGAGCTGACGGTAATCAATACACATCTTGAGAGAACCATCTTTCTTGCGCATGAATAATACTGGTGTGCCCCATGGGGAAATGCTGGGTCTAATGAATTATCTAAGAGATCGTTCAAATGATCCTTCAGTTCTTTGAGTTCTGTTGGTGCCCTTCTATATGGTAGAATAAAAATAGGCTTAGTATTTGGGAGAAGGTCTATGCTAAAGTCTATTTCCCTTTCGAGAGGAATGCTTGGAAGATCTTTGGGAAAGATATCAGAATATTCATTAACCACTGGGACTGATTTGATACTGGGAGATTCAGAACTGGAATTCTTAACATGCACAAGATGATACACACCCCCCTTAGAAATTATTTTCCTTGAACAAAGGTAGGAAACAAGCTGACCCCTGAACGCTGAGGTAATACCCTTCCACTCTAGGACGGGCTCATTCGGAATCTGAAACTGAACTATCTTATTTCTGCAGTCGATTGTGGCATAGCAGGAATGAAGCCAATCCATGCCTAGAATGACATCAAAGTCAGTCATCTCTAACTCAACTAAATTTGCTGACATGGATTTCTAAAATATCATAACTGGGAAGTTCCAGTATACCTGCCGATCTATGATGGTTTTACCAACTAGGGTAGAGACTGAAAAGGGCTCTGCTAAAATTTTGGGACTGATTACAAATCTCCTTCAATGTATGGAGTAACAAAAGACAAGGATGAACCTGGGTCTAGCAAACAATAAACATAAACATGGAAAATTTGTAACATACCAGTAATGACATCTGGAGAATTTTCCTAATACTATCGGGTTTAAAGAGCATAGAGTCTATTTAGGCGTTGCCTACTAGACCCTGCTGGTTTAGGTGATCGGAATGAGCTGTGGAACGGTTCTGCTTCCCCTGAGGACCTGGTTGAGGACACTCTCTAATCATGTGGCCTGGATTGCCATAACCAAAGCAAACATCACTACCAGCTCTGCAAATACCCTTGTGGTTCTTTCCATAAGTCTTACATAGGGAATTTATTCGTGCACTGCTAATACTGTCCGGAGATTTAAAGCCTGGTGCTCTATCTCTGTTGTCATCTCTGAATTTCAGCATTGGGGCACTGGCAGAGAAAGGATCTTGAACACTAGTAGAAAAATGAGCTAGAGCTGATGACTTGGGATGAAACTATGAACGATTTCCTCCCTCTAATTTGGGTTGAGCAAAACTAAAACTGCTTGACCTTGCTCTCTTGTTCTGTCTCTCCCTAGTCCTAATCTTTTGCTCTTCTATTTGCCGAGCATGGGTCAAGAGCCTGGCTAAAGTCATATCACTGTTTAGCATCATAGATCTACACTCATTTACCACGCTATCATTCATACCTGACACCAACTTGCTCATCTTAGCCCTGATTTCTGCAACCACATGAGGGGCATATTTGGATAACTGAGTAAATATAAGAGAATACTCTCTAACCATCATATTTCCCTACCCGAGGTTGATAAACTCAAGAACTTTTGCCTCTCTTAGCTCTTGGGGAAAGAATTTGTCTAAGAAAGCCGTGACAAATTCCTCCCACTTAATAGGACCTGCATCTTCTACCCTCTCGGACTTCCACTATTTGTACCAAGTATAAGCGACATCCTATAATTGGTATGCAGCTAACTCAATACTCTAAACAGAAGTAACTCCCATGATATCAACAACCTTCTGGACTTGGTCAATGAATTCCTAAGGGTCTTCATCAGACTTAGACCCTAAGAAAGATGGAGGGTTCACTTGGGTGAAGTCTTGAATCCTAGCTGCTACGGAAATGGCCACTGGATTCGCCGGAATAACTTGTGGCCGTTCATTTTGGGCAGCCACAGACTAAGCAAGTGTGGTAAATACGGTCCTGAACTCTGCATGAGAAATATGATCGCCCAAAGGTTCTTCGGACTGAGGGGTTGACTGATTTCTTCTCTTAGGAGGCATGTTCTGAAATAAAGAGAAGAAGCAGATTAGACTGAGAGACTGACTTATGATTATGCTTACTAGCATGACATGAATATTGAAAGAAGGGAAACTGTTCTTAAAACATCGCATAGCCTCCTGTACATAAATGTGGTGTGTAACACACCTTTGCACAACTCTACTAGATGCGACTTTAAGACTTTCTAGGACTCTATTGAACCTTAGGCTCTGATACCGAGTTTGTAACACCCCGAATTTCTGAACCGGGATGCTACATGGTGCTTATGTCCCCAAAGAACCACAAGCTAACCCATGATTGATATCTGTACCTGTGCACTGCAATATATAATGTAATAATGAGGAAAATATGAAAATGTAGGCCATAAGGTTCAAATGAAAAAAGAATCTATAAAATAGTAACATCCGTGTGGGTGAAAGATACCCAAAACAACTAAAAACTAAATCAAATCTGAACTAAATCTGAAAGCCTCTAAATACAGTCTGAATAAGGAGTTGAAGGAACATGTCTACAACTAACTCTGTCTAGCAAAATTGAGCTGAAATAATAAATGAAATAAAATAATATTATATCATTCTCGAATGAAGAGGACTCATTGCAACTCTGTATACTGGAATACAGCTGATACGACTGGTTTGGAACTCGTGTCTCTGAACCTATTGTGTGACATGAAAAGAAAGAACCATAGCACAAATGCGTCAGTACAACTGGAGTACTGAGTATACGAGTGAGGTAGGCTAACGCAAAGGGTTTACATGCATGAATAATGCTAACTGACTGACTGATATGAACGTAAGAGTACAAACACACATCCATAGTAACTGAGATCGTGAGTATGTGATAGCTAAATTTTTATGCTAATACATTGTGTACTGATAACTAACATGGCTGAAACTTTAGTTTTGATAGCATGGGCGACTGTGTCTGACAGTCTTAAATTTGATGGAACTTTCTGAGTCCTGTGCTATAATTGAATTTGACTGTATCTAACAATCTTGGTATATTGATATCTGAAGAACTATCTAAGTTCTTTTACTGAAACTGAGTCTGAAACTGTGGGAGGTAGTTGTTTAACCAATATGCCCCATATGTGCCATTATGGCTAAGCTGGGGTCCAATCTCTGCCCCGACTGGAGGGGTGTCAACACCACGCCACTTTTAAGGACATTTGTGAGCGATCCTTAGCTGGCATGTACTCAAAACAAGAGCGGTGGGAACCCTGAACTAACAGGCTAAGACACCTCATCAACCCTAATCTAACTGGTTAAGATGTCTCAACCTATGCTGGCTACATAGTTTTGGAACGCAAGGATGACTGCTAAGAATCACACCCTATACTGGTAGGTGAGTTCCCATCCATGAATTCACTCGGTGCTAACTTCTATTCCCATATGAAGAGACTGAACATGATTCAACTGACTGCACATGGACTGATTTACAGACTTCTGTTGACTGACGGAATAGTACTACTATCTGAGAGTTAACTGAGATTATGAGATTTCTGAGGTTTCCTGAGTCACATGACTAACTGAGTTCTATAGATTATAGCTTGACTGAGATTATCATGACAACATGACATGGCTCTAGGCATACATCTATATTTTTTGGGTACGAATACCCCCAGGATTCGATAGAAGGAAACTGACACACATGACATGACTTGATCACAAGATTGGAGTCCACAATTCATAATATCATAAGTAGGTAATCTTATACTTCATGTAGTTCTTCAACATCTTAAACATTGTAGGGATTGCATGGATATGTTTCGTGTACATATTATACATATCCATTAGCATACATGCTTCAGACCATAACAATAGCGAAACATCAATAGCATGGAATTCATATTTAAGTATGTAGCTAACATAGACTTGTCATTTAGATATCATGGAACCATTTTAACATAAATTCCTAGCATCCCAAGCATTTTATCAAACACCTAGCATGCATTCTTTAAGGAATAGGTGTGTTTCATAACTTGCACCATATTACACCACCTAAAGTTCATAGTTTTCAACTAACAAACATATATATTCCATGAAAACACCTTTACATATCATCTTAAAACTTAAACATCAATCATTAACATGTACATGCTCATATCACCATAAAAAGTTCACAGAATAGTATTTAAAAAATGGTTCTTGAGCTCTATGAACGGATTGGATCCATAGATGAACACTACGCATACCTTAGATTAATAATTCGTGAAGATAGTAGTGAAATAAGCTTGGAATTTGAAACCCCCAATTGAACCCTAGACTAGTTCTTGGTTGTTCTAGAGAGAATTTTGATAAAAAGTAATGTAAAGAGCTAATTTGTGGCCACAATCCCGTGTTTGGGACTTAAATAGGGGTGGAAAAATAACCCAAATACCCCTCTAGATGCGTCATTTAATTTCTATGAAAATTTCCTGATTTAGGCCCCCAGCGCGATGTGGAGGCATCACATTTCCATCTATTTGTGTCCTGGAAACTCACCGCAATGTGATGGAATCACGGAGAGACATTGGAAATTGGCGAACATCATTTTGGCTTACGGTGCGGTGCGCATGTCACTGACTGAAATGACGCTGCTGAAACTTTAAATTGCCATAACTTCTTCACCGGGTGTCCGTTTTAGGCAAATTTGGTATCGATGAAAAGCTTATTCAATTCTCTACAATTTGGAGGGTAAAAATCTGCCAAAAATACCACCTATAAACAAAGTTATGCTCGTTCAAAGATGAGCTATGTGAAATCATACACGAAAACTTGGTGGATTCAAAAGTTCTTAGCTTGGCTTACTCTAAGTGACTCTTATGAACATGCTTAACACATCATAAGCTCTATTATCACTAGGATACTCATCCTAATTCATGTACTCAAATATGAATCATAGGATAGGAGGTTTCATGTGTAGGAACAACGGTTCATTTTCTAGCTTAGAAATATACGGGTTATTACAAAAGGAGTACATTGCCTACCTATATTTCCTCAATTCAACTATACAGAACACCATACAACAACTTCTCAGACTTCTCCATACTACAAGATTCAAGAACTAAATCTAGGTATGCATGACATATGTACACAAGACACCTTATCTAACAACATACTACCTCAGGGTAGAAATTATTCTTATACACTCACACTCTTGTCCACTTAATGATTCAATCACAATTCATCATTTTACTATTATTCTCATTCATACATATACATCACAATTGACCACTAATTATTCCACAAGTTTCCAACCTAGGCTATTGCACACCTCACATCAAGCCTACCAGTTTGTTTCCACAAAATATACATCGTTAGTCTTAAGATACTATTATTTTCACCATACTTCACATCTTAAAGTTCAATCCTATAGTCTAGCGTCAATCATGTACCACCAACGAAACATGCCACATACTATAATAGTCCATCAAATTTGGGAAATCAACCCAAAATACTTTATTTCATTTAACTAAGACCTATAATCACTTACCCTCTAAGACATTTCTACCACACCCCAAAATCTACTACTTATCTTCCCATAAGCAGTACTAGTTTACAACTACTTGAGAAGGAACAATCAAGGGGGTAAAGTTACATAATAAGGATAGTCGATCTTAATCGTATAATACCACCCATTACAGTCTTATCAACATATTTAACTTTCTCATATCATAGTTACTTACCCATGCATACATCACAACTACCTTCAAAATTCCACATACAATAATGAGTCTATACTTATAACTTAATGTCTTATCTAACCTTTTCCATTCATAGACTATAAGGGGTTTCTATAACCACCATAACTATACACTCTGGGCTCTTTCCCTATTTTGAATAAATAAAAATCAAATCCAAACACTTCCTCCAAAGACTATCATACAATCTACAAATCTCAATACTACACTAGTATATCACTGTAAAATGGCAAATCATCCCCCGATCAACGATTATCCAACTGAAACTACTTATTTATGCAAAAGTCACCCTCATTCTAACTTCTAACCTCGTGACTTCGTATTACCAACTTCTTGGCTGAATCTCATTACCAATGGGTCATGACACTTCAACATATACTACTATTTGGGTGGAAATACAGTTCCAACATTCGGCTACACACCATTTGCCTAATGCATGGCTTCTCCAACAAGATTTTTTGAAAGGGACTGGATACACTTAATACCTCAGGCTAAAAAGCACGATTTCCTTAGGATCAAAGGTTACAGTAGAATCAATACACCTTGAAGCACTAACGTACTCCTCTTAAGTCCTTGCATACTTTTATCATCTTTTATGACTCAATCAGAAAAGGACCATATCATTTGGATTCAAAGCTTTTGTACTTCTATTACCTCGAAAATGAGACATGTCTAAGAACATCAGAGTAAGGAAAGAATTGGGATAACTTTACTTTCATATAGGAAAGAATAGGGATAACTTTACTTTCACATGGACGACACCATAGCATGAATTAGAGCATAAAAGAGAAACATTCTGATTCCAGAGCACGAACTATAACATAAAGAAAGAGAAACATGACTAAACGCCTCGTAGCCTCCTACTTATAAAAGTGGCGTGCTTCGCACCCATAAATAGGACTCTACTCAATGCGATTTTGTAGACACATTGGGATAAGGAACCTAAATCTAATACCAAGTTTGTCACCACCCGAGCTGGGGCCTTGGCCATAACGAGCATCCCAAATCATGAAGGCTTGGGCGCCCCTTCTCTATCTGGTAATCATGCACAACATCCATACAATATAATAAATTAGCAAAAAAACAACACAAGATGGAAACATTGTCACTATTTTTTTCTTTAACTGAACAATTCAAAAAAATGAGTTTGTGAAACATTCAAAACATCTGCACTAGTCTGCAAAATCTCTAACAATAAAAAATGACATCTATTTGAAATCTAGGACATGGACCCTAGTCGAACCATGAATCAAAATAAAATAACAATGACAATTTTCATAATTAGGCTTTCTAAAGTAAGGGAGGCTCACCAGCTACAAACATTTGACAAGTCAATCTACTACTTAATGGGACCTTGGGACCGTATCTTAGAATCCTGAAATATAACGGGTCAATACAGATGTACTGGTACGCAGAGCAATCCAAAATAATATATTTTTTCATACAACATAAGTGAGAGCAATTTATAAAACACTATGCATGACATAATTTAAAACACATGGGCAATTTCAAATAATCTAAAAAAAATTTGTAGACGTAATTCCTTTCTTTGTTTTACTTTTGAGAAAGGTGGTACACCCTAAAATCTATAATTCCATGGGCTATATGGAATCCTCCCCTAACTCGGTGGCCAAGCCCCCCAAGTTTACTACCAGGATTAGAGTATCAATAAGGGGGACACGCAAGATCACACAACAGGGGGCCAAAATCCCCAATCAAATTAGCATGTCATGGTAGTGCACAAGATCACAAAGCAGGGCTCCTAACCATTTTCCCAATTTGGGATGACATGAATCAAGGTATACAAGATCATAAAGCATGGTATCATACCCCCATGTCGGCCAATCACAGTTTCTAGCATTGAGTCTTTCAACTCGTACTTTCTTCGGGTAACCACCTAACCCTCTTTAAGCCCATTTTTAGTCTATTCTAAACATGCATCTTTCTAAAATCAAATTTGAAAAATCTGAGTAAAATCTATATTTTAGTTTATTCTGAATCTGCTATGGCATTCATCTATTTGGTATGGTCATACCAAGACATGAAAGTCATATCTCTAAGCCCTACATTATCATGTTACATCTGTTTTCATTAAAAATAATGTTCAGACCACTAAAAAATTCAAACGGTGCAAGAGGATGCTTATTTCAAAACATATGTCAAACTATGCAAGATTTTCTCATTTTAACATTTCAACAAACATGTGGTGGTCAAGTATTTTGTATCAAACCATGCAATTCTTTTAGTAAACATTTCTAACATTTAACAACTAGTAAAACACCCTTCCTTCAATCCAAACCAATCTCAAATCATTTAATAATAACTATGAATATTTATACCATGCTTCAATATGTGAAATTTATCAATTCATAAAACGTGAAAATCAAGAAGTATCATAACAAGACGGAGGGTAAATCTTTATGCTCTAAATTCAGTTTTAAATGCCAAACACATACACACATATATACGGACAAAAAATCAAATTTAAAGGAAAGGCCTCAAGACCAACATATTACATCATTGAAAGAGTTCAAAATGCATAATTTTTAATCTAATTAAAAATCTTTTATGAACACATCATTTTCAACATTCAATCATTAGTAAAAACGTTTCTCATCATGCCCATGTAGTTTAGAAAAATCACACATACCTTAGATTTCTTATGTTGAAGAATAGGACCCAAATCTTGACTCGTTTCTTGTGAATCTTGAATTTAAAGGATTAGATTCTTGATTTCTTGTTCTTGGAGGAAACCCTAATTTGATCTTGTTCTTAAGAGTGAAGAGAATTTGATATATTGTAAAACTAATAATATTTGAGAAAATAACGTTTAAGATGTTATTTAATTCATGTGAGAGGTTTCTCGAAAGGGAAAGTACCTAAATACCCTACTCAAAATGTACTTTTTGCGTGATTTGGCCTCGACTAACACCACTCTGTAAAATGGGCATAACTTTTTACCTCGATACCAGATTTAGGCGAAATCAGTGGCGTTAGAAAAAGGACTCAAAGACCTTGCTTTTGATATATAATAGGCCCTCTAATTCTTTATATACAAAATGTTTTAGTCGATGGAATTTCACCCATGTTTAGACGTTCACTAAAACTTAATTAATAGGAAAGGTTTCAACTGATCTATGAATTAGGGGATTTTGTGACCTCAATTCATAGTCAAAGGTATTCAAACACTATGGATTGATAATCAAACATATATTATCAAATAATCATTGGGTTTGGTTCTATACATATAGAAAAGAAGGTTCAAACTTTATCCCAAAAATGTGGGGTGTTACAGTCCCAGTGCTATCAAATGAACGTATGGCAAAGTGGTGTTATACTCCCTAATCTGTCAAATGGTACTATTGCCATCATATCATCATCGACACCCTCATCATCACCAAAATCTTCACCTATATTGCCATCATTAGACTATTATTCCTCTTCTGAATCATAATTGGAATAGCTGAACTGTATCTCGTCATCTGTAAGGACATCATGTCCTAT
Organism: Capsicum baccatum var. pendulum; assembly: GCA_030864225.1. Classification (NCBI taxonomy): domain Eukaryota; kingdom Viridiplantae; phylum Streptophyta; class Magnoliopsida; order Solanales; family Solanaceae; genus Capsicum; species Capsicum baccatum. Next base: position 198,210,629 of record CM061561.1, read on the forward strand.
CCACATCATAGTTCGGGCATGATGCCCAAGTGGATATTCTAACTCTACAGCATGAATCTCTTGTTGGGTAGCTGGACACCCCCTAATCTTCAACTGTACCATTGTAAGCCCATACATCCAGGCGGTGATCTCATCATTTCGAGCTTGATGCTCGGGGATAGTTAAAGTAGCACTATAAGGGGTAGGGCCCTTAGTATGAGAGAAATCCAATAGTCTAAGAATAAGTGGTGGTTTTTAATAAACATCTTCTTCAGGTACCCCCTGCTGCCACATAAACTGAGTTAACAACCCACCAAAACCATACCAACGACCACCTAAAAACCTAGCTTTCCTCATTATAGAGAAGATAATTACATCGACATTTAACTCAATATCTTCACGCATAAGGGCATAAATAATACACACCCAGTCATGCGTAACCTCTGTCATATGCATCCCATGGGAAAGGAAAGCATCAATAATTTTAGCCAATAGGCGAGCCTCTTTATTCATTGAGCAAAGGGGAGTGACACGTGAGTACCACTTTCCTTATAATGAATCCACCGGGCTGTCAAACGAGTACTACATAAGAGATGACGAATGTGTTTGTATGGTGCCTCAACATTCAGTCTTTTCAATGGCTTAGCATCCACCACATGCATACCTAGTAGACTATTCAAAGTACTGGCAGTAAAAATAACCACACGACCCCTTATCTCAACCTCTGCATCCTTGTTTTTTGGGCCCCAATTAGAATACAGTTCCTGCACAACATTTTGGTTGCACTCAGATGGCTGTTAGAATAAGAAATTCATGTCCAGCACCTCAATTCTGTGCACCATACTTGGATACTCTTTCATCATGCTAACCCTATCAATGAACTAGTCAGCTAAATACTTAGACTCTTTGTGTTGGGAATACTATTTTCTCCCTGTATCCATAACTACCTTAGTCCCATACCTCCTGGATTGACCCTGAGGAATATATAGGGCTGGGGGCACATGGTCAGCATATCGACTCCTTTTATGTCTTTATTCAGAAGAACCAGCCACATTCTTACCTTTGCTTTTTTCTAGCTGGCTAGACATTGTGCCTATTAATCATAATAGCCCATAAACACATCACACAAGTACCTTAGTGAACTATCAACCACTAAGTATGGAATTCACCCTATACTTAGTTGCTAGCACAGGTACATAAGTACATGAACCAAGGTACTCAGACTTTCCCTGTTCAATGTACAATTACCATTATCAGTCATCCAACATCAAGTGAAAAGGCATTTTAGAGCAGTGCAATTCAAAATTTCATCACAATAACTTAATAAACTACTAGTATCTCTGCATAACCCATAGTCATTCACTCACCATTCCCCTTCTTCAACAGGTTCACATACGTGCCTTCAACATGTCAAACCTATCCTCACGTCAGTGGCACCCAATTCAATAATTTATAGCTACCACTAAGGTGGTGTGAAATTGGGATTCACCCTACACTTAGTTGCTATCACGTAGTGAACATTAACAGCCCAACTTTATTTAACTTTGTCTTATGGTGCAGCAAAATAACTTATCTGTATATCAATGAATAATATGTAGGAACCAAATCAACTTAAAGTTCAATTAATTATTTTAACCAGATCAGGCTAACAAGCTATTATATTCCATCCCAAATTGGCATCAACCACACAAATGGTCACTTAACAACTAACAGTGCACTGAGCAAGAGCAATATATCACCATTTTGTATCCCTAAACACAACAACTACCTGTGACCCACACTTACTTCATACTAACTCTTTTGCACCTAGTGAAATATCAGTTCTCCTATCATGTCATCATAAATACTCTTCTAGCATAGTAATGACTCAATTTATCATCACAAAACACACCCATACAAGGAAACAACCTCACAAATTAAAATATCTATCTAGCATTCACATCACTTAATGAGCACAAGCTAAGAGTATGCATTGCAATTTCAAAAGTTCACATCATATTATCATCGCATGAATCATAATAATTTTATAGTGAATCAACTAGAGTAATTAGGGTTGTGGAACCATACCAAATAAATAATGAAGAGCTTACCTTTGTTTTAGAATTAGAAGATGAAGCACTAGGCTTGTTATTATTACCAAGAGAGGAGACAATTGAGAGAAAATAATTTAGGGCTTGGGGACTTTGAGGGCGACCGGCGGCAGGCGCCTAGGCTTTTAGGAGGTTAGGTGAATAAGTGGAAATGGGTATTTATAGAGAAAGGAAATGAAGGATCTATTTAGGGTTAATTAACACTGACAAGGGGAAATCAACGCGACGTGTCACTAATTGCATCGGCCAGAGCGACACGATGCATCAAGTTAGCATTATTACTTCCCAAATTATATCAAAAAATTATTCTAAGTATTACCTGGGTGACCACTGATGCGATGCTTTGGATAACGCATTGGATGGCCGATGCGACGCATCGATATCGCGTAGGTTCGAGGGAACTTTCCTTCAAAAAATTTTCTAAGTGTGGAAATTATGCACATCGACGCGACGCGTCGACTTAGCATCGATCCACTAGAAATTTCCTAAAAAATTTTTCTAAGGCCAAATTTTCCACATTTTGGGGAATCTTTTCTTCCCCCTTACCTCTTTCACCTCTTGGAACCTATTTAACTTACTCAAAGATCATAGTTCACCCACTTGTCATCTTCTCTATCTTCACCAAATTTCTCATTCCTACACATCAACTAAAAATAACAAAATTACCTAAGAAAAAATGGGATGCCTCCTACCGAGTGCCTTATTTTTTACCGTGGCACGACTCATTTTTTGGTGTTTTCACTTTTCATTTCTTTCTAAAAATTTAAAATTGAAAGAAGCTATCCTATTACATTATATTCATGGGGTTGCCTCCCATGCAATGCCTTATTTTATGTCCTGGCACGACTTAGCTTATCCTCACTCATCTGCCAAGGTGAAGGACGTATTGTGCTTATCTTCATGATTTTCCCAATAATGCTTAACACATTTTCCACTCACCAAAAACTTTTTAGTCTTATATTTATTCCATAGTTTAACTGCTCTATAAGGCGTCATTTGCACCACCTCTAAAGGCCCAGACCACTTAGACCAAAATTTACCTGAAAAGAACTTTAACCTTGAATTTAATAGCAAAACAAGTTGTCTGGGTTCAAATACTTGTCCTAAATTTGCCTGTAATGCCATCTCTTGGTTTTATCCTTATATTGTTTGGCATTCTAATAAGCATGGAGATGAAACTTATCAAGTTCAACAACCTGCAACAATATTTCCTCCCCACGACCTTCATCTCGAGGTTTAACTTTTTAACTGCCCAATAAGCTTGACGTTATAGCTCTGCAGGAATATGGCAAGTTTTTTTGTAATCCAAGTGATATGGGGAGTTCCCTATGGGCGTCTTGTATGCTTCCTAATAAGACTAAAATGCATCATCAAGTTTTTATACCGTTTCTTTTCATTGTCCATTCAGAGTCTTCTACATAATCTACTTTATCTCCCAGTTTGAGACCTCAACTTGTCCACTCATTTAAGGACGATCCACAGTGGCCACCTTGTGCCTAACACCATACTTAGCTAAGAGATTCTTAAATCAAGTTTTGATAAAGTAGTAGCTCCATCACTGATTATAGCTCTTGGGGTGCCAAACTGAGAAAATATGTTCTTCTTCATGAACTTCAGCTCTACTCTTGCATCATTAGTAAAACAAGCTGGAACTTTCACCCATTTGGATACATAATCAACTGCCACTATAATGTATAAGTTCCCATTAGATGGTGGGAATGGTCCCATGAAATCAATCCCCCAAACATCGAATACTCTAACTTCAAGGTTATTGTTTAGGGGCATCTCATGATGCCTTGAAATTAGGTCAAACCTCTGGCACTGATCACATCTCCTTACGAAGTTACTGCATCTCTAAACAATGTTAGCGAAAAGAAAGCAGATTACAATACTTTTCTTGCTATTCTTTCACCTCCGTAATGGCCACCATAAGGAGATGAATGACACTTTTATAATAGTTCTTTAAATTTAACTTCTGGAACACATCTGCGTATAATTCCATTAGGACCCTGCTTGAACAGATATGGCTCATCCCAAAGGTAAGCATGAGACTCATGAAATAATTTCTTTCTTTGTTGAAGCACTAACAGACTCTTCTCAAGACTTTGCACAATTTTAAAATCTTATATGACTAAATCAGAAAGGACCATATCATTTAGATTCTAAACTTTTGCACTTGAATTACCTTAACAATGAGACATATTTAAGCACATCAATTTTGTCACGATCCGAGTTGGGACCCTAGCCGTGACGGGCATCCTAAACCATGAAGGCTTGGATGCCCTTCTCTATCTAGTAATTATGCACAATATTCATACAACAATAGAAGAAGCGGAAAACATAAATCAATATGGAACCATGGTCATACTCGGAGTTCAAAATAATAATGAAGACTACAATTCAACAACATCTAGATAATATCTGACTCAGTCTGCGAAATCTCTACTACATATGAAATAAAGGTATTTGAAAATAGGAATAACGCCCCCAGTGGACCAAAACTAACATAAATAACATAGGTCTGAAAGAAATAGGACTTCAAGAATAGAGAAGGCTCACCAACTGCACACTTCATTACAATCTCGAAACTCTACGGCTTGGCAGGACCTATAGACTGAGCCTCAAACCCTGAAAGGTAGGGGGTCAATTCAATTGTACTAGTACACAGAGCAAGTCCAAAATAATAATTATTATTCAACATATATGAGAGCAATTCAAAATAGTTCATAAATATATCACATGTTAAGAATCACATGGGCATATTTAAAAGACTCTATAAAGTCATCTAAACTCTGTGACATAGTCTTTGGTTTACTTCTGTGCTAGGTGGTATACCCTACAATTCTGTAATTCCATGGGCTATACAAAATTTTCCCTTAACTCAGCAGCCAATCCCCCAACCCAAGTTTTCCGCAAGGATTAGAGTCTTTGAATTTTTACTACGCCATAGGGCCGTCGCCATCGTACAAAAGTAACATACCCGTATCGGCAAAACACGGTTTTAGGCTATGAGCCGTTTGGATCGTGGCCTCTTTGGGTAACCACCTAACTCTCTTTTAGCCTATTTTTAATTCTTTACAACATGCAATCATTGAAATCAGACTTTGAAGACTCTAGTTCTATTATGGCATAAATTTATATGGTATCATCATACCATTGACTTGTAAGTCACATTCTCTGAGCCATTTATAGTAAATTATATCTCTGTTCTCAAAATATGGAATTCAGGACCACCATCTCAACAATTCCTTTCAAGAAACCCATTCTTTAAAATTCAGGTAAACATATGCAAGAAAACTCTCATTTTCGACATTTCAAACACACACAAGGTGGTCATGTCAAAGATATCAATCACATGTAATTCTTTCTCTTTAAAATAATAACGAAATCATATCAAGAAAATCCCTCTCATTATCATCAAAATTATGTTAACTACTTTAATATTGAAAATACCACTTTCAAACCATTAAACATGCATCTCAAATCATTCTCAATAGTTTCATAAAGTATAAATCATCAAAAAGAGGGATTTCAATGATAATGCTCTCCATCAAATCTTCAATATCATACGTATACATATAGATGTAAATCAATTTAAGGGGGAAAGGCCTAAAGGCCAAAACAATAATATTATCAAAACATCCAAAATGCAAAATTTAAAGCATAAGTTCCAAAACCCTTTAAAATTCATGCTTAATAATCTTTAAATCATGTTCAAGTGATTCAAAAAGCCCATGTAGTTTTTAGGATGAACCCCGCGTACCTTACATGTAACCTAGATCTTGATATATGGAACCCGGATCTTGACCCTTTTCTTGGAGTCTTGAAATTAAGATCTTGATTCTTGGTCTTGAGGGAAAGGATTTAGGGTTTTAATTTGAGAGAAAAAATTGAATTATGGAGTGTATTCTGCTTTTGGGGTGTGAATCTTATGTTATGGACAGACCTTGGGTGAGGTAAAGGTCCACATTTCCCTTAAAAACCCAAATATAGAACCTAAAAATTAGGTGTGTACGCTAGAGCGTGTGTCGCACGCTAATCGGGTGCAGCTACTGCCTCTCTCATGAATGTGGCTATAACATTTTCCTCGGGGATTAGATTTTGGCGAAATTAGTATTGTTGGGAATATACTTCAAAGACCTTTCATTTGATAAATAGTAGGCCCTCTAATTCAATATATACAAGAAGTTATAGTTGATGAAATTTGACCCAAGTTTAAACGTCCACTGAAACTTAATCGCTGGAAATGTTTTCAACTCGTCTTAGAGTTAGGGGATTTTTGTGACCTCAATTCATATTCAAAGGTATTCCCACACTATTGGATTGATAACCACACATATATTAATAAGGAATTATCTAGTTCGGATCTATACGCGTAGGAACGAGGGTCTCGATTCTAGCCTGAAAGTATGGGGTATTACATTATCTCCCCCTTGGGATCATTCGTCCCCGAATGATTGGTAAGGACTTTTTGAAGCTCTAAAAGTGTAGAATAAAGAATGTAATATTGATTTGAACATTTTTCCTCAACAAAAATATGTAAAGGCATCACACGATCTTTATGATAACCCCTAGGGAAATGGGTAAGCACGAAACTTGAGATAACAAAACTTACCATCGACATGATCTTGGCATGTGTTTCAGGACACATGATCAAAATATTGTAAAACATAACTTTTTCTAAGAGTCCTCGACCTGATTATGATTGGTACAGGAGATGAGATAAGCTTTTCGTGGAATATATGAATATTAGCATTCTCCATCTTACAAGATACAACGAAAAGACTTAAACTTAACAATGCTACTTATCTATACCCCAACATTAATCAACATACTTCATCATTTCCAACTTACAATTCTCCCGTAACACATCTAACCACAAGAATTTTTGTCCCATCATATATTACTTCTATGTTGATGCCTAACTCGGAGGAAAGAGGTGATAATTTAAACTACGAGACCCTTTACTCTACATCACATTAAGAAATAATCTCACCTCATCACTATAATCCAAAAACCTCAAGTCTTAATTCAAAGAATACTAACCACATGAAACATTGGGTTGTGTTTTCATCAATCACAAAATTTCAGCCCACCTCTACTACACCCCACTTCATGGACGTCTCCACTAAGACCTACAAATTCAATTATTTTCACTAAATTTTTGTTACATACTTCCCTCCTAACTATTTCACATAAAGAATATTCATCTTCTTCCTTCCCCTGCTCTTCTAACCTTAGCTCGAGAAATTGCATCAAAATTTTCACCTATAACGACATCTACTCCCCCACCCAACATACTTCTACGCTTCCATAGTCACTATCATACTTGCATACAAAGGGGTAATTAAAGGATCTAAGCAATAGCATCATGAAAGGGAGTAACAAAATTGGATTATAACATATACTAATTGCCATACTTAAGGTGGGACATAAGCTGAAAAATGGTACAATCACAAAGTGTTTCATATATTAAGTGTTTGGATCACAAGTGGAGAGTCGTTCTGGCATAAATCCAACATAGCATGAGTTCTTAGGACAACCACAGTGAGAAACATGAGAATTTCATAATGAGTCTAAAAACATGAGTGTGGAATTTATGAAGTTGACAATTTTCGAAAGGACTTCCACTCAAAGCTATTGCTTCTCATTTTCAGAACTAAAATAGTCACGAGTTTGCAGAACTTTAACATTTTGGTTAATCCGGACATAAAATGAATCGTTAACATACGAAAACACAGTTCCTTAGAACCAATCATGATTTGGGACACAGATTTACTGTTCATGAGCAACATAACATAGATCTTCGATACTTAGAATTACCGGCTCATCGAGGGACATTGTTTCTTCTAGTTTGGAAGTTGGGACATGTCATGAGTTACATAAAGTGCTCAAACCGTAGAAATAGGTATGACTTGGATACATAATGTAAGGCATTAGAAGAGTGACCTCATAGATTGAGTAGGAGGAGTCACTAAAAGGTTAGAACATAAGACCTTGAAGCATGCAAGGATACTATACCAAACTTGACACATAAATTAGGCTTGAGAAACAACGAACCAATATCAGGGATTCATCAAAATAATTTGAATTGAGGGCATACCTGTCTAAAAGCTGAATCTCGCAAATTATTTGTCGTGTAGCATGATTTATGGGAACTGAGAACACCATAAAGCATGAGTACATGATTCATGAGCTGCATGACCTCAATTTGGAGTTCACAACTTATGGAATGTGATTCCGACTACCAAATGAACTGGAGTACCCCATTTAGGAGCTAGAAGAGCACATGATTCTCTATCATAGGCATGAACATGAACTATGATCATGGATTCGAAATGTAAGGCAAGGTTAGGTATTGTGATAATTGAAAAATACTGAGATAAGAATGGGTTGAGCCTCACCCTCACTTTCTGATGTTCTATATCATACTGGCATTACTACTAGAATCTGTGAGCCTAACTTGGTTACTTTTTCTATCATCTCCCCCTTAGCCTTAAGCAATCATCTTATGTTTGAGAGATCCCTTACTAAACTCAAAACTGAACTACACTCAGTCCACTCTAGGGTATGGAATACGATAATACACATAATTTATAGGACTTGACCCAAATGATTACTCCTGGAAGTGGAAAACCACTGCTAATACTACCTTCTAAGACTCACTCCTATCTTTCTATACCCCCAATCGTCATCACATAATACTTGCACACTTACTATGAATCTTTTTGAGTATTCCCATAGTTGGAGTGCACACTCTTTAGTGCTTCAACTATTATTTCTATTAGCTCAATCTTCAAAAACTCAAACTTTGCTTCGAACACTTAACATGGATCACCAAGACTTTGATGAACCATACTACTTCTGTCATAGCATACCAATATCATGACTCCTAACATATCTCTCTGTACCATGAGAATCAAGTTCATATCAAAAAGCTCAACACTATCAACTAAAAATCCTTAACTTGGGTATTTAGAACACCTTATAACATCTTACTAGTCTTGCTCCACCTAGAAAATCAACGGTACCACTAGCCATACACAATATGTAATTTTCCTAAAAACATACCGCAACCTCACATCACCTTGGGAATACTTCTACATCATACATACAACATCATACTTCATTAAGAGTCAAATAAACTTAAGCTCTTGTGTACTTTGTTCAAACCTATTAGATCACTTCCATAAAACTAGTATCATTAATGAAGAAATCATCACATCTACCTTCATGGCCATCAGCTGTTCAACCTTAATGTCTAGTGCTAAACATGATTTACAACCCAACCTTACACACAATTCTCACTTGGAACTATGAAATAAAGCATCAAGAAATACTAGTACACTGGAACTCCATAACAACAATAATCGATCATAACCTTACGGTTGCCCTTGTTATAATCAATTAACACATACTATTTTAACACATCAGGCCTACTAATTCATTCCCACAAAATATACATCATTAATCTTAAGCCACTATTCTTACCATCACATTCTACATCTAAAATTCAAGCCTATAGTCTAGCATCAACCATCTATCACCAATGAAAAATGCAACATAATGTACTAGTCCATCAAATTAGGAAATCAATTCAAATACTCATTTTATTTAACTACTACCTGCAATCACAATCCCTCCATGACATCACTGCTACAACTCAAAATCTACTACATACCTTCTCACATGAAATACTAGCTTACAACTGTTAAAGAAAATAAGGTCAAGGGGGTAAAGTCACATAATAAATATGGTCAACCTTAATCTTATATTATAATCCACTATGATCTTATCCCCATATTCTACTTTCTCACATAATACTTACTTACCTAAGCATACATTTAGACTACCTTCAAATTCCATAAATAACAATGAGTCTATAATCATAACTTATTGGCTAATCTAACCGCATTCATTCATAGCCTATAAGGGATTTTTGTAACCACCATAACTATCCACTCTGGACTCTTTCCCTATTTTGAATAGATAATAATCACAACCAAACACTTCCTCTTTTGTATACCTCGTAATTTACAAATATTACCACCACACTAGTCTATCATAATAAAATGACAAATCATCTCTCATTCGACAGTTATACAACTAAAAATATGCATTTACACAAAAGTCACCCTCACTTTAACTGCTAACCTTGTGACTTTATGTCGCTAACTTCCAGACCATCTCACTACCAATAGATCATGACACTTTAAAATATATTACTACACGGGTGGAAATATAGTTCCAATATTATGCTACACATCATTCCCCTTAAAGCGTGATATCTGCAACATAAATTTTGAAAAAATCTGAATACGCTTAAAACTAAAGGCTGAAAAGCACGATTTCATCAGAATCAAAGTTCAAACTAGAATCAATACATCTTAAAGCACTAACAGACTCTTCTCAAGTACTTGCACAATTTTAAAATTTTATATGACTCAATCATAAAGGACCATATCATTTAGACTCTAAACTTTTGTACTTGAATCACCTCAACAATGAGATATATTTAAGCATATCAAAGTAAAAGAAAGAATTAGGATAATTTTACTTTCATATGGGCGACACCATAGCACAAATTAGAGTATGGAAGCAAAACATTTTGACTTCATAGCACAAACTAGAACATGAAGAAAGAGAAACATTCTTAAACGCCCTGTAGCCTTCTTCTTATAAGTATGGTGCACTACACATCCATCAAAAAAACTCTACCTGACATGATTTCACAAATACCTTAGGACCATGAACTGTGCTTTGATACCAACTTTTTCATGACCCAAGCCAGGACCCTAGCCTTGACGGGCATCCCAAACCACGAAGGATCGGATGCCTTTCTCTATCTGGTAATTATGCACAATATTCATACAATAATAGAAGATGTAGAAAAGATAAATCAATACGGAACCATGGTCATACTCTAAGTTCAAAATAATAATGAAGACTACAATTCAATAATATCTAGATAATATCTGACTTAGTCTGTAAAATCTCTACTACATACAAAATAAAGCTGTCTGAAAACTAGGACAATGCCCCCAGTGGACCAAAACCAACATAAATAACAAAAGTCTAAAAGACATAGGCCTTTTGGAATAGATAAAGCTCACCAACTGCACACTTCACTTTAATTTGGAAACTCTATGGCTTAGTAAGACCTCTAGACTGAGCCTCAGACCCTGAAAGGTAGGGGGTCAATACAATTGCACTAGTACGCAGAGCAAATCCAAAATAATAATTTTTATTCAACATATATGAGAGCGATTTAAAACAGTTCATAAATATATCATACATTAAGAATCACATAGGCATATTTAAAAGAATCTATAAAATCATCTAACCTCTATGACATAGTCTTTATTTTACTTCTACGCTAGGTGGTATACCCTACAATTCTGTAATTCCATGGGCTATACGGAATCTGGCCTTAACTCGGCAGCCAAGCCCCTAACCCAAGTTTGTCGTAATGGTTAGAGTCTCTAAATCTTTACTACACCACAGGGCCTTCTCCAGCATATAAAAGTAACATACCAATATTAGCGAAACATGATTTTAAGCTATGAGCCATTTGGATCTTACCCTCATCGGGTAACCACCTTACCCTCTTTTATCCTATTTTTAATTCTTTACAACATGCAATCTTTGAAATCAAACTTTGAAGACTCTAGTTCTATTATGGCATAAATTTATATGGTATCTTCATACCATTAACTTGTAAGTTACATTCTCTGATCCATTTATAGAAAATTATATCTCTATTCTCAAAACATCGAATTCAGGACCACCATATTAACAATTTCTTTTAAGAAACTCATTCCTTAAAACTCACGTAAATAAATGCAAGAAAACTCTCATTTTCGACATTTCAAACACATGCAAGGTGGTCATGTCAAAGATATCAATCACATGCAATTCTTTCTCTTTAACATAAGAATGAAATCATATCAAGAAACTCTCTCTCATTATCATCAAAATCATGTTAATTACTTTAATATTGAAAATACCACTTTCAATCCATTAAACATGCATCTCAAATCATTCTCAACAGTTTCATAAACTATAAATTATCAAAAAGAGGTATTTTAATGATAATGCTCTCAATCAAATCTTCAATATCATACGTATACATATAGATGTAAATTAATTTAAGGGGGAAAGGCCTAAAGGCCAAAACAATAATATTATCAAAACATCCAAAATGCAAAATTTAAAGCATAAGTTCTAAAACCCCTTTAAAATTCATGCTTGATAATCTTAAAATCATATTCAAGAAATTCAACAAGCCCATGTAGTTTTTAGGATGAACCCCACGTACCTTACATTATAAGAGTTGAAAGATGTAACCTAGATCTTGATAGATGGAACCCAGATCTTGACCTTTTTCTTGGAGTCTTGAACTTAAGATCTTGATTCTTGATCTTGAGGGAAAGGATTTAGGGTTTTAATTTGAGAGAAAAAATTGAATTATGGAGTATATTCTGCTTTTTGGGCGTGAATTTTATGTTATGGACAGACCTTGGGTGAGGTAAAGGTCCAAATTTCCCTTAAAATGCGAAAATAGAACCTAAAAATTAGGCACGCACAAAATTGGTTGCCTCTCTTATGAAAATGGTTGTAAATTTTTGTTTGAGTGGATTTTGGCGAAATTGGTATCGTTTGAAAGATACTTTGAATACCTTTCATTTGATATATATCAAACCCTCCAATTCTATATATACAAGAAGTTATGGTCGCTGAAAGTTAACCCAAGTTTAAAAGTCCACTGAAACTTAATCGCTGGAAATATTTTCAAATAGTGTTAGAGTTATGGGATATTTTTGACCTCAATTCATATTCAAAGGTATTACCATACTATAGGATTGATAACCACATATATATTAATAAAGAATTATCTAGTTCGGGTCTATACGCATAGGAACGACGGTATAGATTCTAGCCCGAAAGTATAGGGTGTTATAGAAAGGCTAATATGCTTACAGATGCTTTTAGCTGAAAGTCGACTAGAATGGGTAGCTTAGTGAATCTTTGGACCTAGGAAATGTCGTTAGCGTTAGAAGTTTTATCTTTGGCTAACCAGATGGTTAGACTTGATATTTTGACACCAGTGTATATTTTGGCATTTGTGGAGGCTAGATCTTCTTTGATGGAGTAGATTTGAGCTCATTATTTTAACAATGTTGGATTGATGTTATTTTAAGATAAGATTCTGAGTGGGGAGATTAAGGAAACCTCACTTGATTCAGATGGATTTTTGAGGACTGGGGGATGACTTTGTACGTCAAGAGTGGTGATTGGATTAGGTTGATCTTACAGGAGGCCCATTTTTGTAAATATTCTATCCATCCAGGTTTGAGTAAGATGTATCGTGAATTGAGGCAGCATACTGGTGGAGTGTTATGAGGTGAGATGTGGTAGATTTTTCAACTCATTGCCTATGTTGTCAGTAGGCGAAGGCCAAAAATATGAGGCCTAGTAGGTTACTTCAGAGGTTACCCATTCTTGAGTGGAAGTGGGAATTGATCACTATGGACTTTGTTGTTAGTTTACCTCATACATCTCACGGTTTTGATAGTGTTTGGGTTATCGTGGATCGATTGACCAAGTCATCTTATTTTATTAAGGTTGGGGTCTCATCCAGTGCTGATTGGTTAGCTCGTATCTAAATTTGTGAGATTGTTCATTTTTATAGTATGTTGGTGTCTATTATTTTAGACTGAGTTTTTGTGTTCACATCTCACTTTTGGATAACTTTGCAAGGTGAGTTAGGTGCTCAGGTTAATCTTAGCATAGCATTTCACCCCATACTGATGGCCGGTCAGAGCGGACTATCCAGGTTTTGGAGGATGTTCCACGCATGAGTGATGGATTTTGGTGGCCGTCCATTGGGAGAAATTTTTGGCTTTTACAGAGTTTGCATATAATAATAGATACCATTCCAGTATGATATGACTCCTTTTGAGGCGTTGTACGATGGACATTGTTGCTCCCCAGTCGGTTGCTTTGATGTTTTTGAGGTAAGACCTCGAGGTACGAACTTGCTTCATGAGTCTTTGGATAGAGTTTGGGTCATTCAGGATAAACTTTGAGCGGCTAAGAATAGGCAGAAGTGTTATGCTAATCGTAGACTTTGTGCCTTGAGATTTGATGTTGGTGATCATGTTTTCCTTTGAGTTTCACCCATGAAGGGTGTGATGATGTTTGGGAAGAAGGGCAAGCTTAGGTATATTGGTTCATTTGAGATTCTTCGAATAATTGGTGATGTGGCTTATGAGTTGGATTTGCCCCCTGATCTATTAGCTATTCATCCAAAATTTCATTCTTCTATGCTTCATCACTATATTCCTGATTAGTCTCACATTGTTTGTTGGGATTCCATTAAGCTAGATGAGCGGTGGTCATTTTTTGAGGAGCTGATCTCCATTTTGGCTAGGGATGTTAGGCAGTTGCACTCTAGATTTATCCCTGTAGTTAAGGTTCAGTGGTAGCATCGACCTGTTGATGAGGCTACTTGGCAGGTTGAGTCTGGTATGCATAGTTCTTATCCCTAGCTCTTTGTTGATTCAGGTATTTCTTTTGCCTTAGTTCGAGGACGAACTATATTTTTAGTGGTGAAAGATGTAACGACCTAAAAATTTGATGAAATAAGTGAAATTTGTAATTTGTGTGATTTGCCTATTTTACCCCTCTCCGTAGTTGAATTATGGTATTTTTGGAGCATGGGAGTGATTGACATGATTTTTGATGTATTTTGATACAATTTATGCGATATTGTGATTTTTGATGGCTTCGGGAGCCTTATTTTAGACATCTGTGGATATCTTTTGATTCATACGACGGATGGCCGAACAAGCTAGGCCAAAAGCTTCAAAATATCAATTTTAGGCTAGGTATACCTTTGATTCGGGTCCTGGTGCACCCAAGCTCATTTCGACCTATTGGTCGGGAAGTTGGAAAATTAGAAATATGGGTGTGGGACCCACAATTGATCAAAATGACCTCGGATGGAAAATCCAACTTTGCCAGTAGATTTTAAATGTTGATTTTAGGGTGTTAGCGCATTTGGTATGATTTTACGAATTTTAAATTTTATTTCGACCCCCGATTTGAAAAATTGTGATTTCGGATTTTGGGGGTCAATTTTGTGAAAAAAAACATTTTTTTGAAAATCTAATATCACCATCGCGTTCAGAACATCAAATTTAGTATGGTTGCATAGTTCGTTTGTCTATTTCAAACACTAAGCGAATCCCGGGCACCCCATCGAAATCCGTTTTGACTTAAGTGAAAAACCTGCACTAGATATTGCAGAAAAACTACAATATAATAGCTTTTTTTCACCTATTTTTGGCCTATTTTGCATATTTTTATCTTTCCTCTTGAGATTTAACCCCTAAAATACTGTGGGATTTTAAAAGTAAAATTTGTGGGAGCTTGGAAGCTAGATTAACATCTATTTATTGGTTTTATTACGAATTTATGGTAAGAATTCACTCTTTTCTTAGTAATTTTTGATTAATTTCTCAAAACCCCAAAAAAATCTTAAGGTTTGATTTTAAATGCTAATTTCACTTCTTTTGACTTGAATAATATCTTTATCTTATAATTACAAGATTTTTTTTTATCAATTTAACTTTAAAAACAACTCTGATTCTTCATTTTAACCCGGATTTCAAAGATTACCCGCTAAAGCTCAAAAATGATTTTTCTTCGATTTGAACCTCATTTCTTACTCGATTTAACTTGGGTTTTCATTTGTAGGTTCCTAAAAATATGGGGAACATGTTTTTGAAGTAAAGTTTCGATTTTTCCTTCCTTTTTGGAAAACCCATTTTGGGGATCCGTTTTGACCCCGAACCAAAAGTAGTCTATATGGGTGTCGTTGGTTTTGTTTGAACACGTAGATTTTATATTTAATGGTTTTAGTGGAGTTCGGGTTTGTTTGAGAAAAGTAAGGCCACAGGTTTAAGTGTAGCGAACCAGTTTCGGCTTTCGAGGTAGGTTATGGTTTAACTCTTTCAGACTAGGCTAGGTAGTAAATAATGATACAAAATGCATGTTAAGGGTGAGAACTAAACATGAAAAAGGGATATTTATGTGTTGTTTCCGTGTGGGGGCCTATATGTGATGTAATTGTCGAAATTGAGTTATTATGTGATATTTGTGACCATGTTGGGTCTTATGTGATATTAATAGCCTTGAATACATGTGAATAGTTGTATTGTGTTGTTAAGATGCTTAATATGGTACCATTGATGTATTGTGATTATATTCACATTTTATTTGAAATATGAGACACGTGGAAATTTGTGGATAAAACTGAAATAATAAGTGAATATTGGCTCACACGGTTGTGGAAATATATGTAAGACCCCATAAAAGTCTTAGTCTAATTCAGTCCTATACAACATGTAAAAGGGGGTCCCAGACTGAAAACTTTAAGTGAAGTATTTATAGTTAGAATCATTTTTAGCCTTCATAATTTGATGATTTTATTTTTGGTCTTGACGACCTTAGAATGTCAATTTTTAAGTTGATTCATGATCAGGGATGTCAATAGGCATTCTCGAATGAGTTTTGGATCATTCAAACGTTGTTTGAGTAATGTTTGGCTGACCAAGATAGTGGGTCAATGCGATCTAAACACGATGCATCGATGATTGCATCACTAAAATAGTGAACCGATAAGAACTCGACATGGCACGTCGCTTATCGTGTTGACACCATCAACGCACCGTGTTGGTCTGCGTATCGCTAGGTGCATTTTTCTGTAATTAAATCCACATCCAGAGGAGTATTTAATTCAATTTCCCAACTTGTATTCATCCCTAAGACACGAAATTAGGCTATCCTAAGGGAAAAATCACTCATTTTCTCTCAAATCCTCTCAAGAACAAAGTCCTAGGTCATTCAATTTCAAGTACAAGCTTCAAGAATACACCAATAATTTTCACGAATTTAAATACCAAGTTATGTTAGGTGTTCATCCTTGGGTTTCCTTCCATCCTTAGAGTTCAAGAACCCTTTTTTTAAAACTACAAGTTTATTGATTTCATGATATGCATGTTTGAATTGGATTCTGTTAATGTATGTATTGTTGTTTGGTTTTTAAATCAAGATTCATTACAAGTGTAAAGTGAATTAATTAGCATGTATGCAGAATTATGTAATTCTCATGTTAAACCCTTGAATTTACAGTTTGAATGTTGTAGCCATGATATTTATATCTTGATGGTTTCAATGTGCACTAATTATGCTCCCCAAGTGTTTGATAGAATGTCTATGTAAATTAAAGAGTGAATATATGACATGTTATCATGTGGTCCCATTTATGTACAAGTTAATGCCTCTCAAGTGTTTGACAAAATTTCTAAATAAATACATGGTGAAGAAGTAATTAATGTAATGCTTTCAAGATTATGCCATGTTTTACTATTGATGATATCGAGTCCTGGGGGTATTCAATACCTAAAAATCTAGTTGTTTACCTAGAATTACAAAAGCTATAGTATAGTCTCAGTAATATCACGAATGGTAATACTTAGTCAGTTACAGAACTTAGTAAACTCAGTCCAGTTCAGTCAGTCAACACGATTAGTAATAGTTTAGTCAAGCCTACTACAGTCTAGTGATCTATTCAGTGTCTATTGAGTTTGGAGTAGGATTCAGTACCAAGCAAACCTAGGGATGGGGTTTCACCATCCAGTTGCGGGTGTGATCTTTAGTAGTAGTCCCTTAGTTCCAAAACTATGTAGCTAGCGTAGGTTAAATATATCAACCTACCAGTTGAGGGTTGATAAAGTATTCACCTGCCTGTTGAGGGTAACACATATCCCATCTGCCAGCTGAGGGTGATTCTTTAGTGGATCCACATAGCCTTTGTTTGTACCCGTGGTATGGTGCTAAAACCTTCCAACTGGGGTCATAGGTTAGACCCCAACTCAGTTATAAATGATGTATATTGGTTAGATGAACACTCCTACAGTTACAGTTTCAGTTTCAGACTCAGTATAAAACTCAATTCAGTTCTACAAAATTAGGACTGTTAGAAACAATTACCCAATTATCAGTAAACCCAAATATTAGTAACTTAGTTATCAGAACTCAGTACTGAGATCTAGTATAATTTCAGTTACAGTATATATATATGCACAATCTTGTAGTATTTATGGTAGTTTCAGTTATCCATGTACTCTCATTCAGTTATATACATATAATTCAATCAATTATGTTTTATGCATATGAACCCATATATATTATCCTACCTCACTTAGCATACTAGTACATTAAAAGTATAGACACATACTCTTTCTCTTACACTATGATGTCTCATATCATAGGTTCGAACGCTCAGGTTCCTAACTGCACTTAGCCAGGTTTAGTTAGCAGCAGCAACTTTAGCAATGATTCCTCATCCATCGAGGATATTATTTATTTTATTATTATAGTAGATCTAGTATTTTATTAGTCGGTGTTAGTTGGAATCTTGTCCCATCAACTCCACATTTAGACAGTTCAGTAGAGGCTTTTCAGACAAGACTAGTTCAGACAGTATTCAGTTTTCAAATGTTATTACCAGTTGCCATATTTATCAATATTCAGATTATGAACCTTATGGTATTTTAGCCTAAATTTCTCATTATTTCAGTATTATTATTTAGTTTTTACAGCAGGTACCAGTCGTGGGTTAGCTTGTGGTCCTTCGGGTTTGTAATCACTATGTGATATTTGGGGTGTAGACTCGAGGCATTAAAAACTTTGTATAAGAGTCAGGTCCAACAGAGTCCTAAGGAGTCTGAAAGCCGCATTAAGTAGAGTCTTATGTATGGGTGTGTAGCGTGCTACTCTTATGGACAAGAGGCTATAAGGAATTTAGGAAAAGTTTCCCTTCTTTCAGTATTCATATCATACGAGTGAGCATGAGCTCAACTTAAACTATTGGTCTAATCCAAGTTTTTCTTCTATTTGCAGAATATGCCTTCCAAAAAGACTAATAAAAAAAGAATTGGAAACCAGCCCGACCTTCACTTGTTCAGGCAGATCCCTTGGATGAGTATGTTCACCACTCAAGCTCATTCTGTGGTAGCTGAAAATTAATTCCCAACTGCTATCAGGCAAAACCAGTGGCCAATAATGCTGCAGCTAGAATTCAGGACTTCACTCGAATGAATCCTTCATTATTTTTGGGGTAAAGTCTGAAAAAAAACCACAAGAATTCCTTGACATGGTGCAAAAGGTCACAGATATTATGGGGTGACCATTAGTGAGAGTGCTGAGTAGCTGCATATCAGTTGTAGGATTTGGCTCATAGATGGTTTAAGTAGTAGAAATAGATAGGGCTGCAGATACAGGGCTTATAGAATGAAATGAGTTTGTTACTTCCTTCCTAGATAGGTTCTTCCTTTTGGAGTTAAGGGAAGCTAAGGTATTAGAATTTATTAACTTGAAGCAGGGAAACATGATAGTGAAGGAGTACTCTCTCAAGTTTACTTAGTTAGCCAAATATGCTCTTTATATAGTAGCTGATAGCAGGCCTAAGATGAGTAAGTTCGTGTCTGGTGTATCTGACAGTGTGGTCAAGGAGTGTAGGACCACAATGCTGATTAAGGAGATGGAATTGGCTAGATTGATAGTCCATGGTCAACAGATAAAGGAGAAGAATACTAGGGAGAAAGCAAGGCAGAGAAAGAGGCCTAGAATAGGTAGCTTCAACTTTACTCAGCCTAAGTCAGAGGATGATAATTATTCTCAGATTTGCCCAAAACCTTCAATTCCATCTTCGTCCTCAGCCAGTGCTGCGGTGCCTAAGTTCAGAAATGGTAATAAGGATAGGGCACCAGGCTTTTAATCTCAGGGTAGTGTTAGTAGTGCTCGAACAAATCCTCTTTGTCAGAAGTTTGGCAAAAATCATCAGGGTATTTTTAGAGTTGGCATTGACGTATGTTTTGAGTGTGGAAAGCCTGGTCATAGGATCAGAGATTGTCCTCAGTCAGGTTCACAGTGTTAGTAAAATCGTCTTCCAGTTCAATTCTGTCACCCGAATCAGTAGGGTACCACTTCCAGTGACACAAGTGGGCAACGCCCAATCAGACTCGATGCACTCCAATCCTGATAGGATTAGGAAAGTTCTCCTGATGTGGTCAGTGGGATGTTACAATTTTACCTTTTACATATTTATGCTTTGCTAGATCTAGGAGATTCTTTGTACTTTGTAACTCCTTATATATCTATTGACTTCGGAGCCAGTCCCAAAATCCTAGCAGAGACCTTCTCAGTCTCGACCTTAGTGGGTAAATCTATCATAGCTCGATGGGTATACAGGAACTGTCCGATTATGATATCTTAGAAAGTTACATTGGAAGACTTAGTAGAGTTAGAGATGACAGATTTTGACCTCATTCTTGGCATGGATTGGCTCCATTCATTCTATGCTTTAGTTGACTGTATAAGCAGAGTCGTTTATTTTTATTTTTTGAATGAACCTGCCCTAAAATGGAGGGGTAGTACTTCGATACTTAAGGGTCAGTTTATTTCATACCTTTGAGTGAGAAAAATGATATCCAAGCTGTGTTTCTATCTTCTTGTTCGAGATAAAAACTCTAGTTCCTAGACCCATATCCATGAGTCAATTTCAGCAACATGTGAATTTATAGACCTTCTTCTAGATACTCAATAGATAGAGGTGGATAACCTTAGAGAGAGAGAAAGAATGAGGGGTAATAAAAGGGTTATATCTGAGCAGCAACAGCTTAGTTGACCTAGGTTCCATGGAGGAAACCACCCTTAGTTTTAGAGACGTCTGTCTATTCTAGTGTCTTCATCATCTAGTGCTTCTACGCCTAAAGGCAGGCCAAAGTAAGGAAGTAGTCTTTTCTTATTTAGGTCACAGAACAGTGTTAGTAACAGGCCCCGTTATCCTCCTTGTGCTAAATATGGTAAGAATTATCTCGGAGAGTTTTTTAAAGATCTGGGGGTTGTTTTGGTTGTGGCTAGTAGGGCTACAGACTTAGAGATTGTCCCCATGCTAGAAAGGGGAATAGAGATGCCCGACCTCAGGCACAGACTACTAGTGCACCAGCTCTTGTACTCCATCCCACCCCTACTCAGGGCACTACTTCTAGCACTACTAGCGGTCAGCGCTCAAACAGATTCTATGCCTTACCATCCCATCGGGAGCAGGAGGACTCCCTTGATGTTGTTACTGGTATGCTCCGTGTCTTTTGTCTTAATATTTATATGTTGTTGGACCCCGGGTCAAATCTCTTTTATATGACCCCACTTGTGGCTATGAATTTCAAAATGAGTCCCAAAAATATTCTTGACCCTTTTCTAGTTTCTACACCAGTCGGGGAGTCAGTTATTGCTAAAAAAGTGTATAGAGATTTCCCTGTTATTGTGCTTTATTGAGTCATACTTGCGGATTTAGTAGAGTTAGACATGATGGATTTTAACCTAATTCTGGGTATGGATTGGCTTCATTCTTGTAATGTATCTATAGATTGTCGTAGCTATGTGGAAAAGTTTCAGTTCCCTGATTAGCCAGTGTTTGAGTGGTCCGGGAGTTCGTTATCTCCCAAGCGTCATTTTATCTCCTATATCAAATCCAGAAAGCTAATATCCAAAGGTTGTATTTATCACCTAGTTAGAGTCAAAGAAACTAATTCCGAGACTCCAACTATCTAGTCAGTCGATATTGTTAATGAGTTTTCAGATGTCTTTCCGGAAGATCTCCCAGAGGTACCTCCCGATAGAGAGATAGAGTTTGGAATTGACCTTCTTCCTGACATTCGACCTATTTATATTTTACCATACTGTATGGCACCTGCGGATCTTAAGGAGTTTAAAGAGCAACTCACAGTTTCATTAGGCCCAGTATTTCTCCTTGGGGCACACCCATTTTATTCGTGCAAAAGAAAGATGGTTCTTTGCGTATGTTCATTGACTATCTTCAACTCAAAAAGGTCACAGTCAAAAATAAGTATCCTCTTCAAAGAATTAATGAACTATTTGATCAGTTGCAAAGTGCAAGTTATTTCTCCAAGATAGACCTTAGATCCAGCTATCATCAACTTAAAGTGAGGGAATGTGATATTCCAAAGACAGCCTTCCAAACCCGCTATGGCCATTTTGAGTTTCTAGTCATGTCTTTCGGGTTAATCAAAGCCCCAGTAGCCTTCATAGACCTCATGAATCGAGTGTTCAATCAATATCTTGGTATGATTGTCATTGTCTTCATAGATGACATCCTTGTGTACTCATGTGATGAGAATAACTATGCAAATCACCTTAGAGTTGTCTTGCAAACTCTTAGAGACCACCAGTTGTTCGCCAAATATAGTAAGTGTGAATTTTAGCAAAGTTCTGTAGCCTTTTTGGGTCATGTTATTTTAGCTGAAGGTATTATAGTTGATCCCCAAAAGACAGAAGCTATGAGAAATTAGCCTAGACCTATCTCTCCGGCTAACATGAGGAGTTTCATGGGTCTAGTGGGATATTACCATCGTTTTGTTGAGAGTTTCTCTTCCATTGAATCTCCTATGACCCAGTTTACCCAAAAGAAAGTTAAATTCCATTGGTTCAATTCCTCTGAGAAGAGTTTTCAGGAGTTAAAGACTCGACTCACTTCAGCCCCTGTGTTGACCTTACCTAATGGTACTGATGGTTTCGTGGTGTATTGTGGTGTCTCTAGAGTTGGTTTGGGATGTGTGTTGATGCAAAGAGGTAAGGTTATAGCCTATGCCTCTAGAAAGTTGAAGCCACATGAAAAGAACAACACAACCCATAATCTTGAGTTAGCTATTGTGGTCTTTGTTTTGAAAATTTGGAGACACTATCTTTATGGTGTCCATATTGATATGTTAATCATAAGATCTTGAAGTATGTGTTTACTCAGAAGGATTTGAATCTTAGGAAGAGGAGGTGGTTGGAGTTGTTGAAAGATTATGATATGAGTGTGTTGTATCACTCGGGCAAGGCCAATGAAGTGGTGAATACCTTTAGTAGATTGTCTATAGGTAGTGTTGCTCATATAGAGGAGGGTAAGAGAGAGTTAGTATGTGATGTGCATTGTCTGGATAGATTGGGTATTAGATTGCTTGATTTAGAGGAAGGGAGTACATTGGTGCATAGTATTTCCGAATCCTCTTTAGTTTTGAAAGTGAAGGAGAAGCAAGATAAGGATCCTAGTTTGGTCAAACTAAAGGAGTCAGGTAAGGACCTAAAGGTTGAGGTATTCACCCATGGGGGGAGATGGTGTGTTTAGATTGCATGGTAGGTTATGAGTCCAGTGTATTGATGACCTGAGACTGTAGATTATGGCCGAAAGACATGGCGCGCAGTATTCTATTCATCCCGGCACTACTAACATGTACCACAACTTACGAGAAATATATTGGTGGAATGGTGTAAAGAATAATATAACCGAGTTCATAGCAAAGTATGCAACGTGCCAACAGGTTAAGGTAGAGCACCAATGACCCAGTGGTATGAGGCAAGAGTTTGGTATACCCACTTGGAAATAGGAGGTGGTGAATATGGACTTCGTGACCGGGTTGCCTCTTTTGCGTCATCGTCATGATTCAATTTGGGTTGTTGTGGATAGGCTGACTAAGTCCACACATTTTTTTCCCATGCATACATCTTATATAGCTGAGGATTATGCTAGATTATACATCTGGGAGTTGATTAGACTACATGGATTTCCCTTGTCTATCATTTTAGATAGGGGTACTCAATTTACTTCTCAGTTTTAGAGGGCATTTCAGCAGGGTCTTGGTACCCAAGATCTTTTGAGTTCAGCTTTTTACCCATAGACAAATGGTCAGGCTTAGGGGACCATTCAGACCCTATAGGATATGTTGAGGGTATGTGCTCTTGATTTCAAGGGTAGTTGGGATGAGCATTTTCCATTGATAGAGTTTGCCTATAACAATAGTTTTTATGCTAGCATTGAGATGGCACCATTTGAGGCCTTGTATGGTTGGAGGTGTAGATCACCCATTGGTTGGTTTAAAGTGGGTAAAGGTGCCGTGATTGGGCTTGATATAGTATTCAAAGCTATGGAGAAAGTTAAGTTGACTAGAGAAAGGTTGAAGACCGCATAGAGTCGTCAAAAGTCTTATGCCAATGTGAGGATAAGAGATCTTGAGTTTGAGGTGGGTAATTTGGTGTACTTGAATATTTCACCTATGAAAGGAGTGAAGAGGTTTGGTAAGAAGGGGAAGTTGAGTCCTCGTTATATTGGCCCATATAGATTCTTGAGCCGTGGTAGTAAGGTAGCATATGAGGTTGAGTTGCCCTCAGAGTTATAAGCCATTAATCCTATTTTTCATGTCTCTATGCTCAAGAAGTACATTGGTGATTCTCTTGTGGTTGATCCTTCAAAGAGTGTTGATATTCAGGATAGTCTTTCCTTCGACGAGATTCCAGTTGAGATCCTAGATTTTTAGATCCGTAGACTAAGGAACAAAAAAGTTCCTTTGGTCAAAGTTTTGTGTCGGAACCAGTCTGTTGAGGGTGCTACTTGGGAGGAAAAAGCAGACATGTGATCTAAGTACCTGCACCTCTTTTCCGCAGGTTCAGATCAATCTGAAGGTACTATTCTTCTTTAATTCAGACCTTCTTATCTAAAGTTCAGCTATACATCTATCCTTATATGAGTTCTTTCAATATCTGAAGTGGTCATGAGGTTAGAAAGATCTTGAATAGTTTAGTGATTGTTTCAGCTATGTGTACTCTATTTTTCCAGTATTCCTAGACTAACTAGCGACATTCGAGGATGAATGTTCCCAAGG
The DNA here is from genome assembly GCA_030864225.1 of Capsicum baccatum var. pendulum. Taxonomy (NCBI): domain Eukaryota; kingdom Viridiplantae; phylum Streptophyta; class Magnoliopsida; order Solanales; family Solanaceae; genus Capsicum; species Capsicum baccatum. The sequence continues at coordinate 198,235,491 of CM061561.1, forward strand.
AGGAGATATTGTAAGGCCCCACAAAGTTCCCTCATAGTTTGAGCCTTAAACCATGTCAAATAAAGTGTAATTGTAGCCCCATAAGTTTTAGAAAAGACTTCCCAAGCATTTAGTGTTTTAATCTTGCAGAATTCTTCTGAAAATGACTTCCAATAGTGTGGGAAATAGAGTTATCTTTCCAACGATACCCTTTTTGTTGAAATTTGATGTTGAAGTAGAAAGATAGGGCCTTTTCTAGAAAATAGTAAAGTCACCCAGGTGTGACGGAGGGATCCGATGAACCGTCGGATGGGTGGTGGACTGTCGTAACCCAACATCGAAGAGAGGCAGAACATCAGTTCACTGGCTCAGTGCGATGGAGAGGGCCGATGGACCGTCGGGCCTCCGACGTCGCACTCCACCATCACAGGGAGGCAATGAATGAGTTCACTAGAAGGATGTGATGATGAGGTCCGACAGACCATCAAGGATCTGAAGGGCCATCGCAACCATCCTAGTCGAGATAGAAACTAACGTTCGGGACGACGTTCGACGGTCAGGACCGACGGAGCATCGGGTATCCGACGTACCTTCGCACCCCATTGTCGCAAGTCCTAAGCAAAATTTTTAACCCATTTTAAAAAGGGCATTTCCGTCCCTTCCACTCTTTTAAACACTCATATATATTCCAGATGAAGCAACTAGCTTCATTATTCATCTCTAACATAAGAAGCTAGGGTTTTCTCTCTAAATCAAATAAGAAATTATTCCCCAAGGAATCTAAGAGCTCACCATAGATTGTGCAAGAAAGTGGAGAATTAAGTTTCCCAAGTTCAAGGGCTTCAAGAACCCACTCCCAAGAGTAAGAAGAGGAGGTTTAGGGCAAGCTTGTCCATCCAATCTCATAATCTAAAGTATGTGGGGTTTTGAACAAGAGTAACCCTTTCACCCTTGTTCCCTAAAGGCTTATTTAAATCATGATTTTCCTAAAATCTATGTGGTTTTACATGAACTTGAATTAGGGATTTCCACCCATTATTATTGAATACATTGTTTTGATATTTTCCAAGAATTGGGAGTCAAATGACATGATTTCTGCATATTTTCTTGAGAAATTACAGCTGGGTTAAAGCCCCATGATTTTAATCCTTGAGAAGCTAATATTTACAATGTTTGAGATATTGAAGTATATGAGTATATTAAGATTTTGAGATATATTGTTTTAACTTCCAGATTTCTACATGAGTTATGAATCTATATGCTATATATTATGCTTTTGATGAGTTTTAACTTGAGATTGAATTATGGGTTAGTAAGCCCTATTAGAGACTTGCAATTTTGTGAACTCTTGTGTTATAAGCACCCATGATTTGAGTATTCTAAGACTATTAAGAAATGATTTGATCTAATGGTCATAGAGCTTTGAAATCCACTTCATTACTTGAGATTTTAGATTTGATTATTGGGTTCATAGTGAACCATGAGATTATTCTAAAAGTAGATTTTATAAGATTAGCGTAGATAATCTAAAGGGAGTAGTATTTAGCACCGAGTGAGTAAGTTACAATGGTTTCTTACCCCAAAACTATGTGCCACCATAGGTTGGCCCTGAGGCCGAGTTTATGATTGGGCCTAAGGCCGAGTTGATATTGGGCCCGAGGCCGAGTTTTTTTTAGTGATCACTAGACCTCGGTTATACTCCCTTGCAAAGAGTATGACGCTCCTCCCCAATGTGGGGTCTCATCCTTAAGAGGATAGAACGTTGGACTACATGTAGCTCTCATGGTTTATGCTAGTTAAGAGAACCTCCTGTGACATTTAAACTTCGAGATCAGCTACTTCCTTGAAAATTTAAATATTTTCCCTTCCTATGAGCTATTTTCCTAATGGTAAAGTTGCAAAGTTTTTCCCTAACTAAAGTATTTCCTTGATATGAGTTATTTCCCTAAATAAAAGTATTCTCCCTTGATATAGTATTTTTATAATGCTTTGAGATAAGCTATTCCCTTAAACTAGAGTATCTTTCCATTGAGAAAGAATGATTTCCCTAAATCTTGAAATGGGATATTTTCCTAAAGTGAATGAAATGCCTTCAAGTATGTTTCCAAGTCATATGATCCCGAATCCCAAGTATTTGAGTTCTAAAGAGTTATGAAATCTTGAGCATTGAAGAGGTTTTACTCCCCATGAGACATATGCATGAGTTGAAAGAATTGTTTAAAGTTCCTCAGTCATTGAGTATTGAGAGTAAGAGAAGATTTTTGATTTCAAGGTTAAAGAAGAATGAATCACGAGATTTGTGTTACATGCTCCATTCTACATGATTTATGAGCTTTATGCTTTATACTTGTTCAAGCCATGTGAGTCGTCCCATATTGCATGTATGATTTGATTGAAGAAGATTTGTACTATTTTATAGACATGCATTCACCCCCGCATACTCAGTACATTCCAAGTAATGATCCATATATATGTTTGTGTGCTGTATTGACGTCTAATGTAGATTCGGGTGCTCAGTCACAGCCAAATCTGTGATTTTCTAGTGCCTATACCTAGGTACCTGCAGTGGTGAGTCCTCATGATTTGAGGACCTGTATTTAGAATTTTCAGTACTTGAGAGACTATGATTTATCTTCAGTTTATTTTTTGAGTCAGTTGGGGACCTGTCCCAACGACTCTCTAGATTATGGGTTTGTAGAGGCTTTGTCAGACTAGTATTAGACTTTAGTTGTGCTGAGGATTTAATATTGTTGCCTTGTGTAGATTTTCTGTGTTGTGGTCATTTGTACCTAGTAGCTTTCCCCGCCTTTCCTTTCTTAGGATATGACTATGCTAGTGTTTGAATTATTTCATCTTGAAATGAGTGTTATTAGTAGAAACCGGCTTAAAGGGTTAGCTTGGGGCTAAGTGTAGCCTTAAGTACCGTGTCACGTCTCGGGAGGAGATTTTGGGTCGTTACAATAGGTAGCTTTAATTTCAATCAGCCTAAGTTAGAGATCGGTAACCGTTCCCAATTTCGCTCAAAATCTTAAGTTCTAGCTCTGTCCTCAGCCAGTGCTCTAGTACCTAAGTTCAGAAATAGTAACAAAGATAGGGCTCCAGGCTCTAAATCTCAAGGTAGTGTGTAACGCCCCGAAATATCATCCCGAGATGCCACACGGTAACCAAGGCTACACGTAGCCTCAAGCTAACCCTTTAAGCCAAAACACTGCCCTTGGGTTCCAACACTACAACATACATGCTACTCTAAGGACATATATATAAGTACATATCATATCACATCGCACATGGCACAGAATATCGTTAGACTGTACATATAAGGAATATCTATACACAAACCAACCCAGCAATACATTAGTCTGACATAGCCTCTATACAGAAAAATCAACGAGCCATTGGGACAAACCCCCGACTGACTCAACAGACCAAAGGGATCACAAAACAACAGCACCAAAACTATCAACTTGGTACTCGAACCGTGAGGACTCACCACTGAAGGAATGTTGATGTGGCACTCGGATATAACTGTCACGGCTGCGGCTGAGTACCTGAACCTACATCATGGTAAGAATGTAGCCCATAGAGAAATATGTGGGTCAGCACAAGATATGTACTGAGTATGTGGGGGCGCATGTAAAATATAAATAATATCATAAATTTCGTAAAAACGTACATACGGACCATAATGACACACCTGGCTTGAGTGACATTAAATCATGCAACTCATAACATCTTAGATAGGAAATGTAGGAGAGAAACCTCATAAATCATTATAGATCATCATAGGCAAGTTGACTTACTACATCAAAACTCGGAGTGACTCGGTATTTCAACAAACATGACTCTTATGGACAAAAGAGTTTCCTATAACCGACAATCCCACGTGATCTACATGGAATACCAATGTTTGAAACCCTCATTGGCGGGAGCGACATACTCTTTGCCAGGGAGTATGACCTTAAAACTGCAATAATCACAATCGGCTCTCTGACCTATAATATCATCGTCAAACTACCATACGGAGGCACATAAGTTTAGGGAAAAAACAAATTTCCCTCTCGGTGCTAAGTACTACTCCCGGACAAGCTCAGAACGCTTTAGGAAATCCACCACAACATCACAAGGGTCTATCATAAAGACCAAATCAAATTTCTTTCTCATTTATCAAATCATATCAATTTGTGGATTCCTAACTCAACACATTTTAGCTCAAAACATTTTAATCTTCCTCAACATCAACAAGGTATCAATGCATTGAACCATAACCGACTCGACATTTGGACAAGGATATGAAGACTCAATACATAATATTTTCAACAATTTAACTCATTAAAACCATCCGGAAAATACCAAGACTCATTGCAACTTCAATATCAACATTTCTCAATTTTCCATCCAACTCTCATTTAAAGGTACTTGAGACATCAACCCATAGTAGGGATATAGAATTTCTAATAGAAATTATAAATTCATAATAAGGAAATAGTGGAATGATAGTAGAAATCAAGGCTTAATAAATTAAATCATCATACTCTCATAATCAAATACTTTTTGGACATAATTCCATCTCAGCGTCATACACATATCGGATGACATAATCCCATAGCTGATGGACAATAATATAAGATATAAAACCATATTTCCAATTCATGGTAAAACATATAAAATCTCATGTCAATGTAATTCAACAAAAATACCAGACACAAGATCGAAAGGATAATCTGGTTTAAAGCCCCACATACCTAAAATGGAAGATGAATATGAACTTCCGATTCCGGAACTTTATTCATGAAAATAAAGGGTGCTTCTCGAAGACCTTAACATGATCAACTCGAATCCCAAATCAATTTGAAATTTCTACGATTCAATCAAGAGACATAGAAGGGTGATATTTGGAGTAGTAGGGTTGGGGTTTGAGCCATAGGAAATTTTAGAGAAAAATGAGCTATTGAATGCTCTTAATGGACTTAAATCCATGGTTTACCCGAATGGATTGGAGTGGGAATGACTAAAATACCCTTAAAAATCAAATAATGTCAAATCTGTCCTTTGGTGGACTGTTTTGATAGGCTGAAGTAGATCGACCATAAATTTTTGGTCCAATGGCGAAATTGGATGAAACCAATTTCTTTGGAAAGGGGACTTTCAGAGATTTCTGTTGATATATAGTAGCTCACCCAGATCATTATGTACAAGGAGTTATGATCATTTGAAGTTGACCCTAAAATTCATTTGGCCTTAGTATTTTTTTCCTGCACATTTACTGTTCACCACTATTCACGGTTAGATCGGAATGATCATAACTCATCGCTCGAGTGTCCGTTTTGGATGATCCACATATCATTGGAAAGCTTATTCGATGCTCTACGCGATGAAGGTTTGAATATCCAGAAATTCCAAACAGAAAAATTATTAATCACGATAAAGAAAAGAATTCAATACATTTTCGTCCAAGATCTTAACGAAAAAAAATTTTCGGGGAATCACATCATCTCCCCCTTGGAAACATTCACCCTTGAATATTGATAGGTAGGTCAAGAATACTATGAAAATGAGTATGTAGAGAAAAATTATCTTGCCCAAGCATATACTCCGTTCTAGATTTTTTTGGATATCGTAGAAAACACCCAAGCCAAGATAAATATAGCAATAAGGATTAAATCAAAAGAGAACGATACCTTTGACATGCTCAGGATTTGTAGGAACGAGGTGGGGATATTTGGCACGCATATACGCTTCGGCTTCCCAAGTAGCACTCTCCACGGATTGATTTCGCCAAAGCACTTTAACCAAAGGAACTTCCTTGTTTCTTAGACTACGAACTTGAAAGTCAAAAACCTCAACCGGAATCTCTTCATATGAAAGACTATCTTGAATACCCGATCTTTTGGAAGGATCAATCACAATAGAATCACCAATAGACTTCTTAAGCATAGAAACATTGAAAACCGGATGGACATTGGATAACTCCACGAGCAATTCAACCTTATACGCTACCTTCCCAATGCGATCCATAATCTTATAAGGACCAATGTAATGGGGACTTAGTTTCTCTTTCTTCCCAAATCTCTTCACCTCTTTCATGGGTGAAACTTTCAAGTACACTAAATCCCCAACATCAAATTAAAGGTCTTTCCTCCTTATATCTGCGTATGATTTTTGATGACTTTGGGCGATTTTCAACCTTTCCCGAATTAACTTAACCTTCTTCGTGGACTCAAACACCGCATCCAGTCCAGTCACGGCAGCCTCACCAACTTCAAACCAACTAATGGGTGATCTACACCTTCTACCATACAAAGCTTCAAATGGGGCCATTCCAATAGTAGCATGAAAACTGTTATTGTAAGAAAACTCGATTAATGCTAAGTGCTCATCCCAACTACCTTTAAAATCAAGCACACAAGCCCTCAACATATCTTCTAAAGTCTGAATGGTCCGCTCAGACTGACCATCTATTTGCGGATGGAAAGTAGAACTTAAGCGAATTTGGGTACCGAGATACTTCTGGAAAGATTTCCAAAACTGAGAGGTAAACTGAGTACCTCTGTCAGAAATAATAGCCAAAGGGATTCAATGAAGTCTGACGAGGTCCCGAATATATATTCTAGCATAATCTTCAGCTGTATACGATGAATGCACAGGCAAGAAATGAGTCATCAGTCGATCTACGACAACCCAAATCGAATCATGATGGCGACGAAAAGGAGGCAAACCAACTATGAAGTCCATAGTCTCTTCTTCCCACTTCTAAGTAGGAATGCTAAACTCTTGCATCACGCCACTGGACCTTTGATGGTCTATTTTAACCTGTTGACATGTGGTTCACTTCGCCACAAATTTTGCTATGTTCCTCTTCATACCGTTCTACCAATAGATTTCCCGCAAATCATGGTACATCTTGGTAGCACCAGGATGGATGGAGTATCGCATACCATGCGTTTCTACCATAATCCTCTACTTCAAGTTATAAGCATCAGGAATACATAATCTTTCTCAGAGTCTCAAAATGCCATCTCCCCCTTAGGAGAAAACCTCCACCCTTTGGTCTTTAACTGACTCTTTTAACCTAACCAAGGTAGGATTTCTTTATTGCTTCTCCTTCACTTCCAAAACTAAAGAGGATTTGGAACTGCTTTGCACTCCTATACTACCCTCAGCATCACCAAACAACCTAACCCCTAATCTAGACAAACGATGTACCTCACGGGCCAAATCCTTCATACCAATCTCCACATGTGCTACGCTACCCATGGACTTCTGACTAAGGGAATTTGCTACTACATTAGCCTTGCTCGGATGATATAGCACGCTCATATCATAATCTTTCAATAGTTCTATCCATCGTCTCTGCCTAAGATTCAACTTCTTTTGGGTGAATACATACTGAAAGCTATTATGGTCCGTGAAGACATCGAATGGACACCATACAAATAATGTCTCCAGATTTTCAAAGCAAAAACCACGGCAGCTAATTCAAGGTCATGGGTAGGATAATTCTTCTCGTGAGGCTTTAGCTGCCTGGAAGCATAAGCTATATGCCCTTTTGCATCAATACACAATCCAAACCGACTCTGGAAGCATCTTAATACACCACAAAACCATCAACACTATCAGGCAAAGTCAACACAGGGGCTAAAGTGAGTCGAGTCTTCAACTCCTGAAAACTATTCTCGCAAGATTCGGACCACAGGAACTTCACTTTCTTTTGGGTCAAACGGGTCATAGGAGACGCAATAAATGAAAACCATTCAACAAAGCGATGATATTAACCATCTATACCCAAGAAACTTCATATATCAGAAGGAGAAATAGGTCTAGGCCAACTCTTTATAGCCTCTTTCTTTTGAAGATCAACTCTAATACCTTCGGAAGAAACAATATGACCCAAGAAGGCTAAAGAGTTCAGCCAGAACTCACACTTATTAAACTTAGCATACAACCGATTAGTTTGAAGAGTTTTCAACATGATTCAGAGATGATCCGTATGATCATCCTCACTTCGGGAGTAAATAAGAATATCATCAAGGAACACTATTACAAATAAATCCAGATATGGACGGAATAAATGGTTCATAAGATCCAAAAAAGCCACTAGAGCATTAGTTAACCCGAAAGACATCATTAGAAATTCAAAATAACCATAACGAGTTTGGAAGGCTGTCTTGGGGATATCACATTCTCTAAATTTAAGTTGGTGATAACTGGATCTGAGGTCTATCTTCGAAAAGTAGCTCACACCTTGCAATTGATCAAATAAATCATCAATTAAGAAAGCGGATATTTATTCTTGATAGTAACCCTATTAAGCCCCCGGTAATCAATACACAGCCGCAAAAAACCATTTTCTTATGTACAAACAAGACAGATCCACCCCACGGGGACACACTAGGTCTGATAAAGCTTTTGTATAAAAGATCTTTCAATTCCTCCTTTAACTCTTTAAGTTCCGTGGGAGCCATGCGATATGAAGGAATGGAAATAGGCTGAGTATCGGGAAGAAGGTCAATCCTGAACTCTATCTCTCTTTCCAGAGGCACTCCAGGGAGATCTTCCGAAAAGATATCAAGTAACTCATTAACAACATTAATTGACTGAATAGTCGGGATTTCAAACTTAATGTCTTTAACCCGAACCAAATAGTGGATGCAACCCTTGGAAATTAACTTCCTATCTTTGAGATAGGATATAAAACGACCCTTAGGAATTAGAACTCCCGGACCATTTGAGGATAAGTTCATCAGGAAACTGAAACTTGACCATATGGGCATGACAATCAATACACGCATAGCATGAGTGAAGACAATCCATACCCATAATGATATCAAAGTCAACTATATCTAGCTCAATCAAATCAGCACACATAACCCGATGAAAGACAGTAATAGGATACTTCTTATACACCCGCTTAGCAATGACAGTCTCTCCTACCGGAGTAGAAATCAAAATAGGCTTAAAAATTAGTTCAGGATCTGTTTCAAAATTTATAGCAACCAAAGGTGTCACATAAGAAAAACTCGAATCGGGGTCCATCAACACATAGACATCAAAATAGAAAACACGGAGCATACCAGTGACAACATCGGGGGAGTCCTCCTGATCCTGACAAGGTGGTATAGCATAGAAATGATTCTGGTGTTGACCACCAGTAGTACTAGATGAAGCACCCTGAGGAGGAACTGGACGGGTTGCGAGAGGCAGGGAACTGGTAGCCTAACTTTGGGGACGGGCATCACGACTTTGTTGTCTAGCATATGGGCAGTCTCTAAGTATGTGGCCCAACTTTCCACAACTAAAACAGCCCTTCTTCCCCATATAACACTCCCCAAAATGGTCTTTACCACACTTAGCATACGGAGGAGGATGAGGCCAGTTGCTTACACTGTCTTGAGACCTAAAAGGTACCGACCTATTCTCGAGCTCCTGCCTGTCCCAATATATGAGAGCACTAGCTGAGGAAGGCACAAGTATAAATGTATTTCTCTGAAACTGAGGGCAACTCCCTCCAGAGAATCTAGTATGACCAGACCCCTGTTGCTCCGATCTAAATCTCTTAATCCCTCTTACTCTTTCTCTTTCCTTTATCTTGTCTGACCTAATCTGTTGGGAGTGAATCATTAACCTAGAAAGATCAATCTCCCTGTTGATCATAGTAGATCTACATTCTTTCACCACATAACTCGATACCCCAGTTAGAAACTAGCTCATACTAGTGCTCGAGTCAGCCATCATATTGGGAGTGTACTTTGATAGCCGATTAAACTTAAGACAATACTCCTTAACTGAATAGAGACTTGTCTCAAATTCATAAACTCCTCTATCTTAGCTTCACGTAACTCAAGAGGAAAGAATCTATCCAAGAAAGCATCTTGGAATAATTTCTAAGTCACCAGAGTGGTATCTTCTTCTCTACCCTTATTCCATATCTGCACCCAGTCATAGGCAACATCCTTAAACTGATAAGAAGCCAACTCCATACTTTCTTCCTCAATCACGTGCATAATCTGTGTAATTTTCTTTATTTAATCAACATACATCTGCGGGTCCTCACCTGCTCTCGACCTATGAAACTCTGGCAGATTTATCCACATAAAGTCACAAATTCGTAAGGCTACCGAATTATTTTCCTGTGGAGGTGGAGTGTTGGCCTGAGTATTGGCGGTAACTGCCTGGGCTAGTGTCTGAAAAGCTGCCCAAAATTCAGCATGGGATACCGTCTCATGTAACGGATCAACGGGTTGAGGCTGGTTGTTATTTCCTCGAGCTCGACGTAGAGGCATTTTCTGTCATAAGAACGTACAAATTAACAGTAAAAGGAAATAGTTGTAAGCATAATAGACTCTTATAGAAAGAAAGAAACGACTTTTCCTAGAACGCCCTGCAGCCTCTTGATCATAGGTGTGGCACGTAATACACCAATGCTCAAGACTCTACGTAACGCAGCTTATCAGACTCCCTAAGACTCTTCACAACCTTAGTCTTTGATACCAAGTTTGTAACGCCCCAAAATATCATCCCGAGATGCCATACGGTCCCCAAGGCTACACGTAGCCTCAAGCTAACCCTTTAAGCCAAAACACTACCCTTGGGTTCCAACACAACAACATACATGCTACGCTAAGGATATATATATATATATATAAGTACATATCATATCATATCATACATGGCACGGAATATCGTTAGACTGTACATATATAGAATGTCTATACACAAACCAACCCAATAATACACTAGTTTGACATAGCCTCTACACAGCAAAATCAACGATCCATTGGGACAAACCCCCAACTGACTCAACAGACCAAAGGGATCACAAAACAACAACACCAAAACTATCAACTTGGTCCTCGAACCATGAGGACTCATCACTGAAGAAACGTAGATGCGGCACTTGGACATCACTGTTGTTGCTGTGGCTGAGTACCTGAACCTACATCATGTTAAGAATGTAGCCTATAGAGAAATATGTGAGTCAGCACAAGATATGTATTGAGTATGTAGGGGCGCATGCAAAATATAAATAATATCATAAATTTTGTAAAAACGTACATACGGACCATAATGACACACCTGGCTTGAGTGACATTGAATCATGCAACTCATAACATCCTAGATAGGAAATGTAGGAGAAAAACTTCATAAATCATTATAGATCATCATAGGCAACTTGACTTACCACATCAAAACTTAGAGTCACTCGGTATTTCAATAAACATGACTCTTATGGACAAGGGAGATTCCGGTTACCGACAACCCCACGTGAGCTATGTGGAATACCAACATTTGAAACCTCCGTTGGGGGAGCGTCATACTTTTTGCTAGAGAGTATGGCCTTAAAACTGCAATAATCACGATCGGGCTCTCTGACCAATAATATCATCGTCAAACAACCCTATGGTGGCATATAGGTTTGGGGAAAAACCAAATTTCCCTCTCGGTGCTAAGTACTACTCCCCAAAAAGCTCAGAACGCGTTACAAAATCCACCAGAACATCACAAGGGTCTATCATAAAGACCAAATCAAATCTCTTTGTCATTTATCAAATCATATCAATTTGTGGATTCCTAACTCAGCACATTTTAGCTCAAAACATTTTAATCTTCCTCAACATCAACAAGGTCTCAATGCATTGAACCATAACTGACTCGACATTTAGACAAGGATATGAAGACTCAATACATAAAATTTTCAACAATTTAATGCATCAAAACCATTCAAAAAATACCAAGACTCATTGCAATTTCAATATCAACATTTCTCAATTTTCCATACAACTCTCATTTAAAGGTACTTGAGACATCAACCCATAGTAGGGATATAGAGTTTTCAATATCAATTATAAATTCATAATAAGGAAATAGTGGAATGATGGTATAAATTAAGGCTTAACAAATTAAATCATCGTACTCTCATAATCAAATACATTTTGGACATAATTCCATCTCAACATCATACATATATCGGATGACATAATCCCATAGCTGATGGACAATAATATAAGATATAAAACCATATTTTCAATTCATGGTAAAACATGTAAAATCTCATGTCAATGTAATTCAACAAAAATACCGGGCACAAGATCGAAAGGATAATCTTGTTCAAAGCCCCACATACCTAAAAATAGAAGATGAATATGAACTTCTGACTCTAGAACTTTATTCATAAAAATAAAGGGTGCTTCTCGAAGCCCTTAACATGATCAACTCAAATCCCAAATTAATTTTAAATTTCTATGGTTCAATCAAGAGACATAGAAGAAAAAATTTGGAGTAGTAGGGTTAAATTTGAGCCTTAGGAAATTTTGGAGAAAAATGAGCTATTGAATGCTCTTAATGGACTTAAATCCATGGTTTACCCAGATGGATTAAAGTGGGAATAACCAAAATACCCTCAAAAATCAAATAATGTCAAATCTGTCCTTTGGTGGAATATTTTGCTAGGCTGAAGTAGATCGACTATAACTTTTTGCTTCGATGGCCAAATTGGATGAAATCAATTTTATTGGAAAGAGAACTTTCAGAGATGTATTTTTATATATAGTAGCTCACCCAGATCATTATGTACAAGGAGTTATGATCATTTAAAGTTGACCCTAAAATTTGCCTTGCCTCAGTATTTTTTTCTGCATATTTACTGTTCATAACTATTCATGGTTAGATCGGAATGATCATAACTCATCGCTCGAGTATCCTTTTGGGATGATCCACATATCGTTGGAAATCCTATTCGATGATCTACGCAATGACGGGTCACATATCTAGAAATTCCACACAGAAAAATTACTAATTATGACAAAGAACAGAATTCAATATATTTTCGTCCGAGATCTTAATGGAAAATTTTTTTTAGGGCATCACATAGTGTCAGCAGTGCTCGAACAAATCCTATTTGTCAGACATATGGAAGAAACCATAATAGTGTTTGTAGAGATGGCAGTGATATTTGTTTTGAGTATGGTAAGCTAGGCCACAGAGTCAGAGATTGTCCTCAGTCAATTTCTTAGGGTCAGTAAAATTGTCATTAAGCTTTGTCAGGTCGCTCGAATCGGCAAGCTTCCGCTTCCAGTTCCACCAATGGGCAATGCCTAAACAGGCTCGATGCACTTAAGTCCAGACAAGATCAGGAAAATTCTCCTGATATGGTCACTTGTACATTACAAATCTTTTATTTATATATTTATCCCATGCTAGATCCAAGAGCTTCTTTATCTTTTGTAACTGCTTATATAGTCTTTAACTTTGGAGTTAGTCCAAAAATCCTAGAAGATCTTTTCTCAGTTTCTACCATAGTAGGTAAATCTACCATTGCCCGACGAGTATATGAGAACTGTCCGATTATGAAATCTCAGAAAGTTACTTCAGCAGTCCTTGTAGAGCTAGAGATGGCAGATTTTGATGTCATTCTCAACATAGATAAGATCCATTCATGCTATGCCTCAGTTGATTGTACAAATAGAATTGTTCATTTTCAATTTCTAAATGAACCAGTCCTTGAATGGAGAGGTAGTACTATAGCACTTAAGGGTCAGTTGATTACGTACCTTAGTGTGAGGAAAATGATATCCAAGGGATTTTTCTATCATCTTATGTGAGTCAAATACTCTAGTTCAGAGATTTGTAGTCTTGAGTCAGTTCCAGTAGTAAATAAATTCTCAGATGTGTTTCCTGAAGATCTTCTTGGAGTTCCTCCCAAAGGTAAAATTGACTTCGAAAAGGCCTTCTTCCAGACACTCAGCCTATATCCATTCCACCATACAGAATGGCACCAACAGAACTCAAGGAATTGAAACAAAAGTTAAAGGACTTTTTAGATAAGGGGTTTATTAGACCTAACATTTCCCGGTGGGGCACACCAGTCTTATACGTGCGTAAGAAAGATGGTTCTCTCAAAATGTGTATATACTACCTAGTTGAAGAAAGTCACAGTCAAGAATAAATATCCTCTTCCTAGAATCAATGACTTATTTCACCAACTTTAGGGAACCAGTTACTTTTCTAAGATAAACCTCAGATCAGGCTATCATCATCTCAGAGTAAGGAAATGTGACATTCCAAAAACAGCTTTCAGAACCTGGTATGGTCACTTCAAGTTTTTAGTCATGTCCTTTGGTCTTACAAATGCCCCAGCAGCTTTCATGGACTTAATGAATCACGTGTTCAAGCAGTACTTGGACATATTTATTATAGTCTTTATTGACGACATTCTTGTCTATTCCCATAGCGAGAATGATCATGCAGATCACCTTAGAATCGTACTTTAGACTCTCAGAACTCATCAATTGTTCGCCAAATTCAGTAAGTGCAAAGTTTAGATAAGGTTAGTAGCATTCCTTGATCATATTATTTATGGTGAAGGCATTAGAGTTGATCCTTAAAAGACCGAGATGGTGAGAAACTGGCCTAGACCCATCTCTCCATTAGATATTCGGAGTTTCTTAAGTTTAGCTAGCTATCACCATATATTTGTTGAAGGGTTTTTATTTATTCCATCCCCCATGTCTAGATTGACTCAAAAGAAAGTCCAATTTCAGTGGTTAGATTCTTGCGAGAAGAGTTTTTAGAGTTGAAGACTCGACTCACCTCAGCCCCAGTCTTGACTCTACTAGATGGTTCAAATGGGTTTGTTATGTACTATGATGCATCCAGAGTAGGTTTGGGTTGTCTCCTCATGCAGAGAGGTAAGGTCATAGACTATGCCTCCACATAGCTTAATACCCATGAGAAGAATTACCCAACTCATGATCTCGAGTTAGCAGCTGTAGTGTTTGCTTTAAAGATTTAGAGGCATTACTTGTATGGGGTGCATGTTTATATGTTCAAAGATCGGAAAAGCTTGCAGTATGTCTTTTCTCAGAACGATTTGAATTTGAGTCAGAGAAGATGGTTAGAGTTGTTGAAAGATTATGATATGAGTGTTTTGTATCATCCGGGCAAGGCCAATGTAGTAGCTGATGCTCTCACTAGATTATTTATAGTAGTTTTTGTCATATTGATAATGATAAAAAGAAGTTAATTCAGGAATTTCATCAGCTTACCCGACTAGGTGTTCACTTAGTCGATTCAGTAGAGGGTAGTGTGTGGATGCAAAGTAGTTCAGAATCATCTCTAGTTTCTGAAGTGAAGGAAAGGCAGGATAGAGATCCCAATCTTGTTAAGTTGAAAGACTCAGTCAGAGATCAGAAAATAGAGGTTTTCTCCTAAGGAGGAGATGGTGTGTCACGTTTCCAGGGTTGTTTATTTGTTCCAGGTGTAGATGATTTGAGGCAATGAATTTTTGTAGAAGCATCATTCATCCAGCGGCCACTAAGATGTACCATGATTTGCGGGAGATCTATTGGAGGAGTGGGATGAAGAAGGATATTGTAGAGTTTGTAGCTAAGTGCTCTATGTGTCAGCAGGTTAAGATTGAGCAAAATAAGCCTAGTGGGTCCATGCAGGAGTTCAGTATTCCTACATGGAAATAGGAGGAAGTAAACATGGGCTTTGTGGCGGGTTTTCCTCATACTCGTCATCAGCATGATTCCATTTGGGTTATCATAGATAGGATGACCAAATCAGCTCATTTCTTTCCAGTTCATACTTCCTATTCAATCGAGGACTACATGAAACTCTATATTAGATAGTTGGTCAAGTTACACGGAGTCCCAGTAACCATCATCTCAGATAAAGGTACCCAATTTACCTTTCATCAAAAAGGTCTTGGTGCCCGAGTTCACCTCAGTACAGTCTTTCACCCTCAGACAGATGGTCAAGCATAAAGGACCATTCAGACTCTAGAAGATATGCTAAGAGCCTGCGGTGTCGATTATAAGGTTAGTTTGGATGACCACTTACCTTTGATCAAATTCGCATACAATAACAGCTATCATTCTAGCTTTTAGATGGACCCATTTAAGGCTCTTTATGGTAGAAGATTTAGATCTCCAATTGGTTGGTTTGAGAGAGGTGAGGTCACAGTAGTAGTGCCTGACTTAGTGTTTGATGCCTTAGAGAAGGTTCATCTAATCAGAGAAAGGCTTAGGGTTTCCCAAAGCCGACAGAAATCATACGCAGATGTGAGAAGAAAGGATCTCGAGCTTAAGATCGGTGATTTTGTGTTCATGAAAATCTCTCCCAAGAAGGGGATAAAAAGGTTTGGAAAGAAAGGAAAGCTCAGTCCCCGATATATCTGTCCTTACAGAATTCTCAGTCATTTTGGAAAGGTAGCTTATGAGCTCAAGTTGCCTACAGATCTAACTTCAGTACACCCAGTATTCCACGTCTCCTTGCTAATAAAATGCATCGGTGACCCAGCAGTCATAGTTCCCTTAAAAGGTGTAGATATTCAGAATGATCTCTCTCTCGATAAGGTTCCAGTCCAGATCAGATTCACAGACTGAGGAACAAAAAAGTTCCCTTGGTCAAAGTTTTTTGGCGGAATTAGTATGTTGAGGGAGCTACTTAGTGATAACGCTCAATCTACAGCTCTCGTAGGAGTGTAAAGCGGTCGTTAGCAAATATAGAACCTAACCTGGGTTGGGTGTCGATCCCACAGGGAATAGCTTGGCCAACAAGTAAGCAAAATTACTGAACTTTTGGTGCAAGTCTCGTAAGAGGGGGGCAGTCTTGTCATGCAAGTAATGTAAACAAAAGCTGAAAATAATAAAGTAAAGAGAGAGAGATTGTTACGTGAGTTGTAAACAATGAAAATTGAAGCGTTGGGGTTATGTCCACCTTCTGAGGTATACGTCTCTATTGGCTATGAGTGTGTAGAGTTTTTACATGCAACTGCTTATAGAGAATTGTATTCGATGGTAAATCCAAGCGTCTTTAGACCTCAACAAGGACTATTTCACTTTAACTCTTTCGAGCTTAAAGCGTGTCTAACAGTACGAATTCTCCAAGAGGTTAGTCCAGTTATGGCACTAGCTTTTTAATAGGAAAGGGTGTCCTACTACCTTGACACTATCTCTTTTCCAGACAAATAACCTTTCTTTCGAACAAGTTAAATGTTATACTGGCGTATTCTTGCGTTTGCAACCGCAAAGAATGTAAATTAAGATGAAGATAATAATGATATAAGCAGTATACGTGTCGTGAACTCACAAACTCACAGCAATAGATAGTAACTCATTCGGCTTCCATAACCCCAACAGAGAGGTTTAGTTACCCATGAATGCGAAGGAGATCAGGATTGACATTGTTATTATATCACAATATTGGTTAATTGCGTGTAGCTCAAGTGATAGGCGTGAGGCGTGATTCCTTAGCGTGGTAACGGTTCTCTTATTGCGGGTTTTAAGAATAGAAGAAGATAAGATTAATGGAAAGATTAGAAGAGTAGATTAGAAGATGAATTGTTAAGAGAGGAATGAATGTATCTCTCCACTAAGGGAGGATTGTTTCTCTCCACTAAGGGAGGAATGAATAGAAATCTCTAGCATGATAGGGTATTTATAATACCCATATCCTACTCCTACTACGCTAATGAAACAAATAACCAAATCCTACTAGGCTAATGAAATACTTAACCCAAATGTACTAGGTTAATGTAACATTATCATAATCCAAATAAACTAATGAAATACATAACCCAATTGTACTAGGTTAATGTATCATTGTCCAAATCCAGCTATGTGTCTGTAAGTCCCCAAAGTCTTCAGAAATGTTGTTTTAGCCCGGGACAGATTTTCCATGCAGCAGTTTTGGTCCTTAGGCGTGTACACTCCTTTTCCTTTGTTCGTGAGCTTTCTTTTGCGTCAAGTAAGCCATAAAATGCTGAATTTTGCATCATTTATACTTGAACTTTACTAATTATGTTCGTTAGCTCATTTACAGGAAAAAGGACTAAAAGTGCATGAAATATATAATTTGTTCTCAAAACTAGGCTAAAATATGGGCAAAATATATTGATATAGGTGTGTAAATTCGCCTATCATCAACACCCCACACTTGCAGCTTTGTTCGTCCTCGAACAAAATATCATGTCCCTCTAAACATCAACTTAGGGTTTTACAGCAACAACACAAAACATTCGTCAAGACAAGCACAACAATTATCAACAAAGAGTAGTTTTCCGATCATTAGTAGAAACCATTTAACCTCTAGCATAGACTCGTAATGGTGATCAACTCACATGCAAACGTTAAGGTGCGTAGAATCATATACAACTATCCAAAACTCATCAACCATGTGTGTCTCACAATATAGTACCCATAATCACTCACAAATATATCATATTTTTCAAACATGGGTATCAACATATCCTTGCTCTCACTCTCACAAAGAATTCATATGCAGGAACTGATGACCATAGGCTTGCCCTTAGTGTAATACTCCACTAAATGTCAGAATGTTAAGATTAGGATCAAGTAGGTCTTTTGATGGTTGTAATGTAGGCTTAAGGGACGGGTAGGACTATTTTGGCCAAGAATAGTGACTAGGTTCCTAAGTGCTTTAATACATCACTTTGTATCATTGACACTTTTTTCTTTCAACCTTTCTTCTTTCTTTTATTCTACCACCCTTGTTCTCCTCTTTTGTTTTTCAATTTTAAGCATAACTCACTTTTCAGCTTTCTTTTCCTTTTTCTTTTCATAACATACCTCTTATGATAGCACTTTCTTTTTCATAACACATTCAAGCACCATTATAATTTATAGCATTATACTCACCCAATTTCCTCTTATGTTGTCACATGACTTTTTCACTTTAAAGCACTTAGGAATTTGGATCAAATTACGGTCTTGAAAGAAAATGGATTAGGCTTGCATACAAGGTTGTCAAAGAAATAGGCTAAAGGCTCAAAAGGATTTAACTAGGATGATGTCCATGGGTAGGTAAAACTGAAGGTAAACAAATATAGGTTGCCAAAGAAATGCCTAAATCATATCCTAAACTTACACTCCTTATTTTCACTTTGCATACATACCAGGCAAGTTCTAGCATCAGCCACATACATAGAAGATACTATTAATCTCACACACACAAGGCACATGGTCGACTTGATTGGAAGTAATATAGACTCTCGACCCAACAAGTGAAGGAATTGAACCACAAAATATCACATAATGAGTCACAACTAGAGTCTAAACATCTTAATAGTCACAATTGTAACACATACTCTTGTTATAATCTCATGCTACCTGTCAAAATAATTTCATGCGAAGCTAGAAAAAATTTACTCCTAAGAAAACAAAAAAAAACAAAAAAAAAAGAACTCAAATAAAAAACTAAGTAAACAAACAAACATAGGTGCAAACAGAGAAGTATAGCATACGATACCGCCACCCCACACTTAAACGGGACACTGCCCTCAGTGGAAAATAAATACGAAGAACCTGGTTAGTCGGACTCTTCCTCAATGTCGGGGGTCATACCCCCTTCGTCTGAATCATCATAAGAGTCATCGTCAGAGTTCTCCTCTTCGTCAGAATCAGGCAAGCGTCGATCGTCATCAGTCGGCACATCATCCTCTAGAGGTTCCTCAAAGTATACGCCCACTCCACACATCTCCCGTGCATGCATGTTCATTGGGTAGTCGTGGTCCAGCTGTTGGAGCTCTTCAGCAGTTGGAACACGTCCACCACTCATCATAGTTAATCGTGTCATGCCATAGAGATGACGGAAGAAACTCTCATCACGAGCATATCTCTCCGCAGTAGTAAGGTTGACACCATGAGTTGTTTCAGCATCTTTGACCTTGGTGAGGTCAACCTTCTTTGGGTTATGTGGGAGTTTGTGGTCAGCTGGTTCCTCTTCGATATCCTCTTTCCGCAAGATTGTTGTCAACAAATTTCCAAATGTGAAGTGGGACCTTTTGTGGAGTCTGGCCTTCCTCATGGTAGATCGAATTATTGCCCCAAAGTTGATAGGGACATTTTTCATCAAAGCATAGACCAAACACACTCTATCTCTTGATATCTTGGTGTATTGAGTCCCAGGAATAAGACATGAGTTGACAATGCGCATCCAGATTCTTGCTTCCCTCTTTAGTGGAGCATAGGGGAAGGTGTTGTGTCGGCCGGTTTCTTTATGTCTGCCCCACCTTGCCATCGATCTGCTTCCACAAAGTGTGTGTCGTATTGCTCTATAAGGAGGCCTGTTGTACAGCTCTTTGAATGGTGTTGTGTCGACCGAAGGTAAGCCAAGAAAAGAGTTGATACAATCCGCGGTGAGCTGTAACACTTGGCCCCGAATTTTGACTTCATTGCCTGTTGTGTTCGGCGACCAGTTGGCATAAAACTCTCTTGTTAAATCAAGGTTGCATTCTCCCATATCGCGGAAGATAAAATCCAGCTTCAATGCCATTATTTTTGCCAACATACGCGGCTCCTTCTTTGCTAAGGTGTCCTTGTTGATCAAGTCGACGTGAACATATTTTTGTTCGTTGTTGTTCCTGTACCATTCTTTGGTTTCCTCCTCAAGAACCCATTTTATTCCAAACATTCTATGAGGTAGTTGTGCTGAGGATGATTCTCCTTGGTCCTTGCGACCTCTCTTTTTGCCCTTTTGGGAAGTGGTAGCCTTCTCCTTGCCTTGCCTTGCTTTAGGTGCCATTGTACCTGAGACTAGAAATAGTGTTAGTGGCAGCACAATCTCAATTGATACAATCTATAAACAAGCATTAGGGGTACCACCCACACTTAGTTTTGTTAACACAAATCAGTGAAGTGAAAGTGGTCAAGTACTCAGATTTCGTCGACATACGTTTTAGGATTGTATTCCGACAAGAAAATTAGAAATGCATCACTTACTTGCAGCCATTGGACTACTTTCATGGTAGATATAACAACACTACTACATAGGGGTTACCACATGGAATAGTTATTCTTACAACAATCACAACCTCTTATGCCGGTAGGCACTATAAGTCTTATCCCGATGGCCCGGATAGTCTAACATGTAAGTATCCAAACAACAATCTTAAGCAATGTTCATAGCCATAGTAATTCCATAAATATCATAACAATGCTATTGAAACCAAATTCAAGTCAGAAACAAGTCAAGATTTTCCTACGTATATGTTCACTCACATGATTTTGTATCAACTATCCAAACACATAAACATCACCAACAATCTTATACGATTTAGCAATTCATACTAGACATAGCAACGTAGTACTTACGAGAAATAAATGAAGAATAAGAGAGCACTTACTTGCTTGAAGCTTGTGGGGATGGTTTTGTGAATTGGAAGAGCAAAAGAAGAAAATTTTGAGAGGATTTGGATGTATATGCGGCGCCCTTAGGTCAATTTTTAGTGTGGTTGTGTTGTAAAACTAAGTCCTCTTTATATAGGAAGAGAATGGGTCGGGTTATGACCCATTTACAATCGATTTTGGAGACAAAAATCCCACATATGTGGCGCATAATGCTTGGCATAGACATGACATATGCGGCGCATTGTCTATAGCATAATGGGACATATGCGCCGCATAGTCTATGGCATTTGTAGACATATGCGCCGCATAGTCTATGGCATATGAGATACTGAGACCAAATGCCATAGCATAGGCGGCGCATAGTGAAAAGCACACTTAGGAATAGGCGGCGCATAGTGTATAGCACACTAGATTCCGAGACTTTAGGCTATAGGATAGGTTGTGCATCGTTCGTGGCCTAGTTTTTCCAAGGCCTATCCTTTCTCGATGCCTATTTGGGCATGAGAGATGCTCAATCCAAAGCCTTATGCATCACTATTCCTAACTTATTAACTTTACCATACAATGCGTCCAATCGTCAATTGAAATCAATCTCCTCGTTGAATACTTCTTGCACCTATTTTTGCTCAAAACCAAATGAAAACGATTAGTACGATGGGTTGCCTCCCACCAAGCGCCTTAGTTTTGGTCGTGGCACGACTCTTATTTTTGGATTTTTCATTTAGCAAAACAAAACAAGTACTAGAATGAAAGGAGAAACGATAAACGATAAAATGATAAAACGATGGGTTGCCTCCCATCTAGCGCCTTATTTATTGTCGTGGCTCGACATAGTAATCTCGAGTACTCAAACTTCATTGAGGTACATGGTGGATCATTTTCTGAAAGGATTTAGACGACAATGAGGCTTACCTGTGGGCATGCGATCTTTTTCGAGCTGGCTCATATGTTTCTCCAGAGAGTCACCAATTATATCATCAATAGTCCACCCCATAGCTCTCTTGTATCTCTTCAGAGAAGAGATGAGAGCCTCTACGTGCTGTTCACTTAAATCATCTGCACTCTCTGGAAGTATATTTCTACTTTCCAAGAACACATACCTTAGATAATCGGGGAGCTCTTGCGATTCTAGCATTGGTGGCTCGTCAATGGGAGTCTTCGCTGTTGGTTGATTCTTGAGATCACAATCCAGTTGCTTAGGAGTATAAGACTATATTTCTGTTAGATCACCCATAAGTTTTTCATAATCTTCATTATCCTCATGCTCAACATTCAGTGGAGCAGCAGACAATGGCTCAACAATAGGCTGTTTCTCTATAGATAATGCTTTCATATCCTCTTGATAAACATCAGCTACAGATAACTCATTCAAATCGTTGGGCTGCTTCATGGCTTTGCATATATCAAACCATACTACTTCGTCATTAATTTGAAATAAAAGCTTATTATCTTTCATGTCAATAGGTACACTTCCGGTTGCAAGGAAAGGACATCCCAAGATTATGGGAACTTCAGAATCCTCCTTACAATCTAGAATAACGAAGTCGGCAGGAAATATGAATGAAGAAACCTTCACCAACACATCATTCAAGATACCCACAGGTCGTTTTACCGACCTATCAGCCATCACGAGCCTCATATTGGTTGGTGTAGGGTCTCCCAACCCCAACTTTATGTAGATAGATAGTGGCATCAAATTGATGCTAGCTCCCAAATCGCACAATGCCTTAGCAAAATCCAACGATCCAATTGTGCAAGGAATAGTGAAAGCTCCAGGATCTGCCTTCTTTTGAACTAGCGATCTTGTAGCGATTGCACTACAATGATGAACATTATCCGCCAAGTCATAACTTGCTGCCCGCTTCTTTCTCAGGAGATCCTTCATAAATTTTGCATACCCAGGCATTTGTTCAAGTGCCTCCACCAATGGAATATTAATGGTGAGCTTCTTTAACATATTCACGAATTTGCTGAACTTTGTGTCATCCGCCACCTTCTTCAATCTTTGGGGAAAAGGTGGTGGTGGGTATGGAAGTGTTCTCTCCACGGTTTTGTTCTCCTCTTGCTTCTGTTTTTCCACTTTTTCAGGCTGCACAGTGCTGGATGTGGCGTCCTTGACGTCAGGAGTAGTTGCTGCGGCATCTTTTCCTTTTGCGTTGTCATCTATGTCTGCAACTTCGTCAATCACTTTCTTACCGTTTGCTAAAGTTTCCAGCACCTTACCACTTCTGGTAGTAATGGCCATGCATGACCCATTATTCCTTGGGTTTTGCACAGTATCGCTAGGTAAAGTGCCGGCCTTTCTTTAGTTGAGTGCTGCTGAAAGTTGACTGAATTGCTGCTCTAGTTGTCTTATTGCAACGGAATGTGAGTCAACCAACTGATTCTTTGAAGACAGATTGTTCTTCACCTCAGTTACGCCCATATTGGTTGCCTCCACTCCTTTCAGCAGCTTGGCCATCATATCTTCCATAGACATCTTTTCGGAGCCAGACGCCTCAACCTCATGATTTCTAGGAGGAATATACAAACCACTCTTGTCTGAATTATTCTTCCGACTACCTTGATCGTGGTCCTTGTATCCAGATTCATCATAATAGTTTCGACCTTGGTTTCCTTGGGCATTGCCTCGGAAACCCCCTTGATTATTCAAGTAGTTGGCTTCTTCTTTAGAGTCGGATTCCTCTCTTCCTTTTGACGCAATAGCTTTGACTTTTTCGGTCTTCCCTGATAATAAATGCTTTGTAAGAAGATCCATTTGTGTTTTCATATGCGCTATATCTTGATCGCGCTCCTCTTCTCTTCTCCTTTGTTCTGCAGTCATGCTAATAGATAAAGTGGGGCTTGCTACCTTAGAATCCCTGGTGTGCCAAGCTCTACTTTGCTTTGTCATCCGGTCTAGCATATTGCTTGCCTGAACAAAGGTGAGGTCCATAAATGATCCTCCAGCCGCATTATCAACCACTGGCTTAGTCCCCAAATTCAAGGCTCTGTATAATATCTCCATCAAGTGGACATTGGTCATATGATGGTTTGGGCACTGCATTAGCTTCGTCTTGAACCTCTACCATGTAACGTGGAGAGCTTCAGTTGGAAGCTGTCGAAAATTGGTGATTTCATCTCTCAATTGCGCCCTCTTGGATGGCGGAAAGAATCTTTCTAGGAAAGCGTCTCTCAATTGCCTCCAATTTGTAATAGAATCAGGAGTCAGCCCATTCAACCATAGTGTTGCCTCCCCAAACAGAGACAATAGAAATAGACATAATCGAATTGCATTCTGACCAACACCAGGATTGTCAAACGACTTGCATGTAGAAATAAAGTTGATGAGATGCATATTCGGATCATCGCCTGCTAGTCCACCAAATAACCCTTGAGTTGCAATAACTGAATCATGGTGCTTGTGATGTTGAACTTAGCTCCGGGCGCTAATGGTGGTGGAATTATGGCCCCAGTGGCTCCGGCACCATCAAGATCATCATCATCGTCATCAAAAGGAATCTGCATAGCTCGGCGATCAGGCCTCAATCGCGCTTGACGATCTCTCCTCTGCATGGGTGCCGCCACCTCAGTAGTATGTCGTGGGTTTAGTAGCTTCTCATCGCCCAGGTCCTCATCATCGGGATTTGTTGCACGGCCTAGGTTATCAATATTTTGTTGATGCACTTGAGCAGCTATCCTCTCAATTTCACGTTGTGCATCCATTGATGCGCTGAACAGACCTGAATAAAACAAAAACAACAACTAAAAGTAAAAGTACGAGAATCTTTGACCAAAGGGTCTAGTAACGATCACAAACTTAATTGACACTCGTATTCCCCGGCAACGGCGCCAATTTTTGATAACGCTCAATCTAAAGCTCTTGTAGGAGTGTAAAGCGATCATTAGCAAATATAGAACCCAACCTGGGTTGGGTGTCGATCCCACAGGGAATAGCTTGGCCAACAAGTAAGCAAAATTACTAAACTTTTGGTGCAAGTCTCGTAAGAGGGGGGCAGTCTTGTCGTGCAAGTAATGAAAACAAAAGCTGAAAATAATAAAGTAAAGAGAGAGAGATTGTTACGTGAGTTGTAAACAATGAGAATTGAAGCGTTGGGGTTATGTCCACCTTCTGAGGTATACGTCTCTATTGGCTATGAGTGTGTAGAGTTTTGACATGCAACTGCTTATAGAGAATTGTATTCGATGGTAAATCCAAGCGTCTTTCGACCTCAACAAGGACTATTTCACTTTAACTATTTCAAGCGTAAAGCGTGTCTAACGATACGAATTCTCCAAGAGGTTAGTCCAGTTACGGCACTAGCTTTTTAATAGGAAAGGGTGTCCTACTACCTTGACACTATCTCTTTTCCAGACAAATAACCTTTCTTTCGAACAAGTTAAATGTTATACTGGCGTATTCTTGCGTTTGCAACCGCAAAGAATGTAAATTAAGATGAAGATAATAATGATATAAGCAGTATACGTGTCGCGAACTCACAAACTCACAACAATAGATAGTAACTCATTCGGCTTCCATAACCCCAACAGAGAGGTTTAGTTACCCATGAATGCGAAGGAGATCACGATTGACATTGTTATTATATCACAATATTGGTTAATTGCGTGTAGCTCAAGTGATAGGCGTGAGGCGTGATTCCTTAGCGTGGTAACGGTTCTCTTATTGCGGGTTTTAAGAATAGAAGAAGATAAGATTAATGGAAAGATTAGAAGAGTAGATTAGAAGATGAATTGTTAAGAGAGGAATGAATGTATCTCTCCACTAAGGGAGGATTGTTTCTCTCCACTAAGGGAGGAATGAATAGAAATCTCTAGCATGATAGGGTATTTATAATACCCATATCCTACTCCTACTACGCTAATGAAACAAATAACCAAATCCTACTAGGCTAATGGAATACTTAACCCAAATGTACTAGGTTAATGTAACATTATCATAATCCAAATAAACTAATGAAATACATAACTCAATTGTACTAGGTTAATGTATCATTGTCCGAATCCAGCTATGTGTCTGTAAGTCCCCAAAGTCTTCAGAAATGTTGTTTTAGCTCGGGACAGATTTTCCATGCAGCAGTTTTGGTCCTTAGGCGTGTACACTCCTTTTCCTTTGTTCGTGAGCTTTCTTTTGCGTCAAGTAAGCCATAAAATGCTGAATTTTGCATCATTTATACCTGAACTTTACTAATCATGTTCGTTAGCTCATTTACAGGAAAAAGGACTAAAAGTGCATGAAATATATAATTTGTTCTCAAAACTAGGCTAAAATATGGGCAAAATATATTGATATAGGCGTGTAAATTCGCCTATCATCACTTAGCAAGCATAAGCAGATATCCAAACCAAATATCCTCACCTCTTCTTTGCAAACTCAGATTCAGCTCAAGGTAACAGTCTTTCTTAGCTCTACTACGTTCTATGTTCAGTTATAGTTATAAACCTAGTATTCTTTACCGTTGCATATCTAATCATGCATTCACGAATCAGTTCAGTCATGTATGCATGCATCAGATATGCATGTTTAGTATGAAAACTCAGCTTGTCAGTAGCTTCAGTCATATACCCATGCATTAGATATGCATGTTCAGTGGGTAAGCTCAGTCTATCAGTATTTCTCATCTTAATAAATCTCATTCGAGGATGAATATTCCCAAAGGGTAGATATTTTAATATTCCATTTTTCCTTAGACCATTTTAACCCTCAATACATGAGTTATTCTATAAAAAAATTTCTAAATACTTAGTAATTTTCAGTTTAGAGCCTACCATTGTGTAGGAAAGTTGGTAAGCATTCCAACGATGTAAAATTCACCCAAATCTGATACTCGGGTGAGAAATTATGGCCATTTTTGTAAAGCAGTGTGCCAAATGGTACTTCAGCGCATCGCGCCATCAGCCAAATTCCCAATTGTCATATTTTAGTATTCCATCACAATTATGGCGCGTTGTGCCAAGGGTGAAATTTGCATACAAAGGGGTAATGCGATTCTACCGCGTCATGTTGATGACCCTGTTCGCAATTATCAGTTTCCAGTGACATGGAGCGAAAGCGCCACGTCGCACCAAGGGCCCAGATCGGATTTTTCAGTTATGAATTTTTAAGTCATTCCAGGGGTATTTGGGTCTTTTTCCACGATCCTAATCAGTCCAAAACACGAGATTAATGCCCTAAATAGACTATTTCTTCATTATTCACTCAATTTCTCCTAAATCAAATCATTGTCTCTCAAGAAGGGCAAAGCCCTAGCTTCAAGAAACATGAGAAAACTCAAGAATTCCTCTAAGAACCTTCAAAAACTAGTATTCCCAGGTATGTTAGGTGTTCATCTATGAGTTCCTTTCACCCATAGAGTCCAAGAATCCATTTTTAAAACCACGAGATTGTTGATTTATGAATTATATGCTTGAAATTGGATTGTATTCGTGTTCATAACATTAATTGAGTTTTAGTTAATGATTAATTATGGTTTCCATGAAATTGAAATAACATGTCTATTGAATTGTGTAATTTCCATGTTAGAATTCTTGAATTTGCAAGTTTGGACATTGTAGTTGAAATGTGTATATGATATCCATGATTATGTGCATTAAGTTGTGCTTCCCAAGTGTTTGATAGAATGCCCGTGTGAATTAAATGGTGAAATCATGATATGCTAGTATATGTACAAGCTTGTGCTCTACATGTGTTTGATAAAATGTCTCTATGAATGAATGATGGATAAATGAACAATGTTATGTTTCTCAAGATCATGCTATGCTCTACTTTTCATGCTATCGATTCCTAGGGTATTTATTACCCAAAAATCTAGCAGTTTACCTAGAGGTACAATAGTTACCGAATAGTATCAGTCATGTCACCATTAGTAGAACTCAGTCAGTTATAGAACTCAGTAGTACTCAGTCAGCGATAAAACTCAGTAAGACTCATATCAGTCTAGTCTAGTTCAGTATAATCAATTCAGGGTCTATTCAGTTAGGAGTAGAATTCAGCACCGAGTGAACCCAAGGATGGGGGTGCACCTTCCAGTAGAGGGTGTGAACCTTAGAAGCAGTCCTTGCATTCCTGAACTACATCGCCAGCATAGGTTGAGACATCAACCTTCCAGTTGAGGGTTAACGAGGTATTTTAACCTGCCAGTTGAGGGTTCCGCCGTTCTTATTAGAGTACCTACCAGATGAGGGTAATTCTTTAATGTCTTTACCTGTGGTACGGTCCTAACACCTTTCCAGATGGGGTTACAGGTTCCACCCCAAATCTTTTCAGAAAAGGGGAATGTAGGTTGGATGATTACTTCCCATAGTCTCAGTTTTAGTCTTAGTATAGAACTTAGTTCAGTTCTATAGGATCAGGAGTATCAGATACAGTCAATCAGTTTTAGTAACTCAGGTATCATTAATCTCAGATATCAGTTACTAAATTATCAAAAATTAGAACTCAACTTCAGTAAAAGCTCAGTGACAGTATACACGTATATGCACTGTATTGCATACTCAGTATTTACAGCAGTTCAGTTATCCATGTACTCTCATATTCAGTTACTCTATATCATTCAGTCAGTTAGTTATTGTTCATGCATATGAACCCTTGCATTAAGCCTTACCTTATCTATCATAATAGTACATTCCATGTATTGATGCATACACCTTCCTTGCGCTATGATGTCTCATATCATAGGTTTCGGACACTCAGGTTTCTGACCGTACATAGAAAGATTCAGTTACTAGCAACAGTTTTAGTAGTGAGTCCTCATCTATTGAGGGCATGCTTTTAATTCAGTGTTTTAGTTATCAGTACTTAAATAGTCATAGTTTTTTGGGGGATCATCCTTTCAACTCCACATTCAGAGAGTTCAGTTAGAGGTTTTTCAGACTAGACTGTCAAACAGTATTCAGTTTTACAGATTATTATTATAGTTGATATTCTTTATCAATATTTTAGATTTTGAACCTTATGGAATTTCAACCTATTTTCTGCATTTATTACAGTATTATTATTCAGTGCTCATAGCATATATAAGTCCTGGGTTAGCTTGTGGTCATCCGAGATCATAA
Source organism: Capsicum baccatum var. pendulum (assembly GCA_030864225.1). Taxonomy (NCBI): domain Eukaryota; kingdom Viridiplantae; phylum Streptophyta; class Magnoliopsida; order Solanales; family Solanaceae; genus Capsicum; species Capsicum baccatum. Next base: position 198,264,671 of record CM061561.1, read on the forward strand.
GCACCATGTAGCGTCTGGGGTACAGACTCGGGGCGTTACAACTGACTATACAGAATGCAAGTTTCTACACTATGCATGTGATGTACATAATTGAAATCTCAAGAATACTAATCCAAAACATCCTTGCCTCAAGAATTAACTCACCAAGTTAGAAAACTCATGCACATTTCTCTGTCAAGGACATTATACAAATCACCCACATTCTTCAAACATGTGCCCTCACAATAAGAGAGTTACCTATAATCAGTCATATAAATAAAATTATAGTAGAATAGGTATAAGAATAAAGTTACGCTCAAGCTCACAAAGAATTCACAAGTTTCACATAATGAACCATAGGTTTGCCCTTAGTGTAGTGCTCCACTAATATCAGAATGATGAGGCTTAGGATCAAATAGGTCTTTTTTGTGTTGTAATGCAAGCTAAGGGATGGGTAGGAACTTTTTTGGACAAGAATAGTGACTATCATTCCTAAGCGCTTTAATACATCACTTTTTATATTCAATTAAACTCTAACAACCAAATCATACCACTTTTGTCTACCCCATTCCTTTTTTTTATTTTTCACCCCATCTTATTAAGCTCGTTCTCAAAATTATGGTGGAGGTATTCTATGCACAACTCATTAAATGTGAACAAATTTTTATTCTTTTCATTACTCAACTGCCTACTACAATAGAAAATAATTCGTTTGAACACCAATAGCTACCACTTTGGGGGATTAAATTTCAACTTTTTCTTCTTGAATTTCACACTCCCTAACTCACTAATTTACACTAAAGAGATTAGGAGCTTTCGATCAAATTAATGTCTATAAAATAATAAATTAATCTAGACATGAGGCTGCCAAAGAAAAAGCTAAAGGCTCAACAGGGCTTACAGTAATATGTACAAAGGTACATCAAAAAGTAAGTATAATAAAAGTCTATCAAAAAAATACCTATATCATCTCCAAAATCCACAATCTTTATTTTCCTTTGCACACACACTAGTCAAGTTCTAGAAATCACATGCAACAAGGAATATACAACACCTCACATGCACATAGCACATGCTTGACTCACGTAGGATCATCATAGACTCTCAATCAAACAATAACATGAATTAAAATTTTAAGCTAACAAGTACAAAAATCACAATCATGAGCCTAGGAGTCTAAAAAGTAGTAATTTACACAATCAAAATATTTTTCCAACCAAAACAGTAGCATGATACAGTAAAGTATAGCACCAACAAGAATATCTCACTTATTCCTAACATAATTTTTTTAAAATTTATCCTAAAAATAGGAATTTCCCCACCCCACACTTAAAAATCTACTTTTCCCCAAAGTATACTTTAAAAGAAGGGATAGTAATACTCCCTGAGTCCTCTAGGACTAGCTAGTAGCATCAAGAGGATCTGGGGACCCCACACTTAGTCTTTTCCATATTCTTTAGCTTTGGTTTCTGGTACTCAGACTTCCCATCAACTTGTGACTCATCAAAACAAAAACTATGAGAAGTAAAAAATAAAAACTAAAAAATAAAACCTACGTTAACTTATCTTGGGTTGCCTCCCAAGCATGGCCTAATTTAGTGTCGCGGCAAGACCCAACTCAACTTAGCTAAGTTCATTCATCATTTTCCTCACACTTGGAGTCCATCTTCGGATTCATTTCTGACCTCTTGAGTGTGTACTCTCAAAGTCAACAACTTTTTCAACTATAACCTTTTCAGGCTCATCAATATGCACCACGTCAGGCTTAGGTGATTGTGGATTAGGGTGCTCAATAAAGGTTTTCGGAGAGGTCTTTTGTGGAATATACTCTACCACCCACACATATCCCCTTTAATAACTATAATCATGAGCAAGTATTTGTAGTGGGATAGTGTGTTAAGCGGTTTGTACACTTTAAAAATTTCCTCTCCATCCTCCAACCTTATTGTGAGTGTACCCTCCCTCACATCAATCAAAACTCCTCCCATCACTAAAAATGGATATCCCAAGATGACTGATACTCTTTTATCTGCCTGAAAATCTAAAACAATAAAGTCAGTAGGAATAATAAATTTACCAAACTTTATGAGAATATCCTCTATCACTCCTTCAGGATGGGCTATGGTCCCGCAGCTTCAGTAGCATATAGCTCAGTCTAGGCTTTCCCAAGCCCAATGTGTTGAACAAATATAGGAGCATCAAGTTGATACTTTTCCCTAAATTACTAAGTGCCTAAACTACCTCATTGTTTCCAATCTTAATGGGGAGAGTGAATTTCCAAGGGTCCTTAAGATTTTTGGGAATATTTTGAGTCACCACCTGGATACACTCCTCAGTTAGTGTTACTGGATCCATCTCCTCTAACTTAAATTTGTTAGCAACCACATCCCTCATGTACTTAGCATACTTAAGCATTGCTTGAAAAATATAAATAAGGTAAGTTAATGTGTATCTCTCTAAACATGTCAAATAAATTCTTAAATTACGCATCCTCCCTTGCCTTTGTATGCTTCTGTGAGCAAGGTAGTTGTGGAATATTTTTCAATTCTTCAGCAACTTTTTCTTTTAAGTACTCAGATGATGTTGGGCGTATTTACACGCCTAAAGCACTATAATTTACCCATATTTTAGCTAAGTTTTAAGGACAAAATATATAATTCCTGCACTTTTAGTCCTTTTTCCTGTAAGTGAGCTAACCAACATGATTAGCAAGTTTTCAGGTATAAATGATGAAGATTTCAGCATTTTGTGGACTGTTGGACGCCAAAGGAAACTTCAACGTAAGAGGGAAGGCAGCTTCTGGAAACTGGTGGACTGAAGGTGATGCATGGAGAACTTGTCCCGGGCAAAAACAGCATTTCTAAAGACTTGGGGGATCAGCAGTAACTTAGTAGGATTAGGACAAGTATGCAGTAACCCAGTAGGACTAGGACAAGGATAAAAACCCTATTTCAGTAGGACTAGGACAAGGATGTTATAAAAACCCTATTTTGCTAAATTTTTCAGCATTCAATTCATTCATCCTATTTTCTATTCAATTCTATTTTTCTTTTATTCGACATTTAGCTCTTCACGTTACTTTCTGAAAGAGAAAGCACGGATCTTGTGACCAACGTGAGATCATTCTAGTTTTGATATGATGATGATGTTTATGGTGATCTCTGTTGCACTCATGAGTAGCTAAACTTCTCTGTTAGGGTTATGTAAGCCTTTTGATAATACTATCTATTTCTATGAGTTTGTGATTTCTTGATATGTATGCTACTTATATCATTACTCTCTTCATCTTAATTGAATTCTTGTGGTTGCAAACATATAGAATACGCCAGTATAGCATTAACTTGTTCGAAAGAAAAGTTATATGTCTGGAAAAGAGAGAGTGACAAGGAAATAGGGCTACGAACCCCTATTTAAAAGTTAGTGCCATAACTGGATTAACCTCTTGGAGAATTCATACCATTAGTTATACGCTTTAAGCTCGAAAGAGTTAAAGTGAGATAATCCTTGATGGTCGAAAGACGCTAGGATTTACCATAGAATACGAATTTCTATAAGTGCATGCATGTCTGAATTCCGCATAACTCATAGTTAATAGATACGTAGAACTCATAAGGTGGACATAACCCTAACTTAAAATTCTCATTGATTAAAACCTACTAAACATTCTGATTTTCTTTGTTACTTTGATACTTTTAATTTATCCCAAAATTAAATCCCCCCTTTTCGTAGAATTTTCGATCAACAGTCTACTAATCGTTGCTTACTTAGTGACCAAGTATTCCCTGTGGGATTCGACACCCAACCCAGTTGGGTTCTGTATTTGACAGCGACCGCTTACACTCTTCCGAGAGCTGTAGTTTGAGCGTTATCATCAGACTTTCTCAACTTTTTAGCAACTTGGTCATTTACCATTTTAGGACTCTAATCAGCAGCTACTACCTTAATTTTCTTTGGAGGTTCTCCATAAAGATCTTTATCACTCCTCAAATTGATTGCCATAACTTGTTTTGGATATTATATATCTCCTGGTAAACCACCTTGAGGACTGGTATTTAGTGTCTGTTGTAACTACCCCAGCTACAACTCTAAGTTTCTCATGGCCGCTTCTTGGTTCTTTACATCTGCAGCCAACTGTGTTTGATTAGCTAGGATCTGTTTCATTATATCTTGTAATTTGCTAGTTGACTAATTTCCTTATGCCTGTGGTTGCTGAATTTATTAGTGTTAGGCGTTCCATGGCTAATTCAGTGGCTGAGTCTTCCAGTTCATATTGTAGGCGCTCCTATAATTCTGCCTTTGAGCATTTCCCATATACATCACAAATTCAGGATTGGCAGCACATATAGCTGTTGAATGGCTACTATTACTAAAAACTTCACACCAACCTACAGTTTATTGGATTGCATTAATTATGGTTGTAGGGTGTGTGGAACCCAATTTCATGTTGTTGAGCTGCATAATCAACTGATTTTGTAATGTAGAAAGTTGGGCAGATATTGTGGTAAACTGACCACTTCCAAAAGGCCATCAACCTTTTTAGTAGCACTCCTTGAGTTTGAATGACACTCAGGTTTACATTGTCCAATTTGGTTCAACAAAGTATACAACTCATCATACGTCATCTCCAAAGCATGACCACCTGAGCTGAATCTAAAAAAATCATTGTGTTATGGTCAAGTGCCTCAACAAAAGTATGAGCTAATACCTCATTGGATTGTTGATGGTATGGAAAGTGCCGTAGTAGAGCCTTGAAACACTCCCAAGCATGATATAAATTTTCGTCTGGCTTCTGCTTGAAGCACACAATCTCACTGCAAAGTCTTGCGTTCTTGTCAGATGGGAAAAATTAGATGAGGAATCTCTATGCTAAATCATCCCATGATGTGATCAAATTTTTTGGCTCAACATTCAACCACTTCTTTGCTTCCCCTAACAATGAGAAGGGGAATAGTATCAACTTTACATACTCAACATTCACACCCATAGAGATGAATGTGTCACCGATCTTCAGAAAGTTACGCATGTGGATTTGTGGATCTTCATGCGAATAACCATTAAACTATCCAATGGTAATCAGAATCTGCACCATATTCTGTTTAAGCTCAAAATTACCTCCAGCAACCGGTTTCTGAAATGAGGAGTTCAAATTTATTTGAATTAGGATTGACAATTCTCTAACTGTCCTGCAGGCTACTTGTTTATCATCCATGATAACAGAATTATCTTGATCTTTTTCGAATTGTGGAATATTGGGAGAAGGATTACTTTTCTCCTTTATTGATGGAATAAGTGCTCAAGTTCGAATCCTGGTTCAACAAATTCCTGAGCCCTTGCCAACTTACTAATTTGAAAACCTGTTTCCTACAAATACAAAACCAAGACCAAGTGTAAAACACCAAAGAAATCTAAAAATAAAAATAAAAATAAAATAGTTGCCAAATTACAAGTCCCTGACAATGGCGCTACAAACTTGACTGCACCCAAGTGAACACGCAAGAACACATGGTCTACCAAGTAATATAGTGGCCTTCAAGAAAGCTGAATATTGATCCTGCAGGGACTTGTTTTAATGACTATTCAATTCTAGTTCACAATTTAGATTAATTATAGAGTTTTGAACATTGTAAATTTGAAGTAAAGTAAACAATGCATAAAATAAAAGCCTTAAGACAATCAATAGGATAAAGTCCAGGATTGAAGCACTTCCAACAATCATACTACGTTATTGAACTTCATTCATTAACTTGCTTATCTTAGTTATTGATTCGTTGGGTTAATCACATGATCATGGTCTCCCGACCTCTAATCATTTACGTAACTTGAACATTACAACTATATCATTGATCGGGGATGTAATAATCCAACTAGGTGCTTAAAGATATCATCCTACATGTGAATCAAGTAAGACTTCTAGGTACATCCCTTTTCTAGATGATAATTTGAATTCCTTATTTCATAAAAGAATAACAACCCTACTGTGTTTATCCCATGTTCTATCTTTCTATTCCCTCTCCCGAGATCACAAGGTTGATAATATATGTATTCTAGGGGTGATCAATCCTTAAAATAGTTAAAACAAGGGTAAACAAGAAACCAAATATGATAAGCAAATTAAACTAAATCAATTCAAAACAATAGTAGTCATGGTCTTGGCTTTAACCACGAAAAGGGAGTTTGTAGCCACTAATAGTCATAATCATCATCCAAATAATTGTATGAATGATCAAAAACATAAAGAAGCAAAATAAAAGAATGTAAAACCTAAAAATGAAGTTGCAGAAGCCTCCACGATAGTCCCAGATGTCAAAAGATGATTTACAATGTCTGTACATGATGTATTTATAGTAAAGTAGAAAGCCTAAACCGGGTAGGACAAGGATGTCAAGTTTGGCCGTGAGTGGGATTACTTGTCGGCCGAGTTCCTTTCTCAAGTTGACTAGCCAATGTGTCACGTTACATAATCAAGTAAACTAGACAACGCGTCACACTACTTGTTCAAGTCAACTAGGCATGGCATCGCGGCTTAATCGTGTTGGCTTACTTGAAGTTGTATCCAAAAACTTGGTTAAGTGTTTCATCGTCCTTCTTTTTAACCAAGCTTTGTGGTGTTATTTTTCCTTCAATTGGATCTTGTTCCTCATCAAAATATCATCAACATCAAATCATCAATAATCCTACAACATAAAACACCAAACATTAGAGCTCAAAACAACATAATGTCAAGAACTACAAGCTAGAAACTCGAATGAAGCACTAATCTCGACCCTATACGCTTACACTTATTATTGACTCTTGGATCATTTTAATTGAACTTTTCACACTCTAAACAAGTTTTTTACATATAATTACACATTTAAATCATTTGGAACTCATTTAAAATACTAGAATCCATCGAGATCAACTAGACACACACCTATCTTAAGCTAGTAAAACTAGTTTCCTCGATTGAACTCTAAATGACCCATTTAAGTGCAAACTTATTTGGAAACAACTTTACACATTATAATCACATCCTTGAACACGATATTATTATTTTTGTCATCATCACTCATAAGGCACATAAATTATCCTCAAAACAAGGTAAGTAGGCTAGGATAACAACACTAAAGTGCATAAAAACACCCAACATCACCTAACCCTCATGTCATGAGGATATTCGTTTTGTTTGTTCTTACTATGGTCTTGAAAGGTTTGGATTTGAATTCAAATCCTTTTTAAAAAGGGGAGAATGATGCAAGCCAAATCAACATCAAACTTTCAAGGACTATAATCTAAGGCTGACATAAAGGTACCCAAGTCATGGTTATCTATGGAAGGCAAGGATATGTTAGGGAAACCATTTTCAAGCTCTCAAGATCTTAACACTATATGGAGGATAGCTTAGAGCCGAGAGCCAAATTCATCCCAAGACCTCAACAAGGAAGAAAGCCCGAGGAATAAAAATAATCCCATGATATTGAAGAATTTAAATATGTTACAATCCATCTAGATACTATTTAAGGAGTTTTTAGAGTTCCCAAAGAATACAACAAAGACCAAAGGGCCTTGGAGGGGACAAACGAGTGTGAACCATGGCTAAAATTCCCCTTTTAGGGGACCCATCCTCTGGGTGAGCTTGACCTACTTGATCAGGTCAAAACAGTAGCATCCACTCCCAAGGTGCACCTCTTTTACTTAAGCAAATCCCAAAGCAGACAGAATTGAGTTTTTAGTTACTTTGGATCTCTTTTAGGATCACTTATGTACTAAAGATCCCAAGGCTATAAATACTATCTATATTAGGTTATTTTCTTATTTTTGTGATGTTAATTAAAGATGATATATCTTGAGATGGTATTTAAGAGCTTGGAAAAGCTTATGTTGCATTTTGCTTAGAAATGGTGGTTATAAGGGCATTTTGATTCCCTTGTCGTCAATGTAAGATATTGGTGCTTATTGATAGTTGAATTAGAGGTTTAAGAGTACAATATAATCTTTATTTATTAATTCTCTTATCTTCTATTTGTCTTTCTATCTATCTTTATCAATCCATCCCTTTATCCCTTTACTTTTCGTATTTCAATTTTGTTGATTCTTTAGAATTTTTGTTTGTGTTTGTTTCTAGTTTCCGTGGTTGTGTCTATCTATTGATTCTCTTTTTATATTTATCTTTATTTATTCATTTCATAGTTTATTCTTTGATTGTGCAGCTTTTTCATTATCAATGAACAAACCTTGCCTATTAACCTAAGATTTTGCTTCTTAAAACCTTTAGTTTTTTAGACTTTTATAGGGATGAGAGGTGTGTTTTAATTGGGATTTAGGGAAACTAAAAGACTACGACTAAAAACTGAGGGAAATTTTAGAATAGGTGGGGATGATTTCTACTAAGAAAAGGAGCAAAAGGCTTTTGGAAATGAGTCAAAATTGAAAAGCACCTTGACTAGCCACTCCTCCCTGACACGCCTCCATCGTGGAGGCTACGGTCCGTGGAATGGGATTATCACAAACCTTTACTATTTTGGCCCCCAAAACTTTGCTTTTCTTGGCCTCTTACTCTGTGTCAAGGATTTGGACACGAGCTCCTCCTCTGTGGCATGTTGGGCAACCCCCACACTCCAAAAACTCAATATTAAGGCCCCATTTTGATCAATCAAAACATTTACCAAAGGTATGAAACTCAACTAAATCGACTTTCCTATATTAAAATGGCTCGTCAAAGCTCATTTAAGAATACTAAAACTCATCAAACCTATGGGGCATTACAAATAAAGGTGGGAGTTAAAGGTTTCTTTGTTCTACTATAAAATAAGGACTTGAAGCCATCCAAATAAATCATTCTACACACCAAAAAAAAAAACACTGAGAGCTTCTTAAGACAAAAGAGTAAAGTTGATGTTGAAAACAATATATGTCTGCATAGTAATATTTTAAGAAACCACTAAGGCAATTGGTGGTAATGTCAACATGCATCCTAGAGAAGATATTTATAATTCCATATAAATCTCTTCAGTTTAAATCCTTCACAACACCCCTTACCCTTTGTTCCTTGATCCACTCTTCACCATACCCCTTTAATATCTAGCAAACAAGTCCCTTTCCTAGCCACTGGAAAAGATTTTGTACACATCTCTTTGAGAATGCACACAAAAAATAAATGTTCAATAGTCTCTTTGTTATCATTACAAATTAAGAATTGTACCTGCGGTATGTTCATCTTTAATAGTCTCTCCTTCATTAATAGCCTCCCATGCTTGGTCAACCAACTTATACAGTTATGTTTGTGTAGTATCCCCTTACAACATATTCATCTACTGTAAATCCATGTATTATTCTCCTCTCTTGATCTATTTATATCCATTGCTTACAGTATATTTACCATTTATTGTGAGCCAGCCATTATACTTACCATTTACTGTGAGCTAGCCATACTATAGAAAGCAAGGTGTACATATTTGTCTCTAACATAGGCAGAGCTAGGATTTGAAGTCTGTGGGTTCTGAAATTAAATAAGCATAAAATAATATATTCTGCTAGAGGGGTTCGAACCTACATCTGAGGTAAAAGAGAAGCCTTAACCATGGTCCATCTACCACTGGGCCAAGCAACATTGTTTTTCAATAGGTTCACTATGTATAAACATATACATATATTCAAAATTTAATAGCATAAATATAGAGCCTGCATAAAGCTACTGGGTTCGTCTTAACCCCCTTAAAGTACTGTAGCTCCTCCCCTGGTCCCTTAGGTGGAAAAATTTCTTCCAATACCAAGAAGTATCTTGAGGCAGTTCTTAAGCCCACCAGATTTAAAGTATATAAAAATTAATGTTACATATTACATCCAGTAAGAGAACTACAAATATTTGTTGACATATATCTTTAAACAAAATTATATTTATATGTCAGTTTCGCTTGAGAAAAATGAGTTCATAGACCTTCTCAAGTCTTTAATTAAAAAAAGGGACAAGTGGGTCCCACAATATTATTAAGTTAAAAAATAAAGTCGCTTAAAAAATTAGGACAGTTGTTCGACAACTGCATTAGTTGTCTCAACAACTATTAAAGTTGTCCAACAACTTTGATATTTGTTGAGACAACTTTTATAGTTGTTGAGACAACCTCTTTAGTTGTTGGAGCGAAAATATTTAAAAAATAAACTGGAAAAAAAATTGTCCCTTTTACCTAATTTTTAAAACTTAAAGGAATCTCACTTAATTGAGAAACTTATTTGTCCCTTTTAATTCAAAGTCTAGTTAGGCTTGGTATTTTTTACTTAATACTAAATCTAATCAAACAAACGTAATTGATCTTCTAATCGTTTTGATTTGGCTTTTTTATTTGGAGTGATTTTTCGGTTTGATTTGACCACCTACTAACCTTTGTAATATATTTAGTGTAATTTCACAAGTATAATTTGAGAGGGTGGGGTGTATATATACCTTTGTCCTACCTTGTGAAGGTAGAGACTGTTTAATTTATAGTAGAACCTTGGCTCTACTAAAGCATATCAAAGCAGGTTTGAAAATAAAATACAGTAATGAAGAAAATATAATCTATCTATAATATATTAAAAGTGTGAAGACCTTTTAAAAAATGATTTGAACTTTTTACCCTTCATTAGAAATCTCTATAATAAACAAAATTGTCTTTTCATTTTTTTTATAATTAATTCAAATAAGTAGATGTAAAGTCCAAGAAATCCAGTTTGAATTGGATTCACTTTCTGAAAATTGGATAATCACGTATTAATTCAATTTGAAATTGACTAGAAGTTCTTGAAAATTAAAAGACTTTGTTATTCCATCGATATAAACAAAGTCCTAATGGACTTAGAACGTATAGTGCATTCCAGTCGTAAAAAGAACAAAAAATTCCGATCTGAAAAACTCCATAAAGTTTTATTATGAAATTAAACTTTTACTCCAACAAATTATTACCTTAACCAACTAGGAAAAACATTTATAGGTGATATTATATAAAAGGTGATTGAAAATTTTCATAAAATAAGTTTTTCATGTAAAAGGTTTTGGATCAAACTTGACAAGAAAATTATGCTTCTTCTACTTGGATGTTTTTTTAAAATTTTGATTCAACTATTTTTCTTGCATTAATTATTATTAGTATTTCTACTTTCTTTTTATGTTTTAGTTAATAGATTATATATGTAAATTATGCATAACCAAGATTTTTCACGTATTCTCCACTTTTGTTAACATCTCATGTTTTTTTCTTTCAGTTAGAGAATTCTGATCGAAAAAATAGAGAAACAAGCATGTTGCCGTTAAAAAAATAGTTGGACAAATCAAAAGTTAGCCTCTTTTCAGATTGTATTGGTTATTAAATTAATGGAATGTTTCCTTGATTTAGTTCTCGTCTGTTTTAGGTAATGGGCGTAAATTTTCATTTTCTTTTATACTTACTTCAGAGGGCTTTTTGAGTTGATGGATTTAATTTTGCTAAAGAGAGTGAGAAAGAGGTAACAATACAAAGGGAGAGAGAGGGGGGGGGGTAAGAATACAAATACACAAAGGGAGAGAAAAAAATAAAAATACAAGATACAAAGATGAAGAGAAAAATAGAGAGAGAAAAGAGAAAAAAACAGGGAGCGAAATGAGAGAGCTGAGAGAACTTTTCTTTTCTTTTTCTTTTCTTTTTCTTAGAATCTAAATTAGTGGTTATGGAAATTCTTTATATCTTAGCATTCAGAAACTTCAAATCATATGCCTTCATCTTAATGTGGTATAGTCCTTTAGGGTCTCTTTGTATAGCTTTATATTTCTACTACTAAAAAGAAATTAAAACTTATGGTAGAATAGAGGTATAAAAATAATTTGTGAGCACTCCCTTGGTTGAATTTATGTATCTGAGTTTGAGTATGATGACTTTATAAATTTCATGATGCTTTGACAATTCTTTTCCTCTTAATTAAGGAAGAAATATCAGTAGAAGATTCATTTACTACCTTAAGTGCCTCATGTTTTAATATATATGTTCAATTATTTCTTTTCATAAAAGTTCTCTTTGATTCTGTGACGTTCCAGTAGGGATTAGTCAATATGCCTCACTACAACTCTAACTAAGAAGCACTTTTAATATACTACACATTAACATATTAGAGATACAATATTTATTTATATCATCTAAATATATAGTTACAATATTTATTTAATGTCAATAATTGTGTTTTAATAATTTTATTGATTGATGTGAAACATATGTGCAAAATGCGAACACTACACTAATCATTAATAAATATCACTGTATAAAAAATAGTGGTGAGAAGAACAATATCAATTATAGTAATACGACAATTGAAAATAAAGAAGACAACATGTACCAATAATATTAGGAGAGCAATAATAGTATACCACTATACCACTAATGGGTCGTTTGGTAGAGTGTATAAGAACAATGTAGAATATAGTGTATTAGTAATACTTGTATTAGCTATACTTGTATTAGTTATACATGTATTATTTCTTATACATTGTTTGGTTTCATGTATAAGAAATAGTACATCTTACATAATTTCTATAAAAGAAATATTTGTTTACAAAAATACTCTTCTTTGATTTTGTAAACTTTTTTGCAATAAAGTTTTTTGGTCATTTCAAACATAATTAGTATTGTTGAACTAGTATATAGAGGATTAGGATTAATTAGGGGGTGCGGATAACTAACTTGTAAAGATGACTTGTAAAATAGATCTATTATATATAATGGATATATTTTACTTTGTGATATTATTTCATCCATATCTTCTCTTAGATATTTGTAGTCTATCATTTTATCCTGTAGTAATTGTAGAGTTACAGATTTCTGTTTAATAATTTATCCTAATTGTACTGTAATGTATATCTAATTCTAGATTTTCAATGTTATTTATTAATTTGTGTTGTTCTTCTCGTAGCGAGTTTTTTAAATTATATAAACTATCACATGTACTTTTTCCTAAATTTTCTAAGGTTTCTTCTATCCATATTAATTTTTCATTTAGATTCTCCATTATTTTTCTAATTCGGTTTCTATAATTAATTTTCTTATTTAGATTATCTTAATTTTCTCTAGTTTTTCTAATATATTCTAACATCTCTTAGTCTGAATAATATCCATCTGGGTAATTATTCAGGTATAATTGTGCTATCCAATTTATAGTTTCAACTTCATAGTCTAATACTTTTTCTAATATTATTTTCTTAATATCTATAATTTCTATATCTCTAAGTATATATAAGATTAAGACTTTAAGATTATCTATCATTTAAAATTGGCTAAATATTTTATTATAATATTTTGTAGTTGTTTGTTTTAGTCTTAGTAGTTCTTGCATATTTTTATTAAGAAATTCTATATATTTTATATCTTTAGTTTCCATGTATTTGTCTAAATTTACTTTTATCTGTTTTTCTATTAACTGTATGTTTCTCATATCTTTTTCTAAAAATTCTAAATATATGTAATTTATCATGGTAAGTATTTGTAGGAGTAGTTAGGTAGGTATGGTATGTAATTTATTCTAGTCATAGAATATTTACCAAATGTTTTTCCTAATATGATTTTTCTTATATCTACTACTTTTATATCCTTAAGTGTATACAAAATAAGTATTTTAAATTTATCTACTATTACATCAGATAAATAATTATTCATTTTCATAAAATTTCTATTTTCAAAATATTCCCTTCAATCGTGTACATAACAAAATATGGTCATCTTAGATTACTATATACTAGATTATTCTTAAATAACATGTTCTTCGGTCACTACTAGCTTGGTAATCTGGATATTTTTCCCTTAAACAGTGCCTCTACTCTGGTTACTCCCCACCAGGGCTTCTTGCCTCATTGGTTTCACCTTTAGGATGGCATAGTTCTTAGGGATTTTTCTCCGTTTCCACTTTGCTAATAAACTTCTTAACATATTATTCTTCGAATAATTATACTATAAAGTAACTAACATGAATTTATTTTATCATACCATGATTGTTGGGAATTATGAATTTAGCTATTCATAATCATAAATAAATATACCTGTTCGGGTAGGTTTGATATTTCTAAGGTTTGTTCCTCCATAGCTTTTTCCATTGAAATAAATCTGTTTTTTAATAACTAAGCAAAATTTTTGTTGCGTACAGGAGAGAGTATTTGTGCTTCAACACACGAAGGCTTACTCTGCACTGCCTTCGATTCATCTTATTTATAGACTGAATGAATCTTTACAAGAATCTGCACGTTTTTAAAATTAGTCTACTTTACAAAAAAGTCTTCCAATAAGACAAAAATCATTAATGCCTAGACTAATAATAGTCAAAAATCCTAAAGCCTAAAAAGTCTAAAAATCTAGCCTATACAAAAAATTTCAATACTTTACGTAAAATGAATTGTGAAAGTTTACATGTTGCTTTCACAATTTAATAGCTTATCTTCTATTATTACTCCATTGATATCTTCTCATTGTCGTATCTGCTTCTTTTTCATATCTCTATTATTGCTTCTTATCTTGTATCTGGCGTTCTTATCTACTTAGTTGATTTTTCTTCTATTCTAGCTGAACTTCTGGGATATCATTATCTCCACCATTACATTTTGAACATTTATGAGTTGGATATTTATGTCAAATTGTCCTGCAATATCTGATTAATAATTCTTCTGAAATAAATTTTTCTCTGATAGCGCTGGCAATAGGTTCCGTCTCTGGTTTAAGCAACGTCAGAATCCATTGCCTAATAGTTTCCATATCTATTTCTCGTAATTCCTTTGAATTTGAATATATTAGTACATGATTTCTTGAATAATAACTCCATATGGGATTTTGGTTGCAATATGTGTTCGCTAGTTCTTGCAAAATTGTAAATAGTCCGATAATCCTCTTATTCGCATAAAATTTTGGTATCTCAATTCTAGGTATTTCTGGTTGTGGAATAATATCTTGTGGCATAATCATATCTCGTGTCATTCCTATCTTTACAACTTGTATGGGTTTTTTAATTTCATCATATAATATCTCTGCTGGTGCCGTGTAAATTTTTATAAAAAATAGGGTACCTTTGGTTATTCTTTTAAAAATGATAAATGCTTCATATATTTTCGGCATAGTGGATATCTCATTTCCGTCAGAGGTATATACAGTACTGAGTAGTCCATATTCATAGCAAGTTTTAACTAGACTTGGTTTGGTTTTAGGTAAAGCAATTAGCTTATTATATCCGATCAATCTCTGGGTTATATAGTTTGTATCTGGTTCTTGGATGTTTATAGCTCTTGGGTTGGAATTTAAAAAGGTTTGTACATTGTAGATATTTTCTATATATGTCCGGGCTGTGTAGTTGTAATTCTTTTTTTCTTGGTTTAGACTATCTCGGTATGTGGTAATTTGTGGGGGTATAAACATGGGATATTTTGATGTATTTGGTGTATATGGTTTATCAAATAGCTTGTTTAGGTTCATATTTGTGTTTTTCCTAACTCCTTTGCTTGTACCTGCAGAAGTAGATTGATAAACGTTATGGGTTTTATGGAGTGTCCCATCGTCTCCTTCTAGCTCTGGAACTTTAATGTCTTCTGATTGACATAGCTCTACACACTGCTGAGTTAGCTGATTTGTAGCTATAGACTTCAGTTTAACTTTATTAGTCTTTAGCTTTTCTATTTCATTACTCATACTATCCACTTTCATTGAAAGCGTAGTTAGGGTATTGAGTATTTTTTCTAAAGTATCCTCTTGTATTATATCAGTCTGTGTAGCTTTGTCTTGATATGTAATCTGCAATAACATATTTGTTAGTACTAATTAATTCAATTATAAATGTGAAATTTAATATATTCAAGACTAATCTCCGAATCTCTTTTATTGTAACTGAATTTTGTATTTTCTTTGTTAACCACCAGCGTACCTATGTATTATCCGTTCGTACAATAAACTTGTTATATACAATATATGGCTCAAATGCTAACAAACATTTATATAATGAACATAATTCTTTCCTATTTATTTCTCATTTTATTTCTGTTTCATTGAACGTACCTGAGTAGTATCTACAATGGTGTTCTAATTTTTCTGCTTCATATCGGTATTTAAGTACTCCTCCATAACTACATTCACTAGCATCTGCTTCTACTATATATATAAATTTTCTATTTTCATCTGGAAATTGTAGTTTTGGTAATTCTTTACAAAGTAATTTTATTTTCTGAACTTGTTTTTTATCTTCTTCATTATAATTATATCTACATAAATTAGTTTCTGCTCTTGTATCTATCATAGGCGTATAATATCTACTGTAATATCCTTCTACTACTATCTTCATTAATACATATATTTTCATTTTATGTTAAGGCTCTTCTTAAGAATAATTTCTCTCTGTTATATGTTAAGGTTAATTGTGTATGTTCTATATTATATGGTTTTACTTGTTCTAGCCATTTTATTCCTAATATTATGTTTGCTTTTTGCATTTCTTCCTTTACTTCAAATTCTATTTTTATTTTTCTAATTCCTATTATTATTTCTTTTTCTGCTATATTTTTACTATTTATTAGACTTCTTGGTAGATCTGGGCATATATCATTATCATTTTTTATTTCTTCATTTTTTACTAGATATTTTGCCATATAATTTTCTTCTTGTCCTGTATTTAAGAGTATTAAATATTCTTTTTCATTTACCTTTCCTGTTATGTAATATTGGTTTAAATTATTTATTGAATTTATTTCATAACTTGTTCTTTTTGATGAGCTTGATGATTCTGGTTTTGCATTTAAATTTCTATAGTCAATAACCATTCTACTTTTTCCTCTTTTTTGTTCACTATGTTTATTTACTATAAATGCTGGACTATTATGTTTACTATTACTTTTTTGTATATATTGTTTTTCTAATAATTTATCTATATGCATCTTAAATTCTTTTAAATCGTCAAAATTATATGTTAATGGTTTCTGGGTTATTATGCTATTTTTATCTATTAATTCAATTTTAATAGTAGTTTTATGTTTTTCTCATCCTTTTAATGGATCTTCACTATATAATTGTTCTAATTTTTTCTTAATTATTTCTATCTTATTTATTGAAAATATAGTTATTTCTGTTTTATTTATTGAAAATACGACTAATTCTATTGTATCTTCAGTATTTTTTATATTTTCTAACTTTTGTGTAATTTTTTCACTTCCTTTTATCCAATCAGTTTTCTTTCTTATTTTATTATTAACTCTTTTTGCTCTTACTTTCTGTTTAGATGGTGTTGTAAACCACCAATCTGTTCTAGTTATTATATGTGGGTATAATTTATCTAAAAACGACATTCCTAAAAGTATATCTTTTGATGTTAGTTCATAATTATAAATTTCTTCTATTGTTAATATCTTATCCCATACTTGTATTTTTACATTCCTAACTTTATAACTAATTAAGCTTCCTTCATTATTAAATCCTTTAACTATTATTGGTGTTATCATTTATCTCTTTATTAATTATTCTTTCTGTTACTAGTGGTATACTATCTTTACCTTTTGCATATCTACAGTCTATTACATGTTCCTTTTGGTATACTACATAATATTCTTCTTTTTTCTTAGTAAATAGATTTCTTATTGTTGGTATTTTAAATATTTTTTCTACACTTAAGTCTAATTCTTTCCCTTATTTCATCAAATATGTTACTGTCAAATATCATTTTTTGTTCTGTTCCTTCGTCATTTAGATATTCTTCCTTTGTTATTATTTTTATATCTTCTCCAGTCATTTGATTCATCTATTTCACTATCTATTTCATTATCTGTTTCATTTTCTAAAATTTCATATATACTATCCTCACTTTCTAATTCATAATCTATATAATCTATCTGCATATATTCTATATTATCTATTTTTATTTCTGATATTTGTTTATTTTTTGGATTTTTAGGTAATTTACAATCTCTAGCTAAGTGTCCTAATTTTCCACAATTAGAACAAGTACATTCTTTTATAGATTTCTTTTTTCTATATGGTCTTTTATATTTATAATTTTTTACATAATATCTTTTTCTTGGTTTCTTGTATTTATATTTTGATGTTTTATATTTCTTATATTTCTTATGTCTTTTTCTCTTCTTATAATATCTTTCTTCACATCTGAATTGGGGTGCTATTTTATTTTTGCAACATGCTAAATTTCTTATCAATGTTTTTCCATTTTTAATTCTTCTCTATATTTTTCACATAAGTTTCTATACCATTGTTGTAAAAATTTTATTCTTGCTCCTAGAGTATCTACTATTTTTGCTTCTTCCCAACTCTTTATTATCTTTGAACTAAATGGTTCGGGTAATTTATTAAAATATAATCTTCTTATTTCTTTACTTTCTTCTATATTATATGCTCCTTTATAATAATATTCTTTAAATGCGCAAGTATATTCATCTATATAACACATATTACATATTGCAAATTTTAACATTAAATTCCTATTTGTATCTTTTTCTTCATCTTGTTCTTCTTCTATTGTTGTCATACTACCAAATTCATCTTTTATAGCTTTTTCAGGATTTTACCATTTAAAGTTAGAAGAAGAATCTAAGGAACTAACTGCACTATATTAAAAGTGTGTGAAGGCATTTAGAAATGTTGTTAGAACTTTTTACCCTTTATTAAAAATTTCTGTTTTAGAAAAAATGATCTTTTTACTTATGTCACATTCTAACATAGGATCATGGCCGGCGTTAAAAGTCAATATTCTACCGAAAATCGAAAAAAGTCTCCCCTATTTTTTGGCCTATCAATAAAAAATTTTTTCTTAAATCATCAACACAACAACCCAACTTCACAACCAACACACCAATAACACCAACATAATTCACAAAAATCATCAAAAACTCAATCACCACAAAATAGCAATACGAAATCCATCTCCAAAATATGAGAAGAAGTCAATAAATTCACAACTCCACAATAACAAAAGAATACTCAAACCCTAAAGACATGACTATGGAGCGACTCTAAGAGTTTCAAGTAAAATAACTTAACAGAATTGTTGCCCACGCGAACAAGTACGGGGCTCACCAGGAATATTCTTATCAAAACGTCTAGCTAAAAAAATCCTTACCAACATCACCTGCGTTCTTTGTAAAAATAATAGCGAGGAGTGAGATGCTAGCTCAATGAGTAATAACACTTAACCACAATATTTTTGTGGGGACAAGTCATCAATCAGGCTAGCATGATTATCAAATTGTGTCATGAAATAATGCTCTTCCAGAAAATGATAACCATTGCATAAGAAATCAATTTAATAATTTGAAAATAGACAACAAATACTATCATATTTGGTTTTATCTTTTTGGAGGTTTCCAATAATGAATAACGTAATAATTATGAAATCCTATTTCAAGTATAGCCAATAATAGTGAACCCCTTTTAAAGGATCAAATATCATACCAATATGTCCTTACTCAAGGGAGATCAGTAATAGTATGCTAGTTCCCACTAGTGAGGGCTATAACAAAAATCATAAAATATAAGGTGCACCAGGTTTAAAGAACCTTCTGTTAGCTACGGAATTCAAATCAAGGTCTACTCTAATTTATACTTTCTTTCAGTAGGTACTCATATGAAAGCATTTCAAAATAGTACAGGGCATTTAAGTTCATATCAAAACATATTACATATAAACTTGAATGAAACACATGTCAAAATATTTATTTTTCAAGTAAGTGAAGAACTTTCATGACATCAATAATCATATCTCAAATAACAGTAAATAGATATTATCACTAAAAACATCTCAAATAACCATTTCAGTATCATATCAAGTAAAAGACTTATCCCACTTGCAATTTTAAAATATTCAGTAACTGTTGTTTCATCAAAACATGTATAAAATATGCAAGTTAAGAAACACAAATTATGATAATGTTACTACTCTCAGTACACTTGTCGAAATATCAAATTTGTAACCTCTAATAATTAGTATGACTTCCTTCGATTGAATCTGTAATCACATCATATCAATCTCATGTTAATATCTTTATTTAGGCTAAAACATAACTACTTTAAACTAGCCAATGCTAGAAATTTTATTATTGGCTCTCAATTTATCAATTTATACTACACGCTTCAACCCGTGAGAACATACTTATAGTTTATTTTTCTCAAAATATTAAACTATGATAATGTTGTTGTATATATACTATTCTTTGGTTAAGATAGAAGTATAAAAACTACAATCTAATCAATTACTACTCTTGATTCATTTATGAGAATTTATGGGTTTCTATATCACTTTAACCCGTGATTCTTAAAATCTCAACGCCAAAATCAATAACCATGAACTACATGAGTGAAATTTATTGATCAGTTAAGAAATTTTCCTTTTTTCCTACTTATCTTTAAACATTTTATCAATGGTTGGGTCCTCTTCATGCTCTTCCAAAATAATACCAAAAAAATTAAACTCTCATTGTTTTTTTGTTAAAGGAATTTGTAGGTTGAATTTTTTTCTTTCACGATTGGCTCTGCAACCACTAATTAACTTAAGTAAATTTTAATTCCCTCATCGCCTACTGAGCTAAGGTCTAATTGTTTCCTCCCCTACTTTTTTGTCTTGATATAAAATGGGCTTTAGCCCATTCTTTCTCTCTATCTCTTTTTTTTTGCAACTACAAATACTCATTATTAAAAAGATAAGGGATATTAAATTCTCCCCATCTTAAGAAATTCGGTCTCCAAATTTAAAATAAGTACATACCTATATACTGAAACAAGTGAGGGTACTTAACTCGCATATAATTTTTTGACTCTCAGATAAATTCTTCAATGGTATGGTTCTTCCATAAGACTTTCATCAACACAAACTCTTTCGACTGTAACTTTATTACTTGTCTATGAATAACTGCCACTAATTCCTCTTTATACGTTAAATTCTCACCATGTTGCAAGGTCAGTGCTTTGATAATGCGAGAAGAACATGATATACATTTTCTTAGCATAGAGACATGGAACACTAGATGAATGAAGGACATCTTAGAAGGTAGTGCAAAATGATATGCCTACTTGATCAAGTATCTCATATGGTCCTATATATATAGGGCTCAATTTACCTTTTTTTTACCAAATCACACCACACCCTTCATAGGGGAGACTCGTAGGAACACCTTGTCCCTAACTGATAACACTAGATCTCTTCTCCCCTTATCGACATAAGACTTTTATCTTCTTTGAGCTATGAGAAACCCTTGACTAATCAATTGAACCTTGTCCATATCTTTTTGTACCAAGTATGGTCCTATAACCTTAGCCTCTCCAACTTCAAACCACCTAATAGGAGAATAACATCTCCTACCATACAAGGATTCATACGAAGCTGTCTGAATTCTTGACTGAAAAATATTATTGTAAGCAAATTCAGCTAAAGGTAAGTTAGTATCCCAACTACCTCCAAAATCAAGGATGCAAGATCTCAACATATCCTCTAAGATTTGTATAGTATATTCATAATGTTCATCTATCTTCGGATAAAATGCATTACTAAGATCTACTCGAGTACCCAATACTTCTTGGAAAGATCTCCAAAACCGTAAAGTGAACTATGATCCTCTATTAGAAATAATGGACAATGGAACTCCATAAATTCAGAAAATTTTATCCATAATAACTAAGAATATTTTAGTCCACTATATGAAGTCATTACCAGAAAGAAGTGGGTTGATTTAGTAAGTTGGTCTACAATTACCCATATAGAGTCATAACCTCTAATGGTTTATAGAACTTCGATTACAAAATCCATGGTGACTCTTTCCCATTTAAAATCTAGAATCCTGATCTCTTATAGTAATCCAACTTGTTGTTGATGCTCTGTTTTAACTTGATGAAAAGTCAAACAACTACAAACAAAGTTAGCAGCATCATTCTTTATATCTTCGCGCCAGTAAAATTGTTTCAAGTCATGATATATCTTAGTGGAACCTGGGTGTATGGTATATCTGGAGTTGTGAGATTCCATAAGAATGGCTCATCTTAGACTCATCTACATCTGGTATATATAATCGGTTATCCAATTAGAGAATAGCATCGCATTCAACACTCATCATCTTATTTTGACCAGCTAGGACCTAGCTATTATTTATTTTTCTACTTATATTAAGCTTATCAATATTCTTTAATAAATGATTGGCTACAAAGGGATTTTTTTAGTTAACGTGTCACAAGTGGTATTTTCACAACTGCGCATCCTTATACTGAGTGGCCTTTATACAGTCTATCAAAGAAGATTTATCTTGGACATAAGCCAACAATACTTTTGACTTTCTAGAACCAAATCTAACACCTTTGCCTTTAAGTTTCTGCATATCTTTCGTCAATTGTATCTTTCCAGGAGCTATATATGCTAAACTGCCCATATATTTCCTGCGTAAAGCATCAGCAAAAAAATTAGCTTTTTTGAAATAACATAAGAGAACATAATCATAATCCTTGAGTAGTTCCATCTACCAACATTGTCGAAGATTTTGATCCTTCTGCTAGATAATGTACTTTAAGCTCTTATGATCGGTATAAATCTAACAAGTTTCACCATATAAATAATTCCTCCAAATCTTAAGAGCACATACCACTATGACCATCTCCAAATCATGTGTAAGATAGTTTTACTCATGTTTTTTCAATTGTCTCAAAACATAGGATATAACATGATTATTTTGCATGAGAATACATCCTAGTCCAACCCTTGAAGCATCACAAAATACCTTGAATCCTTTAGAACCTGATGGTAAGGCTAATATTGGTGCGGTGGTCAAACATATTTTGAGTCTTTAAAGCTATGCTCATATTCTTCTATCTACTGTAACATCATATTTTTATGTGTCATTGATCAGTAGAGCTGCTATTTTGGAGAAATCCTATACAAAATGCCTGTAGTAATTATCCAAACCAACAGAGTTGTGAATCTCTATAGGCAAAGTAGGTCTAGGCCATTTCTACATTGCTTTCCTCTTTTTAGAATCCATAGTGATTCCATCTTTGGAGAAAACATTCCCCAAAATTGATATTGAGTCTAGCCCAAATTCGCACTTTGAGAACTTATCATAGAACATATGTTCCCGCAATGTCTGCAATAAAGTCATTAGATGATTCTCATGTTCTTCCTGCCTACAAAAATATATTAGAATATCATCAATTAATACTATCATAAAATTTATCTAAAAAGGGCCTGAACACCCTATTCATCAAATCCATGAATGCAATAGAAGAATTGGTTAACCCGAAAGGCATCACAAGGAACTCATAATTCCCATATCGAGTTCTGAATATTGTCTTGGATATATCTTCCTTCATTATTATAAGTGGTGATAACCCGATCAAAGATCAATCTTTAAGAAATGGAAAACCCCTTGTAACTGATCAAACATGTCTTCTATGTGAGGCAACAGATACTTATTACATATTGTTACCTTGTTAAGTTGCCCGTAGTCAATATATATTTCTATCTACTGGTGCAAGCCATGGTAAAACACTCGGTCTGATGAAGCTCTTATCTAGCAATTTCAATAACTACTATTTCATCTCCTTCAACTCTTCTAGTGCCATATTATATGGGGGTATAAATATTGGTACAATGTTCGGTGCTAACTAAATACTGAAGTTTGTATCTCATACTGGACATAATCTTGGATACTTTTTAGGAAATACATTAGAAAATTTCATCATAAAAAGTAACTCTTATGAACTAAGTGCTCCCTCTCTAACATCACTTATCATAGATAAGAGACCCATGCAACCTTTCTTCAATAGTCATTGGGTCTTCATAAAAGATATAACTTTACTAACCTATGGAACTCGACTTCCTTTTAATACAAAATTAGGTTTGTTGGGCACCTCAAATCAAACTATCTTTGCATGACAATCTACAATAGCATAGCAAGGAGATAACTAATCTATGCCCATCAACACATCAAAGTCAATCATATCAAGTACTATCAAGTCAACAAAAGTATCCCTACCTTCTACTATAATCTACAATCATGATACACATAACTAATAAAAAATCTCCCATGGGAGTAGCAACATGCAAAGGATAATTTAACATATTTGGTTGTCTATCAACACTCACATCAAAGTAAGAGGACTCAAGAGTGGGTAGAACCCGGATTAATCAAAGCATATGCATCAAATCATTAGACAAAAAAATACCTGTAACTACTGAATTCGAGGCCTGAACCTCCTGCCTAATAAGTGCAAAGACTCTAGAATAACCTCTACTACCACTTTCTATATGTGATTTCTAGCAACCCAATCTCCATTACCTCAACCTTTATTTCTAGTACTTGTAGTATTATGAGTAGCTAGAATAGGTGCAGATAACAGACCAGAACCCTGACTAACATTTCTTAGAGGCTGAGGACAATCCCCGATGCAGTGACCTAACTGACCATATCAAACACTCTCTGTCAAAACACAACACTGACCCATATATGATTTATCACAAGTCTGCCAGGATAGAGTAGTGGCATATATCTAGTTAGAACTATGATATCCATTATATGTTGAACACCCTTGATTACCCTATCTAGGAGGTGGCTTGGATGCAGACAGTGATACCAAATCTATCCCTATTTGATTGCCCTGCTGTTTTCCCTAATTTCCCACTTTGAGATTTACACTAAAGCCACCATCTAAAATATCCCTAATCTTGCCCTTCTTACGAATATCATAAGTTTCTTGCTCTACATAACCATTGTCCTTAATTTTTCTATCAAGATACACTATCTCATAATAGGTCAAGACCTTTATTTATGGGGCTATTATATTTTAGAGATGAGAAACCATCCCATTAACAAACCTCTAGACTCGAGTTATTTCTATGGACACCAAGTACGAATCATATCTAGCCTGATTACAGAATTTTTGTATTATTAGTAGACATGTCCATATCTAGAGTTTGGACTAATTTTTCAAACTGATCTATAAATTTTTGCTTCTGACTATTTGAAAAAAAGCTATCCATGAAGAACTTAGTGAGCTCATCCCATGTCAGTGGTACTGCTTCAGTAAGTCTTCATAGCAATAATATGTCATACCAACTGTTAGCCATGCCCTCTAATTTGTACGATACAAGCTCCATAACCCTCTCACTAGAACATCCTAGCATATGCAGTGCATTGATTGTACCATTCAAAAGGCTTTGAGGATCAGCTAAACTATCTGAACCTGTGAATTTTGGTGTTTCAAATTCAGAAACCCCTACATAGACCTCTTTGCTTCCAAACTTGTAAGTCTATACAGGTGCCTGAAAATATGGTTATGGTTGTGAAGAATTATGCTAACCAACCTTCTTCTGCCTATCTAGTTGGTTAGTTAAGCCCTCAAAGACTTTTGTAAAGAAGCAAGTGCCTTAGTCGTACTACCCTATTATGATGGTGGAGGTGGACTCTCATTCATTTCAGGAGTGGGTTGTCTTAAAATTCTCAAAGTTGTAGTGCGATACCCTGTGGTCTCACCACTACCCCTACCTTGGCCCTTTATGTAAGCTCCACTTCTTGCCCTACAATTAGTTGCTTTAGTGTGAACCATCAGATTAACAAAATAAATATGGTTATTCATATAATTGGTCCTAAATATGACACACACAAGGAAGAATGAGAAAGAAAATTAAGACATATCGGATCATGCTCTCACAGAATCACGATTATAGAAATGGCCAACAATATAACCATAATTTAGATTCTACTACTACTCTGTGCTCCATAGTCATAGAATTAACCTAAGATCTGATACCAACTTTCTCATGACTCAAATAGGATCATGATCGGTACTAAGGAGGTTAGAACTACAAAGTAATTCTCATTAGTATTCTACAGAAAATCGGGCAAAGTTTTCTCTATTTTTGGGCCGATCACAAAAATTTTGTGTCTTAAATCATCAGCACAAAAACCCAACTTCACAACCAACACACCAACAACACCAAAAAAATTCACCAAAATCATCAACAACCCAATCAAGACAAAATAAATATATGAAATCTATCTCCAAACTATAAGAAAAAGTCAATAACTTCACAGGTCCACAATAACGAAAGAATACTCAAACTTTAATGACATGACTATGGAGAAACTCAAAGAGTTTTCAAGAAAAAGAACATAACAAATAAATATACTGTTTCCCATGCAAACAAGTATGGGGATCAGCAGGAATATACCAATCAAAACCTCTAGCCAAAGAAATCCTCACCAATGTCACATGAGTTCTCCATAAAAATAATTATAAGGAGTGAAATACTAGTTCAGTTATAATAATACTTAACCACAATTGTTTTAATGGAAATAAGTCATAAATCGGACTAGCATGATATTCAAAAAGTGTCATGAAATAATGATCTTCTAGAAAATGATAACCATTGCATAAGAAATCATGTAATACCCCGAGAGTACACCCTGGGTGCCACATCGTGCTTACAGTCTCGAGGCACCACAAGCTAACCCATGAACTGGTACCTGTTGTGAAAACTGAGCAAAACTAATAATAAAAGATCATATGTTGAATTTAATTGAGGAGTGCCATAAGGTTTTATGTAATAAATCTGATAAAATCTATAAAAAAAAGTTGATAATACCAATAAAATAACTGACAGTGACAACTAAAATCTGAGAACTAACTAATTGTCTTAAATGTTTGAAAGCCTCTAAATTGACTGAATGAGAGTTGATGGGATAGGCCCCAACTAACTTTAACTAACTACTGAACTGAAAGCATGAAAGTAAATATAATTTGTCATCGAAATATGAGGACTCACCACTGCTACTACTAATGATCTGGTGAGTCTATGCAGGATCCAGAAGCTAAGTTTCTGAATCAATGATATGATAAATCATAGTGCAAGAAAAGAGTATGCAATTAGCACTTTGAATGTACTAGGATGCTAAATGAGGTAGGATGGTATGCATGGTTTCATGAACATGAGTAATAACTAACTGAATATATATAGCATGACATACTTAATGGAATACATGGAAACTATAAGTGCTGAAGATGTATGACCAGCATAAAACATGTTCTAAATATAATCTAAAATCTAAAATACTGAATTCTGACAACTGAATAACTGATATTTGTATACTATGGCCAAGCAAATCTAAAAATGAATCACTGAATTGATGACTAAACTGAGACTGTAGGAGCTATCATCTAACCGACATGCCCTAGTGAGAAAATTTAGGGTCCAACCTGTGACCCCGTTTGAAGGGTGTTAGTACCGTGCCACGGGTAATAATACCGGCCGCGCGTATCCACTAAAGGATTTTATTGAATGACTAAGGGATACCCTCAACTGGAAGGTACCCATATGAGATCAACCCTCAACTGGAAGGTTAACATCTCAACCTATGCTGGCTACCTAGTTCAAGAATGTGAGGACTGCTACTAAAGATCATACCGTCAATAGGGTAGGTGAGCCCCTATCTCCGGGTTTTCTCGGTGCTAAATCCTACTCCCAACTGAACTGACTCGAAATTATGAACTGTTCTAAGTTTAGTTTAACTGATTATGATAACTGACTGAACTAATAATGCTTATAACATATTTTATAACTATTCAAAAGATATTGAAACTAAGTAAATAGCTACGGTTTCAGGTATTCATAACCCCCAGGATTCAATAGCAGTAATAGTAAAATAGTACCATACTTTGGGGACATAATATGAAAGCATTTATTCAAAATTCATTCTTGTAAGAATTTCATCAAACATTTAGTATTCATAGTTTAATCTAATCATGGGAATAGTATAAAACTTGGATTAATAGCATGATTTTGACATTAATAATACTTAATCATGATTTAAATCGATGAATAACAACATTAAAACATGTGGGGTTTGATAAACAACAATAATTTCATGTAAGCATGGTGTAAAGTCAAGATTCATGGAGATTCATGGTTAAAATCACAATTTAAAATCATGGTAACTTGTAAGATCACAACATTAAATTTAAATTTAGATACTTGGAATCCATGGGTGAAAGGGACCCATGAATTAACACTTAACATACCTGGGTTGATGAATTCGTGAGAACTAATGGTGAATTCTTGAAATTTGATATTGAATTTTGAAGGATAAGAGTTTTTTTCTTGAACGAAGATTAGTTTATTGAAGAGGATTTGTGAGTAATGGGGAATATAATTCCTCTATAGGGCTTTAATTACGTGTTTTGGATGAATTTGGGGCATTGGTAATTGACCAAATGATCCCTAAAAAATTAAGTCACGGACTAGAAATCCAGATTTTGACACCTAGCATGATGTGGTGCAATCAAGTCGGTCCAATGGAAAGATGACAATCCCCATTTTGCCCAGCAGTGTGATGCGGTGCTATCGCGTTGTGCCATTGGAAATGGACAATCCCCAACTGGAAGTTTGGTGTGATGCGTAGCCAATCACGGTACCCACTGGAAAAGTACAATTGTGAAATAGCCCATTGGCACGATGCAGTGACACACTGGAAAAGGACGAACATGAAATTGTCCATCACCGCGATGCGGCCTTATCACGTTGGGCTACTGTTCTGCACTAAAAGTGTCATAACTTCTCACCCGAGTATTGGATTTAGGTAAAATTGGTATTGTTGGAAAGCTAATTAAATTTCATACAACTTGGTGGATCTTGAACTGGAAAATTCTCGCTAGAACAAAATATATGCTTGTTTAAAGTTGATTAAAGCAATATTCTTATCAAAAATCCAATCGGTAAGGATTATTTTCATTCATCTAATAACTGGGAGTTATTTGGGGCCTTAATATACCTCAAACTAACTCATAAAACTATCAAATAATGATAATGTACTATGCATGAGCTTGAAGCATGACTCTCACATTGGTTTGGATTTATGGGGTATTACAATATCTCACCCATGGGATCATTCGTCCTCGAATGAGAATAATTAAGCTGAAAATACTGAGGAACTGAGATAAATGCTGAATATACGTGATGGAAATATGATTACATAGCTGAGTCTGAACATGACACATAACTGAATTGGTTCTTTGAATGCATGACTGACATGAGAATGATATGCAGCTGAATTGAGCATGGAGAAAAGGCATTCTAAGAAGATTGTTACCTTAATCTAAATCTGATTTCGCGAAGAAAAGATGTGGGTACTTAGTCTGCATATCTACTTCTTCTTCCCAAGTGGCTCATTCAACGGACTGATTCCACCAAAGAACTTTGACCAAGGAAAGTTCTTTGTTCCTTAGTTTTTGAATTTGTCGATCAAGGATATCGACTAGAATTTCTTCGTAAGAAAGGTTGTTCTAGATAGCTACGCTTTCTTAGGGAACGATAATTGTTGGGTCTCCAATACACTTCTTCAACAAGGAGAGGTGGAATACTGGGTGCACTAATGCTAAGTCTGCAGGAAACTCAAGCATATAAGCCACCTTTCTGAAATGGCTCAAACTCCTGAAAGGGCCAATATATTGGGGACTAAGTTTCCCCTTCTTACCAAACCTCTCCACTCCCTTTATACGAGAGATTTTTAGATATACAAAATCACTAATCTCAAACTCAACATCTTTTATTCTCACATCTGGATATGATTTATGTCGGCACTGGGCTGCCTTAAGCCTTTCCCTGATTAACTGTACTTTCTCTAAGGCATCAAATACCAAGTCAGGCCTCATTACCGCGGCCTCACCAACTTTGATCCAACCAATTGGAGATCTACATCACCTTCCCTACAGATCCTCAAACAGAGCCATCTGAATACTGGAATGATAGCTGTTATTATATGCAAACTCAATTAAAGGAAAACGGTCATCCCAATTGCCCTTAAAATTGACTACACACGCTCTCAACATATCCTCAAAGTCATGAATGGTCCTTTATTCTTGACCATCTGTCTGAGGGTGGAAGGTTTTACTGGGGTAAGCTTGAGTAACAAGACCCTTCTAAAAAGCTTTCCAAAAGTGAGAGGTAAACTGAGTACCTCTTTCTGTGATAATAGATAATGGAACACCGTGCAACCTAACCAATTTTCATAGATAGATCCTGGTATAGTCCTTAGCTAAAAAGGAAGTATGGACTGGCAAGAAATGGGTTGAGTTGGTCATCCTATCCACAATGACCCAAATCGAATCATGTTGCTGACGAGTACAAGGAAAACTAATCACAAAATCCATGTTCACTTCATCCCACTTCTAAGTGGGAATACTGAACTCCTGTATAGACCCACTAGTCTTCTGATGTTCAATCTTTACCTGCTAACAAGTGGAGAACTTAGCTACAAACTCTATGATATCTTTTTTCATCCTACTCCACCAATAGATTTCCCGAAGATCGTGGTATATCTTCGTGGACTATGGATGAATAGAGTAACATGCACCATGTATTTCTACAATAATTCACTATCTGAACTCATCAACGCACGGCACACACAATCTAACCTGGTAGCACAACACCTCATATCCCCCTTGGAAGAAAACCTCTACTTTTTGATCTCTGACTAACTCCTTCAACATCACTAGACGAGGATCCCTATCTTATATTTCTTTCACTTTGGCAACCAAAGAAGGTCCCAAATTATTTTGAACCCAAACACTACCCTCAGCTGAATCATCCAAACGAACACCTAATCTGGCAAGTTGATGAACTTCTCTAACTAAATTCTTCTTATCACATTCAACATGAGCAATACTACCCATAGACAACCTACTTAGGGCATTTTCCACTATATTGGCCTTGCCCGAGTGATACAAAACACTCATATCATAATCTTTAAGCAACTCTAACCATCTCATCTGACGCATATTCAAATCCTTCTACGAAAACACATACTATAAGATTTTGTGATCTGTGAACACATCAACATTCACCCCATATGAGTAGTGCCTCCAAATCATTAAGGCAAATACAACAGCTATTAACTCAAGATCATGGGTGGGATAATTCTTTTTATGGGGCTTAAGCTGTCTAGAGGCGTAAGCCGCAACCTTACCCTTCTGTATCAAAAAAACACCCCAAACCAACTCTGGGAGAATCACAGTACACAACAAACCCATCTGAACCATTAGTAATGTCAAAATTGGGGTTGTGGTGATTCAAGTCTTCTACTCCAGAAAACTCCTCACAAGAATCTGACCACTGAAGCTTAACTTTATTCTGAGTCAATCTAGACATGGAGAATGCAATAGATGAAAATCCTTTAAAAACTGTCGGTAATAGCCAGCCAATACCAAGAAACTCCTGATATTTGATAGAGAAATGGGTCTAGGATAGTTTTTTACCGCCTCTATCTTTTGAGGATTGATTCTAATGCCATCATCGGAAATAATATGTTCAAGGAAAGCTACTAATCTTAGCCAAAATTTGCACTTACTGAATTTAGTGAATAACTGATGCTAACACATTTGAGGCTTTTAACATAAAATAATAGCAAAGTCTTAAGAAACTTTTGTCATTTTTGATCGTTTTATGTTTGATTTTACAGAAGAAGCTAATATGTTAGAGAACCTACAAGAATGGAAGCAAATGAGCTGAAATCTGAAATAAATAGAGGCAAGGTGTGGCTGATGACATTTGTGATAATTCGCCAGCCCTGTGATAAGCTATCAGTTTTATCGTCAGCCATAGACAGAGAATTGGCCTAAGTTAAAAGTTATGACAACATTTTGTGATAGGTCATCACGGAGCTGATAAGCCATCAAGAATGCCGTCAGCCTAAGGCAGCACATAAGAACTGAAGCATAGACTTGACGATATTTGTTATAAGTCATTAAGGAGCTGATAGGGCATTACCATTTGTCGTCAACATTAGGAAGCAAGTGTCCAAAACAAAGAGAAAGTTGACGATATTTATGATACGTCATCAGCCTCCTGATGGGCTATCACAAATGGCGTCACCTAATCTGAAGAATTTCTGAATTTTATTATTTTGTTTCCATAATTAGGGTGAACTATTTAAAGCCTTGTTGAGGCATGATACTTTGATATTTTCTCTCTCTAACTTTTTGGCTTGAAAAAGAAATTACTTTAAAGAGAATTTAATCATTATTTTGGGATTTCCTTTGTGATTTAATCGGAGAATCTCTAGTTTCTATTCATCTTATGGTAAGTTTATCTTTCAAAGCATGAATTTATCTAGCTGCTTCGATTATTACATCTTGAGCGGCTAAATTCCTTTAACCTGAATTATGGGATCTAGGTTTAGGTCTTGATAAGGTCTTGAGTGTTCAGGATTCGACAGGTGGTAGGACTTCTTGATAATTCTAATGTTTTAATTATTGTCTGTTGGTTCCAAACGATAGATAACACCTGCTTTGATTTTCTTGAGAAAGAAATCAAATATAGTGGGAAGTGAATTATCAACAGGGACTTGGAAACAGTAAACTCCCGTTTAATAATCAGCACTGTAACAAGGTTGGTTAACCTGAGGTAAAATCTGGGCAGTGAATATAACTTCCCTAAGTCCTAGAGGATTAGGTAATTAAATGCTTAAGTAGGTCGAGAGACATTTAAGCATAACTTCCATAAAGACAACTTGTTGTCCTACCTACCGTGAGAATCTTGAACCACTAGTAGCATCTGTCAAGTACCAAAATCCTTAGTGAACATAATTCTGTTTTTTTCATAAACTCTTAATTACAAACACTGAAGCTAAAGTGACCAATATTTATTGGCTAATCTTCAAAAACCCCATTTTATATTTTTGTATCATTTGTTTGAATTCGACTTATAGCTATAGTTTCAAATTAGTTTAATCGTCACTTACATTGTTCCCTGTAGATTCGACCCCGACTCCAAAAGTTGGGTAAATATATTGACGACGACCGCCTTACACAAAATTGATGTGTAAGTTAAGCGTTATCAAAAATGGCGCCGTTGTCGAGGATCAATATGGGGTATTAAGTTGGTTTGGAATACTAGCCTACTTGCTTTTCAAACTTGTAAATATTTGTTTTTAGTTTACTTTTATTTCTTGTGATAGGTTGATTTTTATTTTAGTTTACGTACTACTATAGCATCATGGAATGAACATGATCTTGGTGGTTGGAAATCTTATCTTGATGATCCATGTCTATAGTATGATGGACCTCACTTTTGGCAAGACTGTAGATATGCTCCCCGGAGAGAGATGTGTGCACCATCTCCATCATATCGTGAGTATGATTGTTCTGTATATGATGGTCAATATGGACATTGGAGTGATTGCCCAAATGCCCCCTACCCCCATTGTGCTAACCCAAATTCCAGTTCTTCTTATGATTTTGATAGGTCTTTTGGTCAAGAAAAGGAAGAATGAAGCACCAGAAAGAGTGGTATTAAAGCTATGCTTCAACTAATGTTGGATCGTATGGACACAATGAATAATATCATATGTGATATACGTCAATACATTAGGGAATTTAACAAGGAAAAATAAAGTATAGGGGAGATAGATATCGAGGTCAATCATCTAAGGCACTCTTCTACATTATGTTTAGATGATATCTTGTCTGTGGAATCATTTAGACTAATCAAAGAGTATGAATATGATGAGAAAGAATCCTATACTGATTATGAGCTTGATGTTGATCAACCATTGGAGATTTCCCAACGAATCGAACCAACCATGGGGGATGATGCCAAGATTGGGGAAATAGTGCTAAAGGCAAAAGAAGAAATCAAGCACAATCCTTGTGAAGACTCTAGTCCATTTCGGGGTAAAGATACTAATAGGGATGCTACTCTGGAAGTAAGAGTTAGTCCTCATTCAAACCACTTCTCAACATTATGCCTAGTGGATGTGATGAAAGTCGAAACACCCAAGCAAATGATGAATTTTGAAAATGAGAAGGAAAATTCTTACATTTTGGAATTTATCTTTCTAAAAGGGCATACCACAACCCCAATCGTAAAAGCCAAGAAGATTTAAGGTTGATGTCCATTTAGTGGATTTTTAAGATTCTCACTGTTGCCAAACGTAACACCCCATGAACCTATCCCGAGACGTCACATGGTACTTAAGGTCACACGTGGCCTCAAGCTAACCCTCTATGCCTATCATCATTTTCAAAACTCACTACGACAAAAATCAAGCTAGAGTAAGAAGGAATAATCATGACATAAACATACTAGAAAATGAAGAGATACTGTCCTGTACAATCAAAATACTAAAGTTCTGCACATACTGGTACTCTAGACTGACAAAGCCTCTACTACATAAGACTAAGGAGCCATTGGTACAGATCCCCCAACTAACTCGTAATGAACTGAAAGGCAATAACCATCTCTTAATAAGACAAAATCAGGGACATAGGTCCTCGAACCATGAAGACTTACCAAGTGCAGAATTGTAGATAAAGGTACTCGAAGATCACTGTCGCTAGTGAGACCCAGCACTTGAACCTACACCACGAGCAAATATAGAACACGGAAGAGTATGGGAATTAGTACTTGGGAATGTACTGAGTATGTGGGGGTGTATGCAATATTTTTAAATGATATGATAAATATAAAATAAAATAATGCATACTGACAATAATGACTCTCTTCACTTGAATTCCCTGAAACGTAATTTTCATAAATAATCAGTAATAACATATGCTTCATAAATCTCATAAATCATTGGACTCAACTCAAACTCATTGACTCATGGCTTAGACTGACTTGGTAACTCAAGGAACTTAGATCATTATGGACTTGGGAGTTTCTTATAACCGACATAAACTAAACCATGTGAGCCGCATGGAGTCCAACATTTTTCCCTCCTAAAGAGAGAACCCCACATTGGCGGGAGCGTCGTACTCTTGCCAGGGAGTACAACCACAATTTCACTATCATAATCCTATACTTGGCCTCTGGCCAACAATTATCAATATCAATCCTATGGTAGCACGTAGTTTCAGAAAAATACTACATTTCCCGCTCGATGCTAAATACTTCACCCAGACTCAGCTCAGAACGCGTTAGGAAATCCAACTTAATCAATATCAACTCATGGGTCTATCATGGAGACCAAAACATAAATATATCTCATCTGTAAATCATATACAACTGTGGATTCCTAACTCAACTTAAAATCAAAACAATTTTTTTCAACATCAAGTATGTTTGCTTATCAAATCATTTCAAATATCAAAAGCTTCAAGGAAACATCATAGGACTCATCCTTGACTCTAAAGATCAATATCGATATATATATATATTCAATAATCAACTTCTCATGAAAAATCTTAAAATCATGACTCCTATCATTTATCACTTAGAAATCATCAATTCATAGTAGCAATGTACAATTCAAGGCGAAGTTCTCAATTTAAGAAATAAGATGATAAAATAATCATGTATATCGAACTTGAACAACTCAAATCTCATAAAATTATTAATAAAGTAATTTGGGTGTAAACCCACTTTGCAATTTCATGGAAATAAATAATAAAAATTAAATCCTTGAGCACAAGAACGAAATGAGTGTTCTTGTTCAAACCTTACATACCTTGGATTATAATTTTGAGAATAAGAGAATTGATTGAAACTTATTTCTTGCACTTTTAGGCTAAGATTCTTGATGTCTTTGACTTGGGGAACTTAATTCTTGAACAACTTGGAGAAATCTATGGAAGATTCTTGAATTTCTTGGAGATGATTTGGATTTGGAAAAGAGAAACCCTAGTTCTCTAGATATTTCTTAGAAGAGATTGAAGAGAAAATGAATGGATCTTCTCTGCTTGGATATATATATAAGATCAAACAGGGCGAAAATTACCAAAATACCCTTTTAAAAAGAGTTGAAAACTGCTGATCGAGGTCTGTGACGGTCGAACTGATGGTCCGTCAGAGCAACTGATGGTCCTCCAGATCGTCCGCCACTCGACTGCCAAAACTGGGACATTATGCCTTGACGTGATGGTCTAAGTAATGATCCGTCAGGAAACTGACGGTCCACCAGATCGTCCGCCACTCGAGGGTCAGAAATGGGATATTCTGCCTTGACTTGACGGTCAATTAAATTTTTGGTGGCTCACCATTTTGGCCGTCGCAGGATGGCTAGAAATAGGGGTTACTTCTTTGGCTTGACGGGATAACTGATGGTCCGCCAAGGAGTCGACGGTCAATCAGATCGACCGTCAAACCTGGGCGATTCCGATAATGCTCAGTAAAATGGCCATAACTTCCTCGTCCGATGTCAGATTTTGATGAAATTGGTATCGATGGAAAGATTATTCAATGATCTACATGATAGAAAGTAGAAATTAGATAAATACAACACAATATAAACATCACTCACTTTGGAATCCACCCCTATCCACCCAAAAAATAGAATTAGGCTTAAGAAATAATCGGGGTATTACACTATCTCCCCCATGGTAACATTTGTCCTTGAATGTTTCCATATAGGTCAAGAACAAGAGAAAAATAAGGACGCACAGCTGGAACGACCCACTCAAGGGGATTACTTTACTCTAAGCTTTTCGATACTACACAAAATGCATGAATCATAGAGAGAGTAACCATATAGATGAATGCACAACTAAATTAAGGAAGAATAGTACCTTCGGCTTGATTTGAACTTGTGGAAAAGAGATGAGGGTACTTGGCTCGTATGTCTGCTTTAGCTTCCCAAGTAGTGCCCTCAACTGATTGATTTTGAAACAAAACTTTAACCAAGGGAACTTCCTTGTTCCTTAGTTTTTGGACTTGATAATATAGGGTCTCTACTAGAATTTCATCATACGAAAGGTTATCCTGCACATCAAAGCTTTCTGATAGATCAACAACAACAGAGTCACCAATGTGCTTCTTGAGCACTAAAATGTGCAAGATAGGGTGGATAGCTGACAACTCTGCAGGCAACTCAATCTCATAAGCTACTTTCCCAACACTATTCAACACTCTATAAGGGCCAACATAACGGGGAATAAGATTTCCTTTCCTTCCAAACCTCTTCACCCCTTTCATGGGAAAAATTTTCAAGTACACAAAATCATCAACTTCAAACTCAAGAGCTCTTCTCCTTACATCTGCATACGACTTTTGATGACTCTGGGTCGTCTTCAATCTCTCCCAAATCAACTTAAATTTCTCCATATCCTCAAACAAAGCATCAGGTCTAATCAAGGAAGCCTTACCTACTTTAAACCAACCTATGGGTGATCTACACCTTCGACCATACAAATCCTCAAATGGATCCATTCCAATTCTAGCATGAAAAATGTTGTTATACGCAAATTCAATCAATGGCAAATGTTCATCCCAACTCCCTTTGAAATCAAGAACACATGCTCTCAACATATCCTCCAAAATTTGGATATTCCCCTCAGCCAGACCGTCTGTCTGCGGATAAAAAGCAGAGCTAAGATGAACTTAGGTGTAAGACCCTTCTGGAAGGCTCTCCAAAATTGAGAAGTGAATTGAGTACCTCTATCGGAGATGATAGACAACGGAACTCTATGCAATCTGACTAACTCTCGGAGGTACATCTTAGCATAGTCCTCAGCGGTGAAAGATGTATGTACTGGCAGGAAATATGCGAACTTAGTCAACCTATCTACAATGACCCATATAGAATCATGATGATGATGATAAAGAGGTAAAACGGTCACGAAATCCATATTCACCACTTCCCACTTCCAAATAGGAATGCTAAATTCTTGCATCATCCCACTGGGTCTTTGGTGCTCTATCTTAACTTTTTGGCAAGTTGAACATTTCTCTACGAACTTTGCTATATCCTTTTTCATACCATTCCACCAATAAATTTCTCACAAATCGCGGTACATTTTGGTAGCATCGGGATGAATAAAGTATTGCGCGCCATGCATTTCAGCCAGAATTCTCTCCCTCAAATCATCAACATCAGGCACACACAATCTATTCTGAAATCTCAATACACCATCTCCCCCTTGGGAGAAAATCTCCACCTTTTGGTCTTTGATGGACCCTTTTAGTTCAACCAAATGAGAATCCATATCCTGTCTCTTCTTCACTTCTAAAACTAGGGAAGATTCGGAACTACTCTGAACTCAAACATTACCCTCAGTTGAGTCAAGCAATCTAACACCTAACATAGTTAAACGATGTACTTCGCGGGCCAACTCCTTCTTATCTTCTTCTATATGCGCTACATTGTCCATGGACGATTTGCTAAGGGCATCTTCCACTATATTTGCCTTGCCCGGGTGATACAGCATATTCATATCATAGTCCTTTAGCAATTCCAACCATCACCTCTATCAAAGATTCAACTCTCTCTGAGTAAACACATACTGCAAACTCTTGCGATCCATAAATACATCAACATGAATGTCGTACAGGTAGTGACTTCAAATTTTCAAGGCAAAATCCACAAAAGCTAATTCGAGATAATAGATCAGATAATTCTTCTCATAAGGTTTCAAATGTCGGGAGGCATAGGATATAACCTTACTATTCTGCATCAACACGCACCCCAAACCAACTCTCGAAGCATTATAATACACCACAAAATCATCTACACTATTAGGCGGGGTCATCACAGGGGCTGAAGTGAGTCGAGTGTTCAACTCCTAAAAAATCGTCTTGCAGGAATTTGACCACTGGAATTTAACTTTCTTTTGGGTTAATCGGGTCAAAGGTGCCGCAATGGAAGAGAAACCTTCCACAAAACGACGGTAGTAATCGGCTAGGCCCAATAAACTCCTAATATCAGATGGAGAGATAGGTCTAGGCTAATTTTTCACATCTTCTACGATTTGAGGATCAACTTGAATACCTTCAGAAGAAACAATATGACCAAGAAAAGCAACTGACATTAGCCAAAATTCACACTTGCTAAATTTGGCGAACAATTGATGATCTTTAAGGGTTTGTAAGACAATTCGAAGATGATCTGCATAGTCATTTTCATTTTAGGAGTACACAACATATCATATATGAATACAATAACAAATATATCTAGGTACTATTTGAACACCCGATTTATAAGGTCCATAAAAGTTGCTGAGGCATTTGTTAGCCCAAAGGCCATAACCAGGAATTCAAAATGACCATAACAGGTGCAGAATTCTGTCTTTGGAATATCACACTCTCTGACTTTAACTTGGTGATAGCTGGAACTCAAATCTATTTTCAAGAAATAACTGGCACCTTGCAGCTGATCAAACAGGTCATCAATCTTAGGAAGAGGGTACTTATTCCTAACTGTGACCTTGTTGAGCTGACGATAGTCGATGCACATACGCAATGAACCATCTTTCTTTTGCACAAATAGAACGGGTGCGCCCCAAGGAGACACACTGGGCCTTATGAAACCCTTATCTAAAAGATCTTTGAGTTGCTCTTTCAACTCCTTAAGTTCTGCGGGTGCCATACGATACGGAGGAATAGAAATAGGTTACGTATCAGGAAGAAGATCAATCTTGAATTCTATCTCTCTATTGGGAGGTATCCCTAGGAGATCTTCCAAGAAAACATCAAGAAATTTGTTGACAACGCTAATAGACTGAATAGTCGAAGACTAGGACTTAGTGTCTTTAACTCAAACCAAATGATAGACACAACCCTTGGATATCAATTTCTTGGCTTTAAGGTAAGATATAAAATGACTCTTAGGAGCTACAGAATTTCTGAACCACTCAAAAACTGGCTCATCGGGAAACTGAAACTTGACTACATTGGTACGACAGTCTATAGACGCATAGCAAGAGTGAAGCTAATCGATACCTAAAATAATGTTAAAATCAACCATATCTAGCTCAATCAAATCTACAAACAGGATTCTGTTAAGGACAGTGATAGGACACTTCTTATACACTTGCTTAGCAACAACAGATTCACCCACTAGTGTAGAAACTAAAGAAGGCTCGAGAATTTTTTTCAGCACTGATTTCAAAATTCACAGCCACGAACGGAGTAACATGAGAAAGACTTGACCCAAGGTCCATCAATACATGCACATTGAAATGAAATACAAGAAGTGTACCAGTAACAACATCTGGTGAATCCTCTTGCTCCTGGTGGGGTGATATAGCATAAAAATGATTCTAGCACTGACCACCTACAGTACTAGATAAGGTACCCTGAAGAGGAGTAGGATAAATTAAAGGGGCTGGAGCACTAATAGCCTGATTCTGGGGACGAACATCATGACTCCCTTATCTGGAATATAGGCAATCCCTGAATTTGTGGGCCAACTTACCACAACCAAAAAAACCCCTCCGGTCGACTAAGAACTCACCAGGATGGTCCTTACCGTACTTTGGACATGGGGGAGGATGAGGTTTGTTACTCACACTATCCTGGGACCTGGACATAGTAGACCTACTACCATGCTCCTGCTTGATTCTAAATACGGGAGCACTGGCTTATCAAGGCACTGGAACAAGTGAATAGTTTTGGGACTGAGGGCAATTCCCTCTAGGAAATCTAGCCTGACCATACCCCTGCTGCTCTGATCTAACTCTCTTATTCCCTTTTACTCTCTCTCTTTCTTTTACCTTGTCTGCTTTAATCTGCTGAGCATGTATTATTATTTTAGAAAGGTTCATGTCCCTATTAATCATAGAGGACCTACACTCTTTCACAATATAACCAGATACACCAGCCAAAAACTTACTCATACCAGTTCTAGAATCAGCCATCATACCGGGAGCATACTTAGATAATTGATTGAACTTATGACAATACTCCTTAACTATCATGGAGCTGTCTCAAGTTTATAAATTCTTCTAGCTTTGCTTCCCTCAGCTCAGGGGGAAAGAATCAATCTAAGAACACATCCTAAAACAACTGCCAAGTTATGGGAGCGACATCCCCCCCCCCACTCTTCCTCCACATCTCCACCCAATCATAATCAACATTTATTAAGTAATAGGAAGCTAACTCCATGCTTTCTTCTTCTGTTACATGCATAATTTGGGTGATCTTCTTTACCTCATCGAGATATATTTATGGGTCCTCACCTGCCCTTGACCCATAAAACTCTGGTAGATTCATCCATATAAAATTGAGAACCCAAGCTACCGCTGAATTACCTTCTTATGAAGGTGGAACTGCGGCCTAAAAATTGGCCTGAGCATTGGCGGTAACCGCCTGGGCTAGCACCTGAAAAGATACCCAAAACTAAGCGTAGGACACTGTCTCACCTAAAGGATCAACGGGTTGAGGTCGTTCGTTGTTTCTACGAGCTCTATGAGGAGGCATTTTCTATCGTAAAAGAGCATGAATTAATAGTAGAGAGAAATAGTCATAGGCACGATAAACTCTTGAAAAAAAATAACTTTTCCTAAAATGCCTCGTAGTCTCTTGCTCATAGATGTGGCGTGCAATATACCAATGATCAAGACTCTACATAACACTGTTTGTCAGACTCTCTAGGACTCTTTGAACCTTAGGCTCTGATACTAAACTTGTAACGCCCTAAGAACCTATCTCGAGACATCACATGGTAGAGGTATGGACTGCGTACATCTTACCCCCCCCAGACCCCACCAGGTGGGAATACACTGGGTTTGTTGTTGTTGTTGTTACTATGATGAAAATCAAGTTGGAGTAAGAAGGAATAATCATGCCATGAAGATATTGGAATATGAAGAGATACTGTCCTATACAATCAAAATACTGAAGTTCTGCATATACTGGTACTCTAGTCTGACAAAGCCTCTACTACATCAGACTGAGGAGCCATTGGGATAGATCCCCCAACTGACTCGTACTAAACTGAAAGGCAACAACCATCTATTAATAATACAAAATTAGGGCCATAGGTCCTCAAACCATTAGGACTCACCAACTACAAAAATATAGATGAAGGTACTAGAAGATCACTGCCGCTGCTGAGATTGAGCACCTGAACCTATATCACGGGGAAATATAGAACACAAAAGAGTATGGGAATCAGTACTTAGGAATGTACTGAGTATGTGGGGGTGTATGCAAGATTTTTAAATAATATCATAAATATAAAATAAAATCATGCATGCTGACAATAAAGACTCTCTTCGCTTGAATTCCCTGAAACGTAATTTCCAAAAATCATCAATAATAACACATACTTCATAAATCTCATAAATCATTGGACTCAACTCAAACTCTTTGAATCATGACTTAGATGACTTGGTAACTCAAGGAACTTAGATCATTATGGACTTGGGAGTTTCTTATAACCGACATAAACTAAACCATATGAGCCGCATGGAGTCCAACGTTTTGTCCTCCTAAGGAGAGAACCCCACATTGGCAGGAGTGTCGTACTCTTGCCAGGGAGTACAACCTTAATTTCATTATCACAATCCCATACTCGGCCTCTAGCCCACAATTATCAATATCAATCCTACGGTGGCACGTAGTTTTGGGAAAATAC
Source organism: Capsicum baccatum var. pendulum (assembly GCA_030864225.1). Taxonomy (NCBI): domain Eukaryota; kingdom Viridiplantae; phylum Streptophyta; class Magnoliopsida; order Solanales; family Solanaceae; genus Capsicum; species Capsicum baccatum. Next base: position 198,306,912 of record CM061561.1, read on the forward strand.
TACATTTCTTGCTTGGTGCTAAATACTCCTTCTAGACTCAGCTCAGAACGCGTTAGGAAATCCTCCTTAATCAATATCAACTCATGGGTCTATCATGGATACCAAAACATAAATATATCTCATCTGTAAATCACATACAACGGTGGAATCCTAACTCGACTCAAAATCAAAACAATCTTTTTCAACATCAACTACGCTTGCTTATCAAATCATTTCAAATATCAAAGCTTCAAGGAAACATCATAGCACTCATCCTTGACTCTAAATCTCAATATCGATATATATATTCAATAATCAACTTCACATGGAAAATCTTAAAATCATGACTCTTATCATTTATCACTTAGAAATCATCACTTCATAGTAGCAATGTACAATTCAAGGCATAAGTTCTCAATTTAAGAAATAAGATGATGAAATAATCATGTATATCAAACTTGAACAACTCAAATCTCATAAAATCATTAATAAAGTTATTTGGGTGTAAACCCACTTTGCAATTTCATGGAAATAAATACTAAAAATACTATCTTTGGACACAAGAACAAAAGATGTGGTTTTGTTCAACCCCCACATATCTTGGATTATAAATTTGAGAATAAAAGACTTGATTGAAACTTATTTCTCACACTTTTAGGCTAAGATTCATGATACCTTTGACTTGGGGAACTTAATTCTTGAACAACTTGGAGAAATCTATGGAAGATTCTTGAATTTCTTAGAGATGATTTGTATTTGGAAAAGAGAAACCCTAGTTCTCTAGATATTTCTTTGAATAGATTGAAGATAAAATGAATGGATCTTCTCTACTTGGATATATATATATATATATATAAGACCAAAAGGGGTGGAAATGACAAAAATGCCCTTTTAAAAAGAGTTGAAAATTGTTGATCGGGGTCTATGATAGTTCATCCGAGCAACTGATGGTCCACCATATCGTTCATCACTCGAGTGCCAAAATTGGGACATTCTACCTCGACGTGATGGTCGAAGTGATGATTTGTCAGGAAACTAGCGGTCCACCAGATCTTCTATCACTCGAGGGTCAGAAATAGGACATTCTGCCTCGACTTAACAGTTCTCTTGATAGTTCGTCAAATTTTTGGCAGCCCACCATTTTGGCCATCGCACAATGGCCAGAAAAAGAGGTTACTGCCTTGGATTGATGTGACAACTGACGGTCCGCCAAGGACTAACGGTCCACTAGATCGACCGTCAAACCTGGGCAATTCCGACAACGTTCAGTAAAATGAACATAACTTCCTCATTCGATGTTGGATTTTGATGAAATTGGTATCCATGGAAATCTTATTCAATACTATACATGATAGAAAGTAGAAACTAGAAAAATACAACATAATATAAACATCACTCACTTTCGAAGCCACCCCTACCACTCAAAAAATAGATTTAGGCTTAAGGAACGATCGGGGTATTACACCAAATAAGCCCACACAAAAGTTCCACACAAAATTAGGCAAGCAGTTCAAGTCTTCAAAGTGGCATAATAGAACTTTCCTTATCATGCTCTCACATTTGCCCAACGCACCTAAATTATGTAAAGATCAAAACATGGGCCGATGATTCAATCATCTAAATGGAGGGATAAAGGATGAAGCACTTTCAAGGTATCTTGATGAAGTATGAGTAGTAAACATAACATGATCATGATGTGACATTAAATCAGGTGTTTCTTAGGAGGCAGCCCAAGGTATTTTATTGTTTGTATTCGTATTATGTGATTGACATCAGATCTTCGAACCCATAGTACCACAGGTATGTTTCTAACTCTGTTGTTTTAGTTTGACGCACTAGGGACATTGTATGATTTTAAGTTGAGGGTGGGACTACTTGTGGGTGTTGATGTCTTCTTGAGGTTTTTGTTGTCGTGCCTCTTTTTCCTGGAGTCTTGTTCCTAGTAGAGCCGTCATGTTTAGGCGTATTGTGATTTGTTGTAACATTTTGTAGTTGACTAGGAGAAATGCAAGTACCTAAGGTTGTTATCACGGTTTTGTTATTTTGTGAACATCTCTCAAGTGGTCTAATTCTTTAACTGTGTGATTTGCATCTAATTATGACCACTATGCATCTTTGTATGGTAGTAGTTCTAGTGCCTTGATAACCATTGCTAAATAATTGCTGAAACCGAATAAGTAGTAACTTGTGATATACTTGTGTGCCATGTGCATGTGAGATACTACCTAGTTTCCATTGTGTGTTAAATCAAGAACTTTCCCGATTGGTCTTGCTTTGGTTGAACGATAGGGGTTAGGAAAGAATCATAGGCCATTTTGATATTAGCTCTCTTTAGCCTAAATGGCCTTCCCTATGTGCATAATATCCCTTGATCCCTATTTTGAGCCTGATTAGCCTATTTTTTTTATGACACCTATCACCTTCCCATTTAGATCACAATGAACCTGTTTTGGCCCTGGTCCTCCTTGGACACTGTGCACCTTGACTTAGGCAAATAGCCTAAGTTAATGGTGGCTATCATAGGGGTGCATGATACAGAATGAGTATGAAGAAAGGTAGCATAAAAGAAAAGAATAAAAAGTTGGGTGTGGATAATGAAAGAAAGAAAAAGAAAAATTGTGAAAAAAAAATAAATGATTGTGGAAAAGACCGCACCCATCATAAATAAGTGTGATCAAGTAAAGAGAAGAGTAGAAAAGTCTAACGAGAGAAACCCCAAAAAGCTAGTGTAGTGTCAAGGAGTTTTAGTCAATTTAAATACCATCGAGTATCATACCAGCCCCTAACCTACATTACAATTCTAAGAGAAGACCTATAGTGATCCTAACTGACCTATCTGAAGATCTGGGTAATTAAAATAAGGGCAAGCCTATGGTATTTGGCATACATTGGTTGGAACTTCATTCTAAGAGTGAGCGTTTTGATTATCCCCATGGTTACATATATGATTACTGATATGAGACAAGGGGGAATTCTTTGTTTTGCGGGCACACCAGATATGTTGCTAGTTGCTAACTTGTTTGGAGAGTTAATACTAGTCTCTATGCATGGTTGTTATAGCTAAATTAATATCGTATCTTGATTCCTGTGTGTTGCATTGCTGTTTTTCAAAAATATACATAGTTTTTCTTGAATTGAATGACCTTGGAGATGGTGAAAGTGTTTTGAGATGATATGGATGATTGACTGCCAAATGTGCATTGTATTCTCTAAGTTGTGCTGAGTTGCTTGAGGACAAGCAATTGTTTTAAGTTGAGGGTGTTGATGTGTGAACTAATGCTAACATATTTGAGGCTTTTAAATAAGAATAATTGCAAAGTCATAAGCTACTTTTGTTGTTTTTGATTGTTTTATGTTTGATTTTGCAGAAGAAGCTAAAATGTTAGAGAACCAACAAGAATGAAAGAAAATGAGCTGAAATATGAAGTAAATAGAGGCAAAGTGTGACTAACGACATTTGCGATAAGTCGTCAGCCCTATGATAAGCTATCAGCTTTATCATCAGACATAGATAGAGAATTGACCTAAGTTAAAAGCTATGATGACATTTGGTGATAGGTCGTCATGGAGCTAATAAGCCGTCAAGAATGCCGTCAGCCTAAGGCAGCACATGAGAACTGAAGCAAAGACTTGATGACATTTGTGATAAGTCATCAAGGAACTAATAGGACATCACCGCTTGTCACCAGCATTAGGCAGCAAGTGTCCAAAGCAAATAGGAAGCTGACGACATCTTTGATAAGTGGTCAGCCTCCTGATGGGCTATCATAAATGGTGTCACCTAATCCAAAGAATTTCTGAATTTTATTATTTTGTATCCATAATTAGGGTGAACTATTTAAAGCCTTTTTTAGGGTTTTCTTAAGAGTGCCGAACCTTGAGTTTTGAAACATGATATTTTGATATTTTCTCTCTCTAACTTCTTGGCTTGAAAAAGCAATTACTTTGAAGAGAATTTAATCATTATTTTGGGATTTTCTTTGTGATTTAATTGGAGAAACTCCAGTTTCTATTCATCTTGTGGTAATTTTATCTTTCAAAGAATGAATTCATCTAGTTGCTTTGATTATTACGTCATGAGTGGCTAAATTCCTCTAACCTAAATTATGGGATCTAGGGTTAGGTCTTGATAAGGTGCTGAGTGTTCAGGATTTGAAAGGTGGTAGGACTTCTTGATAATTCTAATGTTTTAATTATTGTCTGTTGGTTGCAAATAATAGATAACACTGCTTTGATTTTCTTGAGAAAGAAATCAAATATAGTGGGAAGTGAATTATCAACAAGGACTTAGAAACACTAAACTTCCATTTTGTAATCAGCACTGTAACTAGGTTGGTTAACCTGAGTTCAAATCTGGGCAGTGAATATAACTTCCCTAAGTTCGAGAGGATTGGGTAATTAAATGCTTAAGTAGGTCGAGAGAAATTTAAGCATAACTTTGATAAAGATAACTTGTTGTCCTACTTACCATGAGAATCTTGAACCACTAGTAGCATCTATCAAGTACCAGAATCCCTAGTGAACATAATTTTGGTTTTTCCATAAACTCTTGATTACAAACACTGAAGCTAAATTGACCAACATTTATTTGCTAATCTCCCAAACCCCTTCATTTTATCTTTTCGTATCATCTATTTGAATTCAACTTGTAGCTATAGTTTCAAATTAGTTTAATCGCCACTCACATTGTTCCCTGTGGATTCAACCCTGACTCCAAAAGTTGGGTAAATATATTAACGATGAACGCCTTGCACTAAATTGATGTGTAAGTTGAGCGTTATCACTAAGTACTACTTGAAAACTCGATTCATCAAGTCCATAAAAGTTGTTGGGGCATTAGTAACACAAAAGGACATGACTAAAAACTCAAAGTGACCATGCCGAGTTCTGAAAGATATTTTTAGGATGTCACATTCTCTAACTCTGAGCTGTTAATAGACGGATCTGAGGTCGATTTTAGAAAAATAATTGGCACCCTAAAGTTGGTCTAACAATTCATAAATTCTAGGAAGTGGGTATTTATTTTTATGGTGACTTTGTTCAACTGACGGTAGGTAATACACATTCTAAAAGAACTATATTTTTAACGTATGAATAGGACTGATATGGGCCATAGGGAAACACTGGGCCTGTGAATCCCTTATCTAGGATATCTTTCAACTATTCTTTCAAAACTTTGAGTTTGGCTAGAGCCATTCTATATGGCATCATAAAGATAGATTGTGTATCTAGAAGAAGGTCTATTCCGAAGTTAATTTCTCTTTCAGGAGGAACTCTGGGAAGATCTTCAAGGAACACATCTGGAAATTCCCTTACTACTGAAACTGACTTAAGGTTAGAAGTCTTAGAATTAGAGTCATTAACTCAGACAAGATAATAGATACATACCTTGGATATCATCTTCCTCGTTCTAAGGTACGAAATAAGTTGACCCCTAAGCGTTATAGTACTACCTATCAATTCAAGGACCGATTCATTTGGAAACTGAAAATGAACTACTCTGTTCCTATAATCAACTGAAGCATAACATGAGTGGAGCCAATCCATGCTGAGAATGACATCAAAATCTATTATCTCTAACTCTACTAGATTAACTGTAATGAATTTCTGAGATATAGTGACTGGAAAGTTCCTGTATACCTGCCTGGCTACAATAGAGACAGCTACTGGGTAGACACTGAAAAGGGCTCTATTAAGATTTTGGCACTGACTCTGAAGTTGATGCTATATAAGGGGTTACAAAAGAAAGAGAAGCTCCAGCATCTAATAAAGCATAAACACGTAAATGAAAGACCTATAACGTACCAATAACCACTTCAGGAGAATTTTCATAATCTGGTCAGGACTGAAGTGCATACAATCTATTTGGACACTTACCACTGGTAGCACTGGAAGAAGCACCCTACTGAGTCGGACGGCCGGTTAGAACTCAGGGATGACTGGACTAACCCTGCTGACCAGTCTTAGGACAATCCCTGATTCAGTGGCATGGCTTGCCATACCCAAAACATACATCACTACTGGATCTACAAATACCCTGATGGTTTTTGCCATATTTCTAGCAAAGATCATTCATACATCCATTGTTAACTCTGCCTTGGAACTTAAAGCCTGGTGCCCTGTCCCCATTTTCATTTCTGAACTTGGGTACTGGGGTACTAGCTGAAGATAGAGATAGGAATAAAGATTTTTGATAGAACTGAGGAAGGTTACCACCTTCTGACCTTGGTTGATTAAAATTAAAGCTACTCGTTCTATCCCTCTTGTTCTCCCTCTCTTTCTCTCTCTGCTTATTTTTGTACTCCTCAATCTGTTGAGCATGGACCATAATCCTAGACAAGTCCATCTCATTAATCTGCATTGTGGTCCTACACTGCTTGACTACACTGCCAGATACTCTAAACACAAACTTACTCATCTCAGACCTACTATTAGCTACCATATGAGGAGCATACCTAGCTAACTGAGTAAACTTAAGGAAATACTACTTCACACTCATTTTGTCCTGCCTTATGTTGATGAACTCTAACACCTTAGCTTCTCTGAACTCCAATAAAATAAGCTATCTAAGAAGGTATTAGCAAATTCTTCCCATTTCATAGGCCCTGCATCTACGCCTCTATCTACCTTACACTGCTTAAACTATGTATGAGCCACATCTTGCAACTGATAAGCATCTAACTCAGCGCTCTCACTAGAATTTATCCCAATAATATTTGTTACCTTCTGGACCATGTCTAAGAATTCCTATGGATCTTTTTCCTATTTGGATCCCAAAAACAGAGGAGGATTCATTTAGGTAAAGTCCTGAATCCTAGCTGCGGTAGTATTGCCAGCTGGGTTGGTCGGAACAGCAGCTGGCTGAGTATTCTGAGCCACTACAGAGTGAGCTAGAGTAGTGAATACAACTCTGAACTTTGTATGAGAAACATGCTCATTTAGGGGATTTTCCTGAATGGCAAAGGTTCTGGCTTATTTACATTTCTTCTTTTGTTTGTCTTTTTGGGAGGCATAATCTGTAAATGGAAGGAAAATTTGGATTAGGTAGAGAGTTTGATATGAGAATCATGCTCAGTCAGATGACATGAACACTGAAGAAGGGAAACTTTTCATAAAATACCTCATAGCCTCTTGCCCATAAGTGCAGCGCGCTTTACACCCATACACAAGACTCTACTTGACAGGGCTTACAGACTTCCTAGGACACTTTAAAACCCTAGGTTCTGATGCCATATTTGTAATGCCCTGAGAGTACACCCTGGGCACCACACGATGCTTAAAATACCAAGGGACCACAAGCTAACCCATGAGTTGGTACTTGCTGTAAGCATTGAGTAAAACTAATAACAAAAGATCATATGTGGAATATAACTGAGGATTGCCATAAAGTTTTACGTAATAAATCTGATAAAATCTATAAACAAAACTGATAATACTGATAAAATGTCTGACAATGACAACTAAAATTTGAGAACTGACTAACTGTCTAAAATGTCCTAAAGCCTCTAAACTGACCGAATGAGAGTTGATGGGATAGGCCTCAACTAATTCCAACTAACTACTGAACTAAAAGCATAGAAATAAAAATATAATCTATCCTCAAAATATGAGGACTCACCACTTCTACAACTAATAATCTAGGGAGTCTATGTGTGATTCAAGAATTGAGTGTCCAAAGCAATGATATGATACATCATAGCACAAGAAAAGAGTGTGCGACCAGTACTTTGAATATACTGGCATGCTAAATGAGGTAGGCTAATTTGCTTGGTTTCATGAACATAAGTAATAACTATCTAAATATATATAACATGACATATTGAATGAAATACATGGAAACTGTAAGTGCTGAAGATACATGACCAGTATAAAATATATTCTGAGTATAACCTGAAATCTGAAATACTGAATACTAACAACTTAATAACAGATAATTTTATGCTACGGTCAAGCAAATTTGAAATTGAATCACGGAATTGATGACTCGACTGAGACTATGGGAGCTATTATCTAACCGACATTCCCTAATAAGCAAATTTGGGGTCCTACCTGCAACCCCAGTTGGAAGGGTGTCAGCACTATGCCACGGGTACTAACACTGGCTGTGTGGATCCACTAAAGTGTTGTCCCAAAGGACTAAGGGTTACCCCCAATTGGTAGGTACTCCTATGAGATCAACCCTCAACTAGAAGGTTAACATATCAACCTATGTTGTCTACGTAGTTTTGGAATGCGGGGATTGATACTAAAGGTCACACCCTCAACTAGCAGGTGATCCCCCGTCCCTGGGTTTGCTTAGTGCTAAATCCTACTCCCAACTAAACTGACTCAAAATACTAAAACTGTTCTAAGTTTAGTTTAACTGATTATGATAATTGACTGAACTAATAATGCTCATAACATATTCTGTAACTATTTTGAAGATATTGATACTTAGTAAATAGATATGGTTTCTGGTATTCATAACCCCCAGGATTTGATAGAAGTAAAAGTAAAATAGTACCATACTTTAGGGATATAATATGAAAGAATTTATTCAAAATTCACTCTTGTAGGTATTTCATCAAACACTTGGTATTCATGTTTAAGCTAATCATGGGAATAGCATAAAACTTAGAGTAAGAGCATGATTTCGACATCAACAACACTTAATCATGATTTAAATCAATGAATAACAGCATTAAAATATGTAGGGTTTGATAAACAACAACAATTTAATGTAAGCATGGTGTAAAGTCAAGATTCATGGAGATTCATGGTTAAAATCACAGTTTCAAAATCATGGTAACTTGTAAAGATCACAACTTTAAATTTAATTTTGGATACTTGGACTCCACGGGTGAAAGGGACCCATGAATGACACTTAACAAACCTAGGTTGATGAATTCATGAGAATTTATGGTGAATTCTTGAGATTTGATCTTAAATTCTGAAGGCTACATTTTTCATTCTTGAAAGGAGATTAGTTACTTGAAGAGGATTTGTGAGTAATGGGGCATATAATGCCTCTTTAGAGCTTTAATTATGTGTTTTTGATGAATTTAGGGATTTGGAAATTGACCAAACGGTCCCTAGAAAATTAAGTCACGGACTAGAAATCCTGATTTTAACACCCGGCTCTATGTGGTACAATCGCGTTGGGCTACTGGAAAGTTGACAATCCCCATTCTACCCAGTGACGCGATGCAGTGCTAACGTGTTGCGCCACTGGAAATAGACGATCCCCAACTAGAAGCTTGAAGCGATGTCGTACCAATCACGGTGCCCCACTGGAAAAGGACAATTGTGAAATAGCCCCTTGGCAAGACACGGTGGCAATCGCGATGACGCACTGGAAAAGGATGAACATGAAATGGGTGATCACCGCGACGCGGCCTTATCGCATTGGGCTACTATTTTTCACTAAAAGTTCCATAACTTCTCACCCAAGTATCAGATTTGGGAGAAATTATTATCGTTGGAAAGCTAATTCAATTTACTACAAGATGGTGGGTTTGAACTGGAAAAATCTGGATAGAACAAAAGATATACTTGTTTGAATTTGACTAAAGCAATATTCTTATAAAAAATCCAATCGATACGGATTATTTTGATTCGTCTAATGGCTGTTGTTATTTGGGGCCTTAATATACCTTAAACTAACTCATAAAACTATCAAAGAATGATAATGTACTATGCATGAGCTGGAATCATGGATCTAACATTGGGTTGGATTTTTGGGGTATTACAAATCAATTCAATAATTTGGAAATAGCTACTATCATATTCATTTTTATAGTTTTGGAGGTTTCCAAGAATAAATTATGCAATCAGTGTGACATTCTATTTTTAGAATAGCCAGTAATAGTGAACCTATCTAAAGGAGTCAAATATCATATCAATAGGTCCTTACCCAAGTGAGATCAATAACAGTGTGCTAGTTCTACCTTCCCACTAGCGAGGACTATAACAGAAATAGTAAACACAAGGTGCACTAGATCTAACGAACCCGCCGTTAGGTATGGAATTCAAATAAAGGTCTACTCTCATTTATACTTTCTTTATAAATAGTAGGAACTCATATGGAAGTATTTCAAAATAGTACATGACATTTAAGTTCATATCTAAACATATTGCATATAAACTTAAACGAAATGCATGTCAAAAAACTTATTCTCAAGTAAGTGAAGAACATTTATAACACCAATAATTATATCTCATGTAACGGTAAATAGGTCTTATAACACTAGAAACGTCTCAAATAACCATTTTAGCATCATATCAAGTAGAAAACTTTTCCCATGTGCAATTTTAAAATATTCAGTAACTCTTGTTTCATCAACTCATATATAAAATATGCAAATTAAGAAACATAAATTATGGTAACGTCACTACTCACAGTACCCTTGTCAAAATATCAAATTTGTCCCCGAACAATTGGTATGACTTCCTTCGATCGAATCTATAATCACATCACATCGATCTCATGTTAATCTCTTTATTTATTCTAAAACATAAATACTTTAAACTAACCAACTCTAGAAATTTTATTATTGGCTCTCAATTTGTCAATTTATACTAGATTTTCTTCAACTAATGAGAACATACTTATAGTTGATTTTTTTAATATCTTAAACCACGAAAACCTTGTTGTCTGTATACTATTATTTTGTTAAGCCGTAAGTATAAAAACTTTAATCTAATAAATTACTATTCTTTCTCTGTTTGTGAGAATTTAAAAATTTCTCCATCACTTTAACTTTTGATTCATAAACTCTCAACCCCAAATATATAGCCATGAATTATATGAGTCAAATGTATAGATCAAGTTAATAAAATTTACCTACTTTTACTACTTTTTTTTAATTATCTTATTGATGATTGAGTCCTCTTCATGCTCCTCCAGCTGAACGCCGAAAAAATTGAACTCTCGTTGCTTTCTTCGTTAAAGGAATTTACATGTTGATTTTTTCTTTCATGTGTAGTTGGGCAGCCACTAATTGACCTAAGTCAATTTTAATGCTTCATCGCCCAATGGGCTAAGGCCTAATTAGTCCCCCCACCCCACTCCACCCCACCTTATAAATAACATAAATCCCACCATTTTGAATCATAAATACCTTCCCTACTTTTTTTAATTAAAATTTCTCTCTTCCAAATTTAAATTATTCTTATACATTACTACTTATGTATCTGAACTAACTAATTTAACTATAATTAAGGACATAAAATATCTGCATTAAATATATAACCCAATTACCTCTGTATATATGAAATTACGATTAATTGATCCCTTAAATTTAGTAACAACTGTTCAATTTTATAATTTTAAAACATTAAAATAATCTCAACGATCAAAATTAGAGATTGACGAGTTTGGGTTGATTTTGGCAATTGTATTCGAATTGCATCCCAGTAATAATATACATTGCAAATCAATATTAGTTAATATGCAACAAAAAATAAATAATTTTTTTAAAAAAAATAAAAACATAAAACAATGTTTAATATTCATGCCTAATATTCTTTCATATACATAACAATGTAATGTATGTAGGCAAAAATAAACACATGTCATCTTGTCAAACAAAGTCATATACATAATTGTATTACATATAACATTGTAAATGTATAACATAAACATAACTCTATAATGTATATGTTTTGAAAATACAACAGTCCAAAAGTGTTTGATTCAACATATATACATAACAGAATTAAGTATATGGGTTGATATATATAACTGCGTCATGTATAACAATGTTAATGCATAACATATACATTACTTTGTAATGTATATGTTTTGAAACAAACTTCCCATCAGTATTTATTTCACCACATATACATAACATTATTATATATATGAGTCCATATACTTAAATTTATTATGTATATGTGGTGAAACAATGGGATGTTTATTTCAAAACACATATATTACAAAGTTATTATATGTTATGCATAAAGTAACAACAAATTTCATACATATGTATATGGTGTGACATGAAAACTCTTGGCAATGTCAAATTTAATACATATATATAACTTTGTTTCTTCCTCTCTTTTTTTCTTTTCTTCCAATATGAATGATATACTAGCATCGATCTAAACTTTCTTGTGAATCTTACCATGTATAAGACAAGACGCTTAGTACCATCAATACACATAGTTTCACATCTTCTATTACAAAGCATACGTAGAAATTTATCAAAATTGATGATTGATAAAACAATCAAGGGCGGGACGAAGATGGAATTGATAAAAGTATAGGGTGTAGAGAATGAAGAAAATTGAGATTGAAGGAGTTTATGATTGAATTTGAGGGTTGAATGAGTGTCAATTTTTGGGGAGGAGGCGCAAAAGTTGTTGGTTTCTACCCCAAGATTAGATTTTTTCAATTTTATATTCAAACTTAGTAATCTCTTTAATGTGGCTCCTTGATTATAGGCACTTTATAAGATTAAAAAAATATATTAATGGGATGGTAGAGTTATGTATATAAATTAGTGAGAGAGAAATTATAAAAATGGAGTATTTGTAATTAGTTTTAGGATATGAAATGTTGTGCAATAATATAAAATAAAGTTGTGTTTTAAAGTAATTTTTTTTTTCTTTTTTTGTCTTGAGGTTAAATGGGCTTTAGCCCTTTCTTTCTCTTTCTCTCTCTTTTGTTTTTGCTACTACAAATACTCATTATTAAAATGATATGAGATATTACAACTTATTTCACTCAATTATTAATTAATTATTAAAAAATTAAAAAATCCTGAAATATATGCTAACTTAATGTTACTAGGCTTTCTTTTTCCTTATATACATGAAAAATGAAGGAAAAATTACCCAGATTAGTCATTATTGAGCTTTTATTATCATTTAAAGCCTAATTTTTAATTAATTACAATTCATAGCCCATCTTGTCTATTAATTATTCCTAATTACAATTCATAATCTTTCTCATGTATTTTCTCCCTCTTTCTATTTTCTATTATTCTCTTTTTTTTTCCTTTTTCAGTTTTTTTCCTTCAGTTTTTCTTTTCCTTTTTTTGTTGTTTTCTCTTTATTTTTTCTTTTTCCACCTTTTTCTTTTTTATTCTTTTTTTCTTTTTCTTTTTTTCTTTTAATTTTTATCCTTTTATTTTTCTTCTTCTTTTTTGTATTTTTCTCCTTCATTTTTTTCTTTTTTTCCTTTTTGTTTTTCCTCCTTTTTTTTGTATTTTTTCTTATTTTCTATTAATCTCCTTCTTCTTTTTTGTATTTTTTCTTCTTCTTTTTCTCTCATTTTTCCTACTTTTTTTCTCTCATTTTATCTTCTTCTTTTTTTTATTTTCAATTTTTTTTTTTCATTTGTGCGAACTGGCAAACACAAATACAAGTGTGAACTATAAAATACCAATACAAATGCGAACTATAACATACAAATACAAGTGCGAACTATAAAATACAAATACAAGTGCGAACTATAACATATAAATACAAGTGTAAACTATAAAATACAAATACAAATGCGATCTATAACATATAAATACAAGTGTGAACTATCATTTGTATTTTTTAATTATTGAAAAGGAACGATTGATTTTCTTTTCATGATTACTTGTTTGTATTTATTGATACGAGTTGTATTTATTGATGCAAATAAATAAAACTCAAATTTTTATACAAATACAATATATACAAATACATGTTGTATTTGTATTTGTAAAATTATTTGTTTCATTTATTTGTCATTGTATTTGTATCAAGTGATATTTATTTACAAATATGAATGATAATTTTGATATACATATACAAAATAGTACATTTGTATCAAATGATACATTACATATTTATATATTTTAGAATCAAGAAAATACAATTAATGCACTTACTTGTTTGTATATAAATATAAATAATACACTGTACATAGTCATGACTAAATACAATATGTAATCAACTTACAAATACAAATACAAAATAATTTCTTAAAAATAAAAAGATAATGAAGAAAATAGAATACAAATATAAGTATAATCCAAATATAATCTAAATATACAAACACAATAAACCCATAATATAAATATAATCCAATATAATATGCAATCAATTATAAAATACAAATACAAAATAGTTCTTTAAAATAAAAGTGTGAATTATATAAAATATAAATGATGACGCAAACTAACAAATACAAATACAAGTGCGAACTATTAAATACAAATACAAATGTGAACTATAAAATATAAATACAAGTGTGAACTTTAAAATACAAATACAAATACAGTTGTATCAATAACTACAAAAAATATAAATTGTGGTGTGACTACAAATACGATAAATAATTATAGTATTTACGTTATCATCCATGACTTGTGCTCGACTAGTCATATTTTTCGAAAATACAAAAAATAGAAAATAGAATAAAAATAATAATAAATAAAATAAATACAAAAAATAAAATAAAAAAAATCAAAGAAGAAAAGAAAAAAAGAAAGAGAAATAAAAGTTAAAGATTAAAGAGAGAGGAAAAAAAAAGAAACGAAAAAAATAAATGTAGGAAAAAATAGAAAAAAAAAGAAGAAGAAAAACGGGAAAAATAACAAAATATAAAAATATAAAAAAAGATAATGGTAGTGTTAGGCAAGAAAATATTCAGTTCAACGAGATAAGCGTGATTGAGATTTTTATCTTTTTAAAAATATTGAATTCTATTTTTGGCGCGACTAAATAGGGACTGTATTCATATTTTATATTAATACATGCTATCTGTAAAACTGAACATGACAGACATAAACCGAATACAATAGCTATAAATGATAATTATGTAAAATATGGCTATGAAAGGTGAGTATTATAACAAAATGCTGTTATTTTTGAAAGATTCGCAAAAATAAATCCTAAAATATATGAATACATGGTGAATAAAATTTATATGATAAGAGGAAAAATATTTTACAAATTTTGTCATATTTTAATTAGAAAACCTTCAATATTCTTATTATTTTTAGCCTTCAATTCATGCATTCCATCATTATTTTGGTTAACAATTTTTTTTTAATTTTTAATACTAGTTTTGAATTGTTAAGGTTAAAAGTCCGCATGGGTGGAAAGGAATCCCTTTACAATGAAAAAAAATCCAATCCTATTAGAGTTTAATATTCAAGAGTTTGCAATTAATTAAAGTTCAATTATAATATTTAACACTTCTAAATACTTTTTCCTCAAATAAAATTATATTAACTTTTTTTTTCAATTATTATTTACTTACTTTTAGGAGAATTAATAACATGGTAAGAATAAAATCCTATATATATTATATTAGGAACAAAATTTCAACAAGTTTTGCTTCTCTACATTAATATATGATATATGACTATAGGTTTGTCACGACCCAAATAGCCATGAGTGGCACCCACACTAACAACCATCTAAACCGAACCATTACCCAATCACTTAGTCAATATTAAAATGATTTATCATAAAACCAACTTAACAATAATAACCTGAAGCTAATCATCAGTAATGTTGAAATCAACAAACTACTAACTGAAATCCCCAAGACCCAAAAGTCATCATACAAGAACTTCTAAACAATGATGATATCCAAAAGAGATATCCCAAAATAAATTAAATAAAGAATGTTTCATTGCCCGGAAGATGGACAAGAACAAATAAGATGACCCATGGCAGACTGGAGACAGAGTACTCACCCTTAGATCAAGATCTGCTATCAAACTCTAGAGGTGAGGTCATGTCTGAGGCTCTAGAACCCTATCTGCACTCAACAAAAGAAAAGTACAGGGCAGTATCAGTACAAACCACCATGTACTAGTAGGTATTATAGGATAACTCAATTTAATATCATGCACGTAATATAAATCAAACAACAAGTAGACATGCATCGTCATATAATAAATATTCAATGAATCAACAATACAACAACAACAGGTCAAACAGTGTTCACAAACAAGTCACATAACTATCAAGAGTATCAACCATACTGTAAACATCCACAGAATAACACAAATATGTACACATATGCTATGGGACTTATTTTAGCACAAACAGTCATGACCTGCAGGGAACAATCTATGTTCATGTATCATACCAACGTGGTACCCGGTCCACCATATACATATCTGTACTGACGTGGTACCCAATCCACCATACACATATTAGTACCGGCGTGGTACCTGATCCAACATATACATATACGTACTGGTGTGGTATTCGATATAGTATATACATATTTGTACCGACGGGTACCCAATCCAGTATATACATATCCGTACTGACATGGTACCCGATCCAACATATATATATATCCATACCGGCATGGTACTCGATCCAATATATACATATTTGTACCGACGTGGTACCCAATCCAACATATACATATCCATACCAGTATGGTGCCCGATCCACATTAAACAAGTAATATCAATATAAAATTTACACTACCTCACAACATACAATACGATGTACTAAGTTTACAAGTTCACTTAAAGTCATAAGACAATTCCATCAAGTAAATTTCCAATAATACTTTGTACATACCTCAACAATTTGAACATTATCAATTTCAAGCAAGTCCGATTACCAATTAATAAGTATCCAATTTAAGAGCATACACACAATTAAATCGAGTCTAAACTCCAACTAAATCGGAACCTACCTCTATCGAAAGATTTAAATGCAATTTGTTTTTTCAAGGTCTTGCTCTTCCGTAAAGCTTCCGACTAGTCAAAATATGTTCAATTATATAACTAACATAAGAATTCGAATCTCATGACACCTCTTGCAAATTCCTACTCTAAGAACTATAGGCCTAAAACCTAAAATTTTATTGAAATCATAATTATAGAACGACAAGAAAATAACATACTAATTCGGGGTTATTAAAGAAACCACGAATGGTGTGTGCATTAGTTAACCATGAAGAAAGAACTATCAACTCTAACCATTATTATAATTGACAATAATTACTACATTAGCTATTAATTTATAGGCATCCAACTATTTGTTTCCAGTGATGGAATTTTTCACTAACGTAGCAGCCAAATCCAACCAATAGTTATTATGTTGTTATAGATATATAGTTAATAATCCACCCATTTACTACAGCCTAATAAATCAATTAATTATTAACTCTAATCCTAATACACCAATTCTAAATCCACAGTAACGAAACTCACCTAGAAAAATTCTTGCCTAAAATTCTTGCCTAATTCCCTTTTACCCTCACCTCATAAGTGTGTACTTAATAGTAGATAGGCACGACAGTAGGAAATTAATTCACTTATAAGGTTTCCTAAAGTTCAATTGAGAGGTTTTTCTTAAAACTGCAGAAGAGGAAAAATAATTGTTAAGTGTCGTACTGTAACACCTCAAAAATAGGTCTCGAGACATCACACGATGCTCCAAACTACAAGTAGTCCTAAGCTAACCATGAAAGCCTGTTACTCATTCTGAAGACCCAACTAAAAATAGTATAAGTATGCATTACGCTAAAAATACTGAAATACTTTCTGAACTGGATTGAGTTCAACTAAACATAATGTCTAGAAATACTTTACTAAGAAATTTGAAACAACCAACAATGAAAAACTGAAATGTATCTAATATTCGGAAAAGTCTCTAATACTACTACTAGAGAGTCACTGGGACAAACCCCAGTTGACGCGAATTGCCTGATATAACTAAATAAACTAATCTGAAAAAGCTAGAAATTTGAATAACTGGGTCCCCAAACTATGAGGACTCACCACTATTAAGATGTAGATAGGGATGCTCTAGGACAATCATGCTGCTAGAACTGATCACCTGAACCTACATTATGAGATAATGTAGCACATAGATATATATGTGGATCAGTACTTTTGGAATGTACTGAGCATGTGGGGGTGAATGCATAAGTAAAACAATATATCAATATTTACATGTACTCATAAAATAATGCATGCTAAATGTAAATGGCTCACATTAGCTTTAATAGCTGAAAACTAAAAATCATAAATCATGAACAATAAAGCATACTGTATAATTTTTGTGAGCCATAACATTTAGTTCTAAAAGCTGTACTAGTAATTTGTTTTAAATTTATGCAAGCTAAGTGTAAAAAGACTCACCTTTGTATCTGTTAACTAAAAGCTAAAATCTCATGGCTAATGACTTATGTAAAACAATATCTGAATAAAATCGTGAGCATTTACACTTAGTTTCTATAAGCTTTTTTGTTATTCTTTTCTATTAGGGTTACTCTTTTTTGTGGGGAGGTTCTTCTAACCGACATACACTATGTGAGTTATCATAGTGTCCAACGTCTAGTTCCCTTATGGGAAAATCTCACATTGGGGAGAGGTTTCATACTCTTGCCAAGGAGTATAACCTAATCTAAGTGATCACATCTGTAACTGTCATCAATATAGAAATAGAAATAATCTGAATAATTTGTACCTATGTTGGCTCGTAGTTTTGGGGTATGTAAACATACCCAACTCGGTGCTAAATACTACTCCCTTTAAATTTGTATGCTTATTCTATAGGAAATCCACTTTAAAAGATAGCATAAGGGTTTTTAATGAAAATCAGTTATGCATTTGTCAGTTTTAAACTGTAACCAAAACTAATCTATTTTCTGTAAACT
Source organism: Capsicum baccatum var. pendulum (assembly GCA_030864225.1). Taxonomy (NCBI): domain Eukaryota; kingdom Viridiplantae; phylum Streptophyta; class Magnoliopsida; order Solanales; family Solanaceae; genus Capsicum; species Capsicum baccatum. Next base: position 198,325,489 of record CM061561.1, read on the forward strand.
GTAATAAAACTGTAATGTAGATTCCATATCTAAGCTTAGGATCAAAAGATCAAATCTTTCTCAAAATCTGACTATAAGCTAGTCATAGGGTGCTTAACAGAACAATCTTCTCAAAATATCAATACTTAACTTAGGGCTTAAAACTCATGCTTTAAATTCATATCAAATCATAACAAAGTTCATGCTCAATAATCAAAATCTTGAAATTCTTGCATAATTCTAGTCAAGATAGTGAAATTCAACTCTCAATGTATATAAAATAACTTCACACACATAAATATGCAAAAGTAGAGATGCAATTCAATATTTAATCACTTGTAACATCAACATCTTCAAATAATGATAGTTGGGCATAAACCCTAGACTGTAAATCATATAATTTCATGTAAATTCAACTTGAAAAAATAGTTTTGGGCACAAGGATGAAAGAAGTATCCTTGTTCATAACCCCACATACCTTGCTTGATGAATTGAATTTACAAGCTTGAACTTTTGAATCTCTAATGCTGTTCATGAAGCTTCTTCTTAAAGTTCTTAAACTCGGAACTTTGGATTATAGGATTTCTTGGAGTAGGAGTTATGAAATTATTCTTGATTCTTTGAGCTAGGATTTTTGTTCTTGGAGAATAAAAAGATGAACAATGAAGCATCTATGCTATTTGGGGCTAAAATTATGTGTTTTGGGCGAATTTTGGTGAGGGTAAATGACTCAATTGCCCCCATAAACCCATTATTTAACAATATAATAACTGGGTACCAATGCAATCAGTGACGAGTCTGTAAGACCCCACAAAATTTTAATCTTAACTTATTCCTTTAAAGCTTAAAAAGAGGTCCCAGACTTAGAAATTTCAGCCAAGTGTTTATACTTAGAATTATTTTATCCTTCATAATTTGGTGATCTTATTTTACGATCCTTATGACCTTAAAATATTGATCCTTGGATTGAATCATGATCAGGTATGTCAATAGGTTACTTTGGGTGAGTTTCAGATTTTTCGAACCTCGTTTGCATCAAATTGAAGTGACCAAAATAGTGGATCGACGCAATGTTGACGCATCGTGTCTCCCATCACATCGATGAATAATTTTCCCCAGCTTTCAGTGCAATTTCAGTGAACCAACACGAACTCGACGCATTGCGTTGGTCAACACATTGATTCCATCAACGCGGCGCATCGCTCAATGCGTCACTGGACATGTTTTCAGTCATTAAAACTCCATATCCAGAGGGGTATTTGGGTTATTTTCCCATCCTTAATCATCCCCAAAAACACTTAACCTACTCTAAAGGAAAAATCTCTCATTCTCTCTCAAATTCATTCAAGAACAAACCCTAGGGCATTTAAATTTCAAGACCAATCTTCAAGAACACACCATCAATCTTCACGAATTTACTTACCAAGGTATGTTAGATGTTCATCCAAAGATTTTCTTCCATTCTTGGAGTTCAAGAACCTCTTTTAAAAATTTAAGATGATTGTTTTCATGAATTTCATGTTGAATTAAATTATATTCATGATTATGATTTTATTTGGGTTCTAACCTATGATTAATTACAATATTCATGTGAATTAAACAGCATGTGTGTAGTATTATGTATTTTTATGTTGGAAACCCTTGAATTTGTGAGTTTGGAATTGTGATCATGATGCTTGTACGTTAACTATTATTATGTGCATAAACTATGTTCCCCAAGTGTTTGATATAATTTCCATGAGAGTTAAATAGTGAATCATGACATAATAGCATGTGTACAAATTTATTCCATGCAAGTGTTTGCTAAAAGGCCGCGATGAATGAATTGTGAAAGAGTGACTATTCATCATGTTTTCAAGATTATGCTATGTTTTTACTATCTATGCTATCGAGTCTTGGGGGTATTCAATAACCAAAATCTAGCTGCTTACCTAGAATTATAGTAGCTTCAGAATAGTCTCTGTGATATCACATACAGTAGTACTTAGTCAGTTATAGAACTCAGTGTATTCAGTCAGATAGCAGAACTCAGTCTAGTTCAGTTAGTTAACACGAATAGTAACAGTTCAGAATATCCTAGTATAGCTTAGAAATAAGTTTAGGGTATATTCAGTTGGGAGTATAATTCAGCACTAAGTGAACCTAAGGATGAGGGCTCACATTCAAGTAGAGGGTGTGACCCTTAGAAGCAGTCCTTACGTTCTAGAACTACGTAGCCAGCATAGGTTGAGACTCAATCTGCCAGTTGAGGGTTGATGAGGTATTTTACCTATCAGTTTAGGGTACCACCATTCTCATTAAGGGCACCTACAAGATAAGAGTGACTCAGCACTTGTCTTTACCCGTGGCACCATACTGATACCCTTCCAAATGGGGTTACAGGTTGGACCCCAATTAGTTATGAGAGGGGCATGTCGGTTAGATGATTACCTCCCATAGTTTCAGTTTCAATCTTAGTATAGAACTCAGTTTAGTTCTACAGAACCAAGACTGTCAGACACAGTCACCCAGCTCAGCAAAGACTCAGTTCAGTTCCATAGAATTAGGACTCTCAGAAATAGTCACTCAGTTAACAGTAATACAGTATCAGTAACTCAAATATTAGTCATTCAGTTTTCAGAACTCATTATCTAGTGTTAATATGATTTCAGTTACAGTATACGTAGTTATGTGCATAGCATTACATAATCAGTACGTACAACATCTTCAGATATACATGTACTCTCATTCAGTTATACTAATATTATTCAGCCAGATATTGTTTATGCATATGAACCTATGTATTCAGCCTTACCTCATCTAGCATACTAGTACATTCAAAGTACAGACGCATACTCTTTCTTTTGTGCTATGGTATCTTATATCATAGGTTTAGACAGATGGGCTCTTGATCATACTTAGCAGCCCAATTTATCAGCAGTGGGCTTAGTGGTGAGTCCTCATAGTTTGAGGAAATAGTTGTTATTTCAGTATATGTTTAGTAGTCAGAGTTATTTGGGAGCTTAGCCTATCAACTCCACCTTCAGATAGTTAGACGCTTTTGGGCTAGATTATTTCAGACAGACCATTAATTTTCAATATTTAAGCTATCAGTATTCAGTATTTATTTCTCATTTATGAACCTTATTTTAGATTCAACCTAATTTTTGTATTATTATAGTGTTACTATTTAGTGATTTGTAGCAAGTACTAGTCATGGGTTAGCTTGTTGTCCTTTGGGATTATGAGCACTGTGTGATGTCTGGGGTGCAGACTCGGGGCGTTACAAACATCACTCACTTCAATGTGATTAGTGATGCATTGTGTTACCTACCCGATGTTGCCACCGATGCGACGTGTCTACATCGCGTCGATGTTCTATTTTGGCTAACCAAACATCCCCTAAACCTTCTCTAAAAATTCCGAAACTCACCCCATTGATACTATGGACTACCCTGATCATGACATAACTTATAAATTAAAATTCCAAGGTCAAGAACAAAATCATCAAAGTTTAGACCCCAAAAATGATACTAAGTCTCCAACACTTAGCTAAAATTTTAGGTCGTAAGTCTCAGGTGTGCCTCTTTTGAGCTGAATTGAGCTAGAAAAAATACAGGGTATTATAATATCTTTTCCTTGAGAATATTCTTCCTCGAATAAGACCAGTTAAATTGAGGATATTGAGGATATTGAGGAACTGAGACTATGTATTGGCATGCACAACTAAAACAAAATAGAACAACTTAATCTAAAACATAATGAGCGTCTGAACTAATCTATGAGTGTATAAATTCACATAAAGATAACTATATGGTTGAAACTGAGACTGGAAAAAGAACTGAGTTAAGGAAGATTGTTACCTTAGGCTGGATCTGAGTTTGTGGAGAATAGGTTAGGTACTTGATTTGCATGTCTGCTTCTGTTTCCTAATTGGCACCCTCAACAGACTGATTTTGACACAGAACTATGACCAAGGGAACTTCTTTGCTCCATAGTCTACGGATTTGGTAATCAAGAATCTCTACTGGGACTTTTTTGTATAAAAGGCTATTCTGAATATCTGTCCTTTCTAGAGGGACTACAATAGCTATATCGTCCATACACTTCTTCAATAAGGACACATGAAAGGTAAATTGATGATAAGTCTTCAGGTAGCTCAAGCTCATACGTTACCTTCCCCACATGACTCAATATCCTGTAGGGACCCACATATTGGGGACTAAGCTTTCCTCTTTTTCCAAATCTCTTCACCCCATTCATGGGTAAAATCTTTAAGTAAACAAAATCATCTACTTTAAATTCAAGATCACTCTTTCTCACGTCTACATAAGATTTCTGTCGACTCTGAGCTGCCTTCAATATTTCTCGAATGAGTCGGACTTTCTCCATTGCTTCAAATACCATATTTGGTCCTACAAAGCGGCCTCACCCACTTTAAACTAACCTATAGGTGAATTGCATCTTCTTCCATAAAGAGCCTCAAACGGGGCCATCTGAATACTAGAATTGTAATTGTTATTGTATGCAAACTCGATCAACGACAAATGGCAATCCCAACTGCCTTTTAAGTCTAGAACACATGACCTCAACATATCCTCTAAGGTTTGAATGGTTCTCTCTACCTGACCATCTTTCTGCTGGTGAAAAGCTAAACTGAAATGAACTTGGGTACCAAGACCCTTCTGTAAGGCTTTCCAAAACTGAGAGGTAAACTGAGTACCCCTATCTGAGATGATGGACAAGGAAACTCCATATAATCTAAACAACTCTCTAATATACATCTTAGCATAATCCTTAGCTATGAAGGACGTATTAACTAGCAAGAAGTGGGTGGATTTGGTCAATCTGTCTACAATAACCCAAATCGAATCATGTTGTCGATGAGAATGGGGTAATCCTATCATAAAGTCAATTTTTACCTCTTACTACTTCCAAGTGGGTAAACCAAACTCCTATAATGTGCCACCAGGTATTTGGTGCTCTACCTTAACCTATTGACATGTTGTACACTTGGCCACAATTTCTGCAATGTCTCTCTTCATACCTTTCCACTAATTGACTTCCCGCAAATCATGGTATATCTTGGTGGCTCTTAGGTGAATGGAGTAATGCGCACCATGAACTTCTACCATAATACACTTCCTAAAATCATCAATGCATGGCACACACAATTTACTCTGGTACCTCAACACACCATCTCCCCTTTGGGAGAAAACCCTACCTTTTGGTCTTTAACTGACACCTTCAGTTTGACCAAACTAAAGTCCTTATCCTGCTTCAATTCACATCAAAAACTAGAAAAGATTCTAAACTACTCTGAACCCAAACATTCCCCTCAACTGAGTCAACCAACCTCACCCCCAGTCTAGCTAACCAATGAACTTCGTGAACTAATTCTCTCCTATCATTCTCCACATAAACAACACTACCCATCTATAGTCTACTAAGGGCGTCTTCCACAATATTGGCCTTGCCCGAATGATACAAAACACTCATGTCATAATCTTTCAAAAATTCTATCCACCTTCTCTGATGAAGATTTAACTCTCTCTGTGTAAACACATACTGCAAAAAATTGTGGTCTATAAATATATCAACATGCACCTCATAAAGATAGTGCCTCCAGATTTTCAAAACAAACATAATAGCACCTAATTCAAGATCATAAGTCGGATAGTTCTTTTTGTGAGGCTTAAACTGTCTAGAGGCATAGGGTATGACTACTCATCTGCATCAGAACATAACCCAGACAAACTCTAAAAGCATCACAATAGACAATGAATCCATCTGTACCATTAGGTAATTCTTAAACTTGGGCTGAACTGAGTCAAGCCTTCAACTCTTGAAAACTCTTCTCACAAGAATTTGACCACAGAAACTTAACTTTCTTCTTGGTCAATCTGGGAATAGGGGATATAATGGATGAAATCCCCTCAATAAAATATCTGTAATAGCCAGCTAAACCCAAGAAACTCCTAATGTCTAATGGAGAAATGGGTCTAGTCCAGTTTCTCACTGCTTCGATCTTTTAAGGATCAACTTCAATTCCATCACCAAAAATGATATGACCGAGGAAAGCTACTGACCTTAGCTAAAATTCATACTTACTAAATTTAGCGAACAACTGGTGGTCTCTAAGAGTTTGTAACATAATTCTAAGATGGTCTACATGCTCATTCTCACTACGAGAATACACAAGAATATTATCAATAAAGACTATGACAAACATGTCTAGGTACTATTTGAACACTCGATTCATCAAATCCATGAAGGCTGTTGGGCATTGTTAGCCCAAAGGAATACACATTACCTTACTATAAGTTGATGATAACTAGATCTAAGGTCTATCTTGGAGAAGTAACTTGCACCTCAGAGTTGATCAAATAAGTCATTATTTCTAGGGAGAGGACATTTGTTTTTTACTGTGAATTTATTCAGCTGACGATAGTCAATGCACATTTACAAATAACCATCTTTCTTATGTATGAATAGGATGGGAGCGCCCCATGAAGAAACACTGGACCTTATGAAACCTTTATTTAAGAAGTATTTAAGCTGCTCTTTTAACTCCTTAATCACGGTTGGAGCCAGACGATAGGAGGAATAGAGATGGGCTGAGTATCTGGAAGAAGGTCAATACTAAATTTTATTTCCCTATCGGGAGGTACCCCTGGCAAATCTATGAGAAAAACTTTAGGAAACTCATTGACTATACGGACTGATTGAACTGTTGGAGCCTCTGACTGGGTGTCTTTGACTCGAACTAGATGATAGATGAACCCTTTTGATATCAACTTTCTGGCTTTGAGATAGGATATAAAATAACTCTTGGGAGACACTGAATTACCCTCCCACTCAAAGGCTGGCTTATTAGGAAACTAAAACTTCACTACTCGAGTTCAACAATCTATAGATGCATAACAGTAATATAGCCAATCCATACCAAGAATAATATTAAAATCGACCATATCTAACTCTATTAAGTCTGCTAATATGATATTATGAAGGAAAGTGATAGGACACTTTCTATAGATCTGCTTGGCAATAACTGACTCACCCATAGGGGTAGAAACTAAGAAGGGCTTAAGGAGTTTTTCAGGACCTACTTCAAAATTTACTGCAACTAATGGGGTTACATAAAAGAGATTCGACCCGGGGTCTAACAAAATATAAACATCATGATGAAAGACACGAAGCATACCAGTAGCAACATCTAATGAACTCTCCTACTTCAAATAGGATGGTATTGCATAAAACTAATTCTGGTACTAACCGCCATCGGTACTAGATAATGCGCCTGAGGAAGGACTGGGCGACCTAAAGGAGCTGGTGCGCTAGTAGCCTGATTCTGGGGATGAACATACCTATTTCCCTGCTTAGCATTCAGAAACTCTTGATTCCATAACCCAATTTACCACAATAATAACAACTATTCTATTCCAACAAACACTCACCAAGATGATTCTTACATCACTTAGCACATAAAGGATAACTATGTTTTCTACTCACATTATTCTAAGACCTAGACATAAAAGTTTTACCCCTCTTCTTATATCTACCTCCAGGGGCGGGAGTGCTGGCTGAAGATGGTGCTGGCATAGACGAGCGGCCCAAAAATTGTAAATGATTTCCCCTCCAAACTTTGTCTAGCTATATTCATACTACCCAATTCTAGTCTTCTTATTTCCCCTTCAACTTTTCTGCCTTAATTTGTTGAGAATAAATCATCAACCTAGCAAGATCCATATCCCTAATAAGCATGGTAGTCCTACACACCTGGACTACCAAAACAGATACACCAGTAACAAACTTACTCATACTCGACCTAGGGTCAGACATCTTGTCAGAGGCATACTTAGACAACTGATTGAACTTAAGATAGTACTCTTTCACTATCATCAAGCCCTACCTCAGGTTCACAAACTCCTCTACCTTAGCTTTCCTTAATTCATGCAGAAAGAACCTTTCTAGAAATGCATCCTGAAAGACGTGCCAATTCATAGGAGTTGCATTCTCACCTCTACCATTCTTCCACAAAACTACCCAATCATATACCACATCCTTTAGCCTATAGGATGCCAACTCTACACTCTCCTCCTTAGTGACATGCATAATCTGGGTGATATTTCTAACCTCATCTAAGTAAAGTTGTAGGTCCTCACCCTCTTTTTACCCAAAAAACTCAGGTGAATTCATTAACATAATGTCATGAATTTTGGCTACTGCAAAATCATTATTCTGCTAAAGAAGGACTGCCACCTGATGGTTGCCCTAAATATTGGCAGTCATAGCTTGGGCCAACGCTTGAAAGGCAGCCTGAAATTCAACATGGGATAAATTCTCATTTAGAGGATCAGTGAACTAGGGTGGTTGGTTATCATTTCTATGTGCATTTGCTCGGCGAGGAGGCATATTCAACTATCACATAAGAGCATGAGTTAAAAGAAGATAGAGACACAGTAAGCACAAAAGATCATGAAAGAAAAGAATGATTTCCTAAAACATCCCATAGCCTCCCGCTTATAAATATGGCATGCTTCACATCCATGATCAAGACTCTACGTAATGTGTATTGTCTGACTCCCTAGGACTATTTAAACCTTAAACTCTAATACCAAGTTTGTAACGCCCTGAAAATAGGTCCCAAAATGTCACATGATGCTCCAAACTACAAGTAGTCCTGAGCTAATAGTGAAAGACTATTACTCATTCTAAAAACCCAAGTTAAAATAATATAAGAATTTGGTATGAGTTCAACTAAACATAATGTTTAGAAATACTTAACTAGGAATCTGAAACAACCAACATAGAAAAACTGAAATGTATCTAATAGTTGGACAAGCCTCTAATACTACTACTAGAGATTCACTGGGATAGGACCCCAGCTAACTTGAACTGCGTGATATAACTAAATAAACTAATCTAAAAAGGCTAGAAATCTAAATAATTGGGTCCCCGAACTATGAGAACTCACAACTATAGGGATGTAGATAAGGATGGTCTGGGTCAATCACGCTATTGGAACTAAGCACCTGAACCTACATTATGAGACAACGTAGCACATACATATATATGTGAATCAGTACTTTTGGATTGTATAATAAGGGGCTCAGATTTTGAAAAATTCAACTAAGTGTTAAGACATAGAATCATTTTTAGCCTTCGTAATTGGATAATCTTATTTTCGATCCTTACAAACTTAGATTTTTAATTTTTAAATTGATTCATGATTAGGGATGTCAATAGGTCATTTTGGATGAGTTTCAGAATTTTTGAACATCGTTTGGGTCATGTTTGGATGACCAAGACACCAAGCCAACGTGATCTCAATGCATTGTAATAGATATTGCATCGACAGCATCCACACAACACGAAGGCCATCACGTCAATACCATCGATCTGGTGTGGTGCCTACTGCAGTGCTGGGCATATTTTGCTCAATAATTTTTTACTTTTCAAGGGCAATTAGGTCCTTTTTCTCTCACTCAATTCAGCTAAAACACGAAATTAAACCCTAAAAGACAAAATACATTTATTATTCACAAAATTCTCTCAAGAAGTAAACCCTAGTTCATTAATATCAAGATCAGGTTCCAAGAAATCCACAACAATATTCACGAATTCCATCACTCAGGTATGTTAGGTGTTCATCCTTGGGATTCCTTCCACCCTTGGAGTTCAAGAATCCTTTTTAAAACTACAAGTTAATAGATTCATGATTTACATCTACAAATTAGGTTGTATTCATGTTTGGGTTGTAACATGGTTTTTAATTCAATATTCAACTATAAGTTTCATGAACATAAGATAGCATGTATGTTGATTGATGTAATTCCCATGTCAAAACCCTTGAAATTGCAAGTTTAAGTTGTAGTCATGATGCTTATGTGTTGTTCATTATTATGCGCATTAATTATGCACCCTAAGTATTTGATAGAATGTCCATGTGAACTGAATACTGTAATCATGACATGTTAGCATGTGTTCTCATTCATGTACAAGTTCATGACCTCCAAGTGTTTGACAAAATGTCTCAGTGATTGAATTGTGAACAATTGAATATTTCTATGCTTTCAAAATTTCCTACATTTTATTATTGATTCTATTGAGTCCTGGGGGCATGTATTACCCAAATTTTAGTTGTTTACTTAGTTCCAGTAGTTATAGAATAAATCAAGTAAAGGTTAAGAACCGTAGAACTCAGTTAGTTAACAGAACTCAATAAAGTTAATCCATTATAGTTAGTCAACATGATCAGTGTCATTTCAGTCAATCCTAGTATAGTCTAGTAATTATTTTAGTGTCAATTTAGTTGGGAATAGGATTCAGCACCAAGCAAACCCAGGGATAGGGTCGTTCCTGCCAGGAGAGGGTTTGACCCTTAGTTACAGTCCCTGTATTACAGAACTTTATAGCCAGCGCAGGGTACGCCATCCTCTTGCCAGACTAGGGTTGACGCAATCATATTACATATTTTATGGGTATTCTTACCAAAATATGGTTGACCTAGCATTGTTAGTATCCCGTGGCAAGCTGCTAATACCCTTCCAACTGGGGTCATAGGTTAGACCCCAAATTAGTCTATATCGGGGTAAGTCAGTTAGATGAACACTCCCACAGTTACAGTTTCAATCTCAGTATTCAGTAAAGAACTCAGGAAGTTCTACAGATCCATGGCTATCAGTTACAAGTTACTCAGCTATTAGAATTCAGCACGCAATTTTAGTATAATCTTAAATACATGTTGTATATCTATATGTGTAGTATTGAATGTTTTGTATGTCAGTGGTTACAGTTTTGCATGTACTCTCGTCCAGTTACTTTATAAAGTTTATTTAGTTAGTGATTAGCTCATGCAAATGAACCCATGTATATCAGCCTTACCTCACTTAGTATACCTGTACATTCCACGTACTGATGCATACTCTTTATTTGTGCTATGATGTCTCATATCAGAGGTTTGAATGCTCAGGTTCCTGAACGTACTTAGAAGTTCAGGCTATCAGCAGTAGTTATAGTGGTAAGTCCTCATATTTTGAGGATATAGTTTACTTATTTCAATATTTCAGCAGTTCAGTAGTTATTTCAGTCAGTGTTAGTTGGCTATTTGTCCTATCAACTTCATATATAGACAGTTAGAGCCTTTCAGACTAGCATTTCCAGTTATTCAATTTTAAGATATTATTATCAGTTATACTTAATTACTATTATTTCAGTATTTTGAGAACCTTATGGCATTTTTAGATTCCTTTCGCATATATATTTCAATATTATATTTAGTGCTCACAGCAGGTACCAGTCATGGGTTAGCTTGTGGTTCTTTGGGGTCGTAAGCATCATGTGATGCCCAGCGTGGAGTCTTGGAGCATTACAAACTTTATATCAGAGCCTAAGGTTCTAAAGCTTCCTAGAGAGTCTAAAAGCCACGTCAAGTAGAGTCTTGTGCATGGGTTGTAGTGCACCACACTTATGGACGAGAGGCTATAAGGTATTATAGGGGAAAAATTCCCTTCTTTCAATGTTCGTATCATGCGAGTGAGCAAGAGATCAAGTTATACTCTCTGTCTAATCTAACTTTTCCTTCTATTTACAAAACATGCCTTCTAAAAATACCAATGGAAGAAGAACTGGGAACCAGCCAACACCTCCGCCCATTCAGGAAGATCCCCTGAATGAGAACATTTCTCACGCAGAATTCAAAGCATCTTTCACCACTCTATCCCATTCTGTGGCAGCTCAAAATGAATGCCCAGATACTATTTAGGCTAACCCAGTAGCTAATATTGCTGCAGCTTGAATTTGGGACTTCACCCAAATAAACCCTCCTTTATTTTCAATGTCTAAGTCTGAAGAAGACCCATAGGAATTCCTTGACATGGTGAAGAAGGTCACAGACATTATCAAGGTAACCTCTAGTGAGAGTGCTGAGTTAGCTACCTATCAGTTGTAGGATGTGGTTCATACATGGTTTAAGTAATGAAAAGAAGATTGGGGCACAGATATAAGGCCTATAGAATGGGAGGATTTCGCTATTGCCTTTCTAGATAGGTTCTTCCCATTGGAGTTAATGGAAGCTAAGGTTTTAGAGTTTATTAACTTGAAGCAGGGCAGCATGACAGTGAAGGAGTATTCTCTCAGGTTTACTCAGTTGGCTAGGTATGCTCCCCATGTGGTAGCTGATAGCAGGTCTAAGATGAGCAAGTTCATGGCTGGTATGTATAAAAATATGGTCAAGGAGTGTAGGATCACAACTCTAATTAAGAAGATGGACTTGGCTAGGTTGATGGTCCATGCTCAACAGATTGAGGAATAGAAGACTAAGGGGAAATGGAGGGAGAATAAGAAGGCTAGAGCAGTTAGCTTCAACTTCACTCAGCCTAATTTGGAGGGACATAATTGTCCTCAATTCTACCCAAAATCTTCAGTCCCAGCTCCATCCTTAGCCAATTCTCTAGTGCCTAAATTCAGAAATGGCAATAAGGATAGGGCGTCAAGCTCTAAATCTCAAGGTAGTGTTAGCAGTGCTCGAACAAATCCTCTCTTCTAGAAATATGGCAGAAATCATCAGGATGTGTTTAGGGTTGGAAGCAACATGTGTTTCGAGTGTGGTAAGCTAGGTCATAAAATTAGAGAGTGTCCTCAGGTGGGTTCACAGAGTCAGCATAATCTTTCTCCAGCTCAGTCTAGTCGCCCATCTTAGCAGGGTGCAAATTTTATTGCCACCAGTGGGCAATTCCCAAATAGTCTTTATGTACTCCAGTCCCAACAAGATCAGGAAATTTCTCCTGATGTGGTCACGTGTATGTTATAAGTTTACGATTAACATATTTATGCTTTGTTATATCTAATAGACTCTCTATCTTTTGTAACTCCATATATAGCTGTCAACTTTGGAGTCAGTCCCAAAATCCTAACAGAGCCTTTCTCAGTCTCTACCCTAGTAGGTAAGTCTATCTTATCCCGGCAGGTATACAGGAACTGTCCGATTATGGTGTCTCAGAAAGTTACTTCAGAAGATTTAGTAGAGTTAGAGATGATGAATTTTGACATCATTCTCAGCATGGATTGGCTCTATTCATTCTATGCCTTAGTTTATTGTAGAAATAGAGTTGTCTATTTTTAATTCCCAAACAAACCTGTCCTAGAATTGAGAGGTACTACCACAACGCTTAAGGGCTAATTTGTTTCATACCTTAGAGAAAGAAAAATGATATCCAAGGGGTGTGTCTATCATTTGGTGCAAGTCAAAGACTCTATTTCTAAGACTCCTAATCTTTAGTCACTTTCAGTTGCAAGTGAATTTCTAGATATGTTTCCTAATGATCTCCCTAGAATTCCTCTCGAAAGGAAAATTGACTTTGGAATAGACCTTTTTCCTCATACTCAGCCTATTTTTATTCTTCCATATAGAATGGATCCAATTGAATTTAAGGAGTTGAAAGAACAGTTAAAGGACCTTTTAGTCAAAGGATTTATCAGGCCCAGCGTATCCCTTTGGGGTGCACCAGATCTATTCATGGGAAAAAAGATGGTTCTCTTAGAATATGTATAGAGTACCATCAGCTAAACAAAGTCATAATCAATAATAAGTACCCACTTCCTAAAATTGATGACTTGTTTGACCAACTTCAGGTGCCAGTTAATTTTCTAAGATAGACCTCAGATCAGGATATCATCAGCTCAGATTTAGAGAATGTGACATTCTAAAAACAGCTTTCAAAACTCAGTATGGTCACTTCAAATTCCTAGTCATGTCATTTGGTCTTACCAAACCCCAAGCAGATTTCATGGACTTGAAAACTATGTGTTCAAGCAGTACTTGGACATGTTCGTCATAGTCTTTATCGATGACATTCTTGTCTACTCCAGTAGTGAAAATGACCATGTAGACCATCTCAAAATAGTATTACAGACTCTCAGAGACCATCAATTATTTGCTAAATTCAGTAAATACGAATTTTGGCTAAAGTTAGTAAATTTCCTTGGTCATATTGTTGACAATGATGGATTTAGAGTTGATCCTCAAAACACTAAAACAGTGAGAAATTGGCCCAAACCCATCTCTCCATCAGATATTAAGAATTTCTTAGGTTTGGATGGCTATTATCGATGGTTTGTTGAAGGATTTTCATATATTGTATCCCCCATGTCCATATTAACTCTGAAGAAAGTTAAGTTTCAATGGTCAGATTCTTGTGAGAAGAGTTTTTAAGAGTTGAATACTCGACTCACTACAGCCCTAGTTTTGACTTTACCAATAGTTCAGGCAAATTTATTGTATATTGTGATGCTTCAAGAGTTGTCTTAGGGTGTGTTTTGATGCAGAGGGATAAGGTTGTGTCCTATGCCTCTCGACAGTTTAAGCCCCATGAAAAGAATTATCCCACTCATGATTTTGAATTAGCAGTTGTTATATTTGCCTTAAATATTTGGAGGCACTATTTGTAGGGTTGCATGTTTTTGTATTCACAGATCACAAAAGTCTGCAGTATGTGCTTTCACAGAAAGACCTGAACTTGCATCAGAAAAGGTAGTTAGAGTTGTTGAAAGACTATGACATGAGTGTTTTGTATCATCCGGTAAAGGCCAATGTAGTGGAAGATTCCCATAAATAGGTTGTCCATGGGTAGCGTTTCTCACGTTGAGGATGGTAGGAAGAAGTTAGTTCAGGAAGTTGATGACCACTTAACTTTGATTGATTTTATGTATAATAACAGCTATCATTTCATTATTTAGATTGCTCCATTTGGGGATCTTTATGGGATAAGATATAGATCTCTCATTGATTGGTTTGAGGAAGGTGAGGTTGTGGTAGTAGTGCCTGAATTGGTGTTTGATGCCTTAGAGAAAGTGCAGTTGATCAAGGAGAGGCTTAAGACAGCCCAGAGCCGACAAAAATCTTATGTAGATATGAGAAGGAAAGATTTTGAATTTGAGATTGGTGATTATGTGTATTTAAAAATCTCTTCCATGAAGGGGGTAAAGAGATTCGGAAAGAAGGGGAAGCTTAGTCCCTAATATGTTGTTCCTTATAGGATTCTGAGTTATTTTGGTAAGGTAGTTTATGATCTTGAGTTACCTGCAGACTTAGCATCAGTGCACCTAGTATTCCATGTCTCCTTACTAAATAGTGAATAGGTAACCCAATAATTATAGTCCCTATAGAGAGTGTAGATGTTCAAAATAGTCTCTAATATAAGGAAGTCCCAGTCAAAATCCTAGATCATCAGATTCGCAGACTAAGGAACAAAGAAATTCCTTTGGTCAAATTTTTTTGGCGGAATCATTCCATTGAGAGAGCTACTTGGAAAGCCGAGGTAGACATGCGGACCAAGTAGCGTCACCTCTTCTCCGCAAACTCAGACTCAGCACAAGGTAACAGCCTAGCTTAGATTTAATATATTCCATACTCAGTTACAGCTGCATAACATTCTAATATCATTCATGTATTCATGAAACAGTTTAGTCATGTATGATGTCTCCAGAATTCAATCATGTTTTAGTTATGCATGTCAATGTAAGTACAGTTCCTCAGTTTTATTTAGTTCAGTCAGTCTCATTCGAAGATGAATGTTCCCAAGGGGGAGATATTGTAAGATCCCATAAAATTTCTAGTTCAATTTAGTCCTATATAGCTTGTAATAAGGGGTCCTAGACTTAGAAAAATTCAGCTAAGTTTTAAGACTTAGAATCAGTTTTAGCCTTCATAATTTGATGATCATAGTTTTGATCCTTACGATCTTAGATTGTCATATTTTAAATTGATTCATGATCAGGGATGTCAATAGGTCATCTTGGGTATGTTTTAGAATTTTTGGACATCGTTTGGGTGATGTTTGGATGATTAAAACAACAAGCCAATGTGATCTCTTTGCGTAGAATTGGCTATCACGTTGAAACCATCAGCTCGATACATCGGTCATCATGTTGACACTATTGACGTGATGCGGTGCTTGCCACGTCACTGGGTATATTTTGTTTATTAAATTCTGAATTTCCAAAGGCAATTAGGTCCTTTTCCGCTCACCCAATTCAGCCAAAACACAAAGTTAAACGCCCCAAAGGGCAAAATGCATTTTTTATTCACAAAATCCTCTCAAGAATTAAATCCTAGTTCATTAATATCAAGATCAAGTTCCAAGAAATCCCCAACAATCTTCATGAATTCTATATCTCAGGTATGTTAGGTGTTCATCCTTGGGATTCCTTCCACCCTTGGAGTTCAAGAACCTTTTTTAAAACTACAAGTTAATAGATTTATGATTTACATGCGCAAATTGGGTTGTATTCATGTTTGGGTTGTTACATGGGTTTCAATTCAAGATTTAATTATAAGTTTCATGAACATAAGATAGTATGTATGTTGATTGATGTAAATCCCATGTCAAAATCCTTGAAATTGAAAGTTTAAGTTGTAGTCATAATGCTTATGTGTTGTTCATTATAATCTGCATTAATTATGCTCCTCAAGTGTTTGATAGAATGTCCATGTGAATTGAATAGTGTAATCATGACATGTTAGTATATGTTCTCATTCATGTAGAGTTCATGACCTCCAAGTGTTTGACAAAATGTCTCAGTGATTGAATTATGAACAATTGACTATTGCTATACTTTCATGGTTTGCTACGTTTTATTATTGATGCTATCAAGTACTGGGGGTATTTATTACCCAAAATCCAGCTATTTACTTAGTTGCAGTAGTTACAGAATATTCCCAGTAAAGGTTAAGAATCATAGTACTCAATCAATTAACAAAACTCAGTGAACTCAGTCCAGTACAGTCAGTCAACACGATTAGTGCAAGTTTAGTCTAGCCTAGTACAGTCTAGTAATCAGCTAAGTGTCGATTTAGTTGGGAGTAGAATTCAGCACTGAGCAAACCCAAGTATTGGGCATTCCTGCCAGTAGAAGGTTTGACCCTTAGTAGCAGCCCCTGTATTATAGAACTATGTAGCCAGCATAGGGTAAGTCATCATCCTAACAGACTAGGGTTGAAGCAATCATATATATACTTCATGAGTCTTCCTCTAGATTAGGGTTGACCCAGCATTGTTAGTATCCCATGGAAAGGTGCTAAAACCCTTCCAACTGGGGTCATAGGTTGGACCCCAAATCAGTCTATATTGGGTTATTCCAGTTAGATGAACACTCCCACAGTTACTGTTTCAATCTCAGTATTCAGTAAAGAACTCAGACAGTTCTACAGAACCATGGCTATCAGTTATCAGTTACTCGGCCATTAGAATTCAGCACTCAATTTTAGTATATTCTCAAATACACGATGTATATCTATATGCACAATATAGCATGTTCAATATGTTTAGTGGTTATAGTCTTGCATGTACTCTCATCCAGTTACTTCATGATGTTTATTCAGTAGGTTATTAGCTCATTCATCTGAACCCATGTATATCAGCCTTACCTCACTTAGCATACCAGTACATTCCACATACTGATGCATACTCTTTCTTTATGATATGATATCTTATATCAGAGTTTCATATGCTTAGATTCCTGACTGTACTTAGCAGCTCAGGCTATCAGTAGCAGTATAGTGGAGAGTCCTTATATTTTGAGGATAGAGTTTACTAATTTCAGCAGTTCAGTAGTTATTTCAGTCGGAGTTAGCTAGGGGTTTGTCCCATCAACTCCATTTTTAGAAAGTTAGAAGCTTTCAGACTAGCATAGCCAATTATTCACTTTACAAATGTTATTATCAGTTATACTCAATTACTATTATTTCAGTATTTTGTGAACCTTATGGCATTTTCAGATTCCTTCCGCATATATATTTCAATATTATATTAGTACTCACTACAGGTACCATTCATGGGTTAGCTTATGGTCCTATGGGGTAGTAAGCACCGTGTGACACTCAGGGTGCAATCTCGGGGCGTTACACTAAGTCTCTGGTGTGCCTCTTTTGAGCTGAATTGATCTAGAAAGAATATGGGGTATTATACGTACCCCTCTCTTACCTTAACATGTTATTATTAAAGCTAATTTCAAACCCTCCTCACTTAATTTTTATTTTAGTACATAAATCTCAAAAATTAATAAAAACACCAACTTGGCCCATAAACCATTACTAAAATAATGTCTAAAATATCCAAAACTTTGAAAAGTTTCTCAAAATTTGATTGGAACATTGAGAAAATATACCAAATATATGTATTGACTAAAAGTATGTTTCGAACCTATTGGGAATATTAAAACACTAACCCAAGGACATCTCGATCAAAATTGACCATAATCGGGCTTAACATGGTAAAAACTCAATAATCCCTCTAATGACTTAAATTACTTTCGAGCACCTTAAGAATTGGTACTACCCATCCCATTATACTTAATTTACGTATATAACTATCGGGAAAGCAAAAATGCAAAAAGATCACTAAAATTTGCGATAGGACTAGGAGGGTCATTACATAAGATACCAATTAAACAACCATTCATCCCCGAATAGATAAATAAGAGACACGAAGGGAAAACAAGGATTTACCTAAATTGGCAAAAAAATGTGGATACTTTCTAAGTATGTCTGCTTCGGTCTCCCAAGTGGCCTCATCAATAGAATGATTCTTTCACTAGACCTTTACAGACGCAATCTCCTTAGTCCTTAAATTACGGACAATAAAATACCTAGTTGAGCCTATGCATACCCCCACTGCCCAAGACTCAGAAGGTTCAATCAGCATACAACAACACAAGGCATATTCTTCACCCATATATATGCTATACTCCTATACCGGCTGATAAATATAGGTGCATAGTGGTGATAGGCGACGCGCATGCAGGAATGAATAAAAAGTAAACAATAAATATCATAACTCATCATAACTGACCTTATCAGGACTATCATTATCATAATAAACCTCTGATCATGTCAGATATCAAAACATTATCAATAGTACCCTTCGTCCTTGTCGGGTATCAACATATCATCATAATAGTCATTATCGAATAACATAGACTAAAATACTCCTAAAAATAGTCATATCACCATAGAATATCTATCTATTAAATACTTACCAATTACTTAACTACTTTTTATTATCTAACCAACACTTATTATAATAGAATTACTAGCTTGTTAGTCATCACATAACCTCTAGTTATTAGCCAAAACATTATCCTTCACATAATCCTTATTCACGAGATAGCAACCAACCATTATTTATTTAATAGAAAACATTAAACATATAGTCAAGGTTCATCACTAGACCAAAACTGCTATTTATCCACCATTCATTATTATTAACTAATCATCTTATATCTGTTAATCATTACTAGGCAACACATTACTACTTGTCACCTAACCATCTTTTATTAATTGATACCATTCATTATCTAACCATCATTTACCAACTAATCCTTGCTTAACTATTCATTAGTTAACCATTTAGCAACTATTCAAAGTTATTAACTGTAATACCCCATATTTTTGGAATGGACTTTAAAGCGTCTTCCTTATGTTTGTTGACTGTAATCCCATGAATTTATTTTTAATACACATGTCATGATCATAATCCTAGTGTACGAAGTGATTTTGAGGTCAAAAATGTTCATAAGAATCACTTAGAACAAAGTTAAGCTAAGAACCTTTGATTCATCCAAAGTTTGGTATTCGATTCTACAAGGGTCAACTTTAAACAAGTACAAATTTTTATATACGTGGAATTGTATATAATTGAATTGTCTTTCCAAAAATACCAATTTTCCCCTAATCTAATACCCAGAAAAAAGTTATGACTATTTTCGTGAGAAACAGTAAGGTCTCATGATAGGACCGTAATGCGAGGTCTATTCCATATTTTTGGTACTCACGATGCAAGGTCCACTCCACCTTTTTGGGGGTCACACCGCGAGGACTTTTTACACTAGAAAAAGAGGCCAAGGGGCAGTTTTGTCCTTTTCGCTCATTCTCAGTCGTCCAAACACGATTTATAACTCAAAAAAGGGCATTATTTGACAATCTTCTTCAAATCAACTCACGTAAAAACCCTCCCCTTTCACAAGAACAAATTCAAGTTTCTTTCTTGAGAAATTAATGTTCCAAGCTACTAAGTTCAAGAAATCTTCTATTAAGGTATGTTAGATAATCATCCATGGGCCTTTTTCACCCATGGAGTCCAATAATCAAATTTCACATTCAAATTGTGATTTTTAAAGTTATTGTGATTTTAACCATCAAACCCCCTGAATTTTGATTCTATACCATGTTTACATGTAATTGTTGTTGTTATTAATCCCCACACATTTGAATGGTGTCGTTCACTGAGTAAAACCTTAATTGGTGATTTTAGTAGTGAAATCATGCTATTACTATAAATCTTAATCATTCCCATGCTTAGCTTAAATCATGAATTGCAAGTGTTTGATGAAATGCTTACAAGAATGAGTTTTTGAATAAATGCTTAAATATCATGTCCTTAAAGTTTTAGTATGATATTGATATTATCGTTATTGAGCCCTAGGGGTTTGAATATCTAAAATTTAGTTGCTTACCTAGTTTTCAATATTTGTAGAATGATTTCATAAAAGTTTTGAGCCTTATCATTTTAGTTAGTTAACATAAGCAGTAAACATAGTTTAGTCCAGTACCTAGTATCATTCAGTTGAAAGTAGAATTTAGCACCAAGCGAACCTAGGGATGGGGGCTCACCTGCCAGTAGAGGGTGTGACCCTTAGTAGCAATTCCTTTAAGGGTACCTGCCAGTTGAGTGCAACCTTTAGTCCTTTGAGATAACACTTTAATGGATCCACACATCCAGTGTTAGTACTCGTGGCATGGTACTGACACTCTTCCAACTGGGGTCACAGGTTGGACCCCAATTAGCTCATTTGAGGCATGTTAGTTAGATGATAGCTCCTATAGTCTCGGTCTAGTATTCAATTCAGAGTTTATTTTTTAGGCTTTGCTTGACCATAGCCTACAGTTATTAGTTGCCCAATATCATTATTTAAGTATTTTAGTTTACAGACTACCCCTGTATCATGTCATATGCTTGGTCATGCATTCTCAAATTTTATTTCTTCCATGCATACTACACATCATTTCTCTCATGCTTTTTATTTAGTCAGTTATTATTTATGCTTATGAGCCATACATATCAGCCTAACCTCATTTAGCATACCATTACATTCAAAGTATTGACCACATACTCATTTTTTGCGCTATTATGTCTTTATATCATAGGTTTGGAAGCTCAGGTTTCTGACTACACCTAGATATTCTAGCCCACCAGTAGCAATAGCAGTGGTGAGTCTTCATATTCTGAGGACCATTTCTGTTTATTTTAGTTTAGTAGTCAGTCAGAGTTAGTTGGGGACTTGTCTCATCAACTCTACAGCCAATCAATTTAGAGGCTTTCAGACTAGGACAGATGGATATTTAGTTTTCAGTTGTTATTATCAGTTGTTTTATCAGTATTGATTGTATGATTTAGATGTTATAAAACTATAACTCAGTATTGATTTTTTTTAGTTGTTAACAAACTTATGTCATTTTTTAGCTAAGTTTCGTACATATCTTCATCATTTTATTTAGTGCTTACAATAGGTACCAGCTCACGAGTTATCTTGTGGTCCTTTAGGGTTGTAAGCACCGTATGGCTTCTAGGGTTTACCCTTAGGGTGTTAAAAACTTGGTATTAAAGCGTAACGTTTTACAATGTCCTAGGGAGTCTGAAAGCAAAGTTGAGCAGAGTCTTGTACATAAGTGTAAAGTGTGTCACAATTATGGATAAGAGGCTACAAGACGTTTTAGGAAAATTTTTCCTTCTTTAAATATTCATGTTATGTGGATGATCATGAGCCCAAGCTATTTTTTTGTCTAATTCAATCTTTCTTCTATTTACAGAACATGCCTCCCAGAAAGACTAATGGATGGAGAAATAAAAATCAGCCCGCACCTCTGCCTATTTAGGAAGATCCCCTGAATGAGCATATTTCTCATGCCAAGTTCAGAGTTGCATTCACTACTATGTCTCACTCTATAGTAGCTCAAAATAATCATCAGACTGCTATCCCGGCCAATCTAGTGGATAATTCAGCTGCAGCTAGGATTTGGGACTTTACCTGAATTAATCCTCCTTTATTTTTGGGATCCAAGTCTGACGAGGATCCATAGGAGTTCCTTGACATGGTTAAAAAGGTAACTGACATTATGGGTGTGACTTCTAGTAAGAGTGCAGAGTTAGGTTCTTACCAGTTTCAGGATATAGCTCACACCTAGTATAAGCAGTGAAAGGGATATAGAGGCACAGATGGAGGGCCTGTTGAATAGGAGAATTTTTTCTACAGCCTTTCTAGATATATTCTTTACTTTGGAGTTAAGGAAAGATAAGGTCTGGAGCTTATTAACTTGAAGCAGGGCAGTATGAGTGAGAAGGAGTATTCTCTTAAGTTTACTTAGATAGCAAGGTATCCTCCTCTTGTGCTGATAATATGTCTAGGATAAGAAAGTTTGTATCTAGTGTATCTAATAGTTTAGTCAAGGAGTGTAGGGGCCACAATTTTGATTAAGTAGATGGAATTTTCTAGGCTTATGGTCCATGCTCAGTAGATTTAGGAAGCGAAGGTTAAGGAGACAGAAAAAAAGAATAAAAGGGCTCAGACAGGTAGTTTCAACTTTGCTCAGGCGAGGTCAGAGGGTGGTAAACATCCCTAATTCTGTCATAAATCATTAGCTTCGGCTTCATGTTTAGTTAGTTCTCTTGTGCCTAACTTCAGAAATTAAAATTGGGATAGGGCGCCAGGCTATAAGTCCCAAGGCAATGTAAATAGTGGCCGCACAAATCCTCTTTGCCAGAATGTGGTACAAACCATCAGGGTATTTGTAGAGCTGGTAGTGACATATGTTTTAGGTATGGAAATCTAGGCTACTGAGTCAGGGATTATCCAAAGAGTGGTCAGCAAGGTCAGTTTAGTCGTCCCCCAGTTTCATCCGGTCGCCTGACTCAGCAGGGTGTCACTTCTAGAGCCACCAGTGGCCAACGCCCAAATAGATTATATGCACAATAATATTAGGAAAATTCCATTGGTATGGATACTAGTACGTTGCAGGTCTTTCATTTACATATTTATTCTTTGTTAGATCCCGGAGCTTCTGTTTCTTTTGTAACCCCTTACATAGCTAATGATTTCGATGTCAGTCCTAAGACTTTAACAGAACCCTTTTTATTATTTACCCCAGTATGTGGCTCTATTATAGCCAGGCAGGTATACAAGGACTGTCCGGTCATAATATCCCAAAAAGTCACTTCAGTTGATCTTGTGGAGTTAGAGATAACAGATTTAATGTCATTCTCGATATAGATTGGCTCCATTCATGATATGCATCAGTCTATTAAAGAAATAGAGTTGTTCATTTTCAGTTTCCAAATGAGCCAGTCCTTAAATGGAGGGATATTACTACAGCGCTTAGGAGTCAACTTATTTCATACCTTATTGCGACGAAAATGATACCCAAGGGATGTATTTACCATTTTTTTGGGTCAAGGACTCTAGTTCTGAGACCCTCAATCTTGAGTTGATAATTCACTTCTTACTAGGGTTTATTTCTTATCTCAAGCAAATTAACAGTAAGTAAAGCCTATTGTTTGCAACTAACAAAAAATAACTAATACAAAAGAATTATCAATATGTTCTCATAATCACTCGAACTCTAACCAAATATTAAATCCATGGAGGAATAATCATAGATCCCACAACCTTAGTTGTGGGTTTAAGATCCACATGAGAAATAAAGAGATAACCCTAACTGAATTCATCATTCAAAGTAATAAAACTTACAAAAAATGAAGTATGAAGTTGATTCTCTTCCAAGTTCAAGAGAAAATTCCCCCAACCAATTCAAAGAATTGAAAATTGAATTAGAAGCTAAGAGACCAAAAGCGAGGTGTCTTTTCCTTTGGAATAAGTTCAATATGTTAAGCCCCTCAAAGAGGTGTTCCGCCCCCATGAATGAAACCCTAGAAGCTTCTATTTATATCCGTAACTTAAGAAAAATTCTAAATTAAAAATTCAGATTTTTGCCCCTTAGGTGACGACATGTCTGACGGCTTATCAGAGTTCTGATAGCTTATCAGAATATGTCGTCAAGCTTGTTTCAAATTTTTTCCTTCTACTTATGTGTGATAACTTCTTGATGGCTTATCTGACACCTGATGACTTATCATAGACATTATCACATCTTTACTTCAATTTCTCAAGCATTTCCCAAGCCTGACGACAAGCCTGATGGCTTATCACAACTCTGACAGCCTATCACAGGTTGTCGTCACTTATTCCAGCTCAATCTCATTCTCTATTTAAGGATGAAGCTAAGTCTGATAACTTATCAGGGAGTTGATGACTTATCAGATAAGTCATCAACTACTTCCCTTCTTATTTTGCTCAAAATTCAACTCTTTTATCCCAGTTGTTGTTGGTTTTCTTTTATCTCCACTTTTCCTGCATTAACAAAGAGAAAACAATCAAAAACGACAAAATTTGCTTAAGACTTTGCAATTATTCTCAGTTAAAAACCTCAAATATGTTAGCATCTGCTCACACATCAAAGAGGTTTGGTAAGAAGGGGAAGCTCAGTCCCCAATTTATTGTCCCTTATAGAATCTTAAGCCGCTTATGAAAGGTAGATTACGAGTTCAAGTTTCCTACAAATTTGGCCTCAGTGCACCCATTATTCTATATCTCTTTGTTGAGGAAGTGTATTGGTGACCCAGCTGTAGTTGTTCCTTTAGAAAGCGTAGATGTTCATAATAGCCGTTCTTACAAAGAAATTCTATTCGATATCCCTGATCATCAGATTCATAGACTAAGGAACAAAGAAGTTCCCTTGGCCAAAGTTCTTTGGCGGATTCAATCCGTTGAGGGCACCACTTGGGAAGCAGAAGCATATATTCGAACCAAGTACCCTCATTTTTTCTTCGCAAGCTTAGACTCAGTTTATGGTAATAAGTTTCCTCAGATTACCTCCTTTCCATTCTTAGTTCCATCTTTATATAGTCAGTTTCATGATAATTCATGCTTTCACAGATATGTTTAGTCATGTAGTCATATTTTCTGTTATGCGAGTTTTGTACATAATCTCAATCCCTTGGTATTCTTAGTTTAGCAGTATTATTTGAGGATGAATGTTCCCAAGGGTATGATAATGTAACACCCCATATTTTTAGGCTAGACTTTGAAGCATCGTCTTTACGTGTGTTGACTCTAATCCCATGAATTTATTTTGAATACACCTGTCATGATCTTTATCCTAGTGTATGAAGTGATTTTGAGGTCAAAAATGTTCATAATAATCACTTAGAACAAAGTTGAGCTAAGAACCTTTGATTCGTCCAAAGTTTGGTATTTAATTCTATAAGGGTCAACTTTTAACATGTATAATTCCTTATATACATGGAATTTTTTAGCTCAATATCCACCAAGTAATAGATAATTGAATTATCTTTCCAACGATACCTATTTTGGCTTATTCCAATATCTGAGAAAAAAGTTATGACTATTTTTGTGAGAAACAGTAAGGTCTCACAATAGGCTTGCGATGTGAGGTCCATTCCACGTTTCTGGGAGTCACGATGTGAGGTCCACTCTACCTTTCTAGGGTTTCACGCCACGAGCATTATTTATATGGGAAAATGAAGCCAAAGGGCAGTTTGGTCTTTTTCCCTCATCCATAGCCGCCCAAACACAATTTATAACTCCAAAATGGGAATTATTTGTCCATCTTCTTCAAATCAACTCACTTAAAAACCCTCCCCTTTCACAAAAACAAATTCAAGTTTCTTTCTCGAGAAATTAAGGTTCCAAGGTACTAAGTTCAAGCAATCTTCAAGAAATCTTCTATTAAGGTATGTTAGATGTTCATTCATGGGCCCTTTTCACCCATGGAGTCCAAGAACCCAAATTTCAAATTCAAAGTTATGATTTTTAAAGGTTATTGTGATTTTAACCATGAATCCCCCTGAATTTTGATTTTATACCATGTTTATATATAATTGTTGTTGTTATTAATCCCCACGCGTTTGAATGGTATTGTTCGTTGAGTTAAACCTTAATTGGTAATTTTAGTAGAGAAATCATGTTATTACTACAAATCTTAAAACCATTCCTGTCTTAGCTTAAACCATGAATTGTAAGTGTTTGATGAAATGCCTACAAGAATGAGTTTTTGAATAAATGCTTACATATCATGTCCTCAAAGTTTTAGTATGATCTTGTTATTATTGCTATCGAGTCCTGGGGGTTTGAATACTAAAAATTTAGCTGCTTGCCTAGTTTTCAATATCTGCAGAATGATTTCAGAATAGTTCCAAGCCCTATCATTTTAGTTAGTTACCATAAGCAGTAAACATAGTTTAGTCCAGTATTTATTGTTGTTCAGTTGGGAGTAGAATTTAGCACTGAGCAAACACAGGAATGGGAGATCACCTACCAGTAGAGGGTGTGACCCTTAGTAGCAATCCATGTATTCCATAACTATGTAGCCAGCGTAGGTTGAGATGTTAACCTGCCAGTTGAGGGTTGACACCTATCTCATAAGGGTACCTACCAGTTGAGGGTAACCCTTAGTCCTTTGGGAAAACACTTTAGTAGATCCACGTATCCAGTGTTAGTACCCGTGGAACTGTACTGACACCCTTCCAACTGGAATCATAGGTTGGACCCCAATTAGCTCGTTTGGGGAATGTCAGTTAGATGATAGCTCCCACAGTCTCAGGCCAGTATTCAATTCAAAGTTCTATTTTCAGGCTTCGCTTGACCATGGCATATAGTTATTAGTTGATCAGCATTAGTATTTCAGTATTTTAGATTATAGACTACCCCTGTAACATGTCATATGCTTAGCCATGCATTCTTATATTTGACAGCTTCCTCGCATACTATACACTAGTTATCTCATGTTTTTTATTCAGTCAGTTATTATTCATATTATGAGCCATTCATATAAGCGTGACCTCATTTAGCATACCAGTACATTCAAAATACTGATTGCATACTCTTTTCTTGTGCTATGATGTCTCATATCATAGGTTAAGAAACTCAGGTTCGAGACTGCTCCTAGATATCCTATCGCACTAGCAGCAGTAGTAGTGGTGAGTCCTCATATTTCGAGGACCATTTATGTTTATTTCAGTTTAGTAGTCAGTCAGAGTTAGTTGGGGACTTGTCCCATAAACTCAATTTCCAATCGATCGAGTTGCTCTTTTTCATTCATAGGTTCCTAAATTGTTGCATTATTGTCAATATTTTTCTTGTTTTATTCAAGCTAATCATATCATTATTCTTCTTTTCTAACAATAAAATATTTAAAGGGTTTTGAATAGTGGTTTAATTGACCCATTGCTGAATTGTTGTATTAATGTCAATTGTTAAATTGTTTTATTTTGCACCATTCTTCCCGTATTATAATATAAGGGTTTCAGTGAGTGGTTTAATTGACCCATTTATGTTTTTTTTTGTTTTAAATTAGAAATGACTTCTTGTTCAATGCTTTTGAGATATTTCTCAAACTATTTTTTGGAGTCCCAACTCAGTTTTTTATTGAATGACCATTGCTTCTTTCCTCTTTTAGTCTGGAGAAGGGCCACTTATTGAACTATAATAACAACAAAGCAGAATTTGGGAAGGATATGGTGTACGCAGACCTTTCCCTACCTTGGGGTGGTTATCTTGGTCATATGCTATAGATTTAGAAAAATGGAGGTTATGGTATTGGTTTTGGTGATGTTGGATTATTATATGAAGGTGGTTTCTTTTCTGCTACTTTGCGATTAGAAGAAACCTGTCTTGTATTACTGGGGTGCATATAGGGGCGGAGCCAAGATTTGAATTTTACGCGTTCTGTCTAAATTCTAGGATAGTTAATTTCTGGATGCAAATATAGGATTTGAACTAAAGATATGAATTTCAGCTAGAATCGTACGTCAACTTCTAGCTCTAGCCTTGTTCAAGGTTCAGAAACTAAGTTAAATTAGCTAAAAAAAAGCTTTTATAATTTTCTTATCTCCTAATATGTATAACAGTTTGGTTCTTGACATTACTATAGCTCTTGGTGCTCTTTGATAAAACCTAAGCAACCTTTTATCATTTATTGCCAATGGCATTTTAATGTTGTCCCGCCTTTAACAAAGCAATTTCTTTAGATTTAACTCTAAACTCATCTTATAGATAATGGTAGCAAATAGGCAAACTAAAGCAATTTCTTTAGATGTAACTCATCTTAGAGTTAGTGGTAGCAAATGGGCAAAAACTAAAGCTTAGCAATGTGTGACTACTTTTTAGAACAAGCACAGGCACTCGACAACTAGCTTTTTCTATAAAATTTATGAAGGAACGTGACGTGCAATGTAAATTCAGTCTTTCTTGTGTTTTTGTGTTTTTGTTATTTCCTTTTCCATACACAAAGCTGTTGAAAATAGAGGTGGTAGCTGGCATGGACAAGGTTCGTTGGGTAATGGAAAATGGATTGTATCACGTGCAATTGTTGGCTCTGATGGCTGCTGCAAATACTGTGCTAAGAAGCTGGTGACAATTGATCTTGATCCTGAAGAAACTAAAAAATTTACCAAGTCTGTTGCTTCACTAGCTGCATGGAGGGAGAGAAATTAAAGCTTCCAAAAATTTCAAGTACGATTTACTACCTACTATGACAATTAGTTGTCCTCAGATCATTTATGTCTCTAATGAGGGGGTGAAACAAATGTTGATGACTGCAGAGATGGCTTGATTATTATGGACCATTTGAAGTTGTTATCGATGGAACAAATGTTGGCCTTTACAACCAAAGAAAATTTAGGCCATCTAAGGTAAGTATTGGGTGCCTTATTAACAAAATATGGGATTTTTCCCAAATTTGGGTCTTTTTCTTTCTCCATGACAATTTGCATTCAGGTCAATGTTGTCGTCAATGGAATTCATCAGACGTTTTCTTCTAAAAAGTGGCCACTAGTAGTTTGCACAACAGGTATATTACTAGAGATAACATGGATAATCTATTCAATGGAGTGTTAATTGAGAAGTGGAAAAATGAAGATGCTATTTACGCAACACCAATTGGTTCAAATGATAATTGGTGAGAGTTGTAATCTTTTATTTCTATGTTGCATTCAATGCGGATGCTTAATACCTTGTATTGAGTTCTTTTCATAAATTGTAATTCAATCCAATTAAATTTAGTAATACTGGGCAATAATACGTATTCCAAGTTAAAAATGGAGTTTTCTGGTGCAGTGCTGGCAAAAGCTGGTGCAACAGTATGTAGAAAATCAGATTTAAGCATAAATTATCTCTAATTTGATGTATTTTAATTACCTTAAGGCTTAAGAAAGGGAAAGACCTTTTCTTAGTTTGTTAAGGTAGGAATTTTCTTGCTTTAGGGATAAAGTTAAATTAATTGTACTTGCTACAAACAAATTGTTTATGGTGCACCGTGCACGTACTGACTGTATGATTTTTTGCTAAGTTTTACCTCAATTTCCTTTTTTATTTTTGGTGTGTTTGGTATGAAGAAAAAAAATTTTATGGAAAATATTTTTTGTTCTTAGATCATACCACTCTTGGAGTTCATACCATATTATATAGCTATTCTTAGTTCTTACATATAAAGTCACTTCCGTGTTATGATTCTTATAAGTAATGTCTGCTTTTATTAGTGAATGGTCTGCTAAGATTCCAATCATCCTAATTGCTGGTGTTGCTACTAGTACTGATGCTCCCACAAATGTGCTCACTTCTTGTGCACTTCAATATTTGTCTACATCAATGTTCTTTTTGAAATCCCCAGCTAAAAGAATGGATGCAATCATTGAGGCTGTTCTAGTAAAAAATTATGTTGTCTTTAGTGTTGGCCACATGGTGGAAACTTTCTTGAGGAACTATTTTTTAAGACAAGATGGTACAGTTACTGATGATAGGCGAAATTACGCGCCTATATCAATATATTTTGCCCATATTTTAGCCTAGTTTTGAGAACAAATTATATATTTCATGCACTTTTAGTCCTTTTTCCTATAAATGAGCTAACGAACATGATTAGTAAAGTTTCAGGTATAAATGATGCAAAATTCAGCATTTTATGGCTTACTTGACGCAAAAGAAAGCTCACGAAGGAAGGAAAGGGAGTTTACACGCCTAAGGACCAAAACTGCTGCATGGAAACTCTGTCCCGGGCTAAAACAGCATTTCTGAAGACTCTGGGGACCTGGACCAAAACTGCTGGATGGAAAATCTGTCCCGGGCTAAAACAGCATTTCTGAAGACTTTGGGGACTTACAGACACAAAGCTGGATTTTGACAATGATACATTAACCTAGTACAATTGGGTTATGTATTTCATTAGTTTATTTGGATTAGGAGAATGTTACATTAACCTAGTACAAATGGGTTAAGTATTTCCTTAGTTTAGTAGGATTTGGTTATTTATTTCATTAGCATAGTAGGAGTAGGATAGGAGTATTATAAATACCCTATCATGCTAGAGATTTTAATTAAGTCCTCCCTTAGTGGAGGTAACTCCTCCCTTAATTCAAGAAATTCATTCTTAAACTATTAATTTTCTTCCATCTCTCTCATCTTCCACCACAAACACTTCTAATCTATTCTTCTATTCTTAAATTCCACAACAAGAGAATCGTTACTTGCTAGGGAATCACCAAAACCACACGCCTATCACCTACTTCTCACGTCATCAACCATGCAAAACGTGATATCCTTCGCACTCATGGGTAACTAAACCTCTCTATTGGGGTTATGGAAGCCGAATGAGATACTATCTATTGCTATGAGCTTGTGAGTTCAAGACACGTTTATTGCTTATATCATTAATCTCTTCATCTTAAATCTACATTCTTTGCGGTTTCAAACACATGAACACGCCATTCTAACATCTAACATGTTCGAGAGAAAGGTTACTTGTCTAGAAAAGAAGACGCATAGACTAACGCCAGTCTAACATTTAACTTGTTCGAGAGAAAGGTTATTTGTCTGGAAAAGAGATAATGTCAAGGTAGTAGGACACCCTTTCCTATTAAAAAGCTAGTGCCGTAACTGGACTAACCTCTTGGAGAATTCGTACCGTTAGACACGCTTTAAGCTCGAGAGAGTTAAAGTGAAATAGTCCTTGTTTAGGTCGAGAGACGCTTGGATTTACCATCGACTACAATTCTCTATAAGCAATTGCATGTCAAGACTCTACACACTCATAGCCAATAAAGACGTATACCTCAGAAGGTGGACATAACCCCAACGCTTCAATTCTCATTGTTTACAACTCACGTAATATTCTTTCTTTTTATTTTCAGCTTTTATTTTGATACTTTATTTAATTACTTGCACGACAAGAATCCCCCCTCTTATGAGACTTGCACTAAAAGTTTAGTAATTTTACTTACTTGTTGGCCAAGCTATTCCCTGTGGGATCGATACCCAACCCAGGTTGGGTTCTATATTTGCTAACGACCGCTTTACACTCCTACGAGAGCTGTAGATTGAGCGTTATCAAAAATTGGCGCCGTTGCCGGGGAATACGAGTGTCAATCAAGTTCGTGATAATTATTAGACCCTTTGGTCAAAGATTCTTGTACTTTTACTTTTAGTTGTTGTTTTTGTTTTTTTTTAGGTTTATTCAGTGCATCAATGGAGGCACAACGTGAAATTGAAAGGATGGCTGCTCAAGTGCATCAACAAAATATTTATAACCGTAGGGGAACAACAAATCCTGACGATGAGGATCTGGGCGATAATGAGCTATTAAACCCACAGCATACTGCTGAGATGGCGACACCAGCAAACAGAAGAGATCGTCAAGCAAGATATAGGCCTGAACGTCGAACTGTACCAATGTTGTTCGATGATGATGAAGATGATCTTGACGAAGCTGGTTCCACAGGAGCTATTATTCTTCCTCCCTTAGCACCGGGAGCAAAGTTCAATATCACTAGCGCCATGATTCAGCTTTTGCAACTCAAGGGATTATTTGGTGGACTAGCAGGCGATGATCCGAATATGCATCTGATCAACTTTATTTCTACGTGCAAGTCATTCGACAATCCTGGAGTTGGACAGAATGCAATTCGATTACGTCTATTTCCATTGTCTCTGTCTGGGGAGGCAACTATGTGGTTGAGTGGGCTGACTCCTGATTCTATTACTCATTGGAGGCAATTGAAAGACGCTTTCCTAGAAAGATTCTTTCCGCCATCCAAAAAAGCACAATTGAGAGATGAAATCAGCAACTTTCGTCAGCTTCCCTCTGAAGCTCTCCACGAAACATGGGAGAGGTTCAAGACGAAGCTAATGTGATGCCCAAACCATCATATGACCAATGTCCACTTAATGGAGATATTATACAGAGCTTTGAATTCGGTGACTAAGCCAGTGGTTGATAATGCGGCTGGAGGATCTTTTATGGACCTCACCTTTGGTCAAGCAAGCAATATGCTAGATCGTATGACGAAACAAAGTAGAGCTTGGCATACCAGGGATTCTGAGGTAGCAAGCCCCACTTTATCTATTGGCATGACTGCAGACCAACGAAGAAGAGAAGAAGAACGTGAGCAAGACATGGCGCACATGAAAACACAATTGGATCTTCTGACAAAGCACTTATTATCAGGGAAGACTGAAAACGTGAAAGCTGTAGCACAAAAAGAAAGAGACGAATCTGATTCGGAAGAAGAGGCCAACTACTTGAACAATCAGGGGGGTTTCCGAGGGAATACCCAAGAAAACCAAGGTCGGAACTATTATGATAAATCTGGAAACAAAGACCAAGGTAGTTGGAAGAACAAGAATGAAAAAAGTGGTTTGTACGTTCCCCCTGGCAGACGTGATACCACCATATCTAATTCTGGAAGTATGGAAGACATGATGGCTAAGTTATTGAAAGGAGTGGAAGCAACGAGCGCAGGAGTTAAGGAGGTGATTGATGATTTGTCCTCCATGAAGCAACTAGTTGATTCTCATTCCACTTCTATCAGGCAAATAGAGCAGCAATTGAGCCAACTTTCAGCAGCATTCAATCAAAGAAAGGCTGGCACTTTACCTAGCGATACTGTGCAAAACCCAAGGAATGACGGGTCATGCATGGCCATAACTACCAGAAGTGGTAAGGTGCTGGAAACTTCAGCAAAAGGCAAGCAAGTGGTTGACGAAGTGGTACGGTTTGATATATGCAAAACAATGAAGCAGCCCAGCGATATGAATGAGTCATCTATAGCTGATGTTCATTATGAGGATATGAAAGCATTATCTATAGAGAAACAACCTACTGTTGAGCCATTGTCTGCTATGCCACTGAAAGTTGAGCATGAAGATAATAAAGGTTATGAAGAACTTATGAGTGCTCTAACAGAAATAGAGTCTTATACTCCTAAGAAACCGGATTGTGAACTCAAGAATCGACCAACAGCGAATACTCCCTTTGACGAGCCACCAATGCTAGAATCGCAAGAGCTTCCCGATTATCTAAAGTATGTGTTCTTGGAAAGTAGACATATACTTCCTGAGAGAGCAGATGATTTAAGTGAACAGCACGTAGAAGCTCTCATCTCTGCTCTGAGGAGATACAAGAGAGCTATGGGTTGGACTATTGATGATATAATTGGTGACTCTCCGGAGAAACGTATGAGCCAGCTCGAAAAAGATCGCATGACCACAGGTAAGCCTCATTGTCGTCTAAATCCTTTCAGAAAACGATCCATCACTTACCTCGACAAAGTCTGAGTACTCGAGGTAACTACGTCGAGCCACGACAATAAATAAGGCGCTAGATGGGAGGCAACCCATCGTTTCATCATTTTTTCGTTTTCTTTCATTCTAGTACTTGTTCTGTTTTATGAAAAATCCAAAAATAAGAGTCGTGCCACGACCAAAACTAAGGCGCTAGGTGGGAGGCAACCCATCGTACTAATCGTTTTCGTTTGGTTTTGAGCAAAAATAGGTGCAAGAAGTATTCAACGAGGAGATTGATTTCAATTGACGATTTGGACGCATTGTATGGTAAAGTTGGTGAGTTAGGAATGGTGATGTATAAGGCTATGGATTGAGCCTTTTCTCACGTCATAATAGGCTTCGAGGAAGGCTAGGACTTGGTAAAAATAGGCCACGAACGATGCACAACCTATTCTATAGCCTAAGGACTCGGAATCTAGTGTGCTATACACTATGCGCCGCCTATTCCTAGGTATGCTTTTGACTATGCGCCGCCTATGCTATGGCATTTGAGATACTGAGACCAAATGCCATAGACTATGTGGCGCATATGTCTAGAAATGCCATAGACTATGCGGCGCATATGTCCCATTATGCCATGGACAATGCGCCGCATATGTCATTGATATGCCAAGGGATATGTGCCGCATATGTGGTGATTTTGTCCCCAAATCCGATTGTAAATGGGTCATAACCCGACCCATACTCTTCCTATATAAAGGGGACATAGTTTTACAACACAACCACATTAGAAAACACCCTAAAGGCGCCACATAACCTTCCAAATCTTCTCAAAATTTTCTTCTTTTGCTCTTCTAATTCACAACACCGTCTCCACAAGCTTCAAGCAAGTAAGTACTCTCTTATTCTTCATTTATTTATCGTAAGTACTACGTTGCTATGCTTATTATAAATTGCTAAATCATATAAGATTTTTGGTGATGTTCATGTGTTTGGATTGTTGATACACAACCTTGTGAGTGAACATGTACGTAGGAAAATCTTGACTTGTTTCCGACTTGAAATTGGTTTTAATAGCATTGATATACTATTTGCGGAATTACTATGGCTATGAACAGTGCTTAAGATTGTTGTTTGGATACTTACATGTTAGACTATCCCGGCCATCGGGATAAGACTTATAGTGCCTACCGACATAAGAGGTTGTGATTGTTGTAAGAATAACTATTCCATATGGTAAACCCTATGTAGTAGTGTTGCTATAGCTACCATGAAAGTAGTCCAATGGCTGCAAGTAAGTAATTCATTGCTGATTCTCTTGTCGGAATACAATCCTAAAACGTATGTCGATGAATTCTGAGTAATCGATCACTTTCACCTCACTAGTTGGTGCCAACACCCTAAGTGTGGGGTGGTACCCCTACTGTCTGTGTATAGATTGTATCCATTGAGATTGTGCTACCATTAACACTATTTCAAGTCTCAGGTACAATGGCACCTAAAGAGAGACCAGGCAAGGAAGAAGGCTACCACTTCCCAAAAGGGCAAGAAAAGAGGCCGCAAGGAGCAAGGAGAACCCTCCTCGCTGCAAATACCTCGACTCACGCTTGGAATTAAGTGGGATACTTATGCGGAACTTATGAGAATGATGGCTCTTATGATGATTCCAATGCAAGGGGTATGACCCCAGACATAGAGGATAAGTCCGACCAACCAGGTTCCTCGTATTTATTTTCCACTGAGGACAGTGTCCCGACTAAGTGTGGGGTGGTGGTATCGCATGCTATACTTCTCTATTTGCACCTATGTTTGTTTGTTTACTTTGTTTATTTGAGTTCATTTTTTTGTTTTTTCGTTTGACGTTTTTTTTTAGTTTTTTTTAGGAGTCAAATTTTTCTAGCTATGCATGAAATTATTTGATAGGCAGCATGAGATTAGAACAAGAGTATGTGCTACAATTGTGACTATTGAGACATTTAGGCTCTAGTTGTGACTTATTATGTGATATTGTGTGATTCAATTCCTTCACTTGTTGGGTCAAGAGTCTATATTACTTCCAATCAAGTCGACCATGTGCCTTGTGTGTGTGAGATAAT
The DNA here is from genome assembly GCA_030864225.1 of Capsicum baccatum var. pendulum. Classification (NCBI taxonomy): domain Eukaryota; kingdom Viridiplantae; phylum Streptophyta; class Magnoliopsida; order Solanales; family Solanaceae; genus Capsicum; species Capsicum baccatum. The sequence continues at coordinate 198,361,230 of CM061561.1, forward strand.
AGTATATTCTATGTGTGTGGCTGATGCTAGAACTTGCCTGGTATGTATGCAAAGCGAAAATAAGGAGTGTAAGTTTAGGATATGATTTAGGCATTTCTTTGGCAACCTATATTTGTTTACCTTCAGTTTTACCTACCCATGGACATCATCCTAGTTAAACCCTTTTGAGCCTTTAGCCTATTTCTTTGACAACCTTGTATGTAAGCCTAATCCATTTTTTTTCAAGACCGTAATTTGATCCAAATTCCTAAGTGCTTTAAAGTGAAAAAGTCATGTGACAACATAAGAGGAAATTGGTTGAGTAGGATGCTTTAAATTGTAATGGTGCTTGAATGTGTTATGAAAAAGAAAGTGCTATCATAAGAGGTATGTTGTGAAAAGAAAAAGGAAAAGAAAGCTGAAAACTGAGTTGTGCTTAAAATTGAAAAACAAAAGATGAGAACAAGGGTGGAAGAATAAAATGAAGAAAGGTTGAAAGAAAAAAGTGTCAATGATACAATGTGATGTATTAAAGTGCTTAGGAACTTAGTCACTATTTCTGGCCAAAATAGTTGATCCTACCCGTCCCTTAGCCTACATTACAACCATCAAAAGACCTACTTGATCCTAAGCTTAGCATTCTGACATTTAGTAGAGTACTACATTAAGGGCAAGCCTATGGTCATTAGTTGCTACATATGAATTTTTTGTGAGAGCGAGAGCAAGGACATTTTGATACCCATGTTTGAAAAATATGCTATACTTGTGAGTGATTATGGGTACTATATTGTGAGACACACATGGTTGATGAGTCTTGGATAGTTGTACATGATTCTATACACCTTAACGTTTGCATGCGAGTTGATCACCATCACGAGTCTATGCTTGAGGTTAAATTGTTTCTACTTATAATCGGAAAGCTACTCTTCGTTGATAATTGTTGTGCTTGTCTTGAAGAATGTTTTGTGTTGTTGCTGTAAAACCTTAAGTTGATGTTTAGAAGGACATGATATTTTATTCGAGGACGAACAAAGCTTCAAGTGTGGGGTGTTGATGATAGGCGAAATTACGCGCCTATATCAATATATTTTGCCCATATTTTAGCCTAGTTTTGAGAACAAATTATATATTTCATGCACTTTTAGTCCTTTTTCCTATAAATGAGCTAACAAACATGATTAGTAAAGTTTCAGGTATAAATGATGCAAAATTCAGCATTTTATGGCTTACTTGACGCAAAAGAAAGCTCACGAAGGAAGGAAAGGGAGTTTACACGCCTAAGGACCAAAACTGCTGCATGGAAACTCTGTCCCGGGCTAAAACAGCATTTCTGAAGACTCTGGGGACCTGGACCAAAACTGCTGGATGGAAAATCTGTCCCGGGCTAAAACAGCATTTCTGAAGACTTTGGGGACTTACAGACACAAAGCTGGATTTTGACAATGATACATTAACCTAGTACAATTGGGTTATGTATTTCATTAGTTTATTTGGATTAGGAGAATGTTACATTAACCTAGTACAAATGGGTTAAGTATTTCCTTAGTTTAGTAGGATTTGGTTATTTATTTCATTAGCATAGTAGGAGTAGGATAGGAGTATTATAAATACCCTATCATGCTAGAGATTTTAATTAAGTCCTCCCTTAGTGGAGGCAACTCCTCCCTTAATTCAAGAAATTCATTCTTAAACTATTAATTTTCTTCCATCTCTCTCATCTTCCACCACAAACACTTCTAATCTATTCTTCTATTCTTAAATTCCACAACAAGAGAATCGTTACTTGCTAGGGAATCACCAAAACCACACGCCTATCACCTACTTCTCACGCCATCAACCATGCAAAACGTGATATCCTTCGCACTCATGGGTAACTAAACCTCTCTGTTGGGGTTATGGAAGCCGAATGAGATACTATCTATTGCTATGAGCTTGTGAGTTCAAGACACGTATATTGCTTATATCATTATTCTCTTCATCTTAAATCTACATTCTTTGCGGTTTCAAACACATGAACACGCCATTCTAACATCTAACCTGTTCGAGAGAAAGGTTACTTGTCTAGAAAAGAAGACGCATAGACTAACGCCAGTCTAACATTTAACTTGTTCGAGAGAAAGGTTATTTGTCTGGAAAAGAGATAATGTCAAGGTAGTAGGACACCCTTTCCTATTAAAAAGCTAGTGCCGTAACTGGACTAACCTCTTGGAGAATTCGTACCGTTAGACACGCTTTAAGCTCGAGAGAGTTAAAGTGAAATAGTCCTTGTTTAGGTCGAGAGACGCTTGGATTTACCATCGACTACAATTCTCTATATGCAATTGCATGTCAAGACTCTACACACTCATAGCCAATAAAGACGTATACCTCAGAAGGTGGACATAACCCCAACGCTTCAATTCTCATTGTTTACAACTCAGGTAATATTCTTTCTTTTTATTTTCAGCTTTTATTTTGATACTTTATTTAATTACTTGCACGACAAGAATCCCCCCTCTTACGAGACTTGCACTAAAAGTTTAGTAATTTTACTTACTTGTTGGCCAAGCTATTCCCTGTGGGATCGATACCCAACCCAGGTTGGGTTCTATATTTGCTAACGACCGCTTTACACTCCTACGAGAGCTGTAGATTGAGCGTTATCAAAAATTGCGGTGGTATCGCATGCTATACTTCTCTATTTGCACCTATGTTTGTTTGTTTACTTTGTTTATTTGAGTTCATTTTTTTGTTTTTTCGTTTGACGTTTTTTTTTAGTTTTTTTAGGAGTCAAATTTTTCTAGCTATGCATGAAATTATTTGATAGGCAGCATGAGATTAGAACAAGAGTATGTGCTACAATTGTGACTATTGAGACATTTAGGCTCTAGTTGTGACTTATTATGTGATATTGTGTGATTCAATTGCTTCACTTGTTGGGTCAAGAGTCTATATTACTTCCAATCAAGTCGACCATGTGCCTTGTGTGTGTGAGATAATAGTATATTCTATGTGTGTGGCTGATGCTAGAACTTGCCTGGTATGTATGCAAAGCGAAAATAAGGAGTGTAAGTTTAGGATATGATTTAGGCATTTCTTTGGCAACCTATATTTGTTTACCTTCAGTTTTACCTACCCATGGACATCATCCTAGTTAAACCCTTTTGAGCCTTTAGCCTATTTCTTTGACAACCTTGTATGTAAGCCTAATCCATTTTTTTTCAAGACCGTAATTTGATCCAAATTCCTATGTGCTTTAAAGTGAAAAAGTCATGTGACAACATAAGAGGAAATTAGTTGAGTAGGATGCTTTAAATTGTAATGGTGCTTGAATGTGTTATGAAAAAGAAAGTGCTATCATAAGAGGTATGTTGTGAAAAGAAAAAGGAAAAGAAAGCTGAAAAGTGAGTTGTGCTTAAAATTGAAAAACAAAATATGAGAACAAGGGTGGAAGAATAAAATGAAGAAAGGTTGAAAGAAAAAAGTGTCAATGATACAATGTGATGTATTAAAGTGCTTAGGAACTTAGTCACTATTTCTGGCCAAAATAGCTGATCCTACCCGTCCCTTAGCCTACATTACAACCATCAAAAGACCTACTTGATCCTAAGCTTAGCATTCTGACATTTAGTAGAGTACTACATTAAGGGCAAGCCTATGGTCATTAGTTGCTACATATGAATTTTTTGTGAGAGCGAGAGCAAGGACATTTTGATACCCATGTTTGAAAAATATGCTATACTTGTGAGTGATTATGGGTACTATATTGTGAGACACACATGGTTGATGAGTCTTGGATAGTTGTACATGATTCTATGCACCTTAACGTTTGCATGCGAGTTGATCACCATCACGAGTCTATGCTTGAGGTTAAATTGTTTCTACTTATAATCGGAAAGCTACTCTTCGTTGATAATTGTTGTGCTTGTCTTTAAGAATGTTTTGTGTTGTTGCTGTAAAACCCTAAGTTGATGTTTAGAAGGACATGATATTTTATTCGAGGACGAACAAAGCTTCAAGTGTGGGGTGTTGATGATAGGCGAAATTACGCGCCTATATCAATATATTTTGCCCATATTTTAGCCTAGTTTTGAGAACAAATTATATATTTCATGCACTTTTAGTCCTTTTTCCTATAAATGAGCTAACGAACATGATTAGTAAAGTTTCAGGTATAAATGATGCAAAATTCAGCATTTTATGGCTTACTTGACGCAAAAGAAAGCTCACGAAGGAAGGAAAGGGAGTTTACACGCCTAAGGACCAAAACTGCTGCATGGAAACTCTGTCCCGGGCTAAAACAGCATTTCTGAAGACTCTGGGGACCTGGACCAAAACTGCTGGATGGAAAATCTGTCCCGGGCTAAAACAGCATTTCTGAAGACTTTGGGGACTTACAGACACAAAGCTGGATTTTGACAATGATACATTAACCTAGTACAATTGGGTTATGTATTTCATTAGTTTATTTGGATTAGGAGAATGTTACATTAACCTAGTACAAATGGGTTAAGTATTTCCTTAGTTTAGTAGGATTTGGTTATTTATTTCATTAGCATAGTAGGAGTAGGATAGGAGTATTATAAATACCCTATCATGCTAGAGATTTTAATTAAGTCCTCCCTTAGTGGAGGCAACTCCTCCCTTAATTCAAGAAATTCATTCTTAAACTATTAATTTTCTTCCATCTCTCTCATCTTCCACCACAAACACTTCTAATCTATTCTTCTATTCTTAAATTCCACAACAAGAGAATCGTTACTTGCTAGGGAATCACCAAAACCACACGCCTATCACCTACTTCTCACGCCATCAACCATGCAAAACGTGATATCCTTCGCACTCATGGGTAACTAAACCTCTCTGTTGGGGTTATGGAAGCCGAATGAGATACTATCTATTGCTATGAGCTTGTGAGTTCAAGACACGTATATTGCTTATATCATTATTCTCTTCATCTTAAATCTACATTCTTTGCGATTTCAAACACATGAACACGCCATTCTAACATCTAACCTGTTCGAGAGAAAGGTTACTTGTCTAGAAAAGAAGACGCATAGACTAACGCCAGTCTAACATTTAACTTGTTCGAGAGAAAGGTTATTTGTCTGGAAAAGAGATAATGTCAAGGTAGTAGGACACCCTTTCCTATTAAAAAGCTAGTGCCGTAACTGGACTAACCTATTGGAGACTTCGTACCGTTAGACACGCTTTAAGCTCGAGAGAGTTAAAGTGAAATAGTCCTTGTTTAGGTCGAGAGACGCTTGGATTTACCATCGACTACAATTCTCTATAAGCAATTGCATGTCAAGACTCTACACACTCATAGCCAATAAAGACGTATACCTCAGAAGGTGGACATAACCCCAACGCTTCAATTCTCATTGTTTACAACTCACGTAATATTCTTTCTTTTTATTTTCAGCTTTTATTTTGATACTTTATTTAATTACTTGCACGACAAGAATCCCCCCTCTTACGAGACTTGCACTAAAAGTTTAGTAATTTTACTTACTTGTTGGCCAAGCTATTCCCTGTGGGATCGATACCCAACCCAGGTTGGGTTCTATATTTGCTAACGACCGCTTTACACTCCTACGAGAGCTGTAGATTGAGCGTTATCAGTTACTTCATTTGTTAGAGCCTTAAAGGTCTGTAGCATACTTTTGTCATCTTGCAATTATACATTAGGACTATACCCATCATGTGTTTTTCAAATCTGCTTGATTAGAAATCTAAATGTACATAATTTCCAAATCATATACTTACAAGTATCATAATGGTTTCTCCAGATAGCACTAGTCCAACAGCTTTCCATTGAGCCTCTTAGCTTTGTGCTCAAGATTTTAGTTGATGAGGGAGATAATAAGGTGAGAATTACTCTCAGACTTTACACTTGTATGGCTCTGTTGTATTTCTATTTGGTTAGTGTCTAGGTCTAAATGGGGGATCTAATATTTCCTTGAAAGAGCTAACTCTTGTACTCGGACTTCTATAGGATTTAGCCCGTATATTTTCCTAGTTCTTCAAAGAGCCTTTTGTAGTTGTTGATATTGAATAGGTGAAATATAAAGTTACCCAACTTAGTTAGAATTTTTTAGGTTGTGACCTTAACTAACTCACAATTGTAGGTTCCATGATGTTAGATACTGTGGAATGATAGTAAGGCCTTTTTGCTATTGATATTCTACTCCAACATGTATTATTAGTGGTTTTTACAATCACGTGGTTACCATGTAAAGATCAAGTCGCATCATCTAAGTGATAACTTTGTATATTTATTATTTTACCTATAACTGTTAAACCATTACAGAGGTCATGGTATGAGGATCTTGCTAATTTGCCAGAGGAATGGATTAATCATGTTTTTGAGCTTCCATCTTACAGGGCATATTCAGTAAATTAGTTCGTATTATATATCCCCCATTATAATGGTTAAAAGTTCTAAAGTGAACTTTATATTAGAGGAGAATCTCTCTAAATTGCCCGTGAATATTACTAGGAATAATCATGCAGAACTAAATGCTATGAGTCTAGATCATGGACTATCAGAACTGTAGAGGCTGAAGGAACTGTGGAGATCTCGCCTAATGGTAAGGTTTATTCATTGTTTCTGTAAGATTAATGTTATTCATGTCGGTTCCTCATTCTGACGGCGATAAGAGTTGGAAAATTATTTCATAACTTTTTGATGCTCCATGTCTTTTTGTAGGTTCTTTACTTTTTGGTATACTTCTGGTATATGACCAATTTTCGCCTACTGATTGATGAAATTGTTTACCTGACCAAAAATGCCCCTCTTAAAATTTCTCAATAACTTAAAGTTGGAACAGTTTCATCGTTTCTTAATGAATAAGTGGAGCTAACTATATCTGGAAATGGAAATGGCTTAGTTCCTTTGCAACTCTCAATATCATCACTGAAGTGCTCTAAACAGTTATGATGTTATCCGGCAGTTGCTCGGTGAACATGTTATTTAATACTATAGTTACGGAATATAAACCCCATTTCTATATGATATTAGTTATTGTAGCAATTGAATGCAAATCTAATTATTTGTGCAATATGGGGAAGATTTCTATTTCGTGACTAAATTATTATTTTAGTGTTTACATAAAGCTAGAAGGTAGAATAAAGTTGCATTATTTGACTTGTATTTGGAGGCATTGGATCCTGAGTTATACAACTCCGGGCTATCTAATCATGACTGTGATAATACAAAAGATAAGAGCTTGTAGTCGGATAATGATAAACTTTTCAAGCTACAAAAGGCTGAGTTTACCAATCAAGTCATCCGCAAAATAAGGTAGTTGCAAGTCTTACCCTTATTTTCTACTTTCAGCATTAACATGTTCTTTCTTCACCTGGAAAGTAAATAAGAAATTCCATGCAGATGGGATTCAATGAAAGTACTTTTCAATTATTTATGGCTGTAAGGAGAAAACTACACTATCCATAGTTAGATTCTTTAGCGAAAATGGTGTTTGCATAAAAATTGAAAAGGATTCAGATGATTCCGAGTGTTAAAAGTTCCTGTAGTTTTGTCTTATTCCTCCAACCCACTTCCCCCAACTAAATGTTGCACATGATTCTTGAGTTTTTGATGAACCAGGGACTTACCAGCTACGAAGTTATCCCAGTTGCTTAAGAGTTGGAGAGGCTCACCAGAGGGATAGATAAGGTATTTTTACTGTCGGTTCATTTGAAGCAGTGTAATTCTATTGGTGTGCATATGGATTTTATGTTTATAGGAATAAATATGGAAAAATGTAATTGACCAATGAGACATGTTAATACTAAAGAAAAGGAAAACTAAATACCTGCAAAAAAGGAAAAAGTGTTAAGTCAATAGAAGAAGCTAACTAAATGTACGGCCAATCAGAAAACATATGAAGAGACAAATATATTTGGAGTTGAAGGAACTGTTTTCATTGTTAGTAAATGTCTTCAAAAGTTTTCCCAGGTCATGCAAGCCTTAAAGATCTTTTCTTTCTTTCCTATGTTTCCTCATTTAGCTTTGGTCTATGGAGGATGCATCCTCCCCAGACTCGAAGACATAGGATGCCTAGTTGCTACTTAAATAACAAGAGGACAAATCAAAGAAAGAGAGGAGGTAGGAGGGAAGCTACTGAGCTATTTTAACATGAAGATTTTGAGAAAAACGTGAACAATGTATTATAATTGTTGTCCTTTTAACAATTCTATTTCCCTCTTCTCTGAATTTAGCCGAATGAGTCTAATTTTTACAAAAACAACAACAATATACTAGTATAGTCCTACAAATGGGGTCTAGGGAGAGTGGGGTGTAGACAAACCTTACCCTACCTTTTGTGGGTAAAGTAGTAGTTTCCGGTAGAAAATATTTAATCCTATAGTTACCTGTCTTAAATTCATTTCTTTCAAATTCATCAAAAACATATAATCTGGCTATCTGTGTTTAGCCCGATGTAATACTGCACCCTTTTTTGGCATAATAAAAATCTTCAAACTTGTCATTGAGCTTCCACCTTCTTTGATGCATTCCGGTGTCCCTCGAGGATTTTCACAAAACAAAAGTTAACCACTCTAAAATTTAATTGTTAAAAGTGGTTAGGCGCATCAAGTTCCTACTTTTTTCCACCCATTCAAACCAATTTCTACCCTTCTGATCAATCTCGTAACATCATAGGACTTGAAACCAACTGCAAAATAAATTCTGTTCTCCCCTATGTTGCTACTTAAAACCTATTTTAGTGATTGTTTCAGTGACCACAGTGGGTGATAAGTGTTGGCTAAAGAAAATAAAGGCTCAGTTCCGGTAGAAACTCGCCGGAAAGTATGTTCTACAATCCTATAAAGTAGGAAAGAGAAGCTCTCGAAAATAGTTCCTAAGAGCATTTTTGGCAGCATAAGCACATCAAAGGAGTCCTAAGGCTTTGATATCATAAATATTGTGTATATTTTTTAAATTCATGATATCTTTGCAGCTATGATGTCCTTAGGTAAAGTGCGACATTTAAGCATTACAAGATTTCCTTGAGGGTTACGTTCTATAGAGTTACTTTTGTTACTTTATCTGTCATTATCTTGTAGCTCTAGTATTATCTTGTGGCTAGCGTTGTTAGTTTATTTTGCCTGTACAAGTTTATATGCATTTATATTTTGTGTTTGCTATACTGCTATTGGTTCTAAGCCAGGGGTCTATCGGAAATAGTCTCTCTATTTTACCTGAGGTAGTGGTATGGTCTGTGTACACTTTATCCTCCCTAGTCCCCATTAGGTGAGAATACACTGGATATGTTGTTGTTGTTATTGTAATTCATTCTCGCGGGAAATTAACTTGTATCTTCAGGAATTGGCGCTATGCAGCTGTAAAATTTAGGTGCTTGCTTCTAGCCAATGATGAGATGAGGGACCATTTGTTTCAACTTTTAGGAAATGACTTTTTCCCAAAATGGAAAGAAAGGCATCAGGTTAATTCTACACTATAGAAATGACTGCATGAAATATTGAACTTTTTTCGATATGCATTTAACAAGACTTTCATGCATAGGATTCAAATAAATTATGGAATTAATAAACTCTTTGAAAGTGTATTTCAAACTCTAGACAGATGTTATATTGCATCGATACAGAGGTTAGGTCCCAGGGAAGAGGAATTTGTTGAGCTTCGCAACAACAATGACAATGTATCCGGTATAATCCCACAAGTGGGGTTTGGGAAGGGTAGAGTGTATGTAGACTTTACCCCAATCTTGACAGGTAGAGAAACTATCTCCAGTAGACCCTCGACTTATGGAAAGTGAAATGAATTATTTCAAACATAAAGATAAATATGACAAGTACCATTATTGAAACAAAATAACAAAATGAAAGCATACTTAAATAGACCCTCGACTCCAGGTACAGATTATTTAAACTTTTGATTATATATCATATTTGGCTAGTATTTACTCCTTTATCTTTGTTCTCTTGTTGCAGGTCAGTTCTAAAGTTGGATGTCTAATTGTGCTCGACAAAGATATAAAGGTGAAGTACTAAATATTTCAACCAACTCCTTAACGTTGAAATACTAAACATTTTTACTTACGATTTATGAATAGCTAAACTAATTTCACAGATTATTTTTCTCCTAAAGTGATGTACTAATTTTCTGCTTTACTGTTGTAGGAGTTTCTTGATTTAGGTGAAGCAGTAGGAAGTAAAGTGGGGGACTTGATTCTTTTTTTGCCCTATGATGGAAGTTGGCAATTTGAACTGAAAGTCGAGGACTTAAACAATAGAAATGAGTCACTTGATTATTATTTTTTTTGCTATGTATTCAAATTTTATGGAAAATTTGATATCATACTCTAGCTCGATCGGGACAGTAACTATGTTTTTTGTGAAACAAATGTTGAAACTAATATCATGGATGTTAACTTAGTTTTTTGGTCTATAATTATATCATATTTTTTTATCGAGATTCTCAATAGCAATTTGAGTTAAATTTATGAAAATTTATTATTTTGTGATATATATTAGCCTCATTTCTTGGTCAATTTGAGACTAGAAATATTGCTTGTCTTTAAATGTTTATATATGCCTAGAGATGTTTCTCGTCTTTAGAGATTGATCTAGGACTAGAATATTGCTTGTCTTTAAAAGTTGATGTACGAATAGGATGTTGCTCGTACTTAAAGGTTGATCTAGGAAAAGAATACTGCTCATCGCTAAAGGATAATTTAGGACCAAGTATTTCTCATCTCTAAAAGATAATTTAGGATAAGGTAGTTAGTCTATTTACGATAAGATATATCATCGCTAATAGATAATTATGACTAGGTAGTTAGTCTATTTGAGATGAGATATATCGTCGCTAAAAGATAATTATGACCAGGTAGTTAGTCTATTTGGGATGAGTTATACCATCACTAAAAAATAGTTAGGACCAGGTAGTTAGTCTATTTTAGATGAGATATATCATCACAAAAAGGTAATTAGGACCAGGTAGTAGTCTATTTGGGATGAGATATATCATCGTAAAAGGATAATTAGGATTGGATTTTTTCCCATCTCAAAAGGATTTTAAGGACCGACTTTGTTGCCTCGTCGCTATTGAGCTTTTATGTCGGATCCTATTAGGACAGGACGCGATCAATATTTTCCCGTCCTAAAAAATCAATTGGAATGAGATATAGACTATTTGGGACAAGATTTCCCTTCCTTATAGGTTATTTTTCTTGTAGTGTTCCAAGGCATGAAGGAAAGGAAAGAGCATCCTTGTTGCAGTTTGCTTCTTCAAAAAGTTTGGCATCAAGGTAGGATAGGTTTTATGAGTAGAAGATCATGTTATTTAATATTTTCGTAATTTAGAATTGATAGGAGAAACTATGGGTATGGACTTGAGGTGGATAAAGACACGAGAATATAACTTTAATCCTGAAAAGTATATTATTGATCAATTATGTGATATTTGTGATATTATATGCTATGTGTCGCAATGAGGTTGTTGTAAATAAAGGATGTGGACATGATAGTTCTTATTTGTTCTGGTGATGAACCTAGTTGAGTTATAATGATATTAAGATGTATTTGTTGGACAATAATATGGTGAGGAGAACCATGCTAGGATTAAGTATTGCTAAGCATAGTAATATCTAAAGGATAGATGACTTGAATTAGTGTGATGAATGTATTATATGGAAAGAGGTAATGATATTTTAATAATTAAGGAGTAATTAATGTTCCAATAATGATTTGCATGTTTAAGTGTTAAATTGTGACTTATTTTGTGATATTCTTGTTTTGGTATTGATAAAAGAAATTTATTTATTGGATGCCCATGAGTGGCTAAATTGGTGATAATGACGATTTATTGAATTGTGCCTATGTGAGGTTTGTTTGATAATGATAACTCCTTGTATTAATTCCATGAATGGATTATTGATGATCGTGATGAATTATTGAAATAATACCCATGAGACGGTCAAAATATTGATAAATGAAAGCACTTGATCAAATTTCTTTATGATTTTAAGTACACTTATAAATTTAGTATGTCGTATTGCATCCTAAAAGATAGTGTAAATTTAATAAAATGTAAATAATAGGTTACGGTTTAATTGGAGTTTAGACTCGACTTAATTATTTGTATGATCCTAAATTTGATACTTGTTGTTAATGTTTTTGGAATGTTAATGCGTGTATAAATGATTATTGAAAATTTACTTAATGGAATTGTCTTATGACTTTAAGTATACTTGTAAAATTGGCATATCATGTTGTTTCTTGTGAGGTAGTGTAAATATGATATTGATATTACCTATTTATGGTGGATCAGGTACCACACTGGTACGAATATGTGTATGTTGGATCAGGTACCATGCTTGTAAGGATATTTAAATGTTGGATCGGGTACTACATAGGTACAGATATGTGTATGTTGGATCGGGTACCACGCTGGAATGAATATGTATATATTGGATCAGGTACCACGCCGATATGGATATGTATATGTTGGATTGGGTATTACGCCGGTACGGATATGTGTATATTGGATCGGGTACCATGCCGGTACAGATATATGTTTGTTGGATCGGGTAGCACGTCGGTACGGATATATATATGTTGGATTGGGGAATACGCCGGTACGGATATGTATATATTAGATCGGGTACCATGCTGGTACGGATATGTGTATGTTGGATCAGGTACCATGTCAGTATGGATATGTAGATGTTGGATCGGGTACGACATCGGTATGAATATGTATATGCTAGATCGAGTATCACGCCGGTACAGTACATGAACATAGATTGTTCTCTGTAGTTCATGACTATTTACAAAAAAATAAGTCCTATAGCATATGTGTACATATTTGTGTTGAGTCTGTGGATGTTTACAGTATGGTTGATACTCTTGATGGCTATATGTCTTGTTTGTGAGCACTGTTTAATCTGTTATTGCTGTATTATTGATTCATTGGGTATTTGATTGTGTGATATGTATTTGAAAAAGTGAAACTTTGTACTTAAGTATATGTTGGTCAACTTGCTTTATTTATACGTGTTTTAATCGTAGCTTACCAGAATGGTCAGTTATTATTCTTTAATATTATAAGAGAGCATTTGGTTGTTAGTCCAATAGTTTAGTGTGGGTTGTCTATGATTAAAGGTTTGTTCCTGTAAATATGAGTAATGAAAAGGATAAGGTGAATAAAGAGGAATAGTAATGTATTAACATTGAATTATGGTTGATTGTGTGAATTAATTATGCTAGAGTATGTTAGTAGTGAATATGATATTGATGGAGTTAGAAGAGTAGCTGGAAGATGTAAGTTATATAGGTAAAGTAATAATGTTATTACAACCTTAGTTGAATTATATTCCATTCAAGATGTCATGATTTATTTTCCTTAATTCTATTTTATGACTATATGAACTAACATGGTCGGCCGATGATGCCTACTAGTACGTATGGTTGTACTGACCCTACTCTTCTACATTCCTCATTGGTTTTTAGACTGGATGAAGGTTAGTTTGCAGTTACAGATGGATGACGATATTCAGCACTAACTTCTGTACTTTCTTCCCGACAGATGTTAGAGTCTTTGTATTATTTATTTTATTGTCAGTCTATAATGTAGTAGATAGCTCCTGTACATGTCTGACCAAGTCTTTGGATAGTGAAGGACATTTGTAAGAAGTTTTTGAAAAAGTTTATTTATTAATATTTAATTTACCTTATTATATTTAATCCAATATTTCCTTAAAACAGAAGTCTTTTGCATATTTTTAGTTAGGTAATAAGGGTTCTCCTAGCTGCTTAGAATAGCGTAGGTGCCCGCACGGTCCAGTAGTTTGGGTCGTGACAGTTGGTATCAAAGCGTTAGATTCATCGTTCCCACAAGTAAAAGAGCAATGTCAAGTAGAATTTCGTAGATTGGTGTGTAGGGCCCCACGCACAATCTTTGAAAGGCTATGAGACATGTAAAAGTCATTTTCGTTTCTTTCTCTCCATCATATCATCTTAATTTTGGAATATTAGATTGAATCCAATTGGTATCTAGATAATTCTAATTGGTATCTTAACAGAGCTCAATTGAAATGTCATTGATACCAATTGGTATCTTAGTTATTTTGAATGAAAATCTAGGAGATTTCAATTGGTATTTGTTAATAAGGTCTAAAAGTTATTGTTAATAGGTAAAGACTTGTGAAAGTTGTAAACTTATTGATTGCTTGTGTTTGATATTTGTCTAAACTTGTGTTGCTAGATTTTTGTCGTTGTTGTGAATTGTTTTTGTTTGAATTTAAGTGATAAAAATTGACTAAGTTGTTTTGTTGATAATTGTGATGGGATTATTTGATTTCTTGATATTGTGAAACTAGCAATTCTATGGTGCCTACTTATTTTTGTACTATTATACAGATGAAATTGATGGTATGAGAATTAAGAGGATGATCTGAGAATATGATGTCAAGAAAAAATGGTGAAAAAGTGACTTGAATAAGAGACTGAGATGATATGTGTTTTCCGTAATGAGAGGTTCTTATTAGTGATGTTGTGGATGGATCCTTGTGTAGTTTGATTATTTGATATTATTTAAGGATCCTTGTGTGGTCCGATCATTGAGATTGTATTTAGAATTTTGTGCAGTTCTATATTAAAATTATAATGTGTTCCTTGTGAGGACTAGCTAAGTGACATGATCTTTGAGTTCCTTATGTGAATGAATTCTTAATGCTTGGCAAAATAATGAGTTTCAAATAAAAGTGACAAAAATTAGTAGAGGTTGTTGATACCTACAGAATTTGATCGATGACTTGTCTGGAATGTGATATTAGTGATGAGACTGTTAATGACCTATAATCGATTTATTTTATTTGGCCTTGCTTATGTGCTAGTTTTGTGGGGACCACTCTTTAGGTGATTAAGAGTTAAGTGAAGCCAATAATAAAAATATTGTTAGGTAAAAATAAAAATGACTCTGTATATCTTAAATTGTGTTAGTGATATAAGAATAGTTTGGCTTGACCATGAAGTGTTTGTCGTTTAAAAATATTGAGTTAGTGATTGTCAGGACATAAGTTGTAGTTGTGGATTTATGCATTAGGAAAAATCTTGAGAAGATAAATTATTGTTGACTTGACCTTGTCGCTGAATTATACATTTTCATGTCCCATAGAGTTGGCTAATATATGACACTTTTAGAGGATAGCAATTTCCAAGATAGTGGCAATGTCAAAATTAAATGGCTTAGTTACATTCATAAAATAATTAAAGATGATCCTGAATGGGAGAATAAATAAATCATTAAATGGCATGATTGATCTTTTCTTGGGTGATACTTGGTGGATATTGCTTGTTAAGTGATTTAGGTATGATGATTAGATGGATATTAACAATGTTGTGGAGGAGAAGGTGTTGTAGGCTATAATTCTGTGGGACCTTAATGGCTAATAGAGTAAGTTTATGTAATAAGTGAGAAGTTATGTTGTCATCTATGTATAGTAGTAAATACTAAGCTTGAACCGTGGATGATCTTGAGATAAAAATAATAGTGTTTACGAAATGTTGAAGCTAGCTTTGTAGAATGAATTTAATATTCTTGATTGAGTTCATGCTGATATCTAAGTTATATGACTTGTAAGTGGTCTGGTGGCTTAAATATGATCAAATGTAGATTCTCCATGGGGTAGTATTGGCTAGAAATCGAGTCAAGTGTCTTAGGGAGAGTTTGTGTGTGGGATGGATTAGATGTGACTTATCTATTGTTGGAAATTTGAGTAGAAGATTCATGTAGCATCTCATGGCAGTTTTCAGAATAAAATTTGGGGCTCTAGAGCTTCGGTAGAAAAAAGGTATTTTTGAATATTTATCCTCTTCAAGGTGAATCTTTTAACCATCTTTATCTTGCTTTCATAAAACTCAAGTTTCAAACTTAAGCCATTGAAAGGAGAATAAGTGATTCAGGTGTAAATATTTGTCTCCACATCTTCGTATTTTGAAAAGCTTTGATAGAATGATTGAGTATAGAATATGGGTTGGTCGATAAGAATATTAAGTGAGTGAATAGGGTGCAGTATAAGCAACTCTGTAAGTAATGTCTCTCTAATTCCAGCCTCATGTTTTTCTCCACTGAATGCCCGTTCGGGGAAGAATGAATGGTAAATTGGTATCTGATTCTAATGACTCATTTTGTCATGCCTAAATTATTCATAATAAATTCATGAAAATTCTTAATTTTCATTCCTCACTATTAACTTGTGTCCAAAATAGCCAATATTTTATTTATTAGATCACCTCAAACTTTTTTCGACGAAGATTTTAGCTTTCGGATGCGTCTAGATAGACTCAAGCCAAATGAATTTAATTATTCATGAGTTATAATACCAATACTTTAGTTTTAAAGTTCTTTAGGTATGAATTAAGATCGTACAATATTCCTAACACAAAGTTAAGTATAAAACTTTCTTTTCGATACAATTTCGATATGGGTTTCTATTAGAGCCAACTTCAAAAAACCATATCTCATAGAATATAAGGAGTTAGGGGTCCCAATACCTACCAAATCAAAGTTCTGCAAGTCCTCTTTCTATTACAACAAACTGTTCCTCAATCCGAATTCGGAGTAAGAAGTTATGATTGTTTTACTGAGCACTGTTCGAGTCGAAATGGGATTTCACTTTAGGAAAATTCTGATGATAGTTAAATCAGATTCATCCTTATTTTAGGTGTATAAACCCCAATTTTCATTCCCTAACCCTAGAGAGGTGATTTTTCAAAGCTTAAGGTGAAAATCCTTCGATGAGGTAAGTTTTTCTATTATTTTCTTCGTCTTTTAATTCTTTAACATCTTGGAATGCCTAAAAAGACCTTTAATGGTGGAATTCTTTTGGGGAATACTCATGGGTGTTTTTAATATGACCTAGAGAAGATTCTAAACTATAAATTAAAGATTCCTAATATGAATTTCATAAACTAAATTATGAATTTTGACGGTTAGAAACCTTGAATTCCATAAAATGAGATATTTAGCATAAAAACTTCATTAATCGAGATGGGTTAAGCTTGAAAGGGATAATTAATGATTAATTCAACTTGGGAGATGATATAGACCTTGAATTAAGGGTAGAATTAGTAGGTTTGAAACCCCAAGATATTTGTTTGAAGAGTAATTATTTAATTACTCTTATAATTATTTGATTTTTTTATGATTGATTATTTCAAGGCATGAATGAAAGGAAAGAGCATTCTTGTTGCAGCTTGCTTTTTTCAAAAGATTGGCATCCAGGTATGCTAGGTTTAATGAGTAGAAGATTGTGTTATCTTATATTTTCATAATTTAGATTTGATGGGAGAAAGCATGTCTAGGCCTGCGGGCATGGAGTTGAGGTAGATAAATAACTTTAATCCTGAAAACAATATTATTGACTAATTATGTGATATTTGTGATACTATGTGTTATGTGTCACAATGAGATTATTGTAAATGAAGGATGTGGACATGATAGTTCTTAGTTGTTCTAGTGATGAACCTAGTTGAGTTATAATCATATTAAGATGTATGTGTTGGACAATAATATGGTGAGGAGAACTATGCTAGAATTAAGTATTGATGAGCATAGTAATATCTAAAGGATAGATGACCGTAATTAGTGTGATGATTGTATTATATGGAAAGAGGTAGTGACATTTTTTAAATTAAGGAGTAAGTAATGCTCCAATAGTGATTTGCATGTTTAAGCGTTAAATTGTGACTTATTTTGTGATATTCTTGTTTTGGTATTGATAAAAGGACTTTATCTATTGGATTCCTAGGAGTGGCTAAATTGGTGATAATTATGATTTATTGGATTGTGCCTATGAGAAGCTTGTTTGATAACAATAACTCCTTGTATTAATTCCATGAATGACTTGTTGATGATCGTAATGAATTATTGAAATAATACCCATGAGAGGTTCAAAATATTGATAAATGAAATCACATGATTGAATTTCTTTATGATTGTAAGTAGACTTATAAATTTAGTACGTCGTATTTCATCCTGAAAGGTAGTGTGAATTTAATAAAATATAGATAATAGGTTACTTTTTAATTGCAGTTTAGACTCAACTTAATTATGGGTATGCTCCTAACTTGGATACTTGTTGATTGGTATTCGAACATACTTGAAATTGTTGATGTTTGAATTGTCGATGCATATATAAATGATTATTGAAAATTCACTTGATCGAATTGTCTTATGACTTTAAGTTTACTTGTAAAATTGGCACATCATGCTGTATGCTATGAGGTAGTGTAAATTTGATATTGATATTAGTTGTTTATGGTGGATCGGGTACCACACCGGTACGGATATGCGTATGTTAGATCGGGTACCACACCGGTACGGATTGTATATGTTGGATCGGGTACCACGCCGGTACGGATATGTGTATGTTGAATTCGGTAACGCATCGGTATAAATATGTATATGTTAAATCGGGTACCATGCAGGTACGGATATGTGTAGGTTGGATCGGGTACCAAGCCGGTATGGATATGTGTATGTTGGATCGCGTACCATGCTGGTACGGATATGTGTATGTTGGTTTGGGTACCATGCCGGTACAGATATGTATATGTTTGATCGGGTACCACACTGGTATGGAATATATATATTTGGTCGGGTACCACGCCGGTACGGATATGTGTATGTTCGATCGGGTACCACGCCGGTAAAGATACGTATATTTTGGATCAGGTACCACGCCGGTATGAATATGTATATGTTGGATCGGGTACCACGCCGGTATGGTACATGAACATAGATTGTTCCCTGCAGGTCATGGCTATTTGGTCAAAAATAAGTCCCAGAGCATGTGTATGCATATTTGTGTTGAGTCTATGGATGTTTATAGTATGGTTGATACTCTTAATGGTTAAGTGGCTTGTTTATGAGCACTGTTTGATCTATTATTGTTGTATTGTTGATTCATTGCGTATTTGATTGGGTGATATGTATTTGAAAAAGTGAATCTTTGTACTGACTTATATGTTGGTTGACTTGCTTCATTTATACATGTTTTAATCGTAGCTTACCGGAATGACTAGTTATCATTCTTTAATATTATAAGAGAGCATTTTGTTGTTAGCCCAAGTGTTTACTGTGGGTTTTATATGATTACGTCATTTTTTCCTATGAATATGAGTAATGAAAAAGATATGGTGAATAAAGAGGAATAGTGATGTATTAGCGTTGGATTGTGGTTGATTGTGTGAACTAATTATGCGAGAGTATGTTAGTAGCGAATATAATATTGATGGAGTTGGAAGAGTAGTTAGATAATGTAAGTTATATAGGTAAAGTAATAATGTTATTACAACCTCAGTTGAATTATATTCCATTCAAGATGTCATGATTTATTTTCCTTAATTCTATTTTATGACTATATGAACTAACACGGTTGACCGATGATGTCTACCGGTACGTGTGGTTGTACTGTCCCTACTCTTCTACATTCCTTCTTGGTTGGTAGACTGGATGCAGGTTAGTGTGCAGTTACTATATGGATGACGATATTCCACACTAACTTCTACACTTTCTTCCCGGTAGATGTTAGAGTCTTTGTATTATTTATTTTATTGTCAGTCTATGATGTAGTAGATAGCTCTTATACATATCTAACCAAGTCATGGGATAGTGAAGGACACTCTTAAGAAATTTTTGAAAAATTTTATTTATTAATATTTAATTTACCTTTTTATATTTAATCTAGTATTCCCTTAAAATAGAAGTTTTCTGCATATTTTAAGTTGGGTAATAAGGATTCTCCTAGCTGCTTAGAATAGCGTAGGTGTCCGCACGGTCCAGTAGTTTGGGTTATTAAAACTAATCTTCACCTACGCTAAACCTAACCTCATCATATGTCACGCATTAAACATCGCTAGATACCTTGTTTCAACTACACAAGATTCATTAACTAATACATTAGATTCCTAGCCATCATTAGTATCCAATCAATAAAGTCGTAAGCAACATTCTGCATCTTCTTTCATACCATAACGGAGAGATATGTATACAAACATATATGTATTCATAAACTGTAATCGTATTCTTTAAGCTAATAAACACTCCTCGGATATTCAATCAAACACAACCCTTGTCCCATTAAGTTATCTGGAATAGTCACAACATTATAATCACGGCCTTAGGCCCATATACATATCCAAAACTCATATCGATAATCATATTTATAACCCGTAACATATCTCTAATCATCACACATATAAGAGGTATCTCACATATTGGAGGCATGATATAGATAGACATGTAATCTTTTATAGGATATCTTATATCGATAGGTCATACATCAGGACTACGAGGATTATCACCTCTCTAGGCCAATTTGCACATGTAAGAGCAAATAGCATCTCTATTGTCCAATCATCAATTCTAAGAGTAAATAGTATCTATATAGTCCACATAACGTATCTAGGAGAAATATCATCTCTAAATGCCTAATATCACTTCCACAGGAAGTATCATAACCATAACTCAAAAGCCATAATCTGGGAACATCAATACAAGTTACCAAGTTATGAAGTAACTTTATTGTAAGGTTTACTAGCCTCATTTATGTCTAACATTCGAATTAAGTCCACAAGTCTTAACACAAGTCTTGGCCCAAGTGGGTCAGACGATCCCACTTTTAATCCTCAATTTTCATAATTAGGCATACTATTCCCCAAACTAGGGCTAAGGTATCTAGTTCATGTTCTATATGTCAAGTAAGCCATATTCAAGCGTAAGATAGAAACTTCGAATAGAAACAAGGTTACTCAAGTCAACTCTACCCAACTTACAGTTTCAAGACTACCACACTAGCCCAATAAGTCTAAATATACAAATCATGCTTCAAATACTAAAACCACATCCCAAACATAGGTTTACATCATAACCATTCTACAACTAATCTAAACTAGAGAGGGAAATCAATAGGATTAAAAATGGGGTATAAACATGCCATTTTATGGGTCCCACGCCTGTATCTAAACTCCAAACATCAACAATCGAGGCCAAGTCATCCTACTCAGAATAAAATCCTAACATCCATATCCACACAAAAGATATATATCACACATCATCTGTGAAGAAAAGTATACAGAAGCCTACCAGAACCCATACTTAGAAAACTTCACATCCAGCGTTTTCTCTCCTAAAAACCCAAAACAATCCTTAACTGATTCTCATGTTCCTTTTTACTCTTAGAATAAACCAGAATATCATCAATAAAGACAATCACGAAAAAATTCAAGTAGGGTTTAAATATTTCATTCATCAAACTCATAAAAGTAGTTGGGGCATTAGTCAGCCCAAAAGACATCACAAGAAACTCATAGTACCCATATCGGGTTTGAAAGGCAATCTTAGGAATATCGTTAGGCCGAATCCTAAGCTGCTAATACCTGCAACTAGTCAAATAAATCATAGATATGAGGCAAAGGATACTTATTACGAAATGTAACTTATTAAACTACCTATAGTCTATACACATATGAATACCGCCATCCTTCTTTTTCACAAACAATACATAAGCACCTCATGGAGAGGCAGTCGGACGGATAAAACCCTTACTCAACAAATCCTGCAACTAAGCCTTTAGCTTGCTCCACTCAGTCTAAGCCATTCTATAGGGAGGATTATAAATAGGACGAGTACCTGGCTCTAGATCTATATAAAAATCAATGTCACGGCCTAGTGGCATACTAGGTAAATCTTTAGGAAAAACCCTTTTGGAACTCACACACCATAGAAACTGACTGAATAGATGGGACCTATATGGAAGTATCCTAAAGATGTGCTAGGAAGGCCAACCGACCTCTCCCAATTAAACTCTTGCACATAGAAAGGAAATAAGTTTCATTATAGTAGGACTATAATCACCCTCACACTCAAGTCTATCCATTCCTGGCATAGTCACAGTCACTGTCTTAACATGATTATTAGTAGAGCATGATACAGAGACAACAAAATCATACCCAAAATTATAGCAAAATCTACCATGTCTAGAATCATAAAATTGGCCTAAGTTTGATACCCCATAAACATAAAACAACAAGATCGATAAATCCTATCAACAACAACAAAATCACTAATAAGAGTAGACACGTGAATTAGAAAGTCAAGTAAATCACATACCATGTCTAAACCCACAACAAAATTGGAAGACATATATGAGAAAGAAGAACCAAGATCAAATAATACAGTGGCCATCCGATCATAGATAAAAAATAGTATATGTAATGACAACATCTGATACTTCAGCCTTGAGCTTGCTTGAAAAAGCATATATAGGCCCCACCACCAATTTGAGCATCATTTTTATCAAGATAAGAACCACCTCAATAAGGTTGATTACAACCCCTACCTACCTGATGACCACCACGACCACTCTATGAACAACCTCTACTATTACTACTACCTCCCCTAACCACTAGAATTAAAGCTCTAGGAGCCTGTTGTTGGCCTAACTAACAAGTTCTATACCATACCTTTCAACCACACCCATCTTCAAGAATAAGAATGAAAGAAGTCAGATACTAATTGGAATCGTCGGATACCAATTAAAATCAAGTAATAGCATGTAAGAAAGAAGAATTTAAATTTTCCTAATGTCCTATAGCTTCTCAAAGAAAAGTACAGATGTCTTCATACCGTTCCCCAAGACTCTACTAGACATGTTCTTGTACGATGAGATCGATGAACCTAGGGCTCTGATACCAACTTTATCACAACCCAAATAGCCATGAGTAGCACCAACACTAACCTTCCTGTGGGAGAACCATCTAAACTGAACCATTACCGAATCACTTAGTCAATATTAAAACGATATTATCATAAAACAAACTTAATAACAATAATCCAGGACTAATCACTATTAATGCAGAAATCAACAAACTACTTACTGAAATTCCCAAGACCTAAAAGTCAGCATACAAAACCTTCTAAACAATGCTGATGTCCATAAAAGATATCCAAAAATAAAATAAATAAAAAATATTTCATTGCCCGAAAGATGGGAAAGAACAAATAAGATGACCTATGGCAGCCTGGAGATGGAGTGCTCACCCTTGGATTAAGATCTGCTATTAAACTCTAGAGGTGAGGTCATATCTGAGCCTCTAAAACACTTTCTGCACTCAACAAAAGAAGAGTACAAGGTAGTATCAATACAAACCATTATGTACTGGTAGGTATCATAGGCTAACTCAATGAAATATCATGTACACTACATAAATCAAATAACAAGTAGACAGGCATCGTCACATAACAAATATTCAATGAATCAATAATACAACAACAGGTCAAACAGTGCTTACAAATAAGCCACATAACCATTAAAAGTATCAACCATACTATAAACACCCACAAAATAACACAAATATGTACACACATGTTATTGACTTATTTTTACCCAAATAATCATGACCTACAAGGAACAATCTATGTTCATGTACCGTACTGATGTGGTAGCTGATCCACCATATACATATCCATATCGGCGTGGTACCCGATCAATCATATACATATTCGTACTGGCATGGTACTCAATCCAACATATATATATTCATACCAGCGTAGTAACCGATCCAACATATACATATCCGTATTGATGTGGTACCCAATCCAACATATACACATCTGTACCAACGTGTAATGCCCTACATTTTTTAGCTAAAAATCAGACCATTGTTCCTATGTGTGTAAACTCTAATTCCATGGTTTATATTTAAATTCATATGTCATGGTCTTTCTCCTAGTGTATGAAGTGATTATGAGGTAAAATGTGTTCAGAGAAATCACTTAGAGCAAAGTTTAGCTAAGGATCTTTCATTTATCCAAAGTTTGATATTTGATTCTAAAATGGTCTACTTTGAACATATATAACTTTTGATAAACATAGAATTTTGCATCTCAAGGCCTACCAAATTGTAGATAATTGAATAATCTTTCCAACAAAATATCAATTCTGCCAAAATCCGATAACCGAGCAAAAAGTTATGGCATTTTCCGTGTGAGGCAGTAAGTCGACATGATCTTGAAGCGTCGCGTCGACTACGCCCCGAAACAAAACCTAATGTGAATCTAACGTGGTTTTACGCATTATTTTAATTCATAAAGGGTCTAGGGGTACTTTAATCATATTCTCTCACCCAAATTTCATCCCTAATCATCCTTAAACAAATTAAGCCTATTAGTGACGTTTTAACTCTCTTAAGATCCCTAATCCATTTTTCAAGAGCACAAGACGAGAAAACAACTAGGGTTTGGGCAATCAAGCTTCAAGGTCCAATCTTTTCAAAATTTCTTCTTAATTCTTCACAATTAAGGTGCGTGGGGTTTTCCTAAACTACATGGGCATGGTGAAAACATTTTTAATGGTGTTTTGAATATCGAGAAATCATGAATTTGCAATGGGCCGTGAATTAAATTTACAACTGTACATTGTGAATACTTTTTGATCTATTGTTTTGGTCTTTCCCTTAAAAAAATTAATTTCATTTATATATATACATATGTATGCATCTATAGTTAATAACTGAATTGAGAGCATGACTAATTACACTCCCTCTTATGTAACACCTTTAGATTTTCTCATGTGACGAATTGAAGAATGTTATATTTAGAAGCATGGTATCAATATTCTTGACTATTGTTGAATGATTTAAGATTGATTTTAAATTGATGAGTGTGGGTTTTACATGTTGAAAAATATTGAAAAATGTATAATTAAAGAATTGCATGGTTTGTCAAAAACACATGACCACCACATGTTTGTTGAAATGCTGAAAAGAGAGATTCTTTGAATAATTTGACATATGTTTTTAAGTATGAGTCTTCTTAAATGGTCCGAAGTATGGTGGTCTGAACTTTATGTTTTGAAAGAATAGATTATAATGTGATATTTTATGGCTTAGAGATTCGACTTGCAAGTCAATGGTATGATGATACCATATAAATGAATGACATAATAGAGTAAGAGTTTCAGACTTGATTTTAGAGAATACATGTCTTAAAGAGATAAAAATAGGTGTAAAGAGGATTAGGTGGTTTCCCGAAGAAGGCTTGAGTTCAAATAACTCCTAGCCCAAAATCGTGTTTTGTCGATACGGGTTCACTATATCCCCATGAGGGACCATATGCTGGCCTAGAGCCCTATGGCATATTAGAGACAGAGACTCCAACCCTTAAGGCAAATTTAGGTTGAGGGCTTGGCTGCCAAGTTAAGGGTAGATTCCATATAGCTCATGGGATTTTAGAGTTGTGGGGTATTCCACTTTAACGCCCCAATTCGCTGAACCGGAACTCTACACGGTGCTTATGACCCTGAGGGACCACAAGCTAACCCATGACTGATATCTGTACTTATACACTGCATAATATACTTGTAGAATGCGAAAAACATGAATAATAGGCCATAAGGTTCAACTGAATAGAATATCTGATAAATAATAACATCCATATAGGGTAACAAATACCCAAAACAACTGAAAGCTGAATCAAAAATCTGAACTAAATCTGAAAGCCTCTAAATATAGTCTGAAATAAGAAGTTGAAGAAACATGTTACAACTAACTCCGTCTAGTAAAACTGAACTGAAATAATGAATGAAATAAAATAATATCATCCTCGAATGGATGAGGACTCACTGTGACTCTACAACTGAAATGTTATTGTTGATCTAGAACTCATGCCTCTGAACCTATGGTGTAACATGAAAGAAAGCACCATAGCGTAAATGCATCAGTACGACTGTGAATACTGAGTATACGAGTAAGGTAGGCTAAATACAAAAAGGTTTACATGCATGAACAATGCTAACTAACTGACTGATATGAACGCAAGAGTACGAACATGCATACATAGTAACTAAAATTGTGAATACATGATATCTGGATCTATACGCTAATACATGGTTTACTATTATCTAACATGACTGATACTGAAATTTTGATAACATGGATGACTGTGTCTGACAGTCCTGAATCTGATGGAACTACCTGAGTTCTGTACTGTAACTAAATTGACTGTAACTGACGGTCCTGGTATACTGAAATCTGAAGAACTATCTGAGTTCTTTTATTAAGACTGGGACTGAAACTGTGAGAGGTAGTCGCTTAACCGATATGCCCCAATAACGCATATAGCTAGGTTAGGGTCCAATCTCTGCCCCGACTAGAAGGGTGTCAATACCTCACCACTAGTAAGGACAGCTGTGAGTGACCCTTAGCTGGCAGGTACTCGAATGAGAATGGTGGGAACCCTAAACTGACAGGTTAATCCACCTCATCAACCCTAATCTGGCAGGTTAAGATATCTCAACCTACGCTGGCTACGTAGTTGTGGAACACAATGATGACTACTAAGAATCACACCCTAAACTGGTAGGTGAGTTCCCAACCTTGGGTTCACTCGGTGCTAACTTCTACTCCCATCTGAAGAGACTGAACATGATTTAACTGGCTATACATGGACTGAGTAACTGACTTTCGTTGACTGATAGAATAGTACTACTATCTGAGAATTTATTGAGATATGAAATTTATGAGATTTCCTGAGTCACATGACTGACGGAGTTCTATAGATCATGGCTTGACTGAGATTATCGTGATAACACGACATGGCTCTAGGCACACAGCTATATTTTTTGGGTACTAGTACCCCCAGGACTCGATGGAAGGAAACTGACACACATAACTGACTTGATCATAAAATGAAGGCCACAATTCACCATATCATAAGTAGGGGATTTCACACTAAGCATAGTTCTCAACATCTTACGTATGGAAGGGAAATTCATACAACATATGTATACTTGCATAGCTTCAATATCATGCTCAATCCATATCACAACAACGACACATATCAATCACATGGAATTCATGTGAAATCATAAAGCATCGAGCATGTGCTTGTCATTTAAGCACTATTAAATCATGGGACATGAATTCTATCATCCTAGGCCTTTTACTCAAACACTTAGCATGCATTCTTTTAGCTTAGGTGTGTTTTCATGAATTACCCCATTTTAAACCCCATATATTTCATGGATTTCAACTAACGAACACATATACTTCATGAAAACACCTTTATATATCATCTTGAAACTTAAACAACAATCATCAACATGTACATGGTCATATCACAACAACACAATCACAATATAATATTTAAAACATGGTTCTTGAGTTCTATGAACAAAATAGATCCATAGATGAACACTACGCATACTTAGATGGAAGATTCTTGATGATTGATGGAGAAACTTGCTTGAACTTAAATCCCCAATTGAAAACCCTAATGTGTTCTTGAGAGGATTTTGAGAGAAATAGTATATTTTGGTGAAATAAGATATTAATTCCGTGTTTATAGAATATATATAGGGGTGGAAAGATGATCCAAATACCCCTCTAGATGCGTTATTTAATTTCTATGAAAATTACCCGATTTGGGCCAAAAGGTGCAACACGGAGATATCACGTTGCCCCCCGTTTGTGACCTGAAAACTCACCGTGATGCGGTGGAATCACGGAGACACTGGAAACTGAAAAACGTCATTTTGACTTACAGCACGACGCACCACTGACTGAAATAACGCTGCTAAAACTTTAAATCGCCATAACTTCTTCACCGGGTGTCCGTTTTAGGTGAATTTGGTATCGATGGAACTCTTATTCAATTCTATACAATTTGGAGGATATAAATCTGACCAAATACCACCTATAAACCAAGTTATGCTCGTTCAAAAATGACCTATGTGAAATCACGCATGAAAACTTGGTGGATTCAAAAGTTCTTAGCTTGGCTTACTCTAAGTGACTCTTATGAACATGCTTAGCACATCATAAGCTCTATTATCACTAGGATACTCATCCTAATTCATGTACTCCAATATGAATCACAGGATAGGAGGTTTCAAGTGTAGGAACAATGGTTCATTTTCTAGCTTAGAAATATACGGGGTATGACGATATCTCCCACTTGAAAACATTCATCCTCAAATGAGACTGACTGAAATGGGGATAGGCGATAAACTGGAGTACGTGCAAGACATACACTACTGGAACATGATCTCATGATGGACATGACTGATAAGCTAAACATATCATGCTGGACATGCATATCTGATATATGAGTAACTAATTCATGAATGCATAACTGAGATTTCTGATAACTGAGTTCTCCCAATGAGAATGCATATTTGATGCATGATTATACACTAGACTGATACATGAATGCATGATTGAATATGCAATGGTAATTGATACCAGATTTGTGATGAAACATGAACATGAACTGAAAACCAAGTTGTATAGAATGCTGAACCAAAAATTGAATAAGCTTAAGGAGAAATGTTACCTTGAGCTTGATCTGAATTGGCGGAGAAGAGGTGAGGATACTTGGTACGCATGTCTACTTCTGTTTCCCAAGTATCTCCCTCAACGGACTGATTTTGCCAAAGAACTTTGACTAGAGGGACTTCTTTATTCCTCATTCTACGAGTCTGATAGTCTAGAATTTTGACCAGAATTTCCTCATAGAAGAGACTGTTCTGACTGACAATGCTCTGAATAGGGACTACGACTGATGGATCAGCTATACACTTCTTAAGCAAAGAGACATGAAAGACTGGATGAATTGAGGCTAGATCTGAAGAAAATTCAAGCTCATAAGCTACCTTGCCTAAGCGACTAAGAATATGGAAGAGACCGATATATCGGGGACTGAGCTTTCCCTTCTTGCCGAACCTCTTCACTCTCTTCATAGGAGATATCTTTAGATAGATATAGTCATCGACCTCAAACTCAAGTTCCTTTCTATGAACGTCAGCATACGACTTCTATCGGCTCTAAGCATCCCAGAGTCTTTCTCTGATTAACTGGACTTTCTCTAAGGCATCGAATACTAAGTCAAGCCCTATGACTGAGGCCTCACTAACTTTGAACCACCCGATTGGAGATCTGCACCTCCTACCATAGAGAGCTTTAAATGGAGCCATTTTAATACTGGAATGATAGCAATTGTTGTATCCAAACTAAATCAAAGGCAAGTGGTCATCCCAACTTCCCTTGAAATCAATTTCACACGCCCTTAGCATATCTTCAAGAGTCTGAATGGTCCTTTCTACTTGACCATCTGTCTGAGGATGAAAAGTTGTACTAAGATAAACTTAGGTACCATGACCCTTTTGGAACTTTCCAGAAGTGAGAGGTAGACTGGGTACCTCTGTCTGAGATGATAGATAATCGAACACCATATAATCTGAACAACTCCCTGATATAGAGTTTGGCATAATCCTCGGCTAAATAAGAGGTACGGATTAGAAGAAAATGGGCTAACTTGGTCATTCTATCTACAATGACCCAAACTGAATCATGTTGATGACAAGTTCGAGGCAAACCCATCACGAAATCCATGTTCACTTCTTCCCACTTCCAAGTAGGAATAGTGAACTCCTGTATGGAACCACTAGGTTTCTGATGCTCTATCTTAACCTGTTGACATATAAGGCACTTAGCCACAAATTCTACAACATCTTTCTTCATCCCACTCTACCAATAGATCTCTTGTAGGTCACGGTACATCTTAGTGTCCCCTGGATGAATACAGTATCGCGCACCATGCGCTTCTGCAAGAATTTGTTGCTTTAAATCATCTACACCTGGAATACAGAGATAACCCTGACAACGAATGACACTATCTCCCCCTTGGGATCATTTGGTTGGTTTATTGAAGGGGGCTAGCTGGTTGGCAAGAGGGGCATTGTCGTTGTCTTTGGCGGCGTCAGATCTAGGACGCGACGGAATGGGGAAGGAGGAGGACGAAAGGGGGTTCTGTGGTAGTGTTAGAGCGGCGCTGGCGGGGACATTGTTGGTTGTCGTTGTTCGCCGGTGGGGGACGAGAAGGGTCATTTGGTTGGAGTGGTGTCCTGGTCGTCGATGGTCGGGGCGATGGAGGTGGGATGGCATCATGGTAGAGGCGATGCCTCCCTTGGTCGGAGAGCGTTTGAGAGAGAGAGAGGCATAAGAGAGAGAGAGTGAGGTGGAGGCGGAAGAGAGAGGTGGAGGGGTTGATTTTGGTTTAGGAATTTAGGTTTAGGGTTTGTTTTTGGTTTAAATAGGAAAGAGAGGTTGAGATCATCTCAGCCGTTGGATCAGTTGTGATTAACGGCTGGGATTAAAATAGGGGCTCAATAGTTTAATTTGGAGTATTTGTGGCTAAGTTTGATGTAAATTGGCTAGAATTGAAATGATTTGGGCTAAAATTGACATGAACAGAATTAAAATTAGCTAAATTTGTAATGACTTGAGTGAAAGTTAGGCTATAAGATGAATGAATTAGATAAATGACTTCAATTTTTAGGCTGTTATTTAAATCAAAGTAGGGATAACAATATGATTAAATAATGAGTAACAATATTCAATAATAAGTAATAAACAATAGAAATAAATAATAATAAATAATAATAACAAAATAATAATTAAATTATAATAATAAATAATAATATATAATAACAACGTCAATAAAATAAAAAATAATAATAATAAATAGTATTAAATAGTAGAAAATTAGACAATGTATTTGTAAAAAAAGTGAGTGTGCACAATTATGTGAAAATAATTTAATTAATAAAATTACGTAAAACGTCGTATTTGATTTTAAAATTATAAAAATGATGTCAAAAGATAATAAAACAATCTTATGCATTTTTCGATATTATGAATGCGATACGTTAGTACGTATTTAATATATAAAAAAATAATGTGTAAAAATATTAATAATTAAAATTAAATAATCTTGATAAAAATAGCAGCCTAAAAGTGATATCGGGAGGTCAAAATTGAGTGTCAACACAAGGTCTTGCCCTTCCGTAAAGCTTCCGAATAGTCAAAATCTCTTCAGTTGTATAATTTACATAAGAATTCGAATCTCAGACACCTTTTGTAAATTTCTATTCTAAGAACCATAGGCCTAAAGCCTAAAAGTTTATTGAAATCATAATTATAGAACGACAACAAAATAACATACTAATTATGAGTTATTAAAGAAACCACGAACGGTGCGTGCATTAGTTAACCATGAAACAAGAACAATCAACTTTAACCATTATTATAACTGACAATAATTACTACATTAGCTATTAATTTATAGGCAGCCGACCATTTGTTTCCGGTGATGGA
The DNA here is from genome assembly GCA_030864225.1 of Capsicum baccatum var. pendulum. Classification (NCBI taxonomy): domain Eukaryota; kingdom Viridiplantae; phylum Streptophyta; class Magnoliopsida; order Solanales; family Solanaceae; genus Capsicum; species Capsicum baccatum. Next base: position 198,392,379 of record CM061561.1, read on the forward strand.
CTTTTTCACCAACGTAGCAACCAAATCCAACCAATAGTTATAATGTTTTTATAGATATATAGTTGATAATCCACCCATTCAGCCTAATCAATCCATTAATTAGTAGCTCCAATTCTAATACACGAATTTCAAATCCACAGTAAAGAAACTCGCCCAGAAAACTTCTTGCCTAATTGCCACTTACCCTCACCTCATAAGTTTGTACTTAACAGTAGATAGGCAAGATAGTAGGAAATTAATTTACGTAAAAGGGTTACCTAATGCTCAATCGAGAGGTTCTTCTTAAAACTGCACAAGAGGGAAAATAATTGCTAACGGTCGTACCCCTCTCTTACCCTAACTTGTTATTATTAAAGTTAATTTCAAACCCTCCCCACTTAAGTTTTATTCTAGTACGTAAGTAATTAAAAAAAATGCCAAGGCCATTAATTACCAACTAAAATAGTATCTAAAATATCCAAAACTTTGAAAAGTTTCTCGAAATTTGTTTGGAACATCAGGAAAACAAACCAAATATGTATATTGACTAAAAGTATGTTCCGAACCTATTAAGAATATTAAAACACTAATCTAAGGTCGTCTCGGTCAAAAGTTGACTGTAATTGAACTTTACTTGGTAAAAACTGAATAATCCCACTAATGAATTAAATTACTTCCGAGCACCTCAAGAATTGGTACTACCCATCCCGTAAGTCATAATTCATGTATATAAAGACGGGAAGAGAAAAAATGTAAAAAGATCACTAAAATTCACAAAACGACCAGGAGGGTCGTTACAAGGTTTGCCTCTTTGGAAAACCTACATTTCTCCGCCTCTCTTTTTCTTTTAACTGTATATCTAATCTTCAAGTTTATATTTTTGTGTTTTTTTTTGAATTGCAGTATGTAGCAAAGAAGAAAAGGGTTGAAGGTTTTTCATTATGAGGGTAAATTATCCTTGCGTCCACTAGAGGTTGATCCCGCATGTTGTTGGATAGTGAAACTTCAGGATTTCTTCCTCGCCACTGAGCTAACCACCTGTTTGGTTGTGGATTCTGATCTTAGAAAACATATTTGTCTTAATATAGTTTTCAATAAAATTACAGGTTCTACTATAGCAGGTGTGGGTTTCAAGAACCTCTATTAGGGGTTAGGATCCTCAATGAAATTTGCAAAACCGAAGGTATATACATATATCCAACTCCTTTTTCATCTTTTTTGGTAGCCTTCTAAAGTTATAATTATCTATGGTTTATGTGGTTAAGTATAGTTTTCAAAAATCATGTTGATGATAATGTTGGTAGCGTTTCTCATATTGAAGATTTGGGTACAAGGTTGACTTTCTCTATAAACTTTTGCTTTAGTGGATTTTAATGGTAAATATTTTCACAAGTGTAAAATTTAAGTTCCAAACCAAAAAATTTACTTAATAAATTACATTCTGATATTTCCTTAGATTTGCTAACAAAGGACAATTTTCTAATATGATTTGACTTGTGTTCTTTTTTACTCTTTTATTTCATAATGTTAGGTATATCTCTAGTGGCCTTGTGTTCTTTTTTTGCTCTTTTATTTCATAATGTTAGGTATATCTCTAGTGGCCTTTACATACAAGAGAGTGGAATAGCAAAGAGAGACTAATAAAAGTCAATACGGTGTGAGATATCCAATCCCGATGAGTTGCCAGTAATTGGAGTAATAATTATTACTTCCTCCATCTCAAATTGAGATGTCATATTAATTAAGAAAAATAATTAATAATATGTCTAATTTACTATAGTACCTCTATTGAATAATGTTTATATTTTAATTTGAAGAAAAAGTAATTAATGCAAAGGGTAAAACATGGAAAAAAAATTATCTTTTTTAATTAATGAAAAAAAACAAGTAAAATGAGAAATCAAATTAGAAAATTTTGGACGGATAATTTGAGATGGAGGGAGTAGTTTCCAGGGCTATAAGGGGTGTTGTCTCTCCCTCTACTTGCTTTATTTCATTTATGGGTGAGTACATTCTTCGTATTTTCTATACATTCAATTTTTTAATTTATAATTTGGGATTTGCTTTCTTTTTCTTTAGTTGTACTTCGTACTTTAATTTGGCTTATGTTTCTCTTTTAGGTAAAAAAAAAAATATCTAAAAATTGAAGTAACTAAGCATATTATCGTCGAATGAAGTAGTAATTCATAAGCAAATTATTTCAATGTTTTTTCTTTTAAATGCGGTGCAAATCAGACAGCTTATCAAAGGTTAATTGGCAAATTTCTATACTTAACTATTACCACTCTCATTCAGTGTCCAAACATCGAGTCAATTTCTTCCACAACCTAAGAGGTCTCATACGGAAGCAACCCTTGGAGTGACGAAGTACATTAATAGAATCCAAGACAGAGAATACTACTTGAAATAGATTGTCATTTCATCAGGGAAAAAGCTCAGCAAGGTCTCATCAACACAAAATATATCTCTACTTTTGATCAACAATGCAAATATTCTCACCAAAGGACTTAGGTAAGTTGAACATTTTTAAACCATTCCTAGCTTGAGGAGCAGTGTTGAAAGGGTAAAAAGGACAAAATTATAATTTCACATAGTTAGTTGGATTAGTCAGTTATAATAACCAACCTTATAGTTAAGTTAGTTAATTACATGTCAATTAGTGTTAAGTCTATTAAGCTTAGGTAAGTATAAATATACCATCAACTAGTATCAATATATAATTTCCTGATTTCATTTCGACTCTCTCAAGTACTATTCTTTTTCTTTTTTCATCATCAATCTCTTGATGATTTTCTCTGATTAAGAACAATGGTAACTAACTCCAAGAGTGAGCTTGTACACATAGATGTGACGTTGATATATTGAACCAAAGGTGATCACTTAAACATCGCCTGTCAAAAAAATTATACTGTTCATACAGAAAATACTATGTATTTATGTCAAAAACAACATTTTAAAGATACATACGTACTAACATTTTGGACATACCTTAACAGTACGATACCACAGATTTTTATCAAAGGCAGAAGCAGTAAGAATGACTTAAGGGAACTGAGTTGCAACTTTAATGGTGTCATTGGAAGACGCTAAACAAGGTCTTTTACCCTTTGTGTTATGGGTAATGAAGCATTGCAGAAGGAAAGGAGATGGTAACTGAGTTGGACGAGTCACATGAAAATGAAGGTTGAGTTGATTCAGTGTAGAGGACTGCACCGAAAGGAAGAAGATGAAGGTAACAATGACTTTATTTGTTATTGGGTGTCCCATTTTGCATATATTTAATTTATGGAGTATGGTTTGTAGAACAAGTCACTTATATAAGTACTTACATATAGATAAAACTGAACACCAGTAAACATAACAAATAAAGATGTCAATTTACTGGAACTAGCCAATGGTGAATTTGATCTGCGAGGCCTCTTTAATTCGATTCTATAATTATACTTTTTTTTTATCCGAATCATTTATAGCTGGTGAATTTAGTATACATTGATGACATCTTTGATTGTCTTCTGCTACTGAATTTGATGGTGGGTAATCAAAAGAGTTTCATGAAGGAAAATTTTTATTATGGCCAGGCTGAACCAACTAAAGTTGTGAGAAGATTGATTGTTTTTTTGACACATGAAAAGTGGAGTACATTTTAAAATTTTAAACTAATGAGAAAGGAGGTATATCCATTTATATGAACCAACAGAAAGTATTAAATTTAAATTAAATAAAAGAAAATTGCAACTAAAGTAGATTATGGGGTCCACGTTTCTTTAACATAGCCACCATCAAACAAACATAGCATGAAAATAGTTATGACATATTTGTCATCATCGATTGAAAAATAAGAAAGATTTTGATCATCATGGTAGTAAATTATCAATTTCTAAGAATCTACTAGTTCCTTTCTCCGTGACATATCTTCTTCAACAAAGAGGAAACTTATCAATTTCTAACTCATGTTATGATAAAAGTATATTTCAAAACTTTTATTCAAATTATTTTTTTCTGATGAAGTCTTCTTGAAATAAGTATTAGATTAAACTGAATGGAAAAATTATTGCATTCATCAAACTTTTAAACATGATCATTTATTAGTTAACAAGATATTAATTAGACATTTAATATCAAATTAATTCAATATAGGTTAGAATTTCTTTTACATTGATAAATATCAAAACCATTTCTTTGTTTAGGTTTTTAAGTTAGACTTAGAATACATTCACCAAAGTGGCCTCTACATAGAAAATGAAAGTTAGACTGGAGCACTTACTATCACTTTGGGTATAACTTTCTTTATTGTAAAATATAGAGTGACCTTTGAGTTTTAGTGTCACATTATGATCATCTAAAAAGGGGCAACAACTTCTCTATTATTTCTTCTATTGTTTGGTTTCCTTTGAAGGATCTGGCAAAATCTAAAAAGGTAACTTTTGATGCTCATCACGGTCAAGAAGATTTTGCTTTTAACTATCCGCAAAGAAAAAAATAATGATTAACTCTTATCAATAGTGTTCTGGATATTGAACAACCCATGTTATCATGAAGTTCGGATAATGTTAATGATTGTGGAGGAAAATTTGCTTGTAATTTGAGATAAAAATTTTACATCTTTAATTTTGAAGTTGTAGAATAAAAAAAGAGTATATTTTAAATTCGAAACTCAAAGGTTGTTTAAGAGTCTGTTTGGATAGGATTTTAAAAAATAACTTTTAGCTTAATTGCTTAAAGGCTGAAAACAAGTGATTATAAAGTAAGCAGATAAGTTGTTAGATAGAAGTACTGAAATTGAAAAACAATTGTTGATGTGTTTGGTAAATAAGTGTTATGAAGCATTATTTATTGTTAAAATGACTTAAATGTCTTTAAAATTGTTAACACCGTAAATAAGTTGAATTATACATAATGTTTAATTCTAATACTTTAAAAAAAAAAGAGAAAGATGAAGAGGAAACTGGAAGGAAGAGATAGAGAAAAGCATTAAAGAGAAAAAAAATATATATATTTAAGGGCTATAAATTTGGGGTATTGTTGGAATTGGAGGAAAATATAAGGAATAAAAAGGTAAATATCATAGTCAAATTTAAAAAAAAAAATTAATCTGAAAAGTAAAAAAGTTGGTGTTACGACCCAAACGGCCATGGGTGGCACTCACACTGATCTTCCTGTGGGAGAACGATCTAAATCAAACTATTACTCAATTACTTAGTCAATATTAAGATGATATTATCAAAAAAATCATAATAATAATAATAATAATAATAATAATCTAGGACTAATCATTATTAATGCAGAAGTCAAATAAACTACTTACTAAAATCTCCAAAATCGAAAAGTCATCGTACAAGAATTACTAACAAAGATCATGTCTAAAGAGATATCCAAAATAAAGTAAATAAGGAATGTTTTATTGTCCGAAAGATGAACAATAACAAATAAGATGGTCCGTGGCAGCCTGGAGATTGAATGCTCTGCTATCAAACTTTAGAGGTGAGGTCGTTTCTAAGCCTCTGAAAAACTTTTAGCACTCAACAAAGAAGAGTGCAGGGTAGTATCAGTACAAACCACTATGTACTGGTAGGTATCATAGGCCAACTCAATTTAATAACATGTACATGACATAAATCTAATAACCCGTAGACAAGCATCATCACATAACATATACTCAATGAATCAACAATACAACAATAACAGGTCAAACAGTGCTCACAAACAAGCCACATAACCATCAAGAGTATTAACCATACTGTAAACATCCATAGAATCAATACAAATATGTACACACATGCTATGTGACTTATTTTGCCCAAATAGTCATGGCCTATAGGAAATAATTTATGTTCATGTACCGTACTGGCGTGATACCCGATCAAACATATATATATTCGTACCAGCGTTAAACCCGATCCACCATATATATATCCGTACCAGCGTGGTACCCGATCCAATATATACATATCTGTACCGGTGTGGTACCCGATCTAACATATACATATTTGTACCGGCATGGTACCCAAAGTACCATAAACAAGTAATATCAATATACATATCTGTATCGGCGTGGTATTCGCTCCACCATAATAAATTAATAGTAATATCAAATTTACACTACCTCATAGCATAAAATGCGACGTGCCAAGTTTGCAAGTACACTTAAAATCATAAGACAATTCTATTAATTAAATTTTAATAATAATTTATACACGTCTCAACAATCAAATCATCATCAATTTCAAGCATGTTCAAATAACAATCAATAAGTATCCAATTTATGTTCATACACATAATTAAATCGAGTCTAAACTCCAATTAAAACGTAACCTACCTCAACAGAAAAACTCGAACACAAGCTACCTTGCAAGAGTCTTACCCTTCCGTAAAGCTTCCAAATATTTCAAATCTGTTTCAATATATAATCTCCATAAGATTACGATTTTAATGACACTCATATTACGATATTTATTTTTAACTCAAAAATATATTCGAATTTTAATTTCAATGAATTTCAGACGTAGAACCAATGCTTAACTGTCTACACTAAACACATTTTATATCACAATATAATCGTAGCATCACTATCATTACGATATTACTACATTAATTAGAAAATAAGTTCAAATCTACAGGGGCATACCTCTACTGCCAACCATAGCATAATTTGTAAATTTCGTCCTATTAACAACTCTAATTGAACTCTCACGTTATTTTTTTTTCCAAGATAATTTCTTAATGAGGACAAAATAAATCTCTTAATAAAGACAAAAACCAAAATTCTTTAACTTAGTTCAAATTATAGTATAAATAAGATTTCCCACAATGTTATTGTTAGTCACAATTTTTATAGCATCAGTGAAAAAAAAACCTCTTTACTTATTAGTACCCATTGCAGCAAACTCAACATCGGTCAAGGAGAGAACAACTTCTTCTCTAACTATACCTATTTATACGTACCCATACTAGCTCCGTGTGCACCACTGCCCCACCATATCGGTATACAAGAAAAGAAATTAAGAATAACTTAACAAAGTATCTAACCTGAATAAAATTGACGATAATTCCTCTCAAAGCAGCAAGAGAAAACCACTGTTTACTGTTAACCATTGTATTACCCTAGTCCCAAATTTTTTTAATTATATTAATAATATCATCTATTGTCAAACCCTTTCCACTTAAATTAATTTTTGTATTGGCCACTGTTGGGTACTATGTAGTTTTGATGATTGACAAACTAACACATAAATGAAATATGTTACTTGAGCGGGACAAGAGGTTTGTCATCATCAAAAAGGGGAAATTTGTTAGGTACTATATAGTTTTGATGATTGACAAACTGACACATGAAAGAAACATGTTACTTGAGTTGGTCCACGCATAGGAAAGCAGATTTCTAGTTTCACTAATAGATACAGACAAGATTTCTTAAAGACAAGAAAGAATAAGCAAGCCTAATTATGATATACTCAAGCTACTGATTATGTGGGGAATATAATAAGTTGAATTTGATTCAAACACTTAATAATAAGGGAAAGTAATTTGAGTTGAAAAAGGAGTCCTACGTGAAGAAGGAGTTTCACTTTTGAGTATATCTTGAAGAGTCCTATGTGTGGGAGGATAAAGATTCTGATAAATAAACATGTGCTGATTTAAAAGAGTTGGAGTTTTACTACAATACTAAGGAGACAAGAGTTGGAATTAAAGAAAGAGTCGCATTAAAGTAGAACTCTATGCAATGAGAGTTCTAATTAAAGGAGTAGTTTGAAATAAAGAATGACTCTTTATTGTGCTTAAATAGAAGATGCATCAATCAGAATAATTCACACACTTACAAAGCAGAAAAGCACAATCGACATATTGACTTTACGAAGTGCTACTCAATCACTGAAGAAACACATTGAAGAACCTGGTCCCAAGTATAGAATCCAGGTAAGAGTTTTAGCATTGATTTTGAGAGTTGTTCATTGTTCTTGAACTATTGATAAAAGATTAGTTTCGGTGTGTTATAAACTGAATTAGGAGCTAGTCTTTGAGTTGAGAAAAACTCAGAGACTTTAGGAAAGCATACCTTGGGAGGTGTGTGTGTAGTTAGGAATTAGAGTTTATAATTTCTAGTTGTTGAGTTATAAGGATTAGAGTTTATAATTCCTATTTATTGGTTACAAGAGTTTCCTAATCAGTCGTTATTGAGGCTCAGAGTTATTTAGTGAAGTTGGGATTAAATCCTGTAGAGGTACAGGCCATGGTTTTTTACACCTTTTTGAGTCGGGTGTTTTTCACGTAAAAATCATTGTGTTCTTTACTTTCTATTTTACTGCCTCCTTGAAACACGTCAGTGGAGCACATCAAGCAACCCGCTCCATCGATAAGCAACAGTTACACGAAAATAAGATAATCAGTAGGGCACGAATTCTTAACTAGTGGTATCAGAGCCAGATAGTCTTAAAAAGGGCTAGCACCTAAGACAAAGATCAATATGATGAATTCTGCACCACCTACTGGCTACTGCAAAGGACAAGACATCAATAGGCCTCCACTGTTCAATAGACAGTACTACTCAGGATGGAAAAAAATTATGAAAGATTTTCTTCAAGCTATTGACTACGAACTCTGGAATAGAATTATTGATGGACCGACCTAAATACCCAATGAAGAAGGATGCTGAAAACAAAGATGTATTAAAAGACAAGAGTGAGTATAATAAGGCCAACTTTAAGATTCTTGGAAAGAATGAAAAAGCTAAGTATATTCTTATTTGTGGAGTTGGACCAGATGAATATAACAGGATCTCAGGTTGCACTACTGCAAAATAAATTTGGGAGACTCTTGTAAACATATATGAGAAGAACATGGATACCTTAGAGAAAAATAAAGGAATTAAGGCTAAGTCAACTGCACTGAAAGAGTCTGACAACGTAGAATCAGATCTAAATAATAGAAAGCTTACCAAGAATTTCAAAAGGTATTTTAAGGAAATAAAGTGGCAGAACAAAAGGGGAGTGAGTAGAAGGTGTTGTTCCAACTATAAGTCTCAAACTGGTTATTTCAAGTATGAAGATACAGATCACATGATCAGGGATTATCCATTATGGGAAATTGAGCAAAAATATATAAGAGCTGAAAAAAAGAAATCTTAGTTCAAAAGGAAGGAATCATTTGCTATGATGGCTGCATAGGGACCAAGCTCAGAAGAATCTAATAATGATGGAGTTAATGAAAGTGCACTTATAGCTATAGGTGACTCAGACATGGAAGAAAAGGAAGTAAAATCTGAGGTAAGTATACTTGATCTTAAAGATAAATTGCATCTTTGTTCTAAGAAAAGACTAATTTCCTTGATGAACACATTGATTGATGATTTTTATGAGCTCACATTGGAAAGGGATCAGTTATTCAATGTTTTTTCAAGTATAAAGTTTGATTACATTGATTTTGAGACTTGCAAAAATGTCATTGATACAGAAAACTGCACCCTAAAGGAACAGGTTCAACTTGGTTCATCAAACCTAGATCTAAAATCAGAAATCTTAAAGTTGTCAATTACTGAAAAAGAAAAAGGAGCCATGAGTGAAGATCATCAAAGAATTGAGTCTGAACTTCAATAAAGAAAAGATGAATTGTTTTGTCAAAGAGAAAAGGTTAGAAAGCTAACTCAAGAAAACTCTAAGATAAAACTTGATCTTGAAAGAGCTAACCGATGGACCAAGTCATCTAGAATTGTTAATCATCTAAGTAATAGGACTCAAAATGATAGGGTTGGCATAGGTTTTCACAAAGAAACTATTTCCTACAAAGATTTATGTTATATTTGTGGAAAACTAGGACACCCAACTACTGAATGTCCTGTTGCTGCCAAAAGCAGATCCAGCAGTCTAAATCTGGCAAATAAACTATCTCAGACCAAGAAAAAGATAACTAAACCTGATCATAGAAATAGGTCACGTAACCTATTGCTTGCATGGGCTAGAAGAAATCTTATTCATCTATTTACTCATAAGAAAGGACCCAAGCTTGTCTAGGTGCCTAAAGTTAACCCCTAATTTGTTTTGCAGGTGAGAGTGAAAGGAGGCAAGCAAAATTTGTGCATAAATAAAGCTTTCTTAAGGCATAAGACTAAAAGAAAATAAAGTTTCTTTCACTCACCACATTTAAAGAGGGAATGGATCATTTGAAAGATGGTCAGATTTATAGTGCTCGTGTAAGGTGGAAGCAAGGGAGATTTTAAAAAAAAAATAAAAAAAGAGGACGACAATGAAATTGATGACCATGCACAAGAACATGTTGTACTACCTGGTCTAACTGTTGTACAGACTGAGGGCATATTGACAGGGGCAACATCAAATAAAAAAATGAATGCATCAATAAACCAACACAAGTTATTGGTAATTTATAAGAATTGGCGTTGTCAAAAGAATCTTGAGATATCCCATGGGAATCAATGGCTTGAGACTATGGTATCCAAAGGAAAGCAATTTCACTCTTGAGGGCTATAAAAATGTTGACTATGTAAGCACCAAAGGCACTAAGTAGAGAGCATTTTAAAAGTAATAGGTTAGACTTGGAGATGATTAAAATTGCATGAACTCCCCTCAATGATTGACTAGAATAATTATTTTTTTTCTTAATCTTATTAGCTAAAAAGTTATTATATTCAGTCTTGCACATTTAGTTGTGTGTCCCAATTCTAATTTTTGACTTTTCTAACCTAATTTTGTATTAGATTGTGCAGAAAAATAGGTACAAGCAAGCAATTGTGACCACAAAGTTCTTCTTATCAGGTATGTTCTTCACTGACATAAGTATAGGCTGTCTAATTTAAAATAATTGAGCACGCCTGTTCAATTCCTCACACTTCATTCTCCCCTTGTCTTATAAAGCGGACGAATTGGTTGACCAAACTTTCTTTGATTCTCTCCAAATGGTTGTGCACAAATATGTTAATCCTACACCAGAAATTCCTTCTTCTCTCTCAACCAAAATATCAGTTGTGTACCATGGATTTACCAAGCTTGATCATCAATCACATTAGCATAAGTTTTTTGAGAAATGAAAAGGGATATGATCTCCGTTTTAGTTCCTAATTGGTTATTTTTTTTGGATTTCTCAGTCCTAGTTCAGGTTGACTTAGAAAACAACAATAGATGTTCTTGCATAGATGAATCATATTGCTCTACCAGTTTCAATAAGGAGGGCTAACACTAAAAAATGATTGAAAAAAATGATTTGGCTAAAAAAAAAATCTGAACTTAAAGTTGCACAAGACAGTCATGAAGTGGAATAAGTGGTCCTTCAGGCTTGGATCATGACTTTGAAGCTTTACCTTGATTAAGTGAGGGATGAAAATGTTAAATTCATTCGCCAATTGACAAAATTGATATCACTTGTTCCTCCTTTCTCTTCACTATTTGTATCCTTAGCCATGTCCCACTTTTATACCATATTTTTTTTATTAATACTCAGTTGTTTTGCTTAGTTCAGTACTAGCTTAGGTTAATGTGAAACATGCTCTGTCAGTTAAATGGAATGGTTATCTTTGCTAAATTGACTCATTTTTGCTCTCTTTAATATATTACTATGTTGGCTAGAGCCTTTGTCTGATTGTTTTTGGTGATAGCCCCAGTGGCCATGAATAGCATAACAAATCACTTTGGCTAGTATATTATTGCATTGAAATGGTTTTTTGATGATTTCAAAAGAGGGAAGATAATAGGGTTGTGCAATGTTTATAACCCATTGACTAAGTTGTTTCATTCTAGTATTTTATACTTTAGTGTCTGCAGGTGAAGATGGTTGAATGCATAAGACAAGAAGTGTGTCATCATCAAAAAGGGGAAATTTGTTAGGTACTATGTAGTTTTGATGATTGACAAACTGACACGTGAATGAAACATGTTACTTGAGTTGGACAAGATGTTTGTCATCATCAAAAAGGGGGAATTTGTTGGGTACTATGCAGTTTTGATGATTGACAAACTGACACATGAATGAAACATATTACTTGAGTTGGTCCACGTATAGGAAAGCAGATTTTCAGTTTCACTAATAGATGCAGACAAGATTTCTTAAAGACAAGAAAGAATAAGCAAGCCTAATTTTGATATACTCAAGCTACTGATTATGTGGGGAATATAACAAGTTGAATTTGATTCAAACACTTAATGATAAGGGAAAGCAATTTAAGTTGAAAAAGGAGTCCTACGTGAAGAAGGAGTTTCACTTCTGAGTATATCTTGAAGAGTCCTATGTGTGGGAGGAGAAAGATTATGATAAATAAACATGTGCTGATTTAAAAGAGTTGGAGTTTTACTACAACACTAAGGAGACAAGAGTTGAAATTAAAGAAAGAGTCTCACTTGAAGTAGAACTCTATGCAATGAGAGTTCTAATTAAAGGAGTAGTTTGAAATAAAGAATGACTCTTTGAAAAGTTGTTCTTAAATAGAAGATGAATCAGTCAAAATAATTCACGCACTTATAAATCAGAAAAGCAAAATCGACAGATTGACTTCACGAAGTGCTACTCAATCACTGAAGAAACACATTAAAGAACCTGGTCCTGAGTACAGAATCCAGGTAAGAGTTTTAGCATTGATTTTTAGAGTTGTTCATTGTGTTTGAACTATTGATGTAATATTAGTTTCAGTGTGTTATAAACTGAATTAGCAGATAGTCTTTGAGTTGGAAAAAACTCAGAGACTTTGGGAAAGCATACCTTGGGAGGTGTGTGTATAGTTAGGAATTAGAATTTATAATTCCTAGTTGTTGAGTTATAGGAATTAGAGTTTATAATTCCTATTTTTTGGTTAGAAGAGTTTTGTAATCAGTCATTGTTGAGGCTCAGAGTTATTTTGTGAAGTTGGGGTTAAATCCTGTAGAGGTATAGGTTGTGGTTTTTTATACCTTTTTGAGCCGGGTGTTTTTCACGTAAAAATTATTGTGTTCTTTACTTTCTGTTTTACTGCTTCCTTGGAACACGTCAGGCAACCCGTTCCATCGATAAGCAACAGTTAGGAAAAAATAAGATAATCAGTAGGGCACAAATTCTTAACAGCCACATAAGAAAATAAACTACAACTTTGACCTATTAAATCACTAATTAAATTAATTATCTAAAATACCCAAAACTCTAATATATCCTCAAAAAAATCAATACGACTCATCCCGTGAGTCATAATTCTCATACACTAACTACAGAGAGAGCTAAAATAGGAAAGAGGAAGAAATTTTACAAACGACTGGGAGAGTCGTTACATTAGATACCAATTAAACAACTGTTCTTCCTCAAACGAGAAAACAAGAGACAAGAAAGAGAAATAAGAAATTACGTGAATCCATAAGAAGATGTGGATACTTGCTACGCATGTCTTCTTCGGTCTCCCAAGTGTCCTGCTCAATAGGACAATTCTTCCACTGGACCTTCACAGATGCAATCTCTTTAGTTCTCAACCTACGGACATCTCTATCAAGAATAGCAACAAGATCCTCTTCATAAGAGAGGTTTTCATCTAACAAGACTGAATCTCAACGAATTATATTGTTACCATCACCATGAAACTTCATTAATATAGATAAATGAAACACGGGGTAAACTCCAGACAAACTCGGAGGCAATGCCAACCTATAGGCCACTGGCCCCACATGCTGAAGTATCTCAAACGACCCAATATATCTAGGACTGAGCTTACCCCTCTTTCCAAAATGCATGACACCCTTCATGGGTGAAACCTTGAACAACACCTTGCTTACCCTCTATAAAGTGCATATCTTTAAATTTTCGATCTGTGTACTCTTTTTGCCTATTTTGATCCGCTATAAGTTTCTCCTGAATGAATCTAACCTTCTCCAATTAGTCCCTTAACAGATTAGTACCCCATGGTCTGACCTCGAATACATCAAACCACCCAATGGGACATCTATACTTCCTCCCATATAATGCTCAAATGGTGTCATGCTGATACTCAAATGATAACTATTATAATGTGCAAACTCGGTCAAAGGTAGGAATTGATCCCAATGACCTCCAAAATCCAGCACACATACACGAAGCATATACTGGTTGGCTTTTCAAAAGGTCATGAAGGCTAATGTACTTATATTCTTTACTAATGATTTTCTTTGGAGAAAAAAAATGAAGAATGGTGTGTTTGTTTATTGAAAAAATGAAAGATATATATAACTAGTGCAAAGTGTATTAAATTTATAAAATAGGATTAGGTGACAATATTTTTATTCTTATATGGATATTTGAGTCATAATGGTAAGTAAGTTAGAGATTGGAACTTGAGCCAGAGTATTTTCAAAATAAGATTGTCTTAAAAGTTAAGCTATTTCAAGGATATACTCTCTCCGTTTTATTTTAGTTGCCTCTTTCTAAAAATATTTATTTCAATTTAGTTGTCCCATTTATGTAATCTAGAAGATTTTAACATTCCTTCAAATAATACCCTTATCATTAAATAACTAAACAAGTTGTATATATTCTAATTTATATTTTCAAAACATAATTAATAAGGCTAATTTGATAAAATAGACCCCTGATAAATATTTTTCTTAATGGGTGTGTAAGGTCTATAAGGACCAACTAATACGAAAAGAGGGAGTATTATATAGTTGAGTCAATGGTCCAAATATTTGAATTATTTTTACAAGTTTCATGCCTTAACTATTAAATGTTCCTTTTACTTACTTAAACTATCATTATCTAAATATTAAAACCCACCTTGAAGATTAATATGCCAACTACAAGTCGTACTCTTTTTATACCTGAACTATCACTAAAGATATTTGTTCAGGTAGGAAATGAAATATGTGCGACAGTTTCCGTATAAAAAGAAAATATCTAGTAGTTAAGGGTGTGAAACAGACATAAAAAATATTCATATGTTTTAAACCATTATCTCTGCAAAGTTTGCTTACACTAAGACTTTGTTCAAATATTTAGCAATAAATAATTTTAAAATAAATTATAATGTGTACCCACATTCAATTTTGAGATTAAGGTTTTAAGTTGGCGTGTATGTGGGCTAGTTGGTTTGAATTTATTACTATCAAATTAACTCAACTATATCGGGTTGGTAGGTTGGGTTTTTTTTTCATTTTTTAATCATATAAATTTCAATATTTTTTTGTTGGACTTATAAATAAAATATTTATAAATCAATCTATGTGCAATAATAATTGACAAATTAACAAACATATGATCTATTGAACACACGATAATTCTTTGAACTAAAAAAACATATGATAATTATTTACATAGCCTACAAAATTTTCAATGATGTAAGCTTTAAATTTTAATAATTAAAAGTATAAAATCAACGTATATCCTAGGAAGTGATACACTTTGTTTAACGTTAAAAAATAAACGATAGACGATAATACATCTAGTCTTTTTTTTTTTTTTTTTGAAAAACGGGTAATATATATCTTAAAACATGAATAAGAAAAATTGAATAGATTGACACATTTTAACAACTTGATTTAAAAAAATGATGTCACACATTAAATTATGCATGTTTCAAAGTATATAAGTATGCATGCGTTGTATAGTTCTATGAAATATTATGAGAAAATCACAAATATTTCTTAACATATATCATATTAAAGAAAATTTTCTATGAAGAATATGATAAAGAACATATACTTATATATCATTTTGACCTGATATTTTCTTACTCAATGCTAAATCATTTAGCCTAGTTAGACAGTGTTTTCTTATCAATTTGATTTGGCTTTTCTTTTTAGTGTGGGTTTATAGTTGGGTTTGATCACCAATTATACTTTCTAATATATTCAGTATAACTTCATAAGTGAAATCTGAAGAGGATTGTGTTTACGTAGACATACTCCAACCTTCTGAAAATAAAGAGGTTGTTTCTGATAGATCCACGACTCAAATAAAGTCTTCAAAGTAGGTTTAAAAATAAAGTACACTAATGAAGGAAATACAATAATGGAGAAAATAACGGTATCAACAATAGGTAATACGATAACTAAAACAAAGGAGACAATATGTAATAATATTTATAAAAATAAGATATTAGCTAGGAGCATAACAATACTAATTAATACTAATAAAGAAATTACACAACACCTGATTGCCTACTATCTTCTACCCTAATCCTCGACTTCCATATTTTCATATCTAGGGTCATATCCTTTGAAATTTTCCTCACTGGTGCATCTTCTCTTCACATATCCGGACTATTCAGACTCACCTCTCTCATCTTGCCCACCATAAGTGGCCACTTCCACCATATCTCAAATATCATTGTTCATAATCCTATCTTTCCTCATATGTTCGTACATCCATATCCAAATCTTTATTTTCATTACTTTTATCTTCTAGATATACGAGTTCTTGACCATCCAACACTCCATCCTATGCAATCTAGCCTATCTAACAATCACTTTATAAAACTTACCTATATATTGAAGTCTTTATGGAAAATTCTTATCACATAAAATACTGGATGTGTGTCTCCATTTGATCTACTTCCACTCTAATATGTTGTGTAAATTTATCATCAATATCCCTATTTTCTTGGAATATTGATTCAAGATAATTGAAATATCCTCTCTTGGGATAACTTGTAAATCAGTCCTCACTTTCGTAGCTGTTTCATGGTTTACATTACTAAACTTGCATGTTAGGTACTCTATCTTAGTTCCTGCTCAAAATGAACCCTTTTAATTCAAGGATTTGTCTCCAAATTTTCATCTTGTTGTTATTATCTCCAACACAAGTTTTGCCAATCAATACTATGTCATTTGCAAATAGCATACATCATGACACTCCACTTTGAATAATTTAAAACGGGGTAAGAGATTATCCTTAGTGCAACCACATAACTACTGAGAAGTTTTTGAGTCTCCACTCACTATTTTAGTTGAATCTTGATTCTCTTTTACATGTGCTTAATCGGCCTATTGTGAGCCATAAATACGCCTCTAACCTCCAACGTCTCCGTAGAACCCCTTATAAAACGTTATCATGTGTTTTATTATTAAGTCATTGAACACCTATTATCCTTTCCTTTCCAATAATTTGTTGAAAATGTTATTTATCTTAATTAGGAAGCCAAATATGCAAACATGCATCATACTTTCTTTAATTATTACTTAACAGAAAAATTATTGTTATACATGTCAATATATATAACTTAAATTTATATAGTTTTATTATATGACGTGGTTAAAAGGAATTAAAACTGTTAAAACTATAAATAAGTCGAATTATATGTAATTTTTAATTCTAGTACTTCAAAAACAAAGGAAAAGGATGAAGAGAAAACTGGAGGGAAGAGACAGAGAAAAGCAACAACGAGAAAAAGAAAGAAAAATAATATATTTAAGGGCTATAAATTTGAGGTATTGTTGGAATTGGAGGAAAAATATAAGGGATAAAAAGGTAAATATCTTGGTCAAATTTAAAAGAATTTTAATCTAAAAAAGTAAAAATATTCGGGGTCCTCAGCTTCTCATATTTTGCTTTTTTAATCAGTATTTGGCTTTTCTTAGATATTTTTTTATCTTACCAAATACCTAAAAAAGCAAACATAAATAAATATTAAAACCTGATTTGACCTTATTTTAATCCATACAGACTCTAAAGTAATACTGTTAATTCATATTTAATTATGGACACTTTTGGATATATATATATATATAAACCTTTAGAACTTTACTTGAAGGTTCGGGTCTATTATAACTTAGGTTGAAGGTATAATTGTTTTGAGTTTTAAATTTATTTATTTATTTATTTAGTATTTAAATTGATTCACACAATTTGTTTTTTTTCTCTATGCTTATAAACTATTGGGTCAAGAAAAATATTTAATTTAATGGTAGGAGATTTGTGTAGAAATAGATATATGTAGAGGATTAAATAAAACCTTTTAAAAAGATGCTAACGATAAAAATAGAAGACTAAACAAGACCTAAGTTATTGGAATACAATTTCGAAGGAGAAGTTGAAGTGGACGGGAACATCATGTGCAAATTAAGAAATCAAAATGAATTATAGTCCTATTTTGTTTTATTATGTTTATATCAAGAATAAAAATGGCATAAACTAATCTCTGTTTATTATATTAGAGTTAAACTTACTTCAAACAACTACTTTCAATATTGCACAACTAAATCATACTTACTTTTTTGTTTTGCTTTAATATACAACATATAAGTATGGGGTATGGCAGTATTATCTTGCTCCCTCCGTTTTTTTACTTGTCATAATTTTCTTTTTAAGAATTAATTAATAAAAATTTTGATTAATATTTTAAGATATATTTTTTCATGCACATAAATATGAGAAAAATTGCATCTTAGAGGTCAAAATTTTCAAGACTTATTAATGGTAATCTTGAGTCTATTTCTATAAAGATGGTTAATAATTATTTGTCAAAAAATAATGACCTTCTTTCCTGTTTAATCCATTTTAAAAAGAATGATCATCTTTTTTGGTAATATTTTAATTCAAATTCTCCACGTGACATATTTAAGACCACAATAGTTTTGCAAACATTGTATTGATATAAAAATGATTGTTGTTGTTATACATAAAAAATTGTAATACAAAGGTAAAACATAACACTAAAAATCAATTTTAAAAAATACTTAATAGCTATAAGAATATTCTTATAGAGAGGTCTTACTGTATTAGTAAATGGATTTTTCATTTATGTGTTTAACAAATACATTATATATTTATTTAATATATATTATAAAATTAGAATATAGATATGAATGTCTTCAATAATTCATTACTAAATTACTCGTAGCTAACAATTTAATTTTTGATAATACATTGTTAATAGGATTGAAGACTCACGTGCAATGCACATGTCATTAAACAAGTAATATTAAATGGTTGCAATGAAATTAACAAGTCAATTCTCACAAACATAAAACCAAAATAATAAGAATTTCATAAATATAAAAAACAAATACTAAGTTTCCCCTTTGGACTTTTTCATATATTTTCTTGCACAAAAATTAATTCAAAAATTAAAAACACGCCATAAACCAACATTAAATTGATAAAATGATATGTCTTTTCATTTCATACGTTGCCTTCTTTCCTTCTTCAACATGAACATAATCTTGAGTTTTGGCTTTTTGTTAGTCGTATCCCCTTACCATTTGTTTTTCCTCCATCATTTGTTTTCTTTTTGACTTTCTCTGAAAATGAAAACATCAAAAATTTAATTTTAATTGTATAAAGGAAGAAAAGTTAAAAAAAGAATTAGTATTATTGATTTGATTAACTCATATTCACAGCAAAATAAGGTTATTAAGCTTTTCTTATAAAAGAATACTTCATTTTGGGGCTTAAACTTCAAGACTTTGATTAAGAATGGTAAAATCTAAATCATTTGACCTTACCTTTAGATATTAAAAGCAAGCGTCAATGAAAATAAAATTAATCATTTTAAAAAACTCAAAATAAAAAGTGATTAATCACTAATCACCACTAGTTCCTTTAATTTCTTGCTTTAGAGAAAGCATGGAAAATGATGGGTGCGAATTCGAGAATTTTGGTATGTGGACTGATTGGCTTTTAAAAAGGTCATGAAGGCTAACATACTTATATTCTTTACTCATGATTTTCTTTAGAGAAAAAAAATGAACAATGGCGTGTTTGTTTATCAGGAAAATGTAAGATGTATATAGCTAGCACAAAGTGTATTAGATTTATAAAATAGGATTGTGTGACTATATTTTTATTCTTATTGGGATATTTGAGTCATAATGGTAAGTTAGAGATTGGAACTTGAGCTAGAGTATTTTAAAACTAAGATTATCTTAAAAGTTAAGATATTTAAAAGACATATTATATAGTCAAGTCAATGGTCAAAATATTTGAACTGTTTTCACGAGTTTCACTCCTTAACTATTAAATGTTCCTTTTTCTTACTTAAACTATCATTATCTACATATTAAAAGGCACCTCGAAGATTATTATACCAACTATAAGTTGTACTCTTGTTTTACCTGAACTATCACCAATGATATTTGTCACGACCCAAAAACGAGGGTCATGATGACACTTGTCGCAGTGTGTCTTGACAAGTAAGTCTATCACCCAAACTGATATGAAAAGAGGAAAAGACAGAAATATCTCAACGTAAGGCTTCTAGAATGAAGCCGAACCATATAAGTAATCCTAACAATGCGGAAAGAATTTATTCAAAATATCAATCATGCCCAAAATCAGGTCTCAATAGTGTAAGAACTACTAAAATAATTCAAGAGTCAAATACATCAAAAAAATAACCACAAGGGAATAATAGTTGTCTCTGAATACTAATAAAGACATAACTACTATAGAAAGATAGAGGTGAACTTCGGATGCATGAATGTCTAACCGCTACCTTGGAAGCTCCAACAATCACTCGAGTCAATCAAGTTGAGGCGCACTCGAGCTAGGACCTGCACCGAAAGGGCGTAGTAGGCATGAATACGGTCCACTTGTACTCAATAGATATCGTAGGCCGACAAAGCAAAGTAGTAAATAAAGCATACAAAATATACACTAAGGGCATGTCACCTGCAATTAGAAAATGTCCCACAACGGTAGCCCACACCGCTTGCACTAACAGTTCTAATATATCTCGCATACCATGTGAGCCAATATCCACTCATTATTTCAATTTCATTCAGGAATTTCCACATGTCTCATATGTCAAATAAAGTATGAATATAATCACAATACACTAATGGTACCATATTAAGCATCTTAACTACACAATACAATTATTCACATGTATTCAAGATTATTAATATCACATAGGATCCCACATGGTGACATATATCACATAATAACTCACTATCGATAATTACATCACATATATGCCCCCACACGGGCATAACACATAAATAGTCATTTTTCATGATTAGTTTTCACCCTTAACATGCATTTTGTATCATCATTTACAACCCATCCCAATCTAAAAGAGTTAAGTCATAATCTACCTCGCAAGCCGAAACCGATCTGCTACACTTGAACTCATGACCTTACTTTTCACAAATAATTCCAAACTTCACTAAAAATATCAAATATAAAATCTACGCGTCAAAACAAAACCAACAACATTCATATTGACTACTTTAGGTTTAGGGTGAAAATGGTCTTCCAAAATGAATTTTCGAAAAAGAAGGGCAAAATCAAAACTTTACTTCAAAAACATGTTCCTCATATTTTTAGGAACCTACAACTGAAAACCCAAGTTACATCGAGTAAAAAACGGGATTCAAATCGAGAAAAAATCATTTTTGAGCTTTACCGGGTAAAATCTTTGAGATTCGAGTTAAAATTAAGAATCGAAATTGTTTAAGGGTTTAATTGATGAAAAACTAGTAATTATAAGATAAAAATATTATTCAAGTGAAAACAAGTGAAATTGGGGTTTAAAATCAAATCCTAAGATTCTTGGGGTTTTGAGAAATTAATCAAGAAAAAGAAATTACTAAGAAAATAGTGAATTCTTAGCTTTAATCAGTAATAATACCAAGAAAAAGATGTTAATCTAGCTCCCAAACTCCCACAAACTTTACTTTTAAACTACCATGCTATTTTAGGGTTTAACTATCAAGAGGCAAGATAAAAAATGAGCAAAAATGGATCCAAAAAATGATTTAATGGTGCAGAAAAATCTGCACCAGCAAAGAATAAAAAACTGAAGTTTTTTTTATATTTTAAAATCCACTACGGACATCGACGGGGTGTCCGCGATTCATTCAGAGTCCGATATACACAAACAAACTATGCAATCAGATTAAATTCAACGTTCCGAATGCGATGGCGATATCATATTTTCAAAAAAATATCGTTTTCACAAAATTGACCCCCGAAATCCGAAATCATAATTTTCCAAATCGAGGATCAAAATAAGATTTAAAAGCCGTAAAATCATACCAAATATGCTACACCCTAAAATCGATATTTCGGATCTATTGACGAAGTCGAATTTTCCATCCGAGGTCATTTTGATCAAATGTGACCCATATTCCTAATTTTTCAACCTTCCGGCCAATAGGTCAAAATGAGCTCGGGTGCACCGGGACCCGAACCAAAGGTCTACCTAGCCTAAAATCGATATTCCAGAGCTACTGGCGTAGTCCGTTAGGTCATTCATCGTACGAATCAAAAGATATCTACATAAATTCAAAATAAGGCCCTCGAAGCCATAAAAAAAAACACAATATTGCATAAATGATACCAAAATACATCGAAAATCATGTCAATCACTCCCACACCCCAAAAATATCATAATCCAACTATAGAGAGTGGTAAAACAGTCAAATCACACAAAATCACAACTATCACATATTTCATCAAATTTTTTTAGGTCGTTACAATATTAGTTCGGCAGGAAAATGAAATATGTGTGACAGTTTCAGTAGAAAAAAAATATCTAATAGCTAAGGGTATGAAACTAACATCAAAAAAAAATTCATACGTTTTTTACCATTATCTCTGGCTAGTTTACTTACACTAAGTCATTGTTCAAATATTTAGCAATAAATAATTTAAAAATAAGTTATAATGTGTACCCACATTCAATTTTGAGATTAAGGTTTTAAGTCATCGTGTATGTGGGCTGGTTGATTTGAATTTATCAATATCGAATTAAATCAACTATATCGGGTTGGTCGGTTAGTTTTTTTTCATTTTTTAATCATGTAAATTTCAATATTGTTTTGTTGGAATTAAATATAAAAATTTTATAAATCAATCTATGTCCAGTAATAATTGACAAATTAACAAGTATATGATCTATTAAACACACTATATACAATCCTTTTAATTAAAACAACACATGATAATTATTTCGATTGTCTGCAATAATTTTTGATGATGTAAGCTTTTAAATTTAATAAAATTTTAATAATTAAAAGTACGAAATCAACTTATAACCTAGAAAATGATACGCTTTGTTTAATGTTAAAAAATTATCGATAGACGATAATACATCTAGTCTTTTTTCTTTTGTTCTTTTGAAAAGAGAGTAATATATATCTTAAAATATAAATATGAAAAATTGAATAGATTGACACATTTTAACACCACCTTGATTTGAAAAAAATGATGGGACACATTAAATTATGCATGATTTAAAGTATATAAGAAACATGTCTTGTATAGTTCTATGAAATATTACGAGAAAATCACAAATATTTCATAACATATATCTTATTAAAGAAAATTCTATATGAAGATTATGTTAAAGATCATATATTTATATATCGTTTTGACCTGGTATTTTGTTACTCAATGCTAATTACTTAGCCTAGACGATGTTTTATTATCAGTTTGATTTGACTTTTCTTTTTTTGTATGGGTTTGCAATTGGATTTGATCACCCATTAGCCTTTCTAATATATTTTGTATAACTTCATAAGTGAAATCTGGAGAGGATGGTGTTTACGCAGACATGTTCTTACCTTCTGAAGATAAAGAGATTGTTTCTAATAGATCCACGACTCAAATAAAGTCTTCAAAGTAGGTTTGAAAAGAAAATACACTAATGAAGGAAATACAATAATGAAGAAAATAATGGTATCAACAACAGATAGTAGGATAACTAAAACAAAGGAGGCAACAAGTAATAATGTATATGAAAATAAAATATTACCTAGGAGAATAGCAATAAAGAAATTACACAACACCCGATTACCTACTATCTTTTTCCCTAATCCTCGGCCTCCATATTTTCTTATCTAGGATCATATACCAATAACTCACACTGGTTCAACTCAATTAAATGTATCAAATAAATTTTTTATCAACTCAATTAAATGTATCAAATAAATTTTTTAAACTCTCTAACACTCTCAACGCTCCTAACATTAAATGCAATTTACTCTCTATCTCTAAATTTTGACAAGATATCCTAACCTCTATTAAATTCTTTCCCTTTCATTTTTCTGTGAAGGACTTGAAAATGCGAACTCCGTTTGTGCACGGTCAGAATAAGAATGGTCTCTATGAGTGGCCAAATTTACCCTCCATGTCTTCTTCTCAAGTGAATTTGACCTCCACCAGCACATCGACTTCTACCTGGCATAGTCGGTTGGGTCATCCAAATGCAAGAGTGTTAAATTTTCTTTTGAATAAATGTTCGCTACCTTGCTCGCGAGAAAAAAATTCAGTTTGTAATTCTTGTTCCTCGAATAAGGCTCATCTCCATCCTTTTAAACATTTTAGTTTGTCAAGTACCAAACCCTTTCAAACAATATTTAGTGATTTATGTGGTCCTTCTCCAGTTCAATCGACTGACAAAAAATTATACTATTGTATTTTTGTGGATCAGTATATCTGATACATCTGGTTTTACATATTAAGGAATAAAAGTGAGGTTACAGACCTTTTCAAAAACTTTCAAGCATTAATTGAATGTCATTTTAATACGAAAGTTCTTTCTATCTATACAGATGGTGGTGGCGAATATAAAAGTCTTGATCCATACCTAAGATCTCAAGGTATTGAACATCTTTTATCCCCTCCATACACCCCTCAAAGAGCCTCACTTGCTCAAAGACGTCATAGAAATATCATTGAGACGGCTCACACTTTACTTCATGAAGCTTCACTGCCAGCGACTCCTTGGTCTTTTGCTTGTCAACATGCAGTTTATCTGATAAATCGCTTGTCAGCTTCACTTTTATAAAATAAATCACCTTTTCAAATATTGTTTGGTTATATTCCGGATTACAATTTCTTAAAATTCTTTGGGTGTCTCTGTCATCCCTAGCTCAAACTTTATTCAAAAAATAAATTAGAGCCACGATCAACACCATGTGTCTATTTAGAATTTTCTTTATTTTATCATTGTCACCAATGTTTTGATCCGAAATATTCTAAAACATATTTATCTCGTGATGTGAATTTTTTTGAAAATAATTTTTCTTTTCAAAATATATTTTTAAATATTTTTTCAACTTGCAAAGAACTTGCGTGGAAAAATCCAACTGACACTACCCTAACAACATCCCCTAGTTTTTCTTCTCCCATAAGCAGTGAATTACTCAGCCACATACTTATCCTAAGTTCAGATAGCAACAATGCTCTCAAAGACATCATCTTATCTGCCTGCACTCCAACAGAATCTGCAAGTTCAAGTAACTCTTCTCTTCTCCCTCCTACAAATTCTGTTATTGCTGATGATCTCTATGACACCCACTCTTATCCCTAATTGCCTCAATCATCAGCTTTTCCAATTGTATACAGTCGCAGAAACAAAACAATGTCATCTGCTAGCCAAAACGCCGATGCCCGTCCCTCTACCTCACTTTCGCTACAACTACCCCCAACCCTGCTCAAGCCACATAACCTCAACAACCTTCTATTCATACTCCAAATCGTGTTGTGACTCATTCACAGCACAACATTTACAAACCAAAAATCATTCTTGACTTCATGGCTCACTTATCCCCCTCCATCACCCCAACCAACTTCATACAAGCAAACAAACACCTAGAGTGGCAAAGAGCAATGAAAAATAAATTTGATACATTATTGAATAATCAGAGATGGGATTTGGTACCACATGACCCCACAAAAAACATTATTTCTTGCAAATAGTTATACAGGTTAAAAAGAAAACTGATGGGACAATCGATCGCTACAAGGCTCGACTTATTGCAAAGGGTTTTACATAGCGTCCTGGAGTTGACTATCATTCCACGTTCAGTTCGATCATCAAACCAACTACTGTATGTTTGGTTATCTATATTGTTATCCAGCGGAATTGGCCTCTACGCCAGCTTGATGTTAATAACGCGTTCTTGCAAGGTCGTCTAAAAGGGACAATCGATCTCTACAAGGATCGACTTATTACAAAAGAGTTAACATAGCATCCTGGAGTTGACTATCATGCCACGTTCAGTTCGATCATCAAACCAACTACTGTATGTTTGGTTATCTATATTATTGTCCAGCGGAATTGACCCCTACGCCAGCTTGATATTAATAACGCGTTCTTGCAAGGTCGTCTAAAAGAAGAAGTGTACATGGTCCAACCTCCAGGTTTTGCAAAAGAACAATTTTCCTCTCATATATGTCGTCTAAAGAAAGCAATATATGGCCCCAAGCAAGCCCCTCAGGCATGGTACAATGAACTTAAGACATTTCTTCTTTATCTGGGATATGTCAAGTCAAAATTTGATGCCTCTCTGTTTATTCACGAAGTGTCAAACAACATTTTGTATGCACTGGTTTATGTAGACGATAACATTATTATAGGGAATCATAATTCAGAGGTAAAACGAGTTATTGCTCATCTTGCTGGGTATTTTTCCATTAAGGATCTTGGGAATCTAAACTTTTTTATTAGAGTGGAGGTGCTCCGAACTGCCAAAGGAATTAGTTTATCACAGTCCAACTACATTAATGAAATCCTCTCTGAAGAAAACATGAAGGACTGTAATTCAGCAAAAACACCAATGAGTGCCAATGAAGTGCCTCAACTACATGATAGAGCGAAACTAACTGATTCCACTCGCTACAGGAAAGTTCTTGGAAAACTACAGTACTTGTCTTTTACTCGTCCAGACGTTAGATTCTCTGTGAATAAATTATCTCAATTTATGCACTCTCCATCTGAAGTGAACTGGAAAACACTCAAATGAGTACTCAGGTATCTCCAAAGAACACTTCAACTAGCTATCCACATTGAAAGAGGTAATGATTTCAACCTACACATGTACTATGACGTGGATTAGGCTGGAGATGTGAGTGATCGAGCTTTCACTACTGGTTACATATTATTTTTTGGATAAAATCTTGTGAGCTAGTCTTCTAGGAAAAAAAGAACAATTGCTCACTCATCAACTGAAGTAGAGTATCGTGCTGTTGCAAGTACGTTGGCTGAAACCAACTGGGTGAAAAATCTGCTAAAAGAATTACATGTTTCACTTCCTCAAAGACCAACCACTTACTGTGATAATGTTGGTGCAATTTATTTGTGTGCAAATCCAGTTTTTCATAGCCGCATGAAGCACATTACTGTAGACTTTTACTTTGTTCTAAAACAAGTTCAGTAGAATTAAGTTCACATTGTTCATATTCATGCTACATAACAAATCGCAGATACTCTCACTAAAGCTCTACCAAAGCCATCCTTTGATAAACACCTATTCAAGCTAGGCTTTGCTACACATTGCCTATCTTGAGGGAGGTGTATTGGTGCATACATCCTATCTTGAAAGATATCTCATGATTGATCTTCCCTATCTCAGTAGATCTTTAATATCTCAGTCTCTCATAGTGATTTAGTTTCTATTTAGGAGAAGATCATAATTCTTTATTAGTTGATTCTTTCCTTATTTAGTTTGTATTCTCTTGTATATATACACATATATGTTAATGAAATCAACAGAAGCTTTCATACTTTACTCATGTTTATAATATTTACTCATTAGTCCATCTTCTCTTTACATATTCGAACTATTTCAGACTCGCCACTCTCATCTTGTCCAGCACAAGAGGCCACTTCCACCATATCTCAAATATCATTGTTCATAATCCTATATTCCCTGTAGACACATGATTTTTGATCCTCCCTAAATTTTAACTTGTTTATTAACTTTAAATATTTATATTTATATTTAATCATATATTATTTTGACTATTATTTTATGTTTTTAAATGAAATTAATTTTAAGATATTATTTTATTTTATTCCTATTTTTTTAAAAAAAAATATATATATATAAAAATAAAAAAATAAAAAAAGTTAAATTAAATAAATAAATTAGTAGTTTTTATACTATCTTAATTATATAATTTATCTTTGTCTATTTTTAGACTTTTATTGTATTTTTAAAATATAAAATTAATTAATTATTATTATTATTATTTTATTTGTTATTATTATTTTCATTATTTATTATTTTTCGTTATTTAAAAAAAAAAAATCTCTTAACTCCCCCACATTCCCACATCCTGAAACCACTCCCTTTTTTCACTCACTTCAACTCCCCACATGTCTGCACACACACATACATCACTCCATATATATCAAGATTAGATAAAAAAAAAAAGGGGGATAAGAGAAAAAACAGAAGAAGGGATCAGAAATCAAAAAAAAAAAATAGAGATCAAGAAAAGAGAGTAAAAAAGAAAAAGAAAGAAAAATTTGAAGTTTAAGAGTTTTCATTTGAGATTGCTGGCGACAATTGTTTCCTGCTTCCCATTCCGTTTGAATCAAAAACAGGTTTATTTCATGTTAAATTATATTATGAAAAGCATGAATAAAATTATGTAAACAAATTTCATGTATTACTCAATAGATGTTGTTAATTCATTATATGAATTCATATATTATCATGTTTTGCATGTAATTTTTTGTATGTAACACTGTCCGGTTAAATCTTGAAATGGATAGAAAAAGAAGAAAAGAAAAATAAGATATTACAATTCATGTACACAGATATTCACCCACAAATATTTTTTTTTACACTACACTGATATACATACACTGCGAGTACAACAGAAATGTACAAACACGCACACACATACAGTAAATACACGACTTTTTCTCTATCGTCAAAACCGGCAGCAGTAACTACTCCACGCCGGCAAACTGTCGCCAGTGAATATACAGCAAAACCAACTGTCCCACTTTCACCGGCGAAGATGGCAACCACGCCGTCCATTCTCTTCGTCGTTCCGTCAACGGAACAAATGCGATGTCGGCTTACGACCGGGACCCGACTTCCCAACCCGAGAACCCGACCAACCGGAGAAGAAAGAAAAAATCGGATCTGTCGCCGCCGCCAGCCATCGCTGCACCGGCCGCTGTTCTATTTCACTCCCCGATGGGGGTTCTTTTCACCCTTCCCTCACGGCGCGTCGGCCAGATCTCAGCCGCTGACTTCCGCCGTCGGTCGGCGTCTGCCGCCGTCAACCATCCCAACCAAATCTCTGTTCGACGAACTAGCCCAACCCCCACAGTCAAAAACTCGACCAGCTCCGACCGCGGCGCGTTGGCGGAGATCCGATCAGATCTTCGCTGCCAGATCTGTCGTCGCCAGCGATCGTGGCTCGCCGTCCGATGAAGCAACAACAACAACCGCGAAACGACCCTTCTAACTCGTTCGTCGACCAGTAGTGACGACTGGCCTTTCCACCGCCCAAATCTGGCCGGAACGCCACCGGCGGCGCTTTGCATTGCCGCTGCTGATTCCTCTTCCCTTACCCGCGTCGGCGTCGCCTCTCCCCTTTTTCTTTCTCTCACGCCACCGCTACCCAGATCCGGCCAGAGCGCTGCTGCTGCCGCGCTCAACTCCTTTCTTCGGCGAAACGACCATCAGCCGCCACCGCCGCCCTTCCCTTGTCGTTGTCATCCACCGACAAACCCGAACCAAACACCAGATCTTCTCTTCGTCACATGAAGCCACCGTCGCTGCTTCATCTCCGTCCGACCAGATCTGGTCGGCCCTGCCGCCTCCCTTTTTCCTTCTCTGGCGTTAGATTTGGCCGGCCCTGCCGCCTCCCTTTTTCCCTCTCCGGCGCCAGATCTGGCCGGAGTTTCTTCATTCTCGGCAAAGCTCTTTGAAAACACTAGTTTATTTGTGTTGTTGATTATTTTTGTTATGTTTGTCTCATGTGTAACTTTAATATGAAAAAAAAAATGAATTTGTTAAATATTATATCTCACTAGTTAAAATAGTAAAAGTAGTAAATGAAAAATAACAAAGAATGAAATAAAAATAAAAAAAAATCTTCATTATTTTGATCTTTTTGAAGTTATAAAGTGTGTTTTTTTCTACTTTAAAAGTTTATTATTTTTATTCTTTCACGAAGCTTAATAATTATTTATTAAATTAATTAATAGTTTTAATTGAATATTATTTTTGAATGTTATTAGATATAGTAGTATTTCAAACAAATAAAATTGTTACAATTTGACCAAAAAATGAAATAAAATAAAAAAAATCAATCAATATTTTAACGTTAGGGAAATTTAGTCGCGCTTAGAATGTTTGTCTCATTTAAGAATGCGGCGCACGCATCTTTCTAATACATTTAATAATAATTTAAGAATGTAAAAACATACATCGGTAAATATTTTTCTAAAATTTACTCGACAAATATTTTTCAACTTGTCACTGATTTATTTAAAAATAATTCGAGGATGCAATATTGCACTTCGGCAAAGTTTGTCTTAAAATTAAATTTCACCAGTTAAATACAAGAGTTTTAAATAATTTAGTATAATAAAATGAGCGATTTTAGGCCTTAACACAATTTATTAAAATAATTTAAGTCAAGATGAGTCAGTAAAAGCGATCGTGCTAGAACCACGGGATTCGAGGGGTGCCTCACACCTTCCCCTCGATCAACAGAATTCCTTACCCATTTTCTGTTTTCGCAGAACAAATAAGAGTTATTTCCTTTTGATTAGGGATTCAAAAAAAAAGGTGACTTGGAACACCAAAACTCAATTCCAAGTGGCGACTCTGTAAATAATTTAATCCCTATTCAATATCGTCACTTTAATTGGAAAAATCCTTCGACTCGATCCCTCGAGCGAGAAAAGAGGTGTGACATCTCTGGCGACTCTGCTGGGGAATAAATAAGAATTCGAGCTTTGATATTGACTTTACTTGCTTTAATTATTTTATAATGTGTTTATTGGTCTTATATGCTATTTGTCGCTCATTTACTGCTTTGATATTATTTGAATTGTATTATAAATTGTCTTCTCTCGCGTACCCCCTCTGAGTCTCTAAAATAGGATAGAGGGAATGCAGCATATGCATCTCACCTTCTTTTTGAGACAACCGGAGTGTCAAGGCACCTGGTGAAGGATATAGTCACACATGTTAGGCGGGGTTCGGATCGACAACGAAGGCGGTGTTGCCCTGCTACCGACCAAGTTGTCCCTCCCCGGCTCGAGTGTCCGCTCGGGTAAGCCAATCTAGACACTTATCCCTATTAGGTTTTAACTTAGAAGAACTGAAAACTCAGAATCTGGTTATCCCTATTAGGTACCGCTTTATTTGCATCATATGCATTTGACTTAGCGGGACTCGACACAGGGGTCGAGTCTGTCTAGGACAGGTGACCTAATTTATAAAGACCAACATGTGCATCCTACGTGCTCTTTGATATTTGTTTGGAAGGCTATTTATGTGTTGACCGGCTTTAAGCAATTTTAAAATACGAGAGATTAATTTATTCTCAAATTTAGTTGATCATTTTTTAAAGAAAAAAATTTATTTTTAAAATAAAGAAGTTGTTTAGATACACGGCAACACAATTTTTACAATCTTTATGAACTACGAGGGTCTGATTCTCACATCTTAGTGAGGTACGTAGGAAGTCCTTCCCAAGATACGACCTTATCTTTTAAAAAAAAAAAAAAAAATTGTTCATAGATTTATTGAAAAATATTTTGAAAATATGATTATTTTCATAATTATTTTTCTAATTTTCAAGTCCAATTTTTATATTTTAACAGCCCTGAATCTTTAGGGATCATGAGGCTAAGATTAAAAAAAAAATTAATAATAATAATAATAATAATAATAATAATAAAATAAAAATATATTTCAACAGCCCGGAATCTTTAGGGATCATGAGGCTAAGTTTTTACAAAAATATATATATATCAATTTTAACAAGTCCTGAACCTTTAGGATCGTGAGACTGAAAATTTTATACAACTTCATACATAAAACGGTCATTCTATTTTTCTTTATTTTTGAGTCCTTTTATTTTATTACCCGAACTACGCAAGATCTGATTCATGTCCTGACATGATACGTAGGCAACCCTCCAAAGGGTTCGATCATAATTTTTGAAAATATGCCTAGAAAAGCCGGGATGAAACACAAAGCTTCCATGATAGGTTGGGAAATGCATATAGAAACATGACACATAACGTGGCATTATAATGTGTTAAATATATAACACTCACCCGTTTGCTACTTGATCACAGAAAAGATAAAATAGTTGGTGGTTGGTTTGTGGTTTAAACTGGCATCGCATCCGTATAACACCAGATATAAGGGTAAAAGAAGAATGACTCGCAGAGAAGATATTGGGTCTGATAGTGAAGAAGAGCAGAATCAGTTGATTTCGCAGGAATTAACATCAATGGAAGAAATAAAGTCATTAAAACAACAGATGGCGGAGATGTACAAAGCTTGGTTGAATGGACAAGCTCCTCCTTCTTCAATCCCTGGACTTTCAACTTCAAATGATCCAAATTCTGACCCAGCTCAAACTAATGATCCATTTTACCCACCAGGATTTGGCCCATTTGCTAATATGCCTGGAGTTGCTGGTACTTCTACTGTGCGCCCACCAAATCCATCTGTCGCAAATAACCCACTTTTTGCTTTTGTAGCGCCAGCTACTGCGGGTATTCCACCGACAATACCAAAGAATATGGGAAAACCAAATCATGATATGTTATATCCTCCTAAAATGACTTTCAAGTCACAAAATCCACATTATCATGTTCATCAACGTGATACTCCTATCGTGATTGAGAAGATTGCTAAAAATGAGGAACAGGAGGAGATGGCTAGAAAAGTTAGAAGCCTGGAACAAAGTATGAGAAATATGCAAGGAGTGGGTGGACCCAAAAGTGTTTCATACAGGGATTTATGTATGTTTCCTGATGTCCATTTACCGATAGGGTTCAAAATGCCAAAATTTGACAAATATGAAGGACACGGCGATCCTGTAGCTCATTTGAAAAAGTTTTGCAATCAATTAAGGGGAGCAGGAGGAAAAGAAGAATTATTGATGGCGTACTTTTGAGAAAGCCTTACAGGGATAGCTTCTGAATGGTTCATTGACCAAGATATTTCCCGTTGGCACGTGTGGGATGACATGGCTCGAGATTTCGTTCAACAATTTCAGTATAACATTGAGATAGTGCCAGATCGCACTACGCTTGCCAACATGAGAAAAAAGATGACTGAAAGTTTTTGAGAATATGCCGTCAGATGGAGAGAGCAGGCTTCAAGAGTTAGACCATCGATAAAAGAATTCGAAATGATTGATATTTTTCTGCAAGCACAAGAACCTGATTATTTCCATCATTTGCTTTCTACTATCGGAAGCACATTTGCAGAAGTTATCAAAGTTGGAGAGATGGTAGAAAACAGAATCAAATCAGGAAAGATCATCAGCCAGGCCACTTTGAAAGCAACAACACAGGCAATTCAAAGTGGTACAGGAAGTTTTGGGGGAAAGAAAAGAAAAGGGGATGTAGCAACGGTCATGACAGGTCCACGACAAAATTGGAAAGGTGCGCGTCAACCATATGCACAGAATCCATTATATTTTGTTCCATCTCCCCAATATCCTATTTACAATACACAACCATATGCTCGAGGTCCTTCTTACCCGCAGTGGCGTGCACCAGCAATCCAAAATCGTCCAATGGCCCCACAAGTTCAAAGAGGCCCTCCGAGGTCTAATTTTCGGCCTAGAGCAGAATTTAAAAGGGATAACATGGTAAAAGATAATTTCACTCCTATTGGAATATCTTACACCAGTTTATTTCAGAGGCTGAGAAAAATGAATGTTCTAAACCCAATTGAGAGAAGGATCCTGAATCCTCCTCCGAAGAATTTGGACTATTCTAAAAGATGTGAATATTGTTCTGATGCCCCAGGGCACGACACAGAGAAATGTTGGCATCTGAAAAGATCCATTCAAGAGTTGATTGATACCCAACAGATTATGGTAGAAAGTCCAAGCACTCCAAATGTCAATCAAAATCCGCTGCCAGATCATAATGAAACAAACATGCTCGATGTGATACTCAGTGGTGAAGATGCTACGAGTCCCTTTAAGTCGATCATTAAAATTAAAACTGATTCGGAAAAATTGGCAAATGTTGTAGATTTAACGAGAGAAAATCTTGCAGAAGCAGAGGTGGTGATAGCAAAACCCGAATCATCGAATGATCCCTTGGCAATGGGGAAAGAGATTTCAGAAAATATTGGGTCAAGTCAAATAAAGCCGAAACTCGTTATTCCCGGAAGATCCAATAAGCCTCTTTTAATCATAAAAGGAGCTCCTGTAGCTCCTATTGTTATTAAACCAGTGTCACAGCTGCCTATGGTTGATACCAAGGCAGTCCCTTGGAATTATAATCACGTTGTGGTGATGCACAAGGGGAAAGAAGTGGCTGAAGATGTAGATGAAGTAGGGGGATTAACTCGATCTGGAAGATGTTATGCTCCAGCAGAGTTAAGAAAGAATAAACAAGGTGGTGAAGAACGAATGGCAGTCAAGAAGCCTATCACTGATGAAGAAGCTGAAGAATTCTTAAAGAAAATGAAATTGCCAGAATATTCTGTTATAGAACAGTTGAAGAAGACACCAGCACAGATTTCTTTGTTGTCCTTATTGATACATTCAGAAGAACACCGCAAGGCTGTAATGAAGATTCTTAATGAGGCATGTGTTCCTAGTGAGATTAGAGTAAATCAGCTGGAAAAAGTTGTTGGAAGAATCCTTGAAGCAAATAAAATTACTTTTTCAGATGATGAATTGCCTATAGAAGGTACGGAGCATAACAAAGGTCTGTATATTTCTGCGAAATACGAACATTCCATCATCACTCGAGTGTTAATTGATGGAGGATCAGGTTCTAACATTTGTCCTATGTCAACTTTACAAAAGTTGAATGTTAATGGAGAAAGAATCCGATCTAACAATGTGTGTGTCAAAGGATTTGACGGGTCGAAAACTGATGCCATTGGTGACATAGAACTCATATTGACAATTGGGCCTGTGGATTTTGCTATGGATTTTCAAGTACTGAACATTGATGCTTCATACAATATGTTATTGGGAAGGCCATGGATTCATAGGGCTAAAGCAGTCGCATCAACGTTGCATCAAATGGTCAAATTCGAATGTGACAGGCAAGAGATAGTGGTTCATGGTGAAGGAGATTTATCAATGTACAAAGACTATTCTGTTTCTTCCATCGAAGCAAATACTGCCAATGTGTTAATTCATCAAGCTTCTGAGGTAGTGGTTGTTGAGCATATCCTCGAGGGGAATCTCATCGCAAGACCACAATTGTCCTCTACATCTGTTATGGTAGTGAATGAAATGTTGGAACATGGTTTCAAACCAGGAAAAGGTCTAGGGATGTTTTTGCAAGGCATAGTTCATCCAGTAAAACTTTATGAGAACTTTGGTACTTTTGGTTTGGGATACGAGCCTACTGCTGAAGATATAAAGAAGGCTAAAAAGCGTAAGAAAGAGTCATGGTCACTTACCAAGCCGATACCGCCACTTCATGAGTCTTTTATAAAATTCAGTGATATAGGATCCTCCAAGTTACTTGCTGCAGAATCAATGAATGATGATGGTACAGAGTTGATTGATCTTTTTCAGAATATGTTCATTGAAGCTGATATGGTTGAAATTGGGGAAGGTACCAGTAATGCAGATGTGCAGTTTGTCGGCCCTGATGTCCAGCTTAACAATTGGGAGGCCACTCCTCTCCCTATTATAAAAGAGTCTTGGTAGTTTGTTTGTTTTCTTACAGTCTTAGTAGTTTGTTTGTTTTCTTACAGTCCTAGTAGTTTGCTTGTTTTTACTTCTGTAATTTAAATTATCCTAGGATTATAATTCAGAACTTTAGATTTGGTATGTTAGTTTAAAACTCTTTCTATCTATGTTTCTAATTAAGTGCAGTTTCCCTTTGTTTTATTTTAAGTCTAATTTTATTTATTTATTTTCTATCATACAGTTCTTTCTATGCCGATTCTAATGATATGACATGCATGAAGAATTATTCACCAGATTTAAAAACCCAATCTAATTTTGAAATAATGAATAAGGAGGTTGAATACGATGAAGGAGAAGCATTTGAGGATATAGGCGAAGATTTCAAACAGTTTGAAAATAAGACAAATCCCAATTTGGAAGAAACTGAGGCGATCAATTTAGGAGATTTTGAAAATATTAGGGAGACTAAGATAAGTGTACATGTTCAACCACAACAAAAGAAAGCTATAATTGAAGCTTTGAATGAGTATAAAGATATCTTCGCGTGGTCTTATGATGATATGCCCGATTTAAGCACTGATTTGGTAGTTCACAAATTGTCAATTGATCCTGTTTTTCCTCCTATCAAGCAGAAGCTGAGAAAGTTCAAAACTGACATGAGTGTAAAAATTAAAGAGGAAATCACGAAGCAACTTGAGGCTAAAGTCATTCGAGTGGCCCAGTATCCTACTTGGTTGGCAAATATTGTCCCTGTTCCAAAGAAGGACGATAAAGTTCGGATGTGTGTTGATTATCGCGATTTAAACAAAGCAAGTCCGAAAGATAATTTTCCACTTCCTAATATTCATATTTTATTGGACAATTGTGTCAAACATGATCTTTCTTCTTTTGTGGATTGTTATGCGGGGTATCACCAGATCATTATGGATCCAGAAGATGCGGAAAAGACATCATTTATTACTCCATGGGGAACATATTGTTATAGAGTTATGCCTTTTGGATTAAAGAATGCTGGGGCAACTTACATGAGGGCGATGACCACAATGTTTCATGACATGATGCACAAAGAAATTGAAGTTTATGTGGATGATGTGATCATTAAGTCGAGAGAGCAATCTGATCATATTAAAGATTTGAGAAAATTCTTTGAAAGGCTTCGTAGGTATGATCTCAAACTTAATCCAGAAAAATGTGTATTCGGAGTTCCGTCAGGAAAACTTTTGGGTTTTATAGTCAGTCGACGTGGCATTGAGTTAGATCCTTCAAAAATAAAAGCTATCCAAGATTTACCTCCACCAAAAAATAAAACGGAGGTGATGAGTTTACTTGGAAGGTTGACTTATATCAGTAGATTCATTGCTCAGCTTACGACAACTTGTGAGCCAATATTCAAGTTGTTGAAGAAGAATGTTAAAGTTGAATGGACTGAAGAATGTCAAGAGGCATTTGACAGAATTAAGAGACACTTGTCGAATCCGCCTATTTTGGTTCCTCCAGAGCCAGGCCGACCTTTGATATTGTACATGTCTATTTTAGATAATTCTTTTGGTTGTGTATTGGGTCAACATGATGTCACAGGAAGAAAAGAACAAGCCATCTACTACCTCAGCAAAAAGTTTACCACTTATGAGGCTAAGTAACTCTTCTTGAGAAAACGTGCTGCGCCTTAACTTGGGTAGCCCAAAAGTTGAAACATTACTTGTCATCTTATACTACTTACCTCATATCTCGTATGGATCCTTTAAAGTATATCTTTCAGAAGCCTATGCCCACAGGCAGACTCGCAAAATGGCAGATGTTGCTTACAGAGTTTGATATTGTTTATCTGACACGAACTGCAATGAAAGCTCAAGCCTTGGCGGATCATTTGGCTGAAAATCCTATTGATGAAGAGTATGAGCCATTGAAGACTTATTTTCCAGATGAAGAGGTATTGTATGCTGATGAGTTTGTTTCAGAAGATTGTCATTTAGGCTGGAAGTTGTTCTTTGATGGAGCTGCTAATATAAAAGGAGTGGGGATAGGAGCGGTTCTTATTTTTGAATCAGGACAATATTATCCCATAACAGCCCAACTTCGATTCTACTGTACTAATAATATGGCAGAATACGAAGCTTGCATTCTGGGATTGAGATTAGCCATTGACATGGGGGTCCAAGAATTATTGGTATTAGGAGATTCAGCTTTATTAGTCCACCAAATCCAAGGAGATTGGGAGAATCGTGATTCGAAACTCCTACCATATAGAAGTTGTCTGCAAGATCTTTGTCAACGATTTGTATTAGTAAAGTTCAAACACATTCCCAGAGCTCATAATGAGATTGCTGATGCTTTGGCGACATTATATTCAATGCTTCAATATCCCGATAAAACTTATATTGACCCTTTGCATATACAGATTCATGATCAACATGCATATTGTAATGTGGTTGAAGAAGAATTTGATGGGGAGCCTTGGTTCTACGATATCAAAGAATATATTCAGACTGGGAAGTATCCTGTACATGCTGATGGTAATCAAAAGAGAACCATTCGACGTTTGTCTAGTGGATTTTTCTTAAGTGGAGGAATCTTGTATAAGAGGACTCCTGATTTGGGACTTTTGAGGTGTGTAAATGCTAAAGAAGCTTCAAAAATCATGACTGAAGTGCATTCTGGGATTTGTGGACCACACATGAGTGGGTATGTTTTGGCAAAGAAAATACTCCGAGCAGGTTACTATTGGCTCACCATGGAGCGAGATTCCATCAATTTCGTTCGTAAATATCATGAATGCCAGGTACATGGAGACTTAATACATTCCCCTCCATCCGAGTTGCATACAATGACTGCTCCATGGCCTTTTATGGCTTGGGGAATGGTAGTAATTGGACCAATTGAACCAAAAGCCTCGAATGGACATAGGTTCATCTTGGTAGCCATTGATTATTTCACGAAATGGGTAGAAGCAGTGACTTTCAAGTCAGTGACCAAGAAAGTTGTGGTTGATTTTATTCACTCCAACGTCATTTGTCGTTTCGGCATTCCAAAGATAATTGTCACGGATAATGCCGCGAATCTCAATAGCCATCTGATGCAAGAAGTGTGCCAGCAATTTAAGATTATGCATCGAAATTCAACTCCTTATCGTCCAAAGGCGAATGGAGCTGTAGAAGCTGCCAACAAAAACTTAAAGAAAATACTCCGTAAGATGGTGCAGGGTTCCCGACAATGGCATGAAAAGTTGCCTTTCGCTTTGTTGGGTTATCGTACTACAGTTCGGACTTCAATTGGTGAAACTCCTTACTTGTTAGTGTATGGAACTGAAGCAGTTATACCTGCAGAGATTGAGATTCCATCTCTTCGAGTAGTTGTGGAAGCTGAAATTGATGAAGACCAATGGGTCAAGAATCGTTTGGAGCAATTAAGTTTGATTGATGAAAAAAGATTGACGTCAGTATGTCATAAACAGCTATATCAGAAGAGAATGGCACGAGCATATAATAAAAAGGTGCGTCACAGACATTTTGAAGTTGGTCAGTTAGTACTAAGACGCATCCTTCCTCATCAGATTGAAGCGAAAGGCAAATTTTCTCCTAATTGGCATGGACCATTTATGGTAAAGAAAGTGTTACCTAATGGCGCGTTATATCTGACTGATGTAGAAGGAAAGATGGAAGGAATGCCGGTCAATGATGATGCAGTTAAAAGATATTATGTATGATATTCATGTACAATTATGTTATGTATGTTTTGTACTTATATTTTTAAAGATTGAAATGATGAAGGCATTTTGTTCTACTATCAGAATAATATATAAACCTTTGCTTACCCCTTTGAGCTTTTATTTTTCTTCGAACCCCTCTTTTGGAATAAAAAAAAAATAAAAAAAAAAAATCAATCAAAAATTCAAAATCAAACAAAAGAATGATGTTTCATGAACTACGTTTGACCTGATTCTTGCTATGACAAGATACGTAGGCAGCCCTACTCTGGGGTTCGGTCTAACCAGAAGAAAATTCAAATTACCCAGAATGAAATGAAACTGGGGCAAAAAAAAAAAAATTATTTTCTTAAAAGGATAGATTCCAAAAGTTGTATGTTTCACCCAATGTTATAAATTTTTTGAGTCTCATGCCTACCTTTCTTTCTAACTCTATCCAAAAGCCAAGTTACAACCAAAGAAAGACCTTCGGATTAATCTTTGAGAATGTCAAGGCTAAACATATTATGAGTGCATGATATTTCATATTTTGGAATCAAATTAAAAAAAAAAAAAAAGAAAGTGTGATGAAAAAATGAAAACGAGAGAGTCTTATTGGTGAAAACCCTTTCGGGCACTGTAAGACGACTGTGAGCTAAGGCAGGAATAAAAGGAGATAGACTCGTCGGCAAAACCCATTGAGGTGCCACTAGTTTAAGAAAGTTTGTTATCAAGAAGGAACAAATTCAAGATTGGCTTAATTTCAAGCTCAATAGGTGGACAAAAGTTGTAATGATTGGTATGGGTAGATCTAGTTGTTTTATTCAAAATGCATGTCATAATCACCTGAATCGATTTCCACATTCAGATAAGTTTTCTCCTTGTTTTGAAAAAAAAAGATATCTATTTTCTTTTTATTTTGTTTTTATTTTTTTTGATTTTTATGTCTTTGTTATCAAACAAAAATTTTTGTTATCTTTTGAGTCAATTCACGTCAGGTCAAGTGAGAAAAGACTCCAAACTCGCTACCAACTCCTTTAAGGGTACAAAGTAAGACAAAAGGTCGATGTACAGAGACAACATTTCAAAGTAAAAGTAAAGTACTCAAGATGATTCTGATTTGACCATTTTAAAACTTGAGGAAATTTAAGGGATGTATTGGAAGCTAAACTCAGAAGCATCATACAACAGAAATATGATTTGAGTTGAGGATCTCAGTAGTCAGAATTCTGAGTCAGAAATATGACAATTCAAAGAAGATTATCATGGATTGGAAAAGAGTTGAGCATGGAAAGCGCGAGAGCGGCCACTTCAAAAGCCAAATGCCACAAACTAACCACCACATGTTGTAAAACTCACAATTTTTCTTTGTTTGGAGCAGAGATGAAATAATGTTTTCAGCTGAAGGATGCAATTTTGACACTTCATTCAATGCAAGAAGCACGATTACAACGTCCGATACTGGATCTCGGTCATGATAAACTTTATTCTTTGTGAGATATATTAAGATCCAGTAACACATAAATTTTTTCAGTACAAATTGGGGCAAAATTTTATGTGTGTTATATGGAATTTATTTTATGCTCAGGACCCTCCTGAAGAATGGGAATTTATTTTTATGCTCAGGATCCTCCTGAACAATGGGAATTTATTTTATGCTCAGGACCCTCCTGAAGAATGGGAATTTATTTTTATGCTCAGGACCCTCCTGAAGAATGGGAATTTATTTTTATGCTCAAGATCCTTTTAAAGAATAGGATGTTATTTTTCTGTTTCACTATTTGCTTTGAGTTCAGGAGCCCGCCTGAAGAATAGGGTGAATAAGTTGCAAGTCAGGATCCCGCCTGAAGAATAGGGTGAAAAAGTTACAAGTCAGGAGCCCGCCTGAAGAACAGGGTGAAGGA
The DNA here is from genome assembly GCA_030864225.1 of Capsicum baccatum var. pendulum. Classification (NCBI taxonomy): domain Eukaryota; kingdom Viridiplantae; phylum Streptophyta; class Magnoliopsida; order Solanales; family Solanaceae; genus Capsicum; species Capsicum baccatum. The sequence goes on from CM061561.1 coordinate 198,433,431, forward strand.
AAAGAAAGCTCAGGAGCCCGCCTGAAGATCATAGTGAAGAATTTATAAATCCAGGTGCCCGCCTGAAGAACAGGGTGAAGAATTGCAAGTCAGGAGCCCACCTGAAGAACAGGTTGAAGGAAAAGAAAGTCAGGAGCACGCCTGAAGAATAGGGTGAAAAAGTTGCAAGTCAGGAGCCCGCCTGAAGAACAGGGTGAAGAAATTATAAGGCCAGGAGCCCGCCTGAAGAACAGGGTGAAGAAATTATAAGGCCAGGAGCCCGCCTGAAGAACAGGGTGACGAAATTGCAAGTCAGGAGCCCGCCTGAAGAACAGGGTGAAGAATTGTAAGTTCAGGAGCCCGCCTGAAGAACAGGGTGAAGAAAAGAAAGTTCAGGAGCCCACCTGAAGAATAGGTTAAATTTTCAAGTTCAAGTCATGAAGATTTGAATCAAGATTCTGGAGATTGCAATTTATACTTGGATTTCTTGATTTTTGATTTTTATTAGTCAGTTGAATGTAAAAGCAGAAGCGTCAATCGGAAACTCGATGGAATTTCACTCGACTTTAACTTCCTCTCTCACCAAATTACCTTTTGAACTACTCATGACCTGATTCCCTTATAACCCGAGATAGGTAGGACGTCCAAAAACAGGACTCGGTCATATTTTTCTTTTTATTTTTTATTTTTATTTCTTAGCTTTCAAATAATTGGAGGGTCAAAAATCATATCTTGTCTATTTCTTTGTATGAAAACTCTTCGAGATTTCACACAAAGAGGGGCAAAAATGTAGACACGTGATTTTTGATCCTCCCTAAATTTTAACTTGTTTATTAACTTTAAATATTTATATTTATATTTAATCATATATTATTTTGACTATTATTTTATGTTTTTAAATGAAATTAATTTTAAGATATTATTTTATTTTATTCCTATTTTTTTTAAAAAAATATATATATATATAAAAATAAAAAAATAAAAAAAGTTAAATTAAATAAATAAATTAGTAGTTTTTATACTATCTTAATTATATAATTTATCTTTGTCTATTTTTAGACTTTTATTGTATTTTTAAAATATAAAATTAATTAATTATTATTATTATTATTTTATTTGTTATTATTATTTTCATTATTTATTATTTTTCGTTATTTAAAAAAAAAAAAATCTCTTAACTCCCCCACATTCCCACATCCTGAAACCACTCCCTTTTTTCACTCACTTCAACTCCCCACATGTCTGCACACACACATACATCACTCCATATATATCAAGATTAGATAAAAAAAAAAAGGGGATAAGAGAAAAAACAGAAGAAGGGATCAGAAACCAAAAAAAAAAATAGAGATCAAGAAAAGAGAGTAAAAAAGAAAAAGAAAGAAAAAATTGAAGTTTAAGAGTTTTCATTTGAGATTGCTGGCGACAATTGTTTCCTGCTTCCCATTCCGTTTGAATCAAAAACAGGTTTATTTCATGTTAAATTATATTATGAAAAGCATGAATAAAATTATGTAAACAAATTTCATGTATTACTCAATAGATGTTGTTAATTCATTATATGAATTCATATATTATCATGTTTTGCATGTAATTTTTTGTATGTAACACTGTCCGGTTAAATCTTGAAATGGATAGAAAAAGAAGAAAAGAAAAATAAGATATTACAATTCATGTACACAGATATTCACCCACAAATATTTTTTTTTACACTACACTGATATACATACACTGCGAGTACAACAGAAATGTACAAACACGCACACACATACAGTAAATACACGACTTTTTCTCTATCGTCAAAACCGGCAGCAGTAACTACTCCACGCCGGCAAGCTGCCGCCAGTGAATATACAGCAAAACCAACTGTCCCACTTTCACCGGCGAAGATGGCAACCACGCCGTCCATTCTCTTCGTCGTTCCGTCAACGGAACAAATGCGATGTCGGCTTACGACCGGGACCCAACTTCCCAACCCGAGAACCCGACCAACCGGAGAAGAAAGCAAAAATTGGATCTGTCGCCGCCGCCAGCCATCGCTGCACCGGCCGCGGCGCGTCGGCCAGATCTCAGCCGCTGACTTCCGCCGTCGGTCGGCGTCTGCCGCCGTCAACCATCCCAACCAAATCTCTGTTCGACGAACTAGCCCAACCCCCACAGTCGAAAACTCGACCAGCTCCGACCGCGGCGTGTTGGCGGAGATCCGATCAGATCTTCGCTGCCAGATCTGTCGTCGCCAGCGGTCGTGGCTCGCCGTCCGATGAAGCAACAACAACAACCACGAAACGACCCTTCTAACTCGTTCGTCGACCAGTAGTGACGACTGGCCTTTCCACCGCCCAAATCTGGCCGGAACGCCACCGGCGGCGCTTTGCGTTGCCGCTGCTGATTCCTCTTCCCTTACCCGCGCCGGCGTCGCCTCTCCCCTTTTTCTTTCTCTCACGCCACCGCTACCCAGATCCGGCCAGAGCGCTGCTGCTGCCGCGCTCAACTCCTTTCTTCGGCGAAACGACCATCAGCCGCCACCGCCGCCCTTCCCTTGTCGTTGTCATCCACCGACAAACCCGAACCAAACACCAGATCTTCTCTTCGTCACATGAAGCCACCGTCGCTGCTTCATCTCCGTCCGACCAGATCTGGTCGGCCCTGCCGCCTCCCTTTTTCCTTCTCCGGCGTTAGATTTGGCCGGCCCTGCCGCCTCCCTTTTTCCCTCTCCGGCGCCAGATCTGGCCGGAGTTTCTTCATTCTCGGCAAAGCTCTTTGAAAACACTAGTTTATTTGTGTTGTTGATTATTTTTGTTATGTTTGTCTCATGTGTAACTTTAATATGAAAAAAAAAATGAATTTGTTAAATATTATATCTCACTAGTTAAAATAGTAAAAGTAGTAAATGAAAAATAACAAAGAATGAAATAAAAATAAAAAAAAATCTTCATTATTTTGATCTTTTTGAAGTTATAAAGTGTGTTTTTTTCTACTTTAAAAGTTTATTATTTTTATTCTTTCACGAAGCTTAATAATTATTTATTAAATTAATTAATAGTTTTAATTGAATATTATTTTTGAATGTTATTAGATATAGTAGTATTTCAAACAAATAAAATTGTTACAATTTGACCAAAAAATGAAATAAAATAAAAAAAATCAATCAATATTTTAACGTTAGGGAAATTTAGTCGCGCTTAGAATGTTTGTCTCATTTAAGAATGCGGTGCACGCATCTTTCTAATACATTTAATAATAATTTAAGAATGTAAAAACATACATCAGTAAATATTTTTCTAAAATTTACTCGACAAATATTTTTCAACTTGTCACTGATTTATTTAAAAATAATTCGAGGATGCAATATTGCACTTCGGCAAAGTTTGTCTTAAAATTAAATTTCACCAGTTAAATACAAGAGTTTTAAATAATTTAGTATAATAAAATGAGCGATTTTATGCCTTAACACAATTTATTAAAATAATTTAAGTCAAGATGAGTCAGTAAAAGCGATCGTGCTAGAACCACGGGATTCGAGGGGTGCCTCACACCTTCCCCTCGATCAACAGAATTCCTTACCCATTTTCTGTTTTCGCAGAACAAATAAGAGTTATTTTCTTTTGATTAGGGATTCAAAAAAAAAGGTGACTTGGAACACCAAAACTCAATTCCAAGTGGCGACTCTGTAAATAATTTAATCCCTATTCAATATCGTCACTTTAATTGGAAAAACCCTTCGACTCGATCCCTCGAGCGAGAAAAAGGGTGTGACATTCCCTCGTATGTTCCTACATCCATATTCATATCTTTATTTTCGTTACTTTTATCTTCTGGATGTGCGAGTTCTTGACCATCCAACTCTCCGCCTTATACAATCTAACTGATCTAACAATCACTTTATAAAACTTACCTATATTGAAGTCTTTGTGAAAAATCCTTATCACATAAAACGCCGGATGTGTCTCCATTTGATCTACTGTCACTCTAATATGTTGTGTAAAATTATCATCAATCTCCCCTTTTTCTTGGACTTTTGATCCAAGATGATTGAAACATTCTCTTTGGGGATAACTTGCACATTAGTCCTTGCTTTCATATCTGCATCATGGTTTACGGTTCTAAGCTTGCATGTCAGGTACTATATCTTAGTTCCTGCTCAAAAAATCTTTTAATTCAAGGGTTTGTACCGAAATCTCCAACTTTTTGTTATTATCTCTACTACAAGTTTTGCAAATCAATACTAAGTCAACTGCAAATAGCATACACATGATACTTCACTTTGAATAATTTAAAACGGAGTAAGAGATGATCCTTAGTGCAACCTCATAACTACTGAGAAGTTTTTTGAGTCTCCTCCCACTATTTTCAGTTGTCTCTTGATTCCCTTTTGCATGTGCTTAATCGTCCTAATGTAAGACATAAATACTTCTCTAACCTCCAACATCTCCGTAGAACCCCTTACAAAACTTTGTCATGTGTTTTATTACTAAGCCATTGAACACCTATTATCCTTTCCTTTCCAATAATTTGTTGAAATCTTATTTATCTTAATTAGGAAGCCAAATATTCACACATGCATCACACTTGCTTTAATTATTAATTTAACAGAAAAATTATTGTTATATATGTCAAAATATATATATATATATATATATATATATATATATATATATATATATATATATATATATCTTAAATTTATATTTTTTTATTTTATGACGTGTTTAAAAGGAATTAAAACTGTTAACACTATAAATAAGTTGAATTATTTATTATTTTTAATTCTAATACTTCAAAAACAAAGGAGAAAGATGAAGAAAAAAAAACGGAAGAAAGAGATAGAGAAAAGCGACAAAAAGAAAAAGCAAGAAAAACAATATATTTAAGGACTATAAATTTGGGGTATTTTTATTTTACCAAATACCTACAAAAGCTAAAAAAAAAAAAGTTTAAAACATGATTTGACTAGATTTTAATCCAAATAGGTTCTGAAGCAATATTGTTAATTCATATCTAATTATGGACACTTTTGGATATATGTATATGTATATATATATATATATATATATATACACACACAGAGGTTAGATTATTGTTTGATAAATTTTCGATGAAGTAATGGTTGCTTCGGTAAACCTTTAGACTTTTACCTGATGGTTCGAGTCGATTATAATATGGGTGGAAGGTATAATTATTTTTATTTTTAAATATACTTATTTATTTAGTTTTTAAATTAATTCTCAAAATTTGCTTATTTCTCAGTGGTTACAAACTATAGGGTTGAGAAAAATATTTAGTTCAATGGTTGGAGATTTGTGTAGAAATAGACATATGTAGAGGATTAAAGTTTAAGAAGATGCTAAAGATAAAAATAGAAGACTAAACAAGAGCTGAGTTATTGGAATACAATTTCGAGGGAGAAGTTGAAGTGGATGCAAATATCATGTGTAAATTAAGAAACAAAATAAATTATAGTCCTATTTTGTTTCTTTATGTTTATATGAAGAATAAAAGTGGTATAAACTAATCTCTGTTCATTATATTAGAGCTAAACTTACTTTAAACAACTACTTTAAATATTGCACAACTGAATCATACTTATTTTTTTGTTTTTCTTTTGTATACAACATATAAGTATGGGGTATGGTAGTATTATGGTGCTCCTTCCATTTTTTTTACTTGTCAAAATTTTCTTTTAAAAATTAAATAATAAAAATTTTGATTAATATTTTAAGATACATTTTTCATTAACACAGATATGAGAAAAATTGCACCATAGAGGTCAAAATTTTCAGACTTATTATTTGTAATCTTGAGTCTATTTCTATTAAGAAGGTTAATAATTATTTATCAAGAAAAAATAATATACTTCATTTTTTAAAAAAGGAATGACCTTCTATCGGGCTTAATCTGTTTTAAAAAGAATGATCCCTTTTTTTTTATAATATTTTAATTCAAACTTTCCACATGGCATATTTAAGACCACAATAGCTTTGCAAACATTATATTGATATAAAAATAATTGTTGTTGTTATACATAGAAAGTTGTAATACAAAGGTAAAATATAACACTAAAAATTACTTTCAAAAAATACTTAATAGCTATAAGAATGTTATTATATAGAGGTCTTACTGTATTAGTAAATGATTTTTTCTCTTATGTATTTAACAAATACATTATACATTATAAAATTCGAAATTAGATATGAATGTCTTCAATAATTCATTGCTAAATTTCTCATAGCTAACAATATTTAATTTTTTTTATAATACTTTGTTAATAGGATTGAAGACTCACGTGCAACGCACATGGCATCAAACTAGTAATATTAAATAGTTGCAAGGAAATTAACAAGTCAATTCTCACAAATATAAAACCAAAATAATAAGAATTTCATAAATATAAAAAACAACATACTAAGTTCCCCTTTTAACTTTTTCATATATTTTCTTGCCCAAAAATTAATTCAAAAATTAAAAACATGCCATAAAACAACATTAAATTGATGAAAACGATATGCCTTTTCACTTCATAAGCTGCCTTCTTTCTTTATTCAACATGAACATAATCTTGTTTTGGCCTTTTGTCATGTCATATCCCCTTGTTGTTTGTTTTTCCCCCATCATTTGTTTCCTTTTTGACTTCCTCTGAAAATAAAAACACCAAAAAATTAATTTAAATTATAACAAAGAAGAAAAGTTAAAATAATAATTAAGATTATTGATTCGATTAACTCAGATTCACAAAAAAATTAGGTTATTAAGCGCTTCTTATAAAAGAATACTTCATTTTAGGACTTAAACTTCAAGACTGATTAAGAATGGAAAAATCTTAATCATTTGACCCCACCCTTAGATGTTAAAAGCAAGCGTCAATAAAAATAAAATTAATAATTTTAAAAACTCAAAATAAAAAATGGTTAATCACTAATCACCACTAGTTCCTTCAATTTCTCGCTCTGGAGAAGGCATAGAAAAAGATGGGTGCGAATTTGAGAATTTTGGTATGTGGACTGGTTGGCTTTTCATAAGGTCACGAAGACTAACGTACTTATATTCTTTACTGATGATTTTTTTCGGAGAAAAAAAATGAAGAATGATGTGTTTGTTTATTTGGAAAATGAAAGATATATATCGCTAGCGCAAAGTGTATTAGAATTATAAAATAGGATTATGTGACTATATTTTTATTCTTATTGGGATATTTGAGTCATAATGGTAAGTGAATTAGAGATTGAACATGAGTTAGCGTATTTTTAAAATAAGATTGTCTTAAAAGTTAGGATATTTAAAAGACATATTACATAGTCTAGTCAATGGTCAAAATATTTGAATTATTTTTACGAGTTTCACGCCTTAACTATTAAATGTTTCTTTTTATGAATTAAACTATCATTATATACTTATTAAAAGGCACCTTGAAGATTATTATGCCAACTCTAAGTTGTACTTTTTTTTATTCCTGAACTATCACCAATGATATTAGTTCAGGTAGGAAAATGAAATATGTGTGACAGTTTAGTAGAAAAATGTGTGTAACTGACATAAAAAAAAATTCATATGTTTTTTATCATTATCTCTACATATTTTACTTACACTAAGTCTTTGTTCAAATATTTAGCAATAAATAATTTAAAAATATATTATAATGTGTACCCACTTTCAATTTTGAGATTAAGGTTTTAAGTTGGTGTGTATGTGGGCTGGTTGGTTTGAATTTATCAATATCAAATTAAATCAACTATATCGGGTTGGTCGGTTTCTTTTTTCATTTTTTAATCATATAAATTTCAATATTGTTTTGTCGGAATTATAAATAAGAAATTTATAAATCAATCTATGTCCAGTAATAATTGAAAAATTAAAAAGCATATGATCTATTAAACACACGATAATCATTTTAATTAAAAAACACGTGATAATTGCTTCGTTCGTCTACAATAATTTTCAATGATGTAAGCTGTTAAATTTAATTAAATTTTAATAATTAAAAGTACGAAATCAACGTATAACCTAGAAAATGATATACTTTGTTTAATGTTAAAAATTATCGATAGACGATAATACATCTAGTCTTTTTTTTTTTTTGAAAAAAGAGTAATATATATCTTAAAATATAAATATGAAAAATTGAATAGATTGATACATTTTAACAACTTGATTTAAAAAATGACGACACACATTAAATTATGCATGATTTAAAGTATATAAGAATGCATGCGTTGTATTTTTCTATGAAATATTACGAGAAAATCACAAATATTTCTTAACATATATCATATTAAAGAAAATTCTATTTGAAGAATATGTTAAAGATCATATATTTATATATCATTTTGACCTGGTATATTCTAACTTAATGCTAAATCACTTAGCCTAGACGGTGTTTTTCTGTCTGGTTGATTTGAATTTTCTTTTTGGTGTGGATTTGCAGTTGGGTTTGTTCACGCATTAGACTTTTTAATATATTCAGTATAATTCATAAGTAAAATCTGGAGAGGATGGTGTTTACGCAGACATACTCCCTCCTTCTGAAGATAAAGAGGTTATTTTTTATAGATCTACGACTCAAATAATGTCTTCAAAGTAGGTTTGAAAGAAAATACACTAATGAAAGAAGTACAATAATGGAGAAAAAAATGGTATCAATAACAGATAGTACGATAACTAAAACAAGGGGGTAACATGTAATAATTTATATAAAATAAGATATTAGCTAGGGGAATAACAATACTAATTAATAGCAATAAAGAAATTACACAACACCTGATTAACTACTATCTTCAAACCTAATCCTCGACCTCCATATTTTCATATCTAGGGTCATATTCTTTGTAAGTTGTAGGTGTGTAACGCTCATGTAACGATCCTCACGGTCGTTTTTTGAATTTTCTCATTTTTCCTTTTTAGTTCTCCCTGTAGGTCGTATACATGATTTATGACTTACGGTGATGAGTAGTATCAATTCTTGAGGTGTTCGAAAGTAATTTAAGTCATTAATTGGATTATTGAGTTTAATAAATTTAAGCTTGATCATGGCAACCTTTGGTCAAGACGATCTAGATATGGTATATTAATGTTTTTGATAGGACCAGAACGTACTTTCTAGTCAATTAAATAATTGATTCATTTCTAATGGACCCCTAATAAATTCTGAGGATATAATAGAAGTTTTAGGTAATTTAAATAATTAATTTAATTAATAATTCGGTGGATCAAAATTTTAATTTATTTACTTATGTAGCCAATACAATATATATTTAATTGGGTACGGTTTCCCATATATTACAACAATAAAATCAGAAAGTGAAGAGAAAGGGAGGCACCAAGTAGAAGTGACAGTTTCATGTCAAAAACTTGACAAAAATTCTTGGTAAGTTCCTGAATTGATTCCTTAGAATGAAATCCTAGTGTTATTGTATGTAATGAAGTGAATGGAGATTAGACGGTGTTTTCTATGTGCGAGGGAGTTGACAATTTGTGCCTTTATAGTTTAAAGTTAGGTTTAGTTGTTGTGCAAATACTTCCTCCGTTTAAAAAAGAATGACCTATTTTGACTTGACACAAAATTTAAGAAAATAAAGAAGACTTTTGAATCTTGTGGGCTTAACTTAAAGTTGTGTCAAATGTACTAAAACGCCCTTTAATCTTGTAGTCATAAACATGCCATATGGAAATTTGAAGTTAAAGTATTGCCAAAAAAATAAAGGGGTCATTCTTTTTTAAACAAATTAAAAAGGAAAGTAGATCATTCTTTTTTAAACGAAGGGAGTAGTAATCTTTATATAGTAATGGGAAGGTGATAAAAAGTTAGGCAAGAAACTCTTCATGATGTTACTTTTATGAGTGAATTGATGAAATTAGGAGGAATTGAACGGAGTAGTAGTGTGCGTTAATGGGTAGTAAATTTGGGTATATATGAATTGCATAAATTAATTAATGAATTGAATAATAGATGGCAGTGAGGATAGTGCACGTATGAACTGAATAAGTTGGACAAAAATATGAAAAGCCAATTACTGACACTTTACAAAAATGAGTTACAATTTGTTATATATTTAATTATTTAGTTATTTATTTATTTTTTTATAAATTTCTTCATACTTCGGGAATAGAGAATTTGAGGTTTAGGTTTAGGACTTTTAGAGCAAGAATTTGTAAATGGGTTTCATTATATTTGTATTCTTCTGAAAATTATATATTGAAAAAGATATTGAACGTAAAATTTTGGGGAAGGACAGAGCATTTGCAAATTAACTTGCATGTGAATTCTTCGGTTGAGGTAGGTTACGATTTAATTAAAGTTTATACTCGATTTAATTGTGTGTATGCTCCTAAATTGGATACTTGTTGATTGGTATTCGGAAATGCTTGAAATTGATGATGTTTGGATTGTTGAGGCGTGTATAAATGATTATTGAAAATTTACTTGATGGAATTATCTTATGACTTTAAGTGTACTTGTAAACTTGGTACACTGTATTGTATGTTGTGAGGTAGTGTAAATTAGATATTGATATTACTTGTTTATGCCGGTATGGATATGTATATGTTGGATCGGGTCCATGCCGGTATGAATATGTATATGTTGGATCGGGTACCACGCCGGTATGGATATGTATATATTGAATCGGGTACCACGCCGGTATGAATATGTATATGTTGGATCAGGTACCACACTAGTATGGATATGTATATGTTGTATCGGTACCACACCGTTACGGATATGTATATGTTGGATCTGGTACCACGCTGGTACGGGTAAGTATATATTGGATTGGGTACCATATCGGTACGGATATGTATATGGTAGATCGGGTACTACGCCGGTACGGTACTGTAATACCCCGATCGTTCCTTAAGCCTAAATCCACCTTTTGAGTGAATATGGATGACTTCCAAAGTAATTTATGTTTATACCATATTGTGTTTCTCTAATTTATAGTTTTTTCCATGTAGAGCATTGAACAAGCTTTCCATCGATACCAAATTCGCCCAAATCTGACACTCGGGTGAAGAGTTAGAGCCATTTTAGTGAGACAGTGTGCCACCTGGCACTTTAGCGCGTCGCGAAGCCAGCCAAAATGGCAATTTTCATTTTCCAGTGAGCCTCCGCGATATTGATGCGTCACACTAAGGCACAATTTTAGGATTGTCAAATTTCAGTGTACCAACGCGATTCCACCGCGTCACGGTGCCCTTCCAAGTCACGACCAAGGTGGCAAATGTGACTTCACCGCATCGCGCCACTGAGCAGTTTTCCAATTGTCCAATTTCAGTGAAGGACCGCGATCCTGGCACGTCGCACCAGGGCCAAAAAAAATTGGGTTCCAGTTCTAGAATTTGCTCAAGGGTATTTTGGTCTTTTCCACCCATCCTTACCCTTTATTTATATACAAGTGAGGGAGAAAATCCTCATTTCCTCTTCCATCTTCTCCAAAATTCTAAGGTTTCTCTCCAAAATTCAATCCAATTCTTGTCTAAACATCTCAACATCAAGCCATGATTTTCACAAATTAGTTCAAGATTTAAAACTTCCAAGTCAAAAACATTAAGATCTCTAACTCAAGAAGTGGGAAAAGAAGTCTATAGCAAGTTTATTCATCCTGGATAATAATCAAGGTATGTGGGGCTTGAACAAGAATATCCTTTCATTCTTATGCTCAAAGAATTGATTTTTACTATTGGAATTTCATGATCCTTGCAAGTGGGTTTACACCTAAATTTCTTTATTGATGATTTATGAGATTTGAGTTGAATAAGTTTAATATTTATGATTATTTTACCATCACATTTCTTAAATTGAGAATTTATATCATGAGTTGTATATTGTCATTTTGTATTGATGATTTCTAAGCGATTTAAAACAAGTGTCATGAGTTATGCTTTTTTATGAGAAGTTTGAGTATTGAATATATTTATCGATATTAAGCTTGAGAGTCAAGAATGAGTCCTATGACGTTTTCTCGAAGCTTTTGATACTTGATACGATTTGATAAGCAAGCGTACTTGATGTTTGGAAAGAATGTTTTGAGTTTGAGTCGAGTTAGGAATCCACAATTTGTTTATGATTTACAGATGAGATATATTTATGATTTGGTCTTCATGATAGACTCTTGAGTTGATTAAGATGGATTTTCTAATGCATTCTGAGCTGAGTCTGGGAGGAGTATTACCACCGAGTGGGAAGTGTAGGTTCAGCGCATCCTACTTCCCCAGAACTACGTGCCACCGTAGGATTGAGATTTGAGGGCCAAAGAGTCAAGTTTGTGATCACAGAGATGAGTTTGAGGTTATACTCTCTGGCAAGAGTATAACGCTCTCGCCAATGTGGGGTTCCTTTCATAGGAGGGCAAAACGTTGGACTCCATGTGGCTCACATGGTTTATGTCGGTTATAAGAAACTCCCAAGTCCATAGTAATCTAAGTTTCTTGAGTTACCGAGTCACTCTAAGTCATGAGTTAAAGAGTTTGAGTTGAGTCCAATGATTTATGAGATTTGTGAAGCATGTGTTATTATCGATGATTTATGGAAATTATGTTTCAGGAAATTCAAGCGAAGAGAGTCATTATTGTCAGCATGTATGACTTTATTTTACATTTATGATATTGTTTAAAAGTGTTGCATACACCCCCATATACTCAGTACAATCCCAAGTACTGATTCCCATACTCTTCTATGTTCTACATTTTCTCACGATGTAGGTTCAGGTGCTCAGTTTCAGCAGTGACAGTGATCTTTAAGTACCTTCATCTACACTTTTACAGTTGGTGAGTCCTTATGGTTCGAGGACCTATGTCCCTAATTTTTACCTTGATAGTAGATGATTGTTTCTTTTCAGTTCAGGCGAGTCAGTTGGGGATCTGTCCCAATGGCTCCTCAGTCTTTTATAGTAGAGGCTTTGTCAGACTAGAGTACCAGTATGTACAGAACTTTCAGTATTTTATTTGTACAGGACAGTATTTCTTTGTATCATAGTATGCTCATGACATGATTATTCTTCCCTATTTTAAACTAATTAGTGTTATAGTGAGTTCTAAAAGTGACGACAGGCTTAGAGTGTTAACTTGAGGCCATGTGTGGCCTTAAGCACCGTGTGACGTCTCGGGATAGGTTCTTGGGGTGTTACAGGTACATGAACATAGATTGTTCCCTGCAGATCATGACTATTTGGGAAAAAATAAGTCTCATAGCATATGTGTACATATTTTTGTTGATCCTGTTGATGTTTACAATATGATTGATACTCTTGAGGGTTATGTGACTTATTTGTGAGCACTGTTTGACTTGTTGTAGATGTATTGTTGGTTCATTAAATATTTATTATGTGACAATGCTTGTTTACTTGTTATTTGATTTATGTTGTGTACGTGATATTAAATTGAGTTTGCCTATGATACGTACCAGTACATAGCGGTTTGTACTGATACTACCATGTACTCTTTTTTTGTTGAGTGCAGAAAGTGTTCTAGATGATCAAACATGACCTCGCCTCTAGAGTTCGATAGAAGATCTTGATCCAAGGGTGAGCACTCCGTCTCCATGCTGCCATGGATCATCTTATTTGTTCTTGTCCATCTTTCGGGCAATGTAACATTCTTTATTTACTTTATTTTTGGATATCTCTTTAGACATGATCTTTGTTAGTAGTTCTTGTACGATGACTTTTGGATCTTGGGGATTTTAGTAAGTAGTTTGTTTGACTTACTTATTACTAATGATTAGTTTTAGATTATTGTTATTATGCTGATTTTATAATATTATCATCTTAATATTGATTAAGTGATTGGGTAATGGTTCAGTTTAGATGGTTCTCCCATAAGAAGATTAGTGTGGGTGCCACTCATGGTCATTTGGGTCGTGACAAAGTTGGTATCAGAGCCCTAGGTTTGTCAATCTCATCGTATAACAACTTGTCTAGTAGCGTCTTGTAGAATGATACGGAGACATCTATACTTTTCTTCGAAAGGTATAGGAAACTAGGAAAATTCAAATTCTTCTTTTTTATGTGCTATTACTTGATTTTAATTTGTATCTGACGATTCCAATTGGTATCTGACTTTTTCTATTCTTATTCTCGAAGATGGGTGTGGTTAAGAGGTATGGTGCAGAACTACTTACCTTCTAGTTTCAAGGGAATGCCAAGATGTGGTGGGGAGTTTATGTAGAGTGTAGGGATATAGGTTTGCCTCCCTTGACTTGGACTCAATTTTTCTGGAAAATACATGTTTCATACTTTGAGAGATAGAAAAAGGGAAGAGTTTTCTAATCTTAGGCAGTAGAAAAAAATGCTAGCAGGGGAGATAGTTTCAGTGGTTCTTATTCTATAGGTCTAAGTATGTTATCGGTGTGGTGGAGTGAGTCATATTAGGAGGTTTGGTCCTAATTTGAGGCATTATGGTTAGTTTGGCCAGTAGCAGGCTCCTCGAGCTCTAGTTCTAGTGGGTAAAGAATGTGATGGTAATGGTAGAAGTCATTTACAGAGTGGTTGTGGTGGTCATCAGGTAGGTAAAGGTGGTAATCAACCTCATCGAGTTGGTTCTAAGCTTGATAAAATGGATGCTTAAATTAATGGTAGGGCTCATATCTATGTTTTTTCAGTTAGGCCAGAGGTAGAAGTATCAGATGTTGTCATAACAAGTACTATTCTTGTCTATGATCGAATGGCCACTGTATTATTAGATCTTAATTCTTCTTTCTCATATGTGTCTATCAATTTACTGTGGGTTTGGACATGGGGGGAGGGGGGTTTACTTGACTTCCCAATTTACGTGTCTACTTCTATTAGTGATTTAGTTTTTTTTTATAGGATTTATCATTCTTGTTCTATTATATTTTTGGGATATCAAACTTGGGCAAATTTTGTGATTCTAAACATGGTAATTTTGATATAATATCTGGTATGAGTTAGTTGTCTCTGTATTAAGCTATACTGTATAGTCATGCTAAGATAGTGATTGTGGCTATGCCAGGAATGGATAGACTTGAGTGGGAGGATGATTATAGTCCTACTCCAATGAAACTTATTTCCTTTCTGTGTGCAAAGAGGATAATTGGGAGAGGTTGTTTGGCCTTCCTAGCACATCTTCGAGACACTTTCGTAGAGGTCCCATCTATTGAGTCAGTTTTTGTGGTGTGTGAGTTTCAAGAGTTTTTTCCTAAAGATTTGTCTTGTATGCCACCAGGCTACGATATTGATTTCTGTAGTGATCTATAGACAGGTACTCGTCCTATTTATATTCCTCCCTATAGGATGGCTCTGGATTAGTTGAGGGAGCTAAAGGCTTAGTTGCAGAATTTTTTGAGTAAGGTTTTTATCCATCGGATTGCCTTTCCATGGGGTGCTTCTGTCTTGTTTGTGAAGAAGAAGGATGGTAGTCTTCGTATGTGTTTAGACTAAAGGCAGTTGAACAAGTTACATTCGGTAATAAGTATCCTTTGCCCCATATCAGCGATTTATTTGACTAGTTTTAGTGTGCATCCATATTTTCAAAGATTGATATGAGTTTCAGGTATCATCAGCTTAAGATTCAGCCTGACGATATTCTTAAGACTACTGAACCCAGTATGGGCACTATGAGTTTTGTGTGATGTCTTTTGGGATGACTAATGCTCCAACTACTTTTATGAGTTTGATGAACGGGATATTTAAACCCTACCTGAATTCTTTCGTGATTGTCTTTATTGATGATATTCTGCTTTATTCTAAGAGTAAAAAGGAACATGAGAATCACTTAAGGATTGTTTTGGGTTTTTTAGAAGAGAAAAAGTTTGATGCAAAGTTTTCTAAGTGTGGGTTCTGGTAGGCTTCTATTTACTTTTATTCATAGATGATGTGTGATATATGTTGTGTGTGGATATGGATATTAGGCTTGATTATGAGTACGATGACTTGGCCTCGATTGTTGGTGTTTAGAGTTTAGATGCGGGCTTGGGACTCGTAAAAATGGCATGTTTATACCCCTTTTAAATCCTTCCCTCTCAAGTTTAGATTAGTTGTAGCGTAGTTGTGATATAAACCTATGTTCGGGATGTGGTTTTAGTATTTAAAGCATTATTTATATATGTAGCCTTATTGGGTTAGTGTGGTAGTCTTAAAACCATAAGTTGGGTAGAGTTGACTTGAGTACCCTTGTTTCTAGTCAAAGTTTCTATCTTAGGCTTGAATGTGGCTTACTTGACATCTAGAAGATGAACTAGATACCTTAGCCTAGTTTGGGACATAGTGTGCCTAATTATGGAAATTAAGGATTAGAAGTGGGATCGTTGTGCCCACTTAGGCCTAAACTTGTGTTAAGTCTTGTGGACTTAGTTGCAAATGTTAGACATAGATGAGGCTAGGAAACCTCTGAATAAAGTTACTTCGCAACTTGGTAACTTGTATTAATGTTCTAGGATTGTGGCTTTTGAGTCATAGTTATGATACTTCTTGTGGAAGTGATCTTAGGCATTTAGAGATGATATTCCTCCTAGATACGTTATGTGGCCTATAGAGATGCTATTTTCTGTTAGACTTGATGATTGGCCTATAGAGTTTCTATTTCCTTTAGTCATGATTATTGGACTTGTAGAGACGATGTTCCTCTTAGATATGCAAATTGGCCTAATGAGGTGATATTCCTCATAGTCATGATGTATGACCTACCAATATAAGATATCCTATAGACAATTACATATCTATCTATATTATGCCTCTAGTATGTGAGATGATTAGAGATATGCTACGACTTATAAATATGATTATTGATATGGGTTCCGGATATGTATATGGGCCTAAGGCCGTGATTATGATGTTTTGACTATTTCAGATAAATTAATGGGCCAAGGGCCTTGTTATGATAATGATTGAATATCCGAGGAGTGTTTATCAGTGTAACGGATATGATTACAGTTTATGAATACATATATGTTTGTATACATATCTCTCTACTATGGAATGAAGAAAGATGTGGTATGTTGCTTACGACTTTATTGATTGGATATTGGTGATGGCATGCATAGATTTGATACATTAATGAGTATTATATTGGTAATTGATGTGATTGTAGTTAAAATATGATCTTACGATTATTCTGCCTAATTAACGTTTAAGCTCTGTGGTAACTAGTTGTCTATTTGGGGATTATAGCACTAGATGGCTAGGAATCTAATGTATTAGTTAATGAATCTTTCTTAGTTGAAACATGATAGCTAGCGATGATTAATACTTTACTATGGTGAGGTTGGGTCTAGAATAGGTGAAGGTTAGTTGGTATTGATGATTAAGTTCGTAATATTGATTAGACGATAAACAAGGAGTTGTGTGTTACTGAGGCTAGATAATAAGAGATATTGGTAATAAGAAGTGACTATGTAATAACTTTGAATAGTTGTTAAATAGTTAACTAATGAATAGTTAAGCAAGGATTAGTTGGTAAACGATGGTTAGGTAATGAATGGAGTCAGTTAATAAAAGATGGTTAGGTGACAAGTAGTAATGTGTTGTCTAGTAATGATTAACGGATATAGGATGATTAGTTGTTAATATTTAATAGTGGATAAATGGCAGCTTTGGTCTAGTGATGAACCTTGACTAGATATTAGATGTTGGCCATTAAATAAATAATGGTTAGTTTCTATCCCGTTAATAAGGATTATGTGAAGGATAATATTTAGGCTAATAACTAGAGGTTATGTGATGACTAGCGAACTAGTGATTCTATTATAATAAGTGTTGGTTAGCTAATAACGAGTAGTTGGGAAGTATTGACTAGATAGATTTTCTATGGTGATATGACTATTTTTCTATGAGTATTTTAGCGTATGTTATTCGGTAATGACTATTATGATGACATGTTTATACCTAACAAGGCCAGAGGAAACTATTATGATGATATGTTGATACCCGACAAGGCCGGAGGATACTATTGTGATGATATAGATATCCGAAAAGGCTGGAGGATACTGTTTTGATGATGTTTATACCCAACAAGGTCGAAGAATATATTTATAATATGTTGATACCCAACAAGGCCGGAGGATACTATTGATGATGTGTTGATATCCGGCAAGGTCAGAGATTGAATTACAATGATGATGGTCCTGATGAGGACAGTTATGATGAGTTGTGATATTGATTGTGTACTTTACATTCATTCCTGCATGCGCATCGCCTATCACCAGTATGCACCTATATTGATCAACCAGTATAGAACGGTTGTATATATATGGGTGAACAATATGCCTTGTGTTATTGTATACTGATTAAACCTTCTGAGTCAGGGGCGGTGGGGGTACACATAGGCTCGGGTAGGTATTTGGTTGTCCGTAAGTTGAGGACTAAGGAGATTGTGTCTGTGAAGGTCTAGTAGAAGAATCGTCCTATTGAGGAGGCCACTTGGGAGACCGAAGCAGACATGCCTAGCAAGTATCCATATCTTTTTTATGATTCAGGTAATTCTTTAGTTTCCTTTCTTGTCGCTTGTTTTCTCGTTTGGGGACAAACGGTTATTTAATTGGTATCTGATGTAATGACCCTCCCAGTCTTTTTGTGAATTTTCTCATCTTTCCTATTTTAGTTCTCCTTATAGGTCGTATACATGATTTATGACTTACGGTGATGAGCCATACCAATTCTTGAGGTGTTTGAAAGTAATTTAAGTCATTAGTTGGATTATTGAGTTTAATAAGTTTAAGATTGATCATGGCAACCTTTGATCAAGACGGCCTAGATATAATATATTAATGTTTGCGATAGGCTCGAAACATACTTTTTAGTCAGTTAAATAGTTGGTTTATACCTATAGGACCCCGAATAAATTCTGAGGATATATTAGAAGTTTTAGGTAATTTAATTAATAATTTGATGGGTCAAAATTATAATTTATTTACTTATGTGGTCAGTAAAGTATATATTTAACTGGTAGGGTTTACCATATATTACAACAATAGAATCAAAGAGTGGGGAGAAAGGGAGGCACCAAGTTGAAGTGGCAGTTTCATGTCAAAAACTTGACAGAAATTTTCGGTAAGTTCCCGAATTGATCCCTTCGAATGATATCCTAGTGTTATTGTATGTAATAAAGTTAATGGAGATAAGACGGTGGTTTCTATGTACGAGGGAGTTGATAGTTTGTACCTTTATAGTTTAAAGTTAGGTTTAGTTGTTGTGTAAATAGTAATCTTTATATAGTGATGGAAAGGTGATAAAAAGTTAGGCAAGAAACTTTTCATGATTTACTTTTATGAGTGAATTGATGAAATTAGGAGGAATTGAAATGGAGCAGTAGCGCGCGTTAATGGGTAGTAAATTTGGGTATTTATATTGCATAAATTAAATAATGAATTGAATAATAGATGGCAGTGATGATAGTGCACGTATGAAGTGAATAAGTTGGACAAAAATATGAAAAAGGCCAATTATTGGCACTTTACAGAAATGGGTTATAATTTGTTATATATTTAATTATTTAGTCTTTTTTTGTTTTGTAAATTTATTCATAATTCGGGATTAGAGAATTCGAGGTTTAGGTTTAGGACTTTTAGAGTAAGAATTTGTAAATGGGTGTCATTAGATTCGTATTCGTATGGAAATTATATATTGGAACAGATTTTGAACGTTCCAAAACTTTGAGGAAGGGCAAGGCGTTTGCAAATTAACTTGCATTTGGATTCTTCAGTTGAGGTAGTTTACGATTTAATTGAAGTTTAGACTCGATTTAATTGTGTGTATGCTCCTAAATTGGATACATGTTGATTGGTATTGAACATACTTGAAATTGATGATGTTTGAATTGTTGAGGCGTTTATAAATAATTATTGAAAATTTACTTGATGGAATTGTTTTATGATTGTAAGTGTACTTGTAAACTTAGTACATCATATTGTATGTTGTGAGGTAGTGCAAATTTGATATTGATATTACTTATTTATGTTGGATCGGGCACCATACGGTACGGATATGTATATATTGGATCGGGTACCACACTAGTATGGGTATGTATATGTTGGATCGGGTACCACACCGGTACAAATATGTATATGATGGATCGGGTACCACACTGATATGGTACATGAACATAGATTGTTCCCTGCAGGTCATGACTATTTTGGCAAAAATAAGTCCCACAGCATGTGTGTACGTATTTGTGTTGATTCTATGGATGTTTACAATATGGTTGATACTCTTGATGGTTATGTGGATTGCTTGAGAGCACTGTTTGGCCTGTTGTAGCTGTATTGTTGATTCATTAAGTATTTATTATGTGACGATGCATGTCTACTTTTTATTTGATTTATGTTATGTACATGTTATTAAATTGAGTTGATCTGTGATACCTACGGTACATAGTGATTTGTACTGATACTACCCGTATTCTTCTTTTGTTGAGTGCAAAAAGTGTTCTAGAGGATCAGACATGACCTCACCTCTAGAGTTTGATAGCAGATCTTGATCCAAGGGTGAGCACTACGTCTCCAGGCTACCATGGGTCATCTTATTTGTTCTTGTCCATCTTTCGGGCAATGAAATATTGTTCTTGTCCATCTTTCGAGAAATGAAACATTCTTTAGTTACTTTATTTTTTGGATATCTCTTTAGACATGATCTTTGTTAGTAGTTCTTGTACTATGACTTTCGGATCTTGGAGATTTTAGTAAGTAGTTTATTTGACTTCCACATTAATAATGATTAGTCCTGGATTATTGTTATTATGTTGATTTTATAATAATATCATCTTAATATTGATTAAGTCATTGAGTAATGATTCGATTTAAATGGTTCTCTCACAGGAAAATTAGTGTGGGTGCCACTCATGGACATTTGGGTCCTGACAGCACAGGCTTATCATTCATCTCTCTCTATAGTTCTTTGACCTGCATATACCTCTCCTTAGATTTACAACAGTCAACCTCTCACATTTTCTCATTGGTGCATCTTCTCTTCACATATCCGAATTATTTCAGACTCGCCTCTCTCATCTTGTCCACCATAAGAGGCAACTTCCACCATATCTCAAATATCATTGTTCATAATCTTATATTTCCTCATATGTTCGTACATCCATATCCATATATTTATTTTTATCTTCTGAATGTGCGAGTTCTTGACCATCCAACTCTCCGTCCTATACAATCTAGTCGATCTAACAACCACTTCATAAAACTTTCCTATATTGAAGTCTTAGTGGAAACTTCTTATCACATAAAACACCGGATGTGAGCCTCCATTTGATCTACTTCCACTCTAATGTATTGTGTAAAGTTATCATCAATCTCCCTATTTTCATGGACTATTGATCTAAGATAATTGAAACATCCTCTCATGGGATAACTTCCACATCAGTCCTCACTTCCATATCTGCTTCATGGTTTACGTTACTAAACTTGCATGTTAAGTACTCTATCTTAGTTCCTGCTCCAAATGATCCCTCTTAATTGAGGGGTTTGTCTCCATATCTCCAACTTCTTGTTATTATCTCTAACATAAGTCTTGCTAATAATTATTATGTCATTTGCAAATAGCATACTCACTTTGTATAATTTAAAATGGGGTAAGAGATGATCCTTAGTGCAACCTCATAACTACTGAAAAGTTTTTGTGAGTCCCCTCCCACTATTTTAAGTTGGATCTTGATTCCCTTTTACATGTGCTTAATCGTCCTAATATAAGCCATAAATATGCCTCAAACCTCCAACATCTCCGTAGAATCCCTTAGAAAACTTTGTCGTAAGTTTTATTATTAAGTCATTGAACACCTATTATCCTTTCCTCTCCAATAATTTATTTGTTGAAATCTTATTTATATTAATTAGGAAGCCAAATCTGCACATATGCATCACGCTTACTTTAATTATTACTTAACAGAAAAATTATTGTTACATATGTCAATATATAAAACTTAAATTTGTATATTTTTATTATATGACGTGTTTAAAAGGAATTAAAATGGATAGTATTTGAATCCAACGTATACCTGAAATATTTTTTAAAAAATATTATGGGCAGAAAAGATTAAAAAAGGTTTAGTTTGAGTTTTATTGTTTTTTCCATTTGAAGCCTGATGATCAATTTCTTAAATTGTTTTTTCTCTTTTTAATTGTATTCTTCGTGTTGCTTAATGAAAGGGAAATTGAATTTAAATGAAAAGATATGGTCAGTAAAGATTCACATACTTATGAATAAGGCATATTAATTATAGTGCTTACTACAATTTAAAAGAAAATTCTAACTAATTAGATTGGATGATCTACCACAAGAAGAAATTTATTTAGACAAAATCTAACTTGAAACTTTACTCTTATTCCAATATATATTCCACAAGATCAAAAAAGTAAACCATCCTAAAGGGATGTTTATCAATTAACTTGTGAAGACAAATTGGATACACGAAATCACAAATGCATCATATTTGATTCCATTATTCCTAGAACTTTAGAGTTCAATTATTTATACTATATTAAAAGTGTGAAGGGTCTTAGAAGTGTCGTTCAAATTTTTTGCCCACCATTAAAATTTTTTGTTTCAGATAAAATCGTCTTTTCACTATTTTTCCTAATATTTAAGAGTTGAAATTTAGTTAAATATATTTATGATAAAATCTTTCCTTATTAGAACTCATCAAAATTAATGACAACTTAATACTTTTTCCATTAGTTTAAGAAATTGAAATCAACTAAATTTGATTTTAAGAAGATTTGAAAAATCTAGAAATAAATATAAGAACGTTAGAATAAGAAAAGTTTAAGAAGTACAAAATTTTAAAAAGTTTTAAGTATAAAATAAGAATATAATCAATGATTTTGTAATGATTTGACTTTTAAAAATAAGAAAAGATTTTAAAAATGGAAAAAAAGAGAAAAATAATCGTACTACAAATATAGTTCAAATTGATGTATCTCTCTTAGTCTCTAGCAGTAAGGGAAAGAGGTAAAGATTTTAAATATAGAAAAGAAGAAAAAATAAGCGTACAAATGCAAAAGTGATGATCCATGAACCACTATGAACTTTGGTAAAATATATATGTTTTTACATTAAAATATATGTTTATGTTTACATTATTATATTAAAGTGTGAAAGATCTTTGAAAGTGATTTAAAATTTTTGCACTTCATTAAAAATCTCTGCAATTGACAAAACTATTTAATTTTTTAAATAATCAAACGTTACACGTGTGAGACACGTGCGATTAAACTAGTTTATTTAATAAGCAAAAAAGTGTCTAATCAAGTGTTGGAAATGATCATTCTCATCTTCCTTCTACTTTTGGGCGGTAGTTATCCTTCCCATCCATCTGTTTTCTCTATTTTAGCCTTTCACTTAACAGAAACTTAAATAAAAATCATTAGTATTTTCATTTAATACATGACAGTTTCTTTCCAATTGAAATTTTAATTAATTAAAAACTCAATAATGCCCGAACTTGGATTTGGTTTCCTTCCATTAGATTTTCTCTCTATTTTCTCAAGTACACATCTAAATGAACGATACTTTTCTAATGTAACTAGTTTAAGTATACATGTTTTGCACTTGTATATAGTTAATTAACAATAAATGAATATCAAATAAATTATTGTGTGTACGTGATATTATTAAATAAAAAATTTTAAAAATCAACATTAATTTTAAGATAAAAAATGTCCATGAAGAAGAACATGATAATTCACCATATATTTTCTAATGTCTCTTTTAATTATTATAGACATGTGAAATATATTAAAATATACTTTAGTCTTATAGTTTTAAATATGTTATATGAAAATTTAGAAATAGAATATTTCAAAAAAAAAAAAGATATTGAAACGAACTAAAAATAAAAAATAAAATAAACAGCGGAAAATACTTTTGTGTAATTTCTTTTACACCAATGACTGGTTGAGCCAACAAGTACTCTTTTTTTGAGAGTTTTTTTAGATTTCATGTCTTATAGAGTTTTAAAATAGCACTCCAGATTTTAATTGAGACTAATTAAATGAATATCTGTGTTTTGTTTGTTTACAGGATAGAAAGACAAAGATCAAAGATGAAATGAATGGAAAGCAATAGTAAGCGGCAACTCACTTATTCAAATAGCCCGTTTATAAATTATGTTTCAAATGCCAGATAATTTACAAATATTAAACATAAATCATGCAAGCACTTAATAAGAAAATTCTATCCATATAATTAAAACATTCAATGAGCCAGTACACATGAATTTGTTGTTTCATCTATTTCAATTTTTTTTACATATTATATCTTTGATATTTTCTCCAGGTTCACTTAAAAAAGACTTAGTTCTTGATCATAATATAAGTTACTATTACTTTATTGTAATGACAATCTTAGAATTGAACAATAAATCCCAAGTCACCTTTAATAGAGAGCGCTTAACCTCTAATATGAAACTTTTTTATATGAATTCAAATTCAGTCGAGCTCCGATACAGATACAGAACACTTCAAATTATAATGCAAATTAATTAAAAAAAAAAGAGAAGGTAGATATACAGATTTACATTAAAATTAAAATAAGTTTATTGAAAGGAGCAATTCTCGAAAGTGGTGATGACCTCTTTATACCTACAATCAATGAAGAAAATAATTTAATGACACGCCAAACAACTAATAAATAAAAATCAAATCTCCTAAAAACCTAATCCCATGAATAGTCCTCAAAACATAGTATGCGTAATTTTTTAACCATAAAGCATAGATAGAAAAACTTTATTTAATGACATAATTAGTTATTATGAATTCAGAATGAGCTATCATTTTTTTGTAATGAAATAAGATGATCCAAATAATTTATCCAAAATTATAAATAAGTCACTTTCATTACTACCTATTATGAATTTATAATGAACAACCAATTTCTTGTGACAAAATGTGCCGATTCAAATAATATGTTCAAAATTTTAAATAATTCAAATTCAAATCAATAATTGTATATGAAATAATATAAACAAAGCTCACAGAGAAATTTCTCAATTTGCAATTGTTTATCAAAATACATTATTTATTATTATAAACTGTAAAATCAGTCTAAAATTTCAGAAAACATACCTATGAGCAAACTCACTTCAACAACCTGCAATTTTGACAAAGCAAATGAATGATATATTTATGGTGGAAAAAATAAAAGAAAGTAATAAGACAAACATTAAGATCTACTATAAAAGAAAAATTCTTAAAGAAAGAAAACCTAGAAATACAGAAGCATCATTGACCATAAAGTTCATGAATGAGATTGTGCAATAATATTTTTTTATATATAGAAGACACTAAATCAAAAAGGAATTTAAAAAGTAAATATTATCTAAACCCAAAAGGAATTTAAAAATTAAATATTATAGAATTCCAACTCTTAAAAGAAAGCTAAAAGATGGAAAATTTTGAAAAATAAAATAAAATAAATAAACTCCTACTTATACAGGAAAATTACATAAATCACATTTAAAAAAATTAAAATAACTAAAATCCAACTCCTAAAAGAAAGATAAAAGATGGAAAATTTTGAAAAAAAATAAACAAATAAACTCCTACTTACAGGAAAATTACGTAAATCACATTAATTTTTTTTTTAAAATGACTAAAATATAAGAAAAAAAAGATTATTTTTATTAGGATTCCATATATATCCTATTGATTATTTCTTTCCATATATTTCAAAAGTCCTTAATTTCTATCCTATATATTTTAGGAGTGCTTAATTTTTATCCATATATTTTTAGGAGTCATTAGTTTGATTAAATAATAAATTAAAAATAAAAGGTGAAAAACGTGGAAAGATAATTTTGTCTATTGTGGAGACTTTTAATGAAGGGTAAAAAGTTCAACTCACTTTTTTTAAGAGTCTTCACACTTTTAATATATTATAGATTATAGATATAGATTATAGATATAGATTATTACATGTCAAGATTAAATCAATTTAACTAGCATCTTAACTATGATTAAATATTAAATTTGGAAAGTATTCTTTAATTTTGATGTGCATATTAATGTCCCCCCATATTTGGGTACTCATTAATTTCATTTATAAATTTTACATTATAAGCTCGTTCATATATTTCATAATGTTAATTAAATCAAATAGCATCAAAATAAATATTATTGTCACAGTAACCTTTCCACATTTTTTCATATATTCATCATCTTAATTAACTAAATTAAATGAAAGAGAATTAATCTGAATACCATTGAAACTATTCACAATTTGAAATTAATGATTACCAAAATATGTGGGGAGATTAATCTTACATACCAAAATTAAAAAGTGCATTTCAAAATTGATCTAATCATTATGTCACGACCTAAAAATGAGGTCTTGATGGCACTTGTTGCGGCTCAAACTTGACAAGTAAGCCAAACACCCAAAACGAAAAGAAATTCTCAACAAGTAACAATCATAATAAGACAAAACTTCTAGAACGAAGTCAGGCCAACTCAAAACCCAAAAAAAAGCAGTAGTCTGAAAGAAATTAATATGAAATCCCCAAAATCAGGTGTATAAGTGTAGAGCATCTAAAACATCATCTAAATGAAGGAACGATACAAATTTTTCTTCGAAAATAAGTAAGGAAATAGTAAAAATAAGAGAAGGTCTCAGAGTCAACTCTGGTCCCTAGAGCAACCCAGCTTCTCAATCACAATCTCTGAAAGCACAATCAGTTACTTCTTATCGTACTAGAACTAGGATCTGTATCAAAAGGACACAGTAGATCTGAGTACGATCCACTTGTACTCAATAGGTATGATAGGACAATTGAACAAAGAAAAAAATAATACAAGTAAAGAAAATATGAGTACGTCACTTGCAATTACAAAATTTTCAAACAGTAGCTCTCACTATCTCCACTTATAAATCTAGTATAAATATTGAAACGAAACAACATAAATATAGAAAAAGAATATATGAAAACTAAATGCAAGTGAAGGGAAACTAAAGAATCATGAATTAATTCATATGCAATGCAATAAAATGATGATGAAATGAATAGTGAAAGCAATCACATAACCTTTTATATATAACTACCAAGCTTATAGATCCATGGAGCTTCACAATTCATATACTAACTCATATCTCATATCTCAATTCACCTTTCCAGTTTGTGTTAACAGAGTTTTTATTTTATTTATAAGAGTGTCACAGTTTCTTTCAAAAATTGTATTCGTTAATGGTATCGATATTTCATGAATGTATATGTATGTGATGAGGATGCAATTCTCGCAATTAAATTAGTATGAAGATATCAATCTATTCACTATGTATATAAATGAGCCCAGAAATCAACTCATATGTCCACAATTCATGATTATCAACTCTAATTAATTAGGTACTATTGGAATAAATATGCATGTAATACATTATTTATATCAGATCAATCCCTAATTCATGCATATCTATAATGATAAAGATAACTAATTCTTAATAAGGCCTATAATAACAATTCAAGCCTCTGCATAGACTTTATATCCAAACTAAAGGCATTTAAATGCACAAATAAGATCAAAGATGTCAAATAAATTTCCTACATGGGCAACACGCAATATCAGATATCATAAGTCAACAACAACAAAATATAAGCCCGCACTCAAGCATACAACAATAATAATAATCTCAAATATAAACTCCATAGTTATTTTTCCCATCCCATAGCATGCTTTACTTATTTATTAACTACCTAGCCAATCAGAAAGAAGTAAGCCATAATCTACCTCGAAACGATGAAATACAAGCCTAAAGTGCTTCAACAAGGAGCCTTTCCCTTTCAAACGGTCTCAAAATTAACTACAACATTCAAATATATTTTCTACACGTTAAAAGAAAGCTATTGATACCCATATTTAAGTAGAGTTCAAAACAAATTCGAAAAAATAAGTTTGTAAATGAAAGGGGTAAAATTAGTATTTTTATTTTAGAATTATATTTTCCAAGGTTAAAGTAATAGACAATTGAAAATCCATGCTTAAATAAGTTAAAATGAGGTCCAAGTTGAAGAAAAATCATTTTAAAGCTTTTCTGAAAAATCATCAGGATTGAAGAGTGTTTTGATGATATAAATCAATGAAAAGTAATGGAACTAAGGTTGTGAAGCTTACCCAATCTCAAATAGTGATTAAAATCTTAAAAATGTCTCAAACTCGAAGCTCAAAGTCCAAAAAAAGAGGAAAATGCAAAAACAGAATTTATGTACTAGTGGTTGCCGTTTAAGTAGTTATTTGACCGCTTAAGCGACTACCTCTTAAGTGAATTATTATCGCTAAAATGGCCAAGGCACCTATTATGGAAATCACTTAAGCAGTCGTCACTTAAGCGAACTCTCATTGCTAAAACGGGTACCACTTAAATGGTACTTGGGACCGCTTAAGTGGTTGCACCAGTTATCAGCAAGTGCTGATTTTAGTGCTGGCCAATAATGCTTCGAACGGACTCTCGGAATTTGATTGGCACCCCACAGAGATAAACCATATATGCTACCAGGCTAATTTCAAAGTTTCACACTCAATAACAATGTCAGATTTAAAAAAAAAACAGATCATTTTCAACAAACTGACACCCAAACCCTCTTAAAACAAATTTCATTAATTGTTCAAATGGAGGATCGAAACACAAACTAAAGGCTCCAAACCCCAAACAACCCACTACTAACTGAAATTTAATATTTCAAATCTAATAGAACTGTCCAAATCTCTACCTGATACTCAAAATGAGAAATATTAAGTAATGTCAACTATATGGCTTTTTAAAAACTCTAAAAATCACAAACTCTCCCAAATCACTCTTGGTCACATCAGAAACTATTCCAACCTTTACCATACCCTAAAACATTATGTAGCAACTATGGGAAAGGGTGAAATAGTCAAAACACGTAAAAAGCAAGATTTCAAACTTCAAGTCGTTATAGTATCTACCACTAAAACTTTAGTTAATCCTCGAACTAAAAAGTAAGGAAATACCTAAATCAGTAAATAGATGAGGGTAACTACTACTCATGTTGAATCGACCTCCCAAGTATCCTCCTTAACAGGATGACGTCTCCATTGAACCTTAACTATAGGATTATCTCTAGAACGTAACCGTATAACATATTGGGCTAAATAAGACACTAACTTCTCTACAAATTTCAACCTCTCACCCAACTAGATCGAGTGCAAACAAAGCACATGAGATTTATTCAAAATATAGCGCCAAGAATAAATATATGAAAAACTAGATGAATGACTAAAAAGTCTAGGGGTAAGGCCAACTCAAAAGCAACCTCCCCAAGTGTCAGAATAATCTCAAGTGTCCTAATATACCGAGGGCTAAGCTTGCCCATCTTTTTGAACCTCATCATGTCTTTCATGGTGGACACATAAAGAAAGACTCAATCACTAGTACCAAACTTCCAGTCATAAATCCTACGGTCTGCATAACTCTTTTGCCCTACTCTGGGTTGCCTGGAGCCTATCTTAAATCATTTGAACACTATCCAAAGACTCGCGAAGTAAGTCAATACCAAGGGTCCCAACCTCTGAAGTCTCAAACCAACCAATAGGAGATCGATAGTGCCTACCATATAAATTCTCAAAAGGTTCCATCTCAATACTTAAATAATAACTATTATTATAAGCAAACTTTGCTAAGGTCAAATATTGCTCCCCCTAACCTTTTATAGTGACCCTTTCAGTTATTTTTCATACTTACACTTATATTCATCATTAGGGCTTCTCCATAGATTCCATAAGTCATTTATAATTTATTGGGATCAATGTTTCGATTATCGAGAAGTTTGTTTGATTTTTAGAACCAATTTCCTATTTTGAAGTCTTTGCTGGTTCTAAATGGCTACCGGGTAAAAACTTCAGTGAAATGATCTCGGATGTAAATTTCAAATGCACCATCAGATATAGAATATTGATTTTAGGCTAGGTAGACCTTTAGTTTAGGTCCCAATGTACCCAAACTTATTTCCACCTGTTGGTCAGAAAATAAAGAAATTAGAAATATGAGTGTGGGATCCACATTTGATTGAAATGACCTCGAATAAAAAAATTTGAATTTGTCTTTACATCTAAAACATCAATTTTAGGCTAGGAATACCCTTCGTACAAGACCCAAGGCTCCCGAACTTATTTTGGGTTATTGAGCGAATTTTAACGAAAAATAAAACTATAGATGTGGGCACCAATTTTTGCCGAAACAATATCTTATAAAAGTTTTGATGATTCCAATGGATTTGAAATGTGGTTTACACTCAAATATACTATTGGATTATGTTATTTGGGTTCCTAATGAGTTCAAGGGTCAAAAATAAATTTTGACTTTTCTGTCGGGGGGATACCGCATCTCTTTGCCCAAGAGGGGGGAGGGGTCAATAAATAGACCTCAAGGTCGCGAATTTGGAAATTTTTCCTTCATCGTTAAGAGCCTAAAATCCTAAATGAGTATGATAACTTAAAATTGAGTTGTGTGGTTGACTTAGGATCTTGATTATTTTCTATTATCGCATTATTGATGAGAGGTGATTTTACTACTCATTTTCACTCAATATTCATGTATATTATCTTGATTTGAATGAATAAATTAGACATATTCATGAGCAAATACACTTAATCCACTCTTTGTAGGTATAGAGTTGAAAAGATAGAAATATGTGGACTCGAGCTTAAAATGATCAAAAGGGAGAAGGAAAAGTGCAGCTGAAGACCTGCAACAGAAGAGCCTCAGGTACCGCGGTTGCGGTCCACTGACTGCGGTCATAGTAGTTAAATATTGTCAGTCAACCATGTTCGTGTAAGTCTATTACAATCACGATAGTCACGGTCGCGGCCAAGTTAGTGCGATCGCGGCTCAACAGAAATATTCAGCCCAATGAAAAAATGAGAAATGCATGTGGCTGATTCTAATTTTGACAAAAAGACTCTAACCCTAGCCTCATGCATATATTCCATCTTCCCTAATTTTTAGGTTTTAGCTCTTGACTCCATAGCCTCCATTTTTGAAGAAGAAAATATTGTGTAAATTTTGGGTGAAGAATACATTGGAGACTTTCTTAAGTAGAGAATTTTCTCACTACCACTGTTGATATTGTGGGAGAGCCAAGATTGAAGTAACATTTGATTAAATCTTCAACAATTCATTTCAATAGAGATTATGGGTATGTCTATGCTTATTTATCTTATGTGTAGCTAAATCTTCCTCTTGGGGTTATGTGTGAATAGGGGTTAAAGTGTGTGTGGGTTGTACCTCGATATTAAATGAAGCAATGTGAAATTGATAAGTTTGGACTGAACAGGAAATGCAGGAAATCTGGTTGTTTGGTCTCAATTACCGCGACCGCGGTTCATGCCACCAAAATTGTGGAGGCAGCATGACCGCGATCGCAGAACTAGGACTGCGATTGTAGTCAATTTAGTTTAGCAAACCATCCGACTGCCCATTTCTCCCACACTCTTCCTTCAATTTCTCTTAAATATTCTCTCCAATTTGTGGCATTACATAGCATATTCAAGTATCAACTCACCCTCTTGCTTCATCGGATCTAGTAAGTTGTCTTAACTCCCTCGATTTGGATACGATTATACGCTAAGAACTTGTAATATAGAAAAAGTTCTGAAATAGTGTCTTCATTGCTAACTACATGCTTAGTTGTAATAATTGTTGTGATTAGCTATTGTAGTTAGTGCACACGCTAATGGGGAAGTCTGGAATACCCAAATTTATGCTTTAAATGATCAAAGTAATTGTGTGCACTGTGTGTTAGATAGAATGCCCCAAAGAGTCCAATCCTAATTTCTTTCAAGTTTAGGGGTTGTAATCACATATTCTAGGCTTTAATACATTATTTATAATGCTGTCATGCCTAGTTGAAATGTCAGATTAGGGGTTAAAATTGCATTTTGAAGTAATGTGCAGAAATTATCAACTCGGTCTCAGGTACCGTGTTGCAGTCCTGATGACCGTGGTTGCAGTCCTGATGACCGTGGTTGCAGTCAACATTTCATAATCGCCATACCT
Organism: Capsicum baccatum var. pendulum; assembly: GCA_030864225.1. Taxonomy (NCBI): domain Eukaryota; kingdom Viridiplantae; phylum Streptophyta; class Magnoliopsida; order Solanales; family Solanaceae; genus Capsicum; species Capsicum baccatum. The sequence goes on from CM061561.1 coordinate 198,465,356, forward strand.
GAGGCAGATTTTGGCAGACTTCAAAACTTATGCACATTCTCTACTTCCCCCAAAACCTCCCATAACACTATCACATGAGCTTATTTATTTGTTCTAGCATGTTTTTGGTGTGATAATACTAACGTTGGCCTAAGCTCCATTGCTTACAAGTTCTTAAACTCAAAGATGGGAGATTAAGACAACACCAAATTCATGGCCGCACAATGCCAGAACCTATACTACGAAGATTTCCACAGGACTAAGTTACTCTTTGAGAGGGGTATTTGTTTGGATAAAGTAGAGGATAAATTCCTAAGTTTTCATGCCAGACTCATTGAGACCGGGTGGGATTGGTTTGCCCCGGAACCCTGTGCTGCTAATGAGCATTGGGTATGTGAATTCTATGCGAACCTGAGCATAGCTTTTTTTGTGGGCCAGTGATGACTATCCCTCTTTTGAACCGTACCCTCCTTGAACTTACAAATGTAACATGAGGCTTAAATCCTAAGTTGGGGGTGGTGAAAGTTGATGGAAGAAAGTTTGGAGCCATGAAATGTTAGTAAAATGCCAAATTTGCCTAAGTGTTGAAAGCGAAAGAAATAGAAAAAGAAAGGACCCAACAAAAGAAATGTATTGCACAAAAAGTTGTAAGCAAAAGACATGAAAGAAAAAGTGGTGATCAAAGGAAGTGAAAAGTAGGCATAAGAAAAGAAAAAAAATCAAGAATGGTGATCCATAGTTAAGAGAAGGATTAAAAAGTGTGATGTAGATGTTCAAGGAAAAGTGTAGCCATATTATTCCTAAATGATATCCTACCCTAACCCCAACCTGCGTTAAAAGCTTAGAAAGTCCTTTGAGATATCCAACCATGTACTTTCTTCATAGTAGCGATTGAAAATAGGGGCAAGCTTATGGTACAATTCTTATTACATAGAGATTTCTTTCACGACGGAGGAAAGTTGTGCATTTAATATTCCTTGTTACATGTTTGGTAGTTTGGTGTGTGGAAATTCATTTTCATGTGAGGTTGGCATGTGAATGAGTTGAGGTGGTGATTTTTGTCACCTCCCAAATAATGAGGCAAGTGGAGTATAGTTTAATTTTAATCAAAGTGAGCCCCGAATTTATGCTAGAAAATTCAAAAAAAATAAATACTAGTGTAGGAAATTATCTCCCCCATTTTATATTTTTTGTACCATTTATTTGAATTTAACTTGTATCTATCATGTTGAATTAATTTGATTGCCTCTCACATTGTTCCTCGTGGATTCGATCCCAACTCCAGAGTTGGGTAAATATATTGACGACGATCGCCTTGCACTTAATTTGACGTGTAAGTTGAGCCTTATTAATTATCATTCAAATTAAGATAAGGTTTCATCACTTTATTGATGAATTTCTTAGTTCTGGACCCAAAATCCCAAATTCACTTAGGATTTGATTCTAGCTTAAAATTAGCATTTGCACCCATTTCTTGATGGTTGTGATTCTTTGATGATGTGTGAGTGTTGGGTTGGTCTCAAAAATGCATTTTTCGTAAGTAGGACCCACTTGGAGTTTTGGTGTCATTTTTGGATCCGAAGCACAGTAGTAAAATATGTGTATCATTATAGTCTTATTGATGAGTAGATTATGTTTTTGATAGCATGATGTCATTTTGGGAATTATGAAGTGAAGACAAGCATGTGGTGAATGATGTAACATTTTAATAGCATTAATTTAATAATATTATAATAATATTAATTTAATAACTTTAATTTAATAATATTTTATTAAAAGTATAATTTTTTTTATTTATTATTAGTATAGTTTCATCTTTAGTTTTAAAATTTTAAAACTAAAGAGAGAGGAGGTATATCCATTGATATGTACCAACAGAAAGTGTTAAATTAAATTAAATAAAAGAGAATTGCAACTAAAGTATATTATGGGGTCCACGTTTCTTTAACATAGCAACCATCAAACTAACATAGCATGAAAATAGTTATGACATATTTGTCATCATCGATTGAAAAATAAGAAAGATTTTGATCATCAAACTACTTCCTTTCTTTGTGGCTTAGCTTCTTCAAAAAAGAGGAAACTATCAATTTCTAACTCATGTTATCTACCAAACTTTTTTTGAAAAATTATGATAAAAGTATATTTCAAAACTTTTATTCAAATTAATTTTTTCTGATGAAGCTTTGTTGAAATAAGTATTAGATCAAACTAAATGGAAGAATTATTGCATTCATCAAACTTTTGAACATGATCATTTATTAGTTAACAAGATATTAATTAGATATTTAATATCAAATTAATTCAATATAGGTTAGAATTTTTTTAAAATTGATAAGTATCAAAAACATTTCTTTGTTTAGATTTCTGAGTTGACTTAGAATACATTCACCAAAAGTGACCTCTACATAGGAAATGAAATTGGTTGAGAGTCGAGCACTTACTATCACTTTAGGTATAGTTTTCTTTTATTGTAAAATATAGAGTGATCTTTGAGTTTTAGTGTCAGTATTATGATCATCTAAAAAGGGGTAACAACTTCTCTATTATTTTTTCTATTGTTTGGTTTCCTTTGAAGGATCTGGCAAAATCTAAAAAGGTAACTTTTTGATGCACATCACGGTCAAGAAGTTTTCCTTTTAACTATTCAAAAAGAAAAAATTAATGATCAACTCTTATCAATAATATTCTCGATGCTGAACAACCCATGTTATCATGAAGTTTGGATAGTGTTAATGATTGTGGAGGAAAATTTGCTTATAATTTGAGGTAAATTTTTTATATATTTAATTTTGAAGTTGTTGAATAAGAAAATAGTAAACTCAAAGGTTGTTTAAGAGTCTGTTTGGATAGGATTTTAAAAAATAACTTTTTAGCTTATGTGCTTAAAAGATGAAAATAAATGATTTTAAATTAAGTAGATAAGTTGTTGGATAGAAGTACTGAAATTGAAAAAATTGTTGATATATTTGATAAACAAGTTGAATTATATATAATTTTTAATTCTAATACTTTAAAAACAAAGGAGAAAGACGAAGAGCATACTGGAGGGAAGAGACAGAGAAAAGGACAAAGAGAAAAAGAAAGAAAAATAATATATTTTAAAGGCTGTAATTTTGAAGTATTGTTGGAATTGGAGGAAAATATCATGGATAAAAAGATAAATATTTTGGTCAAATTTAAAAGAATTTTAATCTAAAAAGTAAAAAAGGTGGGGTCCTCAGCATCTCACTTTTTAATTTTCATAATTAGATTTTAGAATTTTGTATGTAATTTTTTATTTTACCAAATACCTATAAAAATAAAATAAAAAGAATATTAAAATTTAATTTGATCAGATTTTAATCCAAACAGGCTCTAAAGCAATACTGTTAATTCATATTTAATTATGGACACTTTTTTTTTGGTGATACACACACATATATATAGAGAGAGAGATTAGATTATTATTTGATAAACTTCCGATGAAGTAATGATTGCTTCGATAAACCTTTAGACTTTTACTTGAAAGTTTGGCTCGATTATAACATGGGTTGAAGGTATAATTGTTTTGATTTATAAATTTATTTATATTTTTACCTTTTAAATTGATTCTCGAAATTTGTTTATATCTCTATGGTTACAAACTAGCGGGTCGAGAAAAATATTTAGTATAATGGTAGGAGATTTGTGTAGAAATAGACATATGTAGAGGATTAAAGAAAACCTTTTTAAAAAGATGCTAAATATAAAAATAGAAGACTAAACATAACCTAAGTTATTGGAATACAATTTCAAAGGAGAAATTGAAGTGGATGCGAACATCATGTGTAAATTAAGAAATCAAAATAAATTATAGTTCTATTGTGTTTCTTTATGTTTATATCAAGAATGAAAATGGTATAAACTATTCTCCCTCCATTATATTAGAGTTAAACTTACTTTAAATAAGTACTTTAAATATTGCACAACTAAATCATACTTATTTTTTGTTTTGCTTTAATATACAACATATAAGTACGGGGTATGGCAGTATTATAGTGTTCCCTCCATTTTTTTTACTTATCATAATTTTATTTTTAAGAATTAAATAATAAAAAATTTATTAATATTTTAAGATTTATTTTTCATTCACATTTATATGGGAAAAATTGCACCTTAGAGGTCAAAAGTTTCATACTTATTATTGGTAATCTTGCTCTATTTCTGTAAAATATACTTGCTTCTTTTCAAAAGAAATGACCTTCTTTCCTCTTTAATTCATTTTAAAAAGAATGATTTCTCTTTTTTTTGGTAATATTTAAATTCAAACTTTCCACGTGACAATATTCAAAACAACAATGATTTTGCAAACATTGTATAGATATAAAAATGATTGTGGTTGTTATACGTAGAAAGTTATAATACAAAGGTAAAATATAACACTAAAAATCAATTTCAAAAAATACTTAATAGCTAGAAGAATGTTGTTATAGAGAGGTCTTACTGTATAGGTAAATGAATTTTTCATTTATGTATTTAACATATATATCGTATATTTATTTAATATGTATTATAAAATTTGAAATTAGATATGAATATCTTCACTAATTCATTGCTAAATTTTTCATAGCTAACAATTTAACTTTTTATAATATATTATTAATAAGATTGAAGACTCACGTGTAACACACGTGACATTAAATTAGTAATATTAAATAGTTGCAATGAAATTAACAAGTCAATTCTCACAAACATAAAATTAAATATATATATATATATCAAAAGAAGGATTAGCGGCATATTGATGTGGCATGCTCATAATGGAGCAATCCTATTTATCTAATTTCTGTTTTTTTTTTAGCCTTTACCACATTATTTTGTACTTTTTCCTTTAAAAAAAGCTTTTCAAAATAAAGAAAATTTCGTTTTGGTTTCAACTTTACTGCTAATGAAGGTAAATAAAAAATATTTAAGAACGGAGACTTTTGCCTTTTCAAGTTCTCTATTCTTATTCATGGTATTGTATATATGGACGATTACACAATGTTTTCAAGTCAATCTTGAGAAACAATGTGAACGATATTCCAATTTTAATCCTGGATAAATTTTAATATTAGGACTTGGACTTCGATGTTATCTGGGAATGTGAAAAATGGGAGGTTCTGTGATGCTGTTGATGTGTTTCAAGCAATGCCTTAGAAGAATGTGGTTTCTTATAAGTCGATGTTCAGTGGGTATTTGGGGATTAGTGATTTTATGAGTTCACGGAAGGTGTTTGATGAAATGGGTGAGAGAAATGTTGCGTCTTGGAATGCGATGATTAATAGGTATGTGAAAGTGGATAGGATGAGGGAAGCGTGTGAGTTGTTTGATGAAATGGCGGAGAGAAATGAGGTGTCGTATACAATTATGATTTCGGGATGTGTTGGGGTAAGTGAGTTTGAGGAAGTGTGGAGGTGGTTTGTGGATATGCGTAGGAGGGGAGTGATGCCAGATCAGAAGATGTTCTTGGTGGTTTTATCGGTGGTTATTGGATTGGATAACGTAGTGACCCTTGCGAATTTAGTGGCATTGGCTATGAAAATAGGGTATAGCGAGGATGTTGTTGTAGGAACTATGATTTTGAGGGGAGGCAATTGTTATTGTAGGAACTGCGAGTTGGGAATTTGGATATGACGTTGAAGTATTTTGGGAATTTTCCCGAGAAGAACGAGTACTCGTATGTAGCATCTTGGGCGGCAATGATTTCTAGGCTAATGCATAATGGTCAAAGTGTGGAATCTCTGGAGCGGCAACGATTCGAGCTTCAAAAGTGCTCTTTGGCATGTGCAGACATTGGAGACGTGAGGTGGGGAGACAAATACATTCTCTTTCATTCAAAACAGGGTGCCAGTATAATCCATATGTTGGGAATGGATTGATAACTATGTATGCTAAATGTAAGAACTTGGAAGATGATGTGGAGACACTTGGCTTAACAAGATCAGATATAATATCCCCCCTCCATTCATGCAGGCCACTCTTATAATTTCAGGTTGGAGGATGCACTGGTACCACCTGTTTATGGGTTTGAAGAGAATTACGAGAAGCGGACCAACAAGATGGTGGAGGTTGTGTGAGTATTGAGGCAAGGGTTACCAATATAAGATAAGATGAAAATAGTAAAGAACTGCTCCGGCAACAGTTTTAAATCTACTTGGACTGTGCCAGAAAAAAAGTAAGTTCCGTTAACATTGTCTCTAAATTAGATTAGAGTAGATTAATTCATTGCGTAGGATCCAAAGGCTTGAGTGTGTTTGGTATGATGGAGAACAGTTTGATGATTTGGCTAGATGTCGCTCCAAGTTGTAAGAAAGCTGATGCTTGAATGTGACACCAAGAAAGGGAAAAATTCACTTCTTAAAGCTAGCTATGGTGGATGGATTTTATATGCTGCTGCCTCTGCTGGAGACTTGGCTTTTGTTCATGATCTTCTTGAAAGAAGTCCACTTCTGGTATTTGAAAAAAGTGAATATGGTGTCACTGATATATTATATGCTGCTACTAGGAGTAAAAGTTGTGATCCTTTTAGGGTTCTGTTAGATTTTTCTGTCACCCCGATGTTTCTGGTGCGTGATGGTGGAGAGATGGATAAACACATTGCTGAGGTTCCATCTGCTTATAAATGGGAGTTTGGGTGATGATGAATAGAGCAATTCATGCAGCTGCTAGAGCAGGTAATCTGAAGGTACTGAAGGAGCCTCTTGCTGACTGCTGTGATGCTATCTTGGTTTATAGAGACATTCAGGGTGCAACTCCCTTGCATGCTGCTGCTGGCAAGGGCCAGGTTGAGGTATGACTTGCTTGCTTTTTATTTTGAGCTTTTTGCATTGATATTTCCTTAGCCTGTCCACTTCTAATTCAATATGTGAATATATCTGGGATATTTGACCTAAACTTTATGATATACACTGTACACACTTGACACACCTCACAGCAAAAAACCACACACTAACAAAAAACAAGGGAGTAATCCACACACATCTCACAGCAAAAACACACACTAAAAGAAAACGGGGAAAATATCAGGCGAAAAATGGTAGAGAAATATGGAGTGAACAGGACAGAAACAGAGAGAGAGAGAGCAGCCCTTCGATTCAAACTTTCTGACGAAGTTTTCGCCGGGATCACCAACCCGTTCCAACCGAAACAAACTCACCATAAAAACCCTTAAAATCCCGACCAAACACCACCAGTTCACCATCCCAAAATCCGATCAAACCCCACTGAACCATCACTGACGAACAACGGTTAAACACCCCCACCGCTGCTGTTACTGTCCAGCAGTGGAATTCATTACCGGATCCATTGAAAACTGCCGGTAACCACCCACCACTCCATCGGGAAAATATAATTATACTCCCATAGTTTAAGTCAGAAAGGAATAAATATACAGTCCATACACTTTGTTGTTTGATCTTTGTTTACAGGGTTCGCCTCTATTTTAGTGTTATAAGTAAAGAGCATATGCCCTTCATGATATCGTTTACTTTGTCCCTTCGGCGACATCCGATAAAATTGGAATGCTACGAAGAAGGTCAGCATGGCCCTCTGCAAGGATAACACGTACAAATTGAAAAATGGTTCAAAGTTTTATCTTACCCAAAAATACAATATAAGAACGACAACAACATGCATTGGTAAGGAAGGAAGTGACCTTATCGAGTAATCGTATTGTGGTATGAAGCTGCAAACATATACATCAAGTTCGCAAGTATTTATTAGCATCTTGATCGAAAAGATCTCCAGGTACACAAAGCTTTCCGTTTTGTTGGAAAATAAACTCAAAGAGCTTAGTTCTATAGAATTTTCATTGGTTAGTAAAGTTTGGAACATTTACCAACATGGTGTATTTGATGTCAATGCAAGAATATGGATTTTTTGTTAATATGCTGTTGATGTAGCTATACAGGATGGTTTTGGATAAATAGACCTATTCAAAGGTGTATTTATCAATTATAATCACATGGAGAATGATTGTGTCCTGATTTGTATTTTATTTTTAGACCTGACCGTTATAGATACGCATAAGGAAGATGATCTCCATTAAAAATGCTCGAGTTTACTTTGCTTTTAAGAGTCCTTACAAGGTGAGGAATGACAAATCTTATGCCATGAAAGTGGGAAAGAAAAAACAACAAATAAATAAAGAAATTGGTTATGGTGCCTCATAGATGGTGATGCTTGTGTTTGGTTTATAATGGCATTACTCATATTGCAATTCATTCTTTGTTAAAACTACATATTGCGGACACCGCGACTAATTCCACAGGATACTATATTGCTTTCTAAGCTAAAATCAATTTGATAGATTCCAAATAAAGGTTTATTTGAAGGCTCTCAACTTGTGGGATGTTGTTGAGAGAGGAGAACCTACTGTCCAACCATTGAGAGACAACCCAACTCTCAATGATATCAAAAAGTATGAAGAGTTGGTGACTTGATCTCCAAGAGCTCTCACTTGCATACATTCAAGCCTTACGGAAGTGATGTTTACAAAGATTATGGCTTGTGAGATAGCCAAAGAAGCCTGGGATAAGCTAAAGGAGGAGTTTGAATGCAGCAATAGAGTTAAGTCCGTTAAGGTCTTAGCTTTGAAGAGGGAGTTTGAGCTCTTGAAGATGAAGGATTTGGATAGTGTGAAAGAATACTTTTCCAAGCTGATGGATATTGTGAACCAAATAAGGATACTTGGTGAAAACTTTCCAGATCAGAAGGTTGTAGATAAGATCATGGTCAGCCTTCCAGACAAGTTTGAATAAAAAATCTCAGCTATTGAAGAGTCTTGTGACTTGAATACTCTTTCATAGCTGAGTTGATCTAAATTGCAAATCCAAGAGCAACGGGTAACCATGAGAAGTGAAGGGACAGTTGAAGATGCCTTTCAAGTAAGGCATAGATTCAAGCAACAAAAGGAAGGCAGAAAAGTCTCTTCAGACCACTCTGGAGAGGTAAAATCTGGTGGATATCAAGGTGAATCGTTGAGGAGAGGAAAATTTTCATCTTGTGATATTTGTAAGAAGACAAACCACTTGGAGAAGAATTGCTGGCAGAAGTCCAAGAGCTCTCCTATTCAATGCAGATACTGCAAGAAGTATGGTCACATTGAGAAGTATTGCAGGCAAACGCAAACTCAAAGTGGTCAGTCTTTCCAATGGGTAAATTTTGCAGAAGATCACTAAGTTGAAAAAATAGAGGAGGAGGTATTCATGGCTTCACACACATCACATGTTGATTGATATAATTGGTATGTTGATAGTGCGTGCACAAGGCACATTGCGATTGATGAAAATCTATTTGTTAGCCTGGACAGGTCTGATAAGACCAAAGTGAAGCTTGGAGATGGTGCACTGGTGCAAGCTCAAGGAAGACGATCAGTGAAATTCCCTACGGACGAAGGTATGAAAATCATAAACGATGTTCTTTATGTGCCAAGCCTAACTCAAAACTTGTTGAATGTTGCTCAGTTGCTTTACATTAATTATTCACTTACTTTTAAGGATAAAAAATGTGTCATTTATGATCCTAAAGGTTGTAAAGTAGCTAAAATTAGCATGATTGGTAATTCCTTTCCAATTTCATGCTATTTTGCTGAAAGTTGCTCTTTCAATGTTGAAATGAGTGATACTTGGCTTTGGCACAAAGATTCGGTCATTACAACCTTAGTTTATTAGTGTATATGCAATCCAAGGGTATGGTGCTTGATGTACCCCAAATTGACATGTGCTGAGATGTTTGTGAGTCATGTCAATTTGGTAAATTGCATAGATGATCCTTTCCTAAAGGAAGTCTTTGGAGGGCGAAGGAAAAGATAGATATAGTTCATACAGATATATGTGGACCAATGAGGACGGCTTCTTTGAGTGAGAATAAATATTTTATTCTCTTTATAGATGATCTAACTCGAATGACATGGGTCTATTTTCTAAGTAGCAAAGTTCAGGTGTTCTTTGTTTTCAAAGAATTCAAGGCTATGGTAGAAAGGGAGAGTGGCTGCCGGTTGAAGTATATCAGGTCAGATAATGGAACAGAATATACTTCGCATCAGTTCAGCAAGTATTGTAAAGATGTGGGTATTTAACAACAATTCACTGTTAGCTAGACTCCAAACAGAACGGGGTTTCTGAGAGAAAGAACAGAACAGTGATAGAGATGGCGAAATGCATGTTGGCAGAAAAGAAGATGCCTAAATATTTTTGGGCTGAGGCAGTCAATACTGCCGTCTATTTGCTGAACAGATTACCAACTAGAGCACTCCAAGACATGATACCATTTGAAGCATGGAAAGGTATAAAGCCGTCTACGAGACACTTAAAAGTCTTTGGTTCAGTCTGCTATGCACATGTTCCAAATGCTAAAAGAGGCAAATAGGATAACAAGGCGGAACTCTGTATTTTGTTGGGCTATAGCACAACTGCAAAAGGGTACAAAGTGTATAATGTTCGTAGGAAGAAGGTGCTTATCAGTAGAGATCTTGCGGTGGACGAGTCTAGCCACTATGATTGGGATCGAGATATTGTTGTAATGAATCAAGATGGGAGTACTTCAGTTGTAGCTCAAAATCCGCAGACAAGTGATATTTCTTCTAGTCCTATTGCTGGAGCAGGACAACTTTCAAATGTTGAATTGGCAACTGATTCTCCAGTTTTGAAGACCAGATCACTAGCTGAAGTTTATGAGCAATGCAATTTTTCTCTCATTGAACCATCTTCCTTTGAAGAACCAAATGCTCCTATCTCTCGGCAAAGATCGTGTGAGTGTGCAGTTATGCTTCGGATGCTTCACCATAGAATAGATCGATCCAGTTCCCGTTCTTTTCCAGTGCACTCGCTTTATATCTCCGACATACAAGGAAGGACGCAGTGGGAAGGAAGCAGCCCTAGCCTCTGTCCGGCCGATCATTCCGCTGGCATCTCGCATTCACGCCCAGCGAGTCATAAAGCTTGGATTTTTGCAATGGCGAGGAGCTAGCCATGATTAATAAAAATGATACTTGGGAGCTGGTTAATAGGGCTGACCAAAAGAACGTCATTGGTGTCAAATGGGTCTATAGAACGAAGTTCAATCCTGATGGCTCCATCTTCAAACATAAAGCCAGACTCGTAGTTAAAGGTTATTCCCAGCAGCCTGGAGTGGACTTTGGAGATACGTTTGCTCCTGTCGCGAGGCATGAAACAGTAAGATTTCTTGTCGCTCTTGCAGCACAATACAAGTGGAAAATTTATCATTTAGATGTCAAATCTGCATTTCTAAATGGATTTCTTGAAGAAGATATTTATGTTGAACAACCTGAAGGTTTTATAGTTGCAGGTGAAGAAGACAAGGTGTATAAGCTTAAAAAGGCTCTCTATGGCCTTAAACAAGCTCCGAGAGCTTGGTATAGTAGGCTGGATACTCATTTGCTGTCTTAAGGCTTCAATCGAAGCCTAAATGAGCCTACTCTATACTTCAAAAGGCAAGCTGATGGGAAGTTAATTGTGATATCCGTTTATATTGATGATTTGATGATCACAGGTGAAGATTCCCTTGCGGTTCAAGAAGTTAAAAATGCGATGCTAAAAGTTTTTGAAATGTCTAATCTAGGGGAGATGAAGTTCTTCCTAGGAATGGAAATGTCTCAATCTTCTGAAGGAATTTTCTTGTTCCAAAAGAGGTATGCCCTGAATCTCTTATAAAGGTTCAAGCTTGATAAGTGCAAACCTGTTGCAACTCCACTTGTTGTGAATGAAAAGTTAATGAAGGATGATGGAGAAGAGCGGGCAGATTCAAAACTTTATAGGAGCCTTATTGGAAGCTTGTTGTATTTGACTGCTATAATGCCAGATGTGATGTTTGCAGCCAGTCTATTGTCCCGATATATGCAATGTCCCAGTACCAAGCATCTTGGAGTTGCTAAAAGGGTGTTGAGGTATATTAAAAGGACAACTGATTATGGCATTTGATACAAAAGTGTGGAAAATAGAGTTCTTGTTGGCTATTCAGATAGTGATTAGGGTGGATGTTTGGACGATTATAAAAGCACGTCTGGTTATTCTTTTTCATTTGGTTCAAGAATTTTTTCTTGGAGCACAAAGAAGCAGGATATCGTAGCTCAATCTTCAGCTGGAGTCGAGTATGTGGCTGCTGCAAATCAAGGAATTTGGTTGAGGAAAATCTTGTTTGAATTGGATCTTTTGCCAGAAGAACCAACAGTGATCTATGTGGACAATAAGTCAGCCATTGCTATGGCTGAAAATCCAGTGCAACATGGAAGGACGAAGCATATCAACATCAGATTTCGTGCTTTGCGAGATGCCGAGAAGAATGACGAAGTTAAGCTGGTGCATTGCAGAAGTGAAGAACAACAAGCCGATATTCTAACCAGGGCTCTTCCCACAAACAAGTTTGAGTTTCAAAGGTCGTTGCAGGGAGTTTCAATGAAAAATCTTAAGGAAGAGGGTTAGGAAATTAAGATTTATCTAGAAACTCCTAGTTAGTAGATATATTTGTAGAAGAAACTCCTAGATATTAGATATTTTTGGAATAGGTTCTTCTAGAATATCCTAGTGTAGTGTCTTGAATAAATATCTTGTAGAATTATCTATATATTCTAGAGTAGTAAAAGATAAGGATGACATATCTAGAAGGATATCTAGAATCATCATGAACTAGTATAAATAGAAGGCATATTGAGCATTTGTAACCATCCAGAAAAATTGAAACACTCAATAAAAATTTTCAGCTTCTCCTTCTTCACTGAAGTCTTTTTTGTAGCAATTTACAACTGCATCATTTTCATTGTTTTCAACTTCTTGTTTTCCAATCCTTCTTCCCCTTCTTTTGACGGGGCTGATGAATTTATGACAAAGTTAGTTGATCCTTTGCTTACCTCGTAGCAGTGTGATATATTTCGTTGCAATTTGAGTAGTCTCCTTATTCTTGGATGGTCACATTGTTGCTTTAGGAAACTGACTTCATGGTACTTGTATGTTTTTAATTAACACTATGCTATTGTCGCATATATAGATTCCCAAGATAGAACAAACTATTTGGGCATCTCTACAGGGTCTTTGACCATCAATAATTCTCCATTGGGCAGTTAGCTATGGTTAATGGTGCTGCCAGTGGGTAAGTAATTTCCGTAGACAAACTTTTATCTCGGAATCAGGTGTTTAATTCAAGATAATGTTCTTTGTAAAGTGTTGTGAAATGCCACTATTATTTGTTTGGTAAAATGCATGAATGAACTGTTAATTTAGTTGTAAAATGCCTATTCACTATTACACTGGTAGCTAACAATCTAAATAGGGGCATATCTAGAATTAAGTTTTGTGAGTTCTAACCTTTATGCATTTTTCCTCTCCTCCAGTTTTGGTTCATGCTCAATTATCTCTCAACTTAGATATGTTAGGTTTTTTTTAATTGTTGTAATTCGTCATATATATACATTTGCCTAACTTATATTATACCTGCAATGTCGTTATTTAACTATAAACAACTTGGCAGGCCGGGGGATAAAAAATATTGTACTGTTTTGTGCTTCTCAATATATACACCCTGCTACCAAGACCAGCTCCACAACAAGAGAAACAACACAAATAGTAGGAGAGAACTACCAGTAGATACATATTCAGTTAGCTTGAAGATGGACTGGTAAGTTCTTTCCTGAATTCATTTTGAATAAGTTATACAGTTGGCATGAAAAACTATGAAGCCAATTAAATGGACTTGTGAGTCCATTCTAAGGAAAATGTTATCTCTGAGGTTGGTAAGGCGAAATAAGGCCATCTTAGTCCATTGAATGGTTTACCTTGGGCCATCGACATCATACGCTCTACTGAAATAGAATAAGCATGTTTAAAGCTGTAGTGAGGTTAAGTATTGTATATGCTATTGCTAGCTCAACCAAATCCCTTCTCCCTCTTTTGTACTATCTATTTCTTATCTTAGTATTCTATTTTTCTGTAATTTAGTGACCTCTGTATTTGCTCAACTCATATGCATACCTGCTAAGTCATTATTCTTTATTATTAATCTTTTGATCCTATTTTCATATGGGGTATTTAGTTTTTCAGAAATAGTTGCCTTATCTTGCTGTCTTTTTGTCCATGCAGTCTCTTTTGGGAAAAGCTGGAAAAAGGATGAACGACAATATGTGTGACGCCTGATGCTCGAACAAGGTACGTGACACAATAAACCATACTCTATTCTTACTACACTCTACATCTATTCTTACTCTATTCTTACTACACTCTACATCTATAACTCAAAATACTTCTCTTGATCACAGGTATTTTGTCAACTACAACGTCGCATAGTTGTAGCAACAATTAAGAACGACGACTGCATCAATATTGTCATTGATTGTCTTACTATATATCATTCTTTTTGTAGAGACCAGCTTCCGTAAAATCTGTACATATGTAAATATATAGATAACGTGAATATAATGTATAAACAATATATGTTTGTTGCTATACAATATATGTCTTCTGGTAATTATTGCTATACAATATTTGTGACCAGCTTTTAGTAGGTCGCGTTATCAATATTTGTAACTAACAGCTGCCATAATAAATATTGGGCCAGTGCGGCAACCACCATCTATGATGGATATAAAGGTAAAGAAAAATATTTTATTTTGTCATTGCAGATTTGGTTGTTATTCTTTTTGTCAAATATATTCATATATACAATTACAACATGCACAAAATAAGGTGAATTTAATTCTTAATAGCTTGCTTAACAAATGCTTTTAAACACAATAGTTGTAAAATTCTAAAAGAATTTACTTAACTTTTCAAATGGTAAATAAATTATAAGATAATTTTTTAGTAGGTTGATTAATATTTTAAAATAACCGTACGAAGTGCGGATAATTTTACTAGTTAATAAGAATTTCATAAATATAAAAAGCAACATACTAAGTTTCCTCTTTTGACTTTTTCATATATTTTCTCGCACAAAAATTAACTTGAAAATTAAAATATGCCATAAAAAAACATTAAATTTATAAAAACGATGTCTTTTTACTTCATCAGTTGCCTTCTTACCTTCTTCAACATGAACATAATCTGAGTTTTGGATTTTTGTTAAGTCATATCCCTTTGTTGTTTGTTTTTCCTCTATCATTTGTTTGATTTTTAACTTCCCCTGAAAATAAAAACACCAAAAAATTAATTTTAATTAAAAAAAAAAGGTTAAAAAATAATTAGTATTATTGATTCGACTAACTCAGAATCACATCTGAATAGGGTTATTAAGCGCTTCTTATAAAATAATACTTCATTTTAGGGCTTAAACTTCAAGACATTTCATTAAGAATGAAAAAATCTTAATCATTTGACCCTACCCTTAGATGTTAAAAGCAAGCATCAATGAAAATAAAATTAACCGTTTTAAAAACTCCGAATAAAAAGTGGTTAATCACTAATCACCACTAGTTTCTTCAATTTCATGCTCAGGAGAAGCCATAGAAAAAGATGGGTGCGAATTTGAGAATTTTGGTATGTGGATTGATTGGCTTTTCAAAAGGTCATGAAGGCTAACGTACTTATATTCTTTACTCATGATTTTTCTTGAAGAAAAAAAAAATGAAGAATGGTGTGTTTGTTTATTGGGAAAATGAAAGATATATATAGCTAGCGCAAAGTGTATTAGATTTATAAATTAGGATTATGTGACTATATTTTTATTCTTATTGGGATATTTGAGTCATAATGGTAAGTAAGTTAGAGATTGGAAAGTTGAGCCAGAATATTTTCAAATTAAGATTGTCTTACAAGTTAAGATATTTCAGAGACATATTATATAGTCTAGTCAATGGTCAGGATATTTGAATTGTTTTCACGAGTTTCACGCCTTAACTATTAAATGTTCCTTTTTCTTACTTAAATTATCTACATATTAAAAGACATTTTGAAGATTATTATGCCAACTATAGGTTGTACTCTTTTTATACCTGAACTATCACCAATGATATTAGTTCGGGTAGGAAAATGAATTATATATGGCAGTTTCAGTAGAAAAAGAAAATATCTGATAATTAAGAGTGTGAAACTTACATAAAAAAATTCGTATGTTTTTTACCATTATCTCTACATAGCTTACTTACACTAAGACTTTGTTCAAATATTTAGCAATAAATAATTTAAGAATAAATTATAATGTGTACCCACATTCAATTTTGAGATTAAGGTTTTAAGTGTCACGATCCAAATAGCCATGAGTGGCATCCACACTAATCTTCTTTTGAGAGAACCATCTAAACCAAACCATCCCACAATCACTTAGTCAATATTAAGACAATATTATCATAAAACCACTTTAATAACAATAATTCGGAGCTAATAATTATTAAAAAGAAAATTAAACAAACTACTTACTAAAATCCCCAAGACCTGAAAGTCATCGCAAAATAACTTCTAAATAATGATCATGTCCAAAAGAGATATCCAAAAATAAAGTAAATAAAAAATGTTTCATTGCTTGAAAGATGGACAAGAACAAATAAGATGACCCATGACAGCCTGGAGACAAAGTGCTCACCCTTGGGTCGAGATTTGCTATCAAACTCTAGAGGTGAGATCGTGTCTGAGCCTCTAGAATACTTTTTACACTCAACAAAAGAATATTACAGGGCAGTATCAGTATAAACCACTATGTACTAGTAGGTATCACAAGTCAACTCAATTTAATAACTTGTACACAATAAGAATTAAATAAATAGTAGATAGGCATCGTCCCATAACAAGTGTTCAGTGAATCAATAATACATCAATAACAGGTCAACCTATGCTTACAAATAAGCAACATAATCATCAAGAATATCAACCATACTGTAAACACCTACAGAATCAACAACAATATCATAAGTAGCAACCTCATCCTTCTAAACCGCGTAATTAGAACACTATTAGCTTGTTATCTACTTAATAACCTATACAACCTCTCAAATTCAACACAAATATGTACACACATGCTAGGGACTTATTTTTGCAAAACTAGTCATGACCTGCAGAGAACAATCAACGTTCAAGCACCGTACTATCATGGTACCCGATCCTTCATAAACAAATATTATTAATATCATATCCGTACCAACATGGTACCCGATACTCTATAGACAAGTAAGATCAATATCATATGCATACCGGCATGGTACTTGATCCTCCATAAACAAGTAATGTGAATATCATATTCGTACCGATGTGGTACCCAATCTTTCATAAACAAGTAATATATATATATTGTATTTTAACTGGCGTGGTACCAGATCCCCCATAACCATATTAGGCATGTTTTGTCAAATTCACACTAGCTCTTAGGATAAAATACGATGTACTAATTATACAAGTACACTTAAAGTCATAAGACAATTCCATCAAGTAAATTTTCAATAATTATTTATATATGTTTCAACAATTCAAATATCATCAAATTCAAGCATGTCCAAATACCAATCAACAAATATCTAATTTAGGAGCATACACACAATTAAATCGAGTCTAAACTCTAATTAAATCGTAATCTAACTCAACCAAAAAAAATAAATACAAGCTACCATGCAAGGGTCTTGCCCTCCTGTAAAGTCCCGAAATGATTAAAATCTGTTTAAATATGTAATTTACATAAGAATACAAATCTAATGGCATCAATTTATTCATTATAGCTCAATCACTAACAAATTATTACTTTACCATTATCCTAAATTGACATGATCGATAATCCTATGAAAACCAGTAGCAATAATACATTTTAATAACTAGAAAATATTAGTCATTCTATTGATGTAATACCTCGTATATTTTTAGTTCAGTTCAACCCCTAGTACTAGCTTAAGGCTCTTAGAACATGAAAATAAGACTTAAGTGTTGAGGGACTTAGTCACATTTTGACTTCCTTTAACTTTTAGTATTTTTAAAATGGTCTTTCCGACCTCAAGAAGTAATTTTTTGAGTTGATTCATGTTTAAAGGTGTAGGTTGTATGACTCGGGTAAGTTTCAGATTTTTCGGACAAGGTTTGGACCTCGTTTAGATTTCCAAAAAAATAGCTTACCATGATTCCATCGCGTCGTGGTGGCTATAGTGATGGCTGCCTTGGCGAGTCACAGTGGAGTGCAGATCGACAATTGTCAAATTCGATAAACTTACCACGATTGCACCATGTCGCGGTATGTATAGCGGTGAGGGACTTGCCGTGTTGCAATAAAGCCTTAAAAGGTATTCTAGTTGTGACTTTAATCGCCAAAAGGGTAATTAAGTCATTTGCCCTTTCCCCAATTCATAAAAATAGAAGATTTAACCCTATTCTAAGCATATTACACTTATTCCGCACCAAATTTCTCTCCAAGAAAATCCTAGGGCTTCAATTTCAACTTCAAGAAATCCAAAGTTTCACCATTCCTTTTTCAAGATAATCAAGAATCAAAGTTTCTGGGTTCAGAAACTTCAAGAAAAAGCTTTAAGAACATCGTTAGGAATTCAAAGTTTATGCTTTTACATTCAATTAGGGTATGTGGGGTTATGAACAAGGATATTCTTTCATACTTGTGCCCAAAACTAGTTGTTAAAGTTGAATTTATATGAGTTTCAATTTTGGGTTACTACCTAATTATCATTATTTGAAGATTATGATGTTACACATGATTTAAATGTTGAATTGCATGTCTATTTTCACATTTTTGTTTGTGTGATATGATTTAATAGATTTTCCAATTGCGTTTTAAGGATGATATTGTGATTCTTGATTTCATTATCTTGATATTATTGAAGTATTTCAAGAAGTAGATTGAGCATGATGTTTTGCAATGAATTTGCATAGGTTTTAATCCCTAAGTCTAAGTATTGATATATCAAGAAGATTATGATTTTAAGCCTCTTTTATAAGTTGTTTACCAAGATTTAAGAAAGAAATTGATCTTTTGATCCTAAGCTAAGATAAGGAATCTACATTGTTCATATAGTTTGAAATTTAAAGAAAGAAAAGCACAATAGGTTTTCATTATAAACCCTTATGCTATTTTAAGGTGGGTTTCCTAAAGTTCCGAGCAATAAGTATGAGAGTAGTATTTAACACCAATTTAGGTATGATTCCAAAGTTCTCGTGTGCTAGAACTGCACACCACCAAAGGTTTAAGATTGGCCATAGTGGGCTAAGTCAGCGATCACTTAATATAAGGTTCTATTTTGATGTCAAGGGTAGAAAAACTCTCCCCAATATGGGTAAGACGTTTGATCCATGACAACTCACATTGTTTATGTCGGTTAGAAGAAAGTCCCAATAGAAAGAGTAAAAGTTCAACTTTTAGAACTAAGTGTTATGACTTACAAAGATTTTCTATGCTCTACATATTCATATTTTATATTTACGTAGTATATGTTTTATTCGAGCCAAGGTAAGTCATTTACACTTAGCATACATCTTTTGAAAGATTTTGCTTAAATATTGCATTGTTGTTTTACTTATGCATTCACCCCCATATGCTCAGCACATTCCAAAAGTACTGATCCATAAATACGTCTATGTGCTACATTGTTTAATAATATAGGTTGAGGTGCTTAGTCCCAGCAGTGTGATTTGCCACAAGCATCTCTATCTACATCCCGATAGTTGGTGATTCCTCATAGTTTGAGGACCCATCTATTCAGATTTTTAGCTTCATGCAGCATTTGATTTGTTGTTTCAGTTCAGTTCGCGTTAGTTGGGGTTTGTCCCAGTGGCTCTCTAATTAGTAGAAGTAGAGACTTATCCGACTGCTAGATACATTTTAGATTTCAAGTGTTGGTTGTCTAGATTTTTATGTTAAATACTTTCAGACATTTTATTTAGTTAAATCCAGTTTAGACCGTATTTAGTAATTCAATATTTTTGCATGCCTAGATTTATTTATTATGAGTTCCAGATTTTGTAAAAGGTTTATAGGGTTAGCTTGAAACTACTTATAGTCTTGAGCACTGTGTAACGTCTCGAGACACATTTTTAGGGCGTTACAAACTTGGTATCAGAGCCAAGTTTAACGAGTCCTAGGAAGTAAGCCAAGTCGTGTTACGTAGAGTCTTGATCATGGGTGTGAAGTGCGCCACATTTATGAGCAAGAGGCTATGTGTAACACCCCGTAAATTTTTTCGTACACTTATCGCGATTATATGGAGTCCTAAAGGCTTGCGTATGAGTTAAATTAAGTTTATGGTGTTCAGAAGTATCCCGTCAATAGTTGTATGTGTAGGTATTGGAATAAGCTTTCCAACGATATAAAGTTTGCCCAAAAAAGAGGAGTATTTCATACAAGCGAGCACATTCGAAATTTTAAAACGGTGGCCGGGAAGCCTGTGAACAGTAAATCTGCAGGAAAATTACTGCAGCTAGGCAATTATTTTTTTGGATCAACTTTAGATGATCATAACTCCTTGTACAAAAATAACTGTGTGAGCTGCTATATATCGATGAAAAGCTCCGAGAGTCTTGTTTCCGATGAAATTGGTTTCATCCAAATCCAATGTCTGAGTAAGGAGCTATACCCGTTTTACTACAGCCTATCAAAAAAAAAAATAGAATTGTGGGACAGCTTTTTGGGTCAACTTTAAACGACCATAACTCCTTGTACAGGAAGAACTGGGTGGTATACTTTATATGAAAATGAAATCCCTTTAAATATCTTTCCAATTCAATTGGTTTCACCCAAATCCGATACCGGAGCAAAGAGTTATGATCGATTTACTTCAGCCTGTTAAAACTGTCCACTGGGGACAGATTCGGATTTATTTAAATTTTTAGGGCAAAATGGTCATTTTCTATTACCTCTTGGACGAAAATGGGTATTTATAAACCTACACTTAGCCTCATATATATCATATATCATCCAATTATTAAGAGAAGGTGAAACCCTAGCCTAATTTCAACTTCAAATATTTTGTGATTCAACCGTAGAAAATTCGAATTAGTTCCGTAGTTGTGTTCACCATCTCGAAAGCTTCGAGAAGCACCCCATGGTTATGTAATGAGGATTCTAAATGCAAGAGTTCATTTTTAAGGTATGAATATTGTTTATTCTTGATTCTTATCCATGAATAAGTATTGATAAAGGATTATGAGTATTGTCTTGATGTTGGAAGATAACCAGAAACATAGTTATGAATTGTTTTGTATAAATTGTTAGTAGTAAATTATGGAAGTTGTTGTATTAGATTATGGAGGATGAATTGTGGTGATATATCATTATATTAGTGGTTATGTATGCCTAGTGATCATGTTGGTATTGGATGGTGATTAAGAAGGGAAATAAAGGCTAAGAGTGATGTTGAGGGATATTTCATGAAAATGCATGATATGTGAATGTAATAAGAGTATAAGAGGATGTATGTAGTACTGTTATTTATGAGTTAAAGGATTACTTCCTAGACATTATTTGGTGAAGTTAATACCTAAATGGTAAGGTTTGGTTGCTAATACTAGTTTGCCACAAATGACTTATTGTAGATAAGTGTTCGAAGAGTACGGGAAGTCAAGTTGGACTTGTATTGAAGTGGTTATATCAAGGTATGTAAGACATACTCTATCTAATATTTGGCATGAATAATGACCCATGGCACTCTCAAGTAAGCTTCCAACATTGTCCTACGACACATGACACATAATAACATCATATGATCTTCGACACTACCAATTGAACTTGTTTTCACTTTTAAGATGTCCGGCTAGTCAAAAAAAAATGTCCATATACTATTGTTGACTCCGAAATGGTTTAATGAGGTATCCATGATTCTCTACTTCATTTTCATGATATTGATTACCTATTTACATGTTTTTCCTATTGAGGTATCATGGTTTCAAGTTCCATAAGGTGTGACCACAAAGTAACCAATCTCAAAGATTAATTGAATTAAGAAATGGAATGTCTGTATTTTAAATTGATGATATGATGTATTGTATTAGTACCACTGATCAGTTGGCCATTGTATTATAAAGTTTATGTATATATGCTATTTCAGGGGTGGTCCCTGATGTATTGTATTAGTACCACTGATCAGTTGGCCATTGTATGACATATGTTATGTATTGATAAGGATTACGGGAAGTAATGATATGAAAGTAATGTGCAGGTATCCCATCAGCTCTTTTAAGTGTGGTCTACTCATACTGTTTATTCACTGGTATCTGGGTTCTTGATCTTTTGTATCTCATCTTGATACTCACTGCCTTACATACTCAGTACATATTTCCGTACTGATGTCCCTCACGGGGGACCCGTATTCATGCCTGTAGGGACAGGTACTTCAGGTCGTACACCTCCGCAGTAAGAGCCAGGACATTCTGTTGTTAGTGGTGATCTCCAGTTGTTTCGGGGCATCCCAAGTCGTGTCTATATGTATTTTTGGTATTTGTATAAAAGTCTTTTGTGGGCGGGAGTTTGTCCCGACCCTAACTCAGTTGTGTATCTATGTAGAGGCTTTTGTAGACATATTGTACAACCATAGGAGTGTTTGGTTGATAGACGTGATGGCTCTGACGGCCAATTACTATTTATATATATATTTATGCGTGTCTGCTGGGCTGATACAGGTACTATTTTCTTCTATTTACAACGAAGTGCTGCCCAAATTCCTAATTTTCATAAGTAATGTAAATGTGAAAGTATAGGTTATGAACGGGTTCTCCCGGGCCTCCTCGGCTACGGGTGCCAGTCCGCTCCAATGGGATTTGGGGTGTGACACTATAGAATGATTTAGGAAACTATTCTTTAATTTCATGATCTATCGTGCTTACAGTTGTCTCTATCTACTTTTTATTCGTGCTCTTACGTGATAGAATATGCCTCTCCGCCGAGCTAATGCATGCAAAAATGATAACCATCCACCCAGCCTGTTGACCCTTTGAATGAGAATGTGTCCTATGCTGAATTTTGGGATGCTTTTCAAGCGTTGGCCTAAGCTATGACTTCCAATGTTCATGGTAACCATGGGGATACAGTCCCACTTCAGTAGAATGGTGATTTAGCTGCATCTAAAATTTATGATTTTATGAGAATGAACCCAACTGAATTCTTTGGCTCAAAAGTAGCTGAGGACCCACATCTATACCTTGATGAGGGGAAAAGATCACCTAAATTATGCAAGCTAATAAGGAAGAGAGTGTAGAACTGGGATCCTATAGGCTTAAGGATGTTTCTTATGATTGGGTGGTTAAATGGAAGAATGGCAGGGGTGAGAATGCAGCTCCCATGAGGTTGCAAGTATTTCAGGATGCGTTTCTAGATAGGTTCTTGCCGCATGAGATAAGAGAAGCTAAAATAGAGGAGTTCGTGAACCTAAGGCAGGGCTTGATGACAGTGAAGGAGTACTGCCTTAAGTTCAACCATTTGTCTAAGTATGCTCCCAACTTGATAGCTGACCCTAGATCTAGTATGAGTAAGTTTGTTACTGGAGTTTCTGGTTTGATAGTCAAAGAGTGTAGGACTTCCATTCTTATTAGGGATATGGATCTTGCTAGGATGATGATTCATGCTCAATAGATTAAGGCAGAGAAGTTGAAGAGGTGAGAGAGGGGAAATAAGAAGGTTAGGACCGAATAATTCGAGTATGGCCAAGCAAGGTTTGGACAGGAAAAATATTCATAGTTTCAGGGTTATTCACATATGCCAGTGCCATCTTCAGCTAGTGCACCCGCACCCAGAACTATGCAGGAACAGTGGGGGAGAACTTCTATGTCCAGATCTCAAAATAGTATGGGTGGAACGCCCAATTATCCAAAATGTACTAAGTTTGGTAAAACTTATTTTGGTAGGTGTTTGAGGGAAATGAAGGGTTGCTATGGTTGTGGTATGTTGGTTCATGAAATCAAAAAATGTTCATATGCTAAGCAAGGAAATAGGAATGTTCATTCCCAGACTCAGGCTATTAGCGCACCTGCTCTACTAGGTCGCCCAGTCCCTCCTCAGGGAACGTCATCCAGTACCGGTGGTGGTCAGCGCCAAAATTAATTTTATGCTTTACCATCCCATCAGGAGTAGGAGAGTTCACCAAACATTCTTACTGGTATGCTTTGTGTCTTTCATCTTGATATTCATGTGTTGTTAGACACTGGGTCAAATCTCTCCTATGTGACTCTGTCAGTTACGGTAAATTTTGAGGTAGGTACTAAAAACTCTCTAAGCCCTTCTTAGTTTCCACCCTGGTGGATGAGTTAGTTGTTTCCAAACGAGTCTATAGGAAATAACCTATCACTGTTCTTCATAAGATTATATTAGCGGACTTAATAGAGTTAGATATGGTCGATTTTGATATTATCTTGGGTATGGATTGGCTCCATTTTTGCTATGCATTTATAGATTGTCGCACTCGTATAGTGAAGTTTTAGTTTTCTAATGAACTAGTCTTTGAGTGGGAAAGTAATTCAGTTTCTCCTAAGAGTCATTTCATATCCTATCTTAAGTTCAGAAAATTGATATCAAAGGGGTGCATTTACCGCTTAGTTAGAGTCAAGGACACTAATTCTGAGACTCCAACAGTTAAGACAGTCCATTTAGTTAATGAATTCCTTGAAGTTTTTCTCAAAGATCTGCCAGGGATACCTCTCGATAGAGAAATAGAATTTGGTATTGATCTTCTTCTAGATACTCAGCCCATCTCCGTTCCTCCTTATCGTATCACTCCAACAGAGCTTAAAGAGTTAAAAGAGCAGCTTAAAGACCTCTTAGATAAAGATTTCATAAGGCATAGTGTTTCTCCATGGGGCGCTCCCATTTTATTTGTGCATAAGAAAGATGGCTCTCTCTGAATGTGGATCGACAATCGCCTGTTGAATAAAGTCATAATAAAAAACAAATATCCTCTTTCTAGGATTGACGACTTATTTGACCATCTCCAGGGTGCAAGTTACTTCTCAAAGATAGACCTTAGATTCGGCTATCACTAGCTTAGAGTAAGGGAATGTGATATTTCAAAGATAATTTTTAGAACTCGTAACGATCACTTTGAGTTCCTAGTCATGTCTTTCAAGCTAACAAATGCCCCAACAACTTTCATGGACTTGATGAACAGAGTGTTCAAATAGTATTTGGACTTGTTTTTCATAGTCTTCATAGATGCTATACTTGTCTATTCCCGTAATGAGAATATCATGCAGACCACCTCAGAATAGTATTGCAAACTATTTGAGATCATCAGTTATTCACCAAATTCAGTAAGTGTGAATTTTGGATAAGATCATTAGATTTCCTTGGTTATATTATTTTTGGTGACGACATTAGAGTTTGTCCTCAAAAGACCAAAGCAGTGAGAAATTGGCCTACACCCATATCTCCATCAGAAATCAGGAGTTTATTAGGTTTGGATGGCTATTAACGATGGTTTGTCAAGGGGTTTTAGTCTATTATGTCCCCCATGTCTAGATTGACTCAAAATAAAGTTAAGTTTCAGTGGTCATATTACTGTGAGAAGAGTTATCAGGAGTTGAAGACTCGACTCACCTCAGCATATAACACCTCACATGTTTCTAAGCTAGAAAATGAACTGTTGTTCTCACATGTGTAACCTATAATCCCGTAATTCATATTTTAATATATGTCTCATGTTCATTAGCCTAGTTAGAGGAGAGCTTGTGATGTATAAAACATGTTCATAAGAGTCACTTAGAGCAAAGTGAGCTAAGAGGCTTTGATTCAGCTAATTTTTGGTGTTCAATTTCACAAGGGTCATCTTTGAATGAGTATAACATTTTATATATATAGAATTTTACAGATTAAGACCACCAAATCGTAGATAATCGAATTGGCATTCCAATAATACCAATTTCTTCTTAATCCAATACCCTAGTAAAAAGTTATGTCATTTTTCATTTTAGGCAGTAATGGGTCGCGATAGGTCCATGCCGTAATGGCTATTTGACCACCCAACTGGGGGTCGTGTTACGAGGGCTGCTTGACCCAACTAGGGGTCACAATGCGGGGGCTATTACCCTCTAGTATTAGCTTTTTAAGGGTCAAGGGTTACTTTGGACCTTTCCTGTCAACCCCAAACGTCCAAAGAATGAAATTTTAACACCCAAAAAGGCATTATTTTCCCATCTCCCTCAAATAAACTCACATAAAAACCCTCCTCCATTCCTAAGAACAAAAATCCAAGCATCACCATTCAAGAGCCTTCAAGAAAAGTTATTCTCATTCAAGAATTATGCTTTTGAGGTATGTTGGATGTTCATCCATGGGCCATTTTCACCCACGGAGTCCAAGAATCTAATTTTAAATTCAAAGTTATGATTGTTAAAAGTTTTTGTGATTTTAACCATGAATTCCCTTGAATTTTGATTCTATACCATGATTGCATTTAATTGTTGTAGTTATGAAACCCCACACATTTGAATGGTGTTGTTCAATGAGTTAAATCTTAATTGGTGATTTTAGTTGTGAAATCATTCTATTACTACAAGTATCAAAACTATTCTCATGCTTAGCTTAAAACATGAATTGCAAGTGTTTGATGAAATGCCTACATGAATGAGTTTTGAATAAATGCTTACATATTTTGTCCTTAAAGTTTTAATGTGATCTTTCTATTATTGCTATCGAGTCTTGGGGGTTTGAAAACTCAAAATTTAGCTGCTTACCAGTTTTCAACATCTATAGAATGATTTCAGAATAGTTACGAGACCTATCATTTCAGTCAGTTACCATAAGGAGTAAATATAGTTCAGTCCAGTATCCAGTGTCGTCCAGTTGGGAGTAGGATTTAGCACTGAGCGAATTCAAGGAAAGCGGCTTCCTTGTCAGTTAGGTAGAGTTGTTAGTAGCAGTCCCTATATTCCAGAACTACGTAGCCAGTATCGGAAATGAGGAGTCACCCGTCAGTTTAGTCTTGGCTTCCTCTTAGGGGTCACCCATCAGTTTAGGCTTAATAGCCTGGTCCTTCGAGACATCAGTTTAATGGATCCACACAACCATTATTAGTACCCGTGGCATGGTATTGACACCTTTCAAACTGGGGTCACAGGCTGGACCCCAATTAACTCATTTGTGGCATGTCCTTAGATGATAGCTCCCACAGTTTTAGTCCAACATTCAGTTTGGAGTTTAGTTTTTAGGATTTTCTTGACCATGGCATACATTTATTTGTTGCTCAATATCAATATTTCAGTTTATAGACTACCCCAGTATCATGTCATATGCTTGGTTATGCATTCTCAGATTTTATAGCTTTCTCGCATACTACACATCAGTTATCTCATGCATTTTTTATCCAGTTAGTCATTATTCATGCTTATGAACCATCCATATCAGCCTAACCTCATTTATCATACCAATATATTCAAAATGCTAACCGCATACTCGTTTCTTCAGCAATGATGTATCATATCATAGGTTCGGATGCTCAGGTTCCCAATCGCACCTAGATATTCTAGTGCACCAGCAGCAGCAGCAGTGGTGAGTCCTAATATTTTAAGGACCATTTATGTTTATTTTATTTTAGTTCAGTAGTCAGTCAGAGTTAGTTGGGGACTTGTCCCATCAACTCCACAGTCAATAAATTTAGAGGCTTTCAGACTAGTACAGACAGATAGTCAATTTTCAGTCATTATTATCTATTGTTTTATCAGTATTGAAAGTATATTTTAGACATTTTAAAACTATGATTCAGTATTTATTTTTAGTTTTTAAAACCTTATGGAATTTTTTAGGTAAGTTCGCATATATCTTTATTATTTTATTCAGTGCTCATAGCAGGTACCAGCTCATGGGTTAGCTTGTGGTCCTTTGGGGATGTAAGCACTGTATGGCATCCAGGGTTTACTCTCGGGGTGTTAAAAACTTAGTATCAGAGCCTAAGGTTTTACAGTTTCCTAGGAAGTCTGAAATTCGCGTTGAGTAGAGTCTTGTGCATGTGTGTAAAGTGTGCCACACTTATGGACAAGAGGCTACAAGACGTTTTAGGAAAATTTTCCCTTATTTCAGTATTCATGTTATGTAGATGAGAATGATCTCAAGTTATTTTTTTGTCTAATTCAATCTTCCTACTATTTAAAAAATATGCCTCCCAGAAAGACTAATAGATGGAGAAATAGAAATCAGCCCGTACCTCCGCCTATTTAGGAAGATGCCCTGAATGAGCATGTCACTCATGCCAAGTTCAAAGCTGCATTCACTACTCTGTCTCACTCTATAACATCTCAAAATAATCAGTAGGCTGCTATCCCGGCCAATCCAATGTTTGATTCAGCTGCAGCTAGGATTCGGGACTTCACCCGAATGAATCCTCTTTTGGTTTTAGGATCCAAGTTTAATGAGGATCCGTAAGGGTTTCTTGACATGGTCCAGAAGGTAACTAACATTATGGGTGTGACTTTCAGTGAGAGTGTAGAGTTAGGTGCTTACCAGTTGCAGGATGTAGCTCACACCTGGCATAAGTAGTGGAAGGGAGATAGAGGCATAAATGCAAGGCCTGTTGAATGAGAGAATTTTGCTACGGACTTTCTAGATACATTATTTACTTTGGATTTAAGGGAAGCTAAGGTGCTGGAGTTTATTAACTTGAAGCAGGGCAATATGAGTGTGAAGGAGTATTCACTTAAGTTTACTCAGTTGGCAAGGGATGCTCCTCATATGGTGGCTTATAACAGGTCTAGGATGAGCAAGTTTATGTCTGGTGTATCTGATAGTATGGTCAAGGAGTGTAGGAACACAATGTTGATTAAGGATATGAACTTGTCTAGGCTTATGTTCCATGCTCAGTAGATAAAGGAGGAGATGGTTGAGGAAAGAGAAAAAGAGAACAAGAGGGCTATGAAAGGTAGTTTCAACTTTTCTTAGCCAAGGTCAGAGAGTGGTAACCATCCTCAATTTTGTCAAAAATCTTCAATTCCTACTCCATCTTCAGCTAGTGCTCCTGTTCTAAAGTTTAGAAATAACAATGGGGATAGGGCACCAGGCTCTAAGTCCCAAGGTAGTATAAATAGTGATCGCACAAATATTCTTTGCTAGAAATATTGTAGAAACCATCAGAGTGAGTGTAGTATAAATAGTGATCGCACAAATATTCTTTGCTGGAAGTGATGTATGCTTTGGGTGTGGCAAGCCAGGTCATCAGATTTGGGAGTATCGGTTAGTTGCTCAAAAGGGTAGGGATTTATGCCAATAGGGCCAGTCCCATCTATCATCTGCTCTAGCAGGTCACCCAACTCAGCAGGGAGCCACCTCCAGTGCCACCAGCGGTCAGTGCCAGAATAAACTATGTGCACTTAAATCCTGACAAGATTAAGAAAATTCTCATGATGTGGTTACTGGTATATTGCAGGTCTTTCATTTACACATTTATGCTTTGTTAGATCTGGAGTTTCTCTTTCTTTTGTAACCCATTTCATAGCTGTTGATTTCGGTGTCAGTCCTGTGACTTTAGCATAACCCTTTCTATTGTCTACCCCCATAGGTGTCCAATTGTATCTAGGCAGGTATACATGAACTGTTCGGTCACAATATCCCAGAAAGTCACTTCAGTTGATCTTATGGAGTTAGAGATAACCAATTTTCACGTCATTCTTGGCATAAATTGTCTCCACTCCTGCTATGATTTAGTTTATTACAGAAATAAAGTTGTTCATTTTAAGTTTCTGAATTAACCAGTCCTAGAATGGAGGGGTAGTACTTCAACACTTAGGGGTTAGCTTGTCTCGTACCTTAGAGTGAGAAAAATGATAGTCAAGGGGTGTATTTATCATCTTGTTTGAGTCAAAAACTCTAATTATTAGACTCCCAATCTTGAGTTAGTTTCAGTAGTGAGGGAATTTCTAGATGTGTTCCCTGAAGATCTTCTTGTAGTTCCTCCCAAAAGGAAAATTAACTTTAGAATAGACCTTCTTCCAGATACCCAGCCTATCTCTATTCCGCCATATAGATTGGCTTCATCTGAACTTAAATAGTTGAAGGAATAGTTAAAAAACCTCCTATATAAGGCATTCATTAGGCCCAGTGTTTCTCCATGGGGCACTTCAGTTCTTTTCGTGCGTAAGAAAGATGGTTCCCTTAGAATGTGTATCGATTAACATCGAACAAAGTCACCATCAAGAATAAATATCCACTTCCCAAAATTGATGACTTGTTCGACCAACTTCAGGGTGCCAGTTATTTCTCTAAGATAGACCTCAGGTCCGGCTATCATCAACTTAGGGTCAAAGAATGTGACATTTCAAAAACAACTTTTAGAACTCGATATGGTCACTTTGAATTCCTAGTCATGTCTTTTAGACTAACGAAGCCTCAGTAGATTTTATGGACTTGATAAATAGAGTGTTCAAATAGTACATGGACATGTTCATCATAGTCTTTCTTAATGATATTCTAGTTTACCCTCGCAATGAAACTGATCATGCAGACCACCTCAGAATTGTATTGCAAACTTTTAGAGATCATCAGTTGTTTGCTAAGTTTAGTAAGTGTGAGTTTTGGCTAAGATCAATAGCCTTTCCTTGGCCATATTGTTCTCGGTGATGGCATTAGAGTTGACCCTCAAAATACCAAAGCTGTGAGAAACTAGCCTAGACCTATCTCTCTGTCAAGTATTAGGAGTTTCTTGGTTTGGATGGATATTACCAATGGTTTGTTAAAGGGTTTTCATCTATTGCATCCCCCATGTTATGATTGACTTAGAAGGAAAGTCAAGTTTCTGTGGTCAGATTCTTGTGAGAAGAGTTTTTAGGAGTTGAAGACTCGACTTACCTCAGCCCTAGTTTTGACCTTGCCTGATGGTTTAGAGGGTTTTATCATGTACTGTTATGCTTCCAGAGCTAGTTTGGGTTGTGTTTTGTTGAAGAAAGATAAGGTCATAGACTATACTTCCAGACAGCTTAAGCCCTATTAAAAGAATTTCCCCACCCATGATATTGAGTTACCAGCTGTTATGTTTGCATTATAGATTTGAAAGCACTATTTGTATAGGGTATATGTTGATGTGTTCACGGATCACAAAATCTTGAAGTATGTATTTTCATAGAAAGATTTAATTCTCTATCAGAGAAGGTGGTTAGAGTTGTTGATAAACTATGATATGAGTGTTTTATACCACCCAAGCAAGGATAATATAATGGCAGATGCCCTAAGTAGACTGTCTATGAATAGTGTTGCTCATGTTGAGGATGATAAGAAAAAGTTAGTTAGGGAAGTTCATCAGCTTGCCAGATTAAGTATTTGTTTGGTTGATTCAGTTGAGGGTAGTGTATGGGTTCAAAATAGTTCAGAATCTTCTTTGGTTGCTGAAGTGAAAGAAAATCAAGATAGGGATCCCAGTCTAGTTAAGTTGAAAGAGTCAGTCAGAGATCAGAGAGTAGAGGCTTAATCCCAAGGGGGAGATGGTGTGTTGTGTTGCTAGGGTAGACTGTGTGTGCCATGTGTAGATAAGTTAAGACAGTGAATTCTTGCAGAAATGCATGGTGTACTTTACTCCATTTATCCAAGGGCCATGAAGATGTACCGCGATCTACGGGAAATCTATTGGTGGAGTGGTATGAAAAAGGGTATTGCAGAACTTGTAGCAAGGTGCCCTAATTGTTATCAGGTTAAGGTCGAGCACCAAAAGCCTAGTGACACCATGCAGAAGTTCAGCATTCCCACTTGGAAGTGGGAAAAAGTGAACATGGACTTTGTGACGGGTTTTTCTCGTACTTGTCATCAACATGATTCAATTTGGGTTATTTTAGACTGGATAACCAAATCAGCCCATTTTTTGCTAGTCCATACTTCTTACTCAGCCAAGGACTATGCTAAGCTCTACCTTAGATAGTTGGTTAGGTTACATGGAGTCCCATTGTCCATTATTTTTGATAAAGGTACTTAGTTTACCTCCCACTTTTGGAAATCCTTTCAGAAGGGTCTTGGTACCCAAGTACACCTCAGTATAACCTTTCACCCTCAAACAGATGGTCATGTAGAAAGGACTATCCAGACCCTAGAAGACATGTTGAGAGCCTGCATTATCGATTTTAAGGGTAGTTGGGATGATCACTTGCCTTTGATTGAGTTTTCTTATAATAACAGTTATCATTCTAGTATTCAAATGGATCTGTTTGAGGCTCTATATGGGAGAAGATGTAGATCTCTAATTAGTTGGTTTGAGGTAGGTGAGACCACTTTGGTAGGGCCTAATTTAGTGTTTGATGCATTGGAGAAAGTTCAATTGACCAGGGAAAGGCTTAAGACAACCCAAAGATTACAGAAAACCTATGCTGATTTGAGGAGAAGGGATCTTGAGTTTGAGATTGGAGATTTTGTATAGCTGAAGATCTATCCCATGAAGGGAGTAAAGAGGTTTGTTAAGAAGGGGAAGCTAAGTCCTCGATATGTTGGCCCTTACAGAATCTTTAACTGATTTAGAAAGGTAGCTTACGAGCTCGAGTTGCCTATAAATTTGGCATCAGTGTACTCAGTATTCCATATCTCTTTGTTGAAGAAGTGTATTGGTGACCTGGATGTAGTTGTTCCTTTAGAAAGCATAGATTTTCAGAACAACCTTTCTTACGAAGAAATTCTAGTTGAATCAGTCTGTTGAGGGCACCACTAGGAGGAAAAAATAGATATGCAAACCAAGTACCCTTATCTCTTCTCTACAAGTTTAGACTCAGCTTAAGGTAATAAGTTTTTCTTAAACTATCTCTTGTCCACTCGCAGTTTCAGCCACATAATCAATTTTATGTCATTGCATGCGTTCAATAACCAGTTCAGTCATGTAGTAATGCTTTCAGATATGCATGCTTAGTATGAAGTCTCAGTCTTTTAATTTCTCAGTTCATTCAGTCGCATTCGAGGACAAATGTTCCCAAGGGGGAGATAATGTAACATCTCGCATGTTTCTAATCTAGAAAACAATTGATTGTTCCTGCGTGTGTAACCTATAATCCTGTAATTCATATTTTAATGCATGTCTTATGTTCATTATCCTATTTAGAGGAGAGCTTGTGATGTATAAAATATGTTCGTAAGAGTTAGAGAAAAGTGAGCTAAGAGCCTCTGATTCGGCCATTTTTTGGTGTTCAATTTCACAAGGATAATATTTGAACGAGTATAACTTTTTGTATATATAGAATTTGATAGATTAAGACCCACCAAATTGTAGATAATTGAATTAGCTTTCCAACGATAATAATTTTGCCTTAATCCGATACCTGAGTGAAAAGTTATGTCATTTTTCATGTGAGGCAGTAAGGGATTGCAATAGCCCCATGCCGCGATGGCTATTTGACCTGACTAGGGGTCGCATCATGAGGGTTGCTTGACCCAACTAGGGGTCGTGATACGGGGGCTATTCTCCCACAGTTTTAGCTTCTTAAGGGTAAGGGTTACTTTGGTCCTTTCCCCTCAACCCCAAACATCCAAAGCACGAATTTTAATACCCAAAAGGGCATTATTTACCATCTTTCTCAAATCAACTCACATAAAAAACCCTCTTCCATTCCCAAGAACAAAAATCTAAGCATCACCATTCAAAATCCTTCAAGAAAAGTTATCTCTTTCAAGATTTACGCGTTTGGGGTATGTTAGATGTTCATCCATGGCCCTTTCACCCATGGAGTCCAAGAATCATAGATTAAATTCAAAGTTATGATTGTTACAAGTTATTGTGATTTTAACCATGAATCCCCATGAATTTTGATTCTATACTGTGTTTGCATATAATTGTTGTTGTTATTAAACCCCACATATTTGAATGGTGTTGTTCACTGAGTTAAAACTTTATTGGTGATTTTAGTAATGAAATCATGCTATTAATACAAGTCTCAAAACTATTCCCATGCTTAGCTTAAAACATGAATTGCAAGTGTTTGA
Organism: Capsicum baccatum var. pendulum; assembly: GCA_030864225.1. Classification (NCBI taxonomy): domain Eukaryota; kingdom Viridiplantae; phylum Streptophyta; class Magnoliopsida; order Solanales; family Solanaceae; genus Capsicum; species Capsicum baccatum. Next base: position 198,499,115 of record CM061561.1, read on the forward strand.
TGAAATGCATACATGAATAAGTTTTGAATAAATGCTTACATATCATGTCCTTAAAGTTTTAGTGTGATCTTTCTATTATTGTTATAGAGTTCTGGGGGTTTGAAAACCCAAAATTTAGCTGCTTACTTAGTTTTTAATATCTATATAATGATTTTATAATAGTTACAAGACCTATCATTTCAGTCAGTTACCATAAGCAGTAAACATAGTTCAGTCCAGTATCTAGTGTCATTTAGTTGGGAGTAGGGTTTAGCACCGAGCGAATGCAAGAAAGGCGGTTTCACTGTCAGTTAGGTAGAGTCCTTAGTAGTAGCCCCTGTATTCCAGAACTACATAGCTAGCGTAGGATATGAGGAGTCACCCATCAGTTTAGGCTTGACTTCCCCTCAGGGGTCACCCGTCAGTTTAGGCTTGACACCCTGGTCCTTCAGGACATTAGTTTAGTGGATCTACATAACCATTATTATTACCCATGGCACGGTATTGACACCCTTCCAACTGGGGTCACAGGTTGGATCCAATTAGCTCATTTGTGGCATGTCGGTCAGATGATAGCTCCCACAGTCTCAGTCCAGCATACAGTTCAGAGTTCACTTTTTAGGATTTTCTTGACCATGACATATATTATTTGTTGCTCAATATTAGTATTTTAGTATTTTAGTTTAGAGACTACCCCAGTATCATGTCATATTCTTGGTCATGCATTTCCAGATTTTACAGCTTTCTCGCATACTACACATCTGTTATCTCATGCTTTGTTATTTAATTAGTTAGTATTCATGCTTATGAACCATGCATATCAGACTAACCTCATTTAGCATAATAGTACATTCAAAGTACTGACCGTATACTTATTTCTTGTGCTATAATGTCTCATATCATAAGTTCGGATACTCAGGTTCCCAACAGCACCTAGGTATCCCAGTACACCAGCAGCAATGGTGAGTCCTCATATTTTGAGGACCATTTATATTTATTTTATTTCAATTCAGTAGTCAGTCAAAGTTAGTTGGGGACTTATCCCAACAACTCAATAGTTAGTAAGTTTAGAAGCTTTCAAACTAGTACAGATAGATAGTTAGTTTTTAGTCATTATTATCAGTTATTTTATCAGTATTGACACAATGTTTCAGATATTTTAAAACTATGATTTAGTATTGATTTTTAGTTGTTTAAAACTTATGGCATTTTTAGCTAAGTTCCCACATATGTCTTTGTTATTTTATTTAGTGCTCATAGCAGGTACCAGTTCATGGGTTTTCTTGTGGTTCTTTGAGCCTATAAGCACTATGTGGCAACCAAGGTATACTCTCGGGGTATTACACAACCCCAATTTGAACTTTCCAAAAGGTATAGATGGATTAGTTATCTATTCTGATACTTCTAGAGTTGGTCTGGGTTGTGTTTTGATGAAGAGAGGTATGATCATAGCCATACCTCTAGACAGCTTAAGCCTCATGAGAATAATTATCCTACCCATAATCTTGAGTTGGCTGCTATTGTGTTTGCATTGAAAATTTAGAGGCATTATCTGTATGGGGTGCATGTTGATCTGTTCACGGAACACAAGAGTTTGCAGTATGTGTTTTTGCAGGAGAGTTGAATCTCTATCAGAGAAGGTGGTCAGAGCAGTTAAAAGATTATGATATAAATATTTTGAATCATCTAAGCAAGGCCAATATAGTGGCAGATATCCTTAGTAGATTGTCTATGGGAAGTATGGCTCATGTTGAGAATGATAAGAAGAAGTTGGTTTAGGAGCTTCATCAGTTGGATAGATTAGGCGTTCGTTTAGTTTACTCAGCTGAGGGTAGTGTATGGGCTTAGAATGAATCGAAATCTTCTTTGGTTGCCGAAGTGAAATAAAAGCAGGATAGGGATCCCAGTCTTGTTAAGTTGAAAGAGTCAATTAGAGATCAGAAGATAGAGGTTTTCTCCCAAGGGGGATATGGTGTGTTGAGATACCAGAGTAGATTATGTGTGCCGTGTGTTCATGGGTTGAGGTAGAAAATTATGGAAGAAGCGCATGATGCGCGTTACTCCATTCACCCAGGAGCCACCAAGATGTACAATGATTTGTAGGAAGTCTATCAATGGAGTGGTATGATGAAAGATATTGCAGAATTTATGGCTAAGTGTGCTACTTGTTAACAATTTAAGGTAGAGCACTAAAGACCCGATGGCACTTTGCAGGAGTTTGTTATTCCCACTTAGAAGTGGGAGAAGGTGAACATGGACTTTGTGACAGGGTTACCCCATTCGCGTTTGGGTTATTGTAGAAAGATTGACCGAATTAACTCATTTCTTGCCAGTTCACTCATCCTACACAACCAAATATTATGCTAAGTTATATATTAGAGAGTTTTTTAGATTGCATGGAGTTCCATGTCCATCATTTCGGATAGGGGTACTCATTTTTCCTTTTTTTTTGGAAAGACTTTCTGAAAGGTCTTGGTACCTAAGTTCGTCTTAGTTCATCTTTTCACCCTCAGAAAGATGGTCAGGCAGAGAGGACCATTTAGAACCTAGAGGATATATTAAGGGCGTCTGTTCTTGAATTCAAAGTTAGTTGGGATGATTACTTGTTGTTAATTGAGTTTGCCTACAATAACAGTTACCATTCTAGTATTCAGATGGCCCCATTTGAGGCTCTCTATGGGAGAATGTGTAGATCACCTATCGGTTGGTTCGAAGTGGGTGAGGCCACATTGGTAGGGCCAGATATGGTGTTTGAATCCATGAAAAAAGTATAGTTGATTTGAGAGAGGTTGAAAATAGCCAGAGTCATCAGAAATCCTATACGAATGTGAGCAAAAGAGACCTCGAGTTGAGGTTGATGACTTAGTTTACTTGAAAGTTTCACCCATGAAGGGGGTGAATAGATTTGGAAAAAGGGGGAAGCTTAGTCCCCGATATGTTGGGCCTTATAGAATTTTGAGTCATGTTGGGAAGGTTATGTATGAACTCGAATTGCCTGCAGATTTGTCATTCGTTCACCCAGTGTTCCATGTGTCCTTATTGAAGAAGTGTATGGGTGATTCAGCTGTTGTAGTCCCTCTAGAAAGCACGGATATTCAGGATAGCCTCTCTTATAAAGAGATCCCAGTTGAGATTCTTGATCACCAGATCCGTAGACTAAGGAACAAAGAAGATCCCTTGGTCAAAGGTTTTTGGCAAAATCAGTCTGTTGAGGGTGCCACTTGGGAAGAGGAAGCAGACATGTGAACTAAGTACCCTCACCTTTTCTTCCTAGACCCAAACTCATCCTAAGGTAATAGTCTTCCATAACTCATTTCTTTCAAGTCTCAGTTCCAGCCATATGATGATCTTCATGTCATTTCATGTATTCACAAATTAGTTCAGTCGCTCATTATGCTTTAGGTTCAGTTATGCAGTTATGTTGTTAGTTGGCCATACCAGTATATAGTTTCAGTTTCTCATTATACTCAGCTTAAATAGTCTCATTCAAGGATGAATATTCCCATGGTGGAGATATTGTAATACCTCATACGTTCCTGTTCATTTCAACCCCTATTACTAGCTTAAGGCACTTAGAACCTGAAAATAAGACTAAATGTTGAGGGACTTAGTCATATTTTGACTCCCTTTAGCTTTGACGATTTTTAAAATGGTATTCCCGACCCCTAGACACAAGTTTTTGAGTTGATTTATGTTCGGGAGTGTAAATAGCATATCTCGGGTAAGTTTTGGATTTTTTGGACAAGGTTTGGACCTCTTTTGGATTTCCAAAACAGCAGCTTACCGTGATTCCACTATGTCGCGGTGGCTATAGCGATGGCTGCCTTGGCGCATCGCGGTGGAGTGCAGATTGACAATTGTCAATTTTCAAAAACTCACCGCGATTACACCGCATCGCGGTGGAGTGCATATTGACAATTGTCAATTTTCAAAAACTCACCGCGATTACACCGCATCGCGGTGATTATAGCGGTGAGGGACTTGCCGCATTGCGGTGAAGCCTTAAATGGCATTTTAGTTGCGGCTTTAATCCCTAAATGATAATTGAGTCATTTCCCCCACCCCAATTTGTAAAAACAAAAGATCTAACCCTATTCTACGCATATTACACTCATTCCTTACCAAATTTCTCTCCAAGAAAATCCTAGGGCTTCAACTTCAACTTCAAGAAATCAAAAGTTTCACCATTCCTTTTTCAAGATAACGAAGAATCAAAGTTTCTGAATTTAATAACTTCAAGAAAAAGCTTCAAGAACATCGTTAGGAATTCAAAGTTCAAGCTTTTACATTCAATTAACCAAATAAGGTATGTGGGGTTGTGAACAAGGATATTCTTTCATCCTTGTGCCCAAAACTAGTTTTTAAAGTTGAATTTTTATGAGTTTCAATTTAGGGTTCATACCCAATTATCATTATTTGAAGATTATCATGTTACACATAATTTAAATGTTGAATTGCATGTCTATTTTCACATCTTTATGCGTGATATGATTTTACTAATTTCCTAATTGAGTTTTAAGCATGATATTGTGATTCTTGATTTCATCATCTTAATATTGTTGAAGTATTCTAAGAAGTATATTGAGAATGAAGTTTTGCAATGAATTTGCATGGATTTTAAGCCCTAAGTCTAAGTATTGATATTTCAAGAAGATTATGATTTTAAGCCTCTTTTATAAGTTATTTACCAAGCTTTAAGAAAGAAATTAATCTTTTGATGCTAAGCTAAGCTAAGGAATCCACATTTTTCATATTGTTTGAAATTTAAAGAAAGAGAAGCACAATTGGTTTTTATTATAAACCCTTGTGCTATTTTAAGGTGGATTTCCTAAAGTTCAAAGCAATAAGTATGGGAGTAGTATTTAGCACCGAGTTGGGTATGATTCCAAAGGTCTTATGCCCCAGAACTACACGCCTGTGGGTTTAAGATTTCCCATAATGGGCGAAGTCAGTGATTACTTAAGATAAGGTTTTATTCCGATGGCAAGGGTAGAACAACTCCCCCAACGTGGGTAAGACATTGGACACCATGACAGCTCACATGGTTTATGTTGGTTACAAGAAACTCCCAATAGAAAGAGTAAAAGTACAACTTTCAGAACTAAGTGTTATGATTCACAAGGATTTTCTATGCTCTACATATTCATGTTTTATCTTTATGTAGTATATGTTTTATTCGAGCCAAGGCAAGTCATTTACACTTAGTATGTATCCTTTGAAAGATTTTGCCTTAATATTGCATTGTTGTTTTACTTATGCATTCACCCCTATATGCGCAATAAATTCCAAAAGTACTTAGCCACATATACATCTATGTGCTATATTGTTTAATAATGTAAGTTCATGTGCTCAGTTCCAACAGCGTGATTGACCACAAGCATCTCTATCAACATCCCGACAGTTGGTGAGTCCTCATAGTTCGAGGACCCATCTATTAAGATTTTCAGTTTCATGCGGTATTTGATTTTTTGTTTCAGTTCAGTTAGAGCCAGCTGGGGGTCTGTCCTAGTGGCTCTCTAGTTAGTAGAAGCAGAGGCTTGTCCGACTGCTAGTTACATGTCAAATTTCAAGTGTTGGTTGTCTATATACTTTTAAGTTAAATACCTTCACACATTTTGTTCAGTTAAATCTAGTTCAATTTAGATAGAATTCAGTATTTTAGCATTTTCGCATACCTAGATTTCTTTATTATGAGTTTCAGATTTAGTAGAAGGCTTACAAGGTTAGCTTGAGACTACTCGTAGTCTTGAGCACCGTGTAACGTCTTGAAACACGTTTTCAGGGCGTTATGATTTATCAACGTCATTAATAAGTAATAATTGATTCAAATAATCTGCCTAACCTCTAATCCTCCTGTACATCCAAGAATGTTAAAAAAAAATTACAAAAATCATCATAAGATAGGATTTTTCTCCCCAAACACCACCCTATACCACTACCACCAACTTGCCATGTCAATCTTGTTCCCACTAATTTCTTCAATTCCAATAGTTTGCAGAACATACACCATACCCATAATAAATGTAACTCAATTCTAATAAATTATTGTTTTGACCCACTAAATTATTAATTAAATTAATTATTTAAATTATTTAAAATTTTTAATATATTCTCATAATTTATTTAGGAGCCCATACAAATAAATTAATGACTTAAATAACTTTCGGACACTTTAAAATCCATGTTACCACTCCTCGCAAATCATAATTCACGTATACAGACTACGGAAAAAGCTAAAATAAGAAAGACGAGAAAATTTCACAAACGACCGGGAAGATCGTTACATTAAGTTGGCGTGTATGTGGGTTGGTTGGTTAGAATTTATTAATGTCAAATTAAATCAACTATATCGGGTTGGTTAGTTTTTTTTTTTTTTTTTAATTAAATAAATTTCAATATGGTTTTGTTGGAATTACAAATAAATTTTTTATAAATCAATCTTTGTCCAGTAATAATTGACAAATTAACAAACATATCATCTATTAAACACATGATAATCCTTTTAATTAAACAAACACATGCTAATTATTTCGATCGTCTATAATAATTTTCAATGATAAAAGATTTTAAATTTAATAAAATTTTAATAATTAAAAGTACGAAATCAACGTATAACCTAGAAAATGTACTTTGTTTAATGTTAAAAAATTATCGATAGACAATAATACCTCTAGTCATTTTATTTTTTGAAAAAATGGGTAATATATATCTTAAAATATAAATATGAAAAATTGAATATATTGACACATTTTAACAACTTGATTTTAAAAAATGATGACTCACATTAAATTATGCATGATTTAAAGTATATAAGAATACATGCGTTGTATAGTTCTACGAAATATTACGAGAAAATCACAAATATTTCTTAACACATATCATATTAAGGAAAATTATTTATGAAGAATATGTTAAAGATCATATATTTATATATCGTTTTGACATGGTATTTTCTTACTTCATGCTAAATCACTTAGCCTAGACGGTGTGTTTTTATCAGTTTGATTTGACTTTTCCTTTTGGTGTGGGTTTACAGATGGGTTTGATCACCCATTAGGTTTTCTAATATATTTAGTATAACTTCATAAGTGAAATCTGGAGAAGAAGGTGTTTAAGCAGACGTACTCTTACCTTCTGAAGATAAAGAGGTTGTTTCTGATAGATCCACGACTCAAATAAAGTCTTCAAAGTAGGTTTGATAAAATACATTAATGAAGGAAATACAATAATGAAGAAAATAACAGTATCAACAACAGGTAATACGACAACTAAAACAAAGTAATAATATATATAAAAATAAGATATTACCTAGGAGAATAACAGTACTAATTAATACTAATAACGAAATTACACAACACCTGATTACTTACTATCTTCTACCTTAATCCTCGACCTCCATATTGTCACGACCCAAAAGGCCACAAGTGGCACCCACACAAATCTTTTTGTGGGAGAACCATATAAATCAAACCATTGCCCAATTACTTAATCAATATTAAGATGATATTATCATAAAATCAACATAATAACAATAATCCAAAGCTAATCATTATTAATGAAGAAATCCAACTAACTACTTATTAAATCCCTAAGATCCGAAAGTCATCATACAAGAACTTTTAAAAAATGATGATGTCCAAAGGAGATATCCAAAAATAAAGTAAATAAAGAATGTTTCATTACCCGAAAGATGGACAAGAACAAATAGGAGGACCCATGGTAGCCTGGAGACGGAGTGCTCACCCTTGGATCAAGATCTGCTATCAAACTCTAGAGGTGAGGTCATGTCTGAGCCTCTAGAACACTTTTTGCCCTCAACAATAGAAGAGTACGGGGTAGTATCAGTACAAACCACTATATACTGGTAGGTATCATAGGACAACTCAATTTAATAGCATGTACACAACATAAATCGAATAATAAGTAGACAGGTATCGTCACATAACAAAGATTCAATAAATCAGCAATACAGCAACAACAGGTCAAATAGTGCTAAAAAACAAGCCACATAACCATCAAGAGTATCAACCATACTATAAACATTCACAGAATCAACACAAATATGTACACACATGCTATGAGACTTATTTTGCCCAAATGCAAGGATCAATCAATGTTTATGTACCGTACCGACGTGGTACCCGATCCTCTAAATACATATTCATACCGGTATGATACCCGATCAAACATATACATATCCATACCGGCGTGGTACCTGATCCAACATATCTATATTAATACTGACGTGGTATCCAATCCACCATATACATATCTGTACCAGAATGGTACCCGGTCCAACATACACATATACGTACCGGAGTGGTACCCAATCCACCATATACATATCCATACAGGCGTGGTACCCGATCCAACATACACATATCTATATCGACGTGGTACCCAATCCACCCTATACATATCTATACCGGCGTGGTACCCGATCTAACATATACATAGCCGTACGAATGTAGTACCCGATCCACCATAAACAAGTAATATCAATATCAAATTTACACTACTTCACAACATATAATAAAATATACTAAGTTTACAAGTACAATTAAAGTCAAAAGACAATTCCATCAAGTAAATTTTCAATAATCATTTATACACTCCTCAACAATCCAAACATCATAAATTTCAAAAAAACACGAATATCAATAAACAAGTATCCAATTTATGAGCATACACATAATTAAATAGAATTTAAACTCCAATTAAACCATATACTACCTCAAACAATGTATCTAAACATAGTTAGTCCACAAGCGCCTTGCCCTTCCTCAAAATTTTAAAACGTTCAAAATCTGTTCCAATATAATATATATACTCAGCATAAATATACAAATATAATAGCGCCCATTTATAAATTCTTACTCTAAAACTTTTCGATCCAAAGCAAAAGTTTTCTATAATAATGAGAAACTGCAATTAGTGGCTACGTGTTTTAAAAATTATAACTACTGGGATTATCAAATCCAAGATTATCTAACCCTTACATTATTCATATCATTGTAAGGCACGGATTAGCCAGTATGTATAATGATTAGGAAAAGGAAAAAACTAATATATTATAATTAATTAATCCTAAGGAAAACTAACAGAAAAGCTTCTAGGACCTTATTCCCACATAGCACATGCTGCTGCCACTTTCCATTTGTTCCCATTCACATTCACACAATCCTTAATACTACTTTTGGCATACCTTCATCACTGTATACACCTATTGTCATTGTAATTCTATTTTTATCCATCAAACCAACACTAGTTTTTACATTACAAAAGCATAAATTTCTTAATTTCTCGCCCCTGCCATTTAGACCTTACTTACCCTTCATTCATTATATATAAGAAATTATAACAATAGGAATAACTTCTCAGAAGCAAGAAAGAAATCATACACTAACTTGAAGGTATCGACCCTTTCAATACCGTGAATGGGAGAAGAAAATATGCTATCCGTCGCATTACCCTAGCCTTAACTTTCTGATGGTATTAATATTATCATCTATTGTAAAACCCTTTCCACTTACATTAATTCTTGTATTGGCCACATAAGTAATTAAATAGATATTTTGACCCATTCAATCAAGAATTAACTAATTATTCAAAGTACCCGAAACTTCTAATAAAATCTTCAAGATTTATTTGGAACATCATAGAAATAAATTAAATATGTAAACTAACTAAAAAGTATGTTTCGACCTATTTGAGATATTAAAATACCATATCGAGTTCATCTTGATCGAAAGTTGATCGTTGTCGGACTTAACTTTCTTAAAACCCAATGACCCAACTAATAACTTAAATCACTTCCAAAAACCTCAAGAATCGATACTATCCATCTTCATAAGTCATAAATCACGTATACAAACTATGGAGAGCGCTAAAATAGAGAGGATGAAAAAATTTCACAAATGACCGGGAGGGTCGTTACACATATTTTCATATCTAGGGTCATATCCTTTGTAAGTTACAGGAGTGAACACTCAGTCTTATCATTCATTTCTCCCTATACTTTTTTGACCTACATATACCTCTCCTTAGATTTATAATAGTCAAACCTCTCACATTTCCTCACTGGTGCATCTTCTCTTCACATATCCAAACTATCTCATACTCGCCCCTCTCATCTTTTCCACCACAAGAGGCCACTTCCACCATAGCTCAAATATCATTGTTCATAATTCTATCTTTTATTTATGTTCGTACATCCATATCTCTATCTTTATTTTTGTTACTTTTATCTTTTAGATGTGCGAGTTCTTGACCATCCAACTCTCCGACCTATACAATCTAGCTGATCTAACAACCACCTTATAAAACTTACCTATATTTAAGTCTTTATGGAAAGTTTTTATCACAAAAACACCGGATGTGAGTCTCCATTTGATCTACTGCCACTCTAAAATATTGTGTAAAATTATTATCAATTGCCCATTTTCTTGGACTATTAATCCAAGATAATTGAAACATCCTCTCTTGGGATAACTTGCACATCAATCCTCACTTCCATATCTACTTCATGGTTTAGGTTACTAAACTTGTATGTCAGGTACTCTATCTTAGTTCCTACTCAAAATGAACCCTTTCAACTCAAGGATTTGTCTCTAAATCTCTATCTTGTTTGTAATACCCCGAAAAATTTTCTTCGTAAAGATTTCGTGAGAAACGTATCAAGTTCTATGCTTTAGAGCGATCTATAAATTTTCTGTGTAGTATTTCTAAGACGTTGATCTACCATTGCATAGAGTATCGAATAAGCTTTCCAATGATATGTAGACCGTCAAAAACGGACACTCAAGCAATGAGTTACGACCATTCCGATCGAACTACGACCATTCCAATCGAACTGTGAACAACAAAACGTACAGGATAAAAAAGTACTGAGGCCTGACGTATTTTTGCTCCAACATTAAATGATCATAACTCCTTTTACATAATGATCTAGGTGATCTACTATATATCAACGGAAAGCTCTGCAAGTCCTCTTTCCAATGAAATTAGTTTCATCCAATTTGTCTATCAGAGAAAAAAGTTATGATCGATCTACTTCAGGCTATCAAAAGTAAATTTTTGGGTCAACTTCAAATGATCATAACTGCTCGTACACAATGATCTGGGTGAGATACTATATATCAACGGAAAGATATGAGTGTCCTCTTTTTAATGAAATTAGTTTCATCTAATTTGGATATCGGAGTAAAAAGTTATGGTTGATCTACTTTAGACTATCAAAACAGTCCATCAAAGGACAGATTCGAGAATTATTTGATTATTAGGGGAGTTTTGGACATTCCCCCTCACCCAAAATCCATCCAAACCCTATATTAAAGCCTATTGGAAGTATTATATGTTATATTTCATTAAATTCCCTCAAAAAGAAAACCCTAAGCTCCTACATCCAACTTCAAGAACCTCCAAAGTTCACCATTAATTTTGCAAATTTATTCAAGATTCCAAGTTCCTAGTTCAAGAACTTCAAGAACCTCCAAAGTTCACCATTAATTCTGCAAATTTATTCAAGATTTCAAGTTCCTAGTTCAAGAACTTCAAGAACCTCCAAAGTTCACCATTAATTCTGCAAATTTATTCAAGATTCCAAGTTCCTAGTTCAAGAACTCCAAGAACCATCATTCAAAGGCACGATTAACATCTCAAAAATGAGTATCGATCTAAAGTTCATCATTCAAGGTATGCGGGGTTTTTCAACAAGAACTCTCTTTCGTTCTTGTGCCCAAAAGTAATTTTCTTTACAAAGGCATGATTTTTATTTAATTTTTTTACGAATTTGAAGCATGAACCCATATCTTATGATGATTATTATGAAATCTTGATGTTTATGATTTTGAAATATGAATTTACATGTGTGGTGATATAAAACATGAATTTTGAACAATATTTATCATGATTTTGATATTTGGGTCGCGAACCCTATTTGAAATTGTGTTTTTTGAGAAAGTATGTGTTATAAGCACGTTGATGTTGAATATTTGAGATATTTTGAATGATTTGACCTTTTGGTTGTGAATGAGTTATTTTGAACTCGACTGTGAAAGAAATCCACATTTTTATTGATTATGATAAAGGGGTAGCAAATTGGCTCCCGATGAAAATTGTTAAAGTGTTTATGGTGGATTTTTTTTAATATGAGCCTGAGGCTGATTTGAATTTCTGAGCTAAGTTTGGGAGTAATCTTTAGCACCGAGTGGGAGGTATAAAGTGACCTTACTTCCCTAGAACTACGTGCCCCCGTAGGATGTGAGCCTGAGGCTGATTTATATAGTGATCACTAGTGTTTTTGAATTGATACTATAAGTCCTACTCCGATGGTAAGGATAGGATGGATCTACCCAACGTGGGTTGTACGTTGGACTCCATGTAGCTCACATGACTTATGTCTGTTATAGGATCTCCCAATGTGTGTGTGTATACTCTTCTATCTGAGATAAAAATATATTTGCTTAAAAGGTTGAGTTTGAGAAAGTCACTATTTTTAAAAGATTTAAGGAGTATTTTCTAATGAGAATTGACATGAGATTTGATTGTTTTGATGATTTGAAATTGAGATGAAAGTGAATTGAGAACATATTGTAATGACTCACTTGTTTTACTTTACATGTATTATTCATCCATGATTTTGATGATTTAATTCGAGCTAAGTGAGTCATCTATATCAGCATGCATAATTTTATAAACTGTGATGATATTAAGATATTATTTTATATATGCATTGCACCCCCATATGCTCGGTATTTTTCCATGGTACTGACCTACATATTCATATGTGGGCTACATTTTCTCGAAATATAGGTACAAGGTATAGTTGTACCTTCAGATCCAGTCAATTCGTGGTATCCAGCCAGCAGGTGATGAGTCCTTTTGATTCAAGGGGTTGTGTTAGCTATGCAGAGTTTATAGTGTTGTATTTTCTTTATTCAGTCGTATTGAGTTGGGGTAGTCGGGATTCATGAACCGGCTACCTACAGTTAGTACTAGTAGAGGCTTCATAGACAGCCAGTAGAAGTTGATGTATTTTGTTTCAATTTTGGTTGTAAAGGCAGAATTGTAATCCAGTAAAATTCTATTTTTGTATCGATTAGATTCAAAAAAGAGTTAATTTCTGCTGATTTGTATGGATTTGCATTTTTATTCAGTTGCTTATGAGTTATGCCAGTAGAAGGGTTAGCTTGGGGTCACTTGTGACCTTAAGCACTGTGTGACATCTCAGGACCCGATTTTGGGGAGTTAAAAACTTGATATCAGAGCACAGAGTTCAAGTGTACTAGGGTGTCTATGAAGTCTTGTCTAGTAGATTCTTGCGAAATGGTATGGAGACGTCTGTACTTTTCTTCGAGAGGCTACAGGGCATTTAGGAAATGTTTCCCTTCTTTCAATTCTAAGATCGTGCTATAAAAAGGTTCTCCAAGAAGCTTATATAGATTCTCATCTTACTCTATTTTGGCCAATTCTGCCTCATTTTCAAGGTATTAGAAACAGTTAAGCTTAATTATTCGTAGATAGTTATGGGATTGTAAGAGAGCTAGAAAGTATCCTGTCAGTGCTTTTGAGTTCTAAAGATTGAAGTACTTTATTCATGTTCATAAAAGTCGTGAACTAAGCCTAGGTTAGGTGTGCTTTCAGATTCCTCCTCAGAATCTACAATGTTAATCTATACTTCTCCCTCTATGTATTATTTTTGAGATAACATGATTCACAAGCTCCAGTTCTTCCCCAGGTAATGCTTTTATATTTTCTAGAAGAAATTTTAAAAGTTACACAAAGGGCTTGAGAGGAGCTCTCCAGTGTTTTAAGTTCCTTAAGTTGAAAGTTATGCCCTCATTCTTATGAGTTATTTAATTAAGACAGAGTAAGGTGCATTCTTAGATCGTTGAATGTTGTGTGTCAAGTTTCTATCTCTTGTATTATGTAATCTTGTTATCATTATGTTTGTGAAAAATCAAAGTCTAGTGAAGCCGTGTGGGGCTCTTTCGATTCACTAGCACAACTGCTTTGTTATTCATCTCATTTTTTTTTCAAAACTCATATTCAAAGCCTAGTGGAGCCGTGTGCAGCCTATTTCGATCCACTGGCAACTTGTAGTTCATCTTGTTCCTTGTGCTGACTGAAAATGTGGGATGTGGAGGTGTAGTAGTAAGAAGGATGGTAAGTGTGATTTGTTGAGCATAAGTATAGAGAAATCCTTTTTTGCATGCAATTAGGTTAATAGGAAGTGATATAGTTTATTCGAGGTATGAAGCGGGTGTTGACGGAATTTGTATGACAGGGAGTATAGGTTAGTGATGGAAGTAGTCGGTGGGTAAGTGTTGTTAATCTAGGCGATCTCCAGATTGCAAGAGGAAGTTAAGTTAAGATGTAAAGAGCTATGAACTAAGTTAAGTTATGGATGACGGATAGATAGTAGTGATGGGTGAAAGAAGGATGTGTTAATGGATTGTGAATAAGATAAGCTATATGATTATGACCAGTTATTATTGTTATGAATTTTAAATGGGCTAGCTTTTGTTGAGGATTGTTTTATAGTTTCTAAGTGGAAATTTTATGTGAAAAGTTTTAAGTTATATTGTGTGCTAAAAGTTAAGTTTGAATGATTGGTGATCGTGAAGGTGACTGTGACGATTTCTTGATTAATGGTATTAGTTGTTAGGAAGTGATCTAGTAGGATTGAATAGTAGATATAAGAGCCTAAGTTTGGTTGATTCGTGATTAAGTTTGATGTTGTGTTTATGATGAGAAAGTTCACCCAAGATATTATGGGACTGCTTTAATTTCGAGAATTAGTGTATGACTGTAATGGTTGAGCTTCTTAGATATGATTTTGATTCTTATGGTTTATAAATATAAGTTTACAAGTGTGATTTTAATAAGCGATGACAGAGGTAGTGTGGTCCGTTAAGGATGAGAAAAATTTAAGTTGAGCGTTAGACTCTAAGATTGAAATTCTGAAGTTGAGCTAAAAACGTTGAAGCTCTAGATGGTGTATGCTTATTTTGAGCTAAGTGATAATGTGAAGTAAGATTGAGATTAAGCTTTTATGTATATTGTGGTTAGTTGAAGTTTTAGGTGGTTATCTTAAGGGATTGTGGTGTACATGTTTTAGATACTGGAAGCTAGTTATGCTTCAATTCATAAACTTCTACTAAACTATCTTTATTTTCCAAGTATTCCAGCTCAGTCAATCAAAATCGTATAGTGTACCTTCTCATTTATCATTCATCATGTTATCCAAGGATCTTAGGAATGAAATCATTTCCATACGGAGCATCTCAGTAGTTACGAGTATACCTCTGTTCGTGCGTCATGCATATGAGCTAATTCATAGGTGCCTCGTGCACAGTCTTAGTGACCCTGTGAAATAAGTGTTGTAGAGGAACATAGAGTCCCAAGGGGGAGATACCCCGTGACTTCTTAAAGCTTCCATATTTTAAACACATCTAGTTCATGCTCAAGTTCTCATTACGAGCCTTGAATTGGCTATAGTTGCATACGTATTCATATATTCCAGAGTTAGTTCAGCTAGATATTTATGCGTTAGATATGCATGTTCAGTATGAGGACTAGGAAACTGTAATTCCAATCGTGCCGATATGCCTTAGATGTTCGCGTACCTTAAGAAGGTCAGTTGATCAGTGCTTTTATCCTATCAAGCAACATTCAAGGACGAATGTTTCCAAGGGGGAGATAATGTAATACCCCAGAAATTTTTTTTCGTAAAGATTTTGTGAGAAACGTATCGAGTTCTACGTTTTAGAGAGATCCATAAATTTTCAGTGTAGTATTTCTAATATGTTGACCTACCATTGCGTAGAGTATCAAATAAGCTTTCCAATGATATGTAGACCATAAAAAACGGACACTCGAGCGATGAGTTAAGACCATTCCGATCGAACTACAACCATTCCGATCGAACTGTGAACAGTAAAACGTGCTGAAAAAAAAAGGTACTGAGGCCTGTTGTATTTTTTCTCCAACTTTAAACTATCATAACTCCTTGTATATAATGATATGGGTGATATACTATATATCAACAGAAAGCTCTTCGAGTCCTCTTTCCAATGAAATTGGTTTCATCCAATTTGTCTATCGGAGCAAAAAATTATGGTCGATCTACTTCATCCTATCAAAAGTGAATTTTTGGGTGAACTTCAAACGATCATAACTCCTCGTACACACTGATCTGGGTGAGATACTATATATCAACGAAAAGATATGAGAGTCCTCTTTCTAATGAAATTGGTTTCATCCAATTTTGATATTGGAGTAAAACATTATGGTTGATCTACTTCTGACTATCAAAACAGTCCACCAAAGGACAGATTCGAGAATTATTTAATTTTTAGGGGCGTTTTGGTCATTTCCCCTCACCCAAAATCCGTCCAAACCCTATATTAAAGCCTATTGGAAGCATTATATGTTATATTTCATCAAATTCCCTCAAAAAGAAAACCCTAAGCTCCTACATCCAACTTCAAGAACCTCCAAAGTTCACCATTAATTCTGCAAATTTATTCAAGATTCCAAGTTCCTAGTTCAAGAACTTCAAGAACCTCCAAAGTTCACCATTAATTCTACAAATTTATTCAAGATTTCAAGTTCCTAGTTCAAGAACTTCAAGAACCTCCAAAGTTCACCATTAATTCTGCAAATTTATTCAAGATTCCAAGTTCCTAGTTCAAGAACTCCAAGAACCATCATTCAAAGGCACGATTAACATCTCAAAAATGAGTATCGATCTAAAGTTCATCATTCAAGGTATGTGGGATTTTTCAACAAGAACTCTCTTTCGTTCTTGTGCCCAAAAGTAATTTTCTTTACAAAGGCCTGATTTTTATTTGATTTTTTTATAAATTTGAAGCATGAACCCATATCTTATGATGATTATTATGAAATCTTGATGTTTATGATTTTTAAATATGAATTTACATGTGTGGTGATATAAAGCATGAATCTTGAACGATATTTATCATAATTTTAATATTTGGGTCGCGAACCCTATTTGAAATTGTATTTTTTGAGAAAGTGTGTGTTATAAGCACATTGATGTGGAATATTTGAGATATTTTGAATGATTTGACCTTTTGGTCATGAATGAGTTATTTTAAACTCGACTGTGAAAGAAATCCACGTTTTTATTGATTATGATAAAGGGGTAGCAAATTAGCTCCCGATGAAAATTGTTGAAGTGTTTATTGTGGATTTTCTTTAATGTGAGCCTGAGACTGATTTAAATTTCTGAGCTAAGTCTGGGAGTAATATTTAGCACCGAGTGGGAGGTATAAAGTGACCTTACTTCCCTAGAACTATGTGCCCCCGTAGGATGTGAGCCTGAGGCTGATTTATATAGTGATCACTAGTGTTTTTGAATTGATACTAGAAGTCCTACTCCGATGGCAAGGATAGGATAGCTCTCCCCAACGTGGGTTGTACGTTGGACTCCATGTAGCTCACATGGTTTATGTCTGTTATAGGATCTCCCAATGTGTGTGTGTACTCTTCTATCTGAGATGAAAATGTATTTGCTTAAAAGGCTGAGTTTGAGAAAGTCATTATTCTTAAAAGATTTAAGGAATATTTTCTAATGAGAATTGACATGAGATTTGATTGTTTTGATGATTTGAAATTGAGATGAAAGTGAATTGAGAACGTATTGTAATGACTCACTTGTTTTACTTTACATGTATTATTCATCCATGATTTTGATGATTTAATTCGAGCTAAGTGAGTCATCTATATCAGCATGCATAATTTTATAAACTATGATGATATTAAGATATTATTTTATATATGCATTGCACCCCT
The DNA here is from genome assembly GCA_030864225.1 of Capsicum baccatum var. pendulum. Lineage (NCBI taxonomy): Eukaryota > Viridiplantae > Streptophyta > Magnoliopsida > Solanales > Solanaceae > Capsicum > Capsicum baccatum. The sequence goes on from CM061561.1 coordinate 198,516,914, forward strand.
ATATGCTCGGTATTTTTCCATGGTACTGACCTACATATTCGTATGTGGGCTATATTTTCTCGGAATGTAGGTACAAGGTATAGTTGTACCTTCAAATCTAGTTAGTTCGTGGTATCCAGTCAGCAAGTGATGAGTCCTTTTGATTCAAGGGGTTGTGTTAGTTATGCAGAGTTTATAGTGTTGTATTTTCTTTATTCAGTCGTATTGAGTTGGGGTAGTCGGGATTCATGACCCGGCTACCTACAGTCAGTACTAGTAGAGGCTTCATAGACAGTCAGTAGAAGTTGATGTATTTTATTTCAATTTTTGTTGTAAAGGCAGAATTGTAATCTTGTAAAATTCCATTTTTGTATCGATCAGATTCAGATAAGAGTTAATTTCTGCTGATTTGCATGGATTTGTATTTTTATTCAGTTGCTTATGAGTTATGCCAGTAGAAGGGTTAGCTTGGGGTCACTTGTGACCTTAAGCACCGTGTGACGTCTTGGGACTAAATTTTGGGGCGTTACATTATTGTTATTATCTCTAACACATTGTCATGACCCGAGGCTACCCCCTAGTTGTAACAATGGTGTTTACGACCATAAGAGGACATAAGCTAACCCATGAACTGGCACCTACTATGAGCACTGAGATAAATGGTAATATAATGCATGTGTGGAAAATAAGCTGCTAAAATACTAAAACTCAAAATACTAAAATACGTATCAAATCATGTCTAAAATATCTCATAAAACACCAAAAATCAAACTATCTATCTAAGCAATTGATAATACTAGAAGAACTAATTGATTTTTTGAAAGACTCTAAACATCATGAGGAGTTGATGGGATAGACCCCCAATTAACTTCGATTGGCTGAACATATGAAAACTAAAATAACTGTGATAAATAAATCATGTCCTTGATGGATCAGGACTTACCACTGCTACTACTGAGTAACTCTAAGATATCTAAGAATGATCTGGAAATTTTGCATCTGAACCTAGGTTATAAGACAACATAACGCAAAGAAAAGTATATGATCAGTACTTTGCATGTACTAGTATATGATATGAGGACTAGATGAAATGCATGAGATAATTGAGCATAAATGTATGATCATATAATATCTTAGAATGCAAGACCAAGCATAAATATGTGTCTGAAATAATTTGTAAACTAAAAAACTAAAATCTGTATGACTGATTAACTGGCAATCTGTACATATGGTCAAGCAATCCTTAAAGCATCCTGGGTTTTGGCATTTAGAAAATTTCCTAGAATTCTAGTCTCTGGGTCCAATATGAATTGTGGGTATGAGTCGTATGTTTGGGTACGAGTAGTATAGTCCAGTCGTATGCTGACTAGTGCTGGTTGGTGGGATAGATTTTGGTCACTGGAATGAATACGACTAAGGATATGAGTCATATTGGCGGATACATGTCGTATGGTTCCTTAACTTAATCTAAGACTTTGTTACATAGGTTGTATCTGAGTACGAGTGGCTCAACGAGAGCCATGAGACAGGGCACGAATTGTACCTGGACTTGTATGGTGGACAATATTCAATTCTCTTGGCATTCCATTCTTCCAGGGATACGAGAAAAGGGTACGAATCTTATGTTGTGGTTATGACTTGGTTGGATAATTCGTATACTGGACAATATTTTGTCCAAGGATGAGGTTTAGCATACAAGTGGTGGATACTGATAGGCCTAAATTACACCTCTCTTACGAGAGAGTAAGCGGTCTTTGTCAAATATATAACCCAACTAGGTTGGGGTTAAATCCCATAGGGAATAAGGTGTTAATGAAGTCTATTTGTGATTAAAATAACTGATAGATAATGGTTTCCTTTAATTGGGGGTTTTATCAATCAAATAATGATTAAAGTTTCGACTTGCTTCAAAACTCAAAGCTAAAATTTCAATGGTCCAAATCAATAATAGAGAGGAACTAGGGTTGTGATCACTATGATTGTTAACCCCTCATTGAATAATATTTGTAGTACTAGATTCTCATGATTTGTAGGAAACACTAAAATATCAATAGCGACAGTCTATCTAAGAATTTCTCAGCCTACCTAGATGTTCTACTCCCTAATTCTCTCGAACTTAGGAAAGCCTTCTATTCACATTGATTTTATCTTGATTTGATTAATCTTGTTACATCATTAATCATTAGATGGAAAATTAACCTTCCTAAATCCTCGTTGATAATTCACTACCTTTAGTTTATTTCTCAATTCTAGCAAGCAAACATAAGTCTAGATCTATTATTTGCAGCCCATAGAAAACAATCATTACAAAGAAATTATCAAGATATTCCCACAACCACTCAAACCCTAACGAACTATTAAATCCATGGAGGAATAGTCATAGATACCACAATCCTAGTTATGAGTTTTAGTTCCACATGAGAAAGAAAGAGATAGCAACAATTGTATTCATCATTAAGAGTAATTAAACATACAAAAGATGAAGGCTGAGGTTGATGCTCTTCCAAGTTTAAGAAGATTATCCCACAACTCAATCAAAGAATTGAAAATTGAATTTAAAGTTAAGAGACCCAGAAAAGAAGTAAACTAGCCTTTGGAATAAGTTCCAGATGCTTCATGAAACCTTAAAAGCTACTATTTATCCGTACTTAAAGAAAAAGTCGAAGTTAAAAATTTAAATTTTTACTCCTTTAGCTGAAGACATATCTGATAGCTTACCACAAATCTGATAGCTTATTAGAGAATGTCGCCAGACCTTCTGCCCATGTGTGACGACATATGTGATGACTTATTATAAATTTGATAACTTATCAGAAAATGTCTTCAGACCTTCTTCCCATGTGTGATGATATGTGTGATGACTTATCATAAATCTGATAACTGATCAAAAAATGTCTTCAGACTTTTTGCCCATGTGTGATGACATGTGTGACGACTTATCACAAATCTGATAACTTATTAGAAAACATCTTTAGAAATGCTTTACCTTTCTTGTTCTCTGTCTATGTGTGACGACATGTTCTGATAGTTTATCACAAATCTGATAGCTTATCAGACCAAGTCATTAGATGAAATCTCCAGAACTTAAATTCTTGCCTCTTTCAATAAAAATCATCCTTCCTAACGTAGCTTTCATATATGTTCATGAATCTTGACCTTCCTACAAAATCACATGAAATATAATAAAAAACAATAGTAATTACTTAAGAACTTACAATTATTTCAAGTTAAAAGTCTTAAATATGCTAACAGAAGGCTAGAATATCAGATACCAATCATATTAGAGGGTACGACTCGTAAGGGTCAGTCGTATCCCAAAGATGGATTTTCTTTGCAACTTAAGTGGGGCTATTCTAGATATTTTTCTACATAACCTAATAGGTCCCCACGACTTATAACCTACTTGGAAGAGTATTTATCCTATTATTTTATTCATTAAAACTTACAATCTATTCCTAAACACTCCATAATTCTCTCAAGAGCCTTTAGGGAAAGAAGCTAGGGTTTTATCTTATGAATTAATTTGGGGCTTGTCTTGGTGGTTTTTTGTCATCATCATCTTGGTTTAAGGCATGTTTTCTTTTTCCTTTCTAAAAAGGCATTGATTTTATGGATGTTTTCATGGTTTCATTATTGAATGATTTATGTTTTTTAAATATGATTTGGGGGTTTTGATATTAAATTCTTGGTTATGGTTTCCCATGGTTTTAATTAGTCATTTATATGCATTAATGGTAGTTTTGGATAGTTGGATTACATGATAATGGTTTAATGGTCTCAAACCAACCAATAGGAGATCAATAATGCCTGCCATATAACTTCTCAAAAGGTTCCATCTCAATACTCAAATAGTAACTAATATTATAAGCAAATTTTGCAAAGGTCAAATATTGCTCCCACTGACCTTTTGTAATATCCTTTTGGTTATTTTTAATAATTACACTCATCTTATCTGTTAGGGATTCTCCATATCTACCATAAGTCATTTATGACCTGATTTAATTGACAGTTCAATTATAGGGAGTTCGTTTGGTTTTTAGAACCAATTCCCTATTTCGGAGTCTTTATTGGTTCCAAATAGCGATCGGGCAAAAACCTTAGTGAAACAATCTCAGATACAAATTTCAATTATGCCACCAAATTCAAAATATATATTTCATGTTAGGTATACCTTTGGTTTGGATTCCAATGCACCTGAGCTTATTTTGACCTATTGATTGAATAGTGGGAAAATTGAGAATATGAGTATGGGACCCACATTTGTTCGAAACAATCTCAAATAGAAAATTTGACTTTGCCATCATATCTAAAATGTTGATTTTAGTCTTGGGGGACCCTTGGTTCAAGTCCTAAGGCTTCCAGAGTTATTTTGGATTATTGAGCAGATTTTTTTGAAAAATGGAACTATAGTTATGGTCCCCACATTTTGACAAAATAATCTTGGATGAAAGTTTTGATGATTCCAATTGATGTTAAATGTCATTTACACTCAAATTTCACTATTGTATCATGTTATTTGAATTTTGAATGAGTTTTGAGGGTCAAAAATAAGTTTATGACTTTATTGTAAAGGAGATACTGTATCTCTTCATCAGGGGAAGGGATATGGTCTATAAATAGACCCCAAGGTCGCAAATTTGGGCATTTTCCCTTCATCTTTGAGAGCCTAAAACCCTAAATGGGTATGATAACTCAAAATTGTATTGTGTGGGTGACTTAGGAGCTTGCTAATTGTCCATTATCGCGATTATCATCTGAATTAAGGTAAGATTTCATCACTTTATTAATGAATTTCTTAGTTCTTGACCCAAAACTCCAAATTTACTTAGGACTTGATTTTATCTCCAAATTAGCTTTGATTTTACCCATTTTTTGAGTGTTCTGACTCCTTAATGATACGTGAGTGTTGGGTTGGCCTCGAAAATACATTTTCCATAAGTGGAACCTACTTGGAGTTTTTGGTGTCATTTTTGGATCCGAAGCATAATAGTGAAATATGAGTATTATTAAACTCATATTAATGAGTAGATTATGTTTTTGATAGCATTATGGCATTTTGGGGGGTTGTGAAGTAAAAACGAGCATGTTGTGAATGATGTAAGGTTTTACAATTTAGCTTTGAGGTAGGCTTCTACCTACTCTTCGTTGAACATGATGTGTGTTATGTATGGCATGTGAATATGAATTTTAGGCTTGATTATGAATAAAATAACTTAGTACTAATTATTGATGTTTGGGAATTATATGATGATTTTGGACCTATAAAGTGGAATATTTATGACCATTTTAGAACCCTATTACCTTTTTCCTAAGTTAAACTAATTTGTATCATAGATATGATAGTATTCTAGGTTTGGGATATGGTTTATGTGTTGGAATCATGGTTAGTATGCTTAAACTTATTTGGGATATTCTAGTGATCTTGAAATCATAAATTTGGGCAGTGTTAGCTTAAATGCCCATGTTTCTAGGAGAAGTTCATATCTTAGGATTGGTTATAGCTTACTTGGCATCTATAGGTTGAACTGCACACCTTAACCTAGTTTGGGGCATAGTTTGCCTAATTATGAAAATTGATAATTTGAAGTGGGATCTTGATCCACCTTAAGCTTGGATTTATATAGTTCCATTGAAGACCTTATACGCTTATTAAATGCTTAAAGAGTGGCCTTGGAAGCATGTTGGGTAACCATGGTAAATGAGTTATGGTGAAGTATTTGAGGTGATATATATGGTATGTTGACTATATTTTCATTAATGCTATATGTAGCTAAGGATTATGCTATTAATTAAGCCCATGATTATGTTATCATTTAACTAATTGACTAAACTATATTTCGGGCTTTGGAATATGATAATACTAATGTTATACTTTGCCTAGTAACCAAACTAGTGATTAGGCTAGAAAGCCCTCTCATTGCTAATATTGAGTCATGATACTAAGGGCTCTAGAAGGCATATTTATTGACTACATGAGAAGCTATGCTACTAACCATTTTGAATTCGATAATGCATTGTAATATTCATGTTATGTACATTCATATATCTATGGATAAATTATTCTTGACGACGAATGATGGGTTATAAAGGTATGTTATTCCTCACGTCTCTTTTAATTAAGTCCTCATGGGGTTTGTCATTTACTTTAGCCCTTGTGGGGCTTGTCATTACTGTAGCCCTCGTGGGTCTCACACTTTACTTTATCCTTGTCTTTTATTACTGGGCCTAAGGCCATGAGTACAATGATGTGATTATTCTGAACATATTATTGGTCGAGGGTCATGTTATGATATTGGTTGGATATTCGGGAAGTATTTATCATTGTAAAGGATACCATTGTAAACTATGGATACATATATGTTTATGTTGTTTATGATTTTATTTACTGAATATTGGTGATTGCATACATAGATTCGGCACATTCATAATTATTATAGCGTTATTGATATGATCATAGATGAAATACGACCTTAACACTCTTGTTCCAAAATAAGGGTTAAACCCACTTTTCACTGTAACACTAGATTTCTTTAATATAATTATTACCTACCAAATGGAATATTTTTACGTATAAAAGAGGTTAAAAATATTGTTTAATTATTTTACTAAGACAAATTCTGATCCATGACCTAATACTATTACTAACTTTGGTCGTGAGATATTCTGATCCATTCTACATTATGTTTCAATTATTTACTTTTGAAGATCATTTTGGGTAACGGAATTAGGAATTTACACTTTTGTAGGCCTGATTTGGGTCTGTACTACTAGTGTATATATTTATACATATGTATTGATAGTTATGATGATATTGATACTCAACAAGGTTGTAGGATGTTATTGACTGCCAACAAGATTGGATGATACTATTGTAATGATATTAATACTCGACAAGGTCAGGGGATACTATGATGATTATAATAATACCCGAAAATGCCAAAGAATATTGTTATGATGATATTGATATCTGACAAGGCCAGAGGATACTGTTATGATGATATTGATATCCAAAAAGGTTATAGGATACTGTGATGATAATATTTTTAACCTAACAGGCCAGAGGATGTTGTGATATATATATATACCCGGTTCGAGTCCAATGTATGGTTGTGATATTGATTGTGTACCTTGCACTCATTCTTGTACTGACCACTAAATACCACTTTTCTGAGTCAACTTAGTCAAAAGAGCTATAACGGATGAAAAATCCTTAACAAAATGCTAATAATTATCTATCAAACCAATAAAATGCTGAATTTCGATAGGAAAAGTAGATTTGAACCAATCAAAAATCATTGTTATCTTAGATGGATCAACCATAATACCATCCTTGGTCACCACATGTGTAACGCCTCGAATCTGGTACCCAAAATGCCACACGGTGATCATGACCCTAAAGGACCACAAGCTAACCCATGACTGATATCTGTAACTAAGCACTGCATAACTTACTGGATAAATGCAAAATAAAAGGCTAAAAGGCCATAAGGTTAAAAAATCTAATAAAACATAACATCTAGAGATATGGTATATCAATACCAAAACAACTGAAATAACTGTCTGAACATGCTAGTCTGAAAACCTCTAAACTATCTGAATAATGAGTTGATGGGACATGTCCCCAACAAACTCCAACTACTAAAATAAATTAATTATTGAGATAATAAAGTAATGGTCATTTCCTCGAAGGATGAGGACTCACTGCTAACTTTGACTGCTGAGACTGGAATACTATCGATGCTCTAGAGCTTGTGCTTCTGAACCTAAGGTATAAAACACCATAGCGCAAATGCATCAGTATGATTGAATGTACTGGTATGCATATGAGGTAGGCTGAATGCAGAGGGTTTAAATGTATGAACAATGCTAACCGACTATATAATAGGAACGTGAGAATACATGCATAAATAAATGACTGTAACTGAATTTGTGATGATACTGACTACTGAGTCTGAATACTGCTAACATGAGTACTGATAACTGATACTGAGAGACTGTATCTAATAGTCTAGGTTCTAATAGAACTAGCTGAGTTCTGTTCTATTTTGAGTTGACTATATCTAACAGCCCTAAATTCTGTAGAACGATCTGAGTTTTATTATTGAGATTGAATGACTGTATCTGATAGTGATGATTTATAACTGAAACTGCAGGAAGTAGTCATCTAACCAACATGCCCTAAATATTGCAATATAGCTGAGTTTGGGTCCAATCTATAACCCCAATTGGAAGGGTGTCAATACCGCACCACTGGTAAGGATAATCCGTGAGTAACCCTCATATAATAGGTAATTCTAGTAAGAACGGTGGGAACCCTCATATAACATGTTAAGCCACCTTATCTACCCTCATATAATAGGCTATGATGTCTCAACCTACGCAGGCTATGTAGTTCTGGAACTCAAAGATTGGTTCTAACAATCACACCCAAATATAACATGTGGGTTCCCATCCTTATGTTTGCTCGATGCTAATTTCTACTCCCATCTGAATAGACACTGAACAAGATTAACTGAACTGATTGGATTGAGTTAACTGAATTTCCGCGGATGAACAGAATGCTACTGAGATCTGATAACTATCTGAGATTTCTAAGATTACTGAGCTTTCCTGAGTCATATGACTAACTGAGTTCTATGGATCATGGCTTAACTGAGGATATCATGAAAACATTACACTAGCTCTAGGCACACAACTATATTTTTCAGGTAGAAGTACCCCAAGGACTCGATGGAAAGAAACTAACAAAGCATGACTTTCTTTAATACATGACCAACATCAACAATCCATAATATAATAAGTTGGAGATTTCGTGAAGTACAAGTTCAAAAGTACCACAAGGGCTACACATGTATCTATAATTCACCAACTAAGGCATTTCATCAAACATTTGACATGCATAAACTTGTACATGAATGGGATTTCATATTATCACACTAGTATGACACTTTTCCTTCATATAGGCATTTAATCAAAGATATGGGGAGCATACTTTGGTTATACCATCATCAATGCATCGAATTGTCGTGGTTGCATAAATAAATTTGCAAATTAGAAGAGTTTATCATGATTATTATGCAAATCATCATATACTTGGGTCAATCATTGGAATATATAATTTAAAATGTGAATAAAAACCCCATAACATCATGAACATGCATGTCAGTTCAACTTAAATCATGAACATTCTTAAATACACAAATCTTGGATTTTGAAAAGAGATTACTGATCTTCATGGGTAAAAGGGGCCCATTAATCAACACATGACATACCTTGATTGTGATTTTATTGAAGTCTTTAGAATTGAAGAACTTGAATCTCTTAGTTTCTTGAAGAAGGATTTGGATCTTGTTCTTGGGGATTATCTTTGAAAGAAAACCCTAATTTGATGTTGTAGATGGATAATGAACTTATGAGACTTGATCTAATATTATTAATTAATAGAAATAGTGGTAAAATAGCCCTTTTTAAAAATAACTTAAAATAACTGAACGAAATATGTGATGGTCGGTGTGACGGTCCGTCGCTGGGTCAACGGTCCATCAGTCCTGACCTTCACACCTAGGCAGAATAGGGTTTCACTACCTTGACTAAGACGGCTTGGGTGATGGTTCGTCGCTAGCTCAACGGTCCGTAGGCTTGAGCCGTCGCTCTTAGGCAGAATGTGGTCTCACTGTCTCTGCTCCGAAGGCTTGGGCGATGGTCCGTCGCTAGCTCGAGGGTCCATCACTAGCTCGATGGTCCGGTGCTAGCTCGACAGTCCATCGCTAGCTTGATTATCCATTGGATCTCACCATCACACTTGGGCATTTTTGACTGCTTTATGTATTTCAGCCATAACCTTCTACCCCGATACCGGATTTTGATGAAATGGGTATCGATGGAATGATTATTCAATTTCCCACTCAACAAAGAGTGAAAATATTAGAAATTCCATGTGTATAAAATTGGATTCATATTTAAAACAAGTCTTTGATATTTTTGGGATGAATTTAAGCTAGCTAGAAGTATAGGGTATTACAATATCTCCCCCTTGAGAACATTCTTCCTCGAATGAGACTGAGCAAGAGAGGAGAAAGATAAACTGACGTACATACTGAACATGAATGACTGAAACATAATTTAATGATTGACATGACTGATAACTGAATATATCATACTGAACACGTATATCTGATGTATATGTAACTGATTCATAAATGCATGGCTGAGTGTTCTGAGGAACTAAGTTTCTCATAATAAGAATACATATCTGATGCATGATTATATGATTGAACTGGTGCATGAATGCATGAATGAATATGCAATGGTATTTAATACCAAGTTTATAATGGAATTCTAACCATGAACTGTATACTAAGTTTGTAACTGAAATCTGAACATAAAAATGAAAAGCTTAAGGAGGACCTTTACCTTGAGCTAGATCTGAGTTAGCGGAGAAAATGGGAGGATACTTGGTACGCATGTCTGCTTCTGCTTCCCAAGTAGCTCCCTTAACAGACTGATTTTACCCAAGAACTTTGAGTAGAGTGACTTCTTTGTTCATCGATCTGCGAGTCTGATAGTCAATAATTTTGATTCGAATCTCTTTATTAGAGAGGCTGTTCTGAACATCTATGCTCTGAATAGAGACTAGAACTATTTGGTCACCTATGTACTTCTTGAGTAAATAGACATAGAATACTGGATGAGCTGAAGCTAGATTTGAATGTAATTCGAGCCCATAGGCTACCTTGCCCAAATGAATGAGAATTTTGAAGGGACCAACATATCAGGGACAGACGTTTCCCTTCTGGCCAAGTCTCTTCACTCCCTTCTTGAGAGAGATCTTTTGATATACATAGTCACCAATCTTAAACTTGAGATCCTTTTTGCACACGTTTTCATAAGACTTTTGTCAGCTCTGAGTAGCCTAGAGTATTTCTCTGATCAACTGGACCTTTTCTAAGGCATCGAATACTAAGTCAGGCCCAATAACTTAGGCCTCACTAACTTCAAAACAACCGACTGGAGATCTGCATCTCCTACCATAGAGGGCTTTGAATGGAGACATCCGAATACTGGAATGATAGCTGTTGTTGTATGCAAACTTAATCAAAGGCAAGTGGTCATCCCAGCTACCCTTGAAATCAATTGCACATACCCTTAGCATATCTTCTAAAGTCTAAATAGTCCTTTTTGCTTGGCCATATGTCTGGGGATGGAAGGCTATACTAAGATGAACTTGGTACCAAGAGCCTTTTGGAACACTTTCTATAAATAAGAGATGAACTAGGTACCTCTATCAGAGATAGTAGATAACGAAAAACCGAGTAATCTGTCTAACTCTCTGATGTAGACTTTGGCATAATCCTCGGCTAAATTAGAGGTATGGACTGGAAGAAAATGAGTTGACATGGTCATTTTGTCTATAATGACCTAGACTGAATCATGCTGGGGAAGAGTACGAGGCAACCCTGTTACAATGTCCATGTTTACTTCTTCCCACTTCTAAGTAGGAATACTGAACTCCTACATGGACCCACTCGGCTTCTGATGCTTTATCTAAACCTGCTGATATGTAGAGAACTTAGCCATAACCTCTGCGACATCTCTCTTCATCCCACTCCACCAATAGGTTTCCCATAAGTCGCGGTACATCTTAGTGGCTCCTTCATGAATCGAGCAGCGCACATCATGTGCTTCTGAAAGAATTCATTGCCTCAAGTCCTCTATACTTGGAACACACAGATGACCCTGATAACGCAGAACACCATCTCCCCTTTGGGAGAAAACCTCTACTTTCTGATCCTTGACTGAATTATTTAACTTGACTAGATTGGGATCTCAATCTTAGTTTTCATTCATCTTGAAAACTAGAGATGATTTTGAACTACTCTGAATCCATATATCACCCTCCTATGAATCGAACAAGCGAACACCTAGTCTGGCAAGCTGATGGACTTCCTAAGCTATCTTCTTCTTACTGTCCTCGACATGAGTAACACTACCCATAGACTGTCTTCTGAGAGCATCGACCACTATATTGGCGTTGCCCAGATGATAAAGGACACTCATGTCATAATCTTTTAATAGCTCTAACCACCTTCTCTGACAAATATTATGATCTTTCTGAGTAAAGATATACTAAAGGCTCTTATGATCTGTGAACACATCTACATGAACCCCGTATAGATAATGTCTCCAAATCTTCAAGGGAAAAACTACGGCTACTAACTTAAGATCATGAGTAGGATAATTCTTCTCATGAGATTTAAGCTGTTTGGAGGCGTAGGCTATTAACTTACCAAGATGCATTAGGACACAACCCTAACCTACTCTAGATACATCACAATACACCACGAACCTATCTAGACCATCTGGAACAGCTAAGACTGGAGCTGAGGTGAGGTGAGTCTTCAGCTCCTAAAAACTCTTATCTCAAGGATCTAACTACTGAAACTTGACTTTCTTCTGAGTCAATCTAGACATAGGGGATTCAATAGAATAAAATACCTTAACAAACTATCTATAATATCCTTCTAAGTACAAGAAACTCCTGATGTCTGATGGAGAGATAGGGCGAGTCTAGTTTCTAGCTGCTTCATTTTTTTGAGGATCTATTCTAATTCCATCAACGAAAATGATATAACCAAGGAATGATACTGACCTTATCCAAAACTCACACTTACTAAATTTGGCAAATAGATGATGATCTCTAAGGGTCTGAAGTACAATTCTGAGATGTTCTGCATGATAATTCTCACTGTGGGAATAGACCAGAATATCATCTATTTAGACTATGATGAACATATCCAAGTACTATTTGAACACTCGGTTTATCAAGTCCATGAAAGCTGCTAGGGCATTGGTAAGAACATAGAACATGACCGAGAATTCAAAGTGACCATACTGAGTATGGATGACTGTTTTTGGAATGTCACATTCTCTGACTTTGAGCTGATGATAGCCAGATCTGAGGTCTATCTTAGAGAAGTAATTGGTACCATAAAAATTTTCAAATAAGTCATCAATTATGGGAAGATGATACCTGTTCTTGACTGTGACTTTATTGAGCTGACGGTAATCAATGCACATTCTAAGAGAATCATCTTTGTTGTGCACGAATAAGACCGGTGCACCCCACGGGGAAACACTAGGCCTAATGAATCCCTTATCTAAGAGATCCTACAACTGCTCTTTCAATATTTTGAGTTTTGTTGGTGCCATTCTATATGGAAGAATAGATATAGGCTGAGTATCAGGAAAAAGATCAATGTCGAAGTCTATTTCCCTTTCGAGAGGAATTCCTGGAAGATCTATGGAAAAAACATCTGGATATTCATTCACGACTGGGATTGAATCAAGACTGGGTGTTTTAAAGCTAGTATCCTTAACTCGAACAAGATGATAGACACATTCTTTGGATATCATTTTCCTTGACCGATGGTAAGAAATAATTTGACCTCTAAAATCTAAAGTACTACCCCTCCACTCTAGGACAGGTTCATTCAGAAACTAAAATTGGACCACTCTATTTCTGCAGTCGACTGTGGCATAGTAGGAAAGAAGCCAATCCATGCCGAGTATGACATCAAAATTAGTCATCTCGAATTTGACTAAGTCTGCTAAAGTGACTTTCTAACATATCATAACCGGTTAGTTCCTGTATACCTGCCGGGCTATGATTGTTTTACCCACTGGGGCAGAGACTGAAAAGGGCTCTGCTAGAATTTTAGGACTGACTCCGAAATCAACTGCTATATAGGAAGTATAAAATAACAAAGAAGCTCCTGGATGTAGCAACACATAAATATGCACATAAAAGATCTGTAATGTACCAGTAACTACATCAGGAGAATTTTTCTAATTTTGTCAGGACTGGAGAGCATAAAGTCAATTTAGACATTGCCCACTAGTAGCGCTGGAGGTGGCACCCTACTGGTTTTGGTGATCGGTCTACGTTGAGAAATGGTTCTGCTGAACCTGAGGACCTGGCTGAGGATAGTCTCTGGATTTGTGGCCAGGCTTGCCACATCCAAAAAAAATACCACTTCTAGCTCTGCAAATACCCTGATGGTGGTTGCCACAAGTCTTGCAAAGAGGATAGGTGAGGGCACTGCTATCACTGCCCTAAGACTTAGAGCCTAGCACTCTATCTCTATTACCATCTCTAAATCTAGAAGCTGGAGCACTTGCTGAAGAAGGAGCTGGAACTGATGACTTTGGGAGAAACTGAGAACGGTTTCCTCTTTTTGATCTAGGCTGAGCAAAGTTGAAACTACTTGTCCTTTCTCTCTTATTCTTCTTCTCTCTTATCTTAATCTTTTTCTCCTCTATTTGCTGAGAATGAGTCATAAGCCTGGCTAAAGTCATGTCACTATTCAACATCGTAGACCTATACTCATTTACCATGCTATCATTCACCCCAGAAACAAACTTGCTCATCTTGGCCCTGCTGACTGCAACCATATAAGGGGCATATCTGGCTAATTGAGTATACTTATGAGAATAATATTTCACCATCATGTTTCCCTACCTGAAGTTGATAGATTCTAACACCTTAGCCTCTCTCAGCTCTTAGGAAAGAATCTATCTAAGAATGAGATGACAAGCTCCTCCCACTCAATAGGCTCTACATCATCTGGCCTTTCTGACTTCCACTGTTTAAAATAAGTGTGAGCAATATCCTACGACTGATATATATCTAGATCAGCATGATAGATAGCTGACACCTCCATGATGTTTGTAACCTTCTAAACCTGATCGATGAATTCCTAAGGGTCCTCTAACTTAAACCCAAGAAAGAATGAAGGATTTATTTGGGTAAAGTCTCGAATCCTGGCTATAGCTGAATTGGCCACTGGGTTGGATGGAATGATAGTTTTTTATTTATTCTGAGTAGCAACTAACTGATCAAGAGTAGTGAATGAAGCTTTGAACTCAGCATGAGAGACATGTTTACCCAAAGGATCTTCAGGCTGAGGGGATGACTGATTCTCATTTCTTTTATTAGGAGGCATGTTCTGTGGAAGAAAGGGAGAAACAAATTAGACTGAGAGATTGACTTTATATTATGATCACTGGCATGATATGAATACTTAAAGAAGGGAAACTGTTCCCAAAACATCTTATAAAATCCTGCACATAAATGTGGCGCGCAACACACCCATACATAAGACTCTACTAGATGTGGCTTTCAAAATTCCTAGGACTCTATTTAACCATAGGCTTTGATACCAATTTTGTAACGCCCTGAATCTTGTACCCAGAATGCCACACAGTGCTCATGACCCCCAAGGACCACATGCTAACCCATGACTGATATTTGTAACTGAACACTACATAACATACTATATAAATACGGAATAAAAGGCTGAAAAGCCATAAGGTACAAAAATCTAATAAAATATAACATCTATAGATATGGTATATCAATACCAAAACAACTAAAATAACTGTTTGAACATGCTAGTCTGAAAACCTCTAAACTGTCTGATGAAGGAGTTGATGGGACATGTCCCCAACTAACTCTAACAACTGAAATAAATTAATTAATGAGATAATTAAGTAATGGTAATGTCCTCGAAGGATGAGGACATATTGCTAACTCTGACTGCCGAGAATGAAATGCTACTGATGCTCTGGAGCTCATCCTTATGAACCTATGGTATAAAACATAATAGTGTAAATGCGTCAGTACGATTGATAGTACTGGTATGCATATTTGGTAGGCTGAATGCAAAGGGATCAAATGCATGAATAATGCTAACTGAATATATAACAAGAACGTGAGAATACATGCATAAATAAATGACTATAACTGAAATCATGATGATACTGACTACTAAGTTTGAATACTGCTAACATGAGTACTGATAACTGATACTGAGTGACTGTATCTACCCATCTAGGTTCTGATGGAACTAGCTGAGTTCTGTTCTATTCTGAGTTGACTGTATTTGACAACCCTGAATTTTATAGAACTATCTGAGTTCTATTACAAAGACTAAATGACTGTATCTGATAGGCTTGATCTGTAACTTAAATTGTGGGAAGTAGTCATATAACCAATATGCCCCAAATATCATAATATATCTGAGTTGGGGTCCAATCTGTAACTTCAATTGGAAGGGTGTCAATACTGTGCCACTGGTAAGGACAATCCGTGAGTAACTCGCATATAACACGCAACTCTAAAGAGAATGGTGGTAACCCTCATATAACAGGTTAATCCACCTTATAAACCCTCATATAATAGTCTATGATGTCTCAACCTACGCAGGCTATGTAGTTCTGGAACTCAAAGATTGGTTCTAAGAATCACACCCAAATATAACATGTGGGTTCCCATCCTTAGGTTTGCTCGTGCTAATTTCTACTCCCATCTGAATAGACACTGAACAAGATTAACTGAACTGACTGGATTGAGTTAACTGAATTTCTGTGGATGAACAGAATGCTATTGAGATCTGATAACTATTTGAGATTTCTAAGATTACTGGATTACTGATCTTTCCTGAGTCACATGACTGACTGAGTTCTATGGATCATGGCTTAACTGAGGATATCGTGAAAACATTACACTATCTCTAGGAACACAACTATATTTTTCAGGTATAAGTACCCCCCAAGGTTTGATGGAAAGAAACTGACAAAGCATGACTTTCTTGAATACATGACCAACATCAATAATCCATAGTATAATAAGTTAGAGATTTTGTGAAGTACAAGTTCTAAAGTACCACGAGGGCTACACATGTATCCATAATTCATTGACAAAGACATTTCATCAAACATTTGACATGCATAAACTTGTACATGAATAGGGATTTCATATTATCACACTAGTATAGCACTTTTTCTTCACATAGGCATTTAATCAAACACATGGGGAGCATACTTTGGTTATACCATCATCAATGCATCTAATTGTCATGGTTGCATAAATAAATTTGTAAAAACCCCACAACATCATGAACATGAATTTCAGTTAAACTTAAATCATGAACATTCTTAAATACACAAATATTGGATTTTGAAAAGAGATTCTTGAGTTTCATGGGTGTAAGGGACCCATGAATCAACACACGACATACCTTGATTGTGTGTTTCTTGAAGTCCTTGGACTTGAAGAACTTGAATCTCTTAGTTTCATAAAGAAGGATATAAATCTTGTTCTTGGAGATTATCTTTGAAAGAAAACTCTAATTTGATGTTGTAGATGGATAATGAACTTACGAGGCTTGATCTGATATTATTAGGTATTGGAAAGGATGGTAAAAGACCAAAAAGCCCTTTTTAAAAAGACTTAAAATAACTAAATGAAATATGCGACGCTGGTTGCGATAGTCCATTACTGGGTTGATAGTCTGTCGCTCCTGACCATCACACATGGGTAGAATAGGGATTCATTGCCTCAACTACGATGGCTTGGGCAACGGTCCGTAGGCTTGAGCCATCGCTCTTAGGAAGAATGTGGTCTCACTATCTCTCCTGCAACGGCTTGGGCGACAGTCCGTCATTAGCTTGACGGTTCGTCGACTCTCATCGTCGCACCTGGGCTGTTTTGACTGCTTTCTGTATTTTGGCGATAAATTTCTACCCTGCTACTTGATTTTGATGAAAGAGGTATCAATAGAAAGCTTATTCAATTCCCTACTCAACAAAAAGTGAAAATATTAGAAATTCTACGTGAATAAAAGTAAATTAATATTGAAAACAAGTCTTTGATATTTTTGGGACAAATTTAAGCTAGCTAGAAGTACGGGGTATTACAATATCCCCTCTTTGAGAACATTCGTCCTCGAATGTGATTAAGTGAGAGAGAAGAAAGATAAACTGACATATATACTGAACATGATTGACTGGAGCATGATTTCATGACTGACACGACTGATAACTGAATATATCATACTGAACACACACAACTGATGCATGTGTAACTGATTCATGAATGCATAACTGAGTGTTCTGAGGAACTAAGTTTCTCACAATGAGAATGCATATCTGATGCATGATTTTATAACTGAACTGGTATGCGAATCCATGACTAAATATGCAATGGTATTTAATACCAAGTTTATAATGGAATTCTGAGCATGAATTACATACCAAGTTTGTAACTGAAATTTGAACATAAAACTGAAAAGCTTAAGGAGGACCTTTACCTTGAGCTAGATCTAAGTTAGTGGAGAAAATGGGAAAATACTTGGTACTCATGTCTGCTTCTTCTTCCCAAGTAGCTCCCTCAATGGACTGATTTTACCCAAGAACTTTGAGTAGAGTGACTTCTTTGTTCATCAATCTGCGAGTCTGATAGTCAAGAAATTCGATCGAAATCTCTTTATTAAAGAGGCTGTTCTGAACATCGATGCTCTAAATAGGGTCTACAACTGCTGGGTGCAAAGAGACATGGAAGACTTGATGAACAGAGGCTAGATTTGAAGACAATTCAAGCCCATAGGCTACCTTGCCAAAACGACTAAGAACTTTGAAGGGATCGACATATCGGGGAATGATTTTTCCCTTCTTATCGAATCATTTCAATCCCTTCATGGGAGATATCTTTAGATAGATATAGTCACCAATATCAAACTTGATAGCTTTTTTGCGCATATCTACATAAGACTTCTATCGGTTCTGAGCAGCCCAAAGTCTTTCTCTGATCAACTAGACTTTTCTAAGGCATCAAATACTAAGTCAGGCCCTATAACTGAGGCCTCACTAACTTCAAACCAACCAACTGGAGATCTGCATCTCTTATCATAGAGGGCTTCGAATGGAGCCATCCACATACTGGAATGATAGCTGTTGTTGAATACAAAATCAAGCAATGGAAAGTGGTCATCCCAACTACCCTCAAAATCAATTGCACACGCCCTTAGCATATCTTCTAAAGTCTGAATGGTCCTCTCTGCTTGACCATCTATCTAAGGATAGAAGGCTGTATTGAGATTAATTTGGGTACCAAGACCCTTTTGGAATGCTTCCCAAAAATAAGAGATAAACTGGGCACCTTTATCTGAGATAGTAGATAACGAAACACCATGCAATCTGACCAACTCTCTGATGTAGAGTTTAGCGTAATCCTCATCTAAATAAGAGATATGGACTAGAATAAAATGACATGACTTGGTAATTCCTTCTACAATGACCCAGACTAAATCATGTTGGCGATGAGTACGAGGCAACCCTATTACAAAGTCCATGTTTACTTCTTCCCACTTCTAAGTAGGAATACTGAACTCCTGCATGGACCCACTAGGCTTCTGATTCTCTTTCTTAACCTATAGGTATGTAGAGAACTTATCCGCAAAATCTTCATCATCTCACTTCATCCCACTCCACCAATAGATTTACCATATGTCGCAGTATATCTTAGTGGCCCCTGGATAAATCGAGTAGTGTGCACCATGCACTTCTACTAGAATTCGTTGCCTTAAGTCCTTTACACCTGGAACACACAGATGACCCTGAAAATGCAGAACGCCATCTCCCCATTAGAAGAAAACCACTACTTTTTGATCTTTGACTAACACCTTTAACTTGACTAGACTGGAATCTCTATTTTGTTTTTCTTTTACCTCGAAAGCTAGAGATGATTCTGAACTAATCTGAATCCATATATCACCATCCACTAAATCTATTAAGCGAACACCTAGTCTAGAAAACTAATGGACTTCCTGAGCTATCTTCTTCTTACTGTCCTTGACATGAGTAACACTACCCATAGACAGTCTACTGAGAGCACTGGCCACTATATTGGACTTGCCCGAATGATAAAGGACACTCATGTCATAATCTTTCAAGAGCTCTAACCTTCTCTGACAAAGATTGAGATCTTTCTGAGAAAAGACATACTGAAGGCTCTTATGATCTGTGAACACATCTATATGAACCCCGTATAGATAATGCCTCTAAATTTTCAAGGCAAAAATTATGGCTGCTAACTCAAGATCATGAGTAGGATAATTCTTCTCATGAGGTTTAAGTTGTATGGAGGCGTAGGCTATGATCTTACCATATTGCATGAGGACAAAACCCAAAACTACTCTGTATGTATCATAATACACCGTGAACCCATCTGGATTATCTGGAAGAACTAAGACTGGAGCAAAGGTGAGTCGAGTCTTCTGCTCTTGAAAATTCTTCTCGCAAGGATCTAACCACTGAAACTTGACTTTCTTCTGAGTCAATCTAGACATAGGGGATGTAGTATAATAAAATACATTAAAAAATTATCTATAATAGCCAGCCAAGCCTAAGAAACTCCTGATGTCTGATGGAGAGACAGGGCAAGGCCAGTTTCTTATTGCTTTAATCTTTTGAGGATCTACTCTAATTCCATAACCAAAAATGATATGACGAAGGAATGCTACTGACCTTAGCCAAAACTCGCACTTACTGAATTTGGCAAATAACTAATGATCTCTAAGGGTTTGACGTACATTTTTGAGATGGTCTGCATAATCATGATCACTGCGAGAATAGACCAGAACATCATCTATGAAGACTATGAAAAACATATCCAAGTACTTCTTGAACACCCGGTTCATCAAGTCCATGAAAGCTGCTGGGGCATTGGTAAGACAAAAGGACATGACCAAGAATTCAAAGTGACCATATCGAGTATGGAAGGCCATTTTTGGAATGTCACATTCTCTGACTCTAAGCTGATGATAGCCTGATCTGAGGACTACCTTAGAGAAATAACTGGCACCCTGAAGTTGGACAAATAAGTCATTAATTCTGGGAAGAGGATACTTGTTCTTAACCATCACTTTATTGAGCTGGTGGTAATCAATGTACATTCTAAGAGAACCATCTTTCTTGTGCATAAATAAGGCTGGCGCACCCCACGGGAAAACATTGGGCCTGATGAATTCTTTATCTAAGAGATCCTTCAACTATTCTTTCAATTCTTTGAGTTCCTTTGGTTCCATTCTATAGGGAGGAATAGAGATAGGCTGAGTATCTAGAAGAAGATAAATGTCAAAGTCTATTTTCCTTTCGAGAGAAATTCCATGAAGATCTTTGGAAAAAACATCTAGATATTCATTCACGACTGGGACTGAATCAAGACTGGGATTTTCAGAACTAGTGTCCTTAACTCAAATAAGATGATAGACACATCCTTTAGATATTATTTTTCTTTCCCGAAGGTAGGAAACAAGCTGACCTCTGAAAGCTAAAGTAATACCCCTCCAATCTAGGATAGGTTCATTCAGAAATTGTAATTGGACCACTCTATTTCTGCATTTGACTGTGGCATAGCAGGAAAGAAAAAAATCCATACTAAAAATGACATCAAAAACAGTCATCTCTACTTTGACTAAGTCTGCTAAAGTGACTTTCTAACATATCATAACCGGCCAGTTCTTGTATACCCACCGGGCTATAATGGTTTTACCCTGGGTAGAGACTGAAAAGGGCTCTACTAGAATTTTAGGACTAACTCCAAAATCAACTGCTATATAGGGAGTAACAAAAGACAAAGAAGCTCTTGGATATAGCAAAATGTAAACATGTACATAAAAGACCTGTAACATACCAGTAACTACATCAGGAGAATTTTCCTGATCTTGCCGAGAGTGAAGAGCATAAAGTTGATTTGGGCGTCACCTACTAGTAGAACTAGAGGTGGCACCCTACTAGTTTGGGCGACTGGACTGAGCTGAGGAATGACTCTACTGACCCTGAGGACCTGGCTGAGGATAGTTTCTAACTTTGTGTCCTGGCTTGCCACATCTGAAACAAATACCACTGCCAGCTTTACAAATACCTTAATAGTGTTTGCCATAAGTCTAGAAAAGAGGAAAGGTATGGGCACTGCTAATACTGCCCTAAGACTTAGATCCTGGCGCTCTATCTCTATTACTATCTTTAAATCTAGGAGATAGAGCACTAGCTGAAGAAGAAACTGGAACTGATTACTTAGGATGAAACTGAGAACGATTTCCTCCTTCTGATTTGGGCTGAGCAAAGTTTAAACTACCTGTCCTTTCTATCTTATTCTGCTTCTTCCTTATCTTAATTTTTTGCTACTCTATCTGATGAGCATGATTCATAAGCCAGGCTAAAGTTATGTCACTATTCAACATCGCAGACCTGAACTCTTTTACCACACTATCATTCACCCCAGAAACAAACTTAGTCATCTTGGCCCTGCTGTCTGCAACCAAATGAGGGGCATATCTGGCTAATTGAGTAAACTTAAGAGAATACTCTTTCACCATTATGTTGCCCTGCCTGAGGTTGATAAATTCTAACACCTTAGCCTCTTTCAGCTCTTGGGGAAAGAATCTATCTAAGAATGCAGTGACAATCTCCTCCCACTCAGTAGGCCCTACATCATCTGGCCTTTTTGACTTTTACTATTTAAACCAAGTCTGAGCAACATCCTGCAACTGATATACATCTAGCTCAGTACTCTCAACAGCTAATATCCCCACGATGTCTGTAACCTTCTGAACCTGATCGATGAATTCCTGAGGGTCCTCATTTGACTTAGACCTGAGAAAGGATGGAGGATTCATTTGGGTGAAGTCCCGAATACTGGGTTGGTCTAAACAATCACTGGTCATTCATTCTAAGCAGCAACTAACTGAGTAAGAATAGTGAATCCAACTTTAAACTCTACGTGAGATACATGTTCTCCCAAAGGATCTCCGGGCGAAGGGGATGGTTGATTCCTATTTCTTCTTTTAGGAGGCATGTTCTATAGAAAAAATGGAGAAACGGATTAGACTAAGAGATTGAATTGAGATTATGCTCACTAGCATGCCATGAATATTGAAAGAAGGGAAACTATTCCTAAAACATCTTATACCTTCTTGCACATTAATGTGGCGCGCAACACACCCATGCACAAGACCCTACTAGATTTGGTTTTCAGACTTCTTAGGACTCTATTGAACCTTAGGCTCTGATACCAAATTTGTAATGCCCCAAATCTGGTACCCGAAATTCCATACGGTTCTCATGAACCCAAAGGAGCACAAGCTAATCCATGACTAATATCTATAACTGAGCACTGCATAACATACTGTATAAAGATAGAATAAAAGGCTGAAAAGCCATAAGGTTCGAAAATATGATAAAACATAACATTCAGAGATATGGTATATCAATACCAAAACAACTGAAATAACTATCTGAACATGCTAGTCTGAAAACCTCTAAACTTTCTGAATAAGGAGTTGATGGGATATGTCCCCAACTAACTCCAACATTGAAATAAATTAATTAATAAGATAATAAAGTAATGGCCATATCCTCGAAGGATGAGGACTTACTGCTAACTCTGACTGTCGAGACTGGAATGCTACTGATGCTTTGAATCTCGTGCTTCTGAACCTATGATATAAAACACCATAGCGCAAATGCTTCAGTACGATTGAATGTACTAGTATGGATGTGAGGTAGGCTGAATGTAGAGGGTTTAAATGCAAGAACAATGCTAACTGAATATATAACAGGAACGTGAGAATACATGCATAAATAAATAACTGTAACTAAATTCATGATAATAATGGCTACTGAGTCTGAATACTACTAACATGAGCACTGACAACTGATATTGAACGACTGTATCTGGTAGTCTAGGTTTTGATAGAACTAGCTGAGTTTCGTTCTATTCACAATTGACTACATCTAATAGCCCTAAATTTTGAAGAACTATCTGAGTTATATTACTGAGACTAAATGACTGTATCTGATAGTCCTGATCTGTAACTAAAACTGTGGGAAGTAGTCATCTAACTGACATGCCCCAAATATCACAATATAGTTGAGTTGGGGTCCAATCTATAACCCTAATTGGAAGGGTGTCAATATTGCGCCACTAGTAAGGACAATCTGTGAGTAACCCTCATATAACATGATACTCTAGTGAGAACGGTGGGAACCCTCATATAACAGGTTAAGCCACCTTATCTACCCTCATATAATAGGCTATGATGTCTCAACCCACACTGGCTATGTAGTTCTGGAATGTAAGGATTGCTTCTAACAATCACACCCTCATATAACAGGTGGGTTCCCATCCTTGGGTTCGCTCGGTGCTAATTTCTACTCCCATCTTAATAGAAACTGAACATGATTAACTGAACTGACTGGACTGAGTTAACTGAATTTTTGTGAACTGACAGAATGCTACTGAGATTTGATAACTGTCTGAGATTTCTAAGATTACTGTATTACTGAGCTTTCCTAAGTCACATGACTGACTGAGTTCTATGGATCATGGCTTGACTGAGGATACATGAAAACATGACACTGGATTTAGGCACATAACTATATTTTTTGGGTACAAGTACCCCAAGACCCGATGGAAAGAAACTGACAAAGCGTGAATTTCTTTAATACATGACCAACATCAACAATCTATAATATAATAAGTTGGAGATTTCGTGAAGTACAAGTTCTAAAGTACCACAAGGGCTACACATGTATCCATAATTCACTGACTAAGGCATTTCATCAAACATTTGACATGCATAAACTTGTACATGAATGGGATTTCATATTATCACACTAGTATGACACTTTTCCTTCATATAGGCATTTAATTAAACATATGGGGAGCATACTTTGGTTATACCATCATCAATGTATCGAATTGTCATGGTTGCATAAATAAATTTGTAAATTAGAAGAGTTTATGATGATTATTATGCAAATCATCATATACTAGGGTCAATAATTGGAATATGTAATTTAAAACGTGAATCAAAATCTAACAACATCATGAACATGAATTTCAGTTCAACTTAAATCATGAACATTCTTAAATACACAAATCTTGGATTTTGAAAAAAGATTCTTGAGCTTCATGGGTGAAAGAGACCCATGAATCAACACATGACATACATTGATTGTGAGTTTCTTGAAGTCTTTGGACTTGAAGAACTTAAATCTCTTAGTTTTTTGAAGAAGGATTTGGATCTTGTTCTTGGGAATTATCTTTGAGAGAAAACCCTAATTTGATGTTGTAGATGGATGATGAACTTATGAGACTTGATCTAATATTATTAGGTATTAGAAAGGGTGGTAAAAGACCAAAAGTCTCTTTTTAAAAATGACTTAAAATAACTGAACGAAATATGCGATGGTGGGTACGACGATCCATCGCTGGGTCGATGGTCTGTCGGACCTGACCGTCGCACCTAGGGAAAATAGGGGTTCACTGCCTCAAATACGACGGCTTGGGTGATGGTCCATCGCCAGCTCGATGGTCCGTTAGCCTAAGCCATCACTCTTAGGTAGAATGTGGTCTTACTGTCTCCACTGCGATGACTTGGACGATGGTCCATCGCTAGCTCGACAATCCATCGACTCTTTCCGTCGTACCTGGGTAGTTTTGACTGCTTTCTATATTTTGGCCATAACTTTCTACCTCGATACCGGATTTTGAAGAAATGAGTATCGATGGAAAGTTTATTCAATTTCTAACTAAAAAAAAGTGAATATCCTAGAAATTCAACGTGTATAAAAGTGGATTCATCTTTAAAACAAGTCTTTGACATTTTTGGGATGAATTAAGCTAGGTAGAAGTACGAGGTATTACAATATCTCCCCCTTGAGAACATTCATCCTCAAATGAGACTGAACGAGAGAGGAGAAATATAAACTGACGTATATACTGAACATGAATAACAGGAACATTATTTCATGACTGACATGACTGATAACTGAATATGTCATACTGAACACGTAATTTGATGCATGTGTAACTAATTCATAAATGCATGACTGAGTGTTCTGAGGAACTAAGTTTCTCACAATAAGAATGCATATCTGATGCATGATTATATGAATGAACTGGTGCATGAATGCATGACTGAATATGCAATGGTATTTGATACCAAGTTTATAATGGAATTGTAAGCATGAACTGTATACCAAGTTTGTAACTAAAATCTGAACATGAAACTAAAAAGCTTAAGGAGGACTTTTACCTTGAGCCAGATCTGAGTTAGCGAAGAAAAAGGGAGGATACTTGGTACACATGTTTGCTTCTGCTTCCCAAGGAGCTCCCTCAATGGACTGATTTCGCCCAAGAAATTTGAATTGAGTGGCTTATTTATTCCTCAGTTTACGAGTCTGATAGTCAAGAATTTAGACCGGAGTCTCTTTATAAGAGAGGTTGTTCTGAACATCTATGCTCTGAATAGGGACTACAACTGCTGGGGCACCTATGCACTTCTTGAGCAAAGAGACATGGAAGACTGGATAAACTGAGCTAGATCTTATGGAAATTTGAGCCCATAGGCTACCTTTCCAAAACGACTGAGAATGTTGAAGGGATCGATATATCGGGGACTAAGCTTTCCCTTCTTGCCGAATATCTTCACTCCCTTCATGGGAGAGATATTTAGATATATATAGTCTCCAATCTCGAATTTGAGATCCTTTCTGTGCACATCTGCATAAGACTTCTGTCGGCTCTGGGCAGCCTGAAGTCTTTCTTTGATCAATTGGAATTTTTCTAAGGCATCAAATACTAAGTCATCCCCTATAACTAAGGCCTCACTAACTTCGAACCAATTGACTGGTGATTTAAATATCCTACCATAAAGGGCTTTGAATGGAGCCATCCGAATACTGGAATAATAGTTGTTGTTGTTTACAAACTCAATCCAAGGCAAGTGGTCATCCCAACTACCCTCAAAATCTATTGCACATACCCTTAGCATATCTGCTAAAGTCCAATGGTACTTTATACTTGACCATCTGTCTGAGAATGAAAGGTTGTACTGAGATGAACTTGGGTACCTATACCCTTTTGGAATGCTTTCTATAAATGAGAGATAAACTGGGTAACTCTGTTTGAGATAGTATATAACGAAACACTGTGCAATCTGACCAACTCTCTGATGTAGAGTTTGGCTTAATCCTCGGCTGAATAAGAGGTATGGACTAGAAAAAAATGAGTTGCCTTGGTCATTCTGTCTGTAATGAGCCATACCGAATCATGCTAGTGATGAGTACGAGGAAACCCCGTTACAAAGTCCATGCTCACTTCTTCCCACTTCTAAGTAGGAATACTGAAATCCTGCATGGAACCACTAGGTTTTTGATGCTCTATCTTAACCTGCTGACATATAGAGCACTTAGCCACAAACTTTATGATACATCTCTTCATCCCACTCCACCAATAGATTTATTGCAAGTCGTGATACATCTTAGTGGCCCCTGGATGAATCGAATAGCATGCACCATACGCTTCTGCAAGAATTTGTTTCCTCAAGTCCTCTACTCCTGGAACACACAGACGACCCTGATAACGCAGAACACCATCTCCCCCTTAGGAGAAAACCTCTACTTTATGATCATTGACTGACTCCTTTAACTTGACTAGACTGAGATCTCTATCTTGCTTTTCTTTTACCTCAGAAACTAGAGATGATTTTGAACTACTCTGAATCCATATATCACCCTCCTCTGAATTGACTATGTGAACTCCTGGTCTGGTAAGCTGATGGATATCCTGAGGTAGCTTCTTCTTACTTTCCTTGACATGAGTAGCACTACCCATAGACAGTCTACTGAGAGCATCGGCCACTATATTGGCGTTACCTGGAAGATAAAGGACACTCATGTCATAGTTTTTCAAGAGATCTAACCACCTTCTCTGACAAAGATTGAGATCTTTTTGAGAAAAGACATACTAAAGGCTCTTATGATCTGTAAACACATCTACATGAACCCCGTATAGATAATACCTCCAAATCTTCAAGGCAAAAACTACGGCTGCTAACTCAAGATCATGATTAGGATAACTCTTCTCATGAGGTTTAATCTATCTGGAGGCGTAGGCTATGACCTTACTATGCTACATGAGGACACAACCCAAACCTACTCTGGATGCATCATAATACACCACAAACCCATCTGGACTATCTAGAAGTGCTAAGACTGGAGCTGAGGTAAGTCGAGTCTTCATCTCCTGAAAAATCTTCTCGCAAGGATCTGACCACTAAAACTTGAATTTCTTCTGAGTCAATCTAGACATAGGGGATGCAATAGAAGAAAATCTCTCAACAAATCGTCTGTAATAGCCAGCCAAGCCCAAGAAACTCCTGATGTCTGATGGAGAGACAGATTGAGGCTAGTTTCTTACTGCTTTGATCTTTTGAGGATCTACTCTAATGCCATCACCAGAAATGATATGACCAAGTAATGCTACTGACCTTAGCCAAAACTCATACTTATTGAATTTGATGAACAACTGATGATCTCTGAGGGTATGAAGTACAATTTTGAGATGGTCTGCATGATCATGCTCACTGCGGGAATAGACTAGAATATCATATATGAAGACTATGACGAACATGTCCAAGTACTGCTTGAGTACCTGATTCATCAAGTCCATGAAAACTTCTGGGGCATTGGTAAGACCAAAGGACATAACAAAGAATTCAAAGTGACCATACCAATTTAGGAAGGCTATTTTGGGAATGTCATATTCTCTGACTCTGAGCTGATGATAGCCAGATCTGAGGTCTATCTTAGAGAAATAACTGGCACCCTGAAGTTGGTCAAATAAGTCATTAATTCTAGGAAGAGAATATTTGTTCTTGATCGTGACTTTATTGAGCTGACGGTAATCAATGCACATTCTGAGAGAACTATCTTTCTTGTGCACGTATAAGACTGGTGCACCCCACGGGGAAACACTGGGCCTGATGAATCCCTTATATAAGAGATCCTTCAACTGCTCTTTCAATTCTTTGAGTTCTACTGGTGCCATTCTGTATGGCGGAAAAGAGATAGGATGGGTATTTGGAAGAAGATCAATGCCGAATTCTATTTGGAAAACTTGGTATAAAACTTCTCATCATGTAATTTCTGAAGTACAATCCTTAAATGCTTCACGTAATCAACATCATTCTTAGAATAATACAAGATGTCATTTTTAAATAAAATCACAAAAGAGTCAAGATAGATTGAAATACCTATTTCATCAACCCCATGAATTTTTCAGGGACATTGACCAACCCAAAATACATGACCAAAAACTCATAATGACCATAACAAGTTCGAAAAAAATCTTTGATACATCGGAAGCTCTAATCTTCAACTAGTGATACGTAGATCTTAAATCAATCTAAAAAACACCAAAGCACCCTGAAGTTGGTTAAAAAGATCATCAATATGAGGAAGAGGATACTAATTATTAACCATCACTTTGATCAACTACTTATAATCAATACACATATAAATAGAACTATTCATTTTATTCACAAATAAGACTAGGAACCCCAAAAAGATCTCTAGGTCTAGTGAACACCTTACTCAAAATATTGTGTAACTATTTCTTCAATTAATTCAACTTAACCAAGGCCATCCTATTGGGAGGAATTTTAATGGGATTAGTGCATGACTCTACATTAGAAGTAAAATCAATATCAAGATATATCTGGAAAATTCATAGGAAACACATCTATGAACTTATGAATAATCTAAATAGAATCCATAAGAGGTGTTGAGGCAACACTAGTATCACGATAAGATAAATAAGACAAACATCCTTTTTCTACCATGTGACGAGCACATAGAAAAGATATAACACATTATAGACTTGAACTGAGCATACCCTTTCAAGCTAACCTTGGCATACCTGACGTAGATGAGGTTCATGGTCTTGACATAATAGGATAAGATAGAACGATAAGGATCTAGCAAATCTATACCTCAAATAACATCAAAATCAACCAAATTTAGGATTATCAAGTTTAGCCAAGTCTAATGACCTACAAAGGTAACCACACAAGATCGGTACACCTGATACACAATCGAAGAATCTACTATAGGGGTAGAAAACATAAAAACGAATGGAAAGGGGCTCATATGCAATATCAATCCATAAGAAATATATGTAGACACATAGAAGAATGTAGGGTCAAATAATATAAAAGTAGATCTATAACATACTAGATACATAAGCCTTTGTCACTTTCTCTTAGCATAGCATAACACTGGACAGATCAACTCCCAAGATGAGTACACATGCAACCATATTTATGATTTCACCTACCTCTACTTCTAGGAAATCTAGCATCACTAGCACCACTCTTACCACTCTATGAACTACCTCTTACTACAGATATAAGAGTAGGGCAAAACTGAAGCTGAAAATCTTGTTGAGTAGGTCCATACACACATGTTGAGGGTAATCTATGGCCATATGGACAAAATCATCACACAAAATATACCTGATGGCCTGACTTATTCTAAAAAGGTGCGAATGATCTAGAACGACCACCCTAGCCTAAAGAACCAATCCTAGAGCCTCTACTATCATGACCTAATACCTGGTTATTAGAAGTCACAGAACTTGAAAGTCTACCATCTAATCCCTGTAATATGGCTTGAAACATCATACCATGATAAAGATGAGAACCTTAATAGTGAAATCTCTTTCTTGGGAAGTGTGTCTACTAAACTGACCATGATGATGCTCTTTCTTGGTGTCTTCCTAAGTATCCTGGATAATATACTTGATCATCTTGGCATACTTAATAAACTCTAGAAAGAATCCCCTGAAACTTCCATCTAGGATGTAGTCAATTGATATGTACCATCTAACTCCTTCACAAACTTTAGAATTCTCTCAGACTCGGTGAAGATGCTACCGACAAATATCTAGATAAGGAGTGAAAACATGTATCATACTTAAAAATAGACATAAATCCCTACTCTAAGTGATCAAACTGATCCCTTATCTGGTCTACCAATCAATAAGGCAAACCTCTCTAAGAAGGCCTCAGAAAACTGAGTCCAAGTTATAGCAAGCGAACCTAAAGACCTATAATTAGCAGTTGACCTTGTTAAAATCCTGGGGGTTGCACCATATAGTGAGGGACCAGGTCCCTCAAAATTAAACATAGGCAATGAACAATAATTTACTAGGAACACAAAATAATGCAGGAAACTTAAATAACATAAAATCTAACATGGAAACCCCCTTGCTCAAAGAAGGAAAAACCACAGCTTGCCCTCACAAACAATTAAAAGTTCACTATAATCAACCTATTGATTACGGGCTCAAACTTGAACCTAACTCTAGGATCCTCCTGCTTTTAGTAACTCTATTACAATTATACCTTGACAACTTTGTCAAGACTCCCTCAACACTAATTAACTCTAATCAGTAGCAAACTTAGGCAACTCTACCTAAGCATTCTCAAAGAAAAAATAAGACATCATTACTATTATATATTTATTAATTTAGTTAAAATCCATGATTTACTCAAGAACACTCTCTATTTCAGTACATAAGAAATAAGAACTTGAGCAATGTTGAAATTGAGTTTTTCCCTTTCTTTCACTCTTTAGCTTTTCGTGTTTGCAAAAACCACTTGATAAAGAAACATCCTTTTACTTTATAGTTTTGTGATTATTAGGGTTGAAATACAATTAGACCTGGTGTACTTAATAGTACAAATAGCACCTGCGAAGTTTGTTACACAAGAGGACAAAACTATGTAGATGCATGCCAGCTGTACTATACCCTTGAACATCCAGGGACCTAGTGCCTTATAGTCAGTTGATTGTCATCAAAATAAGATGCATTAGTTTTCACCCTTTTGATGATGTAAAACAAATCACAGAGTTTTGAGCATCAATACATTTTCATCATATTCAATCAGTGTGATTACCACTACTAAAGATGAATCTCCACCCCATCACGTAACTTCAAGCTTCTATCATTATAAAACTTAGGGACATGGTCCCTTGTGGTAGCAAAAAATCAACTCATTTTCTTTCCTTTGTTATTATGCCTTATCGTACTTCCCTTTATCAATATTCACCATTATTTCTTCCCCCTATTAATATGTCGTACTTATCTGGTACCTTAACACATGAACACACATACCTGGTCCTTACATATGAATTCTGTATTACCTTTTTAGAATCATTAAAAAGTGAAAACAACAAAACAAAAGTAAAGATAAGTGCATGTTAGTTAACTTATGGCCACAAGAGGAACACTTACATGAAAAATAGTTTGCAAAATAAAGGAACAAAGGTAACATAAAAAATAGGATTCATTCATACATAAAAGTTAGTACCGGTACAATAAGCTAAACTAATTAACAAAAAACAACTGTATTTAAAAGCCAACATGAGAATCAGGATATAAAACTGACACAGGGTTGATAAGGGAATAAAGACAACAAGTTTCAGGTAGAGGGAGCCTTAGGGGAAAAGGACTTATGAAGCATTTCCATTCTTATATTTTCGGCACCATGGGCATCCAACAACTGTTTGGTGAGGACCTTCACTTTAGAGTTCAATCCTTGAACCTCACCAGTCAGTTCTATAATTTTGTCCTAGAGTTGTGCATTTTTAGCTACAAGTTCATCAGTCGCACCAGGTCCTTCAGAAGATAACTTCTAATTCTACAACTTCAGGTGCACTATCTCAGCGTCTTTGGAAACCAACTTGATCCTTAACTCCTCCATTTACTTTCCTAACCTTTTTAAGCAACTAGAACTCAGATACTTGATACACTGATCCATCTTTGCCCTATATGCATTCATTCTCCACAAGACTTATCAGACTGAACGTCTACTTGGATATTCTAGGAGTTCCCTTAGTCTTATCCACACCATAATGTTCAAACACCTTGTTCAAGAGATATCCATATGGAATTCCATGTTTTCTTTTATTTTCATGAAGTACTTTATGCATATTCTCTATCATTAGAGTAAGAAAACTTATTAGTTCAAACTTGCTCAAGCATTCAATCAAAAATAGGTCAATATTAGAATAATTGTTCTTTTTTAGTTCATCAAAAATCTTTCCTAATAATTCTTCATCCATATTTATAGGCTTTCCTTACACCTGGGCTTTTAGAGTTAGTCCATCTTCTGAGAAATCTATAGAATAATAGAATTCTCTAACTTTTTCAAAATCCACTGGTGTTGCTTTCTCAAATAGATGTAGCCATCCTTGGTTCCTGACATACTCAACCAACTATAAAATTCTAGGATCAAAAACTCTTCCTGACAAAACCTTCTATGTTCATAGGTTCCCGATCCTTCTTTCTCTAGACATGTCTATCTTTTCTTCTTTTTTCTTCTTTTGGGATCACAATTGAATCTATGTTCTCCCCTTTTTTAACCTCTACAACTTTAATATTTTCTTTCTCCCTGTACTAGAATAAATTTCTTGATCCTTCTTCTTTTCATGGTTGAAGTCTTGTTAGCCTTTATGGCATCTTTTAAAATTTTCTTTTTAGATCCTCTTGTACAATAAGATCTAGTAACTTTTATCTCAGAGTCTACCATTTTATCCTTACCCATACTTCCCCTTAGTTTCTTTACCAACTATCTCAAAGGAAATTTATCTACATCCTCCTCATTGAGAGGTAATAATATATCTTTTCCCTTATTCACTTTATCTTTATTATCTACTTCATGTTTTTCTCTATCAACTAAGGTTTCCTTGGTGTCCTATGCAAGTAGAAGTAAATTCAGCTATCCAATTCTCACTATAGTAAATATCATCCCATTTTACTGAAAATTCTTCACCAAATAACTGAGAAAAAATAGGGTTTGAATCTGAGGGTGTAGAAGAATTGGGTGCTTATCGCATTTTTGATGTTTTAAATTTTTTGGATTTTTCAGATGAACTAGGGAACTTGAAATTTTTTAGGTAATTTTGAATTTCCTGGAGAATAGGGAGTTTTAGGTTGAGAAATTTGTTGTTCTATTAGTGACCTAAAACCTTTTTTTGGATTCTCTATCATAATTAGCTGAGCATGAATTGCTAAGGTTAGTATCTATCATGATTGGGTGTATCAAGAGGTTGACTTGGCAAACATCGAGGGGATTGGTCGTGGAACGAAGAGGTTAAGTAAAAGGTAGAGTCTAAGAAAGTGACTTAAGATAAATTGGATGAGACCAAGGAAGATAAGGAGAGAAAGACGAATAAGAAGAAGTATAAGGTATTAAGAAGAGAGGCTAAGTAAGTGGTTACGATGGCTAAGACAATAAATTTTAAGATCTTGTATGTGGCTTTAAAGAAGAAAGGCGGGGATAAGAGGTTTTATAGTCTTTCCAAGGACAGGGAGCGGAGGGCTCATGACTTTTACCAAGTGAAGTGCATCAAAGAAGAGGATGGTATAGTATTGGTTGAGATTACCTTATTAGGAAGAGGTAGCAGTCCTATTTTCATAAACTTTTAAATGATGAGGGGGAAAAAGGTATCATATTGGGGGACTTGGAGAATTCTAAAAAGTGTCACGATTATGGTTATTATAGACGTATCAAGGTTAAGGAGGTCAAAGTGGATATTCATAGGATGTGTCGGGGTGGGCAATGGGGCCAGATGAGATTCTAATGGATTTTTAGAAGAGCACTAGGGTGGTAGGTTTGGAGTGGTTAAGAAGGTTGTTTAATATCATTTTTAGGGCAGTGAAGATGCCAAAATATGGAGGTAGTGTACGATGATTCTATTATATAATAATAAGGGAGACATCTAGAGTTGCAACAACTATAGAGGTATCAAGTTTTTGAGTCATACTATGAAGGTTTGGGAAAGGGTAGTAGAGTTGAGGCTAAGAAGGATCATGAATATCTTTGAGAATTAGTTTAATTTTATGCTAGGTTGCTCGACTACTGAGGCCACTCATCTTGTGAGGATATTAGTAAAGCAATTTTGGGAGAGGAAGTAGGACTTATACATGTTGTTTATTAACCTTGAGAAGACATATGATAGAGTTCCCAGAGAGATTCTATGAAGGTGCTTGGATGCTAGAGGGGTGCCCGTGGCATAAAATAGGCCTATTCAGGACATTTATGATGGATCAAAGACTCATGTGAGGACGTTAGGTAGAGATTCAGAGCACTTTTAGGTTTTGTAGGATTGCACTAGGGATCGACTCTTAGCCCTTTTTATTTGCCTTGGTGATGCATGTTTTGACATGACATATTAAAGGAAAGGTCCTTGGGTGTATATTATTTATGGATAAAGTGGCACTAATTGATGAGACTCATATATAAGTTAATGATAAGTTAGAGATTTGGAGATAGATGCTTGAGTTTAAAGGATTTTGGTTAAGCAGAACCAAGACAGAGTACTTGGAGTATAAGTTTAGTGATATGTTGCAGGAGGATGATGTGATTTTGAAGATGGACTCTTAGGCTACTCAAAAGATAGAGAGTTTTAAGTATTTGGGGTCTATGATTCAAGTCAATGGTGAGATTGACGAGGATATCATGCATCATATTGTGGTAGGGTGGTTGACATAGAGGCTCACTTTGGGAGTTTTATGTGATAATAAGATGTCCCTAAAGCTTAAAGGTAAGTTTTACAGAGAGAAAGTTCGATCGACTATGCTATATAGAGCAGAGTGTTGGCCTGTTAAAAACTCCTACATCTAAAAGTTGAAGGTGGCAGAGATAAGGATATTGCAATGAATATTTATATATACCAGGAAAGATAGGTTGAGGAATGATATTAATCAAGATAATATGGGAGTGGCTTCAATAGAGGACAAGATGCGAGAAGTGAGGTTACATTGGTCCGGGTATGTTATGTGAAAGGGATCTGATGCTCCAGTACGGAGGTATGAGACACTGGCTATTGATGGTTTTAAGTGGGGTAGAGGTAGGCCAAAGAAATATTAGAGATAAGTAATTAGGCATGATATGGAGCTGCTATAACTTACGAAAGACATGACCCTTAATAGAAAAGTATGGAGGATGCAAATTCGGGTAGAGGGTTAGGGGGTGGGAGTACGTCGGTAACAGTAAGGGAGATATCTTTATTTGTTCCTGAAGTGTTTTGTTTGTGGTGTTAAGTGATATCTATGATTTTGGATAGATAGTTTTTAGTATTATCTTATGGATGCAGTATTATCTTATGGATAACAATTTTTGTTTATTTTGCATACTGTACTAGTTTATATGCATTTATGTTTTATGTTTTTTATACTGTAATTGGCCCTAAGTAGGGGGTTTATTGGAAATAACCTCTCTACTTCACCTGAGGTAGTGGTATGGTTTGCGTACACTCTACCCTTCCCAAATTTCACTATGTGGGAATACACTGGGTATGTTGTTATTATAAGGAGGGTTCAATGGAGACTAACTCGATTGCGGGTTCTTGACTTTCTTAGGAAGATTCTATCAAAAGAATTGACTCTGGTTTTTGTTGGGGACTCAAACTGATGTTTTCCCTAGTTTTGATTTCTAAAGAATTAAGGTGTTCAAATTGGGAATGTTCAGTTTGATTTTTGTGAGTTTTATCTACTTTGGGATTTTTAACTAGATTTAAGGATGTAGGAATATCAGACATTTGGTTTTGTGAGTCAAAGAGAGTGAGAGGTACCAGTTTGGTTTAGAGAAGGGAATTGATTAAGAGTAATGAGTTGAGACTAAGAATAAGAAATAGCCCGATTTAGCAATTTGAAGAGGTGACCATTTTCATTAAAAGATGTTCATTTTTGAAATGACATGTATAAACTTAATAAGTGTGACTCATCATTTTGTAAGAAGGAACTAAATGCTTATTGCAGAAAAGGAAATAGTAAACAATATTTTACGATTATTAGAGCATCCTGTATAGGTACTAACCTAAGATGTGAATAGGTCCCACTCCTTTGGGTGAATCTTCAAATTTGTGCCTGTCATATTTTTCTACTTCCTATGACATACCCATGGGTATATACCTGCAAGGGTATAGTACTGAGTTAGACTCACATACACCTATTTAACCAAGGATACCTGCCTCCTTATCCTACCCAGATTTAAGGAGAGATACTGATTCACATATTATAATACTGCTGAAGCTTACTCTTTTGAGATGGATTTCCTAGAGACCAGGTCTCTGAGAATTTAAATCCTTCTTATCTGCATCTTTTAGACTTTTCCTATCATTTTTAGCATCAACAACCCTTTATATGTGCTTCAATAGTTTTTTCTTGTCTTGTAAATTTTAGCTATATTCAACAGTGGACCAGGTTCTTTAAAATCAACTATTTCAAATTGAGACACTTCCACTTGAAGTGTATTGAGAGAGATAATCCAGTCAGACCTTCAAAAATTAAGCTTTGGACACATACTTCCAATAACCTATTCCTGAATGCAATCCCTTTTCTCATACCTGGAACCATGATCACTTGTTGGATTGTGGAACCTACTTGAGTTTGAGTTCCCATTAGGAGGACAATGGTCTAATCAATTCCTTCTTGGCCCATCTTGGTAGTGACTGATTCATCTTCACAATTTCTAGAGGTT
Organism: Capsicum baccatum var. pendulum; assembly: GCA_030864225.1. NCBI lineage: Eukaryota > Viridiplantae > Streptophyta > Magnoliopsida > Solanales > Solanaceae > Capsicum > Capsicum baccatum. The sequence goes on from CM061561.1 coordinate 198,554,128, forward strand.
TGAAACCCTTAGGATTTGATTTCCCTTGCTGAACAAATCTTAAACCATCCATCTTAGCTCTAATCTAACTTTGGCAATTTTCCTTAGAGTGCCCATCTTTTCCACAGTGAGTGCATAGGAGTTTGATCCCTTTATTTCTAACATTATTGAAAGTCATTCGTTAAGATCCATCAACTTGAAATTCAACTAGACATGCCATGTCTTTTCTATTATTAAAACCTTGACTAGTCAAATTAGAAAGGATCTATGAAGAAGCAGTCTATTTATGAGATTTGTTAAGCTTTTCTTTTAAATGGATTAGGTCCCTTTCTAATTCTTCATTCCTGTGAAGTGCAAACATAAGGTGTTTTTGAGAATCCCTCAGTTTTTCCTCAAGATTAATTTGAAACCTTGAAGCTTCATTCTTTTCTATACTATCTAAATCATTTTCCTTCTTCAGTTAACTGATGATTTGTGAATTTACTGCTCATTTACACTAAACATTCATGCACACTACTATGATTTTAATGTTAAAGTGATACACATTTGGGTTTAAATGTACTAATTCCCATATTTTGCAGGTGTACAAGTGCCGAAAAGAAAAGAAGAAAACTTGAGATAAAAAGGATCATAAAGGGAATTGAAGTGCAAAAGTTGGACAAGCTGAAGAAGGATCAGGATCTATCCCTCACGCCCATGATTGCGGCGAGTCAAGATATTCAACAAACTACAATCGCGATGGACTAACCACGATCACAGTAAGTGTGATCACGATAAAGCTACCGCAATCGCGTGAGAGCAAAAAATGGCCCAAGGGCAAAAGCATAATTTTGGCCAGCTGACCACAAATTCCCATTTAAAGGCTCAATACCCCCATTTTTAGGATTATCATTAAGTATTCTACAACCCTACTCCTCCATCTTATCTTAGATTAGGGTTTGTAATTTTTTGGAGCTTGGAGTTTAATTTGTACTAATTTGGGCTAAGAAGACATTAGAGTGACTTTCAAGCGAAGAATTAGTTAATTCCATTAGACATTGTGGAGATTTAAAGTTTGGTTTGCATTCTTTTTATCCTTCATGAATTTATTTGATGGAATTCATGATTTATTTGTGTTTATTATTTTTATGGTTTGCTAATTCTTCCTCTTGGGATTATGCTTGATTAGGATGCAATTGTCTAAGGATTGTAAAATTTTTGTGTAGATTTGAGTTTGTTAATGTTGGGTTCTATTATTGCTTGGGATTTGATGGATGAAAGTTCCAAATACCTAAATGGGTTTGATGGGTGAAAGATCCAAACACTAGAAAGCTCAAGACCATCTTCGAAAGAACGATTTTGGGTGAACTTTAGGAATTCATATCATCCTTGAAAGAGGGATGTGTAAACCAAAGAAACAATATAAAATTATATGTGTAGTTTGCTAATTTATCACCATCTTAGACATAAGGGTGGTTGTGAAGTTAACTATATCATGGGTATCATCCTAGAAATAGGGATGCCTTGATTGAGGTATTGGGTGGTTTTTATTGACACACTTATTAGGTGCTCGGAAGAGCCAATGGGTGAAATCCTTGTGGTTTTGTTGAAAAATTAGCTTCAAGGACATTAGACCTAGCCTACCATATCATCAATGATTAGAATTTTCATCAAATTATCAAGTTCCCATGCACATCTTTCCTCTAAGAAAATATAATCCCAAGATCCATTATAATTGACTACTCTCTAATTGTTCATAGTCTCAAATTACTCCCTTAGAAGCCTAAGATTTGCATTCGCATTTGTCACAATTGAAAACCCCAAAACCTTTTTGTACCATAGGTTTGAGTTTTAGCAAGCACTTCTATTTCGAACCTACTTAATCGCCACTCACACTGTTTCTCGTGGATTCGACCCCGACTCTTATTGGGTAAATATATTGACAACGATTGACTTGCACTAAATTGACGTGTAAGTTGAGCATTATAAAAAATGGCACTGTTGTTGGAGAACAATTTGGCCTATTAAGTTTGTTTAGAATTTTAGCTTACTTGCTTAGAGTTAAACTTGTAAATATTTGTTTGTTATTTCCTTTTTTTTTTATTTTGTTAGGTAGATTTTTATTTTTTGTTCATCTGTTTCTATGGCATCTTGGAATTAACGTGAGTACGATGGTTGGAAATCCTATTGTGACAATTTATGTCCATATTGTAATGGACACCACTTTTGGCAAGATTGTAGATATGCTTCCTGAAGAGAGATATGTGCACTATCTCGATATTATAAGGAGTATGTATGTTTTTTGTGTTGTGGTCAATATGGACATGGGAGTGATTGTCCAAATGTCCCCTCCCCCCGTTATGCTAACCTGAATGGTAACTCTTCTTATGGATTTGATAGGTATTCTGAATAAGAAAGGGAAGAATGAATCATAGATAATAGTGGCATTGAAGCTATGCTTTAACGTATCTTGGGGTTAACCATAATGGTGGTGGAGGAAACATCTCTTATACTCCAATCCATGGGGCATGTAACGAGGGAAACAAGATGATAGCAGACATAGGCATGGAGGTCAATCATGCTAATACTACGACCATGCCCACACTTCTAAATGGGCTTAACATTGAACAATCCTTGATGATTTCCAAACCAACCGAGGACAATATGGTTGTAGATGTCGGAATTAAGGAAATAGTGGTAGAGTCAAAATAAGAATCCAAGAAAATTTCTCATGAAGACTCTTGTCCATTTCTGGGTGAATAGGATCAATGGAATGTAACTCTGAAAATAAGAAAAAAGCCCCATTCTTCTCTCTTTTCAATACTTTGCTTGGTGAATTTGATAAAAGTCAATCCACCCAAGAAAATGATGAATATTGGAGAGAAGGATAAATTTCCTTATATTTTTGAGTTTGCCTTTCCAAAAGGTCATTCTAAAATCCCAACCTTGAAGCCCAACAAGCTTAAAGATAGATTTCCAATTAGTGGCCTTCTAATGTTCTCACTGTTGCCAAATGAGCCCACAAGAAAGTCTGATGCAAAATTGGGCATATGGTTCAAATCTTTGATGTGGCATGATAGAACATATGTCATCATTCCCTTACATTTGTCTAATGCACCTCAACTATGTAATGATCAAAAGTAAGGCGAAAGGTTTAAATTCTCTAAGTGGAGACACAAATGAGGATCAAAAAGGCGTTGTGTGATAAAAGGTAACCCATCATTTTTATGTTTACACTATTTAGTTTGAACAAGTCATATAATTTTGATGTTTTATAGGTGCTTTCGACTGGATTGGAAGCCAAAAACAAGGGAAAACCAAGTTTAGAAGTGTGGCAGCCATGCAAAAAATAGGAGAAAACAGAGGAACAGATGACCTCAATTACTGCGATCGAGGGTTGAGGGCTATGATCACGGTATTGCGATCGCACTAATCAGTCTGTGATCATGCCTCTATGTCCAATAATCCACATGGTCATCTATGCATTTTTAGGAAGCCCTTTAACCCTTCTTATGCTTTTTATGTTATGTAGTGAGGTCACTACAAGTCTTATAGTTTAGGGTGCAACCCTACCTTTGGGTATACCCATTGTCTTGAAATACTCGAACTTAGTTCTCTCAAGGAATAAAATTTTGTGATTTGACTGTTTTCATTTGTAGTTGTCTATTTCTTTTAATAATAATGTTAGGCGAGCCTTTCCCTATGATAGATTGAGTGACGATATTCTTACGGGAAAATAGTCATGGTTGGATTTTAAGCAATAGATGCAGGGGAAGTCTGAGTATCCGTGGCATCAAGACTATAAATACAAGGAAAATTTGAGTACCTGTGGCATTATGAAATTGGGATTGCACTAGTACCATTGACGAAGTCTGAGTATCCATATGGATGATTTGCCTATATTGAGCCACAATATGACACCAAGACTTGGTTTGTTCCATGGTTAGCAAATTTTGCATGGTGCTAATACAAAGCGAACACACCTCTCTGTCCAAAAATTTTCAAATAAATCAAGGGCATGGATGTGAGCAACTTTATAACAAAACTTTTTCTCTTTTTGTGACTCCATAAGTTTTGGAGTTGTAAACAATGATAGATACTCTAATTTTTTCTCTCACAGGTGGGGAAATTGAGCCTTCTTGGCGAGTTTTTGCATGCTATGTATGGTGAGATTTTGCATTCATCTCTTGTATACTTGTGTTATATAGAACTTGACTCTTAGTATTTCAAAGATAATCTTGATCGTAGTTGGTTGGAGAAATGATCTTAGGCCATCTTTGTGACTTTGGAACCTACTCTAGCCTAAAAATCCCACTCGTGCATAAAGTTAATCCCTAGTTACCCACTTCGAGCCTTTGGACCTTTCTTTGGTAAACTCATTACAAACCGTCAACCATTCTTTTATTTCTCTTTTGAACCATGTCCTCCTTTAACTTAAAAATAAAATTTGAGGCTAAATGCCTAAGTTGGCGGTGGTAAAGATTGACAAAAATATGTTTGGGGCCATAAAGTTATAAATGAAATGCCTATTGTTCCATAGCATTGAAAGTAAATGAAAATTAAAAAAAAAGGGTTCAACAAAGGAAGGAATTGTATGAAAATTGCAAGAAAAGGAATAGAAAGAAAAATGGGTGAACAAAGGAAATAAAGAGCAGGCATGATAAAAGAGAGAAAACAAAGAAGAGTGGCCCATAGTCAAAAAGGCGGGTTGATTAATGAGACATAAATGTTCAAGGAATGGAGTAGTCGTGTTGTCCCAAATGATATCCTACCCTAACCCAAACCTACGTTACAAGCTTAAAAGCTCCTTTGAGATCTCCAACTATTTACTTTATTTATAGTGCTGATTGAAAATAGGTGCAAGCCTATGGTATGAAACTTGTTAACATAGAGAGTTCCTTTGTGAGGGAGAGAGTTATTGCACTTAAATTCCTTGTTGCATATGTGGTAGTTTAGTGTGTAATTTTCTTTCTTGTGAGGAGACATGTGAACAAGTCAAGGCAGGTGATTTTTTCATCTACCAAAAAAAAAGAAATATCATGTAGTTGAGGTCAAAGAGTAGTCACTTCTAGAGTAGTAGTGAAAATTGCGTGTTATGTTGAGGGGTGTTGTGAAAATAGCCTTGCCCGTGTTTCAAGAGCTATTTGTGGTAGTAATCAAGTTGAAGTCATCATGATCATTTGGGTCATCTAATTTGGGAATAAAAGTGCATTGTCTCATGGTAAAAGGTAGTGTTGCTTGAGGACAAACAAAGCTTTAAGTTGAGGGTGTTGATGATTGGTGAATTTACTTCTTATTTACACTAAACATTCATGCACACTACTGTTATTTTATTGTAAAAGTGAGACACATTTGGGGTTAAATATACTAATTCCCATATTTTGCAGGTGTATAAGTGATGAAATGAAAAGAAGCAAACTTGAGCTAAAAAGGATCATAAAGGGAATTGAAGTGCAAAAGCTGGACAAGCTAAAGCAGGATCAGGATCTAGCCCTGCGATCGCAGCTAGTCAGGCTAGTCAACCAACTACGATCGCGATGGACTAACCAAGATTGTAGTAAGTACGATCGCGATCAAGCTGCTGTGATCGTGATCAAACTGTCGCGATCGCGTAAGAGCGGAAAATAGCCCAAGGGCAAGAAACGTAATTTTGGCCAGCTGAGCCTAAATTCCCATTTAAAGGCTCAAAACCCTCATTTATAGGATTATCATCAAGCATTATACAACCCTACTCCTCCATCTTAGCTTAGATTAGGGCTTGTAATTTCTTAGAGCTTGGAGCCTAATTTATACTAATTTTGGGCTAAGAAGACATTAGAGTGACTTTCAAGTGAAGAATTAGTTAATTTCATTGGAGATTTGTGGAGATTTAAAGTTTGATGTGCATTCTTTTTATCCTTCACGAATTTATTTGATGGAATTCATGGTTTATTTGTGTTTATTATTTTTATGATTTGTTAATTCTTCCTCTAGGGATTATGCTTAATTAGGGTGCAATTGTGTATGGGTTGTGAATTTTTTTGTATATTTGAGTTTGTTAATGTTGGGTTCTATTATTTCTTGATTAAATTACTTGGGATTTGATAGGTGAAAGCCCCAAATACCTAAATGGGTTTGATGGGTGAAATCTTCAAATTCTAGAAAGTTCAAGCCCATCTTTTAAAGAAGGATTTTAGGTAAACTTTAGGAATTCATATCATCCTTGAAAGAGGGATGTGGAGACCAAAGCAACAATAGACAATTATGTGTATAGTTTGCTAATCTATCATTATCTTAGACGTAAGGGTGGTTGTGAAGTTAACTATACCATGGGTATCATTCTAGAAATAGGGATGCCTTGATTGAGGTATTGGGTGGTTTTTATTGACAGACTTGTTAGGTGCTCGAAAGAGCCAATGAGTGAAATCCTTGTGGTTTTTTGAACAATTAGCTTCAATGACATTAGACCTAGCCTACCATATCTTCAATGATTAGAATTTGCATTGAATTATCATGTTCCCGTGTACATCTTGCCTTTAGGAAAATATAATTCCAAAATCCATTCTAATTGATTAACTCTAATTGTTATTAGTATCGAATTAGTCTTTTAAGATCTGTAATACCCCAGAAAATTTTTCGTTGAAATTTTGTACGTAAACGTGTTGGCTTCTATCTTCTAGAATGAATTATAAATTTTTCATGTGGAATGTCTTATATTATGACCCAACATTGCATAGCGTATCGAATAATCTTTCCAATGATATGTGGATCATCCAAAATGGACACCCGAGCGACAAGTTATGAACATTCTGATCGAACTGTGAATAGTAGTGAACAGTAAAACGTGCAAGAAAAAGTACTGAGGCCTGACGTATTTTTGCGCTAACTTTAAACGATCATAAATCCTTGTACATAATGATCTGGGTGATCTACTATATATCAATTAAAATATCTATGAGACCTCTTTTCAATGAAATTGGTTTTATCCAATTTGTCTATCAGAGCAAAAGTATATGGTCGATCTACTTTAGCCTATCAAAAGCAAATTTTTGGGTTAACTTCAAAGGATCATAACTCCTCATACACAATGATATGGTGAGATACTATATATCAACGAAAATATATGAGTCTTCTTTCTAATGAAATTGGTTTCATCCAATTTGGATATCAGAGTAAAATGTTATAGTTGATCTACTTCAGACTATCAAAACAGTCCACCAAAGGACAGATTCGAGAATTTTTTTATTTTTAGGGGCGTTTTGGTCATTCCCCCTCACCCAAAATCCGTCCAAACCCTATATTAAAGCCTATTAGAAGCATTATATGTTATATTTCATCAAATTCCCTAAAAAAGAAAACCCTAAGCTCTTTCATCCAACTTCAAGAACCGCCATAGTTCACCATTAATTCTACAAATTTATTCAAGATTCCAAGTCTAGTTCAATAACTCCAAGAACCATCATTCAAAGGCACGATTAACATCTCAAAAATGAGTATCGATCTAAAGTTCATCATTCAAGGTATGTGGAGTTTTTCAACAAGAACTATGTTTTGTTCTTGTGCCCAAAAGTAATTTTCTTTACAAAGGCATGATTTTTATTTGATTTTTACGAATTTGAAGCATGAACCCATATCTTATGATGATTATTATGAAATCTTGATATTTATAATTTTGAAAGATGAATTTACATATGTGGAGATATAAAGCATAAATCTTGAACGATATTTAACATGATTTTAATATTTGGGTCGTGAATCCGATTGAAAATTGTGTTTTTTTGAGAAAGTGTGTATTATAAGCACGTTGATGTTGAATATTTGAGATACTTTGAATGATTTGACCTTTTGTTCTCAATGGAGTTCTTTTGAACTCGAGTGTGAAAGAAATCCACAACATGGTTGATTTTGATAGATGAGAAGCATGATGACTCCCGATGTATATTTATATATTACTGAAATTGTTTTGTTGTGGATTATCTTCGAAATGATCTGAGCCAATTCTGAGAGAAATCTTTAGCACCAAGTGAGAGGTATAAAGCGATATTACTTTCCTAGAACTACGTGCCCCCATAGGAGAGAGCCTGAGTCTGATTTTTATAGTGATCACTAGTTTGTATGGATTTGATATCAATAGTCCTACTCCGATGGCAAGGATAGGACGACTCTCCCTAACGTGGGTTATACGTTGGACTCCATGTAGCTCACATGGTTTATGTCGGTTATAGGATCTCCCAGTGTGTGTGTGTTTCCTTGTGTCTATGGTGAATGGTAAAGTGATTTGAAAGTGGAATTGTGAAAGTTATTCTTTCGAAAGATTTAAATGATATTTACATTATGAGAATTGATATTCTTGATGAATTGAAATTGATTGACAAATTATATGATGACTCACATGTGTTTTGGTACTTATTTCATCCTCTCATGATTATGATGATTTTCTTCGACCTATTGAGTCTTTCATATATCCTGCATATTTCTTATAAATATTTATGATGATGATGTTTATACAACTGCATACACCCCTATATACTCGGTTCCTTTCCATGGTACTGACCCACATCTTTGGATGTGGGCTGTATTTTCTCAGAATGTAGGTTCAGGTGCTCAGTTCCAGGTTCGACAGTGATTCTTCGGGCACTCTGTTCTACATTCTCTGTTGTGGTGAGTCCTCATGTTTTGAGGATGTGATGTCTGATGTTGGTTTCACGGAATTGTTTACATTTGATAACTGAGTACGAGTCAGTTGGGGCATGTCTCAATGGCTCGCTGGTTTTATTAATTTTCTTATAGGCTTGTCAGACTAGTATAGATATTGGGAGTTGACTAATAAGTCGTATTTTGTTATCTTTCTGAAATTCTTTTATTCTTGGATGATGATTACTCTATTGATATTTGAGGGTTATTTATGGAAACCCCGTTGATTTGTGTTGAACTGAATGAAAATGGCTCAAAGGGTTATCTTGGGGCTAGTCGTAGCCTCAAGCACTTGTGACGCTCCAGGACCCATTTTTTGAGGTGTTACAAACTTGGTATCAGAGCCTAAGGTTTTTAGGTGTCCTTGGGAATCTGATAAGCCATGTTAAGTAGAGTCTTGATCATCGGTGTGTAGCGTACCACATCTATGAGCAAGAGGCTACAAGACGTTTTTAGGAAAAACTGTGATTCTTTCTTTCAGAAGTCTATCGTGCTTAAAGTGTGTCTCTCTTCTATTGATTCGTGCTCTCCTCTTTCAGAAATATGCCTCCACGTCGAGAGAGAAGAAATAATGATGGTCAGCAACCTCAACCCACTGACCCATTGAATGAAAACGTGTCTTATGCTGAATTTCGGGCAGTCTTTCAGGCGCTGGCCTAAGCTGTTACTACAAATAATTAGGCCAACCCGGACCCAACTCCACAACAGCAGGGAGGTGATTCAACTACTGCCAGGATCTGTGACTTCATGTGGATGAATCCGCCGAAATTCTATGGGTCCAAGTCTGATGAGGATCCACGATTGTTTTTAGAGGAGGTGCGGAAGATTACTCAGGTGATGCATGTATCTGAGGAACATAGTGTGGATTTGGTTGCGTATAGGTTAAAAGACCTTTCTTATGACTGGGTTGTTGCTTGGAGGAAAGGTAGAGGAGAGGGAGCTGCCCCTATAACTTGGCAAGAGTTCCAGGATTCATTCCTAGATAAGTTTTTCCCTTTGGAGATGAGGGAGGCAAAGGTGGAAGAGTTTATGAACCTACGACAGGGCTTTATGACTGTTAGGGAGACTGTCTAAAGTTCAATCAGTTGGCAAAGTATGCTCCTGACTTAGAGGCTGATAATCGGGCTAGTATGAGTAATTTTGTGATTGGAGTGTCTAGTTGTGTAGTTAAGGAGTGTAGGTCTGCTATGCTAAATAGTGAGATAAATCTTTCTAGGATGATGACTCATGCCCAACAGATTGAGGTAGACAAGAATAAGGAGAGAGATAGAATTAGAGGTAATAAAAGAGTTAGGTCCGACCAGCATGGATAGGGTCAGACTAGATCGCAGGGAGGGAGTCGCCCTCAGTATTAGGATTGTTCGTCTATGCCAGTAGGGTCATCTGCTAGTGTTCCCATGCCTAGAGATAGGCAGGAGAAAGGTAGCAGGTCATATGCATCCAGGTCCTAGTACAGTGCTGGCAATAAGCCAAATCGTCCCCTATGTCCTAAGTGTGTTAGGGCTCATTCGAGTAAGTGTTGGGGTGAGAAAAAGGGTTGTTTCTAGTGTGGTGACATATGTCACAGAGTTAGAGATTGTCCACAGGATGGACAAGGGCACCGTGACTATCGCCCTCAGAGCCAGACTCAAACTGTTAGTTCTCCAGTTCCAGCGACTCGCCCAGCCCCAGCTCAGGGCACCTCTTCTAGCAATGCTGGCGGGCAATGCCAGAATAGATTCTATGCTTTACCTCCCGCCAGGAATAGGAGGACTCTTTCGATGTTGTTACTGGTATGCTTCGTATATTTCAGTTTGATGTGTATGATTTATTGGATCCTGGATCCAATTTCTCATATGTTACACCTTTGATTGCTGTGAAGTTTGAAATGATTTATGAGATTATTCCTGAGCCTATCCTAGTTTCTACCCCAGTGGGTGATTCGATTATTGCCCAGAAAGTGTATCAAAAATGTCCTGTTACCGTTCTTCATAGAGTCTTGTTTGCTGATCTGATTGAGCTAGACATGGTAGATTTTGATGTGATTCTAGGTATGGACTGGTTGTATTCTTCTTATGCCTCTATTGATTGTCGGACCCGAGTGGTCAAGTTTTAATTTCTGGGTGCATCGTGTTTGAGTGGTCTGGGAATTCTGTGTCACCCAAGAGTTATTTTATCTCTTACCTCAAAGCTAGAAAGCTTATTTCCAAGGGGTGTATTTACCATTTCGTTAGAGTCAAAGACACTAAGTCTGAGACTCCAACTCTCCAGTCTGTTAACGTTGTTAATGAGTTTTCTGATGTCTTTCCGGATGATCTCCCAGGGATACCTCCTGATAGAGAGATAGAGTTTGGGATTGATCTTCTACCCAATACTCAGCTCATTTCTATTCCTCCTTAGCGTATGACCCCTGCAGAACTTAAGGAGTTGAAAGAGCAACTCAAAGATCTACTAGATAAGGGTTTCATAAGGCCCAGTGTTTCTCCTTGGGGAGCTCCTGTATTGTTTGTGAGAAAGAAAGATGGCTCTTTGCATATGTGCATTGATTACCGCCAACTAATAAAGTCACCGTAAAAAATAAGTACCCATTTACGAGAATAGATGATTTGTTTGACCAATTGCAAGGTGCAAGTTATTTCTCAAAGATAGACCTTCGTTTTGGCTATCATCAACTCAAAGTTAGGGAGTGTGACATTCAAAAAACCACTTTCCGAACTCGTTATGGCCATTTTGAGTTTTTTGTTATGTCTTTCGGGTTAACTAATGCCCCAGCAGCTTTCATGGACCTCATGAATCGAGTGTTCAGACCATATCTGGATATGTTTGGCATAGTGTTCATCGATGATATACTGGTGTACTCCCGCAATGAAGATGAACATTCTGATCATCTCCGAAGTGTCTTGCAAACCCTTAGAGATCACAAATTGTTTGCCAAGTTCAGTAAGTGTGAGTTTTGGCTAAGGTCAGTTGCTTTTCTGGGTCATATCATTTCTTCCAAGGGTATTAGAGTTGATCCCCAAAAGACCGAAGCTGTTAGAAATTGGCCTAGACCTATTTCTCCAACTGATATCTAAAGTTTCTTGGGTTTAGCTGGCTATTACTGCCATTTTATTGAGGGTTTCTACTCTATAGCGTCTCCTATGACTCGGTTGACCCAAAAGAAAGTGAAGTTCTTGTGGTCCGAATCTTGTGAGAAGAGTTTTCAGGAGTTGAAGACTCGACTCACTTCAGTCCCTATTTTGACTTTGCCTGATGGTGTTGATGGTTTTGTGGTGCACTGTGATGCTTCGAGAGTTGGGTTGGGTTGCGTATAGATGCAGAAGGGTAAGGTGATAGCTTATGCTTCTAGACAGTTGAAAACCCATGAGAAAAATTACCCCACCCATGACCTTGAGTTGGCTGCTGTTGTGTTTGCTTTAAAAATCTGGAGACACTATTTGTATGGTGTCCATATTGATGTTTTCACTGATCATAAGAGTTTGCAGTATGTGTTTACCCAGAGATAATTGAATGTTAGATAGAGACAATGGTTAGAATTGTTAAAAGACTATGATATGAGTGTGTTGTACCATCCAGGCAAGGCCAATGTTGTGGTTGATGGCCTAAGTAGAGTGTCCATGGGTAGTTTTTTCTCATGTGGTAGAAGGTAAGAAAGAGTTGGCTCGTGATGTACATCGTTTGGCTAGATTTGGGGTTAGGTTGTTTGACTCTGCTGAAGGTAGTATAGGGGTCTAGAGTAGTTTTGAATCCTCCTTGGTTTTGGAAGTGAAGGAAAAGCAATACATAGATGCTAGTTTGGTCAGACTGAAGGAGTCAGTCAAGGACCAAAAAGTAGAGGTTTTCTCCTAAGGGGGAGATGGTGTGTTGAGATTGCAGGGTAGATTATGTGTCCTGAATGTTGATGATCTGAGATAGAGGATTACGGTTGCAATATTCTATTCATCCTGGTGCCACCAAGATGTACCAAGATTTGCGGGAAATCTATTGGTGGAGTGGCATGAAGAAAGATATAGCAGCATTTGTAGCAAAGTGTCTAACATGCCAACAGGTTAAGGTTGAACATCAAAGACCTGGTGGTATGATGCAAGAGTTTAGTATTCCCACCTGGAAGTGAGAAGAGATAAATATGGACTTCATTATTGGTTTACCTCCTTCCCAATGCCATCATGATTCCATTTGGGTTGTGGTTGATAGGTTGACTAAGTTTGCTCATTTCTTGCCTGTTCATACTTCATATACTGCTGAAGATTATGCTTGATTGTATATCCGAGATCTAGTCAGACTGCATGGAGTTCCCTTGTCTATCATTTTTGATAGGGGTACTCAGTTCACTTCGCAATTTTGGAAAGCTTTTCAGAAGGGTCTTGGTACCCAAGTGCTTTTGAGTTCTGCTTTTCATCCGCAGACCGATGGTCAGGTTGAGCGGACCATCCAGACCTTAGAGGATATGTTGAGAGCTTGTGCGCTTGACTTTAAGGGAAGTTGGGATGATCACTTACCGTTGATAGAGTTTGCTTACAATAACAGTTTCCACTCTAGTATTGGCATGGCTCTGTTTGAAGCCTTATATGGGAGAAAGTGTAGATCACCCATAGGTTGGTTCGAGGTGGGTGAAGCGGCTGTGAGTGGTCCTGATTCGGTATTTGAGGCTATGGAAAAAGTTAAGTTGATTAGGGAAAGGTTGAAAACTGCGCAGAGTCGTCAGAAGTCATATGCGGATGTTAAAAGGAGAGACCTTGAGTTTGAAGTTGGTGACCTAGTGTATCTGAAAATTTCACCCATGAGGGGGGTGAAGAGATTTGGAAAGAAAGGGAAGCTTAGTCCCCTTTATGTTGGTCCTTACAAAATTCTTAGCCGTGTTGGTAAGGTAGCTTATAAGGTCAAGTTTCCTTCCGAGTTGTCCTCTGTTCATCCAATATTCCATGTCTCCATGCTTAGAAAGCATATTAGCGTTGCTATGGTAGTGGATTCCTCTGTGATTGCTGACATTCAAGAAAATCTTTTTTTGATGAGATTCCTGTTGAGATTCTTGATTTCAGTGTCTGAAGACTAAGGAACAAAGAAGTTCCCTTAGTCAAGGTGTTGTGGAGAAACCAATCTGTTGAGGGTGCAACTTGGGAAGCTGAGGCGGATATGCGATCAAAGTACCCGCATGTATTTTTCGCGAACTCCGATCAAGCCAAAGGTACCATTCTTTCCTAAATCATGCACTTTTGACAAAAGTTGCAGCGGTTCAACTGTCATTTATTATGTGTTCAGCTGTAGTTTCTTGAATTTATGCATTCTATGTTGCATTCGGAGTGAGAAACGATGTGGTGCTGAGTCTAACGAATGGTTTCAGCTGTATGATCTATTCCCTATCTAATCTTGGCATGTCTATCATCATTCGAGGATGAATGTTTCCAAGCGGGGGATGATGTAATACCCTGAGAAATTTTTCATTGAAATTTTATGCGTAAACGTGTTGGGTTCTATCTTCTAGAATGAATTATAACTTTTTCGTGCAGAATGTATTATATTATGACCCACCTTTGCATAGAGTATTGAATAAGCTTTCCAACGATATGTGGATCATCCAAAACAGACACCCGAGCGACGAGTTATGAACATTCCGATCAAACTGTGAATAGTAGTGAACAGTAAAATGTGCAGGAAAAAGTACTGAGGCCTGGCGTATTTTTGCTCAACTCTTTAAACGATCATAACTAATTGTACATAATGATATGGGTGATCTACTTTATATCAACGGAAAGCTCCGCGAGTCCTCTTTCTAATGAAATTGGTTTCATCCCATTTGTCAATCGGAGCAAAAAGTTATGGTCGATCTACTTCAGCCTATCAAAAGCAAATTTTTAGGTCAACTTCAAACAATCATAACTCCTCGTACACATTTATTTGGGTGAGATACTATGTATCAACGGAAATATATGAGAGTCTTCATTCAAATGAAATTGGTTTCATCCAATTTAGATATCGGAGTAAAACGTTATGGTTGATTTACTTCAGACTATCAAAACAGTCCACCAAATGACAGATTTGAGAATTTTTTTTTATTTTTAGGGCGTTTTGGTCATTCCCCCTCACCCAAAATCCGTCCAAACCCTATATTAAAGCCTATTAGAAGCATTATATGTTATATTTCATCAAATTCCCTCAAAAATAAAACCCTAAGCTCCTTCATCCAACTTTAAGAACCTCCAAAGTTCACCATTAATTCTGCAAATTTGTTCAAGATTCCAAGTTCCTAGTTCAAGAACTCCAAGAACCATCATTCAAAGGCACGATTAACATCTCAAAAATGAGTATCGATCTAAAGTACATCATTCAAAGTATGTGGGGTTTTTCAACAAAAACTCTCTTTTGTTCTTGTGCCCAAAAGTAATTTTCTTTACAAAGGCATGATTTTTATTTGATTTTTACGAAATTTGAAGCATGAACCTATATCTTATGATGATTATTATGAAATCTTGATATTTATGATTTTGAAAGATGAATTTACATATGTGGAGATATAAAGCATAAATCTTGAACGATATTTATCATGATTTTAATATTTGGGTCGTGAATCCGATTGAAAATTGTGTTTTTTTGAGAAAGTGTGTATTATAAGCACGTTGATATTGAATATTTGAGATATTTTGAATGATTTGACCTTTTGTTCTCAATGGAGTTGTTTTGAACTCGAGTGTGAAAGAAATCCACAACATGGTTGATTTTGATAGTTGGGAAGCATGATGGCTCCCGATGTATATTTATATATTACTGAAATTGTTTTGTTGTGGATTGTCTTCGAAATGATCTGAGCCAATTCTGAGAGAAATCTTTAGCACCAAGTGAGAGGTATAAAGTGACCTTACTTTCCTAGAACTACGTGCCCCCGTAGGAGTGAGCCTGAGTCTGATTTTTATAGTGATCACTAGTTTGTATGGATTTGATATCAATAGTCCTACTCCGATGGCAAGGATAGGACGACTCTCCCCAACGTGGGTTATACGTTGGACTCCATGTAGCTCACATGGTTTATGTCGGTTATAGGATCTCCCAGTGTGTGTGGGTTTCCTTGTGTCTATGGTGAATGGTGAAGTGATTTGAAAGTGGAATTGTGAAAGTTATTCTTTCGAAAGATTTAAATGATATTTACATTATGAGAATTGATATTCTTGATGAATTGAAATTGATTGACAAATTATATGATGACTCACATGTGTTTTTGTACTTATTTCATCCTCTCATGATTATGATGATTTTCTTCGACCTATTGAGTTTTTCATATATCCTGCATATTTCTTATAAATATTTATGATGATGATGTTTATACAACTGCATACAACCCTATATACTCAGTTCCTTTCCATGGTACTGACCCACATCTTTGGATGTGGGCTGTATTTTCTCAGAATGTAGGTTCAGGTGCTCAGTTCCATGTTCGACAGAGATTCTTCGGGCACTCTGTTCTATATTCTCTGTTGTGGTGAGTCCTCATGTTTCGAGGATGTGATGTCTGATGTTGGTTTCACGGAATTGTTTACATTTGATAACTGAGTACGAGTCAGTTGGGGCATGTCTCAATGGCTCGCTGGTTTTATTAATTTTCTTATAGGCTTGTCAGACTAGTATAGATATTGGGAGTTGACTAATAAGTCGTATTTTATTATCTTTCTAAAATTCTTTTATTTTTGGATGATGATTACTCTATTGATATTTGAGGGTTATTTATGGAAACCCCGTTGATAACGCTCAATCTACAGCTCTCGTAGGAGTGTAAAGCGGTCGTTAGCAAATATAGAACCCAACTGGGTTGGGTATCGATCCCACAGGGAATAGCCGGTCAATAAGTAAGCAAAGATTATTAGACTTTTGGTGCAAGTCTCGTGAAAGGGGGGATTTTAACGTGCAAATAATGTAAACAAAATAGTAAAGTAAAAATGGAAAATAGCAAAGTAAAGGGAAAGATTGTTTGGTAAGATGTTAACCAATGAGAATTGAGAAGTTGGGGGTATGTCCACCTTATGAGTTGTACGTCTCTATTGGCTACGAGGTATGCAGAATTCAGACATGTATGTGCTTATAGAGAATTGTATTCGATGGTAAATCCAAGCGTCTTTCGACCTCAACAAGGACTATTTCACTTTAACTCTTTCGAGCTTAAAGCGTATCTAACGGTACAAATTCTCCAAGAGGTTAATCCAGTTACGGCACTAACTTTTTAATAGGGGATGAGACCCTGTTACCTTGACATTATCTCTTTTCCAGACATATAACTTTTCTTTCGAACAAGTTAATGCTATACTGGCGTTATTCTATGCGTCTGCAGCCACAAGAATTTGCATTAAGATGAAGAGAATAATGATATAAGCAACACACGTGTCATGAATTCACAAACTCATAGCAATAGATAGTATCTCATAAGGCTTCCATAACCCCAACAGAGAAGTTTAGCTACTCATGATTGCAACGGAAAACACAATACACATTATCATCATATCGAAATAATCACAAGCTCACGAAAAGTTGTTTTGGGCGTCGCTTGTGACGTGAATTCTGTTGCTAGTAGCAATTCTCTTGTTGTGAAAATTAAAAGTCGAATAGATGAAAGAAAATTGTCAAGAATAAATTAATAAAGAGAATTGTTTTGATGGATGTATGGATGGGAATTGATGGAATGGGGGAATTGTGTGGAATGAATTAAAAATCTCTAGCAAGATAGGGTATTTATAATACCCATATCCTATTCCTACTAAGCTACTGCATTACTTAACTCATTCCTACTGGGTTACTGCATCATTATCCTAATCCTAATAAATTACTGCATTATCATCCTAATCCTAATAAGTTATTTCTAGTCCCCAAAGTCTTCAGAATTGATGTTTTTGCCCGGAACAGATTTTCCATGCGCCACTTTTGGTCCTTGGTGTCCAAGATTTGCTCTCCTCCTTTCGTGAAGCTTTCTTTGGCATCAAGTTATCCATAAAATGCTGAATTTTGGATCATTTATACCTGAAAACTTGCTAATCATGTTCGTTAGCTCACTTACAGGAAAAAGAACTAAAAGTGCATGAATTATATAATTTGTTCTCAAAAGTAGGCTAAAATATGGGCAAAATCTAGTGCTATAGGCGTGTAAATTCGCCTATCATCACCCGTTGATTTGTGTTGAACTAAATGAAAATGGCTCAAAGGGTTAGCTTGGGGCTACTCATAGCCTCAAGCACCGTGTGACGCTCCAGGACCCGTTTTCTGGGGCGTTACAAGATCCCAAGATTTGCATTCACATTTTTCACGATTGAAAACCCTCAAACTATTTGGTACCATATGTTTGAGTTTTTGCAAGCACTTCTATTTTGAACCTACTTAATCACCACTCACATTGTTCCTCGTGGATTCCACCCCAACTCTTTTTGGGTAAATATATTGACAAGGAATGCCTTGCACTAAATTTACGTGTAAGTTGAGTGTTATCATTGACTCCTTCAATTCAGATTCTCAAATTTCTATTTAGTGAACATTTCTCCAGTTTCAAATATATGAAGAGTTAATGCAATCAACTCAAGCTATTGATTCTCTACCTTCTCCTCTAATGCATTCTTCTCAGTAGTTTGTTTACATACAAAATCTATCAACACACTTGCCAGCCTCTTTATCTTCCTAACAGAATAGTTATCTATGTTTTCTTTAATGTCAGAAAGAGTTACCTTATTTTTTTCTTCATCTTCTATGTTTCCATGAAAGTAAACAAGGAATCACAGATAACTAGACTATATTCCACAACTAGAATAGATACATCTCCATACTTCTCATCTTCATCAGATTCACTTGAAGAAACTCCCCATGTTGCCAGAGCTTGCTTTACCACAAACTCAGTTGTAGTTTTTCTTAATTTATTTTTCAGGGCCCCGGTCTCTGTTCTTTCCTTTTTCACTTCCAGTATTGAGACACTCTTAATAATATAATTTGTGTATTGGACAGTTCTTGATAAAATGCTTAAGACTCCCATATTTGTGACACACCTTAACATTGTTTCACTTTTTACTGTTGCTTCCTTTTTTTGGAATTGACCACTCTTCTTCATGGATCTAACAATCCTATTTGACATATAGTTAAAATCAATATCTTATTTACTTGAATCATAATTTGATTACTTTAATGCCAGATATTGTTCTCTCTTAACTTCCTTCTTCTCTTGCTCTTTGTGCTTCTTGAGATTATAAGTCTTTAAATTTCCAATCAGTTCATCCATAGTGAGGATCTTCAGGTTTCTTACTTTAGTTATAGCATCCACTTTGATTTACCAGGACTTAGGAAGAACCCTAAGAATTTTCCTCACTTGCTTGTATAATGGAATCACTTCTCCTAAGTAGTGAAGTTCATTTGTGATAGAAGTGAATCTTGTATGCTTTTTTTGGATAGTTTCTCCTTCTTTCATGGTGAAGGTTTCATATTGAGTAGGCAGTATGTCTACTTTAAAATACTTCATATCAGTAGTTCCTTCATGAGTAGCCTTCAAGAAATACTAGATCTCTTTTACATTTTCACAAGCTTAAATCCTGTTGTATTCATCAAGCCCTATGCCACAAACTAACAGTTTCTTGGCCTTGTAGTTTTTTTCAACTCTATTCCTATCTTCATCTTTGAACTCCCTCCTGCTTTTGATAACCATTATTGTGACTTCTCTCTCTTTGACTTCTCTATTAGGGACATAAGTACCATTAAGGATTATGTCTATCAGTTCACTATCCTCAACCATAATTAAGTCATATATCCTAGTTTTCCATAACCTATAGCATTTTCCATTAAATCTTGGTGAAGTGGTATATTTCTCTTCTTCTAGATTAGGTGGAGCAACCATGATAACCAAGACACTCCAGGTGTGAAACTCTTAGAGTGAACCTTCTGTAATACCAATTGTTAAAATCCTGGGGGTTGCATTACACAGTGAGGAACTGGGTCCCTCAAAATCAATTACAGGCAATAAAATAATAATTTAACCAGGAATTCAAAACAATGCAGGAAACTTAAAGAACACAAGATTTAATATGGAAACCCCCTTGGTCAAGGAAGGAAAAACCATGGCTTTCCCTCACAAATACCCAAAAGTTCACTGTAATCAACCTCTTGATTACAGACTTGAACTTTAACCTAACTCCAGGCTCCTCCTATTTGTAGTGACTCTACTACAACTTTACCTTGACAACTCTGCCATGACTCCCTCAACACTGATTAACTCTAATAAATATCAAACTTAGGCAACTCTACCTAAGTACTCTCAAAGCAAAAACAAAAGATTATTACTCTTATATCTTGAGTAATTGAGTTACAATTCAGGATTCACTCAAAAATAAAATCTATTTTAATACATAAGAAATAAGAACTTGAGCAATGTTGAAATTGAGTTCTTGCCTTTCTTTCACTCTTCAACTTTTCGTGTTTGCAAAAACTACTTGATAAAGAAACATTCTTAGCCTTTTATAGTTGAGTGATGATTAGGGTTGAAATGTAATTGGACTAAGTGTCCTTAATAGTACAAACACCACTAGCGCAGTTTGTTACATAAGAGGACAAAACTATGCAGACGCGTACCAGTTATACTGTACCCTTGAACATTTAGGAACCTGGTGTCTTCTAGTTAACTTCTCATTATCAAAACAAGATATCGAAGACCTTCACCAATTCCTAGAAATATCCGTCAATTTATAGGCAGTATAAGAAAACCCATGAGACTCAAGGAATTCTAATATTATATAATTTCTCCTAGCAATCAATAAAAAACTCGTAGGTATCCTTGTCAATAGCTCTATTAAACATGGGTGGACTCAAGAGAATCAACATTTCAAATATCTTCTAATCATCAAAAGACATAGCTATACCTGAAGTAACTAGAGGAATCATAAGGTTGGCAAAAAAAGAGTCCACACATGGGAGTACCATAGATCATTATACCCTAGAAATTGTAATATCATAAGTATATGCCAACACTAATGGTGGAATATCACTAGAAGTCTATGGAATACAAGGTACACTCAAGGGAACACCCCCCAACCAACTCAGGACACGAACCAAATGACCCTGAAACATTAGGTTGTCGATTGAACTCTATCAAACTTGAATTGGCCCTCGGGCCCATCTAATAATTATCCCTGGAATGCACAACCTCGAGCTCAGGAGAGGCCTCTTTAGTACTTCCTCTAGTTGGGGTAGCACCTTGTGCCCGTCTTTTATCTTTGGGTTGACCATTACCCTTGCCTTGTCATTGAATTGGAGCTCTCATATCTAGTGTTCCATCAGTATCTCTAGTCTATCTAGACCTAGTCTACACCATCTATGTAGAAAAGAGTAGAATACAAGTTTAGAACATTGGGTTGAATAATCCGCATTAAAAGGAACCAAATTAGAGAAGTTTTTCCTAAATATATCATATAGCCTCTCGAAGTTAGATACAGACGTTTATGTACCGATCCGTGAGACTCTACTAGACATTCTTCTCTTATAATCATGAGATCAATAAACCTAGTGCTCTGATACTAATTTGTCACAACCCAAAAATATGGTCATGATAATTGTTGTTGTGACCTAACCTTGACAAGTAAGTCAATCACCTAAAAAGGAAATAAGTTCACAACAAGCAACAATTATAATAACACGAGACTTGTAAAATGAAATCAGGTCAACTAAGAACATAAATAAAGTTGAAGTCTAATAGAAATAACAAAGTTTATAAAATTAAGAGTCATAAGTGTAAAGCACCTAAAACATCATGTGAATACAGAAAAGGTTCAATGTCTGTCTCCAAAACCAAGTAAAGCCATAATAAAAGTATAAGGAAGTCTGGTAGTCAACTCTAGTCCCCAGAGCAACCCAGTACCTTGACCATAATCTCTAAAAGCTCGATCAACCACTGTGTGTCATACTCAAATAAGGATCTGCATTGAAAGGGCACAGTAAGGGTGAGTACGATCTTCTTGTACTAAGTAGGTATCATATATCAACTGAGAAAAACAAAAAATAATATAAGTAAAGATAACTATGGGCATGTCACCTGTGAAAAAACTATGACCACATCAACTGCAAATAGAAAGCTTCCAAATGATAGCTAACACCGACTCTACTAATAGTTCTAGCATAAATAGAAAGAAACAACACAAATATATATGAAGAATATATGGAAACAAAACACAAGTCAAGGTAAACAAAAGAATCATGAAAATATGCTTATGCAATGCAATGCAATAATGATGGAATGAATAGTAAAATTCATCGCATGATTTTCTATATACACCTACTGAGCTTGCAGCTTTGAGGTAGGACCCATGGGATTTCATAACCCATATACCATAAGACCTAATGGAACTGTCCAACTCACCATCCGGCACTTAGAAATATAAATGTTAACTGAAGTCAACTTTATAACTTTTAAAGTGTCTAAAAATCACAAACTCTCTCCAATCACCCCCATCAGGAACCACGACAACTATTCCCACACCTCAAAACATCATATAGCAACTATGGAGAAGAAAAAATGGTTAAAACTAATAAAAAACAAGATTTCACACTTCAGATCATTATATTTGACCTTTAAAAATTATATTAGACAATGTCATTCATCTAGATGTGTACTTGAGAAAATGAAGAAAAAGTTTAATAGGGGAGCCAAATCCCCCAAACCCAACTCAGTTTCCACTTACCATCCAAGATGCTTGTTTAGGGATGTTTACCTCTATAGAATGTTTACGACTTTTTGGTTTAAAAGTATGGTAGAATTTTTGTTTGAGAAAGAACTATTCAGTTTATGGTATTAAAACCATTTGAATTGATTGAATCATTTTGTCCAAAAGTTGATTTAACTTTCTCAGATTTTGGATATATACATAATATACCGAACCCCATGAATATGGTATGAGATCTGAACTATATGAGATAGGTTGTTAATGATATCCAGATAATAGATAGAATTGCTTCCAATTGCCTCCCACTAATCCAATACTGTAAGAATTATAGCCAAACATATAGTAGACAAGGGAATCATTTTTTAATTAAACACCCGTATTAAATTAATTCTATTATCAAACTAATTATTAGTCCCTTAATAGACTTACTCTACAGCTGACAGTTGATTAATTTCACCTGGTAATAAAAAAACATTGATCAAAGGTGATCAATTTACTTTTGATTTCCACTCTCTACTGTCCAATTTTTCAACTCCAATCACCAGGTGAAATTGATCAACCACCAATTGCAGAGCAACACTATAAAGGAACTTATAATCAGTTTGATGATAAGTTTACTTTTGTACAAATGTTTAATCAGATAATGGTTCCCTTCTCTATTGTATGTCTAACTACTATTCTTACGGTTTGAATTAGTGGAAGGCAATGGAAAGTAGTCCTATATATCATTTGAATGTCATTTTCAACCTAGCTCATATCATTCAGATTCCATGCCATATTCATGGGGTTGGATGTACTATGTAGATATCCAAAATCTGGGAATATCAAATCAACTTTTGGAAAAAATGGTTCAGTCAAGTCAAATGATTTTAATCCCACAAATGAACAGTTCTTTCTCAAACAAAAACTCTATCATACTTTTTTATCCAAGAGTCATCAACTTTTTACAGAGGTAAATCCCAAAACAAGCATCTTTGATGGTAAGTCGGATCCGTGTTGGATTGAGGTATTATTAAGTTTTTAGTTAATTGGAATTTCAACCAATAAGATACTGACACATATTAAATTAAAATACTAGTTATTTTTTAAAAAGTTTCTGTTAAGTGAAAGGGTAAATAGAGCCTATTAGGAATGAATAATATCGAATCATAAATCGAGTCAGGTCGGAAAAAAAATCCGACTAATGATTTGATATAACTTAGTTTGGTGCTAACAAAAAAGCCCCCCGACTATAATTAGTTTGATTTGATATTAACAAAAAAGAGTCAAAACCGAACTGAGCCAACCCGATATTATATTTGCACAATTTTTAAAAATCTTTAATACATAAAATATTTATTATGATGTAATTTATGAATATTTTTTGAACTTTTCATTATTTTTATCTTTCAACATATTATTTCAAGTTAAACTTACAATATTGAATAGTCCATTAAGTTTTATAGCCCATAAATATTAGTAACTCAAAGGACAAATCACATAAATATACACTTTAAGAGTCAATATTACAAAAACTACCCATAGTTTCTATTTTACAAAATATAACAATAGAAATATAACAAAATCTACCAAATAAGGAAAAAGAAAAAATAAAAGACGATAAATAAAATAGCATGATTTAAGGGAGCAACTTGATATTTTACCCTACAAATTCTCCTATTTTGTTTTTCATCAATTTGTTTTCAAAAATAATAAATAAGGAAAACGAAAAAACACTACATTTATTTGATATTTGTTTTATGTTTTCAAATTTAATTTATTTAATTAAATTGACCTTAATTTTTAATACTTTTTAGAAGAAAACATCATTAATGATAGTAAATTCTCCGGTTGATTCAAACCATATCCTATACAAATTTCATACACCATAAAATTATTGATACACCTATTTTTATATAAATCATACACCATAAAATTACTAATACACCAATTTCTATACATTTTGAACACTATAAAATTATTAATACACCAATTTTTATATAAAAATTTATAATACACCATAAAATAATAGATACACCAATTTTTATATACATGAGACACCATAAAATTATTGATACAAAATTATTAATACATCAATTTCCATACAATTCAACAACATAAAAACATTGATACACCAATTTTTATACAATTCAGACACCATAAAACTGTTGATACACCAACTTCTATACAATTCAGACACCATAAAGCTGGTGATACACCAATTTCTATACAATTCAGACACCATAAAGATGGTGATACACCAATTTCTATACAATTCATATATCAATTTCTATACAATTCATACATCAATTTCTATACAATTCATAAATCATAATACACCAATTTCCTAAACAATTCATGCCATAAAATCATTGATATCCTTCACTTGCCAGTGTCATCGAAAAAATCTTGAAAAACAATTAGTAGTAACAAACATTAAGAAAAAATCCAAAACCTTCATCAAAATCATATCCACAGCCGCTGTCGCCACAACATCGAATTCTCCACCGTATCCAAAATACAAATCACAAAACATAATGACCGATGAACAAATGGTGTTCTATCAAAACTCTGCCCAAGAAAATTAAGGAAACTACCACCATGTCTTCTGTAACGCCCCAAAAAACGAGTTCCGGAGCATCACACGGTGCTTGAGGCTACGAGTAGCCCCAAGCTAACCCTTTGAGCCATTTTCATTCAGTTCAACACAAATCAACGGGGTTTTCATAAATAACCCTCAAATATCAACAGAGTAATCATCATCCAAGAATAAAAGAATTTCAGAAAGATAACAAAATACGACTTATTAGTCAACTCCCAACATCTATACTAGTCTGACAAGCCTCTAAGAAAATCAATAAAAACAGCGAGCCATTGAGACATTCCCCAACTGACTCATACTCAGTTATCAATTGTAAACAATTCCGTGAAACTAACATCAGACATCACGTCCTCGGAACATGAGGACTCACCACAATAGAGGATGTAGAACAGCGTGCCCGAAGAATCACTGTCAAACCTGGAACTGAGCACCTAAACCTACATTCTGAGAAAATGCATCCCACATCCGAAGATGTGGGTCAGTACCATGGAAAGGAACCGAGTATATGGGGGTGTATGTAGTTGTATAAACATCATCATCATAAATATTTATAAGAAATATATAAATATACATCGGGAGCCATCATGCTTCCCATCTATCAAAATCAACTACGTTGTGGATTTATTTCACACTCGAGTTCAAAACAACTCCATTAAGACCAAAAGGTCAAATAATTTAAAATATCTCAAATATTCAACATCAACGTGCTTATGACACACACTTTTTAAAAAAAAAATAATTTCCAATGGGAATTCACAACCCAAATATCAAAATCATGATAAATATCGTTCAAGATTCATGCTTTATATCTCCACACATGTAAATTCATCTTTCAAAATCATAAACATCAAGATTTCATAATAATCATCATAAGATATGGGTTCATGCTTCAAATTCGTAAAAATCAAATAAAAATCATGCCTTTGTAAAGAAAATTACTTTTGGGCACAAGAACAAAAGAGAGTTCATGTTGAAAACCCCCACATACCTTGAATGATGAACTTTAGATCGATACTCATTTTTTGAGATGTTAATCGTGCCTTTGAATGATAGTCTGGAGTAATTTGAGGGGGAATGACCAAAACGCCCCTAAAAATTAAATAATTCTCGAATCTATTCTTTGGTAGACTATTTTGATAGTCTGAAGTAGATCAACCATAACGTTTTACTCCGCTATTCAAATTGGATGGAACCAATTTCATTAGAAAGAGGACTATTATATCTTTCCATTGATATATAGTATCTCACCCAGATCATTGCTTACGAGGACGTATGATCGTTTGAAATTGACCCAAAAATTTGCTTTTGATAGGCTGAAGTAGATCGACCATAACTTTTTGATCCGATAGAAAAATTGGATGAAACCAATTTCATTGGAAAGAGGACTTGCAGATCTTTCCGTTGATATATAGTAAATCACCCAAATCATTATGTACAAGGAGTTATGATCGTTTAAAGTTGGAGAAAAAATACGCCAGGCCTCAGTACTTTTTCCTGCACGTTTTAGTATTCACTACTATTCACGGTTCGATCGGAATGTTCATAACTCGTCGCTCGAGTGTCTGTTTTGGATGATCTACATATCGTTGGAAAGATTATTCGATACTCTACACAATGGTGGGTCATAATATAAGACATTCTTCACGAAAAATTTATAATTGATTCTAGAAGGTAGAACCCAACACGTTTACGCATAAAATTTCAATGAAAAATTTCCCGGGGTATTACATCATCCCCCCCTTGGAAACATTCATCCTCGAATGATACTAGACATGCCAAGATTAGATAGGGAATAGAGTATACAGCTGAAACCATTCGTTATACTCAGCACCACATCGTTTCTCACTCCGAATGCAAGATAGAATGCATAAATTCAAGAAACTACAGCAAAACACATAATAAATGACAGATGAACTGCTGCAACTTTTATCAAAAGTGCATGATTTAGGAAATAACGGTACCTTCAGCTTGATCGGATTTTGCAGAAAATAGGTGCGGGTACTTGGATCGCATATCCGCCTCAGCTTCCCAAGTTGCACCCTCAACAGATTGGTTTCGCCACAACACCTTGACCAAGGGAACTTCTTTGTTCCTTAATTTTCAGACACTGAAATCAAGAATCTCAACAGGAATCTCATCAAAAGAAAGATTTTCTTGAATGTCAGCACTCACAGAGGAATTCACTACCACCGTATTGCTAATATGCTTTCTAAGCATGGAGACATGGAATATTGGATGAACAGAGGATAACTCGGAAGGCAACTCAACCTCATAAGCTACCTTACCAACATGGCTAAGAATTTTGTAAGGACCAATATAACGAGGACTAAGCTTCCCATTCTTTCCGAATCTCTTCACCCCCCCCTCATGGGTGAAATTTTCAAATACACTAGGTCACCAACTTCAAACTCAAGGTCTCTCCTTCTAACATTCGCATATGACTTCTGATGACTCTGCACAGTTTTCAACCTTTCCCTAATCAACTTAACTTTTTCCATAGCCTCAAATACTGAATCAGGACCACTCACAGCCGCTTCACCCACCTCGAACCAACCTATGGGTGATCTACACTTCCTCTCATATAAGGCTTCAAACGGAGCCATGCCAATACTAGAGTGGAAACTGTTATTGTAAGCAAACTCTATCAACTGTAAGTGATCATCCCAACTTCCCTTAAAGTAAAGTGCATAAGCTCTCAACATATCCTCTAAAGTCTGGATGGTTCGCTCAGCCTGACCATCGGTATGTAGATGAAAAGCAGAACCCAAAAGCACTTGGGTACCAAGACCCTTCTGAAAAGCTTTCCAAAATTGAGAAGTGAACTGAGTACCCCTATCCGAAATGATAGACAAGGGAACTCGATGTAGTCTGACTAGCTCTTGGATATACAATCTAGCATAATCCTCAGCAGTATATGAAGTATGAATAGGCAAGAAATGAGCAAACTTAGTCAACCTATCAACCACAACCCAAATGGAATCATGATGGTGTCGGGAAGGAGGTAAACCAATCATGAAGTCCATATATATCTCTTTCCACTTCCAGGTGGGAATACTAAACTCTTGCATCATACCACCAGGTCTTTGGTGTTCAACCTTAACCTGTTGGCATATTGCACGCTTAGCTACAAACGCTGATATATCTTTCTTCATTCCACTCCACCAATAGATTTCCCACAAGTCTCGGTACATCTTGGGGGCACCAGGATGAATAGAATATCGCACCGCGTGCGCTTCATCCATAATCTTCTGTCTCAAATCATCAACATTCGGGACACACAATCTACCCTACAATCTCAACACACCATCTCCCCCTTGGAAGAAAACCTTTACTTTTTGGTCCTTGACTGACTCCTTCAGTCTGACCAAACTAGCATCTAAGTATTTCTTTTCCTTCACTTCCGAAATCAAGGAGGACTCAAAACTACTCTGAACCCCTATACTACCTTTAGCAGAGTCAAACAACCTAACCCCCAATCTAGCCAAATGATGTACATCACGAGCAAACTCTATCTTACCTTCTACCACGTACGAAACACTACCCATGGACACTCTACTTAGGGCATCCGTCACAACATTGGTCTTGCCCTGATGGTACAACACACTCATATCATAGTCACTTAATAATTCTAACCATCGTCTCTGCCTAATATTCAATTCTCTCTGGGTAAACACATACTGCAGACTCTTATGATTAGTGAAAACATCAACATGGACACCATACAAATAGTGTCTCCAGATTTTCAAAGAAAACACAACAGCAGCCAACTCAAGGTCATGGGTGGGGTAATTTTTCTCATGGGGTTTCAACTATCTAGAAGCATAAGCTATCACCTTACCCTTCTGCATCAATACGCAACCCAACCCAACTCTCGAAGCATCACAGTACACCACAAAACCATCAACACCATCAGGCAAAGTAGAAATAGGGGTTGAAGTGAGTCGAGTCTTCAACTCCTGAAAACTCTTCTCAGTAGATTCGGACCACAAGAACTTCACTTTCTTTTAGGTCAACCGAGTCATAGGAGACGCTATAGAGGAGAAACCATCAACGAAACGGTGGTAATAACTATCTAAACCCACGAAACTTTAGATATCAGTTGGAGAAATAAGTTTAGGCCAATTTCTAACAACTTCGGTCTTTTAGGGATCAACTCTAATACCATCAGAAGAAATAATATGACCCAGAAAAGCAACTGACCTTAGCCAAAACTCACACTTATTGAACTTGGCAAAAAATTTATGATCTCTAAGGGTTTGCAAGACAGTTCGGAGATGATCAAAATGTTCATCCTCACTACGGGAGTACACCAGTATATCATCGATGAACACTATGAGAAACATATCCAGATATGGTCTGAACACTTGATTCATGAGGTCCATGAAAGCTGCTGGGGCATTAGTTAACCCAAAAGACATAATAAGAAACTCAAAATGGCCTTAACGAGTTCAGAAAATAGTTTTCGGGATGTCACACTCCCTAACTTTGAGTTGATGATAGCTGTAACGAAGGTCTATCTTTGAGAAATAACTTGCACCTTGCAATTGGTCAAACAAATCATCTATAATCGGAAAGGGGTACTTATTTTTTACAGTGACTTTATTTAGTTGGCGGTAATCAATGCACATACGCAACGATCCATCTTTCTTTCTCACAAACAACACAGGAGCACTCCAAGAAGAAACACTGGGCCTTATGAAACCCTTATCTAGTAGATCTTTGAGTTGCTCTTTCAACTCCTTAAGTTCTGCAAGGGCCATATGGTAAGGAGGAATAGAAATGGGCTAAGTATCGAGAAGAATATCAATCCTGAACTCTATCTCTCTATCAGGAGGTATCCCTGGGAGATCATCCGAAAAGACATCAGAAAACTCATTGACGACGTTAACAGACTGGAGAGTTGGAATTTCAGACTTAGTGTCTTTGACTCTAACCAAATTGTAAATACACCCCTTGGAAATAATCTTTCTAGATTTGAGGTAAGAGATAAAATAACTCTTGGGTGACACAGAATTCCCAGACCACTCAAACACGGATGCACCCAAAAACTGAAACTTGACCACTCGGGTCCGACAATCAATAGAGGCATAAGAAGAATACAACCAGTCCATACCCAAAATCACATCAAAATCTACCATGTTTAACTCAATCAGATCAACCAACAAGACTCTATGAAGAACGGTAACAGGACACTTTTTATACACTTTCTAGGCAACAATCGAATCACCTACTGGGGTAGAAACTAGGTTAGGCTCAAGAATAATCTCTGGACTCATTTCAAAATTCACAGCAAGCAAAGGTGTAACATATGAGAAACTGGATCCAGGATCCAACAAAGTATACATATCAAACTGAAATATACGAAGCATACCAGTAACAATATCGAGAGAGTCCTCTTGTTCCTGGCGGGAGGTAAAGCATAGAATCTATTCTAGCGCTGCCCGCCAGCATTGCTAGAAGAGGCGCCCTGATCTGGGGCTGGGCGAGTCGCTGGAACTGGAGCACTAACAGTCTAAGTCTGGGTCTGAGGGCGATCGTCACGAAAACCTTGTGCATCCTGTGGACAATCTCTAACTCTGTGATCCATGTCACCACACCAGAAATAACCCCTCTTTTCACCCCAACACTCACCCGAATGAGCCCTACCATCACCCCAACACTCACCCGAATAAGCCCTACCATACTTAGGACACAGAGGATGATTTGGCTTACTGCCAGCACTGTACTGGGACCTGGATGCATATGACCTGCTACCTTGCTTCTTCCTACCTCTAGGCACGAGAGCACTAGGAGATGACGGTACTGGCATAGACGAACTATCTTGATACTAAGGGTGACTCCCTCCCTGTGATCTAGTTTGACCCTGTCCATGCTGCTCGGACCTAGCTCTCTTATTCCCTCTCATTCTATCTCTCTCCTTGATCTTGTCTACCTCAATCTGTTGGGCATGAGTCATCAGCCTAGAAAGATTCATCTCACTATTCAGCATAGCAGACCTACACTCCTTAACCATATAACTAGACACTCTAGTCACAAATGTACTCATACTAGCTCGATTATCAGCCACTAAGTCAGGAGCATACTTGGCCAACTGATTAAACTTTAGACAGTACTCCCTAACAGTCATAGAGCCCTGTCTCAGGTTCATAAACTCTTCCACCTTTGCCTCCCTCTTCTCTAAAGGGAAAAACTTATCCAGGAATGCATCCTGGAACTCTTGCCAAGTTTTAGGGACAACTCCCTCACCTCTACCTTTTTTCCAAGAAAAAACCCATTCATAAGCAAGGTCTTTCAACCTATACGCAGCCAACTCCATACTATGTTCCTCAGATACATGCATTACCTGAGTAATCTTCCGCACCTCCTCTAAAAACAACCGTGGATTCTCATCAGACTTGGACCCATAGAATTCTGGCGGATTTATCCGCATGAAGTCATGGATCCTGGCAGTAGCTGAATCACCTCCCTGCTACTGTGGAGCCGAGGCCGGGTTGGCCTGAACATTTGCAGTAACAGCTTAGGCCAGCGCCTGAAAGGCTGCCTAAAATTCAACATGAGACATATTTACATTCAATGGTCAGCGGGTTGAGGTCGTTGACCATCATTATTTCTTCTCGCTCAACATGGAGGCATATTTCTGAAAGAAGAGAGAACGAATCAATAGCAGAGAGAGACACTTTAAGCACGATAGACTTCTAAAAGAAAGAATCACACTTTTTCCTAAAATGTCTTGTAGCCTCTTGCTCATAGATGTGGCGCGCTACACACCAATGATCAAGACTCTACTTAACGCGGCTTGTCAGACTCCCTAGGAAACCTTAAAACCTTAGGCTCTGATACCAAGTTTGTAACGCCCCAAAAAAAGGGTCCCGCAGCGTCACACGGTGCTTGAGGCTACGAGTAGCCCTAAGCTAACCCTTTGAGCCATTTTCATTCAGTTCAACACAAATCAACGGGGTTTCCACAAATAACCCTTAAATATCAACAGAGTAATTATCATCCAAGAATAAAAGAATTTCAGAAAGATAACAAAATACGACTTATTAGTCAACTCCCAACATCTACACTCGTCTGACAAGCCTCTAAGAAAATCAATAAAACCAGCAAGCCATTGAGACATGCCCCAACTGACTCATACTCAGTTATCAAATATAAATAATTCTGTGAAACCAACATCAGACATCACGTCCTCAAAACATGACGACTCACCACAACAGAGAATGTAGAATAGCGTGCCCGAAGAATCACTGTCAAACCTGGAACTGAGCACCTGAACCTACATTTCGAGAAAATGCAGCCCACATCCGAAGATGTGGGTCAGTACCATGGAAAGAAACCGAGTATATGGGGGTGTGTGCAGTTGTATAAACATCATCATCATAAATATTTATAAGAAATATGCAGGATGTATGAAAGACTCACATAGCCCAAAGAAAATCATCATAATTATGAGAGAATGAAATAAGTAAAATAACACATGTGAGTCATCATATAATTTGTCAATCGCTTTCAGTTCATCAAGAATATCAATTCTCATAATGTAAATATCATTTAAATCTTTCGAAAGAATAACTTTCACAATTCCACTTTCAAATCACTTCACCATTCACCATAGACACAAGGAAATACACACACACTGGGAGATCCTATAACCGACATAAACCATGTGAGCTACATGGAGTCCAACGTACAACCCTCGTTAGGGAGAGCCATCTTATCCTTGTCATCCGAGTAGGACTATCGATATCAAATCCACACAAACTAGTAATCACTATATAAATCAGCCTCAGGCTCACTCCTATGGGGGCACGTAGTTCTAGGGAAGTAAGGTCGTTTTATACCTCCCACTCGGTGCTAAAGATTTCTCCCAGACCTAGCTCAGATCATTTCAAAGACAATCCACAACAAAAAAATTTCAGTAATATATAAATATACATCGGGAGCCATCATGCTTCCCATCTATCAAAATCAATCACGTTGTAGATTTCTTTCACACTCGAGTTCAAAACAACTCTGTTAAGACCAAAAGGTCAAATCATTCAAAATATCTCAAATATTCAACATCAACGTGCTTATAACACACACTTTCTAAAAAAAACACAATTTCCAATGGAGATTAACGACCCAAATATCAAAATTATGATAAATATCATTCAAGATTCATGCTTTATATCTCCACACATGTAAATTCATATTTCAAAATCATAAACATCAAGATTTCATAATCATCATCATAAGATATGGGCTCATGTTTCAAATTTATAAAAATCAAATAAAAATTATGCCTTTGTAAAGAAAATTACTTTTGGGCACAAGAACGAAAGAGAGTTCTTGTTGAAAAACCCCACATACCTTGAATGATGAACTTTAGATCGATAATCATTTTTAATATGTTAATCATGCCTTTGAATGATGGTTCTTGGAGTTCTTGAACTAGAAACTTGGAATCTTGAATAAATTTGCAGAATTAATTGTGAACTTTGGAGGTTCTTGAAGTTTGATATAAGAGCTTAGGGTTTTCTTTTTGAGGGAATTTGATGAAATGTAACATATAATGCTTCTAATAGGCTTTAATATAGGGTTTGGATGGATTTTGAGTGAGGGGGAAATGACCAAAACGCCCCTAAAAATCATATAATTCTCGAATCTATCCTTTGGTAGACTGTTTTGATAGTC
Source organism: Capsicum baccatum var. pendulum (assembly GCA_030864225.1). Lineage (NCBI taxonomy): Eukaryota > Viridiplantae > Streptophyta > Magnoliopsida > Solanales > Solanaceae > Capsicum > Capsicum baccatum. The sequence goes on from CM061561.1 coordinate 198,587,656, forward strand.
TGAAGTAGATCAACCATAACATTTTACTCTGATATCCAAATTGGATGAAACCAATTTCATTAGAAAGAGAACTCTCATATCTTTCCGTTGATATATAGTATCTCACCTAGATCATTGTGTACGAGGAGTTATGATCGTTTAAATTTGACCCAAAAATTCTCTTTTGATAGATTGAAGTAGATCGACCATAACATTTTGCTCCAATAGACAAATTGAATAAAACCAATTTCATTGGAAAGAGGACTCGCAGAGCTTTTCGTTGATATATAGTAGATTACCCATATTATTATGTACAAGGAGTTATGATCATTTAAAGTTGGAGCAAAAATATGCCAGACCTCAGTACTTTTTCCTGCACGTTTTACTGTTCACTACTATTCATAGTTCGATCGGAATGTTCATAACTCGTCGCTCGGGTGTCCATTTTGGATGAACCACATATTGTTGGAAAGATTATTTGATACTCTACGTAATGGTGGGTCATAATGTAAGATATTCCGCACGAAAAATTTATAATTCATTCTAGAAGATAGAACCCAACACAGTTATGCACAAAATTTCAACGAAAAATTTTCCAGGGTATTACATCTTCCAAGATTATGTTGAAACCTAAGGAGAAGAATACCAAAAGGGTTGCTGCGGCAGATGAGCAAGACTGAGCAATGGCAGTGGTGGTGAAATTCGTCGAGTGGGGACATGGACAACAAAGAAAGCCAAGTGATTACACACTATTGTTTCATCTTGCTTCTTATCATCATTGGCATGAATTCTTAACCCAAACCTTCTCTTTCTAAGCTTTTTACCCCTGTGTAAAGTCATATTTCTTGATAGGTTATTTTAGGGTTTGTTGGGAGTGAGGGGTAATATAAGTCAGTGGGAACCCCACACGCATATGCTTGCTATAAAAAACTGCTTTTGGTGATAGATTTTGTAAATAAAAGATATCTTTTGTAAATAAAAAAAAACTAGTGGTACTTTTTGTTATATTAATGCTTAAATTGTATATTCATGTGATTTTTTTTAACTCAAATAAAGTTCAAATCAATACTAATGCTAATAAAATTTTGGAATTAAAACACTAAAAATGATAATAATGTTAGATATATATTCTTTAGTTTTGTATAAATACATAACCATAATTTATTTTCTTATTTAATATTTAGTCATGCAAATAATACTTACTCGACTTATTTTAGCATGATTAATATTTTTAGATTATGAATATTTTTATTATAACTTATTGATATGCAATATTTATTTTACACGATTCATCACTCATTTCATATTTTTTGTTATTTTTTTAAATACACTTAAGATAGTTGTATCTTACTAGGACTAATTAAAAGTATATTTGAAACACAAGTCAAGTCAATTATATGTTTGTATGAAGATTTATAAAAAAAAAAAAAAAAAAAAAAAAAAAAAGAATCCAAGAACATCGAAAACCACCAAAAAAAATGAGGTTGAAAAATCCAAATTTTTATTAGTTTGGTTTAATTTATAGATTCAAAAATTCGACGCAATTAGTTTGGTTTGGTATTTAAAAAATTTGAGCCAACTCGTTCATGTACATTCCTAGAGCCTATAGGTAGACGAGAAGCATATTTAAGAGCTCAAAACTGAAAGAAGGATACACTAGCATCACTTTCAATACTTCTAAGTGTATAATAGGCCTTTTTTCTTTTAGTAAATCCATTGTGGTGCTCTTAGTTTGGATCATTTAGATATTTTCGCTATTCAAGTGGATCGGAAACTCTCCATTATTATTGTCTTCATTTCTTAAAAAAGACAAATCGTAATTAGATTAAGACATTCATCATAAATTAAAATTAATGACTGAGATTTATTTAATTATATTTGTACTTTTAACTATCTTTTGATTCATCTTGACCTTCTCCTGGCATCACAATAGGTCAATTAAACCAGTCATATATCGTATTTTAATATGCTTAGTTAAATTATAATTCATATTTTTCTAAAATTAAACACTTTAAACAATCTTATAAAATGAAAGTTAATTATTCTTCAAGCTAGCATTAAGCAAAAAGTTCTACTGTGTATGGCTAGAGTCATATCTATTAATTTAACCTATAGAATGTGTTTGAAATGACAAAATGTGCATAGCGTGAATGTCTTTTCTGAGATAAAGTTCTAATGTTATACTAATTGCAAAGTACTAGTATATTGATTGTTTAATGAAAATAAAACAAGTTTAATTGGAGAAGTATAACTGATGAAAAATTATATATATTTAATTAGAATGAGAGTTAAACATAATTATGGTTATTAAAGTAAAAGAAAAAAAGAAAAGTATTTTTCATTAATCAGATTTGATAATCCACCTCATGTAGAATTAAATTTAATCAGGAAGATCTGACTCAGACATTTTACTTTCATTCCACTATATAGTCGAGGAAATCAACAAAATAAACCATCATAAAAGGATGTTTATTTATTAACTTGTAAAGCCAAATTAGAACTTCAATTTAGAGTTTAATTATTTCACAAATTCATTTTAGTTCTCTTACTCTAATTTCTTACTATATACGCCTTTTTATTAGCTTATTTTATTAGGTCAAACTAAAAGAATCAATTATCTTACAGTATATTAATATGTTTTGATAAAATATAATTCATGTTTTCCAAAATTAAAAACTTATTAATGTCCTTGTAAAATAAAAAAATATTATTCAAGCTAACATTTATCTAAAATTTCTATTGACTAAAGAGGTTAGTATATAATTACAAAATTGAAACTAGGATTATATCTATAACTTGAGTCATATTAATTAACCTATACAATAAGATAAAGTGAGAAATGTGCATAGCGTGATAGTATATTAATTGCAAACTTTTTAAAAAAATATAAATAACATAAATACCAACCATTTTGAAGTAATTACACTCTCTCCCACTTTTTTAATTACTTTACTCTTTCTCCCTATTAATATACATAACATAGCCGACATATATATAGCATTCTGTGTATATGTTGGATTTTTGTAATATGTTTAGGGAGTTGAGATTTTTGTAATATTGAAAAAATAAGTTGTGTATTTGTGTAATTTTTAGTAAAAAAATATATTAATTGCCAACTACTCAGAAATAATGAGTTGGACTACATTAATAATTACTAAAAATTACACAAATACACTACTTGTATTTTCAATATTACAAAAAATCTCAACTCCCTAAATATATTACAAAAATTCCAACATATACACAGAATGCTATGTATATGTCGGCTATGTTATGTATATTAATAAGAAAAGAGAGCAAAGTAATTTAAAAAGTGGGAGAGAGTGTAATTACTTTCAAAAAGGTTGGTATTTATGTTATTTATACTAATTATTAATGATAATTAGATAAAAGTTTCTTTGAGTTGGGCGGATTTGGGCCGCCATTTAGGAATTTATTTTTGAAAAAAGGACATGGACTGTTCCATTTTTTTTAAAAAAAGGCCCATATTTGAAAAGGTGGACATGGGCTGTTCAGTCGGCTAAACTAATTCCTTTTTAGCCATTTGGCTCAATTGGTCACATGGAGTCTCTATACTCAATTGATACACTTTATACCAAATTGATACACTTTTATACTATATTAATACACTTTTTAAAAAGGAAAAAGGACACGGGCTATTCATTTTTTTAAAAAAAATGGCCCACATTTTAAAAGGTGGACATGGGTTGTTCAGTCTGCTAAACTATTTTCTTTTTTTGGCCATTTGACCCAATTGGTCACATGTAGTCTCTATACACAATTGATACACTTTTATACTATATTGATACACTTTTATACTATATTGATACACTTTTTAAAAAGGAGAAAGGAAATTCTATGCAAGCACATTCAGTCCCTATACCCGATTGATACTCTTTTATACCATATTAATACACGTTTATACTACATTGATACACTTGCAGTGTCAATATACTCAATTGATACTCTCTTATACTAGATTGATAAATTTTTAGAATGCATGTAGAAACTATATAGAGTCATATAAAATATGTATCTAAATAATAATTGTAGTTAAAAATTGTATAGAATGTGTATAAAAATGCTATAATTATTATATAGAATATGTATATGTATAGAAACTGTATCGTTATTATATATAAATATATATCTTTAACAATTGTATTATATTAAAAGTATATGGTATTGTATTTTATTGTATAAATAAGTAAAATTGAACAAAACAAATATATATCCAGTGCATATCTCGTGATGTCTACAGATGCGTGTCGAATTCTCCAAAAATAATATTTTTTTGAAGAATCAGACACAGATGCGTAATATTTTTGGAGAATTCGAACAACTTAGCTAAAAAGCAGTAACATGGAGAACAGGAGTTATCAAACATGAAGCATGAATAGGTTTGACGGGGAACGCGGGTTAGAGATCCAGAAGGTTCAGACTCGTAGAATAATCATTCATTGTTGAATCTGGATCCCTTTGGTGGGTCTCACAACACAGCTTATGTCTCCAGTTTGCAGATAGTGTATAACATCCTTTTTGGAGCAAAATACATATCCATGCACTAGATCCGTGCAGTACTGCAATGGCTAAAAGTAGAAATTATTTTAGTGACTAATAATAGGTAATTAGTTTTGGGTGACTATTATGGTGGAATAATTTTTGAATGAAGTGTTATTTTTGTCCTTTCCTTTTTTAAAAAAGAGAAGGGAAATTCTATGCAAGCACATCCAGTCCCTATACCCAATTAATACTTTTTTATATCACATTAATACACGTTTATACTACATTGATACACTTGCAGTGTCCATATACTCAATTGATACTCTCGTATACTAGATTGATACATTCTTAGAATGCATGTAGAAACTATATAGAGTCGTATAAAATATGTATCTAAATAATAATTGTAGTTAAAAATTATATAAAAATGCTATAATTATTATATAGAATATGTGTATATATAAAAACTGTATCATTATTATATATAGATATATATATCTTTAACAAGTGTATTATATTAAAGGTATATGATATTGTATTTTATTTTATAAATAAGTAAAACTAAAATGAAACTGAGTATAAGCTTAAATACTTAATTCGGGAGCTCTAAATAATTGTCGTTATCTAAAAAAGTGATTTGACATAGAAAGAAGAATAATGCTAGTTAAAGCTTTGAGGTGAAGACAAGTGGAATATGAGTGCAGTGCCCACACAACTTATGTAGCTGACCAAAATGAAAATAATAAAAACTAAAATTGGAATATGATAAGAACGGATCATCAGATAAATGGATTGTGATAAAAAAATTGTGACGGGGATTAATTAAGTCCATGAAAATAAATTTTTAAAAATTTGGATGGATTGGTAACTTGCATAATTATCACCTTAAGTATATTTATCCGCCCAATTAAGTTTATCCCCAAAACATGAAAAGTGAGGTTGCATGGGAGAAAAAGCAATGATGGAGAAGTGAAGTACGTGTAGCCGTCGTGATAGTGGACATCTTGGGCTAAGCAGTGCCATGATCGAGTGACTATTTACTAGATTTTTAAATTTAGGTGCTAGTTTTGTAGAATTATTTTAGTTTTAGGTGTTATTTTTGTCCTTTCCCCTTTATTTTTCTGTCGAAAAATTACAACTCATAAATAAAATAATTCCTTAATTACATATATGGTTAAGATTTTCAAAAATTATCCTACATAATTATTTGTTAGTTATAAAACTATTTTTTTGATGAACCCCTATATACAAATATAATATGCTATATATATAACAAATAATACTCTCTCTCATGTAATTAATTTTTCATAATCTATCTCTTAGCTAATTGGCTAATTTTACGGTATTAAATTATGCATGCTTCTTGAACATATCTCAAAGAAGATGTTCCTCCCAAATCTCTCAATTTTTAGTCTTCTCAAGCATACATTGTAGGTTTGCATTGAAGATTTTTTTGAGTAATTTCTCATCCCTAAGCATTTGTGGGGATATGCATTGAAGATTTTGCGGTAATCTTTAGTTTTTAGGATATATAGATTTGTTTTCCTTTGATTTGATTAGATATTCTCTAAATGAGCCACTAGTTTCTTCAAATTTCATCTATTTTCATATAATAAAATGTACAACAACAATAACATACCTAGTGTATTCCCACAAAGTGGAGTTTGGAGAAGGTAGAGCGTACGTAGTCTGTACCGCTACCTCAGATGAAGTAGAGAGACTGTTTTTGATAGACCCCTAGTTCAGAACAGATTACAAATATAACAAAACATAAAAGCAAACAACAAACAAGGGGTGACACACCGCATGATAATAAATAAAATAAGACACCCACAAAATAATAATATAAACTTTTTATAAAAAATCATAGACATCACTAAAACACCATGAACAAGAGGCTACAAGACACTACAAGCTCCAACATAAACAGACACTCTTTTCTACTATTATGAACGTACTCCTACCCACTAGCACTTTACCCTAATCTGCGTTCTTTGTACCTTCCTATCAAAGGTCATGTCCCGTAAGCTGTAACTGCCCTATGTCCTTCTTAATCACCTCCCTCCAATATTTCTTCAATCTACCCCAATCCTGTCTAAAATTATCCATAGTTAGCCTTCCACACATTTAAATTGGAGCATCCGCATCCTAATTGATCACATGGATGAACCAACGTAATCTCACTTCTCGCATCTTATCCTCTACCAAAGCTACTCTCACCTTCTCCCAAATAATCTTATTTCTAACCGTATCTCTCCTGGTAAGTCCACATATTTACTGCAACATCCTATTTTAGCAACCTTCAACTTGTGGATGTGGAAATTCTTAACTGGCCAACACTTTGCTTCATACAACATAGTTGGTCGGAGTGTCACTCTGTAGAACTTACCTTTAAGATTTGGAGGGACCTTCTTATCACACAGGACCTCCGAGGCGAGACACCATTTTAATCATACTAGACCAATATGGTGCAAATCATCCTCGTTAATCTCACCATTCCCTTGAATCATAAACCCAACATACTTGAAACTCTCCCTCTTCTGAATGATCTGAGAATCCAACTCCACAACCATGTCATCCTCATGAGGTAAATCACTAAACTTACATTCCAAATACTTTATTTTGGTCCTGCTCAACCTAAAACCTTTAGAATTAAGGGTATATCTCCAAATCTCCAACTTATATTAACTCCACCACGAGTCTCGTCAATAGTACAATATCATCAGTAAATAAAATATACCAAAGCATCTTTTCCTAAATACACTGTGTCAAAACATCCATCACCAAGATAAATAAAAATGTGTTATTAGTTGATCCCTGATGCAAACTTGTCAAAATAGGAAATTTTTAATACCCCGTGTCTGAAAGCCACCGTGCAACGTATGGCATAATTTCATAAGTCATATACACAACATACAAATCGTATATTGTATCTATATCTAAGACAGTGTGACATGGTTGACGTTCTGTTTTAGGTATGACTCGACCCTTAGAGTCCTAATATTACTATTTGAGTCCTATGAAGTTAAGTCATAAGGTCAGTAGCCTAGGTTCCCTAATTTTTTATCCATGATACGATTGGTTGTTTACAAATTGTATAGACAAGTAACAAGTCATAAGTTACCATTTGTATATTGACCAATTTATCCCATTTTGATCCTTTCAAGCTTACGAGTTATGAGGATAACACGTACCTTCACCATACAAGTCATATGGTTGACTCGTGAAGACTGGTGAACGATTTTTGTATGATTCAATTAAAGGGACTTGTGGTCTTTTTCCCTCTTATAACTCTTAACCATAAATTATAACCCCAAAAAGGCATTATTTTTCCCCTACTTTAAATCGCTTAAAAACACTTTTCTCCTCCCATATTGAAAAACATCAAGATTAGGGTTTCTCTTATCAAGTCATCGCTCAAGTCTCAAAGTTCAAGTCCTCTTCACAAGTCAAGAAATTCTAGGTATGTGGGGTTTATCAACAAGGATAATAATCCATCCTTGTGCTCTAAAAGCATGATTTTAAGATTGAATTTACTTGATTTGAATTAGGGCTTATACCCAAATAATCATAATCTTTAAGTATAATATTACCATGTGATTGAAATCTTAAAGTGCATCAAGTTTTAAATATATTCATGTTTGACTTGTAAGTTTTATATTGTGATTTGAACTTATTATCTTAACTGAGATATTGTTGAAAGATTTCAAGGTGATTATTGAGCATGATGTTTTATTATGGATTTCTATGAATAAAGCATGAAATCCAAGTCCTAAGTACAAGTTAAGTTTACAAGAAGTTTATGCTCTTAAGCTCCATTGACATGTTTTATAACATGATTTAAATAAAAGATTGATCTTTTGATCTAAAGATAAGACATGAAATCTAAAATTGTTGATCTTGATTATGATTTAAAGTAAAGAGAAGCATAACTACCTTTCATTCATAAACTCTTATGCTATTCTAAGGTGTATTTCTTAACTATGAGCATAATTATAACTTAGGAGTATTATTTAGCACTGATAAAGAAATGCGCATAAGCATATCCTAAATTACTAGAAACTACGAGCCACCGTAGGTTAAGCTTTTTCCTAATATGGATAAAGTATAATGATCACTTAAGTTAAGGTTCTATTCTGATGGCAAGGATGAGATAGTTCTCCCCAACGTGGGTAATACGTTAGACTCCATGGTAGCTCACATGATTTTTGTTGAATCTCCCATAAGAAAGAATAAAAGTAAGTCCTTTAGAAACTAAGTGTTCTGGTTTACAAAGTTTATGCATATGTTTCATTATCCATTTTTTATGATCTTGTGGTCTTAAGTTTTAATCAAGTCCAAGGTGAGTCATTTACGCTTAGCATGCATCATTTGAAAGTTTACATATATATATATATTTAGTGATTTTTTTACTTATGAATTTACCCCCCCACACTCAGTATATTCCAGAGGTACTAACCCACATATATGTCTATGTGATAAACTGTCTTATAATATAGGTTCTGGTGCTCGTTTTCAGCAGCACGATTGACTACTGGCATCATCACCTACCTCCTAACTTTTGGTTAGTCCTCATGGTCTGAGGATCCAACTTATCAGACTTCTGTTTATGGATAAAAGTATTTTAGTTATTTGATTTTCATTTATGTTCAATTCAGCTGGGGTCTGTCCCAGTGGCTCTCTAGTCAGTAGTAAAGGCTTGTCGGACTTAGTATGTTTAAGTTCAAAGAATTTTCTTAAGGTTTTCAAAGTTAAAAATTCATATTAAGTCATTGAATTGTTTACCTCCAGTTTCTATATATGTTAGTTCAATTTTCATGCGAGTCAAATAAGTCGCATTACATAGAGTATTGATCATGAATGTGAAGCGTGCCATATTTATGAGCAGGAGGCTACAGAATGAGTTAGGAATCATTATTTATTTCATGATCTATCATGCTTACAGTTTCTCTATCTTCCTTAACTTGTGCTTTTATGTGACAGAATATGCCTTCTCATTGAGCTGACGCACATAAAAATAGTGATCAACCGCCCCTGAAACCCAACCCTTTTAATGAGAATGTATCTCATACCAAATTTTGGGTTACCTTCCAAGCATTGGCCAAAGTTGTGAATGCCAATATTAAGGGAAACCAATAAGAAGCAATCCTACTTCAGCAGAATGGTAACCTAGCTGCAATCAAATTTGGGACTTTATGAGGATGAATTAACTTGTTTTCTATGGGTCAAAGGTTAATGAGAATCCTCAACATTATTATTGATAAAGTGAGAAATATTACTCAGATTATACATGTTACTGAAGAGGAAAGTGTAGAGTTGGCATCCTATAGGTTGAAGGATGTTGCTTATGATTGGGTTGTTATATGAAAAAAAGGTAGGGGTAAGAATGTAGCTCCTATGAGTTGGCAGGTATATCAGAATGCTTTTCTGGAGATGTTCTTTACGTATGAGATGAGGAAGGCTAAGGTGGAGGAGGAGTTTATGAACCTGAGGCAGGGCTCCATGATAGTTAAAGATTACTGCCTTAAGTTCACCCAGTTAGATAAATATGCCCTAGAGTTGTTATTTGACTCTAGAGATCGTATGAGTAGGTTTATTACCGGGTGTCTGATTTGGTGGTCAAGGAGTGTAGGACTGCCATACTGATTGGAGATATAGATATTGCTCGATCAATGACTTATGCATAGTAGATTAAGTTAGAAAAGTTGAAGGAAATAGAGAAAACAAACAAGAGAGTTAGGACTGGATAGTTTGAGTATAGTTAACCAAGGTCTGGAGGGGTAAGCTGTTCAAAGTTTTAGGGTCATTTATTAGTTCTTATGCTATTATCAGCCAACGCCTCTGCACCCAAGAAAAGGCATAAGCAGTGGGGCAGGACTTTGAATTCCACATCTCAGAACAGTAAGTTCGAAAGGCCCAGTTATCTGACTTATGCAAAGTATGGAAGGACCCATCCCGATGAGTGCATGATGGGTAAAGGGGTTGTTATGGTTACAGATATTTGGGCCACAGGATCAAGAAGGGTCTATATGCTAAGAAGTGAAGTAGTGATGTTCATCCTTAGATTCAGGATATTAATCTAGCAGCTCAGTTAGGTCGCCCAGTTCCTTTATAGGACATATCATATAGTACCGATGGCAGTCAGTGCTCGAATTGGTTTTATGCTTTACCACCCCATCAGGAGCAGGAGAGCTCATCAGATGTTTTCACTGGTATGATTCCTGTCTATTACCTTGATGTATATGTGTTGTTAGACCCGGGATCAAATCTCTCTTATGTAACTCTGTTGATTGCTGTAAATTTTAGGGAAGCTCCTAAAAATCTCTCTAAGCCCTTCTAAGTTTCTACCTCAGTGAGTGAGTCAGTTATTGTAAGACGAGTCTATAGGGAGTGTCTTATTACCATTCTTTATAAGATCATACTAGCGGACCTAATAGAGTAAGAGATGGTAGACTTTGATGTTATTTTGAGCATGGATTAAATCCATTCATGTTATACATTTATAGAATGTCACACCCAAATGGTGATGTTTTAGTTTCCTAATAAGGCAGTTTTTGAGTGGGAGGGTAGTTCGGTGTCTCCCAAAGTTAGTTTCATATCTAATCTTAAGGACTGGAAGTTAATATCAAAAGGGTGTATCTACTATTTAGTCAAGTCAAATATATCAAGTTTGAATCCCCAATAGTTCAATCAGTCTCTGTAGTCAATGAGTTTCCTGAGGTTTTTCTTGAAGATCTACTAGGGATACCTACAAATAGAAAAATAGAATTCGGTATTGATTTTCTTCTTGATACTCAACCTATTTCTATCCCTCTATATCGTATGACTCTAGAAGAATATAAGAAGTTAAAGGACCATATTAAGGACCCTTAGATATAGGTTTCATCAAACCTAGTGTCTCTCTATGGGGCTCTTTAGTCTTTTTCATGCACAAGAAAGATGACACTCTCAGAATGTCTATAGACAATAGACAACCAAACAAGGTTACCATAAAGAGCAAGTATCCCATTCCTAGAATCGACGATCTGTTCGATCAACTTTAGGGTGCCCTATGGTTTTCCAAGATTGGACTCAGATCAGGATACCATTAGTTGAAAGTTAGGGAGCAAGACATTCTAAAAATAGCTTTTCAAATAAGGTATGACCATTTTGAGTTTGTGGTTATGTCGTTTGGACTAACTAATGCTCATGCAGCCATTATGAAGTTGATGAATAGGGTCTTCAAGTAGTACTTGGACATATTTGTCTTTGTCTTTATAGATTACATACTGGTGTATTCCATGAGTGGGGAGGAGCATGCTGGCCATTTAAGAATAGTACTTTAGACCCTCAAGGACCATCAATTGTATGCCAAGTTTGGTAAATGAGAATTTTGGTTGGAATGTATTACCTTCTTAAGGCATTTCATTTCATGGGTTGGTATTCATGTAGATCCCCAGAATACTGATGCGGTGAAGCACCTAAGGTAACATATTATTTCTAGTAAATTCTCTCTCTTTAAGTCCGTTCGAGTGCTCCTATATCATATTCTATGTTGTGAGAAATTGAATCCTTGTAGTAGTGGTAACCTTGGTTGTACATTCAGTATGGAGGTGTTGATTATTTTATAAAATCCAAATACTACATGAATCACATTCGAGTATAAATGTTTCCAAGGGAGAGATATTGTAATACCCCATGTTTGAAAGCCACTGTGAAATGTAGGACTCCTTCTTTTAAGTTGTATACATAACATATGAGTTATATATTGTATCCATATCCAAGACAGTGGCACATGGTTGATGTTTTATTTTAGGTATGACTCAACCCTTAGAGCTTTAAGATTACTATATGAGTCATGTGAAGTAAAGTCGTAAGGTCAGTAGCCTAGGTTCCCTAAGTTTTTATCCAAGATACGACTGGTTGTTTCCAAGTCGTATAGACGAGTAACAAGTCATAAGTTACCATTCGTATATTGACCAGTGTATCCCATATTTGATCCTACCAAGATTACAAGTCATGAGGCTAACTAGTACCTTCACCATACGAGTCATATAGTTGACTCGTGAAGACTGGCGATCGATTTCTATAATGTTCAGTGAAATGGTCTTTTGGTCTTTTCCCTTTATAACTCCCATCCATGACTTATAACCCAAAAGAGGCTTTATTTTTACTCTAATTTTAATCCATTAAAAACACTTTCCTCCTCCCATCTTCGAACATCAAGATTAGGGTTTCTCTCATCAAGTCATCTCTTAAGTCTCAAAGTTTAAGTCCTCTTCACAAGTCAAGAAATTTTAAGTATGTAGGGTCTATCAACAAGTATAATCATCCATCCTTGTACCCACAAATCATGATTTTAATATTGAATTTACTTGATATGAATTAGGGTTCATACCCAAATACTCATATTTTTGAAGTATAACATTACTATGTGATTGAAAGCTTAAAGTCCATCAAGGTTTACATATATTCATGTTTGACTTGTAAGATTTATATTGTGATTTGAACTTCATTATCTTGACTAGGATATTGTTGAATGATTTCAAGGTGATTATTAAGAATGATGTTTTATTATGGATTAATATGAAATAAAGCATGAATTGGAAGTCCTAAGTACAAGTAATAAGTTTAAAAGAAGTTTATGCTCTTAAGCTCCATTGACATATTTTATAACATGATTTAAAGAAAATATTGATCTTTTGATCTAAAGATAAGACATGAAATTTGCAATTGTTCATCTTGATTATGATTTACTGTAAATAGAAGCATAATTGGTTTTTAGTCATAAACCCTTATGCTATTTTAAGGTGTATTTCTTAAGTATGAGCATAATTATAACTTGGGAGTAGTATTTTACACTAAGAAAGGAAAGCGGATGAGCGTATCCTAAATTACTGGAAACTATGAGCCACCGTAGGTTAAGATTTATCCTAATATGGACGAAGTATAGTGATTACTTAAGTTAAGGTTCTATTCTTATGGCAAGGATAGGACAGTTCTCTCTAATGTGGGTAATACGTTGGACTCCATGGTAGCTCACATGGTTTATGTCGAATTTCCCATAATAAATAATAAAAGTAAGGCTTTCAGAAACTAAGTGTTATGTCTCACAAAGTTTATTCATATGTTTCATTATCCATGTTTTATAATCTTGTGGTCTTAAGTTTTAATAAAGTCCAAGGTGAGTTATTTACGCTTAGCATGCATCATTTAAAAGTTTACATATATATTTAGTTATTATTGTTCTTATGAATTCACCCCCACACACTCAGTATATTCCAGAGGCACTGACCCATATATATTCCTATGTGATAAATTATCTTATAATGTAGGTTCTGGTGCTCGTTTTCAGCAACACGATTAACTACGGACATCATCACCTACCTCCCAAATTTTAGTGAGTCCTCGTGGTTCGAGGAACCAACTTATTATACTTCTTTATATGTATTAAAGTATTTTAGTTATTTGATTTTTGTTTATGTTCGGGTCAGCTGGGTCTATACTAATGGATCTCTAGTCAGTAGTAAAGGCTTGTCCAACTTTGTATGTTTACGTTCAAAGAACTTTCTTAAGGTTTTCAAAGTTAAAGATTCATATTAAGTCATGGAATTTTTTACCTCCAGTTTCTATATATGTTAGTTCACTTTTCATGCATGTGCCAAGATAAATAGATATCATGGGTTAGCTTAGGACTATTTATAGTCTTAAGCACCGTGTGACGTCTAAGGAGTACTTTCGACGTGTTAAAAACTTAGTGTCAGATATTATAGTTTTGAAGAGTCTTAAGGAGTCAGACAAGTCGCATTACGTAGAGTTTTGATCATGAATATGAAATGTGCCACATTTATGAGCAGGAGGCTACGGAATGAGTTAGGAATCATTATCTATTTCATGATTATAGTTGTCTCAATCTACCTTAAATCATACTTTTACATGATAGAATATGCCTCCTCGTCGAGCTGTCGCACATAGAAACATTGATCAACCACCCCTAAAACTTGACCTGCTTAATGAGAATATATATCGTGCTAAATTTTGAGCTTCTTTCAAAGCATTAGCCCAAGCTGTGAATTCTAATATTCAGGGAAACCAACAAGCAGCAGTCCTATTTTAGCAGAATGGTATCCTAGCTGCAACCTAAATTTGGTACTTTTTGAGGATGAATCCACCTGATTTCCATGGGTCAAAGGTGGATGAGGATCCTTAACTCTTTGTTGATGAGGTGAGAATGATTACTCAGATTGTGCATGTTACTGAAGATCAAAGTGTAGAGTTGGCATCCTATAGGCTAAAGGATGTTCCTTATTATTGGGTCATTATGTGGAAGGAAAGTAGGGGTGAGAATGTAGCTCCTATGAGTTGGCAGGTATATCTGATTACATTTTTGGATAGTTTCTTTCCACATGAGATGAGGTAGGCTAAGGTGGAGGAGTTTATAAACCTGAGGCAGGACTCTATGAAAGCGAAGGAGTACTTCCTTATGTTCACCCAGTTAGATAAATATGCCCTAGAGTTACTATATAACTCTAGAGCTCGTATGAGTAAGTTTGCTACTAGGTGTCTGATTTATTGGTCATGGAGTGTAGGACTGCTATACTGATTGGGGATTTGGATATTACCCGGTTGATGACTTATGCGCAGTAAATTGAGGCATAAAAGTTGAAGGAAATAGATAGAAAAAACAAGAGAGTAAGGACTGGACAGTTTGAGTACAGTCAACCAAGGTCTGGAGGGGGAAGCAGTTCATATTTCAGGGTCATTTATCAGTGCTTACGCCATCTTCAGCCAGTGCCCCTACACCCAAGACCAGTCATAAGCAGTGGGGAAGGACTTTGAATTCCAAGTCTCAAAATATTGTGGTCGAAAGTCCCAGTCATCCAAGTTGTGCAAAGTGTGGAAGGACTCTTCGCGAAGAGTGCATGATAGGTAAAGAAGTTTTTATGGTTGTGTAAAGTTGGGCCATAGGATCAAGGAGTGTCTTTATGCTAATAACAAAAGTAGGGATGTTCATCCTTAGACTCAGGCTATTAATCAACAATCCAGTCAAGTCGCCTAGTTCCTCCACAGTGCACGTCATGTATTACCAGTGGCGGTCAGCGACAGAATTGGTTTTATGCTTCACCATCCCATTAGGAGAAGGAGAGCCATCAGATGTCTTCAATGGTATAATTTGTTTTTATCACCTTGATGTATATCTGTTATTAGACCTGGGATCAAATATCTCTTATGTAACTATGTTGGTTGCTGTTAATTTTATGGTTGGTCCTCAAAATCTCTCTAGCCCTTCTTTGTTTTTACCCTAGTGGGTGAGTCAGTTATTGCTAGGAGAGTCTATAGGGAGTGTCTTATTATTGTCCTTTATAAGATCATACTAGAGGACCTAATTGAGTTAGAGATGTTAGACTTTGATGTTATTTTGTGCATGGATTGACTCCATTCATGCTATGAATCTATAGATTGTCATAACCATAAGGTCAAGTTTTAGTTTCCTAATGAGGAAGTTTTTGAGTGGGAAGGTATTTCGGTGTCTCCTAAAGGTCATTTCATATCTTATCTTAAGGATATGAAGTTAATATCAAAAGGATGTATCTACCATTTAGTTCGAGTTAAATATACCAAGCATGAAGCCCCAACATTTCAATCAGTCTTTTTAGTCAATGTGTTTCAAGAGGTTTTTCTTGAAGATCTGCTAGGGATACCTACGGGTAGAAAAATAAAATTCGGTATTGATCTTCTTTCTGATACTCAACCCATTTATATCCCTCCATATCTTATGGATCCAATCGAACTTAAGGAGTTAAAGGAACAACTTAAGGACCTCTTAGATAAAGGTTTCATCAGACCCAGTATCTCTCTGTGAGGCACTGCATTACTTTTCGTGCACATAAAAGATGGCACTCTCAAAGTTTTTATAGACTATATAAAACTAAACTAGGTTACCATCAAGAACAACTGTCCTATTCCTAGACTCGACGATCTGTTGGATCAACTTCAGGATTCCCGATGGTTTCCCAGGATTAAACTCAGGTTGAGATACCATCAGATGAAAGTCAGGGAATAAGACATTCCAAAAATATCTTTCCAAACAAGGTACGACTATTTTTAATTTATGGTTATGTCATTTGGACTAACTAATGCTCCTGCAGTTTTTATGGATTTGATGAATAAGGTCTTCAAGAAGTACTTTGACATGTTTGTCATTGTCTTTATAGATGACATACTGGTGTCTTCCATGAGTGAAAAGAAGCATGCAAACCATTTGAGAATAGTACTGTAGACCCTCAACGACTATCAATTGCATGCGAAGTTTGGTAAATATGAATTTTGGTTGTAATGTATTACCTTCTTAAGGTATGCCATTTCAGGGGTTGGTATTTATGTAGATCCTCAGAAGACTAATGCGGTGAAGCGCTGGCCTAGATCCATCACTCCATCTGATATCAGGAGCTTTTTTGGTTTTTCTTGGTATTATAGATGATTTGTTGAAGGGTTCTTCTTTATAACCGTACTATTACCAAAGCTAAGACAAAAGAACGTAGATTTTATATGTTTGGATTAGTGTGAGAAGAACTTCGAAGAGTTGAAGGATAAATTGACTTCATCACCACATTAGCTCTGCTAGAGGGGTTACACGGGTTTGTGTTATACTGTTATGCATCTAGAGTTGGGTTAGGTTGTGTGTTGATGAAAAATGGGAGAGTGATATCTTATGCCTCTTGGAAACTTAAGGATCATGAAAAGAATTACCCAACTCATAACTTGGAGTTAGCTGTCATGTTTTTTGCCTTGAAAATTTAGAGGCACTACCTCTATGGTATGCATGTTGATGTTTTCACTAACCATTAGAGTCTTTTGTATGTATTCTCTCAGTGGGAGCTTAATCTTCATCAGATAAGGTGGTTAGAGTTATTAAAAGATTATGACATAAATGTGTTTTATCATCTGGGTAAGGCCAACGTGGTGGCAGACACACTTATTAGGTTGTCTATGGATAGTGTGTCTCGTATGAAGAAGAAATAATGGGAGTTGGCTAAGGAAGTGCATAGATTGGTCTATTTGGGATGTTTGCTCGACACTGATGATGAGGGAGTAGTAGTTTAGAATGGTTTGGAATCATCTTTGGTAGTGGAAATAATTGAGACACAGCAAAATGATCCCATACTTAGCCAAATAATGGAAGCAACCCAATAACAAAAGGATGAGGTTTTCTCCCAAGTGGAAGATGTTTACTTTGCTATCAAGTAAGTCTGTGTGTTCCAAGCGTAGACGGGTAGAGGGAAAAGATACTAGCCGAGGCTCATGGCTCAAAGTATTCTATTCATCCCAGTGTTACTAAGATGTACCGTGACTTATGGGAAATTTATTAGTGGAATGGTATTGAAAGAGACACACCAGAGTTTGTGGACAAGTGTACTAATTGCCAGCAAGTTAACATTGAATACCAGAGACTGGGTAGTACGTTGCGAGAGACCAATATCCCTAAATGGAAATAGGAAGTAGTGAATATGGATTTTATCATAGGGTTGCCTCGTACAAGACATCAACAAGATTCAATTTGGGTCATAGTTGATCGAATGACCACATCAACCCATTTCCTATATGTCAAGACTTTAGATACTGTGGAAGATTATGAAAAAGTGTATATTCTCAAGTTATTAAGGCTTCATGGGATAACCTTGTCCATCATTTCAGATAGAGGCACGCAATCACTTTATAGTTTTAGCAGTCTTTTCATAAAGGTCTTGGTACAAAGGTTAAGTTTAGTATTTTTTTTCATCCGTTGACTGATGGACAGGATGAACGCGCAATTTATACCTTAAAAGACATGATGAGGGCATGTTTTTTAGACTTTAAAGAAAGTTGGGATGACCACCTACTTTTGATTGAGTTCACTTATAATAATAGTTATCATGCTAACATTCAGATAGCTCTATTTGAAGCGTTTTAAGGGAGTAGGTATAGATCACCTATAGGATAGTTTGAGGTTGGTGAAGTAGATTTGATTGGACCAAACTCTATTCTTGAAACTATGAAAAAGGTTCAGTTGATTCGTGATAGATTGAAAACTTCTCAGAGCTGTCAGAAATTGTATGCTAATATAAGAAGGAGAGACCTCAAGTTTAAAGTGTGCGATTTGGTATTCTTGAAGGTGTCTCCTATGAGGGGAATAATGAGATTTGGAAAGAAGGGGAAGTTAAGTCCCTGATTTATTGGTCTATATGAGATAGTGAAGCGTGTAGGAGAGGTTAATTATGAATTAAACCTTTCATCAGAGTTAGCTGCAGTTCATCCAGTGTTCGATGTATCGATTCTTAAAAAGCGCCTTAGAAATCTGTCCTTAGTAGTTCCCATAGAGAGTGTTAGGGTCAATGATAACTTGTCGTATGAAGAGATTCCTATTGAGATACTTGATAGAAAGGTCTGAAGGTTAAGAAACAAAGATGTGGCATTAGTAAAGGCTCTTTAGATAAACCAGTTGGTTGAAGGGGCCACTTGAGAAGCTAAAGCTGACATGATGACCAAGTATCCTCATCTCTTTTCCTCCAATTCAGTTTCTACTTAAGATAACGTGTTATTTCCAACAAATTCTCTCTCTTTAAGTCCGTTTGAGTGATCTTATGCCATATTTTATTTTGTGAAAATTGAATCCTTGTGGTAGTGGTAACCTTGGTTATAAATTTAGTGTGGAGGTATTGATTCTTTTCCAAAATTCAAATCCTAGATGGATCACATTCGAGTATGAATGTTTTCAAGGGAGAGATATTGTAATACCCCGTGTCTGAGAGCCACTGTGAAATGTATGACTCCTTTCCTTAAGTTGTATACACAACATACGAGTTATATATTGGAGTTGTAACCAAGAAAGTATGACATGGCTGGTGTTCTATTTTAGGTACGACTCAACCCTTAGAGTCGTAAGATTACAATATGAGTCATATGAAATTTAGTTGTAAGGTCAATAGCCTAGGTTCCCTAAGTTTTTGTCCAAGATACGATTGGTTATTTCCAAGTCGTATAGACAAGTAACAAGTCATAAGTTACCATTCCTATTAGACCAGTGTATACCATCTTTGATCCTGCCAAGATTATGAATCATAAGGCTAACTCGTACCTTTACCATATGAGTCGTATAGTTGACTCGTCAAAACTGGTGATCGATTTCTATAATGTTTAGCTAAAAGGGCCTTTTGGTCTTTTCCCTTCTTATAACTCCCAACCACGACTTTTAACCTAAAAAGAGGAATTATGTTTCCTTTACTTTCTATCCCTTAACAACACTTTCCTCCTCCCATCTTCAAGAACATAAATATTAGGGTTTCTCTCATCAAGTCTCAAAGTTCAAGTCCTCTTCACAAGTTAAGAAATTCTAGGTATGTGGATTTTATGAACAAGGATAATCTTCAATCCTTGTTTCAAAAAAGCATGATTTTAAGATTGAATTTACTTGTTTTGAATTAGGTTCATACCCAAATATTCATATTCTTGAATTATAATATTACCATGTGATTGAAAGCTTAAAGTGCATCAAGGTTTACATAGATTCATGTTTGACTGGTAAGATTTATATTGTGATTTAAACTTCATTATCTTGACTGGGATATTGTTGAAAGATTTTAAGGTGATTATTGATCATGATGTTTTATTATGAATTTCTATGAAATAAAGCATGAATTCCAAGTTCTAAGTACAAGTACTAAGTATACAAGAAGTTTATGCTCTTAAGATCCATTGACATATTTTATAACATGATTTAAAGAAAAGAATGATCTTTCGATCTAAAGATAAGACATGAAATTCAAAATTATTTGTCTGGATTATGATTTAAAGTAAAGATAAGTATAACTAATTTTCAGTCTATAAATCCTTATGCTATTTTAAGGTGTATTTGATAAGTATGAGCACAATTATAACTTAGGAGTAATATTTAGCACCGAGAAAGGAACGCGGATGAGCAAATCCTAAATTCCTCAAAACTATGATCCATCATTGGTTAAGCTTTTTCCCAATATGAATGAAGTATAATGATCACTTAAGTTAAGGTTCTATTCCGATGGCAAGGATAGTACAAATCTCTCCAACGTGGGTAAGACATTGGACTCTATGGTAGCTCACATGGTTTATGTCGGTTAGAAGAATCTTCCATAAGAAAGAATAAAAGTAAGGCTTTTAGAAGCTAAGTGTTATAGCTCACAAAGTTTATTCATATGTTTCATTGTCCATATTTTATGATCTTGTGGTTTTCTGTTTTAATCCAGCCCAAGGTGAGACATTTATGCTTAGCATGCATCATTTGAAATCTTACATATATATTCAGTTCTTGTTTTATTTATGCATTTACACACACATACTCAGTACATTCCAAAGGTATTGACACACATATATGTTTATGTGCTACATTGTCTTATAATGTAGGCTCTGGTGCTCATTTCTACAGCCCCGATTAACTATAGACATCATCACCTGCATCCCAACTTTTGGTGAGTCCTAATAGTCTGAGGACCCAACTTATCATACTTCTATTCATTGATGAAAATATTTTAGTTATTTGATTTCCCTTTATGTTTGGGTCAGTTGGGGTCTATCCCAGTAGCTCTCCAATTAGTAGTAGAGGCTTGTCCGACTATGTATATTTAATTTCAAAGAATTTGTTAAAGTTTTATGATGTTAAAGATTCATATTAAGTCATGGAATTGTTTACCTTCAATTTCTATATATGTTTTTTCACTTTTCATACGAGTTCTAATATGAATAGATATCATGGGTTAGATTAGGGCTATTCGTTGTCTTAAGCATCGTGTGACATCTAGGGGTTACTTCTAGGGCATTAAAAAGTTATCTGGATATCCTTTTATCATCCTCACACGAGTCTTTGCACTATCATACATATCCTGGACCGACCTAATTTATGCCATGGACATCTTTCTAGCCGCCAAGCACCTCCATAAATATCCTTGGGAAATTTTTCATACTCCTTCTTAAGATCAATAAATGCCATGTGCAAATCCTTCTTCCGCTCCCTAAACTGCTCCATTAATCAGCTCACAAGGTGAATGGCCTCAGTAGTTAAGAGACCTGGCATAAAACCAAACTGATTCTCAAAAATAGTCACAATCCTCCCCAGCCTCAACTCTACCACCCTTTCCTAAACCTTCATGGTATGACTCAATAATTTAACACCCTTGTAATTGTTGCAACTCTTATTGTCTACATTATTATTATATAATGGAATCATCGTACTCCATCTCAGAGCTTCGAGCATCTTTATCGCCCTAAAAGTAAAGTTAAATAACCTTGTCAGCCACACCAAACCTGCCCCATCCGTGCTCTTCCAAAATCAATAAAAATCTTGTCTAACCCAAATTCCCTACCCCTACGCATCCATTGAATCTCATCCCTAACCTCCTTCATATTCATACGCCGACAATAACTATAATAGCGATGTGTTTTTGAGTTTTCCAAGTCCCTTAGAATAAATCCTTGTACCCATCATTATTTAAAGGTCTATAAAAATAGGACTGCTACCTCTTTCTAATAAGGGCATCCTCAACCAATACTTTTCCATCCTCTCCCTTGATACATTTCACTTGGTCAAGATCATGAGCCCTCCACTCCCTATACTTAGACAGCCTATACAACTTTTATCCCTAACTTTCTCTTATAAAGTCGCATACAAATGCTCAAAAGTTTTAGAATTAGACGTTATAACTTCTAACTTAACCTCCTTCCTAGCTAACTTATACTCCTCTCTATTTTTCTATTTCACCTCATCATCCTTGCTTTCTACCAATATCACATATGTCACCTTCTTAGTCTCCACCTTTCTTTTAACTTCTTCATTCCACTACTAGTTCCCCCAGTGTTTGCTAGATTCACCCCTCGATACACCCAATACCTCTATAGCAATATCCCTAATATAAGTGGCAATCGTCTCTCACATACTATCCACACCCTCTCTACTCTCCCAAGCCCCAATAGTCAACAGCTTCTGTTCTATTTCATGCACACTATCCAATATCAAGCTACCCCACTTAATACTGAGTTGATCATCCAGGCCCTTCTTCTTTCTGCCCTTTTTAATTACCTAGTTTATATTGGGTCGAGAGATTCTCACTAATAATGACTTTACAATCTTTACATTGGGCTTTATCACACTTCTTAAGGAGCAAAAAGTCTATTTGAGTCTTGGCCATAGAACTACGAAAGGTAATAAGGTGTTTTTCCTTTAGAAAGCTTGAGTTACCTACCCATAATTCAAAAGTCCTACCAAAATCCTAAAGAGAAGCTCGTCCTTCATTCTTCTCTCTCTAAAATCAAAACCATCATGCACATCATCATAACCTCTTTAAAAATACCCAATATGCACATTGAAATCTCCTCCCATGAAAAGCTTCTCAGTTCTCAAGATGTCCTTCACCACCTCATCTAAAACCTCCTAAAAGCCCTTTTTCTTCTCCTCGTCCAAGCCTACTTGCAGAGCGTAGGCACTAATAACGTTCACCATTGATCCCCCAATGACCAACTTAATAGAAATCAACCTATCACTAACTCTCTTAACCTCTACCACCTGCCCCCTAAGTTCTTCATCTACTAATATACCTACCCCATTTTTATGTCCGACGCTAACCGAGTACTATAACTTATGCCCATCTACATTTCTCACCTTAGTGCCTATCTATTTAGTTTTATGAACACAAACTATACTAACTCTCTATTTCTAAGAATCTTCACAAGATCTATAGACTTACCTTGAAGTATCCCTATATTCCATGACCAAACTCAACCTAGAAGCACTCTTATCCTACCTAGACCTGCTACCTCTTGCCTCAACCCCAGACTCAAACCTAGACCCAAACTTGACCCTACACCAGACCCAGACCCCAACCCCAACATGACCTTAGTCCATTATCTATCACCCTAGCTACCAATAAAAAAGATGTTATAGAAAAAACAGAGGAAAAAAAAAGAAACATGATGAGCAAAAGGGTATGGCTAAAAACAAATAAACAAGCAAATAAAAACCAGCAAGATGGTTTGATACTCACAAGCAACAATAAGCATTATAATACCCACATTAAATAGGTATGCTAGTAAAGAACACCTACTAAGTTATTGAGAAACAAGAACCAGAATTCCACAGGAATAATCAAGAAACCAGATAAGAAATCAAGATAGAGAAAGAGACAAGAAGGCTATACCAAATAAAATAGAGAAGAATGAAACGAGT
This sequence comes from Capsicum baccatum var. pendulum, assembly GCA_030864225.1. NCBI lineage: Eukaryota > Viridiplantae > Streptophyta > Magnoliopsida > Solanales > Solanaceae > Capsicum > Capsicum baccatum. The sequence goes on from CM061561.1 coordinate 198,611,345, forward strand.
GCACCTGATCCTAGGAAAATACGAAGCGAAGGAAATTTCCTTGACTGCTCTATCGTATTTCAGCAAATTAGTGTAGAAATTAGTCATTGAAATTTGTTATTGTCGCCTTTACCCTATTGTTAGTACTGCTTCCCTATAATTGTTCATTGGAAAATACACTGTCACCAGATAATGTAATGGTCGCCAGAATCTTAATGCCACCACTTGATAAGAGGTGGTGGATTTGAACTTGTAGTACCTGCACGGGGTTAGAAAGACAAGAGAAGAGAGTTATGGTCGGTGTGAGAAGTGAGAAAAAATGACAATCAGTTCATCAAAAATTGACATCACACGCCGAAAACTAATGGGGTTGTTGGGTCGCTGAGATGGGCCACCGAAGAAGCCACTAAATTTTAGTGGTCGATGCAAAAGTGAGAGAGAAAAAGTCGATGATCAATTTTGTCAAAAATTGATGCCACTCACCGGGAACTGATGGGATCGCCAGAAACTGATGGGTTACCGAAATAAGATAAATTGTTGTGAACACCAAATAGAATAGATTGTACAAATTGAAAATTGAATTTTATATTAGTGTTAATTTCTCAAAATAAAATTGTAACTATGTATGTATATAAGTTTGTAACTATGTATGTATATAATGTAACTATGTTGATTTTTATACATTGTGTATCACACATTAGAATGAATATCAACGCATTAGAATCCTAATATTAAAATTTTCAATTATTTAATTATAATTGTATAATTATACGTTTATACAATATATTATTGATATACATATGAATATGTTTATTCAATACATAATTGATATGCATATGTATATGCTATACAAATGTGTTTGGCCCATATGTATATGTTTATTCGTTTAATTTTATATGTATAATATTATACATTTATACAATATATTGTTGATATGTATATTTATATATTATATATTATACATAATTAATAAAATTCTAATGTGTTTGTATATACAATTGTAGAAATATATTTAGTTAAAATTCAATTGTACAAATTATAATTGGTTTTTATACATCTGTACTAAAAGGGGGCCAATTACAGAAGGAGAATCTCTAGCAATTTTTGTTATATGGAAGAAAAATATTGGGGGAAATTGGATAAAATAATGAGCATTAATTACTCTTTCTTTTCTTTTAAATTAATACTAGTTTAGGTGGTACGTGTTTCGCGCGTGTACCTCATTTTATTGAGTTTAAACCTTGCACTAAATAGAATATTTTTTTAAATAATAAAGATAAATACAATAATTAAATTCAATATCTATTGGAGATTTATTTAAATAAACCTAACCTTTACAAAAAAAAATTATTAAAGCCGATCGACACATCAAAACAAGATAATTAAATCTAACCTTTACACAAAAAATTTCTCAAAGTCGCCTGACACTCATCTACCACCTGTGAACTATATAACAAATAATACGATAATAGAGATATCAAAATAATAAAACTAAACGTAACTTTTACACAAAAAACTCAAAATAGATATATAAACACAATACAATTAAATATAACATTTATCTAAAAAATTTCTCAAAGCCGACCAACATTCATCTACCACCTGTAAATTCATCTATGACCTGTAAGTACAATAAAATAATATAATAGTGACCACAAAGCTTCAGTTTTGATGAAAACAATTCTTGTCTGAGCAAAAATTTGACCCTAAAGAATGACTTGAATGAAAATAAAGAAATTATATATATACACACACGTTGATTTCTATTTTATTGACAAAACAGTAAAGAAGTTGAGGGTTAGAAAATTAAGCATCCACCAATCTAGACATGCAACCGAATCAAGTTAGATGAGCATCAATCATATTTTTTCAATGAGTAAACCGATTTCTTCGGTAATTTAACATGCATCTCAATATTTATACAAGTATTTTCTTAATAGATTCCTATTTTAGAAGTATTTTTCTATCCTATTTTAGGAATATTTTTCTAATTGATCATTAAAAAAAATATTAATTGATTCTCGTTCAAATATTTTAGGAGTCCCATATATTTTAGGAGTCTAGTTAATATAATAAAAATAATTAATTAATAAATTAAAAAAATAGTAAAAAGATAGTTTTGTCTAAAGAAGAGTCCTTTAACAAAGGACAAAAAGTCCAAATCACTTTTTTAAAGGTTTTCACACTTTTAATATTATGTATATATATATATATATATATATATATATATATATATATATGTATATGTATGTATATGTATTATGTATTATGTATAAACAGCAAAACAATTGGTATAAAAAGAAAGACTCCGACTTAATTTTATAGGAAAGAAGATTTTTTTTTTGTGATAAATACAGGAAAGAAGATGCACCGAGAGTTTTGGCACTATTACCTTATAAACGGAGTTAGTAGGTTTATTTTTCCTTTTTTTATCACATCTATTTTAAATGGAAAGGTTATTTTGCCAATAATATTAGACATTGCCAAAGATATTTTTGGATTTTTTATACCAAGCCTGTTTTAGTTAGGAAAACCTTTTATCATAGTAATATTTAATATCACAAATAATTAAAAAAAAATTATAAAAGATTGTTTTGTCTATTGCGGAGATTTTTAATGAAGCGCAAAAAGTTCAAATCACTTTTATAATGATTTTCACACTTTTAATATATTATAGATATAGAGTAATTATATTGTATAAATAAGTTCTAAATACATTTGATCATTAATTAATGTCTATAAAATATATTTAGTAAAATTTAGATCATGAAATTAGTTAGAAGGAATTTAAGATGTCTATATGTGAAGTTTTGTCTTTTTCTTTTGTGTTTGTCTTTAGATGGGCTGCTTGGCCTTGTGATGTAGTTTTCTCCCTTGTAAATAAATAAAAGCACAAATTAACCCCCACCCCCTACCCAAAAAAGGGGAGAAAAGATTCTTCGACCAAATAAGAAGATTGCTTGACTTATGCAAGGAGTTAATTAACTAATTATGTCCATCATACATTTCAAATTATGAAAAGGATGATAAAAAATGTTAGGCATGAAAAAAGGACGTATGTCAGAAGTTTTATAACGGAGCTGAAATTTGAAATTTATGATTTATGGATATTTTAGAATGCTAGCTTTAATTGATGATAATTGGGTGCTAATTGTAAATATTTAATATAATTATTAATACAAATTATTTGAGCAAACGCTAATAGATTCGTTCAAACGCGTAACCAGCTATCCATGACTGAAGTAATTACCGAATTTTTGCCTAACCCCAACATTGCTTCTTGAACTTAATCTATATGTATGAACTTTGAACAAAATATACAAACTAAATGACGGTGTCAAAAAAGACATGCCTTGTAAAATCTCATGCAACAGTTTATTAGTTTGGATTTAACAATGTATAATTACAGTGGAAAAAATCCAAATATATACTACTTCTGTAACTTTAAACAACATAGGCTTTGATACCAAATTGTAGGGGGTGCAGATAACTTGTGTGGTAAAATAAATTTATTATAAGTATAATGGATCTATTTTAATTTGTGCGTGAATATTTCTTAACTTCTTTAAATATTTTTATTTTGAGTTTATTTATGTTAGTTTTATCGATATTCATATCTTGAGGGTGATTATATGGTAATTAGTTAAATGTTTTACTACAGTATTCTTTATTTTTTTCCCTTAGTTTTTGTAATTCTTCTATATTATTTTGAAGGTATTCTAAATATTCTATATCTTTTGTTTCAAAATATCCAATTAGATTATCTTTCATAAGTTTTTCTAATAATATTATTTCTTCCATATTTTGTCTCCAATATTTTAAATATTCATAGTCTACCATTTTATCCTGTAGTAATTACAGAGTTACAAATTTCTGTATAATAATTTACCCTGATTGTACTATAATGTATATCTAATTCTAGATTTTCAATGCTATTTATTATCTTGTGTTGTTCTTCTCGTAGCGAGTTTTTTAAATTATATAAACTCTCACATGTACTTTTTCCTAATTTTTCTAGGGTTTCTTCTATCCATATTAATTTTTATTTTAGATTTTTCATTATTTTTCTAATTCGATTTCTATAATTAATTTCTTCGTTTAGATTATCTTGATTTTCTCTAGTTTTTCTAATATATTCTAACATTTCTCAATCTGAATAATATCCATCTGGGTAATTATCCAGGTATAACTGTTCTATCCAATTTATAGTTTCAATTTCATAGTCTAATAAATTTTCTAATATTATTCTCTTAATATCTATAATTTTTATATCTCTAAGTATATATAAGATTAAGATTTTAAGATTATCTATCATTTAATATTGGTTAAATACTTTATTATAATATTTTTTAGTTGTTTATTTTAATCTCATCAATTCTTCTATATTTTCACTAAGAAATTGTATATATTTTATATGTATTTTCCAAAAGTCTAAATATACATAATTTATCATAGTTAGTGTGTGTGTTTGACATGTAAGTATTTATAAGAGTAGTTCGGTAGGTGTGATATATAATTAATTCTAGTCATAAAAGATCTATCAAATATTTTTTCCAATATGATTTTTCTTATATCCACTATTTCTATATCCTTAAGTACATATAAAATGAGTATTTTAAATTTATCTACCATTTCGTCAGATAAATAATTATCGATTTTTCATAAAATTGTTATTTTCAAAATATTCCCTTCAATCATGCACATAACAAAATATGATCACTTTAGATTGTTAAATACTAGATTATTCTTAAATAACGTATTCTTCGATCACTATTAGCATGGTAATCTGGATACTTTTCCCTTAAACAGCGCCTCTACTTTGGTTACTCCCCTATCACGACTTTCTTGCCTCACCGGTTTCACCTTTAGGATGACATAGTTCTTAAGAATTTTTCTCCTTTTCCACTTTGCTAATAAACTTCTTAACATGCTATTTTTTGAGTAATTCTACTATAAAGTAACTAACATGAACGTATTTTATCATATCATGATTGTTAGGAATTTATGAATTTAGCTATTCATAATAGTAAATGAATATACCTGTTCTGGTAATTTTGATAATTCTAAGCTTTGTTCCTCCATAGATTTTTCCATTAAAATATACCTGTTTTTTAATAAATAAGAAAAAATTTTGTTGTGGACAAGAGACTTTTTGCTTCAATGTATGAAGGCTTACCTTCATCTGAGCAAGTGCTCGTTTATTTATATTCTTAGAAATGAAAATGTGTACACTGTTTTTCTTTACATCTGTCAGCTACTTTACAAAAGTAAGAAAAACGTTTCTGCAAAGTTCTAAAGCTAATGTCTAATCTAATAATGGTACTACTTGCCAAAAATCTAATAATGACACTACTTGCCATAAAAGACTAAGAAAAGTCAAAAAGCCTAAGGCTAGTTATATGATATTTATGTAAAGCTATCTAGCTATTTTAAATCTTCCATATTTCTTTTTCTCCTTGAATTACTTTCTTTGTCTTCTTTCTTTATCCATAGTTATCTTCTTTTTATTGCTCTGTATCTCCATTATTGCTTCATATCTTGCATCTTCTAGTTGTCGCTTTTATCTTCTTCTATTTCAGTTGAACTTCTGGGACAATATTATCTTCTCCATTACATTTTGAACATTGATGGTCTAGATATTTATGTCCAATTAACTTGCAATATCTGGTTAATAATTCTTCCAAAATAAATTTTTCTCTAATGACTCTGGTGATAGGTTTTTTCTCTGGATTGAGTAAAGTCAAGATCCATTGCCTAACGTCTTCCATATCTGCTTCTCGTAGTTTCTTTGAATTTGAGTATAATATTACATTACCTCTTGAATAACGTCTTCCATATTTGCTAGCTCTTGAGGAATTCTGGATAGTCCGATAATTTTCTTATTTCCATAAAAATTTGGTATCTCAATTCTAGGTATTTCAAGTTGTGGAATAATATCTTCTGGTATAATCATATCTCGGGTCATTCCTATTTTTACAACTTGTATAGGTGATTTAACTTCATCATACAATATCTCTGCTGGTGTCATGTAAAAATTTTTAAAAAATAGGTTACCTTTGGTTATTCTTTTAAAAATGTTAAATGAATCATATATTTTTGGTATATTGGATATTTCATTTCCGTCTTGGGTATATGTGGTACTAAGTAGTCCATATTCGTAATAGGTTTTAACTAGACTTGGTTTGATTTTGGGTAAAGCAATTAGCTTATTGTATCCGGTTAGCTTCTGGGTTATATAATTCGTATATGGTTCTTGGATGTTTATAGCTCTGGGGTTGGTATTTAAGAAGATTTGTATTCTGTAAATATTTTCTATGTATGTTTGGGCTGTATAGTTGTAGCTCTTTTTGTCTTGGTTTAAACTATCTCGCTATGTGGTAATTTGTGGAGGTATGAACATAGGATCTTTTGGTGTATTTGGAATAAATGGTTTATCAAATAGCCTGTTTAGGTTCATATTTGTGTTTTTCCAAACTCCTTTGCTTGTACCTGCAAAAGTAGATTGATAAACGTTATGGGTTTTATGGAGTGTCCCAACATCTCCTTCTAGCTCTGGAATTTTAATGTCTTCCGATCGACATAGCTCTACACACTGCTGAGTTAGCTGATTTGTAGCTATAGACTTCAGTTTAACTTCATTAGTCTTTAGCTTTTCTATTTCATTACCCATACTATCCACTTTCACTGAAAGCGTAATTAGGATGTTGAATATCTTTTCTATCTTCTATTATATTAGTCTGTGTAGCTTTGTCTTGATATGTAAACTGCAATAACATTTTTGTTAGTACTAATTACTTCAATTATAAATGTAAAATTTAATATATTCAAGACTAGTCTCCGAATTTCTTTTGTTGTAACTGAATTTTGTATTTTCTTTGTTAGCCACCAACGTAACTGAGTATTATCTGTTCGTACAATAAACTTGTTATATACAATATATGGCTCAAATGTTAATAAACATTTATATAATGAGCATAATTCTTTTCTATTAATTTTATATTTTATTTCTGTTTCATTAAACGTACCTGAGTAGTATCTACAATGATATTCTAATTTTCCTTTTTCATATTCATATTTAAGTACTCTTCCATAACTACATTCACTAGCATCTGCTGCTACTATATATATACATTTTCTATTTTTATCTGGAAATTATAATTTTGGTAATTCTTTACAAAGTATTTTTATTTTCTGAACTTGTTTTTTTATCTTCTTCGTTATAATTATATTCTACATTCTTTTTAAATTTTTTCTGCAAGGGCTTTAGATTTTCTGTTAATTTTTGTATATATTCTCTTACTTGGTTTACTAATCCTAAAAATGATTGTTATTTTTTTTTTGTATCTAATTCTTCTTTTGAATTTATTATTTTTTGTACTATGTGTTGTTGCATTTTTACTCTACTTTTATCTATTTGTATTCCAAAAAATTCTATCTGATTTTTCATAATTTCAGCTTTCTTTTCATTTAAACTTATTCCCTATTTTTTTATTATATCCGTAAATTATTCTAATAATTTTAAATGTTCTTCTTTGGTCTTTGTATATAATAGTATATCATCTATATATACTATACAATTAAGCAATTGTTTAAAATAACTATCCATAAAATATTGATATCTACTTGGTACATTTTTATATCCAAATGGTAGCACATTCTATTCATAAAATCCTTGTGGTACCATAAATGCGGTTAATTCCTTAGATTCTTCTTCTAACTTTAAATGGTAAAATCCTGATTTACAATCAAATTTACTAAAGTAATTATATCCTTATATTTGTCTTATTTTTAATATCTTATTTGGTATTGGGTAATTATATGTCATAGTTTTTGCATTTAAATTTCTATAATCAATAACCATTCTACTTTTTTCTCTTTTTTGTTCACTATGTTTATTTACTATAAATGCTGGACTATTATGTTTACTATTACTTTTTTGTATGTATTGTTTTTCTAATAATTCTTCTATGTGCATTTTAAATTCTTTTAAATCGTCACAATTATATGTTAATGGTTTTTGAGTTATTATGCTATTTTTATCTATTAATTCAATTTTTATAGTGGTTTTATGTTTTTCCCATCCTTTTAATGGATCTTCACTATATAATTCTTCTAATTTTTTCTTAATTATTTCTATCTTACTTATTGAAAATATAGTTATTTTCTTTTTATTTATTGAAAATACGATCAATTCTATTGTATCTTCAGTATTTTTTATATTTTGTAATTTTTGTGTAATTTTTCCACTTCCTTCTATCCAGTCAGTTTTCTTTCTTATTTTATTAGTAACTCTTTTTGCTCTTACTTTCTATTTACATGGCGTTGTAAACCACCAATCCGTTCTAGTTATTATATGTGGGTATAATTTATCTAAAAACAGCATTCCTAAAAGTATATCTTTTGATGTTAGCTCATAATTATAGATTTATTCTATTGTTAATATTTTATCCCATACTTGTGTTTTTACATTTTTAGCTTTATAAGTAATTAAGCTTCCTTCGTTATTAAATCTTTTAACTATTATTGGTGTCTTTAATTTATCCCATTTACTTTTTGTAAAACAATTATATCTACATAAATTAGCTTCTGCTCCTGTATCTATCATAGGCGTATAATATCTACTGTAATACCTTTCTACTACTATCTTCATTAATACATATATTTTCATATCATGTTAAAGCTCTTCTTAAGAATAATTTCTCTCTATTATATGTTATAGATAATTGTGTATGCTCTATATTATATGATTTTACTTGTTCTAGCAATTTTATTCCTAATATTATGTCTGCTTTTTGCATTTCTTCCTTTATTTCAAATTCTATTTTTATTTTTCTAACTCCTATTGTTATTTCTTTTTCTACTATATTATTAGTGTTTATTAAGCTTCTTGTTAGATCTGGGCATATATTATTGTCAGATTTTATTTCCTCATTTTTTATTAGATATCTTCCTATATAATTTTCTTCTTGTCCTGTATTTAAGAGTATTAACTATTCTTTTTCATTTATTGTTCCTGTTATGTAATATTGGTTCAAATTAGTTGTTGAACTTGTTTCATAACTTGTTCTTTTTTATGAACTTGATGATTCTGATTTTTAATAAGCTATTCTTTTTGTTGTGCTTATTCTATCATTTATTATTTCTAAATTTTCTTCTATATCTATGTCTCTATAACTATAATCATTATTATCAATTGTTTTTACAAATTGTTCGAAAGGACTTTCTATTTGTATTTGTTAATTTTATTTTTTTCCGTTATTTTATGTTTTGTTGTTAATACATATAGATTTTTACATCTTGCTGTAAATATTTTACTTCCTGGGGTTAGTTCTATTCCTAATATTTTCAAATATAATACTAATGATTTATCTATATTTTTATCTGTTATTGCTACTGAATAATTTGCACTTATTATAAATTTAAATTTCCTTTTATGGCAGTTATTATACTTTTTTCTATAGGTTTTATAATTCTATCATCTGCTAGGTATAATTCTATTGGTGTATCTATTCCTTCTCTGAATCATGCTTTTATTAATATCTCTGTACCTCCTAGGTGTACGTATTTTATTGGGTCTCTAATTTTTATATCGTTTATTTCTTTATTAATAATCCTTTTTGTTACTAGTGGTATACTAGCTTTACCTTTTGCATATCTACAGTCTATTACATGTTCTTTTTGGCTTACTACGTAGTATTCTTCTTTTCTTTTACTAAATATATTTTTTATTGTTGGTATTTTAAATATTTTTTCTACACTTAAATCTAATTCTTTTCCTTTTATTTCATCAAATATGTGACTATCAAATATTATTTTTTGATTTGTTCCTTCTTCACTTAAATATTATTCCTTTGTTATTATTTTTATATCTTCTTGAGTCATTTAATTCATCTAATTCACTATCTATTTCATTATCTATTTCATTCTCTGAAATTTCATATATACTGTCTTCACTTTCTAATTCGTAATCTATATAATCTATCTGCATATATTCTGTATTTTCTATTTTTATTTCTGATATTTGTTTATTTTTGGGGGTTTTAGGTAGTTTACAATCTCTAGCTAAATGTCCTAATTTCCGCAATTATAACAAGTACATTCTTTTATAGATTTGTTTTTCCTATATGGTCTTTTATGTTTATAATTTTTTACATAATATCTTTTTCTTGTTTTCTTATATTTATATTTTGATTTTTTGTATTTCTTATATTTCTTATGTCTTTTTATTTTCTTATAATATCTTTCTTCGCATCCAAATTGAGGTGCTATTTTGTCTTTGCAACATGCTAAATTTCTTATTAATGTTTTTCCATTTTTATTTCTTCTCTATATTTTTCACATAGGTTTCTATACCATTGTTGTAAAAATCTTATTCTTGCTCCTAAAGTATCTACTATTTTTGCTTCATCCCAACTATTTATTATTTTTGAACTAAATGGTTCAGGTAATTTATTAAAATATAATTTTCTTATTTCTTTACTTTCTTCTGTATTATATGTTCCTTTATAATAATATTATTTAAATGCGTAAGTATACTCATCTATGTAACACATATTGCATATTGCTAATTTTAACAGTAAATTACTATTTGTATCTTTCTCTTTATTTTGTTCTTCTTCTGTTATTGTCATGTTGCTAAATTCGTCTTTTATAGCTATTTCATATTTTTTTAATAATTCTATAGGTGTTAATTTAGTTGTAGTTATTGATGATGTTCCTTCTGTAGGTTTATCAGTTCTTAATACCTTCTTGCTATTTTCAGTTAAATTTGAAAACCATAATTTCACTGTTCCTATTAGTATTCTTTCTATATATTTTGGTGCATCTGTTACGTTTATATTATTATCTAATAATTGTTTCGTCATATATCCTATCCATAATTGTATTATTTTTTCTATATCTATTACACAATCTAAGTCTAAAAAGTTATAATTTTTATTAACTATTTATTTTGATGTCCATTTGTCATATTCATCTTTTAGATTATATCTTTTAAATTTATTCTTATAATATGTAGGTTTTCTTATTTCTGATGTTCTAGGTATTATATTTTTATCTTCTTTTTTATCAAGAGTATTTATTTCTGTGTTTCTATTTTCTAAGTTTTCTTCATTAATTACTTCTTGTTTTTCATTGATTTCTAAATTTTTTGTATTTGTTAAAATTTCTGTATATGTTTCACTATCTTCTGAATCATAATTATCTGTTTCTTCAACATCTATTGTATTTATTTCTAATTTCCTGGTTTCTATTTCTTTATTTCTTATTTCTAATTTTTCTTTAAATTGATTTATCTCATTTAATAATCTTTGTTCTTTATCTTTTTCTTCTTTTTCTTTCTGTCTTTTTTCATACAAATCTTTTAGCATTTGTAGTTCTCTTTCTAATTCAAAAATCCTACTATTTTTAGTTTCTTCTTTTTTTCGTATTTCTTCTGTAGTTTGTTTTTTTATTTTTTCTATTTCCTTTTTTCTTTCTATTTTTTCATTTTCTTTTTCTATTCTTACCATAGCTGTCAATTTATCTTCTAATCTTAATTCTTGTTTTTCTAACATTAAATATAAATGTTCACTTATTTTCTTATACATTCTTCCTAGATTAGAAAATACTATTTTTATTTTTAATCCTTCATGGTTTTCATATATTGTTTCATCTATTATAAATTCTTCTTTGTTCATTTTTTATTTAATTGTTAATAGGTCATGTTGATATGTATATTCTAGACTATCTATTGTCGATTCTAAATTTGATATTTCTTCTTTTTGTGCATTTATTGAGTTTTTACTAACTCCGGCAATTATGTTATATTGTAGTTTTTCTATCCTTATTTTTAATTCTTACGTTTTTTAGATATTATTTGCTTTAATTCTTTATAATTTGGTAATTTTTGTACTTTATTCATCTAAATAATATTTTGAGGAATATCTAAATTTAGTTTTATCAAATAAGTCAGTCATAATTAATAAATTAATCAAATAAATCCAAATATATACTACTTCCATAACTTTAAACAACATAAGCTCTGATACCAAATTGTAGGGGGTGCGGATAACTTGTGTGGTAAAATAGATCCATTATAAGTCAACTATCAACTACTTGTTACAAAACAAAGACAGATCCAACAAATGTTTTTTGCTAGCAAAATTTAGATAAGTTATACATTACTAATTCTTGTATCTAGGAGATCATAACAACAAATAGGCCACATCTGACCCCTCTTTAATCAGGTTTTAATGCAATCTTTATCTCCACAAATAGGTCACATACGAGCCCTCTTTAATCAGGTTTTAATGCAATTTTCATGAAACACATGTGAGCAAGTTAAGAACGGCTGCATTGAAAAACAAATACAACAATCATAATAATCTAACTTGACTCTCTTGCAAGTGCAACGTATCTGACATGTTTCTATCACGTAACACCGCCCGTTGATGTGCAACAAGACATCAACAAGTCTAATGAACAAATACACCTATCAAGATATTGGGTAATGGATAAAAATACATCAACAAACATATCAACTACGTAGCAACCTTGGTTAGTCTTACCACCGACACTTTCAGCTAACCTTAGTATAACATCATGGAAAACAATGTGACAACAATTATTCTCAAACTCCTCACCCCAATTCTTGCATTTCCTTTGAAATTACATGACATGAAATTCATCGCATGACATATATATAGAAGGTTCAAGTTTGAGAACGGGTGTTTTGTTATTAATTTGTTGATGTAGGAATTACATGGAAGGAGAAAACAGGCACAGGCCTATAATAATGTAGGTAACAGGTATGAAGATGAAACCACGGGATTGCAGAGATCCAAAATAAAGAAAGAGGTAAATACAAAAATAAAGAAAGCAAAGAACACAAAGTTTAATGTGAAAAAACCCTTCTAGTCAAAGGTAAAAACCACGGGATCACAGAGATCCAAATTGCTTCACTATAAAAATAAGAGAGTTACAAATACTCTCCAAATGGACATGCAAAAAGAGCCAAATATGGAAACGCAATAGATACACCAACAAAAGTAAATCAAGAGAAATCACCCAAAACAAAGATACTGTTTGGGACTTAAAACCATATGTTGCAAACCTACAAATCCAATCTCCACCATTCAAATCAAAGACCAAGATGTTAGGAACACTCAGTCAAAATTTCAGCTAGATCCAACGGCGAACAAGCTAAAATATGCGATCTGAATTTGGCTGGTCGGAGAGAAAAACTACAACAACTAAAATCTCTTTATTTTTTCTCTCTTTGGTGAAAGCACTCTCAAAAACCTCTCTTATGTCCTAATCTCTCAAAGACAAATATCGATGAGTATGAATAATTCTCTCTCAAATAGTCATAATTATAGATGATGGGTGGTGCTTTTCTTAAAGTCAAACCAACTCAAAATAGGAATAGAAATTTGAATCCTTTTCCAAATTGGATTGGAAACCAAAAGAGAATAGGATTAGGCTATGGGACTTTGGCTATAACATGGGCGTATCCCAAAAAAATCCCCTTCCAGCCAAGGGGACAAATGACTTTTCTAGAGGAGGAACTCATGATAGGCTTCATGCCTACCAAAGATCTACAATACTCATGCTTCTTTTCAACTACCACTTTTGTTAGTATATTTGAAGGATTGCTATCAATTTATATCTTCTCAACTTCTAGACTTGTAGCTAAGACTAGCACCATATGAATAAAAGATATTTTCATGACAGGAGCGAAAACTTCATTAAAGTCAACTCCCTTTCTCTAACCAAATCTTTGACAACTAACCTCACCTTATATCTAGGAGCATAGGTATGTTGCTTTTGTTGTACTCTATGTGTATCTTTCATGGCTTCATCATAATCTCCAGGTTCTCCTATGTCTATCAAAAAACATACTCATTTGGAGAATAACGTGTTGATTTTTGCTTCTCCTTAGAAGATCTTCTGTCAGAGGCTTTGGGAACATCTGAAGTAGTTACCTGAACAAGAGTTGGTTGTTAATCAACCACGACATCATTAATCAAACCATTTGTAGGCTCTACATCCTCTTGATCATCATCTGTACTATTATCTTAGGTTCCATCATGTGCAATCGATGTAGTAGTAATAGAAACTGGATCAACATCAACTAAGCTCTCATTATTCTGAGAATTTATTTTCTTAGTCTTTCCAACATATAGTTTGGTCTTTAAATAACACTATATTATGATTTCTAATAACCTTCTTATCAACTGGATCATAAAAGCGATACCCAAACTAATCTTGGCCATAACCAATGAAAATGCACTACTTAGTTTTGACATCTACTTTTGACCTCTCAGCTTTTGGAACATGCACACAAGATTTACCCCTAAAGACTTTCAAGTGATCATAGGAAACATCCTTAGCAAACCAAACTCTATTTGGAACATCACCATCTAAAGCAACTACACGATTCAAATTAATAACATAAGCAATAGTATTAAGTGCTTCCGCCCAAAAGTAATTTGGAAGTTTAGCCTCTAAAAGTACATATTTAACTCTCTCAACTAGAGTTCTGTACATCCTTTATACCAATCCATTTAATTGAGTCATCTTGGGTGGAGTTCTCTAATGAAGAATTCCTTGTGATTTGCAATAGTTATCAAAAGAATCAATATATTCACTATCATTGTTAGTGCAAATATATTTTAACTTCTTCCTTGTTTTTCTCTCAGATACAACTTGAAATTCCTTAAACATATGTAACGCCGCAAGAAATGGGTTCCGGAGTGTCACACGGTGCTTGAGGCTACGAGTACCCCTAAGCTAACCCTTTGAGCCATTTTCATTCAGTTCAACACAAATCAACGGGGTTTTTATAAATAACCCTCAAATATCAACAGAGTAATCATCATTCAAGAATAAAAGAATTTCAAAAAGATAACAAAATACGACTTATTAGTCAACTCCCAACATCTATACTAGTCTGACAAGCCTATAAGAAAATCAATAAAATCAGTGAGCCATTGAGACATGCCCCAACTGACTCATACTCAGTTATCAAATGTAAACAATTCCGTGAAACCAACATCATACATCACGTCCTCGGAACATGAGGACTCACCACAACAGAGGATGTAGAACAGAGTGCCCGAAGAATCACTGTCAAACCTGGAATTGAGCACCTGAACCTACATTCTGAGAAAATGCAGCTAACATTCGAAGATGTGGGTCAGTACCATGGAAAGGTACCGAGTATATGGGGGTGTACGTAGTTGTATAAACATCAAGAAAATCATCATAATCATGAGAGGATGAAATAAGTACAATAACACATGTGAGTCATCATATAATTTGTCAATCACTTTCAGTTCATCAAGAATATCAATTCTCATAATGTAAATATCATTTAAATCTTTCGAAAGAATAACTTTCACAATTCCACTTTCAAATCACTTTACCATTCACCATAGACACAAGGAAACACACATACATCGGGAGATCCTATAACCGACATAAACCATGTGAGCTATATGGAGTCTAACGTACAACCCACGTTGGGGAGAGTCATCCTATCATTGCCATCGGAGTAGGACTATCGATATAAAATCCACACAAACTAGTGATCACTATATAAATCAGCCTCAGACTCACTCCTATGGAAGCACGTAGTTCTAGGGAAGTAAGGTCGCTTTATACCTCCCACTCGGTACTAAAGATTTTTCTCGGACTTAGCTCAGATCATTTCAAAGACAATCCACAATAAAATAATTTTAGTAATATATAAATATACATCGGGATCCATTATGCTTCCAATCTATCAAAATAAACCACGTTGTGGATTTCTTTCACACTCGAGTTCAAAACAACTTCATTAAGACCAAAAGGTCAAATCATTTAAAATATCTCAAATATTCAACATCAACATGCTTATAAAACACACTTTCTCAAAAAAACACAATTTTCAATAGGGATTCACGACCCAAATATCAAAATCACGATAAATATCATTCAAGATTCATGCTTTATATCTCCACACATGTAAACTCATCTTTCAAAATTATAAACAGCAAGATTTCATAATAATCATCATAAGATATGGGTTCATGCTTCAAATTCGTAAAAATCAAATAAAAATCATGCCTTTGTAAAGAAAATTACTTTTGAGCACAAGAACGAAAGAGAGTTCTTGTTGAAAACCCCCACATACCTTGAATGATGAACTTTAGATCGATACTCATTTTTGAGATGTTAATCGTGCCTTTGAATGATGGTTCTTGGAGTTCTTGAACTAGGAACTTGGAATCTTGAATAAATTTGCAGAATTAACGGTGAACTTTGGAGGTTCTTGAAGTTGGATGTAGGAGCTTAAGGTTTTTTTTTTGAGGGAATTTGATGAAATATAACATATAATGCTTCTAATAGGCTTTAATATAGGGTTTGGACAAATTTTGGAAATATTATTCGATACTCTACGCAATGGTGGGTCATAATTTAAGACATTCCGCTCGAAAAATTTATAATTTATTCTAGAAGATAGAACCCAACACGTTTACGCATAAAATTTCAATGAAAAATTTTTCGGGGTATTACATCATCTCCCCTTTGAAAACATTCATCCTCGAATGACGCTATACATGCCAAGATTAGATAGGGAATAGAGCATACAGCTAAAACCATTTGTTAGACTCATCACCACATCGTTTCTCACTCCGAATGCAACATAGAATGCATAAATTCAAGAAACTACAGCTGAACATATAATAAATGACAGCTGAACTGCTACAACTTTTATCAAAAGTGCATGATTTAGGAAAGAACGATACCTTCGGCTTGATCGGAGTTCGCGAAAAATAGGTGCGGGTACTTGGATCGCATATCCGCCTCAGCTTCCCAAGTTGCACCCTCAACAAATTGGTTTTGCCAAAACACCTTGACCAAGGGAACTTCTTTGTTCCTTAGTCTTCGGACACTGAAATCAAGAATCTCAATAGGAATCTCATCAAAAGAAATATTTTCTTGAATGTCAACACTCACATAGGAATCCACTACGATAGCATCACTAATATGCTTTCTAAGGATGGAGACATGGAATATTGGATGAATAGAGGACAACTTGGAAGGCAACTCGACCTCATAAGCTACCTTACCAACACGGCTAAGAATTTTGTAAGGACCAACATAACGGGGACTAAGCTTCCCCTTCTTTTCGAATCTCGTCACCCCCCTCATGGGTGAAATTTTCAGATACACTAGGTCACCAACTTCAAACTCAAGGTCTCTCCTTCTAACATCCGTATATGACTTTTGACGACTCTGCACAGTTTTCAACCTTTCCCTAATCAACTTAAATTTTTCCATAGCCTCAAATACCGAATCAGGACCACTCACAGCTGCTTCACCCACCTTGAACCAACCTATGGGTGATCTACACTTCGTCCCATATAAGGCTTCAAACGGAGCCATGCTAATACTAGAGTGGAAACTGTTATTGTAAGTAGACTCTATTAACGGTAAGTGATCATCCTAACTTCCCTTAAAGTCTAGTGCACATGCTCTCAGCATATCCTCTAAGGTCTAGATGGTTCGCTCAGCCTGACCATCGGTCTGCGGATGAAAAGCAAAACTCAAAAGCACTTGGGTACCAAGACCCTTCTGAAAAGCTTTCCAAAATTGCGAAGTAAATTGAGTACCCCTCTCCGAAATGATAGACAAGGGAACTCTATGCAGTGTGACTAGCACTTGGATATACAATCTAGCGTAATCCTTAGTAGTATATAAAGTATGAACAGGCAAGATATGAACAGACTTAGTCAACCTATCAACCACAACCCAAATAGAATCATGATGGCGTCGGGAAGGAGGTAAACCAATCACGAAGTCTATATTTATCTTTTCCAACTTCCAGGTGGGACTACTAAACTCTTGCATCATACCACCAGGTCTTTGGTGTTCAACCTTAACATGTTGGGATGTTGCACACTTAGCTACAAATGTTGCTATATCTTTCTTCATGCCACTCCACTAATAGATTTACCGTAAGTCTCGGTACATCTTGGTGGCACCAGGATGAATAGAATATTGCACCCCGTGCACTTCAGCCATAATCTTCTGTCTCAGATCATCAGCATTCGGGACACACAATCTACCCTGCAATCTCAAACACTATCTTCCCCTTGGGAGAAAACCTCTATTTTTTGGTCCTTGACTGACTCCTCCAGTCTGACCAAACTAGCATCTAAGTATTGCTTTTCCTTCACTTCCGAAACCAAGGAGGATTCAGAACTACTCTGAACCCCTATACTACCTTCAGTAGAGTCAAACAACCTAACCCCTAATCTAGCCAAACGATGTACATCACGCCAACTCTTTCTTACCTTCTACCACATGCGAAACACTACCTATGGACACTCTACTTAGGGTATCCGCCATAACATTGGCCTTGCCCGGATGGTACAACACACTCATATCATAGTCCTTTAACAATTCTAACCATCGTCTCTACCTAAGATTCAATTCTCTCTAGGTAAACATATACTTCAGACTCTTATGATCAGTGAAAATATCAACGTGGACACCATACAAATAGTGTCTCTAGATTTTCAAAGCAAACACAACAACAGCCAACTCAAGGTCATGGGTAGGGTAATTTTTCTTATCGGGTTTCAACTGTCTAGAAGCATAAGCTATCACCTTACCCTTCTGCTTTAATACGCAACCCAACCCAACTCTCGAAGTATCACAGTACACCACAAAACCATCAACACCATCAGGCAAAGTCAAAACAGGGGCTGAAGTAAGTCGAGTCTTCAACTCCTGAAAACTCTTCTCACCAGATTCAGACCACAAGAACTTCACTTTCTTTTGGGTCAACCGAGTCATAGGAGATGCTATAGAGGAGAAACCCTCAACAAAATAGCGGTAATAGCCAGCGAAACCCAAGAAACTTCGGATATCAGTCGGAGAAATAGGTCTAGGCCAATTTCTATAGCTTCGGTCTTTTGGGGATTAACTCTAATACCCTAAAAAAATGATATGACCCAGAAAAGCAACTGACCTTAGCCAAAACTCACACTTACTGAACTTGGCAAACAATTTGTGATCTCTAAGGGTTTGCAAGACAGTTCGGAGATGATCAGAATATTCATCCTCACTACGGGAGTACACCAATATATCATCGATGAACACTATAACAAACATATCCAAATATGGTTTGAACACTCGATTCATGAGGTCCATGAAAGCTTCTGGGGCATTAGTTAACCCGAAATACATAACAAGAATCTCAAAATGGCCATAACGAGTTCGGAAAGCAGTTTTTGGGATGGCACACTCCCTAACTTTGAGTTGATGATAGCCAGAATGAAGGTCTATCTTTGAGAAGCAACTTGCACCCTGCAATTGGTCAAACAAATCATCTATTCTCGGAAGGGGGTACTTATATTTTACGGTGACTTTATTCAGTTGGTGATAATCAATGCACATATGCAAAAAGCCATCTTTCTTTCTCACAAACAACACAGGAGCACCCCCAAGGAGAAACACTAGGCCTTATGAAACCCTTATCTATTAGATCTTTAAGTTTCTCTTTCAACTCCTTAAGTTTTGTCGGGGCCATATGGTAAGGAGGAATAGAAATGGGCTGAGTATCGGGAAGAAGATCAATACCAAACTCTATCTCTCTATCAGGAGGTATCCCTGGGAAATCATCCGAAAGGACATCAAAAAACTCATTGATGACGCTAACAGACTGAAGAGTTGGAGTCTCAGACTTAGTGTCTTTGACTCTAACCAAATGGTAAATACACCCCTTGGAAATAAGCTTTCTAGCTTTGAGGTAAGAGATAAAATGACTCTTTGGTGACACAGAATTCCCAGACCACTCAAACATAGATGCACCCGGAAATTGAAACTTGACCACTCGGGTCCAACAGTCAATAGAAGCATAAGAAGAATACAGTCAGTCCATACCCAGAATCACATCAAAATCTACCATGTCTAACTCAATCAGATTAGCCAACAAGACTCTATGAAGAATGGTAACAAGACACTTTTTATACACTTTCTGAGCAACAATCGAATCACCCACTGGGGTAGAAACTAAGATAGGCTTAGGAATAATCTCAGGACTCATTTTCAAATTCACAGCAATCAAAGGTGTAATATATGAGAAACTGGATCCAGGATCCAACAAAGCATACACATTAAACTGAAATATACGAAGCATACCAGTAACAAAATTGGGAGAGTCCTCCTGTTCCTGGTGGGACGGTAAAGCATAGAATCTATTCTGGTGCTGCCCGCCAACATTGCTAGAAGAGGTGCCCTGAGCTGGGGCTGGGCGAGTCACTGAAACTGGAGCACTAACAGTCTATGTCTGGGTCTAAGGGCGATAGTCACGACGCCCTTGTCCATCCTGTGGACAATCTCTAACTCTGTTACCCATGTCACCACACCGGAAACAACCCCTTTTCTCACTCCAACACTCACTCGAATGAGCCCTACCATACTTAGGGCACAAGGGATGATTTGGCTTACTGCCAGCACTATACTAGGACCTGGATTCATATGACCAGCTACCTTGCTCCTATCTACCTCTAGGTATGAGAGCACTAGCAGGTGACGGTGATGGTATAGACGAATGATCCTGATACTAAGGGCGACTCCCTCCCTACGATCTAGTTTGACCTTGTCTGTGTTGCTCAGACCTAGCTTTCTTATTCCCTCTCATTTTATCTCTCTCCTTAATCTTGTCTACCTCAATCCGTTGGGCATGAGTCATCAGCGTAGAAATATTCATCTCACTATTCAGCATAGCAGACCTACACTCCTTAACCACATAACTAGACATTCTAGTCACAAACTTACTTATACTAGCCCGATTATCAGCCACTAAGTCAGGAGCATACTTGGCTAACTAATTGAACTTTAGACAGTACACTCTAACAGTCATAGAGCCCTATCGCAGGTTCATAAACTCTTCCACCTTTGCCTCCCTCATCTCCAAAGGGAAAAACCTATTCAGGAATTCATCCTGGAACTCTTGCCAAGTTGTAGGGACAGTTCCCTCACCTGTACCTTTCCTCTAAGCAACAACCCAGTCATAAGCAAGGAATTTCAACCTATGCACAGCCAACTCCACACTATATTCCTCAAATACATGCATCACCTGAGTAATCTTCCACACCGCCTCTAAAAACAACCATGGATTCTTATCAGACTTGGACCCATAAAATTCCCGTGAATTCATCTGCTTGAAGTCACAGATCCTGGTAGCAGCTGAATCACCTCCTTGCTACTATGGAGCTGGGGCTGGGTGGGCCTGAACATTTGAAGTAACAGCTTGGGCCAGCACCTAAAAGGCTGTCCAAAATTCAGCATGAGACATATTTTCATTTAATGGGTCAGCGGATTGAGGTTGTTGACCATCATTATTTCTTCTCGCTCGACGTGGAGGCATATTTCTGAAAGAGAAGAGTACAAATCAATAGTAGAGAGAGACACTTTAAGCACAATAGACTTCTGAAAGAAGGGATCACACTTTTTTCTAAAACGTCTTGTAGCCTCTTGCTCATAGATGTGGCACGCTACATACCGATGAACAGGACTCTACTTAATGCGGCTTGTCAAACTCTCTAGGACACATTAAAACCTTAGGCTTTGATACCAAGTTCTTAACGCCCCAGAAAATGGGTCTCGGGAGAGTCACACGGTGCTTGAGGCTACGAGTAACCCCAAGCTAACCCTTTGAGCCATTTTCATTTAGTTCAACACAAATCAATGGGGTTTCCATAAATAACCCTCAAATATCAATAGAGTAATCATCATCCAAGAATAAAAGAATTTCAGAAAGATAACAAAATACGACTTATTAGTCAACTCCCAACATCTATAGTAGTCTGACAAGCCTCTAAGAAAATCAATAAAATCAGCGAACCATTAAGACATGCCCCAACTGACTCATACTCAGTTATCAAATGTATACAATTCTGTAAAACCAACATCAGACATCACGTCCTCGGAACATGAGGACTCACCACAACAGAGGATGTAGAACAGCGTGCCCAAAAAATCACTATCGAACCTGGAACTGAGCACCTGAACCTACATTCCGAGAAAATGCAGCCCACATCCGAAGATGTGGGTCAGTACCATGGAAAGGAATCGAGTATATAAGGGAGTATGCAGTTGTATAAACATTACCATCATAAATATTTATAAGAAATATACAGTATGTATGAAAGACTCACATAGCCCGAAGAAAATCATCATAATCATGAGAGGATGAAATAAGTACAATAACATATGTGAGTCATCATATAATTTGTCAATCACTTTCAGTTCATCAAGAATATCAATTCTCATAATGTAAATATCATTTAAATCTTTCGAAAGAATAACTTTCACAATTTCACTTTCAAATCACTTCACTATTCACCATAGACACAAGGAAACATACACACACTGGGAGATCCTATAACCGACATAAAACATGTGATCTACAGAGACCAACGTACAAACCACGTTGGGGAGAGTCGTCCTATCCTTGCCATCGGAGTAGGACTATCGATATCAAATCCACACAATCTAGAGATCACTATATAAATCAGCCTCAGGCTCACTCCTACGGGGGAACGTAGTTCTAGGGAAGTAAGATCTCTTTATACCTCCCACTCGGTGCTAAAGATTTCTCCTGGACTTAGCTCAGATCATTTCAAAGACAATCCACAACAACATAATTTCAGTAATATATAAATATACATCGGGAGCCATCATGCTTCCCATCTATCAAAATCAACCACGTTGTGGATTTTTTCACACTCGAGTTTAGAACAACTCCATTAAAATCAAAAGGTCAAATCATTCAAAATATCTCAAATATTCAATATCAATGTGCTTATAACACACACTTTCTCAAAAAAACACAATTTTCAATGGGGATTCACAACTCAAATAGCAAAATCATGATAAATATCGTTCAAGATTCATGCTTTATATCTCCACACATGTAAATTCATCTTTCAAAATCATAAACATCAAGATTTCATAATAATCATCATAAGATATGGGTTCATGCTTCAAATTTATAAAAATCAAATAAAAATCATGCCTTTGTAAAGAAAATTACTTTTGGGCACAAGAACGAAAGAGAGTTCTTGTTGAAAAACCCCACATACCTTGAATGATGAACTTTAGATCGATACTCTTTTTTGATATGTTAATCGTGCCTTTGAATGATGGTTCTTGGAGTTCTTGAACTAAGAACTTGGAATCTTAAATAAATTTGCAGAATTAATGGTGAACTTTGGAGGTTTTTGAAGTTGGATGTAGGAGCTTAGGGTTTTTTTTTTGAGGGAATTTGATGAAATATAACATATAATGCTTCTAATAGGCTTTAATATAGGGTTTGGATGGATTTTGGGTGAGGAGGGATGACCAAAATTCCCCTTTTTTTCAAACAATTCTTGAATCTGTCCTTTGGTGGACTGTTTTGATAGTCTGAAGTAGATCAACCATAACATTTTACTTCGATATCCAAATTAGATGAAACTAATTTCATTAGAAAGAGGACTCTCATATCTTTCCGTTGATATGTAGTATCACACCTATATCATTGTGTATGAGGATTTATGATCGTTTGAAGTTGACCCAAAAATTTACTTTTGATAGGCTAAAGTAGATCGACCATAACTTTTTGCTTCGATAGACAAATTAGATGAAACCAATTTCATTGGAAATAGGACTCGCAGAGCTTTCCGTTGATATATAGTAGATCACCCAGATCATTATGTACAAGGAGTTATGATCGTTTAAAATTGGAGCAAAAATACATCAGGCCTCAGTACTTTTTCCTGCACGTTTTACTGTTTACTACTATTCACGGTTCGATCGGAATGTTCATAACTCGTCGCTCGGGTATCTGTTTTGGATGATCCACATATCGTTGGAAAGATTATTCGATACTCTACGCAATGGTGAGTCATAATATAAGACATTCCACATAAAAAAATTATAATTCATTTTAGAAGATAGAACCCAACACGTTTATGCATAAAATTTCAACGAAAAGTTTCCCGGGGTATTACAACACATCAAGTACTCGATCTTTGGATTTTAAAGTATATACCCATATCTTGCGAGAATGATTATCAATGAAAGTTACAAAGTAAAGTGCACTACCTTGTGACTTCACTTTAAGAAAACTACATAAATCAGAGTATACTGGCTCTAATAGTTCAGGATTTCTTGAGGGGGAATGACCATGAAAAGAAACTATCTTCTATTTTTTTACTAAGAAATGGACACATATTTTCACCTTTTCTTATTTCACACCTGCAAGCAGATTATTCTTAGCCAAATATATGATTTCCCTCTCACTCATATGACTGAGTATGTTGTGCCATAATTTTGATAAAGTGTACCTTTTGACCAAATTCACAATCATTAAGTATAGACCCTTGAGTCACGTATAAATTAGAATACTTTCTTTCTCGAGCCACAACTAATGCACCTTTTGTGATCTTTCATTGACCATTAGACAAGTCATTATGGTAGCCATGATCATCTAGTTACACTACCGATATAAACTTTAGAGGAATGTCTAGAGCATTTTTGACATTCTAAAGGACTAACATTGTACCAATATTAGTTTTCAATTAGATATTGCCAAAACCAAGCACCTTGACCTCACCAACATTGCCTATCTTCAACTCTTCATAGTTAATGAGAGTATAAGATTAAAAAAAGTCTTTCCTCGGTGTGACATGAGATGTATCTCAAAAATATACTATCCAACTAGTATCATGGTATAATAATTGATGATGTTTTCATCACAAGCAAAGAGAAGGTCATCTCAGACAACAACAACAATATTGTTTTTGTTATTTTCTTCTTTCTTTCCTTCTCTAGTATCTTGCTTTAACTTATAGCAAAACCTTTTAATATGCTCTTTTTAACCAGGATGATAGCATGAACGACGCTCATACCCTGGCATTGAGTTTCTTCCACTTTTAACTCTATTTTTTACATTTATTTTTTTGTCTCTCCATCGGTCTTCTATAAATAAAAATCTAAGTGTGAGGATAAGCTCTAAGATTTTATCCTTACTTTTTCATTCAAAACACCATTCTTGGAAAATTTCATAGTCATCTTACCACTAGAAGCTAAATTTGTTAATGAAACATGAAGAGTCTTCTAAGAATCTGGTAGAGTATTCAAAAGCCAAAGTCCTTGTATCTCATCGTCAACATTAATATCCATTCCTAAAATTTGATCAAGGACCCCTTGAAATTATTTATATGGTCAAGAATAGAATTCTCCTCCTTGTATTTAAAGGTCATCAATTATTTTAGTAGGAACAATTTGTTATTTCCTATTTTTAAAGCGTCGTGTCTCCAACTTTTCCCACAATGTTTTAGCATATGTCTCATTCACAATATGATTGCGAACATTGTCTTTAACCCATTGACTTATATATCCACATACTTACATTCCAATTCTCATTAGTTATATTCTTGGGGTTATGATTAGCAAAAAGGGAAAGATGTATCTTCTTCACAAATAAAAGATCTTTCATCTTGCTCTTACATATGTAGTAATTGCTCCCATTTATACATACCATCTTACTCATATTTATATCCATCCAAAACACTTTCTGAACTCAACAAAAGAACAAACCATATGTACTGGTAGGTATCATAGGCCAACTCAATTTAATAGAATGTACATAACATAAATCAAATAACAAGTAGACAGGTATCGTCATATAACAAATATTCAATAAATCAACAATACAACAACAACAGGTCAAACAGTGCTCACAAACAAGTCACATAACCGTCAAGAGTATCAAACATACTGTAAACATCCACAGAATCAACACAAATACGTACAAACATGCTATGAGACTTATTTTTTCCCAAATAGTCATGACCTGCAGGGAACAATCTATGTTCATGTACCGTACCGGCATGGTACCCTATCCACCATATACATATCCGTACCGGCGTAATACCCGATCCAACATACACATATTCGTACCAGCAAGGTACCCGATCCAACATATAAATATCCGTAACGGCATGGTACCCAATCCAACATATACATATCCGTACCGGCATGGCACCCGATCCAACATATACATATCCGTACCAGTGTGGTACTCGGTCCAACATATACATACCCGTATCGGCGTGGTACCCGATCCAACATATACATACCGGTACCGGAGTGATACCCGATCCAACATATACATATCCGTACCGGCATGGTACCTGATCCAACATATACATATTCGTACCAGCGTGGTACCTGATCCAACATATATATACCCGTACCAACGTGGTACCCAATCCAACATATTCATATAATATCAATATCAAATTTACACCATCTCACAACATACAATACAATGTACCAAGTTTACAAGTACACTTAAAGTCATAAGATAATTCCATCAAGTAAATTTTCAATAATCAGTGATACACTCCTTAACAATCCAAACATCATCAATTTCAAGCATGTCCGAATACCAATCAACAAGTATCTAATTTAGGATCATACACACAATTAAATCGAGTCTAAACTCTAATTAAACCGTAACCTACCTCAACTGAAGAATTCAAACTCAAACTAATTTTTCAAGGTCTTGCCCTTCCGTAAAGCTTTCAAAAAAATCAAATCTATTCAAATATATAATCTACATAATAGTACGAAGTAGTACGTTAAATTTCAACTAAAACAGGTCATCATTCGATCTTCAATTTTAATAATTTTTTACTCTAAGAACTCTAGACTTAAACCTCAATTCTATATATTTTGAAATCTAAGATAACACACGAACAATAGTAAACTGCAAAATCGTTAATAGCGTTGAAACCCGTTAGCTATAAATCAATTCTATCACTAATTCTCAATTGTCGTCACTGTCTTAGTAAATTAACTGTATCCAAAATCATCACTTCATCCATATTGCGTCAATTCTAATAGTGAAATTTTTACTAACTCCTAACAATTTTTCCCACTAATCCTAACAGACAACACTAACTCCTAACAATTTTCCACTAATCCCAATAGACTACCAACTACTAAATACATTATATTTATATAATCTTTCTAATCATTCCAATTCAAATCTAATCTTACCGATTACTATATTATTATATAATATTGCTAAGTAACTCAATTAAATATCAATATCATGGAAAACTTCACCAATTCAATCTTATTCTGATCACAACAAAAAGAACTAACAAACACAATTGGGTCATTGCCCCTTACGTTACTGCCACATTGTTTTATTATGGTGTTTAAACTATTAATCCTAGAATTCTAACCCCGTAGCCTCTAGATGATTAAGGAACTATAAGCGTAAAGTCAAAATCACGAAATCAAACTTATCAACTAACCTCAAGCTAGTCCGAGAGAGATCTCCTTCAAGGCTCCTTGGTATAAATGGTATTTTCGTTAACTATCTGCCTCCTTCTTACCCTATATCTGATTTTATTATTAGTATATATAGTAAACCCTACCCACTTAAAATCGTTTTTACACTGACCACATAAGTAACCAAATTGTGGGTTTTTGACCCATGACTACTTCTGCATAAATTGAAATCGCAATTAGCAGGCAATTGGATGAGTGTAGTTGTTATCTTCTCCGGGAGGGGATTTTTGGTAAAAAAAATTGAGGATTCGGGAGGCGGTATGGTTATAATCCTACGTAACCAAAAACCCTAGAAGAAACAAACTCAAAAACTCGATTCCAATGAAAAATTAAACTCCGAAGAGTCAAAATTTTAAACTCCGATGGTGAAAGTTCGTCGGCAAGGTTCGTTGTCCCAAGTTCATTGCCTCGAAAAAGGTTTGTAATCTTCCTTTGTTCGTTTTGGTATGAAATAATATGTTCTTAGTTTGCTTGAGATTTGTCGGCTTTGACATAAACTGAGTTTATCATATTTTCAGTCATTTCTGCTATTTAAATTTTGAAGCCAAAATGATGCGTTAGTGGTTTCTCCCTTTTGTTTTACATTGCCTAATTTCTAATTTGATTATTTTCTTACTATCTGTGGGAGCTTTGGTTGAATTTGGTGTCATGAAATCCTATTGTGTTTTTCCTTATGGATCATAGGTTCATCTTTGATTAAAATTCTTCTGATTAACTCAATCTTATGGCTATGCTTTGTTAGTTAGAAATTAGCCTGAATTTCAAATTTTACAAATCACCCGATGCTAGCTCGATTTTCTCTAATTAGTTGCTTAGATCTAGCAATCCATTTTCTTTATATCTAGCCTTTTCAAACTATGTCTGACCTTTAGTTAGTAACTAACATTTTGTGATTAAGTTCCATATCCGCTTGAATTTTTGCTTTCTCAGTAATACATATAGTGTGTCCGTGGCAAAAAAGGATCATAACTATTATTATTTTTAGCACAGTGTATAAATTTCTTGAAGTTCTTTGCCTTATTTTTGCATAAAATCAGTATACTCTCTTTTCTCTCTATGTGGCTTCTCAAATTCCTTCCTGGAATAACCATGGAAGACATGATCTGTGATCATTCAGTTTTAAAAGAACTAGGCTTTGCCGTCTAAAACTCTGCCCATCTACTCCTTTGCTATGCATAAGATACAAGATATCAACTGTGTTATAACAAATGGATACAAATTGTTACATTTGATGCTTTAGTTTGGTGGTTTAGCGTACAAAATAATCCCTTTCTTTGTGTAGCTTCGCCTAACTCAATCGATGCACTGGTTGTGTTAAATTCAACTTATAATTATCTTAGTGTATCTAATAATTAGTAACTTAATTTGGTATATGCCGTGTTTAAAGGGAAACACTTGAATGACTATGAGTTTAGTATGAATTCCCCTTATTTCTTTAGAGTCATTCCGTGAAGTAGCAAGTTGCACAACTATTGAATAATTTTCCTTTTACAGTGATTGAATGTTTGGAAATCCTCTTGAATATGTTTCAATTGACTTCTTTTCTTTTTATGATTATGCATGAACTCTCTCGTCGATTCCATCGGACTCCCATATCTTGCATTCCGTGGGGTTAACGCCCACCTCCATCGAGTCAAGCCTCATTAAAGTCCAAAAAATGGTTTGATTTGCCGGAGACAACACTGTTACACAAGCTGGTAAACACTGATGTGTGGTGATATACAGCACATATATATCAAAAGTAGTAGCTAAACACTATCATGCGGTGTATAATAAAAAAATGAAAAGGGATATGCTGATTTCTACACTGATATACAGTGTTATACATGGTGATATACAGGAAAACACAGATATTGAAGCTGATGATATACAGTTGGTATACATTGTAGAAAGAGGACCCAAAGTCCATAATTCAAAGCCCAAAAGCTGGACAGCTTTATTTATTTTTTTTTTCCTTCCCCTCCCCCAGGAGGATCAATAGTGTTCCCACACTTCCCCTCCAGCGTGACTCGAACCCTCAACCGGTAGGTTGAGGGTGGAGGTGCTCAACCACTTGAGCAATCCTCTCTTGTCTGAAGGGCCAATTAAGGGTCTAACTTTAATTCTTGTATTCCTTTTTTGTAGCTTATAATTTATCTTTGTTTATTTGTATTAACTAACATTTTAATCAATTAGTCTAGGTAAAGGTGTTGTCATTTTATTTTATATTAGTTTTCTTTTACATAATTCGTAATTCTTTCTCCTAATTTATATTGTCTAAAACAGATTAAATTGGTTCCTTCGAATTTCTCCTTAAAACAAGTCTTTTAAAAATCAAGTATTTTATTTCAAAATGGCATTTGTTATGTTCATATAACTAATAGTCAATTTGGATTAAAGTAACTTTCTTCAAACTCAAAAAATAAAATTTTCTTGTAAATTTTAACTTTTCATAATTAATAAGATACTTTTAATTTAATACTCTCTAAACATTTTGTCAAAGGTATTTTCTTTAACACAATTGTTTTTTTCATAATAATAATTAGTAATAAGAAAATAATTATGTAAGGTTCTTTTTTTTGCAAAAGCAAAAATTCATTTTCCTCTTAAATCCAAAAGTTTGCAGTTTAGTTTGAGAGGATCTTCCTTTATTTGAAATAGAATATTTTCACTTGGGAAATAAATATCATTTTAGTTTTTTTTTTTTTAAATATAACAATAAATAAATAAATAGTTTTAACATTTTCTATAAAATCAAGTGTTTACAAAAATCAACCTTTTGTAAAGTTAGTCATTTTTATGTTAGTCAAAAATATTTGGTAAATCATTTTCAAACGGACGCTCCTAAGTGTCTTAAAAACCTTCTTATGGCGTTAATTAAATCCTTACCCATTTTCTCTAGTTTTAAAGGTTTGAACCGTCTCGTGTCTTGAGCCGAGGATCTATCGGAAACAGCCTTTCTACTTCTTCAGAGGTAGAGGTATGGACTACGTACATCTTACCCCCCCAGACCCCACTAGGTGGGAATACACTGGGTTTGTTGTTGTTGTTGTTGTTGTAAATTAATAATTACAATAATTATCTAAAAATATCTCAAACTTTGTATCAATTCTCGTAATTTATTCGGAAACTCATACAAACAAAACAAATATATAACTTGACTAAAAAGTACATTCCAAATCTATTGAAATCACTAAAACACTAATATAGGGTCATCTTGGTCGAACTTGACCATTATTAAACTTAACTTAATTAAAATTCAATATTCTAGCTAATGACTTAATTACTTCCAAACACCTCGAGAATTTGTACTACTCATCCTGTAAGTCATAATCCACGTATACAAAATAAGGAGAGCGCTAAAATAGAGAAGACGAGAAAATTTTACAAACGACCGGGAGGGTCAGTTACACAAAGGGAGTGCTTTAGAAATATTTTTAGTTTTTCTTAATCATAGTGATTGTAATTGATATATTGTGTGTCCTTCTAATTAAACAACAATAACTTTATTGGTTATGCCAAGACTCTCCCTTAAAAATTACTCATAATTAACAATTGGCTATGAATTTATTGTTAAGTAAAATTAGCGACAAATTATGTTTTGTTAAGCTACATTATATGACCTTTCAAAATTCTTTTTTCAGCATTGAATTACTTGCATTTTCCTTTTTTGCCTGAAAATTACTACTTACTTAACGTTACACGTTTTGTTTTACCCCCTAATTTTGATATACATATTTTACCTACTTGACAAAGAGTAACAAACTTTGTCTTTTTTTGAAACTTTCAAATTGGATTCAGGACAAGTGAGGCTTGCTCAAGTGGTTGAGCACCTCCATCTTCAACCGGTAGGTTGAGGGTTCGAGTCACGCTGAAGGGGAAGTGTGGAAACACTATTGATCCTCCTGTGGGGGGGGGGGGGGGGGGAATTGGATTCAGTTAATCTTACTAATCCGAGTCAGCTTTTGTTACTTACAAATGCTTCTCAATTGGAAGTATCCTTTTTCTTTCTTTTGAGGTTTTTCAATTTGTGTTCGGTATTCGTTTTGAACTTAGATTAATTTAGATACATTTTAAAAAGTCAATTTGAGATAAACTACATGGTGATCTATAAATTTTAATTTTTTAAAATGACTCTAGTCGCTATCAACATGTTTGGATTGTTTTTACATAAAGTATTATATTGTATTGTATTTTAATGAATACAATATTTGAATAGAAATCATATTATATTTTGTTAAAATATTATTTCATTTTCTAATATCATTACTATTGATTCTGGAATAATCCAACATACCGAGGACATGATCCTATAGACAAAAAGATTTGGATGTTGAGGACTATGATACAAAGTTAGTAAGTAGTCGAACATTATTATTTTTTCAAGGTACAATCTATATTTACAACGTGAACTTCAACAAGTTCAAAAACAACTTTAAGAACAATAAAAGAAGTTTAAACTATTTTCTGAAAAAATAGAAAAAACTAAAAGAAAGAGCTAAAGAAAGAAAAAATCAAGCTCATCGAATTCATGGTGTGTCCTTATAGAAATTATTTCCCTCAAGTACTCAAGGTCATGATAAAATGATTCATTTTAGCAAATAGTGGTACCTCAAATTTACCGAACTACGAACTCTCTCAACAATTTGTAAATCACACTTAAGAAGAAGAGAGTGTTTTACTTTAAAAAATTGTGTGTCTTTACCTGAGAAAAAAAGTTAGGTATTTATCGCCAAAAGATGATGCTTCAAAAGGAAGCAATGGTTCATGAAAGATCGCGTTGTTGTGAATCGTTGTCAACCTGCGGACCTCATCTGTGGTCGCAGGTTGCCTTATCTCCAAAACCAGTAAGATTCTTCGATTCTATGTTGGCATCTATGTCAGCAATGGTCAAGACAAGATAGCCTTTCGATCATTTGACAATCTAAAATCAAAGTCAAAGTTAAAGCGAAGCAAGCAACGATGATAACAGTGCGAGGCTTGTCTTCTTCTTGCATCACAATCCACGTGGCGTAATGCTTCTTTATTTAAGCATAAGAATGTTTCCTTCTCCCACCAATATGGGAGAACACTCTTTTCATAAAGTGAATACACATTTCACTTTTATTTTATTTTTCATTCATATTTTAGTAGAACTGAACAATCTAGTTTTCTTATTAGTATTATTTTTGTTACTCTCACACTATCTTGCTCTTAAATTTTAGTATCTCTTTGACTTTGACTATCATATTATTTGCTCATTTTTTGGTGTTATATTGTTCTCTTCTCCATTTGTTTTCTGTATGGATTCTTGACTACAATATTTATTTTACATATTTGATTTTGATATGATTTACTTAATTTGAGGGTCTATTGAAAATATTCTCCTTATCTTCTTAAATTAAGGGTAAGACTTAATACATACTATACACATCCTCTCCAAACTAAGGGTGTTAAGTAGGTCGGACCGGGTCAACCCAGGACCGGCCCGTGAATTTTAGTCAGGTTGTGGGCCAGTCCGAATCCGGGCATGGTTAAATGGGTCTGTTTGGTTCCAGGTCCAACAGTAATTTTTTAAAAAATAATCCTGAACTGGCCCATTTAATCAAACCCGATCCAACCCACCTAAACCCGGTCAAAACCGATTAAAAATTCGGTCAAAAATTAAAAAAAAAGTATTTTCTCCAATATATACTATATATACCCACCTATATACATTTTAAATACGTTAAACAATATATATAGTATATACTACATTAGAATTTACAAAAATATATACAAAATTACATATGTAATCGTGTAGACGACTCCACGTTAGTTAAATATATCTATAATACTCTAAATAAAACATATACTACAAGATATATACTACAATATAATTATAGATATAATAATTTATAAAACATATACACATTTATACGTCTATAGAAGATATATATACATATATACGTATCATTCAATATATACGTACTACTTTTAATAAAATATACTATAATATATATACTACAATATACACACACTATATATATAGTTATATACTAATTTATAAAATATATACACAAGTATACGTTAAATATATACGTCTATAGAAGATATTTACACATATATGCGTACCATTCAATATATATGTATTACTTTAAATGAAACATATACTACAATACAATATATATACTACAATATATACACACTTTATATATATAGTTATATACTAATTTATAAAATATGTACACATGTATACGCTAAAGATATATATCTATAGAAGATATATACACATATATACGTACCATTCAATATATGTACTTCTTTTAAATAAAACAGATAGTACAATATATATATATATATATATATATATATATACTACAATATATACACACACTATATATATAGTTATATACTAATTTATAAAACATATACACATGCATACGTTTAATATAGACTACTTTAGAAAATATATACACATATATACGTGCCATTCAATATATATGTACTACTTTAAATAAAATATACTACAAGATATATACTACAATACATACACACACTATATATATAGTTATATACTAATTTATAAAATATATACACATGTATACGTTAAATATATACATCTATAGAAGATATATACACATATATACGTACCATTCAATATATATGTACTACTTTAAATAAAATATGCTACAATATATATACTACAATATATACACACACAATATATATGTTATATACTAATTTATAAAACATATACACGTGTATACGTTAAATATATACTACCTTAGAGTCTATAGAAGATATATACACATATATACGTACCATTCAATATATATGTACTACTTTAAATAAAATATACTACTATATAATGATATATATACTAATTTACAAAATATATACATATGTATAGGTTAAATATATACTACTTTAGAGTCTATAAAAGATATATACACATATATATATACGTAGCATTCAATATATATGTAATACTTTAAATAAAATATACTATAATATATATACAATAATATATACACACACTAAATATATAGTTATATACTAATTTATAAAATATATACACGTGTATACGTTAATTATATACTACTTTAGACTTTAGAGTCTATAGAAGGTATATATACAAATATATACGTACCATTCAATATATATGTACCACTTTAAATAAAATATACTACAATATAATGATATATATACTAATTTATAAAAATATATACACATGTATACGTTAAATATATACTACTTTAGAGTCTATAGAAGATATATACACATATATACGTACCATTCAATATATATGTAATACTTTAAATAAAATATACTACAATATACACACACACACACTATATATATAATTATATACTAATTTATAAAACATATACACGTGTATACGTTAAATATATATTACTTTAGAGTCTATAGAAGATATATACATATATATATGTACCATTCAATATACATGTACTACTTTAAATAAAATATACTACAATATATATTTTACAATATATATACTACAATATATATATTACAATAAATACACACACTATATATATAGTTATATACTAATTTATAAAACATATACACATATAAACATTAAATATATACTACTTTAGAGTCTATAGAAGACATATACACATATATACGTACCATTCAATATATCTGTACTACTTTAAATTAAATATACTACAATATAATGATGTATATACTAATTTATAAAATATATACACATATATACATTAAATATATACTACTTTAGAGTCTATAGAAGATATATACACATATATATGTACCATTCAATATATATAATACTTTAAATAAAATATACTACAGTATATATACTACAATACACACACACACTATATAGTTATA
Organism: Capsicum baccatum var. pendulum; assembly: GCA_030864225.1. Lineage (NCBI taxonomy): Eukaryota > Viridiplantae > Streptophyta > Magnoliopsida > Solanales > Solanaceae > Capsicum > Capsicum baccatum. The sequence goes on from CM061561.1 coordinate 198,646,532, forward strand.
TACTAATTTATAAAACATATACACGTGTATACGTTAAATACATACTACTTTAGAGTCTATAGAAAATATATACACATATACGTAACATTTAATATATGTACTACTTTAAAAAATATGCTACTTAATACAATAAATTAATAATACTTGATAGTAAATTAGTAATATATTAAAAATAAGTATTTAATTTAAACTAGAAATTCAATTTAAATCATTTGCAAAATCCCATTTTCTTTTTAAGCCGGGTCGGTTAACCGGTGGGCCTGGACCGGTTTCGGTCCGGGCCGGGTTAGCCGTCCGAAAAAAATTAACCCAGCCCGGGACCCGGTACCCTACAGCCCGTGAGCTGACCGGGACGGGTCAAACCATGCCGGGTTTACTTAGTGGGCCGAATCGAGCCGGGTCAACCCGACCCATTTGACAAGCTTACTCCAAACCCCATTTATAAAATTACATTGAATATATCGTTGTTTTATGAAAAACTATTTTTTATCCACCAATCAAAACCCAAAAAATGTTTCTCAAAATATATTTTAATATTGAGAAGATAATATTGTCCCAGAAGTTCAACTTGAATAGAAGAAGATAAAAGCGACAGCTGAAAGATTCAAGATATGAAGCAATAATGGAAATACAGAACAATAAAAAGAAGGGTATTACAGTAGATATTATACGCCTATGATAGATACAGGAGCAGAAGCTAATTTATGTAGATATAATTGTTACCAAACAGTAAATGAGATAAATTAAAGACACCAATAATAGTTAAAGGATTTAATAACGAAGAAAACTTAATTACTTATAAAACCAAGCTTTGGATTATCCAGTTGTGTGCTTATATGTTATCCTAGATTGAATTTTCCTTTTGAAGCGTTAATTAAAAAATAAATGTGAAACATTCTTAGGTTAATTAGATGATCAATATATACAAGTAAAAATGTAGCTAAAACATAAAAAGTCAGGCAAAAATTACTAAACAAGACATCACCAGATGATGTTTATTTAACTTAATGAAGCCATAGATACAGACATGCATCACATTAATTCCATTTTCCTATAATTTTGACTTAATTTTCTGTAAGAAAAGTCACTGGACGAGCTAGTTCTTTTACTTCATTTATTTATTTACAACTCCATCTCTTTTAACACTTAATTCTAAACTATTCTAACCAGCAACATTAGCTACCATCTTCCATCTAAGATTTTGCTTCTTTTTGTCCTTTACCAGCACCACAAGGGAAGATATAAAACAGTAACATCTATATTATACAAAACCCAAAATTTTTAGAAAAAGATCAAAAAAATTCCATCATGTTATTGAGGACACATGCAGAGGCGGATCCAGGATTTATAGTTTACGGGTGTCAAGTAGACTATCAATAATAACACGTTTGACCAAGCTTTTAGGAGACCAAAAGTGTTTATTTTTTTTCTTTTTAGAAAAAATGATACGTTTGACCAAGCTTTTAAAAGAAAATAAGTATTTCTTGAGAGAAGATTTTTTTTTTTTTCCTTCAGAAACTATCTTTTTTTCCTAAAAAGTCATTTTTTGGAAAACAACTTTTTTTTTTTTTTTTAAAATACACTTATTAATAAAAGAATTTAATCAAACACTAAGTGTTGTTGAAAAGTATAAAAGAATATCAAAAAGAGACCCAAGAATGACGAGGATGAGGGGTTTTTCAATTGATGAAAGAAAAGAAAACTTCCATTTTTTAATTTCACATTTAAACAAATAGAGTAACTAATGAGAAATCAATTTTTTTTTAAAGACTAATAGACTAAATTAGTCAATAATAATTGCTAATTAAAATTTAAGACTAACAATTAGAAACAAAAAAAGAATATAAGTAATAACATGACTTTCCTGTCAATTGAGCAGCAAGTCAAAATTATACCCAAAATAAAGGAAAAAGAAATTCTGTAGCCTAGAAGGGTTCGCACTTGCACCTTCACTGTGAAATAGCCACCCTTCATCAATGACACAATGTATTCCGTTTGTTTGCCGTGTGCCAAGTTTGTAATTTCTGTATGTTGTGTATATATAAAGATATAACGATCGAAGCTTGTGGGTGACATGGCTGATGCACCCCACATACATGAATAGATCCGCCTTTGGACGCATGTAATTAATGGTGTATTTGGTATTAGTTTTTTCAGGAAAAGATTTTTCATGAGAATGTCTTTTTTTTTTTATTAAAAGGAAAAAAAACGACATCCCTCATTACTTAATTAATAACACTAAGATGTTCCTCCCTTAATTTATGATCTTTACCTGTCCATGTATTATTTTCTTTGAAAAATGCTTTCAAAATTTTCTTGCCGAAAACGTTTTTGTCGGTGAAATTACAATAAACTTACAACTGAAGAAAATAGAAAAAGACTATCTTCTTCTTCGGCTGAGGTGTGGATATCTCGCTCTCTTTAAGGAGATTCAAGCCCACTGCAACAAATGTTTCACCGGTCCAGCAGTAATCTTCTTGACTTGTCCCCTGCAGGATACAACGGCCTTCTCACAATAATTCAACAACTATGGGCAAGAATTGAGTTCAAAGCTCCATAAAAAGAATACCTTCCTTCAACTAATAAACTCTCTTTTTTGACTAACTTTTGGGAACTCCCTATTATCTTGTATCTCCTAAAACTATGCAAGACCACCTCTATTTATAGGAGAGAAAGTCTTCCACGCAATGAATATAAGAATGACTGATGGTAGTAAAGAGGAAAGATCAATGACTTAGAGGTTTCATGAGTTACAATGGTTGATGGATGTTATAAGAGTTACACGAAACTTATGTCCATATTCTACCATTACTAACCAAGTATTTAAAATCACAAGAGTTACAAAGAAATGGAAGCTGAAACTGTATGCAACGTAGTTATTGAGTGCAAAAAAATGAGATTAAAGTAAGGCATCACTTGCCTCAAGTAATGCAGTATAACTGCTGCTGCAGGAACCAAAAAAAAAACACTCCCCCTAAGTTTTAGTCTTCAAGTGGCTACTAACTGCCAAGTTAATAAGCATTAAAATATATTAATTATTAATATTAAAATGTCCATAAAATAACAGTCCCCCACTCATTTTAATATTAATAAGAGATTCTACTAGCTGAAGGAAGACTACCATGCATAATGAAGATGTGATATGCATTGAACCCCCACTTAGTAAAACAGTAATTTTTACTTCAGAGTCGTAGTGGTCTTAGGCTTGAACTATGACTGCTTAAGGGAAATAAAAAAGTTACGGTTACACATAATAGTCAAGGTGTTGACATGAGCTTTATAGCTAGCACATTACGGGCTTGTGCTATCCCGATTTTGATGAGTGTCTTTGAGAACGAGCCCAATTCTCATAGGAAGCGGCCTACCTCCATACTCACATAGGTGAAATCCATCTAGAGTGCTCCTGTAATTTAGCACGCCACTCATAAGAGCTACAAATTTTCATTAAGAGTTTTATAAACTAAACCTCACAATCATTACAGACAAATACACTCATACCATTGGGAGGGACTAAAAAAATAGTGCATTTTTCACAACAAGTCATTATGTGATTCATTTTTCCCATTGAACCTGGTTATAGGATCTCTAGTCCCCAGATTGAGTTTCCTCACATATGACTCAAGATTCAATAGGCTTCAATCCCATCCCCCTCGATGTGCCCCAAACCTTTTCTCTTGCTAAGGCTTTAGTCAATGGATCTGCATGATTATCACAAGATTTGACATAATCAATATTAATGATACGATTTGTCAAATATGATCTCACATTACTGTGTTTTCTCCGTATAGGTCTGGATTTACCGTTGTAACAACGATTTTGAACTCTACCAATTGCAGTGATGCTATCACAATGAATTAAAATAGGAGGAATTAATTTTTTAAAATAAGGTATTTGAAATAATAAATCTCTCAACCAATTTGCTTCCTCACTAGCTGAAGCTAAAACAATTAGTTCAGCTTCCATGGTAGACTTAGCAATTATAGTTTGATTTTTAGACTTCCAACAAATAGCGTCACTACCCAAAGTAAAAAATATAACCAGTAGTGGATAAGGAATCACCTGATAAAGTGTTCTAATCCGCATCACAAAAGCCTTCAAGTACAGCAGGATATTTTTTTATAGAACAAACCACTATTTTACGTTCCTATTAAATATCTCTTTACTCTTGTTATAGCACGCCAATGTTCATTACCTGGCTTGCTAGTGAAACTTCTAAGTACTCCTACTGCATATGCAATTCAGGCCTAGTGCAATCAGTCACATATCTCAAACTTTCAATTATGCTAGCATATTTCTTTTGTCTTATTACATCATTTTCACTTTCAACAGAAAATAAGTGAACACTAAAATCAAAAGGAGTAACAACATGCTTCCAATCAAGGAAATTATATTTTTTCAAAATTTTCTCAACATAATGCGACTAGTCAAGGAAAATTCCATCACACGTTCTAGTAATTTTTATTCCTAGAATAAAATTTGCCTCACCAAGATCTTTCATATCAAAATGACTTCTAAGAATATTTTTAGTTTCACTAATAACATTCATGTTAGAGTCAAAGATCAATAAATCATAAACATATAGACAAATAATAACATGCGAATTATTCCAAGACTTATGATATATGCACTTATTACATTCATTTGTTTTAAACCTATTATCAATCATGCAGGAATCAAACTTTTCATGTCATTGCTGTGGTGCTTGTTTTAAGCCATATAGGGATTTATTAAGTTTACACACTTTGCTTTCTTGGCCAGCCTCAACAAAACACTCGGGTTATTCCATGTAAATCTCCTCATTTAGGTTCCCATTTTAAAAAATAATTTTTACATCCATTTGATGAATTTGTAAATAAAAAATTGCTGCAATAGCTACTAAAAGTCTAGTGGATGTAATTCTAGTTATCGGAGAAATAGTATCAAAAAATTCTACTTTGGCCACTAGCCTAGCTTTATATTTTTCAACATATCCATTCGGTTTTAAATTTTTACGTAAGACCCATTTACATCTAATTGTTTTACAACCCGATGGTAAATCAACTAGCTTTCAAGTTTTATTAGAAATTAGTGATTCCATTTAGTCATTTACAGCCTCTTTCAGAAAATAGCATCATATGAAGACAAAGCTTCTTTTAAAGTGAGAGGGTTATCAACAACGTTAAAAACATAATAATTAGGATTAAAATTTTTTCTACTCTGCCTCGTTTACTTCTTCTTAACTCAAAATCATCATTTTCTTTATTTTTGAAAGTAGAAGTAGAAAAACTAGGTAGTGACAAAATATTTTTTTCAGTCCTATGACCCTCATTATTTTTAGAATCAAAAGGAAATTTATTTTCATGAAAAATAGCATCACCTGATTCTATTATCACACTATCTTCAAGATTAAAAAAATCTATAGGCTGTAGAATTTGAAGCATAACCAAGAAAAGCACAAGTAGTAACTTTTTTACCCAACTTTGAGATTTTAGGATCCATTAACCTTACATAGGCTAAGCAACCCCAAACTCTTAGACATCCCAAATTTGACTTATGACCTTTCCACAACTCAAAATGCGTTAATTTGACTCAATTAACATGACATTAGTCAACTTAACCAAAGTTCTATTCTTCCTTTCCGCTACATCATTAGATGTAGGAGAATAAGGAGGAGTATTTTCATGAATTATACCTAATGATCTCACAAAAGAATTAAATTCATGTGCCTCATATTCACGGCCTCTATCACTACTTATTCTTTTTATTTTCTATTAAACTGATTTTCAACTTCATGGAGAAAAGTTTTAAAATTCTCAAAAGCATCACTTTTATTTTTCATTAAGTAAACATATGTAAACTTAGAAAAATCATCAATGAAAGTGATAAAATATCTATTTCCTCCATGAGTTAAAATTCCACCAAGTTCACAAATATCACTATGAACTAATTCTAATAATTCAGTTTTTCTTTCAACTTGAAAATGAGGCCTTTTTGTGATTTTAGATTTACTACAAGCCTTACATTTTTCAAAGTTCTTTTTGATTACTGGAACTAATCCTAAAATACTCATAATTCCCACATAACGATCATTTATATAACACAAACGAGCATGCCAAAAATTAGCAGAAAAAAGCATCTAAATAGAAGTAGATGTTTTATTCATTTCAACATTCAACTTGAACATACCATCACATGCATACCCCTTTCCCACAAAAAATTATTTTTCATAATTACATATTGATCAGATTCAATAATCTTCTTGAAGTCTGCTTTATTAAGAAAAAACTAGACATCAAATTCTTTCTTATTGAAAAAGTATAAAGTACATCTTTTAAGATTAATACCCTTCCAGAAGTAAACCTCAACTCGACATCTCCCATTCCAAGTACTTGAGTTGAGTGTGAATCTCCAAGCATGATAGTTTTGGGCTCCTCAAAATTTGTATATTTTTTAAATCAGTCTTTGTCATAATAGGCATGATGGTTTGCACCAGAGTCAGTCCACCATTCAACAATATTTTCCACCATGTTAATGTCTGTTATCACTGCCACAAATGGTTCTTTAATAACGTTTGCCTGAGGTGTAGGCCCATGTTTCTGAAATCTGTAAAATCGAACAATATGCCTACTCTTTCCCAGACAAAGTATGATTTTTTTTTGTTTACATGTTGAATTTTTACTTGGTTGTTTTCACCATTATTGTCCTTGGAATGTCTACCATCATTTTTCTTGAATTGTTTCTTCTTAGGCTTCAAAGTAGCATTTTTGTTAGTTTTAGGGATAGCATTATTCAAAGAAGTTAAATTTACCTTCGGTGTGATTTGTTCTCTGCTGTTTGCAAAAGTGCATCTTCACCCCTTGCTTCTTCTTTCATGCGAATTCTTATTATCAAAGTCTCAAGAGAAGTTTTCTTTGCTTGTGGCACATAGTTTTTTGAAATTCCTTCCACGAAGGTGGAAGTTAATCAATTATGCCAAAAACCATAAGGTTATCTCTATTTTTGACTTATTCGGGCCTGAGCTCACCAATAATCATTATGAAATCCTGAGTATGGTTTACCACTATTTGAAAACAGAAAAATTTGCTAGCCGCATATTTTTTTGCTCCCGCCTCCTCAACGTCATATTTATTCTACAATGCTTTTTAAATTTTCTTTGCACTTGAGTAAGTTCTACCATAACAATCATAAAAATTATCAGATTGATAATTAAGTAAAAAATATCTACACTTGTAGGAGTCACCGTCATATTTTTCAACTTTCTCTTAAAGAGAGATAAGTTCATCGTCAGTCATGGAAGAGTTATATACTTTTTTTGGGTTCTTCTAAGTTAACACACAAGAGACATTTTGAAGACTTAAGTAGAAAAGCACTTTACCCTTTCAGCTTTTGAAGTGAGTACCGTTGAACTGGAATGGCTTGTTAAAATCTCCTATCTTGACATCCACGGATTTTTCAATTGCTGCCATTGAATCTCCTTAAAATAGTTGGTGAAATTACAATAAACTTACAACTAAAAATTACAAGTGAAGAAAATAAAAAAGACTATCTTCTTCTTCTTCGGCTGAGGTGTGGATATCTTTCTCTCTTTAAGGAGATTCAAGCCCTCTGCAGCAAATGTTTCACCGGTCCATCAATAATCTTCTTGACTTGTCCCCTCCAGAATACAACAACTTTCTCACAATAACTCAACTACTTTGGATAAGAGATAAGTTTAAATCTCCACAAAAAGAATACCTCCCTTCAACTAATAAACTCTCTTCTTTTACCAACATTTGTGAACTCTCTATTATCTTATGTATCTTCCAAAATTATGCAAGACCACCTCTATTTATAGGAGAGAAAGTCTTTCATGCAATGAATATAAGAATGAATGATGGTAGTAAAGAGGGAAGATCAATGGTTTAGAGGTTTCATGAGTTATAATGGTTACAAAAATAAAGAGATAGAATAATGGTCAATGTTATAAGAATTACATAAAACTTATGTCCATATTCTACCATTACTAACAAAGTATTTAAAATCACAATAGTTATAAAGAAATGGAAGCTGAAACTGCATCCATGCAACGTGGTTATTGAGTGCAAAAAAATGACATTAAAGTAAGGCATCAATTGCCTCAACTAATGCAGTATAACTGCTGCTGCATGAACCAAAAAAAAAACTCCCACTAAGTTTTAGTTTTCAAGTGGCTACTGAGTGCCAAGTTAATAAGCATTAAAATATATTAATAAGTAATACTAAAATGTCTATAAAAACAACAGTTCGAACAAGCTTTCCATCAAGAATACCACAGTTAATTTATTAGTGGTCCAATTACCGAAAAAACATTTTCCTCAAAAGATACTTCCCATCGAAATTTTTTTTTTGGAAAATTTAAAAACAAAAAACTCCTAAAAAAATTTCTCATGAATATGACTTTGATCATACCAAAGACGTTTTTACAAAAAAAAGAGAAGTAACAATACTTTTTTGCATTTCATTCACAACAATATCACGATTTGGCATTGATAGTTTCACTGAAATTAATATGCTCAAATTCAATATAAATCAATCGCTTACTTGTTTCGTCACTTGTAGATTTTGTAGTGTTAGATTTGTGACCCAAATTTTGTTGATCCGGTCCAGAAAGTTTTGCGGTGTGACCCATGTTTGTTATTTTCAATAGGGCCTATGGTGGTAGCATAGGGATCGAGCTAATAGGGTCGATCCCAAAGCCCACCACTGACCCCATTTGGGATGCCAGGGTGAAGTCCCCGTGGTATGTACCTTTATATTTTTGGGCCTAGGACTTATTTATATGCATATATTATCTAAGTGCAATTAGTAGGTCAATTTTTATTATTTAGAAATTACGTCATTCCACATTGTACTCCTCTTTTTTCATAGTAAAACCTCCTTTGCCTTTGCTCATTATTTTTTTGCAAGGGTTTTCACGTAAATTTGTGTTCTTATTTTCTTTCTGCTTGTGGTTTGGTTTATTTCTGCCCGATTCTTAACAAACTGGTATCAGAGCTTGGTTGATTATTTCTCAAGGATTGAAACCATGATGTATGATATTCTGTTATTGGATCGCAATACTAGATTTTCGTTATGGCAAGTTAAGATACAGGTTGTGCTCGCGCAGATGAATTTAGATGATGCGCTGTTAGAGTTTGATCACATGCCCTCATCGTGAATAGATGATTATAAATGGTATAAGGATCGATAGGCTCTAGCTCAGATCCACCTTCATTTATCCAATCAAATTTTACAAGATGTTTTGAAGGAGACCACTGTCGCTGCGTTGTGGTTGAAACTAGAATCTTTATGCATGACAAAGAGCCTAACTACTAAGTTTCTTCTCAAAAAATGACTTTATTCCTATCGCATATCTGAGGGTGCTTCCTTAGATGATCACCTCTCTGTCTTTAAGGAAATCATCTCTAATTTTGAGACTCTGGAGGTTAAGTACAATGAGGAAGATTTAGGGTTGATTCTGTTGTGTTCGCTGCTTGCATCATACTCAACCTTTAGGGATATAATTTTATATAGTTGTGATACTCTGACCATAGATGAAATCTATGATACGTTGTTCTCTAAGGAGAAGATAAAACATCTTATGAATAGGTCAAATACTCAAGGAGATGGTCTCATTGTTCGAGGAAGGACTCGTGAGAGGAACTCTGGGGGTGATGATATGTTTAGGTCAAAATCCAAAAATAGAACAAAACCTATAATTACTACTAGAAGAAGGGCTACATCAAACTCGAGTGTTGGAAGTTACAGAATAGAGAGAAAAGAAAATCTCCAAAATCGAAGGGAAACCACCAAGAGAAGTTTGGTGAAGCCAGTTTTGTTGAAGATAGCGGTAGTGATGGAGAACTCTTGGTTGTTTCTGATGGTAAGTTAAAACCTTTTGAGGATTGGATTCTTGATTCAGCTTACATATTTCATATGTGTCATAATCAGGATTGGTTTACAATATATGAAGCGGTCTGTAAAGTTGTTGTGTTGATGGGAAATAACATACCTTTGTAAGATAGCTGGTATTGGAACAATAAGAATTAAGATGTTTGATGGGGTTGTGAGAACACTTGGTGATATACGGTATGTCCCATACTTAAAGAGAAATCTTATTTCCTTGAGTACTCTTGATTCAAACGGATATAGGTACATTGGTGAAGGTGGAGTCCTAAAGGTTATAAAGACGCTCTTTTTGTGATGAAGGGACAGAGAAAGTCTAAAAACTTGTATGTCTTGCAAGGCTCTACGGCTATAGGTAATGCAACCGTTTTTACCTTCTCTTTATAAGAAAGTGACATTGCTAAACTTTGGCATATATGCCTGGGAAATATGAGTGAAAATGGGATGACTGAACTAAGAAGGAGAGGAATTCATGATGGGCAGAGTATTACCAAACTGGAGTTCTGTGAGCATTGCATTTTTGGAAAGCAGAAGAGAGTCAGATTCACTAAAGGAATCCACTTAGCTAAAGGCACACTTGATTACATTCATTCTGATTTCTAGGGTCCTTCTAGAGTACCTTCTAGAGGATGTGTAAATTACTTATTGACTATTTCTGAAAAGTTTGGGTGTTTTTCATGAAGCAAAAGAATGATGTGTTGCCTACATTCAAGGAGTGAAGGATTATGATTAAAAAGAAATAGGGAAGCAGGTAAAATGCCTTTGGAATGATAATGGTTTAGATTTTTGTTCTAATGAATTTAATGCTCTGTGGAAGTCAGAAAGAATTGTAAGACACTTGATAGTTCGTCATACTCTGCAGTAGAATAGTATGGCTTAATGAATGAATAGGACTATAATAGAGAAGTGCGTTGTATAATCTTTAATGCTGGTTTACCCAAGTATTTTTAGGCCAAAACTGCTTCCATAGTTTGTCTTCTTATTAACCTCTTTCCCTTAGTCGCGATTGATAAAAAGACTCCACAAGAGGTATAGTCTAGTACTCCTACTAGTTATTCTGATTTGAGGATATTTGGATGTTTGCAAATGTTCATATCGATAATGGAAAGTTGGAGCCTAGATCTGCCAAGTTTTTGCTTATGGGTTATAAGCCTAGTGTTAAAGGTTATAAGCTTTGGTGTCTAGAAAACAAAAAGGTTATAATTAGCAGAGATGTTGTGTTTGATGAAATTTCCATGCTTTGGGCTCCTTCCAAATCTAGTGCTTTGCCTTCAGATAAGCTTAGTGACATAAATTAGCAACAGTCAAGCACCCACGTTGAATTGCAGATTGGAGCAGAGGCTACACCAATGCCTACTTCTCAGTCTAGCCCAGAGATACAGAGTGGTAATATTTCTTCTTCACCACTAGTGATGCCACAATATTATATTGATAAAGACAGACCTGGAAGAGATAATAGACCTCCTCTAAAGTATGTTGAAGCTGATTTGGTTGCTTATGAATTGAATGTAGCAGAAAAGTATTGATTCCGATGAAGATCCTTCTTCTTACTCAGATGCAGTTAGTTATGATTATTCTGATCGATGGATGATTGCAATGAAGGAGAAGATGGAATCACTTCATAAGAATGACACATGGGATTTGGTGAGATTACCTAAGGATAAGAAAGTTGCCCATTGCAAGTGGGTATTTAAAAAGAAAGAAGGAACATCGGGAGCTGAAGATTCTAGGTACAAACAAAGACAAGTTGCTAAAGGTTACAGGTGTTGACTTCACAAATCTGTTTTCTCCAATTGTAAAGCATAGTTTGATTCGAGCCTTGCTTGGTATTGTGGCTATGAATGATCTTGAGCTTGAGTATTTGGATGTCAAAACAACATTCTTACATGGAGAACTTGAGTAGGATATATATATGCAGCTACCAGAGGGTTTTGTAGTCTCACAAAAGGAGGACTACGTATCCTTGCTGAAAAAAGTCTCTTTTATGGCTTAAAATAGTCTCCCAGGCAGTGGTATAAGAGGTTTGACTCTTTTATGACCTCTCATATGTTTCGGTCTACTTCAAGAAGGTAAGTGATGGTTCGTTCGTGTATCTTCTTTTGTATGTTGATGATATATTAATTGCAGCAAAGGATATCAGAGAGATAATAAAAGTCAAAGCCCAACTCAACAAGGAGTTTGAGATATAGGATCTAGGAGAAGCAAAGAAGATTTTTTTCATGGAAATTATAAGGGATAGAGAGAAGTGTAAGTTATAGTTGACTTAGAAAAGGTATATTAAGAAAGTTCTTCATAGGTTCAATATGCAAACTGCCAAACCTCTAAGTACTCCATTGGAAACTCACTTGGAACTCTTGACAACTTTATCTCCAAAGATAGATGATGAGCATGACTATATATCTCGAGTTCCATACTCTAGCGTCGTCGGGTCTCTTATGTATGTGATGGTGTGTTCCCGATCAAATTTATCTTATGTCGTCAGTATAATTAGTAGATACATGATAAATCATGGCAAAGAACATTACTAAATAGTTCAGTGGATTTTTAGATACTTGCATGGATCTTCTAATGTTTGTTTGCAATTTGGGCGAAATAGAGATAGAGTAATCGGGTATGTTGATTCTGATTTTGTTGGAGATCATGATAAAAGAAGGTCCCTTACAGGCTATTTTTTTACCATTGGTGGATGTTCAATTAATTGGAAAGCTACCCTATAGACTACAGTTTCTTTGTCAACTACTGAGGCAGAGTACATGGACATTACAGAGGATTTCAAGGAAGCCATTTGGTTGAAGGGTCTGTTTAGTTAACATAGCAAAGACTACTATTTAGTTGAAGCATCTATTCGGTGAACATAACAAAGACTTACAAATTACTATGGTGTTTTGCGATAGTTAGAGTGCTATCTTCCTTATGAAAGATCAGATGTTTTACGAGAGCAAAAAGCACATTGATGTTCGATATAATTTTGTACGTAAAATTATTGCTCGTGGTGATATTGTGGTGAGCAAGATTAGTACTCATGATAATCTTGCTGATATGATGACCAAGACACTACCAAGTGCTAAGTTTGAGCATTTCTTGGGCTTGATTAGTGTTAGCTATTAAGATGTACCCTTAGGGGCTTTTGTGGAAGAGGTGGAGAGTTTATGTTGAAATGGACTTGAATTCTGAATTAGAATCCGTGTCAAGGTGAAGATTGTTAGAGTTGTGACACGGATTTTGTTGATTTGGTCTAGAAAGTTTTATGGTGCAACCCATGTTTGTGATTTACAATGGGGTCTGTGGTGGTAGCATAGGGATCAGGCCGATAGGGCCGATCCCAAAGCCCACCACTGACCCCGATGGTGGTGCGGGGGCGAAACCCTAGCGGTGTGGACCTTTATGTTTTTGGACCTAAGACTTATTTTTATGCACGTATTATATAAGTGCAATTAATGTGTTGATTTTGATTATTTAGAAATTACATCGCTCAACTTTGTACTCTTCTCCTTTCATAGTGAACCCTCCTCTGCATCTGCCCGTGGTTTTTCCCGCAAGGGTTTCCATGTAAATCTGTGTATTCTTATTTTCTTTCTGCTTGTGGTTTGCTTTATTTATTCCTGATTCCTAACATGTAGATTTATTGCTAAGTACTCTCTCCATTTTATTTTACTTGACCTACTTACTTAAAGTACACGTTTTAATTAATTGCACGACTTACGAAATCATTTTCTTCTAATAATACCAATCATTAAATAACTGTGCAAAGTATAAATAGTCAAATTTAGATTTTCAAATCATAATTAATAAGATTAATTTAATAAAATAAAAGGTTAATTTATTAAAATAAACTCCTAATAAATATTTTCTAAGAAGAGTTTCAAGACTACATTGACCACGTAAAATGAATGGATTTTTATTTGCCTATTTTTTACCCTATTGAATTAAAATATATCGAGAATGTTGTTGTTGTAGTATTCATATAAGTTTTCCATAGCTAATTCATGATTTTCCTGCTAAGCATGAATTCAATACAATCTTTTTCCCTTTTAATCTTTAAAAATGCAACATAAATCAATCGGTTACCTATTTCATCACTTGTTCAAATTATAAAAATTTTTATTTTTAAAATAGAATAGGTTACTTGTTGTGATGGACCTAGCATTCATCAAGGAAATTTGAGGCATAATAATCCAAATTTAATAGGTCACATAGCTAGTCTCTTAAAAAAATTAAATTGTGGGAGATTGAAACTTCAATTTATAGAGGTTATAAGCCTTTGCTAATTGCTATCAGTAATTATTGGAGATTTTAAAGATACAAAAAATTGTGATACTAACCTTCACAATTTATCCTTTTTTAAGTGAATTCATATAAAATATATTTTTTTATTTGTAAAAGTATAAATGATGAAGAAATGTGAGAGGTGTGGGTGTGCACAAAAATGAGTTGATTGGTAGTACTATATATAGGACAAATATGGGAGTTTCATGAGGTTAAACTTAGTTGAATGGAGATTTCTCATTTACTTTTATTGTTGAGGAGACGATGATATCATCATTAATGAGGTTAAAGTTTATGTTAGGCATAATACATGAACTTGAATTTAAGGTTGGCTTCAGCTGAAAAGTATGCATTCCAACTTTGAGAATGACAAGAAAAGTACATCAATGAATTGCTGGACATATTCCACATGAGTGATGCCAAGCCAATTGATATCCTATAGGAACTGGCTGCAAGCTGGACACTAATGAATCAGGTCCTAAAGTGAATGAAATAATGTACAAAGGGATCATTGGAGCCCTCCTATACTTGACATCCATCACAGCTGACATTGTGCTTAGTTTTGGAATGTGTGTAAGATTCTAGGCTTGTCCAAAGGAATCACATTTGAAATCAGCTAAAAGAAGCCTGAGGTATCTGAAGGGTACTAGGGACCTAGTCATGTACTACCCTTTAGGTGATTCATTTGATCTAGCAAGCTGTGTTGATGCAGATAATGCAGGATACCTGATGGACAGAAAAAAACCTTTCAAAATGGATCACTTCCTAGGATCTAAATCTCTTGGGGAAGAAAAAAGTAGAACTCGGTGGCTTTATCCACAACTTAAGCTTAGTATGTTGCTGTTGCTTCTTGTTGTGCTCATATTTTATGGATCAAGCAATAGCTTAAGGATATTTCCATAGCCTCAGACTCTATTCCCTTGCTCAGCGACAAGATTAGTGCTCTCAACATAGAAAAACATCCTGTTCAGTATAAGAGATCCAAGCACATTGGTGTGAAACATCACTTCTTGAGAGACTGTTGAAAAGGAAATAATCTGTGTGAAGTTCTACAAGATTGAGGACTAAATGGTTGATATCTTCACAAAGGCTTTACACGGTAATCAATTTGAGAATAACAAGCTCAAACTTATTCTAATTAACATGGACCAAATCTTTGTATAATTATTTTCATTTTCCCTATGATGGCTAAAATTAGAAGGCAAAAATTAGAAGGCAAGTATCCGAATGTGACTTATGGGCAAGTATAAATTAGTCTCATACCTTCTGTAGTTATACATCCATAGTGGATTAGTCAGACTGAAGGATCAGTAGGAAAGCCAAAAGAAATGAAGTAAATTTAGAAGTGGGGACCGGGTTCCCACTACAAGGTTGTACGTATGTGTTGTATGATTTTAAAATACTAAAATAACCAATTAGTGTCACATGTTCTTTCTTGCCTTTTTTTCTTATCATTGTCACATCACCCCTACAAGTGAAGCGGTCTAGTCAACAGGGATCAAACAAGTCACTTCACTTTACGACCAAGAGTTGCCTTCTTTAAACCCTATTAAATACTCTCTCCGACTACTCCACCTTCTACATTGTTACCAAAATGCTAAGTCCTTGCCTTAAAACTCTATTTTTATATCACCAGTTATCTTCTTTTGTTACTTCTTTCTTCTTCTTCTTAAATATTATCTCTCACGAAAAATGTCTCTTTCTTTCTATCCGACCAAGACACTTTTAGAAGAGAATGCTTGTCTCATTGAAACCTCTTTCACAAATCCTTAATCACCTTTTGAAAACCCTTTGTTTAGGAAACTCCTACATCAACATCCATTTCTAAAATCCCCTTTGGTTCACCCATTAGTGAAGAAGTCCCCTTTCTTTCTACTTCTCCACTATCATTTGACTCATACAATTGAAGTAGCTTTGTGAACATCAAAATCTCTGACTTCATCTATTTGGATCATCAAAACTGAAGCCTCATTGTCTGGTCCTCCTCTTGAGTCTAGAACCTAGCCTGAGGTTTCAAAGGGACCACTTCCCATTATAGTGATTGAAACTTTTGAGGTATAAGACCATTTATTTAAAGGAGATTTACCTGAAGAGTATGGAAACCATCCTAGAAGTGTTGAGGCTAGGGTTTATTGGGTGGATGATAGTCTAAACATATTAACATCAGATCCTAGAGGTTTTTATCCTTTCTCTACAGATTCTCCTCCCACGCCCCCTAGTGATAGATGGCACCCTATGTATACAAAGATGTCCAAAGGGATGGTTTATTCTTCTGTCGAAGATGATGTGGAGGAGGATAATTTAAAAATATTTCCTAGGATAAAGTAGAGAAGAGAGGGTATTTGGGAAAGGACCAGGTCTTCAAGAAGTTAGTTCATAGGTCCTACAATACTAGAAGGGTGGAAAAAATTGCTAATTGATGCCTTGAAAGAAAGAAAAAGAGCCACTTCTAGAAAAAGAAATACAACAAAAAGGATGAGGGTGGCAAGACAGTTTCTCCCATCAAGAGTGATAGAAAAAACTCTTGTCTAAGACCTTTCCTCCAAATAAATCAAGAGTTAGACCATGGTATCCTGTAACACTTGAGTGTCTTTGAAACCCTGTGGAACCTAGGTTGGCCCCATACCATCAGGTGAATATGATGCATCATCAAGATTAATCTTTGCATCTAAGAATATCACCATGGAACCCCGTATATAGTGCTACACCATGAGCCCTACCTCTACCTCTACCATGACCACGACCTAGAACGACTAAAAAAAAGATCATGATGAAACTTATCGAGATAAAGCCTTGATAAGTAATACAATTACCCAAATTGATAAGGATAAAGAAAATTATACCACAAATTCTAAGGTGAGACTCCTAGAGCGAAATCAGACCATATAAGTATACTAGTAGCAAAATTCTGAATAAATAATGACACCATAAACTACCCCAAAAACTGGTGTCACGGTGTAATAACAATCTAAATACAACACAAAACTAAGAAATACAACTACATTTAAAAAACTACAAATGCATCTCTAAATACAAAATAAAGACATCAACTAAATAAGAGGAGATCTGAGGTTGATTCTGAAAGCATTGAGCATCCACTACCTCGAAAGTATCAATAACCAACGCACAATCTCAGATGTTGCACGATGCACTCATACCTGGATTTGCACCAAAAGGGCACAACAAGGGTGAATGTAATTCACTTGTACTCGGTAGGTATCATAGATCGACTGAGCAAAGTATAAAATTGGTATATAAACTCATACTATGAGCATGTCACTTGCAAGAAGAAAATATTTTTAATGGTAGCTCATACTGTCTCCACTAATAGTTCTAAATATTGATCATATGCAATTAAATAGGTACATGAAAGAAACAAATAATATATGTCATAAACAGCACACAAAATATCAACACAGAAGATACATAATGTGTGAAATGCAATAATGATAATGATCATGATGTGATATGATTGAGGTTAGCACATAACTACCGTACATACCTACCGAGCCTCAAGGTATCTATGTAGAACCCATGGGGGGTTCGCAACCTATATACTATCTCAATACTCAATACCAATCTTAATTTCCATAGCTCTTCTCCAGGTCCTGGACTATAGTAGAGAGTTTTATAAAATTTTCTTATTTCTATCAAAATGGTGTTTCCTCAATAGTATGTCTCATTAATGTATGTATGATATAAGGATGTAATGCTCAAAACTAAACCAATATAAGGATCTCAAATCCACCCAATATATATATGTGTGTGTGTGCATGTGTATGTGTGTAAGCTCAAGATCTACTAAATGTGTAAACCATCCATGATTTAGTATAAGAAATATAGGATTAGAATAGATATGTATGAAAGACATCATTAATATCAAATTTACCCCAATTTGGCTATTTCTATCATGAAGAAAGAAACCAATGCTATACAAGACCAATAATATTAGATAAATCCCCCAAATGTGAAACACACAGTAAATATCATTTCAAATAACCAACAAAAATAATTTAAGCCCCCACAAGGGCACATAAAAATAATAATATTATTGAAATAAAGTTTCCATGATTAGTTTCTATACCCATAACATGATTTTATATACGTATTAACTACCCATTCTAGTCTGAAAAAAGTTAAGTCATATCCTACCTCATGACATCAAACTTTAAGTCCCTCAACGGGCGGATTTTTTTTGTCGAACAGCCTCAAAATCAACTAAAATATTCAAATATAGAATCTACATGTTATAAAAACTCAACGATATCCATATTATCTATTTTCAAGTCAGAGTCAAAACAGACCCCCGAAATGGATTTTAAAAAAAAAGGTAAAACTAAAAGTTTTGTTTATAAAAATCGTAACTATGATTAAAGGAAGTCATATGAGAAAAACCTAGTGAAAACGGGTTAAAAATGAGTCTTAAATTTAAGAAATACCAATTAGGCCTTTCAGGACAAAAATCCCTTAATATCAAATTAGAATCAAGATTAAAAATGATTTTAAATGATATATTCATAGTAAAATAATTGAAATAGTGATTTTAGAGCTTATCCAAGCTTGAAAATGAAACAAATTGCTAAAAAATCTCTTAGTTTGAAGCTCAAAGACTCAAAATGAAAGAAAAATTAAGGCAGGGATTTTTATATCCTCCCAGCTATGACCGCTAAAGCGATCATTGGTCAAATGACCATTTAAGTATGGGTTAAACGTTTTAGAGGTCAAATGATGTTCCATGGATATGATTCTTAAACTTGGAGAATATGTATGTATTTAAGGCTATTTGTTTGAATTTGATGTATTTTTGGAGTGATTTTGCAGGAAACAAGGTGTTGGAAGCTAACCAGATGAAAACTGAATAAAAATCAAAAAATTGACGACCTACCTAGGCACTTAAACTCGTAGGTACCACCTAAGAGGCGTAGGTAGTGACGGAGGTATCATAAAATGAAGTCTAGAGAGACATTTTTTAGGTACCACCTACGGCGACCAACCTACTGGCTGTAGGGACCACGTACGACCTGTAGGTGGTTGCCGACTCACTTTTCCTAGATTGTTTTGAATTTATTTCCAAGTATTTTCATCTAACCTATATATACTCCTATGATGTTTTTTAGTCATTATTATGTATGTTTACTTAAGTTTTCCTCTTTTGTTTAGGATTTGATTTCTAGGGTTTTCATGTAATCTATAAATACCCTTTTGATGTTTTTTTATAGTTTCTACTTTAGGTATTTTGAGTCATTGGTAGGCCCTTTGGAGGATAAGTTGACCCTAAAAACATCTTTTGATTCCAAGATTGACTTGTAATCATGGGATACTCTTTGTTCTTTGTTTTTGGTTGATTATTCAATTTTAGACTTTGAATTTTGTTCTTACTACTTCTACATTTTTGTCTATGAATTTCATGAATTGTCTCGCATCTATGAGAGGCTAATTCACTTAGTTAGGATTGTGAAAACCATGGTGGATGGACAAAGAAGTGCCAAGTCATTCTAGATAAATATTCTTACATGTATTATGATTGTCTTCAGTTTAATTGATTTCTTAGAGGTGGACAATATTAAGAACCGCCTGTATTCACTACTTGCGTCAAAAGAGAGGTAAATATTGTTAAAAGACATCACAAAAGTAATTCCCATCTTCTCATTTAATTAACTTGAGACCTAAAAGGTAATATTTAATCTGGGATCCAGGGCAAGGGTTAGCAACGTGACACTCTGAGACTCACAAGGTAAAGTGTTAGATTTTCCATTGAGTCCACAAGACAATTGGTGATACATAATCTTTCTGATTCTGTATGCAAGGTATTGGAATAGTTCGACAGTACACGATTAATCTACAGAGTTATAAGCAAGGGGAAACAAAATCCTAGTGTTTATCTTAGATTGATTACAACCAAAAACAATCAAATCTTGTTACTTTTCTCTATTCTAGCAAATCCCCTATTTATTTATTTTCACAACTCGGTGACTTCAGCGAATTTAAGAGATATATATGGCCTATTTCCTGTGGGATTGATCCCAATCTAGCTGAGTTACTATATTTTGCATCGATCGATTTAGCCTTGTTTGGAGGTGCAACTTTGGGCAATATTAAAATTTTGGCGTCATTGTTGGGGAATACAGTTGCAGAGTTATTAATTGGATTTTTTGAAGTTTTTAGGTTTTGTTTTATTTTATTTTTTATATAGTTGGCTACTATTCTGGAATGACATATTTACAAAAGAAAGTGTGGATTGATGATGACTCCTTATTAATTGATCTTTATCCTTTTGACATAATGCATTACAACGTGACTGATAAATTGTTGGAGCATAATGAGAGCATACTAGACACGTTGATGCTCCTGACAAAATAAAAAGAGTAGCTTAGTCAAAAGGTTGATAATTTTTACTTTGAGATTCACAAATTACAAGTAGAATTGAATGCAAAGATTGATGCGTATAACACCCAATAGTTTAGTTATGAGTAGTGTAAGGCTGATAAAATTTTTATAAGCCAAATTCAAGAGCTAAAATTGAAGGATTCAACACTTAGTCAGACTTTTGTGGATGTTTTCACTATTCAGAAAAGCTCACTAGAGTTATGTGAGGATGTAAAGGATAATGCAATTCTTGGGTTAAGATGTATTGGACCTCATTCTAAGCATTTTTACACATTATGTTTTGGTAGTATGATATTAATCAAGTTATTTGAGCCCCTACAAGAGTGCAAGTAGGAGTAAAAAGATGTTTATATTCTTGAATTGGTTGAGCTAGAATCAAAGAATTATATTCCTCACTTAAGGGGCCAGAATTGTAACAGGCCACATCTATTTCTTAGCTCTTTTATTTTTATACCACCACCCATTGAGAATAATGGAAAATTAGAAAAATAATTAGGGCTAAAATTCATAAGTTCAAAATGGAAAGGTAAAATTAGAGGCCAACCCTTGGGCTACCTTGTTGAAGTCTGAGTAATCAAGGTACCCATGGGCCTATTAGTGAAGTCTGAGTAACCAACCAAGCCCTGTTATGGAGCGACGTTAAAACAGGTGCTGCTTTGGAGGAAACACAAGGTATTTTGTTATTTGTACACCCATTTATGTTTGTGTGATTGACATCACATCTGCGCACCTGTAGTTCCACAAGTATGTTTCTAACTCTCTTTCTTTGTAGCGGCCCAATGCCTGATTGAGGGGTGGGGGACTGCATGTGGGTCTTGATGCCCTTTTGGGGATTTTATTGTCGTGTCTCTTTTCCTCGGAGTCCTATTCCTAGTAGATTCGACATGTTTAGGCGTATTATATTTTTTTGTGTTTAACTAAGAGAAAAATGAGTATCTAAGGCATTTGATATAATGTGTTGAAAATTGATATCCCTCCAAAAAAGTCATTTTTAACTGTATAATATGTATATATGTGTGAACATTGTGACTCTCGTTATGGCATTAGGATTAGAGACATAATAATCGTAGCTAACAATCGCATAAACCGGATAAATAGTAGCTTGTGATACAATCGTGTGCTAAGTGTGTGTGAGATACTACTTTGTTCCCTTTATGTGTTGAATCCACAACTTGTCTGGTTAGTCTTTCATAGGTTGTAGGATAGTCGGTTAGGAAAGGATCGTAAGATGCTCATGAAATAAGTCCACGTTTAGCCTAACTGACCTTCCAAAAGTGAATAAGTGTCTCTTTGATTCCTATTTTGAGCCTATATTGAATCAATATCATTACTATTGATTCTGGAATAATCCAACATACCGAGGACATGATCCTATAGACAAAAAGATTTTGATGTTGAGGACTATGATACAAAGTTAGTAAGTAGTCGAACATTATTGTTTTTTCAAGGTACAATCTATATTTACAACGTGAACTTCAACAAGTTCAAAAACAACTTTAAGAACAATAAAAGAAGTTTAAACTATTTTATGAAAAAATAGAAAAAACTAAAAGAAAGAGCTAAAGAAAGAAAAAATCAAGCTCATCGAATTCATGGTGTGTCCTTATAGAAATTATTTCCCTCAAGTACTCAAGGTCATGATAAAATGATTCATTTTAGCAAATAGTGGTACCTCAAATTTACCGAACTACGAACTCTCTCAACAATTGGTAAATCACACTTAAGAAGAAGAGAGTGTTTTACTTTAAAAAATTGTGTGTCTTTACCTGAGAAAAAAAGTTAGGTATTTATCGCCAAAAGATGATGCTTCAAAAGGAAGCAATGGTTCATGAAAGATCGCGTTGTTGTGAATCGTTGTCAACCTGCGGACCTCATCTGTGGTCGCAGGTTGCCTTATCTCCAAAACCAGTAAGATTCTTCGATTCTATGTTGGCATCTATGTCAGCAATGGTCAAGACAAGATAGCCTTTCGATCATTTGACAATCTAAAATCAAAGTCAAAGTTAAAGCGAAGCAAGCAACGATGATAACAGTGCGAGGCTTGTCTTCTTCTTGCATCACAATCCACGTGGCGTAATGCTTCTTTATTTAAGCATAAGAATGTTTCCTTCTCCCACCAATATGGGAGAACACTCTTTTCATAAAGTGAATACACATTTCACTTTTATTTTATTTTTCATTCATATTTTAGTAGAACTGAACAATCTAGTTTTCTTATTAGTATTATTTTTGTTACTCTCACACTATCTTGCTCTTAAATTTTAGTATCTCTTTGACTTTGACTATCATATTATTTGCTCATTTTTTGGTGTTATATTGTTCTCTTCTCCATTTGTTTTCTGTATGGATTCTTGACTACAATATTTATTTTACATATTTGATTTTGATATGATTTACTTAATTTGAGGGTCTATTGAAAATATTCTCCTTATCTTCTTAAATTAAGGGTAAGACTTAATACATACTATACACATCCTCTCCAAACTAAGGGTGTTAAGTAGGTCGGAGCGGGTCAACCCAGGACCGGCCCGTGAATTTTAGTCAGGTTGTGGGCCAGTCCGAATCCGGTCATGGTTAAATGGGTCAGTTTGGTTCCAGGTCCAACAGTAATTTTTTAAAAAATAATCCTGAACTGGCCCATTTAACCAAACCCGATCCAACCCACCTAAACCCGGTCAAAACCGATTAACAATTCGGTCAAAAATAAAAAAAAAGTATTTTCTCCAATGTATACTATATATACCCACCTATATACATTTTAAATACGTTAAACAATATATATAGTATATACTACATTAAAATTTAAAAAAATATATACAAAATTACATATGTAATCGTGTAGACGACTCCACGTTAGTTAAATATATCTATAATACTCTAAATAAAACATATACTACAAGATATATACTACAATATAATTATAGATATAATAATTTATAAAACATATACACATTTATACGTCTATAGAAGATATATATACATATATACGTATCATTCAATATATACGTACTATTTTTAATAAAATATACTATAATATATATACTACAATATACACACACACTATATATATAGTTATATACTAATTTATAAAATATATACACAAGTATACGTTAAATATATACGTCTATAGAAGATATATATACATATATACGTACCATTCAATATATATGTAGTACTTTAAATAACATATACTACAATATATATATATATATATATATATATATATATATATATATATATATATATATATACTACAATACACACACACACATACTATATATATATAAAGTTATATACTAATTTATAAAACATATACACAAGTATACGTTAAATATATACGTCTATAGAAGATATTTACACATATATGCGTACCATTCAATATATATGTATTACTTTAAATGAAACATATACTACAATACAATATATATACTACAATACATACACACTTTATATATATAGTTATATACTAATTTATAAAATATGTACACATGTATACGCTAAAGATATATATCTATAGAAGATATATACACATATATACGTACCATTCAATATATGTACTTCTTTAAATAAAACAGATAGTACAATATATATATATATATATACTACAATATATACACACACTATATATATAGTTATATACTAATTTATAAAACATATACACATGCATACGTTTAATATAGACTACTTTAGAAAATATATACACATATATACGTGCCATTCAATATATATGTACTACTTTAAATAAAATATACTACAAGATATATACTACAATACATACACACACTATATATATAGTTATATACTAATTTATAAAATATATACACATGTATACGTTAAATATATACATCTATAGAAGATATATACACATATATACGTACCATTCAATATATATGTACTACTTTAAATAAAATATGCTACAATATATATACTACAATATATACACACACAATATATATGTTATATACTAATTTATAAAACATATACGCGTGTATACGTTAAATATATACTATCTTAGAGTCTATAGAAGATATATACACATATATACGTACCATTCAATATATATGTACTACTTTAAATAAAATATACTACTATATAATGATATATATACTAATTTACAAAATATATACATATGTATAGGTTAAATATATACTACTTTAGAGTCTATAGAAGATATATACACATATATATATACGTAGCATTCAATATATATGTAATACTTCAAATAAAATATACTATAATATATATACAATAATATATACGCACACTAAATATATAGTTATATACTAATTTATAAAATATATACACGTGTATACGTTAATTATATACTACTTTTGACTTTAGAGTCTATAGAAGGTATATACAAATATATACGTACCATTCAATATATATGTACCACTTTAAATAAAATATACTACAATATAATGATATATATACTAATTTATAAAAATATATACACATGTATACGTTAAATATATACTACTTTAGAGTCTATAGAAGATATATACACATATATACGTACCATTCAATATATATGTAATACTTTAAATAAAATATACTACAATATACACACACACACACTATATATATAATTATATACTAATTTATAAAACATATACACGTGTATACGTTAAATATATATTACTTTAGAGTCTATAGAAGATATATACATATATATATGTACCATTCAATATACATGTACTACTTTAAATAAAATATACTACAATATATATTTTACAATATATATACTACAATATATATATTACAATAAATACACACACTATATATATAGTTATATACTAATTTATAAAACATATACACATATAAACATTAAATATATACTACTTTAGAGTCTATAGAAGACATATACACATATATACGTACCATTCAATATATCTGTACTACTTTAAATTAAATATACTACAATATAATGATGTATATACTAATTTATAAAATATATACACATATATACATTAAATATATACTACTTTAGAGTCTATACAAGATATATACACATATATATGTACCATTCAATATATATAATACTTTAAATAAAATATACTACAGTATATATACTACAATACACACACACACTATATAGTTATATACTAATTTATAAAACATATACACGTGTATACGTTAAATACATACTACTTTGGAGTCTATAGAAAATATATACACATATACGTAACATTTAATATATGTACTACTTTAAAAAATATGCTACTTAATACAATAAATTAATAATACTTGATAGTAAATTAGTAATATATTAAAAATAAGTATTTAATTTAAACTAGAAATTCAATTTAAATCATTTGCAAAATCCCATTTTCTTTTTAAGCCGGGTCGGTTAACCGGTGGGCCTGGACCGGTTTCGGTCCGGGCCGGGTTAGCCGGCCGAAAAAAATTAACCCAGCCCGGGACCCGGTACCCTACAGCCCGTGAGCTGACCGGGACGGGTCAAACCATGCCGGGTTTACTTAGTGGGCCGGATCGAGCCGGGTCAACCCGACCCATTTGACAAGCTTACTCCAAACCCCATTTATAAAATTACATTGAATATATCGTTGTTTTATGAAAAACTATTTTTTATCCACCAATCAAAACCCAAAAAATGTTTCTCAAAATATATTTTAATATTGAGAAGATAATATTGTCCCAGAAGTTCAACTTGAATAGAAGAAGATAAAAGCGACAGCTGAAAGATTCAAGATATGAAGCAATAATGGAAATACAGAACAATAAAAAGAAGGGTATTACAGTAGATATTATACGCCTATGATAGATACAGGAGCAGAAGCTAATTTATGTAGATATAATTGTTACCAAACAGTAAATGAGATAAATTAAAGACACCAATAATAGTTAAAGGATTTAATAACGAAGAAAACTTAATTACTTATAAAACTAAGCTTTGGATTATCCAGTTGTGTGCTTATATGTTATCCTAGATTGAATTTTCCTTTTGAAGCGTTAATTATAAAATAAATGTGAAACATTCTTAGGTTAATTAGATGATCAATATATACAAGTAAAAATGTAGCTAAAACATAAAAAGTCAGGCAAAAATTACTAAACAAGACATCACCAGATGATGTTTATTTAACTTAATGAAGCCATAGATACAGACATGCATCACATTAATTCCATTTTCCTATAATTTTGACTTAATTTTCTGTAAGAAAAGTCACTGGACGAGCTAGTTCTTTTACTTCATTTATTTATTTACAACTCCATCTCTTTTAACACTTAATTCTAAACTATTCTAACCAGCAACATTAGCTACCATCTTCCATCTAAGATTTTGCTTCTTTTTGTCCTTTACCAGCACCACAAGGGAAGATATAAAACAGTAACATCTATATTATACAAAACCCAAAATTTTTAAAAAAAGATCAAAAAAATTCCATCATGTTATTGAGGACACATGCAGAGGCGGATCCAGGATTTATAGTTTACGGGTGTCAAGTAGACTATCAATAATAACACGTTTGACCAAGCTTTTAGGAGACCAAAAGTGTTTATTTTTTTTCTTTTTAGAAAAAATGATACGTTTGACCAAGCTTTTAAAAGAAAATAAGTATTTCTTGAGAGAAGAATTTTTTTTTTTTTCCTTCAGAAACTATCTTTTTTTCCTAAAAAGTCATTTTTTGGAAAACAACTTTTTTTTTTTTTAAAATACACTTATTAATAAAAGAATTTAATCAAACACTAAGTGTTGTTGAAAAGTATAAAAGAATATCAAAAAGAGACCCAAGAATGACGAGGATGAGGGGTTTTTCAATTGATGAAAGAAAAGAAAACTTCCATTTTTTAATTTCACATTTAAACAAATAGAGTAACTAATGAGAAATCAATTTTTTTTTAAAGACTAATAGACTAAATTAGTCAATAATAATTGCTAATTAAAATTTAAGACTAACAATTAGAAACAAAAAAAGAATACAAGTAATAACATGACTTTCCTGTCAATTGAGCAGCAAGTCAAAATTATACCCAAAATAAAGGAAAAAGAAATTCTGTAGCCTAGAAGGGTTCGCACTTGCACCTTCACTGTGAAATAGCCACCCTTCATCAATGACACAATGTATTCCGTTTGTTTGCCGTGTGCCAAGTTTGTAATTTCTGTATGTTGTGTATATATAAAGATATAACGATCGAAGCTTGTGGGTGACATGGCTGATGGCACCCCACATACATGAATAGATCCGCCTTTGGACGCATGTAATTAATGGTGTATTTGGTATTAGTTTTTTCAGGAAAAGATTTTTCATGAGAATGTCTTTTTTTTTTATTAAAAGGAAAAAAAACGACATCCCTCATTACTTAATTAATAACACTAAGATGTTCCTCCCTTAATTTATGATCTTTACCTGTCCATGTATTATTTTCTTTGAAAAATGCTTTCAAAATTTTCTTGCCGAAAACGTTTTTGTCGGTGAAATTACAATAAACTTACAACTGAAGAAAATAGAAAAAGACTATCTTCTTCTTCGGCTGAGGTGTGGATATCTCGCTCTCTTTAAGGAGATTCAAGCCCACTGCAGCAAATGTTTCACCGGTCCAGCAGTAATCTTCTTGACTTGTCCCCTGCAGGATACAACGGCCTTCTCACAATAATTCAACAACTATGGGCAAGAATTGAGTTCAAAGCTCCATAAAAAGAATACCTTCCTTCAACTAATAAACTCTCTTTTTTGACTAACTTTTGGGAACTCCCTATTATCTTGTATCTCCTAAAACTATGCAAGACCACCTCTATTTATAGGAGAGAAAGTCTTCCACGCAATGAATATAAGAATGACTGATGGTAGTAAAGAGGAAAGATCAATGACTTAGAGGTTTCATGAGTTACAATGGTTGATGGATGTTATAAGAGTTACACGAAACTTATGTCCATATTCTACCATTACTAACCAAGTATTTAAAATCACAAGAGTTACAAAGAAATGGAAGCTGAAACTGTATGCAACGTAGTTATTGAGTGCAAAAAAATGAGATTAAAGTAAGGCATCACTTGCCTCAAGTAATGCAGTATAACTGCTGCTGCAGGAACCAAAAAAAAAACACTCCCCCTAAGTTTTAGTCTTCAAGTGGCTACTAACTGCCAAGTTAATAAGCATTAAAATATATTAATTATTAATATTAAAATGTCCATAAAATAACAGTCCCCCACTCATTTTAATATTAATAAGAGATTCTACTAGCTGAAGGAAGACTACCATGCATAATGAAGATGTGATATGCATTGAACCCCCACTTAGTAAAACAGTAATTTTTACTTCAGAGTCGTAGTGGTCTTAGGCTTGAACTATGACTGCTTAAGGGAAATAAAAAAGTTACGGTTACACATAATAGTCAAGGTGTTGACATGATCTTTATAGCTAGCACATTACGGGCTTGTGCTATCCCGATTTTGATGAGTGTCTTTGAGAACGAGCCCAATTCTCATAGGAAGCGGCCTACCTCCATACTCACATAGGTGAAATCCATCTAGAGTGCTCCTGTAATTTAGCACGCCACTCATAAGAGCTACAAATTTTCATTAAGAGTTTTATAAACTAAACCTCACAATCATTACAGACAAATACACTCATACCATTGGGAGGGACTAAAAAAATAGTGCATTTTTCACAACAAGTCATTATGTGATTCATTTTTCCCATTGAACCTGGTTATAGGATCTCTAGTCCCCAGATTGAGTTTCCTCACATATGACTCAAGATTCAATAGGCTTCAATCCCATCCCCCTCGATGTGCCCCAAACCTTTTCTCTTGCTAAGGCTTTAGTCAATGGATCTGCATGATTATCACAAGATTTGACATAATCAATATTAATGGTACGATTTGTCAAATATGATCTCACATTACTGTGTTTTCTCCGTATAGGTCTGGATTTACCGTTGTAACAACGATTTTGAACTCTACCAATTGCAGTGATGCTATCACAATGAATTAAAATAGGAGGAATTAATTTTTTAAAATAAGGTATTTGAAATAATAAATCTCTCAACCAATTTGCTTCCTCACTAGCTGAAGCTAAAACAATTAGTTCAGCTTCCATGGTAGACTTAGCAATTATAGTTTGATTTTTAGACTTCCAACAAATAGCGTCACTACCCAAAGTAAAAAATATAACCAGTAGTGGATAAGGAATCACCTGATAAAGTGTTCTAATCCGCATCACAAAAGCCTTCAAGTACAGCAGGATATTTTTTTATAGAACAAACCACTATTTTACGTTCCTATTAAATATCTCTTTACTCTTGTTATAGCACGCCAATGTTCATTACCTGGCTTGCTAGTGAAACTTCTAAGTACTCCTACTGCATATGCAATTCAGGCCTAGTGCAATCAGTCACATATCTCAAACTTTCAATTATGCTAGCATATTTCTTTTGTCTTATTACATCATTTTCACTTTCAACAGAAAATAAGTGAACACTAAAATCAAAAGGAGTAACAACATGCTTCCAATCAAGGAAATTATATTTTTTCAAAATTTTCTCAACATAATGCGACTAGTCAAGGAAAATTCCATCACACGTTCTAGTAATTTTTATTCCTAGAATAAAATTTGCCTCACCAAGATCTTTCATATCAAAATGACTTCTAAGAATATTTTTAGTTTCACTAATAACATTCATGTTAGAGTCAAAGATCAATAAATCATAAACATATAGACAAATAATAACATGCGAATTATTCCAAGACTTGTGATATATGCACTTGTCACATTCATTTGTTTTAAACCTATTATCAATCATGCAGGAATCAAACTTTTCATGTCATTGCTTTGGTGCTTGTTTTAAGCCATATAGGGATTTATTAAGTTTACACACTTTGCTTTCTTGGCCAGCCTCAACAAAACACTCGGGTTATTCCATCTAAATCTCCTCATTTAGGTTCCCATTTTAAAAAATAATTTTTACATCCATTTGATGAATTTGTAAATAAAAAATTGCTGCAATAGCTACTAAAAGTCTAATGGATGTAATTCTAGTTATCGGAGAAATAGTATCAAAAAATTCTACTTTGGCCAGTAGCCTAGCTTTATATTTTTCAACAGATCCATTCGGTTTTAAATTTTTACGTAAGACCCATTTACATCCAATTATTTTACAACCCGATGGTAAATCAACTAGCTTTCAAGTTTTATTAGAAATTAGTGATTCCATTTAGTCATTTACAGCCTCTTTCAGAAAATAGCATCATATGAAGACAAAGCTTCTTTTAAAGTGAGAGGGTTATCAACAACGTTAAAAACATAATAATTAGGATTAAAATTTTTTCTACTCTGCCTCGTTTACTTCTTCTTAACTCAAAATCATCATTTTCTTTATTTTTGAAAGTAGAAGTAGAAAAACTAGGTAGTGACAAAATATTTTTTTCAGTCCTATGACCCTCATTATTTTTAGAATCAAAAGGAAATTTATTTTCATGAAAAATAGCATCACCTGATTCTATTATCACACTATCTTCAAGATTAAAAAAATCTATAGGCTGTAGAATTTGAAGCATAACCAAGAAAAACACAAGTAGTAACTTTTTTACCCAACTTTGAGATTTTAGGATCCATTAACCTTACATAGGCTAAGCAACCCCAAACTCTTAGACATCCCAAATTTGACTTATGACCTTTCCACAACTCAAAATGCGTTAATTTGACTCAATTAACATGACATTAGTCAACTTAACCAAAGTTCTATTCTTCCTTTCCGCTACATCATTAGATGTAGGAGAATAAGGAGGAGTATTTTCATGAATTATACCTAATGATCTCACAAAAGAATTAAATTCATGTGCCTCATATTCACGGCCTCTATCACTACTTATTCTTTTTATTTTCTATTAAACTGATTTTCAACTTCATGGAGAAAAGTTTTAAAATTCTCAAAAGCATCACTTTTATTTTTCATTAAGTAAACATATGTAAACTTAGAAAAATCATCAATGAAAGTGATAAAATATCTATTTCCTCCATGAGTTAAAATTCCACCAAGTTCACAAATATCACTATGAACTAATTCTAATAATTCAGTTTTTCTTTCAACTTGAAAATGAGGCCTTTTTGTGATTTTAGATTTACTACAAGCCTTACATTTTTCAAAGTTCTTTTTGATTACTGGAACTAATCCTAAAATACTCATAATTCCCACATAACGATCATTTATATAACACAAACGAGCATGCCAAAAATTAGCAGAAAAAAGCATCTAAATAGAAGTAGATGTTTTATTCATTTCAACATTCAACTTGAACATACCATCACATGCATACCCCTTTCCCACAAAAAATTATTTTTCATAATTACATATTGATCAGATTCAATAATCTTCTTGAAGTCTGCTTTATTAAGAAAAAACTAGACATCAAATTCTTTCTTATTGAAAAAGTATAAAGTACATCTTTTAAGATTAATACCCTTCCAGAAGTAAACCTCAACTCGACATCTCCCATTCCAAGTACTTGAGTTGTGTGTGAATCTCCAAGCATGATAGTTTTGGGCTCCTCAAAATTTGTATATTTTTTAAATCAGTCTTTGTCATAATAGGCATGATGGTTTGCACCAGAGTCAGTCCACCATTCAACAATATTTTCCACCATGTTAATGTCTGTTATCACTGCCACAAATGGTTCTTTAATAACGTTTGCCTGAGGTGTAGGCCCATGTTTCTGAAATCTGTAAAATCGAACAATATGCCTACTCTTTCCACAGACAAAGTATGATTTTTTTTTGTTTACATGTTGATTTTTTACTTGGTTGTTTTCACCATTATTGTCCTTGGAATGTCTACCATCATTTTTCTTGAATTGTTTCTTCTTAGGCTTCAAAGTAGCATTTTTGTTAGTTTTAGGGATAGCATTATTCAAAGAAGTTAAATTTACCTTCGGTGTGATTTGTTCTCTGCTGTTTGCAAAAGTGCATCTTCACCCCTTGCTTCTTCTTTCATGCGAATTCTCATTATCAAAGTCTCAAGAGAAATTTTCTTTGCTTGTGGCACATAGTTTTTTGAAATTCCTTCCACGAAGGTGGAAGTTAATCAATTATGCCAAAAACCATAAGGTTATCTCTATTTTTGACTTATTCGGGCCTGAGCTCACCAATATCATTATGAAATCCTGAGTATGGTTTACCACTGAATTGTTGTCCACTATTTGAAAACAGAAAAATTTGCTATGCGCATATTTTTTTGCTCCCGCCTCCTCAACGTCATATTTATTCTACAATGCTTTTTAAATTTTCTTTGCACTTGAGTAAGTTCTACCATAACAATCATAAAAATTATCAGATTGATAATTAAGTAAAAATATCTACACTTGTAGGAGTCACCGTCATATTTTTCAACTTTCTCTTAAAGAGAGATAAGTTCATCGTCAGTCATGGAAGAGTTATATACTTTTTTTGGGTTCTTCTAAGTTAACACACAAGAGACATTTTGAAGACTTAAGTAGAAAAGCACTTTACCCTTTCAGCTTTTGAAGTGAGTACCGTTGAACTGGAATGGCTTGTTAAAATCTCCTATCTTGACATCCACGGATTTTTCAATTGCTGCCATTGAATCTCCTTAAAATAGTTGGTGAAATTACAATAAACTTACAACTAAAAATTACAAGTGAAGAAAATAAAAAAGACTATCTTCTTCTTCTTTGGCTGAGGTGTGGATATCTTTCTCTCTTTAAGGAGATTCAAGCCCTCTGCAGCAAATGTTTCACCGGTCCATCAATAATCTTCTTGACTTGTCCCCTCCAGAATACAACAACTTTCTCACAATAACTCAACTACTTTGGATAAGAGATAAGTTTAAATCTCCACAAAAAGAATACCTCCCTTCAACTAATAAACTCTCTTCTTTTACCAACATTTGTGAACTCTCTATTATCTTATGTATCTTCCAAAATTATGCAAGACCACCTCTATTTATAGGAGAGGAAGTCTTTCATGCAATGAATATAAGAATGAATGATGGTAGTAAAGAGGGAAGATCAATGGTTTAGAGGTTTCATGAGTTATAATGGTTACAAAAATAAAGAGATAGAATAATGGTCAATGTTATAAGAATTACATAAAACTTATGTCCATATTCTACCATTACTAACAAAGTATTTAAAATCACAATAGTTATAAAGAAATGGAAGCTGAAACTGCATCCATGCAACGTGGTTATTGAGTGCAAAAAAATGACATTAAAGTAAGGCATCAATTGCCTCAACTAATGCAGTATAACTGCTGCTGCATGAACCAAAAAAAAAACTCCCACTAAGTTTTAGTTTTCAAGTGGCTACTGAGTGCCAAGTTAATAAGCATTAAAATATATTAATAAGTAATACTAAAATGTCTATAAAAACAACAGTTCGAACAAGCTTTCCATCAAGAATACCACAGTTAATTTATTAGTGGTCCAATTACCGAAAAAACATTTTCCTCAAAAGATACTTCCCATCGAAATTTTTTTTTGGAAAATTTAAAAACAAAAAACTCCTAAAAAAATTTCTCATGAATATGACTTTGATCATACCAAAGACGTTTTTACAAAAAAAAGAGAAGTAACAATACTTTTTTGCATTTCATTCACAACAATATCACGATTTGGCATTGATAGTTTCACTGAAATTAATATGCTCAAATTCAATATAAATCAATCGCTTACTTGTTTCGTCACTTGTAGATTTTGTAGTGTTAGATTTGTGACCCAAATTTTGTTGATCCGGTCCAGAAAGTTTTGCGGTGTGACCCATGTTTGTTATTTTCAATAGGGCCTATGGTGGTAGCATAGGGATCGAGCTAATAGGGTCGATCCCAAAGCCCACCACTGACCCCATTTGGGATGCCAGGGTGAAGTCCCCGTGGTATGTACCTTTATATTTTTGGGCCTAGGACTTATTTATATGCATATATTATCTAAGTGCAATTAGTAGGTCAATTTTTATTATTTAGAAATTACGTCATTCCACATTGTACTCCTCTTTTTTCATAGTAAAACCTCCTTTGCCTTTGCTCATTATTTTTTTGCAAGGGTTTTCACGTAAATTTGTGTTCTTATTTTCTTTCTGCTTGTGGTTTGGTTTATTTCTGCCCGATTCTTAACAAACTGGTATCAGAGCTTGGTTGATTATTTCTCAAGGATTGAAACCATGATGTATGATATTCTGTTATTGGATCGCAATACTAGATTTTCGTTATGGCAGGTTAAGATACAGGTTGTGCTCGCGCAGATGAATTTAGATGATGCGCTGTTAGAGTTTGATCACATGCCCTCATCGTGAATAGATGATTATAAATGGTATAAGGATCGATAGGCTCTAGCTCAGATCCACCTTCATTTATCCAATCAAATTTTACAAGATGTTTTGAAGGAGACCACTGTCGCTGCGTTGTGGTTGAAACTAGAATCTTTATGCATGACAAAGAGCCTAACTACTAAGTTGCTTCTCAAAAAATGACTTTATTCCTATCGCATATCTGAGGGTGCTTCCTTAGATGATCACCTCTCTGTCTTTAAGGAAATCATCTCTAATTTTGAGACTCTGGAGGTTAAGTACAATGAGGAAGATTTAGGGTTGATTCTGTTGTGTTCGCTGCTTGCATCATACTCAACCTTTAGGGATATAATTTTATATAGTTGTGATACTCTGACCATAGATGAAATCTATGATACGTTGTTCTCTAAGGAGAAGATAAAACATCTTATGAATAGGTCAAATACTCAAGGAGATGGTCTCATTGTTCGAGGAAGGACTCGTGAGAGGAACTCTGGGGGTGATGATATGTTTAGGTCAAAATCCAAAAATAGAACAAAACCTATAATTACTACTAGAAGAAGGGCTACATCAAACTCGAGTGTTGGAAGTTACAGAATAGAGAGAAAAGAAAATCTCCAAAATCGAAGGGAAACCAACAAGAGAAGTTTGGTGAAGCCAGTTTTGTTGAAGATAGCGGTAGTGATGGAGAACTCTTGGTTGTTTCTGATGGTAAGTTAAAACCTTTTGAGGATTGGATTCTTGATTCAGCTTACATATTTCATATGTGTCATAATCAGGATTGGTTACAATATATGAAGCGGTCTGTAAAGTTGTTGTGTTGATGGGAAATAACATACCTTTGTAAGATAGCTGGTATTGGAACAATAAGAATTAAGATGTTTGATGGGGTTGTGAGAACACTTGGTGATATACGGTATGTCCCATACTTAAAGAGAAATCTTATTTCCTTGAGTACTCTTGATTCGAACGGATATAGGTACATTTGTGAAGGTGGAGTCCTAAAGGTTATAAAGACGCTCTTTTTGTGATGAAGGGACAGAGAAAGTCTAAAAACTTATATGTCTTGCAAGGCTCTACGGCTATAGGTAATGCAACCGTTTTTACCTTCTCTTTATAAGAAAGTGACATTGCTAAACTTTGGCATATATGCCTGGGAAATATGAGTGAAAATGGGATGACTGAACTAAGAAGGAGAGGAATTCATGATGGGCAGAGTATTACCAAACTGGAGTTCTGTGAGCATTGCATTTTTGGAAAGCAGAAGAGAGTCAGATTCACTAAAGGAATCCACTTAGCTAAAGGCACACTTGATTACATTCATTCTGATTTCTAGGGTCCTTCTAGAGTACCTTCTAGAGGATGTGTAAATTACTTATTGACTATTTCTGAAAAGTTTGGGTGTTTTTCATGAAGCAAAAGAATGATGTGTTGCCTACATTCAAGGAGTGAAGGATTATGATTGAAAAGAAATAGGGAAGCAGGTAAAATGCCTTTGGAATGATAATGGTTTAGATTTCTGTTCTAATGAATTTTATGCTCTGTGGAAGTCAGAAAGAATTGTAAGGCACTTGATAGTTCGTCATACTCTGCAGTAGAATAGTATGGCTTAATGAATGAATAGGACTATAATAGAGAAGTGCGTTGTATAATCTTTAATGCTGGTTTACCCAAGTATTTTTAGGCCAAAACTGCTTCCATAGTTTGTCTTCTTATTAACCTCTTTCCCTTAGTCGCGATTGATAAAAAGACTCCACAAGAGGTATAGTCTGGTACTCCTACTAGTTATTCTGATTTGAGGATATTTGGATGTTTGCAAATGTTCATATCGATAATGGAAAGTTGGAGCCTAGATCTGCCAAGTTTTTGCTTATGGGTTATAAGCCTAGTGTTAAAGGTTATAAGCTTTGGTGTCTAGAAAACAAAAAGGTTATAATTAGCAGAGATGTTGTGTTTGATGAAATTTCCATGCTTTGGGCTCCTTCCAAATCTAGTGCTTTGCCTTCAGATAAGCTTAGTGACATAAATTAGCAACAGTCAAGCACCCACGTTGAATTGCAGATTGGAGCAGAGGCTACACCAATGCCTACTTCTCAGTCTAGCCCAGAGATACAGAGTAGTAATATTTCTTCTTCACCACTAGTGATGCCACAATATTATATTGATAAAGACAGACCTGGAAGAGATAATAGACCTCCTCTAAAGTATGTTGAAGCTGATTTGGTTGCTTATGAATTGAATGTAGCAGAAAAGTATTGATTCCGATGAAGATCCTTCTTCTTACTCAGATGCAGTTAGTTATGATTATTCTGATTGATGGATGATTGCTATGAAGGAGAAGATGGAATCACTTCATAAGAATGACACATGGGATTTGGTGAGATTACCTAAGGATAAGAAAGTTGCCCATTGCAAGTGGGTATTTAAAAAGAAAGAAGGAACATCGGGAGCTGAAGATTCTAGGTACAAACAAAGACAAGTTGCTAAAGGTTACAGGTGTTGACTTCACAAATCTGTTTTCTCCAATTGTAAAGCATAGTTTGATTCGAGCCTTGCTTGGTATTGTGGCTATGAATGATCTTGAGCTTGAGTATTTGGATGTCAAAACAACATTCTTACATGGAGAACTTGAGTAGGATATATATATGCAGCTACCAGAGGGTTTTGTAGTCTCACAAAAGGAGGACTACGTATCCTTGCTGAAAAAAGTCTCTTTTATGGCTTAAAATAGTTTCCCAGGCAGTGGTATAAGAGGTTTGACTCTTTTATGACCTCTCATATGTTTCGGTCTACTTCAAGAAGGTAAGTGATGGTTCGTTCGTGTATCTTCTTTTGTATGTTGATGATATATTAATTGCAGCAAAGGATATCAGAGAGATAATAAAAGTCAAAGCCCAACTCAACAAGGAGTTTGAGATATAGGATCTAGGAGAAGCAAAGAAGATTTTTTTCATGGAAATTATAAGGGATAGAGAGAAGTGTAAGTTATAGTTGACTCAGAAAAGGTATATTAAGAAAGTTCTTCATAGGTTCAATATGCAAACTGCCAAACCTCTAAGTACTCCATTGGAAGCTCACTTGAAACTCTTGACAACTTTATCTCCAAAGATAGATGATGAGCGTGACTATATATCTCGAGTTCCATACTCTAGCGTCGTCGGGTCTCTTATGTATGTGATGGTGTGTTCCCGATCAAATTTATCTTATGTCGTCAGTATAATTAGTAGATACATGATAAATCCTGGCAAATAACATTACTAAATAGTTCAGTGGATTTTTAGATACTTGCATGGATCTTCTAATGTTTGTTTGCAATTTGGGCGAAATAGAGATAGA
Organism: Capsicum baccatum var. pendulum; assembly: GCA_030864225.1. Classification (NCBI taxonomy): domain Eukaryota; kingdom Viridiplantae; phylum Streptophyta; class Magnoliopsida; order Solanales; family Solanaceae; genus Capsicum; species Capsicum baccatum. Next base: position 198,684,665 of record CM061561.1, read on the forward strand.
GTAATCGGGTATGTTGATTCTGATTTTGTTGGAGATCATGATAAAAGAAGGTCCCTTACAGGCTATTTTTTTACCATTGGTGGATGTTCAATTAATTGGAAAGCTACCCTATAGACTACAGTTTCTTTGTTAACTACTGAGGCAGAGTACATGGACATTACAGAGGATTTCAAGGAAGCCATTTGGTTGAAGGGTCTGTTTAGTTAACATAGCAAAGACTACTATTTAGTTGAAGCATCTATTCGGTGAACATAACAAAGACTTACAAATTACTATGGTGTTTTGCGATAGTTAGAGTGCTATCTTCCTTATGAAAGATCAGATGTTTTACGAGAGCAAAAAGCACATTGATGTTCGATATAATTTTGTACGTAAAATTATTGCTCGTGGTGATATTGTGGTGAGTAAGATTAAGTCTCATGATAATCTTGCTGATATGATGACCAAAACACTACCAAGTGCTAAGTTTGAGCATTTCTTGGGCTTGATTAGTGTTAGCTGTTAAGATGTACCCTTAGGGGATTTTGTGGAAGAGGTGGAGAGTTTATGTTGAAATGGACTTGAATTCTGAATTAGAATCCGTGTCAAGGTGGAGATTGTTAGAGTTGTGACACGAATTTTGTTGATTTGGTCTAGAAAGTTTTATGGTGCAACCCATGTTTGTGATTTACAATGGGGTCTATGGTAGTAGCATAGGGATCAGGCCGATAGGGCCGATCCCAAAGCCCACCACTGACCCCGATGGTGGTGCGGGGGCGAAACCCTAGCGGTGTGGACCTTTATGTTTTTGGACCTAAGACTTATTTTTATGCACGTATTATATAAGTGCAATTAATGTGTTGATTTTGATTATTTAGAAATTACATCGCTCAACTTTGTACTCTTCTCCTTTCATAGTGAACCCTCCTCTGCATCTGCCCGTGGTTTTTCCCGCAAGGGTTTCCATGTAAATCTGTGTATTCTTATTTTCTTTCTGCTTGTGGTTTGCTTTATTTCTTCCTGATTCCTAACATGTAGATTTATTGCTAAGTACTCTCTCCATTTTATTTTACTTGACCTACTTACTTAAAGTACACGTTTTAATTAATTGCACGACTTACGAAATCATTTTCTTCTAATAATACCAATCATTAAATAACTGTGCAAAGTATAAATAGTCAAATTTAGATTTTCAAATCATAATTAATAAGATTAATTTAATAAAATAAAAGGTTAATTTATTAAAATAAACTCCTAATAAATATTTTCTAAGAAGAGTTTCAAGCCTACATTGACCACGTAAAATGAATGGATTTTTATTTGCCTATTTTTTACCCTATTGAATTAAAATATATCGAGAATGTTGTTGTTGTAGTATTCATATAAGTTTTCCATAGCTAATTCATGATTTTCCTGCTAAGCATGAATTCAATACAATCTTTTTCCCTTTTAATCTTTAAAAATGCAACATAAATCAATCGGTTACCTATTTCATCACTTGTTCAAATTATAAAAATTTTTATTTTTAAAATAGAATAGGTTACTTGTTGTGATGGACCTAGCATTCATCAAGGAAATTTGAGGCATAATAATCCAAATTTAATAGGTCACATAGCTAGTCTCTTAAAAAAATTAAATTGTGGGAGATTGAAACTTCAATTTATAGATGTTATAAGCCTTTGCTAATTGCTATCAGTAATTATTGGAGATTTTAAAGATACAAAAAATTGTGATACTAACCTTCACAATTTATCCTTTTTTAAGTGAATTCATATAAAATATATTTTTTTATTTGTAAAAGTATAAATGATGAAGAAATGTGAGAGGTGTGGGTGTGCACAAAAATGAGTTGATTGGTAGTACTATATATAGGACAAATATGGGAGTTTCATGAGGTTAAAGTTAGTTGAATGGAGATTTCTCATTTACTTTTATTGTTTAGGAGACGATGATATCATCATTAATGAGGTTAAAGTTTATGTTAGGCATAATACATGAACTTGAATTTAAGGTTGGCTTCAGCTGAAAAGTATGCATTCCAACTTTGAGAATGACAAGAAAAGTACATCAATGAATTGCTGGACATATTCCACATGAGTGATGCCAAGCCAATTGATATCCTATAGGAACTGGCTGCAAGCTGGACACTAATGAATCAGGTCCTAAAGTGAATGAAATAATGTACAAAGGGATCATTGGAGCCCTCCTATACTTGACATCCATCAGAGCTGACATTGTGCTTAGTTTTGGAATGTGTGTAAGATTCTAGGCTTGTCCAAAGGAATCACATTTGAAATCAGCTAAAAGAAGCCTGAGGTATCTGAAGGGTACTAGGGACCTAGTCATGTACTACCCTTTAGGTTATTCATTTGATCTAGCAAGCTGCGTTGATGCAGATAATGCAGGATACCTGATGGACAGAAAAAAACCTTTCAAAATGGATCACTTCCTAGGATCTAAATCTCTTGGGGAAGAAAAAAGTAGAACTCGGTGGCTTTATCCACAACTTAAGCTTAGTATGTTGCTGTTGCTTCTTGTTGTGCTCATATTTTATGGATCAAGCAATAGCTTAAGGATATTTCCATAGCCTCAGACTCTATTCCCTTGCTCAGTGACAAGATTAGTGATCTCAACATAGAAAAACATCCTGTTCAGTATAAGAGATCCAAGCACATTGGTGTGAAACATCACTTCTTGAGAGACTGCTGAAAAGGAAATTATCTGTGTGAAGTTCTACAAGATTGAGGACTAAATGGTTGATATCTTCACAAAGGCTTTACACGGTAATCAATTTGAGAATAACAAGCTCAAACTTATTCTAATTAACATGGACCAAATCTTTGTATAATTATTTTCATTTTCCCTATGATGGCTAAAATTAGAAGGCAAAAATTAGAAGGCAGGTATCCGAATGTGACTTATGGGCAAGTATAAATTAGTCTCATACCTTCTATAGTTATACATCCATAGTGGATTAGTCAGACTGAAGGATCAGTAGGAAAGCCAAAAGAAATGAAGTAAATTTAGAAGTGGGGACCGGGTTCCCACTACAAGGTTGTACGTATGTGTTGTATGATTTTAAAATACTAAAATAACCAATTAGTGTCACATGTTCTTTCTTGCCTTTTTTTCTTATCCTTGTCACATCACCCCTACAAGTGAAGCGGTCTAGTCAACAGGGATCAAACAAGTCACTTCACTTTACGACCAAGAGTTGCCTTCTTTAAACCCTATTAAATACTCTCTCCGACTACTCCACCTTCTACATTGTTACCAAAATGCTAAGTCCTTGCCTTAAAACTCTATTTTTATATCACCAGTTATCTTCTTTTGTTACTTCTTTCTTCTTCTTCTTAAATATTCTCTCTCACAAAAAATGTCTCTTTCTTTCTATCCGACCAAGACACTTTTAGAAGAGAATGCTTGTCTCATTGAAACCTCTTTCACAAATCCTTAATCACCTTTTGAAAATCCTTTGTTTAGGAAACTCCTACATCAACATCCATTACTAAAATCCCCTTTGGTTCACCCATTAGTGAAGAAGTCCCCTTTCTTTCTACTTCTCCACTATCATTTGACTCATACAATTGAAGTAGCTTTGTGAACATCAAAATCTCTGACTTCATCTATTTGGATCATCAAAACTGAAGCCTCATTGTCTGGTCCTCCTCTTGAGTCTAGAACCTAGCCTGAGGTTTCAAAGGGACCACTTCCCATTATAGTGATTGAAACTTTTGAGGTATAAGACCATTTATTTAAAGGAGATTTACCTGAAGAGTATGGAAACCATCCTAGAAGTGTTGAGGCTAGGGTTTATTGGGTGGATGATAGTCTAAACATATTAACATCAGATCCTAGAGGTTTTTATCCTTTCTCTACAGATTCTCCTCCCACGCCCCCTAGTGATAGATGGCACCCTATGTATACAAAGATGTCGAAAGGGATGGTTTATTCTTCTGTCGAAGATGATATGGAGGAGGATAATTTAAAAATATTTCCTAGGATAAAGTAGAGAAGAGAGGGTATTTGGGAAAGGACCAGGTCTTCAAGAAGTCAGTTCATAGGTCCTACAATACTAGAAGGGTGGAAAAAATTGCTAATTGATGCCTTGAAAGAAAGAAAAAGAGCCACTTCTAGAAAAAGAAATACAACAAAAAGGATGAGGGTGGCAAGACAGTTTCTCCCATCAAGAGTGATAGAAAAAACTCTTGTCTAAGACCTTTCCTCCAAATAAATCAAGAGTTAGACCATGGTATCCTGTAACACTTGAGTGTCTTTGAAACCCTGTGGAACCTGGGTTGGCCCCATACCATCAGGTGAATATGATGTATCATCAAGATTAATCTTTGCATCTAAGAATATCACCATGGAACCCCGTAGATAGTGCTACACCATGAGCCCTACCTCTACCTCTACCATGACCACGACCTAGAACGACTAAAAAAAAGATCATGATGAAACTTATCGAGATAAAGCCTTGATAAGTAATACAATTACCCAAATTGATAAGGATAAAGAAAATTATACCACAAATTTTAAGGTGAGACTCCTAGAGCGAAATCAGACCATATAAGTATACTAGTAGCAAAATTCTGAATAAATAATGACACCATAAACTACCCCAAAAACTGGTGTCACAGTGTAATAACAATCTAAATACAACACAAAATTAAGAAATACAACTGCATTTAAAAAACTACAAATGCATCTCTAAATATAAAATAAAGACATCAACTAAATAAGAGGAGATCTGAGGTTGATTCTGAAAGCATTGAGCATCCACTACCTCGAAAGTATCAATAACCAACGCACAATCTCAGATGTTGCACGATGCACTCATACCTGGATTTGCACCAAAAGGGCACAACAAGGGTGAATGTAATTCACTTGTACTCGGTAGGTATCATAGATCGACTGAGCAAAGTATAAAATTGGTATATAAACTCATACTATGAGCATGTCACTTGCAAGAAGAAAATATTTTTAATGGTAGCTCATACTGTCTCCACTAATAGTTCTAAATATTGATCATATGCAATTAAATAGGTACATGAAAGAAACAAATAATATATGTCATAAACAACACACAAAATCTCAACACAGAAGATACATAATGTGTGAAATGCAATAATGATAATGATCATGATGTGATATGATTGAGGTTAGCACATAACTACCGTACATACCTACCGAGCCTCAAGGTATCTATGTAGAACCCATGGGGGGTTCGCAACCTATATACTATCTCAATACTCAATACCAATCTTAATTTCCATAGCTCTTCTCCAGGTCCTGGACTATAGTAGAGAGTTTTATAAAATTTTCTTATTTCTATCAAAATGGTGTTTCCTCAATAGTATGTCTCATTAATGTATGTATGATATAAGGATGTAATGCTCAAAACTAAACCAATATAAGGATCTCAAATCCACCCAATATATATATGCGTGTGTGTGTGCATGTGTATGTGTGTAAGCTCAGGATCTACTAAATGTGTAAACCATCCATGATTTAGTATAAGAAATATAGGATTAGAATAGATATGTATGAAAGACATCATTAATATCAAATTTACCCCAATTTGGCTATTTCTATCATGAAGAAAGAAACCAATGCTATACAAGACCAATAATATTAGATAAATCCCCCAAATGTGAAACACACAGTAAATATCATTTCAAATAACCAACAAAAATAATATAAGCCCCCACAAGGGCACATAAAAATAATAATATTATTTAAATAAAGTTTCCATGATTAGTTTCTATACCCATAACATGATTTTATATACGTATTAACTACCCATTCTAGTCTGAAAAAAGTTAAGTCATATCCTACCTCATGACATCAAACTTTAAGTCCCTCAACGGGCGGATTTTTTCTGTCGAACAGCCTCAAAATCAACTAAAATATTCAAATATAGAATCTACATGTTATAAAAACTCAACAATATCCATATTATCTATTTTCAAGTCAGAGTCAAAACAGACCCCCGAAATGGATTTTAAAAAAAAAAGGTAAAACTAAAAGTTTTGTTTATAAAAATCGTAACTATGATTAAAGGAAGTCATATGAGAAAAACCTAGTGAAAACGGGTTAAAAATGAGTCTTAAATTTAAGAAATACCAATTAGGCCTTTCAGGCCAAAAATCCCTTAATATCAAATTAGAATCAAGATTAAAAATGATTTTAAATGATATATTCATAGTAAAATAATTGAAATAGTGATTTTAGAGCTTATCCAAGCTTGAAAATGAAACAAATTGCTAAAAAATCTCTTAGTTTGAAGCTCAAAGACTCAAAATGAAAGAAAAATTAAGGCAGGGATTTTTATATCCTCCCAGCTATGACCGCTAAAGCGATCATTGGTCAAATGACCATTTAAGTATGGGTTAAACGTTTTAGAGGTCAAATGATGTGCCATGGATATGATTCTTAAACTTGGAGAATATGTATGTATTTAAGGCTATTTGTTTGAATTTGATGTATTTTTGGAGTGATTTTGCAGGAAACAAGGTGTTGGAAGCTAACCAGATGAAAACTGAATAAAAATCTAAAAATTGACGACCTACCTAGGCACTTAAACTCGTAGGTACCACCTAAGAGGCGTAGGTAGTGACGGAGGTATCATAAAATGAAGTCTAGAGAGACATTTTTTAGGTACCACCTACGGCGACCAACCTACTGGCTGTAGGGACCACGTACGACCTGTAGGTGGTTGCCGACTCACTTTTCCTAGATTGTTTTGAATTTATTTCCAAGTATTTTCATCTAACCTATATATACTCCTATGATGTTTTTTAGTCATTATTATGTATGTTTACTTAAGTTTTCCTCTTTTGTTTAGGATTTGATTTCTAGGGTTTTCATGTAATCTATAAATACCCTTTTGATGTTTTTTATAGTTTCTACTTTAGGTATTTTGAGTCATTGGTAGGCCCTTTGGAGGATAAGTTGACCCTAAAAACATATTTTGATTCCAAGATTGACTTGTAATCATGGGATACTCTTTGTTCTTTGTTTTTGGTTGATTATTCAATTTTAGACTTTGAATTTTGTTCTTACTACTTCTACATTTTTGTCTATGAATTTCATGAATTGTCTCGCATCTATGAGAGGCTAATTCACTTAGTTAGGATTGTGAAAACCTTGGTGGATGGACAAAGAAGTTCCAAGTCATTCTAGATAAATATTCTTACATGTATTATGATTGTCTTCAGTTTAATTGATTTCTTAGAGGTGGACAATATTAAGAACCGCCTGTATTCACTACTTGCGTCAAAAGAGAGGTAAATATTGTTAAAAGACATCACAAAAGTAATTCCCATCTTCTCATTTAATTAACTTGAGACCTAAAAGGTAATATTTAATCTGGGATCCAGGGCAAGGGTTAGCAACGTGACACTCTGAGACTCACAAGGTAAAGTGTTAGATTTTCCATTGAGTCCACAAGACAATTGGTGATACATAATCTTTCTGATTCTGTATGCAAGGTATTGGAATAGTTCGACAGTACACGATTAATCTACAGAGTTATAAGCAAGGGGAAACAAAATCCTAGTGTTTATCTTAGATTGATTACAACCAAAAACAATCAAATCTTGTTACTTTTCTCTATTCTAGCAAATCCCCTATTTATTTATTTTCACAACTCGGTGACTTCAGCGAATTTAAGAGATATATATGGCCTATTTCCTGTGGGATTGATCCCAATCTAGCTGAGTTACTATATTTTGCATCGATCGATTTAGCCTTGTTTGGAGGTGCAACTTTGGGCAATATTAAAATTTTGGCGTCATTGTTGGGGAATACAGTTGCAGAGTTATTAATTGGATTTTTTGAAGTTTTTAGGTTTTGTTTTATTTTATTTTTTATATAGTTGGCTACTATTCTGGAATGACATATTTACAAAAGAAAGTGTGGATTGATGATGACTCCTTATTAATTGATCTTTATCCTTTTGACATAATGCATTACAACGTGACTGATAAATTGTTGGAGCATAATGAGAGCATACTAGACACGTTGATGCTCCTGACAAAATAAAAAGAGTAGCTTAGTCAAAAGGTTGATAATTTTTACTTTGAGATTCACAAATTACAAGTAGAATTGAATGCAAAGATTGATGCGTATAACACCCAATAGTTTAGTTATGAGTAGTGTAAGGCTGATAAAATTTTTATAAGCCAAATTCAAGAGCTAAAATTGAAGGATTCAACACTTAGTCAGACTTTTGTGGATGTTTTCACTATTCAGAAAAGCTCACTAGAGTTATGTGAGGATGTAAAGGATAATGCAATTCTTGGGTTAAGATGTATTGGACCTCATTCTAAGCATTTTTACACATTATGTTTTGGTAGTATGATATTAATCAAGTTATTTGAGCCCCTACAAGAGTGCAAGTAGGAGTAAAAAGATGTTTATATTCTTGAATTGGTTGAGCTAGAATCAAAGAATTATATTCCTCACTTAAGGGGCCAGAATTGTAACAGGCCACATCTATTTCTTAGCTCTTTTATTTTTATACCACCACCCATTGAGAATAATGGAAAATTAGAAAAATAATTAGGGCTAAAATTCATAAGTTCAAAATGGAAAGGTAAAATTAGAGGCCAACCCTTGGGCTACCTTGTTGAAGTCTGAGTAATCAAGGTACCCATGGGCCTATTAGTGAAGTCTGAGTAACCAACCAAGACCTGTTATGGAGCGACGTTAAAACAGGTGCTGCTTTGGAGGAAACACAAGGTATTTTGTTATTTGTACACCCATTTATGTTTGTGTGATTGACATCACATCTGCGCACCTGTAGTTCCACAAGTATGTTTCTAACTCTCTTTCTTTGTAGCGGCCCAATGCCTAATTGAGGGGTGGGGGACTGCATGTGGGTCTTGATGTCCTTTTGGGGATTTTATTGTCGTGTGTCTTTTCATCGGAGTCCTATTCCTAGTAGAGTCGACATGTTTAGGCGTATTATATTTTTTTGTGTTTAACTAAGAGAAAAATGAGTATCTAAGGCATTTGATATAATGTGTTGAAAATTGATATCCCTCCAAAAAAGTCATTTTTTAACTGTATAATATGTATATATGTGTGAACATTGTGACTCTCGTTATGGCATTAGGATTAGAGACATAATAATCGTAGCTAACAATCGCATGAACCGGATAAATAGTAGCTTGTGATACAATCGTGTGCTAAGTGTGTGTGAGATACTACTTTGTTCCCTTTATGTGTTGAATCCACAACTTGTCTGGTTAGTCTTTCATAGGTTGTAGGATAGTCGGTTAGGAAAGGATCGTAAGATGCTCATGAAATAAGTCCACGTTTAGCCTAACTGACCTTCCAAAAGTGAATAAGTATCTCTTTGATTCCTATTTTGAGCCTATATTGATTATTTTTTTGCTATACCTTTCATCTTTCCATATTTATTAGAATGAAATTGTTTTGGCCCTGGTCCTCCTTGAACATTGTGCACCTCAAATCAGGCAATTCGCCTAAGTTGAGGATGACTATCATAAGGGTGAGTAACATGAATTGGTTATGAAGAAGGTTAAATAAGAGAAAACAAAATAAGGCTGAGTGTGGTAGAAAAAAAGAAAAAGAGAAAGAATAAAAGAAATCACACGTAACTTGAATGTGCAATAAAAAAATATAAAGGGAGAAATAAGGGAGGAACAAAAGAAAATTGATTGATAAGTGGACCTCCAAAGTAAGTATAGTGCCAAGGAGGTTTAGTAACTTAAAATGTCCATATGTACCATACCAACCCCCAAGCCTATATTACAAGCCAAGTAAAGTCCTATAATGATCCCAACCCAACTATCTGAAGGCTAAGGTAAAGAAAATAACGGCAAGCCTATGGTATTCTGCGCACATTAATTGGAACTTCTTTATGAGTGTGAGTGTCTCTTGATCATCCCTGCATTAACATGTATGATTTCATATGAGTGATTAAAGAATTCTTTGATGTGAGGGTTCATGGATTGTGTTTCTAACTGCTTACTTATTTGGTTAGTGTAACTTATACACATGCATGTTTGTCTGCTTCTAATGTAATGACATATCTTGATTTCTTTGTGTCACATTGTTGTGCTTCACAGTTATGCACAGTTGATTTTAAAGTATTGAACTTGAAGAGGGTGATGTATTTTGAAATAAATTTGAAGATTGACTGTCATATGTATCTTAGGTTTTCTTTGATTAAGCATCGCCATGCATTTTATTGTGTTTTTATCGCCTGAGGACATGCAACTTTCAGTAAAGGGTCTTGATGTGCGGAAAGAAGGGAGAAATGAAGATGTGGTGTTTGGTAAAATAGATTTCTACTACTCCCTGACTTTCTTTTTATTTGTGTGATAAGGTCTTGCACAAGATTAACGAAAACATTAATTAAGAGTGTAGTTTGAACAATATATCTTTTATTAATTATTTAATTTTTGTTTGTTTATGTTCCTTTTAATTTTAATTAGTTTAACCGCATGTGCCTTGTATGTATAATGTTTTATTATTTAATATTAAATGATTTTATCTTTTGTGGAGATTTTTAATAAAATGTAAAAGTTTAAATCACTTTTCAAAGATTCTTCACACTTCAATATAATAATGTAAACATAAACATATATTTTAGTATAAGCACATATATATTTTACCACCAGAATTTTCAACTGGTTGATGGATCATCACTTTTACATTTATCATGCAATATCATTTTTCTTTGCTGTCAGAAGCTAAGAGAGACAAATCAATTTGAACCTTATTTGTGGTACAATTTTTTTTTCTTTTTCTAATTTTCACAAAATCATTGATTACCTTCGTATTACGTGCTTAAGAATTTTAAAAATTTAATACTTTTTAAATTTTTCTTATTCTAACGCTTTTATATTTATTTCTAAACTTTTTAAAATCAAATTTAGTTGATTTAGAATTTTTAAACTAATGAAAAAGTATCAATTTTCATTAATTCTGATGACTATGTGATGAATCTCACGGTCATTTACATTGTTTTCATATATTTTGATGTCTAGAGCTTTTTTATAACTGTCCCAAGTTATTTATGACTTGCTGGGACTAATAGTTTGGTTCACGGATGGTTCATTTGAGAATTTTAGTGATACCAAATATATTGTAGAATATTTAATTTAAATTTTCATTTGGTAAAAATATAATTTAGTACCCTTCCAAAATATTTTTGATATTGGTAAAATTCTTTTAAGTGGTGACATATTTATATTACTTTATAATAGTTTTTATAGTCTATTAATATTTTAAACGGAAATAGAGAATCTAGAAGTGTTAAAATATTAGTATTATATAATAGAAGTTTTATTAGAAATAATTTTTTATTAATTATGATATATTAAATTATTATATTATTTTTATCACGAATCTGTACAATACCCGAATATATGCATAATGGGATTACATTTATTAACAAACATATAACAATATGTATGTATACATTACATATGTCACATTAGGTGTCCAATTTGCTAAGTGTCACACATAGATGTTATTAAGGTTAGTGGTTAGGCCACATCACAGTTATTACTTATCCTTTAAATCCGGCACTTAGCATACATATTCATATATATAGTTTGTTAATTGTGAAGAGATTTGAGTGCTTTAGAACTTAGGTCAATTTTTAACTTTAAATCCAGCACTTAGCATACATATTCATAGATATAGTCTGTTAACTGTGAAGAGATTTGGGGGCTTTAGAACTTAGGTCAAATTTTAACTTTAGAATATATGTAACTTGTACTCATTATATATTATTGTTCTTTAAAAGAATGACTTTCAAATATTCAGCACTCTTCATATCTCCTCAGAAAAATTATATACTTTGATATTATATTTGATCTCCAAAAGAAATTAAGTTGTTCAACTCGGGTTCTAATGACACTATTCGAAGGCTTCGCAGAAAGGTATTTTAGTTTTTGCATTCAGGTAGGCTAGGTTTATCCTATCTTTAGATTGATCTTATTTACTGAAGTTGTATACTATTATGCTAGTTTTGAATAAGTACTTGTAGTTGCGTACCATTTTCTATATATATATATATATATATATATATATATATATATATATATAACATGTAATTAGGATCCCATTCTAGTAAATTTTGGTATTTTGTCTTTCAATATAATATAACGTCTATCACTTTAGGATGTGAAATTAAATTGCAAAACCTTAAATTTAATTCTTTTAAATCAAGATATGCGTACGATAATTATACATATTTTAGCTTTTGTTTAGGTTAAGTATATACTTTATTTCTGTCACTAATTGTGAATTTTGGTACCACGTTGACATTGTTATGGTATGATATGGATTTTAATATCACAGTTAGGTATGGTTACTATGAGTTCCGGTTCGAGTCCGACATTTATTTAAGGTTGTGGTTCCTCAGATTTCTGATTCGAGTTTGGCATCTGATTATGGTTGTGGTTAGTTTGAGTTTCGATTTGATTATGATTTCTATTTTATATTATATATGTGGCATCTCGTTATTACCCACTATGTCCGGTTCAAATCCCGCACGTGTCCTCTTGTTATTATCCATCACTTCCGGTTCAAGTTAGGTGTCTGGACTCTCATTACTACTCATTGGTTCTGGTTCAAGTCCGGCGCACATATGGATGACTACTATGATTTATTGGAATCAGTTCTTTACTTTTTGTGTGTCCCACCGACTTATAAGGGTACAGTTGGGTTAATTGTCTTCTTCAGTGTGCCTAGCGGGCTTGTGGGGGCCCAGTTAGGTTATGTTTGATATGTCTGTTATTATTGCATTACTTATTTTCTGTATCGCTTATATTTATTCCTATACAACATTTGCATAACTTGGTAGTTGTTCATCTTTCCATTCTTATTTATTGATGACTCAGATTACACCCTCACATTGTAGTTATACCTTTTCTGTATTGAACTTAGTCAGCCAATAATCTCTACTGAGTGTCCATTGCTTTTGTACTCATACTACATTTCTGCATCTTGTTCCTAATTCAGATTCGAGTAGTACCAATCGATATTGACATGATTTTGACCTTTCAGTACTGATTCGGAGTAGGGTGAGCTTATTGTCATTCGAGGCTGATCCTCTTCTATCTACTCCAGTTTAGTCTTTTGTACTTGAGATTGCTTGTATATATTGGGTATATTTTGAAGTTTGTCTAGTACTCTAGGTATATTTTAGTAGTGGCTCTAGTACCAACCTTACCAGGTCTTGAGAAGGATTCATTTGTGTATTTGGTTCTTTTTCATTCTCTCATTTTAATATATGGTAAATGTTTCATTTCTATTTGTCACATGTTATTACTATTGCTATCATTATATGCGATCTTTTCTAATTTGTGCCTGTTAACCTATTAACTATTATTCTAGGTTATGACTTGGCTTGCCTACTGAGGAAACAAGGTAGGCACCATTATAACTCGAGAAATTGGGTCATGACAACTTGGTATTAGAGCCTAGGTTTCACTGGTATTATTGGTACTGGAGCCGATGTTTAGTAGAGTCCCACAGATTAGTGCAGAGATGTCTGTATTCTATCTTTGGGAGTCTACGAAGTATTTTTGGGGAACAATCTTATTTTCTTGATTCCTTTTTCGTGCATTATGTTTAAGTTAATTTTTTAATCTTTATTGGTTCACTCATTACATAGATGGCTAGGATGAGAGGAGTGGGAGCCTGGGACTGGGACCTTACTTCTGCCGCTAAGGTTTTGGTTAGGAGTCAAGGTTGACCTAGAGGTTAGGGGTCAGCACCGTTTTAGTGGTTCCCATGGCCAGAGGAACAGTTAGCCACAGAGGGGTGTTTAGTCAGGATCCTCGTGTCGGGATGATCATTTTAGATCCACTGAGCCTTCTAGATAGAGTAGGGTGCTTGGGGCATATTATGATTGAGGGGTTGTTGGTCACTTCACCCATGAGCATCCATAGCATAGGATAATTGAGTCTTCAGTTTTGACATCATAACCAATTAGATAAGTGCCACCGTTAGGTAGGGGTGGTATACAGGATCTTGGGGATGGTCCCCAGGGTTCTAGAGGTGGTCTGTAGAAAGGTAGGATAGGTCGTCGGATAGACACTCAGTCCAGCAGTAGACAAGGTTATTTGTATGTTGTACCAAGTAGATCTGGGGCTGAGGCTTCTAATACTGAGATCACAGGTATGATTTTGTATGCCATCAGCTAACTTCTGCATTGATTGATCCCGGTTCCACATTTCTATATGTTTTTACTTATTTTGCATCACAGTCGGGTTGATGTTTGGAGTATTTATTTGTGCCATTAGTATAGCTACCACTGTGGGTGATTCTTTTGGATCTTCACACTTTTATAATAATTATAATATATATAGAAGAACTTAAAATTTAGACAGACATTTTCAATGTCTCGATATATATGTTCCTCATAACTCAAAATAGTCAAAAAATATTTAATAGATTAGTTAAAGACTTACATAAAAAAAAGGGAAAAAGGTCAAATTTACCCCTCTACTTAAAAAATTAGTTAAAGATATCTTTCATCATATTTTAGGGTCTAATTTACCCTCGTTGTCATACTTTGGGCCAAATTTACCCCCTTACTTTGAAAATTTAGCTAAATATACCTCTCGTCATACTTTGGGGTCAAATTTACTTTCGATGTCATACTTTAGGGTCAAATTTATCCTTGTTGTTAAGAAACTTTTCACATGTACTATTTTTTTAATAGAAAAACCCAAATCAATATTAAATGCCTCATTTTTTAAAATAAAGCTCATCCTAATTTGAACCACCCGATCCGACTCGAGCCACAAAAAAGACAAATAAATATACTCCGCTCAATTCTTTTGATCAAATTTTTTGAATGAGATTAAGCCACTGAATATTTATAGTGCATAACTCGTGAAAAATAAATCTGCAATAGTGCAAACACATACAAATATACACATCCCTAAGTTCATGGATCTGTATGAATGCAGAGCTCATGAAAAATAACACTTAGCGATCAAATGCAATAGATTTGGCACACTGTATGTTTCTATAGATGATTGAGTTAAGAGATCTCCTTATGTATCAATCGTGACATCTCTTCATTCTTATATCTTTATATACAATTTAGATTTACATAAAAATTTTATCATCTCATTTGCTCAGAAAACTTATCCACTGGTTCTACAATCTAGATGCACATATAATTGTATACCAAATTTTGAAATTTGAACAAAATTGAAATAGGAAAAAGTTTGTAATAGTCATTTTCTCTAGTTTCATGCTTCTTCTCTATCCCATTTCATTTTATTTTTTGTTCATTCTTAAATAACCTACCAATTGTGCACATTGAAATAGAAGTATATTTGTTCATTAGAAAATTTTAACCTACAGAACTAAGGGAGAAGTATAGTTGTTTATATATTTTTTGTGGGCTGGAATGGGTACATTAGACTAGGGCGTGTTTTATTCTTGAAAAATAGGTCATTTAACACTGATTTAGGCTTTTCTGTTAAAGAAATGATACAAGTGAAAATTTCTTAACAAGGGTAAATTTGACCCCAAATTATGACATTGAGGGCAAATTTAACCCCAATGTATAACGAAGGATATATTTAACCAATTTTTTAAAGTAGAAGGGTAAATCTGGTCCTAAAGTATGACCACAAGGGTAAATTTGATCCTAAATCTGACGAAGGATATATTTGCTAATTTTTTTTAAAATTGAAGGGTAAATTTAACCCTTTACCTAAAAAAAATAGAAATTGGTATTGTTGGGGCATTTTCCACTAAGTTAACCCATTGTGTCTAATTCTGGGTAATAATTTTACTTACCTATTAGATGAATAAAGTAGGTTTCATCATGACTCATAAAATGGGTCATGACAGTTAGGTATTGTGTTAATGTAGAAGGGTAAGGTGATTGCATATGATTCTCATTAGTTGAAGCCTCGTGAGAAGAATTATTCTACCCATGATTTAGAATTGTGCGTGGTTGTATTTTCTTTGAAATTATGGACACACTATTTGTATAAAGTTTGTGTGAGATCTTCTCGAATCACCATTGTCTTCAGTATTTCTTTACCCAGCAAGACCTTAATATAAGACAGAGTTGTTGTCTGAAGTTTCTTAAGTATTATTATATGACTATTCTTTAACATCTGGGGAAGACTAATGTCATTGTGGATGCCTTGAGTCAGAAGTCAACCCTATGGAAGTTGACTAGTATGGGTAGCTTGGTTCATCTTTTGATCTAGGAGAGGCCTGCGGCCTTAGAGGTTTAGTATTTGACTACCCAGATGGTTAGGCTTGACATTTTGACACCTAGGTGTGTTTTGGTATTTGTGGAGGATAGATCTTCTTTGATCGAGCAGATTTAGGCTCATTAGTTTGATCATTCTCATTTTAGAGTGATCCGCTATAAGTTGTTGAGTGGCGAGGCTAAGGAAGCCTCACTTGACTCTATTGGTGTTTTGAGGCTTGGAGGCCGAGTTTGTATGATTAGGTGAGATTGATCATAGAGGAGGCTCATTATTCTAGGTACCTCATTCATCCAAGAGTGACCAAGATGTATTGTAATTTAAGACAACACTACCAGTGGGGTGGTATGAGGAAGGATGTAGCGGATTTTATGCTCATTGCCTATGTTGTCAGTAGGTACAGGACAATCATTTGAGTTCTGGTGGTTTGCTACAGAGGTTACCTATTCTCGAGGGGTAGTGAGAATTGATCACCAAGGACTTCATGATTGGGTTTCCTCGTACTTCTTATAGTTCTAATAGTTTTTGAGTCATTATGGATTGATTGACCAAATCTGCTAATTTTATCCCTATTCAAGTTTTGACATGACCCAAATTAGGGTCATATCGTAATGGGCATCCCAAATCCAACCAGAATCAGAGACCACCTTCGTTAACTACCAACACCAAATGCATACCTTGAGTTAGATGAAGTCTAAACATATAAAAAGATAACCTATGTGTACCAATCCAGACTCTGGGATAGGTCCATGACTGTGATCGATCCAAACGAGTCCAACCATCTGATACCCAATCAATAACCATAACCAAACGAATATAATAACTAAGTTCCTATACATAACACAACATAATAGGATAAAACAATCATAAATACAGTCAAATGGTATCATTCCCAATACCAATGCCAATACTAAGGCTAACACCAATACCGACACAACCCATATAGCCTATAGAAGTTCCATAAAGCCTCTAACTGAAAGAAAAATAATATTCGATTGGGATATGCCCTCAACTATATCCAAAATAAATATCCATAAAATAATCAAATTATGTAAATACATCTATGATATGAAATGGAATCTTCTAGAATATGAAAGCTCACCACTTTAATCAAACCAAAATGATCCTGAATTCGATGTCTAAGTAGGAAGAGTAAAATGGCCGGTTCCTACATCGCGTGCGGATATAGCCACCCGAAGATGGGTTAGCTGGTGAACGCTAGCAAGTACTTAGGAAAGGATAAAATAATGTCAACCTTTAAAATAAAGTAAATAGACCATATGCATTCACAACCATGTATATATATGTGTATATATATATATATAACCATATCGAGAAAGAAAACTGGGTTTACCATGCCTTTAAAATCATTAACCTGGGTATGTATAACTTAACAATCCTAGAACCACCCACGAGGCTCTTTGGTCCAGTACAACCCCCTGAACGGGCCCTGATATGTGTAGCCGCATGAATTGAAGATACCATAGGAGTAGGGGATTCTCGAGTACCCTTCGTTTTCCATGATACATATGTACAAGTGTAGTTAGGGGAATCCCGTGTACCCCATAAGTATCATATATGGTCTCCATGACTTATACTCATGTCGGCAAACATGATTTCCAATGTACACCCATTGGACTCACACCTTCATGGTTAGCTATCACAACCATTACCACAAAACTAAACCACAATTCCATTTATTATTAACCATGCTATAAGAAGTGGTTTCATCATACCATCTATAGCTTGCAAGCAATGTTCTTAGCCATTCTTTTTAAGTAAATGGATTCCCATGCACCCATAGATTACATTATTAAGTTGTCTTGGGGGAATCCCATGTACCCCATAAGTTGTTCATTATTAAGTGTACTTGGAGGATTTCGTTGTACCCACAAGGATGTTCAATTAACCATAACCATTACCACCAAGTCCTTACCATTTAACTACTTCAAACCAATTAAACCATTTAGGGTTCCATTACTAAGTTATACCAAGCAATAGTTCAATGAAAGTCCAGCAATTTAACAAAAAA
Organism: Capsicum baccatum var. pendulum; assembly: GCA_030864225.1. Classification (NCBI taxonomy): domain Eukaryota; kingdom Viridiplantae; phylum Streptophyta; class Magnoliopsida; order Solanales; family Solanaceae; genus Capsicum; species Capsicum baccatum. The sequence continues at coordinate 198,702,911 of CM061561.1, forward strand.
TTCTCATAGGCATTTTATCAAGCATGTTGGGGCATAGTGTTTCCAAAGACAAAACTAAGTACCAATTAACCAATCCCATGCAACCAAATATTCAAACCACCATTACAATAAGATAACCGTAAGTCAATGACATGGGAAAACCTTAAGAAACCATTATAACCAAAACCCTCATCATATATTTGAAAACCCAATAACAACCATGCCATGAAAATAATTCATAAAACATGCCATTAGTTATAACTAACAATGAGGGAGGAGTAACTTGCCTTAGATTAAGAAGATATCCAAGAGAAATCACCCTTGTAATCCCCCAAATTAATCCTATTGATGAAACCCTAGCCTTCCTTAACCCAGGAGCCTTTAAGAGAAATTAAGAGATTTTTCTAAGTGTTTAAGAGTAGAATAATAGGGTAAATAATTTTCCAAAAGAGTTATAAGTCATGGGGCCTTAAGAAGTTAAGAGGAAAAATATCCAGATTACCCCTAACTTAAGCTGCTTAAAAAATCCCAAAGGTCGATATGAACACCCCACCCAACCGTACCCTAGGGTATGAGTGGTACCCTTACTCGTACCCTAGACCCCACCTTAGACCTCCAATACTATCCAACATACGACCACCTAAGCCAAATAGTATCCAACCATATGACTAGTACCCATCAAAATCATACCCTAGGAAAAATATGATCAAATACACCCTGATTACCATATGAGTTAGAACCATATGATTCATACCCTAACACACGACCATATTCTGTAAACTCATATCTTGGATAAAAACCTATCACCACTACACTGATCATCATGCAACCATGACCCACTAAACTGTACCCTATCATACAAGTTTTACCCAAGTCGTATGATGTCTAGTGAGTCCAAAACCTAGGAAATTTCTAAGGAAGCAAATTGTAGCACCCCACATTTTTGGGCTAGAATTCAAACCGTTGTTTCTATATGTATAAAATCTAATTCCATGATTCCCATGTGAATATATGTGTCATGATCACTTGCCTTATGTATGAGGTTTTTTCAATGCAAATCATGTTCATAGGAAGTACTTAGAGTAAAGTCAAGTTTTGAACACTTGTATCGATATAGAGTTTTAATGGATTCTCCAACTAGGGTTAACTTTAAAGGAGTGTATATCCTATAATATAGTTATTTAGGTATCCTACTATATATCAAATGAAATATATTCGAGTCTTCTTTCCAACGCATCTGGTTTCATCTTAATCCAATAGAGGAGTAAAATTTTATGTTTATTTTACCTTAGTATGTGCAACAATCATCAAGGTGATGGCTAGGTTGACAAGTTGTCAACTATTTGACAAGATATCAACCCAAGTAGTCAACGTTAGATAGAACCACTGAAGAAGTTGATGACTAGATTGGCAAGCTATCAACTAGTTGACAAGCCATCAACCAAGTCATCAACTAAAGAAATTCCAGAAATTTTGATTCTGTTTCGTAGGGGTATTTTGGTGTTTCCTCACCTCAAACACTACCTCTCCACGACATAAGGAAAAAAATAGGCGTTATTAGCCTTTTCTAATCATTTTTAGATTCCATTAATCTTCTCCACTCTCAATAACAATAAGATTAGGGTTTCTTTTCAAAAACAAGAAATTCAAGTGTTCTCTTTCAAAAAATCCAAGAATTCAAGCTTACAAGTTCAAGGAAATTTTCAAGAAAAATCAAGAATAGGGTTTTATTCACAAGTTCATCATTCAAGTCCCAAGATTCAGTCTTTCTTCACAAATTAAGAAATTAAGGTATGTGGGGTATTCATTCATGGGTCTTTTTTACCCATGGAGCCCAAAACCTTCTCTTTCGAGTAAATTATGGAGTTTTTCCTTAACTATGGTATTTTATATGTTCAAGAAAGGTTTAATTCTTGTTTTTCATGATAGTTTAAATTCAATTCAGCCCATGTATGATCCCATGGAAGATTAGATTTCCTCATGCTTTAAATTTCAGTTTCTCATGTTATAGTCAAGTGAATTTTATGTTAAATTCCCAATTTACGAATTTATCCATGTAATCATGTTGATTACTCATGTTTAACTCATTCCCATGTTCAAGTCCATTCTTTTCACATGTTTGATGAAATGTACATGCCTTGGGTTTTGAACCATGATTCTGTAATACCCCAAAAGTACACCCTGAACGTTATACGGTGCTTATGGTCCCAAGGGACCACAAGCTAACCTATGAACTGGTACCTATTATGAGCACTGAATATAATACTAATAACAAAAAGATCTTGTGCGAAAATTAACTTAAAACACCATAAGGTTTTAAATGCTAAAAACAATGTTGAATCGTAAGACTGAAAGCAATTGTTTGAAAACTAATAAAAACTAATAATCTAACTGACTGTCTAAAAGTGTCTGAAATCCTCTAACTAATAAAGAAGTTATGGGAAAATCCCCAACTAACTTGGACTGACTACTAAACTGAGATATTAAAATAGACAGAAATAGTCCTCGATATATGAAGACTCACCATTGGTACTACTGCTGATGCATGGGAATGTCTAAGTATGGTCAGGATCCTAAACATCTGAAACTATGATATAAGACATCATAGCACAAAAAATGAGTATGCGATCAATACTTTGAATATACCGGTATGCTAGATGAGGTTAAGTTATCATGCATGCATTATGTGCATGAGTAATAACTGACTAAATAAGTAGCATTAGGTAACTGAATAACTGATTTGAATGCGTGAATACTATGAAATCTGAGAATGCATGACCAAGTATATAACATGATTCTACAATATTCTATCTACTAAAATACTGAAACTTGATAACTGAATAACTAATAAACTATATGCTATGGTCAAGAAAATCTAAATTGAGTTCTGAACTAAATACTAAAACTAAAACTACATGAGGTATCATCTAACCGACATGCCCCAAAGTTGAGATGATCGGGGTCCAACCTATGACCTCAGTTGGAAGGGTGCTAGTACCGTGCCATGGGTACTAATAAAGGTTGTGTCAACCTTAAACTAGCAGGAAGACATCTTGTTAACCCTAAACTAACAGAAATACTCATGAGATATGTGTCAACCCTAAACTAGTAGGAAGACATCTCAAACCTATGTTGGCTATGTAGTAATATATTAGGGATTTCTAATAAGGGTCAAACCCTATACTAGTAGGAATGCCCCCATCCATGGGTTAGCTCGGTAATGAATCCTACTCCTAATTGAACTGGCATTGATTATGGGACTTAACTAAGTTTAACTGAAGAAGGAACTAACTCAGATTACTGAACTAATCTAACTTTGACTGACATAATAACTGACAATGCTCATAAGTGTCTGAAACTATTTTAAAAATACTGATACTAAGTAAAGAACTAAATTTTGGGTATCCATAACCCCAAGACTCGATAACAATAACAACAAGGACACATGAAAGCTTTGAAACCATGGAAGGAAATTATTGTTCACAATTATTCACCTAAGCATTTCATCAAACATATTGGGGTTAAGATATAAAGAATAAGAATAGTTAAATCATGTGATAATAACATATTTGCAATATGAAAATCATAGGTTATGGATTTAACATGCGAATATCATCCTTCAAACATGTCAAGGGCTAATTCCAATGGAAACAATTTGTAAACATGATATAAAAATTGAAATTCATGAAAGTTCATGGATATAATTCATAATAACATGTAAAGATCATAATTTTAAACTTGAAAATAGATTCTTAGACTCCATGGGTGAAAAGGACCCATGAATGAACATCACACATACCTTAAAGCTTTAATCTTGAAAGAGAATTAACTTTTCTTCAACGTTCTTGGATTGGGAAACACAACTTCTTAGTTTTCTTGAAGAAGGGCTTGAATCTTGTTCATGGAAGATGATCTTGAGTGGAAACCCTAATCTTGTTCTTGGGAATAAAGAGGGTTAATAGCTCTTAATAAAATTGATTGATAATGACTAAATATGCTAATGAGGTGATTTAAGTCGTGAGGGTAAGGTTTGGGGCTAGGAAAGGAGCAAAATATCCCTCCAAAGCTAAATAAGAATTGCTGAAATTTTTAGTTGATGACTTAGTTGATAGCTTATCAACAAGTTGATGGCTTATCAAGTTAAGTCATCCACCCATAGTTTGATTTGGATCCTTGTTGTTTAAGGGTGATGACTTATCTGATAAGTCATTACTTAGTTGACGGCTTAGCATCTCAAGTCATCACTTCGTGGCTGAGGTTGATCATATTCTAGTTAAGGTTGATGACTTGGTTGATAAGTCATCACTTAGTTGATTGTTCATCACCTCAAGTCATCACCTTGTTGACAGACGAACATGTTGAGGTAAAAGGAACATAAAATTCTACTCTAATTTTGGATTAAGGTTAAATCAAGTGCATTAGAAAGATGTAATACCCTACAAAGTTCTCTTCTAGTTTGAGCCTTAGAGCATTTTTGGAAAAATGAAAATCTGAGTCGAAAGTTTCAGAAATATCTTACCAAGTATGAAACACTTTAAATGGTGTTTTATTTCTCTAATTTCAACTTTTTTTATTGTATATCATTGAATTAACTTTCCATCGATACCAATTTTATCAAAATCCGACATCGGACGAGGGAGTTATGGCCATTTTACTAAACGATATCAGAATCATCCAGGTTTAACGGTCGACCTGTTGGACCACAAATTCTTAGGTGGACCTTCAAGTGTCCCATCAATCCAAGACAGAACATCCCATTTCTTTCCCCCGAGTGACGGCTAAAGTAGTGGACCGTTAAAAAGTTGATGGACCATCAAGGGGTTTGTCAGGTTGAAACAAAATAGCTTATTCCAATCCCTCGGGTGACAGACGATCTGGTGGACCATCAGATTCTTGATGGACCATCACTTCGACCATCACGTCAAGGCAGAATGTCCCATTTTTGGCACTCGAGTGATGAACGACTTGGTGGACCGTCAGTCCCTCTGACGGACCGTCAGATCGACCGTCACAGACCCCGATCAGCAGTTTTCAACTTTTTTCTTTAAAGGGCATTTTGATATTTTCCATTCTTTCCCCAACCTCTATAAATACCCACTTAAGGGTTTAAGTCCTCATTTCTTTTCTCTTCTTTCACCCAAAAACTAGGGTTTCCAAAATCAAAAATTATCTCTTCTTCTACCAAAAATTTAGAGATAATCAAGAGAAAAAAATCAAGAATTCTTCTGAAGGCATTCAAGAAAGAGTTTCCACAAGGTATGTAGATGTTGATTCTTGGATCCCTTTCATCCAAGAAGCTCGAATACCTTTTTCTAAATCTCTAAGATTTATGTTTATGAATTCTTTTTTTAATGATTCTTGTGAGTTGAAATTGATGTTCTTGCTATGATTGAGTTGTGGTTCATGTTTATCTACAAGATTATCAATCCTTGGCCTTAGTAGGTGGTATTTGTGTGGTAAATGGATTATGTATTTGTTGTTGATGTTGAATGACCTCCAAGATGGGATACTTATGTGGTTTGTATGAATCTATGATAATATATGAGTGGAAACATGTAAATTTGGTTGTTCATGATGAGTATTTGGGTTATTATACTTATGCCTAAGTTGTGCATGTGAGGTGTTCGATAAGATATTTAAGAGACTAGAAATTAAACATTGTAGTTAAATCATGATCTAATGACTTTTAAGATACGATTGTTGATGTGTTCATGACTTTTGGGTGTAGAATTGGTTGATTTAGAAGAATATGTCTCCCATAGGTTGATAAAAGCTTAGGAGAAGAATATGGGCCATTATAGTATGTTGAATAGGAAGCCCCAAATTGTGAGCTAGTCTATTCTTGCCTAGTGTTTTATAAAATGGCCAAGTGAATGCATTATTCCATGCTAGTAGGAAATCCACAAATAAGTGTGAACCTATGCATGTCTAGTGTTTTTTTGAAGGACCTTAGTGAACGAGTGGAGATGTGATGGTTGTAAATTTCCCATTATGTGCCCTTTGATATATGCTAAGTTTTTAATATATGCCAAGTGATTAGCAAGTAAGCTATGACATGATAGTCTGAAGTTTCTCAAGCGGTGTAAAATCCAAATACATGTTAAGACCGATATAGGTATGTAATAGTTGAGGTAAAACCTTGCTGAATGGAGTACGATCTAATAGCATATTTACTCCATGTTATTATGTGATTAATATACCGAGATGCATTAATAATTGTGATGATGGATTAATGATGATTAAGGTATGATTGCGATAATACATAAATGATTATAATGATGAATGAATGCTTGTGTTGATGCATGAATGATTGTGATGGTGAATGATCGTGATGATGTGAGAATGATTATGTTTTACTTTTATGCTATTCAGTCCTGGGGTATTTATACCTGACATAAAGCTGTTGTATAGAGCTCGTGTCAGTTTCGCGATAATTCCTATTGAGCCATGATTCTCAGAACTCAATGAACTATAGAACTATGTATCTTCAAACAAGTGTGGAGTTTAATTAGGCTCTGTATTCTCAGTTATATCTGTAATCTCTGTATCACTAGTAATCTAGCCTCAGTCTTATAATCAGCTCAGATCTAATTGTATTCAAGTGATTCAATTCTAATCTCAAAAGCAATTTGAATAATCTATTCAAGCTCTGCATCGTCAGTCAGATTCTATGATTTGATACCTTTTCGTCTGATACGGAACTAAGTAATCTCAGCATAACTCAGTCAGATTTCTTGAGAAATATAATCAGTATTAGATTCAGCTTAGTCTAAGTTCAGTAAAGAATCAAATCAGTGTCTTTTAGTTGGGAGTAGAAACTAGCACAGAGCGATCTCAAGGATGGGGACTCACCTACTAGTAGAGGATGTAATCCTTAGATACGATCCTTGTGCTCTAGAACTATATATACAGCGTAGGTTAATACATCATACCTGCTAGATAAGGGTAGATGAGGTATCTTGACCTATTAGATGAGGGCTCCACCATTCTTATATGAGGACCTGATAAATGAGGGTCATATAAAGATAAGGTCTTTACCCATGGAACGGTATTGACACCCTCCCAACTGGGGGTAGAGGTTGGACCCCTAAGAGATAGTAGGGGCATGTTGGTTAAGTAACTACTTCCCACAGTCTTAATTTTAAAATCAGTCTCAGGCTTCAAGAAAGAGCTCAGTTCAGTGTACAGAACTTAAGGCTGTTAGATACAGGCCATTAAGTATGATTACTTGTTAATTCAAAGATCCATTGCTAGATAGGATGATCTAAAAATCATTTATGAAGAAGTATTGTTATCCACAGACTCAAAGATAACCTGTTAGATAGGGTTGCTATCTATTTCAGAAGCTTCAGATACTCGTAATCTCAGTATATTTAGAGATTTTAGAACTCACTCCTTGATGAAAGTTCATCCATATTTCCCAATTATCAATCTCAGTCTGTTTCATGAGCGCTTGTATTTAGCCTTACCTCATCTACATACTTAGTACATTTTTGTACTGACGCATTTGTACTATAGTGTTTTTTGTTTTACACCATAGTTTCAGAGGCATAGGATTTAGAGTTTCCTCAGCAGTTCAGTCCCAGGTAGCAGTAGTAGCAGTGAGTCCTCTTCCGTCGAGGACAAATCTCAGTTTACTATTATTGCATCAGATTTTGTTTATATTCTCAATTAACGGAGTTAGTTGGGGACATGTCCCATCAACTCCATAGTTCAGATAGTTTAGAGGCTTTTCAGACGAATGTTGATGTATTAGTATTCAGTTTCTAGTCTGAGTATGTACAGATGTGTTGAACCTTATAGCCAATTTCCACATTTATTTAAGATATTATGCAGTGTATAGGTACAGATATCAGTAAAAGGTTAGCTTGTGGTCCTTCGGGTCCATAAGCATCGTGTGATGTCATGAGATGGGATCTCGGAGCGTTACAAAAGAAGACTCAAAGACCTTTCATTTGATTTATAGTAGGTCACCTGGATTAATATATTCTAGGAGATACACCGATCTAAATAGGACCTTAGATGAAGCATTTTTCAAAACCCTATCAATCAAAAAGTCCTAATTTCATCTTCACGTTAGGAGGTTTATGACCTTAATCAATATACAATGATATTACCATATCATTATTTCATAATCACACATATATATACATAGAATAATTAGGTTCAAGTCTGTATGCATAAGAACAACAATTTCAATTCTAGTCCAAAAATATGGAGTGTTACATAATCTTTCCCTTAGGAATATTCATCCTTGACTAAGACTGGTTAGTTGAGAATAATGGGAGAACTGATATCATAGACTGAACATTCATGACTAGAAACATGATTGAGTCTGAAACATGAAACATAACTGAACTGAATTTCGTGAACATAAGCAATGACATGAGAATGGTTATAAGGCACTGATAGAAACGAGAGAGTCAACTTATAAGAAACCATTACCTTAGGCTAGATCTAGTTTTGTGAAGTAAAGTTGAGATATTTAGGACGTAAAAACTTGGGCATTACAATACATCTCTGCCCTGGGATTGTTCATCCACTAAATAATACTAACTAATCTAAAATACTAAGAAAAGATTGAGATAATGTATGAAACACTTATGGACTAAATCTAGACTGAACATCTATAGTGTGAAACTGAGGTCTAAGGAATAGAGGGTCAATGGCATGAATTCATCAAAGAGGTTTGAACTGAGGTCATGCATGGCATGAATTTGAATTTCACTGATCATTAAGAGTGTAGCATAAGTGCTGGAACCGAACATACTATAAAGCATGAGTACATGAATCATGAGCAGCATGACCTGAATTTGGAGTTCATAAATTTATGGAACATGATCCGTACTACTGAGCAAACTGGAACTCCTTATACTAGGAACTGGGAGAACACATGATTTTCGATAAAATGCATGGATATAAGCTATGATCCTAGAGCTGACATGTAAGGCATGAGTAGACATTATGATAACTGAAGTACAAATACTAAAATAAGAATGGGTTGGGCTTCTTCCTCACTAGTGTTTTTATACAATGCACAAGCCTCACTACTAGAATCTGAGTGACTAACCTGGTTTTCTTGTTCAATAATCCACCCCTTAACTTTAATCCATCACTCTACTAGAGTTTCAGGACTAACTCTGAATTTAACCACTTTTTAAGGGGTTACAAAAAAGGAAGTAAAGTTTTGGGTCTACTAAAACATACAAAAGAATATGAAAGGCCTATAACGTACCCGTAACTGTATCAGAAGAAATTTTCTAATCGTGGCGGGACTGGAGTGCATAAAGTCTGTTCTAGCGTTGACCACGGATGACACTGGAAATGGCACCCTGCTGAGTTGGGCAACCTACTGGAGTTGGAGAACGACTATGCTGTCTCTGCGGACCAACCTTAGAATATTCTTAAACTCTATGCCCTGGCTCAATGCATCTAAAATACATATCACTTTCAGCTCTACACACACCTTTATGATTTCTACCATATTCACTGCAAAACAGATGGGTACGACTACTGTTCCCACTACCCTGGGTCTTGGAGCCTAGCACCCCATACCGACTGTCATTCCTCAACTTTGGTACTATGCACTAACTGAAGAAAAAATTAGGGCTGAAAAATTCTGACGGAACAGAGAACGGTTACCACCCTCTGACCTTAGTTGAGAAAAATTAAAACTACTTATTTAGCCCTCTTACTCTCTCTCTCTCTTTCTCCTTAGCCTTCTTATCCTCGATCTGCTGAGCATGGACCATAAGCCTAGACAAGTCCATCTCCTTAAGCAACATAGAAATCCGACACTCCTTGAATACACTATCAGCTACACCAGAAACAAACTTACTTATTCTAGACCTGTTATCAGACACCACATTAGGAGCATACCTGGCCAACTGAGTAAACTTAAGTGAATACTCCTTCACACTCATACTACCCTATTTTAGATTAATAATATCCATCACCTTAGCTTCCCTTAACTCTAAAGGAAAGAACCTTTCTAAAAAGGTCGTGGCAAACTCCTTCCACCCTACAGGTTATGCATTGTGCCTCTATCGTTCTTCTACTGCTTATCCCAGGTGTAAGCTACATACTGCAACTGGTAAGTATCCAATTCTGCCTTTCACTAGACGATACACCTATAATATTAGTCACTTTCTAAACTATGTTAAGGAACTCATGCAGATCCTCATTAGACTTAGATCCCAAAAACAAAGAAGGATCATCTAGTAAAATCTCAGATTCTAGCTGTAGCGGTATTAGCCACTAGATTGGATAGGATAGTAGCCTGCTGGTTATTCTGACCTGCTACTGAGTGGGCTCAAGTGGTGAATGTAGATCTAAAATCGGCATGGGAAACATGCTCATTCAGGGAATCTTTCTGAATAGGCAAAAGTGCAGGTTGATTCCCATTTCTTCTTCCATTATTCTTTTTGGGAGGCATGTTTTGTAAACGGAAGAAAGATTGAATTAGAAAGAGAGTTTGAATAGAGTTCATGATCTTTCGCATAATATAAACACTGAAAGAAGAAAAAATTTTCCTAAAATGTCTCGTAGCCTCTTGTCCGTAAGTGTAGCGTGCTTTACACCCATGTACAAGACTTTACTCAATGCGGCTTTTAGACTTCCAAGGACACTTTAAAACCTTAGGATCTATACCAAGTTTGTAATGCCCTGGAAATATACCCTGGACGTCATACGGTACTTACGATCCCAAGGGACCATAAGCTAGCCCATGAACTGGTACCTGATGTAACCATTGAATAGTATATTGATAATAAAAATATCATTTCCAAAAATTAACTAAAAATGCCATAAGGTTTTAAATACTGAAAACAATGTTGAATTGTAAGACTGGAAGAAACTATTTGAAAACTAATGAAAACTGATAATCTAACTGACTGTTTGAAAGTGTCTGAAAGCCTCTAACTGACTGAAGAGTTGACTGGACAAGCCTCCAACTAACTATGATTGACTACTGAACTAAAATACTAAAATAGACAGAAATAATTCTCAATATATGAGGACTCACCACTGCTGCTGATGTTGATGCACTAGAATGTCTAAGTACGATCGGGATCCTAAGCATACGAACTTATGATTTAAGACATCATAGTGCAGGAAATGAGTATACGATTAGTACTTTGAATGTACTAGTATGCTAGATGAGGTTAGGCTGTTATGCATGGGTTTTGTGCATGAGTAATAACTAACTGAATGAGTAGCATGAGGTAACTGAATAACTGATATAAATATGTGAATAATGTAAAATCTGAGAATGCATGACCAAGTATATAACATGATTTTGAAATAGTCTATATACTAAAATACTGAAACTTGATAACTGAATAACTGATAAACTATATTCTATGGTCAAGAAAAACTGAACTAAGTTCTGAACTAAATAATAAAACTAAAACTGTAGGAGGTATCATCTAACTAACATTCCCCAAAGCTGAGCTGATCGGGGTCCAACCTGTGACCTCAGTTGGAAGGGTGCTAGTACCATGCCATGGGTACTAACAACGGTTGTGTCAATCTTAAACTAGAAGGAAGAAATCTTGTTAACCCTAAACTAATAGGAAGACTCATGTGATATGTGTCAACCCTAAACTAGCAGGAAGACATCTCAAATCTACGCTGGCTACGTAGTTCTATAACTCAGGGATTTCTACTAAGGGTCAAACCCTATACTAATGGGGGCAATCTAAGTTTGACTGACATGATAACTGACAATGCTCATACGTTTTTGAAACAATTTTGAAAATACTAAGACTAAGTAAACAGCTAAATTTTGGATATTCATAACCCCCAAGACTCAATAACAATACCAACAAGGACACATGAAAGCTTTGAAACCATGGAAGAAAATCATTGTTCACAATTATTCACTTAAGCATTTCATCAAACACATTTGGGTCAAGAGATAAAGCATGGGCATAGTTAAATCATGTGATAATAACATATTTGTAATATAAAAATCATGGGTTTACGATTTAACATGCGAATATCATCCTTCAAACATATCAAGGGCTAATTCCAATGAAAACAATTTGTAAACATGATATAAAAATCGAAATTCATGAAAGTTCATGGATATAACTCATAATAACATGTAAAGATCATAGTTTTAAACTTGAAAACATATTCTTGGACTCTATGGGTAAAAATGACCCATGAATGAACATCACACATACCTTAAATCTTTAGTCTTGAAAGAGAATAAAATTTTCTTAAACATTCTTGTATTGGGAAACACAACTTAGTTTTCTTGAAGAAGGTATTGATTCTTGTTCTTGGGAGATGATCTTGAGAGGAAACCCTAATCTTTTTCTTGGGGATTAAGAGGGTTAATAGCTCCTAAAACACTGATTGATAATGACTAAATATACTTATGAGGTGATTTAAGTCGTGGAGGGTAAGGTTTGGGGTAAGGAAAAGACCAAAATACCCCTCCAAAGTTAAATAAGAATTACTAAAATTTTTAGTTGATGACTTAGTTGATGGCTTACCAACTTTATTCTTCAACCCATAGTTTGATTTGGACCCTTGCTGTTTAAGGATGACGACTTGACTGATAAGTCGTCACTTAGTTGATGGCTTATCACCTCAAGTCTTCAATTTGTAGCTGAGGTTGATTATATTCTTGTCAAGGCTTATGAAATGGTTGATAAGTTGTCACTTAGTTGATGGCTTATAACCTCAAGTCATCACCTTGTTGACAGACAGACATGTTAAGGTAAAATAAACATAATTGTCTACTCTGATATCAGATTAAGGTGAAATCAACTACATTGGAAAAAAGACTCAATGATCGGTAATTTGATATATAGTAGGACACCTGAATTAATATATTCTAGGAGATACATTGATCTAAAGTGGACCCTATCTGGAGAATTTGTCAAAATCCTATCGATAGAAAAGTCCTTAGCTCATCTTTGAATTAGGAGGGTATTATGACCTCGATCAATATACAAGAATATTCCTATATCATATATTTGATAATAACACATATGTATACATAGAATTATTAGGTTTAAGTCTTTATGCATAGGAACAATGATTTGAATTATAGCCCAAAAATATGGGGTATTACAAATTCCCATACTACACTTTTATGTATTGATATCATGCTTTATGGCATTTAGTGTTGGAGGGTTATGAACACCTTATACCTATATGTTTTTAGATATTTTCATTCTCAAGTAACAAGTCAGTCAAACTCATGATTTTATTCTCATATTTAGGATATCATTTTTATAATGAACTCACCAGTTTTACTTTATGTTAAATACATTAGTTTACGTGTTCATGGTTACTTTAGATTTTGCATGCACTTTTAGTTTTTAGAATACCATGTTTGAGCATGTCAGTCATTAGTATATGCACCAGTTCATGATTCCAGTGTCATTTAGGTGGGAGTAGGATTTATCATCGAGCGAACCCAGGGATGGGGCTCACCTTCCAGTAGAGGGTGAGACTTTAGTAGCAGTCCCTGAGTTCTAGAACTTTATAGCCAGTATAGGTTAGAGATGTCTACCTTCCAGTTGAGGGTTAACAAGGTGTTCATCTGTCAGTTGAGGGTGAAACATATCTCATTAAGGCACATACCAGTTGAGGATGACTCATTAGTCCTTTGGGACACCAACTTAGTAGATCCACACAACCAGTGTTAGTACCCGTGGCATAGTACTGACACCCTTCCAACTGGGGTTACAGGTTGGACCACGATTAGCTCAAATTGGGGCATGTCAGTTAGATCATACGTCTTACAGTCTAAGTACAGTATTCAGTATATTCTTAATTCAGGTTTGCTTGACCAAGCATACATATTCTCAGTTATTCAGTTATCAGATTCAGTCTTTTAGTTTATAGATTATTTCAATACTATGCTTATGCTTGGTCTTGCACTCTCAGATATTATAGTTCTTATGTATTCATTATTAGTTATCTCATGTTGTTCTATTAGTCCTTATCTCATATGGATAGTATCTTACAGTTTCAGTCAGTATTTAGTGTATCTCAGATCAAGTTTTCTAGACTAAGCATATAGATTTCAGTTATTCAGTATAAAGATTTCAGTCTTTTAGATTATATATTTATCTCAGAAACATTCATGTTTTCAACTTTACAGCATTCCCAGCTTACAAAATTGTTTTCAGTTCATGAGCTACAAATTTTATTATGACTTATACTTTTCACATATAGCCACGTTTCAAATGTATGTTTCAGCAAATTAAATTATATCCAGGGTTTTAAAGAATGTTTTATAGATTTCCATGATTTAGTGAATGCATCCATATGATTATTATATACCAATGTACTAACCATATATATGTGTTTGTGGCTATATCTTTTATAATGTAGGTACCATATATAGCCCGTACACCAGGGTCAGACAGTTTGCAGCTTTTATCCAATAGGTGATGAGTTCTTCTATTTTAAGAACTCCAGATAGTGTACTATATTTTTTATTTTCCATATGTATTGATTAGTGGTAGTTGGATGTAAGACCCTGTAAGATCCTAACTCATTTCAGCTTACTATTTCATATTAAAGGGGTCCAAGAAACAGAAAATTTCACTAAGTGTTAAGACTTAGTCATTTCCAAAGCTCCTTATACTTCGATGATTCTATTTTTGACCTTCCCGACCTAGGGACATTAATTTCTATGTAGTTTCATGATCGGGGTTGTCGATAGTTCATCTCGGGTGAGTTTTAGATTTTTCAAAAAAAAAAGCAATCCTGTCTCAAGAACAAACCCTAGCCTCTTCAAAATTCAAGCTCAAACTTCAAGAAGTCACCAACAACCTTCATGAATTCTTCAATTAAGGTATGTGTAATGTTTATCCATGGGCCCTTTTAACCCATGGAGTCCAAGAATCCATTTTCAAGTTTAAAGTTATGATTTTTACAAGTTGCTATGAATCATCTACATGAAGCTATTATGAAATTTGATTTCCAATCATGTTTACCACGTGTTTTCATTTGAATTTGTCTGTGACACATTTGAATGATGATTTTCACATGTTTCATCCTTAAACAATAATTTTTATTATTGAAATTATGTTAGTAGCACATGTTTTATCTATCCTCATGCTCAAGTCTATGAATTCCAAGTTTTTGATGAAATGCCAAAGAGAATGATTTCCCTATTGTGGTTTTGAAGCTTTTATATGCCTTTATTGTTATTTTCATTCAGTGCTAGGAATTATGAATACCTGAAACTTAGCTTTTTACTTAGTTTTTCAGAATTTTCATGATGGTTTCAGATAAACCATGAGTCTTGTTATTCAGTTAGTATCATTTCTCAGTTGTTGGCTCAGATAAGCTTAGTTTGTTCAGAAATCGGTGTCTTTCAGTTGGGATTTAGATTTAGCACCATGCGAATACAGGATGGTGGCTTTATCATCATTTAGATGAAGTCGTTAGTAGCAGTCCCTGTATTCAAGAACCACATAGCTAGCATGAGGTATGAGGAGTCATCCATCAGTTTAGGCTTAACTACCTCCCAGGGGTCAACCGCCAGTTTACGCTTGACTCCGCCCATAGATCACCCATCAGTTTAGGATTGATCCTTGGTTTTCAGTAGCTCATTGGATGCATACATCCATTGTTAGTACTATGGCATGGTACTTACACCCTTCAAACTGGGGTCACGGGTTGGACCCCAATCATCTTAGAATGGGGCATGTCAGTTAGATGATACCTCCCACAATATCGATTCAGTATTCAGTACAAAGTATAGTTTCAGGTTTGCTTGACCATAGCATGCAGTTATCAGTTACTTACTTATCAGTGTTTTCAGTATTTTAGTTTATATACCATATCAGAACATGTTTTATGCTTGGTCATGCATTCTCATATTTTATAGTTTTCATGTATTTATACTCAGATATCTCACATTATTCAGTTAGTTATTATTATCTCATGTATATAACCCGTGCATTTCAGCCTAATCTTATCTTGCATACTAGTACATTCAAAGTATTAATTGCATACATTTCTTTGCGCTATGATGTCTTATATCATGGGTTCAGATGCCTAGTTCCTTGATCATGCTTATCTAGATTCGCCTATTAGCAGCCGTGGCGAGTCCTCATATATCAAGGACTGTTTATAATTATTTCAGTACATCAGTATACAATTTTAGTAGTTATTTGGACTTAGTTGGGGACTGTCCCATCAACTCTTTGTTTTTCAATCAGTTTAGAAGCTTTCAAACATTTCAGACAGTCAATTAGATTATCAGTTTTTATTTATTTTCAGAAAGTTGTTTTTAGACTTATGATTCAGAAATTGTTCTCAATATTTTAAACCTTATGGCATTTTTCAGTTAACTTTCTACACATGTTCTTTTGTTATCAGTTTTATTTAGTGCTCACAGCAGGTACCAGGTCGTAGGTTAGCTTGGGATAACTTGTGGCCGTAAGCACCGTTTGGTGTTACAACTAGGGAGTAGTCTCGGGTCATGAAAAAAACCCAAGGTGTTTCAATCTCTATCACTAGGATCATTCATCCCCGAAAAAAGGACAAGGTAGTACAAGCATGATTTACACCCCTAGATACCTCTAGTATTCCCTTTACAAAGACAAAATATAAGGATGTGATCAAGAACACATACCTTCCGCATGAATATCCACAGCAGAATACAAATGCGGATACTTGGACTTTATGTCCTCTTTCGCTTCCCAAGTAGCCTCTTCCACCTTGTGGTTCTGCCATAGAACCTTAATCGAGGTCACATACTTGGTCTGTAACTAATGAACCTGCCAATCCAAGATCTTAATCGGGATCCCTTCATAAGATAGAGAATCGGAGATACCCAATCCTTCCAAAACAACAACCGATAAAGGATAACCTATACACCTCAACATAGAGACATGGAATACTGGATGAATAGAGCTTAAACTAGAAGGTAACTCCAATTCATACGTACCATTCCCTACCTTCCTCAAAACCACATAAGGACCAATATATCGGGGACTGAGCTTCACCTTTTTCCCATACCACATTACTCTCTTCATGGGAGACACCTTTAGGAATACCTTATCCCTAATCTCAAACTCCAAGTCTCCACACCTTACATCTGTATAGGAATTTTGATGACTTTGCGTAACCTTAAGCCTATCTCTAATTACCTTTACCTTGTCCTTATCCTGATAAACCAAATCCGAGCAAACCATATCCACCTCACCAAGCTCAAACCACCTAATAGGAGATATATACCTCCTACCATACATTGCCTCAAAAGGAGCCATGCCTATGTTAGAATGGTCACTATTGTT
Source organism: Capsicum baccatum var. pendulum (assembly GCA_030864225.1). Lineage (NCBI taxonomy): Eukaryota > Viridiplantae > Streptophyta > Magnoliopsida > Solanales > Solanaceae > Capsicum > Capsicum baccatum. The sequence continues at coordinate 198,720,169 of CM061561.1, forward strand.
GTAAGTAAACTCTATAAGTGATAGATGCTCAACCCAATTACCACAATAATCAATCACACATACACAAAGCATATCCTCCCATGTATGAATAGTTTTTCTGCTTGTCCATCCGTCTGTGGGTGAAAAGAAGTTCTCAAACTAACCTTAGTTCCCCAATCCTTTCTGAAATAACTGCCAAAAGTGACATAAAAACTGCATACCATGATCAAAGATAATCAAAACAAGTACCCCATGTAGCTTTACAATCTCATGAAGATACGACCTCGCAAAATCCTCAGTCGAAAAGTTAGTCCTCACTGGCAGAAAGTGAGACAAACTTGTCATCCTATCCACAATGACCCAAACTAAATCAAATTAGTTCTAAGATCGAGGAAGACCGGTAATGAAATCTATAATGACCATCTCCCATTTCCATTTAGGTAAATCAATTTCTTGATACAACCCTTCAGGCCTCGTGTACTCAACTTTTACTTGTTAACACACTATATATTTGGCCACAAAATCAACCACATCCCTCTTCATACCATTCCACTAATACATCTCCTTGAGATTATGATACATTTTTATCAAACTGTGATGAATAACAAAGCAAGATTCATACACCTCAGCCAATATCCTCTCATGCAAACCATTAACGTCGGAAACATATAACCTATAGTAGTTCCATAAAGACTCTAACCAACCTATACTAGTTCCATAAAGACTCTAACCAAAATAAAATAATATGTTGTTAGGACATGCCCCCAACCATAGCCAAAACCAATATCCATAAAATAACCAAAGAATGTAAAGACATCCATGATATGAAATAGAGCCTTCTGTATTATGAAAGCTCACCATTTCAATTTAACTGAGATGATCCTAAATCCAATTACTAAGCAAGAGGAGTAAAATGGCCAATTCCTGCATCACATGGGGATAATGTTACCCAAAGATGGGTCTGGAAATGAATGCTAGCAAGTAAGCAGGATAAGCATAAAATAATGCCAACCTTTAAAACTAAGTAAACCAACCATATGCATTCACAACCATACATATATATATATATGTATGTATATATATAAATAATTATACTCGGAAAAAGAACCAGATTTACTATGCCTTTAAAACCATTAACCTGGGTATGTATAACTTAACCATTCTAGAACCACCCATGGGCTATATGGGTCTAGTGTTACCTCCTGAACGGGACTTGATGCGTGTAGCAGTATGAATCATTGATACCATATAAGTAGGGGATTTTTGAGAACCCTTTACTCTTCATGATACATATGTTTTAGTGTACTTAGGGGATTTATATGTACCTCATAAGTATCATATATTGCCATCATAACCAATCCTCATATCGGCAAATATGAGTTTCTAGTGTTCATCCATTGGACTCACACCTTTCTAGTTATCTATCACACACCACCATTATTTCCCAATTAAAAACCATTACCACATAACCAAACAACAATTCCATTTATTATTAACCAAGGCAATAAGAAGTGGTATTGCCTTACCAACTATAGCTTGTAAGCAATGTCCTTAGCTATCCTTTTTAAGTAAAGGGATTCTCATGTACCCATAGAATATAGTATTAAGTTGACTTGGGGAAATCCTATGTACCCCACATGATGTTAAATATTAAGTGTACTTGGATTATTCCCTTGTAGCCCACAAGGATGTTTAATTAAACCATAACCATTACCACCAAGACCTTACCATTTAACCACCCAAAAATAATTAAACCATTTTCTATTACCAAGTTATACCATGCAATATTTCAATGAAAGTCCAACAATTTAACCAAAAGATTCTCATAGGCATTTTATCAAACATATTGGGGGCATAGTGTTTCCAATGCCAAAACCAAGTACCAATTAACCAATCCCATGCAACCAAACATTCAAACCACTATTAAAATATAAAAAACATAATTAAAAGACATAGGAAAACCATAACAAACCATCATAACCAAAACCCCTAATCATATATTTGAAAACCCAAAACATATAACAACCATGTCATGAAAAAAATTCATAAAACATGCCTTTAGTTGGAACTAACAATGAGAGAGAAGTAAATTGCTTTAGATTAAGAAGATGATGGAGAGAAATCACCCTTTTAAGCCCCCAAATTAATCTAATTTATGAAACCCTAGTCTTTCTTGACCCAAGGGCCTTTGAGAGAAATTAACAGAGTTTCTTAAGTTTTTAAGAGTAGAATAATTGGGTAAATAATGTCCCAAAAGAGTTATAAATCATGGGGACTTATGAGGTTAAGAGTGGAAATATCCAAATTACCCCCAACTTAAACTGCTTAAAAAATCTCGAAGGATGGTACGACCACCCCAACCATACCCTAAGGTATGAGTGGTACCCTTACTTGTACCTTAGCCACCATATTAGACCCCCAAAACCATCCAACATACAGCCTCCTAAGCCAAATTGTATCCAACTATACGACTAGTACCTATCAAAATTGTACCCTAGGCAGAATGTGATCAAAGACACACTAATTACCATATGAGTTAGAACCATATGACTCATACCCTAACACACGAGTAGTGTGTTGTCCACTTGTATCTTTGACAAAAACCTATCACCACTGCACTGATCATCATATGACCATGACCCCTCCAAACCATACCATATCATATGAGTGGCACCCCAAGTCTATGATGTATAATGAGTCCAAAACCTAGGAAATTTCTAAGGAGTAAAACCCAGGGTGTTTTAGGTTTTCTTCAGTGATGAGAGGTCGGCATGTATCTATGTTCGTGAGATAGTTCATCTCCATGGTATACCAGTGTCTATTATTTTGGATAGAGGTTCAATTTTCACTTCTCATTACTAGAAGACATTTTATTGGGAGTTAGGTACCCAAATTAATCATAGAACTAATTTTTACCTCTAGACCGATGGTCAGTTAGAGTGGACTATTTAGGTTTTGAAGGATATGCTCTACACTTGTGTTTTTGATTTTGGAGATTAATAGGAGAAAAATTTATCCTTTGTCGAGTTTGCATATAATAATAGCTACTATTTTAGTATTGATATGGCACATTTAATTATTGTATATTATAGGTATTATCTCTCTCTGGTTGGTTGGTTTGAGGTTTTGAGGTTAGACCTTAAGGTACTGACTTTCTTTGTGAGTTTTTTTTATAGATATTGGGTCATTCATGATAGACTTTGAGCATCTTAGAGTAGGCCGAAGTGTTATGAGGATCGTAGACTTTGTGACTAGAGAATTAGTGATGGTAATTAAGTTTTCCTTTGTGTATAGCCTATGAAGGGCATGATGAAATTTCAAAAGAAAAGCAAGCTTAGCCCTTTGTATATCGGGCCATTTAAGATTCTTTAGACATTTAAGGATGTAGATTGCGAGTTACTGTTACCCTCTAAAATTTTTATCTATTCATTTAGTTATTTATGTATCCATGCTACGGTGTTATATTTTGGATGAGTCCTATGTCATTCATTAGGACACAATGCAGTTAGATGAGAGGTTGTTCTTTGTTGAGGAGATAGTTTCCATTTTTAGCCTAGTGTGTTAGTTGGTTGCATTCTAGAGATATTTTGATAGTTAAGGTCCATAGAAAACACCATTCTATAGATGAGGCTACTTGGGAGGTTGAGTTTGACATACATAGTAGTTATGCCCAGCTTTTCCCTAATTCAGGTATTTCCCTTGTCTTTAGTTCGAGGACAAACTAGGTTCTTAGTGGTAGATATTGTAAGGACTTGATTTTGTGAATTTACCTTTTATATGTTTTGACCATTTTACCCCACCCGGTAGTTGTTATACATTGTTTCTAGGGTGTGGGAATGGCTGGTGCAATTCTCGATGTGATCTAAAATAATTTGTGTGAGTTTTGGTATTTAGGGGTTGGAAAGGCCTTATTATTGACTTTGATCAATATTCATTGTTTTGTGCATCTGATGGCAAAACGGACTATGCCAGCAGATTCAGAATGTCAAATTTGGGTTGGTAGCATGGTTGGTTTGGTTTTCTGGCTTTTGGATCTCATTTTAACTATTGGTTTGGAAATTGGTGAAATTGGATCTTGGGTATAAATTTTATGGAAATAATATCTTTCCAAAAATTTGATGTCTCCATTGGCCCAAAACATCAAATACAGTCTAGTAGCATATTTCAATTCCCTTCATTGGATTCTGAATGAATCTCAAGGGGTGGATCATCAACCTTGTAACTTTACAAAGTTGTTGATCTAACTGAATGATGGTGTTGCCCCTTTAATGGTCGAGGAACCGCTAAAGTAGTAGCCTCTTTAACAGAAAATTCACCATTTTAATGGTACCTCATTGACAGTCAAATACCACTAAAGTGGAAGTTTGACCACTTTATCAGTCTCAACTTTAGCGATAAGGGATCGCTTTAGCGGCCCAATGTAATTGGGCTGGATGATGTCATCCAAAGCTACACCTCCAAACAAGGCTAAATAGGTTGATACAAAATATAGTAATCCAACTAGGATGGGTTCGTTCCAACAAGAAATAGGCTAGATATATCTCTCGAATTTGCTAAAGTCACCAAGCTGTGCAAAAAAGTAAATGGGGGAGTTGTTGGAATAGTGAAAAGTAACAAGATTTGGATGCTTTTGGTTGTAACAAATCTAAGACAGACACTAGGCTTGTGTTGATGTCTTTCATGTAGAATCTAACAAGTTATGTATCACCAACTGTTTTGTGGACTCATTGGCAAATCTCACTCTTTACCTTGTGAGTCTCAAAGTTTCATGTTACCAGACCTTTCCCTGGATCTTAGATTAACAATTACCTTTTGGGTCTCAAGTTAATTAGATAAGAAGGCAGGAATTATTAGATATAAAGGGGTCTCAAATTACTGTTGTGATGTCTTTTCTCAATCTCTACCTCTTTTTTGAAGAAAATAGTGAATACAGGCGGTTCTTAATGTTGGCCACCGCTAAGAAATCAATTGAACTAAATACAATCACAATACATGCAAGAATCTTTATCTAGAACAACTTGGCACTTTCTTTACTTCGTTAATCCACCAGGGCTCCCACAACCTAGCTAAGGAAATTAGTTGCTCATAGTTGCAAGAAAATTCATTGAATTCATAGACAAAAACATAGAAATAGTCTCATAGTCTAAACTAGCATCAACTTTAAAAAAACATCAAAAGGGTATTTATAAATTACATGAAAACCTTAGAAATCAAATCCTAAACAAAAGAGAAAATCTTAAGTAAATGTACATAATAATGACTAAAAGCATCACAGGAGTGTATATAGGTTACATGAAAATCCTAGGAAATCAATCCATAACTATTCGGAAAATATGAGTCGGCAATCACTTACGGACCCATCAACGGGCCATAGGTGGTACCTATGGCTAGTAGGTGTGTGGTCTTAGGTAGTGCCCCAAAAATCTCTCTAGATTTTAATTTCTGATACCTACGCCACTACATACGTCCCTTAGGTGGTACCTACAGGATGTAGGTGCCTAGGTAGGTAGCAATTTCTTTTCATTCTGTTTTTTTATTAGATTCCAACACATAGTTTCCTATAAAATCACTCCAAAAACACATCAAATCCAACAAAATAGCCTTAAGTACATGCATATTCTCCAATTTAAAGCATGTCCTTAGGTAATAAAAACATAATAAAATATATAACTATGCTTAATCAAGAGAAACCTAAGATACCTATGGAATTTAATCATTAAATTTATTTCAAAACACATCACCCTCTCTAAGTTCAACACTTTAAAACCAACTTTGCGTATCTGTGAAGCACAACAATGTGACACAAAGGAATCAAGCTATGACATTACATTAGAAGAAGACAATCATCCATATGACAAGTTACACTACCCAAACAAGTAAGTATCTACCAGAAGAGTGATGTGGCAGACTTTGTAGCTTGTTGCTTATGTTGTCAGTAAGTAAAGGTAGAGTATCAACATTCAGGTAATTTGATCCATAGATTTTCCATTCCTGAGTAGAAGTGGGAGTGGATTACCATGGACTTTGTTAGTGTCTTACCTCGTACTTCTCATCGTTTTGATGGTATTTGGTTTATCATTGATTGGTTGACCAAGTTAGCATATTTTATTCCTATTCAGATGTTCTTTAGTGCTGATAGGTTAGCCTATATTTATATACGTGAGATAGTTTGTTTGCATGAGGTACCTATATCTATTATATTAGACCAATATTTTATGTTCATTTCCATCTTTTGGAGAGCTTTTAAGAAAGAGTTGGGTACTCAAGTAGATTTGAGTATGGCCTTTTATTTGTAGACTAATGGATAGTTCGAGCAGACTATTCAGGTTCTTGAGGATATGCTTTGAGCCTATGTTATAGATTTTATAGTCTAATGGGAGGAGTAGTTAGCCTTGACAGATTTTGATTATAATAACAGTTGTAATTTGAGCATTGAGATAATGTCTTTTGAGCTTTATATGGTAGGAGATTTAATTCTTTGATTGGGTGGTTTGAGACTTTTGAAGTTCGACCTTGTGGTATTTATTTACTTCAAGAGTCATTGGATAGAGCCAGGGTAATTCAAGATAGGTTGAGAGCATCTCAGAGTAGGCATAAGACCATTGCAGATCGTAGGCTTTGTGCCTTGAGATTTGGGGTTGGTGATCGAGTATTTATTTATGTATAGCTCATGAAGGGTGTTATAAGGTTCGGGAGGAATGGAAATATCAGCCCTAGATATATTGGACCTTTTGAAATTCTTCGCACGATTAGTGAGGTGGATTATGAGTTAGCTTTACTCCCAGATTTTGCTGTTGTCCATCCAGTTTTCCATGTTATTGTGTTGTGGAGATACATTCCTAATCTATCTCATGTTCTTTGACGGGACTCAGTCTATTTGGATGAGTGGTTGACCTTCGTGGAGAAGATGATGCTTATTTTGGCTAGTAATGTCAAGCGGTTGCGTACTAGGGAGATTCCTGTAGTGAAGGTTCCACTCTGTTTGACTTCAGGTACATCCTAATCCTTAACTTTCATGAATGAAAGTTCCTTTAGTAGTGGATATTATAATAACCCTTCATGTCATTTTCTATATTTCTATTTATTTTCACTGTTAGAGCATTCCTATAGCTGTCATAAGTTATTTATGACTTGATGGAACTAAAAGTTTGATTACCAAGCAGTTTGTTTGGTTTTTAGAGACAATTCCCTATTTGAAGTCTTTGTTGGTTCCAAATAACCACCAGGCAAAAGCTTTATTGAAACGACCTTGAATGCAAACTTTTACTATTCTAGCATCTTTGAAATATTGATTTTAGGCTAGATGGACTCTTGATTTGGGTCCCAAGGCATCCAGGATCATTTCAATCTATTGGTTGAAAACTTAAGAAATTTGAAATTGGGTGTGTGACCCACATTTCATCAAAACAACCTCAGATGGAAAATTCAAAACAACCTCAGATGGAAAATTTAACTACTCCATTGAGTTTGAAATATCAAATTCTGTATGGTTACCTTATTCGTTTGCGTATACAAGATTCTGAATAAATCCTGAGGGCTTGTCGGAGAGTTGGAAAATCTCAGTTGTATTTGGGGCACCCCCAATCGCCGGTCTTTGATCCCGATCATCATTTGGCATCCCATAAAGTTGCGGCACTCTCAGTCACAAATGTGACTTCTTTGGCAGTTGGCCAAAACCATAATTGCGGATGTATATGTCGAGATCGTGACTAATAAGTCTAATGCCCTGTATTATAATAGTGACTCCCGAGGACCTGGTAAGGGTATAAATACCCCATTTTAGCCCTATTTTGCGTATTTTCACCCATTCTCTTGAGAGTAAAACCTTAATTAGTGAGGTAGCTTAAAATTGAAGCTTGTGGGGGATTTGGGAAGCTTGATTAAGACTTATTTCTAAATTATCCTTCAGATTTGGGAAAAGATTCCCTTAGATTCATGGTTGATTTTCTCATTACTTGTTTAAAAACTTCAAAAACTTAGAGGCTTGATTTTAGCCCCAAAAAATCAGCTTGGATTTCACCCCTTTTTAGGATAATAATTCCTTAAATAGAAAAGTGTAATATAGGTATCATTATTCTTATATTGACGAGTACAATGTGATTTTGATAGCTTGGCATCTTGAGGTAGTATTTTAGACGGGAAAAGCAGTGATTTAGCAATCATAAGCTTTTTTCGGCGTTGAGGTAGGCTAGGTTTTACTCCCCACTTTAGATTGAGCTACTTCATAGAATGATTGTGATATTATGTTAGATTTGTGATTATCATGGACTAAATGTCTTCTGGGAGTAATTTTTTATGGAGTATGAAAGAAAATTTTTCCTTCTGTCTCAATGTTCTTTTGACTACTTTTCATTGTCCTTTATCTATTTTTATTCGAAGGAAGTACTACATTTAATATAAGGAACTTGTGAAATATTTTCACCAGTTAAATAATCATTCCCTCTCTTTTTCAAAGTAGTCGTAACTTCCCATATGGAAGTTAATCTTTCTCTTTCTTCAGAAAAGTAATGGGTAGGGTTGGGTCGATCCACATGGGTGACTCGTGACAAAAAATTTAACATCTCCTACTTCGCACGTGATGGATAAGATCCAAACCAGTACGAAATAAACCAGACACCCAATTCATATGAAAAATAGTTCGTGTGGCCTGTGAGCATCAAATGCTTTACCTTTAAGGTTTTACAAGCTACAAGTAGGAACCAAATCACATACAGAATGGATCCACTATTAATATGAGGATATTAATACTCACAATACCCCATCAAATGCTTTACCTTTAAGGTTTTACAATCTACAAGTAGGAACCAAATCACATACAGAAAGGATCCACTATTAATATGAGGATATTAATACTCACAATACCCTAGACATCATTCACTACGTCAATAGTTACTTATTCAATCCCTCATCATTTTAAGAAGGTGAAATTGAGTTCATGATTAACTTTACATACACAATTACACTTGACTCCTATATGGTTAGTGTAATAGTCGGCTTGTGTTGACAAGTTAAAATATTCATTTTAATCGTCTTTCTTTCTTCTCAAATATATCTATTCCAAATAAACTACTTTTCTAGACATGCACTACATTGTTGAATCTCTCATGGCTATTAGTAATATGCTAATGTATCATCAATGATTAAAACTTTAAGAAACAGTGAAATGTCAAAGATTAGTTATATGAAAATTTAAAATAACTTTGAGGGTCTCACACAATAAGGAAATAGGGATTCATTCTCACTAACCCATTGATCGCTAAGCACATGTGGTGCGAAACACGTGCTACAATGTTCTCACCTAATATTGGTGTGGGTGTCTCAATCTTTTTAATAATTCAACATCGTATAGATCTAGATCTAGACATCATAAATGTCTAACCTGCGTTTCTTTCTTCAATAATCCTCAAATACATATTCTTAGAGAAACTCACATCTAGCTTTACAAAATAAGTCATGATATGATGATGGAACTTATCTCTTCACGTTCCTTAATGAAAGAGGTGATTTCTCATTTGAGAGAGCCAATCTCACGACTTATTCAACACACTATATCAATAAAATACATTTTCACATGCATATGAGATTGAACATAAATTCAAGACTCTTATGTTGATAATAATTACAACCAAGTCATCTTACAATGCAGAAACAAAATCATATCCTACATAATCCTAAATCCATAACATGTTTCTCAAACAAGTCTCTAGGGCTGAACTATTATTTCTCATGTAGGAATGTATTGTAAATTTATTTCTCCACCTGCTACTATGTCTCTCACAAAGTTATACTTAATATAAACATGCTTGATCTTGCTGTGATATTTAAGATCCTTAGTAGATGTGATAACCACTTGATTGTCACAATATAAAATCATGGGACCCTTAGAATTCTGTACGATGTTTAAATGCTCAAAGAATCTGTAATACCCATGCCTTTTCTTAGCTCAAAATCATCTCAAAGATGTTAGAACTTGCTTTGAAGTGAGATTCTATTTTTGTACACATGGTATTTTTAAAATTTTTCCTTTCTATCATGTGGGAAATTGATTAAGATTTCCATCGAAACCAATTTCATCAAAATCCAATACCAGGGAAAGAAGTTATGGACTTTTTAAGATGTAGATCGGACTGCCCAGAACCGACGGTCAGGTTGATGAACCGTCGCTAGCTCGATGGACCATCGAAGCCTACTATCGAACTGAGGCAGTGGACCTGCTTTCTGCCCAGGTACGACGGTAGCAGTTAATGGACCGTCGTAGCTTTGACGGGCCACTAGGAGCCACCGTCATACAAAACTAGTAGGACTAGTTTCTACCTAGGTCCAACGGTAGGGACCGACGGACCGTCAGAATCCACCGTCGCACCTTACGTTCAACTTTTTCAGGTCATTTTAACAGGAGTATTTTGGTTTTTTACCACCCTCCTATATATACCAAATTATATCCGATTTCATCCATTGTGTTCATTATAATTTCACAGTAAATATTAGGGTTTTTCTCTAACCTTAATCTCTAAGAACAAAATCCAATATTCTTCAACAACTTAGGGATTTCCAATTCTTCAAGTTCAAGAACATCAAGAACCTTAACCCAGGCATGCGTAGTGTTCATTCATGGACTCATTTCATCCGTGAAGCCCAAGAATCCCTTTTCCAAATTTAAGTTATGGATTTTCTTTATGATTTAATGATTGGACTGCTCTTTTTCATGTTGATGAAATGAGAAATTGAATTCTACTCTATGTTGGGTGATAATTTCTATGTGGGTTTAATTATTCTAGATATAGATTCATGCAATGTTATGAATAAACCCTTGAATGATGAAATTAGATTGAACCATTATGTTTAATTGTTGTACAATGTTGTTTACATGTATCATGTCTACAATATGTTTGATTAAATTACCTAGATAAAAGAGAATGCCCAACTAGTATGATATCACGAAATCCATATGTATGTACAAGTTATGACTAGCACATGTTTGATGAAATGCTTCAATAAATGTATTATGGTGATTATTATGTACTTAAGTAAGTCATGTTGTCAGTTTCCTTTCATCGAGTCCTGGGGATACTTGTACCCAAAACATTTAGCTGTGTGCCTTGAGCCATGTCATGTTTTCACGATACTCTCATTCAAGCTATGAATTCTTAGACTTCTGACAGGCTTATGACTCAGGAAATCTCCATGATCTAATGTACTCAGTCAGTTGTCAGATATCAGTACTATTCTATCAGTCAACAGAATTCAGTAACTCAATCCATGTTTAGCTTAATAAATCATGTTCAGTGTCTATTCAGATAGGAGTAGAAATTAACACCGAGCGAACCCAAAGATGGGAACTCACCTTCTAGCTTAGGGTGTAATTCTTAGAAGCAATCCTTGTGTTCCAGAACTATGTATCCAACATAGGTTGAGACATCTAAACTGTCAATCTAGGGTTGATGAGGTGGCTTAACCTGTCAGTTTAGGGTTCCCACCATTCTCATTTTGAGTAACTACTAGCATAGGGTCCTCACAGCTTTTCCTTACTAGTGGCGCGGTATTGACACCCTTCCAATTGGGGTTATAGATTGGACCCCTACGCAGCCTTAATGGCGCATTAGGGGTATGTCAATTAAATAACTACTTCCCTCAGTCTCAGTAAAAAAACTTAGATAGTTCTTCAGATTTCAGGATTGCCAGATACAGTACGGAACTCAGATAGTTCCATCAGATTCAGGACTATCAGCTACAGTCACTCATGTTATCAGTTATATCTGTTATCATGTATTCACAAAATTAGTATCAGCTATTTTGTCTCATGCATGTATTCTCATGCTCATTATAGTTAGTCAACTATATTAATTAGTGTTTATGCATATAAACCCCTTGCATTTAGCCTACCTCACATACATACCAGTACATTCAATCGTATGACGCATTCGTGCTATGGTGTTTTCATACCATAGGTTTAGAGACACGAGCTCCAGAGCAATAATAGATTTCTATCTCAGCAATCAGAGTTATAAGTGAGTACTCATCCTTCGAGGACATGATTATTTAGCTATTATCTCATTAATTACTTTATTAGTTGGAGTTAGTTAGGGACATGTCCCATCAACTCCTTATTCACTCTGACAGTTTCAGTTATATTTAGAGGCTTTCTAGACTATTATGTTTTAGACTTGAGTACTTTTAGTTTTATTTTGGGTATTCTATTTCCCCACACAGATGTCATATTATTCATCTTATGTTTTGTTTTGAACCTTATGGACTTTCAGTGCATGTTTCCACATTATTATGTTATATTATGCAGTGTATAGGTACAAATATCAGTCATGGGTTTATTTGTGGTCCTTTGGGGTCATGAGCACCATGTATTATTCTGGGCACTAGGCTCGAGGAGTTATAAACTTTGTATCCGAGCCAGGTTCAATATATTCCTAGAAAGTCTGAAAGCCATATCTAGTAGAGTCTTGTACATAAGTGTGTTGCGCGCTACATTTATGTGCAGGAGTCTATGAGATGTTTAGGAATAGTTTCCCTTCTTTCAGTATTCATGTCGTTCCAGTGAGCATAATCTCAAGTCAATCTCTTAGTCTAATCTATTCCTTCTCTTTATTTCAGAATATGCCTCCCGAGAGAAGAAATCAGTCAACCCTTCAGCCTGAAGAACCTTTGGGCGATCATGTTTCTCATGCAGAATTCAGGGCTGCATTTACCACTCTTGGTTAGTCAGTCACTGCACAGAATGAATGACCAGTTGTTGTAACGGCCAACCCAAAGGACAATTCTGAAGCAGCCAGAATTCGGGACTTCACTCGAATGAATTCTCCAACGTTTCTTAGGTCTAAGACAGACGAGGACCCACAGTAATTCCTAGATCGGGTGTAAAAGGTGATAGATATTATAGGGGTGACTACTGTTGAGAGTGCTGAGCTAGTTGCATATCTATTATAGGATGTGGATCATACTTGATTCAAGCAGTGGAAGTTAGAAAGGGCAGATGATGCAGGGCCAGTTGAGTAGGAAGAGTTTTCTTCAGATTTCCTAGATCGATTCTTTCCCCTATATCTTAGAGAAGCTAAGGTGACATAGTGGATCAACCTAGGAAGGGCAATATGACAGTGAAACAGTATTCTTTTAAGTTTACACAATTAGCCATAGATGCCCCTCATGTGGTTGCAGATAGTAGGGCAAGGATAAGTAAGTTCATTTCAAGGGTGAACGATAGCGTGTTAAATAAGTGTAGATCCGCCATTCTAAATAGTGACTTGACCTTAGCCAGACTTATGATCCATGCTCAGTAGATAGAGGAGCAGAAAATTAAGATAAGGGAAAAACAGAACAAGAGAGCAAAGACAGATAGTTTCAACTTTTCTCAGCCAAATTCAGAAGGAGGAAACCGTTCTTATTTTTGTCCTAAGACATCAATTCCAGCTCCTTCTTCAGCCAGTGCTCCATCTCCTAAGTTCAGAGATAGAGCGCCAGGCTCTCAGTCTCAGGGCAATGTTAGCAGTGCCCGCACTTATCCCCTTTGCTAAACTTGTGGTAGGAACCACAAAGGTGTTTCTAGATCTGGTAGTGATGCGTGTTTTACATATGGCAAGCCAGGACATAGAGTTTGAGAGTGTCCTCAGACAGGTTCCCAGCGTCAGCAAAATCATTTTGCAGTTTAGTTCGGTCGCCTAAATCAGTAGGGCGCCACTTCAAGTGCTACTAGTAGGAAACACCCAAATAGACTTTATACTCTCCTGACCCAATAGGATCAGGAAAATTCTCCTGACGTAGTTACTGGTACATTATAGATTTTTTGTATGCATGTTTACGCTTTGCTAGATCTAGGAGCTTCCTTGTCTTTTGTTACTCCTTATATAGAAGTTGATTTTGTAATCAGTCCTGAATTTCATGCAGATCCCTTCTCAATCTCTACCCCAGTGGGTAAAACCATCATAGCCCAGTGGGTATACAGAAACTGCCCGATTATGATATTTCAGAAAGTGACTTCAGCAGACTTAGTCAAATTAGAAATGACTGATTTTGATATCATTCTCGGCATGGATTGGGTTCATTCCTACTATGCCATAGTCGACTGCAAAAATAGAATAGTCTAGTTTCAATTTTTGAATGAGCCCATCTTAAAGTGGAGGGGTAGTACTTTATCTTTCAGAGGTCAGCTTATTTACTACCTTCGGGCAAGGAAATTGATATCTAAGGGATGTATCTATCATCTTGTTCATGTTAAGGATTCCAGGTCCAAGACTCATAGTCTTAATTCAGTCCCAGTTGTAAATGAATATTCAGATGTTTTTCTCGAAGATCTTCCAGGAATTCCTCCCAAAAGGGAAATAGACTTCGGTATGGATCTTCTTCCAGATACTCAGCCTATCTCTCTCCCTCCATACCGAATGTCACCAGCAAAACTCAGAGAATTGAAAGATCAGTTGAAGGATCTCTTAGATAAGGGATTCATCAGACCCAGTGTTTCCTCATGGAGCGCACCAGTTTTATTCGTACGCAAAAAAGATAGTTCTCTATGAATATGAATTGATTGCCGTCAACTTAATAAGGTCATGGTCAAGAACAAGTATCCTCTTCCCAGAATCAATGACTTTTTTGACCAACTTTAGGGTGCCAATTATTTCTCTAAGATAGACCTTAGATCTAGCTATCATCAGCTCTGAGTCAGAGAATGTGACATTCCAAAAATAGATTTCTGTACTTGGTATGGTCATTTCAAATTTCTAGTCATGTCATTTGGTCTTACCAACACCCCAGCTACTTTCATGGACTTGATGAACCGTGTGTTCAAGAAGTACTAGGATATGTTCGTTATAGTCTTCATAGATTATATTTTGGTCTATTCCCGCAGTGAGCGAGATTATGCAGACCATCTCAGAATTGTTCTTCAAACTCTCAGAGATCATCAGTTATTCGCCAAATTTTGTAGTGCAAATTTTGGCTTAGGTCAGTACCATTCCTTGGTAATATCATTTCCGGTGATGGCATTAGAGTAGATCCTTAAAAGACCAAAGTAGTAAGAAACTAGCCTCGCCCTATCTCTCCATCAGATATTAGGAGTTTTTTGAGTTAGCTGGCTATTATAGGTGGTTTGTTGAGGGATTTTCTTCTATTTCATCTCCTATGTCTAGATTGACTCAGAATAAAGTCAAGTTTGAATGGTCAGATCCTTGAGAAAGAGTTTTCAGGAGTTTAAGACTCGACTCACCTCAGCTCCAATTCTAGCATTACCAAATGGTTCAGATGGGTTAGTAGTATATTGTGATGCGTCCAGAGTAGGTTTGGGTTGTGTGCTCATATAGCATGGTAAGGTCATAGCCTACGCCTCCAGACAGCTTAAACCCCATGAGAAGAATTATCCTACTCATGATCTTGAGTTAGTAGCTATAGTATTTTCCTTGAAGATTTTGGAGGAATTATCTCTATAGGGTTCATGTAGATGTCTTCACAGATCATAAGAGCATTCAATATGTCTTTTCTCAGAAAGATCTCAATCTTCGTCAGAGAAGGTGGTTAGAGCTCTTAAAAGATTATGACATGAGTGTCCTTTATCATCCGGGCAAGGACAACATAGTGGTTGACACTCACAGTAGAGTGTCTATGGGTAGTGTTTCTCATATTGAAGATAGTAAGAAGAAGTTAGCTCAGGAAATCCATCAGCTTACCATACTAGGCGTTCTCTTAGTCCATCATAGGGTAGTGTATGTGTTTAGAGTAGTTCAGAATCATCTCTAGTTTCTGAGGTAAAATAAAAGCAAGATAGAGATCCCAGCCTTGTCAAGTTGAAAGAGTCAATTCTAAATTAGAAAATATAGGTTTTATCCTAAGGGGGAGATGGTGTCCTTCATTGTCAGGGTCGTCTATGTGTTCCAGGTGTATATGACTTAAAGAAGAAGATTCTTGAAGAAGTGCATGTGCTACTCTATTCATCTAGGGGCCACGAAGATGTACCACGACTTGTGGGAGATCTATTAGTGGAGTGGGATGAAGAGAGATATTGTAAAGTTTGTGGCTAAGTGCTCTACATGTTAGAAGGTTAAGATAGAGCATCAGAAGCCTAGTGGTCCTATACAGGAGTTCATTATTCCTACTTGGAAGTGGGAAGAAGTGAACATAGACTTCGTGATGGGTTTGCCCCGAATTCGTCATCAGCAAGATTAAGTTTGGGTCATTGTAGATAGGATGACCAAATCAGCCCATTTCCTTCCAGTTCATACCTCTTATTTAGCTGAGGATTACACTAAACTCTACATCAAGGAGTTAGTCAGATTGCACGGTGTTCCACTGTCTATTATCTCAGACAGAGGTACCCAGTTTACCTCTCACTTTTAGAAAGCGTTCCAAAAGGGTCTTGGTACCCAAGTTCATCTTAGTACATCCTTCCATCCTCAGAAATATAGTCAAGCAAAAAAGGAACATTCAAACTCTAGAAGATATGCTAAGAGTGTGTGCAATTGATTTCAAGGGTAGTTAGGATGACCACTTGCCTTTGATTGAGTTTGCATACAACAAAAGTTATCATTTTAGTATTCATATGGCTCTATTCAAATCTCTATATGGTAAGAGATGTAGATCTCTAATTGGTTGGTTCGAAGTTATTGAAGCCTCAGTCATAGGGCCTGACTTGGTGTTCGACGCCTTAGAAAAAGTCCAGTTGATTAGAAAAAGACTCCGGGCTGATTAGAGATGAAAGAAGTCTTATGCAGATATCCGTAGAAAGGATCTTGAGTTTGAGATTAGTGATTATGTCTATCTAAAGATCTCTCCCATAAGGGGAGTGAAGCAGTTCTGGAAGAAGGGAAAACTTAGTCTCTGATATATCAGTCCCTTCAAGATTCTCAGTTGCTTTAGGAAGGTTGCTTATGAGCTCAAATTACCTTCAGATCTAGCCTATTTAGAGCATCGATGTTTAGAACAGCCTCTCTTATGAAGAGATTCCAATCAAAATCTTAGACCATCAAGATTGTAGATTGAGGAACAAAGAAGTCCGTTTTGTTAAAGTTCTTTGGCAAAATCAGTTCATTGAGGGAGCTACTTAGGAAGCAGAAGTAGATATGAAATACCAAGTATCCTCACCTCTTCCCCGCCAACCCAGATTAAGATCAAGGTAACAATACTCTTTAAGCTTACTCAATTTCATGTTCGATATTCATCACAAACTTAATATTCAGTTTCATGCTCATGTTCCCATTATAAACTTGGTATCAAGTACCATTGCATATTCAGTCATGCATACATTAATCAGTTCAATTATATAGATATGCATCAGATATGCATTCTCATTTTGAGAAAACTTAGTTTATCAGAACACTCAGTTATGCACTCATGAATCAGTTACGTATGCATCAGATATGTATGTTCAGTATTATATGTCCAGTTTTTCAGTCATGTCAGTCATGAGATCATGTTCCAGTCATTTATGTTTAGTTCATGCTCAGCTTATTGTTTTCCCTCTCAGTTAGTCTCATTCGAGGATGAATGTTCTCAAAGAGAAGATATTGTAATACCCATGTCTTTTCATAGCTTGAAATCATCTCAAAGATGTTAAAACTTGCTTTGAAATAAGAGTCTATTTTTGTACACATGGTATTTTTAAAATTTTCCCTTTCTATCACGTGGGAAATTGATTAATCTTTCCATCAATACTAATTTCATCAAAATCCGATATCGAGGGAAGAAGTTATGGACTTTTTTGAAAGCAGATCAGACAATTCAGAATCGATGGTCAGGTCAACGGACCGTCGCTAGCTCGATGGACTTTCGGAGCCTACAGTCAAACTGAGGTAGTAGACCTGCTTTCTTTCTAGGTATGATGGTAGCAGTTGATGGACTGTCATAGCTTCGATGGGCCATCGAGAGCCACCATCACACTAAACTAGCGGGACAAGTTTCTACCCAGGTCCGATGGTAGGAACTGATGGACCGTCGGAAGCCACCGTCGCACACTACGTTCAGCTTTTCTAGGTCATTTTTACAGGGGTATTTTGGTCTTTTACCACCTGCCTATATATACCCAATTATATCCGATTTCCTCTATTGTGTTTATTATAATTTCACAACAAATATTTGGGTTTCTCTCTAACCTTAGTCTCTAAGAACAAAATCCAATCTTCTTCAAGAACTAAGGGATTTCCAATTCTTCAAATTCAAGGACATCAAGAACCTTAACCCAGGTATGCATAGTGTTCATTTATGGACTCCTTCCATTCGTGAAGCCCAGGAATCCCTTTTACAACTTCAAGTTATGGATTTTCTTTATGATTTAATGATTGGACTGCTTTTGTTCATGTTGAGAAAATGAAAAATTGAATTCTACTCTATGTTGGGTGATAATTTCTATGTGGGTTTAATTATTCTAGATATAGATTCATGCAACCTTATGACTAAACCCTTGAATGATGAAATTAGATTGAACCATGATGTTAAATTATTGTACAATGTTATTTACATGTATTATGCCTGCAATATGTTTGATTAAAAGCCTAGATGAAGGAAAATGCCCAACTAGTATGATATCATGAAATCCCCATGTATGTACAAGTTATGCCTAGTACATGTTTGATGAAATGCTTCAATAAATGTATTATGGTGATGATTATGTACTCAAGTAAGTCATGTTGTTAGTTTTCTTCCATCGAGTACTGGGGGTACTTATACCTGAAATATTTAGCTCTGTGCCTAAAGCCATGTCATGGTTTCACGATACTCTCATTCAAGCTATGAATTCTTAGACTTCAGATAGTCTTATGACTCAAGAAATCTCCATGATCTCATGTACTCAGTTAGTTGTCAGATATCAGTATTGTTTCGTCAGTCAATGGAATTCAGTAACTCAGTCCATGTTTAGCTTAATAAATCATGTTCAGTGTCTATTCAGATGGGAGTAGAAATTAGTACCGAGCAAACCCAAGGATGGGAACTCACCTGCTAGCTTAGGGTGTGATTTTTAGAAGCAATCCTTGTGTTCCAAAACAACGCAGCTAGCGTAGGTTGAGATATCTAACCTATCAATCTAGGGTTGATGAGGTGGCTTAACCTGTCAGTTTAGGGTTCCCGCCATTCTCATTTTGAGTACCTGCCAACATAGGGTCCTCACATCTTGTCCTTACTAGTGGCGCGGTATTGACACCCTTCCAATTAATGTTACAGATTGGACCCCAACGCAACCTTAATGGCACATTAGGGGCATGTCGGTTAAATAACTACTTCCCACAGTTTCAGTATCAGTCTCAGTAAAAGAACTCAGATAGCTCTTCAGATTTCAGGACTGCCAAATACAGTCAACTCAGATATAGTAGGAACTCAGATAGTTTCATCATATTTAGGATTGTCAGCTACAACCACTCATGTTATTAGTTATATCAGTTATTATGTATTCATGGCATTAGTATCAGTTATTACGTCTCATGCATGTATTCTCACGCTTATGATAGTTAGTTAGCTATATTTATTAGTGTTCATGCATATGAACCCCATGCATTTAGCCTACCTCACATGCATACCAGTATATTCAATCATACTAACGTATTCGCGCTATGCTGTTTTCATATCATAAGTTCAGAGCCACGAGCTCCTGAGCAGCAGTAGATTTTAGTCTCAGCAGTCAGAGTTAGAAGTGAGTCCTCATCCCTTGAGGACATGATTATTTAGCTATTATCTCATTAATTACTTTATTAGTTGGAGTTAGTTGGGGACATGTCCCATCAACTCCTTATTCACTCAGACAGTTTCAGTCATGTTTAGAGGCTTTCTAGACTATTATATTTTAGACTTCAGTACTTTCAGTTTTGTTTTGGGTATTCTATTACCCCACACAGATGTCATATTATTCAGTTTATGTTTAGTTTTGAACTTTATGGTCTTTCAGTGAATGTTTCCGCATTATTATATTATATTATGCAGTGTACAGGTACAGATATTAGTCATGGGTTTGTTTGTGGTCCTTCGGGGTCATGAGCATCGTGTAGCATTTCGGGCACTAGGCTCGACGAATTACAGAATCTCTTCAACAAATGGCTTTTGTATTGCAGATATGTAGGCCACAAATTCAGATTCCATAGTCGGTAGGGTTGTGCAAGTTTATTTCTTACTTTTCCATAAAATTGCACAACCATTTAGTAAGAAGGTATAATCGGAGGTTGATTTTCTATCATATTGGTCACCATCTTAATCAACATTTGTATAACCACTTATGGATAAATTGGATCTACTATAGCATAGTGAATAATCAACAGTTCACTTCAAGTATCCGAATATTCTCTTTACTCTTTCCAATCATCTCTTCTAGCATTGGATGGATACCTGCTAACCGTACCTACGACATACCAAATTTCTGGGCGAGTACACATCATAGCATACATCAAACTCCCAACTGCACTAGAATATGGTACTCAAAACATGTCTTCCTTTTCTTTTTCAGTATTTGGACACATTTAAAGGTTTAAAGTTTCACTCTTTCTATAGAAGTATCCATGGATTTGCAACTATTCATTCAAAAGTATTTCAGAATTTTCTTTATATATGTTTCTTGAGAAAGACTCAAAAATTTTCTGGAATGATCTCTTTGTATTTGAACACCCAATATATAGTCTTCTTCACCCACATCTTTCATGTCAAATGACTTTGAAAGCCATGACTTAACAGTTTTCACATACTCCAAATTATTTTCATCCAATAAAATATCATCCACGTAAAGTGAAAGAATCACAAACATTTCATTGGACTTTTTCACATAAATGCAATGGTCTTCATCAATCAAATGAAACCACTTCCTTACGAAATTTCAGGTACCACTGCCTTGAAGACTGCTTTAGGTCATATATTGATATGTTTAATTTACAAATCTTCATTTTTTGGCCTTTAACAAAAAAACTATAGGTTGTTCCACGTAAATTTTCTCATTTAGTTCTCCATTGAGAAAAGAAGTCTTCATGTCCATTTGGTGTAATTCTAAATCTAAACATGCAACTATAGCCAAAAGTAAGCAAATTGAGGTAAAATTTCACAACTGGTGAAAAATTTTCCACATAATCTATTCCAGCTTCTTAAGTAAAATCTTTTTCCACCAATTGTGCTTTGTGTCTTTCTATTGACACATCTGATTTGTGTTTAAATTTGAGATTCCATTTGTTCACAATACCTTTATGCCCAAAAGGAAGGTCAACTAGATCCCAGACTTTATTGGTCTTCATGGATTCTAATTCTTCTTTTATTGCTTTTATCCATTCATCTTTTCAGGGCCTGACAAAGCTTCAGTCACAGTATTAGGTTCATCCAATTTTGTGGAAAATACCAAGAATACATAATCCTCAATCTCATAAGATCATTTAGGTACACCTTTTTTGGTACTCTTACGTAACTGAAGTTCAGATTCTCAATAGAATTTCGGGATTCACAACTCCCCACTTGGACAAAGAATCACTTCTTGGTATATTGTATTGCCAATCATGTATAACAACATTATTTGATCATTTGAATTCAACATTTTGTAAAGAGTCTCGTTTTCTTTTATTTCACCCCTTTGGGAAAAATTATTTTCCAGGAATGTGACATCTCGTGAATCAATCTCAATAGTATTTCCATCTACCAATTCACCCATGAAAACATACCCTTTGGAGTGTTCTGAGTATCTTATAAAGATACATTTCTTTACTTTTATACTAAATTTTTATAACATACTAAAACGACCTTTAATATATCCAGCACAACCCCAAGGTCGTAGATGATAATGATTTAGAAGGCACTTTATTTAATATATAGGCCGCAGTTAATAATGCATCTCCCTAAAAAAAGATTGGTAAATTTTCCTACGCTATCATGGACCTCATAATATCCAATAATGTTTTATTCCTTCTTTAATCTACACCATTTTGTGGAGGTATTATCATGAACCGAGGCTACCCCCTAGTCACGACAATGGTGCTTATGGTTACGAGTGACCACAAGCTAACCCATGAGCTGATACCTGTTGTGAGCACTGAAACAATAGTAATAAAATAACATATACGAAAGAAAATCTGATAGATACTTTAAATTTGGAATACTGAAATACAAAATACTAAAATGCTTGAAATAACTGGTAAAAACTAAAAGTAGCTGACTGATTGACTAATTATCTGAAAGCCTCTAAACTGACTGAAGAGTTGATGGGACAAGCCCCCAACTAACTCTGACTGACTGAGCATAAGTATTGAAGTAACTAAAATAAATCATGCCCTCGATGGATAAGGACTCACCACCACTGTTGCTGAGTGTTTCTGGGATATCTAAGAGTGGTCGATAAACTATGCGTCTAAACCTATGTTATAAGACAACATAGTGCAAAGAAAAGTATGTAGTTAGTACTTTCAATGTACTAGTATATGAGATAAGGACAGGATGAAATGTATAAGATAACAGGGTAGGAATGCATGAAATGTGTAATATTTGAGAATGCAAGACCAAGTATAAACATAATTCTGATATAATTTGTAAAACTGAATAACTGAAATCTGTATAACTAAATAACTGAGATTTTCTACACTTAGTCAAGAAAACCTGAACTAAAATATATTGAATACTTTATTGAGACTTTGGGAGGTATCATTTAACTGAAATGCCTCAATCTAAGCTAATCAGGGTCCAACCTATAACCCCAATTGGAAGGGTGTCACTATTGTACCACGGGTACTAATGCTAGCTGACGATGAGGAACCACAAGCCTAATATCCCACAGGACCAAGATGTCAAGCCTAAACTGGCGAGTGACCCCTAAAAGGAAGTCAAGCCTAAACTGACGGGTGAACTCTCATATCTTCTTCTGGCTACGTATTCTGGAATACAAGGAATGCTACTAACTAATCTACCTAACTGACAGGAAATCCTCCATCCCTACATTCGCTCAGTGCAAAATCTTACTCCCAACTAAACTAATTCTAGTACAGGGCTGAACTTAATTAAATACAACTGAACATACAACTGGGATTGCTCATTATGGTCTGATGATAACAATTGACTGAATGATAATACTCATGGTTTAACTTATATCATTTCTAAAATACTAAAATTATGTAAAACAACTAAGTACCAGGTGGTGATAACCCACCAGCAATGAATGATTGTAAAATATGATATCTAGCTTGAAATACTATAATATGCAATCACAATTCAAAGACCTAAAACATGGGAATTTCTTGAAAACATATAGTAAACCATAAACTCAACATGGGAATACTTTAAACATGAAGAAACAACATGGATTCATCGCTAAATTCATAAATTGGGGATTCAAAAAGAAATTCAATTGATCATGACATTGGAATTGCAATACTTAAAGCATGAGATGACTCATCTTACTTGAAAACACTTTTAACCGTAACTTGAAATTGAATTAACAAGATATTCATGGATTTATTTCATCAAGAACGTGTGTATAAACTCATAATTTAACACAACAGAGGGTTTTGGGCTCCATGGATAAAAGGAATTCATTGATGAAAATCTCACATACCTCACTAGATCAATTCTTGAAGATTCATTGGGAATTTCTTAAACTTGAATCTTGGGTTCTTTAATTTCTTGTAAAAGAGTTACGGTTTGTTCTTGGGATGAAACATGGTTTTCTTGAAAGGATTTATGAGTAAAGGGGAAAATAATGCTCCTTGGGGACCCCAATTTTGTGTTATGGATGAATTGGGTGAAGGGAATTTACCCAAATACCCTTAAATAACAAGGAAAAAAAGTTGGACGGAAAAGAGAGGGGGCAACATGGGCTCTGGAGTGGCGGACTACTTTGGGAGGCGCTCAACTTACCCCGATGGACTGGAGGGGGCTACGCCTGCCTATCCCGGTGGTGCTTCTATTTTAGTTTTCCAAACACATCCCTACACTCATCTAAAAATTTCAAAATTCATCTGAGACATACTTTGAACAACCCCAACCATGAATTAACTCAAAAATCAATGTTCCGAGGTAGGGAAGGTCAAAATAAAATCATCGAAGTGTAGGGGTATTGAAAATTACTAAGTCCTTAACACTTGGTGAAATTTCTAAGAATTGGACCCCCTTCTATATGAAATCGTGAGCTGAATTAAACTAGGATCTTATGGGGTATTACAATATCTCTCCCATAGGAAGATTCATCCTCGAATAAGACTGGTTATACTGATACTACAGAGAAAACTAAGATCATATACAGAACATGTACAACTGGAAACATGATTACATAATTGAGTCTGAAACATGATACATAAGATGATACGATTTCGTGAATGTATGAAATGACATGCGGATGGATACATAGTTGAAACAGGGAATTGAAAAGATTCAATCTGAGAAAGATCATTACCTTAAGCTAAATCTGAGTTCGTAGAAAAAATGTGAGGGTTTCTGCTTCCTAAGTTGCTCCCTCAATATATTGATTCCGCCAAAGAACTTTAACTAACAAAACTTATTTATTCCTTAGTCTATGGATCTGACGATCAAGGATCTCAATTGGGACTACTTCATAGGAAAGGCTATCCTTAACATCCACATCATCTAAAGAATCAACTATAGCTGAATCACCAACACAATTCTTTAGCAAGGAAGCATGAAATATTGGATATACTAATGCCAAATCTTCAGGCAACTCTAACTTATAAGCTACCTTCCTAAATCGACTCAAGATTCTATATGAGCCAACATAACGGGGACTAAGTTTCCCCTTCTTTCCAAATCTCTTCACTCACTTCATATGAGAAATATTCAAATAGACCAAATCACTATAAACTCAAGATCCCTTCTTCTCACATCTGCATAAGATTTCTGATGGCTTTGGGCTATCTTCAACCTCTCCCGAATCAATTGAATTTTCTCCATCGCATCAAACACTGAGTCTGGTCCTATCAAACCAGCTTTACCTGCCTCAAACCAACTAATAGGAGATCTACTTCTCCTTCCACAGAGAGCCTCAAATGGAGCCATCTAAATACTAAATGGTAATTATTCTTATAGGCAAACTCAATCAAATGTAAGTGGTCATCCTAACTACCTTTAAAGTCAATTACACATTCCCTCAATATGTCCTCTAAGGTTGAATGGTCCTCTCTACCTGACCATCTTTCTGAGAATGAAAAGTTGTACTAAGATGAACTTGGGTACCAAGACCTTTTTTAAAAGCCTTCCAAAAGTGAGATGTCAACTGAGTACCTCTATCTGAGATGATAGATAATAGAATCCCATGCAACTTAACCAACTCCCTAATATAAAGTCTGGCATAATCCTCAGCTGAGTAAAAAGTATGAACTAGGAAGAAATGTGTTGATTTGTTCATTCTATCCACAATGACCCATATTGAATTATGTTGACAACGCGCACGAGAAAACCGTGTTACAAAATTCATGTTCACTACTTCCCACTTCTAAATGGGGATGATGAACTCCTGCAATGTACCACTAGTCCTTTGGTGCTCAACCTTGACCTGCTGATAATTCGGGAACTTATCCATAAACTCTATAATATCCCTCTTCATATCACTCCACCAATAGATTTTCCGCATGTCACGGTACATCTTAGTAGCTCCTAGATGGATAGAGTATCGCGCACCATGCGCTTCTTCAAGTATTTATTTTCTCAAGTCATCAACACATGGAACACATAATATAACCTAACAACAAAGTAAACCATCTCCTCCTTTGGAGAAAACCTCAACCTTCTAATCTCTAACTGTCTTCTTCAACTTAACCAAGCTAGGATCTCTATCTTGCTTTTCTTTCACTTCGGTAACCAAGGAAGATTTCAAACCATTCTAAACGTATATACTACCTTCAATTGAATCAACCAACCGAACACCTAATCTTGCAAGCTCTTGAACCTCACTAACTAACTTCTTCTTATCCTCCTCAACATGAGCAACACTATCCATAGATAATTTGTTAATGGCATCTACCACTACATTTTCCTTGCTCAGATGATACAACATACTTATATCATAATCCGTTAACAATTCAAGCCACCTTCTTTGACGAAGATTTAGATATTTTTTAGTGAACATGAACTGGAAACTCTTATGATCAGTGAACACATCCACATGAACCCCATAAAGATAATGTCTCCAATTTTTAGAAGCAAACACAACAGGCTCCAAATCAAGATCATAGGTAGGATAATTTTTTTCACGGTTCTTAGTCTGCCTATAGGCATAGGCTATAACCTTACCTAACTGTATCAATATATAACCAAGACCAACTCTAGAAGCATTATAAAAAACTACAAATCCATCTGAACCATCTAGCAAAGTCAATACTGGAGTGGAAGTGAGTCGAGTCTTCAACTCCTGAAAACTCTTCTCGTATGAATCTAACCACTGAAACTTGACTTTTTTTTAGTCACTCGAGACATGAGGGATACAATAGAAGAAAACCCTTCTTGATATCTGATGGAGAGATAGGCCTAGGCCAGTTCCCCACTATGTTGATCTTTTGAGGGTCAACTCTAATTCCATCATTGGAAGTAATATGGATAAGAAAAGTTATTAATCTTAGACAAAATTCACACTTACTGAATTTGGAAAACCACTGATGAGTTCTAAGGGTCTGCAACACAATTCTCAGATGGTCTTCATGATCATTCTCAGTACGGGAATAGACAAGGATATCATCAATGAAGACTATGATAAACATGTCCAAGTATTGTTTGAACACCCTGTTCATCAATTCCATAAAATCTATAGGGGCATTTGTTAGTCCAAAAGATATATCTAAAAATTTAAAGTGACCATACCGAGTTGTAAAAACTATCTTTGAACAAGTCATCAATTTTGGGGAGTAGATACTTATTATTGATTGTGACTTTGTTTAACTAATGGTAATCGATGCACATTCTGACAGAACCATCTTTCTTACACACGAACAAGACTGTAGTGCCCCATGGGGAAACACTAGCCTGATGAATCCCTTATCCAAAAGATCTTTCAATTGTTATTTCAACTTCTCAAGTTCAGCTATAGCCATTCTGTAGGGTGGAATAAATATAGGTTGGGTATCTGGAAAAAGATCTACTATGAAGTTAATTTCCCTTTCGAGAGGAACTCCGAGAAGATCTTCAAGAAACATATCTAGAAATTGCCTTACCACTGAAACTGACTGGAGACTTGGAGTATCAGAACTAGAGCCTGTGACTTGAATAAGATGATAAACACACCATTTAGATATTATTTTTCTTCCTCTAAGATATGAAACAAATTGACCCCTAAACACTGAGGTACTAGCCCTCTATTCAATTACTAGTTCATTGGGAAACTAAAACTGAAAAACTTTATTTATGTAATATACTGAGGAATAACATGAGTGGATCTAATCTATGCCAAGAAGGACATCAAAATCAGTCATCTCCAACTCCATAAGATCAACTAAGGTACTTTCTAAAATATTATGACCAGGCGGTTCCTGTATACCTGCCTGGCTACAATAGAGCTACCTAATAGAGTAGTTACTAAGAAGGTTTCGGCTAATATTGTAGGACTAACACTAAAGTTGATGGCTATGTAAGGAGTCACAAAAGAAAGTGAAGCTCTAGGTTCTAATAAAGCATAAACATGGAGAAGAAACACCTATAACATACCCATAACCAGATTAGAAGAATTTTCCTAATCATGCCAAGCCTGGAGTACATACAGTCTATTTTGATGTTGCCTATTGCTGGCACTGGAAGTGGCACCCTATTGAGTCGGGCGGCCCACTGTTGCTACTGAAGAATTTTTTTGACCCTGTTGGTGATTATTTATGCCCCTCTATGCATTTTTTGGACACTCTTGAACCCTGTGGCCTGGCTTGTGACATCTAAAGCATACATCTCTACCAGTTTTACACTCTCCCAGATGATTTCTACCATACCTCTAATAAAGTAGAATAGTACGACCACTATTTACACTGCCCTAGGACTTAGAGCCTGGCACCCTATTCCAACTGTCTTGCTTGAACTTGGGCACTGACACGCTAGCTGAAGATGGAGCTGGGGATGAAAATTTTGGATGAAACTTTGAACGGCTACCACCTTCTAACTTGGGAAAAGTTGAAACTACCTATTCTGGCCCTCTTATTCTCCCCCTCTCTCTTCTTACACTTCTCCTATTTAATCTGCTGAGCATGAACCATAAGACTAGATAAGTTTATCTCCTTAATCAATATGGTAGTCCTACACTCATTGACCACACTATCAACTACACCTAATACAAACTTACTTATTCTATACCTATTATCTATCACCATAGTAGGAGCATACCTCGCCAACTGAGTAAACTTAAATGACTACTCCTTTATACTCATACTACCTTGCTCCAAATTAATAATCCTCTGAACCTTAGCTTTTCTTACTTTTAAAGGAAAGAACCTATCTAAGAAAGTTGTAGCAAACTTCTCTAACTCAATGGGCCCTACCTCCACACCTAGGTCATCCTTCTATTGGTTAAACCAGGTGTGAGGTACATCATGTAATTGATATGCAGCCAACTCTGCACTCTTACTTGAAGTGACACCTATAATATCAGTCACCTTCTGAACCATATCAAAAAACTTTTGTAGATTCTCTTTAGACTTGAATCCCGAAAACAAAGGGGGATTCATCCGAGTGAAATCCTAAATCCTAACCGCAGCTATATTTGTTACTGGATTATCTAGAGCAGTAGCCCGCTGGTTGTTCTGAGAAGCTACTAAATGGGCTAGGTTCATAAAGGCTTCCTTGAACTCAGCGTAAGAGACATGCTCATTCAAGAGATCTTCCTAAATGAGCGGTGGTGCGGGATAATCCTCATTCCTTCTTTCGTTGTTTCTTCTATGAGGCATTATTTGTAAAAGGAATGAAAGATGAATTATAAAGAGAGTTTAAATGGAGTTCATGCTCTTTTGCATGACATGAATACTAAAAGAAGGGAAACTTTCCTAAAAATATTTCATAGCCCCTTGTCCATAAGTGTGGTACGCTTCGCACCCATGCATAAGACTCCACTCAATGCGGCTTTAAAACTTCCTAGGATACTCTGAAACCTATCTCTGATACAAAGTTTTGTCACGACCCGAGGCTATCCCTAGTCGTGAAAATGGTTCTTATGGTCATGAGTAAACACAAGATAACCCATGACTCGGTACCTGCTATGAGAGCTGAACAAAATAGTAATAAAATAACATATGTGAAAAATACTCTGATAGATATTGTAAATGTGGAATACTAAAATGCTTGAAACAATTGATAAAAAATAAAAGTAGTTGACTGATTGTCTAACTGATTGGTCTGGAAACTATGTGTCCAAACCTATGTTATAAGACAACATAACACAAAGAAAAGTATGCAGTCAGTACATTAAATGTACTGGTATATGAGATGAGGACTGGTTGAAATGCATAAAATAACTGGGCAGGAATGTATGAAACATGTAATATTTGAGAATGCAAGACCAAGTGTTACATGATTCTGAAATAAGTTGTAAAACTGGATGAATGAAACCTATATAACTGAATAACTGAGATTCTGTACACTTGGTTAAGCAAACCTAAACTGAAATATACTTAATATTGTACTGAGACCGTGGGAGTTATCATCTAACCAACATGCCCTAATCTGAACTAATTGGGGTCTAACCTATAACCCCAATTGGAAGAGTGCCAATACCGTGCCACAAGTACTAACGTTGGCTGATGATATGGAACCACAAGGCTGATGTCCCAAAGGACCAGGGTGTCAAGCCTAAACTGATGGGTGACCCCTGAGAGAAATTCAAGCCTAAATTGATGGGTGACCCTTCATATACTACACTGGCTACTTAGTTCTATAATATAGGTACAACTACTAACGACTCTACCTAACTGATGGGAAAGCTGCCATCTCTGTATTCACCCGGTGTTAAATCTTACTCCTAACTGAATTGACACTAGTATAGGACTGAACTTAATTAAATATAGCTGAATATACAACTGGGATTGCTCATCATGGTCTGATTATAACAACTGACCAAATGATAATATTTATGGTTTAACTGAAATCATTTCTAAAATACTAAAATCATGTAAAACAACAAGGTATCGGGTGTACATAACCCACCAGCACTGAATGATTATAAAATACGATATCAAGCTTGAAATACTGTAGTATGAAATCACAAATCAAAGACCTAAAACATGGTCATTTCATCAAAACATATAGTAAACCATAAACTCAACATAGGAATACTTTAAACATGAAGAAACAACCTGGTTTCATGGCTAATTTCATAAATTGAGGATTTAACATGAAATTCAATTGATCATGACATAGGAATTGCAACACTTACAGCATGAGATGACTCATCTTACTTGAAAACACTTGTAACCATAACTGAAAATTGAATTAACAAGAGATTCATAGATTTATTTCATCAAGAACATGTATAAAATCATAATTTAACACAAAAGAGGATTTTGGGCTCCATGGGTGAAAGGAATCCAAGGATGAACATCCCACATACCTCACTCTATGGATTCTTGAAGATTCCTAGGAAATTTCTTAAACTTGAAGCTTGGGTTCCTTGATTTATTGTAAAAGAGTTATGGTTTGTTTTTGGGATGAAAGATGGACTTCTTAAGAGGATTTATGAGTAAAAGGGCAAATAATGCTCCTTGGGGACCCCAATTTTGTGTTGTGGATGAATTGGGTGAAGGGAATTTACCCAAATACCCATAACTAACAAGGAACAAAAGTTGGATGGAAAAGCTAGGGGCCGGCATAGGCTCTGGAGCAGCGGACAACCCTGGGCGGCGCCCGTCTTAAAGAGGGGGACTAACCCGGGTGGCTCCTTCCTTACCCCGTCAGAATAGAAGGGGTGGTGCCTACCTATCCTGGTGGTGCTTCTATTTTGATTTTCCAAACATACCCCTACGCTCGTCTAAAAATTCTAAAACTCACCCGAGACATACTTTGAACAACCCCAATCATGAATCAACTCAAAAATCAACGTTCTAAGGTCGGAAAGTTCAAAATAAAATCATCAAAGTTTAGAGATCTTGAAAATGACTAAGTCCTCAACACTTAGTGAAATTTTTAAGTCTTGGACCCCCTTCTACATGAAATCGCGAGTTAAATTGATCTAGGATCTTATGGGGTATTACAGGTGTATAAGGAGTAGTTAATTATTTTATAATGTCTTTTCAATAGACAGTTCCTCAAACTATTTTGACAAATATTCATGACCTCTATCAATTCTTAAAGCCTTTATACTTTCATCTAATTGATTCTCAACTTCATTCATATATCTTTTGAAGTATTTGGGTGCTTCAGATTTATGAGATATCAAATAGACATAACTAAAGCACGTGAAATCATCAATAAATATAATGAAATATAAACATCGGACCTTTCCCTCACATTCATTGGACCACAGATATCAGAATCAATGGGAATTCAGCTCTTTTAGCCTTCCCAAATGGTTTACATGTAATCTTTTCAGCAAGACAATTTTTACCAATTGGCATTTTAATTTTGAAGAAAGAACCTAGATGTCCTTTCTTTCTCAATCTATTCATTCGATCTTGTCCTATGCGACCCAATCTAGCATACCATATAAGTGTATCAACATCATTATTACTAGAATAACATGACATTACACAACGAACAACATAACAGTCATAAGTGTAAGGATTACAATCTAAAATAAAGCAATCATAACGATGTCCAAAGCCATAAAAACGTTATCTAGAGTTATTCTTACACGATTGCGACTAAAATATAAATGAAATCTATTATCTAAAAGAACAGACACATACACTAAGTTTGATTAAATCTCTGGAGCATATAGGGTGTCATGCAACATCAAAGACCAGCCTCCACACTAGTCTACTTTGCAAGTTCAAATCCCTTTGACTTCAAGTCTTGCATTATTTCCTACATAAATCTACCTTGGTCCAGGTGAAACTCGACAGAACTCCACAAATTCTTCTCGATCTCGACTCACATGGTTGGTGTCTTTTGAGTCTACAATTCACATAGGATAAGATTCAGTTAATAAAGCAGTGCTTGAAACATATGTAGCACTTAAAGTTGCATTTATAAATGCTACCTTTTCTGATCAGGACATTCACGAGCAAAATACACCAGAACTTGACAATTGTAGCCCTTTATCTTGCTTTTGTTTCTCTTCTTGAAAAAAAAATTTCCTTCTTGAAATTTGACTTGTTTTTTTTTCCAGAGGGTCCTTCTTCAGTCTCTTTATCCTTCCCATTCTTTTTTAATTTCATCAGATAAATAAGTATTCATTTTTTATATGATGCTTTTTTCAAAATATTCCCTTCAATCATACACATAACAACATATGATCATTTTAGATTACTATATACTAGATTATCCTTAAATAACATGTTCTGCGGTCACTATTAGCATAGTAATATGGATACTTTTTCCTTAAACAGCGCCTCTACTCTGGATACTCCCCTATCACGACTTTCTTTCATCATCGGTTTCCCCTTTAGGATGGCATAGTTCTTAGGGATTTTTCTCCTTTTCCACTTTGCTAATAAACTTCTTAACATTCTATTCTTCGAATAATTCTACTATAAAGTAACTAACATGAAATTATTTTATCATATCATGATTGTTAGAAATTTATGAATTTAGCTATTCATAATCACAAATATAAATACTTGTTCTGGTAAATCTGATAATTTTAGATTTTCCATAGCTGTTTGATGATTCATAGATTTTCCTTAGAAATATACCTATTTTTATTTAAATAATTCAAAAGTTTTTTATGTACAAGAGAGGGTTTTGCTTCAACTCATGAAGACTTGCCATTTATTTGAGTGGATGCTCATCTATTTATAACCTAGAAATGAAAGCGCGTATACTATTTTACTTTACACCTGTCCTAATATAATTCTACAAAAACTACTTTACAAAAAGTAGAAATCAAAAAGTCTTAAAGGCATTTAAGACTAGTAATGATAGGTGCCAAAAAGTCAAGAGTAATAATGGCACTCTAATAATGCTATACATTTTATGTGAACATAAGTTAAGAAAAATTAACTATTTTTCTATATATTGCTTTCTAACTTGTCTCCTTTGTCTTTTATTCCTCTATTATTGATCCGTTGTTATTTTATTCTTGTCGTATCTACTATTTTTTTTATCTTCTTGCTATTGTAGCATCACATCTGGAATAAAGTTGTGTCTTTCACTACATCTGTTGCATATATGGTCATCATATCTTTGGCCAACCTATTTACAGAATTGATCTATAGCTTCTTCTGAAATAATGCCTTTTGTAATAGATCTTGTGACTGGTAATTATTCTGGTTTTAGGATCGTTATGATCCATTTTCTTATCTCTTCTCTGTCATTATCTCTAATATTTTTACAAGTAGAGTAAACTAATAATTGATTTCTGTTATAGTAAATCCAAACTGGCTTTTGATTTATATAATTATTTGCTAACTCAGTCAATATATTGCTAAGTCCAATAACTCTCTTATTTTGGTAGAAGTCCGGTATCTGATTTTTGGTTATCTCTTATTGTTCACATATTTCTTCAGGGATAATATAATCTTATGTCATTCTTATCTTGAGAATAGTAATTGTCTATTTTATTTCATCAAACAATATTTCTGCTGGTGCTGAGTAGAAACGGAAATAGAATAACTATCCCTTCGTAATCCGTTTATAATCCATAAATCTTTTGTGAATATCTGGAATTCCTGTTAACTCTTCTTCAGTAATTGTGTAAACTATAGATAATAGTCCATAATAGTAACATGGAGCAATTAAGTTTGCACTAGTGATAGGCAAAGCAATAAGTTTGTTATAGTTTTGACATTTTTGTGTAAAATATCCTTGGTGTTGTTTTGCTAAATCTTTACTCTGGATAGGTTTTGTATTTAACAATTTTTTTAAAGTATAAATATTATCAATATATGTAGGAGTGATATGGTTATAAGTTTGCTTTTATTGATTGAGTGATTCAAAATATGTGTGTATCTGGGGAGTTATGGATGACTCTGATTTTTGTATATTTGGTGTATATCGTTTTGAGAATATCTGGTTAAGGTTATAATTCTTTTTCTTTGGTCGTTCAGGTTTATTTTGAGTGACTATATTCTTTCCCTTGGATACATCACTTGCTCCTGTAAGTGTAACTGTAATTTCGTTAGTAATTGAGCTTTTAGGTGTTTCTCATCGTCGCCTTCTAGGTCTAATTTTTTAATGTGCTCTTCCTGCACAGTATCTTTGCTAATAGCTTTTTCTTATTTTTTATAGTGCTCAACCTGCACTTTTACATCTGTAACTTCAGTACTTAATGTGATAACTCATTTTTGTAATAACTTCATTTGTTCAAACACTTGTAATATTAAGTCTATTTGGGTATCTTTGACATCAGCTTCTTACATTGGTAAATCAGTTTGAGTAGTTTTGTCTTGATATGTAATCTACAATAACATTCTTCTCAGTCTTGATTACTTCAATCATAAATGTAAAAGTTAATATATTCAATACTAATCTCCGAATTTCCTTCGTCGTAACTGAGTTTTGTATTTTTTGTTGTTAACCACCATCGAACCTGGGCATTATCTGTTCTCACAATAATTTTTTTATATACAGTATATGGTTCAAATGCTAATAAACATTTATATAATGAGCATAATTCCTTTCTATTTATTTTTGTTTCATTAAATGTACCTGAGTAGTATCTACAGTGGTGTTCTAATTTTTCTTCTTCATATCTATATTTAAGTACTCCTCCATAACTATATTCACTTGTGTCTGCTTTTACTATATATGTAAATTTTTTTATTTTCATCTGTGAATTATAATTTTGGTAATTCTTTACAAAGTATTTTTATTTTCTGAACTTATTTTTTATCTTCTTCGTTGTAATTATATTCTACGTCCTTTTTTTAGTTTTTTCTGTAAAGGCTTTAGGTTTTCTGCTAATTTTGGTATATATTCTCTTAATTGGTTTACTAATCCTAAAAATGATTGTAATTTCTTTTTTTGTATCTAATTCTTCTTTTGAATTTATTATTTTTTGTACTATATGTTGTTGCATTTTTACTCCACTTTTATCTATTTGTATTCGTAAAAACTCTATTTGGTTTTTCATTATTTCGGCTTTCTTTTCACTTAAACTTATTCCCGATTTTTCTATTATATCTGTAAATTGTTCTAATAATTTTAAATGTTCCTCTTTAGTTTTTATATATAGTAGTATATCATCTATGTATACTATACAATTAGATAATTGTTTAAAATAACTATCCATAAAGTGTTGGTATCTACCTGGTGCATTTTTATATCCAAATGGTAATACGTTCCATTCATAAAATCCTTGTGGTACCGTAAATGCGATTAATTACTTAGATTCTTCATCTAACTTTAAGTGATAAAATTCTGATTTACAGTCAAATTTACTAAAGTAGTTATATCCCTGTATTTGTCTTATTTTTAATATCTTATTTGGTATTGGATAATTGTATGTCATAGCTTTTGCATTTAAATTTCTATAGTCAATAACCATTCTACTTTTTTCTCTTTTTTTTCCACTATGTTTATTTACTATAAATGCTGGACTATTGTGTTTACTATTATTTTTTTGTATATATTATTTTTCTAATAATTCATCTATATGCATTTTAAATTCTTTTAAATCGTCAAAATTATATGTTGATGGTTTTTGAGTTGTTATTCTATTTTTATCTATTAATTCAATTTTTATAGTAGTTTTATGTTTTTCCCATCCTTTTAATGGATCTTCACTATATAATTGTCTTAATCTTTTCTTTATTATTTCTACCTTATCTATTGAAAATATAGTTATTTCTTTTTTATTTATCAAAAATACAATTAGTTCTACTGTGTCTTCTGTATTTTTTATATTTTCTAACTTTTGTGTAATTTTTTTGCTTTCTTTTATCCAATCAGTTTTCTTTCTTATTTTATTAATAACTCTTTTTCCTCTTACTTTTTGTTTACATGGTGTTGTAAACCACCAATCTATTTTAGTTATTATATGTGGGTATAATTTATCTAAAAATGGCATTCCTAAAAACATATCTTTTGATGTTAGTTCATAATTATAGATTTCTTCTATCGTTATTATTTTATCCCATATCTGTATTTTTAAATTCTTAGTTTTATATGTAATTAAACTTCCTTCATTATTAAATTATTTGACTACTATTGGTGTTTCTAATTTATCCCATTTATTTTCTGGTAAATAGTTGTATCTACATAAGTTTGCTTATGCTCCTGTATCTATCATAGGTGTATAATACCTATTATAATATCCTTCTACTATTATTTTTACAAGTACATATATTTTCATGTCATGTCAAAGTTCTTTTTAGGAATAATTTCTCTTTCTTATAAGTTGTAGATAATTGTGTATGTTTTATATTGCATGATTTTACTTGTTCTAACCATTTTATTCCTAATATTATATCTGTTTTTTGCATTTCTTCTTTTATTTGAAATTCTATTTTTATTTTTCTAACTCCTATTATTATTTCTTTTTTTGTCGTATCCTTAATGTTTATTAGACTCCTTGGTAGATCTGGGCATATATTACTTTTAGATTTTATTTCTTCACTTTTTACTAGATATTTTGCTATATAATTTTCTTCTTGTCCTGTGTTTAAGAGTATTAAATATTCTTTTTCATTTATTGTTCCTGTTATGTAATATTGGTTTAAATTAATATTGAAGTTGTTTCATAACTTGTTCTTTTTTATGAGTTTGATGATTCTGGTTTTTCATGAGCTATTCTTTTTTATATACTTATTCTATCATTTATTATTTCTAAATCTTCTTCTATGTCTATATTTTTTTAACTATAATCATTATTATCAATTGTTTTTATGAATTGTTCAAACGGACTTTCTATTTGTATTTTATTAATATTATTTTTTCCTGTTATTTTATGTTTTGTTGTTAATACATATATATTTTTACATCTTGCTGTAAATATTTTACTTCCTGGGGTTAGTTCTATTCCTGATATTTTTCAATATAATATTTATGATTTATCTATATTTTTATCTATTATTGCTACTGAATAATTCACACTTATTATAAATTTAAATTTTTGGCATATTAAATTTCCTTTAAAGGCAGTTATTATACTTTTATCGGTTTTATGATTCTATCATCTGCTAAATATAATTCTATTGATGTATCTATTCCTTCTTTAAAACATGCTTTTATTAATATCTTGTTGCTCCAAGGTGTACATATTTTATTGGGTCTTTGCTTTTTATGTCATTTATTTCTTTATTAAGTAGTCTTTTTGTTACTAGTGGTATACTAGCTCTTCTTTTTGCATATCTATAGTCTATTACATGTTCTTTTTGGCTTACTACGTAGTGTTCTTCCCTTTTTCTACTAAATATATTTTTTATTGTTGATATTTTAAATATTTTCTCTACATTTAGGTCTAACTCTTTTCCTTTTATTTCGCCAAATATATTATTATCAAATATTATTTTTTTATCTGTTCCTTCTTCATTTAAATATTCTTCCTTTATTATTATTTTTATATCTTCTTCAATTATTTGGTTCATTTTTATATCTTCTTCAGTCATTTGATTCATCTAATTCACTATCTATTTCATTATTTGTTTCATTCTCCAAATTTTCATATATACTATCTTCACTTTCTAATTCATAATATATATAATCTATCTGCATATATTTTGTATTTTCTATTTTTATTTCTTTTTTGGATTTTTTGGTAATTTACAATCTCTAGCTAAATGTCCTAGTTTTCCACAACTATAACAAGTACATTCTTTTATAGATTTCTTTTTCCTATATGGTCTTTTATGTTTATAGCAACAGAAGGAGTTGATTTTGCTATCGAAAGAATCTTCCCCAAGTTTGTTTTGAATCTCTTAAAATCAAAGTGTGATTATAACGAACTAGATGTCTTCTGGGTGTAATTTTTAGATGGAGTATGAAAGAAATTTTTTCTTTCTGTCTCAATGCTCGTTTGATTACTTTTTTTTCGTCCTCTATCGATTTTTCTTCTGAGGAAATACTACGTTTAATATAAGGAACTTGTGATATATTTTCACCAGTTAAATAACTGTTCCCTCTCTTTTTCAAAGTAGTCGTAACTACTCATATGGAAGTTAATCTTATCCTTTCTTCAGAAAAGTAATGGGTCGGGTCGGGTCGATCTACATGGGTGATCCGTGACCCAAAATCTAACAATTTTCCTTTGACTTGAAAGTGCAAAAATAAAAAAGAAAAGACGGTAAAAAAATCTAAAACACATGCAATTATTTAACATAATATCAATATTAATATTATTATGAGTAGTTAGGGCACTCTTACATAATATATATGATCGTTCAATATCACATACATTACTTTTATTCATGCTATATACTTTTACATGCATAAGGTAACGACTAGCTAGTTTATTCTTTTCATGTTACACCATATCACACGTAAGCCTAGGATACAACTTCTAGTGTATCGTACTATAAGCTTTTAATGATATAGCCATGATTTGATAGTGTTCATTAATCAGTTTAAGTTACCACCATCCAAGTGTTCACCATTATTGCTGACGGTTTCATTGGCGAACGTGGTAGTGGCACAACCTTTGTTACAGTTGCTCTGGCAGCCAGCTCCACAGTAGTCACAACTAGTGCCGCACCACCCAAACTTGCTGCAACACAGCTTGTTGGGACACTTACGCTTATGATTTTGTCTACCACATTGTTCTGCATAAGTAGTAGTTAGCAACAAGGCCAAAATCACAAAGACAAGAGCTAATGAAAATCTCATCCTTTTTGTTATTACTTTTTTCTCTCTATGGAATATAGGGTAATTGCTTATAGATGACATTGGAATGAAAGAAGATTTATACTCTTATTTATAGGGTGTGATCATGCCTACTAATGAAAGTTTATTACTCGAGATTTTCCACCTTGATGATTCACTATTAGCTAGACTTTTAGTTTAATACTATTAATTGTGGGTTGATGCATGACTTGAATACTCTTATATATGACCTCGGAATCAAAATAATCCAAGTTATAAATAAAGTGATCAAAATAGGTCACATATTTAATAAGTTACAAAAATAGGTTAAATATAATAAATTATTACGTTTTTCACTTTTTTTGACGGTCAACTAACGGAGTTGACTTTTTGTAAAACGTAATAAACTATTACGTTTTATATTTTTTTTGTAAAGCATAATAACATCTTACGTTTTATCAAAAAAAATTATAAAATGTAATAAATTATTACGTTTTACACAAAAATTGAAATAAAAAAGTCAGTATTTTATCACATCCCCGCTAAAGTCTACTTTTTCTAAAAATTGACACATTGTAATATTTTCTTTCACTTTCCAGATGTGTGCCCTCGCCCCCCCCCCCCCCCCCTCCACACACTTTTTTTTCTCTTTCCTCTTTGTTTTCCCCCACTTACTTACATTTTACACTTCACTGCTAGTCCGAATAATTCATTTTTTCTCTCTGTAATAAATTTTCATGTTTTACACAAAAATTCCAAAAAAAAAAAAAAAAGAGGTATCAATTACCTCGTGAAGTTGGAACTTCCCTTTATTTATTCTATATAAAAAGAAATCACTTCTTCCTTTAATTATTCGACTTTTCTCTAAAAATCCTCAAAATACTAATCGAAAACTACTATGAAACACTAACCGGAGAAAAGTCGGATAATTAAGGGTAGAAGTGGTTATTTTTTGATATAGAATAAATATAAGGGAAGTGGCAAGTTAATGAGGTAATTGATACTTCTCTCTTTTCAATTTTTTGAATTTTTATGTAAAACGTAAAAATTTATTACAGAGAGAAAAAATGAATTATTCAGACTAGCAGTAAAGTGTAAAATGTAGGGGTGTGCATTGGTCGATTTTATATATTATCGGTTTGATTTATCGATTTTCGATTTTTAAATATGATAAATCAATAACCAAACCAATAAGATATTTTTATCGATTTTCATCGATTTTCGATTTATCGATTTTTAGTCCTTATCTATTCGGTTTTTGGTTTAATCGATAAGAAAATACTCATAACATAGAAATAGTAGTAACTAACATAAAAAAAAATTGAATCTTAGTTGTAACGAAAAATCCTACATGATGTATTTTAATTTACAAGAATCTTCAAGCTAAGTTTGAACTAAATGTTGTAAGGAGAATTTAAGAGTTTGTATAATTGAAATAATAGGTTTGTTAATTTATAGAAATTAAAGTGAAATTAATATATATATATATATATATATATTCTTATTGATACCCAATAAGAAAAAAATAAACCGAACCAATAACCCAATAATTTTTTTTATAAAATCAGTAAAAAATCGATAACAATAAATCAATAACATTTGTTAGGGGTGATATAGTAAAATTACGATTGAAGCAGATTTGTCATGAATGTTCTATTTTACATTTTTTTATTAAATATTATTAATTTTTTAATACTTAAATGTCATATAATAATTAATTAGGGATGATATAGTAAAATCACGGAGCAAACAAGAAGGTGAAAAGCTGACATGTCGATGGAGTGGAGTCTGCTTGAGCGGTGCCACTCCCACTTATTATATAGGAGAATAATAATAATAATAATAATAATAATAATAATAATAATAATAATAATAATAATAATAGTCAGAATAATAATAATAATCAGAATAATAATAATAATAATAATAATAATAGTAATAATAATAATAATAATAATAATAATAATAAGTCGTGATAATTTTCCTTTCTTGGCAGGCAATAGCTAACAAATTAAGAAATATATAATAATAATGTGAAGAAAAAAAAGAATTAGCATTTTAAGTGTGTATTACCAATGAATATGATCGAGAACCTTAGGTGTATATTCACTAATAATATTGCTGGATTATTCTACTAATTTCACAAATTAGTTTGTCTGATTTCTTAATTAACAGGGTTAATATTGTTTATAAAAATCTTCCGACTCCTTACTTGGCTATTTTAGTTACCTTAGGTGTATATTCATATAGAATTAAAATTAACAAGAACACATGAAAAATTATCTTATATAATTAATTAAAATAATTAGATATATTCTTATTTTAACCATATATCAGTTTATTTATTGAGGATCGAAACTTGTTCTATTCAAATCGATAATGGGAGTAGGTGTAAAGCAATACAGATTATGGGATAGCAGTAGTGGAGAATTTTGTCTAAATGACTCTAAGTCCTGGAGAATTTAAGTTTTAAGAAATGATGAGGGTGACTTTTTTATTAACTTGTGATACTTTTCCGTTATTGGCAGACCACAGGTGCTTGTCAGTTTAGAAATATGAATTCATAATGTAAAAAAATATATTATTGTTGACCCAGTAGTTGATATATTTGAATCATTAAGAACAACAAAGTAACAACATAAATTACGAAACAGCAAAACTCATATTTTGTAGATTTATTTCAAGTTAAGAATATAGACTTGTATTATTAATTCTGGAGGGGTGAAAATCAGTTTTTCCCAATCAACTTTTCTTTAAAAATCAAACTTTCACATTAACTTTACCCAATAATCATTCTCCTTCTTTTTTCTATTTGCCTTTTTAAAAACTTATTTTATCCTTGCATTGTTGATCTTTATTTTCCTTTGCCTTTTAAAAATCACGATACTCATTTTGGTTTTTAAATATGTGTAGTAAGTTTCTTTTAATAAAATATAAATATTATTTTCTAAACCAAAAGAAGTAAGAACATTTTCTTAGTATATAATTTAATGACATTCTAAATGAAAAGTTTCTTTAAATCAAGAAAATAAATATTATTTTCTAAACCGAAAAAAAAAGCAAGAAACATTTATTTAGTGCGTAATTTAATGATGTTCTAAATGAAATAAATAACAAAGAATACGAAAATTAATTTGTTGATAATAATAATAATCAAAACTATGACATCTATTTATACAAGTGAAATTAACAAATAAAAATTACTTTATAAACATGTTTATTAATATTTAATAAAAATGGAGATATATTTTATAACAAATTCATTTCTGAATTTTGCTTATGTTGTAAATAAATTTTAATTTATTATTTAGTATATTTCCTTCGAGGTAATGATACCGACTGCGTATATCTACCCTATTCAAATCTTACTTTGTAGGAATATATTGATATTTTGTTGTTTTTGTATTTAGATTATTTCCTTAGTGATAGTTGAAAGTCATTTGTCTATATAAACAATAGACAATAAGAAAGAAGCAAAACTTGAATATGTGCTATGTGCATACATATCTATACATATAATTCATCTAAAACAATAAAAAATATTAAAAAATAGCATTAGCTTTGTGGAAGTTCATAAAAAAATTATTCTACTTATAATACTAAAGAATTTAAATAAAAAATATATAAATACTTGTGAAAATAAATAATATATAATATAAGAAGATATTAGATAAGTGGAGGGTTGCAAATATCAAAGATAAAATAGATAATATCAAAGTAAAAGGGAAGAAAATGCTTATTGCTCAAAGTTGTGAGAAAAATTTGATTTTTAATGTAAAGTTGAGGGGGGAAATGATTTTCACCCATTCTGGAGGTTAAAATGAATATGTATGTCCTTAATGCCAAAATTTAATCAGTAACATACAAAGAAAAAACATGGACTCTCTCCTAAACCCTATGCCAATCAACCTTAAATTTTCCTAAACCAGTCATGGGGTACAACCAACCTATGACGGTCGGTGAACCTACCAACCCACCCACCCCCGGGCCCTCACACTCTCATCGCCTCATTATCCCAATTTCCTCCACTAAGATCTTTTACTATTTTTAATTCCCCAATTTCTCCTGCAAAACAAACCACAACCTTGAAGAAGTATGTAACTTTTTTCACCCCTACAATAATCAACACATTAGTACCACCAACATGTATTGGAGAGGATTATATCTCAATCAAGAAAGTGAGTATTATTAATCATGAACCAGTTATCAGACGGACAAAGGAGGAAGTATCACGTGTGAACAAGATGGAAAACTTCCAATATGTTGTTAATAATTTTTTTTGACAGATGGTTGGATCTCGATGATGTACGAAATCAAATACCTATGCATCGTGACATTCAAGGTGAATAAAAAATTGATTTTATGAGAAATAGACACATTCTCAACCCTTCTCCATAGAATCAAGCTCATCTCTCAACCTCACCCTCAAGTTGTAAGGTACATACTTCTCAAAAAAGCTTTAGAAAATTGTGTTCATTTCATGGGAGGTGAACTCGTTGGCTTATAACCAAAATAAGACATCAGCTACAGCTTCGCTACACTAACTATCTAAAAGGTAATGTATTCTATGACATGTGACTCAAACAAATTGAGTTTACGTAGCCTCTCCCGACATCTAACAAGAAACTCATATGCATCCTCCTCAGGTGCATAACAAAACTTAGGAGAACCCAATCTAACGAACCTATGAAACATCTTCTACTCATCAATTGATATCACCATCCTTAGCACAACCTCAATGTGCAGGGACATGGTATCCTGTAACACTAGAGTGTCTTTGAAACCCTGGGGAACCTGGGTTGGCCCTATACCATCAGGTGAATACGATGCATCATCAATCTCAATCTTTGAATCTAAGAATTTCACCATGGCACCCCGTAAATGGCATTGCACCACGAGTCATACCTCTACCTCTACCATGACCACGACCATGCATGACTAAAAAATAGGGTCATGATGACACTTATCGCTGTTAAACCTTGATAAGTAATACAATTACCCAAATTAATAAGAAAAAAGAAAATTATACCACAAATCCTAAAGTGAGACTCCCAGAGTGAAATCAGACCATAGAAGTATACTAGTAGCAGAAGTCTGAATAAATAATAACACCATAAACTACCCAAAAACCTG
The DNA here is from genome assembly GCA_030864225.1 of Capsicum baccatum var. pendulum. NCBI lineage: Eukaryota > Viridiplantae > Streptophyta > Magnoliopsida > Solanales > Solanaceae > Capsicum > Capsicum baccatum. Next base: position 198,764,020 of record CM061561.1, read on the forward strand.
GTGTCACAGTTTAAGAACAATCTAATTATAACACAAAACTGAGAAATACAACTGCATTTAAAAAACTATAAATGCATCTCTAAATACAAAATAAAGACATCAACTAAATAAGAGGAGATCTGAGGTTGATTCTGAAAGCATTGAGCATCTACTACCTCGAAAGTATCAATAACCAATCCACAATCTTAGATGTTGTGCGATGCACTCATCCCTAGATTTGCACCAAAAGGGCACAATAGGGGTGAATACAATTCACTTGTAGTTAGTAGATATCATAGATTAATCGAGCAAAGTACAAAATATGATATATAAATTCATACTATAAGCATGTCACTTGCAAGAATAAAATATTTTGAATGGTAGCTCATACTGTCTCTACTAACAGTTTTAAATATAGCTCATAGACAAATAGATAGGTATGTGAGAGAAATATATAATTTATGTCGTAAGCAACACACAGAATCACAACACAGAAGATGCATAATGTGTGAAATGCAATGATGATAATGATCATGGTGTGATATGATTGATGTTATCACATAACCATCGTATACACCTACCGAGCCTTAAGGTATCCATGTAGGACCTATGGGGATTTGCAACCCATATAATATCTCAATACTCAATTCTAATCTCAATTTCCATATCTCCTCTCCAGGTCCTGGACTACAGTAGAGAGTTTTATAAAATTGTCTTATTTATATCAAAATGGTATTTCCTCAATAGTATATCTTATTAATGTATGTATGATACGAGGATGTAATGCTCACAACTAAATCTATATAAGGATCTCAAATCCACCCAATATATATATATATGTGTGTGTGTGTGCGTGTGTGTCTATGTGTGCGTGTGTGTACATGTATATGTATGTGTGAGCTCAGGATCTACTAAATATGTAAACCATCCATACATAGTAGAAGAAATGTAGCATTAGAATAGATATGTATGAAAGACACCATTAATATCACATTTACCCCAATTTGGGTATTTCTATCATGAAGAAAACAACCAATGCTATACAAGACCAATAATATCGGATAAAGCCCCCAAATGTAAAACACACTGTAAATATCATTTCAAATAACCAACAAAAATAATATAAGCCCCCACATGGGCACATAAAAATAATAATATTATTAAAATACGCTTTCCATGATTAGTTTCTATACCCATAATATATTTTTATATATGTATTAACTATCCATCCCAATCTGAATAAAGTTAAGTCATATCTTACCTCGTGACGTCAAACTTTAAACTCCTCAACGTGGAGATTTTTCCTGTCGAACGACCTCAAAATCAACTAAAATATTCAAATATAGAATCTACACGTTATAAAAATTCAATAATATCCATATTATCTATTTCGGGGTCAGATTCAAAACAGACCCCCGAAATAAATTTGAAAAAAAAAAGATAAAACTAAAATTTTTGTTTATAAAAATTGAAACTATGATTATAGGAAATCATTTGAGAAAAATAAAGTGAAAATGGGTTAAAATGAGGCATAAATTGAAGAAATACCATTTAGGCCTTTCAGGCCAAAAATCCCTTAATTTGAATTGGAATCAAGATTAAAAATGATATTAAATGATATATTCAAAGTAAAATAATTGAAATAGTGATTTTAGAGCTTATCCAAGCTTGAAAATGAAATAAATTGCTAAAAAATCCTTTAGTATGAAGCTCAAATACTCAAAAATGAAAGAAAAATTAAGGCGGATGATTTTTATATCCTCCCAGCTCTGATTGCTAAAGCAATCATTGGTCAAATGACCATTTAAGTATGGGTTAAACGCTTTAGTGGTCCAATGATGTGTCATGGATACAATGCTTAACCTTGGGGAATATGATTGTAGTTAAGGCTATTTTGTTAGATTTGATGTGTTTTGGAGTGATTTTGTAAGAAATAAGGTGTTGGAAGCTAACCAGATGAAAACTGAATGAAAGTCTAAAAATTGACAACCTACCTAGGCACTTACGCTTATAGGTACCACTTAAGAGGCATAGATAATGATAGAGGTATCAGAAACTGAAGTCCAGAGAGACTTTTTTTGAGGCATTACCTACATCCACCAACCTACTGGCTGTAAGGACCACCTACAACCCATAGAAGGTCGCCGACTCACTTTTCCTAGATTGTTTCGAATTGATTTTCAAGGATTTTCATGTAACCTATATATATATTTCTATGATGTTTTTAGTCATTATTATGTACGTTTACTTAAGTTTTTATCTTTTGTTTAGGATTTGATTTCTAGGGTTTTCATGTAATCTATAAATACCCTTTTGACGTTTTTAGAGTTTCTACTTTAGGCATTTTGAGTCATTGGTAGGCCCTTTGGGGGCTAATTTGACACTTAAAACACATCTTTTGATTTCAAGATACTTGTAATTATGGGATCCTCTTTGTTTATTATTTTTGGTTGATTATTCAATTTGAGACTTTGGATTTTATTCTTTCATTATTGTGAGACTACTTCTACGTTTTTGTCTATGAATTTCATGAATTGTCTCGCATCTATGAGCTACTAATTACCTCAGTTAGGGTTGTGGAAGCCCTGGTTGATGAACGAAGTAGAGAAAGTGTCAAGTCATTCTAGATAAAGATTCTTGCATGTATTATGATTGTCTTCAGTTCAATTGATTTCTTAGCTGTGGCCAAATTATGAATCGCCTGTATTCACTACTTTCTTCAAAAGAGAGGTAGATATTGGGAAAAGATATCACAACAGTAATTTGAAATCCCTTTCTATTTATTAATTCCCACCTTCTCATCTAATTAACTTGAGACCCAAAAGGTAATATTTAATTTGGGATCTAGGGTAAGGGTTAGTAACGTGACTTCTGAGACTCACAAGGTAAAGTGTTATATTTTCCAATAAGTCCACAAGACAATTGATGATACATAACCTTTCAGATTTTGCATGCAAAGTATTGAAATAGTTCGACAGTGCACAATAAATCTATGGAGTTAGAAGCTAGGGGGAACACAAGCCTAGTGTTTGTCTTAGATTGATTACAATCAAAAGCATTCAAATCTTGTTACTTTTCTCTATTTTAGCAAATCCTCTATTCATTTTTCTGCACAGCTCGGTGACTTCAGTGAATTTAAGAGATATATCTGGCCTATTCCCTGTAGGATTGATCCCAACCTAGTTTAGTTACTGTATTTTGCATCAACCGATTTAGCCTTATTTGGATTCAACTTTGGGCAACATTAAAATTTTGACGTCATTGTCGGGGAATATGATTGTGAAGTTATTAATTGGATTTGTTGAAGTTTTTAGTTTTTTTTATTTTATTTTTTTATATAGTTGGCTACTCTTCTGGATATGACATATTTACAAAAGAAAGTGTGGAGTGATGATGACTTCTTATTAATTGATCTTTATCCTTTTGATATAATGCATTACTGCAAAAACATGATTGATAAATTGTTGGAGCATAATGAAGCATCCTAGGCACGTTGACACTCCTGGCAAAAGAATAAGATGAGTTCAGTTAAAAGGTTGATAAATTTGAATTTGAGATTCACAAATTACAAGTAGAATTGAATACAAAGATTGATGCATGTAACTGCCTATAGTTTAGTTATGAGTAGTGTGAAGCTGATAAACTTCTTATAAGACAAATTGAGAAGCTAAAATTGGAGGATTCAACACTTAGTTAGACTTTTGTAGATGTTTTCACTATTCAGAAAAGCTCACTAGAGTTATGTAAGGATGTAAAAGATAATACAATTCTTGGGTTAAGACGTATTGGACCTTATTCTAAGCATTTTTACACATTATGTTTGGGTAGTACGATATTAATCAGTCATTTGAGCCCCTAGAAGAGTGCAAGGAAAAGTAAAAAGATGTCTTTATTCTTGAATTGGTTTAGCTAGAATAAAAGAATTATATTCCTCACTTAAGGCCCCAGAATTATAACAGGCCGCATCTATTTCTTGGCTCCTTTATTTTTATACCACCACCCATTGAGAATAATGGAAAATCAGAAAAATAATTAGGGGTGAAATTCGTAAGTTCAAAATGGAAAGGTAAAATTAGAGGCCAACTCTTGGGATACCTTGATGAAGTATGAGTAATCAAGGTACCCATGGGCTTGTTGGTGAAGTCTGAGTAACCAACCAAGCCTCGTCATGGCACGACGTTAAAATAGAAACTGCTTGGGAGGTAATCCAAGGTATTTTTTAATTTGTATACCCATTTATGTTTGTGTGATTGACATCAGATCTGCGCACCTATAGTTCCACAGGTATGTTTCTAACTCTCTTGCTTTGTAGAGGCCCAATGCCTGATTGAGGAGGGGGGACTGCATGTGGGTCTTGATGTTCTCTTGAAGTTTTTATTATCATGTCTCTTTTCCTCGGAGTCCTGTTCCTAGTAGAGTCGGCATGTTTAGGCATATTGTATTTTATTTTGTAAAGTTTTGTGTTTAACTAGGAGAAAAATGAGTATCTAAGGCAGTTGATATAATGTGTTGAAAAGTGATACCCCTTCAAAAAAATATTTTTTAACTGTACAATATGTATATATGTGTGACCATTGTGAATCTCGTTATGGCATTACAATTAGGGAGATAATAATCATAGCTAACAATCGTATGGACCGGATAGACAGTAGCTTGTGATCCAACCATGTGCTACGTGTGTGTGAGATACTACTTTGTTCCCTTTGAGTGTTGAATTCAGAACTTGTCCAATTAGTCTTGCATAGGTTGTAGGATAGTCAATTAGGAAAGGATCATACGCCGTTCTTGAAATAAGTCTACTTTTAGCCTAACTGACCTTCAAAAAGTTAATAAGTATCCCTTTTATTCCTATTTTGAGCCTATATAAATTATTTTTTTTCTACACCTTTCACCTTTCTATATTTATTACAATGAACTTGTTGTAGCCCTGGTCCTCTTTAGACATTGTGCACCTCAAATATGCCAATTTACCTCAGTTGAGAATGACTATCATAAAGGTGTGTAACATGAAGTGGTTATGAAGAAGGTTAAATAAGAGAAAACAAAATAGGGCTGGGTGTGGTAGAAAAAAAAGAAAAAGAAAAGAGAAAGAATAAAAGAAATCATATCTAACTTGAATGTGCAATAAAAGAATAAAAAAGGAGAAATAAGGGTGGAATAAAAGAAAATTGATTGATAAGTGGACCTCCAAAGTAATGTAGTGCCAAGGAGGTTTAGTCACTAAAAATGTCCATATGTACCATACCAACCCTCAAGCCTACATTATAAGCCGAGTAAAGTCCTATAGTGATCCTAACCCAATTATCTGAAGGCTAAGGTAAAGAAAATAACGGCAAGCCTATGGTATTCTATGCACATTAATGAAAACTTCTTTATGAGTGTGAGTGTCTCTTGATTGTCCCTGCATTAACATGCATGATTTCATATGAGTGATTAAGGACTTCTTTGATGTGAGGTTGCATGGGTTGTGTTGCTAGCTGCTGACTTATTTGGGTAGTGTAATTGATACACATGCCTGGTTGTCTGCTTCTAATGTAATGCCATATCTTGATTCCTTTGTGTCACATTGATGTTCTTCACAGATATGCACAGTTGATTTTAAAGTGTTGAACTTGAAGAGGGTGATGTGTTTTCAAATAAATTTGATAATTAAGTGTCATATGTATCTTAGGTTTCTCTTGATTAAGCATCGTCATGCATTTTACTGTGTTTTTGTTGTCTGAGCACATGCAACTTTCTAATAGAGGGTCTGGATGTGTGGGAAGAAGGGGAAAATGAAGATGTGGTGTTTGTTAAAATAGATTTGTACTACTCCCTGACTTTCTTTTTATTTGTGTGATAAGGTTTTGCACAAGATTAACGAAAATATTAATTAAGAGTGTAGTTTGAACGATATATCTTTTATTAATTATTTAATTTTTATTTTTTATTTTTTATGTTCCTTTTAATTTTAATTAGTTTAACACCATGTCCCTCGTATGTATAATGTTTGATTATTTAATATTAAATAATTTTATATTTTGTGGAGATTTTTAATGAAATGTAAAAGTTTAAATCACTTTTCAAAGATTCTTCACACTTCAATATAATAATGTAAACATAAACATATATTTTAGTATAGGCACATATATATTTTACCACCAGAAGTTTCAACTGGTTGATGGATCATCACTTTTGTATTTATCATATAATATCATTTTTCCTTCCTGTTAAAATCTAAGAGAGTCACATCAATTTGAATCATATTTGTGGTACGGTTATTTTTCTCTTTTCTTTTTTCTTTTTTCTAATTTTTACAAAATTATTGATTACCCTTTTAAAAATTTAATACTTTTTAAATTTTTCTTATTCTAACGCTTTTATATTTATTTCTAAATATTTTGAATCTTCTTAAAATCAAATTTAGTTGATTTAGAATTTTTAAACTAATGAAAAAGTATTAATTGTCATTAATTCTAAAGACTTTGTAATGACCCTCACGGTCATTTACATTGTTTTCATCTATTTCGGTGTTTAAAGTTTTTCTATAACTGTCCCAAGTTATTTATGATTTGCTGGGACTGATAGTTTGGTTCCGGGGTGGTTAATTTGAGAATTTATTGATACCAAATATATTATAGAATATTCAATGTAAATTGTCATTTAGTAAAAGTATAATTTAGTACCCTTCTCAAATATTTTTGATATTGATAAAATTCTTTAAGTGGTGATATATTTATATTACTTTATAATAACTTTTATAGTCTATTAATATTTTAAGCAGAGATAGTGAATTTAGAAGTGTTAAAATATTAGTATTATATAATAGAGATTTTATTAGAAATAATTTTTTATTAATTATGATATGTTAAATTATTATATTGATTTTATCTCAAACCTATACAATACCCGAATATATACATAACGGGATTACATTTATTAACAAACATATAACAATATGTATGTATACGTGACATATGTCACATTAGGTGTCCAATTTGCTAAGTGTCGCACATAGATGTTATTAAGGTTAGTGGTTAGGCCACATCAGAGTTATTACTTATCCTTTGATTCCGGTACTTAGCATACATATTCATATATATATATATATATATATATATATATATATAGTTTGTTAATTGTGAAGAGATTTGGGTGCTTCAGAACTTAGGTCAATTTTTAACTTTAAATCCGGCACTTAGCACACACATTCATACATATAGTTTGATAACTGTGAAGAGATTTGGGTGCTTTAGAAATTAGGTCAATTTTAACTTTAGAATATATGTAATTTGTGCTCATTATATATGATTGTTCTTTAAAATTATGACTTTCAAATATTCAGCACTTTTCATATCTTCTCAGAAAAATTATATACTTTGATATTATATTTGATCTCTAAAAGAAATTAAGTTGTTCATCTCGGGTTCTAGTGCCACTATCTGGAGGCTTTGCAGAAAAGCATTTTAGCTTTGGCATCCTAGTAGGCTAGGTTTGCTCTACCTTTAGATTGATTTTATTTATCGAAGTTGTGTACTATTATGCTAGTTTAGGATAAGAACTTGTAGTTGCATACAATTTGATATATATATATATATATATATATATATATATATATATATATATATATATATATATATATATATATATATATAACATGCCTTATTTATTAAAATTAGGATCCCGTTATAGTAAAGTTTGGTATTTTGTTTTTCAATATAATATAGCGTCTATCACTTTAGGACGTGGAAGTAAATTGCAAAACCTTGAATTTGACCCTCTTAAATTAAGACATGCGTACGATAATTTGACATATTTTAGCTTCTATTTAGGTTCAGTATATACTTTATTTCTGTCATTAATTCTGAATTTTGGTACCACGTTGACATTGTTATGGTATGGTATGGATTTTAATATTACAGTTGGGTATGGTTACTATAAGTTTTGGTTTGAGTCTGACATCTGTTTATGGTTGTGGTTCCTCTGATTTTCGGTTTGAGTCCGGCATCTGATTGTGGTTGTGGTTACTTTGGGTTTCGGTTCAAGCCTGACATCTGATTATGAGTTCTATTGTATATTATATATGTGACCTCTTGTTATTACCCACTATGTTCGGTTCGAATTCGGCACGTCTCCTCTTGTTATTATCCATCACAACTGGTTCGAATTAGGTGCCTGGCCTCTCATTACTACTTATTGGATCTGGTTCAAGTTAGGCACACATCCGAATGACTACTATGATTTCTTGGGATCAGTTCATTACTTCATGTGTGTCCCACCGACTTATAGGGATAAAGTTGGGTTAATTGTCTTCTTCAGTATGCCTAGCGGACTTATGGGGGGTCAGTTAGGTTATGTTTGATTTGTCTATTATTACTGCATTATAATGTTCTTTATCGCTTATATTTATTCCTTTACAGCATTTGCATAACTTGGTAGTTGTTCATCTTTCCATTCTTATGTACCGATGACTCAAATTATGCCTCCACATTATAGTTATACCATTTTTGTATTGAGCTTAGTCGGTCGATGATCCCTACTGAGTACCCATTTCTTTGGTACTCATACTATATTTCTGCATCTTGTTCCTAATTCAGATCCGAGTAGTATCATCTGATATTGATGTGATTACTACCTTTCAGTATTGATTTGGAACAGGGTGAGCTTATTATCTTCCGAGGCTGATCCCCCTCTATCTACTTCAGTTTAGTTTTTTGTACTCAAGACTGCTTGCATATATTGGGTATATTTTGAATTTTGTTTAGTACTCTAGGTATATTTTAGTAGTGGCTCTAGTACCAACCTTATCAGGTGTTGGAAGGGATTCATTTCTGTATCTGGTTCTTTTTCATTCTCTCATTTTAATACATGGTATATGTTTCATTTCTTTTTATCGCTTGTTATTAATATTGCTATCATTATACGCGATCTTTTTTGATTTATGCCTGTTAACCCATTACCTATTATTCTGGGCTATGACTTGGCTTGCCTACTAGGGTAATAAGGTAGGCACCATCATAACTCAAGAAATTAGGTCGTGACAGCTTGGTATCAGAGCTTAGGTTTCACTGGTATTGTTGGTACTGGAGCTGATGTTTAGTAGAGTCCCACGGATCAGTGCAGAGATGTCTGTATCCTATCTTTGGAAGGCTACGTAGCATTTTTGGGAAATAATCTCATTTTCTTGATTCATTTTTTATGCATTAGGTCTAAGTTGTTTTTTTAATCTTTATTGGTTCACTCTTTACATAGATGACTAGGATGAAAGGAGTGAGAGCCTGGGCCTGGGACCCTGGGTCTACTGCTAAAGTTTCGGTTAGGGGTCGAGGTTGACCTAGAGGTTAGGGGTTAGCCTCATTTTAGTAGTTCCCGTGCTCAGAGTAACAGTCATCCACAGAGGGGTGTTTAGTTAGGATCGTCGAGTTGGGGTGATCATTTTGTATCCACCAGACTTTTTAGTTAGAGTAGGGTGCTTGGTGCATATTATGACTATAGGGTTATTGGTCACTTCGTCCGTGAGTGTCCATAGTGCAGGATGATCGAGTCTTCAGTTTCAATGGAACAACTAATTAGATCTGTGCCACCATTAGGTAGGGGTGGTGTGCAGGATCGTGGGGATGGTCCCCGGGGTTCTAGAGGTGGTCCGTAGAAAGGTAGGATAGGTAGTTCGTAGGGAGGTATCTTATCATATTTTAGCGTCTAATTTACCCTTGTTGTCATATTTTGGGGCCAAATTTACCCCTTACATTGAAAATTTAGCTTAATATACCACTTGTCATACTTTGGGGTCAAATTTACTCTCGATGTCGTACTTTAGGGTTAAATTTGCCCTTATTGTTAAGAAAGTTTTCACATGTTCCTTTTTTTTAATAGAAAAACTCAAATTAATATTAAATGCCTCTTTTTTAAATCTAAAACACATCCTAATCTGAACCATCTGATCTGACTCGAGCCACAAAAAGACATAAATAAATATACCCCGCTCAGTTCTTTTGATCAAATTTTTTGAACTAGATTAAGCCACTGAATATTTATCAGTGCATAACTCATGAAAAATAAATTGCAATAGTGTAAACAGCTACAAATATACACATCCCTAAGTTCATGGATCTGTATCAATGCAAAGCTAATGAAAAATGGCACTTAGCGATCAAATGCAATAGATTCGGCGCATTGTATATCTCTCTAGATGATTGAGTTAAGAGATCTCCTTATGTATCAATCGTGGCATCTCTTCATTCTTATATCTTTATATACAATTTAGATTTACATGAATTTTTTATCATCTCATTTGCTCAGAAAACTTATCCACTGGTTCTAGAATCTAGATGCACATATAATTGCATACAAGTTTTGAAATTTGAACAAAATTAAAATAGGAACAAAGTTTGTAATAGACATTTTCTTTAGTTCCATGCTTCTGCTCTATCCTATTTCATTTTATTTTTTGTTCATTTGTAAAAAACTACCAATTGTGCACGTTGAAACAGAGGTATATTTGTTCATCGGAAAATTTTAACCAACAGAACTGAGGGAGAGGTATATTTGTTTATATATTTTTTGTGAGCTAGATTAGGCACGTTAGACTAGGGCGTGTTTTATTTTTGAAAAATGGGTCATTTAACATTGATTTAGGCTTTTCTGTTAAAGGAATGATACAAGTTAAAAGTTTCTTAACAAGGGTAAATTTGACCCCAAATTATGACATTGAGGGAATATTTAACCCCAAAGTATGACAAAGGATATATTTAGCTAATTTTTCAAAGTAGAGGGGTAAATCTGGTCCTAAAGTATGTCAACGAGGGTAAATTTGATCCTAAATATGACGAAGGATATAATTAGCTAATATTTTTTAAAATAGAAGGGTAAATTTAACCCTTTTCCTGAAAAAATAGAAATGGGTACTATTGGGGAATTTTTCACCAAGTAACCCATTATGTCTAACTCTGGGTAATGGTTTGTCTTACCTATTGGAGAAATAAAGTAGGTTCTATCATAACTCATAAAATGGGTTGTGACAGTTAGGTGTTGTGTTAATGTAGAAGGGCAAGGTGATTGCATATGATTCTCATTAGTTGAAGCCTCATGAGAAGAATTATCCTACCTATGATTTGGAGTTGTGCATGGTTGTATTTCTTTGAAATTGTGGAGACATTATTTGTATAAAGTTTGTGTGAGATCTTCTCAAATCACCATTGCCTTCAGTATTTCTTCACCTAGTGAGATCTTAATATAAGGCATAGTTTTTGTTTTAAGTTTCTTAAGTATTATCATCTGACTATTCTTTAACATATCGGCAAGGCTAATGTTGTTGTGGATGCCTTGAGTCGGAAATCAACCCTATGGAAGTCAACTAGTATGGGTAGTTTGATTCATCCTTTGACCCAGGAGAGGCCTTTGGCCTTAGAGGTTTAGTATTTGGCTACCCAGATGGTTAGGCTTGATATTTTGACACCTAGGTGTGTTTTGACATTTATGGAGGATAGATCTTCTTTGATTGAGCAGATTTAGGCTCATTATTTTGATCATTCTCATTTTAGAGTGATCCGCTATAAGGTGTTGAGTGGCGAGGCTAAGGAAACCTCACTTGACTCTATTGGTCTTTTGAGTCTTGGAGGCCGAGTTTGTGTGATTAAGTGAGATTGATCATAGAGGAGGCTCATTATTCTAGGTACTTCATTCATCCAAGAGTGACCAAGATGTATTGTGATTTAAGACAAGACTTCTAGTGGGGTGGTATGAGGAAGGATATAGCGGATTTTGTGGTCATTTCCTACGTTGCTAGCAGGTACAGGCCAAGGATTTGAGTTCTGGTGGTTTGCTATAGAGTTTACCCATTCTCGATGGGTAGTGGGAATGGATCACTAAGGACTTCATGATCGGGTTTCCTCGTACTTTGGATAGTTGTAATAGTTCTTGAGTCCTTGTGGATCGATTGACCAAATCTGCTCATTTCATCCCTATTAAGGTTTTGACACGACTCAAATTGGGGCATGCAATAATGGGCATCGCACCGACTTGTAGGGATAAAGGTGGGTTAATTGTCTTCTTCAGTATGCCTAGCGGACTTATGGGGGGCCAGTTAGGTTATGTTTGATTTGTCTATTATTACTGCATTATAATGTTCTTTATTGCTTATATTTATTCCTTTACAACATTTTCATAACTTTGTAGTTGTTCATCTTTCCATTCTTATTTACCGGTGACTCAGATTACACCTTCACATTGTAGTTATACCTTTTTTATATTGAACTTAGTCGGCCGATGATCCCTACTGAGTACCCATTGCTTTGGTACTTATACTATATTTCTGCATCTTGTTCCTAATTCAGATCCGAGTAGTATCATCTGATATTGACGTGATTACTACCTTACAGTATTGATTCGGAACAGGGTGAGCTTATTATAGTCCGAGGCTGATCCCTCTCTATCTACTCCAATTTTGTTTTTTGTACTCAAGACTGCTTGCATATATTGGGTAAATTTTGAATTTTGTTTAGTACTCTAGGTATATTTTAGTAGTGGCTCTAGTACCAAATTTATCAGGTGTTGGAAGGGATTCATTTCTGTATCTGGTTCTTTTTCATTTTCTCATTTTAATACATGGTATATGTTTCATTTCTTTTTGTTGCTTGCTATTACTATTGTTATCATTATACGCGATCTTTTTTGTTTTGTGCCTGTTAACCCATTACCTATTATTCTGGGCTATAACATGGCTTGCTTACTAGGGTAATAAGGTAGGCACCATCATGACTCGAGAAATTAGGTCGTGACAGCTTGGTATTAGAGCCTAGGTTTCAGTGATATTGTTGGTACTGGAGCTAATGTTTAGTAGAGTCCCACGGATCAGTGCAGAGATGTCTATATCCTATCTTTGGGAGGCTACGTAGCATTTTTGGGGAATAATCTCATTTTCTTGATTCATTTTTCATGCATTAGGTCTAAGTTGGTTTTTTTACTCTTTACATAAATGACTAGGATGAGAGGAGTGGGAGCCTGGGACCGGGACCCTGGGTCTAACGCTAAAGTTTTGGTTAGGGGTCGAGTTTGACCTAGAGGTCAGGGGTCAGCCTTATTTTAGTAGTTCCCGTTCTCAGAGTAACAGTCATCCACAGAGGGATGTTTAGTCAGGATCGTTAAGTTGGGGTGATCATTTTGTATCCACCGGACCTTTTAGTTAGAGTAGGGTGCTTGGTGCATATTATGACTATGGGTTATTGGTCACTTCTCCCGTGAGTTTCCATAGCGTAGGATGATTGAGTCTTCAATTTCAATGGCACAACTAATTAGATCTGTGCCACCATTAGGTAGGGGTGGTGTGCAGGATCGTGGAGATGGTGGTCCCCAGGGTTCTAGAGATGGTCTATAGGAAGGTAGGATAGGTGTTCCGTAGGGAGGTCTCTCATCATATTTTAGTGTCTAATTTACCCTTGTTGTCATATTTTGGGGCCAAATTTACCCCTTACATTGAAAATTTAGCTAAATATACCACTCGTCATACTTTGGGGTCAAATTTACTCTCGATGTCATACTATAGGGTCAAATTTGCCCTTATTGTCAAGAAAGTTTTCACATGTTCCTTTTTTTAATAGAAAAACTCAACTTAATATTAAATGCCTCTTTTTTAAATCTAAAACACATCCTAATCTGAACCATCTGATCCGACTCGAGCCACAAAAAGACATAAATAAATATACCCCGCTCAGTTCTTTTAATCAAATTTTTCGAACTAGATTAAGCTACTGAATATTTATCAGTGCATAACTCATGAAAATAAATCTGCAATAGTGTAAACAGCTACAAATATACACATCCCTAAGTTCATGGATCTGTATCAATGCAAAGCTAACGAAAAATGGCACTTAGCGATCAAATGCAATAGATTCAGCACACTGTATATCTCTCTAGATGATTGATTAAGAGATCTCCTTGTGTATCAATCGTGACATCTCTTCATTCTTATATCTTTATATACAATTTAGATTTACATGAATTTTTTTATCATCTCATTTGCTCAGAAAACTTATCCACTGGTTCTAGAATCTAGATGCTCATATAATTGCATACAAATTTTGAAATTTGAACAAAATTAAAATAGGAACAAAGTTTGTAATAGACATTTTCTTTAGTTCCATGCTTCTGCTCTATCCTATTTCATTTTTTTTTTCATTTGTAAAAAAACTACCAATTGTGCACGTTGAAATAGAAGTATATTTGTTCATCGAAAAATTTTAACCAACAGAACTGAGGGAGAGGTATATTTGTTTATATATTTTTTGTGAGCTGGATTAGGCACGTTAGACTAGGGCGTGCTTTATTTTTGAAAAATAGGTCATTTAACATTGATTTAGGCTTTTCTGTTAAAGGAATGATACAAGTTAAAAGTTTCTTAACAAGGGTAAATTTGACCCCAAATTATGACATTGAGGGAATATTTAACCCCAAAGTATGACAAGGGATATATTTAGCTGATTTTTCAAAGTAGAGGGGTAAATCTGGTCCTAAAGTATGTCAACGAGGGTAAATTTGATCCTAAATATGACGAAGGATATAATTAGCTAATTATTTTTTTAAAATAGAAGGGTAAATTTAACCCTTTTCCTGGAAAAATAGAAATGGGTACTATTGGGGAATTTTTCACCAAGTAACCCATTGTGTCTAACTCTGGGTAATGGTTTGTCTTACCTATTGGAGACATAAAGTAGGTTCCATCATAACTCATAAAATGGGTTGTGATAGTTAGGTGTTGTGTTAATGTAAAAGGGTAAGGTGATTGCATATGATTCTCATTAGTTGATGCCTCATGAGAAGAATTATCCTACCTATGATTTGGAGTTGTGCGTGGTTGCATTTCTTTGAAATTGTGAAGACACTATTTGTATAAAGTTTGTGTGAGATCTTCTCGAATCACCATTGCCTTAAGTATTTATTCACCCAGTGAGATCTTAATTTAAGGCATATTTTTGTTTTAAGTTTCTTAAGTATTATCATCTGACTATTCTTTAATATATAGGCAAGGCTAATGTTGTTGTGGATGCCTTGAGTCGGAACTCAACCCTAGGGAATTCGAATAGTATGGGTAGTTTGGTTCATCCTTTGACCCAGGAGAGGCCTTTGGCCTTAGAGGTTTAGTATTTGGCTACCCAGATGGTTAGGCTTGATATTTTGACACCTAGGTATATTTTGACATTTATTGAGGATAGATCCTCTTTGATTGAGCAGATTTAGGCTCATTATTTTGATCATTCTGATTTTAGAGTGATCTGCTATAAGGTGTTGAGTGGCGAGGCTAAGGAAACCTCACTTGAATCTATTGGTGTTTTGAGTCTTGGAGGCCGAGTTTGTGTGATTATGTGAGATTGATCATAGAGGAGGCTCATTATTCTAGGTACTTCATTCATCCAAGAGTGACCAAGATGTATTGTGATTTAAGACAAGACTTCTAGTGGGGTGGTATGAGGAAGGATGTAGCGGATTTTGTGCTCATTGCCTACGTTGCTAGCAGGTACAGGCCAAGCATTTGAGTTCTAGTGGTTTGCTATAGAGTTTACCCATTCTCGAGGGGTAGTGGGAATGGATCACTAAGGACTTCATGATCGGGTTTCCTTGTACTTTTGCTAGTTGTAATAGTTCTTGAGTCATTGTGGATCGATTGACCAAATCTGCTCATTTCATCCCTATTCAGGTTTTGACACTACTCGAATTGGGGCCCTGTAATAATGGGCATCCCAAGTCCAACCTGAATTAGAGACCACTCTCATTACCCACCCAACCACCGAAAGCATACCATGAGTAGGATAAAGTCCAAACATATAACAAGATAACGTAGTTTTACCAATCCAGACTCTGGGATAGGTCCATGACTGTGACCGACCCAAACGACTCCAACCATCTAATACCTAATCAATAACCACAACCAAAATGATATCTTAACTAAGTTTCTTTCCCATAACATAACATAATAGGATGAATCAATCATAAATACAATCAAATGGTATAAGCCCCAATACCAATGCTAATACTAAGGTTAACACCACTACCAGCACCGCCCATACAACCCATAGTAGTTCCACAGAGCCTCTAACCAAAAGAAAAATAATATTCGGTTGAGATATGCCCTCAACTATATCCAAAACCAATATCCATAAAATAATCAAAGTATGTAATGACATCCATGATATAAAATGGAACGTTCTGGAATATGAAAGCTCACCACTCAATCAAACCGTGATGATCCTGAATTCGATGTCTAAGTAAGAGGAGTAAAATAGTCAGTTCCTGTATTGCATGTGGATACAGCCGCTCAAATATGGGTTAGTGGGTAAACGTTAGCAAGTACTTAGGAAAGGATAAAATAATGCCAACCTTTAATACAAAGTAAATCAACCATATGCATTCACAACCATGTATATATATGTATATATGTATATATATAACCATATCGAGAAAGAAAGCTAGGTTTGGTATGCCTTTAAAACCATTAACCTGGGTATGTGTAGCTTAGCCATCCTAGAACCACCCATGGGGCTATATAGGTCCAGTGTAACCCCCTGAACGGGCCTTGATGCTTGTAGCCACACAAACTGGAGATACCATAGGAGTAGGGGATTCCCGAGTACCCTTCGCTCTCCATGATACATACGTACAAGTGTACTTAGGGGATTCCCGTGTACCCCATAAGTATCATATATGGTCTTCATGACCAATCCTCATGTCAAAAAATATGACTTTCCAGTGTACGTCCATTGGACTCACACCTTCACGGTTAGCTATCACACCCCGCTATTATTGACCAATTAAAAACCATTACCACACAACCAAACCACAATTCCACTTATTATTAACCAAGGCTATAAGAAGTGGTATCGTCATACCGACTATAGCTTGCAAGCAATGTCCTTAGAAATCCTTTTTAAGTAAAGGGATTCTCATGTACCTATAGATTACATTATTAAGTTGTCTTGGGGGAATCACATTTACCCCACAAGATGTTCTTTATTAAGTGTACTTGGGGGATTCCCTTGTACCCATAAGGATGTTCAATTAAACTATAATCATTACCACCAAGACCTTACCGTTTAAGCACTCCAAACTAATTAAACCATTTATACCATTTAGGGTTCCATTGCCAAGTTATACCATGCAATAGTTCAATGAAAGTCCAACAATTTAACCAAAAGATTCTCATAGGCATTTTATCAAACATGTTGGGGGCATAGTGTTTCCAAAGACAAAACTAAGTACCAATCAACCAATCCTATGCAACTAAATGTTCAAACCACCATTATAATATGAAAACAGTAAGTAAAAGACATGAGAAAACCATAAGTAACCATTATAACCAAAAACCCCATCATATATTTGAAAACGCAATAACAACCATGCCATGAAAACAATTCATAAAATATGCATTTAGTTAGATCTAACAATGAGGGAGAAGTAACTTACCTTAGATTAAGAAGATGGAGAAGAGAAATCACCCTTGTAATCCCCAAAATTGATTCAATTGATGAAACCCTAGCCTTCCTTGACCTAAGAGCCTTTGAGAAAAATTAAGAGAATTTTCTAAGTGTTTAAGAGTAGAATAATAGGGTAAATAAAGTCCCAAAAGATTTATAAGTCATGGGGCCTCAAGAGGTTATAAGGAAAAATATCCAGATTACCCCCAACTTAAACTACTTAAAAAATCCTAAAGGACGGTACGAACACCCCACCCAACTGTACCCTAGGGTACGAGTGGTACACTTACTCGTACCCTAGACCCCACCTTGGACCTCCAATGTTGTCCAACATACGACCACCCAAGCCAAATAGTATCCAACCATATGACTAGTACCCATCAAAATCACACCCTAGGTAGAATGTGATCAAAGAAACACTGATTACCATGCGATTTAGAACCATATAATTCGTGCCCTAACACACGACCGTATGTTGTAAACTCATATCTTAGATAAAAACCTATCACCACTACACTGATCATCATGCGACCATTACCCCTAAATCGTACCCTATCATATGAGTTGTACCCAAGGCGTATAATGCCTAGTGAGTCCAAAACCTAGGAAATTTCTAAGGAGCAAAACTGTAACACCCCGCATTTTTGGGCTAGAATTCAAACTGTTATTTCTACATATATAAACTCTAATCCCATGATTCCCATGTAAATATGTGTGTCATGGTCATTTTCCTTGTGTTTAAAGTGTTTTCGATGTGAATCATGTTCATAGGAAGCACTTAGAGTAAAGTCGAGTTGAGAACACTTGTATTGATAGAGTTTTAACGGATTCTCCAACTAGGGTCAATTTTAAAGAAGTGTATCTCCTAGAATATAATTAATCAGGTATCCTACTCTATATCAAATGAAATATATTCAATTATTCTTTCAAACACATCTGGTTCACCTTAATCCAAAATTGGAGTAAAATGGTATGTTCATTTTACCTAAGTATGTCCAACAGTCATCAAGGTGACAACTAGGTTGACAAGTTATCAACCGAAGCCATCAACCTTAGGCAAAACCGTTGAAGAAGTTGACAACTAGGTTGTCAAGCTGTCAACTAGTTGACAAGTGATAATGCTCAAATTACACTCTTGTATGGGTGTAAGCGATCGTTATCAATATAAAACCCAACTAGGTTGGGGTCGAATCCCACAGGGAATAGGGTGTGAACTTAGATTTGTTTAGAAAAGATTTTACTGGTAGTTTACTGCTTCCAAAAGATGGAGGTTTAAGTTAACGGTGTGTTAAATATCACTTTCAATACTTCAGTGTTTGTAGTCAAGATAAATAGGAAACCAGAGCTATGTTCACCAAGGGTTTCGGGAATTGACAGATATTAGGTAATGCTAGAGATTCTCGGAATGAGTAGAACAACAAAATATCCCTGACGATTATACTATCTGACTTAACTCTTGACCTCACCAGACAATTTATTATCTAGTTCTCTAGAACTTAGATAACTTATCTATTTCGAATAGGATGTTATCTCAGAAGGTTGGTAGCTTACGAGTCCCTGTTGATAATTCACGTCCTCTAGTCTATTTTCCCATTAGAATAAAATAAAACCTAAGGCATGACCTAATATTTACAACCACTAGATTTTAGTTAAAACAATAGAATTTCAAGATGTTTTACTACTCTTTAAATCTGTTAAACACCTAGTATCATATCAAACCCTAATCCATGGATCCCATAACTCAGGATAATAAAATTAGCCGCTCATGATTTGACGAACGAAATAACAAGTTGAATTCATGATTATAATGATAAACATACGAATGGATCGAAAAGAACAAGTAGCTCCTCCTATTTAATCACAAAGTAGAAACTCCAAAAATAGTTGATACGAAAACACAAGAATATTTTATGAAAGAGAGCAAAAATATGTGTCTCTCTTCTTAGAGTTGAGGTCTGATAGATGAATTTTTTTCAAAAACCCTAAAAGATGCTATTTATACTAAAGACTAATTAAGGAAATAAAATAACAAAATTAATAAAATTGTCCGGAATAGGTGACGCACAGGATGACACCGCGTCAAGAAGTTGACGCCCTATCATGGATGGGGTCAGAGAGGCTTCAGTTCCCTTCAGGTTCTGTCTTAGGCTAACGATGTGGCTGATGCCGCATCAGGGATCTGACGGCATATCACCAACGTTATCAAATATCTTATTCCCATGATAACTTTCTGCTTAATGATAACGCCATTCTTGACGCCTTATCACGACTTTGATGCCACGTCACCGGCATCATCAGAACGGCTCCTCAAACTGCAACTCCCTGGTAAGGCTGACGCCAATGCTGCTAGGCTATCACGAGGCTGATGACTTATCACGGAGGTCGTCAGCCATGTTTTCTTCTATTCTGCTCAAATTTTCAACTCTTTTTCTCTATTATTGTTTATTTTTATTTCTTCATCCTTCTTCTGCAATGTCAAGAGCGAAAACATCAAAACAACAAGAGTTGCTTCAGAATTCACTATTATTTTAATGTTAGCATTAAATATGTTAGCTTTTGCTCACACATCAACACCCTCAACTTAAAACAATTGATTGTCCTCAAGCAACAACTAACTAAGAGAATACAACGAACATTCAACAGTCAATAACCAATTTAGCTCAAAACTCAGTTTACCATCTCTAAGGTCAACCAACTCAAAATTACTGTGCAATATATTGAAAAGAAACAATGTAACACAAAGGTTTCTACCCATGGCATCAACTAAGTACTGACAATTATGCATGTATCAATGTACACTACCCAAACAAGTAAGTAACTTAGCAAGATACTAGTGTACCGTCACAACAAAGAAATTCCCCTCTTTTTCTCATGTCAGACATCAAACATATAGACACGGGGATCATCACAAAAACACTCACTCTTAGAATGAAGTTCAAACTAGTGTATGCCAAATACCATATGCTTGCCCTTATTGTCATTACCAAGGTTTCCAGATAGGTACGCTAGGATCACTATAGGTCTTTCTTTGGCTTGTAACGTAGGCTAGGGATAGTATGATATTAAACAGCATTTAGAGTGACTAACCTCCTTGGCACTACCTTAACTGATGGGTTCCACTTATTAAACTCTTTTTCTCTCTGTTTCTTTTTTTTTTTCTCTTTTTCTTCTTTTTTCACTTTTTCTATTTTCTTGATCACACTTTCAGGATGGGTGCACTTCTTTTTATTCAAGCAGAGTTTCTTTTCTTATTCTTTTTCACCAACACTCAACCTTTTATTCTTTTTGTTTGATTCTTTCTCTTCTACTCTACCCTTCTTCATACCCAACTTATATCACGCACCCTTATGATAGCCACCCTCAACTTAGAATATTTGCCTACATTAAGGTGTATAGTGTCCAAGGAGGACCAGGGCCAAAACAAGTTCATTATGATTTACAAAAAAAGAAAGGTGATAGGTATCATAGGAAGAAAAATGGTCAATTAAGGCTTAAACTGGGATTAAGGGATATCATGCATTAAAGGAAGGTCATTTAGGCTAATAGTGACTTCAATTAAAAAAAGGCCAATGATCCTTTCCAAACCTCTATATTTCAACTATGGTAAGATAAAACAGGCAAGTTCTAGATTTGACACTACAAAGAGAACTCGGTATAGTCTCACACACACATGGAACACAAGTAATATCACTGGCTACTACCTATCTAGTTCATGCAATTGTTCAGCAGTGATGATCAGGTAACTAAACTAATGCTATGATGAGATGCACAGTGGTCACACTAAGGTGCAATTCATACAGTCATAAAAAACAAACCTTCGAAGAGGTGTTCAAAATCACAAAATCAGTTAATTGCCTACAGAAATTGCACTATTCCTAGTTATTTAAAGAATATACTACAACAAAATGCTACCCTACACCCTCAACTTAAAATCAAAAAAATTAAAACTAAGGTTTAGGACATACCTGGATTCAATCAAGTCTCAACTCATGGGTCCTCGACCCTGCAGCAGTGTTATCCTCATCATGAGCTTCTCTTTACTTCGGTTCAGCTGTTCTGCTAGATGAGTCTCCTATAGCTCTCGCTCACAGTGTTTCTTCCCATTTCCAATTGTCCTCTCGGGATGCTTGCATTTTCCTTTTCAGATTTACTTTTTCCTATTTTATCAACTCATCATCTGCCTGCAGTGTCTTCTCTGCCTTGTTTTTATTCTTTACCTTTTTCTCAGCCTTGCTCTCATTCTCATCATCTTCTTGGCTCTTTCTCTTATGTTTCTCAGTTTCTTTGTCTTTTTTTTTTCACTGGCTCCGTAGTGAGACCAAGGATTGGAGGTTCATCCTCAGATTCTTCAGTTGTCTGCCCTGCAGGCATCATAAACTAGTGTTATTGTACTACCACTATATCAATTTTTACCTCTTCTAGGGCCACTCTAAATTCAGCAAGCGCTGCTCTAGTCAGCTCATGTGCCCTTGCATCAAAATAATTCTCCAGATCTGTAACCCGTGCAGGTAAAGTAGCAAAGGGCTCAAGATCAGCCCTGATTCTTTTATCTACAACAACAACAAATTGCTCAGCAAAAGTACGTAGCTGAATCTCACACCATCTGTCTTGTTTGGCCACTTTTCTAATATCAATAGGCTAGGATGCAGCTTTCACTGGTGCTGTAAGAACTGATGGACCTGGCTCATCATCAAGAACTGAGCTTGCCTGAGCAGCCTTAAAAGTTTGCCCCTTAACTTTAGGTACTTAACTAAGGCCTTCAACTGATGGGTTTACCTCAACCCTCACCCCTCTATCAAGTGTCATCCTTGGCTGATTTTCCTCATAGAAAATAGGGTTGTGGGTCTTGGTGGCATACGAAGTCTTATCAATTCCAGTAATATATGGTACCTCTGTCTCTGTGCATAGCTTGGTAATCAGACAAGGGAATGGATAAGCTATGTCAGACCTCGTTACCTGAATCTTGATCTCTTCAGCAATAATCTCCCCAAAATTCAACTCAAGGTTGGCCACAAGACATGCAACCAATATTGCTCAATTATCACCCAGAATATTATCTCCGTCGGTCGGCATTAAATGGGTGAGCAAAATACCCCACCAGAATTTAGCCTCTTGAGTCAAAGAAGCCTTGTAAATACGCTCACTGGGTTGGTTCATCCTTAAAGTATCTCCCTCAACTATAAGTGTAGCTAACCAAGGACGCTGGTCCTCCTTACTCTTCAGACGATGGTAGAATGCAGGATTTATGACCTGAAAAGTGAAGTAGGGTCCATGTAGAAACCTATTGATAGTCGTATTAGAAATATCTACATTTACCCCATGAACTGGAACTCTGATAAACAAAGGTTGGTCTGCTGTGGTCTCTCCACTCTTGCACATGCTCTCTAATCTAGCCTGGTGGTTCGCATAGAACTCCCGGACTACTGTAGGTCAAAACAGTTTACCTCCCTTAGCAGTCCATCCCAGCCCATAATCTCTGAATTTCTTCTCAACTTTAGGATACCCAGGCAATCCTGTGATGATGACTCTCTTCTCTGGAAACACCAGTCGTCTGGTAGATCTTCTTTTTGTTCTAATCAACCCTTTGAGGAAAATATCCTCTGCTTCATGGATTTTTTATCGAGCATTCTCTCGAACCTCTAGATTCTTGCATTGTATCAAAGTTCCCCAAATGGGGGGTTCTTTCTCAGCTTTAATCTCAGTCGCGGGAGTTTTAGAGGATGTTTCCTCAGAATCAGCCTTCTCAGACTCAGGCTGTTCGAACTCAATTTTCTTAGAACCTGCTTGCTCAGAAGATTCAATCTCAGCTGGGGTGGTAATCTCAGTATCATCACTATCCTCCACTGCAATGGGTTTAGGTGGAGGAGGTGCCTTTGGACTGGGTTACTTTCTCCTCTATCTGAGCAGTGGTTCTTCATCTTTGGAATCAGAGTCTCCATCAATAAGCTTTCGAACCACTCTAGGCTTGGCATCTTTCTTTGGAGTGTTAGGATTCTTGCTTTTAGGTGCCATTAGAATGTTCCGGGACCATAAGACAAACACAAGTTAATGATCAAGGTATAACAGTCAAAATATGCTATTTAAGTTCACTTAGAATTATCATCTAACTTATGAAGACGTGGTTGATAAGGCATCACATTTGTGATAACCTATCAGCTATGTCGTCAGCCTAAAATAGAACTGGTATACTTTTTTTAAAACTTGTGACGATATTCCTAATAAGGCTTCATAGTTGTGATAACCTATCAGGTAGGTCATCATCCTTAAATAGTGAATGCTCCCTTTTTCAAAGTTACTGACGATGTAGCTGATAAGGCATCACGCTTGTGAAATCCTATCAGCAACGTCGTCAGCTCAAAATTCTTCTCCCACTTAGTTTTCATTCATAATTTTGGGTTAAAATTCTTCGTATAATCACATGGTATTTTTATTTTTGTACTTAGGGTTTTCAAATTTTTGCAATTTAGGCACAACTTAACCCTAATTTCTGATTTCCATACTGTTACAACTTGAACTAAAGTTTCTTCCTTTAGAGCATCATGTTTTCAACAACTTAACCACTTCAATGACAGGAGAACAAAGTTATGATCATACCCGATGAGTTGACTCCACTTGATTATGCGAGAAAGAAGAAAAGATGAGAGATAGACTCTGATTTTCCTTGCAATCCCACAACTATTAGGAAGGAGGTTTCCTTGTATACTTGGGAGTGTTTTGAAAGGAAGTAAATGTCCTACTAATGAAATAAAATAATACTTAAATAAGGAAATAAAATAAAGCGGGAACTTAAAGGGTTTTACACCTGGGATGGGTTGAATTTGGATCGAATTGGGCCCAAATTTTTCAAAATAACACAATGGCTGACGCCAACTCGTGATAAGCCGTCAAAAATGTGATAGCTTATCACAAAGGTCGTCAGCCTTAACAGAGAAGGTCTCACCCTCTGATCTTTCTAACGATGTTGGTGATATGCCATCACAGTTGTGATAGCCTATCACAAATTTCGTCAAGACCACTTGACTTGCATTCTTCAATTTTTACCTTGACCTTTTTGTACCCCTTTAGTTCCTTCCTATTACTACCTAATTGAATAAAAATAAAATAGATGAAAATAAAATTTTTGATTGCCTTCCAATAGTGCCTGATTTAGTGTCGCGGCATGACTTGGTTATCTCGACTACTCAGATTTTGTCAAGATGTCGTATCACTATCTCATTACCAGATTCCTGGAATACATCCACAACTGAGAAGATGTTCATCTCCTCCAACTGCTTCACAGGAGGTCGCATTTTAAATTTGGCCTCCCTTTTCCCATATCTAAACTTGAGCTCATTGAGCTCCATATCAACCAATACTCTCTCCGTGGCTAATAATGGTCTACCCAAGATGATGGGTACCTCAAAATCAACATCATAATCCAGTATCACAAAGTTTGCAGGCAAAATAAAATCATCCACCTTAACCGATATATCCTGCAATCTACTAACCGGTCGCTTAACCGATCTATCTGCCATAACAAGACACAACGTTGTGGGGATAAGCTCCCCCAATCCAAGTTTCTTATAGATATCAAGCGGCATCAGATTTATACTTGATCCTAAGTCACATAAAACTTTGGTAAACTTTATAGACCCAACTGTGCACGGTATGGTAAATGCTCTAGGATTATTTTTTGAACTAAGGATTATGAAGACACAACACCACAGTGATGGATGTTGTCCACTGGCGTACAACTTACCTTCCACTTCTTTGTTAGCAATTCCTTCATAAATTTAGCATAGTTTGGCATTTGCTCACGTGCCTCCATCAATGGAACATTCATAGTCAGCTGTTTCATTATTGCCATAAACTTGCTAAATTTCTCGTTATCTTCTTTGTTTTTCAACCTTTGAGGAAATGGAGGTGGTGTTCTTAGTATTTGTTTCAATACCACTTCCTCTTTCTTGTCGTCTTCTTTCTCTGACATGTCAACAAAGCTATCCAGCTTCTCAGACTCTACTGGATTGCTTTCTTACGATTTATTAACACCTACCTCCTTTTCCACAGCTTTGCCCATAGAAGGGCCAGCTAACATCTTACCATTATGAGTGGTAATCGCCATACAAGAGCCATTAGTCTGCGGGTTCTGAACCGTATCACTAGGTAAAGTGCCAGCTTTTCTCTAATTCATAGTAGCCGAAAGTTGGCTCATCTGCTGCTCCAACTGCTTAATAGAAGCTGAGTGTGAGCTAACCAACTGACTGAGGGTATAAACCTCACTTTTTATATTAGTTACCCCCGAGTTGGTTTCCTCCACTCCCTTCAAAAGCTTTTCTATCATGTCCTCCATGTACATCTTGCCAGAACTAGTTGTTGCAGCATCCCAACTTTCAGGACGAATATACAAACCACTCTTGTCATTATTGTTTCTTCAATGTCACTGCTCCCTATCTTTGTAATCAGGCTTGTCATAGAAAGTCCAACCTTGGTTCCCTTGTCTATTGCCTCAAAAACTCCCTTTATTACTTATATAGTTTGCCTCAGCATCAGCACCTACAGATACAGTACCCTGAGAGTCAACATCCTTGACCATTTTAGTCATGCAAGATAGCAAGTGCTTAGCCAGCAAGTCCATCTGCGTATTCCAATGGGCCATGTCCTGATCTCTCTCCTAATCTCTTCTATGATTCTCTGTAGTAATACCACTAACAACAGTAGTCCTAGATACTATAGAATCCCTAGTGTTCCAAGCCCGACTCTGCTTGGTCATTCTATTTAGCATATCAGAAGTATCTAGAGAAGAGAAGTCAATGAACGAACCACCTGTAGTGTTGTCGACGATTGGCTTTGTCACCGAGTTGAAAGCTCTGTACAAAGTCTCCATCAAGTGCAAGTCTGTCATATTGTGGTTCAAAAATTGTGCAAGTTTCTTCTTAAACCTTTCCCAAGTCTCATGCAGTGCTTTAGTCGGAAGTTGTCTGAAGTTGCTAATCTCGTCCCTCAGCTGTACCCTTCTAGAGGGTGGAAAGAACTATTCTAGGAACATATCTTTCAACTATATCCAGTTAGTTATAGAGTCGGGCACTCATTCAACCACATTATTGCCTCTCCCGACAGAGATAATAGAAATAACCTCAACCTGATCGTATTCTGGCACATTGTTGCCTCTCCATACAGAGACAATTGAAATAACCTCAACCTGATCGCATTCTAGCTCACTCCCAGATTGTCAAAGGATTTGCAGATGGTGATGAAGTTCAACAAATGCATGTTCGTATCATCACCAGGTAAACCTCCAAATAACCCTTTCATATTCAGGAGTTGGATCATGGTACTTGTTATGCTGAACTTTACACCTGGCGCCAACAGTGGCGGAACAATAGCACCCATTGCACCAGCTCCGTCCATTCCTTCATCATCTTTATCATCCTTATATTGTATAGGCTGTTGACCATACCTTCCTCGAACTGGACAATTTCTGTTGAAGTTTTGCTGCACTGGTGCAGCAACTTGCTCAGCTCTTCTTGGGTTTTGAGGATTCAACAATTCCTCACCACCTAAGTCTTCATCATTAGGGTTTTGGTGACGTGCTTGTTGACCCAAATTTTTCACATTCACCAGAGCCCTGGCTAAAGCAGCTAGTCTTTCTGCTTCCTGTTGTTCAGCTATTCTCTTAGTTAGTTGAGGTTCCGGAATGATTGGTAATAGAGGTTCTCCAAAATTCCTTGTGCTTGGTATAAACAACACTGTACCTACAATAAACAAAAATAACAAATAAATGTAAATCATGGAAATTTAACTATCAACAAATTTTTGCACACAAAATTTTTAGTCTACAACCGTATTTCCCAGCAACGGTACCATTTTTCATAATGCTTAAATTACACTCTTGAATGGATGTAAGTGATCATTGTCAAAATAAAACCTAACTAGGTTGGGGTCGAATCCCATAGGAAATAGGGTGTGAACTTCAATTTGTTTACGAAAGATTTTACTGATAGTTTACTGCTTCCAAAAGATGGAGGTTTAAGTTAACGGTGTGTTAAATATCACTTTCAATACTTCAGTGTTTGTAATCAAGATAAATGGGAAAACAGAGCTATGTTCACCAAGGGTTTCAGGAAATAACAGATACTCTGGAATGCTAGAGATTCTCAGAATGAGTAGAACAGTAGAATATCCCTAACGATTATACTATCTGACTTATCTCTCGACCTCACCAGACAATTTATTATCCAATTCTCTCAAACTTATATAACTTATCTATTTCGAATAGGATGTTATCTCAGGTAGATTAATCCAGTTACGATATTAATCATTAAATAGAAGGTTGGTAGCTTCCGAGTCCCTATTGATAATTCACGTCCTCTAGCCTATTTCCCCGTTAGAAGCAAATAAAACCTAAGGCATGACCTAATGTTTGAAACCACTAGATTTTAGTTAAGAAAATAGAATTTCAAGATATTTTACTACTCTTTGAATCCGTTAAACACCTAGTATCATATGAAACCCTAATCCATGGATCCCATAACTCAGGCTAACGAAATTAGCCGCTCATGATTTGATGAACAAAATAACAAGTTGAATTCATGATTATAATGATAAAATTACGAATGGATCGAAAACAACAAGTAGTTCCTCCTATTTAATCACAAGGTAGAAACTCCAAAAATAGTTGATACGAAAACACAAGAATATTTTATGAAGGAGAGCAGAAATACGCATCTCTCTTCTTAGAGTTGATGTCTGATAGATGAATTTTTTTAAAAAAACCCTAAAAGATGCTATTTATACTAAAGCCTAATTAAGGAAATAAAATAACAAAATTAATAAAATTATTCGGAATAGGTGATGCCCAGGCTGACGTTGCGTCAAGAAGTTGATGCCCTATCATGGATGGCGTCAGAGAGGCTTCAGTTGCCTTCTGGTCCTATATTAGGCTGATGATGTAGTTGACACCGCGTCAGGGATCTGACGACATATCACCAACATCGTTAGTTATCTTCTTCCCATGCTAACTTTATGCTTAAGGCTGACCCATTCTTGACGCCTTATCACGACTTTGACGCCACATCACCGGCATCGTCAGAATGGTTCCTCAAATTGCAACTCCCTGGTTAAGGCTGACGCCAATGCTGATAGGCTATCACGAGGCTGACGACTTATCACGAAGGTCGTCAGCCATGTTTTTTTCTATTTTTCTCAGATTTTCAACTCTTTTGCTCCATGATTGTTTATTCTCATTTCTTCAGCCTTTTTCTGCAATATCTTGAGCAAACACACCAAAACAACAAGAGTTGCTTCAGAATTCACAATTATTTTGAGTTAAAAAACATTAAATGTGTTAGCTTTTGCCCACACATCAACAAGCCATCAACCAAGTCATCAACTAAAGAAATTCTAGAAATTTTGATTTAGTTTCCTAGGGGTATTTTGGTCTTTTCCTTAACTCAAACCCTACCTCCCTTCGACATAAAGAAACATATAAGTGTTATTAGTCTTTTCTAATAAGGTTTAGATGCCATTAATCTTCTTCACTCTAAAGAACAACAAGATTAGGGTTTGTTTTCAAAAACAAAAAATTCAAGTGTTCTCTTCCCAACAATCCAAGAATTCAAGCTTACAAGTTCAAGAAAATTTTCAAGAAACATCAACACTAGGATTTCCTTGACAAGTTCATCATTTGAGTCCCAAGATTCAGGATTTCTTCACAAATTAAGAATTGAAGGTATGTGGGGTATTCATTCATGGGTCCCTTTTACCCATGGAGCCCAAAACCTTCTCTTTCAAGTAAATTATGGAGTTTTTCCTTTACTATGGTATTTTATATGTTCAAGAAAGGTTTAATTATTATTTTTAATGGTAGTTTAAATTCAATTCATCCCATGTATGATCCTATGGAAGATTAGATTTCCTCATGCTTTAAATTTCAGTTTCCCATGTTATATGCAAGTGAATTTTATGTTAAATTACCAATATATGAATTTATCCATGTAATCATTTTGATTCCTTATGTTTAACTCATTCCCATGTTCAAGTCCATACTTTTCACATGTTTGATGAAATGTATATACCTTAGGTTTTGAACCATGATTCTATAATGCCTCGAAAGTACACCCTAAACGCCACACGGTGCTTACGGTCCCAAGGGACCACAAGCTAACCTATGAACTGGTACCTTCTATAAGCACTGAATAGTTTACTAATAACAAAAAGATCATATGCAAAAATTACTGAAATGCCATAAGGTTTTAAATGCTTAAAAGCATATTGAATCGTAAGACTAAAAGCAACTGTCTAAAAACTAATAAAAACTAATAATCTAACTGGCTGTCTAAAAGTGTTTGAAAGCATCAAACTAATAGAGGAGTTATGGGAAAATCCCCCAACTAACTTTGACTGACTATTGAACTTAAATAGATAGAAATTGTCCTCGATATATGAGGACTCACCAATATTGCTACTGCTGATACGCTGGAATGTCTAAGTATGATCGGGATTCCAAGCATCCAAACCTATGATATAAGACATCATAGCGCAAAAAATAAGTATGCGATCAGTACTTTTAACGAACTAGTATGCTAGATAAGGTTAGCCTGTTATGCATGGGTTTTGTGCATGAGTAATAACTAACTGAATGAGTAGCATGAAGTAACTGAATAACTAATATGAATGCGTGAATGATGTAAAATCTGAGAATGCATGACCAAGCATACAACATGATTCCAAAATAGTTTGTATACTAAAACCTTATAACTAAATAACTGATAAACTATATTCTATGGTCAAGAAAAACTAAATTGAGTTTTGAATTTGATACTGGAACTGAAATTGTGGGAGGTATCATCTAACTGACATGCCCCAAAGCTGAGCTGATCGGGGTCCAACTTATAACCCCAGTTGGAAGGGTGCTAGTACCATACCATGGGTACTAACAATGGTTGTGTCAACCTTAAACTAGTAGGAAGACATCATGTTAACCCTAGACTAACAGGAAGACTCATAAGATATGTGTCAACCCTAAACTAGCAGGAAGACATCGCAAACCTATGTTAGCTACATAGTTCTATAACTCAGTGATTGCTACTAAGGGTCAAACCCTATACAAGCAGGAATTCCGCCATATCTAGGTTCGCTCGGTGCTAAATACGCCCAACTAAACTGACACTGATTATGGAACTAAACTAAGTTTATATGAAGAAAGAACTGACCCAGATTACTGAACTGATCTAAGTTTGACTGACATGATAACTGACAATGCTCATATGTGTCTGAAACAATTTTGAAAATATTGATACTAAGTAAACAACTAAATTTTGGGTAGTCATAACCCCTAGGACTCGATAAAAATAACAACAAGGATATATGAAAGCTTTGAAATCATAGAAGGAAATCATTGTTCACAATTATTCACTTAAGTATTTTATCAAACACATGGGGGTCAAGAGATAAAGCATGGGAATAGTTAAATCATATGATAACAACATATTTGCAATATGAAAATCATGGGTTGAGGATTTAACATACAAATATCATCCTTCAAACGTGTCAAGGGATAATTCCAATGGAAACAATTTTTAAACATAATATAAAAATTGAAAGCCATGAAAGTTCATGGATATAATTCATAATAACATGTAAAGATCATAATTTTAAACTTGAAAATGGATTCTTAGACTCCATGGATGAAAGGGACCCATGAATGAACATCACACATACCTTAAAGTTTTAATCTTGAAAGAGAATTAACTTTTCTTGAACATTCTTGTATTGAAAAATACAACTTTATGGTTTTCTTGAAGAAGGGATTGAATCTTGTTATTAGGAGATAATCTTAAGAGGAAACCCAAAGATTGTTCATGGGAATAAAGAGGGTTAATGGATTTTTTAAAAAATGATTGATAATGACTAAATATGCTAATGAGGTGATATAATTCGTGGGGAGTAAGGTTTAGGGTGAGAAAAGGACCAAAATACTCCTCCAAAGCTAAATAAGAATTGTTGAAATTTTTATTTGATGACTTAGTTGATTGCTTATCAACTAGTTAACGGCTTATCAACTTAAGTCGTTAACCCATAGTTTGATTTGGACCCTTGTTGTTTAAGGGTGATGACTTGGCTGATAAGTCTTCACTTAGTTGATGGCTTATCACCTCAAGTCATCACTTTGTAGATGAGGTTGATCATATTATAGTTAAGGCTGACGACTTGGTTGATAAGTCATCACTTAGTTGATGGCTTATCACCTCAAGTCGTTACCTTGTTGACAGACAGACATGTTGAGGTAAAATGAGCATTACTTTCAAGTCCAATATCAGATTAAGGTGAAATCAAGTGAATTGGAAAGAAGACTCAAAGAACTTTCATTTGATATATAGTAGGACACATCAATCAATATATTATAGGAGATACACTGATCTAAATAGGCCTCTACATAGAGCATTTGTCAAAACCCTATCTATAGAATAGTCTTTATCTCGTCGTTGAGTTTAAGTGTATTATGACCTCAGTAAATAAACAACGATATTACCATATCAAATATTTGATAATCACATATATATACATAGAATAATTAGGTTCAAGTCTGTACGCATAGGAACAACGATTTCAATTCTAGCCCAAAAATGTGAGGTGTTGTATTATCTCCTCCTTGGGAATATTTTTCCTCGAATAAGATTGGTTAGCTGAGAATAATGGGAGAACTGATGTCATAGACTAAATATGCATGAATGGAAACAATATTACATGATTGAGTCTAAAACTTGATACATAACTGAACTGAATTTCGTAAACATAAGCAATGATAGGAGAATGGTTATAAGGTTGAGATAGAAATGAGAGAGTCAACTTATGAGTAACCATTACCTTAGGCTGGATCTGGTTTCATGAAGTAAAGTTTAGAGGTTTAGGACATGAAAACTCATGCATTACAATACATATCCACATTGGGATAGTTCGTCCCCTAAATGACACTGACTTGGCTGAAATACTAAAAAAAGATGGAGATGATGTACAGAACACTTACAGACTGAATCTTGAATAAACATATAAAGTGTGAAGCTAAGGTATGAGGAATAAAGGGTCATGACATGAATTCATCAAAGAGGTTTGAACTTAGGATATACATGACATGAATCTGAATTTCACTGATCATTGAGAGTGTAGCATGAGTACTGGAACTGAACATACTGTAAAGCATGAGTACACGAGTCATGAGCTAATGACCTGAATTTAGAGTTCATAAATTTATGGAACATGATCCATACTGTTGAGCAAACTGGACTCCTTACACTAGGAACTGGGAAAAGATATGATTTTTGATAAGATGAACGAATCTGATCTATGATCATAGAGCTGACATGTAATGCATGAGTAGATATCATGATAACTGAAGTACAAATACTAAAATAAGCATGGGTTGGGAATCTTCCTCTCTAGTGTTGCTCTACAACACTCTGGCCTCACTACTAGAATTTGAGAGCCTGACCTAGTTTTCTTGTTCTATCATCTCCCTCTTAGATTTAAGCCATCACTCTAAGTCTATGGTACTGGACATTGAGAAGGGATCTACTAAAGTTTCAGGACTAACTTTGAATTTAACCACTATTTAAGGGGTTACAAAAAGGAAGTAAAGTTTTGGGGTCTACTAAAATATACACAAAAAAATGAAAGGCCTGTACCGTACCTGTAATTGCATTAAGAAAACTTTCCTGATTGTGTTGGAACTGGAGTGCATAAAGTCTGTTTTGTCATTGACTACTGATGGCACTAAAAATAGCGCCCTGCTGAGTCGGCAACCTACTGGAGCTGGAGAACGATTGTGCTAACTCTATGGACCAACCTTATAACATTATCTAACTATGTAGCCTGTCTTTCCATATCCAAAACACACATCACTACCAGCTCTACACACACCTTCATAATTCGTACCATATTCACCACAAAATGATTGGGTACGACCACTGGCACCCCATCCCGACTGTCATTCCTAAACTTTGGTACTGTGCACTAGCTGAAGACGGAACTAAGGCTGAAAAATTTTGATGGAACTGAGAATGTTTACCACCCTCTGACCTTGGATGAGAAAAATTAAAACTACCTATGCTAGCCCTCTTACTCTCTTACTCTCTTTCTCTCTTTCTCCTTAGCCTTTTCCTCCTCGATCTGCTAAGCATGGACCATAGGCCTAGAAAAGTCCATCTCCTCAATCAACATAGCAGTACTACACTCCTTGACTACACTATCATCTACACTAGAAACAAACTTACTCATTCTAGACCTGTTATCAGACACCACATTAGGAGCATACCTAGCAAATGGAGTAAACTTAAGTAAATACTTCTGCACACTCATACTACCCTATTTTAGATTAATAAAATCCATAACCTTAGCTTCCCTTAACTCTAAATGAAAGAACATTTCTAAAAACGTTATGGCAAACTCCTCTCACTCTATGGGCCCTATATCTATGCCTCTATCCCCCTTCTACTACTTATACCAGGTGTGAGATACAACTTGTAACTGGTAAGTAGCCAATTCTGCACTCTCACTAGAAGATACAGCCATAATATCAGTCACCTTCTAAACCATGTCAAGGAACTCATAAAGATCCTTTTCAGACTTGGATCCCAAAAACAGAGCAGGATTCATCCGAGTAAAATCCTAGATTATAGTTGCAGCTGTATTAGCCACTGGATTGGCTGGGATAGTAGCCTGCTGCTTGTTCTGAATGGATAGTGAGTGGGATAAAGTGGTGAATATAGCTTTGAACTCGACATAGAAAACATACTCATTCAGGGGATCTTTCTGAATAGGAAGAAGTGCGGGTTGATTCCCGTTTCTTCTTCCGTTATTCTTTTTAGGAGGCATGTTTTGTAAACATAAGGAATATTGAATTAGAAAGAGAGTTTGAATAGACCTCATGATATTTTGAATTATATAAACACTGAAAGAAGGGAAAATTTCCTAATATGTCTCATAGCCTCTTGTCCATAAGTGTGATGCACTTCACACCCATGTACAAAACTCTACTCAATGTAGCTTTTAGACTCCCAAGGACACTTTTTAAAACCTTTGGCTCTGAAACCAAGTTTGTAATGCCCTGGAAGTACACCCTAGATATCACACGAAGCTTACGGCCCCAAGGAACCACAAGGTAACCCATGAATTGGTACCTGCTGTGACCACTGAATAGTATACTGATAACAAAAAATATATTTGCAAAGATTAACTAAAAATGCCATAAGGTGTTAAATGCTGAAAACAATGTTGAATTGTATGACTGAAAGAAACTATCTGAAAACTGATAAAAATTGATAATCTAACTGACTATCTGAAAGCCTCTAACTGACTGAGGACTTGATAGGATAGGCCTATAACTAACTCCAATTGACTCCTGAATTGAAATAACTGAAATAGATAGAAATAGTCCTTGATATATGAGGACTCACCACTGCTGCTGCTGCTGTAGATGCATAGGAATGTCTAAGTGCATCGGGATCCTGAGTGTCCAAACCTATAATATAAGACATCATAGCGTAAGAACTAAGTACGTGACCAGTACTTTGAATTTAATAGTATGCTAGATGAGGTTGGGTTGTTATGCATGGGTTTTGTGCATGAGTAATAACTGACTCAAAGAGTAGCATAAGGTAACTGAATAACTGATATGAATGCGTAAATGCTATAAAATTTGTGAATGCATAACCAAGCATATAACATGATTTTCAAATAGTTTGTATACTAAAATACTAAAATTTGATAACTAAAAAACTGATAAACTATATTCTATTATCAAGTTAAACTAAACTAAGTTTTGAATTGAACACTAAAACTGAAACTATGGGAGGTATCATCAAATCGACATACCCCAAAACTGAGCTGATCGAGGTCCAACCTGTGACCCCAGTTTGAAGGGCGATAGTACCGTGCCACGGGTACTAACAATGGTTGTGTCAACCCTAAACTAGAAGGAAGACATCTTGTTAACCCTAAGATAACAGGATGACTCATGAGATATATGTCAAACTTAAACTAGCAGGAAGACATATCAAACCTACATTGGCTATGTAGTTCTGTAACTCAGGGATTGCTACTAAGGGTCAACCTTATACTTGAAGAAATGCCCCTATCCCTGGGTTTGCTAGGTGCTGAAGCCAATTCCCAACTAAACTTACACTAATTATAGAACTGAACTAAGTTTAGCTGAAGAAGGAACTGACTCGGAATACTGAACTGATCTAAGTTTGACTGAAAAGATAACTGAGTAAACCATTCTGAAAATACTAAGACTAAGTAAATAGCTAAATTTTGGGTATTCATAACCTCCAAGACTCGATAAAAATTAAAACAGGGACACATAAAAGCTTTGAAACCATGGAAGGAAATTATAGTTCACAATTATTCACTAAAGCATTTCATCAAACACATGGGGGTGAAGACATAAAGCATGAAAATAGTTAAATAATATGATAATAACATATTTGTAATAGTAAAATCATGGGTTAAGGATTTAACATGCAAATATCATCCTTCAAATGTGTTAAGGGCTAATTCTAATCAAAAAAATTTGTAAACATGATATAAAAATCAAATTTCAAGAAAGTTCATGGATATAATTCATAATAACATGTAAAGATCATAATTTTAAACTTGAAAATAGATTCTTGGACTCCATGGATGAAAAGGATCCATGAATGAACATTACACATACCTTAAAGCTTTAATCTTGAAAAAGAATTAACTTTTCTTAAACGTTCTTGGATTGGGAAACACAACTCTTTGGTTTTCTTGAAAAAGGTCTTGAATCTTGTTCTTGGGAGATTGTCTTGAGAAAAAACCCTAATCTTGTTCTTGGGGATTAAAAGGGTTAATAGCTCTTAAAAAACTAATTGATACTGACTAAATACGCTTATGAGGTGATTTAAGTCATGGGGGGGTAAGGTTTAGGGTAAGGAAAATACCAAAATACCCCTCTACAACTAAATAAGAATTATTGAAATTTTTAGTTGATGACTTAGTTGATGGCTTATCAACTTTAGTCATAACCCATAGTTTTATTTGGACCCTTGCTGTTTAAGGGTGACGCCTTGGCTGATATTCGTTACTTAGTTGACGTCTTATCACCTTAAGTCATCACTTTGTAGCTGAGGTTGATCATATTCTCGCTAAGGCTGATGACTTGGTTGATAAGTCATCACTTAGTTGACAGCTTATCACCTTAAGTCGTCACCTTGTTGACAGACGGATATGTTAAGGTAAAATGAGTATAACTTTCCACTTCGTTATCGAATTAAGGTGAAATTAATTGTATTGGAAAAAAGACTCAAAGATCGTTAATTTGATATATAGAAGGACACCTGAATCAATATATTTTAGGAGATACACTGATCTAAAGTGGACCATATCTGAAGCATTTGTCAAAACCCTATCGATAGAAAAGTCCTCATCTCATGTTTGAGTTAGGAGGGTATTATGACCTTGATTAATATACAAGGATATTCCCATATCATATATTTGATAATCATACATATGTATACATAGAATAATTAGGTTCAAGTCTGTATGCATAGGAACAACGATTTGAATTCTAACCCAAAAATATGGGGTATTATAGATTCTCGTACTATAGTCTTATGTATTGATATCGTACTTTATGGTCATTCAGTGCTGGAGGGTTATGAACACCTGATAACTATGTGTTTTTAAATATTTTTATTCTTAAGTAACAAGTTCGTCAGAATCATGATTTTATTATCATATTCATATTATTATTTTTATAATAAACTCACCAGCTTTACTTTATGTTAAATACATCAGTTTACGTGTTCATGGTTACTTCAGATTTTGCATGCACTGTCAATTTTTATAATACCATGTTTAAGCATATAAATCATTAGTGCATGGACTAGTTCATGATTCTAGAGTCGATTCAGGAGGGAGTAGGATTTAGCACCGAGCAAACCCATGGATGGGGCTCACCTGCCAGTAGAGAGTGTAACCTTTAGTAGCAGTCCTTGAGTTCTAGAACTTTATAGCCAGTGTAGGTTAGAGATGTCTACCTTCTAGTTGAGGGTTGATAAGGTATTCAACTGCCAGTTGAGGGAGACTCATTAGTTCTTTTGGACACTAGCTTAGTGGATCCACAGAGCTAGTGTTAGTACTCGTGGCACGGTACTAAAACCCTTCCAATTGGGGTTACAGGTTGGACTATGACTATCTTAGATTGAGGCATGTCGGTTAGATGATACCTCCCACAGTCTAAGTATAGTATTCAGTATATTCTTAATTCAGGTTTACTTGACCAAGCATACAGATTCTCAGTTATTCAGTTATTAGATTTCAGTCTTTTAGCTTACAAATTATTTCAAAAATATGCTTATGCTTGGTCTCACACTCACAAATATTATAGTTTTCATGCATTCATGCTTATTTATCTCATGTTGTTCTGTTAGTCCTTATCTCATATGCACAGTATCCCATAGTTTAAATCAGAATTTAGTGTATCTCAGATCAGGTTTGCTGGACCAAGCATATAGATTCCAGTTATTCAGTATACAAATTTCAATCTTTCAGATTATAGATTTATCTCAGAAACATTCGTCTTTCCAACTTTACAACATTCCCAGCTTACAGAATTATTTTCAGTTCATGAGCTACAAATCTCATTATGACTTACAGTTTTCACGTATAGCCACGTTTCAAATGTATGTTTAGCAAATTAACTTATATTCATAGTTTTAAAGAATGTTTTATAGATTTTCATGATTTAGTGCATGTATTGATATACTCAGTACATTCCATCGTACTGACCACATATATGTGTTTGTGGCTATATCTTTCATAACGTAGGTACCATATGTAGCTAGTACACCAGGGTCAGACAGTTTGCAGCTTTCATCTAATAGGTGATGAGTTCTCCTATTTTGAGAACTCCAGACAGTTGTAGGTAGTGTACTATATTTTTTATTTTCCATATGTATTGATTAACAATAGTTAGATGTAAGCCCCTGTAATATCCTATTTCATTTTAGCTTACTATTGCATATTAAAGGGGTCCAAGACTCAAAAAATTTCACTAACTACTAAGACTTAGTCATTTCAAAATCTCCTTACACTTCGATGATTCTATTTTTGAACATCCCAACCTCGAGACATTAATTTCTATACTTTTTCATGATTAGGGTTGTCTATAGTTCATCTCGGATAAGTTTTAAATTTTTTGGACGATGTTTGAGACCTGTGTGGATGATCAAATCAGTAAGACTTCACGACATGGCTATGGCACGTTAGATATCACATCGGTGAGGAGAAACGTAGTATGTCGCTTATCGTGTTGGTAAAGCAATGTGGTGTGTTGCATTTTGCATTGAGCAGTTTGATTTTGTTTATTGAGTTTGGGTCCAAAGGGGGTAATTAGGTCATTTACATTACCTTATCCCAGCCATAACACGGGATTTAGGATCCCAAAAGGCAAAATCGATCATTCTTTCACAAAATTCTCTCAAAATAAAGCAATCCTCTCTCAAAAACAAACCCTAGACTCTTCAAAATTCAAGCTCAAACTTCAATAAATCACCAAGAACCTTCACGAATTCTTTAATTAAGGTATGCGTGATGTTCATCCATGGGCCCTTTAACCCATGGAGTCTAAGAATCCATTTTCAAGTTTAAAGTTATGATTTTTACATGTTGCTATGAATTATCTACATGAAGCTATTATGAAATTTGATTTCAAATCATGTTTACCACGTGTTTTTATTGGAATTTGTTTGTGACACGTTTGACTGGTGATTTTCGCATGTTGCATCCTTAAACCATTATTTTAGTATTCCAATTGTGTTAGTAGTACATGTTTTAACTATCCCCATGCTCAAGTCTATGAATTCCAAGTGTTTGATGAAATACCAAAGCGAATGATTTTGTAGAATGATTTCCCCATTGTGGTTTTGAAGCTTTTATATGCCTTTATTATTATTCTCATTCAGTGTTGGGGGTTATGAATACCCAAAACTTACCTGTTTACTTAGTTTTTCAGAATCTTCATGATGGTTTTAGATAAACCATGAGTCTTTTCTTTTAGTTATATCATTGCTGAGTTGTTGGCTTAGATAAGCCTAGTTAGTTCAGAAATTAGTGTATTTTAGTTGGTAGTAGGATTTAGCACTGAGCGAATACAGGATGGCGGCTTCTCTATTAGTTAGGTGAAGTCGTTAGTAGAAATCCCTGTATTCCAGAACTACATAGCCAGCGTGGGTTATGAGGAGTCACCCATCAGTTTAGGCTTGACTACCTCCCAAGGGTCACCCATCAGTTTAGGCTTGACTTTTCCCAAGGGTCACCCATCAGTTTAGGCTTGATACCCTAGTTCTTTAGTAGTTTAGTGGATCCACACAACCATTGTTAGTACCCGTGGAACATTATTGGCAACGTTCCAACTGAGGTCATAGGTTGGACCCCAATCAGCTTAAAATGGGGCATGTCGGTTAGATGATACCTTCGAAAATCTCAATTCGGTATTCAGTATAGAGTTTAGTTTCAGGTTTACTTGAACATATCATACAAATATTAGTTACTTAGTTATTAGTGTTTTCAGTATTTCAGTTTATTGACCATATAAGAACATGTTTTATGCTTGGCCATGTATTCTCAGATTTTTCATCCTAACCTCATTTTACATACCAGTACATTCAATGTACTGTTCAAAGTACTGATCGTATATATTTTCTTTGCGCTATGATGTCTTATTCATAGGTTCGATGCCTAGTTCCTTGACCATGCTTAGCTAGATCCACCTATCAATAGTCATCGTGAGTCCTCATATATTGAGGAATATTTATACTTATTTCAGTACATCAGTATTTAATTTCAATAGTTATTTGGAGTTAGTTAGGGCTTGTTCCATCGATTCTTTTTTTTTAGTTAATCTTAGAGGCTTCCAAATATTTCAGAAAGTCAGTTAGATTATCAATTTTTATCAATTTTCAGACTGTTGTTTTTCAAACTTATGATTCAGAAATAGTTCTCGGTATTTAAAACCTTATGGTTTTTTTAGTTAAATTTCTGCACAAGATCTTTTGTTATTAGTTTTATTCAGTGCTCACAACAGGTAATAACTTATGGGTTATCTTGGGGTCACTTGTGACCATAAGCATCGTGTGGAATCTAGGGTATATTTCTAGGGAGTTACAAACTTTGTATCAGAGCCTAAGTTTTTAAATTCTCCTAGGAAGTCTGAAATACGTATTAGTAGATTCTTGTGCATATGTGTGAAGCACGCCACACTTATGGACAAGAGGCTGTAAGATTTTTTTGGAAAGTTTCCTTTCTTTCAGTATTCATATCATGTGATTGAGTATGAACTCAATTTAAACTCTCTTTTTAACTCAATCTTCTTTTTATTTATAGAATATACCTCCCAAAAAGAATAATGGAATGAGAAATGGAAATCATCCTACACTTTCATTTGTTCGGGAAGATCCCCTAAATAAGCATGTCTCTCATGCTGATTTCTGTGTTACATTCACTTTATCTCACTCAGTAGCATCTCAAAATAATCATCAGGTTGCTATCCCATCCAATCCAGTGTCTAATACTACTGCAGCTAGGATTTAGGACTTCACCCAAATGAACCCTCCTTTGTTTTGGGGATCCAAGTCTGATGAGGATTCGTAGGATTTTCTTCACATGGTTCACAAGGTGACTGAAATTATGGATGTCACGTTTAGTTAGAGTGTAGATTTGGTTGCTTAGGGCCTACAGAATGGGAGGAGTTCACCATAACCTTTTTAGATAGATTCTTTCCCTTAGAGTTGAGGAAAGCTAAGGTGCTGGAGTTTATTAATTTAAAACTATGAAATATGAGTGTGAAAGAGTATTTTCTTAAGTTTACTCAATTGGTGAGGTATGCTCCTCATGTGGTATCTGATAACCGATCTAGAATGAGTAAGTTCATGTCTGGCATATCTGATAGCATAGTTAAGGAGTGTAGGACTGTGATATTAATTAATAAGATAGACATATCTAGGCTTATATTCCATGCTCAATAGATCGAGGAGCAGAAGTTTAAGGAGAGAGAAGGAGAATAAGAGAGCCCAAATAAGTAGCTTTAATTTTCCTCAGCCAAAGTCAGAGGATGGTAACCGTTCTCAGTTTTTATAGAAGTTTTTAGCCCCAAATCCATCTTCAGCTAGTGTGCTAGTACCAAAGTTCAGGAATGACAATCTAGATAGAGCGCTAGGCTCTAAGCTCCAAGATAGTGTGAACAGTGGTCGCACTAATCCTCTTTGCCAGAAATGTGGTAGAAATCATCAGGGTGTGTGTAGAATTAGAAATGATGTATGTTTTGGATATGGATACATTCAAGAAAGATCGATTAGTTGCTTAAAGGGGAATATATTCACGACAAGAGGGTCAATCCAACCAGTCATCATCTCCGATAGGTTACCCGACTCAGTATGGCGCTACTTCTAGTGCCACCAGTGGATAACGTCAGAATAGGCTGTATGCACTTCAGTACTAATAGGATCAGGAAAGTTCTCCTGATGTGGTTACTGGTGTGTTACAGGTCTTTCACCTCCATATTTATGCTTTGTTAGACCCCGGAGCTTCATTTTTTTGTAACCCCTATATAGTTGTTAATTTTAGTGCCAGTCCCAAATATTTAACAAAAACCTTCTTAGTGTCTATCCCAGTAGGTGTCTCTGTTGTAGCCAGGCAGGTATACAGGAATTATCTGGTCACAATATTCCAAAAATTCACCTCAGTTGATCTTGTGGAGTTAGAGATGATTGATTTTTATGTCATTCTCAGCATGGATTAGCTCTACTTATGATATGCTTTAGTTGACTGTAGAAATAGAGTCGTTCAATTTTAGTTTCCCAATGAACCAATTATTGAATAGAGGGGTAGTACCTCAGCCCTTTGGGGTCAAATTATTTCATACCTTAAGGCAAGAAAAATTATTTTTAAGGGGTGTGTTTACCACCTTGTTCAAGTCAAAGACTCTGATTCAGTGGCTCCAAGTCTTAAGTCAGTTTCAGTTATGAGGGAGTTTCCAGATGTGTTCCCTGAAGATCTTCCTAGAGTTCCTCTCGAAAGAGAAATTGACTTCGGAATAGACTTTCTTCTAGATACCCAGCCTATCTCTATTCTGCCCTATAGAATGGATCTAGCTAAGCTCAAAGAGTTGAAAGAATAGTTGAAAAATCTCTTAGATAAGGGATTTATCAGACCCAGTATTTACCCATGGGGTGATCCTATCCTTTTTGTGTAAAAGAAAGATGGTTCTCTCAGAATGTGTATCGATTACCGTCAGTTGAATAAAGTCACCATCAAGAATAAGTATCTGCTCCCCAGAATTGATGAATTATTTGACCAACATTAGGGTGCTAATTACTTCTCTAAGATAGACCTCAGGTCAGGCTATCATTTGACATTCCAAAAATAGCTTTCATAACTCGGTATGGTCACTCCAAATTTTTAGTCATATTCTTTAGGCTAACGAATACCCCAACAACTTTCATGA
Organism: Capsicum baccatum var. pendulum; assembly: GCA_030864225.1. Lineage (NCBI taxonomy): Eukaryota > Viridiplantae > Streptophyta > Magnoliopsida > Solanales > Solanaceae > Capsicum > Capsicum baccatum. The sequence goes on from CM061561.1 coordinate 198,806,944, forward strand.
AGACCATCTCAAAATCGTATTGCAGGCTCTTAGAGCCCATCAATTATTCAACAAATTTAATAAGTATGAATTTTGGCTAAGATAAATACCTTTTATTGGCCATATTATTTTTGGTGATGGCATTAGAGTTGACCCTCAAAAGACCAAAGCAGTGAGAAGCTCGACTAAACTCATCTCTCTATCAGATAGCAGGAGTTTCTTGGATTTGGCCATCTATTACTGATGGTTTGTTGAAGGATTTTTTTCTATTGCATCCCCATGTCTAGATTGACTCAGAAGAAAGTCAAGTATTAGTGGTCAGATTCTTGTGAGAAAAGTTTTCTAGAGTTGAAGACTCAACTCACCTCAGCACTAGTTTTGACCTTGCCAGAAGGTTCAGATGGGTTTGTTATTACTATGATGCTTCTAGAGTAGGTTTGGGTTGTGTGTTGATTCAGAGAGGTAAGGTCATAGACTACCTCTTTAGACAACTTAAACCCCATGAAAAAAATTAACCTACCCATGATCTTGAGTTGGCAGCTGTTGATTTTTCCTTGAAAATTTGGAGACATAATTTGTATGGGGTTCATGTTGATGTGTTCATGGATCACAAAAGTTTGCAGTATGTATTTTTGCATAAAGATTTAAATCTTCATTAGAAAAGGTGGTTAGAGTTGTTGAAAGATTATGCTATAAGTGTGTTGTATCATCCGAGCAAGGCCAATGTAGTAGCAGATACCCTTAGTAGATTATCTATGGGTAGTGTTTCACATGTTGAGGATGATAAGAAAAAGTTTGTCAGGGAGGTTCACTATCTTGCTAGATTAGGTGTGTGGTTGGTTGATTCAGCTAAGGGTAGAGCATAGGTTCAAAATAGTTCAGAATCTTCTTTGGCTGTTGAATTGAAAGAAAAGCAAGATAAAGATTATAATTTTTCTAACTTGAAAAAGTTATCCAGACATCAGAAAGTAGAGGTTTTATCCCAATGGGGAGATGGAGTGTTGCAATGTTAGGGTAGGCTGTGTGTGCCGTGTGTTGATGGGTTAAGATAGAGAATCCTTGCAGAAGTGCATGGTGCACGTTATTCTATTCATCCAAAAGCCACAAAAATGTACCATAATTTGCAGGAGAGTATTAGTGGAGTGGTATGAAGAGGGATATTGCAGAGTTTGTAGACAAGTGCTTTAATTATTAGCAGGTTAAGGTTGAGCACCAATGACCTAGTGGCACTATGCAGGAGTTCAGTATCCCTACTTTGAAGTGGGGAGAGGTGAACATGGATTTTGTAATAGGATTTCCCTATTTGCATCACCAGCATGACTTAATTTAGGTTATTATAGACAGAATGACCAAATTAGCTCATTTCTTGATAGTCCATACTTCTTATTCGGGCAAGGACTATGCCAAGCTTTATCTCAGAGAGTTGGCTAGGTTGCACAGAGTCCCGTTGTCTATCATCTCAAATAGAGGTACCCAGTTTACCTCTTACTTTTGGAGAGTTTTTCAGAAGGGTCTTGGTACCAAAGTTCATCTCAGTACAACCTTTCACCCTCAGACAGATGGTCAGGTAGAGAAGACCATTTAGACCTTAGAGGACATATTGAGAGCATGTGTTATCAACTTTAATGGTAGTTGGGATGATCACTTGCCTTTGATCGAGTTTGTCTACAATAACAATTATCATTCCAGTATTCAGATGGCTTCGTTTGAGGCTCCCTATGAAAGAAGATGTAGATCTCCTATTGGTTGGTTTAAAATGCGTGAGACTGCATTGATAGGGTCTGATTCTGTGTTTGATGTTTTAGAGAAATTTTAGTTGATCAGGGAGAGGCTTAAGACAGCCCAAAGCCATCAAAAATCCTATGCAGATATGAGGAGAAGAGATCTTGAGTTTGAGGTTGGCGACTTTGTCTATTTGAGAATCTCTCCCATGAAGGGAGTGAAGGGGTTTGGCAAGAAAGGGAAGGTCAATCCCTATATATTGGCCCTTATAAGATCTTGAGTAGTTATGGGAAGGTAGCGTATGATCTTGAGTTACCCACTAATTTGGCATCCGTTCCCCAGTATTCCCTGTTTCTTTATTAAAGAAGTGTATTGGTGATCAAGTTGAAGTTGTTCCTTTAGAAAGTACAGATGTTCAGGATAGCCTTTCTTACTAAGAAATCCCAGTTGAGATCCTAGATTATTAAGTTCGTAGACTAAAGAACAAAGAAGTTTCCTTGGTCAAAGTTTTTTGGCGGAACCAATATGTTGATAGAACCACTTGGGAAGCAAAAGCATGCATCCAAACCAAGTACCCTCATCTCTTCTCTGCAAACTCAGACTCAGCTTAAGGTAATAGTTGTCCTTAGTTCTTCTATTTTCAATTCTCAGTTCCATCTATTTAATCATCTTCATATCATTACATACATTCGCGAATCAATTCAGTTATTTTTATCATGTTTCAGACTCAGTCATGTAACCATGCTTTCAATTATGCATATTCAGCATGTACTCTTAGTACCTTAGTATTCTAAGCTTAATTAGTCTTATTCTAGGATGAATGTTCCCAAGTGGAGATATTGTAAGACCTCGTAAGTTCCTAGTTCATTTCAGCTTACTATTGCATGTTAAAAGGGTCTAAGACATAGAAAATTTCACTATATGTTAAAACTTAGTCATTTCCAAAGCTCCTTACACTTTGATGATTCTATTTTTGACCTTCCTCACCTTTAGACTTTAATTTCTATATTTTTTAATCATTGGGGTTGTTGATAGTTCATGTCGGGTGAGTTTTTAATTTTTTAGAAAGATGTTTGAGACCTGTGTGGATGATCAAATCAGTGAAGCTCCACGATATAGCCGCAGCACGTCAGATATCGCATCGGTGGGGAGCAATGCGGTGCGTCGCTTATCACATTGATAGAGCAAGTGGTACACCGCTTTTCACGTCGGGCAATCCGATTCAGTTTAATGACTTCAGGTCTACGGGGGGTAATTGAGATATTTCGTCACCCAATCTTAGCCATAACACGGGATTTAGAGTCCCAAAAGGCAAAATTGATCATTCTTTCACAAAATTCTCTCAAAAGAAAGTAATCCTCTCTCAAGAACAAGCCCTAGACTCTTCAAAATAAAAGCTCAAACTTCAAAAAATCACTAAGAACCTTCATGAATTCTTCAATTAAGGTATGTGTGATGTTCATCCATGGGCCTTTTTAACCCATGGAGTCCAAGAATCCATTTTCAAGTTTAAATTTTTTATTTTTAGAAGTTGCTATGAATTATCTACATGAATCTATTATGAAAATTGATTTCAAATCATGTTTACCACGTGTTTTTATTGGAATTTGTCCGTGAAATGTTTGAATGGTGATTTTCGCATGTTACATCTTTAAACCATGATTTTAGTAATGCAATTATGTTAGCAGCACTTGTTTTAACCATCACCATTCTCAAGTCTATCAATTTCAAGTGTTTGATGAAATGCCAAATAGAATGATTTTGTAGAATGATTTCCCCATTGTGGTTTTGAAGCTTTTACATGCCTTTATTGTTATTTTAATTTAGTGCTGGGAGTTATTAATACCCAAAACTTAGCTGTTTACTTAGTTTTTCAAAATTTTTGTGATGGTTTTAGATAAACCATGAGTCTTGTCATTCAGTTAGTATCATTGCTCAGTTGTTGGCTCAGATAAGCTCAGTTAGTTCAGAAATCATTGTCTTTCACTTGGGAGTAGGATTTAGTACCAAACAAGGATTTAGTACCAAACAAATGCAGGACGACGTATTCTCATTATTTAAGCAAAGTAGTTAGTAGCAGTCCCTGTATTTTAGAACTACGTAGCCAGCGTGGGTTATAAGAAGTCACCCATCAGTTTAGGCTTGACTACCTCCCAGGGGTCAACCATCAGTTTAGGCTTGACTCCGCCCAGTGATCACCCATCGATTTTGGATTGATACCCTATTTTTTAGTAGCTCAGTGGATCCATACATCCATTGTTAGTACTGTGGCATAGTACTGACACACTTCTAACTGGGGTCACAGGTTGGACCCCAATTAGCTTAGAATGGGGAATGTCTGTTAGATGATACCTCCTATATTTCAGGATTCATTACAGAGTTTAGTTTCAGGTTTTCTTGACCATAGCATGCAGTTATCAGTGTTTTCAGTATTTTTGTTTATAGACTATATCATAACATGTTTTATGCTTGGTCATGCATTCTCAAATTTTACAATTTTCATGCATTTATACTCAGCTATCTAACGCTATTGAGTCTGTTATTATTATCTCATCTATATAACCCGTGCATTTCATCCTAACCTTATCTCGCATACCAGTACATTCAAAGTATTAATCATATACATTTTCTTTGCTCTATGATGTCTTATATCATAGGTTTAGATGCCCAGTTCCTTGACCGTGCTTAGCCAGATCCGCCTACCAACAGTCGTGGTGAGTCCTCATATATTGAGGAATATTTATACTTATTTCAGTACATCAGTATTCATTTTCAGTAGTTATTTGGAGTTAGTTGGGGACTGTCCCATCAACTCTTTGTTTTTTAGTCAGTCTTAGAGGATTTCATATATTTCAGACAGTCAATTAGATTATCAGCTTTTATTAGTTTTAAGACAGTTGTTTTAAGACTTATGATTTAGAAATGGTTCTCAGTATTTTAAACCTTATGGTATTTTTCAGTTAACTATCTGCACATGTTCTTTTGTTATCAGTTTTATTCACTTGTGACCGTAAGCACCATTTGGCATCCAGGGTGTTTTTTTGGGGCATTACATTAGAGACATGTCGCAATGATCTATAGTTAGTATAGTAAAGGTTTCATTGATGTTTGTCAGAGTAGTTATGTAATTGGAGTTTCTTTCTTCAATTTTATCATATGCAAACTGTATCAGTATTACCTTTAATCAAACTTTTGAGGACTATGCTTCTGCTCAACAAATTAAGTTTTTTTATACATAAAGTTGCTCAAGCAGTATGCCAGTTAATGGGTTAGCATGGGATCACTTGTGGTTCCAAGCACCTTGTTACAACTAGGGGGTAGTCTCGGGTCATGACCAAACCCAAGGTGTTTCAATCTCCCCCACTAGAATCATTCGTCCCCGAAAGAAGAAAAAGGTAGTACAAGCACGATTTACACCACTAGATGCCTCTACTATTACCTTTACAAAGACAGAAAATAAAGATGTGATACCTTCTACATAAATATCCAGAGAAGAAAACAAATGTGGATACTTGGACTTTATGTCCCCTTCCGTTTCTCGAGTAGCCTCTTCCACTTTGTGGTTCGGTCATAGAACCTTAATCGACACCATATACTTGGTATGTAACTGATAAACCTGGCGATCCAAGATCTTAATCGGGATTTCTTCATAAGATAGAGTATCGGAGATACCCAATCCTTCAAAAGGAACAACCGATAAAGCATAACCTATACACTTACTCAACATAGAGACATGGAATACCTGATGAATAGAGATCAAACTAGAAGGTAACTCCAATTCAAACACACTATTACCTACCCTCCTTAAAACCACATAAGGACCAATATACCGGGGACTGAGCTTCCCCTTTTTCCCAAACTACATTATTCCCTTCATGGGAGACACTATTAGGAATACCTTATCCCCAATCTCAAACTCCAAGTCTTTACGCATTACATCTGTATAAGAATTTTGATGACTTAGGGCAGCCTTAAGCCTATCTTGAATTACCTTTACCTATTCCATAGCTTGATAAACCAAATCTGGGCCAAACATATCTACCTCACCAAGATCAAACCACCTAATAGGAGATCTATACCTCCTACCATACATTGCCTTAAAAGGAGCCATCCCAATGCTAGAATGGTAACTATTGTTGTAAGTAAACTCTACAAGTGGTAGATGATCAACCTAATTACCACCATAACCAATCACAAACACATGAAGCATATCCTCTAATGTATGAATAGTCCTTTTTGCTTGCTCATCCATCTGTGGGTGGAAAACAGTACTCAGACTAACCTTAGTCCCCAACCTTTTCTGAAATGACCGCCAAAAGTGAGATGAACATTGCATACCACAATTAGAGATAATCGAAATAGGTACCCCATTCAGCTTCACAATCTCATGAAGATACAACCTTGCAAAATCCTCAGCAGAAAAGTTAGTCCTCACAGGCAGAAAGTAAGACAACTTTGTCATCCTATCCACGATGACCCAAACTGAATCAAATTAGTTCTTAGATCGAAGAAGATCGGTAACGAAATCCATATTGACCACCTCCCATTTCCATTCAGGTAAATCAATTTCTTGATACAACCCTTCGAGCCTCATGTGCTCAACTTTTACTTATTGACACACCATATATTTGGCCACAAAATCAGACATATCCCTCTTCATACCATTCCACCAATACATCTCCTTGAGATCATGATACATTTTCATCAAACCAGGATGAACAACATAGCACGATTCATGCACCTCAGCTGATATCCTCTCATACAAACCATCGATATCAGGAATACATAACCTCCCTTAGTACCACAAGGTACCATCACCACTGATCTCAAATACCATCACCATTTGCCCACCTATATAACCCTTGATTTTCATCAAGACATGATCTACCATTTTTTTATCCTTGATATCCGTACCAAGAGATGATGAACCACTTTTTGTACCAATACACAACCATTCTTAGAGTCCCAAAAGGCGACTACCAAGGTTAGCCAAATGGTCAGTATCCTTTACCAATTCCTGTTTCTCCTTATCTGTATGAGTTAAACTCTCTATGGATAACCTTCTAAGATCATCAAAAACCACGTTAGTTTTACCTGGGTGGTAGTAAAAACTCATATCATAGTCCTTGAGAAGCTCAAACCATCTCTTCTGCCTGAGATTAAGCTTTTTCTGAGTGAACACATGCTAAAGACATTTATGATCAGAAAAGATTTCCATATGCACTCCATACAAATAGTACCCCCAAATTTTCAACGCAAACACCACTGCTAAAAGCTATAAATCATGAGTAGTTTAGTTTCTCTCACTCACCTTCAACTGCTCAGAAACATAGGCTATCACCTCTACATGCTGCATAAAAATTCAACCAAGTCCCTCCCGAGATACATTACAGTGAACCAAAAACCCCTTATTACCTTTAGGAAAAGTCAAAACTAGAGCCAAAGTTAGCTTAACCTTCAGTGTCTCAAAACTACCCTTATAAGCATCCAACCAAGATAACATTACCTTCTTCTGAGTCGTCTTAGTCAATGGGGCAGCTATCATCAAAAAACATTCCACAAACCTCTTATTATACTTCACTAAACCCAAGAAGCTCTGAATATTAATTAGAGTTATGGGTCTAGTCAAATTCCTAACCAAAACAACCTTCTGAGGATCCACCATGATCCCCTCACTAGAAATAATATGACCCAAAAAGTGACAGCGTTCAACCAAAATTCACATGAGAATTTGGCATACAACTGTTTTGTTTCATGGTCTACAACACCACACATAGTGATTGGCATAATCCACCTCACACTTAGAGTACACCAGAATGTCACCAATGAACACAATGAAAAATAGATCTAGAAACTAATAAAAGTCCCTATTAATCAAATCCATAAACGTTGCCAAAGCATTGGTCAAACCAAATGACATAACCAAGAACTCGAAGTGCCCATACTGAGTATAGAAAGTTGTCTTAGGATATCCACCTTCCTAATATTAAGCTGATGATACTCGGAGTGAAGATATATCTTTGAAAAGAATTTGGCCCCTAGCAACTGATTAAACAAGTCATCTATCCTTGGAAGAGGATACTTGTTCTTAATCATCACATTATTCAGCTGTCAATAGCCAATGAATATCTAAAGGAAACCATCCCTCTTACGCATGAATAACACCCATGCACCCCATAGGAATACACTAGGATGGATGAAACGCTTATCCAATAGATCTTTAAGTTTCTCCTTGAGTTTTCTCAACCCAGTCGAACCCATTCAATAAAGAGGAATAGATATTATATGAGTGTCCGGAAAAAATCAATCCTAAACTCAATCTCTCTATTGGGAGGAACACTAGGAGATCATCCAGAAATACCTTAGGAAACTCATTCACCACTAGAACCGAATGTAAAAGGGTACCTTCTGAGTTAGAGTCTTTGACCCAGACTAGATGATAGAGACACCCTTTGGAGATCAATCTTTGAGCTCTCTAAGATATTATATAAACCATTCCTTAGAAGCTAGGAAACTGCCCTCCCATTTAATAATCAGTTTACTAGGAAACCTAAAGATAACCTTATGGGTCTGACAATCTAAGGACTCTTAGCATGAATGTAACCAATCCATTCCTAGAATAACATCAAAATCCACCATATCTAATTCAAATAAATCCACCAAAGTCTCCTTACTACCAACAGATACCACACACCCCCTATAGACTCTTTTAACAACCACGAGTCACCTACCGAGTAGAAATAGAAAAGGATCCAAGAAAACCCCAGGTTCAAAACAAAAATACGCAACCATAAATAGGGTCACATAAGAGAGAGTGGACTCCGAATCAAGTAAATAATACACATCTCGAGAAAAAAGTTGTAACATAACATCACGACATCAAGCGATGCTTCAAACTCCTGTCGGGATGCAAGAGAATATAACCGATTTTGGTCTATACCAGTACCAGAAGCAGAAACAAATGCAGAAGCAACACCCTTTAGTTCAGAAGTAGATGAAGTAGAAATCAGAACCTTGTTCACCTCTAAAGCAACCTTACCAATTGAACAGTTTCTAAGAATATGACATGTCTGACAATATTTGAAACACATTTCCCGACCCTCATCAAAAAAATCCTAATGTAACCAACCACAGAACCTATAAGAAGGGCATGATGAAGCCGACTAAGCCTCACTAGCTTGAGATTGGGCACCCTATTCCCTAAAGTTATTGTCACCCTACTGATACCTATCACCTAACTGCTTTGGGTAGGGAGTACTAGTTATGGAGAAAGGACCAAAACTCCCCCACTTTTTATTTTTCCATCTACCACCATCACAACCACATTTTATTAACCACCCTACGTAAAGAACCTGAACTTCTTACCTTGCCTTTCCCCTACCTCAACCTATTTTCTCTTTTCTTTCTCCTCCTATTGCATATGAACAACAAACCTAGAAATATCTATGTTCTTGATTAGAAATATAGTCTTGCTTTCAAGAATCAAACCACGAGACAGTCCTCAAGCAAAATTTCTCATCTTGCCCATTATATCAGATACCATTTCTGGAGCATACCGAGATAGCTGATGAAATTTTGAGGCATACTCTTTGACCGAGATCTTTCTCTATTTAGATTAACAAATTCCTCCATTTTTGCTTCCCTCAACTCCTGACAAAAGAACTGGTCCAAAAAAGTATTGGAGAAAGTTTCCCATAGAGATGACTCATCAACCTCACCCCTTGCCTGATCCCATTACTAAAACCATTGGTACACCACATCCTTTAGTTGGTAGGCAGAAAAATCCACCCCTTCCATATTCATGGAATGCATAATCCTAAAGATCTTCTCTATCTCATCCAGAAAACCCTGAGAATCTTCCTCTACCTTAAGACTAGTAAAAGTTAGAGGACTCAACCTCATGAATTGGCTAACCCTTGTGCCCTCAGAAGATGGAATACCAGATACACCATGCTCAACCTGAGAAACTACCAATTGAGCAATTATATGAATAGACTGACGAAACTCAGCATTTATCACATCACCCTGAGGACGACTAATAGAAACTGGTGGGACTCCAGAAGTAACTGGGACTAGACCTCTAGATAGAGTACGGATCCCATGAGTAGAGCGTGTCCCAGCAATATTGTTCGCAGTTAGGATAGAGGATTTTTCTTGTATCTCAGATCATCTAAGAATGATTTGAAAGGTAAACAAATAGGAATTAGAGAGAATTCCAGGACCTTAGACTCCAATCTTCAAAATAGAACACAAAAAAGAGAAATAATTCCTAAATGCCTTGTAACCTTTCCCTTATGAGTGTGACGTGCTACACACCCTTAAAAGAGATTCAAATCAACATGTCTTAATACACTCCCAATTGACCATGAACCTAAAGCTCTAATACCAACTTGACATGACCTGAACTGAGTTCTTGTCGTTATGGGCATCCCGAGTCCAACTAGGATTGGAGACCCCTTTACCCAACCTAACATCTAAATGCATACCCTTAGTCAAATAAAGTCCAAATATATAACAACATAGCTTATTTGTACCAATCTAGACTCTGGGATAGGTCCATGACCATGATCGACCCAAACGAGTCCAACCATCTGATACCCAGCTAATACCCACAACCAAACCTATATAATAACCATGTTTCTGTCCATACCATAACATAATAGGATGAAACAATCATAAATACAGTCAAAAGGTATCATCCCCAATACCAATGCCAATACTAAGCCTGACACCACTACCTACCCCACCCATACCAACCTATAGTAGTTTCATAAATCCTCTAACCAAAAGAAAAATAATATATGGTTGGGACATGCCCCTAACCATAGCTAAAACCAATATCCACAAAATAACCAAAGTATGTAAAGACATCCATGATAATAAATAGAGCCTTCTGCATCACGAAAGCTCACTACTTCAATCCAACTTAGTTGATCCTAAATCTAATCAATAAGCAAGAGGAGTAGAATGGTTAGTTCCTGCATCACATGAGGATACTACTGCCCGAAGAAGGGTTAGCGGATGAACGCTAGCAAGTACTCAGGATAAGGATAAAATAATACCAACCTTTAAAACCATATAAACCAGCCATAAACATTCACAACCATACATTTATACATATATATATCTGTTTAGCTTAACCATCCTAGAACCACCCAAGGGCTATATGGGTCTAGTGTAACCCCCTGAACGGGCCTCGATACATATAGTTGCACGAACCATAGATACCATAGGAGTAGGGAATTCCTAAGTTCCCCTTGCTTTTCACGATACATATGTATAAGTGTACTTAGGGGATTCTCATGTACCCCATAAGTATCATATATGGCCATCATAACCAATCTTTATGTCGGCAAATATAATTTTTCAGTGTTCATCTATTGGATTCACACCTTCATGGTAAGCTATCACACACCGCCATTATTTCCAAATTAAAAACCATTACCGCACGACCAAACCACAATTCAATTTATTAATAACCATGCTATAAGAAGTGGTATCGTCATACCAACTATAGCTTGCAAGCAATGTCCTTAACAAATATTTTTATGTAAAACGATTCCCATGTACCCATAGATTACATTATTAAGTTGTCTTGGGGGAATCCCATATACCCCACAAGATGATCATTATTAATTGTACTTGGCTGATTCCCCTATACCCTACAAGGATGTTCAATTAAACCATAACCATTACCACTAAGACCATAATATTTAACCACTTTAAACCAATTAAACTACTTATACCATTTAGGGTTCTATTACCAAGTTATACCATGCCATATTTCAATAAAAGTCTAATAATTTAACCAAAACATTCCCATAAGCATTTTATTAAAGATGTTGGGGGCATAGTATATCCAAAGCCAAAACCAAGTACCAATTATCTAATCCCATACAACCAAACATTCAAACCACCATTACAATATAAAAACCATAAGTAAAAGACATAGGAAAACCATAACCAATCATCATAACCAAAACTCCCCATCATATATTTGAAAACCCAAAACCATACAACGACCATGGCATGAAAGAAATTCATAAAACATGCCTTTAATTGGAACTAACCATGAGGGAGAAGTAACTTGCCTTAGATTAAGAAGATGACAGAGAGAAATCACCCTTGTAAGCCCCCAAATTGATCCAAATAATGAAACCCTAGTCTTCCTTGACCCAAGGGCCTTTGAGAGAAATTAAGAGAGTTTTCTAAGTGATTATGAGTAGAATAATAGGGTAAGTAATATCCCAAAAGAGTTATAAGTCATGGGGCCTTAAGAGTTTAAGAGGGGAAATTTCCAAACTACCCCCAACTTAAAATGCTTAAAAAATCCTGAAGGATAGTACTACCACCTCACCCTAACCGCACCCTAAGGTACGAGTGGTACCCTTACTCGTACCCTAGCCCATATCTTAGACCCCCAATACTGTCCAACATATAACCACCCAAGACAAATCGTATCCAACTATATGACTAGTACACATCATAATCGTACCCTAGGCAAAATATAATCAAAGACACACTAATTACCATATGATTTAGCACCATACGAATCGTACCCTAACATACAAATAGTATGTTGTCCACTTATATCTTGGATAGAAACCTATCACCACTACACTGATCATAATATGGACATGACCCCCCTAAATCATACCCTATTACATAAGTGGTACCCCATCGTATAATGTCTAATGAGTCCAAAACATAGTAAATTCCCAAGGATTAAAACCCAGGGTATTTTAGGTTTTCTTCGGTGCTGAGAGGTTGACATGTATCTATGTTCGTGATATAGTTTATCTCCATGGTGTACTAGTGTCTATTATCTCAAGTAGAGGTTCAATTTATACTTCTTACTACTGGAAGGCATTTCAGGTGGAGTTAGGTACCCGGATTAATCTTAGCATCGATTTTTACCTATAGAACGATAGTTAGTTGGAGCAAACTATTTAGGTTTTGAAGGATATGCTCTACGCTTGTGTTTTAGATTTTGGAGGCCAATGGGAGCAAAATTTAGCCTTGGTCAATTTTGCATATAATAATAGCTATTATTCTAGTATTGAGATGACACCTTTAAGTGTCGTATATTATAGGTATTATCACTCTTCTGTTGGTTGGTTTAAGATTTTATGATTAAACATTGAGGTATTGACTTTCTTTATGAGTTTTTTGATTGATTTTGGGTCATTCATGATAGACTCCGAGCAGCTTAGAGTAGGAAGAAGTGTTATAAGGATCATAGACTTTATGACTAGAGAATTAGTGATGGTAATTGAGTTTTCCTTTGTGTATGGCCCGTGAAGGGAATGATAAGATTTTGGAAGAAGAGCAAGCTTAGCCCTTGGTATATCGGGCCATTTGAGATTCTTCAGACTATTAGGAATGTAGCTTACGAGTTACCATTACCCCCCAGATTTTTTAGCTATTCATTTATTTTTTCGTATCCATGCTATGATGTTATATTCTGGATGAGTCTCATGTCATTCATTAGGACACAATGTAGTTAGATGAGAGCTTGTTCTTTGTTAAGGATCTAGTTTCCACTTTTTGCCCGATGTGTTAGTTGGTTGTATTCTAGAGATATTTTGATAGTTAAGGTCCATAGGAAACATCGTTCTATAGATAAGGCTACTTGGTAGGGCGAGTTTGACATGCATAGTAATTATCCCCAACTTTTTCCTAATTCAAGTATTTTCCTTGCCTTTAGTTTGAGGACAAACTAGGTTCTTAGTGGTGGATATTGTAAGGACTTGATTTTGTGAATCTTTATCTTTTATGTATTTTGACTATTTTACCCCACCCAATGGTTGTTATATATTTTTTCTATGGTGTGGGGATGGTTGGTGCAATTCTTGATGTTTCTAGGGTGTGGGGATGGCTGGAAAGGCCTTATAGTTGACTTTGATCAATATTTATTATTTTGTGCATCTGATGGTAAAATGGAGTATGTCAGCAGATCCGAAATATCGATTTTGTGTTGGTAGCATGGTTGGTTTGATTTTATGGCTTTTGAATCTCATTTCAACCCTTAGTTTGGAAATTAGTGAAATTGGATCTCGAGTATAAATTTTATGAAAATAATATCTGTTCAAAAATTTGATGTCTCCATTGAGCAAGAACATCAAATACAGTCTAGTAGCATATTTCAATTGCCTTTATAAGATTTTGAATGAATCTCGACGGGTGGATCGACAACCTTGCAAATTTACAAGGTTGTTGATCTAACTGAGTGGTGGTGCAGCCATTTTAGCGGTCAATGAACCGCTAAAGCAGTAGCCCCTTTAGCGGAAATTCACCATTTTAATGGTAACTCATTGACAGTCAAATACCACTAAAGTGAAAGTTTGACCGCCTTAGAAATCTCAGATTTAGCGATAGGGGATCACTTTAGTGGCCCAATGCAATTGGGCTGGATGATGTCACCCAAAGCTACACCTCCAAACAAGGCTAAAGAGGTCGATGCAAAATATAGTAATACAACTAGGATTGGTTCGTTCTCACAGGAAATAGGCTAGATATATCTCTCGAATTTGCTAATGTCACCGAGTTGTGCAAAAAAATAAATAAGGGAGTTTCTGGAATAGTAAAAAGTAACAAGATTTGGATTCTTTTGGTTGTAATCAATCTAAGACGAACACTAGGCTTGTGTTCCCCCTGGCTTCTAACTCCATAGATTTATCATGCACTATTGAGCTATTCTGATATCTTGCATATAGAATATGACAAGTTATGTATGACCAACTATCTTGTGGACTCATTGACAAATCTCACTCTTTACCTTATGAGTCTCAGAGTTTCATGTTACCAAACCTTGCCCTGGATCCTAGATTAACTATTACCTTTTGGGTCGCAAGTTAATTAGATAAAAAGGCAAGAATTACTAGATGGAAAGGGGTCTTAAATTACTATTGTGATGCTTTTTCTCAATATCTACCTCTCTTTTGAAGCAAGTAGTGAATACAGGTGGTTCTTAACATTGGCCACCACTAAGAAATTAATTGAATAGAAGATAATCATAATACATGCAAGAATCTTTATCTAGAACAACTTGGCACTTCCTCAACTTCATTAATCTGCCAGGGTTTCCATAGCCTATCTAAGGGAATTAGCCGCTCATATTTGCGAGACAATTTATTGAATTCATAGACAAAAATGTAGCAATAGTCTCATAGTCTAAACTAGCATCAACTCTAAAAAATGTCAAAAGGGTATTTATAAATTACATGAAAACCTTAGAAATCAAATCCTAAACAAAAGAAGAAATTTTGAGTAAACGTACATAATAATGACTAAAAAACATCATATGAGTGTATATAGGTTACATGAAAACCCTAGGAAATCAATCCTTAATGATTTGTAAAAAGTTAGTCAGCGATCACCTACGGACCCACCTATGATCCATAGTTGGTACCTAGGGCTAGTAGGTGTGTGGTCATAGGGGGTGCCCCAAAAATCTCTCTAGAGTTTGATTTCTGATACCTACGCCACTACATACTCCCCTTAGGTGGTACCTATAGGGTGTAGGTTCCTAGGTAGGTACTAAATTGCTTTTCATTTCATTTTCTTCCGATTAGCTTCCAACACATAGTTTCCTGCAAAATCACTCCAGAAACACATCAAATCAAAAAAATAGCCTTAAGTACACACATAACCTCCAATTTAAAGCATCATCAGTACCATAAAACCATGGCACATCAAGACCCTCAACTTAGAAAGTTGAATGTCCTCAGGCAATAAGAACACAATAAAATATATAACAATGCTTAATCAAGATAAACCTAAGATACCTATGGCATTCAATCATCAAATTGATTTTAAAACACATCACCCTCTCTAAGTTCAATACTTTAAAACCAACTTTGCGTATCTGTGAAGTACAATAATATGACACAAAGGAATCAAGATATAGCATTACATTAGAATAAGACAACCATGCATATGACAAGTTACACTACCTAAACTAGTAAGCATCTACCAGAAGAGTGATGTGGCAGACTTTGTAGATCGATGCCTATGTTATCAGTAGGTAAAGATAGAGCATCAATATTCAAGTGATTTGATCCAGAGATTTCCCATTCTCGAGTAAAAGTGGGAGAAGATTACCATGGACTTTGATAGTGTCTTACCTCGTACTTCTCTTGGTTTTTATGGTATTTGGGTTATCGTTGATCAATTGACCAAGTTAGCACATTTTATTCCTATTCAGATATTCTTCAATGCTGAGAGGTTAGCCCATATTTATATACATAAGATAGTCTATTTGTATGGTATACCTATATCTAT
Organism: Capsicum baccatum var. pendulum; assembly: GCA_030864225.1. Classification (NCBI taxonomy): domain Eukaryota; kingdom Viridiplantae; phylum Streptophyta; class Magnoliopsida; order Solanales; family Solanaceae; genus Capsicum; species Capsicum baccatum. Next base: position 198,822,928 of record CM061561.1, read on the forward strand.
AATCTTAGACTAATATTTCATGTTCATTTCCAGCTTTTGGAGAACTTTTTAGGATGAATTGGGTACTGGGTGGATTTGAGTACGGCCTTTCATCCTTAGATTAATGGACAGTTCGGGCAGACTATTCAGGTGCTTGAGGCTATACTTTGAACCTTTGTTATGGATTTTATAGTCCAATGGGAGGAGCACTTAGCCTTGACAGAGTTTGATTATAATAACAATTATCATTTAAGTATTGAGATGGCATCTTTTGAGGCTTTGTATAACAGGAGACTTCATTCTTTGATTGGGTGGTTTGATACTTTCAAGGTTCAACCCTATGGTATTTATTTTCTTCAAGAGTCATTAGATAGAGTCAAGGTAATTCAGGATAGGTTGAGAGCAGCTCAGAGTAGGCAAAAGGCCTATGCAGACCTTAGGCTTTGTGCCTTGAGATTTGGTGTTGGTGATTGATTATTCCTCTGTGTATCACCCATAAAAGGTGTGATAAGATTTGGGAGGAATAAAAAGATCATCCCAAGATATAGTACACCTTTTGAGATTCTTCGCATAGTTAGTAAGGTGGATTATGAGTTAGCTTTACCCCTAAATTTTGTTGTTGTTCATCCAGTTTTCCATGCTTTTATGTAGCGGCAATACATTCCCAATCTATCTCATGTTCTTTGATGAGACTCATTCCAGTTGGATGAGTGGTTGACCTTTGTGGAGGAGACGATGCTTATTTTGGCTATTGATGTCAGGCGATTACGTACTAGGGAGATTCCTGTAGTTAAGTTTCCACTCTATTTGACTTTAGGTACATCCTAATCATTAACTTTTATGAACACAAATTCCTTTAGCAGTGGATATTATAATAACCCTTCATGCCATTTTCCATATTTTTATTTATTTTCACCGTTAGAGCATTTCTGTAGTTACTCTAAGTTATTTATGACTTGCTATAACTGACAGTTTAATTACCGGGAAGTTCGTTTGGTTTTTAGAGCCAATTCCCTATTTTGAAGTCTTTGTTGGTTCTAAATGACCACCAGGCAAAAATGTTATTTAAATGACCTTGAATACAAACTTTGACTATTCTAGCAGCTCTAAAATGTTGATTTTAGGATAGATGGACTCTTGATTTGGGTCCCGAGGCATCCGGGCTCATTTTGACCTATTGGTCAGAAAGTTAAGAAATTTGAAATTGGGTGTGTGACCCACATTTCGTCAAAACAACCTCAGATAGAATTTTTGACTACTCTATTGAGTTTGAAATGTCGAATTTGGTATGGTTACATTATTATTTTTAGTATATAGGATTCTGAATAAATTCTGAGGGCTTGTCGGAGATTTGGAAAATCCCAATTGTATCTGGGGCACCCCCGATCGCCGGCCTTGGATCCCGATCGTGATTTGGCATCCCAAAAAGTCATGGAACTCTCAGTCACAAATGTGACTCCTTTGGTAGTTGGCTAAAACCACAATCGCAGATGTATATGTCGAGATCGCGAGTTATGAGTCTGATGCCCTGTATTACGATAGCGACTTCGGAGGACCTGGTAAGGGTATAAATACCCCATTTTAGCCCCATTCTGCTCATTTTTCACCCATTTTATTGAGACTAATACCTTAATTAGTAAGGTAGATTAGAATTCAAGCTTGTGGGGGATTCGGGAAGCTTGATTAACGCTTGTTTCTCAATTATCCTTCCAATTTAGGGAAAGATTACTTTAGATTCATGGTTGATTTTCTCATTTCTTGTTCAAAAATTCCAAAACTATAGGGGCTTGATTTTATCCCCAAATCATCTTAGATTTTACCTTTTTTAGGATAAAAATTCCTTGAGCATGTGGGAATGTTGGATTGATTTTAGAAACGTGTTTTTTCTAAATGGGACCTACATGGGATTTTGGGGTGATTTTTGGACCCAAAACACAATAGTGTAATATGGGTATCACTATTCTCAAATTGATGAGTAGAATGTGATTTTGATAGCATCCCATCTTGAGAAAGATTTTCAGATAGAAAAAGTAGTGATTTAGCAAATTATAAGCTTTCTTCGACATTAAGGTAGGCTAGGTTTTACCCCCTCCCCCCCCCCCAGATTGAGATACTTCATAGTATGATTGTGATATTATGTTAGATTTGTAATAGGTTTTAGGTTTTGGCATGATAAATTGAAATACATGGGATTAGTTGGATCCTTTAGACTATTTGGAATATCGTTTTGGGCATGATTAGACTAGTTAACCGTATCTTAGGTGAAGTTGACCTTGTAGGCTTATGCTTAGGTTGGAAATACTTTAATTACTAAACTAATAAGGTGATTACTTTAGTCACTTGAGTATAGGAAGAAACCTGCATTATTTGCCATACCTTAGGCGAATTGGAATTAGTTGTTCTACATTAGGAAGAAGTACTAACCTAGGACTAGTTATGGGTTGCTCAACATCTAACAGTGAATTTAGATATCTTATCCTATTTTGGGGTAGACATTGCTTGGTAAATAATTTTGGGGATTTAGAAGTGGGCTCTTCGACCCACCTTAGGCCAAGACTTTTGATAGTTATTGAAGATCCTATGATACGATTATGTACATTTATGAATATGGTTATTTCAATTATATTTAGATGTTTTGGTACTTATTGATTATGATGGTGATGTTAAAAGCAATTCTTAACGATTATGCTACAAGTGAATTATTGGTAAAGCATATGATGAGCTATTGAATATGCTATTGATTTAGCTATTGATTTGGCTACCTAATATACTTGGATAAGCCCTTAATTATCATATTGACTAAGACATAAATTACACTATTTCTTGAGCCAAAAAATGAGCTATCAACTATGCTAGTGATCATGCTTACCGATGTATTAGCATTTACACTATTGTTCATGCTAGAGGTCATACTTAATGACTACATTGGAGATTTAGTTATTAATTATGCTATGAATATACCATAGATTATGTCATAGACTTCGTATTGATCAAAATATTGATAAGTTATCTATTATGCTAATGATATTGATGAGTTATTGCCTATAATTTTGATAATGCATATTGATTATGTTAGTGATCATATTTATTGGCTATATTGGTGAGTATGTTGTGAAATATGCTTAGAGCATGACTATTGATTGTAGTAGCAATTATACTAGATAATATGCTAAAGATCATGCTTATTTACTATATTGGTGATCATGTAATCAATTATGTTGGAGTTCATGATCCCGATTATTATTGTGTTATTGGTCATATTGATGATAATATTCATTATTGCTATCTGGTAAAAAATCGAAGGATGATTATAAGGATATACGCCCGGCAAGATCGGAGAATAATTATGATGATATATGTACCCGGTAGAATTTCGAAGGATGATTATGATGATATATGTCTGATAAGGCCGGAGATAATCATGATGATACACATATGTTCGACAAGAGCGAAGGATGATTATGATGATATTTATGAAGATATTATTGAATATCCATACTAAGTATGAGAATGAGGAAATAGTTATAATGTGGTATGATATAAATAGATTCTAGTAATCTAACAATTAGTTGATAAACATTGGTTAGTTGATAAATAATGATTAGTTAGTAAATGATGTTTAGTTAATGAATAATGATTAGTTGGCAAATGATGATTAGCCAATATATGAGGCTTAAATGATAACCAATGATTAGTTGATAAAGCATGAATAGTTGATGAAGGATGATTAGTCAATTTATGAGGACTAGATGTTACATGATGGTTAGTTGATAAGTGTTGATATATGGATAAATTATGACTATGGACAATTGATTGTTAGTGTGGTGAGGATGAATTGCACTATATTAAGAGAGTTGATAAATGATGGTGGTGGGTTATGCTATCTTGTTTGTACCTTCTAAGCTTATAGGGGCTTGTGATGGGTTATTTACTTTTCCGCACTAATTTGCGTATCAGAGCCAATTTTGTAATTATGATTGCATATATTGATGCTTTATTTTACATTATGTTATTATTTTGATTTATTTACCTATATTTGTACAACAATATGGGAGTTACTTCAGTTTTTTCTATACCTTAGCTTAGTTATGTTATCTTGCATTTTACCATTCTTATATCATGATTTAGCTTAGTGGGCCGATGATGTATACTGAGTAACCATGGTTTTGGTACTCATACTACACTTCTGTACCTTTTTAATGCAGATCTGAGTACTAGTTTTCTCCATTGATTTGTGTGCATGCAGTGTTGATATCTGGAGATAGGGTGAGCTCTTGGAGTCCAGGTCACCTATTCTCTTCTATCTTTTATGTTCAATATTTTGTTTTGAGATAGATGTATGGACTATTCTAGACATTTGGGTTGTATTATTATTACTAGTGCTCTTGTACCGGCTCTACCATGTCGTGGGATGGTATCTATGTTTGGCTATTTTATATCTATTTCTAATCCTATTCTTAATTACAAGTTGTACTTGTTGATTTTTGACTATGTTGGGCATTCTCCACCAAGTTAACCCATTTTGCTTAACTCTGGATTAAGGTTTGGCTTACCTACTAACGGGATAGATTAGGTTTCATCATGACTTAAAAGCGGGTTGTGACAAGGTTAGATATAACAAAGCTTTGGTGCAATCTAAGAGAATAAATTAATTAGTTAGCTAGAGTTCATTTGAGACAATAACACTAGAAATTACTACACCTGGTGGAGAATTATATTTGTGATAATAAAAGATTATGGATAGATTGAGATTAATTTGGTGAGATTATAGTAAACATATTCAGAGTTTGTCCCGACATTTGGTGAAGCCATCACCCTAGGTTTTTTACTGTGGAAACAACATCGTCAATCACTTTATTATCTGAATATTATTGTTTTCTTTTATTTTTTCCTAATAGTGCAAACAAAAATCTAAACACATCTATTGTATCTCATTATGTTGATTAAATTGATTTAGTGATATTGAAATGTTATAGGTAAATCTTATCTCTCTCTCGGATTCAAATTCTCTTTATTATGATGGTTCTACTTTTTTGTTTTGAAGATAATAGGACTGTAATATTGTTCTAATATAAGAATTTTGTAAGATGGTTTTAATATTATGGATAGTACCCTTGAAGAAAGTGAACTAATGGAATAAGATGGAACTCTATTGGAAGAGTTCAGAGTAAAACATGAACAACCTAACCATCTAGAATTTGATAACGACAATATAGAAAAAATAGTATACAAGTGTCAACCAAGTAACTTGTTGATGAATCTTAACTGCCCCTAGTTTGTGTCATGAAAATAAACTGGATGAACCAACAGTTTTTATGTTTGAGTTCATTTATACCTTGTTCCAAATGGTTTTCTACATTGTGTTCTAACAGTGAAATGAGAATGGATACTTACGAACATAAAAAGGAGTCAAGGGAAGTTTATTCCAACAAATTCTACCTTAGTAAAAGTAGGCTTAATTTATTCTTCAGTGTCATTTCCGATATAAAAATAGGAGAAAAATTAGTGTGTACCTTTGTATGTTGCAGCGGAAGGAGTTGATATTATTACTGAAAGAATCTACCCCAAGTTTTCTTTGAATCCTTTTGAATCAAAGTGTGATTATTACGGACTAAATATCTCATGGGTGTAATTTTTATATGGAGTATGAAAGAAAAATTTTCTTTTTGTCTCAATGTTCTTTTGACTACTTTTGATCGTCCTCTATCTATTTTTCTTCAAAGGAAGTACTACCTTTAATATAAGGAACTTGTGAAATATTTTCACCAATTAAATAATTGTCCCCTCTCTTTTTAAACGTAATCGCAGCTTCTTATATGGAAGTTAATCTTATCCTTTCTTCAAAAAAGAAATGGGTAGGGTCAGGTCGATCCACATGGGCGACCCATGAAAAAAATCTAACATCTCCCACTTCACATGTGATGGATAAGATCCAAACCAGTACAACATAAACCAGGCATCCATTTCATATGACAAAAAGCTCGTGTGGCCTGTTAGCATCAAATGCTTTACCTATAAGGTTTTACAAGCTACAAGTAGGAATCCAATCACATGCGAAAAGGATCCACTATTAATTTGAGGATACTAATACTCACAATACCCCAGGCATCATTCACTACTTCAGTAGTTACTTATCAAATCCCTCATCCTTTTAAGAAGGTGAAGTTGAGTTCATGATTAACTTTACATACACAATCACACTTGACTCCTATATGGTTAGTGTAATAGACGACTTGTGTTGAAAATTTAAAATATTCATTTTAATCGTCTTTTATTTCTACTCAAATCTATCTATTCAAAATCAACTGCTTTCCTAGACATGCACTACATTGTCGAATCTCTCATGGATATTAGTAACATGCTTATGTAGCATCAACGATTGAAACTTTAAGAAACAGTGAAATGTCAAAGGGTATTTATGTGAAAAGTTAAAATAACTTTGAGGGTCTCACATAATAAAGAAATAGGGATTCATTCTCATTAACCCATTGGTCTCTAAGAACACGTGGTATGAAACACGTGCGACGATGTTCTCACCTAATATTGGTGCGTGTGTCTCCATATTTTTAATCATTCAACATCGTATAGATCTAGATCTAGACATCTCTAAATGTCTAACCTGAGTTTCTTTCTTTAATAATCCTCAAATACATATTCTTAGAGAAACTCACATCTAGCTATACAAAACAAGTACAATCTGATGATGGAACTTATCTCTTCACGTTCCTTGATTTAAAAGGTGATTGCTCGTTTGAAAGAACCAATCTCGTGACTTGTTCGACACACTATATCAATAAAATATATTTTCACATGCATATGAGATTGAACATAAATTCAAGACTCTTATATTGATAATAATTACAATCAAGTCATCTTACACTATAGAAACATAATCATATCCTACGTAATCCTAAAGCCATGTGTATCAAACAACTCTCTAGATATCACCTTTGTAAAGGGATCAACTATCATTGCTCGTGTAGGAATGTATTGTAAATTTATTTCTCCACTTGCTACTATGTCTCTCACAAAGTTATACTTAATGTCAATACGCTTGGTCTTGCTGTGATATTTATGATCCTTCATATATGTTATAGCCGCTTGACTGTCACAATATAAAATCCTAGGACCCTTAGAATTCTTTGCGATGTACAAATGCTCAAAGAATCTCTTCAACAAATAGCTTTTTGTACTGCAGATACACAAGCCACAAATTTGGATTCCATAGTTGGCTGGGTTGTGCAAGTTTATTTCTTACTTTTCCATGAAATTGCACCACTATTTAGAAAGAAGGTATAACCGAAGGTTGATTTTCTATCATATCGGTCACCAGCCTAGTCAACATTTGTATAACCACGTATGGATAAATTGGATCCACTATAGCATAGAGAATAATCACTAGTTCACTTTAGGTATTAGCATATTCTTTTTACTCTTTCTAATGATCTCTTCCAAGATTGGACTGATACCTACTAACCGGACCTACAACATAACAAATATCTGGGCGAGTACACATCATAGCATACATCAAACTCCCAACTGCACTAAAATATGGTACTCGAGACATGTCTTCTTTTTTTTCAGTATTTGGACACATTTCAAGGCTTAAAGTTTCACCTCTTGCTATATAAGTATCCATATATTTGCAACTATTCATTCAAAAGTGTTTCAGACTTTTCTTTATGTATGTTTCTTGAGAAAGACTCAGAAATTTTCTGGAATGATCTCTTTGGATTTTAACACCCAATATATAGTCTTATTCACCCATATCTTTCAAGTCAAATGACTTTGAAAGCCATGACTTAACATCTTTCACATACTCCAAATTATTTTCAGCTAATAACATATCATCCACGTAAAGTGAAAGAATCACAAACATTTCATTAGACTTTTTCACATAAATGCAATGATCTTCATCAATCATGGTGAAATCAAATGAAACCACTTCCTTATGAAATTTCAGGTACCACTGCCTTGAAGACTGCTTTAGTTCATATATTGATCTGTTCAATTTACAAACCTTCATTTCTTGGCCTTTAATAAAAATACCTACCGGTTGTTCTATGTAAATTTTCTCGTTTAGTTCTCCATTGAGAAAAGAAGTCTTCACGTCCATTTGGTGTAATTCTAAATCTAAACATGCAACTAGATCCAAAAGCAAACGAATTGAGATAAAATTTCACAACTGGTGAAAAAGTTTTCACATAATTTATTCTAGCTTCTTAAGTAAAATATTTTGCCACCAATCATGCTTTGTGTCTTTGATGATAGGCGATATTACGCGCCTATATCAATATATTTTGCCCATATTTATGCCATGTTTTGAGAACAAAGTATATATTTCATGCTCTTTTAGTCCTTTTTCCTGTAAGTGAGCTAACGAACATGATTAGCAAAGTTTCAAGTATAAATGATGCATAAATCAGCATTTTATGGCTTACTTGACACCAAAGAAAGCTCACGGAGGAAGGAGAAAAGGAAGCTTGAACGCCTAAAGGACCAAAATTGATACATGGAAAATCTGTCCCGAGCTAAAACAACATTTCTAAAGACTTTGGGGACTTGCAGTAACTTATTTGGATTAGGATAATAATACATTAACCTAGTACAATTGGGTTAAGTATTTCATTAGTTTATTTGGATTTGGATAATGTTACATTAACCTAGTACAATTGGGTTAAGTATTTCATTAGCTTAGTAGGATTTGGTTAAGTATTTCATTAGCTTAGTAGGATTAGGATATGGGTATTATAAATACCCTATCATGCTAGAGATTTTTAGACATTCAGATTCTTACAATCATCTTTCCATCCTTCTATTCTACAAACAATTCTACAACTCTTCTAATCTTTCCATTAATTCTATTTTTCTTCTTCTATTCATCTATTCTTAATTTCCGCAACAAGAGAAACGTTACTTTGCCTAGGAATTCATGCCTAAACACCTACCACTTGTGCTACACGAAATTAATCAATCTTGTGGTATAACAACAATGTCAATCGTGATCTCCTTCGCATTCATGGGTAACTAAACTTCTCTGTTGGGGTTATGGAAGCCAACTGAGATACTATCTATTGCTGTGAGTTTGTGAGTTCGTGACACGTATGCTGCTTATATCATTATTCTCTTCATCTTAATCTAAATTCTTTGTGGTTGCAAACACAAGAATACGCCAGTATAACATTTAACTTGTTCGAAAGAAAAGTTATTTGTCTGGAAAAGAGATAGTGTCAAGGTAGTAGGGTCACATCCTAAATTCCCTATTAAACAGTTAGTGTTGTAACTGGATTAACCTATTGGAGAATTCGTACCATTAGACACGCTTTAAGCTCGAAAGAGTTAAAGTGAAATAATCCTCGAATAGGTCGAAAGACGCCTGGATTGACCATTGAATATAATTCTCTATAAGCACATGCATGTTGGAATTCTACACACTCATGTCAATAGAGACGTATAACTCAGGAGGTGGACATAACCCCAACGCCTCAATTCTCATTGTTTACAACTTACGTAACAATCCTTCTCTTTTTACTTTGCTATTTTCAGCTTTTACTTCATTGTTTTATTTACATTACTTGCACGACAAGACTCACCCCTTTTTCGAGACTTGCACCAAAAGTTTAGTAATTTTGCTTACTTGTTGGCCAAGCTATTCCCTGTGGGATCGATACCCAACCCAAGTTGGGTTCTATAATTGCTAGCGACCGCTTTACACTCCTACGAGAGCTGTAGATTGAGCGTTATCAAAAATTGGCGTCGTTGCCGGGGAATATGAGTGTCAATCAAGTTCGTGCTAATTACTAGACCCTTTGGTCAAAGATTCTCGTTCTTTTACTTTCAGTTTTTGTCTTTGTTTACTGCAGGTTTTTATTCAGTGCATGCCCCATACTAGAAGTTCTGGTCAACCATTATTACCTATCAATCCTGAACCACAACACATAGGAAGAATGGAAGCACAAGCAGAAATCGAAAGGATGGCTGCTCAACAGGAACAAGCAAGACTGGCTGCCCTTGCCGCAGCCCAGGTTCAACAGCAGAACATTGATAACCCTGCACGAGTAACAAATCCCGACGATGAGGATTTAGGTGATGACGAGTTACTAAACCCTAGGCGTGATGCTGAAATTATAACACCTGTCAATAGAAGAGGTCGACAAGCACGGTTTAGGTATGATCGCCAACCTATGTAGCCAGCTTTCGACGATGATGATGATGATCTTGATGGTGCCGAAGCCACTGGAGCCATAATTCCACCACCATTAGCGCCCGGAGCCAAGTTCAACATCACAAGCACCATGATTCAGTTATTGCAACTCAAGGGATTATTTGGTGGACTAGCAGACGATGATCCGAATATGCATCTCATCAACTTTATTTCTACATGCAAGTCGTTTGACAATCCTGGTGTTGGTCAGAATGCAATTCTATTACGCTTATTTCCATTGTCTCTGTCTGGGGAGGCAACACTATGGTTGAATGGGCTGACTCCTGATTCAATTACAAATTGGAGGCAATTGAGAGACGCTTTCCTAGAAAGATTCTTTCCGCCATCTAAGAGGGCACAATTGAGAGATGAAATCAGCAACTTTCGTCAGCTTCCCACTGAAGCTCTTCATGAAACATGGGAGAGGTTCAAGACAAAGCTAGCGAGATGCCCAAACCATCACATGACTAATGTCCACCTAATGGAGATCTTGTATAGAGCCTTGAATTCAATAACTAAACCAGTGGTGGATAACGCAGCTGGAGGATCTTTTGTGGACCTTACCTTTGGTCAAACAAGCAATATGCTAGATCGTATGACGAAACAAAGTAGAGCTTGGCATACCAGGGATTCTGAGGTAGCAAGCCCCACTTTGTCTATTGGCATGACTGCAAACCAAAGAAGAAGAGAAGAAGAACGTGATCAGGATATGGCGCATATGAAAACTCAAATGGATCTTCATACAAAGCATCTATTATCAGGGAAGACCGAAAAAGTGAAAGCTATTGCGTCAAAAGGAAGAGACGAATCTGATTCGGAAGATGAGGCCAACTACTTGAACAATCAGGGGGGTTTCCGCGGGAATGCCCAAGGAAACCAAGGTCGGAACTATTATGATAAATCCAAGGACCAAGGTAGTTGGAAGAACAAGAATGAAAAGAGTGGTTTGTACGTTCCCCCTGGTAGACGTGACACCACCACATCTAATTCTGGAAGTATGGAAGACATGATGGCTAAATTATTGAAAGGAGTGGAAGCAACGAGCGCGGGAGTTACAGAGGTAATTAATGATTTGTCCTCCATGAAATAATTAGTTGATTCTCATTCCACTTCAATCAAGCAAATAGAGCAGCAATTGAGCCAACTTTCAGCAGCACTCAATCAAAGAAAGGCTGGCACCTTACCTAGCGATACTGTGCAAAACCCAAGGAATGATGGGTCATGCATGGCCATCACTACCAGAAGTGGTAAGGTGCTGGAAACTTCAGCAAAAAGCAAGCAAGTGGTTGACGAAGTTGCGGGCATGGATGACAACGCAAAAGGAGAAGATGTCGCAGCACCTACTCCTGATGTCAAGGACGCCTCACCCAGTGCTGTGCAACCTGAAAAATCTAAAAAATGGAAGCAAGAGGAGAAGAAAACCGTGGAGAGAACACTTCCATACCCACCACCACCTTTTCCCCAAATATTGAAGAAGGTGGCGGATGACACAAAGTTCAGCAAATTCATGACTATGTTAAAGCAGCTGACCATTAATGTTCCATTGGTGGAGGCACTTGAACAAATGCCTGGGTATGCGAAATTTATGAAGGATCTTTTGACTAAGAAGCGGGCAGCAAGTTATGAGTTGAAAGAAGATGTGCATCATTGTAGTGCAATTGCTACCCGATCGATAGTTCAGAAGAAGGCCGACCCCGGAGCTTTCACTATTCCTTGCACCATTGGATCTTTGAATTTTGCCAAAGCATTATGTGACTTAGGAGCCAGCATCAATTTGATGCCAATATCGATCTACAAGAATTTGGGGTTGGGTGATCCTACTCCAACTAATATGAGGCTCGTCATGGCGGATAGGTCGGTAAAACGACCTGTTGGTATTCTATTTGACGTATTAGTGAAGGTTTCTTCATTCATCTTTCCGTCAGACTTTGTTATTTTGGATTGTGAGGCAGACTCAGAAGTTCTTATAATCTTGGGGCGCCCTTTCCTTGCTACAGGAAGTGTGCTTATTGATTTGAGAGCTAATGAGCTTTCATTCTGAATAAATAACGAAGTGGTTCGCTTTGATGTGTGCAAATCAATGAAGCAACCCAAAGATCTAAGTGTATTTTCTGTGGCTGATGTTTTCTTTGATGATGAGAAAGAATTACTTGAAGAAGAGCAAATCATTGATGACCCTTTGGAGGTTGTGCTTATGAATGGAGAGAATGAGGATGCTGAAAATTGTGAAGAAGCTATTTGTGCTCTATCGGGATTAGGGTCATATCGCTATGCTCCCAAGAAGCTGGAGCTTGATCTCAAGAATCGACCCACACCACCAGCTAATCCATCTATTGAAGAGTCACCCATGTTAGAATTGAAGGAGCTGCCAAGTAATTTAAAGTATGCATTCTTAGGAAGCGGAAACACACTTCCAGTTATTGTGGCAGCCGATTTGGGTGAGCAACAAGTTGCAGCTCTTATTGCTATTCTACGCAAGTATATACGAGCCATTGGATGGACCATTGCGGATATTATTGGTATTCCACCAGGGATTTGTACACATAAAATTCATCTTCAAGAAAATTGCACACCCACCATTGAGCATCAAAGACGTCTAAACCCACCTATGCAAGAAGTGGTGAAGAAAGAAATTATCAAGTGGTTAGACGCTGGAGTTGTATATCCAATCTCTGATAGTACATAGGTAATCCCGGTACAATGTGTTCCCAAGAAACGAGGCATGACGGTGGTCGCGAATGCTAAGAATGAGCTTATTCCACTCAAACCCGTCACTGGATGGAGAGTATGCATGGACTACCGAAAGCTGAATTCTTGGACACTCAAAGATCACTTCCCAATGCCATTCATGGACCAAATGCTAGATCGATTAGCGGGGAAAGGATGGTTTTGTTTCTTGGACGGTTATTCAGGATACAATCAGATTTGTATTGCCCCCAAAGACCAAGAGAAGACAACGTTTACATGCCCATATGGTACGTTTGCTTTCAAACGTATGCCATTCGGGTTATGTAACGCACCAGCCACCTTTCAACGCTGTATGATGTCTATTTTTTCTGAGATGGTTGAAGACACTTTGGAGGTATTCATGGACGATTTTTCAGTTGTTGGTGAGTCTTTTGAGGCGTGCTTGGCGAACCTAAGCATGGCGTTGCAAAGATGTGTAGAATTCAACCTTGTGCTAAATTGGGAGAAATGCCACTTCATGGTAAAAGAAGGAATCTTTCTTGGGCACAAAATATCTGAAAGAGGAATAGAGGTTGATCGAGCAAAAATAGAGTTTATTGAGAAGCTACCGCCTCTAATTTCGGTGAAAGGAGTTCGTAGTTTTCTCGGCCATGCAGGTTTCTATCGTCGGTTCATTAAAGACTTCTCCAAAATTGCTAGTCCATTGTGCAAACTATTGGAGAAAGATGCGAAGTTTGACTTTAATGAATATTGCTTAAAGGCATTCGAATGCCTCAAAGCAAAACTCATTGAAGCCCCTATCATGGTAGCACCAGATTGGTCTCTCCCGTTCGAAGTCATGTGTGATGCTAGTGGTATAGCCGTTGGTGCTGTTCTTGGTCAAAAAAAGGAGAAATTATTTCATCCTATCTACTATACAAGTAAGGTCCTAAATGAAGCCCAAAGGAACTACACTGTGACAGAACAAGAGCTCCTAGCGGTTGTGTATGCGTTTGAGAAGTCTTGTGCCTATCTATTGGGAACTAAGGTTATCATTCATACAAACCATGCAGCTCTTAGGTATCTAATGACAAAGAAGGATGCAAAACCAAGGTTGATTTGATGGGTATTGCTGCTACAAGATTTTGATTTTGAAGTCAAAGATAGAAGAGGTTGCGAGAACCTAGTGGCTGATCACCTATCTAGACTCGAGAATGAGCATGTGGCGCAACCTGAAATTTAGATTGATGATGCATTCCCTGACGAGGAGATATTAGCGACGACAATGGAAAAATTACCATGGTATGCCGACTTTGCAAATTTCGTGGTGAGTAATGTCATACCTGCCAATTTATCTTACCATCAAAGGAGGAAGTTTATGCATGACGTACAACACTACTATTGGGATGAGCCATATTTGTTTCGACAATGCGCGGATGGTATTATTCGACGATGTATATCCTATGTAGAGGTGCCTAATATTTTGAAAGCATGCCACACTTCCCAAGTTGGAGGACATCATGCAGGTAATCGGACAGCAAGAAAGGTGTTGCAAAGTGGTTATTATTGGCCTTCGATATTTAGAGATGCCTACGACTATGTTAGAAGGTGCGACCAAATTCAGTGCTAAGGTACTATATCGAAACACCATGAGATGCCCATGTTCAAAATTCTTGAGGTAGAACTTTTTCATGTGTGGGGTATTGATTTCATGGGTCCATTCGTGAATTCGTTTGGAATGAAGTACATCTTGGTTGCTGTAGATTATGTTTCGAAATGGGTGGAAGCTGTAGCGTTGGCCGACAATGAAGGGAAGCGTGTTGTATCGTTCTTAAAGAAGAATATCTTCTCTCGCTTTGGAGTACCTCGTACTATCATAAGTGATAGAGGATCTCACTTTTGCAACAAGCTATTCAAATCAGTTTTGGCCAAGTATGGTGTCAAGCAACATAAGGTAGCTACGTCTTATCATCCCCAAACTAGTGGACAAGTAGAAGTTTCCAATCGCGAGATCAAGCAAATCCTTGCGAAGACGGTTAATGCGAATAGGAAGGATTGGTCTAGGAAGCTTGATGATGCACTATGGGCGTACAGGACTGCATTCAAAACACCCATTGGCATGTCTTTTTATCAACTAGTTTATGGGAAGGCTTGTCACTTACCCATCGAGCTCGAGCATAAGGCATTGTGGGCATTGAAGCAATTGAATTTGAATTGGGATGATGCTAAGAATCTGAGGTTGGAGCAGCTGAACGGATTAGACGAGTTCCGTCTCCATGCATATGAAAGATCAGACCTATACAAGGAGCGGATGAAAAAGTATCATGATCAGCGGATTGTTCGACGAAACTTCCAAAGGGGTGATATGGTACTTCTCTTCAACTCCAGATTGAAGCTCTTCCCAGGTAAGTTAAAGTCTAAGTGGTCTGGTCCATAAGAAGTTATCCAAGTCTACTCGTCTGGAGTAGTCGAATTGGAAGACAATAATGGTGTTGTCTTCAAAGTGAATGGCCAACGTGTTAAACCTTATATTGGTCCTCTTGACTCAATGAATTATATGGCCATCACTTACCTTGACGAAGTCTAAGTACTCGAGGAAACTATGTCGAGCCACGACAATAAATAAGGCGCTAGATGGGAGGCAACCCATCGTTTTATTGTTTTATCGTTTTTCGTTTATCGTTTTGTCTTTCTTTTGTTCTATTACTTGTTTTGATTTTGATAAGAGAAAATCCAAAAATAAGAGTCGTGCCACGACCAAAACTAAGGCGCTTGGTGGGAGGCAACCTATCGTACTAATCGTTTTCATTGGTTTTGAGCAAATATAGGTGCGAGAAGTATTCAACGGAGAGATTGGTTTCAAATGACGATTTGGACGTATTGTATGGTAAAGGTGGTAAGTTAGGAATAAGGATGCATAAGGCTATGGATTGAGCATTTCTCATGCCAAAATAGGCATCGAGGAAGGCTAGGCCTAGGTAAAACTAGGCCACGAACAATGCAAAACCTATACTATAGCCTAAGGTCTCGGAATCTAGTGTGCAAAGACATAGGCGTCGCCCATGCTTAAGTGTGCTATACACTATGCGCCGCCTATGATATAGCATTAGGTCTTAGTATCTCAAATGCCATACACTATGCGGCGCATATGTCCCTAAATGCTATACACTATGCGCCGCATATGTCCATAAATGCACTACACTATGCGCCGCCATACTATGATTATGCAAAGCACTATGCGCCGCATAGAGGTCATTTTTGTCTCCAAAACCATTTGTAAATGGGTCAAAACCCGACCCATTCTTTTCCCATATAAAGGGGACTTAGTCTTGAAACATAACCACATTGGAAATTGACCTAAAGGCGTCGCACATCCACCCAAATCATCTCAAAATTTTTCTTTTTTGCTCTTCCAATTCACAAGACCATCTCCAAAGGCTTCAATGACGTAAGTACTCTTTTATTCTTCATCTATTTCTCGTAAGTACTACGTTACTATGTCTATTATGAATTGCTATATCTTGAAGGATTATTGGTGATGTTAAGGTGTTTGGATTGTTGATACAAAACCATGTGAGTAAACATATACGTTAGGATAATCTTGACTTGTTTTTGACTTGAAACTAGTTTTACTAGCATTGTTATACTATTTGCGGAATTGCTATGGTTATGAAAATTGCTTAAGCTTGATACTTGGATACTTACATGTTAGACTATCCCGTTCATCGGGATAAGACTTATAGTTGCCTACCGACTTAGGAGGTTGTGATTGTTGAAAATAACTATACCATGATGTAACCCCTATGTAGTAGTGTTGTTATACCTAACATGAGAGTAGTGCAATGGCTGAAAGTAGTGATGCATTGCTGATTTTCTTGTCGGAATATAGTTCCTAAAACGTATGTCGACGAAGTTCAAGTAATCGACTACATTCACTTCACTGTTTTGTATTAACGAACCTAAGTGTGGGGTGGTACCCCGACGGCTTGTTTATAGATTGTTTCCTTTGAGTTGATTCTAACATGAATATTGTTTAAGTCTCAGGAACAATGGCACCTAAAGCGCGACAAGATAAGGCTACCACTTCCCAAAAGGGCAAGAAGAGAGGTCGCAAGGACCAAGAAGAATCATCCACCATACAACTACCCCGCCGAATGTTTGGACTAAAATGGGTTCTTGAGGAGGAAGCCAAAGAATGGTACAAGAATAACAAGGAAAGAAAATATGTTCACGTCGACTTGATCAATAAGGACATCCTAGCGAAGAAGGAGCCGCGTATGTTGGCAAAAATCATGGCATTGAATCTGGATTTCATCTTCCGCGACATGGGAGAATGTAATCTTGATTTGACAAGAGAATTTTACGCCAACTGGTCGCCAAAAACCACAGGCAGCGAAGTCAAGATTCGGGGCTAAGTTTTACAGCTCAACGCGGATTTGATCAACTCCTTTCTTGGCTTACCTTCGGTCGATCCAGCACCATTCAAAGAGCTGTACAGCAGACCTCCTTATAGAGAAATTCGACACACGCTTTGTGGGAGTACATCCATGGCAAGGTGGAGCAGACACCAAGACACCGGATGACACAACACCTTCCCCTATGCTCCTTTGAATAGAGAAGCAAGAATCTGGTTTTGCATCGTCAACTCATGCCGTATTCCTGGGACTCAATACACCAAAATATCAAGAGATAGAGTGCATTTGGTCTATGCTTTGATGACGAATGTCCCTATCAACTTTGGGGCAATCATTCGCTCTACAATACGGAAGGTCAGACTCCACAAAAGGTCCCACTTCACTTTTGGTAATCTGTTGACAGCAATCTTGCGGAAGGAGGATATCGAAGAGGAACCAACTGATCACAAACTCCCACATAACCCGAAGAAGGTTGACCTCACAAAGGTCAAAGATGCTGAAACAACTCATGGTGTCAACCTTACTACTGCGGAGAGACATGCTCGTGATGAGAGTTTCTTCCATCATCTTTATGGCATGACACGATTTACTATAATGAGTGGTGGACGTGTTCCAACTGCTGCAGAGCTCCAACAGCTAGACCACGAATATCCAATGAACATGCATGTACGGGAGATGTGTAGAGTGGGCGTATACTTTGAGGAACCTCTAGACGATGATGTGCCGACCGATGACGATTGACGCTTGCCAGACTCCGACGAGGAGAAGAACTCTGACGACGACTCTTATGATGATTCCGACGAAGGGGGTATGACCCCCGACATTGAGGAAGAGTCCGACTGACCAGGTTTTTCGTATTTACTTTCCACTGAGGGCAGTGTCCCGTTTAAGTGTGGAGTGGCGGTATTGCATGCTATACTTCTCTACCGCATCTATGTTTGTTTACTTTGTTTACATTGTTTTATTTGTTTCATTTTTTTTGTGTGTGTTTCATTTTTTGGTTAAGTTTTTTTAGTAGTAATTTTTTTTTACTTAGCTTCGCATGAAATTATTCTAATAGGCAGCATGAGATTATAACAAAAGTTTGTGCTAACATCATGACTATTGAGACATTTAGGCTCTAATTGTGACTCATTATGTGATATTATGTGGTTCAATTCCTTCACTTGTTGGGTCGAGAGTCTATACTACTTCCAATAAAGTTGACCATATGCCTTGTGAGTGTGAGATTAATAGTATATTCTATGTTTGTAGCTGATGCTAGAACTTGCCTGGTATGGATGCAAAGCGAAAATAAGGAGTGTAAGTTTAGGAGATGATTTAGGCATTTCTTTGGCAACCTATACATGTTTACCTTCGTTTTACCTACCCATGGACATAATCCTAGTTAAACCCTTTTGAGCCTTTAGCCTATTTTCTTTGACGAACCTCATACGTAAGCCTAATCCATTTTTTCAAGACCGTAATTTGATCCAAAATCCTAAGTGCTTTAAAGTGAAAAAGTCATGTGACGAAATAAGAGGAAATTGGGTGAGTATGATGCTCTAAATTGTAGTGGTTCTTGAATGAGTTATGAAAAATAAAGTGCTATCATAAGAGGTATGTTATGAAAACAAAAAGGAAAAAGAAAGCTGAATAGTGAGTTATGCTTAAAATTGAAAACAAAAGAGGAGAACAAGGGTGGTAGAATAAAAGAAAGAAGAAAGGTTGAAAGAAAAAAATGTCAATGATACAATGTGATGTATTAAAGTGCTTAGGAACTTAGTCACTATTTCTGGCCAAAATAGTCCTACCCGTCCCTTAGCCTACATTACAACCATCAAAAGACCTACTTGATCCTAAGCTTAGCATTCTGACATTTAGTGGAGTATTACACTAAGGGAAAGCCTATGGTCATCAGTTGCTGCATATGAATTCTTTATGAGAGCGAGAGCAAGGATATTTTGATACCCATGTTTGAAAAATATGCTATACTTGTGAGTGATTATGGGTACTATATTGTGAGACACACATGGTTGATGAGTTTGGGTAGTTGTATATGATTCATTGTACCTTAACTTTTACATGCGAGTTGACCACCATCACGAGTCTATGCTAGAGGCTAAACTGTTTCTACTAATAATCAGAAAGCAACTCTTTGTTAGTAATTGTTGTGCTTGCCTTGAAGAATGTTTTGTGTTGGTGCTGTAAAACCCTAAGTTGATCTTTAGAGGGACATGATATGTTGTTCGAGGACGAACAAAGCTTCAAGTGTGGGGTGTTGATGATAGGCGATATTACGCGCCTATATCAATATATTTTGCCCATATTTATGCCATGTTTTGAGAACAAAGTATATATTTCATGTGCTTTTAGTCCTTTTTCCTGTAAGTGAGCTAACGAACATGATTAGCAAAGTTTCAGGTATAAATGATGCATAAATCAGCATTTTATGGCTTACTTGACACCAAAGAAAGCTCACGAAGGAAGGAGAAAAGGAAGTTTGAACGCCTAAAGGACCAAAATTGATACATGGAAAATCAGTCCCGAGCTAAAACAGCATTTCTAAAGACTTTGGGGACTTGCAGTAACTTATTTGGATTAGGATAATAATACATTAACCTAGTACAATTGGGTTAAGTATTTCATTAGTTTATTTGGATTTGGATAATGTTACATTAACCTAGTACAATTGGGTTAAGTATTTCATTAGCTTAGTAGGATTTGGTTAAGTATTTCATTATCTTAGTAGGATTAGGATATGGGTATTATAAATACCCTATCATGCTAGAGATTTTTAGACATTCAGATTCTTACAATCATTTTTCCATCCTTCTATTCTACAAACAATTCTACAACTCTTCTAATCTTTCCATTAATTCTATTTTTCTTCTTCTATTCATCTATTCTTAATTTCTGCAACAAGAGAAACGTTACTTTGCCTAGGAATTCACGCCTAAACACCTACCACTTGTGCTACACGAAATTAATCAATCTTGTGGTATAACAACAATGTCAATCGTGATCTCCTTCGCATTCATGGGTAACTAAACTTCTCTGTTGGGGTTATGGAAGCCAACTGAGATACTATCTATTGCTGTGAGTTTGTGAGTTCGTGACACGTATGCTGCTTATATCATTATTCTCTTCATCTTAATCTAAATTCTTTGTGGTTTCAAACACAAGAATACGCCAGTATAACATTTAACTTGTTCGAAAGAAAAGTTATTTGTCTAGAAAAGAGATAGTGTCAAGGTAGTAGGGTCACATCCTAAATTCCCTATTAAAAAGTTAGTGTCGTAACTGGATTAACCTCTTGGAGAATTCGTACCGTTAGACACGCTTTAAGCTCGAAAGAGTTAAAGTGAAATAATCCTCGAATAGGTCGAAAGACGCCTGGATTTACCATCGAATACAATTCTCTATAAGCACATGCATGTCAGAATTCTACACACTCATAGTCAATAGAGACGTATAACTCAGGAGGTGGACATAACCCCAACGCCTCAATTCTCATTGTTTACAACTTACGTAACAATCCTTCTCTTTTTTACTTTGCTATTTTCAGATTTAACTTCATTGTTTTATTTACATTACTTGCACGACAAGACTCCCCCCTTTTTCGAGACTTGCACCAAAAGTTTAGTAATTTTGCTTACTTGTTGGCCAAGCTATTCCCTGTGGGATCGATACCCAACCCAGGTTGGGTTCTATATTTGCTAGCGACCGCTTTCTACGAGAGCTGTAGATTGAGCGTTATCAGTGTTTCTATTGACACATCTTATTTGTGTTTAACATTGAGAATCCATTTGTTCCCAATAGCTTTATGCCCAAAAGGAAGGTCAACTAGATCCCAGACTTTATTGGTCTTCATGGACTCTAATTCTTCTTTTGTCGTTTTTATCCATTCATCATTTTTAGGGCTCGACAAAGATTCAGTAACAGAATTAAGTTCATCCAATTTTGTGGGAAATACTAAGAAAACATAATCCTCAATCTCATAAGATCATTTAGGTACACCTTTTCTGGTACTCTTACGTAATTGAAGTTCAGATTCCTTAATAGGATTTTGGAATTCACAACTCCTACTTGGACAAAGAATTACTTCTTGGTCTATTGTATTGTCAAGCATGTCTAACGAGATTATTTGATCATTTGAATTCAACATTTTGTAAAGAGTCTCATTTTATTTTATTTTACCCTTTTTGGAAAAATTATTTTATAGGAATGTGACATCTCGTGATTCAATCTTAGTAGTACTTTCATCTACCAATTACTCATGAACACATACCCTTTGGAGTGTTCTGAGTGTCTTATAAAGATACATTTCTTTACTTTTGGACTTAATTTTTATAACTTACTAAAATGATCTTTAATATATGCAGCACAACCCCAAGGTCGTAGATAGTTAAATTTTGGTTTATTATCAGCCCATAACTCATGAGTAGAAGATACTAATTTAAAAGGAACTTTATTTAATATGTAGGTCGTATTTAATAATGCATCTCCCCAAAAAGAGATTGGTAAATTTGTTGGCGCCATCATGGACCTCGTAATATCTAACAATGTTTTATTCCTTCTTTTATCTTCCCTATTTTGTTGAGGTATTGTCACGAACCGATGCTACCACCTAGCCGCAACAATGGTTCTTATGGTTACGAGTAACCACAAGCTAACCCATGAGCTGGTACCTATTGTGAGCACTGAACATAATAGTAATAAAATAATATATGCAGAAGATAATCTGATAGATATTATAAATCTGGAATACTGAAATGCTTGAAACAACTGATAAAAACTAAAAGTAGTTGACTGATTGCCTAATTATCTGAAAGCCTCTAAACTGACTGAGGAGTTGATGGGACAAGCCCCCAACTAACTCCGACTGACTTGGCATATGTATTGAAGTAACTAAAATAAACAAATCATGTCCTCAATGGAGGAGGACTCACCACTACTATTGTTGAGTGACGCTGAGATATCTAAGAGTGGTCGGGAAACTTTGCATCCAAACCTATGTTATCAGACAATATAGCATAAAGAAAAGTGTGTGGTCAATACTTTAAATGTACTGGTATATGAGATGAGGACTGGCTGAAATGTATAAGATAACTGAGTAGGAATGCATAAAACATGTAATATTTGAGAATCCAAGATCAAGTATAAACATGATATTAATATAATTTATAAAACTGAATGATTGAAATCTGCATAACTGAATAACTGAGATTCTGTACACCTGGTTAAGCAAACCTGAACTAAAATATATTGAATACTATACTGAGACTTTGGGAGGTATCATTTAACTAAGATGCCTCAATCTAAGATAATCGAGGTCCAATCTGTAACCCCAGTTAAAGAGGTATCAGTATTATGCCACGGGTACTAACATTAGCTGATGATGTGGAACCACAAGTCTAATGTCCCACAGGACCAATATGTCAAGCCTAAACTGGCGGGTGACCCCTAGGAGGAAGTCAAGCCTAAACTGACGGGTGACCCCTTATATCCTACGCTGGCTACGTAGTTATGGAATACAAGGACTGCTACTAACGACTCTGCCTAACTGAAGGGAAAGCCTCCATCCCTGCATTCGCTCGCTGCTAAATCCTACTCACAACTGAACTAACACTAGCATAGGACTGAATTGAATTGAATACAACTGAACATACAACTGGGATTGCTCATCATGGTCTAATTATAACAACTGACTGAATGATAATGCTCATGGTTTAACTAAAATCATTTCTGAAATACTGAAATCATGTAAAACAACTAGGTATCAGGTGTTCATAACCCACCAGCACTGAATGATTGTAAAATACGATATCAACCTTGAAATACTGTAGTATGAACTCACAATTCAAAGACCTAAAACATGGGCATTTCTTCAAAACATGTAGTAAACCATAAACTCAACATGGGAATACTTTAAACATGAAGAAACAACATGGTTTCATGGATAAAATCATAAATTGAGGATTCAACATGAAATTCAATTGATCATGACATTGGAATTACAACACTTAAAGCATGAGATGACTCATCTTACTTGAAAACACTTGTAACCATAACTTGAAATTGAATTAACAAGAGATTCATGAATTTATTTCATCAAGAATATGTATAAACTCCTAATTTAATACAAAAGAGGGTTTTGGGATCCATGGGTGAAAGGAATTCATAGATGAAAATCCCACATACCTCACTAGATCAATTCTTGAAGATTCCTTGGGAATTTATTAAAATTGAATCTTGGATTCCTTGATTTCTTGTAAAAGAGTTAGGGTTTGTTCTTGGGATGAAATATGGTTTTCTTGAAAGGATTTATGAGTAAAAGGGAAAATAATGCTCCTTGGGGACCACAATTTCATGTTATGGATGAATTGAGTGAAGGAAACTTACCCAAATACCCTTAAATAACAAGGAACAAAAGCTGGACGGAAAACAGAGGGGGCAACGTGGGCTCTGAAGGGGTGGCGCCTGCCTATCCCGGTGGAGCTTCTATTTTCGTTTTCCAAACACACCTCTACACTCGTCAAAAAAATTCAAAACTCATCCAATACATACTTTAAACAACGCCGATCATAAATCAACTCAAAAATCAACGTTTCAAGGTAGGAAAGGTCAAAATAAAATCATCGAAGTTTAGGGCTCTTAAAAATGACTAAGTCCTTAACACTTAGTGGAATTTCTAACTCTTAGACCCCTTTCTATATAAAATCGTGAGTTGAATTAAACTAGGATCTTATGGGGTATTATAATATCTCCCCTTTGGGAACATTCATTCTCGAATGAGACTAGTTAGATTGATACTACTAAGGAAACTGAGATCATATACTAAGCATACACAACTGAAAACATGATAATACAACTGAGTCTGAAACATGATACATAAGATGATCTGATTTCGTGAATGCATGAAATGATAGGAGGATGGATACATAGTTGAAATAGGGAACTGAAAAGAGACAATTTCAGAAATATCGTTACCTTAAGCTGAATCTGAGTTCGTAGAGAAAATGTGAGGGTACTTGGTTCACATATCTACTTCTGCTTCCCAAGTGGCTTCCTCAATAGATTGATTCTGCCAAAGAACTTGAACTAACAAAACTTTTTTGTTCCTTAGTCTACAGATCTGACGATCAAGGATCTCAATAGGGATTTCTTTATGGGAAAGGCTATCCTTAACATCCGCATCATCTAAAGGAATAACTACGGCTGGATCACCAATACATTTCCATAGCAAGGAAACATGGAATACCGGATGTACTGGTGCTAAATCTGCAGGCAACTTTAGCTCATAAGCTACCTTCCCAAATCGACTCAAGATTCTATATAAAACAATATAACGGGGACTAATTTTCCCCATCTTTCCAAATCTTTTCACTACCTTTATAGGAGAAATCTTCAAATAGACCAAATCGCTAACCTCAAAATCAAGATCCCTTCTCTTCATATCTGCATAAGATTTCTGATGGCTTTGGGATATCTTCAGCCTCTCTCGAATCAATTGAACTTTCTCCATCACATTAAACACTAAATATGGTCCTATCAAAGCAGCTTCACCTACCTTAAACCAACCAATAGGAGATCTACATCTCCTTTTATAGGGAGCCTCAAATGGAGCCATCTGAATACTGGAGTGGTAACTATTATTTTAGGCAAACTCAATCAAAGGTAAGTGTTCATACCAACTACCTTTAAAGTCAATTACACATTCCCTCAACATGTCCTCTATGGTTTGAATAGTCCTCTTCTCCTGACCATCTATCTGAGGATGAAAGTTGTACTGAGATGAACTTGGGTACCAAGACCTTTTTGAAAAGTCTTCCAAAAGTGAGATGTAAAATGAGTACCTCTATCTGATATGATAGAAAATAGAATCCCATAAAACTTAACCAACTCCCTAATATAATGTCTGGCATAATCCTCAGTTGAGTAAGAAGTATGAACTGGGAATAAATGAGCTAATTTGCTTATTCTATCCACAATGGCCCATATCAAATTATGCTGATGATGTGTATGAGGAAACCATTTCAAAAAATCCATATTCACCACTTTTCACTTCTAAATGGGGATGCTGAGCTCCTACAATGTACCACTAGGCCTTTGGTTCTCAACCTTGACCTGCTGACAATTCAGGCACTTATCCACAAACTCTGCAATATCCCCTTTCATACCACTCTACCAATAGATTTCCCATAATTCATGGTACATCTTAGTGGATCTTGGATGGATAGAGTATCGCGTACCATACGCTTTTGCAAGTATTCATTTTCTCAAGTCATCAACACATGGAACACATAATCTACCCTGACAACAAAGCATACCATCTCCTCCTTGGGATAAAACCTCAACCTTTTGATCTCTAACTGTCTCCTTCAACTTAACCAAACTAGGATCTTTGTCTTGCTTTTCTTTCACGTCGGCAACCAAGGAAGATTTTGAACCATTCTGAACCCATACACTACCTTCAGCTGAATCAACCAACCAAACAACTAATCTAGCAAGCTGATGAACCTCACTAAATAACTTCTTCTTATCCTCCTCAACATGAGCAACACTACCCATAGATTAAGGATTTAACATAAAATTCAATTGATCATGACATGGGAATTACAACACTTAAAGCATGAGATGACGCATCTTACTTGAAAGCACTTGTAACCATAACTTAAAATTGAATTAACAAGAGATTCATGGATTTATTTCAGCAAGAACATGTATAAGCTCATAATTTAACACAAAAGAGGGTTTTGGGCTCCATGGGTGAAAGAAATCCGTGGAAGAATATCCCACATACCACACTATATGAATTCCTGAAGATTCTGAGGGAATTTCTTGAGCTTGAAGCCTAGGTTCCTTGATTTCTTGTAAAATAGTTAGGGTTTGTTCTTTGGATAGAAGATGGTTTTCTTGAGAGGATTCATGAGTAAAAGGGCAAATAATGCTCCTTAGGGACCCCAATTTCATGTTATGGACAAATTGGGTGAAGGGAATTTACCTAAATACCCTTAAATGACAAGGAACAAAAGTTGGATGGAAAAGCGAGGGGGTGACGCGGGCTCTAGAGCGGCAGACAACCCCGGGCAGTGCCCGCCTTAGAGCAGGGAACTAACTCGAGTGGCGCCTTCCTTACCCCATCTAACTGGAGGGGGCGGTGCTTGTCTATCCTGGTGGTGCTTCTATTTTGATTTTCCAAACATACCCCTACGCTCATCTGAAAATTTCAAAACTCACCCGAGGCAAACTTTGAATAACCCCGATCATGAATCAACTCAAAAATCAACGTTCTGAGGTTGGGAAGTCCAAAATAAAATCATTGAAGTTTAGGAGTCTTCAAAATGACTAAGTCCTCAACACTTAGTGAAATTTCCAAGTCTTGGACCCCCCTTCTACATGAAATCATAAGTTGTATTGAGCTAGGATCTTATGGGGTATTACAGGTGTATAAAGAGTAGTTAATTATTTGATAATGTCTTTTTCAATAGACAGTTCCTTTAACTATTTTGACAAATATTCATGACCTCTATCGATTCTTAAAGCCTTTATACTTTCATCTAATTGATTCTCAACATAATTCATATATCTTTTGAAGCATTCAGGTGCTTCAGATTTATGAGATATCAAATAGACATAACTAAAGTGCATGAAATCGTTAATAAATATAATAAAATATAAAGCATCAGACCTTTCCCTCGCATTCATTGGACTACAGCTATCAAAATGAATGAATTGCAATGGGAATTCAGCTCTTTTAGCCTTCCCAAATGGTTCACGTGCAATCTTTTCAGCGAGACAATTTTTACAAGTTGGCATTTTAATTTCGGAGAAAGAACCTAGATGTCCTTTCTTTGTCAATATATTCATTCGATCTTGTCCTATACGACCCAATCTAGCATACCATATAAATATATTAACATCGTTATCACTAGAATAACATGACATTACACAATGGACAACATAATAGTCATAAGTGTAAGGATTACAATCTAAAATAATAAAACAATCATAATGATGTCCAAAACCATAAAAACATTGTCTAGAGTTATTCTTACACGATTGCGACTAAAAAATAAATGAAAACTAATATCTAAAAGAACAGACACATACACTAAGTTTGATTGAATCTCTAGAGCATATAGGACGTCATGCAACATCAAAGACCAGCCCCCACACTAGTCTACTTTGCAAGTGCCTATCCTTTTGACTTTAAGTCTTGCATTATTTCCTACACAAATCCACCTTGGTCTAGGTGAAACTCGATAGAACTCCACAAATTATTCTCGATCTCGACTCACATGGTCAGTGGCTCCTGAATCTACAATCCATATAGGATAAGATTCAGTTAATAACGCAGTGCTCATTTATAAATGCTACCTTTTTCTGCTCAGGACATTCACGAGCAAAATGCACTAGAACTTGAAAATTGTAGTACTTTATCTTGCTTGTCTCTCTTCTTGAAAAAAATTTTCCTTCTTGAAATTTGACTTATTTTTTTTCTCAGAGGGTCCTTCTTTGGTCTCTTTATCCTTCCCATTATTTTTTTAGTTTTTCTTGCGCTTAAAGTTTGAAGATTTCTTTCCACTTGATTCTTCCATAAAGACATTAGAAGTAGCTTTAGCATTACCAAGCCACTCATCTTAAAGTTCAACATGATGGGCAATATTAAAAAAAGTTTTGATGTTATCAGTGTTGGTTAAGTTGACCTTTAAGTGTTCCCAACTGTTAGGAAGGTATCGAATCATTGCCTAAATCTACTACTCATCCGAGAGAACATGACCAACATTTTTAGCTGAGCTATCATATTATACATCATCCTAAGGTGTTGTTTGATATTTTGATCAAGATGTTTCTTGCAAGTGTCAAATTTGATAGCCAGTTGTCTGATACGGGTGATAGAAGTACCCCCATATGTTTCTCACAAGTATGTCCATATAGCATTAGTAGTAGGAAATTCCTCACACTCATGAATGAGGTCATCAACCACAGAACTCACAATGATTCCATATGCAATGGAATCAACCTTTTTCTAAGCCTTATAATCTTCAAGGTCTTTTCGGTGGTGTACAATATTACCCTCTTCTGGTAGACATAAGACATGGTTAATACCTTCAAGAGCATTTTTCTCTTCCAGCACATACCATATTTTACTACTCCAAATAGCATAATTGTCACCATTTAGTTTTTCTCCTTTTTTCAAGTCGGCAATTATGCTTTTTGATGCCATGTTTGTTATTAAGAGACAATCACACAAGTATTTTATCAATTATGCATGCAAATTACACACTTGAACAAATCATTTCCCATAAAGGTTTCATGTTTAGTGTAAAATTGAAAGGACACTTAAGAATCCAATTATCATATACGAAATAAACACTTGATCAAATTAGAAATTAAAATTTTTAATTTGTATTAGAATGATAGCTTTCAATTAAGTATTTATAAACTCGAATAAATGAATGAAATTCATATAGAAGGAGAGAAACAACCTAATATATTTATAATATAAAGTTAATAAAGAACTTCAAGTTACATGTCAATTTAAAGATAAAAGTCATCCCACAAATACTTGAGACGACTTATGTACACCCAAAAAGGCTCTCTAGGCCAAACTTTTGGTTGCCATTAATTAATCTCTCGCCTCAAGGATCACGGAGAGAATTTGCTTAAATAGCTAATTCTTCCCAATGCGAGATTTCTACATAGTTTTCAGCATCTACACGTTTTAATTCAAATAAATTAATAAAATTAGCAACTGTAATACTAGGTGATATCTTAAAAGGCTTGAACTCTTTTAGTTTCTTCTCTCTTGTCCTTCTATAGCCCTCTCATTCTGTAACAAATTTTGTGTCATCCTGGGGACACCATTTCATATGATCTCACGACATCAAAAACATTTCCTTCGACGGCGTGCTCTTCCACTTTATCTCTTTGTTCGATATCCAGAACTCTCACTTGGAGTGATTCGAGTTTGTTCCCGTTCAGCCATGTCTGGAATAGGAACAAAGAAACAATAAAAATGGTGGAACCACTCAATGTGACCTTTTATGTCACAATTTATCATAGAAGGCAAAATTAGTTTAAGAAAATTTAGGAATTAATTAAGACAAAAATGTCAAGTCTAATTCATATACTTATTTAAGCCACTTTAATAGTTTCATTTAATAATTCTAAATACTTATTTCTTAATCAAAAAATAAAAGTTGTGGAACATTTAGAGGAAATGAATAAAAAGCAATACTAAAATTATTACACTTTTTTCTAGAAAGCACTTTCTCTAGATTATTCTTGTGTACGTGTACAGCACCACAAAGTCAAAAAGCCTTTCTCTTTTCTTTACTTTGTTAACAAAGAGAAAAAAAGAGTACACTGTTAATCTACTTCTTAATTTCTTCCACAAGTTCCCCCTTTTTTATTATGATACAAAGTTCTTTGACAGTTCTATGAAGAAACGATGGAAAAAGAAAAATGACCAAATCTGGAATGTATTTATAGCGTTATCCGCCACAAATCAGGGTTGGTATTTCGATTTACGTCAAATTCATACTCCCCCATTTTTTCCTGACCATCTATGCTCTCTAACAGGTATTTTCAAGTTCTTTAACAATTAATTTCAAGAAATTTTCTCACTTGATACCAAGAAATTACTATTCAATTATTTCAAGAAATTTTCTCACTGTATCAATAAATTACCATTCAGAGATGGAGCATTTTAAACCCGACTTTGATGTCATTAATATAAGAAACTTGTGATATATTTTCACCAGTTAAATAACTGTTCCCTCTCTTTTTCAAAGTAGTGGTAACTACTCATATGGAAGTTAATCTTATCCTTTCTTCTGAAAAATAATGGGTCGGGTCAGGTCGATCTACATGGACGACCCGTGACCCAAAATGTAACAATTTCCCTTTGACTTGAAATTGTGAAAATAAAAAAGAAAAGACGATAAAAAAATCTAAAACACATGCAATTATTTAACATAACATCAACATTAATATTATTATGAGTAGTTAGGCCAGTCTTACATAATATATACGACCGATCAAGCACACATGCATCACTTTTATTCATGCTACATACTTTTACATGCATAAGGTAACAACTAGCTAGTTTATTCTTTTCATGTTACACCATATCACACGTAAGCCTAGGATACAACCTCTAGTGTATCGTACTATAAGCTTTTAATGATATAGCCATGATTTGATAGTGTTCATTAATTAGTTTAAGTTACCACCATCCAAGTGTTCGTCACTATTGTTGATGGTTTCATTGGTGAACATGGTGGTGGCACAACCTTTTTTACAGTTGCTCTGGCAGCCAGCTCCACAGTAGTCACAACTAGTGCCACACCAACCAAACTTGCTGCAACATAGCTTGTTGGGACACTTACGCTTATGGTTTTGTTTACCACATTGTTCTGCATAAGTTGTAGTTAGCAACAAGGACAAAATCACAATAACAAGAGCTGATGAAAATCTCATCCTTTTTGTTATTACTTTTTTCTCTCTATGGAATATAGGGTAATTGCTTATAGATGACATTGGAGTGAAAGAAGATTTATACTCTTATTTATAGGGTGTGATCATGCCCACTAATGAAAGTTTATTACTCGAGATTTTCTACCTTGATGATTCATTATTGGTTAGACTTTAAGTTTAATACTATTAATTGTGGGTTGATGCATGCCTTGAATACTCTTATATATGAACTCGGAACCAATATAATCCAAGTTATAAATAAAGTGATCAAAATAGGCCACATATTTAATAGGTTAACAAAATAGGCTAAATGTAATAAATGATTACGTTTTTCACTTTTTTCTTAACGGTCAACTAACGGAGTTGACTTTTTGCAAAACCTAATAAACTATTACGTTTTATAATTTTTTGTAAAATGTAATAATTTCTTACGTTTTATCAAAAAAAAATATAAAACGTAATAAATTATTATGTTTTACACGAAAATTAAAATAAAAAAGTCAGTATTTTATCACATCCCCGCTAAAGTCAACTTTTTCTAAAAATTGACACATGGTTAATATTTTCTTTCACTTTCCAAATGTGTGCCCTCCCCCCCCCCCCACCACACACTTTTTTTTCTCTTTCCTCTTTGTTTTCCCCCACTTACTTACATTTTACACTTCACTGCTAGCTGAATAATTCATTTTTTCTTTCTGTAATAAATTTTTATGTTTTACACAAGAAAATAAAAAAAATAAAAAAAAGAGATATCAATTACCTCGTGAAGTTGGAACTTCCCTTTATTTATTCTATATAAAAAAAATAACCACTTTTTCCTTTAATTATTTGACTTTTCTCTAAAAATCCTCAAAATCCTAATCGAAAACTACTATGAAACACTAACCGGAGAAAATTCGAATAATTAAGGGTAGAGGTGGTTATTTTTTGATATAGAATAAATATAAGGGAAGTGGCAAGTTCATGAGGCAATTGATACTTCTCTCTTTTTAATTTTTTGAATTTTTAAGTAAAACGTAAAAAATTTATTACAGAGAGAAAAATGAATTATTCGGCCTAGCAGTGAAGTGTAAAATGTAGGGATGTGCATTGGTCGATTTGATATATTATCGGTTCGATTTATCAATTTTTGGTTTTTAAATATGATAAATCAATAACCAAACCAATAAGATATTTTTTATCGATTTTCATCGATTTTTGGTTTATCGGTTCTTAGTCCTTATGGATTCAATTTTCGGTTTAATCGATAAGAAAATACTCATAACATAGAAATAGTAGTAACTAACATAAAAAAAAATTGAATCTTAGTTGTAACGAAAAATCCTACATGATGTGTTTTAATTTACAAGAATCTTCAAGCTAAGTTTGAACTAAATGTTGTAAGGAGAATTTAAGAGTTTGTATAATTGAAATAACAGGTTTGTTAATTTATAGAAATTAAAGTGAAATTAATATATATATATATATATATATATATATATATATATATTCTTATTGGGTTATCGGTTTACCCAATAACCCAATAAGAAAAAAATAAACCGAACCAATAACCCAATAATTTTTCTTATAAAACCAATAACAATAAAGCAATAACATTTTTATCGGTTCAGTTTATCAGTCGGTTCGATTTTTGCAATACCCCTAGTAAAATGTAAGTAGGGGGGACAAAGAGGAAAGAGAAAAGAAAGTGGCAGGGGGGAGGGGGTGGAAGGTAGGGGCACATCTGGTAAGTGAAAGAAAAGGTAACAACGTAAGAAAATATTACGATGTGTCAATTTTTAGAAAAAGTAGACTTTAGCAGCGATGTGACAAAATACTAACTTTTTTATTTAGATTTCCTGTAAATCGTAAAAATTTGTTACGTTTTATTTTATGTTTTTGATAAAACATAAGAAATTATTACGTTTTACAAAAAAAAAATTATAAAATGTAATAATTTATTACGTTTTATAAAAAGTCAACTCCGTTAGTTGATCATTAAGAAAAAGTGAAAAACGTAATGATTTATAACGTTCAACCCATTTTGGTAACTTATTAAATAGGGGGTCTATTTTGATCACTTTATTTATAAATTGGCTTATTTTGATTTTGAGTTCCTTATATATGGTCATTCACATTCGGAAAATAATATAGTGAAATCGCTTTTTTGAATTTCTTGCAACAATAAACTATTCAACTTAACACAAATTTCCCAGAAAATTATTTTAGCCGAACATTTTGTGCTACTCGATGAAATTTTCTTTAGAACATTCTTTTAGCGTTAAAATAACAAGTTTTTGTATAGTGAAATTTGTTAATAAATGTTTATGTTCATGCACCCTCAATATTTAGGCCTTCATGTATTTTTTATTGATATTTACATTTACAAAAGGTAAAGCTATAAAATTTATTTTGTTTGATGGGAGATCAATATATTGGTGAGTGAAAGTGAAAAACGGGAGTTGAAATGATTAAGTCAATACACAATTTGATAAGCACTCAATGACTAATCTAAAATCGAACTAATCAACATCTTATTAATTGACTAGCATATTAATATATTTAAAATCTGATATCCGGAAAGATGAACATGAAGCATAATTGTCTGCCCAATCTATCCGATAAACATCCCTATGTATAGTAACACATATTTGGTTCCATATGTATAGAATTGTCTCTATGGGTTTAAAAAAAAAAAAAAGCACACAATCGAACCTAGTCTTCGAAGTAATGAATTAGGACATGTCCAATTTTTAGTTAAATTGAAACTGCCCTCTAATATAGACTATAATACAATATATTCTCTCTCATACATATTCCACCGATCTCAACTGTAAATGTTTTTTTTTTTAAATTATTGCTACAAGAATATATATCAATTTAATTAATCCATAATAGTAGATTAAGTGTGTGTACGTTATGGAGTTCTTCAATTTTTCCATATTAGTTTAGTAAAAACTTTATAAAAATGTTTTCTCTAAAAAATATTCTTTAAAAATGAGTTAGGAAAATAACTTTCTTCCACAAATATCATTTTGATTGTGCACTTTCTACCTCTAAGAAACATCTCATTTTTATCCCTACCACACCTCATGCCCTACACTGCCTATTTGTCTAAATTATATATAAATATCTTTATTAGGATAACATTTTTTTACTGACATTAACTTCAACTTATTTCTCTAAAAAAGTTTTCCAAAAAAGTTTTCCATCAAACCCACCCTTCGATTTAAAAACTAGCGACAAAAGACTTGTGGTGTGCACGATTCCAATACTTGTTCATAAATTTATTTTTTAAAAATAGTATTGGTTAAATATGTTATATTTTTTATCTAAATAATTATTTATGTGGTAGTAAATCATCTCATTAAATGTAAAATAAATACCTAAAAAATATTATAAACATTGATAAATTTTAAATGATATTGATAAAATAATTTTAAATAATTGATCTATCATAAGTTATATAGATTTGCATGGCAGTATATCATCTCACTATTTTTTATATATTTTTCTTAAAAAAACAATTCCTTTTTAACACAGAATTGATCATTTAAAAGTAATTCATACCTTCATTTTTAATTATTCAATAAATTAAAAATAATTATCCAAATTTATTTGTTTAGTCTAAAAAATCAAAAATAAATTTATCATTTTGTGTCTTTTTTTATATTTTTTATTAAATATAAGAGATTTTTAATGCTAAAATAACTTATAACAATTAATTAGAGGTAATATAATAAAATCAAAAATACTTGCGGAGCCCACGAAAATTGAAGCAGATGAAGTAGACATGTAGAACAGCTCGATTCAGTCGTATCTTTTTTATCCTTATTATTAAATACAAGAGAATTTTTCAATGCTTTAATAACTTTTAATAATTAATTAGAAATAATATAGTAAAATCAAAAATATTTATGGAGCCCAAATGAGTTGAAGCAAGTGAAGCAGACATGTCGAGAGAGCAGCCTTCTTCAGTTCAACTCTCACTTATATAATAATAAGGTGGCTTAGCTGTGCTACACACGGGCCCAATGTTAGTATTTAAAAATTTCATGATATGTGTAATTTTAGTATTTAATTAAAACCTTCATTTATTTAGTTAATTTAAGTTGTTAATATGACACTCATAAGATTTCGAGAGTCAATCAAATATTTTGTATTTTAAAATTTTTTTAGTTGTTAAGTATTGTGATTAATATATTTTTTTACGTATTTTTTGAAATATATAACAAATTAATTATTTTTTAGATATTTTAAATTGTTAACTATGACAATTTATAGCACTTTTTATGTAATTTATAAATAATATATCTTTTTAAATATATAAGGGATTAATTATTTTTTAGATATTTTAAGTCGTTAACTATTGTAATTTATAATACCTTTTTGACATTGTACTTATTATTTTAAGTTGTTAGCTAATTTATAATATTCTTCATGTTCAAATTTTTGTGGCATTGATAGTCAATTATATTTTAAAAATAATTTAAGTTTTAAATTATTATGATTTATAATAATTTTTCTTCTACTCCAACTTAAGCGACATTGATATAATTTGATGTCAGTCAAATACCAAGATTGAAGAAGCAAAGTAGACATGTTTTAAATGACTCATAATAACTAATTAGAAGTGATGTTATAAAAATACTTATGAAAAAAGTCTAAGTAGATCTCATGTAAGATGTCAATTAATTTAAAATATTATTGAGGTAATTTATAATTTTATGTCTATTTTATATTTTTAATTAAATATTATTAATTTTTTAATATTTAGATGGCCTTTAATAATAAATTTGGGGTGATATAGTAAAATTAAGATTGAAGCAGACTTATCATAAATGTTCTATTTTACTTTTTTTTTATTAAATATTATTAACTTTTTGATACTTAAATGTCATAGAATAATTAATTAGGGATAATATAGTAAAATCACGGAGCAAGCAAGCAGGTGACAAGCTGACATGTCGATGGAGTGGAGTCTGCTTGAGTGGTTCCAGTCGCACTTATAATAATAATAATAATAATAATAATAATAATAATAATAATAATAATAATTTTGTATCAAGTAACCTGTTTTGTTTTAATAAAAGCTTGAAGGTTTCTATCTGATCTTTAGGGGGTTCCCGAAAGGGAAACCTCTCTCCTAAGTTACTTCATGTAAGTTCTTATTTATATATTTTTTCCCCGCAAAAATATTTTCTTTATGAATGATTTTATCTATGTTTAAACACATCTTACATATTTTTGTACATCATGTAAATTAGTTGTTTCTATAAAAAATTTTACCCTCAGTATATGGTTAGCCTCTTAATTTCTTGATAACAACGATGGATTAACCTGTAAATTTCTAGGAATTCTGGCCTTGATAGTCCGCCAAGTCTGCAGAATAGACATAGGACGAGTGTTAATTGCCAGATAAAAATATTCTGGGGTGTGATTAAAGAAGTATGGTATTAAGAACATAGATTAGGAGGAAGAGATGAACAGGGTAAGTTAAAAATATAGGATCAGACTTTGTAATAGGATTAAAATTCTGTATACAAGATAAAGGAGGATGCCTTTTGACAAGAGACGGAATAATGATATTTAGGAACCTAACTTATACACCTGTACAGACAAAAATCTTGCCTACCATATATAGAACCCTAAATACTTATAAAAATAAATCACTCCCAGAACCATGCTGCAAAGACTGCCAAAGTACGCCACAATGCAGCAATTTGTTAAAAGAAAATCTAGACGAAGTTAGAAGTTATACCTTACTTAATGCAGAAGGACAAGAGTGTCTTGAATATATAGAAAAAGAATATACCTTAATAAGTATAGAAACCCAGTTTTACAATTTTAGAAAAGGAATAAAAAGAATAGGAGTAATAAACAGTCCAAAAGATTTGGAAAATATAATATTTATATTAGACGAAATGGAAATCATAGGAGAACGACCATTAGCTCACTGGAATGCTAATGAACTAATGTGTAAGTTAGACATAATTAACTTGGAATATACTATAAAAACAACTCCTATAGAAGCAAATAATGAGGACATTAATGAATTTGATGAACAGATAAAAGAACTTTTAAAATTAGGAGTCATCAGAAGATCTACTTCTAGACATAGATCAGCAGCATTTATGGTAAGAAACCATAGCGAACAGGTAAGAGGAAAAACCCGTATGGTAATTAACTACAAAAGATTAAATGATAATACTAGAACAGATGCATACAAATTACCAGATAAAAATGAATTAATTAATAGAATCCAAAATAAAAAGGTTTATAGTAAATTCGATTGTAAATCAGCTACTGGCAAGTAAAAATGCATCCCGAAAGCATAGAATGGACAGCATTCATATGTCCAGGAGGACATTTTGAATGGTTAATAATGCCTTTCGGATTAAAAACAGCTCCACCCATTTTTCAAAGAAAAATGGATAATATATTTGGGGAATATAAGCATTTCATATTAGTCTATGTAGATGATATTTTAGTATTCAGTCAAACCATGCAAGAACATTTAGGACATTTACAACTAGTTTTTAGACTATTTGTTAAACATGGCATAATAATAAGTAAGAAAAAAATGAAGTTGTGTAAAACTTATATTAACTTTTTAGGAATAACTCTAGGTAACGGAAAGGTAAAATTACAACCACATATAGCAAAAAAGGTACTAGAAATGCCAGACAAATTAGAAACAACAAAAGATTTACAAAAGTTTTTAGGATTAGTAAATTACGCTTGAAATTTTATTCAAGATTTTGGAAAAATAGCAGGACCTTTATATGCCAAAACAGGTAGTAAAGGACAGAAAAATTTTAATATAGAAGATATTAAATTGGTTCAAAAAATAAAAGAAAAAGTTAAAAATATTCCAGACTTAAAAATACCACTAGAGTCAGATTACTTAATTATTCAAACACATGGTAGTGACTTAGGATGGGGAGCTATCTTAAAAGCTAGACCCAATAAATATAGCAGTAAAAATGAAGAACAAATATGCGAATATCAAAGTGATGCTTATAAAGAAAAAGGAAATATGAGTGCCATAGATTTAGAAGTACTTGCAATCATATACGGATTAAACAGTTTTAAACTATATATATTAAATAAGGAAGAAGTCTTAGTTAGAACAGACTGTGAAGCAATAGTCAAATTTCATCAAAAAATTAATGATAAAAACAGTAGTAGACGAAGATGGCTAAATTTTACAGACACTATATCTGTTTACAAAAATATAGTATTTGAACATATTAAGGGAAAGGAAAATGCATTAGCGGATCAGTTGAGTAGACTACAACTAGGAATAAATAAATAAATAAGTTTAATATTACTTATTTGTTTTCAGAATGAGACCAAGGAAAGGGTGTAGCCTCGTCCTCAGACTCTTACCAGCAGACAATGTTAGGTAACTTACATTTTAGACCTTTAGAAACAATGGAGACACTGGAACGAATTCAATTCGGACCTTTTAACTTAGTTGCATTCCCAGAAAGCAATATGTCATTTAGAGTAAGACCAGACTATGTTTTAGATAGAACCCAAAAATGCTTAGTAGACAATTTATGGATTTCCTATAATAAACAAAGCCGTAATCATTTTATGGCTTCTATGAATGCTTTATACCAGTACATGGCAGAGAAAAATAGACCCCGTTTTAAATATTATGTAGTAATACATGGAAAAATCAATGGTATTTTCCAAACTTGGCTAGAAGTTTTAGACTCCATACAAGGTTTCAAAACTCCTCTTTTTAAAGGCTTTAATGATTTCACTGAAGCCACTAACCATGCCAGAGGATACTTAGGACCCAATTACTATATTTCTCCCTCTCTTAGACAAAATCCAGATCAGATTCCCCAGTATAATGTACAGAAAGACACTGGGAAGATAATTTTTTGTGACCATTGCTCTTCCATGACGGAAAACTTCAAGACATTGAATGCTCAAAAAGAGTCCCTTGTCATGGAGAATACTAGATTAATTAAACAGATCCAGATACTAGAAACGAGACTCAGACAGCAGCACTCAACCAGTAAGACGAATGCTCAGACACAGACTACGCCAGAACAGAGTTCTCCATCTCCTCAAAAAATGGATGAGAAGGGTGTGCATTTCCCACTAAATGCTAAGAAATCCACTGTACCGGATATTGGTACAGCTAGTCCGGCTCAAACGATAACCGGTAAAGACAATCCAAATCCGTTGATGGCTGTCACTTTGCCAAAAAGTGAAGATGGAGGAAGTTCTTCATCAAAAACTAAACTAACAAGATCAGAAAATAAGCTTAAAAAGACTTTAATGGCTAAAAGAAAAAATCAGACAATAGAAACCATAATTAAACAGACATTAGATAAATTTTTCAGTAGCCAGACTCAAGATAAATATGTAAACGAACAGACAAAGGAACAACCGGAACAAATCATTAATTCAGATAGAGTTGTACCAGAACCTATTAATTCAGACAGAGTTATACCGGAGCAAGACACTAATGGTTCTAGTTCAGGTGAAGACAACAATTTCCAATTCCAAGATGCACAGGATCCCTATGAGGATGATGACTCAGGGATGAGTTTCGATTCAATTGCCCTGCACAACTTGGACACTTGAAGACAAGACAAGGCAACCTATAGTCAGGACAACTTTTAGTCTTTTTCTACTGTATTTTGGAAATATATGTAGTTAGTCAAGTGGGGATGCCCACTTTATGTCTTGTAAATATCAGGGTCAGTCTGAGTGCTTCCTTTATCACTACTTTCTAAAAAGAAAGAAAAACTGTTGAAGCACGCGTCTGGAAGAAATTAATAATGCATGTGACGATGGGGCCCAAAGAGCACCCGGCTTGCATTATTGAAGTCTTCTTTCTTATCTCTTATCTAGAAGTGTCGGCCCACTATATGATGGCCACGTAGTGTTGCTTAGACCACTCCTTTATGAAATATTTGCCTATAAAAGGCATGTATTTTTAGAGTGAAAGAATCAGAGTGCAATTACCCAACTCCAGAACCCATGTATAAACCTCTCCTTTCAAAACACCCATCAAAGCCAATCTTCTTTCTATAAAATTTTGTATCAAGTAACCTGTTTTGTTTTAATAAAAGCTTGAAGGTTTCTATCTGATCTTTAGGGGGTTCTCAAAAGGGAAACCTCTCTCCTAAGTTACTTCATATAAGTTCTTATTTATGTATTTTTTCCCCACAAAAATATTTTCTTTATGAATGATTTTATCTATGTTTAAACACATCTTACATATTTTTGTACATCATGTAAATTAGTTGTTTCTATAAAAAATTTTACCCTCAGTATATGGTTAGCCTCTTAATTTCTTGATAACAACGATGGATTAACCTGTAAATTCCTAGGAATTCTGGCCTTGATAGTCCGCCAAGTCTACAGAATAGACATAGGACGAGTGTTAATTGCTAGATAAAAATATTCTGGGGTGTGGTTAAAGAAGTATGGTATTAAGAACATAGATTAGGAGGAAGAGATGAACAGGGTAAGTTAAAAAAAAAAGGAGTAAAACTTTTGGGGAAAATATAAATCATAAGAACGATAAAAATGAAGAAACAACGAGAGAGAGGGAGTACTGAGTAGGATGTACAAGTCTGATAAATTTCCACTCGCAAATTCTCCTATTTCTTTAATATCCTTTCGTAAAATTGAAAAATCTTTTTAAATTGAAAGAATTAAAATCTTTTTTCTTGTGTTTTTTCGCTAGAATTAATCAAAAAGTCTATTATTGTGTTATATTGTTTATCTTCCGAGTGTAATATATGTTCTCCTTGGTTAAAATTACACCTTATAGTAGAATTATCTTTTAATATTCTATATTTCCTTTCTGGTTGAAATCTAAGATCTAAATAGTCTAGACGTTTTAATGAAGCTATGTTGTTATCCTAAGTGGTTTAAGTTAAGATATTTTTTGCTTAGTTTAGTTTGATATCTTAATCTATTATTTGACCAAGTTATATCTAAGTCTAGTACTTGTATAGTCTCTATTAATCTAGATCGTTCGCTAATTAAAATGTTTTTATAATGATTTATACCTATAGCAACTATTTCGTAATTTTCTGCTTTTCTAAACTTTATAATATCTGTCTCTACCTTTTTTATTTCCTTATCTAATTTTTCTAATCTTTCTATAAATTGGTTCCGTATTTTTATAATCTCACGTTTATAAGTAACTTCCCTATAATATTGGTGTTGTACCTCTCTAATATAATGGATATATCTTATTGACATCTACTATCCTAGTTGATAAGCTTTTTTCTTAATTCGCTCTTTTATCCACTTTACTACTTTAGCACTATGTTCTAAGTCACTTTCGCAACCTTGTATTTCCCAGTGTATAGGACTTACTAATTCGAATGCTCTCCTAGATCTGTTAATTGATTTATTTTGTCTACAGGCTGTTACTAATCTTTCTAAACTTTCTTCTAAATTGGTTTTCTTAATTTTTATACCTCTGATTTTTTTATATTCTCTATATAGATAAAAATAGCTACACCTTATATCTTGAAATGATCTATGTCTTTTCATACAAAGTCTATAATCTTTTTTCGCTAGTTATTACCCAATGTTTCCCAAAACCTTCTCGCTCTGATACCAAAATGGAGGGATGTTTCAATTTAAAAAGATTTTTCAATTTAAATGGAGGGATGTTTCAATTTAAAAAGATTTTTCAATTTTACGAAAGGATATTAAAGAAATAGGAGAATTTGCGAGTGGAAATTTATCAGACTTGTACATCCTACTCAGTACTCCCTCTCTCTCGTTGTTTCTTCATTTTTATCGTTCTTATGATTTATATTTTCCCCAAAATTTTTACTCTTTTTTCTTTTTTTTTTTAACTTACCCTGTTCATCTCTTCCTCCTAATCTATGTTCTTAATACCATACTTCTTTAACCACACCCCAGAATATTTTTATCTGGCAATTAACACTCGTCCTATGTCTATTCTGCAGACTTGGCAGACTATCAAGGCCAGAATTCCTAGGAATTTACAGGTTAATCCATCGTTGTTATCAAGAAATTAAGAGGCTAACCATATACTGAGGGTAAAAATTTTTATAGAAACAACTAATTTACATGATGTACAAAAATATGTAAGATGTGTTTAAACATAGATAAAATCATTCATAAAGAAAATATTTTTGTGGGGAAAAAATACATAAATAAGAACTTACATGAAGTAACTTAGGAGAGAGGTTTCCCTTTCGGGAACCCCCTAAAGATCAGATAGAAACCTTCAAGCTTTTATTAAAACAAAACAGGTTACTTGATACAAAATTTTATAGAAAGAAGATTGGCTTTGATGGGTGTTTTGAAAGGAGAGGTTTATACATGGGTTCTGGAGTTGGGTAATTGCACTATGATTCTTTCACTCTAAAAATACATGCCTTTTATAGGCAAATATTTCATAAAGGAGTGGTCTAAAGCAACACTACGTGGCCATCATATAGTGGGCCGACACTTCTAGATAAGGGATAAGAAAGAAGACTTCAATAATGCAAGTCGGGTGCTCTTTGGGCCCCATCGTCACATGCATTATTAATTTCTTCCAGATGCGTGCTTCAACAGTTTTTCTTTCTTTTTAGAAAGTAGTGATAAAGGAAGCACTCAGACTGACCCTGATATTTACAAGACATAAAGTGGGCATCCCCACTTGACTAGCTACATATATTTCCAAAATACAGTAGTAAAAGACTAAAAGTTGTCCTAACTATAGGTTGCCTTGTCTTGTCTTCAAGTGTCCAAGTTGTGCAGAGCAATTGAATCGAAACTCATCCCTGAGTCATCATCCTCATAGGGATCCTCTGCATCTTGGAATTGGAAATTGTTGTCTTCACCTGAACTAGAACCATTAGTGTCTTGCTCCGGTATAACTCTGTCTGAATTAATAGGTTCTGGTACAACTCTATCTGAATTAATGGGTTGTTTCGGTTGTTCCCTTGTCTGTTCGTTTACATATTTATCTTGAGTCTGGCTACTGAAAAATTTATCTAATGTCTGTTTAATTATGGTTTCTATTGTCTGATTTTTTCTTTTAGCCATTAAAGTCTTTTTAAGCTTATTTTCTGATCTTGTTAGTTTAGTTTTTGATGAAGAACTTCCTCCATCTTCACTTTTTGGCAAAGTGACAGCCATCAACGGATTTGGTTTGTCTTTACCGGTTATCGTTTGAGCCGGACTAGCTGTACCAACATCCGGTACAGTGGATTTCTTAGCATTTAGTGGGAAATGCACACCCTTCTCATCCATTTTTTTAGGAGATGGAGAACTCTGTTCTGGCGTAGTCTGTGTCTGAGCATTCGTCTTACTGGTTGAGTGTTGTTGTCTGAGTCTCGTTTCTAGTATCTGGATCTGTTTAATTAATCTAGTATTCTCCATGACAAGAGACTCCTTTTGAGCATTCAATGTTTTGAAGTTTTTCGTCATGGAAGAGCAATGGTCACAAAAAATTATCTTCCCAGTGTCTTTCTGTACATTATACTGGGGAATCTGATCTGGATTTTGTCTAAGAGAGGGAGAAATATAGTAATTGGGTCCTAAGTATCCTCTGGCATGGTTAGTGGCTTCAGTGAAATCATTAAAGCCTTTAAAAAGAGGAGTTTTGAAACCTTGTATGGAGTCTAAAACTTCTAGCCAAGTTTGAAAAATACCATTGATTTTTCCATGTATTACTACATAATATTTAAAACGGGATCTATTTTTCTCTGCCATGTACTGGTATAAAGCATTCATAGAAGCCATAAAATGATTACGGCTTTGTTTATTATAGGAAATCCATAAATTGTCTACTAAGCATTTTTGGGTTCTATCTAAAACATAGTCTGGTCTTACTCTAAATGACATATAGCTTTCTGGGAATGCAACTAAGTTAAAAGGTCCGAATTGAATTCGTTCCAGTGTCTCCATTGTTTCTAAAGGTCTAAAATGTAAGTTACCTAACATTGTCTGCTGGTAAGAGTCTGAGGACGAGGCTACACCCTTTCCTTGGTCTCATTCTGAAAACAAATAAGTAATATTAAACTTATTTATTTATTTATTCCTAGTTGTAGTCTACTCAACTGATCCGCTAATGCATTTTCCTTTCCCTTAATATGTTCAAATACTATATTTTTGTAAACAGATATAGTGTCTGTAAAATTTAGCCATCTTCGTCTACTACTGTTTTTATCATTAATTTTTTGATGAAATTTGACTATTGCTTCACAGTCTGTTCTAACTAAGACTTCTTCCTTATTTAATATATATAGTTTAAAACTGTTTAATCCGTATATGATTGCAAGTACTTCTAAATCTATGGCACTCATATTTCCTTTTTCTTTATAAGCACCACTTTGATATTCGCATATTTGTTCTTCATTTTTACTGCTATATTTATTGGGTCTAGCTTTTAAGATAGCTCCCCATCCTAAGT
Organism: Capsicum baccatum var. pendulum; assembly: GCA_030864225.1. Taxonomy (NCBI): domain Eukaryota; kingdom Viridiplantae; phylum Streptophyta; class Magnoliopsida; order Solanales; family Solanaceae; genus Capsicum; species Capsicum baccatum. The sequence goes on from CM061561.1 coordinate 198,867,065, forward strand.
CACTACCATGTGTTTGAATAATTAAGTAATCTGACTCTAGTGGTATTTTTAAGTCTGGAATATTTTTAACTTTTTCTTTTATTTTTTGAACCAATTTAATATCTTCTATATTAAAATTTTTCTGTCCTTTACTACCTGTTTTGGCATATAAAGGTCCTGCTATTTTTCCAAAATCTTGAATAAAATTTCAAGCGTAATTTACTAATCCTAAAAACTTTTGTAAATCTTTTGTTGTTTCTAATTTGTCTGGCATTTCCAGTACCTTTTTTGCTATATGTGGTTGTAATTTTACCTTTCCGTTACCTAGAGTTATTCCTAAAAAGTTAATATAAGTTTTACACAACTTCATTTTTTTCTTACTTATTATTATGCCATGTTTAACAAATAGTCTAAAAACTAGTTGTAAATGTCCTAAATGTTCTTGCATGGTTTGACTGAATACTAAAATATCATCTACATAGACTAATATGAAATGCTTATATTCCCCAAATATATTATCCATTTTTCAAAGAAAAATGGGTGGAGCTGTTTTTAATCCGAAAGGCATTACTAACCATTCAAAATGTCCTCCTGGACATATGAATGCTGTCCATTCTATGCTTTCGGGATGCATTTTTACTTGCCAGTAGCCTGATTTACAATCGAATTTACTATAAACCTTTTTATTTTGGATTCTATTAATTAATTCATTTTTATCTGGTAATTTGTATGCATCTGTTCTAGTATTATCATTTAATCTTTTGTAGTTAATTACCATACGGGTTTTTCCTCTTACCTGTTCGCTATGGTTTCTTACCATAAATGCTACTGATCTATGTCTAGAAGTAGATCTTCTTATGACTCCTAATTTTAAAAGTTCTTTTATCTGTTCATCAAATTCATTAATGTCCTCATTATTTGCTTCTATAGGAGTTGTTTTTATAGTATATTCCAAGTTAATTATGTCTAACTTACACATTAGTTCATTAGCATTCCAGTGAGCTAATGGTCGTTCTCCTATGATTTCCATTTCGTCTAATATAGATATTATATTTTCCAAATCTTTTGGACTGTTTATTACTCCTATTCTTTCTATTCCTTTTCTAAAATTGTAAAACTGGGTTTCTATACTTATTAAGGTATATTCTTTTTCTATATATTCAAGACACTCTTGTCCTTCTGCATTAAGTAAGGTATAACTTCTAACTTCCTCTAGATTTTCTTTTAACAAATTGCTGCATTGTGGCGTACTTTGGCACTCTTTGCAGCATGGTTCTGGGAGTGATTTATTTTTATAAGTATTTAGGGTTCTATATATGGTAGGCAAGATTTTTGTCTGTACAGGTGTATAAGTTAGGTTCCTAAATATCATTATTCTGTCTCTTGTCAAAAGGCATCCTCCTTTATCTTGTATACAGAATTTTATTCCTATTACAAAGTCTGGTCCTATATTTAAATCTCTGGCCAATATTGTTATCAGCTTGAATTTCAGTTTTAAGAAATGATGGGGGGTGACTTCTTTCTTTTAACTAATAAGTCGTGATAATTTTCCTTTCTTGGCAGGCAATAGCTAACAAATCAAGAAATATATAATAATAATATGGAAAAAAAATAATAGCATTATAAGTGTGTATTACCAATGAATATGATCGAGAACCTTAGGTGTATATTCACTAATAATATTGCCGGATTATTCTACTAATTTCACAAATTAGTTTGTCTGATTTCTTAATTAACAGGGTTAATATTGTTTATAAAAATCTTCCGACTCCTTACTTGGCTATTTTAGTTACCTTAGGTGTATATTCATATAGAATTAAAATTAACAAGAACACATGAAAAATTCTCTTAAATAATTAATTAAAATAATTAGATATATTCTTATTTTAACCATATATCAGTTCATTTATTGAGGATCAAAACTTGTTCTATTCAAATCGATAATGGGAGTAGGTGTAAAGCCATACAGATTATGGGATAGTATGTTACACTATGTAGTGGAGAAATTTTGGCTAAATGACTCTTAAGTCCTGGAGAATTTAAGTTTTAAGAAATGATGAGGGTGACTTTTTCATTAACTTGTGATACTTTTCCGTTATTGGCAGACAATAGGTACTTGTCAGTTTAGAAATATGCATTCAAAAAATATATTATTGTTGACCCAGTAGTTGATATATTTGAATCATTAAGAACAACAAAGTAACAACATAAATTAAGAAACAGTGAAACTCATATTTTGTTGATTTATTTCAGGTTAAGAATATAGACTTGTATTATTAATTCTGGAATTCTGGAGGGTGAAAATCATTTTTTCCCAATCAACTTTTTTTTAAAAATCAAACTTTCACCTTAACTTTACCCAATAATCATTCTCATTCTTTTTTTCTATTCGCCTATTTAAAAACCTGTTTTATCCCTGCATTATTGATCTTTATTTTTCTTTGCCTTTTAAAAATCATGATACTCATTTTGCTTCTTAAATATGTGTAGTAACTAAACCAAAAAAAGTGTGAAGTAAGTTTCTTTAAATAAAATATAAATATTATTTTCTAAACCAAAAAAAGTAAGAACATTTTCTTAGTATATAATTTAGTGACATTCTAAATGAAAAGTTTCTTTAAATAAAATAAATAAATATTATTTTCTAAACCAAAAAAAAAAAAAGCAAGAAACATTTATTTAGTGTGTAATTTAATGAAGCTCTAAATGAAATAAATAACAAGGATACCAAAATTAATTTGCTGATAATAATAATAATCAAAACTATAACATCTATTTATACAAGTGAAATTAACAAATATAAATTACTTTATAAACATGTTTATTAATATTTAATAAAAATGGATATATATTTTATAACAAATTAATTCCTGAATTTTGCTTATGTTGTAAATAAATTTTAATTAATTATTTAGTATATTTCCTCTGAGGTAATGGTACCGACTGCGTATATCTACCCTATTCAAATCTTACTTTGTAGGAATATACTGATATTTTGTTGTTTTCGTATTTAGATTATTTCCTTAGTGACAATTGAAAGTCATTTGTCTATATTAACAATAGACAATAAGAAAGAAGCAAAACTTAAATATGTGCTATGTGCATACATATCTATACATATAATTCATCTAAAACAATAAAAATCATTAAAAAATAGCATTAGCTTTTGTGGAAGTTCATAAAAAAATTATTCTACTTATAATACTAAAGAATTTAAATGAAAAATATATAAATATTTGTGTAAAATAAATAATATATAATATAAGAAGATATTAGATAAGTGGAGGGTTGCAAATATCAAAGATAAAATAGACAATGTCAAAGTAAAAGGGAAGAAAATGCTTATTGCTCAAAGTTGTGAGGAAAGTTTGATTTTTAATGTAAAGTTGAGGGGGGAAATGATTTTCACCCATTCTGGAGGTTAAAATGAATATGTATGTCCTTAATGCCAAAATTTAATCAGTAACATACAAAGAAAAAATATGTACTCTCTACTAAACCCTATGCCAATCAACCTTAAATTTTCCTAAACCAGTCATGGGGTGTAACCAACCTATGATGGTCGGTGAACATACCCACCCACCCTCAAACCCTCACACTCTCATCGCCTCATTATCCCAATTTCCTCCACTAAGATCTTTTACCATTGTTAATTCTCCAATTTCTCCTGTGAAACAAACCACAACCTTGAAGAACTATGTAACTTTTTTCACCCCTACAATAATCAACACACTAGTACCACCAACATGTATTGGAGAGGATCATATCTCAATCAAGAAAGTGAATATTGTTGATCATGAACCAGTTATCATACGGGCAAATGAGGAAGTATCACGTGTGAACAAGATGGAAAACTTTCAATATGTTGTTAATAATTTTTTCTTACAAATGGTCGGATCTCAATGACGTACGAAATCAAATACCTATGCATCGTGACATTCAAGGTGAATGAAAAATTAATTTTATGAGAAATAGACACATTCTCAACCCTTCTTCATAGATCAAGATCATCTCTCAACCTCACCCTCAAGTTATAAGGTACATACTTCTTAAAAAAGCTTCAGAAAATTGTGTTCATTTCATGGGAGGTGAACTCGCTGGCTTATAACCAAAATAAGATATTAGCTACAGCTTCGCTACACTAACCATTTAAAAGGTAATGTATTCTATGACATGTGACTCAAATAAATTGAGTTTACATAGCCTCTCCCGATATCTAACAAGAAACTCATATGCATCCTCCTCAGGTGCATAACAAAACTTAGGACAACCCTATCTAAAAAACCTACGAAACATCTTCTACTCATCAATTGATATCACCGTCCTTAGCACAACCGATGTAGTTGCAAGTTTGACTTGTACAACATCAATGTGTGGGGCCATAGCAATAGATGATTGTGCCCCAAGAGTCTAAAAACCCTTAACCGATGCCTGGTCTAAAGGTAGAACACCCTTATTTGTCTGAGACCCATCAAGAATGATAGGAAAAACTCTTGTCTAAGCCTTTTCCTCCAAATAAATCAAGAGTTACACCATGGTATCCTATAACACTAGAGTGTCTTTGAAACCCTGTGGAACCTGAGTTGGCCCCATATGACTAGGTGAATACGATGCATCATCAATCTCAATTTTTGTGTCTAAGTATTTCACCATGGCACCCCATAAATGGCACTACACCATGAGTACTACCTCTACCTCTACCATGATCACGACCAACGACGACCGAAAAATAAGGTTATGATGATACTTATCGCGGTTATGCTTTGATAAGTAATACAATTACCCAAATTGATAAGAAAAAAGAAAATTATACCACAAATCCTAAGGTGAGACTCCTAGAGCGAAATCAGACCATACAAGTATACTAGTAGCGGAAGTCTTAATAGATAATAACACCATAAACTACCCTAAAACCTGGTGTCACGGTTTAAGAACAATCTAAATATAACACAAAACTGAGAAATACAACTACATTTAAAAAACTACAAATGCATCTCTAAATATAAAATAAAGACATTAACTAAATAAGAGGAGATCTGAGGTTGATTCTGAAAGCATTGAGCATCCACTACCTCAAAAGTTTTAATAACCAACACACAATCTCAGATGTTATACGACGCACTCATCCCTGGATTTGCACTAAAAGGGCACAGTAGGGGTAAATACAATTCACTTGTAATCAGTAGATATCATAGATCGATTAAGCAAAGTACAAAATATGATATGTAAATTCATACTATAAGCATGTCACTTGCAAGAAGAAAATATTTTGAATGGTAGCTCATACTGTCTCCACTAACAGTTTTAAATATAGTTCATATGCAAATAGATAGGTACGTGAAAGAAACAAATAATATATGTCGTAAGAAACACACAGAATCACAACACAGAAGATACATAATGTGTGAAATGGAATGATGATAATGATCATGGTGTGATATGATTGAGGTTATCACATAACCACCGTATACACCTAACGAGCCTTAAGGTATCCATGTAGGACCCATGGGGGTTTGCAACCCATATAATATCTCAATGCTCAATTCCAATCTCAATTTCTATATCTCTTCTCCAGGTCTTGGACTACAGTAGAGAGTTTTATAAAATTGTCTTATTTCTATTAAAATGGTATTTCTCTAATAGTATATCTTATTAATGTATGTATGATACGAGGATGTAATGCTCATAACTAAATCTATATAAGGATCTCAAATCCACCCAATATATAGATATGCGTGTGTGTATATGTATGTGTGTATGTGTCTGTACGTTTATGTGCATGTATGTGTGTGTGAGCTCACGATCTACTAAATGTGTAAACCATCCATGACTTAGTAGAAGAAATGTAGCATTAGAATAGATATGTATGAAGACATCATTAATATCACATTTACCCCAATTTGGGTATTTCTATCATGAAGAAAGCAACCAATTCTATACAAGACCAATAATATCAGATAAAGCCCCCAAATGTAAAACACATAGTAAATATCATTTCAAATAACCAATAAAAATAATATAAACCCCCACATGGGCACATAAAAATATTAATATTATTGAAATACAATTTTCATGATTAGTTTCTATACCCATAATATACTTTTATATACGTATTAACTACCCATCCCAATCTGAAGAAAGTTAAGTCATATCCTACCTCATGACGTCAAACTTTGAGCTCCTCAACGTGGAGATTTTTCCTGTTGAACGGCCTCAAAATCAACTACATCATTCAAATATATAATCTACACGTTATAAAAATCCAACAATATCTAGATTATCTATTTCCAAGTCAGATTCAAAACAGACCCCCGAAATAGATTTTTAAAAAAAAGGTAAAACTAAATTTTTTGTTTATAAAAATCGTAACTATGATTATAGGAAATCATTTGAGAAAAAATAAGTCAAAATGGGTTAAAATGAGGCTTAAATTGAAGAAATACCATTTAGGCCTTTGATGCCAAAAATACCTTAATTTCGAATTGGAATCAAGATTAAAAAGGATTTTAAATGATATATTCAAAGTAAAATAATTGAAATAGTGATTTTAGAGCTTATCCAAGCTTGAAAATGAAACAAATTGCTCAAAAATCCCTTAGTTTGAAGCTCAAAGACTCAAAAATGAAAGAAAAATTGAGGCGGGGGATTTTTATATCCTCCCAGCTTTGACTGCTAAAGCGATCATTGGTCAAATGACCATTTAAGTATGGGTTAAATGCTTTAGCCGTCCAATGATGTGTCATGCATACAATGCTTAAACTTGGGGAATATGTAATTATTTAAGGTTATTTTATTGGATTTGATGTGTTTTTGGAGTGATTTTGCAGGAAACAAGGTGTTGGAAGCTAACCAGATGAAAACGGAATGAAAGTCTGAAAATTGACAACCTGCCTAGGCACTTACGCCTATAGGTACCACTTAAGGGGTATAGATAGTGACGGAGGTATCAGAAAATGAAGTCCAGGGAGATATTTTTTGAGGCACCACCTACAGCCACCAACATACTGGCTATAGGGACCACCTATGACCCATAGGTGGTCGCCGACTCACTTTTCCTAGATTGTTTCAAATTGATTTTCAAGGATTTTCATGTAACCTATATATATTTCTATGATTTTTTTTAGTCATTATTATGTACGTTTACTTAAGTTTTTCTCTTTTGTTTAGGATTTGATTTCTAGGGTTTTCATATAATCTATAAATACGCTTTTGATGTTTTTTAGAGTTTCTACTTTAGGAATTTTGAGTCATTGGTAGGACCTTTGGGGGCAAAGTTGACACTTAAACACATCTTTTCATTCCAAGATTGACTTGTAATCATGGGATCCTCTTTGTTCTTTGTTTTTGGTTGATTATTCATTTTGAGACTTTGGATTTTATTCTTTCATAATTGTGAGACTACTTCTATGCTTTTGTCTATGAATTCCATGAATTATCTCGCATCTATGAGCGACTAATTCCCTCAGTTAGGGTTGTGGAAACCCTGGTGGATGAACGAAGTAGAGAAAGTGTCAAGTTATTCTAGATAAAGATTCTTGCATGTATTATGATTGTCTTTAGTTCAATTGATTTCTTAGCGGTGGCAAAATTAAGAATTGCTTGTATTCACTACTTGCTTCAAAACAGAGGTAGATATTGGATAAAGATATCACAACAGTAATTTGAAACCCATTTCTGTTTATTAATTCCCACCTTCTCATCTAATTAACTTGAGACCCAAAAGGTAATATTTAATTTGGGATTCAGGGCAAGGGTTAGTAACGTGACACTCTGAAACTCACAAGGTAAAGTGTTATATTTTCCAATAAGTCCACAAGACAATTGGTGATACATAACCTTTCCGATTCTGCATGCAAAGTATTGGAATAGTTCGACAGTGCACGATAAATCTATGGAGTCGGAAGCTAGGGGGAACATAAGCCTAGTATTTGTCTTATATTGATTATAATCAAAAGCATTCAAATCTTGTTACTTTTCTCTATTTTAGCAAATCCCCTATTTATTTTTCTGCACAGCTCGGTGACTTCAGCGAATTTAAGAGATATATCTGGCCTATTCCCTGTGGGATTGATCCCAACCTAGTTTAATTACTATATTTTGCATCAATCGATTTAGCCTTGATTGGAGGTTCAAATTTGGGCAACATTAAAATTTTGGCGTTGTTGTCGGGGAATATGATTGTGAAGTTATTAATTGGATTTGTTGAAGTTTTCAGTTTTTTTATTTTATTTTTTTATATAGTTGGCTACTCTTCTGGATATGACATATTTACAAAAGGAAGTGTGAAGTGATGACGAATCCTTATTAATTGATCTTTATCCTTTTGATATAATGTATTACTGTAGAAACGTGATTGATAAATTGTTGGAGCATAATGAGAGCATCCTAGGCACGTTGACGCTCCTGGAAAAAGAAAAAGATGAGTTCAGTCAAAAGGTTGATAAGTTTGACTTTGAGATTCACAAATTACAAGTAGAATTGAATGCAAAGATTGATGTGTGTAACGGCCAATAGTTTAGTTTGAGTAGTGTGAGGCTGATAAACTTCTTATAAGCCAAATTGAGGAGCTAAAATTGAAGGATTCAACACTTAGATAGACTTTTGTGGATGTTTTCACTATTCATAAAAGCTCACTAGAGTTATGTAAGGATGTAAAAGATAATACAATTCTTGGGTTAAGACGTATTGGACCCCATTCTAAGCATTTTTACACATTATGTTCGGGTAGTACGATATTAATCAAGTTATTTAAGCCCCTAGAAGAGTGCAAGGAGAAGTAAGAAAATGTCTATATTCTTGAATTAGTTGAGCCAGAATCAAAGAATTATATTCCTCACTTAAGGGCCCAGAATTATAACAGGCCACATCTATTTCTTGGCTCCTTTATTTTTATACCACCACCCATTGAGCATAATGGAAAATCAAAAAATAATTAGGGGTGAAATTCGTAAGTTCAAAATGGAAAGGTAAAATTGGAGGCCAACTCATGGGCTACCTTGATGAAGTCTGAGTAATCAAGGTACCCATAGGCTTGTTGCTTGAAGTCTGAGTAACCAACCAAGCCCCATCATGGAGCGACGTTAAAATAGGCACTTCTTGGGAGGTAACCCAAGGTATTTTGTTTTTTGTACACCTATTTATGTTTGTGTGATTGACATCAAATATGCGCACCTATAGTTCCACATGTATGTTTCTAACTCTTTTGCTTTGTAGCGTCCCAATGCCTGATTGAGGGGGGGGACTGCATGTGGGTCTTGATGTCCTCTTGGAGTTTTTATTGTCATGTCTCTTTTCCTCAGAGTCCTGTTCCTAGTAGATTCGGCATGATTAGGCGTATTGTGTTTTCTTTTGTGAAGTTTTGTGTTTAACTAAGAGAAAAATGAGTATCTAAGGCAGTTGACATAATGTGTTGAAAAGTGATACCCCTCCAAAAAAAATATTTTTTAACTGTACAATATGTATACATGTGTGACCATTGTGAATCTCGTTATGGCATTAGAATTAGGGAGATAATAATCATAGCTAACAATCGCATGAACCGGATAGATAGTAGTTTGTGATGCAACCACGTGCTAATTGTGTGTGAGATACTACTTTGTTCCCTTTGAGTGTTAAATCAAAAACTTGTCCTGTTAGTCTTGCATAGATTGTAGGATAGTCAATTAGGAAAGGATCATACGCCGTTCTTGAAATAAGTCTACTTTTAGCCTAACTAACCTTCCAAAAGTTAATAAGTATCCCTTTGATTCCTATTTTGATCCTATATCAATTATTTTATTTCTACACCTTTTACCTTTCTATATTTATTACAATGAACTTGTTTTGGCCTTGGTCCTCTTTGGACATTATGCACCTCAAATCAGGCAATTCACCTAAGTTGAGAATGACTATCATAAGGTTGCGTCACGTGAAGTGGTTATGAAGAAGGTTAAATAAGAGAAAACAAAATAGGGCTGGGTGTGGTAGAAAAAAAAGAAAAAAAAAAGAATAAAAGAAATCACACCTAACTTGAATGTGCAATAAAAGAATAAAAAGGGAGAAATAAGGGTGGAATAAAATAAAATTGGTTGATAAGTGGACCTCCAAAGTAATGTAATGCCAAGGAGTTTTAGTCACTAAAAATGTCCATATGTACCATACCAACCCTCAAGCCTACATTACAAGCCGAGTAAAGTCCTATAGTGATCCTAACCCAACTATCTGAAGGCTAAGGTAAAGAAAATAACAGCAAGCCTATGCTATTCTGTGCACATTGATTGAAACTTCTTTATGAGTGTGAGTGTCTCTTCATCGTCCCTGCATTAACATGCATGATTTCATATGAGTGATTAAGGACTTCTTTGATGTGAGGGTGCATGGGTTATGTTGCTAGCTGCTGACTTGTTTGGGTAGTATAATTGATTCACATGCATGGTTGTCTACTTCTAATGTAATGTCATATCTTGATTTCCTTGTGTCCCATTGATGTGCTTCACAGATCTGCATAGTTGATTTTGAAGTGTTGAACTTGGAGAGGGTGATGTGTTTTGAAATGAATTTGATAATTGACTGTCATATGTATCTTAGGTTTCTCTTGATTAAGCATCGTCATGCATTTTACTGCGTTTTTGTTGCCTGATCATATGCAACTTTCTAATAGAGGGTCTAGATATGCGGGAAGAAGGGGGAAATAAAGAGGTGGTGTTTGGTAAAATAGATTTCTACTACTCCCTGACTTTCTTTTTATTTGTGTGATAAGGTTTTGCTCAAGATTAACAAAAATATTAATTAAGATTGTAGTTTGAATGATATATCTTTTATTAATTATTTAATTTTATTTTTTATGTTCCTTTTAGTTTTAATTAGTTTAACCCCACATGTCTCGTATGTATAACGTTTGATTATTTAATATTAAATGATTTTATCTTTTGTGGAGATTTTTAATGAAATGTAAAAGCTTAAATCACTTTTCAAAGATTCTTCACACTTCAATATAATAATGTAAACATAAACATATATTTTAGTGTAGGCACATATATATTTTACCACCAAAAATTTCAACTGGTTGATGAATCATCACTTTTGCGTTTATCATGCAATATTATTTTTCAAGAATCAAATTTGATATTCAGTTGTCTGATATAGGTGACAGAAGTACCCCCATATGTTTCTCGAAAGTGTGTCCATATAACATTAGTAGTAGGAAATTCCTCACATTCATGAATGAGGGCATCAACCACAGAACTTATAATGATTTCACGTGTAATGGAATCAACCTTTTTCTAAGCGTTATAAGTTTCAAGGTATTTTCTGAGTTGTACAATATTACCCTCTTCTGGTAGACATAAGACATGGTTAATACCTTCAAGAGCATTTTGGTCTTCCAACACATACCATATTTTACTACTCTAAATAGCATAATTGTCACCATTTAGTTTGTCTCTTTTGTTCAAGTCAGCAATTATGCTTTTTGATGCCATGTTTGTTATTAAGAGATAATCACACAAGTATTTTATAAATTATGCATGCAAAGTACGCACTTGGTCAAACCATTTCACATAAAGGTTTCATATTTAGTGTAAAATCGAAAGGACACTTAAGAATCCAATTATCATCTATGAACTAAACACTTGATCAAAATTAGAAATTTAAATTCTTAATGTGTATTAGAATGATAGCTTTCAATTAAGTATTTGTAAACTCGAATAAATGAATGAAATTCATATAGAAGGAGAGAGACAACCTAACATATTTATAATATAAAGTTAATAAAGAACTTCAAGTTACAAGTCAATTTAAAGATAAAAGTCATCCCACAAATACTCGAGACGACTTATATACACCCAAAAAGTCTCGCTAGGCCAAACTCTTGGTAAACATTAATTAATCTCTTGCCTCATAGATCACAGAGAGAATTTGTTTAAATAGCTAATGCTTCCCAATTTGAGATTTCTACATAGTTTTCTGGTTCAACACGTTTTAATTCAAATAAATGAATAAATTTAACAACCGTAATACTAGGTGACATGTTAAAAGGCTTGAACTCTTTTAGTTTCTTCTCTCTTTTACTTCTATAGCTCTCTCATTCCATAACAGATTTTGTGTCATCCTGGGGACACCATTTTGTATGATCTCATGACCTAAGAAACATGTCCTTCGATGGCGTGGTCTTCCACTTTATCTCTTTGTTCGACATCCAGAACTCCCACTTAGAGTGATTCGAGTTTGTCCCCATTTATCCATGTCTGAAATAGGAACAAAGAAACAATAAAAATGGTGAATCCACTTAATGTGACCTTTTATGTCACAATTTATTGTAGAAGACAAAATCAGTTTAGAAAAATATAGGAACTAATTAAGACAAAAATATCAAGTCTAATTCATACACTTATTTAAGCCACTTTAATAGTTTCATTTAATAACTCTAAATATTTATTCTTAATCAAAAAAGAAAAGTTGTGGAACATTTAGAGGAAATGAAATAAAAACATTACTAAAATTATTACACTTTTTTCTAGGAAGCACTTTCTCTAGACTATTCTTGTGTACGTGTACAACATCACAAAGTCAAAAAACCTTTCTCTTTCCTTTACTTCGTTAACAAAGAAAAAAAAAAGAGTACACTGTTAATCTTCTTCTTCATTTCTTCCACAAGTCCCTTTTTTTTTTTTATTATGATCAAAGTTCTATGGAGAAACGATGGAAAAAGAAAAATAACCAAATCTGAAATGCATTTATAGCGTAACCCGCCACAAATCAGGGGTTGGTATTCCAATTTATGTCGGATTCATACTCCCTGATTTTGTTCTGACCATCTATTCTCTCTAACAGGTATTTTCAAGCTCCTTAATAATTAATTTCAAGAAATTTTCTCACTTGATATCAAGGAATTACTATTCAATTAATTTCAAGAAATTTTCTCACTGTATCAAGAAATTACCATTCAGAGATAGAGCATTTTTAAGCTGAATTTGATGCCATTGATATAAAAATAGGATTAAAATTAGTGTATACCTTAATACGTTGCAGCGAAATGAGTTGATTTTGCTATCGAAAGAATCTGCACCAAGTTTATTTTGAATCTCTTAGAATCAAAGTGTGATTATAACGAACTAAATGTCTTCTAGATGTAATTTTTAGATGGAGTATGAAAGAAAATGTTTCTTTCTGTCTCAATGTTCTTTTGATTACTTTTCTTCGTCCTCTGTCTATTTTTCTTCTGAGGAAGTACTACCTTTAACATAAGGAGCTTGTGATATATTTTCACTAGTTAAATAATCGTTTCCTCTGTTTTTCAAAGTAGTCGTAACTACTCATATGGAAGTTAATCTTATTCTTTCTTCAGAAAAGTAATGGGTCGGGTCGGGTCAATCTACATGGTGACTCGTGACCCAAAATCTAACAATTTCCCTTTGACTTGAAAGTGCAAAAAATAAAAAAGAAAAGACGGTAAAAAAATCTAAAACACATGCAATTATTTAACATAATATCAATATTAATATTATTATGAGTAGTTAGGGCACTCTTACATAATATATACAACCGGTCAATATCACATGCATTACTTTTATTCATGCTATATACTTTTACATACATAAGGTAACGACTAGCTAGTTTATTCTTTTCATGTTACACCATATCACACGTAAGCCTAGGACACAACTTCTAGTGTATCGTACTATAAGCTTTTAATGATATAGCCATAGTTTTCATTAATCAGTTTAAGTTACCACCATCCAAGTATTCGCCACTATTGTTGACGGTTTCATTCGCGAACATGGTAGTGGCACAACCTTTGTTACAGTTTCTCTGGCAGCTAGCTCTACAGTAGTCACAACTAGTGCCACACCACCCAAACTTGCTGCAACACAGCTTGTTGGGACACTTACACTTATGGTTTTGTCTACCACATTGTTCTGCATAAGTAGTAGTTAGCAACAGGGCCAAAATCACAAAGACAAGAGTTAATGAAAATCTCATCGTTTTTGTTATTACTTTTTTCTCTCAATGGAATATAGGGTAATTGCTTATATATGACATTGGAATGGAAGAAGATTTATACTCTTATTTATAGGGTGTGATCATGCCCACTAATGAAAGTTTATTACTCGAGATTTTCTGCGTTAATGATTCATTATTAGCTAGACTTTAAGTTTAATACTATTAACTGTGGGCTGATGCATGCCTTGAATACTCTTATAGATGAACTTGGAACCAAAATAAGCCAAGTTATAAATTATTACGTTTTCTACTTTTCCTTGATGGTCAACTAACGGAGTTGACTTTTTGTAAAATGTAATAAATTACTACGTTTTATAATATTTTTTTGTAAAATGTAATAATTTCTTAGGTTTTATCAAAACAAAATATAATACGTAATAAATTATTACATTTTACACGAAAATCAAAATAAAAAAATTAGTATGTGCCGCTAAAGTCTACTTTTTCTAAAAATTGACATATTGTAATATTTTCTTACGTTGTTACCTTTTCTTTCACTTTTCAGATGTGCCCCCCCCCCCACACACACACTTTCTTTTCTCTTTCCTCTTTCCTCTTTCCTCTTTGTTTTCTTCCCACTTAGTTACATTTTACACTTCACTCCTAGTTCGAATAATTCATTTTTTCTCTCGTAATAATTTTTTCTGTTTTACACAAAAATTCAAAAAAAAAAAAAAAAGAGAGGTAAAAATTACCTCGAGAAGTTGACACTTCCCTTATATTTATTCTATATCAAAAAACAGTCATTTCTACCCTTAATTATTTGATTTTTCTCTAAAATCTTCAAAATCCTAATCGGAAACTACTATGAAACACTAATCGGAGAAAAGTCAGATAATTAAGGGTAGAAGTGATTATTTTTTTATATAGAATAAATATAAGGGAAGTGCCAAGTTCATGAGGTAATTGATACTTCTCTCTTTTTTATTTTTTGAATTTTTATGTAAAACATAAAAATTTATAAAGAGAGAAAAAAATAAATTATTCGGACTAGTAGTGAAGTGTAAAATATAAGTGAGGGGAAAACAAAGAGGAAAGAGAAAAGAAAGTTCGGGAGGGGGGGGGGGGGCGCCAGGTAGGGGCACATATGGTAAGTGAAAGAAAAGGTAACAACTTAAGAAACTATTACAATGTATCAATTTTTAGAAAAAGTAGACTTTAGCGGTGATGTGATAAAATACTGAATTTTTTATTTCGATTTTCATGTAAATCATAAAAATTTATTATGTTTTATATTCTTTTTGATAAAACGTAAGAATTTATTACGTTTTACAAAAAAAATTATAAAACGTAATAAAAAAGTCAACTCCGTTAGTTGACCATTAAAAAAAAGTGAAAAACGTAATAATTTATAACGTTTAGCCTATTTTGGTAAGTTATTAAATAGATGATCTATTTTGATCACTTTATTTATAACTTGGCTTATTTTGGCTCCAAGTTTCTTATATATTGTCATTCCGAGTTTCTTATATATTGTCATTCACATTCGGAAAATAATATAGTGAAATCGCTTTTTTTGAATTTCTTGCAAGAGTAAAATATTTAACTTAACACAAATTTCCCAGAAAATTATTTTAGCCGGACATTTTGCGCTGCTCGATAAAAGTTTCTTTAGAACATTCTTTTAGCATTGAAATAACAAGTTTTTGTATAGTGAAATTTGTTTAATAAATGTTTATGTACATGCACCCTCAATATTTAGGCTTTCATGTATTTTTTATTGTGATTTACCATTGCAAAAAGTAAAGCTAGAAAACTTAATCCATGTTAATCATGTCCCACTTCCAGATTGGAAGATTTATACATTGCATATAACCCCCGGGCTTTTGGTGCTCTACTTTAACTCTTTGACAGTTTGGACATTCGGCTAAAAATTCTGCAATGTTCCTCTTCATGTCACTCCACCAATATATTTCTTTCAAATCTCGATACATCTTAGTTGACCCTAGATGGATGGAATACCTCGAACGATGTGCCTCTGTCATAATCCTCTTTCTTAGCCCGTCTACATTAGGCACACATAATCTATTTTGGCACTGAAGTAATCCTTCTCACGTAAGCTCAAATGACTTAGTCGTACCACATTGTACATTCTCCTTAAGCTATAATAAAATTGGATCTACATATTGCTTCTTTTTCACTTCAGCTACTAATGAAGATTCTGCTGCATTATGCACAATAAGCCCCTCATCTGGAGTTTCAAGAAGGCGAACCCCCAAATTAGCTAGTTTGTGGAGATCTTTAATCATCCATTTCCTCTCTATAGACGCCATCATAGCCTTATGACTTAGGCATTAGCTACCACATTTGCTTTCTCTGGATGATACAAGATATCAATATCATAGTCTTTTAATAGTTCAATCCACCTCCACTACCTCAAATTTAGATCCTTCTGGCTAAAGATATATTGTAAACTTTTATGGTCAGTGTATATGTCAACATGAATTCCATACAAGTAGTGGCGCCATATCTTTAAAGCAAATATAACTGCTGCTAGCTTGAGATCACGCGTAGGATAGTTTTTCTCATATGGCCACAATTTTCTAGAGGGATATGCTATTACTTTACCATACTGCATCAATACACATCCTAAGCTAATTCTTGAAGCATCACAATACACCTCATACCCTCTTGTGCCTTCTGGAAGTACCAATGCGGGTGTAGAAGCCAACTTATTCTTCAGATCTTGGAAACTCCTTTCACAGGCACCATTCCATTGAAACTTGGATGCTTTGTGTGTTAGCTTGGTTAAAGGTGCAGAAATTGAAGAAAAACCTTTAACAAACCTTCTATAATAACCTGCCAACCCAAGAAAACTACGAATCTCCATAGGCGTTATGGGCCTTGGCCAACTCTTCACGGATTCTATCTTTTGAGTATCAACCTTTATTCCTTCACTAGATACAATATGACCTAAGAATGACACCGATTTTAACCAAAACTCACATTTAGAGGACTTTGCATATAGCTTACGATCACGAAGAATCTACAACACCTGTCGTAAGTGACTGGCATGGTCCTCTGCTGATCTGGAATAAACTAGAATATCATCTATAAAAGCTATCATGAACACATCTAAGAATGGATTAAACACCCTATTCATCAAATTCATAAAATCTGCGGGTGTATTTGTTAGCCCAAATGATATGACTAGAAACTCATAATGACCGTACCGTGTTCAGAAAGCTGTCTTGGGTATATCCTTCTCTTTGACCCTCACTTGGTGGTAACCTGACCTCAAATCAATCTTTCAGAAGCACTTGGCTCCTTGTAACTGATCAAATAAATCATCAATTCTTGTGAAGGGATATTTATTTTTAATAGTCACCTTATTCAGTTGTTGGTAGTCAATACACATTCTCAATGAACCATCTTTCTTACGGACAAATAACACTGGTGCGCCCCAGGGGGACATACTAGGCCTTATGAATACTTTCTCTAGCAAGTCTTTCAATTGCTCTTTCAATTCTCATAATTCTGCCGGGGCCATTCTATACGGAGGAATTGAGATTGGTTGGGTTCTTGGAATCACATCAATACTAAACTCCACTTCTCGTTCAGGAGGCAAACCTGGAAGGTCTTCAGGAAATTCATTTACCACCAGAATAGTTTAACGAGTTGGTGGATCCGTATCTGTATCATTCACTCTAACTAGATGATATATGTAACCTTTGGAAATCATTATTTTTGCCTTAAAATAAAAAATAAATTTACCTCTTGGCGTACCAATATTACCTCTCCATTCAAGGACTGCCTCCTTTGGAAAATGGATATACACCCTTTTAGTTCGGTAATCTACTGTGGCATAACAAGACGCCAACCATTCCATACCCATTATAACATCAAAATCTACCATTCCCAGCTCAACAAGATCAGCCATCGTATCGCGGTCACAAATAGTTATAATACAATTTCTATAAACCCTTCTAACTATAATAGATTCACCAATCGGCGTAGATACTTCAAATGGATTAACTAGCAATTCTGGTGTTCTTTTGAACCTTCCAGCAACCAATGGAGTGACATATGATAATGTGGAACCCGGATCAACTAATGCATATACATCATGTGAAAAGATGGACAATGTACCTGTAACCACGTCTAGAGAAGCCTCTGAATTTTGTCGATTCGCTAAAGCATATGTACAATTCTGAACTCCACTAGATCTAGTTTCTCCTTTAACACCTCTACCAAGACCCATAGGTTGTACACCTCTACCTGAATAAGGCACCGCTGATGATGATGCAACGACTGATCCAGTAGGTCGTGCCATACCACCTATGGCCCTTTGAGGGTATTCTCTCATCATATGTCCTGACGTACCACACCAAAAGCAAGCATTTGTTTTGAATCGGCATGCACCTAAATGAAACTTTCCACATTGCTTACATGGCTATCGAGGAGGCCTTAATTGGTTCATACTCCCTTGCTCTTGATACCCTGCTGTCCGAGAAATCTGACTCTCACTTCTTTTCCCAAACTGGTTGCCTTTAGACCTTTGAAACTGTGGTGGAGTACTAGTTGTAGAATAAGAAAATAATGGCCTAAGCAGTCTATTAGAAAACCGAGGCCTAAACTCTCCTTGGGATGCCATAAACTGCCGCGTAGATCTAGCTCTTTTAGAATACCCTCTTTCCAATTCTTGTGCCCTTCTTCTTTGCCTTTGATCCTCCATTTTTTGTGCAAAAGCTTGTATCCTTGCTATGTCCATGTCTTTGTTTAAAGCAGCTATAGTACAATATCTAACCAGATATGGATCCAATCTATCTATATATCGTTGAACTCTATCATCCATTGTAGCTACTACATTGGGAGCATATCTAGCCAAAGAGTTAAACCAAAGGTTGTACTCCCTCACGCTCATATTCCCTTGGCAAAGATTCAGGAACTGATCGGCATGGGCTTCTCAAATCTTATATGGAAGGTAATGATCAAGAAATGCCTCTTTGGACTCTTTCCAAGTAGCTGGAGGTGCATCGATACCCCTAGATCATTTCCAGTCTTCATATCACAATATAGCCTCCCATTTGAATCTATATGTTGCTAGCTCAACTGTCTCTTTACCCAACACATGCATGACATCTAAAAACCTTTGGATTTAATCAATAAAGTCCTGTGGGTCTTTAGTAAGATCTGATCCGGTGAATGTGGGATGATCCAATTTAAGAAAATCCTGCGTCCGTAGGCTAGATGCCCTATCTGTACCACTAGAACCCGTAGTTGGAATGGCTGGTCCTTGAGCTTTTCCAGCAACTATACGAGCCAATAATTACACCGCATTCCTTAAATCTGGTCAGTAGCATTAATAGGTAGTTCTGAGGATGCGGTTCTTCTTCTTCTTAGCTCTTCTGGAGAGGGAGGAGTAGAAGAAGTCTGGGATACAAACTCAGCTTGAGCCTCGCTTTGATTATCTTGTCTAGGTGGTGACTTGCTGGTCCCTTATCCAGCAGCCACATCCTTTTGGTTACCTGTATTCTTACTCCTTCTTGTAACCGGCATCTTTACAATAATAAGAGGAAAAAAATAGGCTCAATGGTTAAATATGACTTCACCTACAACATGGGCTCTATTGCACAATCTAAGATATGAAGAAAAAGAGACAACCCCTAAATGCCCATAGCCTCTTGCTTATAGATGTGGTGCACAACACACCCGAAAGCAAGACTCTACGTAGACACGACTTTGTAGAGTTCCTAGGATAAACTGCTCTGATACCATTTTTGTTATGCCTCAAATCCTATTGGGGCGGACAGGCACTCGTAGCCGTAAAGGCCCGAGAGAACCAATTCAAAAATTTGTACTTCTCATGCATGTAACGATAACAACTAAAGGTTCTGACAAACCTGATCTTATCTATCGAGAGAATAATTACATATGCAAACACAAACTGATATACACAATACTTGGACGTTGTGGCCACCACATCTAAAGACAAAACACTATCATAACTTTACATTAGTCTACCAAGCCTCTAAAAGATACATAGACTTAGTTAGGGTCGGGACAAAACCCCCGCCCTACTCTTAACTTACTGTACAATATCAAAATATATGGAACAGACTCGGAAAGCCCCGAACCAACTTGGAGCTCACCAATAGTCCCTGAAAAGCCTACGCTCCTACTAGTGAGTTGTATGAGCTGAAGTTCCTGTGCCTGCAGCATGAAATGCAGGTCCCCCGTGAGGGACGTCAGTATGAAAATATGTACTGAATATGTAAGGAAGAAGGTAACAACACACTTGATACAAAAGCTCAATAGAATTATGATACAAATGTATAAGTAGTACTAGTAGACCACCTTTATAAATACTTGTGGGACAATGTATATTACATTCTTTTGTTCATTTTACCCTTCTTACTTCATAATCTTTGTAAGCCATATAATGCAAATGACCAGCTGATCAGTGGTAAATAGATAAATTAGGATCGGCCCATGCTAGGCTTACACCCCTGAGCTGCCACCTATACATAAAGATTGGGATCGGCCCATGCTAGGCTTATGCCCTTGAGCTAGGATCGGCCCATGCTAGGCTTATGCCCTTGAGCTACCACCCACAAATAAAAGTATCGAGATTGGCCCATTCTAGGCAAATGCCCTTGAGCTGCCACTCGTCATTTTACAGATTTGCATTACTTAGTTTATTTAGTCTTTGAGATTGTTACTTTGGTGGTCATCACATTATGGTACCTTGAACCAGTAATACACTAATAAGAGACAGGTAAATAGACACTTAATGCAACAACAATGAGGTAGGGAGCTGTTGGCACACAAATGAATTGTTTAGGAGATGAAATAACACATGGGTCTTATTTGAACAAACGGAGAACTCCTAAAATTTCTAGTGAAGATAGACGCGGAGATTTAATAATAAGCACGTATTAAGGTGTTCTAATGCGTTAGAGAGTGGGAACAAGGTCATTGGATACATGGAGTGTAATGTGCCGCCATTATGTATCACTTTGTTATAGGATAACCTCGGAAACTTACTTGATGGAACAATTGTACGATTTCATGCCAAAGAGTGTGAAATAGAGTATGCCTTAATACCTGGTTATTTGACTCCGAAACTAACCCGACTTGACTTCCCGCCTTTTAGATTACTTATCTACAATAGAATATATGGTAAACTAGTATTAGTAACCAATCAACACATTTGAGATACTTAATTTCACCCAAAATAGTAACCGGGCAGCAACTGTTAATCTACCAAACAAGGGTGTTATTTTAACCCTTTTTTTCCTCCAATTACACCCAGATACCATATAGGTTCTTATAAGGTTCACCAAAAACACCTCAATTTCATTACACATTCCAAATAATACGCAAAATGGATTGGGCAGCAAATATTAGTTTGGTGGTGTATCACCACATCTTTCTTCTATAATTCATTACAAACTTATCACACCTTTATCCAACTTCTACCTGGCAGCCCATAACATATACATACAAAACAGTTCACAAAACAGTCCCAAATCACTTTTATTGTAGCAATCAATTATGGAACTCATTATCTCTTGAGTTCTCAATAACAAGACATCCACAATCCCCTCTCAAATTCACATATAAGAAAAACAAAATAGATTAGTCACCTTACCTCAATTCAGCAACATATTCTTTTAATTGAACTCTTCAAGAGCTTGAACTTTCCTTCACACTTAAACCAAAGAAGAAGAAAAAAAAGTTCCTCAATAACAAGGAAACGTGAACAAACAGCTTGTTCTATAATCAGCCATATACTTATGGTTAGACACTTATAACTTGTTTTCCTAATCTTCCATGAGATAATTAAACAAAACCTTAAGTGTTTTTCACTTACCTTGGGCTGCAAAGGTGAGGGTTTCTTCAAGAACCCTAGAAGGAAAAATAGGGTTGTTGTTTTTGTTGTTTTAGAGAGAGTAGAGAGATTTACTGAAATATACTCCTTTTTTGTGACTTAAAAGTGAAGTAAAATGACCAGCAACTTAGCCTTTTAAAGGCCCTATCTTGTCCACCTCCTTAGCTGTATTTTGGACCATAAAATTGGTCAAATTGGTCCAAGTAGGTGATGCACCTACTTAAGGGTTCAAGCTGCGCGAATTTTCACCTACTTACTTAAATTCTTATTTTGGGCTTAAATAACTTGGGCCTTTGGCAGATGGGTGTGTTGGGCCACTTATCCATTTTCTTTCTCTTTTGTTCAATTTGGCCCAAATGAGTATATTAGCATAGACCCAAATCTGATCCATAGCCATGGGTCCATTAATTTGGTCCAAACAACTTAAGTAGGTGACTCACCTACTAGCTTAAATAAGTCAAGCAAGCACCTCAATATTTTTCTCCATTTTCAGCTCCTAATCCATTTAATCTAACCTTCAACTTATACACACTTGGTCACTTTAAACTTTAGATTTAAATACTTGCTTACGATTCCAAGTTTGAATAGTTATCTTAACGTTAACTTAGTTGCATCACATTAAACTGTACGGGCAGCATCTATAATTCCATCTATACTAGTAATATTTGCATAACAATTCTCATACGTTATATATATCAAAAGTCTATACCAAGTTTCATATAATTAGAACAAGTACAAGCAAAAATACGGTTGTTACACTACGCTTGAATATTGTCCGAGTATTATGTTTGTATTGAGGATTGTTATATAATAGCTTGAATATTGTTCGAGTATTATGTTTGTATTGAGGATTGTTATAGGATATCCTGCAGACCACTTGAGAAGCTGAGTTCTTTATTTTATGGAGCCATAAAAATTAATGCGCTATATAACTTTCAAAAAAATAATTCTAGACTTAGTTATTTTTTGTAGGATTTAGTTAGTTTGTAGTTTATTTGTCTATTTTATTTATGTTAATTGGTTAGTAAAATAATTATTAATTAGTTATTTTAAATAATATAACTATGAGCTCCCTTTAGATATCAATGATGAATTTTTGCTCAATATTTGAAATTTAAAAAATACAAATTTATTCTTGATTCTTGAAAAACAGAATAATGAATTTTCATTTATATAATTTAAAGGAAGATAAACTAGGAAAAATAATATCTTAAGATAAATCTAATTCACTAACCAAACAGTTCCTAACATGTTCAAGATGTATAATCATCTAAAATGTCCTCAATTTTGATAAAAATATAGAGACATGAGAATAAAAGTGACTATCCGTTAAAAACAAAGTGTTTTTAGTATCATTATTTTGAGTATTTAAACTCTGATTTTCATTAATTCGAACCATCTCAGCTTATAGAAAATGACTAAATAGTATAATCTTAAACGAAAAATATATTTTTGGTTACATCTAATTTTTCTCCTTAACTATTAGTGTGACGATTTATCATGAATTTACTACACTTTTATATTCAAAATTTTATGTGATATTTTTAATTTTTTTTGTATTATATAATATAACCCACTTACTAATTTATTTTTATATACATTTATTCTTAAATAACGTTTGATACACGTGTAACGCACGTACACTACACTAGTTTTCTAAAACATATAAGAAGAAATTATTAAAATTCCTAAAATATATGAATGTTTGTATTTGTCCCCGTAAAGTTACTTCCTTCCCTCTTATACTTTTCTTTTCTATGCATAGGATTTTTTACTTTTTTTTTTTATTTAGGTTGTTCTTTATTTTTTATTTAGAATTCGATTTCTTAACGTCAAAAAAATTTATTGCTAATATGTAATTTGCTTTGCATTGATTTTAAAGGTATTTTAATGGCAGATGATAGTGATAATATATATACAATCGATGAACAAACTTTGAAGATGACTTAGTTATGCGACGTACCAAGCAAAAAATACAGAGAGACTCAACTATCCCACCACAATCCATATCAATTTTCTACCTATGTATTTTTTTTATTTTTTCTTTTTGGTCTTGAAATAATTTTCTCTTCTTTTAGCCTAGAATTTATTGTCTATCTTTTTCTATTAAAGATTCACTTACTTTAAAATTTTTGCGTTCAGATTTCCATCTTGTGCTTTACTATAATCTTTATTTTTACTGTTAATTTATTACAAGTAGTTGCTTTTTTTACTATGTTCATATTAATGTAGTTTTTATTTTTTTAACATTTAAAATTTTGAAATAAAATAAAATAAATAATTATTAAATAATCAAAAGCTACATGTGTGAGGCACTTGCCACGTGCCTCACATGTGAGTCTTTGATTATTTAAAATTAAACTTTAATAGCTATTTGTGTCAGCTAATTTCAAAATTTAAATATTAAAAAAAATAATTAATTATGAAATTTTTACCCTACAAAATTAAATTATTCATTAATCAAAGATTATTTAATATTGAAGAAAATTATAACAAAAGTTAAATTGATTGGTAGTATGACATGTACTTAAACTTTGGTTTCTAGCAAAACTACTATCTTTCAAATCTACTAGTTAAGTCTTTAAATTAAAGAAAAGACTATCACATGCTACATAACATTTTCTTTTGAACTAGATACTTGAATTCCAAGTATAGCTCGTAACAATCTATCTTACGGGACATTCGATAATTATTTTTTAAGATCAAGAGTTGTAAAATACTTCAATATATTTTTACATGTACTCATATTCTCTTGAAATACTTGATGCATTTCAGTAGTTTGTATGTACTGCATTTATGTTTCTTTATAAGTGTGAATTCTCAGAGTGGATGATTATTAGCTTACAATCATGACATCTAGGTCTTTCTTCAAATGATATCCAGATAGCATTAATGGATGAACATTTTTTTGAGTAGTATAATCTTGAAAGTTTTAACTAGAAAGTGCTCAATAATTTGTATAGTTTTTTTTAAATTTGATACAATCACTAAATTAATTTTTCTAAACTTCCCCGACTGATGAATTTCTTGGTTATTACCAATTGTTTGTGACTGCCAAGTAGAACCTTTAGAATAATTGCATAACACAAGTTAAAAAAGAAAATGTAAAGAGTATAATGACTTCTTTTATATTCGTATTAGGCAATTTCAATTCCTTCAAATTCCTCACAAAGAATGGTGAACTCCACTGAGCGAATTTCTATAATTGCAATAAGAACATACACTCTAAATATCCAAGTGATTGTGGTTTACTACCTTGATAGTTCTATATTATTATCACTTGCTTGTTTCATATTTCTTTTTGTTGTTGGTGTCTTTACATTATGTATCATTCTTATAATTCTTTCATACACACCAACTCAAAAATTTAGAACACAATGTTTAAAGTAATATGTATTATGCTATAAAGTAGCATTGTTGTAGAATTTACTTTATTCGGCCACAACTTGCTTGTTTTGTTCAATTTTTTGATTAGAAATTTTTAACTGAAAAAAAAATATGAAAAATTATCAGAAGGGAGAAGTCATTGACAATTATTGATTACTATAAATCATATATAATTTTCACAACTATTAACTAAAAGAAATAAAGAAAAACATAAAAGATGATGATAATAAATACAAGAAGATGTCTCGAATCAAAATAAGAAGAAAGCATAGAAGAAGAAGAAACAATTTTGATTTATAATGTTTGATTGAAAGTATTACTTGAATAGAATTGTAGAATTTTTTTTAATATAAGATAAAAATTTACTATTGATTTAAAAGTATTAAATATTATGATTTTTTGCCTAATCAAATAAGGACTTTAATTAATTTAAAATATAAATAATGTATAAAAAAACAAGTATACAAACTACTATATACATGAGCTAAAAAAATAAATCACCCTATAACCTATACAAAAAGAGAATTCACCTATAAAGAATACGGATTCGGCTCCTCTCCATTTTTCCCAAGTTTCGATCTTGATTGGTGACATATGGCATAGTTCAAATTGAATGGGTAAGATTTAATTATTCTAAAGTAAATCTCTAACCATGGTTTAGATAATAAATAAATTATATATTTAGCTTAAAAAATTATTGTGATTCCATAATTTTTGAAACATACTATCTTGTCCATAAATATAGCAACAAAAAATCTTTTCTTCGTAAATTATTTTTCATACACATGGTCCATCTTTTAACTTTTATTTAAATTAACCTTTTTATTGCATGTTGGGAACTTTCTCTTTAATAATTACTAACTATTTTATTTTTTTAAAAAAAATAGGAGAGTCTACAAGTTCTCCTATTTTAAAGAAAATAAAATAGATAATTATTAAAGAAAAAGTTTTTTTTTAAAAAAAATAATTTAGAATACGAGGGATTTATCTCATTTTCTCACTATTTTATTTCACCTATTTTAAAGAAATTAAAATATTTAATTTTTAAGAAAAAGTTCTAAAAATGGTGATAAAAAATTAATCTAAAATAGAAGAGCCAATTATTTCTCCTACTTTATTTCACCTACTTTAAAGAAAATAAAATAGCTACTTTTTAAACAAAAAGTTAAAAAAAAAACTGATAAAAAAAATCAATTGATAAAGAAATTAAAAGATGAAATTCTTGCGTAGGAAAAAAAAGGTAGGAAGAGAAAATTTCTTGTTGCTTTATTTATGAACATGTTGTTAAAATTGTGGAATTACAATAATTTTTTAAACTAACTATATAATATATTTATTATCTAAACTATAGTTAGAGTTGTCTTTTAGAATAATTAAATATTAACCATTTAATTTAAACTATGCTATATGACACCGATCAAAATAGGAACTTGGGGAAATAAAGAGAGTGAAAATGGAGAGGAACCAAGTCCAAAGAATTCTTACTACTAATACAAAGTACCAAGTTTGCCTAAAAAACGCATACTTTAATTACTTTCCTTATAGCAGGACTTCTATTTTTCAACCCAAAACAATTTCAGTTTTAAAAGAAGTCCTAAGAATCAGGAAAAAAGGCCTAAAACCTATTATCAAATTCTAGTTTGTTTTAATGTCTTAAAATTTAGAAAAAAATTTGTTTCTTGGGGAGAAGAACCAAAAAGTTCAAACAACACCCTTCACACTTTAAATATAGAACTAGTTTAGGATATGCGCCCCACGCGTTCACCTCACTTCAATGAATTCAATTTTATAAAATCACTTTGATATTATAAAAGAAAATATGCCCTAACCATTATAGTAGATTTTACCTTCAAGCACATCTGATAATCAATAAATAATAATAATAATAATAATAATAATAATAATAAATTAATTAATTAATTAATAAAAACAAAAGATAACCTAACAAAAAATTATCGAAAAGTCATTTCTATCTAAAATGCAGATATCATAAAAACGTCATTCAAATCAATTGGTCTACAGTAAAAATAATATTATAACAGACACGATATTTCTAAACTTCCACTAATATCTGCATCGCCAAAACTTTTAAGTTTGTATTTTTAAATCGCAAAAATATATTCAATGTAATGAAATATAATTTTCATTTAAAGCTTGAGAAAACCAACAATACTCAAAACTTTTAATATATAAATGAGACCATCAACTAAGCTCACAACCGCACAAACATATGAATAACTAACATGTATTTGTGCATATTATAAGTAGTCCAAAAAAAATTTAAATCAATATTAAAACTATTCAACAAAGATTTTCCATAGTTTTCTACTATTTCAATTCTATTCGAATAAATTAACTATTAATACAATTTGCAAGCCAATTTGTAAGTACTTATTTTTTTTAAAATAATATTCAACTAAAACTTAGAGATCGAATACTATGAAAGACATAGTGCTCTAAACTCCCACCAATTTGGCATTGCCAAAATTCAAGTTATACTTTCAAATTACAACATTATATTCAATATAGTCTCACAAGTGATACATCAAAATTGTAAACATCAAGAACATACTAAAACTTTAGAAAACTTACCTCAAATCACAAACAAAATTTTCTCCTCAATCATAAGTTATCTCAAGTTTCACAAAAAGACTTTTCAATTGTCAATTGTTTTTAATAATAAATGATAGTTTATTTATTGTAAACTTCAAAAATGTACTAATACTAAAATTCTTTAAAAAGATTACCTCAAATACCAAGTAAATTTATCTCTTTAGTCATAGATACTTTCAAGATTTTATTTGGTAAGAAAATTTTATAGAAGAATCTAAGCCTAAATAAAAAGAGACATCTATCATTAATTAATTATTTAAAGAAATTCTTATTTTAAAGTGAACCTAAACAAGATCCATTTAAAAATTTATATCCACCTAGGTTTTTAAAAAATTTTCAACCCCAGTTCTATCTTCAGCTAGTACCCCAGTACCAAGGTTCAGGATTGACAGTCATGATGGGGCGCCAGGCTCCAAAACCCAGAGTAGTGCAAACGGTGTTTATACTAATCCGCTTTGCGAATAATGTGGTAATAATCATAAGGGTATGTGTAGAGCCATCATGAATGTGTGTTTTGAATGTGGAGAGTCAGGTCACAGAGCCCGAAATTGTCCTAAGGTTGGTCTACGAAGTCAGACAGTCGTCCTTCAGCTTAGTCGAGTCGACCAAATCAGCAGGATGCCACTTTCAGTGCCGCTAGTGGACAGTGACCAAATAAGCTTTATGCACTTCAGTCTAGGCAAGATCAGGAAAGTTCCCCTGATGCGGTCACTGGTACGTTATAGACCTCTCATTTACATGTTTATGTCTTATCAGATTCAGGAGCTTCTCTGTCTTTTCTAACTCTTTGCATAGCAGTTAACTTTAAAGTCAGACCAAATATTAATAAAATCTTTCTCAGCCTCCACCCCAGTGGTTCTGTCTATCATAACCCGATGGGTATACAGGAACTGTCCGGTTATGATATCTCAGCAAGTCAGGCTTCTAGGTTTCAGCAATAATATTAGTATGTGTAGAAAAGTAATGGGTGGGAATGATTCCCAACTCGTCTTTACCTCAGTTCAAAGTTTTGTTATCTCAAGTTTCACAAAAAGACTTTTCAATTGTCAATTGTTTTTAATAATAAATGATAGTTTATTTATTGTAAACTTAAAAAATGTACTAATACTAAAATTCATTAAAAGGCTTACGTCAAATACCAAGTAAATTTATCTCTTTAGTCATAGATACTTTCAAGATTTTATTTGGTAAGAAAATTTTATAGAAGAATCTAAGCCTAAATGAAAAGAGACATCTATCATTAATTAATTATTTAAAGAAATTCTTATTTTAAAGTAAACCTAAACAAGATCCATTTAAATATTTATAGCCACCTAGGCTTTTAAAAAATTTTCAGCCCCAGTTCTATCTTCAGCTAGTACCCCAGTACCAAGGTTCAGGATTGACAGTCATGATGGGGTGCCAGGCTCCAAAATCCAGAGTACTGCAAGCGGTGTTTATACTAATATACTAATATACTTTGGGAATAAGGTGGTAATAATCATAAGGGTATGTGTA
The DNA here is from genome assembly GCA_030864225.1 of Capsicum baccatum var. pendulum. NCBI lineage: Eukaryota > Viridiplantae > Streptophyta > Magnoliopsida > Solanales > Solanaceae > Capsicum > Capsicum baccatum. The sequence continues at coordinate 198,896,355 of CM061561.1, forward strand.
GAGCCATCATGAATGTGTGTTTTGGATGTGGAGAGTCAGGTCACAGAGCCCGAAATTGTCCTAAGGTTGGTCTACGAAGTCAGACAGTCGTCCTTCAGCTTAGTCGGGTCGACCAAATCAGCAGGATGCCACTTTCAGTGCCGCTAGTGGACAGTGACCAAATAAGCTTTATGCACTTCAGTCTAGGCAAGATCAGGAAAGTTCCCCTGATGAAGTCACTGGTACCTTATAGACATCCCATTTATATGTTTATATCTTATCAGATTCAGAAGCTTCTCTATTTTTTGTAACTCTTTGCATAGCAGTTAACTTTAAAGTCAGACCAAATATTAATAAAACCTTTCTCATCCTCCACCCTAGTAGTTCAGTCTATCATAACCCGATGGTTATACAGGAACTGTCCGGTTATGATATCTCAGGTAGTCAGGCTTCCAGGTTTCAGCAGTAATATTAGTATGTGTAGAAAAGTAATGGGTGGGAATGATTCCCAACTCGTCTTTACATCAGTTCAAAGTTTTTTTATCTCAAGTTTCACAAAAAGACTTTTCAATTGTCAATTGTTTTTAATAATAAATGATAGTTTATTTATTGTAAACTTCAAAAATGAACTAATACTAAAATTCTTTAAAAAGCTTACGTCAAATACCAAGTAAATTTATCTCTTTAGTCATATATACTTTCAAGATTTTATTTGGTAAGAAAATTTTATAGAAGAATCTAAGCCTAAATAAAAAGAGACATCTATCATTAATTAATTATTTAAAGATATTCTTATTTTAAAGTGAACCTAAACAAGATCCATTTAAAAATTTATATCCACCTAGGTTTTTAAAAAAATTTCAGCCCCAGTTCTATCTTCAGCTAGTACCCCAGTACCAAGTTCAGGATTGACAGTCATGATGGGGCGCCAGGCTCCAAAACCCAGAGTAGTGCAAGCGGTGTTTATACTAATCTACTTTGCGAATAATGTGGTAAGAATCATAAGGGTATGTGTAGAGCCATCAGGAATGTGTGTTTTGGATGTGGAGAGTCAGGTCACAGAGCCCGAAACTGTCCTAAGGCTGGTCTACGAGGTCAGACAGTCGTCCTTCAGCTCAGTCGGGTCGACCAAATCAGCAGGATGCCACTTTCAGTGCCGCTAGTGGACAGTGACCAAATAAGCTTTATGCACTTCAGTCTAGGAAAGATCAGGAAATTTCCCGTGATGTGGTCACTGGTACGTTATAGACCTCTCATTTACATATTTATGTCTTATCAAATTCAGAAGTTTCTCTGTGTTTTGTAACTCTTTGCATAGCAGTTAACTTTAAAGTTAGACCAAATATTAATAAAACCTTTCTCAACCTCCACCCTATTGGTTTAGTCTATCATAACCCGATGGGTATACAGGAACTGTCCGGTTATGATATCTTAGGAAGTCAGGCTTCCAGGTTTCAGCAGTAATATTAGTATGTGTAGAAAAGTAATGGGTGGGAATGATTCCCAACTCGTCTTTACCTCAGTTCAAAGTTTTGTACTTCAGTCATCATGATACCTACACATGCTTTACGTCTCAGCTCCATGAAAACAACTTATATTCATACACTTTTCATAGAATCGTGTGTGTTTCCAGTTCTTAGTATGAGGAGTTCTAGTTCACTCAGTAGTACGAATCATGTTCCATAAATACGGAAAATCCAAACTCAGGTCATGCAGCTCATGACTTCTACACTCATGCCTTACAGTGCATTCAGTCTCAGTTATCGTCTGAATCGTAGTCTCAGTTACAGTCTTAGTTATAGTGTCAGTCTCAGTCCAGTAATCAGATTAGAAACTCAGTTCAATTTCAGGTTTGCTCGATCATAGCATACAATTATCAGTTATTAGTATTTCAATACCTCAATTTACAGAATATTTCAGAACCATGTTATACGCTTGGTCTTGCATTCTCAGATAATACACTTTTCATAAATTTATGCTCAGTTATGTCACGTTACTCAGTCAGTCCCTTCCTCATATGCATAATACTGTACAGTTTTAGTCTAGTTATTCAGGCCAAGTACTGTTCATTCTTACATGCCCAGTATTTAGCTATCAGTCATTTAGTTAAATAGATAAGTTAGAATATTTATGCATTCGTGATCAATGTCCATGTGAATACTTTCAGTAATCTTAGGTAAAGTGTCGTAATAAGGTAGAGAGTGTAGTTGAAAGAGTGTCAAGAAAATGCTCTAGTCAAGTATGAGTTTTCAGCATGAGTTAGTTCGTAAAGCCAGTAATTTAGTTTAGCAGTCAGACGGATAAATTCGTGTGGTGTGGTTTTCCATCTTTTCATCTAGTCACACTATCTGAAGTTTCATGAATGTAACTATTCTAAGATGGACCAACCAGGTCATTGCATGTTCATCTCAATTTATGAATCATGTCTTAGTTTTAGGCCCCAGATATTCAGTCATAATTTAGTTCGTAGGTGCCTTGTGCATCGCCCCAATTTTTCTCAATATCTCAGCCAAGTCAGTATTCTTCGAGGGACATAGTGTCCCAAGGGGAGATTCACTATAACCCCAAGATTTCATATCCTAAACCTCCCGGTTCTCTTCACGTAACGAATCCAGTTTGGAGTAGTGGGTACTCATAAGTTGATCCTCAAGTTCCAATCTATAAGCCACATATTCAAGGGGGCTCAGTTTAGTTCACGATATTCAATTCATGTATTACGTTCCAGTCTCAGTCCTGTTTTCATGTTCTCATTCATGCATACTCCAAAAATAATCTTGGGTTCATCAGTATTTTTCAGTTTATGTAATAGTTTTTCCTTGAACTTACTCAGTTCCATGTTTAGATTACCTTTACAAACTTGGTATCAATTATCGTTGCATATTCAGTCATGCATTCATGAGTCAGTTCAGTCATGTATTCATAAATTAGATATACATGTTCAGTATGAGAAACTCAACTTATTAGTAATCCCATTCATGCATTCATGGATCAACTCAGTCATGTACTCATGCATCAAATATGCATGTTCAGTATGGAATTTTGTATGTCAGTAATGACAATCAGATAATCATATTTCAGATGTTCATGTTCAGTAAGTAAGTTCAGTCTACCAGTATTCTCAACTTAGTCAGTCTCATTCGAGGATGAATGTTCCCAAGGGGGAGATAATGTAAGGCCCCGTAAAATTCTTAGCTTAATTCAATCCTTTAAGCTTGTTAAGGGATCCCAGACTTAGAAAATTCTAGCTAAGTATTAAGACTTAGTGTTATTTTAGCCTTCAAAAAGTTGACAATCTTATTTCATAACCTTTACGTCCATTAAATGTTGATATTTGAGTTAATTCATGATCAGGAAGGTCAATAGGTGTTCCTTGATAGGTTTCGGATTTTTCAAACTTCATTTGAAGTACTTTTGAAATCCTAAACCAGTAAATCAATGCGATCTTAATGCGTCCCGTCAACTATCACGTTGATAAATATTTTCTCCATCTTCCAGTATCTAATTCCAGTGAACCGACATGGACTCGATACAGTGCATTAGATATCGCATTGATACCAATAATGTGGTGCATCGGTCTATGTGTTGATGGTTTAGTTTACAGTAATTAGAAAACCGCGTCCTTAGGGTTAGTTATGTCTTTTTTCCATGCCCTTCATCCCCTGTAACATAAAATTTAGCCCTCTTTTAGCATGTTATATTCATTTTTTCATAAATTTCTCAAGAACAAAAACCCTAGGTGAATTAAATTCAAATTCAAGGCTCAAGATTCCACAGTTAATTTTTCAGAATTCACCTACTAAGGTATGTGAAGTGTTCATCCAAGGGTTCCTTCCACCCCTGGAGTCCAAGAAACTATTTTTAAAACTTCGAGTTTATGGATTTTATGAATTCCATGTTGGGTTTGATTATATTCATGTTTATAATGATTAATTGGAATTTTAATCCATGTTTTATGGTACGTTTCATGTGAGGTTAATTGATATGTATGTAATATCATAAGGATCCATGTAAAACCCTTGAAATTGTCAAAGGGGATTTGAATTATGATGTCTACTTGTTGTTTAGTGTTATCTTATTATTTTATTTTAATTTATAGATGCTAGATGAATGCCTGTCGATTTTGAAAAATTTTTTAGGCAAAGGTTAGGTTTAATTGTATTATCATAATATCTGTATTAGTTTGTTATTTTGTGGCAGTTTACAGTTCGTAGATGAATCTCGACGACTTTGAGAAGTTTTTGTGTGTAAAATTTAAGTTTAAATGTATTGTCTTGATATCACTCCTATTGTATTATTTTATTGCAGTTTACAGGTGATAGATAAATATTGATCGACTTTGATGAATTTTTTTATGCAAAGGTTAGGTTTAGTTATTATTTTGATATCTCTATTATCGTATTATTTTGTTATTATTTACAGGTAGTAGATGAGTGTCGGACGACTTTAAGAATTTTTTGTGTGTAAAGATTAGATTTAACTGTATTATTTTGATGTCTCTATCATTGTATTATTTTATTGAAATTTACGGATGATTGATTAATGTCGATCGACTTTTAAAAATATTTTTGGTAAAAGTTATGTTTAATAAATAAATTCTCAATCTTTACATACTTAAAAGATATTATCTTTATATACGTGGCACACACGTGTGCCTATGTGGACCCTTCAGTGTGTTGTGCCACGTATGTGCCACGTAGGAACTAAGGTTTTTAAAAATACATTTTTAATTAGTCCTGTTTTGTGAAAATTTTGACTTATTGAGAGAGAGTCACCACTTAATTTTGAAAAGAAATTAAGAAACCTTTAAAGAGTTACTTAAAACGATTCAAAACAGGAAAATCGGTTTAAAACGATTCAAAACAGAAAAATCGATTTAAGTTAGAGATTCCAAGTAAGTTGTTCCTATTAACATTTTAGGAAGGTGTTAGGCACCTAAAACGTCCGCTAACTTTGTGGTTATCCGGCCTGTTTGAAAGCGTCTTTTGACTAATTTCAGAAAAGATTGATTTTTGAAAAGAACTCGATTTTAGAAATGTTTTGACATTTATGCAAAACTAGTCTTTTAGTGACTTGACTAAGGGATTAAATAGGTTCGCAATAAACATGTAAACAAGTAAGGAAAAGAGAAAGAGGAAAGGGGAGAAATAGTGGTTTCGGCTTTTAAGCCCAAACCGTCGACCTTGTCCTAATCTAGTTTTCGAGCTTTTGGCTCGAATCCCGCTCCACCTGTATTAAGTAGAATTTTGGTTTCGCGGCCCAAAGGAATGAATGATGAAATAAAGAAATAAATAATAATGAAGAGACGACATCAAATGAATAAATGCAAATAATAAAAAAATCCAAGCTCCTTTGCTGCTTCAAGGACGAGATTTTGGTTCATTCATGTCTTACGACTCCTTGTATCCATAGGCTATGTGATCGATTTTCACGTTTTCTAAAGGGCGGGCATCAGTGGCCCGTAGTTTAATACAATAATAAAGAGCCCAATTGGACTCCTGAGCGAGTTCATGCAAAAAAAATGTGTAACGGATTAGTATATGTAAGTGTATACAGACGAGAACATCAAACAAGAAAATGATAAACTTGTAAGCCGAAAGAATTTCCTATCACAAGAACCAACGTCTTAATCAAACATACAACGAATTAACTTAATATTTTATAGAGCTAAAACTATGGATCCTAATCATAACAAATAACGTTCAAACTACTCAATACGACAGGCGAAAGGACTTTAATATTTGAGCTATGAATTGACGCAACGACACAAGAATTAACAATTTGAACTATATAACCAACATGGAACTAGAAAGTTAAGACTAAACTAGGATGGAGTTTACCTAAGAAAAGCAACAATCTAATGATAGTAAACAAGTCTTTAAAAAACATCAAAGTGAAGGCAATTAGGACAATGATAATAACAGGCCAGACGCTAGTTAACAAAGAACCAATGAAGCATTCAATCTATCTCTTAGCTAGAACAACAGAATAAAAACAATCATGACAATGACAGATAATTTATAGACATGGATTTCTTATGAATTAGTTCATCCCCCTCCCCCCTTACTTTAGAACGGCTGCATATCATAAAAATGACTGACCTGCTGCTTTTATACACTAAAAATTCAAATACCAGATATCTATTTATTAATTCTAGTATACCACCACACCAAATATTGACTCTAGCCAAATAACCTTCAATTTAAAAATAAGAATCTAGTTCCATCAAGGTCATGGGAGGTACCGACATATGTGGGTTGCGTATTTATAATCAGAATACATTGGTATACAACTGAAACTAAATAAGAATAAATGAAACAATTCAAAGAACTTTTTTAAGGCTTTAACATAGTAAAACGACTACCGATTGAGTTAACATTATTATGCAAAACTTTTCCCCTCTCGTCAGACGAAACTAAAACCAAAAAAAGATTAAGCATCCTTAATGAACTGAATTACTAATTTTTTCTACTGCATATCAAAAGACTCCCTAAATTATACCCGATGTCATATAACGCTTCAGGAAAGATAAGGAGCACCTACTACGTACCTCCAAAGTCATGAATACAATCTAAATGACTAAATTTTCAGCAAATCAGATCAACAGGCTCAGTTTTTCTTGGAAAATATCATAATATGACTAACATGGAAACTAACCTTGCAGTGATTCCTAAGGCAGACACGAAACAACGGATCTTTACTAAATAGATTCAACTACAAACAAAGGTAAACAAAACTTCATAAACATACCGACAACGAGGTTAACAACGTGCCAACAACAATAATACAAAGGGGAGAGTTCGAGTAGCGACGATGAAAATTTCAGAATCCATATAGAGTGGACATGATAGCATGAATTTCGATTCAGCGAGAGAAACACAAACACATTTATCATTAAATAATTCCTATGACCGTTAAAGCCATCTACAGCTATTCTTGTCAAACAACATCACAATCATAACATTACAGATAAGGAGATGAATAAAAGAAGTAGGAAGCGTAACAAGAATTAAAATTGGAGAGTCGTTCACCTATTTCGAAGTAGCAAACGGGACGAACGAGCTATCAGCGAAGTTGTCACTATCGGGAGTCGATATTATCAATTTGGGAACTTCCCAAATGATCAACCAAACTTCTGAAAGGAAACAAAAGAGAGAGGATATTCTATAGAAAAAGGAGATAGCTTTTATTTTTTGAGAACCCTAACACATTGATATCTTCATCTCTCGCTCGAAATCTTCAATCACCAGTAAGGATTCCACAGAAACAGAAAAAAAGGAATCCTAAAACTATGGGTTTCCCTTTTTCTAAGAAACCATAGAAACCTCAAAGTTTTTACCTCACAGTTTCTCCCCCCTTCTCCGACCTCAAAAAAAATCAAACCCTAAAAATGTCACAGAGGAAAAACCTTCCTTTTCTGAACCTCAGAACTCCAACGCTAGAAAGAATTCTCTTCCCCCTCATCCTCCTAAAACAGCCTTTATATAGAGAATAGGCTAGGGTTCGTTTTTTAGGGTTTCAATCGATGGAAACAAAAATGGGGCCTCCTGGGATAATTTTGGGATTTTCTTTCAGAAGGAATTCAAAATTTGAACTTAGATAACGTTTTCTACCAACAAACTCCTACGAATTATGGAATTTTCTCGGATAAATCCGAGCGAGTAGACCAATCAAAATTAGAAAAAATAAAATTTATTCCAAACCAATGAAAATCAACCAGGTATATACGGATTTGTACTATGGTACCCAAGATTCGCGGAATATGGACGTTGGATGAGCCACCTAGGCTTGTTCTAGAACGTTCCAGAGACCTACGCGTACGAACCCGCGTGAGATGCGTGATGAAGAAGAAATAGACGAGTTGGATCTCGGTTTGAGGGTTGTAATCATTGGTAGATGGAAACCGATATTGTCATTTTGCTAAGGAATGTACGATGTTGTAGCGTGTTTGTATTGTTATGGTAGCTATTGCTGTTAATTGAAGGTTGTGGTTGAAGTTGAACCTTGTAGCTGTAGCAGCTTTGGTTACTGATTAAAGGGAAAAGGGGATTGGAAGATGGGCTGGGTTATAGCTGTTGGAGTGGGCTTCGGGCGACAGAAATTGTAAGAAAAAGGCTTGTTGTAGTTTTAGTTGTTGGATAAAAGAAAATGGGGCTTCGGTTTGGGCTTTTTAATTGGTTAAGTTTTTGGGTATTGGGTAGATTGTGGGATTACTTAGAAAAATAACATCAATTTTAATTCAGTTCATTCTATTTAAATTTTAATCAAATCAAAAGTCAATTGGCCAATTGTAGTGCAACTATGGCCTATTTAGTTTCAATTATGGTCAAATTCAATAGATTGGCTAAATTAAAATAAATCTCGATACGAATTAATACCTTTTTTAATCCCAAGTTTCTTGATTTAATAAAATTAAACAAATATATATCCAAATAAATTATTTGAGAATAAATTTTATTTAAATCAAGACTTTAATTATTTATTTATTTTTCAAATAATCCTTAATTTAAAGCCCAATGTGATGAAAATGTTCATTTAAATAACATCATTTATACAATCTCGTATATGCAAATACGAAAATATATAATTCTCACTTAAATGACAAAATTAGCCCAAATACCCATTTTAAAATATATTTATTTGGAAAAATAATTGTTGTGATTTTATTTGAAAATCGTAGAAACTCTAGATTAAATGTAGTTGTGGAGGGAAAAAATTAGGTGTCAACAAGTCTAGGGGGATAATAGGACCCTCCTAAAGTTCGGGTGTGTCTCAGTCTTTTCACGTATAGTTCAAGGTGGTAATAGAGCATTTTCTCTTTTTATTATTTAAACAAATATCCTATTTAGTGTAATGTTTAAACTCATTAAAGTGAGGTACACGCGCAAGACGCGTACACCTAAACTAGTAAAAATAAGGAAAAATTTCAGAAATAGCAACTATAGAGCCTTAATTGTAATTTTTATAGCAACAATTTCATAATTACAAAAAATAGCAAATTGTATTTTGTATTTAAGTAAACTGTTGCTATACAAATACATATACGATAAGATTTACTGCCCTTGTTTTACTCAAATTAGTTGAGTTAAATAAGGAATAATTATCTCATCTAATTAAATTCCCAAAAATCATTCTTATTTAAATTAGTAGATTCCTTTTTACAAATCAAACTCAAATATGAAGATTATTATTTCTTTGACCTTCAAAATTTCAAAATATCATTTTCTTATATCTCTAACTATTTTTTCTTGTTAGTTTTTTTTTTTTTTTACTTTTTTAATTTGAATTTCTTTTTCTTTTTCATTTTTTCTTTCCACTTTATTTTCTTTCTTCAACTTCTCTTTTTTTTTCCTTTTCGTTATTTTTTTTTTCATTTTATTTTTTTCCTTTTCTCATATTTTTTTCGCTTTCTTCTTCTTCTTTTTTTTTAATTTTTTTCGTTTTGTTTTTACACTTCTATTTCTAGTTTCTATTTCTCTTTCTTCTTTTTTTCCTTTTTCACATTTTTTTTGGAATTTTTATTTTTTGTTTTTGTTCTTTTTTCTATTTTTTTTCTTTTGTTTCACTCTTCCATCTCTATCTTTTATTTTTAAAAGACAAATATCTATATCATATATACAAATTCAAAAAATATGCAGAATAAATAGACATACAAATCTGCATATGTATTTACGATAAAAAACATACATATATATCTGCATATGTATTTACAGAAATACATATCTAACTCACATGTATGTATATATAAACATATAGGACACAAAATCTCTATGATAAAAATGATAATTATATACATATACATAATGGTAATAAAAAAGTACATGATACATATCTTAAACAGTAAAAGAAAATAAATAAGTACATATGTTATCCTCTAAAATGACATAGTATGTACAGTTCAAAGACAAATTCAACACCGTATAAAATCCATATAACTCTACATATGTATTTACAAAATACATACCTTATTCATATGTATATTCTTATTTTATATGATTCACCTTTGTATGTCACAAATACATATGAAGATATATAGTATAGTTGTAATACCCCAAACTTTCCTTAAGCCTAAATTGTATCTCGATAAGATTAATGAATGAATTTCAAAGTGAGTAGTGTTTAAATCATATAGAGTTTTCCTAATTTTGATTTTTTATCATGTGAAAAATTGAATTAGCTTTCCAACGATACCATATTCGTCAAAATCCGGTATCGAGGTGAGAAGTTATGGTCATTTTACTGACGACGGACAGGTTGATAGACCGTCGACCTTGCGACGAACCATCGCCCAAGCCATCGCTACTAAGGCAGTGAGCCCCTATTCTGGTCCAAGTGCGACGGTCAGAACGATGGACCGTCGAGCCAACGATGGACCATCACTGATCCCGTTTAGCATTTTAAAAGCCATTTTTAAAAGGGCTTTTTGGTCCTTTTTCAACCCTTTTTAACACCTAGATATATCAAAAAGAAGCGTAGAACTTTAGATTCTTTCATAGCATCAAAAACTAGGGTTTCTCCCTCAAGATCAAGACCCAATTCCTTTTCCAAGATTTCACCATAGTTCTTGCAAATTGATTTAAGAATCAAGGTCCCCAAGTCAAAATCTTCAAGAACCCTCACTCAAGAGTACAAAAAAGAGTCTCAAGCAAGCTTGTTCATCTACAAGTCATAATCTAAGGTACGTGGAGTTTGAACAAGGGTAACTCTTTCACCCTTGTGCCCAAAGGCTTATTTTAAATATAAAATTTCTGCAATTTATGAGATTGTCCATGAAATTGAAGTTAGGGTTTATACCCCTTTACTATGTTTGCAAGATTTTGAGAGTTCCCATTGATTAAGAGTTGAATTGCATGATTTTATTTATATTTCTATGTCTATTGATGAAGTTTACAGATTTTAAGATGATCTATGAGTAACTGCATTACCTAGTATGAATTTTAAGATATTTTGATATGAGACTGATGATTGGGTCAATAGAACCTATTTAAAGATTGTTGTTCAAGATTATTTGTGCTATAAGCACCCCTTGGTTAGGTTATTTTCAGATTTTAAATAAAGATTTGACCCCTTTTGGGTCTAAACTAAGATAGAAGTCCACATTACTTATGAATTAAAGTCTAGAGAAGTATATTTGGTCTTTATTATAGACCCTTGAATTATTTTAAAGTGGATTTCCTAAAAGTTCTAGGCTTAAGTATGAGAGTAGCATTTAGCACCGAGTTGGATATGATTCCAAGGTCTCATGCCCCAGAACTACGTACCCCATAGGTTTTTTATTTACCCCAAGTGGGTTAAGATAGTCCACACTAAAGTTAAGGTTTTATTCCGACGGCAAGGGTAGAGCAGCTCTTTCCAATGTGGGAAAGATGTTGGATTCCATGTGGTTCACATGGTTTATGTCGGTTAGAAGAAACTCCCAAATCTCCCAAGTCCCAAAGTCCTATAATCTCTAAATTTTAAAGAAGACCCGTATTCTTCATAAGATAACAAGTTTTGAAAGCTATTGTTTTAAGATTCCTCTTGCTTACAAGTTTTGAGAATAAGATGGAGAACACAAATTTTAGAACTAAGTGTAATGACTCACTAGATTTGTACTATATGCTTCAATATACATGATTTATGATATTCAAATTTCAGTTTTACTCAAGCTATGTGAGTCATTCATATCAGCAATCATGTTTTATAAAGAATGATAACATTGTTTACATAAATTCATACACCCCCATATACTCAGTACATCTTCAAAGTATTGATCCACATATATGTCTATGTGCTACATTGTCTCATAATGTAGGTTAAGGTGCTCAGTCCCAGCAGTGACAGTGATTCCCAAGTACCTTTGTCTACACTCCCCAGTTGGTGAGTCCTCATAGTTCGAGGACCTATTGCTCAGATTTTCAGTTGTTATTGCTTTCAGCTTAGTCGAGTCAGTTGGGGGTCTGTCCCAAAGACTCTCTAGTTCTTGATTAGTAGAGGCTTTGTCAGACTAGATTATTCGTACGTAGACTTTCAATATTTTTGACTGTTTAGATAAGTATTTCTTCGTATTCCATTATAATTTTGATATGACAGTATCATCGTTTTGCCTTATTCATCTCAAAGTAAGTTTTATATCTAGTAGCAGGCTCAAAAGGGTTAGCTTGGGCTACTTGTAGCCTTAAGCACCGTGTGACGTTCTGAGATGAGATTTTGAGGCGTTACAATAGTTATGTTTGTTACTGTTTAATATGAATATGATATGTATATCATAAATACATATGTATGTTTTGTACTAAAATACATATCTAGATCTGTATGGCTATGTATTTTATATATTTTTTGAATATGTGTATGTAATATACATATTTGTCTTTTCAAAATAAAAGTTAGAGATAAAAGAGTAAAAAAATAAAAAATAGAAAAATAGAAAAATAGAAAAATGAAAAAAAGATAAGTGAAGAAGAAAAAAAGGAAGAAAAAGAAATAGAAGTATTAAAATAAAAGAAAAAAAGAAACAAAATAAAATAGAAAAAAGAAGAACAAAAGAAAATAGAAAAAGAAAAAAAGGTATGAGAAAGGAAAAAAAAGATAAGGAAAAAGGGAAAAAAAAAGAGAAATAGAAGAGAGAAAATAAAGTGAAAAGAAAAAAATGAAAAAGAAAAAGAAATCAACATAAAAAAATAAAATAATAAAAAAATAAGATGAAAAAAAACTAATAAGAAAAAAAAGGTAGAGATATGAGAGAGTGAAAGACGGTAATGATGTTTTATATTGAAATCTTAAAGATCATGGAGATAATTATCTTCAAATATGAAAAAAAAATGAAAAAGAAAAAAAAGAAGAGAAACAGAAGAGAGAAAATAAAGTGAAAATAAAAAAATAAAAATAAAATAAAATAAAAAAATAAGATGAGAAAAAAGGGGTAAAAGATATGGCTATATTTGGGGAGGTGAAAATAGAAAAATGTAAAGTAATGAGAGTAAAATATGCACTTGTCTAGTTAATGAGTAAATTAATGCTACTTTTGCTATAAACTGTAATTTTACAAAAGTATTGCTATTTATTGTTATTATAGTCTTAAGTATGCTACTTTCTCTAAATTTTCCTAAAAATAAATATGAGAGAATAATTGATTCCATTTATAAGACAAAGAAATCAGAATAGAAAGAAAGACATAAATGTGGATTCTTAATTTGTGGCACCTCATTAAATATATTTACTTAAATAAATAAATGTGAGATTTTTGTAGATGTGCTAAAATGATGTAAATTATGCTACTTATGAAAAGATGTATGAGTTATATCACTTATGCAATTAACTATAGTAAATATGTGGTAGAATGTAAAAAAAAAAATTAGAAAGAGAAAATTAACAAGGAAATAAAAAAAACATAGACGATATTTTTACAAAAAAATAGAAGTACAACACTACATATATCAAACATCAAAAAATAATATTATTTCTTCTATCCTAATTTATATGATATCGTTCGAATTTCAAGAATATTTTTTTATATACATTGACCGCGGATTTGGACATACAATTTTAAAGTTTTTTTGGAAAATAATTTACAAATTTGGAAACTACTTAAAAAGTACAACTATAAATCATAAAAATTTAAAATGTAAAACAATTAAAGGACATACAAATAAATCACAGTCAAAGATTTTCTTGTTTGACTTTCAGATTCAAACTGTGCATATAAATTGAAACGGAGAAAATAGTAAATAGTTTAAAAAATTACAAAGCCAAATCTCTCTTCTTCTTTTATTTTTCATAAAAACATTGTGGTACATGTTCAAAACAAAAAAAAAACTTGTATGACAAAAGGTACCTCCCGAACTTAAAGACAAATTCTATAGAGTGGTAGTTAGACCGATTTTGTTGTATGAGGCAGAGTATTGGCTTGGTAAGAAGGCCCACACCTAGAGGATAAAAGTGGCAGAGATAAGAACACTTCGATGGATGTGTGGGTGTACTAGAAAAGATAAGATTAGAAATGAGGTTGTTCGAGATAAGGTGGGAGTGACTTTGGTGAAAGCCAAGATGAGGGAAGTGAGGTTAAGATGGTTTGGTTATGTGATGAAGAGGAGCACGAACACCTTAGTATGGAGGTGAGAGGTTGGCTAGAGACGGTTTCAAGCAAGGTAGAGGTAGACCGAAGAAATATTAGAGGAAAGTGATTAGACACGACATGAAGCAGCTTCAGCTTACCGAGGACATGGCCCTGGATAGGAAGTTGTGGAGGAGGCGAATTAGGGTAGAAGGTTAGTATAAGTTTAGGATGTTGTGTGTTTTGCTGTGGTATTTGGAGTATCTTGCTTTTGGTATTGTTGAATATGTTAATTTCTATTGTATCTTGTTCTACTACTATTCCTTATCTTATCTTAGATTGCTTTATTTTGAGCTGGGATTCTATCGAAAACAGTCACTCTATATCACATTTGAGGTAGTGGTATGGATTGTGTACACTTACTCTCCCCAGACCTCACTTGATGGGAATATACTGAGTATGTTGTAGTTGTTGTTTTTGTAATTCAAGTATGAATAATTGTTTCATGTTTAAATATATGTGATAATTGTATGTTACCAGTGTATCTTAAATATTGTATGAATATAAATTTTGTAGTTTAAATAGTACTGCAAATATATATATATAATATATATATATATATATATATATATATATATATATATATATATATATATATATATATATATATATAGAGAGAGAGAGAGAGAGAGAGAGAGAGAGAGAGAGATAGATAGATAGATAGATAGATAGATATAGATATATAGATATAATTTCATTTATTAATTCTATTAATTATATATGATATATTTTATTTACTTATTTGTATGTTATATTTATACAATTTATATTTTCATAAAGTGTATATTTACCGTGTATGATAATTAGGAAAAAATTGATTGAATAAGATGAAAAAATTCATAGAAATATAGTATCAAAAAATGAAATTTGAGATACTAATAGTATATATTTATACTGTAGCAAATATAATATTAAAAATTATATTTGGCATGCTTATATAAGATATTAATATTATATCAAATATCTAATATTAAGAAAACACATTTAACATATTAGAAAAGTATATTTTTATTACGTCAAATATATAAATAAAAATAAAAAATATAAGAATAAATAAAAGAAAATATAAAAATAAATATGTGAGAATAATTGGTGCCATTTATAAGAGAGAGAAATAGAATAGAAAGAAAGACATAAATGTGGATTCTTAATTTGTGGCACCTCATTAAATATATTTACTTAAATAAATAAATGTGCAGATTTTTGTAGATGTGCTAAAATCATATAATTATGCTACTTATGAAAAAGTCTATGACTTATATCACTTATGCAATTAACTATAGTAAGTATGTGGTAGAATGTAAAAAGTTTTTAGAATGAGAAAAGAGAAAAGACATCAAATCACCTCCGAACTTATTGCTAAAATTTACTTTAAACCCTAAACTAATTGGATAATTATTTACTCCTTTAACAACTTTCAAGTGAATCCTTTACCACCTTAATTGCTGACGTGAGAATTTTTTTAAAAATCAACACATTAATGGCTAAAAAAAGTGAAAAGGTGGGTTCCACCTTTTAAATTTTACAGATTTTCTCTCTCTCTATATATATATTAAAAATAATATATAAATAATTTACATATAATCATTTTAAAAAATATATATTTTATATATATATATATAAATAGTACATATATATTTTTTGCTTTTTAAAAAAAATATGTAAAAATAATATGTGTGTTGGATTACTTTATTTTTAAAAAAATTATAATTTCTTACGTGACAATGACATGGCACTAATGTGATACTGATTTAACAATGATGTGGGGAGTGTGTACTTCACTCTCTGTAGTGAGAGTGGTATAATTTTTTTAGGGCAGTAACAAAATCACTTTAAAGTTATTAACAGGATATATAATTGTCCGATTAGTTTAGGGTTTAAAGTAAGTTTTGGCGACAAGTTTAGGGGGTTTCAATGTCTTGACAAGGAAATAGAAAAAACATAGACGATATCTTTAGAAAAAAATAGAAGTACAGTACTATATATATCAAACGTAAAAAAATAACATTATTTCCTCTATCCTAATTTATATGATATCGTTCGAATTTCAAGAATTATTTTTTTATACATTGACCGCGGATTTGGGCATACAAGGTATGTTTGGTAAGAAGGAAAAATATTTTTCAGAAAATATTTACTAGTTTTCTTATGTTTGGTTGGCTTATATGTTTTGAAAAATATTTTTCAAACCAACTTATTTTTCTTAGATCTAAGGAAAATGACTTTCCTTCAAAAAGTAAGAAAAATATTTTTCAAAACTCTTTTTCAACCTCCATACAATTCTCAAAATCATCTACCCCACTTCTGCCCCCAAAACCCTATCACCCCGACACTATCCCTACCCCTTTCCCCACCCCACCCCCTACCCCTACCCCCAACCCCCAACCCCCACCCCCTACCCAAAATTTAATTATTTTAAAAAGTATTTCAAACAATTTTCTTAGTCTATCCCCTACCAGCCCCCCTTCCAAAAATAGTATATACATTTTATTAAAAAATTCAAACTTTTCTCTTATCCCACACCCCTACTCTCCCCCCCTCCCCTACCATCCCCCTCTCCTATTCCCCCCCCTACCAGGCCCTCTCCTATTCCCCCCCTCCCCCCCAGCCTCAAAAACAAAAAATATTAATTTATTTCTTCTTTCCCCTTCCCCCTCACTCCCCTACCCTAACCTCCAGCTCCTATTACCCCCCTCCCCCCAATTTTTTTAAAAATTTTTTAATCAAAAAAATTCAAAACTTTTTCTTACCCCACCCCTGCTACCTATTCTGACATCCCCACCTATCCGCCTACCACCCCCTTCCCAAAAAATGATTTATTTTTTTTTATAGAAGGATTCTAAAATGTATTTTTACGCTGTAGCTAAACACTAAAATATATTTTTTGAAAAATATTTTTTCATTCACCAACTAACTATATTTCGGAAAATATTTTCCATCCACCAACCAAACATAAGAAAACAAGTAAAAATTCAACTTGTTTTCAAGGAAAATATTTTTTAGAAAAATATTTTTCATGGAAAACATTTTCCTTCATACCAAACACACCCACAGTTTTAAAGTTTTTTTGGAAAATAATTTACAAATTTGGAGACTACTTAACAAGTACAACTATAAATCATAAAAATTTAAAATGTAAAATAATTAAAGGACATACAAATAAATCACAGTCAAAGATTTTCTTGTTTGACTTTCAAATTCAAACTGTGCATATAAATTGAACAAAGAAAATAGTAAATAGTTCAAAAAATTACAAAACCAAATCTCTCTCTCTCTTTTTTTTCCGCAAAAATATTGTGGTAGATGTTCAAAATAAAAAAAATTATCAAAAATACTCTGCCAACTTTGAAGTAGAAACTCGAGTACATATACTATTTCTCATTTCTTGCATAAAAAACACAAAAATAGAAAGCTACAGTATTTTTTTCTACACAAAACAGGCAAAAAGAATAAACTATAATAAAGAAGATTTTATGTACATGGAATTACAAAAAGAGTATTAACTTTTGAAATGTGTTCCTATTTTTTTTTTTTTTTTTTTTTTGATAAATAAGATATATAATGTACTCTATTATCACCACATGCACATTCGGAAAGACTTTTGACACTTCTTTTTCTAAAAAAGAAAAAGAAAAATAGAGTGTGAATATCACCCCTCAATTAACAGAAATATTGTATAGCTCAAGAAATAACAATTTTAATCTTTATTTTTTGCAAAAATTGTATGTTTAAAACAAAATGTCCAACAAAGAATTAGAATTTATACGCAATACTACGTGGAGTTTGATGTAGAAACTCACTTTTTATAGTTTCTGAGTTGTCTGTAGTATTCTCAATTAACACATTCCTCCAAATAAAATTACGATTTGATGTGTAAAACACGGTTTCATTGATTGAAGAGCCTGTCTGTGGTGGTGGGTGGATGGGGTTGGGGTGAAGTGGGTGGGGGGTTGGATGATTTATGTAACTTGGTCCTAAACCAAACATGTCTCTTCCTTTTCCTAATACTATGTAACTTGTCATTATTACATAAATATATTTGTCTCTCTGGACTGTTCTGTTTACCCACAAACACACACACAATGGTTTACACAACACTGAGTCTAGACGATTTTTTGGGCATGGAGTGTACGCCCAACATGACTCGAATGGACTATTTGTTTGCTGTCTCCGAAGTCTCCTGGTTTAAGTCATTGATCGGTGAAGAAGAAAACTTAATCGCGGAACGAGATGAAGAGTACCGTATCAAGAAAGAAGAAAGGATCACTCAGAATATTAAGTCCATATTGTCATCATTCCCAGAAGTTCTTGATCATCGTCAAGAAAAATCAGTCCTTGATAATTTGGTCATCCCTGTAGAATTCTCAAGCATAGTGAAGAGAATCAAAGTATATTTCTAATAATTAAGGAGTTGAGTACATGCTCCTACTTATATGAGTTGAATACTACGTAGTTGTAGAGTCCTAGACTACTTACAAGAGTCCTAGTTATGCCAATATTGAAGACTTAGATTTGTATCACTAGGCAACTACATATACAAGTAGATGTTTACACTACTACAATACTAGTACAATTATAGATGCAAAGCATAGGATAACTCTAACAGAATCAGCTACCCTAACAGAATAGTACACTCTCCTTATCTTCTATTTGATCAGTATCTTCAACACTTCCTCTCAAGCTAGTGAGTGGTGGAACACTCACTCCTAGCTTGCTTCTGAAATTAGCAAATGCTTGCTTTGTCAAGGCCTTTTATGAATGTCAACTAGCTGATCTCTAGACTTTACAAACTGCGTGACTAGCTGTCCTCTGGCCACTTTTTCTCGAACAAAATGGTAGTCCATTTCTACATGCTTTGTTCTGGCATGCATCACTAGATTAACTGTCAAGTATAAGACACTTAAATTGTCATAATATAGTATAGGCACCATCTTGAGATATACTCCAATGGCATGAAGAAGGTAGTAGAAGCTAAGGATCTATATTCAGCTTCAGCACTGGACCTTGCTACTGTGGTTTGTTTCTTCGAGGTCCAAGAGATACAATTTGCACCTAAATAGATGCTATAACCTGTAGTTGACCTCCTAGTTGTAGTGCAGCCTCCCCAATCAGCATTCGAATAGCCATATAACCTGCAGGGTGATTGTGAGATAATTTTGAGCCCATGATGTAAAGTTCCTTTGATGTACCTGAGGATCCTCTTAACATCTTGAAGATGTTCACTATTTGGACTCTGCATGAATTGACTCGCTAGATTTACTGCATGGGTGATGTCAGGCCTTATGAGTGTCAAATACTGAAGAATTCCCACATTTCTTCTATATAAAGATGTATCAATAGGGCTTCAAACAGCTTCATGTAAGCCATGTTTCTGTGCAAGAGGTGTATTTATTGCTTTTGCCTGTATCATATCAGTCTTATTAAGCAACTCAGTAGCATACTTCCCCTGACTCAAGTGCAGTCCACCTAGGAAGTACTTGACCTCAATTCCTAGAAAGAAATGTAAAGGACCAAGATCTTTCATAGAAAATTATCTCCCAAGTTTAGCGACCACCTCTGAGACATGCTTTCGATCACTTCCTGTGATAATTATATTAATAACATATAGTAATAATAAGATAGTCCCTCTGTTACCATGTAGAGTAAACAAAGAGGGATCTGCCTTGCTATAAGTGAAATCAAGGTGAAGCAAATACATAATGAATCTGTCAAACTATTCTCTAGGTTCCTGTTTAAGACTGTACCATGCCTTCTTTTACAAATAGACATGCGTTAGATACAGGGGGTCAATGAATCCTGGAAGTTGGCTCATGTATACTTCATACTGCAAGTGTCCATGTAGAAATGCATTTTTGACATCAAGTTGTCTGATATGCCATTTTGAAGCAATAGCTGCAGAAAAAACCACTCTAATAGTTGTAGCCTTAACCACCGGACTGAATGTTTCTTCAAAGTTTATTCCTTCAAGTTGACAGAAACCCCTAGCAACAAGCCTTGCTTTGTACCTGTCGATTGCTCCATTTGCCTGGAGTTTAGTCTTAAACAACCATTTGGAGCCAACCAAGTTCATACCTACATGTTTAGGTACTAGTATCCAGGTTTTGTTATTATGTAGAGCATTTATCTCATCCTGCATAGCTGCAAACCAATGTGGTGACTTCAATGCTTCATTTGTTGATTTTGGTTCCCTCACAATCTGTTCTTTGCGTGTAACAAAAGACACATAAGGTAAAGTAGCTGATTTTGCCTTATATCTGGTGATCATATGATGCCTTTGTGGTTCTAGTGATATCTGAGCTACATTATCTTATATAAGTGTTGCACCTGCACTATCATCTTATGGATTAGACACTGAGAGTGATGCAGGTTTTGGTATGCTAGGTGGATCAGTAGAATCTCCTATTGCTTCAGCATTTGAGATGTCAAGCATTTTAGAAGACTCATTTTTAGATATGGAACTAGAATCCCTGTCATCATCAACAGAAGTGGCTTGAACAGGTTCGACCGGTGTTTTTTGGTTATCAACAGTTGGCAACACAAACTCAGCCGGTGCTGGTTAATCAACTACATAAGTAGCCTTATCCTTAATAGTTGGTTGAGTATCTTGATTCACCACAACCAGCAGCACTTCCCCTGTAGTGACTTTAACAGAATCATGTGCTTGTAAATTAGTAAAAAACTCAACAAAGGTAGCTAGGTGAAGTGAGACATTAGCTTTAGCTTGAGACTGTATTAGTTGTACATAAGGTAATGTACACTCGTCAAAAATGACATGCCTTGACACATAGAATCTCCTTGTTGGAGGATGATAACATCTATATCCTTTATGTAGACTGCTATATCCTATGAATACACATGGATAAGACTTTGGGCTAAACTTAGTATCACCTTTAATGTACGGAAAATATCTACATCCAAACACCTTCAAGCTGTTATAGTCAGGTTGTGCACCATATAATTTGACAAAAGGAGTCATTTTCAGCACTGATAAAGACAGTCTATTAATGAGGAACACATCAGTTAAGAAGGACTCTACCTATAGAAAAAGAGGTAGGTTAGCATGAAGCAGCATAGTAAGTCCAGTCTCAACTATGTGCCTGCATTTTCTTTCAGAAATTCCATTCTGTTCAGGTGTATTAGGACAAGAGATATGTCTGACAATACCACAACTTTCTATATGCTTAGTGAATTCTGTTTTGATAAACTCACCACCTCCATCACATTGAAAAATCTTAATAACTTTAGAGAATTGTCTTTCGACCATTTTTTGGAACTTGAGAAATACATCAAAAAATTCAGATTTCTTTTTCAATGGATAAAGCCATGAGTATCTTATGTTATCATTTACAAATACTACATAGTATCTTATTGTAACACCCCGTGCTTAATTACGTGCATTAGCCATTGTTATATGTGTTGGAGTATATGTATTGATCCTAAGTTAGGTATATATGAGTATTGATTATTTTGAGATGGTTTCAAGTGTATAGTTTGATTATATGTGTATAGGAATCGACCTTATTTATACCGGAATTTGCCCGTCGATGTTTCCATACGAAGGTTATTGAATAAGCTTTCCGACGATATAAATATTTTCAAAAACGGATAAGTTTCGGATATAAGCGAGCACGTTCGAAACTATAAAACGGTGGCCGGGATGTGAACAGTAAAATTGCAGGAAAATTTCCAGTTTTTGGGTCAACTTTGAACGATCATAACTCCCTCAATATAATGAACTGGGCGAGCTACCACATATCAAAAGAAAGCTCTGTGAGTATTCTTTCTAATGCAATTGGTTTCATCCAAATCCAACATCTGAGTAAGGAGTTATACTCATTCTATTTCAGCCTCTCAAAACGGATTTTTGTGAACAGTAAATTAGCAGGAAAATACTGAGGCCTGCCAGTTTTTTGGGTCAACTTTGAGCAATCATAACTCACTCAATATAATGAACTGGGAGATCTACCATATATCAAAAGAAAGATCTTTGAGTCTTCTTTCTAATGAAATTGGTTTCATCCAAATGCAACATCTGCGTAAGGAGTTATACGCGTTTTACTTCAGCCTCTCAAAACAGATTTTTAGGGTCAACTTCAAACGATCATAACTCCTTGTACAGGACGAACTGGGTGGTCTAATTTATATGAAATGAAAGACCTTTGAATTATCTTTCCAATGATACCAATTTCACCCAAATCCGATATCGGAGCAAAGAGTTATGGTCTATCTACTTCAGCTTGTCAAAACAGTCCACCGGAGGACATATTTGACATTATTTAAATTTTAAGGGCACTTTGGTCATTTTCTATGGTATTATGGACGGGAATATGTGTATATATACATGTATATGAGCTCAAAAATCAGTTTCTTCATCAATTAGAGGAAAGAACAAACCCTAGCCTGATTTTCAACTCTAATTATCTTGTGATTCAACCGTGGAAAGTCCAAATTGATTCCGTAGTTGTGTTCATCGTCTCAAGGGCTTCGAGAAGCACCCTTTATTTGTGCCAACAGGACTTCAAAACCCAAAGGGCCATTCTATGGTAAGGATGTAAATTATGTTGGTGTTATTTATATGGATATGTATATATATATATATATGCATGTGAGCATAAGAAGTATGTTATTTGATTGTTGTTGAAAGATGATTGGAAATGATGTTGGATAATTCTTGTGCATGGTTGGATTATGTTGAATTGTGAAGGGATGATGTGGTATTGATGATATGGTATTGAAATGATGATTATATATATATATACACATAAACCTATTGTTCAAGTTGGTTTTTGGAATGCTTTGCAAATATTGGTTGTATGGAATTATGGAAGAGAATTGTGGTGTTGGGTTGCTAATACTAGATGCCAAATATTTCATTGTAGATAAGTGATTTGTAAAGGCGGGAAGTTGTGTTGAATTGGTATCCGAATCTACAACGAGGTATGTAAAGCATACTCTAACGATATTCTTTGGCATGAAAACACCAATGTTCCATCAAGTAAGATTCCGGGGTTATCCAAACACATGTATTGTTCTACATTACCAATGAAGTTGTTTCCATTCTATACAGTGTCAAAAATGTTTCATTGATATACCAAGAGGCTCCTATTTCATTGTTGTGATATTGATGATTCTGAAACATACTGTTGATGTACCAATGAGTCCTTATTACATCGTTATTGTATAGAAGGTCTATTACTTGATTCCTATTGATGTATCATTGTTCCAAAGGTGCTATATTGGCATGAACACTAATGTAATAATCTCAAAAGCTTTTGAACTAAGTTATTGGAAAAATCTCTTATGTGCTACTTGATATACGTGTGGGTGGTATCCCAGGGGCATAAGCCTAGCATGGGTCGATCCCAATTGATATGTACTGGGGGCAGCCTAATGGTCACAGTACGGTACAGTATTGATTATTGTTAGGTGGTTGGAGGTTCGGGAGGAGGAGGTAATGGCGAATAATAATTGTAAAGAATGAAATGAACGAATGTATACCGTTCCACAAATGTGTTTGTATTCAAGAACCCAATTCAGATTAATAATAATGTACATGATCCTAAAAGTGTTTATGAAGTGTGGTTCACTTTTATTATGATTTATTCACATGTGTATGATTTTCTTGACCCCCCATATCACATATGATTATTTACAGCTTTACATACTCAGTACATATTTCGTACTGACGTCCCTCACGGGGGACCTGCATTTCATGCTGCAGGATCAGGTACTTCAGCTCATTCACAGCATAGATAGGAGCCAGGTCATACAGCTACTGTTGGTGAGCTCCAGTTTACTTCGGAGCTTTCCGAGTCGGTTCCTTATATTTTGTTATTGTACAGGAGTCATGTGTGGGCGGGGGTTTGTCCCGACCCTAGTTATGTCATGTATATCCTAGAGGCTTTGTAGACATAAAGAAGGGTAAAGTCATGGAAGTTTATATAGTGATGTTATATTCGTATATGGGGTGGCCCCGACGGCCAAGTATTATATATATGTATATATATTTGTGCGTGTTGTGCTGATACAGGTAATTAGACCCTTTTATATGCAGCGAAGTGCTGCCCAAATTTTTGGTGACATGTAAGTGAAAGTACAGGTATTTGAACGGGTTCTCCCGGGCCTTCTCGGCTTCGGGTGCCAGTCCGGCCCGATGGGATTTGGGCCGTGACAAAAGTGGTATCAGAGAGGTTCGTCCTAGTGAGTCTACAAAGCCGTGTCTACGTAGAGTCTTGTTTATCGGTGTGTTGTGCACCACATCTATAAACAGGAGGCTATGGACATTTAGGAATTGTTTCTTTTCTTCATGTCTTAGATCGTGCGATAGAGCTTATATTGTATATGAAGTCATAGTTGACCACTGAGTCAGTTTGTTTCTCTTATTATAGTAATGATGCCGGTTACCAGAAGCAAGAATACCGGTAAGCAAGTAGACGTGGCTGCCGGAGAGGGGACTAGTAAGTCACCCACTATACCAGCTAATCAAAGTGAGGCTCCAGCTGAGCATGCATCAGAAACTTCCCCCAGTCCAGAAGAAATAAGGGAGAGGAGAACTATATCCCCAGAGCCACCTATTAATGTTGTTGATCAAGATCTTAGAAATGCAGTGCAACTTTTGACTCGTATAGTTGCTGGGCAAGTCCAAGGGCAATCCATTCCTGTCGCGGGTTCTAGCAGTACTGATAGGGCGGCTAGTCTTCGGACACAAGATTTTCTTAAGATGGATCCGCCTACTTTTACCGGATCCGATCTTAACGAAGATCCGCAGGACTTTATTGATCAAATCCAAAGGGCCCTAGAGGTGATGCATGTATCGGGCAGAGAGACAGTGGAGTTAGCCGCGTATAGATTCAAAGGTGAGGCTATATATTGGTATGAAGACTGGAAACGGTCGAGGGGCATTGATGCACCCCCAGCTACTTGGAAAGAGTTCAAAGAGGCATTTATTGATCATTATCTTCCATATGAGACTCGTCAGGCCCGTGCGGATCAGTTCTTAAATCTTCGGCAGGGTAATACAAGTGTGAGGGAGTATAGTCTTCGATTTAATTCCTTGTCCAGATATGCTCCTAATGTTATAGCTACTATGGATGACAGAGTTCATCGGTATGTGAACGGATTGGATCCGTATTTGGTTAGGGATTGTACTATTGCTGCACTGAATAAAGATATGGATATAGCTAGGATCCAAGCATTTGCACAGAAAATGGAAGATCAGAGGCAGAGAAGAAGAACGCAGGAATTTGAAAGTGGATCTTCTAAGAGGTCCAGATCTACAGGGCAGTTTATGGCTCCACAGGGAGGTTTTAGACCTCAATTTTCTGCTAGACCACCTAGGCCATTATTTTCTTATTCTGCACCTAGTGCTCCACCACAGCATCAGGGGTTCAGAGGCAGTCAAATTGGGCAAAGAAGTGAGGGTCATAGTTCGCGATCAGTGGGTTATCATGGGCAAGGGAATATGATCCAACTGAGACATCCTCGAGAGCCATGCAATAAATGTGGAAGGAATCATATGGGCGCATGTCGAATGGGAACAAATGTTTGTTATTGGTGCGGTATGACAGGGCATATGATGAGAGAATGCCCACGAAGGGGCGCAGGTGGTGTAGCACGACCTTCGGGATCAGCTGTTGCATCATCGTCACCGGTATCTTATTCTGGTAGAGGCGCACGACCCGTGGGTCACGCTAGAAACGAAACAAGAGTCGCCAGTTCCAGCGGGACTCAGAATCGCACTTATGCTTTAGCGGATCGACAAAATCTAGAGGCTTCCCCAGATGTGGTTACGGGTACGTTGTCCATATTTTCATTTGATGTATATGCTCTAATTGATCCCGGTTCTACATTATCATATGTTACTCCTTTGGTTGCTGGAAAGTTCAAAAGAACCCCCGAATTATTAGATAAGCCGTTGGAAGTGTCTACCCCGGTTGGGGAATCTATTATTGCTAGAAGAGTTTATAAAGATTGTGTAGTAACTGTGTGTGGTCGAGACACGATGGCTAATCTCGTGGAACTAGAAATGGTAGATTTTGATGTTATAATGGGTATGGATTGGTTGGCGTCTTGTTATGCCAAAATTGACTGTTGTACAAAAATGATGTATTTACATTTTCCGAATGAAGCAGTTATTGAATGGCAAGGTAAGATCGGCGCACCAAGAGGTAGATTTATTTCTTATTTCAAAGCAAGAAAAATGATTTCCAAGGGATACCTATATCATTTAGTTAGAGTAAGGGATACAGAAGCGGAGCCACCAACTCTTCACGTTGTTCCGGTGGTAAATGAATTTCCTGATGTATTTCCTGAAGATCTTCTAGGTTTGCCTCCTGAACGAGAAGTAGAGTTTGGTATTGATGTAATTCCAGGCACCCAACCAATCTCCATTCCTCCATATAGAATGGCCCCAGCAGAATTGCGAGAATTGAAAGAGCAATTGAAAGATTTGCTTGAGAAGGGATTCATAAGGCCTAGTATGTCCCCCTGGGGAGCACCAGTGTTATTTGTGCGCCAAAAGGATGGCTCGCTGAGGATGTGTATTGATTATCGGCAATTGAATAAGGTGACTATTAAGAATAAATATCCTCTCCCAAGAATTGATGATTTATTTGATCAGTTACAGGGCGCCAAGTGCTTTTCTAAGATTGATTTGAGGTCAGGTTACCACCAAGTGAGGGTCAAAGAAAAAGATATACCCAAAACAGCTTTCCGAACAAGGTATGGTCATTATGAGTTTCTAGTTATGTCATTTGGGCTAACAAATGCACCTGCAGCTTTTATGGATTTGATGAATAGGGTGTTTAAGCCATTCCTGGATGTATTTGTGATAGTTTTTATAGATGATATTCTAGTTTATTCTAGATCAGAAGAGGACCATGCCAATCACTTACGACAGACATTACAGACTCTTCGTGATTGTAAGCTTTATGCAAAGTTCTCTAAATGTGAGTTTTGGTTAAAGTCGGTGGCATTTTTGGGTCATATTGTATCTAGTGAAGGGATAAAGGTTGATGCTCAAAAGATAGAAGCTGTGAAGAACTGGCCAAGGCCCACAACGCCGACGGAGATTCGTAGTTTTCTCGGGTTGGCCGGTTATTATAGGAGGTTTGTTAAAGACTTTTCTTCCATTTCAGCACCTTTAACCAAGCTAACGCATAAAGCATCCAAGTTCCAATGGAATGATACGTGTGAGGAGAGTTTCCAAGAATTGAAAAATAAGTTGACTTCTACACATGTGTTGGTACTTCCAGAAGGTACAGAAGGGTATACAGTGTATTGTGATGCTTCTAGAATTGGTTTAGGATGTGTATTGATGCAGCATGGTAAAGTAATAGCATATGCTTCTAGACAATTGCGGCCACATGAGAAAAATTATCCTACACACGATCTTGAGCTGGCAGCGGTTATCTTTGCTTTAAAAATATGGCGCCACTATTTATATGGGGTTCATGTTGATATATATACTGATCACAAGAGCTTACAATATATTTTCAGTCAGAAGGATCTAAATCTGAGGCAGCGAAGGTGGATGGAACTATTAAAAGATTATGATGTTGATATTTTGTATCATCCAGGGAAAGCGAATATAGTAGCTGATGCGTTAAGTCGTAAGGCTATGATGATGCCTATAGAAAGGCAAGGGATGGTTAAAGATCTTCACCAGTTAGCTAGTTTGGGAGTTCGCCTTCTTGAAACTCCGGACAAAGAGCTTATCGTACATAATGCTGCGGAATCTTCATTAGTAGCTGAAGTGAAAGAGAAGCAATATGCGGATCCTATTTTCTTACAGCTTAAGGAGAACGTTCAGAGTGGGGCAACCAAGGCATTTGAGCTTACGCGAGAAGGAGTACTTCAGTGCCAAAACCGATTGTGTGTGCCGGATGTAGACGGGCTAAGAAAGAAGATTATGACAGAGGCACATTTTTCAAGGTATTCCATTCATCCAGGATCAACCAAAATGTATCAAGATTTGAAAGATATATATTGGTGGAATGACATGAAAAGGAACATTGCAGAATTTGTAGCTGAATGTCCAAATTGTCAACGAGTTAAAGTGGAACATCAAAAGCCCGGAGGCTATATGCAACGCATAGATCTTCCAACTTGGAAGTGGGACATGATCAACATGGATTTTGTTACAGGTTTACCTCGTACAGCTCGGAAATTTGATTCTATATGGGTGATTGTGGATAGGCTTACTAAATCCGCACATTTCTTACCCGTTAAGACCACTTACACAGTTGAAGAATATTCGAAGCTGTATGTTAAAGAAATAGTCCGATTACATGGAGTGCCAACTTCTATTATATCAGATCGGGGAACTCAATTTACTGCAAACTTTTGGAAGTCTTTCCAACGGAGTTTGGGAACACAAGTGAATCTGAGTACAGCTTTTCACCCTCAGACGGATGGACAAGCAGAGCGCACCATTCAAACACTTGAAGATATGCTACGAGCATGTGTTATAGATTTTAAAGGCAGCTGGGATGATCATTTACCTCTTATTGAGTTTGCCTACAATAATAGCTATCATTCAAGTATCAAAATGGCACCATATGAAGCTTTATATGGGAGGAAGTGTAGATCACCAATAGGATGGTTCGAAGCGGGTGAAACTCTTATGTTCGGACCGGATCTTGTGTATCAAGCCATAGAAAAAGTCAAGGTGATTCAGCAACGGTTGAAAATAGCCCAAAGTCGACACAAGTCATATGCGGATAGTAGAAGAAGAGGGCTAGAGTTTTCGTTAGGCGATTGGGTATTTTTGAAGGTATCGCCAATGAAAGGGGTGATGAGATTTGGCAAGAAAGGAAAGTTGAGTCCACGATATATAGGCCCGTATAGGATTATTCGAAGATGTGGGCAAGTTGCTTATGAATTAGAGCTACCCCAGGAACTCTCATCAGTGCATCCAGTATTTCATGTATCGATGCTTCGAAAGTGCATCGGAGATCCGTCCCTTATTACTTCTACTGAAGATGTGCAAGTAACAGAAGATCTTACCTACGAGGAGATGCCTGTTGCTATATTAGATCGTCAAGTTAAGAAGATGAGAAATAAAGAAGTAGCATCGGTGAAAGTACTTTGGAGAAATCAACAAAGGGAAGAGATTACATGGGAAGCGGAGGAAGCAATGAAATTGAAATACCCTTATTTGTTCAAAGATGAAAAAGAAGTGCAAGGAGTGGAACTGGGACACTAACAAGTAAGTTTTTACATCTGCATAACATCTATATGATAACGTGAATATCAATTATGAATTCGAACTTGTTTCGGCTAAATAACTACATTCACATTCGAGGACGAATGTCCTTAAGGGGGGAAGGATGTAACACCCCGTGCTTAATTACGTGCATTAGCCATTGTTATATGTGTTGGAGTATATGTATTGATCCTAAGTTAGGTATATATGAGTATTGATTATTTTGAGATGGTTTCAAGTGTATAGTTTGATTATATGTGTATAGGAATCGACCTTATTTATACCGGAATTTGCCCGTCGATGTTTCCATACGAAGGTTATTGAATAAGCTTTCCGACGATATAAATATTTTCAAAAACGGATAAGTTTCGGATATAAGCGAGCACGTTCGAAACTATAAAACGGTGGCCGGGATGTGAACAGTAAAATTGCAGGAAAATTTCCAGTTTTTGGGTCAACTTTGAACGATCATAACTCCCTCAATATAATGAACTGGGCGAGCTACCACATATCAAAAGAAAGCTCTGTGAGTATTCTTTCTAATGCAATTGGTTTCATCCAAATCCAACATCTGAGTAAGGAGTTATACTCATTCTATTTCAGCCTCTCAAAACGGATTTTTGTGAACAGTAAATTAGCAGGAAAATACTGAGGCCTGCCAGTTTTTTGGGTCAACTTTGAGCAATCATAACTCACTCAATATAATGAACTGGGAGATCTACCATATATCAAAAGAAAGATCTTTGAGTCTTCTTTCTAATGAAATTGGTTTCATCCAAATGCAACATCTGCGTAAGGAGTTATACGCGTTTTACTTCAGCCTCTCAAAACAGATTTTTAGGGTCAACTTCAAACGATCATAACTCCTTGTACAGGACGAACTGGGTGGTCTAATTTATATGAAATGAAAGACCTTTGAATTATCTTTCCAATGATACCAATTTCACCCAAATCCGATATCGGAGCAAAGAGTTATGGTCTATCTACTTCAGCTTGTCAAAACAGTCCACCGGAGGACATATTTGACATTATTTAAATTTTAAGGGCACTTTGGTCATTTTCTATGGTATTATGGACGGGAATATGTGTATATATACATGTATATGAGCTCAAAAATCAGTTTCTTCATCAATTAGAGGAAAGAACAAACCCTAGCCTGATTTTCAACTCTAATTATCTTGTGATTCAACCGTGGAAAGTCCAAATTGATTCCGTAGTTGTGTTCATCGTCTCAAGGGCTTCGAGAAGCACCCTTTATTTGTGCCAACAGGACTTCAAAACCCAAAGGGCCATTCTATGGTAAGGATGTAAATTATGTTGGTGTTATTTATATGGATATGTATATATATATATATATGCATGTGAGCATAAGAAGTATGTTATTTGATTGTTGTTGAAAGATGATTGGAAATGATGTTGGATAATTCTTGTGCATGGTTGGATTATGTTGAATTGTGAAGGGATGATGTGGTATTGATGATATGGTATTGAAATGATGATTATATATATATATACACATAAACCTATTGTTCAAGTTGGTTTTTGGAATGCTTTGCAAATATTGGTTGTATGGAATTATGGAAGAGAATTGTGGTGTTGGGTTGCTAATACTAGATGCCAAATATTTCATTGTAGATAAGTGATTTGTAAAGGCGGGAAGTTGTGTTGAATTGGTATCCGAATCTACAACGAGGTATGTAAAGCATACTCTAACGATATTCTTTGGCATGAAAACACCAATGTTCCATCAAGTAAGATTCCGGGGTTATCCAAACACATGTATTGTTCTACATTACCAATGAAGTTGTTTCCATTCTATACAGTGTCAAAAATGTTTCATTGATATACCAAGAGGCTCCTATTTCATTGTTGTGATATTGATGATTCTGAAACATACTGTTGATGTACCAATGAGTCCTTATTACATCGTTATTGTATAGAAGGTCTATTACTTGATTCCTATTGATGTATCATTGTTCCAAAGGTGCTATATTGGCATGAACACTAATGTAATAATCTCAAAAGCTTTTGAACTAAGTTATTGGAAAAATCTCTTATGTGCTACTTGATATACGTGTGGGTGGTATCCCAGGGGCATAAGCCTAGCATGGGTCGATCCCAATTGATATGTACTGGGGGCAGCCTAATGGTCACAGTACGGTACAGTATTGATTATTGTTAGGTGGTTGGAGGTTCGGGAGGAGGAGGTAATGGCGAATAATAATTGTAAAGAATGAAATGAACGAATGTATACCGTTCCACAAATGTGTTTGTATTCAAGAACCCAATTCAGATTAATAATAATGTACATGATCCTAAAAGTGTTTATGAAGTGTGGTTCACTTTTATTATGATTTATTCACATGTGTATGATTTTCTTGACCCCCCATATCACATATGATTATTTACAGCTTTACATACTCAGTACATATTTCGTACTGACGTCCCTCACGGGGGACCTGCATTTCATGCTGCAGGATCAGGTACTTCAGCTCATTCACAGCATAGATAGGAGCCAGGTCATACAGCTACTGTTGGTGAGCTCCAGTTTACTTCGGAGCTTTCCGAGTCGGTTCCTTATATTTTGTTATTGTACAGGAGTCATGTGTGGGCGGGGGTTTGTCCCGACCCTAGTTATGTCATGTATATCCTAGAGGCTTTGTAGACATAAAGAAGGGTAAAGTCATGGAAGTTTATATAGTGATGTTATATTCGTATATGGGGTGGCCCCGACGGCCAAGTATTATATATATGTATATATATTTGTGCGTGTTGTGCTGATACAGGTAATTAGACCCTTTTATATGCAGCGAAGTGCTGCCCAAATTTTTGGTGACATGTAAGTGAAAGTACAGGTATTTGAACGGGTTCTCCCGGGCCTTCTCGGCTTCGGGTGCCAGTCCGGCCCGATGGGATTTGGGCCGTGACACTTATGTGTTGAGTAGATTCAACAGGTGCAGGACCCCAAATATCATAATTAATTTTCAATAAAGGTTCCTTCTCAACTTTATTCATCAAGCCAAATGATAGTTTACAACCTTTTCCCAACTGACAACTAGAACAGACAATATGGATTTTATTCCAACTACTGATATTAATGCAACTATTACTACTCAAAACCCTTAAAATCTTCAAACTAGGATGTCCTAATCTATTATGCCAAATGCTGTCTGAGGTCTTCCAGTCTTGTATGGCAGTCAATACATAGATATTGTTGTCTTTCAAGGCATAGAGTCCATCTCTTTTAGATCCCTTGGCCAGTAGTGTCCTTGTCTTCTTGTCCTTTACAACAAAATCAGTTTCATCAAATTCAAGAGTGCAGGAATTATCTTTGGCAATTTTACTAATTGAGAGTAGATTTTTAGCAATCTTAGGTACTATAAGAACTTCTTGTAATTTCAGCCCTGATCTGACTGTGTTGCCAACGTGTATAATGTCTAACTGAGATCCATTTCCAACAATGATCTTATCAGAACCTTTATAATACTTAAGATCAGATAGAGTACCTGAATTATTTGTCATGTGACTAGTAGCACCTGAGTCCACATATAAAGTATCATCACCACTTGATGTATTCTGCAAATTCACAGCAGCAAGTGCTTATGGAAGTTCATCTGTAGCCTGGTAAGAATAGTCCTACCTGTAAAAGAACTTAAGAGCAGTATGGTTATTCCTACCACAAATTTGACATAACTCATTTGCGTTCTTCTCCTTATTCTGGTTGCCATTTTGATTTCCACCCTAATTAGTTTGGTTAATCTAATTATATGATGCAACAGGTCTAAAACCCCTTACTCTAGAGTTAAAGTTGTTATTTTCTCTTCTTCGGGAGAAATTTCCTCTTTCTTTGCCTCTTTGACTAGAGACAGTCGAGAATGCCATGTTGAAGTTTGGTTGTGGCACCTCTTCTTCATCCTCCCTCATGTCAAAACCCCTGAGTGCATTAATAAAATGATTTAGTGTAGGATAGGCGCCTTACCTAACATGACAGTGCTGAACGTCTTTTATTTGAGATCTAAGCCTCTAGCAAAGTTGATAACTTTACTGTCCTCATCAACAGGCTTGTGTATAGCAGCAAGTCCATCACAGATGCCTTTGAACTCTTTGATATATTCATCAACCTTCTTGTTTCCCAGCCTAACACTCTGCAATTGTTTTTTGAGCTGAAATTCCTTGTCCTTTGTTGCTTGAAGATAGGCTTCTTCCAAGCATTCCCACATCTTCTAGGCAGTGGATCAACCTACTATGAGGTACATGCTTTCTTCTGTCAAGGTACCTGAGATCCAGCTCCTCAGCAGTACATTTTTATCCTCCCAGTTATCAGCATTTTTACTATCTTCTTCATCTTTCTTAGTATCTATGACTACAGTTTTCTCAGCAGCCTTTCCAGCAGTGGGCTCATTTACAGTTGGTTTCTTATCTTTGATGAAATAAGTTAATCTCATGACTTGGATCAATTGCATCATTTGTGTTCTCCATATGAGTTAATTTGTTGGCTTAAGTTTAATAGAACAGAAAGCAATGAGGTGGTGAAGAGAAGAAGTGGAAAGTGAATTGGCAGAGGATATAGAAGGAGCCATTTTCAGGATTTGAGATGTTCAGTTCTTGGTTTTAATATTTAATCAGCGGAATGAGCTTAATGCTTTGATACTATGTAGAATTCTCAAGCACAGTGAAGAGAATAAAAGTATATTTCTGATAATTAAGGAGTTGAGTACAAGCTCCTACTTATAGGAGTTGCATACTACATAGTTGTAGAGTCCTAGACTACTTACAAGAGTCCTAGTTATGCCAATATTGAAGACTTAGATTTGTAGTAGATGTTTGCTACTACTACAATACTAGTATAATTATAGATACAAAGCATAGGATAACTCTAACAGAATCAGCTACCCTAACAAAATCGTACACTCTCCTTATCCTCTATTTGATCAGTAACTTCAATAATCCCAAAGGGGAAATGATCAATGCCAAATACGCTTCATAGAAAAGTTACTGATCAATTCTTCTGCAAGGGTAACGAATCAATGATCAAGAAAACTGTGGAAAATAATTTTGAAGAAGTAGTAAAGGCTGATAGTGGGGAAAACATACGGATAAAAATCAAGTGGGGTGCGACTACTAATTTAGTAGTTGGCGGAAAACCCCCAATTGATGTCAGCAATCAAGAATTAAGATTTCTAAAAAAAATTAGAAAAACGAGATGATGAAGTAAATAGAGTAAACACGGCGGATGATCATAGTAGAAATAGAGTGTTCAAAATCAATTATATGGATAGGTCTGCACTATTACCCATCAAGAAAAGATTGCAAAAAGTAACCTACAATACGCTTGGTTTCAACAGTCAAGAATTCTTTGAAAATAGAGTAAAGACGTCTGTTGATAGAGAAAGAAGAGAGTCCAAAATCAATTATATGGCTAATTTTGCATCATTTCCCATCAAGAAAAAACCACG
The DNA here is from genome assembly GCA_030864225.1 of Capsicum baccatum var. pendulum. NCBI lineage: Eukaryota > Viridiplantae > Streptophyta > Magnoliopsida > Solanales > Solanaceae > Capsicum > Capsicum baccatum. The sequence continues at coordinate 198,931,084 of CM061561.1, forward strand.
AGAAGTTGCCTACAATGCACTTTCTTTCAACAATCAGGAATTGGTTAAAAAACCAACGGCTAAAAGGAAAAAGAAGAGAAACATTACTATTAGAGCTGTTGAAGCCCTCCCTACTGTAATCATCAACAAAGAATTGCGTACTAATTTCAAGGATAAGATTACAAACATTGGGATTCGCTTGAATCTATTAAATTGGTCATTGAGAAAAAACTATTTAATACAGATGTTAGATCAGTAGAGGGAAGGCTTTCAATCCCATAGACTCAAATTATTAATAAGTTTCTCAAACCCGAAGAAGAACTTTTGAATATGCGCAATAGGACTAGAGTGGGTGGGATGAATGTGACTTTGATTAAGCCTTCATGTGTTGAGGGTGTAATCAATCTGAAAAAATAGACCATGAACAAACCTCAGGGGAAGACAAGTGCAAGTTATGTGTTGACTATATACTGGAATGAAGTGGTAGAGGACAATGGGTTGAAAATTGGTATGAAGGTGCAATTATGGGCATTCAGAAAGGATGAAAAGTTGTGTTTTGCGCTGGTTAAAGTTTAAGATTCAATTTAAGTTACTCATCTTTCTCGGCATAGACTATAAATTAGTAGAATCTTGTAGACTAATTTAGTCTTTTACTTTATGACATTGTTTACATGGTTTATTAATTTGAAGAATTTGTTATATAATAGTAGTTGGTAGTATAATAGTAACATGTTTCTATCTGAACTGCAGGAAAAGTGTGTTGCTTGCTTGTAACATTAATATAACTAGAACCGTTAGAATGGGCTTGGCCTGTAAGGGCAGCCTGCTACAGGTAGGGTTGGGTTACTATTACATTTAGGATGCAATTTGGTTTCTTATTGAATTACAATCTTTGTTAAGCCCCTTTGCATTTTGTCTGGTCTATTTCTAGTAATTTTAACTTTAAAGATAGTGTTCTTAAGTCTGAGTAGATAAGTAAAAGAATCCAAGTCTAATAAATGCTAAAACTTATTTCTTTCATTTTTGTTTGACTGATGTTGTCATGAACTGTCACATAGATATCATGTTAATTATGTCTTAGTCGTAATGGTGTACTACTTGCATAAATTGGTCTCTGATATCCCACTAGCAATATGATCATAATTTCACATGTCAATCTTGTTTCAGGTGTCAACCATATAGCCCACCCACTAAATCCATGTTGATCTCCACACGTAGTCAACATGTCTATAGGAACTTGCTTGGCCTAAAATTAGCATAAAGGATTTCTACCAGTAGCTTGATGATCTTGATCCCATTGTAAGTTTATGCTATTGAATTCTGATCCCAATCTAAACAATCAAATAGAATAGTCTAACCTTATTAATTGAAGTATAAATGTGAATAGTGGTCCTATCATATTCCAAACATAATTTGCATCTTGTTTCATTTGGTCTTGGAAATCTTGCCTATAGGACTAATTTTTGTATTCATTTTCAATTGTAGTAGTCTATGATAGTAAACTTTAAATCTCTACTAGAAGTTGTTTTGAATGTCTTCACGACATGTCTAAAATGTGGAAAGAAGCATATTAAGATTTCTTCATAGTTTGTAAGGTGTATTTCAGTCATTTGGCATATAATACTCCCTCCGTCCCAAATTACTCGTTTCAAAATTCCTAATTTAATTTCTCATTTTACTTGTCTTTTTTCATTAATCAAGAAGAGAAAAAAAATGGATAATACCCATGAAAATATCTGAACTTTGATCGAATTTTTAGTTGAGTATACTGAACTTTGCGGGGGTCCTATTACCCCCCTAGATATTTTTTTTTATATTTTAGTGACATATATTTTCCCACTTGGACCATTGCGTGTAAGTCACGTGCATTGACCGCGTGAAAGTGTTAAAAACCATTATAAACCTTTTTTTTTTAATCAAATAGCCCCTCAATTTTCATTATAAACCTTTATTTTATTTTATTTTCATTAAAATACTCACATAATCATATATATACACACACTCTTCCATACACACACACTGCCATACACACACTGCCATCGGAAACACTGATCATACACACACCCTGCCATCGAAAAACGAACACACACACTCACATACCGAAGAACACTACGCACACAGTAATACACTATCGGACAAAATCTAAAGTGGAGAGAATCGAGAGAGGGAGAGAGAATCACGAGAGACAGTGAGAAATTGAGAGAAAACAAGAGAGAAAAATAGGCCGGTACTCAATTTTCCCATCTCATTTTCAATCGAATTCCTTTGACCAATTTGATTTACGATCACCCGAGCACCATCTCCGACCAAATTAATCGAAGTAGTAATCAAAAAATCATAATTGGATGAATTATGATCATCTTCTGAAGGGGCTTTTGATTTACCATCATTTTCGATTAAAACTTGTTGGAAATTTTGAATCAAAACCGGCAAATTATCAATTTTCTTTGAATTCGCCAAATTAGAATTTTGAAATTGGAATCAGTGGGAGTTCCAATAATTGAGGATTTTTCCATATAATTATTTCCTGCATCCTCAGATATTAATTTGTGTTGAGAATTTGCGATTTCATCAGAACCTTGCAAGTCGCCGGAATTTTGAGCTTTTCTAGCAATAAATTCCAAACTTTGCTTTCTGTAAAAAAATGCAAGGACGGAATGTATTAAAAACATGGGTTTACAAATCATGTTTACAAACCCAAATATGAATGTATTAAAAACATGGGTTTACAAACCATCATGAATAGAGAAGAATGGAGAATTTTAAAATTCTAATAGAGATACTATTGTTGTGGACCAAAATGAACAAGAATTAATTTTAAATGGAGAAGAAAATAAACAAAAAATACACGTGTCAATGAGAGATTGGCGCGTGTATTATATTTTCTACTCCAAAACTGGAAATAGCATTTGCGGGGGGGGGGGGGGGGGGGGGGGGATTAATTCTACTTTAAAAAAAGTCTAGGGGGTAATATGACCCCCGCAAAATTCAGTATGCTCAACTGTAAATCTGGTCAAAGTTCAGGTATTTTCGTGAGTATTATCCCAAAAAAAATTTTATGTTTTACCTTTTGCATTAATTATTTTTTCTTCAAATTAAAATGTAAACATCATTTAATAGAGGTACTATGGTAAACTATACATGTTATTAATTATCTTTCTTAATCAATGAGCCATCTCAATTTGGGACGGAAGGAGTAACTTGTAAACCCCCATAATAATAGTGCATGGGTACTGCTACTCACACCGTTTTAATTTATTTATCTTAGTTAATTTTATTTTAGTTTGTTTTGAAAAGAATGTCCCTTTCCTTCATTCTTTTACTTTGTAACATAATTTACATGATTCATCAATTTGAAGGAATTCTTTTTTTTGGGTTACCCATCCGGTGTTCGGTATCCACATTGGAGTCCGATTAATTCTGATTTGCACCGCGTAGGGCTCCATTTGGTGAAAGCGCTCCCTACCAAGAATTTTTCCATATCCAGGGCTCGAACCCGAGACATCTTATTAAGGGAGGAGAAACCCCATTCACTGCACCACATCCTTTGATGGTAATTTGAAGAAATTCTTACTATATTGTTGGTGGATTAAAACGAAATGTTGTTATCATCGTCCTCGTCTTACTAGTAGTTGGCACTATAATATTAGCATGTTTCCTTTTCGTTTGGTAGAGTGTATAAGAATAATACAAAATATGACGTATTAGTAATGCGTGTATTAGTTATGATTGCATTAGTTATGCTTGTATTTTTTTTATGCACTGTTTGGTTTGATGTATTAAAAATAACATGAAGTACATAATTTCTAAAAAAAAAAAAAAATATTTAGACGATACCCTCCATGTATGTGTTGGAAAGGATGCGGAAATTTTTTTGAGGAATAATAATGTCTTTAATCATGTTAGTGCATGCATTGGATCCATTGCATTGCTAATACCATGAATTTTGATGTATTAGTAATACACACCTCAATACACAATAGAGTGCATTAGTTATACGTAGGATAAAATAATATATCAAATAAGGTATTAGTAATACTCATTAAACCAATACATGCATGAACTTTCTAATACACTCTACCAAACGACTCCTTGGTGTGCTGGAAATTACACATCAAGAGGAATAATTTAGCCAAAACACGAATTGTTCTGATTGCTTGTAACGTTTATATAACTATAGCTAACTATAGCCGTTAAAATGGAAATTAAACTGATATTGTACCAAATTAAATAATGAGAATTGTACAAAATTAAATAATGAGAAATCTTGTTCAAATATTTTTATTTTTTGTTTCATATTTTAAATATATAATTAAAAAGTTTTATTAGGTACCTAAATAATTTATAAGAAAATAAATAAAATATTTTTATTCTTTTGTTTCATTGATTTGTGTTGCATATGTACAAATGCTTTTTAATTTTTTTTCTACTTGTGTACTGAACACAAGAAAATAAGTAAGAAACAACTTGTTATCCTACCGAACACACCCTTAAGCCTTATTTATTCACAGTTAATGGAGGTTCGAATCTGAACGATTCAGACTTCAAACCATTAAGTGCATCTATTCTTTATTAAAATTTTAGCTCTTAATAGGTCTTGAATAAGTCTAAATCATTCAGATCTGGCCAAATTTTAATATCATTAGGAGGTATTTATGTGTTGGATAATATTTACCACCACTCTATCCATAATCACCAGTCACCACCACTAGTTACCTTTGCCACCACCGCCAATGTCAACCCTCACCCACTGCCACCACCCACCACCTCCGCCATTACAATCACCATTCGCCAATGCTAACGCTAATGTCACTACCACCATCAGTCACTACCGGCCAATCCCTACTACCGATCAACTTATCTATCACAAGTAGCACCATCGTTAACTACCACTAACATATCGTCAACCTCCACACATTCTTCGGCCACTACCACCACTATTGTCACCAATGTCGCCACCTCTAGTACCACTTCAACCACTACCATTACTATAATTTATCCCTATTAACAACCATCTCCACCATTACGGCTAACAATGTCTTCAGCTTCCACCAACACATCGTCAACTATCATGCATTTATTTTCATTCATCACAATCAACACTCCCAACTACTGACATCAACCAACTTCAGATCATCACCACCAGCACCACTACCAATCACCACCATCATAACAGTTACTACAATACCAACCATCGCTGCCATCACAACTATTACCACTAACATTACTAGTCACTAACATCAATCATTACCATCACCACCAACGTTACAGACCATCTCCACTATCACTAACACACATAAGTATTATTTTTTGTCCAAACACATTGATGGACATCTATATTTGTCACGAACTTTTACTTTGACTCTTAAACTAGATGTTGTTCATTTTGACACCTCAACTAGGATTCAAGTGTGTCATTTTGACATTTTTTTCACTATCAACAAAAATATATAATGTGTGTGTATTACATGTGCCGCTGACGTGTAAAGTGACGAATAATACGATGACATTGGTTATTTTTCTCCAAAATAATTTTTAAATAATTAATTATTATTTTTTTTAAAATTATTCAATAAATGGTCGGATCCCACCCCTACCATGTCATCTTCCCCAATACCCTACCCCAAATTATTTTTCGCTGTAATTGCTCCTCTCCCCCCCCCCCCCCCCCCCCCCCCCCCCCCCCCCGCGCAATCATCTTTTTCTTCTCTATGCAACACCACTGCCAAATTATTTCTCCAACCTTCCCCTCTAAACTCAATCATCGTCCAAATTCAAATCAATTCAGTGTTAAATATTGAATGATGGTTTCTAGTTATTCCAATAGATGAGAATTGAAGTTTGAAAATTCAAAATCCGAAAAAAAGATTAGAGCTTTTTATTGAAGTTTTTGGTGAATAAGACACAACAGAAGTACAATGTTGAAGAAAATGAAGAATAAAAAATGGAAGCTGAAGAATTTTTCATGTTGAATTAATTTAGTAATTTCTATGGTGGCGATAATTATAGTATTAAAACGAGTATTCACTCTGACTGGAGGAAAAAATGGTGAAAAATTACAGGCATTAAGAAGAGTATTTACTCTAACTTGAAGGATAAAAATGGTGGAAAGTCATGGGACAAAGAGAGGAAAGAGGAAAAACAAAGATGAAAAAAATATGAAAATACCCCTTAAACGCGTTCAGAATGCGTATCGCACACATGCAATGATGACTCAGCAAAATGTGCCAAAATGACACACTTGAATCCTAGTTGAGGAGTCAAAAATGAACAACGTTTAGTTTAGGCGCCAAAGTGAAAGATCGTACCAAATTTAGGTACATGTCCATGTGTTTGACCTTTTTTTTCAATTATATAATAATTTTATTATATTAAATTAATTAATTTTCTAATATATAATTATTTTTAATTTGTATTGTATTTTTTATATTAGATATCGACAGTCCGTGCTAGCTGGGGTCCAAAAAATATTATCTTTGTATCTCAATTTATGTGACACAAATAAAATTTAAATAATCATTCATTAAAATAATTTAAATTTTTAATTATTGTGATTTATAATACTTTTTATTCTATTTCAATTTAAGTGACTAATATAATTTTGAGAGTTAGCCAAATATTTTATATCTGTTAAATTTAATTGTTGATCATGTGATTTCTACTACTTTTTATATTTTTTAATAAGATATGAATACTCTCTCTGTCCCAGTTTATATGACACAAATAAATTTCGACAATCACTCATATTTTTTTTATATTTTATTAAGTTCTTAATTTTTTGATTTACAATACTTTATATCTTATTTTCAAATAATATATGTTACTTTATGTATTCCTCTGTCCCATTTTAATTTATGTGGCACTAGTATAATTTTTATAGTCAACCAAATCTTTTATGTTGACATATCATTTTGTGTCCATTTTATCTTTTTTTTTTATGAAATATTATTAATTTTGTAATGATTAAATAACCATAATAATTAATTGGGAGTGATATAGTAAAATCACAATTGAAACAACGAAGCAGATGTATCTTATATGGCTTATAATAATTAATTAGAAGTGATAGAACAAAATTATAATAAAAAATACTTGTGAAAATATTCAAATAGACCTCATATAAGATGTCAAGTTAATTTAAAATATCAAGAGTTAATTTATCACTTTATGTCTAGTTTATTTTCTTATTAAATATTATTAATTTTTTAATAATTAGATGATTTATAATAATAATTAATTAGAGGTGATATAATAAAATTATGATTGAAGCAGCTAAAGCAGACATGTGAGAAATATCTATTTACTTATTTTTATTAAATATTATTAATTTTGTAAGATTTACAACACTTTTAATCTAATTTTCAAACAATATTCGTTACTTTATGTCTTCCTTTGTCGCATCCCAATTTATGTGACACTAATATACTTTTGATAGTCAATCAAATTTTTTATATTGACATATCATTTTGTGTCTATTTTACCTTTTTTATGAAATATTATTAATTTTTTAATATTTAGATGACCACACTTATTAATTAGTGTAATATAATAAAATAACTATTGAAGCAGCGAAATAGACATGTCTTAAATGACTTCTAATAACTAACTAGAAGTGATATAACAAGATTATCATAAAAAATACTTGTGAAAAAAATTTAAATGAGTCTCATATTGTCACGACCCAAGAATGAGGGTTATGATGACACTTGTCGCGGCGTACCTTGACAAGTAAGCATATTACCCAAACTGATACAAAAAGAGAAAAAGACAGAAATATCCAAAGTAAGGCTTCTAGAACGAAGCCGAATCTTACAAGTAATCATAACATTGCGGAAGGAATTTATTTAAAATACCAATCATGCCCAAACCAGGTGTCAATAGTGTAAGAATTATTAATACAATTCAGGAGTCAAATACATCAGAAAAATAACCACAAAGGAATAATATCTGTCTCCTAATACTAATAAAGACATAATTGCTATAGAAAGATAGAGGTGAACTTCGGACGCATGAATGTCCAACCGCTACCTTGAAGCTCCAACAATCTCCTGAGTCAAGAAAGCTGAGGTGCACTCAAGCTAGGACCTGCATCGAAAGCACACAGTGGGCATGAGTATAGTCCACTTGTACTCAATAGGTATCATAGGCCAACCAAGCAAAGAAGTAAATAAAGCATACACTAAGGGCACGTCACCTACAATCAGAAAATGTCCCACAACGGTAGTCCATATCGCTTGCACTAACAATTATCACATATATTGCAACATCACACCAAAATAGAGCACAAATATGCATTGTATCATATATAAGTAAAACAAGGGGAAACATGCATATACAAGATCATCAAATACAAGTAAAAGAAGATAAGACAATTACATAGATGACAAGTTAATATGGAAATACAACATAATATAAACATAATAATGTAAGTGCAATGTATATGATGATGATGATACACGAGGTAGTCACACAACCTCTGGGATCATCGCACAATCCCCGTATACACCCACAGAGGCAAGCCTCCCAATGCAGGATCCATGAGGGGTTCATCAAACAGTATACAATCCAAATATCTCATATATCCTCTCTGGTACATCCCTTCGGGAGGGTTTAATAAGGTGTTACAATATCTCCTACCAACACTTCCTTCGGGGAAGGTTTTATAAAAAGTGTTGCCAGTGTTTCTCAAATGTTGCCACAGTGGCACTAATATTTCATGAATGAGTATGATATGAGGATGCAATGCTCTCAACCAATAACAATGAGTCTTTTCACAACCAGCCACATGATATATTTTCACAACCAACCCAATTATACATTTCCACAACCATGTGAGCCAACATCCACTCATTATTTTCGTTTCATTCATGAATTTCCAAATGTCTCATATACCAAAAAGTATAAATATATCACAATACACCAACGGTACCGCATTAGGCATTTAAACATCACAACACAATTATTCACATGTATTTAGGGATATCAACATCACATAGAACTTCACACAGTCACACATATAAAAAATATCTCAATTTCGACAATTACATTACATATAAGCCCCCACACGGGCATAACACATGGATAGATATTTTTCATGATTAGTTCCCACCCTTAACATGCATTTTGTATCATTATTTACTACCCAACCCAGTCTAAAAGAGTTAAGCCATAACCTACCTCAAAAGCCAAAACTGATCCGCTACACTTCGAACCCACGACCTTACTTTCTACGAACAATCTCAAACTATTCTAAAAACATCAAATATGAATCTATGCATCAAAATAAAACCAACGACATTCATATTGACTACTTTTGATTTAGGGTCAAAACGGATCCCCTAAATGAATTCTCCAAAAAAAAGGGCAAAATCACAACATTACTTCAAAAACACACTTTTCATATTTTGAGAAACCTACAACTGGAAATCCAAGTCAAATTGAGTAAAAAACGAGGTTCAGATCGAAGAAAGATTATTTTTAAGCTTTACCGGATAATTTTTTTAAAATCTGGGTTAAATTCAAGCATCAAAGTTATTTTGATGGTTAAATTAAAGAAAAACTAGTAATTATAAGATTAAAATATTATTCAAGTGCAAAGAAGTGAAATATGTGTTTAAAATCAAGCCCTGAGATTTTTGGGGTTTTGAGAAATTAATCAAGAAATTATTAAGAAAAATGGTGAATTCTTACATTATATCCGTAATAGAATCAAGAAATAGATATTAATCTAGCTATCCAAGCTCCCACAAGCTTCACTTTTAAGCTCCCACACTATTTTAGGATTTAACTCTCAGAGGAAAGATGAAAAATGAACAAAATGGGCCCAAAAACTGTTATTAATAGTGCAGATTTTCTGTACCAGCTATAGATAAAAAGTTGCTTTTTTATTTTAAGTCAAATTCGGACTTTGACGAGGTGCCCAAGATTCGTTCGGAGTTTGGTATATGCAAACGAATTATGTAACCACACTAAATTCGACATTCCGAACCCATTGGCAAAGTCGAATTTTTGAAAAAAATATCATTTTCACAATGTTGACCCCCGAAATCCAAAATCATAATTTTCCAAATTGAGAGTTGAAATGAGATGTAAAAGCCGTAAAATCACACCAAACATGTTACCACCCTAAATCCAACGTTCCAAATCTGCTGGTGATGTCAGCTTTTCCATCCAAGGTCGTTTCGACTAAATTTTGGTCCCACACCTATATTTCTAATTTTTTAACTTTTCGACTAATTAGTCAAAATGAGCTCGGGTGTACCATGACCAGAACCAAAGTTCTGCCCAACCTAAAATCGATATTCCGAAGCTGCTGGCGAAGTCCGTTCAGTCATCCATTACACGGATCAAATGATATCCAGATAATCCCATAATAAGGCTTTTAGAGCCATAAAAAATCACAATATCGAATAAATGGTACCAAATGCATCGGGAATCTTGCCAATCAACCCCACAGCCCAGAAATACCATAATGCAACTATAGGGAGGGGTAAAATAGTCAAATCACACAACATCACAAATTTCACATATTTCATCAAAAGTTTCAGGTCGTTACATCATCCACCGCTAAAAATCTAGTTCGTCCTCGAACTAAGGTAAAGAAATACCTGAATTAATGAAGAGCTTGGGGTAGAAACTATGCATATTAGAATCAACCTCCCAAGTTGTCTCATCTATAAGTCAATATCGCCACTGAACCTTAACCACAAGGATAACCCTAGAACGCAACCGCCTAACATCCCTAGACAAAATGGAGACCGACTCTTCAATAAAGTACCTCTCATCTAGCTAAACTGACTCCCGATGAATGACATGCGATTCATCAGGAGTATAGCGGCAAAATATCAAAACATGACAAACTGAATGAACAACTGATAGATCAAGGGGCAAAACCAACTCATAAGCCACATCACCAACAGTCTGAAGAATCTCAAATGGACCAATATACCTCGGGCTAAGCTTGACCCTCTTCCCAAAACTCATCACACCTTTCATGGGTGAAACTCTAAGAAAGACATGATCACCAACACTAAATCTTAAGGCATTAAGTCTACGATCAACATAACACTTCTGCCTATCTGAGCCGCTCTAAGTCTTTTCTAAATTAACTGGACTCTATCCAAAGACTCATGAAGCAAGTCTGTACATTGAGGTCTCACATCTAAAACATCAAAACAATCCACTAGAGAGTGACAACGTCTACCATACAATGCCTCAAAAGGAGCCATATTAATACTAGAATAGTAGCTATTATTATATACAAACTCTTCTAAAGCCAAATGTTGCTCCTACTGGCCACCAATATCCATCATGCATACGCCAAGCATATCCTCTAAAATCTAAATAGTCGGTTCTGACCGATCATCAGTCTGAGGGTAAAACATTGTGCTAAGATTAATCCGAGTACCCAAATTATCCTGAAAAGTCTTCCAAAAGTGAGATGTGAACGTAGAACCTCAATCTAAAATAATGGACACTGGCACACAATGCAAACACAAAATCTCACGAATGTAGATACATGCCAACCTCTCAGCACTGAATGAGACCTGAACGAAAATAAAATTAGCTAACTTGGTCAATCGATCCACGATGACCCAAATACTGTAAGAACCATGAGATGTACGAGGCAAACCAGTCATAAAGTTTATAGTGATCCATTCCACTTTTACTTGGGAATGGCTAACCTCTAAAGCAACCCACCAAACCTCATATGCTCGGCCCTCACTTGTTAACAACATGGGAAAAGAGCCATAAAATCCGCTACATCTCACTCCATACCACCCCATCAGTATTGTTGTCTCAAATCATGATACATCTTAGTCATACCTAGATGGATGAAATATCTGGAACAATGGGCCTCCTCCAAGATCAACCTAATCCAATCACCCACTCTCAACATACAAACTCGGCCTTCAATCCGCAAAACTCTATCTGAATCAAGTAAGGCTTTCTTAGCTTCCCCACTCAACACCTTATCTTGAATCAACCTCAATCCAATATCATCAAATTAATGAGATCGAATTTGCCCCATCAAAGAAGATTAGAATCCACAAATGCCAAAACACGCCAAGTGCCGAAATATCAATCCTAACTATCTGGTTATCTAAAGACTAAACCATTAAGGCTAAAGACCTCTCGTGGCTCAAAAGATGCTCCAAGATACCCATGCTAGTCAACTTTTAGCTCAAGGCATCTACAACCATATTACCCTTGCTCGGATGATAGAGAATGGTCAAGTCATAATCCTTAAGCAACTCAAGCCAACGACGCTGCTTCATATTAAGATCTCACTGGGTAAAGAAATACTGAAGGCTACTATGATCTAAGAAACTCTCACAAAGGACTCCATACAAGTAATGCCTTCACAACTTCAAGGTAAACATTAATGCATACAACTTCAAATTATGAGTAGGATAATTCCTCTCATGAGTCTTCAACTAATGAGATGCATAAGCAATCACCTTGTTCTCCTGCATCAACAAAACACCTAGCCCAATACTTGAGGCATCACAAAAGACGATAAAACCCACGCCCTCCCTTGGTAAAGTCAAGATAGGAGCTGAAGCCAACAAATCTTTGACCTTTTGAAAGCTCGCCTCACAAGCATCAAACCACTGAAAGAAAATCTTCTTCTCAGTCAACTTGGTCAATGTAGCTGCAATGGATGAAAAACCCTCAACAAAACACTGATAATAACCTTCTAAGCCAACAAAACTCCAGATCTCGATGGGCAAAGTAGGTCTATCTCAATCACAAACCACTACAACCTTGACTGGATTAACCAAAATACCTTCCTTAATCACCACCTGACCCAACAAGGAAACAGACTCCAACCAAAACTCACACTTAGAGAACTTAGCATACAATTTCACATCCCTCAATCTCTGAAGCACAATCCACAAATTCTCCTTATGCTCAACTTCACTCTTGGAATAAACCAAGATATCATCTATAAAGATAATAAGAAAAGAGTCAAGATACGATCAAAACACCCGATTCATCAACTCCATGAATGCGATGGGGGCATCGGTCAAGCCGAAAGACATGAACAAGAACTCATAATGACCTTATTGAGTCTGAAAAGTTGTCTTTAGAATATCCAAAGCTTTAATCCTCAATTGGTGATAAACGAACCTCAAATAAATCGTTAAAAACATTGCTACTCCCTAAAACTGATCAAATAAATCATCAATGTGAGGGAGAGAAAACTTATTCTTAATTATCACCTTATACAACTGCCAATAATCAATACACATCTGCATAAACCTATCCTTTTTCTTTACAAACAAGACAGGCGCACCCAAGGTGAAATACTAGGTTAGATAAATCCCTTATATAACAAACCTTGCAACTGATCCTTCAGTTCCTTCAATTTTGTTATGGTCATCCTATAAGGAGGAATATAAATGGGCGTGCTACCTGCTCAACATCACTAAAAAATCAATATCTCGATCCGGAGGCATATCAGGCAAGTCATTAGGGGACACATTCATACACTCACAGACAACACAGATAGAATTCAAGGAAGAAGGTAAACCAACACTAGTGTTACGAATATGAGCCAAATAAGATAAAGATCCCCTCTCAACCAATTTATGAGCCTAAACATAAGATACAATCCTCTTAGGAGTCCAATGAAGTGCATGCTTCCAAGCTATCCTTGGCACATACGATAAAGCTAAACTCACGATCTTGGCATAACAATCTAGGAAAGCATGATAAAGAACCAACCAGTCCATACCCAAAATAACATCGAAATTAATCATATCTAACACAAGCAAGTTTACCAAAGTCTCAAGCCTGGAAAAATCCATAACACAAGATCGGTACACCCAATCCACCATTAAAGAATCACCTATCATGGTAGATACATGAATAGGCATGGCAAGAAGATCACTAACAAAATCAAAACCCAAAGCAAAATACACAGATACACAGGATAAAGTCAATTCGGGATCAAATAATACAGATGCAAGTCTAAAAAAATAAGATAATACTTATGATCACAATATTTAAAGCCTCTTCCTTTGGTCTAGTTTGTATAGTATAACACTGACCACGACCATCAGCTACCTGGGTAGCTTCACGGCTACCAACTGCTTGAGCGGCCTCACAGCCACCCCCATGAGCTCTCCTACCTCTACCCTTCAAACCTCTGGTAGCACCTCTACCCCTCACAGAAAAATAAGAGTAACTTGAATCACCTAATGACAATAGTCCCTGGCCATATGGCTAATCTCATCACACATATAGCAACTTCTACGACCAATCTCAATATAAGAAGGTACAACTGGGCCCAAATAGCCACTCTAAACTGTTGAACTAGAAGATCCACCAACTTAACTCTGTAAAGTTGCCTACACTGGCCTACCCTGGTACCTTTACCATAAGAAACCTGACCTTTAAACTCACATAAATGGCACACTTTATTGGTGCCTCCCTATGATACCCGAAGAATTCCCTCTGTCAGCTTCGCATAATCCACAATACTTTGAAACACACTTCAAATATAATTATTTGAGTTGTATCCAACTAAAGGAAGACATCCAAATTCTTCACAAACTTTCGTATCTGCTCAGACTTGGTGAAAATACTATCATAGGAATATTTGGCTAGGGAATGAAAGCGTGCCTCATACTTAACAATTGTCATGGATCCCTACTCCAAATGATCAAACTTATCTCGAAAATGGTCTCTCAAACTAAAAGGCACAAATCTCTCTAGGAAAGCATTGGTGAACTGATCCTAAGTCATCTCAGGAGAATCATGGGGTCTAAAACTGAAAAAAAACCTCCACCAATCTCTCACTGCATCTATCAATAGATAATATGTAGTATAAGACACATTATCCGTGCAGAAATAGTAAAACACAACTAAAAAACAAGGTATGAAAGAACTTTGTACGATAAAGAATAAAATGAGAAAAGTTTTCTAAAGACATCTTATAAATCTCAAAGATATATATATATATATATAGATAGATAGATAGATAGATAGATAGATAGATAGATAGATAGATAGATAGATAGATATGTATCAATCCATGAGACTCCATTAGATATTCTATTCTTACACTACTGAGACCAATGAAACCTGACTGCTCTGATACCAATTTGTCATGACCAAAAAATGAGGGTTATGATGACACCTGTTGCAGCATATCTTGACAAGTAAGCCTATCACCCAAACTGATGCAAAAAAAGAAAAAGGCAAAAATATCTCGAGGTAAGGCTTCTAGAACTAAGCCAAACCATACTAGTAATCATAACAATGTGGAAAGAACTTATCCAAAATACCAATAATGCTCAAAACAAGGTGTTAATAGTGTAAGAACTACTAATACAATTCAAGAGTCAAATACATCAGAAAAATAACCAAAAAAGAATAATATATGTCTCTGAATACTAATAAAGATATAACTACTATAGAAAGATAGAGGTGAATTCCGGATGCATAAATGTCCAACCGCTACCTTGAAGCTCTAACAATAGCTCGAGTCAAGCAAGCTGAGGCGCACTTGAGCTAGGACCTGCACCAAAAGGGTGCAGTAGGCATAAGTACGATGCACTTATACTCATTAGATATCATAGGACGGCAAATCAAAATAGTAAATAAAGCATACAAAATATACACTAAGGAGATGTCACCCGCAATAAGAAAATATCCCACAACGGTAGCCCATACTTCTTACACTAATAGTTCTAATATATCACATATATTTCAACATCGCACCAAGATAGAGCACAAATATGTATTTTATCACATATAAGTATAACAAGGAGAAACATGCATATACAAGATCATCAAATACAAGTAAAAGAATATCCGAAAATTACATAGATGGCAAGTCAATATGACAATAAAACACAATATAAACATAATAACGTAAGTGAACTTTATATGATGATGATGATGATGCATGAGGTCAACGCATAACCTCCAAGATCATTGTATAGTCCCCGTATATATCCACGGAGGCAATCCTCCCAACGTAGGATCCATGAAGGGATCGTCAACCCGTATATAATCTACATATCTTATATCTCCTCGCTGGTACATCCCCCCGGGAAGGGTTTTATAAGGTATTATGATATCTCTTCTTCGACACTTCTCTCGGGAGGGTTTTATAAAAAGTGTTGCCAGTGTTTCTTATATGTTGCCATAATGGTACCAATATTTCATGAATGAGTATGATATGAGGATGTAATACTTACAACCAATCACAATGAGTATTTCCACAACCAACCAAGTGATATATTTCCATATCACAACATAATTATTCATATGTATTCAGGGCTATCAACATCATATAGGACTCTACACAGTCATACATATCACATATATCTCAATTTCGATAATTACATCACATATTGACCCCCATCGGGCACAATACATAGATAATTATTTTCATGATTAGTTTCTACCATTAACATATATTTTGTATCATTATTTACTACTCAACTCAGTTTGAAAGACTTAATCCATAACCTACCTCAAAGGTCAAAATCGGTCTGCTACACTTCAAACTCATAACCTTACTTTTCCTGAATGATCCCAAACTCCTTTAAAAACATCAAATATGAAATCTATGCATCAAAACAAAACCAAGGACATCCATATTACTACTTTTAGATTAGGGTCAAAATGAATCCCCAGAATGGATTTTTCGAAAAAAGAAGGGCAAAATCATACCATTACTTCAAAAATAAATTTTTCATATTTTTAGGAATCTACAACCAAGTCACATCGAGTTAAAAACGTGGTTCAAATTGAAAAAAAAAAACTATTTTTAAGATTTACTAGTTAAAATCTTTAAAATTCGGATTAAAATCAAGCGTCAGAGTTGTTTTGAAGGTTAAATTTATGAAAAACTAGTAATTATAAGATTAAAATATTATTCAAGTGAAAAGAAGTGAAATTTAAGTTTAAATCAAACCCTAAGATTTTTGGAGTTTTGAGAAATTAATCAAGAAATTACCATGAAAATGGTGAATTCTTACCTTAAATCCGTAATAGAATGAAGAAATAGATGTTCATCTAGCTATCCAAGCTTCCACAAGCTTCACTTTTGAGCTCCCACACTATTTTAGGCTTTAACTCTCAGAAGCAAAATAGAAAATGAGCAAAATAGGCCCAAAAACGGCTATTAATAGTGCAGATTTTTTGCACCAGCTATACATAAAAAACTGTCTTTTTATTTCAAGTCTAATCCGAACTTTGATGGAGTACCCGAAATTCGTTTGAAGTCTGATATATGCAAACAAACTATGTAACCACACTAAATTTGAAATTCCTAGCGCGTTTAAGAAGTTGTATTTTTGAAAAAAAATATCATTTTCATATAGTTGACCCCTGAAATCCAAAATTACTATTTTCCAAACCAAGGGTCGAAATGAGATTTAAAAGTCATAAAATCACACTAAACATGTTACCACCCTAAAATCAACGTTTTAGAGCTGTTGGTGAAGTCTTATTTTCCATCCGAGTTCATTTCGATCAAATGTGGATTCCACACCCATATTTTTAATTTTTCAACTTTTTGATCAATAGGTCGAAATGAGCTCGGATGCGCCAGGATCTGAACCAAAGGTCTACCCAACCTAAAATCGATATTTCGGAGATGCTGGCGTAGTCCATTCATTTATCCTTCAAACGGATCAATAGATATCCACATAAGTCCAAAATAAGGCTCACAAAGCCATAAAAAACCACAATATCACATAAATAGTACCAAAATACATAATTATGTCAATCACCCTCACACCCCAGAAATACCATAATACAACTATGGAGGGGGAGGGTAAAATAGTCAAATCATACAAAATCACAAATTTCACAGCGTAGAAGGAGGAACAACACGACCAAGAAAGTATGCTGAGGTTTGTGCAATAACATCTTTCTAGGTGGAAAACTAATCTATGATAGCGGCGAAGATAAAATTAGTGAAAGTGTAAATTCTCTCTGAAAATTTTATAGCTTTCTTCATTACTTTATCCATCTTGAGTCGAATTTTAGAAAAATTTGTACTTGACTCCTTACCAATGTCCTGAATTTGGTCCATCTGGAAGTGAGATTCTAGAAGGAAATTCTTAAGAGCATCCAACATGATTTCAATATTAGTGATGCGATTGAGAAATATCAAGGAAACAAAGGAGGGACCAATATTATCAGGAGAAGGAGGCCCAAATTTAGGAGAAGGAGAAGCACTAACCGGACCATACAGAAGACTTGAAGGATCAAGAGATGCTTCAGTTATGAAATTTCTAATGAAGGTTGAAAGCTTTATTTTACGTTGAGTGGGAAGATAGTTAAAAAAGTGTAATACTAAGAAAGAGTATAGAGATATCCTACATGAGAAATGAGAGTAGTGGACACAAAATGGGAAATGACTCTAGCCTCAAAGGACAAATTTTTAGGACCTAGAGATGAGGGAAGAGTTTTAGTTGACTCTAAAGCAATGGAATTCTTTTCTTCCTCAAAAGAGATATCAAAATTAATGGGTAAGTAGAGAAGCCAGAACAAGAAATACCAAATATAGAATCAAAGATATCGTAGTCTTAGAAACTATACATACCATAAAACTCATGAGCACGAATTGAGCATAAGTTGGCATAAAAGAGGTGAATAAGGGGTTCATATGAAATTTTGGGTGCAGAGGAGAACATGTTTTTCCAACCCTAAACTTCAAACAACTACTTTTATGGGGTAACATAGAGATTTTAAAAGATATAAATCCACAATTCAACATGCACCATGGATCATTCCTTGAGAGAATAAAACAAGGATTCATTAGAGGGCCTCTAAAATCAATTTGATATTTAAAGAAATATAAAAATCAAACTTTAACATATTCTAAGAGGCCTTAGATTCATCAAAATTTGAGGGATGCTTGCACAAATGCTAATGAGAGGAGTCAGATAAATCTTGAGGAATATTTTGATTAGAGGGGTAAAAAAATAAGAGGAATAGAGAAGAGGATTTTCCTTTTCCTTTGAAATGAACACTTTTGCAGTTGCCCATGGAGAAAGAATTTCTAAGGTTTTTAGTATTAAGAGAACAGTTCTAAAGAAAGAGGTAAAGGTGAGTAAGAAAGAAAAGAGAAAGCAGGCAAATTAGGGTTGGAAGGAGAAGATGGAAGCATACATACAAAATAGGAAAAGGTGGTTATTTTGGTTTCAAAAAATATGTCAGCGTCAAAGGGGATATGGATAAGGCAAGTACAAAAAAATCATATCAATTAAAGGGAAGTAATAAATGCAAGTACATCAATCAAATCAAACAATTAATTAAGCCTAGTTTTATACTCAAGTTCAAACATCAAATAAGGAAGTAAATAGATTTAAAAAGATTTTGGAATAACTCTAAGAGATTTTTAGTGAAAATAAAATATTTCTTCCAATAAGAATTTTGTAAGAATATATGCCAAGTGAAATTCAATATGACAAAGGATAATTCAATATGGTCTTTTAAAACACGATCTCTAATAAAATGATGCCTAATATCAATATGTTTATCTCTAGAATAATGCACAGGATTTTTAGTCAAGAAAATAGTACTAGAATTATAGAAAATTTTCACAGGTTTAATAGATATATCATAGTTACTACGTTGGTGAGTCATCCAAAGATTTCGTGCATAGTGTAAAACAATCGAGATATATTCTAACTCAGTGGTTGATAAAAAAATTGAATTTTTTTCTTGTTGTTCCAAGAGATGAGAAAGTTTCCCATGAGTTTGTAAGTGTCACTAGTGCTATTTCTATCATATTTGTCACCTACATAATCTACATTTGAAAAATTATTTAGCTCAAAGTCATAAAATTTAGGATACCATAATCCATATCAAGCAGTCTCAATAAAATATCTTATAATGTGCTTGACTGCAGTCAAATAAGAGTCTTCAAGAGCTGACTGAAATCTTACACATTTACATACACTCAATGAAATATCTAGTTGACTAGCAGTGAGGTAAAGGACAGAGCCAATCATACCACAATATTTAGTTTTGTCAACAGTTTTACCATTCTCATCGGATGAAATAACGCATGTAGAGCTCATTGGAGTGCTAAAAGATTTAGCATTCCTTAGTCCAAACTTTTTAATGAGTTCCTTAGTGTACTTAGTTTGACAGATAAATGTTCAATTAGTTCATTGATGAATTTGAAGACCCAAAAAGACTATCAAGTCACCCATCATGCTCATCTCAAATTCACTTTGCATTAGCTCAGAGAATTCCTTGCACAACTGGGAATTAGTACTTCTCAAAATAATAACATCAACATAAATTTGAATTATGACATTTTCAAAATACTTCTGATGAAAAGAGTTGTGTTTATGTTTCCTCATATGAAATTATGATCAATGAAAAATTCCTCAGTTGATCATACCAAGCTCCAGGAGCTTGTTTTAAATTGTAAAGAGCTTTTGATAGTTTGAACACATGATAAGAAAATTTAGAACTTTCAAAACTTGGAGGTTGTCGTTTCAAAACTTTTTCATCAATAAACCCATTTAGAAAGGCACTTTTGACTTCCATTTAAAATATTTTAAAACCTTTGTGAGAAGCATAAACAAGTAATACTCGAATGGATTCTAACCTTGCCACTAGTGAAATTTTTTTTATCTTAATTAGTTGACTCCTTCTTGCTGTGAGTATCCTTCAGCAGCTAGATGGGCCTTATTTCGAACCATCTTACTTGATTCATCCATTTTGTGTCTAAATATCCATTTAGTTCTAATGATTGAGGTATTCTCGAGTTTGGAAACTAGAGTCCAAACATTGTTTGTATCAAATTGCTAAAGTTCTTCAATAGACTTAGCCAAACTTTCATCTTTTAGAGCTTCATTGACTTTCTTTGGTTCAAGTTGAGATATTAATGCAACATTTGCACTTCTTTGTTGGAGGCTTTTGTCTCCATTCCTTCTTTTAGATCACCAATAAAGAATTTCTTTGGATACTCAGTTAAACTTATCCATTCATTTGGAATGGTTTCTACTACAAATCGATCATTTGTGACCTTAATTATCTAATCAGTCTCTATGAAAGTTGACTTTGGAGAGGAGTCGACTTTAATAGAGGTGATTTTACAATATTTTCCTATTCATTTTTGTCATATATAGTACTAGAATTCTCAATAATATGGTTAGTATCATCAAATTAAAATGCACAGATTCTTTGATGGATAGAGTGCATTTATTAAAAACTCTAGAATATCTACTAGAATTAGAATAGCCCATAAATATAACTCCACTTTTGGGATCAAAATAACCAATATTTTCCCTACAATTGTTATGAACAAAGCATTTGCACTCAAAAGAGTGAAAGTACCCAATATTGGATTTCTTGTTATTCCACAATTTATGTGGGGTTTTCTTCATGATTGGTCTGATGAGACACTGGTTCAAGATATGACAAGCATTGCATACAGATTCTACCTAAAATTTATGAGGCAAGGAGTGTTCACATATCATGGTCTGAGCCATGTCTTGAAGAGTTCTATTCTTGCATTCTACATTATATTTTGTTGAGGAGACCCTGGTGCAGTGAAGCTATTAGTATAGCCTTACTTGTTCCAAATATTTCAAAGCCTTTATTCTCAAATTATCCTCCATGATCACTCCTTATAGAAAAAATGTAGTAACCTTTATCCCTTTGAACATTTTCACAAAAAACTTTAAAAAATTTTAAAGTATAATGTTTGTCATAGAGAAAATATTACCCAAGTAAATTGAGAATAATCATCAATATTCTCAAAAGTGTACCTTTTACCATCAATTCTAGAGGTTCTAGTATGACCAAAAAGGTCCATATGAAGTAACTGCAATGGTTTAGTAGTGAGACAGTATCTTTGATAAGAAAAGAGTTTCTACTCTTCTTACCAAGTTGACACACATTAAAAATATGATTTTTCTTGCAATCATGTTTAGAAAAACCAATAACAAACTCATGTTTGGCTAGTTTTTCAATCAATCTCATGCTTGCATGACCAAGCTTCTTGTGCCAAATCCAAGGATCTTCTGATATGGAAGCTAAACAAATATGCCCTACTGTCCCTTTGATAGAGTCTAGGGCATATACATTCATATTTCTATTCCAGTGTGAAACAGTTTACCATGCTTTTTAATTATCTAACTCTTGTTTTTAAATCTTATTTCTAGCCCAGCATTACAATGTTGCCTTATACTCAGTAGATTGTACGTCAAGCTGTTATCCAAATTAATATTAATGATATCTCATGATTCATTAAAAGAGTTAGTACCAATACCTATTACATTTTGGAGTTTTATATAAAACTTATATCATCTCCATCAAAATCACCAATAGATTTAAATAGATTTTTGTTCTCTATCATGTAATTTGAACACGAACAATCACAATACCATTTCCCTTTAGGCTTTGAGTGGTCTTACTGTCAGATATATCATATATATTTTTGTACCCAATTATTCTAAGGTCCCTAGAGTTGGTATTAGATTTATCGACTCATTTTCCTTGATTTCTATAACGAAATCTACAATTATAGTATTTATGACCTAGTTTTCCACTATGATAGCTAGCTAATGTGCCGACTAATGACGACACATTTTCTGCTTTTAATTAAGGATAATTTTATTTTTTCAAGCAACCATTGGTATTTTTTTTATGTCTTTTATGTTTAATTTATAGGAAATTAAGTGTACAAAAATAGCCAAAAACTATGATAAGATGACCCATGAGGGATATGCTGACTAACCTCTAGGGTGGTGACAAATCTCAGTTCTAGTTGTCGTGCTTAAGAATAATGAATGAGATATTGAATCCAAATGATGACTCAACTGATGGACCATCCTTGGCAAACCATCACCCTCTCTATCATGCCTAAATATAATGCTCGAGAAATTTGAAGTCAAGTGAGGTCTTAGTTGATGGGACATTAGGACCTTGACAAACTGTCACCCAACTCGCCAGGCTTAAACAAAAAGTATTAAGTAGAACCATATGAGGATTCAATAGACAAATTGGCATCCTACTGATGAATTGCCAGATGACCCGTCAAGATGGAAGTGGTAGCTTAGGTTAAAATTTTAAATTTCCATATCTTTGGAGCCTATAAATACTTATTCTAACGTTTAGAATAGGAACATTCCATACTTTGGGAAATTTTATAATGTGCTTTCTTTGGAGACTTGATATTCTTATGGTGAAAAACACATCTCTTGGTTTTTGTCAAGGATTGGAGAACTAAATTTCTTATTTGTAAGGTTTTCTCTTCATATTATGAAATATATGTCTTTTATCTCTTTTATTACCATGTGCGGCAAAAACCCCTATAACTAGGGTTATAGAATCCTTGGTGGAAAGTCACTCCTAGGGTTAATATTTCTATGAATTTGAATTATTCTTCTAATTATATTATCACTCATTAACTTTAATAGTTTTCCAATGGTTGCAAACATTAGAACAATCCCTAAGTTTAACCTGCTTGAACAAAGAAGTTAAAACGGAGAAACAAATTGGTAATAATAATTTAAAATTTCTAACCTCTAACTAATGATTAATGCTTTGATTATATTAATCACTTGAGTGTTAAATCAAGTTATAATTCCATCACCGAAACACCTTGGGTTTTGATCCTTAGAAAATTTTCTGTGCTTTGAATTCTCTGGACATCATATGACTCATCATACCAGTTGTATGATATAAGTACGAGTCAGGTGACCCAACCATATGTTGTCTAGTGTTGAGGTGTGGGTGGTTGAGTTTCTAGAATGGATACGACTAGGTGGGTACGAGTCGTATGGTTATTGATGGGTCATTTGGTTGGATTTTTCTTCACTTAATCTGAAACTTAGTAACTTAACTTAAATCTGAGTTCAAGTGGCTCACCATGAGTTGTACAATAGGGTACAAGTGGTATAGTCCAACTCGTATGCTGGACAGTGTCCACCTCTCTTGATTCTGCCTAGGGTATGGTTTCATGGTACTAATCATATGGTTAGGTACGATTGGGGTTTAGTGATTGTATATTGGATAGTGTTGGGGTCCAAGGGATGCCTAGGCTACGAGTGGTGGGTAACACTTGTATGTTAAGGTACAGGTGGTATGGTGGAGTCGTACCCTCATGATGGAATTATATACAATTTAAGTTAGGGGTATTCTGGACATTTTTCCTTATAACTCCTTGGGACCGCATGACTTAAAACACCTTTTTGAGGTTTCATTAACCTATTTTCAATCATTCAAAACACTCTAAACTCTCTTAAAATCTCTCAAGGCTCTTGGGTTAAGCAAAAGCTAGGGTTTCCTTCAAGGTGATCAATTGGGGCTCATAAGCGTGATTTCTTCTCATCTTCTTCTCAATCTAAGGCAAGATACTTCTCCATCATTGTTAGTTTCAACTAAAGTCATGTTTTATGAATTCTTTTCATGACATAATTGTTGCATGGTTTTGGATTTTCGATTATATGTTGGGGGTTTTGATTATAATGGTTAATTATGATTTTTCCTTGTATTTTACTTATGGTTTTCATATTGTTATGGTGGTTTGAACACTTGGTTGCATGAAAATGGTTAATTGGTACTTGGTTTTGGTTTTGGAAATACTATGCCTCCAACATGTTTGATAAAATGCCTATGAGAATGTTTTTGGTTAAATTGTTGGACTTTTATTGAAATATTGCATGGTATAACTTGGTAACGAAACCCTAACTGGTTTAAATGATTTGGAATGGTTAAATGGTAAGGTCTTGGTGGTTATGGTTGGTCTAATTGAAAGCCTTGTGGGGTACAAGGGGATCCCTCAAGCAAACTTAATAATGAATGTTGACACCTAATTTTTGCCCTCCCCGTCTAGATTTATTTCAGAGTTTTTTCTATTTCAAATAAAATTATAATATTTATTTTATCCAGATAAAAACTTTTCAAAATATTTTCTAGGTATTTTATTGTTTTAAGTAGATATTATATATTCTCGTATTTGTATACTAGATTGTATAATTTTGTCACTTAAATAATTATTTTATTAAAAATTAATTTTTAATCAAGAGTTATGTTGAAACTTTATTAAAATAAATAAAATCTTGATTTAAGTATAATTTGTTCTTGAAATAATTTTTCTCGAGATTAAATCGATTATAAGATAATATCGAATTGCGATTTAATTCAACCAAAATTATTAATTTTGTTCATAATTAAAATCAAAAAGCATAATTGCAATACAATTGGCCATATTGATTTTTAATTTAACTGAAAATTAAATAAAATTGGTCGAATTCTAATTAAATTAGGGTTATTTAAAAAATAACCCTAATATCCTCTTTTTATCCAATAGTCCTTTCTCTATTACTAAATTGGGCCACCAGCTCAAAGTTTCATTATCCGACAGACCCAACAATCAGCAAATCCATTGTCGCACTCCCATATAATTTTCCACCGACCATCCCAAATCTAACCCCTGACCCGATCCATCCCATCCCTAATCCCTAATCCCCTTATCCTCTGAACAACAATCAAAACAACCAACAACAGTTGTAACAACAGCGTTATCATCAATAACACACAACATCGACAAAGCTTCAACAACAACTGACACTCACGCGCACAATCGCTGCAACAGCTTCGACCAAAAATACCAACAGCTTTTATAACGTTCAACAACAACCCACGATTTTCACAATTTTCAACAAAAAGACGACAAGTGGCAAATGGACGGGTCAAAAATGGGTCATGTGAAAATAGATCAAATATCCAATCCAAGCCATATTTGATTATGGATGAAATGAATAAACCCAATGGATAATATGGATATCATATTATCCGTTACTTCTTATTATGTAAAGATAAAAGTACTCTTATAATACAAGAAAAACTACATGATTTAGCAAACATAAGTTTCTAATTATTTAATTTAACCTAAGTTTCGATTAATTACAATCCATAGTCTCTCTTGCTAATTAAATACACTTCATAACTCCTCTCTTTTATTTCTTCCTTAACTATCTCTTTTTCTCTTTCTTTTTGTTTCTTTTCTAGCTATTTTTTCTTCTTCCTTTTTTCTTTTCCATTTTTTTCCTTTTTCTTTATTTTTTTTCATTTTGTTACATTTTCCCCCTTTTTACATATTCTTTTTCATTTTGCTTTGTTCATTTATTCTTTTTTTTTTTCCATTTTTTGTATTTTTTTCTCTCATATTTTTGTTGTTGTATTTTATATTTATATGTAGCATACTATATACTTCAAATAAATTTATTATTTATATTTTAATAGTTTAAAATATTTATAATTTATTATTTGTATTTGTATACAAACAAGTGTATGAATTTATTGTATTTGTTTGAGTCTAAAATATACAAATATGCATGTATCATTTATACAAAAGTATCGTTAGTATTTGTATGTCAATTTTACCATTTGTATTTGTATATAAACAAGTACCATTTGTATTTGTATAGTTCAAGTTGTATTAACATGTATCATATTTGATACAATTATATCAATAAAAATACAAATACAAATGATAGTATGAATATAAAATAAAAATACAAATGCAATTATATCAATAAATATAAAAATATAAATAATAGCGTGAACTATAAAAAAAAAAATACTCATTCAAGTGCAAACTATAAATACAAACACAATTATATCAATGAATATAAAAAAAAATGAGAAAGAAAAATTAAAAAAGGAAAAAAAGAAGAAAAAGGAGAAATAGAAATTAAATATAGAAGAGAGAAAAAAACGAAAAGAAAGAAACGAAAAAGGAAAAAAGAAAAAAAAAAGAGAGAGAGAGAGAGAGAGAGAGAAAAAGGGTGGTTCAAATAATTTAAATGAAAAAAGTCATTTTTAAAAAAAAAAAAAAGTTATGAAAATAAAAATTCAAAAAAATGGAAAATATTTTCTATTACTTTTTTTTAAAAAAAATATTTTTGAAAAAAAAATTCTTCATTCCAAACACACCCTTAATAAGTATACTTTAGATATTGCTATATTTTCACATGTCATACTTTAAGGAGAGTGTAATTGGTGGATACCCATGGGTTATTCATATTTTAGAATGGATAATATGGATTGACCCATATTTGACCCACTATTAAATGGGTTGGATACACAACTCATTTAACATGGATAAAACGGAAGAATAACCATATAATTTATCCATTTTGCCCCCCCTCAATATCCACGACAACAATAGTACAACGGCAAAAAAATAGCTTAGCAACAACGTTCCAATTCGTACAATTCCAGCTCAAGCCTCATCCCAAATTTGAAATTCAAAGTTCTAACTTGTTTTCCCCTTTTACTCCTACGATTTTCCCTCAAAACAAACCCAAATTCTTCTATAAATACCCATCTATGTAGAGAGAAATAGGGAGGATTCTTTGGAAAAAAATTGAGGATTCGGGAGGAGTATTCCTCTAATCCTACGTAACCAAAGAATTCAAGGAGAAATTCCTTTGAAACGTTCAATCCCGACAAAAATTAATCGCTGACGAATTCGTTTGAACTTTGGTGAATTAGAAGTGGGTTCTGCTAGTGGTGAAATTCTTTCAATTTAAGCTCGTTTGTCCAGTTAGTTGCCCGGAGAAAGGTAAACACCTCCCTTCATCTAATTTTCTAGTGTCTAAGCAATTTTCTTTATTAGCGTATAAATTTTTGTTAGTATAGTAATGAATGCTGGGATTGTTCGGTGTAGAAGGCATTGAATGCCACAGGATTTTGATATAGCTTATTGTTGCTTATTGTGTGATTTATCGTTCGATTTTATTGCTTGTTGTGTGAATGTGCATAGTTTAGCTCTTTGTTCCAGCGTTTTGTTTTAGCCTAGTGTTACAATCTACTGTTTTTTTTTCTCGAATGTTTTTTTTAGCGTCATGTTTCATGTTTTCTGTTATTGGCTTAATATTATATGTTTCACCCCTTTCTCCGGCATACGGGCTTTTCATTAACATTCCATAAACCAAACCCCAGCCTACCAACAAAGTTACCACCTTCGTTCTTTAGATTAATAAGAATAGTCTGGCATGTTTCTTAATGTGGTCTTACTATAACTGAGTAGTTATAAAGTTTAATAGTAGTTTCTTTTTTGTTGTTTATTGTAAGAGAACAACTTTGGATATCACTACCCGTAATAAACTTCAAGTTTTGTTTAATCTTGATTAAGTAGTGTGTATTTTTCAATGCTTTGGTGATATTCTAACTTCGTAAGAACTAAATGAGATGCAGCTGGCTTACCTTAATTTTTCTTTATTGATTTGTCGTGCTAGCTTAATGTTCTTTTGTTTCCATCTCGGTAGTTGTTTCGCAATAGGTGTTCTTTTTATAAATTTACTCCTAACGTATTGACATATTTTTCGTTAAATAGGAAAGGGATTTTCTTTTTGTTGTTTTCATAACTAATCTTGGTTTTAACCCATTGATTTGGTCAAGTCAAGAGCATCCTACTATGCTCTTGACTCTAAAAATCGATATTCCTTTAAGCCTAAAGCTATGTGTTTAAGTGTAGTGAATTTTGAAAATCTATTTTTTTAGGCTGTGCGTTGTTTATTCAAGCTTGTCCATGTTTAAACTTGGCTAAAACTACTTTAATTTTCCTTTTTATATGGTCATTGTATATGTGTCTATCCTCCTATGATCCTGCTATTTCTTTTTCAAAAAAATAAAATAAAATGTACGAGGTGAAGGCCTTATTGACCCCAAAATACAAAGAGATAAAATGAACGTTTTTATGCAAGTTTTGTTAGTTTAGAATTGGTCGGCAAAAACCCTTTTTGTCATTTGCATAACGTTGGATAAAAACGTGTTCTTTTTCTCTTTTCTTTGTCTCATATTTTGTTGACCAACTTGTTCACATTGACTCGACATTTCTTTGTTTTTAACTTCATCATGACATTATTGTTGGATCGATGACAGTAAGCATGTTTAATATATTGTCAAGGGTTGCATATAGATAGCTAGTATACTAAATGAAGTTTCTCTAATTTTTTAAGGAATTTGTTACAGTAAGAATACTAGGTTTGCTACGTTTACATAATGATCTGAATATAAAGAGAGGGTTAAGTCCTATTTTGTTAAGTTATTGGCGTAGCCTAATATCTACTTGTATTAAGTAGCATTCTTGGGTGAATGATAGTTAGTCAATTAGTTGTGTTGTTTGTCCCACTCCCACTCGATAAACACTACATGCTCACTTAGATAAATTTGATGCCTAGATATGATTAATTCACTTTGATTCGATAGCTAATTCTTATCTTCTTTTGGTAAATGTGAATTCATTCGAGTCCATTAGATTCCATTTTCCGCATTTTTGAATGGGCCAAAGAGGCCTACATCATCTTTGGGTCCGAGCCTCAACCAAAGTTCCAAAAAATGCACTAAGAGACAAGAAACAAGGTTGTGCATGCATGTATATAGCGGATATACACAGATATTTGGGAAGATATGAGAAAAAGGAAACTGATTATACAGGTGGAGGACTAAAATATGTGCATATATGACCAACATATGATCATGTATACACCAGATATACAATAACGTAGGAAGAAAAGGGGTCTGATATACACATAGTATACACTACAGAAAAATGGACTGAAGTCCATAAATCAAAACCCAAAGCTGGGCAACTTTATTGATGGGTTAACTAAGGGCCCAATTTCTATTCTTGTATTATTTTTGTAGCTTGTATTGCTTATTTATATGTATAAACCACATAAATTCCTTCCTTGCTAGCTTTCTCTCTCCCGATTTTTGGCAGTATACTTATACATGTCGCAGATCCTTATACATTACCGAAATATATGATAAAACTGATTAGCCGATATTTATGGAAAGATAAATCAGATAATATCCTTTTGTTCCTTAATTAACGCCATTAATTACCCATCATTAAGTGGTGTATGATGAAATATAGTAACTGAAATTCAAATTCAAAAAATATCTTAAACATCACCATTAATTTTCTTTTTTTGTTGCATTACGACTTGAATTAAGAAAAAGAGGTTGACATCTGGTTTCTTCACTTCTACAAAAATCAATATGAACATTTTGATCTTGTTGTGTCATTCGGGTATTTGGGAGTCGAAAATTATTTATCAATCCTACAAAGGTGATAGAATTATTATTTCAAAAAGTATAACGTTCTTGAAATTGATTTTGACGATCACGACGGAATTGAATATTGATGAAGATCGTAAAAAAATTAAAGTAAAATACATTGTTGAAGGTAATTCCTCTCCAATTATCATAAGGAATGACAATGGTATGAGGGTTTTACATTGAGTTGAAGAAAAATTCTTCAAGATTTGTTAATTTTCCACTATGTATTTCAACTTTCGACAAATCAAATAAGGATATCAAGTTTGATAGTGAATCAGGGGTTGTTCTTTGTATTGAAGGTAGTGAATCTGATTCTGTTGCGTTAACAGTCATTGAAACACACAATCAGTATTCATTATATATTCTAGAATTTGAAGTGAAAAACTTCATTACTGATTGCAAGAACACCGAAATAAAGGTTGATT
This sequence comes from Capsicum baccatum var. pendulum, assembly GCA_030864225.1. NCBI lineage: Eukaryota > Viridiplantae > Streptophyta > Magnoliopsida > Solanales > Solanaceae > Capsicum > Capsicum baccatum. The sequence goes on from CM061561.1 coordinate 198,961,560, forward strand.
ATCTTTATAAGGATAAGCAAACTCTGGTTGCGATAATGACAAAGTATGAGTTAGCAAATGACTTTAACACCAAAGCTAAGTGATCTGACAAACAAAGGTATGAATCGACTTTTTATTTTAATGTGTTGAATGGTTAATGTATTGTTATACTCGAACATAAGTTTTGTACAAATTATTGTTTTCATGTTATTTTTGATTTTTTGAAAATAGTATTAGTAACATATAATATATACTCATACATTCGGACCAATGTATAACAAAAACGTAACAGATGCAAATTCAGCATTTTAATTAAAATTGTGAATTTTATATCTATATTATAATACATTGACTATCTGCTTATATTTGATGCGGTTATGTACTGCACTGCCGTAACAAAGACTGTAAATGGGTCCTCAAGGCGTCTTGTATGAATCAATATCAAAAATATTTGTGATAAAAATATTTGATTCCGAACATACATGCAATCTTAGTGATAAAGTACTAAACTTGATTCCGAACATAACATATGCAAATTCAGCATTTTAATTAAAATTGTGAATTTTATATCTATATTATAATACATTGACTACCTATTTATATTTGATGCGGTTATGTACTGCACTGCCGTAAGAAAGACTGTAAATGGATCCTCAAGGCGTCTTGTATGAATCAATATCAGAAATACTTGTGATAAAAATATTTGATTCCTAACATACATGCAGTCTTAGTGATAAATTACTAAACAACTTGGTTGCGACAACAGCTTTGGTAAGTAAATTTACAGCACCAAAATTAATTAATCACAAGAGAATATAACACCAACGAACATAATTGAAGAGATAAAAGGTTGTTTATGAAGTTGATATTAACTACATGAAGGCTTGGCGCGCAAAAGAGAAGGCAATTGCGATGCTTAGAGGTGGATCAGCTGATGAAATCGAATAATGCCTAATTATATTTATAGGTTGAACCAAGTGTATCCTGAATCTCACATTCAGATGCATAAGGCTACAATGAGTTTAAATACTTGTTTGTTGCCTTACATCCCATGATAAGGGGTTTCGAGTTTTGCTGGCCTGTTGTAGTTGTTGATGGTGCTCATTTAAGCGGACCATACAAAGGAATCTTTGTATCAAAAAGCACACTTGATGGTGTAGTTATTATTCTTTACTTTTATATTTAACTATGTGATCATATGCAGTTTTCTATGTATTGTACATTGATGTTGCATGTATAATGATTTAAGGACTTGCAAAAGCAGTACCTATAATTTTGACCTACACATATTTTATTAGATTATTTTTTTATTTAGGTTGTATTCTGTCATTAGCTTACGGTGTTGTGAATTCGGAGAATGAAAATGCGTGGATTTGATGTTTTCATTAGTTTAGGGAATTATTTTGGGAACGGAACAACATGTGTGTTGTATCGGATTAAAATGAAAGTATCATAAAAGGTGTGACAAAATATAAAACAAGAGACTTATATTATACATTAGTCTGACAAAATGACTAATGTATAATGTCTGATAGATTATAACTTATACATTTAGAATATAATCTTTCATAATGTATAATGTCACACTATACATATAAACTATTCAACACATATATGTATGATCTAAAATCTTATCAGAATGTATAGCGTAACCTAATACAATATTTAGATTTCTGACAGTATAATACCACCTAATGCATAAACTGTCTCTTATATGCAATAAAACTTCCTAATGTATAATATAATGAAATATAAAGCATAAGACCGATATTATACATTAGTCTGATGAATAAACTAATATACAATGTCCCACTATACATATAAAATATTCACCTCATACATGTATGATCTAAAAGTTAATCAGAATGTATAATGTAACCTAATACAATATTTAGATTTCTAACAGTATAATACCACCTAATGAAATAAAAAGCATAAGACTTATATTATACATTAGTCTGATGAATAAACTACTGTATAAGGTATGCACAAGTGGATTGACTAAACACATTATACTTACAACCTATACAAGGTATGCACCCTATATAATCCTACTCTATGATTATAAATGTATAATTATCCATTTAATGTATTAAATCAAATAATATAAAATCTATACCTTTGGAAGACGTGGTCATCCGGATTCATCAACCTTCTTCTTACTTGTCAATTTAGAAGTTGACTTCTTCGAACGTGAATTGACCACTTTCTTAAATTTCTTCATGGTTATCGGGTCATTTCGGTTCTTGAAACGTTTCTCTGCCAAATTGGATTTTTCATAATCAAATGTATAGGGAACAAAACCAACAATGGAAATTTTTTATTTTTGAGCATCTAACTGGCTAAGTCTTAAACTAAATCTAGAACGAGACTCCATTACAAAATATATACTTTCTTGAATACGCACTATCAACTAAAAATAAAAAATAGCCAAAGATTCAAATTGTAATATATGAAAAAAAAATAAAAAAATTCAACTATCAAACTGGAATGACATTGCAAAAGAAAGTAATTTCATAAAAACATACATGCAACAACAAAAATTATGAAAAATAATTCTAATTTGGTAAAGTTGAAAAAGAAATAAAAAATTATTGTAGAAAATTAGTAAGTTCAATTAATGCTTGAAAACTTACAACTTTGTAACTTCTAATCACACTTAGCTTGAACTTGGCCGTGAAATAAGGGTTTCAAAAATGGGGGAAATCTCGGATATGTAAAGGGAGCCAAAAACGGCTTCTTTTGTGATGCATAAGGGATAGGAGAGAGAAAGTAAAAAGGATGGGGATTTAAGTAATTATTTGTTTTTTTTTTATAATTTCTTTCTCAATATGAATTTTTTTTATGTAATAAGGTAAAGTTACCTTGTGTATTATGTAAAGTTTAGAATTATTAACTAATTTTTTAATCAATTAACCTAGACAAATTTCCTAAAGTGTTCTCATTTTTATTTATCTTAGTTTTCTTTTACTAAATTCATAATTTCTTTACCTAATTAATATTCGGTAAAACGGATTAAATTGATTCCTTTGATTTTCTAATTAAAACAAGTCTTCTAAAGATTAAGTATTCACTATATAGATTTTGTTCATATGACTATATTTTATTTAGATTAAATTAATTTTCTCCAAATCTAAGAAACTAATTTGTTTTGAAAATCAACTTTTCAAAATTAGAAAAGCACTTTCAACACTCTCTTAGCATTTTTTTCAAAGGTATTATCTACAACCTAATTGACTTTTTCATAATAATTAATAATAAAATAATTTCATAATCTTCTTCTCCTACGAAGGCAAAATTAATTTTCCTCCTAGGTCCGAAAAATTATAATTTAGTTCAATTCGAATAAATTGGTTTCTCCTTTGAATAAATAAATATCATATTTAAATGTTTAAATAAATAATTTAATATTTTCTATAATATCAAGTCTTCACAAAAATTAGCCACTTTAATTAGTCAAGTTAGTTCTTTTTGGTAAACCGTTTTAAACGGACGCTCCTAAGTGTCATAAAAACCTTCTTAAGGCATTAAGTGAACCCTTACCTAATTTCTCTAATTTTGAAGGTTTATTTCTGTTTTTGAACCTTTGAAACAATCGCAAGTTTTTTTCTTGATTTTTCCTCTAAAAATCAAGGGCGACTCTACGAATTTCTTAAAAATATTTTAAAATTTTCTTGAATCTTTTGAAATAGTTTAAAGAGGTCAATATCATTTTTTTAAAAATAAAATTCGAAAGGGATAAAACAATGAACATCTTGTAGGGTACATAGGATTCCCCAAGTCAACTTGATAATGTAATCTATAGGTACATGGGAATCCCTTTACTTAAAAGGGATGGCTAAAGACATTGCTTGCAAGCTATAGTCGATATGACGATACCACTACTTATAGGCTTGGTTAATAACAAATGGAATTGATGGTTTGGTTGTATAGTAAAGGTTTTAACTGAGCAATAATGGCAAGGTGTGATAGTTAATCGTGAAAGTGTGAATCCAACGGACAGACACAGGAAACTCATATTTGCCGGCATGAGAATTGGTCATGGCGACCATATATGATACTCACGGTGGTACACAAGAATCCCCTAAATACACTTGTACATATTTATCATGGAGAGCAAATGATACTTGGGAATCCCCTCCTCTTATTGTATCTCTGGTTCATATAGCTACATGCATCGGGGCCTGTTTAGGAGGGGTTACACTGAACTCATATAGCCTGTGGGTGGGTCTAGGACGGTTAAGCTACACATACCTAGGTTAATGGTTTTAAATGCATGCTAAATTTGGTTCTCTTTCCTGGTATGATTATATATCTATATATGTATGGTTGTGAATGCATATGGTTGGTTTAATTAATTTTAAAGGTTGGAATTATTTTATCCTTATCCTGAGTACTTGCTAGTGTCGTGCCCTATTTTCCTCGCGGAAAGCCCGATTCGACGTGACCACTCTTTTTGGGATTGTTTTGAGAAAATGTGTGAAGAGTCGCCACCTAACGAATTAAGGTGCATTAGGGCATCGATCTAGGCCAACTACGAACCTATTTTGTTGTTTTGTCTTAGTTCACCAGAGTTCGGGTAAGGGTTCAAATTACCTCAAAAGGAAGGAGTTAGGCAACTTTCAAGGTCCACAAAGGTGGTTCCTGACCGAATTCGTACTTTACGTGGGGATTCTATGTGATCAAATAAGGTCTCTTGTTTTATTATTAATTTAATGTTTAACTAAGTGATAAAACAATTAATGAACAAAACACATGTTATTTTATTATTTCTAATAGTTATTGGTTAAGTGATAAAAACAGTAAACACATATTATAAGACAAACGAGGAGAAAAAAATAAATTAATTTGTAACAAAAGGGACTACTTATATAATAAACTAACTATCCCAAATAAATAAGCATGTAAAGTAAACAAAAGAATAAAAAAAAATTCGTCAAATCAAACAAAAAAATATTTTGTCTCATTCGGAACAGAACCTCAATTTGTCTAATCGTCATCTGACCTGCCGATCAAACTCTTAGACAAGTGATAATGTCATTAGTCTTACCGTCAATATCTATTGGGATCATCGCTTCTAAATGACTACCTGCCCCATTCTACCTAGGCTGGATGTCAAGTCTAAAAGCGTTCTAGGATAAGGATAAAACTAACATTTTTTTAGACATACTTATCGTCCCACCTATCATCCAAGAGCCATTCAATTATAATTTTTTATAGTGCTGAAAGTTATTAAAACATGTCGAAACTTTATTATTATACGGTGGAAATTAATTTAACAAGCTGAAAATCCATTTACGTGTTGAAAACTCACTTTACTATGTCAAAATAATTATTTTAGATGCTCAAAACTGATTAAATATGCTGAAAGAAAAGCAAATAAAATGCTTAAATCAATTTCACGTTTCGTTGGTTATATCATCATGACCACAACTAATTAATACATAAAAATGACCTTAAACTTGACGCCAAATTATAACTTTGACCTTAAACTTGATAGTGCACAAATAGGACCTTTAACCATTCAAAACCTGAACAAATATGACCTCCGATATTGCAATCTCATGCGTGGATCTCACTTGCGCCTACATGGAAAGGTAATCCAATCACACGATGCCACGTCGTTAAAAGGGTTGACTTGAAAAGAGGTTATATTTGTGCAATTTTGTTAAAGGTCGTATTTATGAACTGTCAAAGCTTTACTTTTTGTGTTAAAACGACGTCGTTTTTATTATTATTATTATTCTAATAATAATTTTTTTTATATATTTCTATATTAGCGGCATCTGACTTCTTTTTAAGTTAAAAAAATTATTATTATTTTATTTATTTCTATAGCAGCACTTAGCTTTTTCTTAATTAAAAAAAAAAACCACTAGCAGGAATCGAACCCGCACAATAGGCTGAAGCAAGCGCCCAAAAAGAGCAAATAACACCACTGGGCTATCTAAGTGTCTAGTTTCATATGGTTCAACATTAATATACGAAAATAAATATACATTTTCTATCTTATATATATACAACGTAAATTTTTTACCGAGGGGGTTCGAGTGAAACCCATGACAACACGTAGGTCCGCCCCTCATTAATTTAATAACATTTTAACAACGCTAATTTAATAACATTAATTTAATATACTACTAATACTATCCTTAATAACATTAATTTAATAGCGTTTTATTAAAACTATAATTTTTTTTATTATTAATATAATTTAATCTTTAATTTAATATTTAAATAAATAATACTTAAATATATTATATAACTTAAATTCGTCCTCTACTTCCGCTTAATTTTTTTCGTATGAAGCTGACACGCCTAATTAATAAATCTTCAATGACAAAAGAAATTAAAGGTCACTTTCATTTTAGAGCCAAAAATAATGAAAAAATAATAGTGAAGAATAATTTAAAGGTCATATTTGTATAATTTTAAATAGTTAAAAATCATATTTGTGCATTGTCAAAGTTTAAAGCCATATTTATATTTATGCCCTTAGATTTTAAGCTCAGTTTTGCGTGTTGAACACGCATTTACGTAGGATTGGAGGTCATAGCTGTGCAGTTTTGAATAGTTAAAGATCATATTTGTGCACCAAGATCAAAGTTATAATTTGATGTTTATTTTTATGTATTAACTCGTAATTTTACCATGTTGGTTTATTAGCAACTCTAAAACATGAATTCTAGGTGAGAGAACAATATTGTTGGGGAACCTAATACATTTTGCCTAGGTAATAAAATGATTTTGTTTTTAATCCTAATTCACAATTTGTCTAAGTGATTCAAATAAATCACATAATCACATAAACCTCGCACCCCAAGCAGTTCCGAATTCATTATATCGAGATTTACAAAGTTATTACAACACAATGAGTTAAAATAAATAACTAAGGAAAAAGGATGAACAACCCCTTCCCCGATATCCCAACGACTCTTCAAATCTCCGAAACTATCTATTTATACCTATAAGACAATATTTAATAGCACTACAAGCAAGAATATAATATAACACAAACATAGCAAGCAAATACCGAATAATTCTTGTAAACATGTTTACTAACATCATTAATAAAGAAAATTACGTCGACAGAGACTTACTGATTGACGATAACAACAAGTAATAATAATAAGAAAACCCAAGCAGCACAGGATTCACCGAAAGGTTAAAATCAATGCTCCAACAGTAAGTATAAAAAGTAATAAATTCAGATTATTTCTTGTTTGCTTAAGGCATTCTTGTGATCGTGTGAGTTGTAAGTTCTTTTTTACCACAGAGAACAGGTAGAGTATAGAGAGTAGGGAGAGGGTAGATGTTAGAGTATAAGTTGTGTTCTGTCCTCAAAGAATGAGGCGATGTCATTTATATAGTGGAAATCGTAATAATGAGTTAAAAAGGAGAAAAGGTAAGAATCAATTTACATAAAAAAAGAAACACAATATTCAGTAAATTCCATCAATCAAGGGAAAAAATATATTCAATTACCATAAGTAATATCACACCATTCTTTCGGTCAAGGCAATAAAAGGAAACGGTATATTCAATGCAATCAGTCAAGGAGATTTTCCCTAAACACAAGATCAATTAACTAATTCAATCAAAATAATGGAGAAGAAAATATCAATCATCCCAACTTTCCTTAACAACCTAGGCAATAATTGAGGCAGCGATTACTAAATACAAACTTCAGCCAAAAAATAAAAGAAAACAAAGATATCACAAGAAATTTTTTCTCCTAAAATACCTAAACAGATCAACATAAACCTTATATTCAAAATCAATAGTAATAAAAAAGAAAGGTGAATCAGTAGATAAACCCCAAAAATACAAGACTTTCCAAAATGAGAGTAACATATTTTGTCGGTTCAAGAAGGAATAACAACATAATCACGTGAATGCTGAAATTAAGCAACAATCATATTATTAAACACACCAATCTTCGCAGGAAGAACATATTTCGAAAATCGAATAAAATAATTCAAAAAAAATTGAGCATTTTACAGATGATAGTTTAAGCAAAACTCGAACACAGATCATGAGGGATCGCACAAAATCTTAACTGGGTCTCAGACCTACGAATCTATCAAAAAAAGAGGGATTAGAAGAGACTTAAAATTAAACGACGAAATCGAACCTGAAACAGGTTTTGAAGAACCCGTTGTTTTCCGATGGATGAGACGGCTGTTGGTGTTGCTGTTTTGAGGGGTTTCTCCGGCTGCATAGCTGGTTGAGGGCGGCGCTGGTTGTTGGTCTGAGGCAGCGACGGTGGAGATGACTGACGTTGTTGCTCGTTTAACGACACTTAGCCGGCCGAGAAAGGGATAGAGGAGAGTGGATTCGCCCACGACTGCAACGACGAGAGAGAGAGGGGAGGCGGGTATAGAGCGAGCTGCGGGCGGTCGCCGATGGCGAGTGGACGGCGGCGGCTGGTGAGCTCTAGAGAGAAGGAGGAGATAGAGAGCGAAAGGGAGGCAGAGGCCGATGTTTTGAGAATAATGAGGATTAAGGTTTTGTATTTTGTTTAAAAAGAAAGGATAGAGTGGGGTGATCTTAGCCGTTGGATCGATTTTGATCCATGGCTGAGATTAAAAGGATAAGAAAAGAATTGGGACCCTTTAAATGTGGCTAGAATTGTAATAACTTGTGTAAAGTTAGGCTAAGATTGTTATAAATTGGATGGAAAGTCTAGAGTTTAAAAAAAATTAAATTAAGTTAGGCTGTTATTTTAATAAATGTTATATATATTATTATGATAATAATAATAATAAAAATAATGCAAAATTAGACAATTTATTTATAAAATGTGAGGGTGCACAATTACATGAAAAATAATGATTTAATAAATATTAATAAAATTATGTAAAATGTCGTATTTAAGTTTAAAAATTATAAAAAATGATACTAAAAATAATAAAATAATTAGTGAATTTTTTAAATTGTGAATGTGACACGTCAAAAATTTGTTTGATGCAAGAAAGATGTGTAAAAAAATACTAATATTTAAAATTAATAATTTTGCTAAAATAGCAGCCTCAAAGGAGCATCGGGTGGTCAAAATTGGGTGTCAATAGGTAGCATTCACCGGCTAACCCATCTTCGGGCGATTGTATCCCCATGCGATACAGGAACTGATTATTCTACTCCTCCTCCTTAGTGATCAGATTGAAGTGGTGAGCTTTCATATTTTGAAAGACTCTATTTTATATCATGGATGTATTTACATACTTTGGTTATTTCATGGATATTGATTTTGACTATGGTTGGTGGCATGTCCTAACCGAATATTATTTTTCTTAAAAATAAAAGCTTTATGAAACTACTACTGGTTGGTATGGGTAGTGTTGGTAGTGGTGTCAGCCTTAGTATTGGGATTGGTATTAGGGCTAATACCATTTGACTGGATATATGATTGTTTCATCCTTTTATGTTATGTTATGGACTAGTATTTGGTTATTGTTTTGGTTTTGGCATGGTTATTGGTTGGGTGTTGGATGGTTGGGCTTGCTCAGGTTGGTCATGGTATGGACCTATCTCAGGGTCTAGATTGGTACAAATATACTATCTTGTTATATGTTTAAAATTTATCTGACTTAAGGTATGTGTTTGGATGGTTGGGTTGGGTATCGGGGGTGGTCCCTAGTCCTGGTTGGACTTGGGATGCCCATTACGATAAGACCTCGGTTCGGGTCGTGTCAAGTTGGTATCAAAGCTTTAGGTTCATGGTCAAGTGGGAGTTCACAAAGCCGTGTCGAAAACAGTCTATTTTAAGAGTGTGTAGCATGCCACACTCTAAGGGAGAGGCTACAAGGCATTTAGGAATATTTCTTTTTGTTGTGTTTTATTTTCATGCTAGAAGTCTAAGATCCTGGATTCTTCTGTATTTCATTTGCTTGTCTTTCAGATCATGCATCAATGATCTAAAGCTCAAACAAACTCCTCTATCCTACCTAGGAATAATGTTGATGGGTTACGCTCTTCTCAGGGGATCCATACTCGATCTAGGGGTTCAGTCCCTAATATTTCTGGAGTTCCACTGGTTCCTTCTAGTCCTCTTTAGGGTTATGTGATGAATATGGAGTTTTGTAAGTTGATTAATGTGATTGTTCAATTGGTAGCTTCTCAGTCTGAGTGTGGTTTATCTGGTATTTCATATTTTGAGGCCACAAGGGTTGGCCAATTCATGAGGTTGAGTCCTCTAACTTTTATCGATTTTAAGGTGGAGGAGGATCCTTAGGGTTTTCTGAATGAAATGGAAAAAATCTTCAAGATTATGTATTCCATAAATGAGGAAGGGGTAGAGTTTGCTGCCTATCAGCTAAAAGATGTGGCATACCAATGGTAAGAGGAATGAGATAGGGCAAGGGGTGATGATGATGAGTCATATTTGTGGGAGGATTTCTTTAATGCATTTTTGGATTGTTTCTTTCCTCAAGAGTTGAGGGAAATGAAAGTGGAAGAATTTGTTAATCTGAAGCAAGGGAAAATGTCTATCAAGGAGTATGCCTTACAGTTTCACCAGTTATCTTGGTATGCTCCGGATATGGTATCGATATGAGGGCTAGGATAAGAAAGTTCACTTCAGGACTATCTTGAAGGACAATAAAGCAAGATTGCATTGCTGATCAAAGACAGAGATATTTCTAGGCTGATTGTTCATATGCAATATGTGAAAGAGGAAAAGAGAAAATAGGCTGAGATAGGGGATAGACAGGGTAAGAAGTTTAGGTTCTCTAAGTAGGGTGGTCAATAACAGAGTGGTAGGAATGGTGGTAAGTGGCCAAAGAAGAAGTGGGGGAGCTATTATTCTTCTCTACAGCTAGTACTCATATCCGAAGTAGTCGGGTGACAGGCGTCAGCAGGGTGGCGATAACTTCAGGGCACTTGGTGCCCAATCTCAGGCTAATGGGGATTAGTCAGCCTCATCGTGTCTTTCTTATAGGTTTTATGGTCGATTGCATTGGGGGGTTTTTGTGATAAGGGGGACAACTGTTTTAAATGTGATCAGCCAGGCGATATGCTTATAAACTGTATGGTTGGTAAGGTTGCTTTGGGAGACAATATGTCTCAGGTTACCTCTTCATATGATCAAGTACCAAAGGGTGCTACTTCTATATATGTTTATTCTTATGGTACCGACACAATCCAGAATTGGTTATATGCACTCACTACCCGACAGGAGTCTGAGGCATCGCCTGATGTCGTGACTTGTATGTTGAAACTCTTTTCTTGTGAGACTTATTATTTACTAAATCCAGGGTATTCTCTCTCTTATGTTACCCCATTTGTGGCTATGTATTTAGGTTTTGATCCCAAGGTTATTTCAGATCCCTTTTATGTTTCAACCCCGATAGGTGACTCTGTGGTTACTAAAATGGTCTATAGGGTGTGTGTGATATCCGTTGGTAGTAAGGAGACTTTGGTGGATTTGTTCGAATTAGATATGGTGGATTTTCATATCATTTTGGATATAGATTGGTTACATTCTTGCTATGCGTCCTTAGATTGTCGAATCCATAAGGTTGTGTTTAGGTTCCATGGTGAACCAGTTATTGAATGGGAGGGTGGTTCCCTAGATTCTAAGGGAAGGTTCATATCATTTCTTAGAACTCGGAGATTAATCTCTAAGAGGTGTCTCTATTATCTAGTCCGGGTAAAAGATTCTAACTTGGAAGGTCCTTCTTTGCATTCGGTTCCAGTAGCGAATGAGTTTCTTGAGGTCTTTTCAGATGATCTTCCTGGTGTTCCTCTAGATAGGGAGATTGATTTGGCTCCGTACACTTATCAAATATATATTCCTTCTTGTAGAATAGCTTCGGCTGAGTTGAGGAAACTTAAGGAAAAAGTTAAGGATATTTTGGATAAGGGTTTCATCTATCCTATTATATCCCCGTAGGGTGCACTGATGTTATTCGTGCATAAGAAGGATGGTTCCCTTCGAATGTGCATTGACTATTGGCAATTGAATAAGGTAATAATTAAGAACAAGTATCCTCTTCTAAGGATAGATGACTTATTTGATCAGTTACAAGGTGCCAAATTTTTTTTTAAGATAGATATTTGGTCTGGGTATCATTAGCTTAAGATTAGGGAGGTCGATATCCCTAAAACATCTTTTCATACTCGCTATGGGCACTTTGAATTCTTGGTTATGTCATTTGGTTTAACCAATACTCCAGCGGCATTTATGGATTTGATGAACAGGGTCTTCCACCAGTTTCTAGATCTTCTTGTTATTGTGTTCATTGATGACATATTGGTGTACTCAAAGAGTGAGGTGGATTATGCCAATCACCTCCTTGTGGTGTTGCAGAGCTTGAAAGACCAGCCGTTGTATGCCAAGTTTTTGAAATATGAATTCTGGTAGAACGTTGTCACTTTTTTGGGTTATATTATTTCTAGTAAGGGGCTCATAGTGATCCACAAAAGGTTGTGGTGGTTAAGAGGTGGCCTAAACCCATGACTCCAACTGATGTTTGGAGCTTCTTGGGTTTAGCCGAGTATTATAGGAGGTTTATGGAGAGTTTCTCAACCATAGCTTCCCTATTGACTAATTGACTCAAAAAAAGGTAAAGTTCTCTTGATCGGATGCTTATGATGGTATTTTCGAGAAGCTAAAGGATAAGCTCACTTTGGCTCTAGTTTTGACTTTACTTGAAGGCACGGATGGGTTTGTGGTTTACTGTGATGTGTCCTTGGTGGGACTTAGTTGTGTTTTGATGTAGTATGGTGTGGTGATTTCCTATGCTTCAAGGCAGTTTAAGGTACATGAGAGAAACTACCCTACTAATGATTTGGAATTGTTAGTTATGGTGTTTGCATTGAAAATATGGTGTCACTATAAGTATGGAGTGCCCATGGACATCTTTTCTGATCATAAGAGTCTACAGTATGTGTTCACTCAGAAAGATCTTAATCTTAGGCAGAAGAGATGGCTTGAGCTTCTCACGGACTATGATATGAGTCTTAACTACCACCTAGGTAAAGCTAACATGGTTTATGATGCTCTTACCAGGTTATTCATGGGGATTTTAGCTCGTGTAGATAAGGAGAAGCTGGAATTGGTGAAGGACATTCACCACTTGGCTAATCTTATAGTTATCTCTTAGACTCTGAGGATGCTAGTGTGTTGGTATAGAAAGTGGTTCGATTGTCTCTTTGTGCAAAGATCAAGGAAAAACAAATGTTAGATCCTGTCTTGATGAAGATCAAGGGTGATGTAGGTCGGCAAAAAGTGATGGTATTTGAGATCAGTGGTGATGGTACCCTGAGCTACCAAGGGAGATTATATGTTCCTGACATCGATGGTTTGCGTAAAGGGATACTAGTTGAGGCGGATGAATTGCATTCTGTTATTCATTCTAGTTCGATTAAAATGTATCAGGATCTCAAGGAGATGTATTGGTGGAATGGTATAAAGAGGGATGTGGCTGATTTTGTGGCCAAATATATGGTGTGTCAACAAGTAAAAGTTGAGCACATGAGGCCCGGTAGGTTGTATCAAGAAATTGATTTGCCCAAATAGAAATGGAATGTGGTCAATATGGATTTCATTGCCGGTTTTCTTCGGTCTCAGATTCAATTTGATTTGGTTTGGGTCATAGTGGATAGGATGACAAAGTCGGATCACTTTTTTCATGTAAGGACGAACTTTTTGGTTGAGCATTATGTGAGGTTATATCTGCAAGATATTGTGAATCTACATGGGATACTTGTTTCAATTATCTCTGATCATGGTACATAGTTTTCATCTCACTTCTGCGGTCGTTTCAGAAGAGGTTGAGGACTAAGGTTAGTCTGAGTACTGCTTTTTAGCCGCAGATGAATGGGCAAGCAGAAAGAACTATTCATACATTGGAGGATATGCTCGTGCGTATGTGATCGATTATATTGGTAATTGGGTTGAGCGTCTTGATGTTGGGTGTATTAATGCATTTTAGCATTACTATTCTAGCCTTTTTAGCCTTTTTTTAGGATGATTGTTATTCTATATGTGTTGATAATGATATAAATGAGCATTTATGTGTCCAAGTATGTGTTCACAATGTTTAATGGTGGTTTCACATAAGTTTTGATTTAATTTGAGCATTTAGAGTTCAACCGAGAAAACTAGCGTAACTAACTTGAGCTAGGTGTTTTTCTAGTCTATTGTGTAGGTTTCTAATGTCTTTTAATGAATTACTATGGTTGTTATTATGTATTTATATGTGAAATAACTTATTTATAATGTTCAAGGGTCAATTGGATCAAGACACGGGTCAAAACAATAAGCTTAAGCTCAATATGAATTTAGCCTATCTTAGCTCATGTTTCTAGTTCACCATTGAGGATGTTGTGTTGTTTTGAGCTTTAATTTGTTGTGTTTAATGCTTTAGGATGCTTGGTTAATTAATTATGATGATATATTAATGATATACAAGCTTCCGATTAAGTGGAAACAACTCAAAAAGGCTCGGAATGGCTCAACGAAAGCACAATACAAAAATTAACGCAATTTGGACCCCTGAAATATATGGGGCTGTGGGCTGTGGGAAGGTCCAATGGATGCATTCACATAACTAATGGATTAACAATTTTGTGACCTATAGGTGCGTGTAGCATTTGATGGAGTTTGAGGAGGCGCCGCGATGCAGTGAAATCGCGGTGAGATTCTGGAAATTGACAATTGTCGATTGGCTCGACACCGCATCTCGATGGCCATAAAAAGCAAAAAAAAATGCCTTGCTGAACAATTATTACGTGTAAATCCAATCCCAATGGGTTTATAACTCATCTACTATAAATATAACATGTTAAATCACATTTTAATCATCTTAAGACATCTTGGAACACCCTAGATCACTTGGGACATCATTGGAGGTTACCACAACTTCTTTTTAGATTTTATCATTCTTTAATTTTTTTTTATGGTTTGTATCATCATTCCAAGGGATTGGATGATGAATATTTCTATTCAAGGCTAAACCCTCTTTTCGGGGTTAAAGCCAAGAACATGATTATTATTGTTTTGGATTGATTTCGTTTAATTCACTTATCATTATTGGTTGTTTGATCATTCTTGTTTTAATTATTTTATGAATTGATCACCCATAAAATATATATATTGTCGAACTTTTGATCTCGGAAGAGGGAATATGGAGATAGAACATGGGAATAAATAAAGTTTGAGTTTTTATTCTTTTATAAAATAAAGAATTAAACTTAGCGTCTAAGAAATGAATGTATTTAGATGCCTTACTTGATTCAAACATATGATGATAGCTTTAATTAACTTAATTGGATCATTGCATACCCGCTCAATGATGTAGTTATAATGTCCATATTAGGTAAAATATTAGAGGTTGGGAAACCAAGGTTATGAAATTAACCCTACGAATCAACAATCAAGATAAGCAAGTTGACGAATGAAGTTCAACACACAGTATAATTGTTCGAAGTTCTTTAACCCTGGGTTTCTATCCGTTGATTGTCCGAAGACTTTTATTTTTATGCAGCGTTTATTTTATTTTTAATTTACAATTCTAAAACTCTATTTGCTACTCTCCTCAATTGGTTAAACTAGAATTAGATAGTCGGCGAATGCAAGTGCCCAAGAGATCGATACTTGGGGATTTCTTGAAGCAACTTTACTACTTGCTAAGATCACGTACACTTGCATGTGCGCTGTCAAGTTTTTGGCACTGTTGCCGGGGACTTATAATTAGGCAACTATCTTATTTTTAGTTTTTCTATATTGAGTTGAAAATAGTTTTTTTTTAGTTTATTTTTATTTTATTTTATTTTTTATAATTCTTCTTGAGATGTCAACCTGGGATAAATGGTTTTCAAGTGATGACGATTCTTGTTGTTTTTATGGGGGACCACATCAAGGGGATTTTTGTCCATATTTTGATGGAGCTACATGGATGGTACCTTCACAAAGTGATGCGGATGCTTTTCTATCTGTGGAGCAGACTAAAGCTTGGTGTTTGGTTTGTGGTCAAAGTGGTCTTACTGCAGCTATGCGTGTTGTCAATCCCAATTCAGAATTATTTGTGTGCTATGATGAAAGGCAAAATTATATAAACTCTTATATTTGAATGGGGCTGAATCAGTTACAAATTCAATCATGGACCAACCAACTGCAGTCTCAACAGCAACAACTAAATATGCAGGCCACAATTCAAACTAGCAACTTGGAAGAGATGTTGAAACAACTTTTAGCATCTCACATACAATTCTTGGCTTACATGAAGCACTATCGGGAGACTGCAAACCAATTGGATAATAAGTTGGAGATAGATGCAGAGTTGACTCCCCAACTAGTTGTAGAGAAAATTGTTGGTAATTTGAGAAAGTCTGAGTACTAAAAAACTGAAATTGCTGAATAGATTGAGGAGATACTACCACCACCATGTCTACAAATGCTAAGTAAATAAAAATGAGGAGGATATTAGCCAATTTATGGAGCAAACACAAGAATCGCAGCCACTCGATTGCCATTTTTCTTTTGAGACTGAAATTGAGAAGGTGAACAAAAGTGAGGGAGTAGAAGATAGAGTAAATTTTGAAGTGGGATTAGTTGGGCATCACTCAAAGCACTTTTCCACATTATGTTTAGATGATGTCTTGTCTGTGTAATCATTTGAACTATTGGGAGCGTGTGAAAATGAGGAACAAAAATTCTATATTCTTGATTTTACACCGGATAGGCAACATAAAAACACACCTCACTTCAAGACTGAGTGGTTTACCATGCATATCCCATTGTTTGATTCATTAATATTTGTACCACCTCCCTATGATCGAGGCAAAAATATGGATGCGATGTTAGAGGTGAAATTCATATCCTCAAGGTGGAGAAAAAAGTTGATTAGGTCGTGCCGCGACACTAAATTAGGAGCATCTTGGGATGCAACCCAAGTTAATTAGGTATGTTGTCTTTTCAGTTTTTTTAGTTTTTATTTCACGTAAATTTTGTTTTTGGTTGAGTCACAGGTTAATGGAAAGTTTGAGTACCATAAACTTGAGCTAAAGAGCATGGAAAAGACTGAGTATGGGGTCCCACAGACTGAGCTAGGCCTAGAGGCTCCGGGAAGTATTTCTATCTCTTACCTTTAAATTCACTTTGAGAACATAGTAGATTTTTAAGTGTGGGGTGGGGGAAATTCCCATATTTTGGCTTAATTTAAATTTTTTTAAGATAGGAATAAGTAAGACATTTGAGTTGGTGCTATTTTTGATTATATGGTACAAGTGATTTATTTGGTAAAAGCATGGTGAATGAGTGAAATGCTACTTTTGAGACTCATAGGCTCAATTTTGTGACTTTTATACTTGTTGGCTTAAATTTGAATTTATGCTATTGTTTGGTTGGGAGTCTATGATGATCCTATTTATTTGAGCATGTGCTATGCGCATGTGAGATTTTTGTATATTTCTTATTGCATGTGATGTCTAGAACTTGCCCGATGTGTGTGTGAAGCAAAATAAAGAGTGTGGGTTTAGGAGATGATTTAGGCATTTCTTTGATAGAATTATTTTATATCTTCTATTTGTCCTACCCTTATGCATTGTCCTAGATAACCCTCATTGATCCTTTAGCTTATTTTCTTTGGTAGCCTCATATGTAGCCTAATTCCCTTCTTTGATAAACCTTAATTGTATCCTAAAAGCTCCTATGGCTTTATTAAAAAAATATTTTTGATTTAGCAAAGAGTTTGAGAAATTGAAGAAGAAAAATGTGAAATTGATTCCCAAAGGTAATAGTTATTGGGGTATTATTGATGTGTGGTGGATGGTTGTGATATAATTTATGCTAAAAATATTTCCATGATTGTGCAAAAAGATAAAAATTGATTCTTGTGGTAGTAAACTATGTGTCCACCAAGTGTTTGTGAACATGCTTAAAAGAGATGGGAAAAAACAAAAGGTATGGATGAATGAAAAAGTGTAATTTGGTTGTTGAAAATTGATTTTAATTGTTTAATGTAGTGTATTAAAGAGCTTAGAGAGGTTAGTCACTATCCCCAAATAGTTCCTACCCGTCCCTTAGCCTACATTACAATCTGGAAAAACCTAATTGATCCTAAGCTTTACATTCGACTATTAGTGGAGCACTACACTAAGGGCAAGCCTATGGTTCATTGTGTGTAACTTGTGAATTCTTTGAGAGAGTGAGTTTAACTTGATTCTTATGCCCATCATGTTATGAATTGCGTAATTTTGAGTGATTATGGGTAACTCTATTGTTGTGAGGGGCACATATTTGATGAATGTGGGTGATTTTTTATGATGTCCTTAATTGAGCAAGATGCATGAGTTTTCCACTTGTGGAGTCCAATCTTGAGGCTAGGATGTTTTGAAGTAGGATTCTTGAGCTTTCAATTTTGTATAACATGCTTAGTGTTGTAAACTTGCATTCCATGGAGTCGTTGTAGTGCTAGCTTGAGTTTCTTGCATGTAGTAGAAGTGTGGAGTCTTTCCAGCTCATGGTGTTTATAGTTAAGAGTTGTTCTAGGACAAACAAGGCTTTAAGTGTGGGGTGGTGACGTTGGGTGTATTTATGCATTCTAGCGTTACTATTCTAACTTTTTTATCCTTGTTTTGAGGACGATTCTTATGATATATATGTTGAAAATGATATAAATGAGCATTTATGTGTCCAAATATGTGTTCACAATATTTAATGGTGGTTTCACATGAGTTTTGATTCACTTTGAGTATTTAGAGTTCAACCGAGAAAACTAGCGTAACTAGCTTGAGTTAGGTATTTTTCTAGTCTATTGTGTTGGGTTCTAATGTGTTTTAATTAGTTACTAAGGTTGTTATTATGTATTTGTATGTGAAACAACTTAGTTATATTGTTCAAGGGCCAATTGGATCAAGACAAGGGTCAAAACAATAAGCTTAAGCTCAATATGAATTTAGACTATGCTTAGCTCATGTTTCTAGTTCACCGTTGAGGATGTTGTTTTGTTTTGAGCTCTAATTTGTTTTACTTAATGCTTTAGAATGCTTGTTTAATTGAATATGATGATATATAAAGGATATACAAGATTCAAATCAAGTGGAAACAACTCAAAAAGGCTCGGAATGGCTCAACGAAAGCACAATATAAAAATTAACTCAGTTTGGACCCCTGAAATGTATAGGGCGTGTGTAGGCTTTGGGAAGGTACAATGGACGCATTCAAAATACCAATGGATTCATAAGAGGACCAATTTCGTGACCCATTCACGCATGTAGCATTTAGTGGAGTTTGAGGAGGCGCCGCGATGCGGTGAAATTGTGGTGAGATTCTGAAAATTGACAATTGATGATTGGCTCGACACCGCATCGCAATGGCCATCAAAAGTGGAAAAACATTCCTTGCTGAACAAGTATTACATGGAAATCCAATCCCAATGGGTTTATGACTCATCTACTATAAATATAACATGTTAAATCACGTTTTAATCATCTTAGGACATCTTGAAACACACTAGATCACTTAGGACATCATTGGAGACTACCACAACTTCTTTTTAGATTTTATCATTCTTTAATTTAGTTTTTTATGGTTTGTATCATCATTCCAAGGGATTGGATGATGACTATTTCATTCAAGGCTAAACCCTCTTTTCAGGGTTAAAGCCAAGAACATGATTATTATTGTTTTGGATTAATTTCATTTAATTTGTTTATCATTATTGGTTGTTTGATCATTCTTATTTTAATTATTTTATGAATTGATCACCCATAAAATATATATATTGTCGACCTTTTGATATCGAAAGAGGGAATAGGGAGATAGAACATGGAAATAAATAAAGTTTGGGTTTTTATTCTTTTATAAAATAAAGAATTCAACTTAGCGTCTAGGACGACATGGATGTATTTAGATGGCTTACTTGATTCAAATGTAGGATGATATTTTTAATTAACTTAATTAGATCATTGCATCCCCGCTCAACGATGTAGTTGTAATGTCCATATTAGGTAAAATATTAGAGGTTGGAAAACCATGATCATGCAATTAACCCTACGAATCAACAACCAAGATAAGCAAGTTGATGAATGAATTTCAACACATAGTATGATCGTTCAAAGTGATTTAGCCCTGGGTTTTTATCCATTGATTGTCCCAAGACTTTTATTTTTATGTATTATTTATTTTATTTTTAATTTACAATTCTAAAACTCTATTTGCTACTCTCCTCAATTGGTTAAACTAGAATTAGATAGTCGGCGAACGCAAGTCCCTGAGAGATCGATACTTGGGCTTTTTTGAAGCCACTTTACTACTTGATAAGACCACGTACACTTGCGTGTTCCCTTGGGCGCTATCATGTCTTCCTCTTGTAGAGTTTGCTTACAATAATAATTATTATTCTAGCATTAGAATTAATCCTTTTAAGGCATTGTATGGTAGGGGGTGTAGATCTCCTATTGGGTGGTTTGATCTTGGTGAGGCTGATATGTTTGGTCTGGACTTAATATATTAGGATATAGAGAAGGTAAAGGTAATCGGGATAGGCTTAAGGCTGTCCTAAGTCACCAAAAGCCCTATGCAGATATAAGGCATAGGGACTTGGAATTTGAGTATCTCCTATGAAGGGAGTAATATGATTTGGGAAAAAGAGAAAGCTCAGTCCCCGGTATGTTGGCCATTATGTGGTTTTGAGGAGAGTTGGTAATGTTGCATAGAAATTGAAGTTTTTTTCTAATTTGAGTTCCGTTCATCCATTATTTCATATCTCTATGTTGAGGAAGTGTATGGGTAATCCTTCATTAGTTGGTACCTTGGAAGGATCAGGTATCTCAGATTCTCTATCTTATGAAGAGACTCCATTGAGATCTTAGATCATCAGGTTCATCGGTTATGGACCAAGGATGTGGCCTCGATTAAAGTTCTATGGCAGAGCCACAAGGTGGAAGAGGCTACAGAGAAAGCAAAAGAGGACATACAGTTCAAGTATCTGTATTTTTCTTCTCCAGATATTTATGCAGAAGGTATGTGTTTGTGATCACATCTTTGTTTTCTAACTTGGTTAAAGAAAATATTGATTTTCTTGCATCTTTGTTTTTTGTCTTTGCAAAGGTAAGAGTAAAGGCATCTAGGGTTAAAAATCATTCTTGTACTACCTTGTCCTTTATTGGGGGATAAATGATCCTAGTGGGGGAGACTTAAACACCCTTGGTTTTGATCCTTAGAAAATTTCCTAGGCTTTGGACTCTTTGGATATCATACGACTCACCATACCAGTTATATGGTATGGATTCGAGTTAGGTAACCCAGTCGTATATTGTCCAGTATTGGTGGTGTGGGTGTTTGAGTTCCTGGAATGGGTACGACTAGGTGGGTATGAGTCTTATGGTTGGTGACGAGTCATTTGGCTGGCTTTTCCTTCACTTAATCTCAAACTTAGTAACATAACCTGGATCTGATTATGAGTGGGTCATTATAAATTGTGAGATAGGGTACAAGTGGTATAGTCAAACTCGTACGTTAGACAGTGTCAACCCTTTTTGATTCTGCCTAGGGTACTGTTATACGGTACTAATTATATGGTTGGGTATGATTGGGGTTTGGTGTCATATGTTGGACAATGTTAGGGATCCAAAGAATGCCTAAGGTACGAGTAGTGGGTGCACTATTATGTTAGGGTGTGGGTGGTATGGTAGAGTCGTACCCTCCTGTGGGAATTTTATATAGTTTAAGTTGGGATAGTTTGGATATTTCCCTTTATAACTCCTTCTTTCCCCATGACTGAAAACACCCTATTGAGGCTTCATCAACCTATTTGCAATCACTCAAAAAATCTACTCTTTCAACATCTCTCAAGGCTATTGGGTTAAGCAAAAGCTAGGGTTTCCTTCAAGGTGGTTAATTGTGGCTCATAAGGGTGATTTCTTCTCATCTTCTTATCAATCTAAGGAAAAACACTTCTCCCTCACTGTTAGTTCCAACTAAAGGCATGTTTTATGAATAGTTTTCATGACATAATTGTTGTATGGTTTTGGTTTTCAATTATATGTTGGGGGTTTTCGTTATAATGGTTGGTTATGGTTTTCCTATGTCTTTTAATTATGGTATTCATATTATTATGGTGGTTTGAACACTTGATTGAATGGGAATGGCTAATTGGTACTTGGTTTAGGTTTTGGAAACACTATACCCCCAACATGTTTGATAATATGCTTATGAGAATGTTTTTGGTTAACTTGTTGGACTTTCATTGAGTTATTGCATGGTATAACTTGGTAATCGAACCCTAAATAGTTTAAATAGTTTGGAATGGTTAAGTGGTAAAGTCTTGGTGGTTATGGTTGATCTAATTGAAAGTCTTGTTGGGTACTAGGGAATCCCCCTAGCAAACTTAATAATGAACATCTTGTGGGGTACATGGGATTCCCCTAAGTCAACTTGATAATGTAATCTATGGGTACATAGGAATCCCTTTACTTAAAAAGGATGGCTAAAGACATTTCTTGCAAGCTATAGTCGGTATGACGATACAACTACTTATAGCCTTGGTTAATAATAAATGGAGTTGGTGGTTTGGTTGTATGGTAAAGGTTTTAATTGGGAAATAATGGCGGGGTGTGATAGCTAACTGTGAAGGTGTGAGTCTAATGAACGGACACTAGAAATAATATTTGCCGACATGAGGATTGGTCAGGGCGACCATATATGATACATACGGGGTACAAGGGAATCCCTTAAGTACACTTGTATATATGTATCATGGAGAGCAAAAGGTACTTTAGAATCCCCTACTCCTATGGTATCTCTGGTTCATTCTGCTACACACATCGAGTCCCATTCACGGGGTTACATAGGACCCATATAAACCATGGGTGCTTCTAGAACGGTTAAGCTACACATACCCAGGTTAATGGTTTTAAATGCACACTAAACCCGATTCCCTTTCCTGGAATGATTATATATCTATATATGTATGGTTGTGAATGTATATGGTTGGTTTACTTGGTTTTATAGGTTGGCATTAATTTATCCTTATCATGAGTACTTTCTTGTATTCACCTGCTAACCCATCTTCGGGAGGTTGTATCCCCATGCGATGTAGGAATTGGCTATTCTACTCCTCATGCTTAGTGATCAAATTCAGGATCAGCTTGGTTGGATTGAAGTGGTAAGCTTTCATATTCTGTATGGCTCCATTTCATATCATGAATGTCTTTACATACTTTTGTTATTTCATGAATATTGGTTTTGGCTATAGTTGGGGGCATGTCCCAATCGAATATTCCAAAGAAGCTTTGTGGAACTACTATGTGTTGGTATGGGTAATGTTAGTAGTGGTGTCAGCCTTAGTATTGGCATTGGTATTGGGGTTGATATCATTTGACTGGATTTATGATTGTTCTATCTATTTATGTTATGTTATGGACTCATATTTGGTTATGGTTTTGGTTTTGGCATGGTTATTGGTTGGGTGTTTGATGGTTTGACTTGCTCGAGTTAGTCACGGTTATGGACCTATCCAAGGGTCTTGATTGGTACAGATACACTATTATGTTAAATCTTTGGAATTCATTTGACTCAGGTATATATTTGGATGGTTGGGTTGGGTATCGAGGGTGGTCCTCGATCCTGGTTGTACTTGGAATGCCCATTACGACAAGACCCTGGTTCGGGTTGTGTTAATCACTTTATGTTTGGAAAAAATAAAAGTGAAATTCATCTATTTAGGTTGGGAAACATTTAGATGGACATTTTAATTTGGATGCATAATAAATACATATGTTGATACAAATTTATCTTTTACTTATTCTGGATGTGGTTGGAAGCCAAGGTAATCCTAGTTTGTCTTCTCTCTAATGATTAGATTTTGTAAATTTAACTGTCATACTTTACATAACCAAAATTGTTCTACAAACTCTTAATACAAAATCCCCCATTTCATGGAAATCAGTGACTAATCATCATTTAAAACACATAAAACTTAGCTAGCACCTTATTCCCTGTGGGATTCGGACCCAAACATTGTTGGGTTCTATATTTGACAACGACCTCTATGCTTTCTTAAGGGAGTTGTAGTTTGGGTGTATCAAATTTTGGTACCTTTGTCGGGAAATTCGATTGTCAATCAAGAGTATATGTTTTATTTGAATTTTAGTCCCATTTCCCAATTTTACTTTTATTTGTTGTTTTTGTAATTGAAGGCTTTTAGTTTTGCATACCAAAGTACTCATCCTTCGGATGAAAAATTATATCCCTACGATCATAAAATCAAGAAAACATTAAGATGAAATATAGATGCACAACAAACTATAACCAAACTCAATTTATATTATCTCTATCTGGGGAGGTGATGTTACCCAAACTATACCCTCTAAGAAGATACAATATGGTCGTTGTCAAATTATACTAACCCAACATGTTGGAGTCAATCCTAAAGGGAATAGGTCGAATTTGTCTCTAGAACTTGCTGAAACAACCAGAAATGCATAAAAGTAAATGGGGGAAATTTGTAGTGAACAACAAAAAGTAACAAGTCTTGATTGATTTTGGTTGTAATCAATAAGAGATGAACACTAGGACTATGTTCCCCTAGCTTCCTAACTCCGTAGGTTTCTCATGCTCAATCTGACTATCTCACCGCCATATATGCAAAATCTGAAGAGCTAGGTATTACTAACCATTTGGTGAACGCTTTGATAAATCTTACTCTTCACCTTGTAAGTCTAAGAGTGTCACCTTACTAAACCTTGTATTTGATCCTAGTTTAACTATCACCTTTTGGGTATCAAGTTATTTGATGAGTGTTGATAATCTTGAATCATTATTGTAATATTTTTTATGCCAATCTCAATCTCTCTTATGAAGACGATCTCAAATACATGTGAGTTCTTAGCGTTGGTCACCGCTAAGAAAATAATTAAACTAAAGAATATCACAATCCAAGTGTAAATAATGATCTAGAAGAACCTCACACTTCTTGACTTCATTATTCTGTCAAGGTTCCCACAACCCTATCTAAGGGATTTAGCTACTCATTGTTGCAAAAAATGCCGTGGAATTTAATAAATAAAACATAGAAGTAATCTCACAATAATGGAAGAATAAAACCCAAAGTCTCGAATTAATTAATCAACCAAAAACCAAGAAAAAGAGAATTCCAAGATCAAAGTCAATCTTGAAATCAATATATGATTATGAATAATATGAGTGCGTCAATTAACAAAAAAACGTCAAAAGAGTATGTATATAGTACATAAAATCCCTGGTAATCTAAACCAAAACATATAGGTAAAACTAAGTCGGTGGCTACTTACGGCGTTTACGGGCTGTAAGTGGCACCTACGCCATGTAGGTGGCTCTTGTAAGTCCCAATCTACATTAATTTTGCAATATCTCTTTTTCACTGGTATCTATGGGGTGTAAGTGGTACTTACATCCCATAGGTTCCCTCATCGTAAGTACTAGGAAAATCTTCCATTTGCAGGTTTTCTGAACTTCAAACTTCCGCAACTTACACTAGTACTTACAGCGCCATAGGTGGTTCCTACAGTCCATATGTGACACATCGTAACTAGCACGATCAATTCTCCAACTTATGATTCTATGGAGTTTATCTCTAAGTCCTATGAAAGGCCACTTACGGGCCGTAGATGGGACCCATGCCACATAAGTGGCATCATAAGTGGGGCCCTTATGCAGTCTTAACTCTTTTTCTTCATTTTCAGCCCCAAAACCTAGTTCCCTACAAAATAGGCACAAAAACACATTATATCTACCAAAACAAGCCTAATTACTTGCATATTTTTTGGTTTAAGTATCGAAAGTGTCATGAAACCATGACATATCAACACCCTCAACTTAGAACAATTGCACGTACTCAGGCAACAAAAACATAACAAAAACACAACAAAACACAACACGATACTTAACAGAGATAAACCTAAGATACCTATGACATTTAATCCCAATTTTAGCTCAAAAACATAACCCCCTCCTATTTTTAATATTTTAAAACCCAACTACATGAATCAATGCATCCCAACAATGTGACAGAAGGTAATCAGTTTGTGGAATTACATTAACAATATAAATCAAAAATATATACAAATTACACTACCCAAACAGATAAACAACTAGCAACACAACCCATGCACTCTCACAAAAAAGAAGTCCCACTCACTCAATAGAATAATGCATGTTAATAATGGGATGATAATAAAAAGCTCACACTCTTAAACTAAGTTTCATAATATGTACTGAATACCATAGGCTTGGCCTTATTTTCTTTACCTTAGTTTTTCGAGCAGCCGGGCTAAGAAAACCATAGGTCTTTTCGGCTTGTAATAAAGGCTTGGGGCTCGTATAGTACATTTCCGTCTATCCTACAACCTAGGAAAGACTAACCAGGTAAGTTCTGGATTCAACACACAATGGGAACTAAGTAAACATCTCACCCACACATGGCACAAGGTTGTATCACAAACTACTACCTATCTGGTTCATGCAAATGCTTGCTATAATTATTATCTCCCTAATCCAACTGCCATAACTAGATTCACAGTTTTCATATATATAAGCATATCACACAATTCCAAACAAATTTTTCAAAGGGGTATCATTTTTTCTAATACATTTAAGCCTAAGTAAAAAAAATATCAACTGCCTTTCGGTAATTATTTTTCTCCTAGGTAAACAAAAATAACAAAAAATAATATGAAACAAAACACAAAAATTCCAAGATATGTCGACATTACTAAGAACAAACTCCAGGGAAAAGAGACACAACAACAAAAACCCAAGAGGACATTTAGACCCACAAGTAGCCCCACACTTATCAAATAGACATGCATTATCCCCAATAGATTATGCTTATACAAAATAAAAGAGTTAGGAATATACCTAAGGCACCTTAGGTACGTAGATCCAACGTCAATAATACTAACACAAATTAACAGAAATGCAATAACAAGATACCTTGGGTTGCCTCCCAAGCAGCACTTGATTTAACGTTGCAACATGAAACGGGTACCTTGATTACTCAAAATGCATCAAGGCAGCCAAAGGATTGGCCTCCAGGGTTATTAATATAACTTATCACCAAGACCACCCGTATGTCAGTCGGTTGCTTCATGGTTCTACAAATATTTAATGTGACCTTCTTATCATTTATCTTGAAATTAAGATCCCCTTTTTCCTTATCCATCAAAGCTCTACAAATGACTAAAAACGGTCTCTTTAAGATTATGGGCATCTAAATATCAAATTCACAATCCAAAATGACAAAGTCGGCTAAAAAGATGAAGTTATCCACTTTTATCAAAAAATTAGATGATATAGCCACAAGATTCACTATACTATCTACCATAAAAAACTACTCATTATTAGTTCAGGAGGTCTCAAGCCCCACAGTTTGAACACTTCTAGTGGCATCAAGTTAATGTTGGAATCCAAGTCACACAGAGCTCTAGCAAATCTAGATGTCCCAATGGTGCAAGGAATCGTGAAAGCACTGGGATCAACTTTCTGTTGTGCCAAAGATCTGGATGCAATTGAACTACAATGATGCAACCCATAAATGTCCTCATAACTGACAACTCTCTTCTTTGTCACCAAATTCTTCATATATTTTACGTACCCGAGCATCTGCTCAAGAGCTTCAAGAAGGGGGAATTCAAGCTCACTCTTTCAGCATAGTAATACACTTTTTATACTTTCCTTCTTCTTTTATGTTTACTTTAACCTTTATGAAAAAGGTGTCGGAGGTTGTGGAATGGTTTTCACTACAAGCTTGACTTTATTCTCCTTTCCTTTATCCTTCTCAACATACTTATCAACACCTATCCATTTTTGTGATGATTCGGCTTTAGTCACCTACCTTTTAGATTCTTCTTTAGCTGCCTCATCAATATCAACCACATCACTCCTTAGCTCATTAACTAAAGACATAGGGAGATCAATAGTAGCCTTACCACTCCGAGTGGTGATGTCTACACAATGACCATAGTTCTTTAGATTTTGCATAGTGTTACTCAAAAGATTACCCGATTAATGCTAATTCAATATGGCCAAAATTTGGCCAAATTGCTGCTCAAGTTAATTGATCGCAGTAGTATGCGATTCCACTTTTTATGACAAAGATGAAATGTCTTCCCTAATTTTCTTAAGGTAATTTTTTATGACTTTCCTAACCCTTTACCAGCTTTGACAACATAGCCTCCATCCTTGACTCAGTGTCATGATTCCTCAGTGGAACATATGTACTACTTTTCTCTTTATAACCATCCTTACACCTCCAATCACTATCTCTCTCTACTTAGATCCCTATATCTATCCCTGTAGTAGTTTTGACCTTGATTCTCTTGCCTCGAGTTCTAATTGTCTTTGAGAAGAACATTAGCCTTTGGCGTCGAAACCTGCCAACTCTCTATCTAGATACTTTGCCTCTTCATCCATATTAGAATTATATGACCTAGAAGCTTTACCATGTGCGCCCATAATATTTACCTTCTCGAAATTCATCATTGCAAACTGCTTCATCACTAACCCAATCTCCATCCTCAGTTGCGCAATATCTTAAGCCACTGAATTATCTACAACTCTATGGTCACCAGAAGCACTAACGAAATAAATTTTGGCACCTCTCTCTACCTTCTAAGTATGCCACCTCAATTGGTAAGAGAGATCTGATCTAAGATTTTTAATGCTACATCCCAACACAGGTTTATAAATGCTCTACTAGTAATAGTATCCGCCATAGCTTTAGAATTTGTAATTAGAGCATAATAGAAAATCTCCAGAGGATTTATCCCTGCAATTTTTGTAATTAGGCACAATCATCAACTTTTTCTTAAATAAAAACCATGCCTCATACATTGATTTAGAATGCAATTGCCTGAAATTATAGATCTCATCCTTCAATTGTAGAATTCTTACTGGTGGGAAGAAATGATCTAGAAACTGCTTCTACAACTCGTTCCACATAGTAATGGAACCATGAGGTAGATCCCCTCACCATAATATCACTACACCAGTTAGAGAGAATGGGAATAACCTGAGTCTCAACATTTTTGAATCCATTGTAGATATATTATATGGAGTGAGAAATCTAACAAAATTTATAAGGTGTGTGTTTGCATCATTAGTCGGCATACACCAGTGTACACCCCAAGAAAATAAGAAAGTAAAACCCAAAAACCTCAAAAATTTACTTAATAAATCCATAATCATATTCCATGAAAATAACACCAAAATTTAATGTCTCCCAGACTATACCCTACAATAAGATATAATGTAGTTGCTGTCAAATTATAGTGACCCAACTAGGTGGGTCAATCCCACAGGAAATAGGTCAAATCTATCTCTCAAACTCCCTGTATTGGCCCAAAGTGAAGGAAAGTAAATAGGAAAAATTTGTAGTGAACTGTAAGAAGTAACAAGTCTTAATTTCTTTTGATTGTAATCAATATGAGATAAACATTAAGACTATGTTCCCCCTAGCTTCCTAACTTTATAGGCTTATCGTGCTAAAACTAAAAATCTCACTGCCACACAAGAAGAATCTGACAAGCTAGGTATTACCAACCGTCTTGTGAACACATTGATAAATCTCACCCTTCACCTTCTAAGTCTCTGGGTGTGACCTTACTAACCCTTATCGCTAATCCCAGTTTAACTATCTCCTTTCAGGTATCAAATTATTAGACAAGGGTTGATATCCTCAATAGTGGCACCTACGCCACGTAGGTGGCCCTCATAAGTCCTAGAATTTATTAATTCCGCAACATCTCTTTTGTACTGGTACCTACAGGGCGTAAGTGGTACTTACGTCCCATAGTTACCTCATCATAAGAACTAGGAAAATCCTCCATATGCAATTCTCTAATCTTCAAACTTCTACAACTTACATTGGTACTTATGATATTGTAGGTGGTACCTATGGGTCATAAGTGACCCATCATAACTAGAAGGATCAATACTCCAACTTCTAATTCTCTAAGTTTCATTTCTGACACATATGACTGGCTACTTATGGGCTGTATATGGGACCCAGCCATGTAAGTGGCATCGTAAGTAAGACAGTCTTAATATTTTTCTTTATTTTCTACTCCAAAACCTAGTTCTCTATAAAATAGACACAAAAGCACATCATATATACCAAAAAGAGCCTATGTACTTGCATATTTTCCAATTTTAAGCATAAAAAGTGGCATAAAACCATGGCACATTAGGAGGTAACTCTTTGGTTAACTGATCTGGCACCCAATTTTATAATAAAGTGAAGGCAACTGAAAAGAGCTTTCCTAGAAAGGTTCTTTTTTCCTTATAGGATTTTACTGTTGAGAGACGAGATAAATAACTTCAGACATTTACCGAATAAGGCATTACATAACTCATGACTTAGGATTAAGAAGGAACTGACCCAACTTCCTAGTCACTAGTTGACTGATGAGCACTTGATGGAAACATTATATAGGTTAGTAAACTCTAATACGAGCCAACAATTGACAATGCAGCTGGAGGTGATTTCATGGCACACACTTTCTCAAAGGCAACTTATATACTTAATAAATTGACCAAAACTAGTAGAGCTTGGCATAATAGAGATTCTAAGGTAGTAAGAAATACATAAGCAGTAGGTATATTAGCCAAAAAATGTCATAGAGAAGAAGAGTGTGATCAAAATTTGATAGACATAAAAGCTCAAATGAATTTGCTAATAAATCACTTGTTAGACAGTGGTATTAAGAAGGCCAAGGCAGTTGGTTTATATAGTAGAGAAGCTAAGTCAGATTCAGAGAAAAAAGTAAATAATTTAAATAACTGGGGGGGGGGACGTTGGGGCCAATGGTAAAGAAAATCAAGGTTCAAACTTCGAACTGTCAAAGAGATAGTTAATATGACAAAGATGGTTATAGAGATGGCAAAAAGGTAATTATTAGAACAATAGTGGCAAAAGTGGGTTGTATGTACGACCAAGGAGTCATAATAATGTTGCTAATAATTCAAGGAATTTTTCCATGGGGAATATGATGACTAAGTTGCTAAAAGAGGTGGAATCTACTAATGCGGGTGTCAAAGAATTGATAAGTGTCTTGTATAGTATAAGTAAACTAGTTGATTCTAGTTCCACTTCTATCTAGTAGTTGGAGCACCAAATGAGTAAATTACTTGTGACCTTTAATCAGTGGAAGAGTGGGACTTTGCCAAGTGACAAAGTGCAAAAGCTAAGATATGATGGAAATTGTTTAGCCATCACCATAAGAACTAGTAAAGTTCTACCAGGATCACAACGATGATACAAACACAAGAGAAAAAAGTAGTCAATGAGCATGAAATAGTGGATGATAAGGTTGAAATTAATGATATTCCAGTCGAGTCTAAAAACCAAAAAAATTGTAATGGTGGAAAAGTGGATTCCAAATACCCTACAAAGGTGATAAAAGATAATATGGCAAGGAAAGGGAAAGTAAAAGTGGTTTCAAAACCTCCCACTTAGATTCCTATACCTCCACCTCTATTTCCACATAGCATTAAGAAGAAGGTAGAATATGGAAAATTCAATAAGTTCTTATCTATGCTTAAGCAACTATCTATGAATATTTCATTGGTAGAAGCTCTTGAAAAAATGATGAGATATGCCAAGTTCATGAAGGTTTTGGTAACTAAAAGAAGGATAGTGAGATTTGAGCCAAAATATAATATCCATCATTATAGTGATATTACTATATGATTGTTGGTCTAAAAAAGCAGATCGAGAAGCATTCACTATTCCTTGCATAGCTGGTGTAAGAAATTTTGCTAAGGCACTATGTGATCTTAGTGCAAGTATAAATTTGATGCCTTTACCTATTTTTCAACAGTTAGGTTTAGGATCCCTAAACTGACGTTTATGAAGTTATTGATGGACAACCATTTAGTTAAGCAACAAGTAAGGATATTACATGATGTACTAGTAAAGGTAGAAAATTTTATATTCCTAACTGATTTTGTAATTATTAATTATGATGTACCCATGATCTTGGGTAGACCTTTCTTAGATTTAGAAGAGTATTGGTGGACATAGAATTCAATAAGATGACATTTAGATTGAATGATAAATAAGTGAAGTTTAATATTTACCGTCAAGGTAGAAATTGAGAGATATGAGTGTTGTCTTAGTTATTGATGTTATTGATGAGAGTTAAACTGAGGTGCCTATTGAGGAAAGATTTGTTGTTGAAACTCTAGCTTTTATGTTAATGAATTTTGATGGGTATGACTTAGAAGAGTATGATAAGACAATTTGTGCATTGACTAGAATAGGCTAATATTTGTATTCTCTAAAAAGTTGGATTGGCTTGAAAATAGTCCATCATACTACAAAATAGTCTATAGAAGAACCACCAGTGTTACAGATAAAAGAATTGCAAGGCCATTTGAGGTACGTGTTTGTGGGTGAGAATAATACTTTGCTAGTAATTATTGCTACTAGTTTGGTGGGTAGAAAGTAGAGGCTCTTGTCACGATATTACAAAAGTACAAAAGAGCTATTAGGAGAACGATCGTAGACATCATTGGAATTCCATTGGGCATTTGAACTCTTAAGATCTATTTAGAAGAATAGTTTTTTTCCACTATTGAGCATTGGTGCAGAATCAACCTCCCATTATTAAAGTGGTTAAGAAGGAGACAATAAAGTGGCTTGATACAAGGGATGTTTACCTAATTTTTGATAGCAAATATGTAATTCCAATTCAGTGTATCCTAACGAAGGGAGGTATAACTATAGAGGCAATTAAGAAGAACGAATTAATTCCACTTAGGCTCATCACAGATTGGAGAGTGTGCATAAACTACAAAAAATCTAATCTCTTAGACTTTTTGGGATCAGTTTCCAATGCCTTTTATGAATTAAATTCTCAATTAGTTAGTAGGAAGGAGTTGGTACTACTTTTTGGATTGTTATTCAAGCTAGGATCAAATTTCCATTACACTCAAAAACCAAGAAAGACCGTATTTACATGCCCCTATGACACCTTCACCTTTAAGCGGATACCATTTGGGTTGTGTAATTCTCCAGCTACTTTCCAAAAATGTATGATGTCTATTTTTCAGATATGGTGGAGGACACTTTGGAAGTGTTTATGGATGAATTTTCTATGGTAGGAGATTCTTTTTGATGATTTCTTAGCAAATATTAGCAATGGCCTTCAAATATGTAATGAGTTCAACCATGTGCTCAACTGGGAGAAATGCTATTTTATGGTGAAAGAGGGCATTTTGTTGGGTAAAAAGATCTTAACTAAAAGAATTGAAGTCAACTGTTCCAAAGTAAAAGTGATTGAAAATCTACCTCCACCAATACAGATGAAGGGTCTTTGCAGTTTTCTTAGCCCTATAAGTTTTTATCGAAGGTTCATAAAAGACTTTTCCCAGATTGCAAACCCACTTTGTAATTTATTGGAGAAGGATACCAAATTTTTATCTGATTAAGATTGTTATAAGGCATTTGAGTACCTCAAGGATAAATTGGTAGTCATGCCCATTATTATAGATTTGGATTGGTCCAAACCATTCTAAGTGATGTGTGATGCAATTGGAGTTGCACTTGGGGTTGTTCATTAAAGAGGGAGAATCTATTTCACTCAATTTATTATCTGAGAAAAGCATTGAATGGGGATCAAAAGAACTATATAGTTACTGAGCAAGAGGTTTTTGCTATTTTTACACCTTTGAGAAATTTAGGGCGTATTTGCTTGGTACTGAAGTTGTTGTTCACACTGATCACTCAGTATTGAGATACATACTGGTAAAGAAAGATGTCAATCCCCTAGACTAATTAGATGGGTGTTTCCTCTATAGGAATTTGACATTGAAGTCAAAGACAGAAAAGGGCATAAAAATCAAGTGGCTAGCCATTTATCTTGACTGAAGAATGAGGGATGAAGTCTGAATAATTTAGAGATAGATGACTTATTCCTGAATGAAAAATACTTATGGCTACCAACGATCTTGTACCATGGTTTCAAACTTTGCTAACTACTTGGTCAGTGACATTATACTAGAAGACTTGAGATTTCATCAAAGAATAAAGTTTCTACACGATATGAACAATTACTTCTAGGATAAGCCCTATTTATTTAGATTGTATGCTAACAATATCATTCAGAGATGTGTGCCAGACGTGGAAATGCTACGTATTTTGTAGTTTTGACATTTGTCCCTAGTGGGAGGACATCATGGGGGTGATTTCACAACAAGGAAGATTTGAAAAGTGGATACTAGTGTCCTACTATCCATAAGGATGCATATGATTTTTCCAAAGACTGTGACCAGTGCCATCGACAAGGGTTGACCTCTAGACATCAAGAGATGCCCATGTCCAAAATGTTGGTGATTGAACTATTTGATAGGGGCATTTATTTTATAGGCTCTTTATAAGTTGTTCTAGTCATAAATACATCTTGGTTTCTATATACTATGTGTCCAAATGAGTAGAAGTTATAGCATTAGCAGACAATGAAGGCAAAAGTGTGGTGGTATTTTTGAAACAAAAATATTTTCTCGATTTGGTACTCCTTGCACAATTATAAGTGACTTGGGTTCTCACTTTTGTAATAAGGTATTTTGAGTAGCTTTAACTAAGTATGGCATTAAACAAGACAAAGTTGAAACTCCTTATCATCCCCAAACTAGTGGGCAAGTGGAGGTGTCAAATTGAGAAATAAAGATAACATTAGCCAAGTCTGTTAACTCTAACCAGTGCGATTGGTCATGAAAGCTTGATAATGCTTTTTGGAATTACCAGATTGCTTTTAATATTATAATAGGTATGTCTACTTATAAACTATTCCTTGGTTAAGCTTGTCACTTACCGATAGAGCTTGAGCACAATGCCTTTTGGGTGCTCAAAAAGATGAATTTGACCTAGAAAGAAGCATCTAATATGAGATTGGACCAATTAAATAAGCTAGATGAATTCTGGCTTCAAATCTTATGAGAAGTTAATTCATACAAGGAGAAAATAAAGTTATACCATGAAAGAAAGATTGAAAAAAGAGAATTTCAAGTGGCTGACCTAGTACTATTTTTCAACTCAAGGTTTAAACATTTTCTAGGTAAGCTGAAATCTAAGTAGTCTGGACCCTACTAGGATACATATCTTTTTCCAATCGGAGTGGTGCAATTAGACAAAAAAAAAAGAACGGAAGTTGTTCAAGTAAAATAACCAATGAGTCAAATAATATATTAGATTGCAAGAAGAAGTAAAATTAGTAACATTGGTATATCTTGATAAAGTTTGACTAGTTAAGATACCCGACTCTTGCTGCAACATTAAATTAGGCACTAGTGAGAGGCAACCCACAATGTGTTGTAAAATCATGTTAGTGTAGGTATTTCATTCTTGAGCATGATTAATGTTTGTGCTAATTGTGCAAGAAAATATAGCACAGGTGTAGCTAGGAACTACTTAAGACTAATAATTCATTCAATAAACTATTAATGGACTAACGAACTGTCTAATGGAGTCATCACAATGGGCATAAAAACATATATTACGATTAAGACCCAGAGAGTTACATAATGTGGTACGATTCAAAAGACTTCAAAACCATTAACTAGAAGCCAAGTGCGAGAGTTACAAATACTTCAAGGATTATTTATGAAGATGGAAGTACTTGAACATATTTTGAGCCCCTCCAAAAGATATCACATCAGAATATATAGATCTGGGTAAACAAAAGGAGCCAATGACCCACTTCCTAAAGGTGACGACTTGTTTCATAAGCCATCACCTTACTGTTGACTTTAAAAATGACTTGTCAAGTTTAGAATCACCTTCTACATAGAGGTGACAACTTGGTTGATAAGCCATCACCTCGCTGACGACTTCGTTGATAAGCCATTACCTTGTCGATAATAGGTGACGACTTGGTTGATAAGCCATAACCTTGTTAATAATAGGTGATGGCTTGGTTGATAAGCCATCACTTTGCTGACGACTTGGTTGATATGCCATCACCTTTTTGACGACTTCACTGATGACTTTTCAACTAAAAATTATCACTTAAGGCTAATTCACCCATGGTCCATTTTTGGGCATTGTAATAGACTATAAATAGTTACTTTTAGTGTTATTTTCATTAGTTTTGTTGAATATTGAATACATATTTCACTTGAGAGTGTGATTGGTGAACTTGTATTGAATGTTTGTTTTAAAAAGAGGTTTTGATGGCGTTCAATCCCTCTTGATCCACATAGAGATTTGGTGTTTGAATATATTAGATTAAGGGGTTTTTAGTTTGATACACTCAATGGTTCTTAATTTGTTATAGTTTCTTGTGTCAATCTTTATATCTCCTATTTTGTGTTGATTATCCTCAGCTTCCTAATTATATTCTCTATTCCGTAGCTTGAGTTGTATAATTTGGTATCATATTTGAACTTTGGATCGTTCCCATGATTCTAGTCTTGGGTTTGTTATCTTGAAAATCGTCCAAAAAGTACTGTTCATGTTTTGGTTATTTATGAAATTTTAAGTTTTTTTTTTCATTTTTGTGTGTTTTTGTGTTTCTAGTGCTAGAATAGTGTTCTCTAGTACTATTTGAGTCATTATCTAAGATTTGAGCTTAATCGAACAAGTATTGAGTAACCCACCATTGTGGAATCTTAAGTTTGAAGAAATTTCAAGTGGGTTTTAAAATCTGAAATTATTGGGTGTGTTTTGAGGCATGAAAACTATTGGGTTTGTTTGGGAACTTGAAAGGAGCTTGGATATCAAATTTTATCGAATTTTGAGTTTGTTTGATTGAGGTTTCAAAATTTGAATGTTCTTCAAGTTCTTCATATCTTGTTGAAGAGGAAGCTACTAAAGTAAGCGTTTGATCCAAAAGAATTGAAGAAAAAGAAGTTGTACTTGTTTGTGCTAAGGAATATTTCCAAAAAATAAGTACTAGGAGAATTGGGACAAAGGAATCAAGTGATAAACTATTTTTCCTAAGGTTAATGACAAGAGTGACAAGCCATCAACTAAGTGACGACTTGTCGACCAAGTCATCAACTAAGTGACGAATTACCAACCAAGTTGTTAGGTAAAAACAAACCCAACCTCCAATTCTGCCTAAGGTTGACGACAAGAGTGACAAGCCATCAACTAAGTGACGACTTATCAACTAATATGTTAGGTATAAACATGCCCAATCTCCTATTCTTCCTTGGGTTGAGGATAATATTGATAATTTATCAACTTAGTGATGACTTCCAGCCTTGTCATCACCCTAGTCATCACATTGTTATCAATTTAGAAAAATTTTAGTAAGCTCAACCTAGATTCTTAGTTTCATTTCCTTGATTCCTAATCATCTTTTACTTCATTCCAACACTAATTAACAACTATTAATCAATCTGCTTATTTGTGGATTACTTTTTGAGTTCATTTCTTTCTTTGTCCCAATTCTTTGAGTGTTTTTCTCATTTCTCTATCATCGTTACTTCTTTGATCAAGTATGTACAAGATTTCTTTGAGTCATTCAAACAAGAATCCATTTCGGGAAGAGTATATATCAATGTTTCAATTCTCATCAGAGTATAAAACAACATTCAACACTTGTGTATCCAAGTGTGAGGCAAGCAAGGTGTGTAGAGTTGTGAGGTTGTTTCTTTAGTGGTAACGTGTTTGTTGTTTTGGTTAGTATTTTTCTTCATAGGTAAAATGGCTACGAAAGGTAAAACAACTTCGTATAGCATGGATAACCACTCAACAAATGCTATCTTAGCGGCCACTGAAACTCTCAATCGTAAAATTGATTCTATGGACACTAAGATAAATTCACTTGACCTTAAGGTGAATTATCTTGAAGGGGGTGTATCCCTAATTAGTGGAAGGGTGGATATCATGGAAGGTCGACAAAACACATCCTTATCCACACCTCAATAGTACTATGATTCGACTAGTGGGCATGCGCCAAATAATTTGAATCATATTTCCTTAGAAAACCGATAGCAAATAATTAATCTACCAATACAAGAAAATGATTCCATTCCTCAAGCCACTACATATCCATAAAACTGAAATTTTATTCAACCACTCCAACCTCAATTCAACCAAACACAACATGATGAATCGCAAACCTAAATGCCCCAACCTCCACTAAACCAAATTCCCCCATTCCAAGCACCCCTTAACAAAAACCAACCCATCTAAATAGATGAGGAAGAAAGGGAAGAACAAAAAATGGAGTTCGAAGCATTCGATGAAGTCGAGATATTGGTAGAGGAAATATTAGGTAGACCTATGGATAAAAGAGTTTATAGAGGCCGAGGAGGAAGATTCAGTCCAGCGCCTATGGCAGGGGAAACTTGGGAAACCGACCCCAAGGTTATTATCAATGGAACCAAAAAGGTAATAGAGATCAAGATATAGGTATCAATTCAATCAAGGTTAGTCTTCTAAATTTCAAAGGTGAAAGTGATCCCGAAGGTTATCTCACATGGGAGTCCTCTTGTGAAAGGATCTTCCAAGTTAATGATATCACCAAAGAAAAAAGGAGTTGCTATGCCATTGCTTATTTTGAAGGGTATGCCAATACACAGTGGGATTATGTCAAGATATTTGGAAATGTGTTGAATGAAGGAAAACCTCCTCCATGGGATAAATTGAAGATATTCATGAGACAAATGTATTTGCCGAAGAGGTATAGGCATGAGCTCCTTGCCAAGCTATACAACTTGAGGCAAGATAGCAAGAGTGTTATATCTTATTATGATGAATTTCGACAAATAACCATGAAGCTTGATCAACAAGGAGAGAACGTAAACCATGAAATCATATGCTTCTAGATTGGGTTGAACAAAGATATCTCCTTATGAATCACTATCCACAAATTTGAAACCATAGAAGAAATCTTACAAGCGGACTTAGAAATTGAGAGAGATATCAAAGAAAGGGCGACTTACAAACCAAAAGGGTAAACATAAAAAAACTCTTGGGGTAAAAACAAGAGACAACCTTCATCGAAATGGAAAAAGAACAAGGTCTACAAGTCTAATGATAAGAAGCCCGTAGAGAAAACCACTCCAAAACACCTGCCAAAGAAGAAAGGTAACGAATATCCTACTCCAATTATAGAGGTTTTCAATGCCTTAAATACCAAGGGTGGGGGGATAAGGCAAATTATTGGACTAACTGGAGGAATATGATCCTTAGGGAAGGAAAATTGTATTACCTTGGAGAAGAGGTGGATTAGAAATGAATAAGAATGATGAAAAATCTCAAAATGGAGATAAAGTTGAGGGAGAGGTACAACAAGAAGGAGATTATGAAGATGTTTGGCCTCAAGATGGAGAGTTTGAAGTGCCTAACTTTGTGGTAAGACGATTGATGATTAGTAAGGCATTAGATGACCCGAGTCAATGGGAAAATCTATTCCATACAAAGTTTTTTTATCAAGGAGAATATATTCTTGTTGATCATTGATAGGCTAGTGCCACTATGGTTTATTTTCTAAAGCTACCCACCACCAAGCATGCTAGTACATACAACTCCAATGGTTGAATAAATGTGGAGAGTTAAAGGTAACTTGGCAAGTTGTGATCTATTTCAAAGTTGGGAATTAACAAAGTGAAGTGTTATATAATGTGATTCCCATGAAGGCTTGTAACATCTTATTGGGAAGACCATGGCAATATGATCGATCGACTAAGCATGATATAAAAACCAATCGGTATTCCCTTGACTTGAATGGCCAAAATTTTACACCATGAAATCATATGCTTCTAGATTGGGTTGAACAAAGATATCTCCTTATGAATCACTATCCACAAATTTGAAACCATAGAAGAAATCTTACAAGCGGGCTTAGAAATTGAGAGGGATATCAAAGAAAGGGCGACTTACAAACCAAAAGGGTACACATAAAAAAACTCTTGGGGTAAAAACAAGAGACAACCTTCATCGAAATGGAAAAAGAACAAGGACTACAAGTCTAATGATAAGAAGCCCGTAGAGAAAACCACTCCAAAACACCTGCCAAAGAAGAAAGGTAACAAATATCCTACTCCAATTATAGAGGTTTTCAATGCCTTAAATACCAAGGGTGGGGGGATAAGGCAAATTATTGGACTAACTGGAGGAATATGATCCTTAGGGAAGGAAAATTGTATTACCTTGGAGAAGAGGTGGATTAGAAATGAATAAGAATGATGAAAAATCTCAAAATGGAGATAAAGTTGAGGGAGAGGTACAACAAGAAGGAGATTATGAAGATGTTTGGCCTCAAGATGGAGAGTTTGAAGTGCCTAACTTTGTGGTAAGACGATTGATGATTAGTAAGGCATTAGATGACCCGAGTCAATGGGAAAATCTATTCCATACAAAGTTTTTTTATCAAGGAGAATATATTCTTGTTGATCATTGATAGGCTAGTGCCACTATGGTTTATTTTCTAAAGCTACCCACCACCAAGCATGCTAGTACATACAACTCTAATGGTTGAATAAATGTGGAGAGTTAAAGGTAACTTGGCAAGTTGTGATCTATTTCAAAGTTGGGAATTAACAAAGTGAAGTGTTATATAATGTGATTCCCATGAAGGCTTGTAACATCTTATTGGGAAGACCATGGCAATATGATCAATCGACTAAGCATGATATAAAAACCAATCGGTATTCCCTTGACTTGAATGGCCAAAATTTTACACCATGAAATCATATGCTTCTAGATTGGGTTGAACAAAGATATCTCCTTATGAATCACTATCCACAAATTTGAAACCATAGAAGAAATCTTACAAGCGGGCTTAGAAATTGAGAGGGATATCAAAGAAAGGGCGACTTACAAACCAAAAGGGTACACATAAAAAAACTCTTGGGGTAAAAACAAGAGACAACCTTCATCGAAATGGAAAAAGAATAAGGACTACAAGTCTAATGATAAGAAGCCCGTAGAGAAAACCACTCCAAAACACCTGCCAAAGAAGAAAGGTAACGAATATCCTACTCCAATTATAGAGGTTTTCAATGCCTTAAATACCAAGGGTGGGGGTATAAGGCAAATTATTGGACTAACTGGAGGAATATGATCCTTAGGGAAGGAAAATTGTATTACCTTGGAGAAGAGGTGGATTAGAAATGAATAAGAATGATGAAAAATCTCAAAATGGAGATAAAGTTGAGGGAGAGGTACAAGAAGAAGGAGATTATGAAGATGTTTGGCCTCAATATGGAGAGTTTGAAGTGCCTAACTTTGTGGTAAGACGATTGATGATTAGTAAGGCATTAGATGACCCGAGTCAATGGGAAAATCTATTCCATACAAAGTTTTTTATCAAGGAGAATATATTCTTGTTGATCATTGATAGGCTAGTGCCACTATGGTTTATTTTCTAAAGCTACCCACCACCAAGCATGCTAGTACATACAACTCCAATGGTTGAATAAATGTGGAGAGTTAAAGGTAACTTGGCAAGTTGTGATCTATTTCAAAGTTGGGAATTAACAAAGTGAAGTGTTATATAATGTGATTCCCATGAAGGCTTGTAACATCTTATTGGGAAGACTATGGCAATATGATCGATCGACTAAGCATGATATAAAAACCAATCGGTATTCCCTTGACTTGAATGGCCAAAATTTTACACTACATCCTCTCTCACCCTCACTAGTAAATGAAGCCCATCAAAGATTAAAGGGGTTGAAGGTGAAAAAAATGTGAGGAAAGATGAAACTATTGGAAAGGAAGGTAACGAAAAGGAGGAAGTAAGAAAACTTAAAGGAAAGGAACAAATGGTGATGTTGGATAGAAAAAAAGATCTCTTCAAAGAGAATGATAACAAAACACCCATGCTCCTTCTAGCCCAAGTTTGTAACACTAACCTACCAACTTCTTCTATTCCCCTTCTATATCCCTTGTTTTGCAAGGTTATGAAGATGTGTTACTGGAGGAACTTCCACAA
The DNA here is from genome assembly GCA_030864225.1 of Capsicum baccatum var. pendulum. Classification (NCBI taxonomy): domain Eukaryota; kingdom Viridiplantae; phylum Streptophyta; class Magnoliopsida; order Solanales; family Solanaceae; genus Capsicum; species Capsicum baccatum. Next base: position 199,003,416 of record CM061561.1, read on the forward strand.
GGGATACCCCCACTTAAGGGAATCAAGCATCAAATAAACTTCATGTTAGGCTCTCAATATACCAAAAAAATTGGCGTACTGAAGTAACCCTATGGGTACCAAAGAAATACAAAGGTTAGTTGAGTAACTCCTCAACAAAGGATACATCAAGGAAAGTATAAGCCCATATGCGGTCCTGGTTTATTGTGTCAAAAAATATGGGACATGGTGGATGTGTGTTAATTGTCGAGCCATTATTAAAATAGCGGTAAAGTATCACCACCCAATTTCTCATTTGTATGATATGCTTGATGAATTGAATAGTTCATGTGAGTTCTCTAAGATAGATCTTTGGAGCAGGTACCATCAAATCCGAATGTAACTAGGTGGTGAGTGGAAGACTGAATAACGACCAAGTTTGGTCTCTATGAATGGATGGTCATGCCTTTGGTCTTACCAATGCTCCTAGTACTTTTATGTTGTTGATGAATCATGTGATGAAACCATTTATTGGGAAATTTTTTATTGTGTACTTTGACAATGTCCTAGTTTATAGCAAATCCCTTAAAGAGCATGTTTTACAATTGCAAAGTGTGTTTGAAATGATAAGAAAAGAAAAAATGTATGCTAATCTTGAAAAATGCTTTTTTTGTGTGAGTGAAGTTGTGTTTTGAAATTTTTTCTAAGCTCAAGTGTAGACGAGGTGGACCAATCTAAGATAGATGCCATCAAGAATTAGCCAACTCCAAAATTTATTAGTGAAGTACGAAGCTTCCATGGGTTTGCTAGTTTATATAGGCAATTTGTCAAAGAATTTTGTACTATCGCCACTCCCTTGATCAATATTATTTGGAAAGACAAACCCTTTAAGTGGGGAGATGAGCAAGACAATCCATTTGAATCCTTGAAATCCATGCTTAGCTCTGCCCCCTTGTTGGAATTACCTAATTTTTATAAGATGTTTGAAATTGAATGTGATGCGAGTAAGGTGGGATTAGGTGCCAAATTAATGCAACATCTTAAACCTGTTGCCTATTTTAGTGAGAAGCTCAAAGGCACAACTCTAAATTATTCCACTTATGACCTAGAGTTATACGCCTTGGTTAAACATTGAGTAATTGGTAACATTATTATGGCCCAAGGAATTGAATAAACGACATGATAAATAGATTGAATTCCTAAAGACTTTCCCTTATATAATCCAATACAAGAAGGGAAAGAAAAATATGGTAGTTGATGTATTATCTAGGAAATATGTGTTAGTCTTTACGTTGTCTTATAAGTTATTGGAATTTGAGAGCCTAAAGCAATGTATCCTGAGGACCCATTTTCTAAACTCTACCAAGAATGTGAGTCATATGATAAGGAAAGGTGGGAGAGGGATATAGCATTGATGCCCTACTCCAAGTTTGATGGGTTCTTATTCATGGGAAGAAGGTTGTGTGTGCCCTCTAGCTCATGGAGAGAATTATTTCTCAGAAAAACCCATGATGGTGGTATAATGGATCACTTTGGAATCAATAAGACCGTTGGAATCTTAGAGGAACAATTCTATTGGCCCAAAATATGTCTTGATGTTGCTACAATTTGTTGCCAATGTATGGATTATAGAAGCGCAAAATCGTACCTTCTTCTTCAAGGATTGTATATCCTTCTACCCACTACCAATGCCCTTGGCTTCGCATCTCTATGGATTTTGTTTTGGGTTTGCCAAGGACAAAGAAGGGTAAAGATAGCATTTTTGTTATGGTTGATCAGTTTTCTAAGTGACCCATTTTATTCTGTGCCTGAGGATGCACCCAATGTGGCCTCATTGTTTGTTGAACATATTTTAAATTGCACAGAATCCCTAAGACCATTGTTAGTGATAGGGACTCCAAGTTCCTTAGTCACTTTTGGAGGTCATTTTGGGGTAGTCTAAGCACAAAATTATTTTTCTCGACATCGTGCCACTCAGAAATCGATGGCCAAATAGAAGTAGTAAATAGGACTTTGAGTTTTATGCTTCGCTTCATGGTGAAACATAAGATGGATTTTTGGGATGATCACCTACCAATAGTCAAGTTTTCTTACAATCGTGTTATCTATGCAACTATTGGTATGACTCCCTTTGAGTGTGTTTAGGACTTTAAACCCCTTACCTCTTTAGATCTCACCCTTTTGTCTAGTGATCTTATGTTAAGCTTAGATGGAAATAAAAGGGAAGAAGCAATAAATAAAATGTATGAGAAAGAGAGACTCTGCCTTGAGAAGAAGAATAAAGAAGTTGCAAACAGGGCGAACAATGGGAAAAAAGGCTTTTGCTTGAACCAGTCAATTAGGTATGGTACATCTTCAGAAAGACCGATTTACAACTCCAACGAAAGCTAAATTAATGCATAGGGGGACGGAACCTTCCAGGTGCTTAAAAGTATAAATGATAATGCATATAAGATTGATCTTCTTCTGAACTATCAAGTGCACAACACATTTAATATGTGCGACACTCATAGACATGCTCGAGGATGATGAACCCGCTAATTTGAGGTCGATTTCTCCTCATGATAGAGAGGATAATACAATTAAAAATATGTCAAAACTATTCAATAGAAGCCAAGCATAAGAGTTGTAAATGCTTCAAGGATTACTTATGAAATAGAAGTACTTAGAAATTTTTTGAGCCCCTCCAAAGAATTTCACATCATAATAAATAGCTCAGGGTCAAAAGGAGGACCAAATGACCCAATTCCTTGAGGTGACAACTTGGTTGATAAGTCCTCACCTTGTTGATAACTTCACTGACAACTTGTCAAGTTGAGAATCACCTTCTTCCTAGAGGTGATGACTTGGTTAATAAGACATCACCTTGATAAGGACTTGGTTGATAATCCATCACCTTGTTGATGACAGGTGATGACTTTGTTGATAAACCATCACCTTACTGACGACTTCACTGATGACTTTTCATCTGAAAATCATCACATAAGGCTATTTTGGTAAATTCACTCATGGGACAATTTTGGGCCTTCTAATAGACTATAAATAGTTACTTTTAGGGTTATTTTATTAGTTTTGTTGAATATTTAATGCATATTACTTTGGAGAATGTGATTGGTGAACTTGTATTGTGTGTTTATTTTGAAATAGGGGTTTCGAGGGCATTGAATCCCTCTTGGTCCACATAAGAGATTTGGTGTTTGAATCTATTAGATTAAGGGTTTTTGAGTTTGATACACTCAATGGTTTCTTAATTTCTTATAGTTTCTTATGTCAAACTTTCTATCTCCTATTTTGTGTCGATTATCTTTAGATTCCTTAATTAGATTCTATATTTCATAGCTTGAGTCCTATCACGATGAGCCACCAAAGCTTTGATGAACCATTAGCTTAATAGTTAAATTGATCAAAGAGAGGTTAGTTATTACAGATGTCGGTTTAGGTGATTATTCATCAAAGGGTAGATGGTATCATCCCAACCACCAACTCCAATTTAGTTAGAATGTATATGGATAAGAATGACGGGTCACCCAAAAATTTACTGCTTTGTTGATGGCCCATTAAAAGGACCATCATAAGTAATTTTTAAAATTTTTTGTATTTTATTTTAAAATGACCTAACCCACCAATAAAACCCTATTTTAACACTTGCCCAATCCATACTAAATCCAAACCTTTGGGAGTTTAAATTACCCTACTTAAAATGGATTACCCATGTTCTATTTTCATTTTTCAACTCCACACTCATCAAAGCACATAAATCTCATAACTCCAATTCTCCTAATGTCCCTAGCCCTTAACTCCACTACTAATTTCTCCTCAAACTTTAATCAAAACCTAATTCACCAAATTCATCACGACCCATCCTTCTTTCTTTAGAGATCTATTGTATGCATTGCCCAATGCACTAGTTTGCCATTTTCATTCCACTGCACAGGTATGCTCAAATTTTAGTTTATGTATTTTTTTTATGAAATAAATTCAACATAAATATCACTTGATGTAAATTTTTTAAATGGTAGTTATGTCGAGTTTGTATCTAATTTTTTGGTGCGGTTTGGAAACCCTATGGGTGAAGTCTGAGTATCCCAAATTAAGGGTAGAAATGTGTTGCGAACAAGTTTAAAATATGGGGAATCCCATAAAATGATTGATCAATACATGAAGTAAATTAGGATGCACAACAAATGTTTGATAAAATGTCAAAAATGAGGATTGAAATAACTGATAAGATTGACGGGTCATGTGACGGACCGTCAACTAGTGATGGTTCGCTAGCCTAAATGTCACAAAAAAAATCAATGTGATCAAATCTAGTTTAGATCTAATGGTTTAATTGATGACCCGTCAAGATTGCGATGAACCATTTCACCAACCATCACAAAGCTTAATTTATTAGATTGAAACTACTTAAGCCTGATGGTTGGAGTGATGAACTGTCACTTAAGTGACAAACCATCACCCTAACCCATCAAAGCCAACTAGTTTCCAATGTCAACATTTGTTATTGGATTCATAATTTTGTGCTATGTTTAGTTACTTCTCTCCTCAGGCATAATTCCTTCTAAGATTTCAAAAAAAAAAGAGGTGAAGTAAGACAAAGGTTAGTGATAGATGCCTTACTCTCTAAATTAAGGGATGAACCTAAAAAGGAGATTGAGTAAGCTGAGGCCCTTGCCTATTACACTAGACAAAGTGAGAAGCGGCGTATGCATGCCTTTGAGTCTGAAGAGAAGAATAATTTGTTGAGTGAGTATTAGAGTAGTGATGGGGAGAGTACCAACAACTCTACTTCTAGCCGAAATATTAAGGGTGGAAATGAGGCTATTGCTAGTTTCAAAAACAAAACCTGGGGAAGAAAGAGGTGATGTAATTTATTGTAAAGCTCCTAGGGTAGGATTAAAAAATCACTAGATGGTCTTGAACCAACTAAGTTAATAGGTATGAAGATACCATTTGTCGAAGAATATTAGATCGTGACCACTGACCATCTAAAGATTGAATGATTGTTTAATGCATATGAGTTAGGTTATTTAAGCAAACTACCAAACTATTATTTTCCTACAATTGTCTATGAGTTCTATGCCAATTATTTGGCTATCTTGGATAAGGATTTCCAGAAGGTGAAAAAGGTGTCTTACATGAGAAATGGGGAGAGAATTCCAATTTGGGGTTCTTAGTAGAATTTAAGACCACACAATCAACCAAATCCTATTCGGTTAGTTTTATACAACTTTATCCATCACCCAGAACTCTAGCATCAATGAAAACTACCTCAAATCAATGTCCATGGATGGCCCGAGTACTAACAGTAAATGGAGAACCTTCTAGGTTGAATACTAAGAAGCGTACAACTAAATCCTCCCTGAGTTTCAAAGCTAAATTTTAATGCGATGTGGTTAGTTTATGATATATTCCTATTGGTGGGGATGCTAACATAAACCCTCAAAGAGTTATTTTGGTCACAATTTTAATGTTAGTACCAAAAGATAACTTTGGACAAGTGATTTCAAATGAGCTATTTATGAGGGCTTATAAGACTTCTAGAGCATTGCCTTTCCCATAAGTTATTATAGAATTATGTAAGCTAGTAAAGATGCTTATCATTAGTGGAATTGATAATGAGGTATAGGTGACCAAGAGGAAAGACAATGAAAAGATTTTTGATGACAACAAGTTTGAGTTTAGGGTTCACTAGTCACTATAGACATTTGATATCCTCACAGGTATGCCAACACTACTTTTTGTTATCGATCCACAGGGTTCTTCTATAGTATCTGGGGTTGCTCCTACTCCACAAATGTTGAGACTATCAATAGTACCTCTATTCCACCTACATACTCAAAGGTAGTCAAGGCCCAAAAGAAATCTAAGAAATAACTGAATGCTTGGGATAATCAATTCAAGCCATTCATGGATTATATCATTATAGAGGCTTTAAATCCATATGTAAATCTTATTCCTGTACTAATAAAATAAAGAAAAGGTTAAGCAATAGTCTTAGAAAGCTTTTTATTCCAGATTTGGTCAAGTTTACGACCAAATTTAAATTGGATCGAGCTGACATTATATCCATGAAAAAGGACCCCACCACTGGATTTCCAGATTTTATGATTTAGAATCAAATAATTATGAGTAAATTTTGGATTTAATGGGGCCCTCTATGAAATATAAGGGCAAATAAGTAAGTAAAGGTGGATAAGAGAAAATATCAAGGAAGAGAATTCACAAAAATAAAATGGATGAAGAGGGAGCTATGAGGAAAGTGGCAAAAGTATCAAATAAAGATAAAGAAGCTTGGATAAATAAAATACAAGATTAGTTAGCTGGATTATATTCTAATTCGACAAGTATAGGTGGGACCAACTACCTATGTTATCGACACCTACTCCAATTATTGAGGAAGTTAATGATTTGAGCACCCCGATCACCACCGGGGTCACTGTTGTAGATTCTGAAGGCACCAAGGGATCTAAAGACTTTCCAGACTCTCAAGCCTAAGGTATTCACAAGAATTCCATCCCTTGAGCTTATATTTGTATTATTTATACATTGGGGGAACATATTATTTTTACTAGTAGGGTGGGGGTACTTGTGGGTCTATTACCACGAGGGTTTTTATTACTTGTGTTTTTAACCTCATCTTCTATCTAGTAGAATTGAAATGTTTAGCTTTTGTGTTTCTATCATTGTCACTGTGTTGTTTCTATCCATATAATTTTTATGCAAAAGGATGATAATGAATGAATAGTAGTCGTTTTGAAGTTTAAAAAATGATGACCCACTGAAAATTTTAAAAATTTTATGGTTGTATGTATTTATTTGACAATTGACTGTTGTGGATCTGTACTTGGAATTAGTAATTTATAAATGAAGCGAGACTTGGTTAATCTTGAATATGAGACTGATAGTTAGCAACGATTGTGCTATTCTATGCCATGAGTATGTGAGGCTATTGTATTGTTTCTTACTTTATGCATGCATCTAGAACTTTCCCAATTCATTCTATTATGTGATAAGTTGGTTTTCTAGGAGTGGATCACAGACCTTGTTCATCCTTAATCCACTTTACTTAAAAGAACTTCCCAAATAATATATTAAATCCTTTTATCCCTATTTTAACTTATATAACTTCTTTATTCAACAATTGTTAGGCTTCCCTTCTCTATCATTAAACCTCTATTTTGGTACTAGTCCCTCCTTGGACACGTACACCTCAAAGTTAAGGGTGGCTATTCTAGAAATGTTTACTAAAAAAACAAGGGCATGAAAATATTGTGGATGGGTGAAAGAAGATTCTAAGAGTGCACAAAGAAGGATGAATGAAAAAGAAATAAAAAGAAAAAAATCTAAAAAAAGGAATAAAATCGTAAATTAAGTAGATTTTTGTAATCATGCATGTCAAGGAAGGTTGAGTCACTTTCCTAGATATATCCTACCTGTACCCGAGCTATCATTACAAGCAAAGTAAAATAATGTAGTGACGGTATGGGCATGCCTATGATATTGTATATGCATTATTTGAAGTTCTTTGTGAGAGTGAGATATTTGAATTTTAGTCCCTGAAAAATGTACAATCTAATGGTAGGGCGAGTAGGCAGTTTGTATCTTTCTATGACCTCAGAATAAAAAGTTAGAGGATAGGTAGAGCAAGAGCTCTTAAAGTCAACCCGGGAGCTCTTGTGTGAGGGACATCTCTAATATAAGGGCATGTAAGGGGTACTTGAACCTATCAGTTATTAATTGGGTATTTTGAGTGTATGTAGTTGTAACGCCTCAGATTCGGAACCTCAGACGCTACACGGTGCTCATAATCTCGAAGGACCATAAGCTAACCCATGACTGATATCTATAACTGAGCACTGAATAATATATTGTAAAAATACAAAAATCTAGCAGAAACTTTCCATATGGTTCAATACTTAAATAAAGTATAACAATACCAAAACTAAAACAATTGTCTGAAAATACTCTACTCTGAAAAAACCTCTAACTATGTGAATAAGGAGTTGATGGGACACACCAACTAACTCCATCTACTGAAATACTAAACCTAATGCAATAAAGAAATAGATAACATCCTTGAATGATGAGGACACACTACTAAGTTTACTGCTGCTGGCCAAATTTGAATTGCTATATGTGCTCGAGATCCCGTGCATTTGAATCTATGGTATAAAATACATAGTGCAAGAGAGTATGCATTAGTACGAGGGAATGTCCTGGTATGCTAGATGAGGTAAGGATAAATGCAAGGGTTCATATGCATGAACATAAGACTGACTGAATAACGTGAGACTACTGAATGAGGATACATAGATGAATGCATAAACCATAACTGAAGTCAAACTGACACTGAATACTGAGTTCTGGTTACTGTCTAACTGTTATCTGAGTTTGCTGATATTGTAATATTGAGTTCTAATAATTGGATTACAAATAACTGGGTCAACTAATACTGTATTTCTGATGACTGCTGTGGGGTCGATCCTATCTAGCGGATGAGCCCTGGGATCAGGCCTATCTAGTGGGTGATCCCAGAATCTGCTAATACTGATACTGCTTGACTAAATCTGAGATCAGGCCTATCTAATGGGTGATCTTTGAATTTATTATTAATGAAATTGATTGACTGAATCTGAGATCAAGCCTATCTAGCAGGTAATCTCTGAATATATACTACTAAACTGAGTTATATTACTGAGATTTATTTCTGAAACTGAAACTATGGGAGGTAATTATCTAATGGACATGCACCTTCTAGCTAATTTGGGCTCCAACTTGTAACTCCAGTTGGAAGGGTGTCAGTACCATGCCACGGGTAACTACTATGGTCAAGCCTATCTAATGGGTGACCCTATTAGGAAGTCAAGCCTAATCTAATGGGTGACCCTATCACGAAGTCAAACCTAATCTAACGGGTGAACCCTGAGAGGTAGCCAAGCCTTAATATAATGGGTGACTCATCATCCTGTACTGGCTACATAGTTCTAGAGTACAGGGACTGCTACTAATGACTCTGCCTAACTAACGGGGAAGCTGTCATCCCTGCCCTCACGTGGTGCTAAGTCCTACTCCCAACTGAATAGATACTGAACTGATTCTTAGACTGTACTAGAATGGGATGAATTTATTACTAATCATATTACGTATCTGGTATCACTGAGTTCACTGGGTTCCATTTACTGATGGAATACTACTGAGCTTACTGAACTTTCCTAAGTCATGAAGCTGATTGAGTTCTACTGAATCCTGTAACTGACTGAGAATACTACTGATTATGATATGACTGAGAGTACTGTAACTGACACTGGCTCTAGACATATAGCTAAATTATTGGGTATGAAATACCTCCAGGACTTAATAGCATAAAATTAAAGCATAATAATTATTGAACAACATGGCAATCGTCTATCATTCACAATACAATGAATGAAGCATCTCTTTAAGTATTTGAAAGTCATAAAGTTGTAGATGTATAAGCATACATACTAATGTCTCATTATTCATTCACCAAAGCCTTTCAACAAACACATAGCATACATTAACTTGTACACAAATGGGGATTTCATATTAACATGCTATAATGACACTACTTCATTCACATAGGCATTTAATCAAACATATTGGGAGCATGCTTTGGTTATACACAAAACAATACATCTAAATAACATGGATACATCAATCAAAATGTAATTTGAAGGGTTTATTATGAATATCTTGCAAATCATCACATACTAGGATCAAAGCTTTCAACTTGTAATCTAAAACATGAATTATAACCCAACAATAACATAGACATTAACTTTAATTCAATCAGAATCATGAAAATCATAAATACACAATCTTTATAATTCAAAAAGGATTCTTGAGCTTCATGGGTGGAAGGAACCCATGAATCAATATCTAACATACCTTAATGGTGATGAAATTGTTGAAAGATTGGACCTTTAAGCTTGATTGAAAGAATTTTTGTAGATAACTTTGAATTTGGAGCTTAACTTTTTGAGTCTTGAGAGATGACACTTGGATTTTTGTTCTTGAGAATGGAGGAGAGATTTTGAGTAACTTACTGATTACTTATGGTTTAGAGAGAGGAGTTTGTGTGTTTAATATCTCACAAAAATATTTTAAAGTGATTATGAACGGTGTAAGGGTGTGAAATGACTTCAACATCCTTGATCTAGGTAAAAAGATGGAGTGTTTTTCGCACTTGGAAATGACTTAGGTGGCACCCAGTTAATCACACAAGCCAGGTTGGGCAACACCTTGTCAATCGCCTAAGTTTGGTTGGGCAGTGCCTAACCAATCGTATACCCTTACTGCCTCTCACGAAAATGGGCATAACTTTTTGCTTGGGTATTGGATTAAGGCAAAATTGGTATCGTTGGAAAGCTAATTCAATTATATACAATGTTATGGGTCTAAATATTCCAAAATAACACATATACCCTAAGTTATGCTTATTCAAAAATGACCCTTTCAAAATCAAACACTAAAACTTGATGGATTCAAAAATGCTTAGCTTGCATTACTTTAAGTGACTCTTATGAACATGTTTAACACATCATAATCTCTACTCTCACTAAGATACTCATTGTAAGTAATTTACTCAAATATGAATTAGAAGATTAGAGGTTTCACACGTAGGAACAATGGATCAATTTCTAGCTAAAAAAAATATGGGGTGTTACATTATCTCCCACTTAGAATCATTTGTCTTTGAATGAGACTGACTAAGCTGAGATCACTGATAAACTGACCTTACTTACCGGATATGAATATCTGAAACATGACTGTATGACTTGAACTTCTGATATACTAAAATTTTATCCTGAACCTGCATATCTGATGCATGTATACCTGACTGAACTGACTCATGAATGCATGACTGAATATGAAATAGTAACTGATATCAAGTTTATAAGGAAAATTTGAGCGTGAAACTGAATGGGTATAAGGACATGAAAGCATCAGGGAATCATAGGGTATCTCCCTCTTGGGACACTATGTACCTCTAAGAATGCTTACTTCACTGATATACGGGGGCGATGCACAGGACACCTACGAACTAAATCATGACTGAATATCTGGGATCTGAAACTAATGCATGATTCATGAACTGGGTCAAACTCACAACTACTAGGATGTTCTATATTGGAATAGTTACATTACTGAGATTTCTGATAGTATGACTAGATGAAAAGATAGGAAAACAAACTATATGAATTTTGACTGCTTGACTGTTAAACAAAATTATTGGCTTTACTAACTAACTCATGCTGAAAAATTAAGCTCAAATGGGAGCAAGGGATCTAACAAAGCATATCATGAAGGTGAAAGACTCAGAAAATACCCGAATATATGCTAGGGGAACTTGTCGTATCATGGCGAGTCTGAAGTTCATAGAATCTATTCTGACGCTGACCACTAGTGGTACTGAAAGTGGCACCCTGCTGATGTAAATCTCTATCCCTCTGAGCCAGTATTCTACACTCCTGTAACCTATGGCCTGGCTTACCACATCCAAAACATACCTCGCTACCTTCTCTACATGCACCTAGTGATTCTTACCATACTCTTCACAAAGTAGAAAGGTATGCTCAATTCTCATACTACCCTGAGTTTTGGAGCCTGACGTCCAATCATAAATGTCAGTCTGGAACTTTAGTACTGGTGCACTAGATGATATATAAATACAGACTATTGAACAATAATGAGATAACTAAGCATAAATGCATGAAAACTGTAAAATCTTAGAATGCAAGACTAAATATATATCTATTATGTCACTAAGACAATCTATAATCTGAAAGGCTGAAAGCTATTAAACTGAATATCTGAAAGTATGTATATTTAGTCAAGCAAACCTAAACTGAAAGACATTGAATACTATACTAAGACTATGGGAGCTATCATGTAACAGATATAAACCTCGTGAGCTATCATGGAGTCCAATGTCTGACCCACGTTGAGGAGAGTTATTCTATCCTTTCTATCAAAGTAGAACCTGAACTGTAGTGATCAGTAAACTGATGTCCCAAATGATGGGGATGTCATTCCTAAATAATGGAGGACCCCTCAAAATCTACGATGTCTCTGTAGGATAGGAACTTAGGGACTTCTATTAATGTCTCACGCCTAACTGATAGGGGACACGACATCCCTTCATACACTCAGTGATAAACCCTCTTCCAAACTAAAAGACACTAAAATACTAACTGATGCATGCACTGATAACTTATAACTGATAAGATCTGGTCATGGTATTCTAAAAATAATAGTTCATATAGATTCTGAGGTAGTTATTAATGTATAAACTGATACTGGAACTAAAATTGGATTGAGTTTAACTGAACACGATTTCATGACTGATAGTGCTCATTTTGATTATAACAACTGAGAAATTAACTAAGCTCATGGTTTAACTAAAATCATTCTAAGGATACTGAAAACTAGGTAAACAGCTAAATTTTAGGTATTCATAATCCTCAGGACTCGATAATAATAACAATAGGACCACATTAAAACTTTGAAACCATAGAACGAAATCGTTGTTCAACATTCAATACTTAGGCATTTCATCAAACACATGGGGACCATAAACTTATGCATGGGAATGAGCAAACATGAGAAAATATCATGGTTACATGAATCAATTCACAACATAGGGATTTGATATGAAGATCATAACATTCAAAATATGTATTGGCTCATTCCACTTGAAAAAACATATACGCTTAACTTAAAATCAACCACATGGGGATAGTGAGTTAAAACATGGGGGTTATTAAACCATCAAAATCACATAAATTTCAATATTAGAAACATGGGTTAAGGATTTAACATGTGAAAATAACCATTTGAACATATCAAGGCAATTTCAACAAAAGCCATTTGTAAACATGATACATACTCGAAATTCATGAAATTTCATGAATATAATTCATATTAACATGTAAAGATCATAACTTTGAACTTAAAAAGGGGTTTTGGGCTCCATCGGTGAAATATGACCCATGGATAAACTCGCACATACCTTAATTTGGTGGATTCTTGAAGAAATCATGAATTTGATATAGAAGCTTGACTTTGAAACCCTTGGAGATGATATTGAAAGCTTTTCTTGGAATTCTTGAACTAGAGAACTTAAATTCTTGTTTATCTTGAAGAGATTTAATGGAGTATTGAAGTTCTTGGATGGAGGTTAGGGTTTGTTCTTGAGATAGGGAGACTTTATTGGAGAGAAATTATGAGGTAGGGGGCAACTAATACTCTTTAGGGGCTAAAATTATGTGGTATGGATGGATTTGCGTGAGGGAAAATGACCAAAGTAACCCTAGATCCTTTAGGAACTGAAGCAGTGCATGAAAAAGCTTCACATCATGTCGGATATCACACTGGGATATCAATGCTTCGCGTTACTTATCATGTCGAGAAACCGGCGCCCCGCGCCCCAATCGCTTGGCTTACTACCTCACATGAAAAATGCCATAACTTTTCCCTCGGGTATCAAATTAAGGCGAAATCAGTATCGTTGGAAAGCTGACTCAATTATCTATAATTTGGTGAGTCTTGAGCTACAAAACTCTACGTGTATGAAAATTTATACACATCCAAAGTTGATGCTTGTAGAATCAAATACCAAATTTTGGATGAATCAAATGCTCTTAGCTCAACTTTGTTCTAAGTGATTCTTATGAACATTTTTCACCTCGAAAGCACATCAATAACGAGGATAAAGGTCATGAAACTTATATACGTATAAGAATCATTTGGATTATAGGTTACACATGTAGGAACTATGGTTTGAATTCTAGTCCAAAAATGTGGGGTCTTATATTTATGCTCTCAATCAACTTTACAACACAAAGTGTAATACCCCGTACTTTTCTAGCTCAGTTTAGCTCTTAGTACGCGAGAATTCCAATATATACTTTAAAAAATACTCATAATTGTCTAGCTTAAGACCCATCATTGAGTAGGAAATTTAGTCAGATTGATATAAATTTTTCCCAAATTCGATATTCGGGTGAGAAGTTATGCCATTTTAGTGAAACAGTATGTCAAATTAAGAAGCACCGCGTCGTGGTGAGGGTCAAAAATACATTTGTCATTTTTCAATGAGACACCACAATTCCAGCGCATTGCGGTGAAGTTTTAGTTTCCAATTGGCTTTTTTTAGTGTGTCAACACAATAATGGCGCATCACACCAAAGTGCAATTTCACAATTTTCACTTTTTAGTGAGGCTCCACGATACCTCCGTGTCGCACCAAAGTGCATTTTCACACTCTTCCTTGGACGACACTAGCCGACAAAATCTAGTAATTCAGTGCGATGCCACCACGTCGTGGTGAAAGTCAAAATCAGAATTTTTAGTGATGGAAATTTAATTCTTTCCAGGGGCATTTAGGTCTTTTTTCATAACCTAGATCAGTTCAAAACATGTTAATTAACCCCTAATAACCTAATTAGATCATCATTTATTCAATTTCCCTTAAATCAGGATCAATCTCTCTTCTAGTTAGTAAAACCCTAGCCTTCAAGAATCAAGAACAATCTCAAGAATCATCAAGAATTATACCTCCCAGGTATGTTAGGTGTTCATCCATGGGATCTTACCATCCATGGAGTCCAAGAACCCTATTTAAAAATACAAGTTCTCAGATTTATGATTTCCATGCTTGAATTAGATTATATGTATGTTCATGATGTTGTTTGGGCTTCAATCTATGATTAATTACAAGTTTCATGAAATTAAGATGGCATGTGTGATGAGTTATGTAATTCTCATATTAAATCCTTGAATTTACAAGTTGAATATTGTAGCCATGATATTTACATATATTTACACTATAACATTTTTGGCCTAAGGCCACTCTGGTAAAGCATGGCGTAAAATAGTAGAAAGTGTCGCCTTTGATCAAAGGCTACACTTTTGGACTTTAGGCAACACTTTTTTTTTGGGGGGGGGGGGACTAAAGAGGCGTAACACAGGCATAACCTTTTGTTTTACTATTAGGCATGCTTCACAGGCATAACGTTTTGTAACATCTCTATAACAAGATTTAAAAAACGTGGCCTTTCCTTTATTACTAGAGACACTTAGAAATCATAGCCTTTTATACACCCTCTACGACAATACTTATAAAGTGTAAGCAAGTTTTAGCCACACTTTTCAAATGTAGCAATATTGCCAAAAAATTGATAGTTCAAACCACATTTTACAGTAATGGCATTAGGCATATAAAATGTTAGTACGTAATTTCTAATTAAAAAATAATTATTTTGATCAATATGTATACATCACTAAGCACATTACATAAAAATCCATATTTATATATATAATCTCAGCACCAATTAGCTAATAAATAATTGAAGTGCATAGATTTAATTTCAAAAAATCACATCTTTTACATACTAAGTAGAAAACAACATCTCAAAAATTTGTACTAAGTTCCAAAAAAACCAAATGTATATAAAAGTACTTTGTTGGAGCACACAGCCAGAACCCCTCATTCCAGGAGTAAGAGTCTGAGCTTTCATAACCATATATTTCTCATCATTGTTGTGTGGTTAGAATGGTACCTCAGCGAATACCAACTATACATGGAAGGCCTACTAGCTGGGAATGAAAATCCTTGTGTTATGTTTTTCTGAAATTTCAAGTGTCTTCTGCAAAAACTTTTAATACGAAGTCTCAAAAAAGTTTTGAGTACTGCTTGGGATCAACTGTATATATTGCGGATGGATTATATTGGAATGCTTTATAAGCATGTTCCAGCTTCTTGCTTATGTCATAATTTTGTAGTATATTGATTATACCAAAGAATAAGATGACATCATAATACTACCTTGTGGGATCTCCCATTAGCTGTGTCTCAAAATTGCTTCTTCTCATATTTAATCCAGCCTTTGCCGCCATGTTGATACCCAATCTAATGGAAGACCACTTGCCAATACTCAAGGGATAAAATAAGTTTAGTCAAAATCTATTCAAGTTGAAAACTTGAACAAAAGCAGAAAAAATAAACTAATGTCAAATGATATCCGCATGAGTGCAGTTTACCCTGAAGGATAAAAAAGAAGATCCATGTCATCCCTGGAAATTTGAGGCATTGATACATCACCACTTCGGTCTGCATTAGCTGAAACAAAAGAAGAAATGAAAATCATTATTCGTGTAGAGTTCCAAGAAGGAACGAGTGTGGATAGACATGTATACCAGTAGGAGTAAGAACTCCAGAATTAGGCATGTCAGTTGTGACTGGTTCTCCAGAACCTAAAACTTCTCGAAGTGCACTCCAATAGAAAGACTGTAGTCCATGATTCTCTCCTGTTCAAGGAAATCACAGTCACAATCCACTTGCCTGTGCAATAGAAAGTTTAGGATACTTTGTGAAAGGAGAAACTGAAGGTAAAATTTAGAGTGCAGTTTGACACTGGCTTAGGCTACATGTCTATGACTATGGTGAGCTTATTAATGTTGGAACATCAAATGTAAAGCTCTACTGACTCCTCTTATAACAAGTAATAGAAGAAACTTTCTCAGTCTAGTTATCCTCTTTTAAATCCTCTTATGCTAAAAAGTACTTAGTATTGACAGACCAAAGAGATAAAGAGTACTTTGTCAATTCCAAGCCACAGTTAGTGTATTCAATATTAACACTTGAAATAAATAAGACACCTATTATTGATAATAGCCAAATCAGACATAAAATCTAAAGAGAAAACATCTGCTAGTGGCATAGATTTTTTGTTTACTCGGCATATGCTTCTTTCTTCTGGGAAGAACTACGGCTTGCGATGATGCCATCATTATAGCAAAAAAATCAAGCTTTTAAATGACAGAAAGCAAAAAAAAATAATACCTGCAGAACTCTTGGAACCAAACTTTCTGCAGTCTAAATATAAAATTGAGATCCAGGTCCTTGAGGGTAGTAGTGGAGTCAATTTGGGATTCAACTTTCTCAGTGAGAAGACCATGGGAAGAACCTTTCAAGTCAAAACACCTGTGAATTTCATACTCGGTACAAAAAAAGTTTCCCATTTTTACAAAGCAAACCTACTCATCAGTTGTTATTAAGGATAAACTCAATTAAAAAGAAAAGGACAGGCAAACTCGATACAACAAAAACATGAACTTGTCAAATACTATACTAAAAGATATTGTTCTGGTTGTATTATATACCTTCTTCTAAGTAGGTCCAATCATCTTCACAGAATAAAGGCCAAAAAATTTGGTAACTAGTGTGTTCTCAAATGTCCAAACATGATTGTAATAAGCTGGAAGCATTCCTAAAAGAACCTGCAGTTATGTGAAAGAAGCCCCATTATGCAATTTACTTAAAAGACATCAATGACTGGTCCTACATGACATCAAAGTACATAATTTCACTAGTTTGCTGAATTTGAATTTTAGAAAATTGAGGAAACTATATAGACTAATATACTTAATGGAATCATATAAAATGTTTTGAGCATCCCAAAACAGAAATATCATCACATAAGTTGACACAGAGAGAATATTATTCAGAAATGTACCAAGGTCATCATCTAAATACATAGTAGTACAAAACAAAATTTACCAAAAACTTTTGTCCCTGAGGTAGTTGAAAGCAACAAAGAAATCATGCTCAGAATAGCGCCTTAAAGTTTCGGCAAGCAAGGTTGGCAAAAGTGGAAATTTTGAGCTATGAAGTTGATTTTGACAGCTAATGCAATCAGTCAAATTTTAGATGAGAGAGTGTATAAAACTAGGGAAATGGGAACTTAAAAAAAATGGAACAAGTAAAGAGAGGATAAAAACCTCATTGAATTAGAAATAGATCATTGGGATCAATATGTCAAGATATATTTGAAATCAAGGATAGGATAAATACAAGTACAAGTAGAAAAAAAAAGAAAATATGATAATTTCAAAAATACTGATTCTACCTCCTCAAGCTGCTTGGAAATAGAAGTAGCCTCCAATTTAGCCTTCATTATTTCTTCCTGAAACCACCTTAATTATTAGTACCCTCAGTTAGTCAGTATCACCTATAGTCAATGAAAGTAACAGAAACCTCTGCCACTTGAAGAGAACATTTGGTTTTATGGATCTTAGTAGTCTGCTCCTCATTTATTCGTTGTAGCTAAAACCATATATGCATACCATACAAAGTGATGTCAATTCTTTAGGAAGTGAATGCCAAAATTATTATATTTGAAAGCTTTCACCCAAAAAATTAGATCAACAGGAGCATCAACCGACAAAAAAGAAGAAACTAGAATGATGAAGATATCTTGATCCCTAATATGAAAATTCAAGTAAACAACACAGACATTTTCAAGTTTTAGATTCAGCTCCAGTATTTTCTCCTTTGCTTCATTTGTACTGATTTCCAGAGTATCTTTTTTCTTGTTTTTTGCTTTGGTTTTCCTTCTAAGAACATCTATCTGCAAATGAACAGAATATTAAGGAATGCAGCACAATATTAATACAAAAAGCCAGTTTAAACATAACTAACTTGGCGTTCAAGTTCAATGGCATGTACATTAGCCTTAGTAATTAGCTCTTTTGCATTAAAGGATCCTTTTTCCTTGCAAAGACAAATATATATCAAGTTAATGAAAATCTACACATTATTATTAAATTGAAAAATTCAAATCTAGAGCACCGAAATATCCCTGCTTGTTATCACAGTTATCAATACCTGTCTGAATTCTTTATCTTACTTGGATACTTAAAATGACCATTCTCATTTCAAAAGTTGTGTGCTGTCAAACCTGAAATAACTGAAGTTCACTTTGCAAAGAAGCCAAAGAATCCAATTTGGCACCGAGTAGTGCTGGAAGATTTTCAAGCTTTTCCCATTCTACATGATTGAATTTTTCTCCAAGAGCAGCTCTGTTTCTTGAATATTTGATCACTAGTTGCCTGTATATAAAGTTTATCATGTAATCCAAGTAATAAACCTAACCAAAAGATAACATGGGTTAAGAACCAAGGAAGAAACAGTAAATCACCAATTTTTTTTAAAAAATGTAACTTGTAGTAAATCACCAATTTTATGACAAGGATTTTAGCTCAAAAATCTTATTATCATTGGAAACTTTGGAAAATTCTATTCACACTGACCAGCCATTTGGTTTTTGACCTTATGATGTAGGAATAATTCATAATATTTACCTATCTACATCTGCCTAGTAAAATCTTCCACTGCGTGTACGTTTCGCTCTTGACAAGCCATATTTATTAAGAAAAACACATCCTACCCCCATCATCTTTAGGAAATTCTGACTCTTCAGCAGATATCATATCATCTTGAACGTGATATCCCTCCAAGCTGGATGTCAGTGTGTATAAAGTAGATGGGAAAGAGCTCATTGACTATCTGCCATAATGCCTGGGGTTGTACAAACTTAGTACCAGCCTCCGCATGCTTTGAAGATTTCCTCATTTCATCTTGTATTAAAGAATAGAACAACTTACCACAATCCCTATAAGCAAAACAACTTATAGGTGGAACAACTGTATTTTGCGTGGCCTCCAGTTGTATTTTTTTTTCTTGTAGTTGTTTTTCTTATATGATGAATAATGAGTAGAACAACTTACCAGCAATCCCTATAAGTGGCGCATTGCAGGCAAAAAGCTAAAAGAGCCATTGGAATTAGCAGTAAATAACAACAGCTCACTTAATTCCTGTTGTATATATTTTGATTTTCCGTGGCCATGATACCAGAGCTGAAATCAGTGTTTACAAAATCTAATACATACTAGTATTACTTGAGCTCCTTTCTTCCAAACACAAGTGGTGTTTGGATAGACACTGGTTAATTTTAGATGACATGTGAGTAAAAAGGTAGTTCACATACAAAGATCAGGAATAAAAGAGACATGGAACAACAATATCAGAACCAAATCTTTCTTATAGCACTGAAGAAATTCACCAAGAATAGAAAGCATTTTAACTCATACCAAAAAACCACCAATTTGATTTATACATCATCATAACTTTCTATAGAAGGACCAAGTGAAATGTTTATCAAATAACCTACTTCTTAGTTCTCTTCTTCTTAGAATCGCAGTTAGCAAACACTGTTTTGGAATGCTTTTAAGTCAAACATAGATCAATGAGAGGATTGTGATTAAGGATAGGGTAGTTGGATATAGTGACAAGAGTCGTAAAGAAAACACCACCAGCATACATTAACAACATAGTTTGGATTGATCCTAAAATATAGACTATGAGGAATGCTACAATAGCAAAGCTCAGAAGAAGTATCTGCATCAGTTGCTCCACTAGATTTTGTCCTTGCCAATCCATCTAAAATAGACGACAAAAAATAAATGAAAAAAATTGTACATTATCACAAAATAGGTAAAATAGAAGTAAGTCATATTTATACTAAATCCACCAATCGAATTAACTATCCATTAGTCCAAACCGACAAGCTAGTTGGATCGTTCATTAGTTTCAGTACTATCTCTTTTAGAAAAATAATTCTAAAATAATAATGCATAGCCACATTACAGTTTGTGTTAATGTTCTGGTTCCTATATCAAAAACAAATTTGAGACAAATAAACCAATGAATGAAATATTCATCACAACACAAATATCTATTGAGGAAGGTAGTTCAAAATATTACTGTCCAGCTCTATCATGATCTACGATCTAAGGTTCTTTCCTTGACAGAATCACTATGTTCCAGGAAAGCTTTGCGCTCAAATATGTAAGGTTGATAGCCTACCGCAGTTGACAAATTTAAACTCATTATACTATCTTCCTGGTCAATTTTTAGTTAAACTCCTTATACGTTCTAATTGGTTTACATAGATTTCAACAAATTTAGAAAGTAAACTATGTCTACGGTACTACAATTCTTCAAAATAGATGTCCCCACTAGACGTGATGTACAACACCATTATAGGTTAACAATCAGGGATCAATACAAAACATTAAATATTACAAAGTATTGTAGTAAAGAGGGGGCAGTCGTGGTGGTAATAGATTCAGGTAAAGAGAAAGTAGAGTTCATCCTCAGCTTTAGTGCCAACAAGAAATTAGTTAAGCCTTTAATGGTTTCAAATCTTATCACACAGGGTGAGGTTGATATAGAGTATCAAAGAGAGCCTTGCAAGTATGCAACTAGTGCACATCTCATGGTTAAAGTTCATGAGAGTAGCAAGTTCCCTAACTACTTAGCTATAGCACTCTTAAATAAAGGTGGACTAAATGATATCATGGCTATTTAAGTTTGGGAGGTAAATTTTCTTCTTGCTCAAATCTTTCAAAAGTTTGAATGGAGTAATGAAGTCAGTGAGCATTCATATAGCCAACCCCAACTTATTTAGAACCGACACATATAGTTGTTAAAAACTAACTTTTATTCAAAATTATAAGTTAATAACTCTTACTGATACTTGATTCAAGGTTCTACAGCTATTCAATAATAATACAATGTATCTTCCCCAGTTTCCATATCTTTCATACAAGCAAACACAAATCTAAGATGGGTTCGATGGGTTCAACTGGACCCAATGCTTTTGTCGAAGAATATGTACACATATACAACAAGAAAATTCAAAATGTATAATATATGTAATAAGGTTACATTCATTCTAAACTCACCGACTCTAGATACAGAAATTAACTTGTAAATTTGTACAAACACAAGAGTATCACAAGCAATGTAAGTCAATGGTCAGGGTATTTGGAGAGGTGTAGGCTATTTCAAAGGAAAAATAGATAAATCTAAATAACATTGGAAAACTAAGAATTTCATTATTATAAATTAACAAACATGCACACGCCTAAACCTTTGTCTAAATCTTTGAATTTTAAAAGGGCTTCTCTTTGCCCAAATTGTAAAAAAGTTTTATTTTTCCAAATCATATCAGATATTTACCAAACAATGCATGGATACTCAAAAATAAAAACAAAACAAGAAGAAAAGGGTTGATCAGAGCTTACCTCAATCTAATTTCTAATAATAACACAATTCCGCACTAATTTCTAGAAAAATCTTAACGGTATGATTCAATCTTCAATTCCGCACAATAGAAATTGAGAATAAACCCTAGACAAACCCTAAAACTTTGAAACAAATCAAAATAAAAACCAAACCATAACTATAACAAAAAACAAAAAACGAAAACCAAATAAAAACCAAATGCACCTCCAATCAGTGAAATTTTTACTTTTATCACTCAACTGAGCTTAAAAGACCAAAATTTCTACCTTCTAAAATCTCCACGCGAACTTAGCTGTGGAGAGCCAAAATTTGAGGATTTTAGGCAATGAAATTTGAAGAAAATTGATGAATTCGGTGGAATTGAGCTCAAACAATCATATTTGAAGATATTTGGGAAAAGTTTTTTTTGTATGTGTGAGAGAGGATTGATATATCTTTCATGTAAATATTTACTTTCACAATTTTTTTTGGTTAATTATAAGTTGGAGGGAAATTGAAATATTTGGGAGGGAGGAAGAAAATTTTAATGAAAATTTTAGGCCACATTTTAAAAATGTTTTCTTTTAAATTATAATAAAAGCATACTTTAAAATGTAGCCATATATCTGAATAACCGTTGTCAATTATATCATGATTTGGCAATATTTGTAAAGTGTAGTCTACATCATTAAAGGCCACGCTTTCAAAGCGTTGCCAAGGTTATGCTTTAAAAGCGTGGTTTTTGATGGTATAGGCCACACTTGTAAAGTGTGGCTCAGGTTTAGTATAGACTTGGGCCAAAAATGTTGTAGTATTACTATTATGTCAAATAATCATGCTCCCCAAGTGTTTGTTAGAATGCCAATGTGAATTGAATAGTGCAATCATGACATGTTAGCATGTGTTCCTCCAAGTTCATGCCTTGCAAGTGTTTGACAAAATATCTCAATGAATGAATAATGACTAAGTGACTAGCTAGTATGCTTTCAAGAATGTGCCAAGTTTTACTATTGATGCTATCAAGTCCTGGGGGTATTCAATACCAAAAAAATCTAGTTGTTTACCTAGATCACAGTAGCTACAAAATAATCTTAGTAATGTCACGAATAGTAGTACTCAGTCAGTTACAGAACTCAATGAAACTTAGCCTAGTTCAGTTCAGTTTAATAATCAGTGTCATTCAATTAGGAGTAGGATTTAGCACTGAGCAAAACCAAGGGTGGGGGCTCACCTATCAGTAGAGGGTGTGATCCTTAGTAGCAGTCCTTGGGTTTTAGAACTATGTAGTCATCGTAGGTTGAGATATCAACCTGCCAATTGAGGGTTGATAAGGTGTTTACCTGCTAATTGAGGGTAATACCATTCTCATCTGGGAACCTGCCAGTAGAGGGTGAGCCTTAGTCCTTCGGGATGATATTTCAATAGATACACATAGCCAGTATCTGTAGCCGTGGCACGGTACTTACACCCTTCCAAATAGGATTACTGGTTGGACCCTAATCAGGTCAGAGAGGGGCATGTTGGTTAGATGATTGCCTCCTAAATTTTCAATTTCAGTCTTAGCCTAGAACTCAGTCTAGTTCGACAAAACCAGGAATGTCAAAAATAGTCACCGAGTTATCAATAATTCAATTATTAGTAATCTCAGATATCAGAACTCAGTTCGCAATTTTAGTATAAATCTCAAACACAATATATTTATGTATATGCACAGTATTACATAATTAGTATTTACAGTAGCTTTAGTTATCCATCTACTCTCATTCAGTTATATTCATGTCACTCAGTTAGTTACCATTCATGCATATAAACCCATGCATAGTAGACTTACCTCATCTAGAATACCATTACATTCCACGTACTAATCGCATACTCTTTTATTATGCTATGATGTCTCATATAATTGGTTCGAACGCTCAAGCTCCTAACCGCGCTTAGCCAGATTCAGTTAATAGCAACATATTTAGTAGTGAGTCTTCTTCTATCGAGGATATTCTTTTATTTTAGTATTATAGTAGATTCAATATTTATTAGTCAGAGTTAGTTTAGGTCTTGTCCCATCAACTCCACATTCAGACAGTTTAGTTAGAGGCTTTTCAGACTAGACTAGTTCAGATAGTGTTCAATTTTCAGAGGTTATTAATAATTTCTACATTTATTTGTATTCAAATTATGAACCTTCTGGCATTTCAGCCTAACTTTTGCATTATTTCAGTATTATTATTCAGTCTCAAGCAGGTACCATTCATGGGTTAACTTATGGTCCTTCGGGGTCGTAAGCATCGTGTAACATCTGGGGTGTAGACTTGGGGTATTACAAACTTGGTATCAGAGCCTAAGGTTCAACAGAGTCCTAGGGAGTCTGAAAGCCACGTCAAGTAGAGTCTTGTGTATGGGTGTGAAGTGTACCACACTTATATGCAAGAGGCTATGACTTTTTTTTAGAAAAGTTTCCTTTCTTTTAGTATTCATGTCGTGCGAGTGAGCACGAAATCAAGTTAAAATCTCTGTCTAATTCATTTTTTCCTTATATTTACAGAACATGCCTCCCAAAAAAATCAATAAAAAAAAGAATTGGAAACCAGCCAGCACCTCTGACTGTTAAAATAGATCCCTTGGACGAGCATGTCTCCCATGCAGAATTCAAAGCTTTGTTCACCACTTTAGACCATTTTGTAGAAGCTCAGAATGAATGGACAACTGTTGTTCAGGACAACCCAGTGGCCAATACTACTGCAGCCAGGATTTTGGACTTTACCAAAATGAATCCTTCCGTATTTTTAGGATCTAAGTCTGAAGAGGATCCACAAGAGTTCCTCGATCAGGTGAAGAAAGTCACAGATATTTTAGAAGTGAATTCCAGTGAGAGTGCTGAGTTAGCTTCCTATCAGCTATAATATATATATCATATATGATTTAAGCAGTGGAAGGTAGACAAAGGCACAGATGCAGAGCCCATAGAATGGGAAGAGTTTCCTACTGCTTTTCTAGATAGATTTTTTTCTCATAAAGTTGAGGGAATCCAAGGTCTTAGAGTTTATCACTCTTAAGCAAGAAAACATAAGTGTTAAAGAGTATTCCCTCAAGTTTACTGAGTTAGCCAGGTATGCTCCCCATGTAGTAGCAGACAATAGGTCTAGAATGAGCAAGTTCATATCTGGGTTGTCAGAGAGTTGTGGTCAAAGAGTGTAGAACTGTGATGTTAATTAAGGAGATAGATATATCCAGACTAATGGTCCATGCTCAGTATATATAAAAGGCTAATAATAATGAGAGAGAGAGAGAGAAAACAAGAAAGATAGAATAGGTAGCTTCAATTTCACTTAACCTAAGTCAGAAGGCGGTAACTGTTCCCAGTTTCATCCAAAATCTTCAGTTCCAGCTCCATCCTCAGCCAGTGCTCTTGTACCTAAGTTCAAAAATGGTAAGTAAGATAAGACACCTGGCTCTAAGTCTCAAGACAGTGTCAGCAGCGCTCGAACAAATCCTCTTTTCCAAAAATATGGTAGAAACTATCAGGGTGTCTGCAGAGTTGGAAGTAATGTATGTTTTGGGTGTGGAAAGCCATGCCATAGAATCAGAGATTTTCCTAAGTTAGGTTCACAGGGTCATTAATATCATCCCCCAGCTCAATTCGGTCACCCAAATCAACAGGGTGCCGCTTCCAGTGCCACCAGTAGGCAATGCCCAAATAGACTCTATGTACTTCAGTCCTGACAAAATCAAGAAATTTCTCCTGATCTTGTCACTGGTATGTTACAGATATTTCATTTACATATTTATGCTTTATTAGATCCAGGATCTTCTCTATCTTTTGTAACTCTTTTCATAGTAGTCAACTCTAAAGTCAGACCAGAAATCTTAACAGAACTTTGATCAGTCTCTACCTCAGTGGGTCAGACTATCATAGCCCAGTGGGTATACAGGAACTATACGGTTATGCTATCTCAAAAATTCACTTTAGTAGATTTATTAGTGTTAGATATGACTTATTTCGGCATTATTCTTGGAACAGTCCTTGAATGGAGAGATAGTACCATAACGCTTAAGGGTCAGTTGATTTCATATGTTAGAGCGAGAAAAATGATATCCAAGGGGTGTGTCTACCATCTTGTGTGAGTCAAACACTCTAGTTTAGAGACTCCTAGTCTTGAGTCAGTTCCAGTAGTAAATGAATTCTTAGATGTGTTTTCCAAGGATCTTCCTGGAGTTCTTTCCGAAAGGGAAGTCAACTTTGGAATATACCTTCTTCCAGATACTCATTCTATATCTATTTTGCCACACATAATGGATCCTACTGAACTCAAAGAGTTAAAAGAATAGTTAAAGGAACTTTTAGATAAGGGGTTCATCAAACCCAACATTTCATCGTGGGGTGATCCAGTCTTATTCGAGCGTAAGAAAGATGATTCAGTCAGAACGTGTATAGAATACCGCTAGTTGAACAATGTTACAATCAAGAAAAAATACCCACTTCCTAGAATTTATGACTTATTTGACCAATTTTAGGGCGCCATTTGCTTTATAAGATTGACCTTAGATCAGGCTATTATCAGCTCAGAGTCAGAGAATATGACATTCTGAAAATAACTTTCTGAACCTGGTATGGTCTCTTTGAGTTTCTAGTCATATCCTTTGGTCTTACAAATAGGCCATAAGCCTTCATGAACTTAATAGATCATGTGTTCAAGTATTACTTTGACATGTTCATTACAGTCTTCATCGATGACATTTTTGTCTATTCACGTAGTGAGAATGATCACAGATATCATAGTATAATCGTACTTCAAACCCTAAGAGCCTATTAGTTATTTTCCAAATTCAGTAAGTGTGAATTTTAGCTAAGGTCAATAGCATTCCTTGTTCATATTATTTTTGGTGATGGCATTAGAATTGATCCTCAAAAGACCAAGGTAGTGAGAAACTAGGCTAGACCCATTTTTTCGTCAGATATTAGGAGTTTCTTGGTTTAGCTGGCTATTACCAATGGTTTTTTAAAGGTTTTTTTGTCTATTGCATTGTAACGCCCCGAATTCTGAACCCCGGATGCTACACCATGCTCATAATCACTGAGGACCATAAGCTAACCTATGACTGATATCTATAACTAAGAACTAAATAATATACTATAAAAATGCAAAAAACTAGCGGAAACTTGCCATAAGGTTCAATACTGAAATAAAGTATAACAATACCAAAATTAAAACAACTGTCTAAAAATACTCTAGTTTGAAAAAGCCTCTAACTATTTGAATAAGGAGTTGATGGGACAATCCCCCAAATAACTCATCAACTGAAATACTAAATCTAATGCAATAAATAAATAGAGAACATCCTCAAATGATGAGGACACACTACAAAATCTACTACTGCTGGCAAAATCTGAACTTCTATGGGTGCTCGAGATCCCGTGCGTCTGAACCTATGCTATAAAACACGATAGCACAAGAAAGTATGTGTCAGTACGAGGGAATGTACTGGTATGCTAGATGAGGTTAGGCTAAATGCAAGGGTTCATATGCATGAACATAAAACTAACTGAATAACATGAGACTACTGAATGAGGATACATACATGAATGCATAAACGATAACTGAAGTCGAAGTGACACTGAATATTGAGTTCTGAATATTATCTAACTGTTATTTGAGTTTGTTGATACTGTAATACTAAGTTCTAATAATTGGATTACTGATAACTAGTCTACTGATACTATTTTTTTGATAACTGCTATGGGGTCGATCTTATCTAGCAGATGAGCCATGGGATCAGGCCTATCTAGCGGGTGATCCTAGAATCTACTAATACTGATACTGCTTTACTAAATCTGAGATCAGTCCTATCTAGCAGGTGATCTTTGAAATTATTAATAATAAAATTAATTGACTAAATCTGAGATCAAGCCTATCTAGCGGGTGTTCTCTGAATCTATACTCTGAACTGAGTTCTATTACTGAGACTGATTTCTGAAATTGAACCTGTGGAAGGTAATCATCTAACCGACATGCCCATTCTAGCTAATTTGGGGTCCAACCTATAATCCCAGTTGGAAGGGTGTCAGTACCATGCCACGGGTAAAGAGACTACTATGCCCAAGCTTATCTAACGGGTGACCCTAACAGGATGTCAAGCGTAATCTAACGGGTGACCCCTAGGAAGTAGCCAAGCCTTAATCTAATGGGTGACTACTCATCTTGTGCTGGCTATGCAGTTATGGAGTATAGGGACTAGTACTAACGACTCTGCCTAACTAACGGGGAAGCCATCATCCCTTCCCTTGCTCGGTGTTGAATCCTACTCCTAACTGAATAGATACTGAACTGATTCTTATAGTGTACAAGAATAGGCTAAATCTATTAGTGATCATGTTACCTGTCTGATCTCACTGAGTTCACTGGGTTCCGTCGACCGATGGAATACTACTGAGTTTACTAAACATTGCTAAGTCATAAAGATGACTGAGTTCTACTGAATCTTGTAACTGACTGATAATACTATTGATCATGATGTGACTAAGAGTATTTCAAATTACACTGGCTCTAGACATGCAACTAAATTGTCGATTATGCAATACCCCCAAGACTCAATATCATAAAAGTAAAGCATAACAATTCTTGAACAACATGGTAATCGTCTATCATTCACAATATAATCAATAAAATATCTGTTCAAGTATTTAAAAGTCATAAACTTGTAGATGTATAGACAAGCATACTAATGTCTCATAATTCATTCACCAAAGTCTTTCAACAAACACTTAGCATACATTAACTTGTACACAAATGGGGATTTCATATTAACATGCTATAAGGGCACTACTTCATTCACATAGGCATTTAATCAAACATATAGGGAGCATGCTTTGGTTATACACCAAATAATACATCTAAATAAAATGGCTACATCAATCAACATGTAATTTGAAGGGTTTATAATGAATATCTTGCAAATCATCGCATACTAGGTTCAAAGCTTTCAATTTGTAATCTACAACATGAATTATAACCCAACAATAACATAGACATAGCCTTCAATTCAATCATAATCATGAAAATCATAAATACACAATCTTTATTATTTAAAAAAGATTCTTGAGCTTCATGGGAGGAAGGAACCCATGAACCAACATCTAACATACCTTAATGGTGATGAAATTGTTGAAAGATTGGACCTTTAAGCTTGATTGAAAGAATTCTTGAGGATAACTTTGAATTTGGATCTTAACTTCTTGATTCTTAAGAGATGACACTTGGATTTTTGTTATTGAGAATGGATAAGATATTTTGAGTTAATTACCGATTACTTAGGGTTAAGATAGAGGAGTTTGTGAATTTAATATCTCATAAAAACGTTTTGAAGTGATTAGGGACGATTTAAGGGGGTGAAAAGACTTCAACACCCTTGATCTAGGTCAAAACGGAGCGTTTTTGGTACTTGGCAATGACTTAGGCGGCACTCAGTCAATTTCACAAGCCTGGTTTGGTGACACCTTGTCAATCGCCTAAGTTTGGTTGGGCGGCGCCTAACCAATCGCATACCCTTACTGCCTCTCACGAAAATAGGCATAACTTTTTGCTCGGGTAGTGGATTTAGGCGAAATTGATATTGTTGGAAAGATAATTTGATACTATACAATTTGGTGGGTCTAAATCTGTGAAAATAGCTTATATACCCCAATTTATGATTGTTAAAAGATGACCTTTGTGAAGTCAAACACTAAAACTTAATGGATTCAAAGGCTCTTAGCTTGCATTACTTTATGTAATACCTGTACCTTTCTCTTATCTTGAAATTATCTTAAGTATATTAGAAACTTATGTTGAAATATGAATCCAATTTTGTACACATGGTATTTTAAGATTTTCACCTTTTTTTCACGTGGGAAATTGAGTTAGCTTTCCAATGATACTAATTTCATCAAAATCCAATATCGGACGAGAGAGTTATGGCCAAAATACAGAAGGTAGCAAAACCACGCAGGTACGATGGTGCAGGCTGACAGAACGCTGGACAAGCGATGGACCATCGACTACGACCATCGCATCGAGGCAGTGAGCCAAATCTCTGGATGAGTACGATGGAAAGGTCCGACGGACCGTCGCATCCCACTGTCACACCAAGGCAGTAAGCTCCAGTTCTATCTCACTTCGACGGTGAGTATCACGAACCGTCGACCCAGTGATGAGCCGTCGCACCCCACCGTCGGATGTCCCGCTCAATTATTTTAAGTCATTTTAATAGGGGTATTTTGGTATTTTACCACTCGTTTATATATACCCAGTTATATCCGACCTCAGCTTATTTGTCCATTATTCCTTCACAACAACAAAAATTAGGGTTTTCTGTCTAAGATTAATCCCCAAGAATAAAATCTCAAATATTCTCCAAGAACTAAGAGATTCAAATTCTTCAAGTTCAAGAACTTCAAGAAACTCAACCTAGGTATGCATAGTGTTCATTCATGAAGCCCAAGGATCTCTTTTCTAAGTTCAAGTTTATGGATTTTCTTTATGAATTTCATGTTGGGTTGTTGTTTTTCATGTTGATAATGACTAATTGAATTCAAATCCATATTTGGTGATAAATTTCATATGGAATTGATTAGTAAAGATATAGGTTCATGTAAACCTAGGATTAAAACCCTTGAATGATAAAATTAGAAGATAAATCATGATGTTTGATTGTTGTATAATGTTGTCTACATATACTATACTTATCATGTGTTTGATTAAATGCCTTTGTAAAGGAAAAGTGCCCAACTATCATGATATCAAGAAACTCCCATTTATGTACAAGTTTATGTATATCACAGGTTTGATGAAGTGCTTCAATAGATGAATTACGAATTGTGTTGTTAGTCATGTATTCAAGTAAGTCATGCTTTGTTAGTTTCTTCTCATTGAATCCTGGGGTACTTATACCCGACAATTTAGTTGTGTGCCTAGAGCCAGTATCAATTTTTCACGATACTCTCAGACAAGTCACGATCCATAGAACTCAGTTAGTCATGTGTCTCAGGAAATCTCAGAAATCTCAGTAATCTCAGTAGTGCAGTAATCTCAGTAGTTCTGTAATCTCAGTGATCTTAGTATTCCCAGTAAATCTCAGTGACTTTAGAACTCTCAATCAGTCCTCAGAACTCATTAGCATTCCATTAGTTAATGGGATTCAGTAAAACTCAGTTTAACTCTGTTAAACAATGATGCTAGTGTCAGTTTAGTTTAGTTAATCAGTTCAGTGTCTTTCAAATGAGAGTATGATTCAGCACCGAGTGAGCCTAGGGATGGGGACTCACCTGCTAGATAGGACTGAGATCCCTAGAATCAACTCTAAGTTCCAAAACTACGTAGCCAGTGTAGGTACAAGATGTCACCCATTAGATAGGAATGACATACTCAGGGATCACCCGTTAGCACATTTAAATATATAGGATTGATCCCAGGGGTCACCCGCTAGATTAGGACTGAGTCTACAATAGTTTTCTTTACCAGTGATTCAGTACTGATACCTTTTCAACTGGGTTTACAGGTTGGACCCCAGTTAGCTTAGTATGAGGCATGTCAGTTAGATGACTACTTCCCACAATCTCAGTTTCAGTCTCATTCTCAGTAATAGAACTCAGATAGTTCTATAGATTTTAAGACTACCAGATACAATCTACCAGATGCAGTACGAGCTCTGCTAGTTCTATCAGGTTCAGGACTGTCAGATACTGTCACTCATGTTATCAGTTATATCAGTTATCAGAACTCATGTTATCAGTACTCAACTTTAGGACTATCAGATACAGTCAACCAGACCAGTTCTTCATAATCAAAACTGTCAGACACAGTTATTCATGTATCAGTAATATAGTATTAGTCCCTCAAGTATTTAGTAATACAATAGCATACTTTCGCACTCATTAGTGACTCAGATGCCAATATCAGTAAACTCAGTAGTCAGAACTCAGTATTCAGTCCTATCATGATCTCAGTTACAGTTACGTAGTCATGTATGTATTCTCACGTTCATGTTATTAAGTCTATTATTATTATTGTTCATGCGTATAAACCCCATGCATTTAGCCTACCTCACATGCATACTAGTATATTCAATTGTACTAACGTATTTATACTATGTTGTTTTATACCATAGGATTAGAGACATGAGCTCCAAAGCACCAGTAGCATTCTAGTCTCAATAGTAAGAGTTAGAAGTGAGTTCTCATCATTCGAGGATGTGATCATTACTTTATTATTTCATTAATTAATTTAATAGTTGGAGTTAGTTGGGGTATTTCATACCCCACGTTGATGTTATATTTCTATCAGATATTATGTCTCAATTTTGAACTTTATGGCCTTTTAGTTCATGTTTCTATATTATACAGTATATTATGCAGTATACAGGTACAAATATTAGTCATTGGTTAGCTTGTGGTCCTTCGGGGTCATGAGCACCATGTAGCATTCCGAATACCAGATTCGAGGTGTTACAAACTTGGTATCAAAGCCTAAGGTTCAATAGCATCCTAGAAAGTCTGAAAGTCGTATTTAGTAGAGTCTTGTACATGGGTTTGTTGCACGCCACATTTATTTACAAAAGGCTATATGATGTTTTAGGAACAGTTTCCCTTCTTTCAGTATTCATGTCATGCCAGTGAGCATAATCTCAAGTCAATCTCTCAGTCTAATCTATTTCTACCTTTCTTCTATAGAACATGCCTCTTAAAAGAAAAATGAGAATTAGTCAGCCCCTCAGCCCGAAGAACCTTTGGGCGAACATGTTTCTCATGCAAAGTTCAGGGTTGTATTTACGACTCTTGCTCAGTTAGTTGCTACTCAGAATGAATGACCATCTATCATTCCGGGTAACCCAGTGGACAATTCAGCTGCAACCAGAATTTAGGACTTTACCTGAATGAATCCTCCATCCTTTCTTGGGTATAAGGCATATGAGGACCCTCAAGAATTCCTAGATCATGTGTAGAAGTTTACAGACATAATGGGGGTTACTCCTAGTAAGAGTGCTGAGCTAGATGCATATCATTTGCAGGATGTTTCTCACACTCAGTTCAAGCAGTGGAAGTCAGAAAGGACAATCGATGCAGGGTCAGTTGAGTGGGAGAAATTTGCTTCTGCTTTCCTTGATAGAATCTTCCCCTAGAGCTTAGAGAATATAAGGTACTAGAGTTCATCAACCTCAGGTATCATAATATGACAATGAAAGAGTATTCTCTTAAGTTTACTCAATTAGCCAGATATGCCCCTCATGTAGTTACAGACAGTAGAGCCAAGATGAGTAAGTTTATTTCTGGGGTGAATGATAGCGTGGTTAATGAGTGCAGATATGCCATGCTAATTAGTGACATGAATTTAGCCAGGCTTATGACCCCTGCATAAGTAGATAAAAGAGCAAAAGATTAAGATAAAGGAAAAGCAAAATAAGAGGGCAAACATAGGTAGTTTCATCTTTGCTCAACCTAAGTCGGAGGGTGGTAGCCGTTCTCAATATAGTCATAAGTTTTTAGTCCCATCCCCATCTTCAGCTAGTACACCAGTACCCAATTTCGGGAATAACCGTCGTGATGGGTTGCCAGACTTTGAGGCCTAGGGTAGTGAGAATTGGAGTTTTACCTATCTGCTTTGTGAAGAGTGTGGTAAAAATCACCTAGGTATATGTAGAGCAGAATGTGAGGTATGTTTTAGATGTGGTAATCCAGGCCATAGGCTGCAGGAATGTAGAGGAAGGGTTCAGAAGGGAAAAGATTTGCTCCAGCAGGCGTCACTTCCAGTACCACTAGTGGTCAGCGTCAGAACAGGTTTTATGCTCTTCAGACTTGCCATGATCAAGGAAATTCCCCCAACATAGATTCAGATACGTTATAGGTCTTTCATACTCATGATATGCATTGTTAGATCTCTTTCTCTCATTTTAGCTAAAGATTTTCAGCATGAATTAGTCAGTAAAACTAGTAATTTTGTTTAGCATTCAGACAATAAAATTCCTATGGTTTGTTTACCAACTTTCCATTTAATCATACTATCCTAAGTTTTATGAATAAGACCACTTCGAGGTAACATATCCTAGTGATAGTGAGTTTAACCCAATTTTGGTGTCATGTCTCAGCTTCGAACCCCAGGTATTCAGTCATGAATAAGTTCATTGATTCTCTGTGCATCGCCCTAGTATCTCAATAAGGTGAGCATTCTTAGAGGGACATAGTGTCCCAAGGGAGAGATACCCCATAATTCCTCAATGCTCTCATGTCTTATATTCAGTTTCTCTTCACATAACGAATCCAGTATAGAGTAGAGGGTACTCATAAGTGGACGACCCTCAAAGTCTCAACCTCTGCTGTGGGCTATATATTCAGAGGCTCAGTTCAATTCATGATGTTCTGTCCGTATGTCACGTATTAAACTTAGTTAGGTTCTCGTATTTTCGCTCATTCATGTTTAGTAAAATGATCTCGGGTTCATTAGCATTTCCATTTAAGATAACAGTTCTCCTTAAGCTTATTCAGTTCCTTGTTCAAATGACCATTGCAGACTGGCATTCAGTTCATTCTCAAATCCCCATTACAAACTTGGTACTAAGTACCCTTACATATTTAGTCATCCATCTGTAAATTAGTTTAGTCGTATAATCGTGCATCAAATATGCATTGTCATTTTGAGTAAAACTCAGTTCATCAGAATACTCAGTCATGCATTCATGAATCAGTTACACATGCATCAGATATGCATATTCAGTATGGTATGTTCAACTTATTAGTCATGTCAGCCATGGGATCATATTCCAGCCATTCATGTTCAGTATGTACGTCAGTTTATCTTCTCCCCCCTTACTCAGTCGCATTCGAGGATGAATGTTCTCAAGGGGTAGATATTGTAATACCCGTACCTTTTCCTAGCTTGAAATCATCTTAAGTATGTTAGAAACTTATGTTGAAATATGAATCCACTTTTGTACATATGGTATTTTAAGATTTTTACTTTTTGTCATGTGGGAAATTGAGTTAGATTTCCAACAATACAAATTTCATCAAAATATGATATCGGACAAGAGAGTTATGGCCAAAGTATAGAAGGCAGTAAAATTGCCCAGGTACGACAGTGCAAGATGACAGACCGTCGGATAAGCGACGGACCGTCGACTATGACCGTTGCATCGAGGCAACAAACCAGCTCTCTAGATAAGTATGATGTAAAGGTCCAACGGAACGTCGGACTAACAACAGACCATTGTACCCCACCATCGCACCAAGGCAATAAGCTCCAGTTTTGTCTCAGTTCGACAGACCGTCGACCCAGCGACAGGCCGTCACACCCCACTGTCGCATATCCCGCTTAGTTATTTTAAGTCATTTTAATAGGGGTATTTTGTTCTTTTACTACTCACTTATATATACCCAGTTATATCCGACCTCAGCTTATTTGTTCATTATTCTTTCACAACAACAAAAGTTAGGGTTTTCTCTTTAAGATTAATCCCAAGAATAAAATCCTAAATCTTCTCCAAGAACTAAGAGATTCAAATTCTTCAAGTTCAAGAACTTCAAGAAACTCAACCTAGGTATGCATAGTGTTCATTCATGGACTCCTTTCATCTTTGAAGCCCAAGGATCTCTTTTCTAAGTTCAAGTTTATGGATTTTCTTTATGAATTTCATGTTGGGTTGCTATTGTTCATGTTGATAGTGATTAATTGAATTCTAATCCATGTTTGGTGATAAATTTCATGTGGAGTTGGTTAGTAAATATGTAGGTTCATGTAAACCTAGGATTAAAACCTTTGGCTGATGAAATTAAAAGATGAATCATGATGTTTGATTGTTGTATAATGTTGTCTACATATGCTATGCCTACCATGTGTTCGATTAAATGCCTTTGTAAAGGAAAAGTTCCCAACTAGCATGATATCATGAAATCCCAAATTATGTACAAGTTTATGCATATCACATGTTTGATGAAGTGCTTTAATAGTGATCTCAGTATTCTTAACAAATCCCAGTAAATTTAGAACTCTCAATCAGTCCTCAAAACTCAGTAGCATTCCATTAGTCAGTGGGACCCAGTAAAACTCATTTTAGCTCCGCTAAACAATACCGCTAGTGTTAATTCAGTTCAGTTAATCAGTTTAGTGTCTTTCAGATAGGAGTAGGATTCAGTACCGAGTGATCCTAGGGATGGGGAATCACCTGCTAGATAGGACTGAGAGCCCTAGAAGCAATCCCTAAGTTTTAGAACTATATAGTCCAGCGTAGGTATGAGATGTCACCTGTTAGATAGGACTGACATACTCAGGGATCACCCGTTGGCATATTTAAATATATAGGACTGATCCCAGGGGTCACCCGCTAGATTAGAACTGACTCCACAGTAGTTGTCTTTACCAGTGGCGCAGTACTGACCCCCTTCCAACTGGGATTATAGGTTGGACCCAATTAGCTTAGTATGGGGCATGTCGGTTAGATGATTACTTCTCACTATCTGAATTTCAGTCTCAGTCTCAATAATAAATCTCAGATAGTTTTATAGATTTCAGGACTGTCAGATACAGTCACCCAGATACAGTACGAAACTCAGCTAGTTCCATCAGATTCAGGACTGTCAAATACAGTCACTCATATTATTAGTTATATTAGTTATCAGAACTCATGTTATCAGTATTCAGCTTTAGGACTGTCAAATACAGTCAACTAGACCAATTCTTCATAATTAGAACTGTCAGACACAGTTATTCATGTATCAGTAATATAGTATCAGTCCCTTAAGCATTTAATAATATAGTATAAGTCTTTCTCACTCATTAGTAACTCAGATGTCAATATCAGTAAACTCAGTAGTCAGAACTCAGTATTCAGTCCTATCATGATCTCAGTTATAGTTACTTAGTCATGCATATATTCTCATGATAATTTTATTAAGTCTGTTATTATTATTGTCCATGCATATAAACCCCATGCATTTAGCCTGCATCATATGCATACTAGTATATTTAATTGTACTGAAGCATTCACGCTATGGTGTTTTATACCATAGGTTTAGAGACACTAGCTCCAAAGCACCAGTAGCATTCCATTCTTAGCAGTAAGAGTTAGAAGTGAGTCTTCATTATTCGAGGATATGATCATTACTTTATTATGTCATTAATTAATTTATTAGTTAGAGTTATTTGGGGACATGTCCCATCAACTTCTTATTCAGACAATTTAGAGTCTTTCTAGACTATCATGTTCAGTTAGTTATTTCAGTTGTTTTGGGTATTTCATACCCCACACAGATATTATATTTCTATTAAATATTATGTATTAGTTTTGAACCTTATGGCCTTTCAGTTCATGTTTCTGCATTATATAGTATATTATTCATTATACAGGTACAAATATCAGTCATGGGTTAGCTTGTGGTCCTTCGGGGTCATGAGCACCATGTAGCATTTTGAGTACCAGATTCAGGGCGTTACAATTTAAGTAACTCTGATGAACATGTTTAACATATCATAAGCTCTCTTCTCACTAGGATACTCATTGTAAGTCATGTAATCAAATACGAATTACAAGATTAGAGGTTTCACAAGTAGGAACAATGAATTAATTTTTAGCTAAAAAAATATGGGGTGCTACATGCATCCTCTATGTCCATATTGACTCAAAAGAAAGTCAAGTTTTAGTGGTCAGATTCTTTTGAGAAGAGTTTTCAGGAGTTAAAGACTCAACTCACTACAACCCTAGTTTTGACGTTACCAGATGGTTCAGATAGGTTTAGTGCGTACTGTGATTCATCCAGAGTAGGTTTGGGTTGTTTCCTAATGTTGAGAGCTAAGGTCATAGCCTATGCCTCTAGACAGCTTAAGCCCTATGATAAGAATTACCCTACCCATGATCTTTAATTAGCAGTTGTTGTCTTTGCCTTAAAGATTTGAAGACATTATTTATATAGAGTACATGTTGATGTGTTCATAGATCACAAAGCTTTCTGTATGTGTTCTCTCAGAAATATTTAAATTTGCATCAGAGAAGGTGGTTAGAGTTGTTTTATATCATCCGGGTAAGGCCAATGTAGTGGCAAATGCTCTCATTTAGTTATTTATGGGTAGTATTACTCATGTTGAGGATGGTAAGAAGAAGTTAGTTCAGGAAGTTCATCATCTTTGCCAACTAGGTGTCTGCTTAGTCGATTCAATAGAGGGTAGTGTATGGGTGCAGAATAGTTCAGAATCAACTCTGGTTGTTGAAGTGAAGAAAAAGCAGAACAGAGATCCTAGCCTAGTTTAGTTGAAAAAGACAGTCAGAGATAAAAAAGTAGAGGTTTTCTGCCAAGAAAGAGATGGTGTGTTTTGTTTCCAGGGTCAGTTATATGTGCCAGATGTAGATGAATTGAGGCAACAAATTCTTGCTAAAGCGCACGGTGTGCGTTACTCTATTCATCCAGGGGCCACTAAGATGTACCGTGATTTGCGAGAGATCTATTAGTGGAGTGGGATGAAGAGGGATATTGAAGAGTTTGTAGTTACGTGCTCTACGTGTCATCAGGTTAAGATTGAGCACCATAAACCTAGTGGGTCCATGTAGGAGTTTAGTATTTCCACAAGAAAATGGGAAGAAGTGATCATAGACTTTGACAGGTTTTTCTCGTACTTCTCATCAGCATGATTTGATTTGGGTTATCGTAGACCGGGTGACCAAATCTGCTTATTTCTTGCTAGTCCATACTTCTTATTCAGCCAAGGACTATGCCAAACTCTATATCATAGAGTTGGCCAGTTTATACGGAGTCCCAATATCCATTATTTCAGATAGAGGTACCCAGTTTGCCTTTTATTATTGGAAAGCATTACAAAAGGGTCTTGGTACCCAAGTTTACCTCAGTATATCTTTTCACCCTCAGATAGATGGTCAAGAAGAAAGGACCATTCAGACTCTAGAAGATATGTTAAGAGCATGCGTTGTTGATTTTATAGGTAGTTGGGATGACCACTTGTCTTTGATAGAATTCCCATATAATAACAATTATCATTCTAGTATTCAGATGGCTTCGTTTGAAGCTCTTTAAGGTAGGAGATGTAGATCTCTAATTAGTTGGTTTGAGGTAGGTAAGGCCACCGTAGTAGGGCCTAATTTAGTGTTTCAAGCCTTAGAGAAGGTTCAGTTGATCAGAGAAAGGCTTAGGGTATCCCAAAGCCAATAGAAATCATATGCAGATGTGAGCATAAAGGATCTTGAGTTTGAGATTGGCGATTTTGTGTACCTAAAAATCTCTCCCATGAAGGGAGTAAAGAGGTTCCGCAAGAAGGAGAAGCGTAGTCCCCGATATGTCGGTCCTTACAAAATTCTCAGCTATTTTTGAAAGGTATCTTACAAGATTGAGTTGCCTTCAGACTTAGCTTCAGTGCACCCAGTATTCCACGTCTCCTTGCTAAAGAAATGCATTGGTGACCCAGAAATTATAGTCCCTTTAAAGGACATAGATATTCAGAATGATCTCTCTATCGAAAGGGTCCAGTCCAAATCCTTGATCGTCAGATTCATAGACTAAGGAACAAATAACTTTCCTTGGTTAAAGATCTCTGGCGGAACCAAATCATTAAGGGACCTACTTGGAAAGCAGAAGAAGATATGCTGACCAAGTATCTTCTCCTTTTCTCCATATACTCAGACTTAGCTTGAGGTAACAATCTTTCTTAGATTTAATCAGTTCCGTCTTCAGTCACAATTGTAAACTTGGTATCAGTTACCATTGCATATTATTCTCATGACAGTCATGCATTCATGAATCAGTTCAGCCATGTAATCATGTTTCTGTGTGAAAACTCAATTTATCAGTAGTTTCAGTCATGTAATCATGCTTCAATTGTGTATGTTTAGTATGTAAACTCAGTGTATCAGTATTTCTCAGCTTAATCAGTCTCATTCGAGGACGAATGTTCCCAAGGGGGAGATATTGTAATAACCCATATTTTCCTAACTC
This sequence comes from Capsicum baccatum var. pendulum, assembly GCA_030864225.1. Taxonomy (NCBI): domain Eukaryota; kingdom Viridiplantae; phylum Streptophyta; class Magnoliopsida; order Solanales; family Solanaceae; genus Capsicum; species Capsicum baccatum. Next base: position 199,043,267 of record CM061561.1, read on the forward strand.
AGTTTAACTCTTAGTACGTGAGAATTCCTATATATACTTTCAAAAATAATCAGAATTTTCCAGCTTAAGACCCATCATTGTGTAAGAAATTCAGTCATCTTTCCAACGCTATAAATTTTTCCCAAATTTGATATTCGGGTGAGAAGTAAGGCACTTTTAGTGAAATAGTATCACAAATTAAGAAGCAGTGCGTCGCGGTGAGGGTGAAAAAGGCATTCGTCAGTTTTCAGTGAGACACGACGATTCCAGAGCATCGTGGTGAAGTCGCAGTTCCCAATTGGCTTTTTCCAGTATGTCAATGCGATAAAGGCGCGTCGCGCCAAAGTGCTATTTCACAATTGTCACTTTTCAGTGAGGCTCTACGATATCTCTTCATCGCGCTAAAGTGCATTTTAGCTCTCGTCCTTGGACTAAACTAGCTGACAAAATCCAGTGACTCACCGCAATTCCACCGCATCTCGGTGAAAGACAAAATTGGGAGTCTTAGTGATGGAAAGTTAATTCTTTCCAAGGGTATTTGGATTTTTTCCATAACCCAGATCAGTTTAAAACACGTTAATTAACTCCTAATAACCTAATTAGATCATCATTTACTCAATTTCCCTCAAATCAAGATCAATCTCTCATCTAATTAGAAAAACCCTAACCTTCAAAAATCAAGAACAATCTCAGGAATCTTTAAGAATTAAACCTCCCAGGTATGTTGGGTGTTCATCCATGGGCCCTTACCACCCATGGAGTCCAAGAACCTTATTTAAAAATACAAGTTTTTAGATTTATGATTTCAATGCTTGAATTAGATTGTATGTATGTTCATGATGTTGTTTGGGCTTCAATCCATGATTAATTACAAGTTACATGAAATTAAGATAGCATGTGTGATGAATTATGTAATTCATATGTTAAATCCTTGAATTTACAAGTTAAATATTATAGCCATGATATTTATATATGTTAATTATTTTGTGAAATAATCATGCTCCCCAAGTGTTTGATGCTATCGAGTATGCTTTCAAGAATGTGCCTAGTTTTACTATTGATGCTAACGAGTCCTGGGGGTATTCAATACCCAAAAAATCTAGCTGTTTACCTAGATAACAGTAGCTATAGGATAGTCTCAGTAATGTCACAAATAGTAGTACTCAGTCAGTTACAGAACACAGTGAAATTCAGCCTAGTTCAGTTCAGTTTAATAATTAGTGTCATTCAATTGGGAGTAGGATTCAACACCGAGCGAACCCAAGGGTGGGGGCTCACGTATCAGTAAAGGGTGTGATCCTTAGTAGCATTCGTTATGTTCTAGAACTACGTAGCCAACGTAGGTTGAGATATCAACCTGCTAGTTAAGGGTTGATAAGGTGTTTACCTGCCAGTTGAGGATAATACCGTTCTTATCTTGGAACCTACCAATAGAGGGTGACCCTTATTCCTTCAGGAGGATATTTTAGTGGATCCACATAGCCAGTGTCTATACTCGTGGCACGATAATGACACCCTTCCAACTGGCGTTACAGATTGGACCTCAATTAATTTAGAAAGGGGTATGTCAGTTAGATAATTACCTCCCACAGTTTTAGTTACAGTTTCAATATAGAATTCAGTTCAGTTCTACAGAATCAGGACTGTCAGAAACAGTCACCTAGTTATCAATAATTCAATTATTAGTAATCTCAGTTATCAGTTACTTAGTTATCAGAACCCAGTACTCTATTTTAGTATAAATCTCAGACATAGTATATATGTATCTGTATTGTATTGCATATTCAGTGTTTACAACAGCTTTAGTTATCTATGTACTCTCATTCAGTTATATTCATATCACTCAGTCAGTTACTGTTTATGCATATGAACCCATGCATATTAGCTTTACCTCATCTGGCATACCGGTACATTCCATGTATTGATCACATACTCTTTTCTTGTGCTATGATGTCTCATATCATAGGTTTGGACAGTCAGGCTCTTGACCGCACTTAGACTGATTCAGTCAGCAACAACAGATTCAGTAGTGAGTCCCCATCTATCAAGGATATTTTTTTTATTTTAGTATTATAGCAGATTCAGTATTTTATTAGTCGGAGTTAGTTGGGGGTTTGTCCCATCAACTCCACATACAAACAGTTCAGTTAGAGGCTTTTCAGACTAGACTAGTTCCGATAGAGTTCAATTTTCAGAGGTTATTAACAGTTGCTATATTTATCATTGTTCACATTATGAATCTTATGGCATTTCAGCCTAACTTCCACATTATTTTAGTATTATTATTTAGTGCTCATAGAAGGTACCAATCATGGGTTAGCTCATGGTCCTTCGAGGTTGTAAGCACCGTGTAACGTCTGGGGTGCAGACTCGGGGTGTTACACAAAGACATATATATATATATATATATATATATATATATATATATATATATAGTTCAATTCCATGGAAAGTGGTTCACGACAACATATATTTTCATCAAAACAATTCCATGACACATACTTTTCAAAACAACATCAATATATATATTTGTAAACGTGGTTTCCGATCTTTAAACTTGATAAAATATTTAAACTTATGGCCATGGAGTTTAGGGTAGTCCCACATACCTTAAGTGCTTAGTTTGAAGAGTGACACCCTAATCTTAATGTCTTTCTTTAAAATCTTGAACTTAAAAGGATTGATTCTTGATCGTTGGGAAAGAGGGAAGGGTTTGTTTGAGATTAATTATGAAAGAAATTAGAAATTTCATGCCCTAATAACATTATTAATCGATATTAGACAAAATGACTTGATAGGAAAAGACATAATTTCCCCTCAGGCAATGAAACTCATAATAGAATCCCGTTTTGAAGGTCCACCGCAATGCACCAAGGGGCTTATCTCCATAGGCTCCGCGACGCGGTGTAATAGCGGTGACCCACTATTTTCGTGATCCAAACACAGCCCAATCCTCGTCTGAAAAATTCGAAACTCCTCTGATACATTCCCTTTACACCTCTAAACATGAAATGACTAACAAATCAATGTCTCGAGTGTCGGGAAGACTAAATTTAAAACCTTCGAAGTTAGGAGGCTCAATATAAGCCTAAGTCTCTCAACACTTAGATAATTTTCAGGTCCTAAACTTTGCATGCATGCAACTAAGGGCTGAAACAAGTCAAGAGTATTATGAGGTGTTACATTATCCCCCTTGGGATCATTCACCCCGAATGATGACTCGACTAGAAGTTGATTTGAAGTCAAAGCATTCTAAAATTATGGGACTAGCTTCCCCAAACTAATTTATGCCTCGTATTTGTATTTTTCAATAGATTGATACTAGTAAAGGTAGTCAAGAAAACCAGGTTTCGTACCCGTTATAAGGTGAGTGGGACTTTAACTTCTTGAATACTTATTTTTCCAAAATCATGATTTAGAACCTACATTAATTGTAGTTCAAATATGTAGTTCCTTTTGGAATGAGATTTTACTTGGCCATGTATATTATTTTATAAGAAATTTTGTGAATTGGAATTGTTTCAGCTCTGTAACCACTCCAATTGATTTCAACATTTGATAAGATAAACACTATGATATTCCAACATGAAATTTAAATAATGTCCTGTAAATTGAACATGGCATCCTAGGGATTTAATTTTTATATTATGCTAGGGATATTTCATATTCTTATATACATTTCTTGATGAATCTTATATAGACTCATTCACCAGTTCCTAGTGTGAACCTCAGAGTCATTGGCTCTCCGTAGTTGTTGGGGTCTAGGGAATTACCCATTTGGCTATATCCTCTTATAGTTTATCATAGTGTTGAGGATTTCCAGACTAAGGAGGGCCTATTTATTTGAAGTAAGTTGCAATCCAACTAGAGGATCCACACTGATAACCAAGTTGCATTGAAGTTTCTGATAACTCGCATGTACATCAACAAATTTTATGAAAAACTTCTTTATCCTTCAATCTTCATAGGCCTTTGGTCGTTATAAAAATAATTATCGTAAGTTATACCCCAAAGTTCCTACTATTACCTCATTAAAAACCTTACCAGAAAACCCTTTTAGGTATGAAAAATTAGAAGAAGAAAAATATAGTGTAGCTATCACCCTTAGCCTTCAATTGAGGCATCCTAGATTTGTATGTCATACCTCGGCCTTGCAAAAATCTCAAAGGATAAAAAACCAAAGAGTTAGCTAAAGAAAAATAAAAGAGAGAGCAGTGTACATTTTTAGGGGTTGTTAGTTTATTGTCTTTCAGGGAGGCCATGGTCTTTGAATGCCCTATTACCCTCAAACCCATTCCCATAGTTTCCCTTGGCACATTTGATCAAAAACTCCTTAATATGTCAGCCCTTCAGTAGCTCAATGACTGCCTCCCGAAGGTGGTGGTCATAGTCTGAGGTCATGCCTGTGATCTGCCTCCCGAAGGTGGTGATGATAGTCTGAGGTCTCATGCCTGTGACTCTTATGAAACTCATACTGGCAGTTCTTATCCATTGCATCCTGTTTAGATCAAAAAGGTTTGGGAATTTTTCCTCTTTGATATCTCAAATTGCCAAAACCAGCCATTTAGATATTATGTTGAAGCAACTTTGAGAGCATGGGCATTTTGTTAATGGCATACGCCACTGTCTTTATCGCCTACCGGTTTTGTAGTTTCCTTCATGTTGATTCTCTTTATACTCTTCTATTCTGTAGGGATTGACTTGAAACTCAAAATCCTCCATCTTTGTTTCCACTGACCTTTGAGTTCATGTATAGAGGGCATATCGTCCTTAGTTTGGGCCCTTCAAATCATTCCACCATGGGGAGAGATTCCAAGCTTATCCATCTTCCATGCTCCAAGAGTTCTTTGTGGGCTTTGGTTTGTTCCACATAATGGGGTCTTCCTGATAACTCATTGACAGTTATTCCTAATCTGAATCTTTGATTTGTACCGGGTGTGCACATCTGTCCATGTTGTGGCTTTAAGCTTTGTCAGGATTTCCTTACGCTTAAATAAAGCAAACAAACTTTCTAGATTCAATCCTTTGGTGAAAGCTTCTACTGCCCAGTCTTCTGGCACCATTGGATATTGCATTCTCTTTTTGTTAAACCTAGCACCAAACTCTCGCAATAACTCCATGTCCCGTTGATCTATTGTGAAAATAACCCCTCAGTAGGGCTGCACCTTTTTGTCCCTGGGATGAGCCTTAATAAAATTGTTGGCCTGCATATGAATGGCTCAATAGAGTTCTCCGATAGTAGGAAATGCCATACCATAGCCCCTCCCAAGGGAACTTTGCCAAAAATTTTCACCACGACCGACTGAGCCTCTTTTATGGTCAAGTTGTTGCCATTCACCACCGTGGTGAAAAAAACAAGTACTCTTGGGGATCAAAGTTCCCATCATATTTTAAGATGTCCAACATTTTGAATCTCCTAGGGATGATCCTCGTTGCCATGTTAGTTGTGTAAGGAACCTTGGCATAATTCTTGGAGTCTGGACATTTTATCACTAATGAGGCTTCTGGTATATGATTCATCCAAACTTGGAGCTCGAAGTACTATTCTTTCATCTCCTTTCTCAGTAACTCCAGCACAGTTTTCAATGAGGTTTCATTCTTAAGCCTGGATTTATCATCTTCTACTACTTCTTCCTTCATCCTATCTTCATTCATTTGTCCATCCGAATCACCTATTTCTTTGCTCCAAAAAATGTATAGGGTAAGCTAAGTCGATCCCCTTGGAATTCATCCATCCTTTTGTCTTACGCTTCTATCCAGGCCATTTATTTCTTATGGGATACAGGAAAATCCCTCAAGAGTCACTACAACCCTTATATGTCGTTTACTTCCACCTCGTCATCCTTAAGTCCAAGAGGTACTTTCTCCCTTCTATTCATGTTCACATTTATTATGTTTACGATGAGGGGTGAGCTTCCATCTCCAAGGGTTGTCCTTCATCCAAAGCCTGTGGGATCCATTAGCTGAGTCTCTAGAATTTCTAAAAGAGCATGTTGCATTAGTTGAGTCCTCGACGTCTCCTCATGAAGGGGATTCTCAAGGCGCTCACCATCATTAAGAATTACCTATTTTCTTGCACAATAAAACACAAAAAATGGGTGAGAAGAGCAAAACGAAACCTGTACAATTGCTTTCGCCCCAAAGTAGGTACTGTAGGTACTAAACTGTTCACTGTTGATTTAGGATAGTTAAATACGTGGGTGGCTCACACATTACGACTTAGCTTCAAGTTAGGACCAAAAGTTTTAAAAGTAACAAGTAGATATTTACAATCATGTAAGTGATGAACAAGTTATAGTTAGAAAACAAATTTTGGGCATGACACGGAGCATATAATTAAGATTCATAGGCCACGAGATGGCCTCGACCATAAATAAGACTAGAGCAAGTAAAGGAAAGTTGAAAACAAATAAAACTTGGAGACAAAGCTAAGTTGAAAACAAATAAAACTTGGAGACAAAGCTAAGAAAATTTTATCACATACAAAGAGAGAGATGGGGGAGAAGATGATGCCTTTACAATAGGGAAGGGAAATCTATTTATATTGTACAAGGTAGCCTATCACTTATAGTATCACAAGCTTAAAATTTCTCTGTTGTCTGTTCTTTCATGCACAATTGCTACCGATGGTGACCTCTTACTATATTTTCCTAAATCGAGAGGACGTATTCCTATCTCAAAATTATTTCTGAGATGAACTGCTCACAGAAATTTTTCAATCCTACCTGATAATACATAGTTGCTATGGTACTATGCTTTATTTTGATGATTTGACAAACCTACGAGGGATCAAACATGCACCATGTCGATCTGAGATGGAACAAAAGAATCAAGATCTCAAGGGAAATAAGGGAACAAGTTGCATGATTGATATAGATCTTATTTCATAGGGACCATGTATGTGCACTAGGCCAATCCTTACAAGTCAACTATCACAACAGTACACAACTATCCATAACTATAAAGATACAGTCAATTGTGACAGCTGCAGAAAAGCTGCTTGGGTCATTTTATCGACCAATGAGAAACACTTTAAGGTTTTTCCTCCTATTTTCTCCATATATATATATATATCAATGTATGGGAGGAAAACCTAAGTTTTGTGAGATAAAAAATATCCATATTGTCTCTACAAAGATTCAAGGTGTCAAACAAGACAAAACTTTAACGACCAACGGACCAGTTTGCCCCAACTAAATTTGTCTTTAGGACCAAGTTGTGTAAACTTTGTCTTCTTATCTTTATTTTAAACCTTCTCCTCTTAAAAAAAGCTTGTGTAGGTGTTTTATTTTTCCTTTTATAATTCATATTTAAGTGTGGTCTAGAGTTAGTCATAGTTGTGTCAACTAGGGGTAGTTGATAAAAGATAATCAACTAGAGGTACTTGATTGTCAATTTTCTGCTTAATGACTCTTAATATTGAGAGTCTTGCCATTAAATAGAAAATATTAAATGATTACATCCCTAAAGATCCATCTTCCTATCCCTAAAGATCAACTTTTCTGTCCCTCTAAATCCACTATTCTATCCCAGAAAATCTTCTCTACTAAAGCCACTATTGTTCACTTAAATTACTAAATCAAATCTATGTAATTACACTAATATACAACAATATATAGTTACATTAATATATACAATATTTACATCGTGCTAACGTGCCCCCTCAAATTGATGCTTGTAGATCAAGAAGCATCAATTTGCCGACTAAAAACTGATGTCATCATTGTGCCATTGATTTTGTAAATGCATCAGCTTTTTGAAGATCATTGAACATGTGCGGAAGAGTAATGAAACCTTTATCTACAGATTCTCGTATATAATGACATTCTACTTCGATGTATTTAGTCCGCTCATGATAAACCGGATTAGTAGCAATCTGCATAGAACTTGTATTGTCAACATGGAGAAAAGTAGGATTAGATTAAGGAAATCCAATCTCAACAAGTAATCTACGAAGCCACACAATCTTGGAGCAAGCAGTAGACATTGCTCGATATTCAGCCTCTATTGAAGATTTTGACACACGGTCGTACTTCTTACTCTTCCAAGATATCAAACTCCAAGAAACATGCACCAACCAGTAACCGAATGACGAGTGTCAGAACATCCTGCCCAATCAGAATCACTAAAAGCATTAAGACAAATAGGCAAACCACTAGGAAATAATAATCCACGAGTAGATGTTCCTAGGATATATTGAATTATGCGACGGACAGACACCAAATGAAGATGATGAGTAGCTTGCATGAATTGACTAACTTGTTGAACTGGAAAAGAGATGACATACCTGGTAATAGTAAGTAATTTAAGCTCCCAACTAATTGCTGAAATATAGTTGGATCAGGAAGAAGATTGTTTTCCTCCCCGTGATACTTCACATTCAATTCTAATGGAGTATCCACAGAGGAGGAATCCTGAAGACCTACCAAAGAAATCACATCTTGGGTATATTTATGTTGATTTAGAAAAACACCTGATGAATCACGCTGAACTTCCAAACCCAAGAAATATGTAAGAGTACCAAGATCTTTCATATGAAAAGAATCCTTAAGTTGTTGTTGTAGGCTAGTGATTAGTGAAGAATCAGTTTCTTTAATAATAATGTCTTCTATATATACCAAAAGAAGAACACAACCTGTGGTTGTTTTTTGAAGAAACAAAGATGAGTCATATTTGCTCTGCTCAAAACAGAATTGTAGCAAAGTAAACTAAAATTTGTCAAACTAAGCTCTGTGAGCTTGTTTTAATCCATACAAAGACCTCTTCAACTTGCATACATCTGATGTAGACAATGAGAACAAACCTGGTAAAGGTTTTATATAAATATCCTCTTTAATATCACCATGAAAAAAAAGCATTTTTGACATCCATTTGATGAAGAGTCCAGTTTTGTGAAGCAACAATGGCAATAATAGTTTGCACCGCCGTCATTTTTGCTATCGGTGCAAAAATCTCTTCATAGTTCACACCATACTCCTGTTTGTTACCAAGAACAACTAACCGAGCTTTGTACCAATCAAGAGTTCCATCAGAATGAAGTTTAATTGAATAAACCCATTTGCATCCAATTGAATCGACATTTGAAGGATATGAAATAATATCCCAAGTGTTATTTTCTTTAAGAGCCAAAAGTTCTTCCTCCATTGATTTTTGCCAATATTCATGCTTGGAAGCTTGGAAGTAACAAGTAGGAACAGAAATAGTAGTAGATAAAGTAGATGAAAAACCATATCAATTAGGAGTGCAATATACTCTCGTAGATCATTAGTGGGCCCAAGAGGAGCAGGCCTCGGAGAATTCTCAGATTCTAGTTGTGGAGCAGTTTCAGGTGGTAGATTAATAACGAGAGGGGGTAAATTTGGTCGCCGATGTTCATACACAAATCCAGATTTGAACCTCTTAAAATAAGATGACAAATCCTCAAAAGTTGGAAGAAGAGGTGAAGCAGGAGATGAATCAACATGAGTAGAAAAAATACTGATTCTCAAAGAAAACAATATTTTTAGAAATATGAAATTTATTACAACATGGATCATAACAGAGAAAACCTTTCTATGAAGTACTATAACCCATAAAAACACATTTAGTAGACTAAACAAAAATTTTACTGAGCTGAGAAGGGGAAAGATATACCAAACAAATACAACCAAATGTATGAAAATTATCATAGCTTGGATTATTGTGATAAAGACGAAAATATGGAGATTCACAATTTAAGACTTTAGATGGTAGTATATTAATTAAGTAAATAGCAGTAGACAAAGCTTCCACCCAATACTTAGATGGAACAAAGGACTCAATCAATAAAGTATAAGTGGCATCTTAAAGATGATGATTTTTACGTTCAGCAACCCCATTTAGTTGTGGTGTATATGGACTAGAGCGTTGTGAGACAATTCCTTTTTCAAGCAAAAAGTTTTTGAACTCATAAGACATATATTCTCCACCAGAATCAGATCTTAATAATTTGATGCAAGTAGAAAATTGAGTCTCAATATAGGCCAAAAATGTCTTGAATATGGAAAATACCTCAAATTTGGAATGAAGAAAGTATACCCACGTAAATCAACAACAATCATCTATAAATGTTACAAAGTACTTGAAATGAACATGAGAACCAATTGGTGAAATACCCCAAACATCACTATGAATGACATCAAAACACTTTGTAGCACGATTACCAAAATTAGAAAAAGGAGGAATTTTACTCTCGCCTAATTTAGAAGAAGAACAATCAAAAGAAGCAGTGAAAATTTGATTTTTGTTCCCCAATAAACTCAAATTTGATAAATGAGACAACACAATAGAATTTGGATGTCCTAAGCACTTATGCCATTCCTCAGTCTTACTATGAATAGAAGTACAATAAATGATAGAACACAAGGAATGGAAAAATATATAGGAAACAGTCGTCCAACTTTAGGCCCCTTTGCAATTATCGTTCCTGAAACCTGATCCTGCACAAGATAACCATTACAAGAAAAATTCACATCACAATTGTTATCTACCAATTGTCCAACTAAAATAAGACTAGTGGAGAGATTTGGTGACACAAAAATATTATTAAAAGTTTTAGTAATATCCCCAACCTTGGTAATGGGTAAATTACTACCATTGGCAACTTGAATTTGTGATGGACCATGATATTTATGAATATTTTTTAGCATACTATATGGGTTGGTCATATGATTTGAAGTGCCAGAATCAACAAGCCAAAAATTAGATGCAAGATCATTACCTTGTAGCCCTAAAATTGAAAAGAATGAAATGATCATTTGTCTTACCATTTTAAGAGTAAGAACTTGTCCTGAAGATGAGTTCTCAGTAGTAAAACCATTTGTCCCGGCTTGAAAAGCATTGACCTTACGGTTTTGAGGGAGTGTGAGACACTCTTTGATAATGTGTCCTTATTGTTTACAATAATTACAAAACTTCCTACCACAATTTCTAGCAATATGACCATATTCCTTGCAACTATAGCATTGAGTTCTAGTCATATCCCTACCCTTTCCTTTACCTTGGACAGCAAATGTAACAATAATATCACCAACTTGCTTGAAAGCATTTTGTGTGAAAAAATATTGCTCATCATGGAGTAATTCCTAAAATAAACATCCAAGGAGGGAGACAGGTCATAATTCATCAAGTGGGAGCGAACACTCTCAAACTCAAAGCGTAACTTCATCAAAAATTGATCTCGCTTACAGGTATTTTGGCATAAACAATATCCTTAAATTCAGCCCATAAGTTCTGAAATCCAAAAAAATAATCCTGAATAGAAAGACCTTCTTGAGAGTAATTGACAATATCATACTCTAAGTGAAAACGTCGAGCACCATTATATTGGTTGTAAACCTTTTGTAAATAATCCCACATGGCTTTAGCTATCTTGTAAGGCCTAATATTAGGAACAATAAGAGGTTCAATTGACCCTAAAAGCCATGTCATCACCCGAGCATCTTTAATCTTCCATTGTCCTAACTTTGTAGGATTAGTAGGAGCAGGATTGGCTCTATCTATATGGCCCTATAGTTATTTTTCGATGACAAATAACTGAAACTGAAACTCCCATGATGAAAAATTCTTTCTAGTGAAACAAACGTTGAATGATTCAAATTGATATGAAGTCATATTTATGAAAACTAGAAACACTGACTGAAAAAAACAACCAAAATGACCAAGATCAAAATCTAAAGTTTTAATTGCCAAGGAATAATTAACAAAAATCAAATTTTTCAAAAAAGATTGAAAGTAACCACAAATGAACTCTATGAAACAAGACAGCCAAGAGAAGGCTCTGATACCATGTCAATTTTCTGCTGAATGCCTCTCAATTTTGAGAGTCTTGCCATTAAATAGAAAATATTCAATGATTACATCCCTAAAGATTCGTCTTCCTATCCCTAAAGATCAGCTTTTCTATCCCTCTAAATCCGTTATTCTATCCTACAAAATTTGCTCTACAAAGCCACTATTATTCTCTTTAATTACTAAATCAAATCTATGTAATTAAACTAATATACAATAATATATCGTTACATTAATATATACAATATTTACATCACGCTAACATTGATTAGTTGGGCTAGTGTTAGTAGTGAAGTGTGAGCTAGGAGTAGTTGACCGTTGGTTGTAATAGGTGTATTATAGCGTGTCTCAATGTTGTCCTATTACAAGGGGATGGGGTTAAGGAGTTAGGCTTATGATTACCGAAGTCTATAATCAATTCGCTATTGTTTAAGTTGATTGTTGTTATTGAAAGGCCTAAGTGGTATGTTGTGGTTTTACTCTCTTTAGCAAGGAGGTTTCCATGTAAAGTGTCTTGTGCACTTTATTTTTTGTTGTTTCTGTTGTGTACATTTTGTTATCAGTAATCTTCCTCAGTCAAAGTACCTGGTCCCTTGACTGCTAGTTGATTCATACAAGTCATCAATTGGTATCAGAGCAAGTTCCTCCTAATTGGTTAACACCTAGGAGAGATCTTGCTAAAATTACTTCTATGCTAAATCTTGAGAAATATCAGTCAAATACAAGACCATCAAGGTCAAATAGAGTTTTTCTTAGGAAAGAAACAATAAGTGTATAAATAAAAATGACTGCTACCATACGTGTGGGAAGCCTATTCATTTCATCAAATATTGTCCTCTCCATAAGCTTGACTACAAGGATTACATCAAGAATAATCATGAGAAGGCACGCACCAAGAACTGGGTGTTGATAAGTTCAAACCAAGGACAACTACAGACAATGTCGCCAAACAAGCCTGGCTACTTTTGGAGACTCAGCTAATAATGAAGATAAAGATGAGATGAGTTTTCTTAATGTCAAACAAAATCCTCATTACTACTCGAAAAAGGAGCTAAGGTCTTTAGATGGTGTTTTAAGTGATGCATGTTATGGATTGATCAAGGAAAATGACACTCTGATCGAGGTTACTACTGAAGCTGAAGTTGAGAAATCCAACCAGTCAAACAAATATTTTAAGCTAGAAGAAAAGGTTTCATCCCTCACTGCTGAGAATGAAAGACTAAATAAAAAATTGAGAGATCACACTCACAATAGTCCAAAGAGAAAAGGAGAACGTAATAGTAAGCTATAGTTTGAACTTGAAGAAAGGCTGAACAAATGTAAGCTAGATCATGAAACTTCCCATAAAAGAAATAAGATGAACGGAGTGAAAAATGAACTTCAAAAATCTTCTAGTTGGACTACTTCATCTAAACTTCTTAATCAACTCAATAATATGGATCCAAATTTTAGTGAAGGCATTCTTATTAAGAAGAAGAAAAAGAAGAATATACAACTAGTGATCCTACAACCCTCGAGATAAGTATGTTTTCAATACAAACAATTGGCTATGCACTCTCTGTGGTAACAACGGTCACTAAAAGGACTCTTGTTATGAAAAATATCATCCAACCAAAAAAATCAAGCATTTGTTAGAGAAGAGAAGATATTGAAGAGCCTAGTAAGTTTTCAAGAAAGGCACATGTTCCCTCTGGTAAGAAGTTTTACATGCCTCTTTGGACAAAGATAAATCTTATTCTCTATTCTCAAACTCCAGGTGACCTAAAATTGATTTAGGTATCCCCAAAGCCATCAAGTGATTTTTCTCAATGGTGGAAGTGAGAGAGGGCAGTTATTAAGAATTGATACATAAAATAGTGACTGCTCATGAATCCTGAAGACAAGACAAGAAAATCTCTCTCACTCGAGGAATTCAAAAAGGACAGTATGTCTTTTGGAAGAAATAAGGGTAGGCTAGTTGGATGAACCTCTAAAATTTTAAAAAATGATGTTGATGGGAGTCTAGGAAATGAGTAAATTGAAAGGAACGAATATATAAAGAAATTAAAGAACCTACAAGGGAACTAATCCTCTTGTTACCAGAATTCCTCTTTGGCTATGATCAGAAAAATAGGTATCAAAGATAGTGAGCTTTAAGCCTTTTCTATTTATCTTTATATCATTGTAGATATACACGCATAGTGAGAGGATCTAACTCAAAGGTTGGAGACTATCAGGAAAGCTCAAAATAAATTTAGTAATTCAGATAAGGGATATACTCCCTCTCGCAGGTTAGTGTAACTAGCTATACACTTAGAAAGCATCTATTGTAAATTAGAATCACGTGATGTCTTTTGTTCTCCTGCCTAATAAGTAATGGTGTTGCATTAGAGGGTTTCTCTATCATAATATTTTTTTTCTTAATATGACACATTGCTTGATCTCACTTTATATTGAATCCAAACCCTTCCTTGTCCATTTCAAATTCCTCTCTATAAATCAATCTAAACATTAAAAAACTCTTTTCTCTTCATCTATTTTGCCTCAAATAAATAGAATACCCAAACCCTTTTTTCAACCTCCTCTCCCACAAAAATCCATTGTGGCAAATAAGGGAAAAACATAGAGATCAAAGCCAGTGAAGGAGGAGAGGGAAAACAGAAATAAGTTCCTAAGAAACCTAAGAAATATATTGTACCAAAGAAGCAACAGGTGAAATCAGGACCCAAAAAGAAAAGAGATGACTGAGAATTCGGTGAAGAGGGACCTGGTGCTCCATCTAAGTCCTCTAAGAAAAAGGACCCTGGCAAAGAACTTACTCATGAAGAAAAATAGTACCTATCAAAAAAATAAAATGTTTTGATGGGATGGGTGTTTGATCTAGTAATCAGTGAACTTCTAGGGATGCAGGAATTGCTAGACAAGTTAAGGCTCAAATACGAAGTCATCTTGTTGAAATTTCCTGATAACTAGGGTATTCAAGTACTTTGGAGTAATTCTCGAAAAGATTGTTTAAGGGAACAGGAAATATATATTCACCAACACTATATTGGAAGAACATAAAGGAATTGAATGGGATAGGAAAGTTGGTTCTCAGACGATTACTGGACAAAAGAGGACCTCTATGGATTTGAAATAAATGATTGATGTGTTTACATAGCATGATATTTAAATAGTAAATCTCAAGGCTCAATTACAAAAATAGCCTCAAAAGGACCAGGTGCATTTTTGGGATCTCTGAAGGAGCTTCGGGATGAAAATAACAAGTTAAAATATAAAGTGGTCTCTTCGAGGGACTAGGTTGGAGTCCTCACCCAAAAATTACACAATGCCCACGAAGAGGCAAATGTTCGCATGACAATGATGCTCCAAAATCTCTCTTAATACCCAATCTCTGCTTCATTTTATTCTTTTCCTATACTTCCTATCTTTTCCCTTAAGTTCCTGTGTTTTGTCCTGTTCTTGTGGCTCTTTCCAATGTTTATACTTTTTTTTGGGTCTTATAGTGCTACCATTTAATGAAAGCAATTTTATTTTGTTGATTACCTTTTTCTTTGTTTTCCCTCGAGTAACTTCTTTAGCACATGTTGTATTATCCCAGTGGCCATGAATTAACTTGGCGTATTATTACTGATGCTTGGATTACTATTTTATATATTTAATAATTCCAAAGAGGGAATAATATGGTGACATGAGGATGGGGAATAATAAAGATAGGGGAGTTGGAGAAATATGGGAAATAACGATCAATGGTAGTGACAAGAAAAACTGATATGAAGTGATAACTAGTACTAATGACAAAAGGAACTGATATGATGAGGAATAGATTGGCAACAGGGAACTAATGTGATGTATTATTTTTCATCATAAAAAAGAGAAAAATTGATTTATTCATGATTTTGATGATTGACAAACTGATTGAGGGACCTAATATCATCAAGGTGATTATGTGAACTAAAATTGTAACAAGAGAGAGATTCCTCATTCTAAAAGGAATTAAGTTTTCCGTTATTACAAAGGGAGTAATTAATTGATGCAATCTTGATTTTGATGATTGAAAAACTTGTTGGGAAAGGCAAGAGCACAAAGCCCGACAGGGTAGCAGCAGAAGAATACCCAAATCTAAACTTTTCCTTTCAAGTTGAACTAAGAAGATACAAGAAAATCCAAGAAAAAAATAATATGGCAAAAAATAAATCACCATACAAATATGATAAGATAAGAATAAAGACAATCACACGAGATACCAAATTTACGTGGAAAACCCTTCAATGTGAAGAGTGAAAAACCACGGGACCAAAACCTCCACTATAATTACCAAGATTTACAATATTATCCTCCAAAATAGCCACCAAACAAGTTCCAAACAACAAGAAACAATACATAAACCACGGCACCAAACACTAGAGAAATAAAAGAGTGAAAGCACCAAAATGCAGCTACTATTTGGTAATAAAGAACAGGATCTACATGCCACCAAATTAAGGTCCGTTAATTTATAATCAAATATTGAGATGATAGGAACAAGCAGTTTAAAAATCAGCTCAATCGGGCAAGAAACGAACCGGTAATCGCGATTTGAAGTTGACAAGTATGGATGGAATATTTGGGCAAAAATCAGCTTTCCTTTTCTCTCTTTGGCTGATGAAAACTCTCTTTTGTGATGGTAAATAAGACCTCAAAAATATCAATATATATGCCCCAAGTAATGGGCCTATGGGCAAAAGTGGGTTGGTCCAAATTGGGCTTCATTTGTCCTCATAGGAAGGGAAAAAGACTGACATCAAATCTCGTATTGACTTAAATAAGATGATAGGGGAACTGATATAGAAGTGCTAAACTCTACATAGGATATGTGGTTTCTATGAATGCCAAAACTTATTAATAGACCTGGTACTACAAATGCATGAATACGTGGTCCACTGGTGTTTGGTAGCACTACAACAAGGAACTAGAATTGGTTCATGAAGTCAAGTGTGTGTGAATTTTCTTTTGGGAAATTTGGTCCATAACAAAAACTTGATTTATGTGTTTGTCAAAGCTTCAAGGTCTCCTATAATTCAAAGCTTCAATAACCAAGGGACCAATTTGCTACATCTAAATATGTCTTTAGGTCTAGGATATTGCATATTTGTATTTTGCTTTTCATTGTAAACCTACTCATCTTATGAGAAGCTTGTGTAGGTGTTTTATTTTTCCTTTTATCATTAAGATTTGAGAGTGAGCTAGAGTTTGCCATAGTTGTGTCAACAAGGAATAGTTGATAGAATAAAATCAATAAAGGTTAGTTGATTAGTTAGGCTCGTGTTAGCTAGGTGTAGTTGACTATTGGTTGCAATAGGTGTATTATAGCATATATTAGTGTTATCCTATAATAAGGGGATGAGGTTAAGGAGTAAACCATAAAATTATCAGAGTCTGTAATCAACATCGCTCTTATTTTAGTGGATATTTGATAGTGAAAAGCCTACGTAGTTGGCTATGGTTTTACTCCATTGAGCAAGGAGGTTTCCACGTAAAATATCATTTGCACTTTACTTTTTATTGTTTTTGTTGTGTGCAAAGAACCTGGTCCCTTAAATGGTAGTGGATTCATACAAGCCATCACTACCTGAGTCGAGATGACCCATAACCGTTAACCCTATTTTACCCCATATACTAAGTTTCAGGCTTAAAATTTTTCATCACAAATCTACGTCTATGAATAACTGTTAGGAGGTTCAAAGAACTTTTTATCCTTATTATAAGGTAACAGAAATTCTCTATTGTAGAAAGGTCGAGTAACTCGCTATTGCTGTAGTTGTATTGCTTGTTAATTAGTACTTAATGA
Organism: Capsicum baccatum var. pendulum; assembly: GCA_030864225.1. Taxonomy (NCBI): domain Eukaryota; kingdom Viridiplantae; phylum Streptophyta; class Magnoliopsida; order Solanales; family Solanaceae; genus Capsicum; species Capsicum baccatum. The sequence goes on from CM061561.1 coordinate 199,060,863, forward strand.
TGCATTTTTCTTGCTACTAATATTGTACTTTGAGTTTTACTCTTACAGTTTTATAGTAATTCAAGAACACAACAAAGTAGTTGCATTATAAGCAATTTCAAAAAGTATATTCAAGATGAATTGTGGTGAGTCTAATGTTGATTTTACATACAAGATGCAGAAAGGCTAGTTAATAAGATTAAATTAATGATGAATAATATTGAGAAGTCCAAATTATATGATGGAATACGTCTCAATATCCAACATAAAAAACTTTTCAACAACACTTACTTTTTGTTTAGGCTCCTATTTGAATGTTTTACAGAGTGGTAGTCTGGACGGCTATGCTGTATAGAGCGGAGTGTTAGCCAGTTAAGAACCCCCACATCCAAAAGGTGAAGGTGGCAGAGATGCGAATGTTGCGATGGATGTATGGACATACAAGGAAAGATAGGATGAGAAATGAGATTATTTGGGAGAAGGTAGGAGTTCCCTCGGTGGGGAATAAGTTACGAGAAGTGAGGCTACATTGGTTCAAACATGTGATAAGGAAGGGCCCTGAGTATGGAGGTATGAGACTCTGGCTATGGATGGTTTTAGGTGGGCTAGAGGTAGACCGAAGAAATATTGGAGAGAGGTGATTATGCATGATATGGAGCAATTACAGCTTACAAAGGACATAACCCTTAATATGAAGGTGTGGAGAACGCAGATTAGGGTAGAGAGTTAGGGGGTGGGAGTGCGGTGTTAGTAATAAAGGAGTGCTCCTTTAGGTCTGGAGTTTCTGGTTCTTAGTGTTGGGGCTGTAGTTTTTGGGGTTAGTGGTGTTGGCTTTTTTGCGTCCCGTACTAGTTTATTATGCACTTATCTTTTGTGTTTGTTATACTGTTAGTTTGTTTTGTGTACCATACTAGTTTGTATCTGCTTACTTTTTGTATTTGTTATACTATTATTGGTCCTAAACTGGGGGTCTATCGAAAATAGCCTCTCTACTTCTCTTGTGGTAGTAGTATGGTTTGCATACACTCTACCCTCCCTAGACCCTACTAGGTAGGAATAGACTGGGTATGTTGTTGTTGTTGCTCCCATTTGAATGTTCAGGTGTTAATTTATGTGTTGGGAAGCATCTAAAACAATTTTTGTTCACAATTTCAGCTTTCCCCAGTTCTCCTACTAAAATGAGATTTTTCCAATTGGATTGGCAATATACAAATATATGATCCTAACATGTCTCCAGATGGTATCATAGTTTTCAAGAAACTAGGTCTTGAGATCTTGACTATTAATGAAAATTGTAAGAGGCAAGTTCTGAGAGACTGAGACCAACATTGTTCTACATACCTTTTCCTTGTTATTTTCTTATTGGCAACCTGCTGGGATCAAATCGGTCTTTGTCTTGTATTAACCGATTTTTTCTACTAGCAAACTCATTACGTGATTCGTCAGGCAAAATTTATCAAGAGGAGTTTCACATATAAGCCATTCAACTCATAAAGGGAACTCTCCCCTTCACAATAGAGATTGACATAACTAGCTATGAGATGATGTCTACTAATTTGTTCTCAGGATTCGCTTGGAATTCTTTGATATAGGTCTCAACATTGACATGGAAACTTGGATTCTGGGTACTTGATTTATTTCTACCTTGATCTATGTTTATTGTTTGGTCTCATGGCGTGCACTAAACATATGTTTTTTGTTTTCAGAGACTAGAGTTACAGTATACAAAAAAAAAGATACAAATGGCAACAAGGATGTATTTTGTTCGATTAGCCAAGGAAACTAAGGTGCTTCTAATTATCATATCATTGAAATCATTTCTCTCTATATATTGTTTTCGTTCTTTACATATGTGAATGATTTAACTTCTAGTTTTCATCTTATAGGTCTTTTGAAGAAACATTTTTGGAAAGCATGCAAAATAATCTATCTAGTGGGGAATGGATAGACTTTCTTGAAAGAAATTAGAAGTAGGTCACTTTTAAAACTTATTTTGGAAAATAGCCACCAATTGTATTTTTGATTTAATTTTTAGGGTTAGGGTAAGAAAGGTCAAAAAGTGGTGGGGTCAGCAGTTTAGTAAATTCTACCTTGATCCCATAAAAGTCATTTTTAATTTATCTAGGTTGATTTACTCTTTACCGTATTTACATAACTCCCAAGTCTGTTCTCTTTTAGTCTTACTCTTCCCACTTTTCCCACTCTCTCTCTCTCTTTCTCTCAAGCAACTGTTCAACTCTTAACTTTGTCACTATAGATTTCTCTTCTCTCCCAAGATCGCAACTTCAAAATTCTCATTACTAGGTAAGGTTTTGTCTTTTTTTGATTCATTTTAGGTGCATATTGAGATGGTTCTGTTTTTATTTTTATAATTTTTATGAATCTAAGAAGGTTTTTTGTGAAAAATTTTAAATAAAATGAGTGTTCTAGCATTGAAATTTCTTGTTACTATGTTATGTAAGCAGCAAGGGTAGGTTCTTTTGCTTTCTGAAGTATAGAGATTTTTTTAGAATTTTATCGAATAATGACTATAAATATTTAGGGTTTTTTAGAAATAAATTTGTGTTATGTATCGCATATCTGAATGTCGATTGAAGTACAAAATGGATTTTCTTGATAATGTTGCTAATATTTTAATTTCTGTGTTTGGCCTCGTGGTCGATTAATGTTAATATTAATGATATTCAATTTCTTGTAGATCATAAAAAATGGTTAGAAGAGTAGGAAACTGTTCAGAGAATGCTTTTATCCCTGGTAATAAGAAAAGAAGTTGTGCTGAACTAAAATGAGATGCCAAAAAAAATAAAAAAAATCACCATCTGATCATGAGTCAAATTCAAAAATAATGGAGGAAATCTAAAATTATGTTAACAAACCAAGTACAAAGGATAGTAGGTCAAAATTAGACAGAGGTAGTGGTATTGGGACTAATGGAGATGGTGTGGAGGGTAGTGATAGTGGAGAAGGGATTGTGCTAGACAATTGTGGGTATGGAAATAAGGATGATGATCTCTATCTATTTCAGAGTGTTCAGTGGTCCTTAATGTTGAAAAATATGATCCTGCGACCAATATGGATGAACTTGGATCATTCCTGGCAAAAATTTTCATTAGATCTAGGGTGCAGCATTCTTACCAATCTAACAGAGTTTTAGTCGAGCAAAAACTAGTTTGTAGGTTTCACCAGTCTTGTTTTGGTCAATTGAAGGAATTTTAGGCCATTTAAAATTTCATGAACCTGGACTACCTTTTTTTATTTCCCACCAAGCGTTCGGTACTCACATTGGAGCTCCGACTAATTCACATCGCACGTTGCAAATTCCATTAAGGGGGTAGTGCTCCCAATATAATTTTCTCCATATCCAGGATTAGAACCCGAGACCTCTGATTAAGGGTGGAGCAGTCCCACCATTACACCACAACCCATGTTGGTAACATGGACTACCTTACTAGATACTTAAATATTCTTGTTGAAGTATTAAGTTATTTGTTGTTATCATTTATTTTTTAGTTTAGTATTTTTATTTCTAAAATTCAGTCATTTAGTTGAGATAAAATAGGAGTTTATTAGTACCCTAGTTGAAATTGAATAGGATTCATTTGTTTATTTATTTTCTAAGACGTGAATGTATAAGTACCCTAGTTGAAATAGAATAGGATTCATTTGTCTATTTATTTTCTAATACGTGAATGTACAAGTACCCTAGTTGAAATAGAATAGGATTCATTTTTCTATTTATTTTCTAAGACGTGAATGAATAACACAAGCGGAATATTTTTTTTGACCATCTTTTCTTTTCTTCTTCTCTATAGTTTGTAGAACAACAAATGGTATCAAACACTATTTTATTCTAAGGGCTTATGAGTTAGAGAAGACCCCCATAAAAAAACTTGCGTAAAAGTCAATGTTGTTATGGCTTCTAGCAATTTCTTAATTCCATCACCCCCAATTTTTTCTTGTGAGAATTTGTTAGGGTTTTCGCCCTGATTTTCTTACCAAAATTAAGTTATACTTTCTTAAAAGGATAATAAAAGTAATACCATAATTACTTTTACTTTTCAACAACAACAACAAACCCAGTGTATTCTCACCAAGTGGGGTCTGGTATTACTTTTACTTTTCCTAAAGGAAAATATAAAACTTTTTCATATTTGACAAACCTCTTTCTTGAAAGGAAGGTTTGGACATCTATAAATAGAAGACCCCCTTCTCATACCATAACATAGTAGCATCCACAATGTAGTCATCAAAGAGTCCTGTTTACTGGGAGAGAGATTTTTTCCAACATGTTTTATGTTTTTTCAATATGTTGTAAGTTTTTTTTTAATATTATTTTTAATATGTAAGTCGTTTGACCAAATAATATTAATAATATATTTTTAGTATTTATTTTTCATTGCCATCTGAATTATCACCGTCTTAGTTTGCAAATTTTAAGCTTCCACATAACGCCCTCTCGATTTCGAACCCAACAAGTGGTATCAGAGCCTATGATTCAAAGATCTGATGGTTCGATTGAGGAAAGTTTAAGATAAAAGTTGCAATCAACTTGGTGATGATGAAGTTTTTTGTCAAAAAAATGTTCAAAAAAACTACATGTGGAGAAAAAGTTTCAAACAAAATTTCAACAATCCTGCTGCTAATTCATCTTTAAAATCAAAATAAATTTTCAACCCATGTTTATGGGCTTCAACTTTTAAACCCTACTTAATTTTATTCTAGGGCTCCTTTCAACTCGTGCATATACTTTTAATGCATGAGCTCCACTTTTAACCTGTGCTCACTTTCAATGTACAAGGCTCTACTTTCAACCCTGTTAGTTATAACACATGACTCCAATAATATTAACCCATACTTTTATTTTCAACGCATCATGGTAAGTAGTAGTTATATATGACGATCGTGTGAAGAATGAGGATCAAGAACATATTGCCAGAAAATCAAGTCAAAAAGGGAAGATTTGTTAGGGTTTTTGCCCTGATTTTCTTACCAAAATTAAGTTATACTTTTCTTCAAAGGAAAATAAAAGTAATATCATAATTACTTTTACTTTTCCGAAAGAAAAATATAAAACTTTTCCATATTTGACAAAACCTCTTTTTGTAAGAAAGGTTTTGGACATCTATAAATAGAAGACCCCTTTCTCATACCATAACATAGTATTATCCACAATGTAGTCATCGAAGAGTCTTGTTTAGAGGGAGATTTCTCCTAATATGTTTTATACTTTTTCAATATATTTTAAGTTTTTTTTAATATTATTTTTAATATATAGGTCGTTTGACCAACTATATTAATAATATATTTTTAGTATTATTTTTCGTTGTCATCTTAATTATCACCATCTTGGGTTGCAAATTTTAAGATTTACATGACACCCTCTGGATTTCGAACCTAGCAAGATCCAATTTGGGTTGTCAAGATGAGAACCTATTTGTGAGCAATTGAATTGTGGGAAGTGGTAGAGGTTGGAGGCGAGGCAAATCCTTTGCCAAATAATCTAACTATGGTGCAAATTAAGAATTACAGAGAAGAGGTTTCAAAAAACTTTAAAGCTCTTTCTTTCATACAATTAACACTTTTGTAAGTAATTTTCACAAGAGTTATGGAGAGTGAGACTGTAAAGGAGGCTTGAGACAAGTTGAAAGAAGAATTTCAAGGAAGTGACAATATCAAGCAAATAAAAGTGATAAATCTGATAAGAGTTTGAAATTCACAGAATGAAGGATTTAGAAACTATTGAAGAATTCTCCAACAAGTTGATGAAGGTTGTAAACCAAATCAAACTTACGGGAGAAGAGCTTATAAATTCAAGAATCATGGAAAAGGTTCTTCTAAGTTTGCCGGAATGATTTGAAGTAAAGATATCCTCACTCAAAGATTCAAACGATCTCACAAAAATGTCACCTTCAGAACTTGTACATTCTCTTCAAGATCAAGAGGAAAGAAGATCCTTGAGGCTAGAAGATACTATGAAAAATTCTTTTCATCCATGCTCAAAGGGAAGATTCAGATGCAAAAGAAAGGTAAAATCTCAGAAACTTCTACTAATTCTAGTAGAAAAAATCAAGGATGATTGTTGGTTTAAGGGGAATACACCACCTTTCCATTGTAGATATTGTAATAAGCTTGGTCATATTGAAAGGTTTTGTAGAGTGAAAAAGGATAACAACTAGCAAACTTAAAAAGCCAATGTTTCAAAAGTTGAAAAATAGAAAGAGTTTGTGTTTACGATAATGGTAGCGATGAGATTGAGTAGCAAAAATACATGGTTTATGGAATGTGTTTGCAATCAAAATATGTCCAGCAAATGAGAATATTTTACGAAGTTGGAATCTACCAAAGGTCGTGTCAAGTTGGCCGATAAAACCAAGTTGAATATTGTTGGTAAACGAACTATGGCAATCACAGCTCCAAAAGGTACTATATTCATTCAACATGTTTTATTGGTACCTTATCTTGACCAAAATCTATTGAGTGTTGGTCAAATGCTCAAACAAAATTATATGTTACTATTAAAGGACAAAAATGTGTTGTTTTTAAATTTAGTGGCCAAGAAGTGACTACCGTTGAAATGATAAAGAGAAGTTTTTCTTTGAATTGGAACTTGATTTATGAGCAAGTTTGTCGAAGTAGTAGATGTGAGCAGGATTCAAAATTATGGCACAAAAGACTTGGCAATTATAACTTAAAATCAATTCAATATGCTCAAAAGCATGATTTAGTGAAGGATTTTCTAGAAATTGAGTTATGTTTAGATGTGTGTGAAAGTTGTCAACTAGGAAAGCAATGCAAATTGCCTTTTTCAAAGTTAGCAACATGGATAGCAAGTGAGAAGTTACAACTTGTTCATTCTAACATTTGTGGACCAATGAAAACTCCATCACTCAATGGCAGCAAGTATTTTATTTTTCTTATAGACGATTTTATTTGAATGACCTGGGTATATTTTCATAAGTAAAGGCTTGAAGTGCTTGCTGTTTTTAAGAAGTTTAAATCTTTTTGTGAAACTCAAAGTGGATGCTTGTTGAAAACTCTCCAAACAAGCAATGGGAAGGATTATACTTCAAGTGAATTTCATTTATTTTGTGATGATATTGAAATTGATCATCAACTTATAGTCACTTACTCAGCCCAGCAAAATAGAGTTTCTGAAAGGGAAAATTGGTCCATTCTTGAGATGGTGAGATGTATGATTTTTGAGAAAAAGTTGCCAAAGTTTTTTTGGGTAGTGGTAAACACATTAATTTATCTACAAAATAGACTGCCAATAAGAGTTGTGGATGAGATGACACCAGTTGAAGCTTGGAATAGCATAAAAACATCAATTAGGCATCTAAAGGTATTTAGTTCTTTCTGTTATTCTCATGTACCAGCTGTCAAACGGATTAAACTTGATAAAAAATCCAAAAAAAAAATTGGTTGGTTATAGCTCTATCTAAAAGGGCTATAGAATCTACAATATTGAATCTGGAAAAGTTTTTGTAAGTCCAGGTGTGAAGGTATATGAAGATACTTATTCGTATTGGAATATCTCAAGTGAGAAAGATGGTTGTTGAACCTACTTTTCAAGATTCACGTGAAGACTTGGAAGCAAAGAATGATTAACATTTTACTATTAGAGGCACCAAATAATTTTATGAAAGATATAACCTTGTTGTCGTGGAACCTTTAAATTTTCAAGCTGCCAATAGGGTTGAAGAATGGAAGCAAGTTATGGAGGAGGAAATTGTCATAATTGAGAAGAACAAGACATGTAAACTTGTTGACAAACCTGAAAATAAGCAAGTGAGATCTAATTTCAATTCAAGCTTCAAGAAATTCACCATCAACCTTCATTAATTCAAGTACCAAGGTATGTGAAGTGTTCATCCAAGGGTTTCCTTCCACCCTTGGAGTTCAAGAAACTCTTTTAAATTATAAGTAAAATGATTTCATAGACTTCATGTTGGATTTGGATTTACTCTTGATTATGATGTTAAATGGGTTTTCAATTCCATGATTTATCACAAGGTCCATGAAAAATAGTTAATTGTGGATTAAATTATGTGAACTTCATGTTGAACTCTTGAATTACAAGTTGAATGCAGTATCCATGATAGTTTTACATGTTTATTGATATGTGAAATACCCATGCTCCCTAAGTGTTTGTCAAAATGCTTATGTGAATTAACTAGTGCAAGCATGACATGTTATTATGTGATTTCATTCATGCACAAGCTCATGTATTTCAAGTGTTTTGACAAAAATGTCTAAATGAATGCATTATTAGTAAGCAAGTACTATTATGCTAGTAAAGTCATCCAGTATTTTACTTTTCATATTATCGAGTCTTGGGGGTATTTAGTACCCAAAAATATAGTTGTTTACCTAGAGCTACAGTAGTTACAAAACAGTCTTAGTAGTGTCACAAATAGTAATACTCAGTAATCAATCCCATATCAGTTCAGTAGTTAGTTCAGAACTTAGTAAACTCAGTTCAATTCAGTTAGACAGTACGATCAAAAATAGTTCAGCCAAGCCTAGTATAGTTTAGAAATCAATTCAGTGTCTATTCATTTGGGAGTAGGAATCAGCATCGAGCGAACCCAGGGATAGGGGAATTCCTGCCAGCATAGGGTTTGACCCTTAGTAGCAATCCATGAGTTACAAAACTACGTAGCCAGCGTAGGTTGAGATATCTTTCTGCTAGATTAGGGTTGATACATCTCACATGAGTTTTCTTACCAGCGGGGTTTGATGAAAGTTCTTTCTATCAAAGAGGGTTAACCCATAGCTTTTCTTTACCCGTGGCATGGTATTGACACCCTTCAAACTGGGGTAACAGGTTAGACCCTAATCCATTTGGAGAGGGGCATGTCGGTTAGATAACTACCTCCCATAGTTTTAGTTTTAGTCACTTTATAGAACTCAGTTCCATTCTATAGATTTAGGTCTGTCAAATATTGTCACCCAGCTCAGTATAGAACTTAGTTTCATTCTACAGAAGTAGGGCTATCAAAAATAGTCACTTATTTATCAGTACTACAACTTTAGTAAACTCAGATATCAGTTTTTAGAATTCAGTATCCGGTGTTAGCATGATCTCAGTTACAGTTTATGTATTCATACATGTACTCTTATTCAGTTACGTCCATGTTACTTAGCTAGTTGATATCCATGCATATGAACCCATGCAGATCAGCCTACCTCACTTAGCATACCAGTATATTCAAAATACTGATGAATACTTTTTTATGTTATGATGTCTTACAGCATAGGTTCAGACGAACGGGCTACTGACTGAACTTAGCAGCCCAGATTATCAGTAGCAGATTTATTGGTGAGTCCTCATAGTTTGATGATGATATTATCTTTCAGTATTTCATTAGTTTAGCACATTTAGCAGATGGAGTTAGTTGGGGACTTATCCCATCAACTCCATATTCAAACAATTAAAGGCTTTCAACTAGAGTATTTTAGACAAATATTCAGTTTTTAGTATTCATTTATCAGTATTCAGTATTAGTTTTCAGTTGTGAACCTTATGGCGACTTCATCCTAATTTTTGCATTTATTTCAGTACTATTCTTTTTATAGTGTGATTATTTAGTGCTCAAAGCAGATATCAGTCATGGATTAGCTTGTGATCCCTTGAGATCGTAAGAACCGTGTAGTATCCGGAGTACAGACTCGGGGCATTATATTTGGAAAAAAAAGGAAAACTCAATACCCAATATGTTAGCCCTTATTGAATCTTGAGTCATTTTTAAAAAGTAGTTTATGATTGTAAGTTGCCTACAGATTTGACATCAGTGCATCCAATTTCTATATTTCCTTATTAAAGAAGTGTATTGGTGACCCAGCTATGGTAGTTCCTTTAGAAAGCACAGATATTCAGGATAGCCCTTCTTACAAAAAAAATCCCAGTCGAGATCCTAAATCATCAAATTTGTAGACTAACAAAGAAATTCCTTTGGTCAAAGTTCTTTGGCAGAATTAGTCTATTGAGGGAGCCACTTGGGAAGCAGAAGTAGATATGCATAAAAGTACCCTCATTTTTTCTCTGCAAACTCAGACATAGCTTAAGATAATATTTCTTCTTAGATTAACTCTTTTCTATTCTCAGTCCTAGCTATATGATCATTCTCATGTCCTTGCATGTATTCACGAATTCATTTTAGTCATATATCATGTTTTAGACTCAATCATGTAATTATGTTTTCAGTTATGCATGTTTAGTATGTGATTTTAGTTTCCCCAGTATTCTTAGCTTAATCAGTCTCATTCAGGGACAAATGTTCTGAAGAGGGAGATATTGTAATACCTCGTATTATAATTAGCTTAGTTTAGCTCCTAGTTGCATGCTTAAGAGGCTTAAAGCCTGAAAATTTCACTAACTATTAGGGACTTAGTCATTTTTAAGGCCTCTTAACTTTGAGGATTTTTAAATTGGTCTTTCTGACCTTGATATATTAGTTTTGAGTTAATTCATGTTCATGGGTATAAGGAGCATATCTTGAGGAAGTTTTGGATTTTTTGGACCAGGATTGGGTCGTGTTTGGGTTTCGATTCCAGCAGCTCACCGCGATTGTATCGCGTTGCGTTGCTTGTAATGATGAGACACTTATAGCATGATGGTGCCCTTTTAATCCATGTTCCAATTATGATTTTAATCTTTATGGGGTAGTTATGTCTTTTTCCACTAACCCAATTCATAAAAACACAAATTAAAGCTTTAGTTAGGGCATTATTAGCCCATATTCTCCAATTTTCTCTCAAAAACAAACCCTAATCATCTTCCAAGAACATCAAATTCAATTACCTCCTCTCTAAGAAAATCAAGAGTTTAAGTTTTCCAATCCAAGAACTTTCAAGAAAGCTTCAAGATTGGTATTCTTCTTTTAAGCTGAAGGGTTTAAGGTCTGTGTGATTTTCATCCATGGGCCCTTTGCACCCATGGAGTCTAAGAATCCATTATTATGTTTTAAATGATGAATTTTACATGTTTATGATGAATTATTTCCATGAAGCTCTTATGACTTTCGATTTATGTATTGTGTTTACAAGTGTTTTGAGGGAATGAGCCTGTACATGTTTAAATGATGAAATTTTTATGTTAAATCCCTAATTCATGGTCTTAGTATTGTAACTACATTTTAATCGCATACTTTACCTATTCCTATGCTAAGTTCATGAACCTCATGTGTTTGATAAAATGTGTAACTGTTGGATTTTGAACGATGGTTCCCTACTATGTTTTCAAAGCTTTTATATGTCCATACTGTTATTTCCATACAGTGCTGGAGGGTTATAAACACCCGATACTTAGCTGATTACATAATTTAGTATCTTTAGAATGATTTCAGATATACCATGAGCATTATTATTCAAGAAATTATTATGATCGGTTGTTTTTTCAGTTAAGATTAAGTTCAGTCCAATAATCAGTATCAGTTCAGTTAGGAGTAGGATTCAACACCGAGAGAGCCCAAGGATAGGGGCATTCCTGCCAGTTTAGGGTTTGACCCTTAGTAGCAATCCCTGACTTACACAACTATATAGCCAATACAGGTTTTATATGTCTTACTGCAGACACATATCTCATGAGTTTTTTGCCAGTATAGGGTTACTCTTTAGTCCTTTAGGATACCATTTTAGCGAATCCACACAACCAGTGTTAATACCCCTGGCACGGTACTGATACCCTTCTAACTAAGGTCATAGGTTGGACCTCGATTAGCTCAAATTGAGGCATGTTGTTTAGATGATACCACCCATAGTCTCAGTTCAGCATTCAGTACAGAATTTAGTTTAGGTTTGCTTAACCAAAGTATACAGATTGCCCGTTATTCAGTTATCAGATTTCAGTATCTTAGCTTACAGATTATCTCAGAAATAATATTTGCTTGGTCATCCATTCTCAGATTTTTCAACTCTTATGTGTTTTGCTCAGCTATTTTATATATGCATACTCAGTTATTTTATGCTATGCAGTCAATCATTATCTCATGCATAATTAACCTACGTATTTCAGCCTAATCTCATCTCATATACCAGTACATTCAAAGTACTGACTGCATACTTTTATTTGTGCTATGATGTATTATATCATAGGTTTGGATGCACTGTTTCCTAACTGTGCTTAGACTGTTCAGCTTATCCAGCAACAATGGTCGTGGTGAGTCCTCATCTATCGAGGACATAATTATTTCATTTCTGTTTATCTTAGTAGTTCAGTATTTCTATGTATTCAGAGTTAGTTGGGGGTTTGTTCTATCAACTCCACAGTCAGTCAGTTAGAGGATTTTTAGACATTCAAACAGATAGCCGATTTATCAATTATTTTACTCGTCTTTTTAGTATGTCTTCATATATTTTAAATTTATGATTTAATCGTGTTTTAGTATATAAAATCTTATGGCATTATCAGTTGTTTTTTCACATATGTTATTTATTATCAGTTTACTCAGTGCTCACAGCAAGTATCAGCTCATGGGGTAGCTTGTGGCCATTTATGACCGTAAAAACCATTGTCGCGACTAAGAGGTAGCCTCAAGTCATGACAGTTTATCTGGTGGGGTTAGAGATGACTAATTCCGATGTCATTCTTAGTATGGATTAGCTCCACTCATGCTATACCTTAGTTGAATGTAGAAATAGAGTCGTTCAGTTTTATTTTTCCAAAAAACCAGCCTTTAAATGAAGGGGAAGTACTTCAGTACTTGGGGGTTAGATTATTTCATATCTTTAGGCCAGAAAGATAATGTCTAAGAGGTATTTTTACCATTTTTTCTGAGTGAAGGACTCAAATTCTAAGACTCTGAGTCTTGAGTCAATTTCAGTAGAAATTGAATTTCTAGATGTGTTCCCTGAAGATCTTCCCAGAGTTTCTCCCGAGAGGGAAATAGACTTTGAAATAGATCTCCTTCCAGATACCCAGCCTATCTCTATTCCACCCTACAGAATGTCTCCAGCTGAGCTTAAGAAATTAAAGAAATAGCTAAAAGACCTCTTAGATAAGGGTTTTATCAGGCCCAGTGTTTCTCTATGGGGCACTCCAATCCTATTCGTATGTAAGAAAGACGGTTCTCTCAGAATATGAATCGATTAACGTCAGTTAAATAGTCATAATCAAGAATAAGTATCCATTCCCCAGAATAGTGATTTGTTCAACCAACTTCAGAGTGCCAGTTATATTTCTAAGATAGACCTCAGATCTGGCTATCATCAGCTCAAAGTCAGAGAATGTGACTTCCTGAAAATAACTTTCAGAACTCGATATAGTCACTTTAAATTCCTAGTAATGTCCTTCTGACTAACGAATGCCCCTGCAACTTTCATGGGCTTGATGAACAGTGTGTTAAAGCAATACCTAGACATGTTCGTCATGGTCTTCATTGATTATATCCTTGTCTATTCCCGTAGTGAGGATGATCATGCAAACCATCTGAAAATTGTATTACAGACCCTTAGAACTCATTAGTTGTTCGCCAAATTTAATAAGTTCTAATTTTATCTAAGATTAATAGCTTTCCTTACCCATATATTTTTGGTGATGGCATCTAAGTTGACCCTTAAAAGACCGAAGTAGTGAGAAACTAGCCTAGACCGATCTCTCTACCAGATATTAAGAGTTTGTTGGGTTTGGATGGCTATTACAGATGGATTTTTGAAGGGTTTTCTCATATTGCATCCCCCATGTATTGATTGACTCAGAAGAAGGTTAAATTTTAATGGTCATATTCCTGCAAGAAGAGTTTTCAAGAGTTGAAGACTCGACTCACCCCTGCTCAGTCTTGACTTTTCCAGATGGTTCAGATGGATTTGTAGTTTATTATGATGCTTCTAGAGTTGTTCTTGGTTGTGTTTTGATGCAGAGAGGCAAGTCATAGACAACACCTCCAGACAACTTAAACCCCATGAAAAGAATTATTCTACCATGATCTTAAGTTTGCAGTTGTTGTTTTTGCCTTAAAAATTTGTAGGCATTATCTTTATAGGGTTCATGTTGATATTTTCATAGATCATAAGAGCTTACAGTACGTGTTCACATAGAAAGATCTAAATTTTCATCAGAGAAGATGGCTTGAGTTATATGAGTGTGTTGTATCAACTCATCAAGGCCAATGTGTTAAAAGATGCCCTTAGTAGGCTGTCCATGGGTAGTATCGCTCATGTTGAGGGATATAAGAAGTTAGTAAGGTTCATTATCTTTCTAGATTTGGTGTTTGGTTGGTTGATTCAACTAAAGGTAGTATATGGATTCAGAATGGTTTGAAATATTCATTGGTTGCCAAAATGAAAGAAAAACAAGATTGGGATCCTAGTTTCGTTAAGTTAAAGGAGACGGTTACAGATTAGAAAGTGGAGTTTTTATCCCGAGGGGATATGGTGTACTTCATTGTTAGGCCAGGTTATGTGTTCCGTGTGTTGATAGTTTGAGGCAACAAATACTTGCAGAAGCACAGGGTGCATGATACTCTATCCACCATGGAGACACTAAGATATACCGTGATTTATGGGAAATCTATTGGTGGAATGGTATGAAGAAGGATATTGCAAAGTTTGTGGCTAAGTGATCAAATTATTAGTAGGTTAAAGTGTAGCACCAAAGTCCTAGTGGTACATTACAGGAGTTCAGCATCCTCATTTGGAAGTGGGAAGTGGTGAACATAGATTTTGTGATAGGATTGCCTCATACGCATCATCAGATTAATTTTATATGGATCATTGTTGATATAATGACCGAATTAGTATATTTCTTTCCAGTTCATACTTCGTACTCAACTAGGGATTATGCCAGGATATATCTTAGGGAGTTTATGAATTTGCATAGGATTTTGTTATCTAACTTTTCACATAGAGGTACTCAGTTTACCTCTCATTATTTGAAGGCATTTCAGAAGGGTCTTAGTAGCCAAGTTCATCTTAGTGCAACTTTTCATCCCTAGATGGATAGTCAGGTAGAATGAACCATTCTGACTTTAGAGGACATGTTAAGAGCCTGTGTTATTATAACAATAGTTACCACTCCAGTATTTAGATGGCTCCATTTGAGGCTCTCTATGGAAGAAAATGTAGATATTCCATTGGTTGGTTTAAAACAGGTGAGGCTAATTTAATAGGGCCAAAATCAGTGTTTGAGGTGATGGAGAAGGTTCAGTTGATTCAGTAAAGTCTAAAGACATCCCAAAGCTGTCAGAAATCAAATGTGAGGAGTAGAGATCTTGAGTTTGAGGTTGGTGATATGGTCTATTTGAAGATTTTGCATATGAAGGGAGTAAAGAGGTTTGGAAAAAAGCAAAAACTCAGTCCCCGCTATGTTGGCCCATATAGAATCTTGCACCATTTTGGGAAGGTAGCTTATGAGCCAGAGTTGCCTGCAGACTTGGCATTAGTACATCTAGTGTTCTATATTTCTTTGTTAAAGAAATGCATCAGTGATTCAGCTGTTGTTGTTCCTTTAGAAAGTATGGATGTTCAGGATAACCTTTCCTACAAAGAAATCCCAGTTGAGATCCTGGATAATCAAATTCGTAGGCTAAGGCATAAAAAGGTTCTATTGGTTAAAGTTATATGGTGGAATCAGTCTGTTGAGGGAGCTACTTGGGAGATAGAGGCAGATATGCGAACCAAGTACCCTCATCTTTTGTTTGCAAACTCAGATTCAACTTGAGGTAACGATTTTCCTTACATTGACTCCTTTTTGTTCACATTTTTAGCTATGTAACTATTCTCATGTAATTGCATGCATTAACGAAATTAGTTCAGTTCATGTATCATGTTTCAGACTCAGTTAGGTATCATGTTCCAAGTCATGCAAGTTGAGTATATGACCTCAGTTGCCTTAGGTATCATGTTCCAAGTTATGTATATTGAGTATATGACCTCAGTTACCTTAGTTTTCTCAGTCTAACCAGCCTCATTCAAGGATGAATATTCCCATGGGGGAGATTGTAATACCCCATAATATTTTAACCTTGATTCAGCTCTTTGTCGCATTCTTAAGGGGTCCAAGGCTGGAAAATTTCACCAAGTGCTGAGGACTTAGTTATTTTCAAGACCCCTAAACTTTACAGATTTTTATTTTGGCCTTTCCGACCTCAAAATGTTGGTTTTTGATTGGATTCATGTTTAGGCAGGTTTAAAGTATGTCTCAAAAGAGTTTTGGGGCTTTGGGGAGAGGTTTGGGACTTGTTTAGATGGATGAAATAGAGATCCAATACAATAAGGCCACAATGCGTTGGTCTCTCCCGTAATGAGGAGGTCCGCGGTGTATTACTTTCTCCCCCGGAGTAAGCGGCATAGCGCGTTGCTTTCTCCCTTAGAGAGAGAGAGAGAGAGAGAGAGAGAGAGAGGTGCGGTGCGTGGCTTTGTCCTGCATAGTTATATGATCTAAGTGCCCAAGGGGTATTTGAGTCATTTCCCTCGACCCAACTCGTCCTTAACACAATTTGGGACTTCTAAAAGGGCATTATTTTCCCCTTTTACTCCAAATTTCTCTCAAGAAAACCTCCTATTCTCCCAAGAACAAAACCCAAGATCTTTCTAAAAAAATCAAGAGTTCAAGCTTCTAAGTTCAAGAAATTTTCAAGAAACTAGCTATCAAGGTATGTGGGTGTTCATCCATGGGTCCCTTTCACCCATGAAGCCTAAAAACCTCTATTTTGATTAACCTATGAGTTTTTCTTCATTATGAAGTAGCATATGTTCAAGATGAGTTTAATTCATGTTTTTCTTTAGTAGTTTGACTCAATTTATGTGCTATTATGATTCTATGGAGAGTTAGGATATCTCAAATTTTGAGTTTCGAGTTTCCATGTTGTATTCAATTGAATGTCATATCAAAATATCGAATTATGAATTTATCCATGAAATCATGTTGTTTTCTGAAGTTTTAACACATCCCCATGTTAAAATCCATGCCTTTGACTTAATTAGTGGGGTGTTTACATTTTGGATCTTTGAACTATGATTCCATACTAAAGTTTTAAGCTTTAGTTTTGTATTTTATGATCATTCAGTGCTGGCGGGTTATGAAAACCTGATACCTACGTGTTTACTTATATTTCAGATCTTTCACCTAATGATTTTAGTTAAGTCATGAATGTTACCATTTACTCAGTTGTTATGATCTTGATGAGTAATATCAGTTGTTATATTCAATCGAATTTAGTTCAGTTCATTACCAGTGTCAGTTCAGTTGGGAGTAGGATTTAGCACCGAGTGAACGCAGGGATGAGGGCTCACCTATCAGTAGAGGGCGTAACCTTAAATAGCAGTCTATGAGTTCCAAAACTATATAGCCAGCATAGGTTTGGGATATCTTTCTACCAATTAAGGGTTGACGCATATCACATGAGAGCACCTACCAGTAGAGGGTGACTCACTAGTCCTTTGGGACACCAGTTTAGTGGATCCACACAGTCAGTGTTAGTACCTGTGGCATGGTACTGACACCCTTCCAACCGAGGTTACATGTTGGACACCGATTAGCTCAAATTGGTGCATGTTGGTTATATGATAACTCCAACAGTTTCAGTCAATATTCAGCATGTCATCTCAGGTTTGTTTGACCAAAGCATACAGATTTTTAGTTATTCAATTACACAGATTTTAGTCTTTCAGATTATAGATTATCTCAGAAACATGTTTATGCTTTGTCCTGCATTCTCAGATATTACATGTTCATGCAGTCATGCTCATCTATCTCACGCATTTCAGCCAGACCTCATCTCATATACCAGTACATTCAAAGTACAAATCATATATTTTTTTGAGCTATGTTGTCTTATAACATAGGTTCGGACGGTTAATTTCCCAACAATTCTTAGACAGCTCAACGTTACTCATCAATAGTAGTGGTAAGTCCTCATCCATCGTGGACATGATATGTTTATCTTAACTATTTTAGTATTTCCTTGTGTTCAGTCATTCGGACTTAGTTGGGGGTTTGTCCCATCAACTCCTCATAATGTTTAGAGGATTTTAGACAATCAGTTAGACAATTAGTCATTTCTTTCACTATTATCAGTTGTTCGGATAGGCAATTTGGTTTTCCATATTTTATCGAATATTTCAGACAAATTGTTGACACGTGTTTTAGTATTTAGATTTATAGTACCTTACTAGTTCATATTCCTTGATGTATTATATTACTATTTTACTCAGTGCTCCTAGCAGGTACCAGCTCATGGATTAGCTTGTGGTCACTTGTGGCCATAACCACCGTTGTCGCGACTAGGGGGTAGCCTCTGGTCATGACACCACCCTATACCAATCCTAATCCCAACTTCTCCTGACCCAACCCCCGCCTATCTCTTTTGCCCTTTTCCCTTTTATCTAATACTCATCCAAACAACAATAACACCACCACTAGAATAATATATAAACAACAGTAACTCCAACGTATAACATCAACAACAACAAATATAAACAATGACTTCAACATCTGGCAACACAATAACCACGACAGCTTTAACCTACAAATCGACCCGACGCACGTACAACTCAGCCAAATTGATACCTTATACTCTTTTTAATTTAAAATTCAAATTCATAGAGGAATGTTACAATTCTAGCTCACACCCTTATCCTCTAAAAATATTCCTCATCAAAATCTCAAAAACACCCTTAAATTTCTCTATGCCACGTCGGTGGATGCTAGAAAATTAATCCTTATTAATTTTCAATAAATACCCACTATTTTAGGAGAAAGAGAGAGAGGTTGGATAGCAGAAATCCTCAATTTTTATGGTATTTTATCTATCCAAAAAGATTTTAGCTCGTACTCCCAATTCGCTTCCCCGAAAAAGGCAAACACACTTTTCATTTTAGTTCATTGTCTTTTCTTCTTCATTATGTTTTCTTCTTCGTATTACTTGTAAGCATTTTAACGGTGGGATCATGTGTTGTAGAGGCCTCAAAGGTCATAAGCTTGTGTTGTGATGGAAATGATACAGTTGCATCGATTCATGAATTTTATTGTTTTAATCTAAGCTTGTTTATGACATTTTTTTATTCTGGTTGTACTCTACAGTTTGAATCTCATAGTTAGAGTAATAGTGAATATGATTTTGTTTGAGGCTAGGTGTAGCTGTTAATTGATCTATGCAAAATATTTTAAACTTTTGGGATCATTTATGATGGATATAAAGTTGATCCCTCGCCGTTTTCAAAATATGAGAAAAATAATCTTTCAAATCAGTGATTTTTCCCTCACAAATTGCCCAAATTATTCATATCGTTTATATGATGTTTCTTCTCATTTTTTAGTCAAATTAGTTATGATTTCCTATGTAATCAAGTAATTGATATTTTCTTGCTCAACTAGCTCAGTATTGAAGTTTTGATGTTGTGCGAAATATTTTGATTTTCTTTAATGCTGTCAGAGGTTAAATATTGAAAGCTTTTCTGCGTGTTGAGATTTAGGAGTGGTTGAAAATGTTTGGTAGTCTCATTTACGTAAATCTTTGCTTTATGTTTGTTGATTATACTTTTGTCTTGTTTCTTAGATTGAATGATTCGTTTAAGTTGTATATTCAGATGCCGAAACCATTGAATAAGTCGTAAATTGTCAAACTAATCAAGGATCTCTTTTTTAGTTATTTATTATCATTACTTCATGGTTCATATTTTGACTAATTCTTTTCCTTAAGTCTAATATCTATGCTATTCCACAAGATTTGTTCAAAATTCTCATTTATTGACATGACCTGAACCATGCCCTTATCGTAGTAGGAATCCTAAGTCCAACAAGGACCAAAGACCACCCCCGATACCCAATCCAACCTCCAAACACATAACCTGAGTCGGATGAATTCCGAACATATAACAAGATAGAGTTATGTATCATTCAAGACTCTAGGATAGGTCTATGACCATGACCAACCCAAATGAGTCAAACCATCCAATACCGAACCAATAACCATAACGTAAACCAATCCATAACCATTCCATAGCATAATAAGATGGAACAATCACAAATCAAATATAGTCAAATGGTACTAGCCATAATACCAATACTAATGCCAAGACTTACACCAATGCCGACACTGCTTATACCAACCCATAGTAGCCTCACAAAGCCTCTAACCAAATTCAAAACATTATCCAGTCAATACATGCCCCCGACCATAGACAAAACCAAAGTCTATAAATAGCCAAAGTATGAAGACAAGACTATAACATGAAATGGACCCTTTCGGAATATGGAAGCTTACCACTTCAATCTAACTCTAAGTTGTCCCCAAATCCGATAACTAAGCAGGAGGAATAGTATGGTCGATTCCTACATCGCGTAAGAATACAGTGCTCAAATATGGTCTAGTGGGTGAACGCTAGCATGCACTTAGGATAACAGTAAAATAATGGCAACATTTAAAACCAAGTAAATAACCATATGGATATAGGGGTAACACTGGACCCATATAGTCCGTGGGTAGTTCTAGGATAGTTAAGCTACACAAACATAGGTTGATATTTTTAAAGCCATACTAAACTCGGTTCTCTGTCCTGTCTTGGATTATATATATAACCATATGTGTTCACATGAACAGGACCCAGTGCATATAGCCGCATGAATCGGAGAGATCACAGGGGTAGGGGAATTCCGTGTACCCTTCACCCTCCATGATACATATATACAAGTATAGCTTAGGGGATTCCCATGTACCCCAACTAGGCCTTATTTCGACAAACATGAGTTTCCAGTATCCGTCCATTGGACTCTAACCTTCACAGTTAACTATCACAACCCACTATTATTGCCCAATTAAAATCATTAGCACACAACAAAACCACCAATTCCATATATTATTTAACCAAGGCTATAGGAAGTGTTATTGTCATACCGAATATAGATTACAAGCAATGTCCTTAGCCAATCATCTAGGGGATTTCCATGTACCCCATACGTACCATTATTAGATTCACTTGGTATATTCCCGTGTAACCCACAAGGTTTTTAATGAAAGTCATGGCCACCAAGGCCTTACAATTTAACCATTAAAATCATTTAACCAATTTAGGTTCCAGCACCATATTATACCATGCAAGTTTTCAATGGAAGTCCAACTATGTAATAAAAGCATTCTCATAGGCATTTTAACAAACACGTTGAGGGCATATAATTTCCAAAACCAAAACCAAGTATATATTTACCATTCCCATGAGACCACATGTTCAAACCACCATTATAATATGAAAACAATAAGTAAAAACATGGAAAAACATAAATCAACCATTAATAACCAAAACCCCCAACATATAATTCAAAACCCAAAACCATATCACAATTATTCCATGAAAACCATTCATAAAACATGCTTTTAATAGAACTAATAATGAGGGAGGAGTATCATGCCTTAGATTACGAGGAAGACAGAGAGAAATCATCCTTTGCCAGCCTTAATTGATCCTCTTGATGAAACCCTAGTTTTTTCTTAACTCAAGAGGTTAAGAGAGTTTAGAGAGAGTTTCTAAGTGTTTAAGATTAGAGTAATAGGGTGAATGAAGTCCCAATAGTTTTTTAGGTCATGTGGTCATAAGGGACTAAGAGGGAAAATATCCAGAATACCCCCAACTTAAACTATAAAAGAATTTTCATAGGTGGGTACGACTTCACCTCCCAAACCGTACATAATCATATGAGTGATACCCACCACTTGTATCCTGGACCTCAAGTTGGACCCCTACACTATCCAATATACGACCACCAAGGCTTTCTCGTATCCAACTATACAACAAGTAACCATAAATCATACCCTAGACCACCCACCAATGGCATGACACACTGATCATCACATAAAATGGCTTCACTAACACATATCATCTCCATACGATTTGTATGGTGTCCAACCGTACCTTGGATAGTAACCACCCAAGACCATATTGAGTAACATACAACCAAGACCCCCTAAACCATATCCAGATCATACGACTAGTACACACAAGTCATATGATGTCCAGAAACTCAAAACTCAGGAAATTTCTAAGAATTAAAACCTAGGGTTGTTTCAATTCTCCCATACTTGGATCATTCATCCTCGAATAATGGAACAAGGCAGTACAAGCACGATATAAACCTCCACACCCCAATTCTGACCTTTAACAAAGTTAGAGAACAAGATGCAGGGAAATTATTTTTTTCCTTTAACAAAGTTTGAAAATAAAAAGTATGATGAAGAACACATACCTTCCACACAAATTTTGAGAGCAAAAAATAGGAACAGATACTTGGACTTCATGTCCTCTTTCTCTTCCCAAGTAGACTTTTCAATTTTGTGGTTCCTCCATAGAACCATAAGTGAAGCTACATCCTTAGTCCACAACCAACGAACCTACCGATCTAAGATCTCAATCGAAACCTCTTCATAAGACAACAAATTTGAGATATCAATATCTCTAACGGGCATGATTTGAGATGGATCTCCCATACATTTCCTCAACATAAAAACATGGAACACCGGATGAATGGAGCTCAAACTAAAAGAAAACTCCAAATCATATGCAACCTCATCAATCCTTCTCAATACCAAATAAGGACTGACTTATCGAGGACTGAGCTTCTCCTTCTTCCCAAGCCTCATCACTCTATTTATAGGAGGCACCTTCAATAACACCCTATCGCCAACCTCAAACTCTAACTCTCATAGCCTCATATATCCATAGGACTTTTGACGACTTTGGGCAACCTTAAGTCTATCCTCAATTACTTTTACCTTCTCCATGACCTAGTAAACCAAATTTAGATCAAATAGATCCGCCTCACCAAGATCGAACCTCCTAATATGAGATCTATACTACCTACCAAACAAGGCATCAAAAGGAGTCATCTCGATGCTAGAGTGATAGCTAGTATAGTAACCAAAATCTATAAGGGTTAAATACTCAATGCAACTACCACCATAGTCAATCACATAATGCCCAAAGCATTATCCTCCAGTGTCTGAATAGTCTTTTCTGTCTTTCCATCCAACTACGGGTGGAAGGCAGTACTCAGACTCACCTTGGTCCCTAAACCTTTTTTAAATGACCACCAAAAAGTGAGATGTAAACTCCGTGCCACAATTAGAGATTATAGAGACAAATATCCTATGCAACTTCATAATCTCATATAGATACAACCTTACATAATCCTCAGCCGATAAGTTAGTCCTCACAGGCAAGAAGTGAACAGACTGTCATCCTATCCACGATGACCCAAATCAAATTGATTTCAAGACCGAGGAAAACCGATAATGAAATCTTTGTTGATCACTTCCCATTTCCTTTTAGGTAACTCAATTTCTTGATACAAACCTCTAGGCCTCATGTGCTCTATTTTCATCTATTGACACACTAAATACTTGGACATAAAATTAGCCGCATCTCTCTTCATACCATTCCACCAATACATTTCCTTGAGATTATGACACATTTTTATCAAACCAGGATGAATGACATAGCACAATTTATACGCCTCAACCAATATCCTTTCTCATAAACCGCCAACATTAGGGACACATAACCTCTCTTGGTACCACAAAGTACCATCACCACTAATCCTAAATTTCAACACTTTTTGCCCACCAACATTACCCTTGATACTCATCAATACAGGATCTGAACACTTGTTTCTCTTTAATTTCAGCACCCAGAGATGACTGCGCCACTTTCTAAAAGAACACACCACTATCCTCAGAGTCCAAGAGATAAACTCCAAGGTTAGACGAATGGTGAATGTCCTTCACCAACTCCCATTTTTCCTTATCCAAAAGAGCTAGACTCCCCATAGAAAACCTGCTAAGTGCATCAACAACAACATTAGCTTTACTTGGATGGTAGTGAAGACTCATGTCATAGTCTTTAAAAAGCCATCTCCTTTGCCTGAGTTTAAGATCTTTCTAAGTAAACACATACTGTAGGCTTTTATGATCAGAAATGATATCCATATGTACTCAACACAAATAGTGTTACCATATTTTCAATGCAAACACCGCAGCTAACAGCTCCATATTATGAGCAGAATAATTTCTCTCACGCACCTTAAACTTCCTAAAGGCATAAGTTATCACCTTACCATGCTGAATCAGTGTAACACCCCGTAAATTTTTTCGTACACTTATCGCGATTATATGAAGTCCTAAAGACTTGCGTATGGGTTAAATTAAGTTTATGGTGTTCGTAAATATCCCGACAATAGTTGTATGTGTAGGTATTGGAATAATCTTTCCAACGATATAAATTTTGCCCAAAACAGAGGAGTATTTCATATAAGCGAGCACAATCAAAATTTCAAAACGGTGGCCGGGAAGCCTGTGAACAGTAATTCTGCAGGAAAATTACTGCAGCTAGGCAATCCAACTTTAGAAGATCATAACTCCTTGTACAAAATAAACTGTGTGAGCTGCTATATATAGATGAAAATCTCCGAGAGTCTTATTTCCGATTAAATTAGTTTCATCCAAATCCAATGTCTGAGTAAGGAGCTATACAAGTTTTACTGCAGCCTACCAAAAATAAAACAGAATTGTCTGACAGATTTTTTGGTCAACTTTAAACGACCATAACTTCTTGTAAAGGAAGAACTGGGTGGTATACTTTATATGAAAATGAAATCCCTTTGAATTATATTTCCAATGCAATTGGTTTCACCCAAATCCGATACCGTAGCAAAGAGTTATGATCGATTTACTTCAGCCTGTCAAAACTGTCCACTAGGGACAGATTCGGGATTTATTTCAATTTTTAGGGCACAATGGTCATTTTCTATTACCTTTGGACGAAAATTGGTCTTAAAAACCTGAACTTAGCCTCATTTGTATCAAATTTTATCCAAATATTAGGAGAGGTGAAACCCTAGCCAATTTCAACCGCAAATATTTTGTGATTCAACCGTAGAAAATTCAAATTGGTTCCGTAGTTGTGTTCACCATATCGAAAGCTTCGAGAAGCACCCCATGGTTATGTAAGGAGGATTCTAAATACAAGAGTTCATTGTTAAGGTATGAATATTGTTTATTCGTGATTCTTATCCATGAATAAGTATTTATAAAGGATTATGAGTATTGTCTTGATGTTGGAAGATAACTAGAAACATAGTTATGACTTGTTGTGTATAAATTGTTAGTAGTAAATTATGAAAGTTGTTGTATTGGATTATGGAGGATGAATTGTGGTGATATATCATTATATTAGTGGTTATGTATGCCTAGTGATCATGTTGGTATTGGATGGTGATTAAGAAGGGAAATAAAGGCTAAGAGTGATGTTGAGGGATATTTCATGAAAATGCATGATATGTGAATGTAATAAGAGTATAAGAGGATGTATGTAGTACTCTTATTGATGAGCTAAAGGATTACTTACTAGACATTATTTGGTGAAGTTAATACCTAAAGGGTAAGGTTTGGTTGCTAATACTAGTTTGCCACAAATGACTTATTGTAGATAAGTGCTCGAAGAGTACGGGAAGTCACTTGTATTGAAGTAGTTATATCAAGGTATGTAAGACATACTCTATCTAATCTTTGGCATGAATAATGACCCATGTCACTCTCAAGTAAGCTTCCAACATTGTCCTATGACACATGACACATAATAACATCATATGATCTTCGACACTACCAATTGAACTTGTTTTCACTTTTAAGATGTCCGGCTAGTCAAAAAAATGTCCATATACTATTGTTGACTCCGAAATGGTTTAATGAGGTATCCATGATTCTCTACTTCATTTTCATGATATTGATTACCTCTTTACATGTTTTTTCTATTGAGGTATCATGGTTTCAAGTTCCATAAAGTGTGACCACAAAGTAACCAATCTCAAAGATTAATTGAATTAAGAAATGAAATGTCTGTATTTTAAATTGATGATATGATGTATTGTATTAGTACCACTGATCAGTTGGCCATTGTATTATAAAGATTATGTATATATGCTATTCCAAGGGTGGTCCCTGATGTATTGTATTAGTACCACTGATCAGTTGGCCATTGTATGACATATGTTATGTATTGATAAGGATTACGGGAAGTAATGATATAAAAGTAATGTGCAGGTATCCCATCAGTTCTTTTAAGTGTGGTCTACTCATACTGTTTATTCACTGGTATCTGGGTTCTGTTGATCTTTTGTATCTCATCTTGATACTCACTGCCTTACATACTCAGTACATATTTCTGTACTGACGTCCCTCACGGGGGACCTGTATTCATGCCTGCAGGAACAAGTACTTCAGTTCGTACACCTCCGCAGTAAGAGCCAGGACATTCTATTGTTAGTGGTGAGCTCCAGTTGTTTCGGGGCATCCCAAGTCATCTCTATATGTCCTTTTGGTATTTGTATACAGGTCTTTTGTAGGCGGGAGTTTGTCCCGACCCCAACTCAGTTGTGTATCTATGTAGAGGCTTTTGTAGACATATTGTACAGCCATATGAGTGTTTGGTTGATAGACGTGATGGCTCTGACGGCCAATTACTATTCATATATTTATTTATACGTGTTTGCTGGGCTGATACATGTACTGTTTTCTTCTATTTACAATGAAGTGCTGCCCAAATTTCTAATTTTCATAAGTATTGTAAATGTGAAAGTATAGGTTATGAACGGGTTCTCCCGGGCCTCCGCGGCTACGGGTGCCAGTCCGATCCAATGGGATTTGGGGTATGACAGAAGTGGTATCAGAGACAGGTTCATCCTAGTGAGTCTACAAAGCCGTGTCTACGTAGAATCTCGTTTATCGGTGTGTTGTGCACCATATCTATAAATAGGAGGCTATTGGACATTTAGGGATTGTTTCCACTCTCCATTTCTTAGATTGTGCAATAGATCCCATATTAGAGATAAAGTCATAATCAATCGCTTAATCCAATTATTTTTTTTATATTTATTATAATGACGATGCCGGTTACAAGGAGAAAGAATAAGTGGAAGCGAGTAGATGCAGTGGCCGGAGATGGTACTAGTAAATCACCACCGGCACAAGCTGAACAAACTGAGTCTCAAGCTGAGCATATATCAGGCGCTTCTTCTCCTCCGGAAGGGCCGTCTATTAATGTTGTTGATCGAGATTTGAGGGATGCAGTACAACTTCTGACGCGTATAGTTGCCGGTCAAGTTCAAGGGCAAGCTATTCCTACCACAGGTTCTAGTGGTACGGATAGAGCAGCTAGCCTTCGGACACAGGATTTTCTAAAATTGGATCCTCCTACTTTTACCGGATCAGATATTAACGAAGACCCGCAGGACTTTGTCAATCAAACCCAAAAGGATCTAGATGTTATGCATATATCCGGTAAGGAGATGGTTGAGCTAGCAGCATATAGACTGAAAGGAGAGGCTATATTGTGGTACGAGGATTGGAAATGATCTAGGGGTATTGATGCACCTCCAACTACATGGGGAGAGTTCAAAAATGCATTTATTGATCATTATCTTCCATTTAAGACTCGTCAGGCCCGGGCAGATCAATTCTTAAATCTTCGTCAGGGTAATATGAGTGTAAGGGAGTATAGTCTTTGATTTAACTCCTTGTCTCGATATGCTTCCAAGGTGGTAGCTACTATGGATGACAAAGTTCATCACTATGTGGATAGATTGGAACCATACTTGGTTAGAGATTGTACCATTGCTACTTTGAACAAGGGCATAGATATAGCGAGGATACAAGCTTTCGCTCAGAAGTTGGAAGATCAGAAGCAAAGAAGGAGAACCCAGGAATCAGAAAAAGGATATTCTAAGCGGCCCAGAGCTATAGGGCAGTTTGTGGCATCTCAGGGTGGTTTTATGCCTTCGTTCTCTCATAGATTGCCTAGCCCGTTATCTTCTTATCCTGCAATTAGTTCTCCACCACAATTTCAAAGGTTCTGAGGTAATCAGTTCGGGCAAAGCAGTGAAAATCAGAGTTTGCGAACAGTGGGGTATCAAGGGCAAGGGAGTATGAGTCAATTGAGAACTCCACGACACTCGTGCCCCATATGTAGAAAATTTCACTTTGGCGAATGTCGGCTTGGGATGAACAATTGCTTTTGGTGCGGTAAGCCGGGGCATATGGCTAGAGATTGCCCACGCAGGACCACAGGTGGTATAACACGACCTACCGGATTAGCTGTTGCGTCATCTTCGATGCCTCCTTTGAGTAGGGGTGAACAACCTATGGGTCACGGTAGAGGTAATAGAGGAGCAGATAGTGCTAGCGGAGCTCAGAACCGTGTGTATGCCCTAGCAGATCGGCAGAATTTAGAATCTTCTCCAGACGTGGTTACAGGTGCGTTGTCCATCTTTGCATTTGATGTGTATGCCTTAATTGATCTTGGTTCTACATTATCATATGCTACTCCTTTGGTTGTGGGAAGGTTCGGAAGAACACCCAAATTATTAGCCAAGCTATTTGAAGTATCAATGCCAGTGGGGGAATCTCTTATAGCTAGGAATGTTTATCGAAATTATGTTGTGAATATTTGTGGTTGTGATACGATGGCCGATCTTGTTGAGTTAGAAATGGTAGATTTTGATGTTATTATGGGCATGGATTGGTTAGCGTCTTGTTATGCTACAGTAGATTGCCATTCTAAGAAGGTATATTTCCATTTCCCAAATGAGGCAGTCCTTGAATGGAAGGGTAATGTTGGCGCACCGAGAGGTAGATTTATTTCTTACTTTAAGGCAAGAAAAATGATTTCCAAGGGGTACATATACCATTTGGTTAGAGTAAGGGATACAGAGGTAGAGCCGCCAACTTTTCAGACCATTCCGGTTTTGAATGAATTTCCTGATGTATTTCCTGAAGAACTACCAGGTTTACCTCCTGAATGAGAAGTGGAGTTTGGTATTTATTTGTTGCCAGACACACAGCCAATCTCAATTCCTCCTTATAGAATGGCACCAGCCGAGGTGCGAGAATTGAAAGAGCAATTGAAAGACTTGCTAGAGAAGGGATTCATCAGTCCTAGTATGTCCCCTTGGGGAGCACCAGTATTGTTTGTGCGTAAGAAAGATGGTTCGCTGAGGATGTGTATTGACTATCGGCAATTAAATAAGGTGACTATCAAGAATAAATACCCTCTTCCCTGAATTGATGATTTATTTGACCAATTGCAGGGTGCCCAGTGTTTTTCCAAGATTGACTTGAGATCAGGCTATCATCAAGTGAGAGTCAAGGATAAAGATATACCCAAGACAGCTTTCCGAACACGGTATGGTCATTATGAATTCCGGGTTATGTCATTCGGGCTGACAAATGCACCCGCAGTTTTTATGGATCTGATGAATAGGCTGTTTAGGCCGTTTCTAGATGTGTTCGTGATAGTTTTCATAGATGATATTCTGGTCTACTCTAGATCAGAAGAGGACCATGTTAATCACTTAAGGCAGGCATTGCAGATTCTTCATGATCGTAAGCTGTATACGAAATTTTCCAAATGTGAGTTTTGGCTCAAGTCAGTGGCATTTTTGGGCCATATTGTATCCGGTGAAGGCATAAAAGTTGACACTCAAAAGATTGAGGGTGTGAAGAATTGGCCAAGACCCACGACGCCTACGGAGATTCGTAGTTTCCTCGGGTTGGCAGGTTATTATAGAAGGTTTGTTGAAGGTTTTTCTTCTATTTCTGCACCCTTGACTAAGTTGACGCATAAAGCCTCCAAGTTTCAATGGAATGATGCCTGTGAAAAGAGTTTCCAGGATCTGAAGAGCAAGTTGACTTCTACACCGGTATTGGTACTTCCTGAAGGCACAGAAGGGTATGCAGTGTACTGTGATGCTTCGAGAATTGGCTTAGGATGCGTACTAATGCAACATGGTAGAGTAATAGCCTATGGCTCTAGACAGTTGCGACTACATGAGAGGAATTATCCCACGCATGATCTTGAGCTAGCTGCAGTTGTATTTGCTTTGAAGATATGGCGCCACTACTTATATGGGGTTCATGTTGACATATATACCGATCATAAGAGCCTGCAATATATCTTCAGTCAGAAAGATCTAAACTTGAGGCAGTGGAGATGGCTTGAATTGTTGAAAGATTATGATGTTGATATCTTTTATCATCCAGGTAAAGCGAATGTGGTAGCGGATGCACTGAGTCTTAAGTCTAAAATGGCATCTATAGAAAAGCAGGGGATGATTAAGGATCTTCACCAACTAGCTAATTTGGGAGTTCGACTTCTCAAAACTCCAGATGAAGAGGTTATTGTACTTAATGCAGCAGAATCTTCATTGATAGCTGAAGTGAAAGAGAAGCAGTATGCAGATCCAATTTTATTGCAGCTTAAGGAGGATATGCAGAGTGGCACGACAAAGGCATTTGAGCTTACGCGAGAAGGAGTGCTTCAGTGTCAGAATCGTTTATGTGTACCTGATGTAGTTGAGCTAAGAAAGAGAATTATGACCGAAGCACACTGTTCAAGGTATTCCATCCATCCAGGGTCGACTAAGATGTATCAAGATTTGAAAGCAATATATTGGTGGAATGACATGAAGAAGAATATTGCCGAATTTGTAGCGGAATGTCCGAATTGTCAAAGAGTCAAAGTAGAACACCAGAAACCCGGTGGTTACATGCAATGTATAGATCTTCCAGTCTGGAAGTGGGACAAGATCAATATGGATTTCATCACAGGTTTGCCTCGTACATATCGGAAGTTTGATTCCATATGGGTGATCATTGATAGGCTTACCAAATCTGCGCACTTCTTACCAGTTAAGACAACTTATACGGCGGAAGAGTATGCGAAGTTGTATATTAAGGAGATCATTCGGTTACATGGAGTTCCAATTTCCATTATATCCGATTGAGAAGCCCAATTTACCGCGAATTTCTGGAAGTCTTTTCAAAGGAGTTTGGGGACACAAGTAAATCTAAGTACGGCTTTCCATCCTTAAACGGAATAGGTACTTCAGTTCGTCCACCTCCGCAGTAAGAGCCAGGACATTCTGTTGTTAGTGGTGAGCTCCAGTTGTTTTGGGGCATCCCAAGTCGTCTCTATATGTCCTTTTGGTATTTGTATACAGGTCTTTTGTGGGCGGGAGTTTGTCCCTACCCCAACTCAGTTGTGTATCTATGTAGAGGCTTTTGTAGACATATTGTACAGCCATAGGAGTGTTTGGTTGATAGACGTGATGGCTCTGACTGCCAATTACTGTTCATATATATTTATACGTGTCTGCTGGGATGATACAGGTACTGTTTTCTTCTATTTACAACGAAGTGCTGCCCAAATTTCTAATTTTCATAAGTAATGTAAATGTGAAAGTATAGGTTATGAACGGGTTCTCCCGGGCCTCCTCGGCTACGGGTTCCAGTCCGCTCCAATGGGATTTGGGGTATGACAATTAGCACACAATCAAGTACCGCACGGGATACATCACAATAAACCACAATCCCTCAGTATATTCAGGCAAAGTCAAAATGGGAGATAAAGTTAGCTTATCCTTTAGCTTCTCAAAACTACCCTCACACGCATTTGACCATAAAAACTTAACCTTCTTCTGAGTTAATTTAGTCAACAGGTAATATATATGAGGAAAGCTCTCCATAAACCTTCTATAGTAGCGAGCTAAATCCAAAAAGCTCTAAATATCAGTTGGATTCATGGGTCCAGGCCAC
This sequence comes from Capsicum baccatum var. pendulum, assembly GCA_030864225.1. Taxonomy (NCBI): domain Eukaryota; kingdom Viridiplantae; phylum Streptophyta; class Magnoliopsida; order Solanales; family Solanaceae; genus Capsicum; species Capsicum baccatum. The sequence continues at coordinate 199,092,416 of CM061561.1, forward strand.
TTATTAACCACAATAACCTTTTGTGAATCTACCATGATCCCTTTATGATAAATAATATAACCTAGAAAAGTGACAAAGTTCAACCAGAACTAACATTTAGAACACTTAGAATACGACTGTTGTTCTTTCAGTGTCTGCAACGGGTTTTGTGATTGTGTGCATTGGGGTTTCTATAATGAGAAAAGGAACTGGTGCTTCGGTTTTGGTCACCCAGGTTATATGCTTAGAAACTATCATATTGGTAAGGTTACCTCCAGGGAAAACAAGGTTTTGGTTGCTTCATTTTTTGCTCCAGCACCAAAGGGTGCACCCTCTAGGTTTGATATTACTCAAAACCCTCTTTATGCACTCACTACCCGACAGGAGTTTGAGGCATCGCCTGATGTCATTACTAGTATGTTGCAACTCTTTTCTTGTGATGTGTATTATGTACTTGATCCAGAGTCCACTCTCTCTTATGTGACCACATATGTGGCTGTGTTTTTTGGTTTTGGTCCAGAATATGTTTCAAACCCTTTTTCTATTTTAACCTCAGTAGGTAACTCAGTACTTGCTAAGAAATTCTATAGGAGGCGTGTGGTATCTATTGCTAGTAAGGATACTTTAGTGGATTGTATGAATTAGATATGGTTGATTTCAATTTTATTTTAGGGATGGATTGGTTGCACCAGTGCTATACGTCCCTAGATTGTCTGACCAGTAAGGTTGTCTTTAAATTTTTTAATGAGCTTGTTATTGAGTGGGAGGGTAGTTCCCTAGATACTAAGGGGAAGTTTATGTCATATCTTAGAGCTCAAAAATTTATCTCCAAGGGGTGTCTCTATCACTTGGTTTGGGTTAAAGGTTCTAACTCGGAGGGTCCTTCTTTGTATTCTGTTCTAGTGGTGAATGAATTTCCTAAGGTCTTCCCTGATTACCTTCTTGGTGTTCCTCCGAATAGGGAGTTCAGTTTGGGATTGATTTTATTTCGGACACCTATCCAATTTTTGTTCCCCCATATAGAACAGCTTTGATAGAGTTGAAGGAGCTTAAGAGAAAGTTAAAAGATCTCTTAGATAAGGATCCTAGTGTGTGCCCGTGCGGTGCACCAGTGTTGGTTATGTGTAAGAAGGATGGTTTCCTTTGAATGTATATTGACTACCGACACTTGAATAAGGTGACGATAAAGAACAAGTATCCTTTTCCATGGATAGATAACTTATTTGATTAGTTGCAAGGTACCAAATTTTTTTAAGATTGATTTTTGGTATGGGTATCATAATCTTAATATTAGGGAGGTGGATATCTCTAAGACAGCTTTTTGTACCTGGTATGGGCATTATGAGTTCTTAATGATGTCTTTTGGGTTGACCAATGCCCTAGCGATGTTTGTGGATTTGATGAATAGGGTCTTTCATTAGTTTCTGGCTCTATTTGTCATTATGTTCATAGATGATATTTTGGTGTCCTCGAAGAGTGAGGTGGAACATGTCAATCACCTCTGTGTTGTATAAGGAGTACAAGATAGAGCTAACTAAGCCCCACTAGGCTAAGATTGGGCATCCTATGCCCTGAATTTGTCGCCACCATGGAAACTCCTATCACCCAATGGATTTAAGTAGAGAGCACTAGCCATCAAATAAGACCCAGAGTTTCCCCACTTCTTCTTGGGACACTTACCACCATCCCTACCACTCTGTTGTTGGCCACAACCCTACTCAGAGAACCTAAACTTCTTATCCTGTCTCTCCCCTATTTTAACTTATTTCTTCTTCTTTGTCTCTACCTATTGCATGTAGATAACCAACCTAGAGATATCCGTGTCCTTGATCAACAAGGTAGCCTTAATTTCAAGGATCAACTCACGAGATAGTCCCGAAGCAAACTTTATCCTCTGAGCCCTCATATCAGACACCATATCTGGAGTATACCGAGATAACTGGTGAAACTTCACGGCATACTCCTTGACCGACATCTCTACTTGTTTTAGGTTAATAAACTCCTCCACTTTTAATTTCATCAACTTCATATAAAAGAATCTATCCAAAAATGCATTAGTGAAATTATCCCACAGAGATAACTCATTAGTTTATGTAAGACCCCACAAAATTCTAAGCTTAACTCAGTCCGTAAAATCTTGAAAAGAGGTCCCAAACTTATAAATTTCAGCAAAGTGTTTATGCTTAGAAGTATTTTCGCCTTCGTAAGTTGGAAATCCTATTTCATGACCCTTATGACTTTAAAATATCGATTTTTAGGTTGATTCATAATCAAGAATGTCAGTAGGTCACTTCGGGTGAGTTGCGGATTTTTCGGACCTCGTTTGAACCATGTTTAGGTGACCAAAATAGTGGGTTGATGTGATCTCAATGCGGCGTCGACAGTTAATTTTCCCCCATCTTTCAGTACAATTCCAGTGAACCGACATGAACTCGATGCGGTGCGTTGGTCATCATGTTAATGCCATCAACGCGATGCATTGGTATGCGTGTCATTGGGCACTCTTTCAGTCATTAAAAGCCCACGCCTAAAGGGATATTTGGGTCATTTTCCTACCTATTTTCAGCCCCAAAACATAAAATCAAATGACCCTAGAGGTTAAATTGCTCACTTTCTTTCAAATTCTCTCAAAGTTACTCAAGAACAAACCCTAGGGCTTTAAATTTCACGAGTAAATCTTCAAGATCAAACCATTAGTCTTCACGAATTCAAGCATCAAGGTATGTGAAGTGTTCATTCAAGGGTTTCCTTCCACCCTTGGAGTTCAAGAACCTCTTTTAAAACTTCAATTTTGTTGATTTTATGAATTCCATGTTGGGCTTGAATATATTCATGATTATGATGTTAATTAGGTTTCTAATTCATTATTTATTTCAAGATTCATGTAAATTTATTTTTGACATGTGTGTAGTATTATGTGAATTCATGTTAAAGCCCTTGAATTTGTGAGTTGGGATTGAAAATCATGATGCCTACATGTTGATTAGTATTATGTGCATATATTATGTTCCCCAAGTGTTTGGTAAATTGCTTATGTGGATTAAATGGAGAAATCATGACATTCTAGCATATGAGCAAGCTTATATCTTACAAGTGTTTGATAAAATGTCTCTATGAATGAGTTATTAGCATTGTAATGCTTTTCAAGATCATGCTATGCTTTATTTTTCATGCTATCGAGTCTTGAGGGTATCTAATACCCAACAATCTAGTTGTTTACCTAGAATATAGTAACTTCATAATAGTCTCAGTGATGTCACGTACAATAGTATTCAGTCAGTACATAACTCAATATATCCAGTCAGCAAATAGAAATCAGAACACAGAGTCAGTTACAGTACTCAGTGAACTCAGTCCAATTCAGTCAGTTAACACGATCAATAATAGTTCAGTCTAGCCTAGAATAGTTTAGAAATCAGTTCAGTGTCTATTCAGTTGGGAGTAGGGGACACACCTTCCAGTAGAGAGTGTGATCCTTAAACATAGTCCTTGTGTTCCAAAACTACGTAGCCATAATAGGTCAAGATATCAACCTACTAGATTGAAGGTTGATGCGGTGTTTTACCTACCATTTGAGGGTACCACCATTCTTGTTCCAAGAACCTGCTAGATGAGGGTGACTCTTTAGCTTGTCTTTACCCGTGGAATGGTACTGACACCCTTCCAACTGGAGTTACAGGTTGGACCTCAAATTAGTTTAGATAAAGGGCATGTCGGTTAGATGATTACTTCTCACGGTTTCAGTTTCAATCTCAATATAGAACTCAGTTTAGTTTTATAGAATCAAGACTGTCATACAAAGTCACCCAGCTCAGTATAGAACTTAGTTTAGCTCTACAGAATTAGGACTATTAGAAATAGTCACCCAGCTATTACTAATACAGTTATCAGTAAACTTAGATATCAATTATTCAGTTATCAGAACTCAGGATCCAATGTTACTATGATATCAGACATAGTATATGTAGATATGTGCACAGTATTGCATAATTAGTGTTTTATCAATTTCAGTTATACATGTACTATCATTCAGTTGTATTCATATTACTCAGTCAGTTATTGTTCATGTATATGAACCCATGCATATCATCCTACCTCATTTAGCATACCAGTATATTCAAAGCACTGACGCATACCTTTCTTTTGCACTATGATATTTTATGTAATAAGTTCAGACTCAGGATCCTGACCATACCTAGCAGCCTAGGTTATTAGCAACAGATTTAGTGGTGAGTCCTCATAGTTCGAGGGTGGATTTGTTATTTTCAACATTTTCAGTATATTATCAGTAGTTGGAGTTAGTTGGGGACTTGTCCCCTCAACTCTATTTTCAGATAGTTCAGTTAGAGGCTTTTCAGACTAGACTATTTCATACAATTATTTAGTTTTTCGATATGATTGTTAGATATTAAGTATTCAGTATTTACATATCAGTATATGATTTAGTTTTGAACCTTATGGCAATTTCTACCTAATTTATGCATTATATAGTATTATTATTAAGTGATTACAGAAGGTACCAGTCATGGGTTAGCTTGTGGTCCACTGGTATTATGAGCATCGTGTAGCATTCGGGGTACAGACTCGAGGCATTACAGTTTCACCCCCTGCGTGATCCCAATCCTCGTACCATTGGTACATTATATCTTTCAGCTGGTAGGCCGCAAACCTCACCCCTTCCATATTCGTGGCATGCATAACACGGAAAATCTTTTCCATCTCATCCAAAAAAAACCTAAGGATCCTCTTTGACCTTAGCATTCGTAAAGGTCGTAGGGTTCAACCACATGAACTGGACAACCTTGTGGCCTCAGAAGATGGAGTAATAGGAACACCATCCTCAAACTGAGTATCTACCAACTATGCTAATATATGAATAAAATGACAAAACTCAGCGTCCGTTATATCAACCTGTGGAGTCTGAGAAGGACTAACGGGAATCGGCAGATCTCTAGAATGGTCTGGAACTAGACCCCTAGATCGAGTATAGATCCCATGAGTAGAGTGGGCCTCATCAATATTGTCCCTAGTTTGGAAAGAGGAGTTTTGTGATCATCAGATCATCAAGGAATGATCTGAAAAGCGAACAAAAAAAATTAGAGAAGATTCTAGGACTTAGACTCCAAAGCTTGAAAATATAATACAAAGAAAAGAAACGCTCCTAGATTCCTTGTATCCTTTCCCTTATGAGTGTGGCGCGCGACACAAAAGAGACTCTACTTGACACGACTTTGTAAACTTCCAATTGACTATGAACCTAAAGCTCTGGTACCAACTTGACATGACCCAAACCAGGTCCTTATTGTAACAAGCATCCCAAGTCCAACAAAGACCGAAGACTATCCTCGATACCCAATCCAACCTCCAAACACGTACCCTGAGTCGGATAAATTCCAAACATATAACAAAATAGATTTATGTATCATTCAAGGATTTGGGATAGGTATGTGACCATGACTAACCCAAATGAGTAAATCATCTAATACCGAATCAACAACCATAACATAAACCAATCCATAACCATTCCATAGCATAATAAGATGGAACAATCACAAATCAAATATAGCCAAATGGTATGATCCATAATACCAATACCGATTCAAAGGCTAACACCAATGTCGACACCATCCATACCAACCCATAGTAGTTTCACAAAGCCTCTAACCAAAGTCAAAACAATATCCGGTCAGGACATGCCCCTGACCATAGCCAAAACCAAAGTCTAATAAATAAATAAAGTATGAAGACAAGACCATAACTTGAAATGGAGCCTTTCAAAATATGAAAGCTTACCGCTTCAATCCAACTCTAAGTTGTCCCCGAATTTGATCACTAAGCAGGAGTAGTAGTATGGTCGGTTCCTGCATCGCATCGGGATACAACGCCCAAAGATGGGTTAATAGGTGAATTCTAGCATGCACACAGGATAAGGGTAAAATAATTCCAATATTGAAAACCAAGTAAATAATCATCTGCATTCACATACATCTATATATATATATATGTATATACATATATGTAATCCATGCCGGGAAAGGGAACCGGTGCCTTTAAAAAAATTAACCTGGGTTTGTGTAGCTTAACCATCCTATAACCATTCACAAACTCTGTGGGTCTAGTGTTAATCCCTGAGCAGGCCCTCATATATGCAGTCACACGAATCAGAGATTTCACAAGGGTAGGGGATTCCCATGTACCCTTCACACTCTATGATACAATATACAAGTATAACTTAGGGGATTCCCGTGTACCCCACTAGTATATGGTTTCCATGACCAATCCTCATGTCGGCAAACATGAGTTTCGAGTGTTCGTCCATTGGAGTCACACCTTCACGGTAACTATCACAACCCACCATTATTGCCTAATTTAAAGCATTAGCATATAACCGAACCTCCAATTCCATATATTGTCAAGGCTATTGATGAGTGGTAATTTTACCATATATTGTGACTAAACATTTGTGCATATTACTTTGTTTTGAATGAATAAATGAGATATATTTGTGAGAAAATGCACTAATATCCATTCTTTATGGGTATAGAGTTGAAAAGATAGAAAGATGTAGAATGGAGCTTAAAATGATATAAAGGGAGCAAAGAAGAGTGCATCTGAAGACCTGGATCAAATCAGCCTCAGTTACCATGATCGTAGTCCTCAGGTCGCGGTTGTAGAACATAATCGTGGTCGCGATCGAACTTGCGCAATCGCGGTTCAGTGGGAATATGCCCAAGGGCAGATTTGTAAGATTTCATAGATGAATTCCAAATCATATATAGGCAAAAAAAAAAACTTTCTTCTTAGGGTATTGCTTACCTAATAGATATTTTTGAATTGCGAACAAAAAACACAAATTGGGCAAGTGTGTAACTAATTGTGGAGGCTTAATTTCTTAGTATTTTGTGAAGAATGAATGTTTTAGACAAGATTCATGGTATTACTTTCTTTACTTCTTTCATGAGTAGCTAAGTAAATTAATCTTGGGATTATATTGAACGCAAGTGTAATTGTGTATGGGTGTTGTTGTGTTTGCATGATTCTTAGTTGTTGAGTATGGATTCCACCACTGCTTGAATTTATGAGTTGAAATTTATGGGTGAAAGCCCCAAATATTCAAATAGGTTTGATGGGTGAAAATCTTAAACTCTAAAAACCCTTCATTATCCTTGAAAGAGGGATAAAGGTAAACTTGAGGTAACCCATAAAATACTTGAAAGGGGGTTATAGGGGGATAAGGTAATGGTGGAAAATTGAGCCTATGACTTACTATATTTTTCAATCTTTGAAATAAGTGTGATTGGTAAGTAAACTATGTTAAGATCATCATCCTAGAAATAGGGATGCTTGATTGAGCTTTTGGGTGATTATAACTTGTATACCTATTTTGTGCTGAAAGAGCCAATGGGTGAAATCGTTGTGGTTTTATTGAAATATTGGCCATAATGACTATAGAACTAGCCTATCCTTTGCTTAATAACTAAGTTCATGTTAAACCATTAACAACCCACATGCTTTACTTTTAGGAAGACATAATCCCAAGATCTCCTAAAATCTTGATTTCAAGTCAAAAATTGTCATATTCGTGCATCGATGGTCGAAAATCGTTACAAATCAATCCCCCTATTTTATTTTACATGTATTGTTTATTATTATTCCGGGTAAACTATTAGTAACTAGAACACCCATAGGATTTAAAGTCAATAATTTGATCCTTGTGGATTCGACCCCAACTCTAATTGGGTTATTGACAATGACCGCCTCACCTCTAAAGCATGGGAGTGAGGTGAGCGTTATCAGCTATAATAAGTGGCATCGTCATACCAACTATATCTTGCAAGCAATGTCCTTAGACAATCACCTAGTACGTACCATTATTAGATTCACTTAGGGGATTCCTGTGCACCCCACAAGGTTTTTAATGAAAGTCATGGCCACCAAGGCCTTACAATTTAACCATTAAAACAATTTAACCAATTTAGGTTCCAACACCATATTATACCATGTAAGTTTTCAATAAAAGTCCAACTATGTTATAAAAGCATTCTCATAGGCATTTTAACAAACATGTTGAGGGCATATAATTTCCAAAACCAAAATCAAGTACCCATTGACCATTCCCATGCAACTACATGTTCAAACCACTATTATAATATGAAAAAAGTAAGTAAAAATATGGGAAAACATAAATCAATCATTAATAACTAAAACCCTCAACATATAATTCAAAACCCAAATCCACATGAAAACCATTCATAAAACATGACATTAATAGAACTAACAATGAAGGAGGAGTATCATACCTTAGATTATGAGGAAGACAGAGAGAAATCACTCTTTAGGAGCCTTAATTGATCCTCTTGATAAAACGCTAGCATTTGCTTAACCCAATAGATTTAGAGAGTTTCTAAGTTTTTAAGATTAGAATAATAGGGTAAATGAAGTCCTAATAGTGTTTTAGGTCATGGGATCATAAGGGGTTAAGAAGGGAAATATCAATAATACCCCCAACTAAAACTGTAAAAGAATTCCCGTAGGTGGGTATGACTTCACCTCCCGAACCGTACATAATCATAAGAATGGTACCTACTACTCATATCCTAGACCTCAATTTGGACCACCTACACTGTCCAATATACAACCACCAAGGCCTACTAGTATCTAGGCATATGTCAAGTACCCATAAATCGTTCCCCTAGACCAAAAACCAAGAGCATGACACAGTGATCATCATATGAAATAGCTTCACTCACTCGTATCATCTCCATATGATTCATATGGTGTTCACTAGTATCGTGGACAGTAACCACCCAAGACCCCACTGAGTAACATTTAACCAAGACCCCCTAAACCCTATCCATATCATACGACTAGTACCCATAAATCGTATGATATCCATAAGCTTATAACTCAAGAAATTTATAAGGATCGAAACCTAAGGTGTTTCACTTATAACCTCCTTTGATTATCCGAATTAATTTACATTAATAAATATTGGGTATTTGATTTATTTGAAAGTATTTTGAATTTCTTTTGTTGGTTGTGTTTATTTTCATTGTATTAATCCTTATTCTTGTTTCCTTTTCATGAAAAATCTGCCTGGGCTCCAAATGGACTTTCTCCATTCTCTGCGTCCCTTAATAAGCCATGAAGGCCCAGTCCGTTAAGTCAAGCCTCCTTCAAAAATTCAAATTGGATAACAAAAATAATGAAGATCAAGGATGTATACAAAGATACACAATGAAGATACATTATATATAAGTGTTGGAGGATGATATACAAGATTTGAAGCAGTAAAAATCAGAAAAGAAAGATGATATACAGATTTGCAAGCTGATATACTGTGATACCCCGTATTATAATTAGCCCAATTCAGCTTCTAGTTGCATGCATAAGAGGCTTAAAGCCTGAAAATTTTACTAAGTGTTAAGGACTTAGTCATTTTAAAGGCCTTTTAACTTCAAGGAATTTTAAATTTGGTCTTCCTGATCCCAAGATGTTGGTTGTTGAGTTGATTCATGTTTAGGTGTGTAAAGAGAATGTCTTAAAGAAGTTCTGGATTTTTTGGATAAGGATTGGGTCATGTTTGGATCATGAATCCAGCAGCTCAACGTGATAGTGTCGCATCGCGGTCCTATTCCTGATGGTATGTTCACTATATCACGGTGAACATATAAACCGCAGTCTAGTTATGAATTTAACTTCCTGGGGGAAATTGTGTTTTTTCCTCTCAATCTAACTCATCATATCACAACTTATATCACCAGTTAGGACGTTATTTTTCCGTTCTTCTTCAATTCCCCTCTCAAAAAAACCCTATTCATCTCTCAAGATCATCAATTTCAATTACTTTCTCTCTAAGAAAACCAAGAATTCAAGTTTCCAAATCTAATTACCTTCAATAAAGCATCAAGATTGGTGTTTCTCTTTCAAGATCAAGGGTATAAGGTATGTGTAATGTTCATCAATGGACCTTTTTCACCCATGGAGTCCAAGAACCCTTTTTGATTTTGAATTATGAGTTTTACATATGTTAAACTATCTTCATAAATCCTTTGTTACTTCAACTTTAAGTGAAGATTATAAATGTTTTTAAGTAGAATGGATTATAGTATGTTTTAAATTTTTTCGTTCCCGTATCATGATCATGCGAGTCAGAATAAATCCTCAACTTATGATTTTTGTCATGTAATCATGCTATCTCCTTATGTTTAAAGCATCCCCATGTTATGGTCTTGATCTCCATGTGTTTGATGAAATTCCAAAGTGATGGGTTTTGAATAATGATTCCCTAATATTGTTTTCAAAGCTTTTATATGTCCTTATTGTTATTTCCATTCAGTGCTGGTGGGTTATGAACATCCAATACCTAGTTGTTTACACTATTTTAGTATTTTCAGAATGATTTCAAATAAACCATGAGAATTATCATACAATTAGTTATTATGATCAGTCTTTTGCTCAGTTCAGCTTAGTTCAGTCCAGTAATCAGTGTCATTCAGTTGGGAGTAGGATTCAGCATTGAGCGAACCTAGGGATAGAGGCATTCCTGCCAGTTTAGGGTTTGACCTTTAATAGAAATCCATAAGTTACAGAACTACGTAGCTAGCGTAGGTTTAAGATGTCTTCCTTCCAGTTCAGGGTTGACACATATCTCATGAGAGCACCTACCGATATAGGGTGACTCCTTAATCCTTCAGGAAATTAGCCTTATGTGCCCGCATCATAAGCTAGTGTTAGTACCCATGGCACAGTACTGACACCCTTCCAACTGATGTTATAGGTTGGACCATTATTAGCTCAAATTGGGGCATGTTAGTTACATGATAACTCCCACAGTCTTAGTACAGTATTCATTATAGTTTCAGATCAGGTTTGCTTGACCAAAGCATACAGACACTCACTTATTCAGTTATCAAATTTTAGTTTTTCAATTTATAGATTATTTCAGAAATATGCTTATACTTGGTCTTGTATTCTCATATATTACATTTTCATACATCTATGTTCAGTTACCCGATGTTGTTCAGTTAGTCCTTATCTCATACGCACAGTACTCCACAGGTTCATTCTAGTTATTCAGACTAAGTTTAGTTCAGTATTACATAATCAGTATTCAGTTATCAGCTAATCAGTGTTCAGATATTAGTAGTTTGTGTTCATATATCAACAACTTAGTATATAGGCGTTAGTCATCCCTTTTCTTAGATTTAAATCATTTTGTCGCCCAGGCAATAGTTATTCAAGTAATCAGATCAGCTCAGTACATGTATGTTTGGTTTCGTGTGTTCATGTATTCATGTTTTGCCATACTCCAACTTTAGCTCTACTTATTCTACAAAAAGTAATGTTTTAAGAAACTAAGTGTAGTGATTCACCAGCTTATTAGATTATGTTTGTTACTCATGTTTTAAGATATTTTAGCTTTTAGTTTATTTTAGTCTCTTGGTGAGTCTAGTTACACTTAGCATACATGTTTTAAGATTACGTATGAAATCAGTTTTACTTGTTGCATTCACCTCTACTTTCTCAGTACATTCCAGAAGTACTAATCCATATATACGTTTGTGTGGCTACATTGTTTCATAATGTAGTTACCAGCTGTATCCCATACATCATGATCAGACAGTTGCAGTTTCCAGCCAACAGGTGATGAGTTCTCCTACTTTGAGGACTCCAGTCAGATGTTGTTCGCGTACTTCATCTTTTTATTAGTCCTATGTATTGATTAGTGGTAGTTCTAGGCATGTCCCAACTATCTATAGTCAGTATAGTAGAGGCTTCATAGATATCAGTCAGAGTCAGTCTTGTAATTTCAGTTCTCTCTTCAGTTTTATCATATTGTAAATTGTACCAGTATTGTATTTTTCTCAGATTTTATCATGATTATATTTTTCCAGACAGAACAGCTATTTAATATACTATAAATCAGTTGCTCAAGCAGTATGCCAGTTCATGGGTTAGCTTAGGATCACTCGTGGTTCCAAGCACCATGTTGCAACTAGGGGGTAGTCTCGGGTCATGACATATATAATGAGTATACATCCAAAAAACGTGGAGAAAGGAGATGATATACAATGGATATACACTGCTAAAAAGGGTCCAAAAATCATCTTTAACCTTTATTTTCTTGTATTTAATTTGATTATTTGTTTGTAATTTAATTTAGTTAATCTTTATGAATCCTCGGGGAGTAGATTATATTGAAATTATTAATTTATGTTGGTTATTTAATTTTTTTTTAATTTCTCTACTTTAGGCAAACTTAAGAAAGAAGAATGACGTGAGGATCTATTAATATCCTTTTATAGTTATTATCGACTCATAATCCATGTTTAAGAAGTTGAGTTAATTCTTTTACCTAAAGTCTTAATTTGGATAAAATTGTTAAAGTTAAAATTATATTAAATCTTCGACATCTAGTTTATTTCATTACTTTAGAATAAAATGAATGGATAAGTCCTAATAAATGATTTTCATTTTAAAGTAAAGTTTTTAAAATAAATTCAAGATCTTTTAAATAATATTTTCTCAAGTTTCTTAAAAAAAATAAAATAAGCCAAATAAGTTTAATCCGTTGGGAGCCACACTTTGTGAATTTTCGAAAGTGCCTAACACCTTCTTCCGAATTTACTTGAAGCCTTTACCTAATCTCTGGTTATTTTCAAAGTTTTTATACAATCACCTTTTGACTCTAAAATAAATTGTTGACTCTAAATTATTTTTTCGAATAAAAATAAATAGACTTCTCTTTTTCACCATGAAGTTATGGACCAGATTTTATTTTTTCGAAAATGCATAGTAAAAACAGAAACATTACATCTACGATTAAGAAATGCTCGAATTGATTAAGGTTTATCTCAAATATTCAATTGAATATGAAGTCAGAAAATTGAGATGATTCTGTCGTGAACACCATCACTATCTCCCTCAACCACCAGCCGCTCTTCTCTCCATCTTTGCCCCCACTGGTCATTCTGATCGGACTAATTGAGTGGTGGATCTGACGACGGCGTAAAATCGGCAATAGTGGTGATGGCGGCAGAAATCATTAGTTTTCTTTATCTTATTCATCAGAGTAGAAGTGTGTTGTCTTATTCTTGAAATCCCAATATATAAAGTACAAAAAGATTCAGCCTTTTTCAACTATTGAAAAACAAAAATCCTAAAAATTGAAATCCATGAAAATTAGTATTGAAAATTTTTAATCTTTATGAGAAAATGCGGTAAAAAAAATTGAGTGAAATGAATAGAAGTTAATGATGAAAACCCTAGAGATAAAGTATTAGTTATATACTTATATTAGATTATTTGTATATGAGAGCCCACGTAAAATATATTTAGAGAAAATGGTCAAAAGTCCCCCCAACCTTTAACCCCAAATCTCAACTACACACTTATACTTTGCGAGGGTCTTATGACCTCCTGAACCATTTTAAAATGAAATTATTAACCCCCCCCCCCCCCAATGCTGACATGGTAAGAGAGTGTGTTTCACTCTCTTTAAAGAGAGTGAGAACGAAAATAATTATTAAAAGTTTATTTTTAATATTTTGTTAAATAAATATATATAATTTTAATTATTATTTTTCTTTCTTCTTCTTCATTTGTTCTTCTTCCATTCTTCTTCTTCTTCTTCTTTTATTATAATTATTATTTTTCTTTCTTCTTCTTCAATTCTTCTTCTTCCATTCTTCTTCTTCTTCTTTAATTTTTCTTCTTCTTCTTCTTCTTCTTCTTCTTCTTCTTCTTCTTCTTCTTCTTCTTCAATGGCATTCAAGAACTCATCAATGGCATTTCTTCTTCTTCTTCTTCTTCAATGGCATCCAAGAACTCATCAATGTCTTCAAATTACGTGAGAATGTTGAATCAATTCAGATAGGAAAATTTGAATTAATTTCTGGATTAGAATCATTCCTTAGCTCCCCAAAATTTGATTGACGTTGAGAATATTGAAATTCATCGAAAAAACTAAAGTTGTCGAAATTTTGAATTTTGCCAGCGGCGTCACTGTCCAGCGGCGTTTCACTGCTAAAAATTGTGCACCATTGAAGGCGGCGCCATTTTATGAAAATTGAATATTTTTTGGACATTAATTATTAATTTGATTTTGATAAGATTATCGATCGTGTGAATTTCATATGATTCATTATGCCATTAAATGGAAGAAGAAGAAGAAGAAGAAGAAGAAGAAGAAGAAGAATTGAATGGAATATGACATGGAATTGATTTTTTATAGTAAAAAAAAAAAGTAATATGATGTGGAATTACATGGAATGACATGTGGCAGCGCTTGTAGACCATAAATTAAAATAAATTTGGGTATGATCTTTTAGACGGGTATATATTTCACTTTAAAATAGTTCAGAGGGGTAATAATTTCATTTTAAAATAGTTCAGGGGGTCATAGGATCCCCGCAAAGTATACGTGTGTAGTTGGGATTTGGGGTAAAGGTTGGAAGGGGGGGGCATTTGACCATTTTCTCAATATATTTATAAAACTAACAAATAATCATGTAAGTTAGATGTAATTATCTTAAACCTTAACCATGCCAAGTAATTAAAGACATATTTTATCTATGAATATAATTTTTTCCAAACTTTTTAAACTCATGTATTGATACCAACTATTACTTGTTGATACCTAATTGTTTTCCTCCACGACTAAATTTAATCCCGAGTTTCTTCAATTTTTAATAAAATCAAAATATTTATTTCATCCGAATAAATTTTTTTAAAATATATTTGTACGTAATTTTATTATTTTGAGTAGTGATTATATATTACCGTATTCAATTATACGAGATTATATAATTTGATTACTTAAATATTTATTCTTTGGATCGGATTTTAATTAAAGATTATTCTAGAAAATAAATCCAAATGGTTACAATCTTAATTTAAACATAATTGACTCTCAAAAATAATTTATTTGGATAAATATGTGATTGATTTATTAAATCAAGAATCTCGAGATTATAAAAATATTAATTCGTATCAAATTTTAATTTAATTTAGTCAATCTATTAGATTTGGCCATAATTGTAATCAAATTGATCATAATTGTAATGCAATCCACTAATTGATTTTTAATTTGGTCAAAATTAAATAAATTTGGCTAAATTTTAAATTTCAATTGGGTTTAAATTTTAAATAACCCCAAAATTTCTAAAAAATTCCCATAACTTCTACCCAATTCCTACCAAAAATAATTTCAAATTTGTACTACATTGTACAATTTTTCACTCAACCTCGTCCTTTTCTCAATTTTGAAATTTTAAAATTGTACTACATTGTACAATTTTCCACCACATTATCGTCCACCCCAAGTTATCTTCAATTTTAAAATTCCAAAAATACTCCTAAATGACTTCTCCCACATTGGTGGATGGCAAGAAATAAATCTCTTCTTTTCCTATAAATATTTTTCTTCCACATTGATGGAGAAAAGGAAATAAAATCACATTCTCTCCTATAAATACTACCACTACTTTGGTAGAAAAGGGGGTTGAAAAATTTTTAAAAAAAAGGTCAGAAAGGTGAAAAAAATCCTTTTGAGCAAAATAGTTATTTATATTTAGTAAAAAAAAATCATAGAGTTGGTTGGCTAATCAAGATTTTTGAGTTGCCGGCGACGTTTTTTGGTGGTGGTTGATTTCGATAAAGGTCGTAGTCTCATTTTGCTGCCCCAAAAAAGATAAATAGACTTTTTCTTTTTTTATTAAGTTTTATTATCGTTTTCTTCTTCATCTTTTTTTTCTTCGTAGTTCGTAGTTATAATTTTGTTTACTGGGATTGTTTGTTGTAGATGGCCTTGAAGGCCATACGACGTTGTGGTATCGATATTTTAATTATTTTTATGTTCATGATATAAAAATGAGCTAGGAATAGTTGTACGTGCCTTTTTTGACTTTATTCTTTGATTATTATAGATAAAGTTTCAATCTTTGCTTAAAAGATGTACTTATGCTTTGTTTAAACTCAATGTTGGTGGATATGTTTGTTTTTAGCATGTAAAGTTATTTTCTTTATGTTGAAAAGAATAGTTAATATTGATTGTTTCGCCTTTTCACCTTATTCTTTGATTATTTTGGATAAAGTTTAGATCTTTGCTTGAAAAACATGCTCATGTCTTGTTTAAACTCATTGTTGGTGGATGCGTTTGTTTTTAGCATGTAAAGTTATTTTCTTTATGTTGAAAATAATAGTTAGTATTGATTGTGTTACCTTTTGACCTTATTCTTTGATTATTTTAGATAAAGTTTAGATCTTTTCTTGAAAAATATACCCATGTCTTGTTTAAACTCATTATTGGTAGATATGTTTGTTTTTACCATGTAAAGTTATTTCCTTTATGTTGAAAAGAAAAGTTAATATGAATTGTTTTGCCTTTTGACTTTATTCTTTGATTGTTATGTATAAAATTTTGATCTTTGCTCAAAAGACGAACTCATGCCTTATTTAAATTCATTGTTGGTGGATATGTTTTTTTTAGCATGTAAAGTTGTTTCTTTTATGTTGGAAAAATAGTTATTATTGTTTGTTTTGTCTTAATAAAAAAGTAATTAGTTAAGTCAAGAATTTGTCATTTGCTTGCTAATGGATTTCAAAATCCTCATATAAGAGATGAAGTGCTAGCTTTATTTTCCATCCAAGATGTTTATTCCTCTTTTGTTCGCATATTGTCTTGTCAAAATGGTAAGAAAGTTCAGACTTTTGTGGCTAAATAGAATTATTTGGATATTTTTGACTCATGCATAGTATGATTGTTGAACGATATTTCACTTTTAGAGATGCTAAACTTTTATTCTTATTTTCTTACTCCCGATTGTTATATGTGCTCTTTGTGTGTGTAAAGACTTGATTCATGTCTTTCTTTTATTCATAATATCAAAAGAGAATCAACAATGTCTTAGAAATATAAATTATAGCTCGTTACATGTTTTTTCATAAAATGTTGGTTGTAATTTAGATATATGAATTTTCGTAATGTTGCCTTAATTGAAATTTAATGATTCTCTTTATTGAAAAGTTAACCTTTATTTTCTTTTATTATATGGATTAGTTTCTTTGTTTTTTCAATTTAGAATTCATGAGTATTTTTCTTGTTGCCTCATCCCTTTACTTTTGCAAGCTTACATTGTTTATTTCTTGCTTTAATTCATTGAATATAACCTTCTTCCTTTTAACTTTATTCATTCTTAATATAAACATAAATCATGAGGCATGCAAGTGGATGTCTTTGTTTTGCATTTTATGTAATGACTCTCACTCTTGTTATACGTATGCAAGTGTGCATATCATTATAATTCAAAAATTGATTCTTGATATTTTCTTTTACTTTGAAATATGTAACTATTATGCCTTGAGTGTATATTAATTTTTTTTTATCTTTTCTTTGCATGCAAAAAATATCTCAAGTCCAAATGGACTCATCTTCTCTTGCATCCATAATGGGTCGATGAGGCTCACCTCTTCGAGTCAAGTCCGAAGTTTAAACCCAAGGTCCACTACATGGCGTGCAGGTGCTAGAAGATAGACGAAGAAGGAAATGGGTTAAAACCCATTAATGAGGTCACTAATAGACTTGAAAAGTCTTGATTTTTATTATTATCTTCTTTTTATTTATTCATTTAGTCATTTATTTATTCATTCATTTGGGCCTCGAAGCCAAAGTTATATTTTCATACAGGTGAGGCAGATTTTGGGTCTCAAATGTCCGAAAACTAGCTTAGGACAGGTTGTGGGCCGAAAGCCCAATATTTAAATTAGGACAGGTGCAAGAGGGCCAAAAGCCCAATATTTAGATGGAAAATTTCAGAAATAGCAACAATAGAGTCTTAATTGTAACTTTTATAGCAACAGTTTCATAATTATGAAAAATAGCAAATTGTATTTTGTATTTAAGTAAACTTTTGCTATACAAATACATATACAACAAGATTTATTGCCCTTGTTTTACTCAAATTAGTTGAGTTAAATAAGGAATAATTATCCCATCTAATTAAATTTCCACCATAAATTACTCTTATTTAAATTAGTAGATTCCTTTTCCTAATCAAACTCAAATAGGAAGATTATTATTTCCATGATCTTCAAAATTTCAAAATATCATTTTCTTATATCTATAACTATTTTTTCTTGTTAGTTTTTTTCATTTTTTTATCTTTTTTTTTATTTTAATTTCTTTTTCTTTTCCAGTTTTTTCCATTTTATTTTCTCACTTCTACTTCTCTTCTCTTTTTTTTTCTTTTTTGTTTTTTTATTTATTTTTTTCTTTTTTCATTTTCTTTTTTTTCGTTTTCTTCTTCTTCTTTTTTTCACTTTTTTTTTACACTTCTATTTCTAGTTTTTATTTCTCTTTCTTCTTTGTTTTTCCTTTTTTTCACTTCTTTTTTTGTTTTTAATTTTTATTTTTCGTTTTTGTTTTTCTATTTTTTTAGTATTCTATCTCTATCTTTTATTTTTAAAATACAAATATCTATATCATATATACATATTTAAAAAATATATAAAATAAATAGACATACAGATCTGCATATGTATTTACGGTAAAAAACATAAATATATAGCTACATATGTATTTATAGAAATACATATCTGACTTCATATGTATATATAAATATACAGGACACAAAATTTCTATAACAAAAATGACAATTTATACATATAGGTAATAAAAAAATACATGATACATATCTTAAACAGTAAAAGGAAACAAATAAGTACATATCTTACCCTCTAAAATGACATAGTAGGTACAGTTCAAAGACAAATCCAACACCGTATAAAATACATATAGCTCTACATATATATTTACAGAATACATACCTAATCCATATGTATATTCTTATTTTATATGAGTCACCTTTGTATTTCGCAAATACATATGAAGATATATAGTATAATTATGTTTGTTACTGTTTAATATGAATATGATATGTATTTCGTAAATACATATGTATGTTTTGTACTGTAAATACACATCCAAATTTCTATGACTATGCATTTTGTATATTTTTTGAATATGTATATGTGATATACATATTTGTCTTTTCAAAATAAAAGTTAGAGATATAAGAGTAAAAAGGTAAAAAAAACAAAAAGAAAAAAATAAAAAAAAAGTGAAAAAGAAAAAGAAAAAGAAGAATGAGAAATAGAAGTGTAAAAATTAAAAAAAAATGAAACAAAAAAAAATAGGAAAAAGAAGAAGAGAACGAAAATAGAAAAAGAAAAAAAAGATATGAGAAGCAAAAAAAATGAAAAAAAATAGAATAGAGAAAATAAAGTGGAAAGAAAAAAATAAAAAAAATCAAAATAAAAAAATAAAATGATAAAAAATAAGCTGAAAAAAACTAACAAGGGAAAAAAGGTAGAGATATAAGAGAGTGAAAGACAGTAATGATATTTTATTTTGAAATCTTGAAGATCATTATCTTCAAATATGAAAAAGAAAAAAAGAAAAAAAAGAAAAAAGAAAAACAAAGAAGAGAAATAGAAGAGAGAAAATAAAATGAAAAAAAAAATAAAAATAAAAAATAAAAAAATGATAAAAAAAATAAGATGAAAAAAAAGGGGTAAAAGATATGCTATATTTGGGGGAGGTGAAATAGTTGATTGAAAATAGAAAAATGTAAAGTAGTGAGAGTAAAACATACACTTGTCTAGTTAATGAGTAAAATAATGTTACTTTTGTTATAAACTGTAATTTTACAAAAGTGTTGCTATTTATTGTAATTATAGTCTTAAGTATGCTACTTGCTATAATTTTTTCATAAAATAGGACAGGTGCAAGTGGGTCAAAATGTCAATTAGATTAGGATAGAGTCTATTGATTTTGGCCCAATGGCCTAAGTCTTTTATTTTCCCTCCTTCCTCTTTTACATGCTTTGTTATTAATTTGCTTAGACTTAGTTGAAATCCCTACTAAGTCGTCCAAGTATATTTTACACAAGTCTTTTCCTTATATCAATTACTTTTTAACAATTAATCTTTCTTTTTGATGTTAGTCAAAAGATATTTTCAAACAGTTCGGATAACGCAAATTAGCAGATACTCTTGGTGCCTTAACAACCTTCCAAGAGTATTAATAGGAACCGCTTACTCAGAATCTTCAAAGTTAAATGATTTCTTTGTTTTGGATCATTTAAGTAACTTTCAAAGGTTTTCTTAATTCTTTTTCAAATAAATTAAGTGGCGACTATAAAAGTCAAAATTTTCGCAAAACAGAAATGGAGACTCCGCTGGGGACATTTAACTAGGTTCTAACCAAATGTTTGATTTCATCTTTTGACTAACTGTTTAAATTACATACATATTTATGCGTTTCAGGTTAGCAGAATTTAATTATTCCATTTCATGGCATGGTCCTGCATTGATTATTAAATTGTCTTAGGGTTTCGCGGATATCCCGACCCCTATTGTTCAACTACAAATCAAATGTTGGAAATACGATAGTTTACCGGCACGTTAGGCGGTCGGAGGTTGATCGTGTTTCTAAACTCAAGTTGTTCGCTTAGGAAACTGTGACCAAACACACTCCAGACACCTAGGATAGAGCTAAACCAAACCCCTCTTTTAGGCATGAGCCTAGGACGACCCAATACCCGAGAGGGTATTGGGCCCATTAGAAAACTTGCCCTGCATCTATTGACTCTGATTTAATTACAGACGAATCATATCTATGTGTTAAAGAAGAATATATGTTTGTTTAATCCAATCCATTATCCTTTGGGGGTCGGGAGAAAGCTTGCTTTGCGTACTTTCGTGTAAGGACGCCTTAATCATACACCAATTTAGGAAGGAATTAAAGCAAGTCAAGCAAGGAGTTGATCGATTTGGACGATTGCACCTAGAGCACAGTTATACAAAAATCTCTTGATCATCAACATATGTCGTCAATGACAACAAGTGGACAAAGATAAAAAGGCAAAGGCCGATAGAAGATCATTCAAGAACTAGTATTTCCTATCCCCTGCGCGGGATATTGGTCTTTCTTTCATGTTATCTTTCTTTTCCCTAAAGATTGTATCCATCTTATGCTATCTTTTGTAGGCATTTATGCCCTTTTGCATATCTATGAAAGTTGGGGGATAATGGATTAGCTTTAAAAGGGTAGATATTTTCTTCAAAATTCGTTAGGCCTAAACCTTTGGCTCAAAAGGGTCACCCCAATCAGGACACGCATTGTGTTTTTATGTGATATAATTGTCTTATGTGTTTATGTGTGTTTGTTTGAATCACAGACAAACTTATCCATATGCTTCCGCGGATCAGTTTGGCTATGACACAAACAACTTTATGTGTTTACTTCTTGTAAAGTATCTTGCATTACTTATCACATATGAAAACTAACACATCTGCCTTTGAGTTATTTTACTTTACAGATAATAGAAAATTACTCTGTGTTAAAATAAGCTGGAAAAACAACCTTACTTCACCCGATCAAAAGCACATAAGATCTTATCCCCTAATCATCATTTAAACATGACTGGAAGTGATAAAGAAAATGCATTGACCATTAGGAAGACAATGTAATAGAGGAGCAAAACGAGATGATTGTTGAACTTACGAGAAAATTGGAATGCTTCAGAAGGAGATGAATCGTACTCAAGATTTAGCTAACTTGGCCATCACTGGCAATGCTCCCATTCCATGAAGACACAGGACTCTACTCCAGATCCATCCCCTCAGTACACCTATTCTCGGGGACCATCAAAATAATATATCATCCATCTCTGCTCCTTAACTTGTCCAAAACACTAATTGAGAAAATAACTCAGATGCTTACCATCCACAAAATCCATCCCTAACCCCACAAAATTCATCTCCAAATCCACAAAATTCATTTTCAAATTCATAAAACCCGCTTCCAAATCCACAAAATTTGCTCCCAAATCTACAAAATTCGCTCCCAAATCCACAAAATCCATCCCCAAATCTAAAAATTCCATCTCCGAATCTACAAAATTTATTTTCAAATCTACAAAATTGATAACGCTCAATCTACAGCTCTCGTGAGTGTAAAGCTGTCGTTAGCAAATATAGAACCCAACCTGGGTTGGGTGTCGATCCCACAGGGAATAGCTTGGCCAACAAGTAAGTAGAATTACTAAACTTTTGGTGCAAGTCTCGTAAGAAGGGGGGATTGTAATAAGTAACCAAAGTAATAAAATAAAAGCTGAAAATAGCAAAGTAAAAGAGAGAGTATTTCGTTGGTTGTGAAACAATGAGAATTGAGGCGTTGGGGTTATGTCCACCTTCTGAGGTATACGTCTCTATTGGCTATGAGTGTGTAGAGTCTTGACATGAAATTGCTTATAGAGAATTGTAGTCGATGGTAAATCCAAGCGTCTCTCGACCTGAACAAGGACTATTTCACTTTAACTCTCTCAAGCTTAAAGTGTGTCTAACGGTACGAATTCTCCAAGAGGTTAGTCCAGTTACGGCACTAGCTTTTTAATAGGAAAGGGTGTCCTACTACCTTGACATTATCTCTTTTCCAGACAAATAACCTTTCTCTCGAACAAGTTAAATGTTATACTGGCGTATTCTTGCGTTCTCTTTTCTAGACAAATAACCTTTCTCTCGAACAGGTTAAATGTTAGAATGGCGTGTTCTTGTGTTTGCAACCGCAAAGAATGTAGATTTAAGATGAAGAGAATAATGATATAAGTAATATACGTGTCTTGAACTCACAAGCTCATAGCAATAGATAGTAACTCATTCGGCTTCCATAACCCCAACTAAGAGGTTTAGTTACCCATGAATGCGAAGGATATCACGTTTTGCATGGTGGATGGCGTGAATAGTAGGTGTTTGGCGTGTGGTTTTGTGATTCCGTAGCAAGTAACGATTCTCTTGTTGTGGAATTTAAGAATAGAAGAATGAAGAATTGTTGAAGAATTAAGTTCTGAATTAATTGAACGAATAGAAGAAGAAAAATAGAATTAATAGAAGAGTAATTGTTTTGATGGATGGATGGATGGTGGATGGATGGTGAATTGTGGAATGGTGAATAAATGAATAAAAATCTCTAGCATGATAGGGTATTTATAATACTCCTATCCTACTCCTACTAAGCTAATGAAATAAATAACCAAATCCTAATATACTAATGAAATCCTTGACCCAAATGTACTAGGGTAAGGTTACAATATCATAATCCAAATAGATTAGTGAAACACATAACCTAATTATACTAGGTTAATGTATCTTGGTAAAAATTCAGCTTTGTGTTTGTAAGTCCCCAAAGTCTTCAGAATTGCTGTTTTAGCCCGAGACAGATTTTCCATGCAGCAGATTTGGTCCTTTAGGCGTCCAGCTCCTTTCCACTTCGTTCATGAGCTTTCTTTTGCGTCAAGTAAGCCATAAAATGCTGTATTTTGCATCATTTATACCTGAAACTTTACTAATCATATTCGTTAGCTCATTTGCAGGAAAAAGGACTAAAAGTGCATGAAATAGATAATTAGTTCTCAAAACTAGGCTAAAGTATGGGCAAAATATATTGATATAGGCGTGTAAATTCGCCTATCATCAACACCCCACACTTAGATCTTTGTTCGTCCTCGAACAACATATCATGTCCTTCTAAACATCAACTTAGGGTTTTTACAGCAACAACACAAAACATTCTTCAAGACAAGCACAACAATTATCAACAAAGAGTAGCTTTCTGATTATAAGTAGAAACAATTTAACCTCAAGCATAGACTCGTGATGGTGATCAACTCGCATGCGAACATTAAGGTGCATAGAATCATATACAACTATCCAAGACTCATCAACCATGTGTGTCTCACAATATAGTACCCATAATCACTCACAAGTATAGCATATTTTTCAAACATGGGTATCAAAATGTCCTTGCACTCGCTCTCACAAAAAATTCATATGTAGCAACTAATGACCATAAGCTTGCCCTTAATGTAGTACTCCACTAAATGTCGGAATGTTAAGATTAGGATCAAGTAGGTCTTTTGATGGTTGTAATGTAGGCTAAGGGACGGGTAGGACTATTTTGGCCAAGAATAGTGACTAGGTTCCTAAGCGCTTTAATACATCACATTGTATCAATGACACTTTATTTTTTTCTTTCAACCTTTCTTCTTCTTTTCTTCTACCACCCTTGTTCTCCTCTTTTGTTTTTCAAATTTAAGAACAACTCACTTTTCAGCTTTCTTTTCCTTTTTCTTTTCACAACATACCTCTTATGATAGCATTTTTCATATCACATTCAAGAACCATTACAATTTAAAGCATCATACTCACCCAATTTCCTCTTATGTTGTCACATGACTTGTTCACTTTTAAAGCACTTAGGAATTTGGATCAAATTACGGTCTTGAAAAAAATGGATTAGGCTTACATACAAGGTTGTCAAAGAAATAGGCTAAAGGCTCAAAAAGGGTTAACTAGGATGATTTACATGGGTAGGTAAAACTGAAGGTAAACAAATATAGGTTGCCAAAGAAATGCCTAAATCATATCCTAACTTACACTCCTTATTTTCGCTTTGCATACATACCAGGCAAGTTCTAGCATCAGCCACATACATAGAAGATACTATTAGTCTCACACACACAAGGCACATGGTCGATTTGATTGGAAGTAATATAGACTCTTGACCCAACAAGTGAAGGAATTGAATCACACAATATCACATAATGAGTCACAACTAGAGCCTAATCGTCTCAATAGTCACAATTGTAGCACATACTCTTGTCATAACCTCATGTTGCCTATCAAAATAATTTCATGTGTAGCTAGAAAAATTTTACTCCTAAAAAACGAAAAAAAAACGTTTGAACGAAAAAAAACAAAAAATAGACTAAAAAAACAAAGTAAACAAGCAAACATTCAAACATAGGTGCAAACAAAGAAGTATAGCATGCAATATTCTGCCACCCCACACTTAGACGGGACACTGTCCTCAGTGGAAAATAAAGTCGAAGAACCTGGTTAGTCGGACCCTTCATCAATGTCGGGGGTCATACCCCCTTCGTCGGAATCATCATAAGAGTCGTCGTCAGAGCTCTCCTCATTATCAAAATCAGGCAAGCGTCTATCATCATCAGTTGGCACGTCATCGTCTAGAGGTTCCTCAAAATATACACCCACTCCACACATCTCCCGGGCATGCCTGTTCATTGGGTAGTCGTGGTCCAGCTGTTGGAGCTCTTCAGCAGTTGGAATACGTCCACCACTCATCATAGTGAATCGTGTCATGTCTCTCCGCAGTAGTAAGGTTGACTCCATGAGTTGTTTCAGCATCTTTGACCTTGGTGAGGTCAACCTTCTTTGGTTTATACGGGAGTTTGTGGTCAGCTGGTTCCTCTTCTATATCCTCTTTCCACAACATTGCTGTCAACAAATTGCCGAATGTGAAATGGGATCTTCTGTGGAGTCTGGCCTTCCTCATGGTAGATCGAATGATTGCCCCAAAGTTGATAGGGACATTCGTCATCAACGCATAAACCAAACACACTCTATCTCTCGATATCTTTATGTATTGCGTCCCAGGAATAAGGCATGAGTTGACAATGCACATCCAGATTCTTGCTTCCCTATTTAGTGGAGCATAGGGGAAGGTGTTGTGACGGCCTGTTTCCTTATGTCTGCCCCATCTTGCCATTGATCTACTTCCACAAAGCGTGTGTTGTATCGCTCTATAAGGAGGCCTGCTGTACAGCTCTTTGTATGGTGCAGGGTCGACTGAAGGTAGGCCAAGAAAAGAGTTGATCCAATCCGCTGTAAGCTGTAACACTTGGCCTCGAATTTTGACTTCATTGCCTGTTGTGTTTGGCGACCAGTTGGCATAAAACTCTCTCGTCAAGTCAAGATTGCACTCTCCCATGTCGCGGAAGATGAAATCCAGCTTCAAAGCCATTATTTTAGCCAACATTTGCGGCTCTTTCTTTGCTAAGGTCTCCTTGTTGATCAAGTCGACGTGCACATATTTCTTTTCTTTGTTGATGCTGTACCATGATTTGGCTTCTTCCTCAAGAACCCATTTATTTCCGAACATTCTGCGTGGTAGGTGCACTGAGGATGATTCTCCTTGGTCTTTTCGGCTTCTCTTTTTGTCCTTTTGGGACGTGGTAGCCTTCTCCTTGCCTTGCCTTGCTTTAGGTGCCATTGTACCTGAAACTAGAAATAATGTTAGTTGCAGCACAATCTCACTTTATACAATCTATATGCAAGCACTAGGGGTACCACCCCACACTTAATCTTGTTAGCACAAATCAGTGAAGTGAAAGTGGTCGAGTACTCAGATTTCGTCGACATACGCTTTAGGATTGTATTCCGACAACAAAATCAGCATTACAGCACCTATTTGCAGCCATTGGACTACTTTCATGGTGGATATAGCAACACTACAACCTAGGGGTTACCACATGGAATCATTATTCTTACAACAAGCACAACCTCCTAAGTCGATAGGCACTATATCCTTATCCCGATGGCCGGGATAGTCGATCATGTAAGCATCCAAACAACAATCTTAAGCACTATTCATAGCCATATCAATTCAGCAATTATCATAACAATGCTATCGAAACAAAATTCAAGTCGGAAACAAGTCAAGAATTTCCTACGTATATATTCAATCACACGATCTTGTAACAATTATCCAAATATATGAACATCACCACCAATCTCACATGATTTAGCAAAATATAATAAGCATAGCAACGTAGTACTTACGATAAATAGATGAAGAATAAGAGAGCACTTACTTGCTTGAAGATAGTGGAGAAGTTGTTGTGGATTGGAAGAACAAAGGAAGAAAAATTTGAGAGGATTTGGGGTGATATGCGGCGCCTTTAGGGTAGTTTCTAATGTGGTTGTGTTGTAAAACCAAGTCCCCTTTATATAGGAAGAGTATGGGTCGGGTTATGACCCATTTACAATCGGATTTGGGGACAAAATCACCACATATGCGGCGCATATCTCTCGGCATATCAATGCCATATGCGGCGCATTGTCCTTGGCATAATGGGACATATGCGCCGCATAGTCTATGGCATTTCTAGACATATGCGCCGCATAGTCTATGGCATTTGGTCTCAGTATCTCAAATGCCATAGCATAGGCGGCGCATAGTCAAAAGCACACCTAGGAATAGGCGGCGCATAGTGTATAGCACACTAGATTCCGAGTCCTTAGGCTATAGAATAGGTTGTGCATCGTTCGTGGCCTATTTTTACCAAGGCCTAGCCTTCCTCGAAGCCTATTTTGACGTGAGAAAGGCTCAATTCATAGCCTTATGCATCACCATTCCTAACTTACCGACTATACCATACAATGCGACCAAATCGTCAATTGAAATCAATCTCCTCGTTGCATACTTCTTGTACCTATATTAGCTCAAAACAAATGAACACGATTAGTACGATGGGTTGCCTCCCACCAAGCGCCTTAGTTTTGGTCGTGGCACGACTCTTATTTTTGGATTTTCATTTATCAAAAAGAAAAAATACTAAAACGACGAAACGATAAAACGATAAAACAATAAAACGATAAAACGATGGGTTGCCTCCCATCTAGCGCCTTATTTATTGTCGTGGCTCGACGTAGTAATCTCGAGTACTTAGACTTCGTCGAGATAAGTGATGGCCATGTCATTCATCGAGTCAAGAGGACCGATATATGGCTTAACACGTTGGCCATTCACTTTGAAGATAACACCCTCTTTATTTTCCAATTCGACTACACCAGACGAGTAGACTTGGGTGACTTTAAATGGACCAGACCACTTTGATTTTAACTTACCTGGGAAGAGCTTGAGTCTGGAGTTAAAGAGTAGTACCATGTCACCTATTTGGAAGTTTCGTCGAACAATCCGCTGATCATGATACTTCTTCATCCGCTCCTTGTATAAATCCGATCTTTCATATGCATGGAGACGAAATTCATCTAGTTCGTTCAGCTGCTCCAACCTCAGGTTCTTCACATCATCCCAATTCAGATTCAAGTGCTTCAATGCCCACAACGCCTTGTATTCAAGCTCGATGGGTAGATGACAAGCCTTCCCATAAACTAGCTGATAAGGTGACATGCCGATGGGTGTCTTGAATGCAGTCCTATACGCCCATAGTGCATCATCTAGCTTCCGAGACCAGTCCTTCCTATTCGCATTAACCGTCTTGGCAAGGATTTGCTTGATCTCGCGGTTGGAAACTTCAACTTGTCCACTGGTTTGGGGATGATAAGGCGTAGCTACCTTGTGTTGCTTGACTCCATACTTGGCCAATACAGATTTGAATAGCTTGTTGCAAAAGTGAGATCCTCCATCACTTATGATAGTACGAGGTACTCCAAAGCGAGAGAAGATATTCTTCTTTAAAAACGCAACAACACGCTTTCCTTCGTTGTCGGCCAATGCTACAGCTTCCACCCATTTCGATACATAATCCACAGCAACCAAGATGTACTTCATTCCAAACGAATTCACGAATGGACCCATGAAATCAATACCCCACACATCAAAGAGTTCTACCTCCAGAATTTTGGACATGGGCATTTCATGGTATTTTGAAATAGCACCTTGACGTTGGCATTGGTCACACCTTCTCACATAGTCGTATGCATCTCTGAATATTGTAGGCCAATAATAACTACTTTGCAAGACTTTCCTTGCCGTTCGATTCCCTGCATGATGTCCTCCAACTTGCGAAGTGTGGCATGCTTCCAATATAGTAGGCACTTCTTCATGGGATATACATCGTCGAATGATACCATCCGCGCATCTTCGAAACAAATAAGGCTCATCCCAATAGTAGTGCTGAACGTCATGCATAAACTTCCTCCTTTGGTGGTAAGATAAATTGGAAGGTAACACATTACTCACCACGAAATTTGCAAAGTCGGCATATCATGGTAATTTCTCCATTGTTGTCGCTAGTATCTCCTCGTCAGGGAATGCATCATCAATTTGATTTTCTGGTTGCGCCACATACTCATTCTCAAGTCTAGATAGGTGATCAGCCACTTGGTTCTCGCAACCTCTTCTATCTTTGACTTCGAAATCAAATTCTTGCAGCAGCAACACCCATCGAATCAGCCTTGGTTTTGCATCCTTCTTCATCATTAGATACCTAAGAGCTGCATTGTCTGTATGAATGATCACCTTAGTACCCAATAGATAGGCACGAAACTTCTCAAATGCATACACCACAGCTAGGAGCTCTTGTTCAGTAACGGTGTAGTTCCTTTGGGCTTCATTTAGGACCTTACTCGCATAATAGATAGGATGAAACAATTTCTCCTTTCTCTGCCCAAGAACAGCACCAACGGCTACACCACTAGCATCACACATGACTTCAAACGGGAGCGTCCAATCTGGTGCTACCATGATAGGGGCTTCAATGAGTTTTCCTTTAAGGCATTCGAATGCCTTTAAGCAATCATCATTAAAGTCAAACTTCACATCTTTCTCCAATAGTTTGCACAATGGACTAGAAATTTTGGAGAAGTCTTTGATGAATCTACGATAAAACCCAGCATGGCCAAGAAAACTACGAACTCCCTTCACCGAAATTGGAGGCGGTAGCTTCTCTATTACCTCTATTTTGGCGCGATCAACCTCTATTCCTCTTTCAGAGATCTTGTGCCCGAGAACGATTCCTTCTTTTACCATGAAGTGGCACTTCTCCCAATTCAGAACAAGGTTGAACTCTACACATCTTTGTAATGCCATGCTCAAGTTTGCCAAACACGCTTCAAAAGACTCACCAACAACTGAAAAGTCGTCCATACATACCTCCAAAGTGTCTTCTACCATGTCAGAGAAAATAGACATCATACATCGCTGAAAGGTGGCTGGTGCGTTACATAACCCGAATGGAATACGTTTGAAGGCAAACGTACCATATGGGCATGTGAACGTTGTCTTCTCTTGGTCTTCGGGGGCAATACAAATCTGATTATAACCTGAATAGCCATCCAAGAAGAAAAACCATCCTTTCCCCGCTAATCGATCTAGCATTTGGTCCATAAATGGCATGGGGAAGTGATCCTTGAGCGTCCAAGAATTTAGCTTGCGGTAGTCCATGCATACTCTCCATCCAGTAATGGGCCTGAGTGGAATAAGCTCATTCTTTGCATTCGCGACCACCGTCATGCCTCCTTTCTTGGGAACACATTGTACTGGGCTTACCCATGTACTATCAGAAATAGGATACACGACTCCTGCGTCTAACCACTTGATAATCTCCTTCTTCACCACTTCTTGCATTGGTGGGTTTAGACGTCTTTGATGTTCAATGGTGGATGTGCACTTTTCTTGAAGCTGAATTTTATGAGTGCAAATCCCAGGTGGAATACCAATGATATCCGCAATGGTCCATCCAATAGCTCTAATATACTTGCGTAAAATTGCAATAAGAACTGCAACTTGTTGCTCACCCAAATCGGCTGCCACTATAACTGGAAGAGTGTTTCCGCTTCCTAAGAATGCGTACTTCAAATGGCTTGGCAGCTCCTTTAATTCTAACGTGGGTGGCTCTTCAATAGATGGCTTAGCTGGTGGTGTGGGTCGATTTTTGAGATCAAGATCCAGCTTCTTGGGAGTATAACGATATGTTCCTAATCCCGATAGAGCACAAATATCATCTTCAGAAATTTCAGCATCATCATTCTCTTTTTTCATGAACAAAACCTCCAAAGGATCATCAAGAATTTGCTCTTCTGCAAGTAACTCTTTCTCGTTATCAAAGACAACATCAGCCACCGAAAATACACTCAGATCTTTGGGTTGCTTCATTGATATGCAAACATCAAAGCGAACCACTTCATCATTTATTCGGAATGAAAGCTCATTAGCTCTCAAATCTATGAGCACACTTCCCGTAGCAAGGAAGGGGCGTCCCAAGATTATGGGAACCTCTGAATCTGCTTCGCAATCCAAGATGACAAAGTCTGCTGGAAAGATAAATGAAGAAACCTTTACCAAGACATCGCATAGAATCCCAACCGGTCGTTTTACCGACCTATCCGCCATAACAAGCCTCATATTAGTTGGTGTAGGATCTCCTAACCCCAACTTCTTGTAGATTGATAATGGCATCAAGTTGATGCTGGCTCCTAAGTCACACAATGCTTTAGCAAAGTCCAAGGATACGACGGTGCAAGGAATAGTAAAAGCTCCGGGGTCGGCCTTCTTCTGAGCTATCGATCGGGTAGCAATTGCACTACAATGATGCACATCTTCTTTCAGCTCATAACTTTCTGCCCTCTTCTTAGTCAAAAGATCTTTCATAAACTTCGCATACCCAGGCATTTGTTCAAGTGCCTCTACCAAGGGGACATTAATGGTCAGCTGCTTGAGCATAGTCATGAATTTGCTGAACTTAGTGTCATCGGCCGCCTTCTTCAATCTTTGTGGAAAAGGTGGTGGTGGGTATGGAAGTGTCCTCTCTATGACTTTCTTCTCCTCTTGCTTCCGTTTATCATTTTTTTTAGGCTGCACATCACTAGGTAAAACATCCTTGACGTTTGACGTAGTTGTTGCGGCTTCCTCGCTTGCAACGTCACTAGGTGTGGCATCAATGTCTGCTGCTACGTCAACCACTGGCTTGCCTTTTGCTGAAGTTTCTAGCACCTTACCACTCCTGGTAGTGATGGCCATGCATGACCCATCATTCCTTGGGTTTTGGACTGTATCGCCCGGTAAGGTGCCAGCCTTTCTTTGATTGAATGCTGCTGAAAGTTGGCTTAATTGTTGCTCTATTTGCTTGATAGAAGTGGAATGAGAATCAACTAATTACTTCATGGAGGCCAAATTGTCAATTACCTCCTTAACTCCCGCGCTCGTTGCTTCCACTCCTTTCAGTAACTTAGCCATCATATCTTCCATAGAATTAGATGTGGTGGTATCACGTTTACCAGGGGGAACGTACAAACCATTTTTTTCATTATTTTTCTTCCAACTACCTTGGTCTTTGTTTCCAGATTTATCATAATAGTTCCGACCTTGGTTTCCTTGGGCATTCCCACGGAAACCCCTCTGATTGTTCAAGTAGTTGGCCTCCTCTTCCGAATCAGATTCGTCTCTTCCTTTTGACGCAATAGCTTTCACTTTTTCAGTCTTCCCTAATAGATGCTTTGTAAGAAGATCCATTTGGGTTTTCATATGTGCCATATCTTGATCACGTTCTTCTTCTCTTCTTCTTTGGTCTGCAGACATGCCAATAGATAAAGTGGGGCTTGCTACCTCAGACTCCCTGGTATGCCAAGCTCTACTTTGCTTTGTCATGCGATCTAGCATATTGCTTGCTTGACCAAAGGTGAGGTCCATGAAAGAACCTCCAGCTGCGTTGTCCACCACTGGTTTAGTTATTGAATTCAAGGCTCTATACAAGATCTCCATGAGGTGAACATTAGTCATGTGATGGTTTGGGCATCTCGCTAGCTTTGTTTTGAACCTCTCCCATGTTTCGTGAAGAGCTTCAGAGGGAAGCTGACGAAAGTTGCTGATTTCATCTCTCAATTGAGCCCTCTTGGATGGCGGAAAGAATCTGTCTAGGAAAGCGTCTCTCAATTGCCTCCAATTTGTAATAGAATCAGGAGTCAGCCCATTCAACCATAATGTTGCCTCCCCAGACAGAGACAATGGAAATAGACGTAATCGAATAGCATTCTGACCAACACCAGGATTGTCAAAAGACTTGCATGTAGAAATAAAGTTGATGAGATGCATATTCGGATCATCACCTGCTAGTCCACCAAATAATCCCTTGAGTTGTAATAACTGAATCATGGTGCTTGTGATGTTGAACTTGGCTCCGGGCGCTAATGGTGGTGGAATTATAGCTCCAGTGGCTCCGGCACCATCAAGATCATCATCATCATCGTCAAAAGTTGGTTGCAAAGGTTGGCGATCATATCTGAACCGAGCTTGTCGACCTCTTCGATTGGCAGGTGTTGCAATTTCAGCGCCATGCCTTGGGTTTAGTAACTCGTCATCACCTAAATCTTCATCGTCAGGATTTGTTGCTAGCCCAGGATTATCAATGTTTTGTTGTTGGACTTGAGCAGCGGCAAGAGCAGCTAATCTTGCTTGCTTGTGTTGAGCAGCCATCCTGTCAATTTCAGCTTGTGCTTCCATTCTTCTAATTCGTTGTGGTTCCGGATTGATTGGTAATAACGGTTGACCAAAACTTCTAGTATGGGGCATGCACTAAAAGAAAAACCTGCAATAAACAAAAACAAAAACTAAACGTAAAAGTACGAGAATCTTTGACCAAAGGGTCTAGTAATTATCACGAACTTGATTGACACTCGTATTCCCCGGCAACGGCGCCAATTTTTGATAATGCTCAATCTACAGTTCTCGTGAGTGTAAAGCGGTCGTTAGCAAATATAGAACCCAACCTGGGTTGGGTGTCGATCCCACAGGGAATAGCTTGGCCAACAAGTAAGTAGAATTACTAAACTTTTGGTGCAAGTCTCGTAAGAAGGGGGGATTGTAATAAGTAACCAAAGTAATAAAATAAAAGCTGAAAATAGCAAAGTAAAAGAGATAGTATTTCGTTGGTTGTGAAACAATGAGAATTGAGGCGTTGGGGTTATGTCCACCTTCTGAGGTATACGTCTCTATTGGCTATGAGTGTGTAGAGTCTTGACATGCAATTGCTTATAGAGAATTGTAGTCGATGGTAAATCCAAGCGTCTCTCGACCTGAACAAGGACTATTTCACTTTAACTCTCTCGAGCTTAAAGTGTGTCTAACGGTACGAATTCTCTAAGAGGTTAGTCCAGTTACGGCACTAGCTTTTTAATAGGAAAGGGTGTCCTACTACCTTGACATTATCTCTTTTCCAGACAAATAACCTTTCTCTCGAATAAGTTGAATGTTATACTGGCGTATTCTTGCGTTCTCTTTTCTAGACAAATAACCTTTCTCTCGAACAGGTTAAATGTTAGAATGGCGTGTTCTTGTGTTTGCAACCGCAAAGAATGTAGATTTAAGATGAAGAGAATAATGATATAAGCAATATACGTGTCTTGAACTCACAAGCTCATAGCAATAGATAGTAACTCATTCGGCTTCCATAACCCCAACTAAGAGGTTTAGTTACCCATGAATGCGAAGGATATCACGTTTTGCATGGTGGATGGCGTGAATAGTAGGTGTTTGGCGTGTGGTTTTGTGATTCCGTAGCAAGTAACGATTCTCTTGTTGTGGAATTTAAGAATAGAAGAATGAAGAATTGTTGAAGAATTAAGTTCTGAATTAATTGAATGAATAGAAGAAGAAAAATAGAATTAATAGAAGAGTAATTGTTTTGATGGATGGATGGATGGTGGATGGATGGTGAATTGTGGAATGGTGAATGAATAAAAATCTCTAGCATGATAGGGTATTTATAATACTCCTATCCTACTCCTACTAAGCTAATGAAATAAATAACCAAATCCTAATATACTAATGAAATCCTTGACCCAAATGTACTAGGGTAAGGTTACAATATCATAATCCAAATAGATTAGTGAAACACATAACCTAATTATACTAGGTTAATGTATCTTGGTAAAAATCCAGCTTTGTGTCTGTAAGTCCCCAAAGTCTTCAGAATTGCTGTTTTAGCCCGGGACAGATTTTCCATGCAGCAGATTTGGTCCTTTAGGCATCCAGCTCCTTTCCACTTCGTTCATGAGCTTTCTTTTGCGTCAAGTAAGCCATAAAATGCTGTATTTTGCATCATTTATACCTGAAACTTTACTAATCATATTCGTTAGCTCATTTGTAGGAAAAAGGACTAAAAGTGCATGAAATAGATAATTAGTTCTCAAAACTAGGCTAAAGTATGGGCAAAATATATTGATATAGGCGTGTAAATTCGCCTATCATCAAAAATCCCTCTCAAATTTTACCAAACTACTTTCAAATTCCATAAAGCTTTTCTAATTTCCAAAACGTCCTCCCCACCTACCACTCAGCCTCCTCTTATCCTTAAAATCAAGCTATTCTTCCAAATCCTACTCATGTCATCATATCCTCTGACATCTACAATTCTTTTCCCAATCCCGAGATAGACCATACGAGAAGAAGAAAAAGTGTTGAGGACCGAGTATGAAAGAAATTTGCTGGCTATGAATAAGGAGATTATGAGGATCAAGGAATCTCATGGGATGGGGGACACTAATGGTATGGGTTACGAAGATCTATATGTTCACCCTAGAGTAGACCTACCAGAAGGATACAAGGTCCCTAAATTTGAAGTGTTCGATGGTACAAGAAATCCAATGTCCCATCTGAGCAGGTATTATGATCAAATGGTAGGGGTAGCAAAAAAAGAGGCATTATTGATGCGCTTATTCATCCAAAGCTTAAGCGGCGAAGCCTTAGATTGGTTCATGTCTCAAGAATTGAAAAGATAGACTAGTTGGAGGGCATTGGCTAAAGGTTTCCTTGATAGGTTTGTGTTTAATATTAAATAGTCCCTAACCGATACTCATTAGACCGGATCAAGAAGAAGAATGATGAGTGTTTTCGAGACTATGCCTTTCGTTAGAGAAAAGAAGCGGCCAAGGTACAACCTCCCATGTCTGAGAAAGAGATGGTGTCTGTGTTCTCTAGCGCTCAGGAGGGAGAATATTATACTAGGATGGTATCTTTGTCATGGCAACTTTTCTAGATTTCATGAAATTGGGAAATCGCTAAAGAAAGGCATTCGAACAGGAAAGATTGTCAAAATTCCAACATTGTCTGGAAAGATGAAAAAGAAAGATGTAGGTACGATCTCTGTTGATTCTGTTGCTAGGTTGAAGAAGAGATTCAAGCCTAGGAACATTCTCTCCCCTTCGCCGTCTCCAAATTTTCAGCATGTATCTACACCCAACCCCAGTACTAAACTCCACTTCCAAATATTCAATCCCAGTACCAAGATCTACTTCCAAATATCCAATCCTAATCCAAGATCCACAGCCAAATATTTTACCCTAATACCAAGTACCGCCGCCGAATTATCAGCCTCATGTTCAAGCCTCCCTTCCAAATAACCGAACAAATGCTTGAGTGCCTCCAAATTATCATCAAGTACCTTCTCCTGCTAATCAGAACCATTCTAACCCCCAATGTCCAAACCTCAAAAAAAGACCTCCTCGAAACTTCACACCGTTGGTCAAAAGTCGCACCCAGCTCTTTGGAAAATTGAAGGATGTCGGTCATTTACAGCCTATCCAACCAAAACTTATCAATACCAACTCTCGATTTTATCATGCTGATCAAAATTATGCTTATCATTCGGGAGCAGCGGGTCACAGTACCGAGGATTGTGTTAGCTTAAAGCATAAGATTCAAGATTTGATTGATCAGAAGGTCATTAAGCTTCAGTCACTAGCACCAAATATCAACAGT
Source organism: Capsicum baccatum var. pendulum (assembly GCA_030864225.1). Lineage (NCBI taxonomy): Eukaryota > Viridiplantae > Streptophyta > Magnoliopsida > Solanales > Solanaceae > Capsicum > Capsicum baccatum. The sequence goes on from CM061561.1 coordinate 199,128,759, forward strand.
AACCCATTTCCTAATCATGGGGGAGCTGCATTCAACATGATTGAAATAGTGGGTGAATGGGTGTCTAGCAAGACTATTACTAAGGTGAATTCAGAAAAGTTCAAAAAGATGGAAGAAGTGGAGAAAAATGAGAGATTCATAGCTATCTTAAGTGTCAATGAGAAGCTCCTATTTATAGTAATGACGACCCCAACTTAGGTGTACACTTCTCTTCCTAGGAAGGAGTTTATTGTAGAGACCGCCGCCGCCCAAGGGATGACACGGTTTGGACGATGCAATATTCCTAAAGATTTGACAAATAGAAAGGATTCACAAAAAATGCCAATTACTGAAGGGGAGGCCGAGGAATTTTGGAGGCGTATGCAACCGAATGACTACTCAATTTTTATGCATTTAGAGAAGACTCCGACCTAGATTTCTATTTTGGCACTATTAATGAGTTTCTAATCCCACCGACAAGCGTTATTGAAGGTCCTGGATGAAGCATATATTCCCACAAGTACGAGTGTTGAGAATTTAGCCGCAATGATAGGAAATATTATGGGAAGTCATTGCATATCATTCAATGAGAAAGAGTTTTTATTCAAGGAAGTGATGTATAATAAAGCCTGGCACGTCACTGTCATTTGTCGGGATTGTATGATTAATCAGGTATTGATAGATGACGGATTAGGTTTGAACATTTGTCCTCTTTCGGCATTGGTTCAAATGGGCTATGATTTGGGGAAAATTTTACAAAGCCACGTAAATGTGAAGGCATTTAATAGAGGGCAGAGAGATACCATAGGTGAAATTGACTTATACATCCAGATAGGACCTACTGAATTCAAGGCTAAATTTTATGTTATGGATATTCATCCTAGTTACAACCAGCTATTAGGAAAACGATGGATCCATGGTGCAAAGTCAGTTTCATCGACCCTCCATCAGTTATTGAAGTTTATTTGGAAGGATCATAAAATAGTCATCTAAGGTGAAGGAAATCACGCGAATCATCCCAATATTTTTGTGACGGTGATTGAAGCTATCTCAAAGGGTAATAGTTCTTATACAATGGAAATTGTAAGTGTTGCAGAGAAAAATCTGACGCCCAAAGCTCCAATGCCTTCTGTCTACAAAATGATTGCGACTATGATGTTAAGAAGTGGGTTCGAGCTTGGTGGGGGCTTGAGTAAGAATTTAGAAGAAATTATTGAGCCTATTATGGTCCCAGAGAAAGCATCTAAGTATGGGTTAGGATACCAGCCGACAGCGGAGGATAAGTTTAAGGATAAGACAAAGGCAAGTCTACCTAGGCCCTTGCCGCTCCTGTACCAATCACTTTTCGTGCATGAGATGTCAAATGATGATAGTCTAGGGGATGGGATAGGAGATATATTCGAAGGATGCAATGTTGTACCAGAAGATTTCCTGAAGTCTAGTGGGGTGAAAAAGGTTGCACCAAGAAAGGCTTTATAAAACTGTACCTTCACTCCACTCATAACCCGTCACCTATCATGATAGATGAAAGGGCAATTACTAGTAGTTTTAAAAATCATGATGATTTGGAGGAGGCTCCATGATCCACCCTTTTATGTCTTAAATTTTCTTTTCGTGTTTACTGCTTTTAAAAAAGCATAGCCCAAATTTGTGTAGGTCATGAGCCATAGTTTGTAATTATCTTCCAAATTTTAATGAAAAGGCCTTCCTTTATTTTAAAAATTATTTTGAAACACCATTATATTAGTATATTTTATTATTTTATCATCAACTAACTTGGTTTGTTTGTTTATTACAGTAACAGTAACTTAAAACTTGTCAATGTCATGTCATGTCAAAGCTTAGATAAACTAAATGAGAGGAATGATGATGATTGGAAAGAAGGTGATGAGGAGCGGTTAGTGAAAGATATAGAAAATTTTGAAAATCAAGAGATGCCCAGCCTGGAGGATCCCTAATCCTACCTGAGATGGATGGTTAAAAGTGGACCAAACTAATCAATTCCGATGCGGTAAAGAGATACTATGTTTGAAGGATGTTTTAGTTTTGGTTTCCTTGGGTTATTTGAAATCGTCTTTATGATAGTATCTATTTTATGATGTGTAATTGCCTAGAATCCCTTTCCTTTTATTTATGAACTATGTTTGACCTGAATTCCCAAGAAAGGGATATGTAGGTGGCCTATGTCGGCGTCGATCAACCCCTTACAAAAATTTATACTTTCTTTTCATGTATGAATTACGTGATGAACTGAATTCCCAAAAGAGGGATACGTAGGCGGCCTATGTCAGCTTCGATCAACCCATTAGATTTTACTATATACCCTTGGTGTAGTCGTGAACTACTTTTAACCCGATTCCTGCTTCAACGAGATACATAGGTGCCCCAAAGGCTCGGTCATGTAACCCTAGGAAGGAAACTGGGGCAAACTTTTTTAGAAGGAATCTCAAAAATTCACAAGAGTAAGATCATTATCCAACAAAGAGAACGAAGACCAACAAAGACTTTGGATCCTCTCGAGTTGATATCATATTAAACAACTTTAAACTGGGGCAGAAAATTTTGAAGAAGGCCTCAAAATTTCCACCAAACATTGGAATATATTTCAAATTTCCCAGCACCAGAAGTCAAAGTCAAACTTTTGAAGTCACCAGCTACGACAAAGTCTAGGTAGACTCAATCTATGGCTATGGCAGAACTGTTTGAAGAACCCTCCAACAATGATGATGAGTTTTGGAAATCCTTCATCGGATATAGTCAAAACCAAGAGAAAGACGTTCGTTGAGCTAGTACATGACATGAATGGCAGAGATTTTCTAAAGCTTTTATAGAAACTTTCAAAACTATTTTATAAAATTAAGACTACTTTCAAAAATCTGTACAAATCTTTTACTTAGTGATTGCCTAGGCATCTATTGGAACAGGGAGTCGGGGTAGAGGTACCAACATGACGGAGCACCTGAAAGATGGCGAGGAGCAGACCAAGGAGCGAAGGAGGTTAACACGGAGTAGTTTCACTCAAAACCAATCATTTTTCTATGGATGAAAGTACCAATAAAAAAAATAAGAGTCTTTTTCAAAAATTCCCGAGCAAATTAGGAGCCATACCAGAGAATATGATTCTTAAGAACGATATTTTTGGGTAGCCCTAAAGACGGGTTAATACCTATTTATTGAAGAATTTTTGAATTGTCTATCTCATTCCTTGAGACCATGAAGGAAAAACAAAGACGCCTTATCTTCTTTATGAATATTCTATATAGAATTGTTCTAAAAAATAGTCACTAGCAAAAGTGGCTTTGTGTCTACTGATTGTCTACCTTGAGTATAGGTACACATATAAAGTAAAAACGCAAACAACAGACTCAGGCGAAACCATCTTCATTGCCAAGAGGGTCATTCCATCTCATTCCATTGCCAAGAGGGCCATTGCATATCACTTTCATTGCCAAGAGGGCTATTGCATTAAATATCTGATGACACACGAGATAGCATACATTGGCGTTGAGGATATCATCAGCATTTAACATCTATTGACATGTGAGATAGCATACACTGGCGTCAAGGATATCATCAATATTTAATATCTATTGGCACGCGAGATAGCATATGTTGGCATCAAAGATATCATCAATATTTAATATTTGTTGACACGTGAGATAGTATACGCTGGCGTTGAGGATATCATCAATATTTAATATATGTTGACATATGAGATAGCATACGCTAGCATCGGGGATATCATTAGCATTTAATATCTGTTGACACGCAAGATAGCATATACTGGCATGGAGGATATCATCCTCATTAAATATATGTTGACACGCAAGATAGCATACGCTGGCATCGAGGATATCATCCGCATTAAATATCTGATGACATGTGAGATAGCATACGTTGGCATCGAGGATACCATTTACATTTAATATATGTTGACATGCGATATAGCATACGCTGGCATCGAGGATATCATCCGCATTAAATATCTGATGACACACAAGATAGGATACGTTGGCATCGAGGATATCATCCACATTAAATATCTGATAACACGCGAGATATCATACGCTAGAGTCTAGGATATCATCCACATTATATATCTAATTACATGCGAGATAGCATATGTTGGCTTCAAGGATATCATCCACATTAAATATCTTATGACACTCTAGATAGCATACGCTGGCATCGAGGATATCATCAGCATCTAAATATCTAATGACACGTGAGATAGCATAAGCTAGTGTCGCGGATATCATTAGCATCTAATATCTGTTGACACACGGGATAGCATACGTTGGCATCGAGGATATCATCAGCATCTAAAATTTGTTGACACGGGAGATAGCATGCACTGGCGTCAAAGATATCATTAGCATCTAATATCTACTAACACGCAAGATAGCATACGATAATGTCGAGAATATCTCATCATTTTATGAATCAGCATATGAATGCATCAAGAGTAGATGATTCAAAGGGACGTCTTTAAGTCGCTATCTGAAATAGAACGACATTTGAGACTTCCTAGCAATTGACAATCCTAGGGTCATCTATAAGTCATATTATTTAAAATAGGATAGCGTGCAAGATTACCTATAAGCTTATAGTTCATAGGTCATTAGTAAGCCACAACAATATCCTAACCAGATAGTGTGCAAGGTTACCCAAAAATCTATAGTTTGAAGGTTATCCATAAGTCGCAACCAAATTCTTTTTGTAGAATATTCGAGATTATCAAATTGATAAGTCCAAGGGTTCTTTATAAGACGCGTCATATCCAAGATCGATTATGTGCAGGATTACCCAAAGAACAGCAATTTGAAAGATATCTTAAGTCATATTGTATCCAAGGTAGGATGATGTGCAGGAATACTTAAGAGCTAGCAATTGGAGGGATATCTGTAAGCCATCTCTTACCCAAGGTCGGATAATATATAGGATCGCCCAGAATATAGAAATTCAAAGGATATCTGTAAGTCACCTCGTATCCAACATTAAATAATGCACGAGATTATCCAAAGATTGATAATTCAAGGGAGATCTATAAGTCATATTGATACCAAAGATGCACAAGAATTACCCGAGATCATAGACAAAGAATTATTGGTAGTAACCGGATAGGTTATCATACAACAAGCATTTTAGGCTATCAAATCTTTCCATTTGTGGTTAGATATGGAGCATCTTCAGGCTTCAGGAAGCAATTTAGAATGTTTTAATTTGTGTAGAAATAATTTTCTTTTCTAAACATCAACTACAAAAGGTTGCTACGTATTGCAACTATAATAAAATAGGAGACATCTGTTCAATAAATTGTCTTTCTAATTTGATCTTTTCTAATAAGAAGATAAAGAAATAGTCTCTTGAAAAGGGATTACTCAGGTAAGCATTAAATGAGACTCTCTTAGTTCAATTAAAAGGGTAAGGATGAAATTTAGATTTTTATGGGATGTTGCAGATATTTTTTTCTTAAGTATGCGTATGGCACAAATGCACAACAAGATAGCTTCAGAAAAACAATAAACAGGCTGAACAACTTGCTAACAAATGAGAGCAGATATATCATCTTCAACGTGCTATTTTCTTATCTTCAAAAGTCTTAGTATCGACAACGAAGGTTGAATTCATAGCCTAACTTTCGTTTTAAACCCAAAAAGTAAGGTTATAGATTATTACAGTTAATTTTCCTTGTTTTTTCTTCAATTCTTCTATAAATAAATAGATCTCTTATAATATTCCAATAACTTCTACTCAGAAGTTATGGAACAACTCCCTGTAGTTTGTCGATCTATATAACTCCCTATCTAAGTTTCAGTCATGAAAGAGGTCCTTTGAAACTTATTTTAGTGAATTCATCCTTTACAACTCCAACATAGGATATAATGAGTATAAGAGATGGGCAGATGCTTGTAGTAAACCTGAAAAGAAATTGAGACTGCAACTAATATATGTTTATGGAATTATATATCTCTTAAATTAATATAGCATGTTCTCTGATATAGAAGAAAAATTCAATGATCTCATTGTTTTTTCTAACTTTTATAATCTAAATCTGATATATCCTAGGATATTATGGATACTTCTGATCAAGTAAAACCATAATTGCGCGTTTGGTCTCTCAAGTTTATATGTTGACCTTTCGTTTTTTATGAGGGATAACGAATAATAATCATGAGATAAAATGCAGAAATGTGAAATCCAGTGTTCCGTTAGAGATATTAGTTGATCTATTCCACCATTTATATCATAGTGATGGAATATGTGGGATAACTATTCTCATGTCAGTCTCAGATTGCTATTATGTTCTTGCAGCGTCATACTATTACCTACCTATGCATTAACTTTTTCGCCCATTTTGCTATATCCAAGTTAGGGCATAAATTATTTATTCATAGTTTAGGAAGATTTTATGATTTCTATGGTTTAAACGGACACTAATTGACAAGGGTTCTATCAATACTGAGATCGCTTCTTTGATGACAACAATTGGATGTTATGCATTCTACTAAAATCTAAGTCCTCTCTATCATAATTTAATTGGTGAAAACTAAACTGATGCTTAAAATGTATAAACTCCACAAAAGCATCTAATTCAGATATGATAAAAGTAAATAAAAGATTACTTAACTGGCTTTCTGTGAAACATTTGTGTTACCTCTATCGTTCACCAATAAGTCTATAATAAAAAAATTCATACCATAGAATATGAAAGCTCACATAGCAGAGGATGAGTTCTTCCCTCTCTACACTAGTTGTGATAAGATAATGTTATGTTAATCTAATGCTTCTCTATACTTGAAAAGAATAAGCAGTTTTCTTATCCAAAAGATGGCATGACAGTGAGATATAGTTAATAGCACCATCAGTAAGAGTTATTTGAGATGCATGCAAGTCATGAATACCTCATAAACAGATTTCTATGGCATCGGCCATCCATTTCTTTCATTATCTTCATCAAAGCACCTGAATAGATATGGAAATATTGAGATTCTTCTTCTTTTGAACAAGCTCGTATAGCTTCTGAACAAGCTCGTATAGCTTCTCATCAAGCACCCCATATGCTTTGAGTTTTTTGATGTTTCACATACGTCAGTTCTAGAAAAAAGGTTGTTCATTACCCCAAATGATACACAACAGATTGTCAGGAGAAGAAGTCTCTGAAAATTTTATATAATAGAAATGTACAGAGTGTATAGTTTGTGAATGGAAAAGATACGTTATAAATTGAAATAGAGATCTAAAGCAGTGTTACTTTGAACTTTGAAGGGGCACATCGGTTGTATTGAAGCACTAGTTGGTAATATTTACGCGGGAGAGTGGTGTGTGTTTTCATAAAGTACTTAATTAGGTTTTAGAGTTAATAAGGGCATTTTAGTAATTTCACTTTAAGTTTTTTGAGTTGGTGCTTTTAAGGTAGTGTAGATATAGATATTAAAGTAGGAAGGATTTTGAAAAGTGATTTGAACTTTTTGAACTTCATTGAAAATCTTCATAATAGATAAAATCATTTACTTATAAATAATCAAAGGGTACATGTGCAGTTAAGCTAGTTATACTGAAAGTGTGAAGGGCTTTAGAATTGTTGTTTGATTTTTTTGCCCTTCACTAAAGTCTTCGCAATAGACAAAATTGACTTTTTACTTTTTTCAAAATTTACTATTTGATTATATTTAGTAAAAATAAAAATTCACACTTCAAAAAAGGAAAAAGAAAACAAGTATTAGGTTAATGGTAAACTGGTAATAGAAGACCAAAAAAGGAAAAGAAACAAATAGAATAGTAGTAGTGCACGACCCCCACCCCACTCCCCAAAAAGGCTAAACAAGCATAATTGTAGTAGTACTTGACTAAAAAGAAAAAAAGGAGAAACAAGTATGACTTTTGATTTATGAGTCTTTTCCTTATTAGAAAAGATTTCTTCCATGTTTGATCATTTTTTTCTTGAAAAGTAAAAGTTTTTGGATTTCTATATATTGAGCATCCCCCCCCCAACAAATAATAGAATAACATTAGAAAAAAATATTATTCTTTCAAAATTTTATGTTTTTAATATTAGTTAAAATTTTAAATATTATGCCTTTTTTATTATAGTTTTATTGTTGCATTTTTTTAAATGTTTTTTATATGCAATTTAGTTCTAATATTGTTGCATGTCCATCATATTTTTCTTTTTTACAAATTTATGATTTACAATGGTATGGACTATGGATATCATGGATTAGGGTAGATGGTTAAAAAAAAAATTATTTATGAATCATTTTTTTAATGACGTGGCTTTTATGTAAAATTTAGTTTTGATTATGTTAACCACATGGGTATAGATGTCACGAATTAGGATAGAAGGTTAAATTCTTTTCGCTTTATGAATCATCATTTTTTGTAATATTGTAGCTTTTATGTACAATTTAGTTGTAACATTGTTGCATGTTCGTAGTATATTTGTTTTAAGAAATTTGTGATTCTTTTTTTATACAGGTTCATTAGGTAGAAAGATATGGAGGTCGCATATTAGGACAAAAGGTTGAATTCTTTTTTATTTATGATCATGTTTTTTGTAATGTCTTCTATTTAGTTCTAACATGTTGTTGCATGCTTGTAGTATATTTCTTTTTCGAAATTTGTGATTCTTTTTTACATAGGTGCATTAGATAGGATGGTATGGACATCATGGATTAGGGTAGAAGGTTAAATTCTTTTGATTTATGAATCATATTTTTTGTAATGTAGTAGCTTTTATATTTAATTTAATTCTAACATTGTTGCATGTCCGTAGTATATTTGTTTTCATAAATTTGTGATTCTTTTTTATACATGTCCATTGATAGGAGGGTATGGAGGCCACAAATAGGTTTTTCAAGCACAGTAACATATATATGTATCTTTATACTTTTAATTTATACTTCTAAATAGTTAAATTAAAAATTTTATTTTACATTATATTAAGAGTAATGTCTTGATGATGATCAGTTAAAATTCACGTGCAACACACGTATTCTAAACTAGTTAAACTAAAAATATGTAGAATGCATCAAATGTCCTTTACACTTGTTTTATTTAATATGTTATTTGAACAGTTAGAATTAAAGAGTTACCAAAATAGAAAGAGATATTTTTTAAAGGGACATAAAAAGAAAATTAAGATAATTGAATTGAAATGAGGAAAGTACTTAATTAGGAGACTAGCCCCCCACCTCTCCTACACCAAAGTATGACAACACTCTGTTACTACTACCCTTCTACGCTAATTCTCGACCTACAAATCTTCCTATCTTAGGTCAAGTCATTGATAAGTTATGTCTAATCACTTTTCCAGTTCTTGTTCTACCTACCTCTCCTAAAACTTACTGCAGTCAACCTCTCACGAACTCTTACAGGTGCATCTGCACATATTCTCTTCTAACCATCTCACTCTCTCATTTCCATCATGTTATCAAGCACAGAGGTCGCTTATATCATCTTGTGGCCTTTCAAAATTTGATGTAACCATTGAAACTGAGTTAATCAACTATCCATGTCACTAACATATAATTATCTATTGACAAAAAATACCTTTAAACCCAAACTAAGCCAAGTAGTTTGTTCATACGCGATGTGGACTTAATAGTGTCGCAGTGTCGAGTACACCTTAATTTCCAGATCACAAAGCTCCATTTAACACCTACTCAATTGTTTTTCAATTGGCGCTCTGCTTGCCTGATAGTATGGCCTCATCACTCACTCATTCGTTCAGTCCACCAGAGTCTTGATCTTTGAACTCGATCCTAATCATTTATCTTTGACTTCTACTCGAACTTCAAAGATCCTAAGCAAGCCAATTTCGTACCAAACATGATTTATAGCTTCTACATAATTCGTAAACAAAGAATATCCTAATAGCCTAAAATATTAATGGCCTAAATGTAATACCTCAAACTTTTCTAGCTTAAATTCATTCCTAGAATGTTAAGAAATATCTTCCAAAATAACTAATATTTGTTTCATATAGAATTTTCTAGACTTCAACTTTTCATTGTGTGGAAAATTGAATAAGCTTTCCATCGATACCAAATTCTCCTAATTCCAACACTCGATTGAAGAGTTAGAGCATTTTTAGTTGGCAGTGTACCACCTAGATAGTCACCGCGTCGCGGAGGTGGTTAAATTCATCACTTTACAGTGGACCTCTGCGATATTAGTGCATCGCAAAAAGGTCCATTTTCCTATTTTTCAATTTCCAATAGTCCAACGATATAGTGGTGCGTCGCACCGAAGGCTAAAATGGCATCTCTATAGGGCACCGCAATGATGGCACATCGCGTTGAAGTCCAGGTCCCAATAGTCAAAATACAGTGGGACAACATGATAACTCCACATCACGGAGACCCCCAATTTCCCAGTTGTCAAATTCCAGTGAGCCACCGCGATAGTGACGCGTCGCGGTGGCCAATCAAATCAGGACCCCAGTTCATTTTTTTTAATTTCGTTTAGGAGTTGAAAAAGGGTATTTTGGACAATTTTCAAGCCTCCAATTCCGTCCAAACACAATATTTAAGCCTATTACAAGCATTTTATGCTTATATTCATCAATATTTCTCTCAAGAAAAACCCTACGCGTCAACATTCAACTTCAAGAATCCCCAAGATTTCACCATTCTTTTCCCAAATCAGTTCAAGATTCAAAGTTCCCCATTCAAGAATTCCAATAATCATCATTCAAGAGCACAAATAGAATCTCAAAAGAAAACGTGTTCATCTAGTTCATCATCTAAGGTATGTGGGGTTTTAAACAAGGATAAACCTTTCTTCCTTGTGCCCGGGTATGATTCCAAGGTCTCATGCTCTAGAAATATGAGCCACCGTAGGTTTCAAATGCCCATAGTAGGCTAAGATAGTGATCACTTAAGTTAAGGTTCTATTTCAATGGCAAGAACAGAACAGCTCTCCCCAACGTAGGAAAGACGTTGGACTCCATGTCATCTCACATTGTTTATGTCGGTTAGAAGAAGTTCCCAAAGTTCCAAGATTTCCAAAGCTCCCAAATCCTCTAAGTTTCAAAAGAAAAGAATGATAGAAAAGCTTTTATAAGACTAAGTATAATGACTCACTAGATTTACAAGTATGATTTGTTATACATGATTTTATGTTTCTATATTTTAGATAATCAAGCTTATATGAGTCATATACATACAACATGCATTTACTTTCTAATTATAATGATGTCTTACTTATGCATTACACCCTCATATACTCACTACATCCTCAAAGTACTGATCCACATATATGTTTATGTGCTACATTGTCTTATAATGTAGGTTCAGATGCTCAGTATCACTAGCGTGAGTAGTTTGAGCATCTCTATCTATGCTCCTACAGTTGGTGAGTCCTCATGATTCGAGGGCCTACTTCTTCAGATTTCCAGCTTTCATAGTAATTTATTTATTGTTTCCAGTTTAGTCTGAGTTGTTAGGATTTTGTCCCAATGACTCTCTAGTTTCTTAGCAGTAGAGGCTTGTCGGACTACGAGTTTATTTACAGACTTTCAATATTTTCTATTCAGATAGTACCTTTGATTTATTCAGTCCAATTTTGGTATGATACAACATTATTTCTTAACTAGTTTATCTTGAAGTAAGGCTCAGACCTAGTAGCAGGCTTAAAGGATTAGCTTGGGGCTACTCGTATCCTTGAACACCGTGTCACGTCTCAGGATCAGATTCTGAGGCGTTACACTAAAATTGTGTAACGCATGGTGAGGATTGCTTAAATAAAGATTATCCCGCCCAACATCCCAAAAATAAAGTTTTTACTATAATAATATTTGTACAATTTCAAGAATGTAAAAATACAAATATAAAAACTCGAACTCTTCTTTTGAGTGTCCTTTTGGACAAGTATTTTTGAGAACCTGTACGAACACCCGAATAAAAATGTTAGTAACAAATACATAACTATCAAAATAAATTGAACAAATATGTATTCATATATATTTAAAAATATATTTTTTATTAAAAAAGCAGGCTCAGATAAAGTTTAAAAAATTATAAAAATTTCATCATTGCCCAAAATATTTATTTTATTACATATTTATATACGTAATATCTGTCTTTTATTTATGAAGACCTCGAAAATCGACGAAAAATTTATTCATTGGCCAAGTAGTGTAAACTCTATTCGATATCAGTCACAAAATCAAAATCAGTAAAGAAAAAAGGATGAACTTGCCCAAAACAGTTAGTGGTAGTACAATAATAGCGCAACTGTAGAAACCTCATCATGATATAAATCATGTTAAATTTTTCAACAAATAATATAATAATGAGTGTGTCAACAATAAAAATCAAACATAAAAGTTGTCCGGCATCATACGGCTAACCGAAAAATTCACAAGTCTGCCAAATATGTACAAGTAACATTGAACATAAAAAAAACGTAAGAAAACCCATCCAACAGAGACAACAAATTGACTACGTGATGTAAGTGGTGTTGCTTTGACGAATCTCGCCGGAGCAATGTCGGAAAACATGTAACTTCAACCACAGATCTGGGCCATTTTGGTGTAGGTCATTATTTTCAATTGAATTAGAGGGAGGGGTAGCTCGCTGGTGCTCGCTATTCATCACCTCCGATGAGACAACCGCGGAGAATATAAAAAATGAGAGAAAAAATAGAGGAGGAGGGCAGTAGTGATAGCTGGCGGAGCGGCTGGCGTTCGCTGACCATTAATCCCAAGGAGACGGCAGCAAAATAGGGAAAGGAAAGAAGAAAAAAGAGACAGGGGTGTTTGGTGGTGCTCGTCGACCGATCATGACTATTGGCGACAGTGGGGAGAAAGGGGGAGAGGAGAGAGTAACGTGAGTTTTGCGAGAAAATTAAAAGTTTGATTTGTGGGTGTATGTATGGTGTGTGTATTTTATTTTGTATAATTAGAATAATTAAAATAAATAACCCCTCCCCTTATTTATATAAAACATTAGCCTATCTCTTTATCCATAAAATAAAAAAATAACCCTTCTTGTCCCCTTAATACATGAGTTAACCCATGAGATATTGTCCAATGAATTTTTCACCCTTTAAATCAATGTGTAAATATTATTTATTCAATGGATGTACAGTTCAACCTATCACCTCAAGTGTCAACTTTTAAAAAGTGACGAAACCTTGACTTGATTACTTTGTTGCTCTGTTTATAAAAAGCAATCGAGCCGACATTATCATTTGTAGAGTGAATTAAATAAGGTACAAAAATATGAATATCGACATATAATTACAGAAAAATACAAACAGCAAATATAATTAACTATAAAAAAAATGTATTATGCTATAAACAATAAAAATTAGAATTATAATATGTAAAAAAATTGTAGTGTTGTGTTATGTACGTATGCAAATGTATGTGCACAAATATTAAAATAATAATAAACTGATAAAATTTTAAAATTTACGAAATGAAGAATAATTATCAATAAATTATGCAAAGTTAAAATATGATAATAAATTTAAAAAATTCTAAAATAATGATGATTATCAATAATATGTTAAAAATTATAAAAATATGTGAAAAATATATTTTGTGTCCTTTAATGATCAGAAAGCCTAAAAATGTTAATTTTGAACACATAGAGCCAAAATTGGATATCAACAACAATCATGGTTTGTCTGGCTGATTTTCATGTTATGACGCCCTCACTAGGGATAAACACAAAACCACTAGTAGATTTTGTCTCATCTAAATTAAAGATTCAGTAAGCATCATTGTATCCTTCAAGTGCAATGGAAAATCTACTATTCAAATATTTCAAAAGTCTTATCAATGCATTTCAATGATCATTATTAGGATTATGAGTATATCTACTCAATCTACACACAACATAATCTATATCAAGTCTAGTAAAATTCATCAAAGCATTAGACTGTCAATTATTTGAGCATATCTATTTTGAGAAAGCTTATTCATGATTCTTTTTTAAATGACAATTAGCATCAAAAGTAGTGCTCACAGCTACCGCATCAAAATTTTCAATTTTTTAAGAATTTTTTATACATAATATTCGTTAGTTAAAATCAAATCATCATGATCTCTAATTATTTTTATGTCTAAATAACACTTGCTTCTGTCATGTCTTTCATGTCGAAATTAAAATATAAAAAAGGCTTTTGTCTCATTTGTTATATCAAGACTAAAACTAAAAATAAACATGACATCCACATAAAAGCATATAATAATACAATAACCATCAATGATCTTTGATAAACAAATTTATCTACTTCACCACATGTAAAATCGCTACGTAATAAAACATGATCAAATTTCATATTCAATTACTTAGGAGTTTGTTTCAGATTATATAAAAAACTTAATTAGTTTACAAATTTTATTTTCTTGACCTGCTACTACACAACCTTCAGGTTGCTCTATATAAATTTTCTCCTTTAAATCACCTTTTAAAAATGCAATTTTAACATACATTTGGTAAATAAACAATTTATGAATGGATGTCAAAGTAAATAAAACACGAATAGAAAAAAATCTTGTTACTGGAGCATAAGTAACAAAATAATCAATATTTCATTTTTGAGTAAAACTTTTAGCAACAAGTTTAGCTTTATAATTATCAATAGAACCATCAGGATAATATTTCTTTTTTAAAATCAATTTACAATCAATGGTTTAGCTCCCGAGGGTAAATCAACTAATTCTCAAGTATTATTTTGTAAAATATATTTATTTCAGATTTAATAGCTTCTTTCCAATGAGGTGAATAGAGAAGAAGAAATTGCTTCAGAAAAAATTAAAGGATCATTATCGACAATATAAGTATCAAAATCATTATCAAAGAATTTTTCTACTCTTGGTCTTTTACTTCTCCTCAATTCCTCACTTTCGGAAATATTTTGAAAACTAGAAATAATTTCTTTTTCAAAAGCACGGGCATGAGAAATATTATCACGTTTAAAAGGGAAAAAAAATTCAAAAATTCATTATTTTTTGTTTCAACTATAGTATCGAGTTCAAGTACATCACTATTGAGTACAAAAAGTCTATATGCAACATTATTGTTAGCATAACCAATAAACATATAATTAGAAGTCTTGGACCCAATTTTTTTTTTAGAGTCAGGCAACATAACTTTGGCAAGACACCTCTACACTTTCAAATATTTGAAGTTAGGGGGATAACCTTTCTCCAATTCATAAAGAATTTTTCCAACTTCCTTGTACGAAATTCTATTTTGTAAATGACAAGCAGATAAAATAATTTTACCCCAAATATTATAGAGATGCACAAGAGCTAAAAACATACAATTCATCATTTTTTTTAAGTTCTATTTTTTCTTTCGGTTACTCCATTCCATTCGGGTGAGTATGAAGGAGTAACTTCATAAATAATACTTTCTGTTTTATAAAATTATTTAACAAAATATATTTGTCACCTCTATCATATCTTACTCTTTTTATCTTCTTATTCAATTGATTTTTTACTTCTGATATCAAATGCTTCATAATTATTTCTCAACAAATATACTTTTATATATCTAAAAAATCACCAATAAGTGTGACATAATATCTTTGACCACCTCTAGTCATGGTTCGTTTCAAGTCTGTCAAATGAGTATTCATCAAATTTTATAAATTAGATTCTCTAAAAATAAAAGCATCAGACTTTTTAAACTATTTAGCATCAACACAATTTTCATGCTTATCAATGCTAGCAAAGTTAACATTAAGACGAATACCTTGCAGATAAACTAATATATTCAAGTCTAGCATGCCAGAAATCAAAAGTATCGATGAAATAAGCAGAAGTACTAGTATTTTAATTCATAACATTTCGTACAAATAAACCATAGCTACAATATTCTTTGCCAACAAAAATATTATTTTATGTTAAAATAATTTTGTTAGACTCAAATAAAACCTTCACTTCAGTTTTTCCTAATAAACCCATAGTGGCCAAATTAACTTGAATATTAGGAAAATGTAACACTTCAGTTAAAGTCAAAGTTTTTTTCAAATAAGAGTTTAAGGAGAATTTTTTCTTTTTCTAAGGACTTTTGTGGTTTTTGAATCACCAAGATATACAAGTTCTTCTCCTTTATTGACTTTAGTATAAGAAATAAAACAGCCTTTATTGACAAAATTATGCTTAACAGCACCAGAATCTATCACCAAGCCGCTCACTTAAACTGAGAAATCTAATCAAACACTTAATTTGCAGAATCATTGAATATTATTTTATTAGTCAGAAAGTATAATCACATACAAAGACGAACTACACCATATAAAGCTACAATCTAAAATTATACCCCTTACAGAAGATAGTTCTAAATGCTTTAATGGAGATCACTTTAAACTCTCCAGATCTTCTCACTGAATAGTTTCACACAAGAAGAAGAGAGTTTTGTAGAGAGATGAGGAAGGGGGAGAAAAAAAAAAGAAATAATTTTTTTTTATTTTCTATTTTGCACTTTTATCATTTTTGAAGAGACACAACTCTTCAAGTTTGTATTTCAATAGACATGAATTTTCTCTCTATTACATATTAATATAAATAATAATATATTAGTTATATCTTAATATGGATTCAATTTGACCCACATGGGTGATCCGATTCAATTTTCTTCATCTTCCGCTCATACATAGTGGTTCAACTCTCATTTTTATTCTGTAACTTTCATACTTAATGGCTAGAATGTTTGACCAGTGTATACTTCGAGAGCTTTGTTTCTATACATCTGTTAGAAATATACAATATCTAGATCAAAGAAACTTAGAGTAAATTATAGTAAACATTACCTTAGATCATTTATCACATCCATATTTCTCATAATCTTTTTTTTCTTAATTTTGAGTTCATCATAATGTACTTGTCACACAGATAAACATAAAAGACCGATTAATGAACATAATTAATGTGATAATACTTGATGATCCTCTTATCTCAAGAATCTCTTAATTTTAATGTGATATATTTTTATAGAAATTCCCGCCAGATCAAATCAATCATGATTTTTTGGCAATATACTAAGACAACAAACACCAAATTAAACCTCAAGAAACTAATTAAAGATATGAGGGTACAATGTGAAAAATTATTTATAATTTTAGAACTTGAGACGATAGCAAGTAAGGACCAAATTTGTATCGCTCTTACAGGGCACTATATGCATACATAGTATGAAACAAATATCATAGTACTGACTCCTTTTTCATAGATCATATGTCTTTTATAAATTAAATATTGTGTAGATGATAGTTCAGACAACTTATACCTAACTTTGAGTTCACAAATTTACTAAATCATTTTATACTTCAGAACTCGCATCTGGCATTAAAAATAGAATAACTCAGTTTAATCACATATGATTAATACAATCTAACAAAAGTCATTGTGATTATAAGATTTAACTCTCTTTTATATTCACTTCTAACAATAATAAGATTATAACAGTCTCATTTCTATTGCTCATCACTTAGACATTAGAGACGATTGCTTGTGTGAATAGGTTTGTTTGACATATTTTATATCCTCATACATTTATGTACACCACATACAAAAATGATATATGTATATAAATCAATAATATAAAAAATTAGGTATTAATCAATATTAGCCTCAATAATGTGAATTTACATGAACATGATTGAAAAAAATAAAATATGAATACATCAGTACTACGGAAATTCAATGATTTTATATGTCTTTCATAAACATCACATGATATGAGTTTTGTTAAGAAATCTACTATCATTTGATGTATAGATATGTATTTTACATTCACTTTCTTTTGTACAATCATGTCTCTTATAAAATTATATGTTATGTCAATATGTTTCATCTTTCCATGATACTTTGGATCCTTTATGTAGGGTATTGCATCCTGACTAACACAATTGATTGTCACAAGTTCAACAACATTATTATACATAGCCAAGTGGACTAAAAATTATTTAAGCCAAACAGCTTCTTGCATAACAAATGAAGTTGCTAAGAATTCAGTTTTCATCGTAGATAATATTATAATGAATACTTCTTTCTACTTCATGATACGACGCCATTGTTAAGAAAGAATGCATATTCAGAGTTTGACTTTTTCTCATTTAAATATCCTCCCCAATCAACATTAGTGTAGCTTTTAAGTTGCTGATCATTTCCTTGATATAAGAAATAGTCGACTGAGCCTTTGAGATAGCTCAATATTTTTTAACTTTTTTTCAATATTGTGGTCCTGAGTTAGATTGATATTTACTAACTAACCAAATGGCATAACAGATATCAGGTCTAGTACATATCATAACATACATTAGTCTTTCGACTGCATTGACATAAGGAATCTTTCTTATTTATTTCTTTTCTTATGGATTTGCAATCTTGTATGTTAAAGTATTCAAGAAATTTTTAAATTTAGGGTTCTTGTGAAAGAGACAGCTATCACTTCGAACGTCTCTTGAAATATTAATTTCAAGAATATATGATGTTTCATTCATGTCTTTCATCTCAAAAGTAGATGATAACAACTCTTTTATTTCTTTTACATACTCGATGTCACTTGCAGCTATAAGTATATCATCTACATACAATGATAAAATCACAAATTTATCTTTGAATCTTTTAATGTATACACAATGGTCTTCACAAATTATAGTGAAATCATATGATATTATCATATTATGAAAAAGTAACATCATCTATAATATTGCTTAAGGACATAAATCGAACTTCAAAATCGACATATTTTTTTTTCTTTACCTTTTTTTTTACAAAACCTATAAATTATTTTGTATAGATGTCTTCTTCTAGTTCTCTATTGAGAAATGCAGCTTTTACATTCATTTGATGTATTTCAAGATCCAACACATCACTATAGACAAAACTAATCTTATTGAAGTTAAGGGCACAACAAGTAAAAATCTTTCTTCATAATCAATTTCTTCCTATTGTATGTATCTCTTAGCTAGTAGTCGAACATTAAACCTTTCGATACTACCATCTGTCTTATGCTTGATTTGAGAATTCACTTATAGATCAATCAATTTCAACACTTGGTTATATTTCATTGACTCCATCTCCTTCTTCATTGCTTTTAATTATTTTTCTTTGGTAGGACATGTTAGAGCCTCATTTATATTTCTTTACTCTTCATCATCTGGGAAAACTATAAATATTTCTCCTTCAATCTCAGATCGAAAATAAAAAATTTATGGATAATTTATTTATTGAGGTTGAGATTGACAAATTGATTTATCAATTGATTAGTTACTCCCATTCGTACCAAAAATATCACTAAAATTTACAAAAATATAAATCGATCCATTATTATCATCATGACTCTCACTCATATTCATTGGAATGTCAATTTTAGAAGCGGTCTGGTATGTAATTTCATAAAAAAATAAGTGTTGACCTATCTCATCCTTCTTAGAAAAATCATTCTCTATGATGGTAAAATTACATGACTCAATTTCAGTTATAGTGTCACTATCTTGTTCACTTATGAACATATAACTCTTAGACTATTCAGAGTATCTTATAAATATACACTTATTTTTTCTTGGTCCTAATTTTTCATATTGGGATGAAGGGTTATGAATAAAAACAGCAAAACCCCAAGGCTTTAAAATGCTCAAATCAAGCTTGTTTTAGTTCATAACTCATAAGACGTTATTGTAACTGATTTTAAAGGGACACGATTAAGTACAAACGCAACAGTGAACAAAACATCACCTCAATAGGTGATAGGAAATTTTGATCGCGCTATCATTAACCTAACCATTTCTAACAAGATTTTATTTCATATTTCTGCAACACCATTTTTGTTGTGGAGTGCAATAAGAAGTTAATTGTCTTTGAATTTTTTTTCATCATACAATCATTTGAACTCATCAAACAAATACTATCTTCCTCGATTGATTCTTAGATCTTTAATTTTACTATTCAGTTGACTCTTAACTAAGTTCATAAACTTAATAAAGCAACTCAAAATTTTAGATTTGTGAGAAATCAAATATACATAGTTGAATAGAGTAAAATCACAAATAAAAATGATGACGTAAATAGCATCATATCTTGCCCTTGCGTTCATTGGACCACAAATGTTAAATAATGAATTAATTGCAATGAATTATCAGCTCTTGTATCTTTCTCAAATATTTTCTTACAGTTTTTTTTACTAGATAAAATTCACAAGTAGATAATTGTACTTTATTTATTATGCCAAGTGAACCTTCTTAAACTAAGTGATTCATTTTTTGTTGACCAATATGGCCAAGCCTAACATGCCATAAATTTACATCATTCTCACAATTAGAGGCTGAAGTAAACAAGAAAAACTAATATTATTATTGGTACTTTGAATAACATCCAATATAAAAAATTGATCATAGAAATAATCAGTGTCATATTTCGTCTTGGCCAAATACAAATTCATCACATGTTCATGAAAGAAAAAAGTTAAATACTAACTTGATCAACATTCTGACAGAGACTATATTTTGACTTATTCTTAGGATAATAGTACACCATGTAGATATAAAGTTCGGCCACCACGTCTTTTCAGTTTGTTGGTACTAATCCCTTTTACCTCCTCTTTGGAGTTACTTCCTATGTACACCTATTTGAATCCTTATGGGATTCGTCAAAAATCTATGAAAATATCTTTATTCGGCGCTATATGCTGGGTGGCTGCTGAGTCTATAATCCACATAGTAAGTGGTTTAGTTTAAAAAGAAAAATAAGAAATATTTAGGCTCATGTACCTTTTTAGGCTCACGGCAATCATGAGCAAAGTGTTCCTTGTTTTCACAGTCCTAGTACTTGAGCTTATTCATGTTCACCTTTTTCTTTTGCTTTGGAGCAGAAATATTTTTCTCTCCTTGTTGATTATTCTTAAGCTTCTTTGAGATATTTTTTCCCTTATTTTGAGAAAATTCACCATGCTTGCATTTATTATTATGTCCATATTTTGGATCTAAACTAGTCATATACGCATTTGTAGCAGCATTGTCTACTCCAAGGCACTCCTTCTCGAGTTCCAAATAACGTTTAGCATATTTTATAGTTTTGATGCTAACATTGTGGGTTAAGTGCATTTTCATATTTTTTCAGCTTTGGGGTAGGAAGCGAATCATAGCTAGAAGTTGTTGCTCTTCGATCAACATATGGTTGACATCTTTCAGTTCATTTACTATATTTGACATATGCCACAAATGCTTACGCATAGTATGATTAGGCCATTTCTTATAAGTATCAGACTTAATAGTAACAGCCTTTAACTTAGCAACAGATGTATGGCCAATTTTTTCTTTTAATGCAGACCATGTCTTTAGCATCGTCATATTTTTAAAATTCTCTTATGATATCATTATCCATGCTGCTCAGCAACATTATGCGAGGAAGAGAATTCTTCTTTTTCCAAGCTTTATATGCCTAAAGATCTTTCACATGTTGAGGGGTATCACCATTTTCAGGAAGTGTCATAGACACATTAAGAGCTTCAAGAGTCTCTTTCTCTTTCAGGACATGTTCGATTTTCATCCTCCATATTCATAATCATCACCGTTAAGCTTATCATTTTTATTAAGCTCGGTGATAATATTTTTTATAGCAATCGACATACTGATTTAAACAATATAAAGTATCATGAGACAACTATGTACATAAGTATAACCTAAATTTATATACATAATAATTCTTAAAATAATCAACTATGTCAGTATGCATTTCACATTAGGTTCAGATTCAAAAGTTCTCTAAGTTCTCAATCATCATCTAAATTCCAATGTTTCATAAATCTAGCACAATCAATCATTAAGAAACACTATCTTAAATCACAGAAATTCAAAATTAAATAAGTATAAGTTTTATATATAAAAAAAATAAAAACACTTAATGATAATAATAACATAATTAATTTAAATTAAATTTCACACAACCAAAATATATGGGCAAAGCAAATAAACTTTGAATGAAAAATTAAAAAAATCTGATCATTACAGAAAATTTTAGATATCTCTGATCTTTTCATCATAATTCTAGTCACAGAACAAGTGCAATAAAAAGGGTGGTTACGAATACCATAATAGTAGTAGTTGAGAAATATCAAATTTTGAGAAGAAAAATATTACGAAAAGATACCACAGTTGCCATCAACTCTTCTCGATTAGAACAAGTCCTCTAAAATTACTTCCAATAATCTCAACAAATGAGATTTAAAATTGTAGAGGCAAAGAACAAAACAAAACTTGCCCCACTTGATATAAAAAAAATCACAGAATTCAATCCAAATGGTCTTTCTCAACATAATTAGGCATATATATAGGTATATATATATATATATATATATATATATATATATATATATATATATCCCTTTCACTTTAACCGGTAGGAGTATTTTTCATCCTACCAAGAAATACACTTGTTACCACCTCAAAACTCCAACCAAAAAATAATGTAAACAATTCTTTTCCTTATAAGAAAAGGGATAGACCACGGGAAAAAAATGAGGAATAAATCCATTTTCTGACACAATGGTCTTAAAACTCAAGGACTGCATCTTATCCTAGTAAGAGAAAAGATGCTCTTCAATTTTATATTTTTTCATTTTCGGAACTTGATATACACGCAACATATAAAAAAATATTGAAACAGGCAAAAACAATTTCGATGTTCTTATAGCTTCTCTTACGGACAAAGAACTTGTCTTGTCTGACATAGTCAAAAGAACGACCTTCCAATACTTGTTACCAGCACAGAATATAGATATTCATGTAGCCACTTTTTCCAAAAGAAAAGAAATTAGCCTAGAAAAATAAATAATGTAGGCTCTGATGTCAATAAAGAATCTAATTAAATACTTATTTGGCAGGATCACTAAATATTGTTTCACTAATCAAAAAGTGTAATTCATACAAAGATGAACTACACCATAATCCATATATAGCCACAATCTCAAATCATACCCATTACAGAAGATAGTTCCAAATACTTTAATGGAGATCACTTTGATCTTTGTAGGAATCTTCTCGCCAAAGGTCTTCACACAAGAAGAAGAGAGTTTGGTAGAGATACAGGGATAGAGTAAACAAAAGAATCATTCTTTTTTGTTTTGCGCTTTTATTTTTTCTGAACAGACACAACTCTTCAAATTTGTATTCCAACAGACATGACTTTTTCCACTATTATTTATTAATAAAAATAATAATATATAAGTTATCTCTTAATATGGATGCGGATTGACCTATATAAATGACCTGATTCAATTTCCTTCATAAGCCACAATACTCATTTGGCAAATAACAACAATAATAATATCATGTTTTTCCCAAATTAATTTTTGACTTAGCATGATTGTCTATTTTCCCAATTCTTTTCATGAAGATTTTATTAAAGATTTTGTGCTTGTAATAATGTTCATTTTCATCAAAAAGAGTAGAGATGATAATATAATTACATATCTTAGAAGCATAATTTCAAAAATAGAGTAATTTAGCGAAGATAAACAAAGTTGAAAATATAACAAGAATGGAACCATCAATACCAAAAATTCTACCGAATAGCCAAGATTTTTTGTCAAAGCAATCAATGCATGTCCACCCAAACACGTCAATCTTTGATGTACCAATCAAAATCATTAAGAGCAAAAACATAGTAACTTTTTTCCGAAAAAAAAGTTGATTTTTCCGTGATCCGTGACAACAAAATAAATATCCTTAAGATTATTGTAAAAATCATGTTGTACAATCATTGAATCAATAGAATATGTCAAAAGCTTGGGGCGTGCTTTTGTTACTGTTCTTAAGAATATTTCACCGATAAGATGTACCCCAGAATTCAACAAGCTCTTCTAATAGAAATTAGGAGCAGGAACAACAAAACTTAAATTTTATCTGAAACCCAACAAATTGAAAATAGGAAGAAGCAAAAGTGTTCACTATTTTTCTACTCTTTAACCCAACACACAAATAACATGTTTTATAGTTTAAAAATTTCACTGTCAACATTCACATTATTAAAGTGCCTTAAAATCAATTTAGAGGAATCGAAGATGACTAACCGTTGACCAATACTAAGAAATTAAAAAAATTACTTATTAAGCTGAAAAGTGGTGTTGTCAAACAGCTAAATATTGACCAATTAAATGTTATATTGTTGAGATATGGTTGGTAAAAAATTTTATTTTCAGTCATTTCCAATAGTCTCAACTGGACAGACTCAATTGGAGAGACACAACTGGATAGACGCCATCTCAATTGTGCTATTACATCCATAGCTCGAAGCCTCCAATACTCATGATCACCAATAGGTACGTCATGTTTTCCATCCTTAACCATACTGCCTTTCGAGTCTATATACATCTTTAACCCTATTTTAGTTTCTTAGAATTCACGATTACAAATTCAATACTTAGAAGCATATACAAATACTTCTTTTGTTTGTTTGGATGTTTTGCCTGTCAAAAAAATGCTTCGATCCACCAACTCCATTTTTTAAAGTCTCTTCACTATACTCATGTGTTTGTACTATGTTAATAAAGATTCCATGTAACTGGAATGTTAAAACAGAAATTCTATTTTCGAAATACAATGCCTATTCAAATATACAAAGTTACATTCTTAATTTTTTTCCATTGTAAGTACAACCTTTTTTTGAGAATTCAATTCTGCCAACAGTAAAGAAAGGAAACTAAAAGCATTAGAGTAGTTAATAAGCATAATACCCTGGAAGAAAGTCTTGAAAAGGTTGGCAAAATTAACTACGTTCCTTACAAATTTCAGCTCCACTAAAAAAAATCTTTTGGCCCCCTGTAAACGAGTTGATTATCCCCAACTTTTTAAAAATCCTGTTCACATCCAATGTATATCTGTTTACACATCTTCTACACAATGTTATTCTTCTTTGTATTTTTTGGCTAGAACACAACTACACTAGTCATGCACCAATCTCAATCGTGTTATTAAATCCATGAACAGTAGTTGTTGCCTCCAAAACTCACAAATCGGACAAGCGCCAAAGTTATGATCAACACTATTTATTTTACACTCCTGTTTAAGCTTGTACGTGTTGTCCATCGATATTGTTGGAACCTTGAATTGATGAATGACAATATGAATTAAACAAGTTGATATGAGTTAAGTCAGTGCAACTGAAAACTTCAACCTACTGATAGCATAGGGAATAGAACAAGTTGAATTTGATTCAAACACTTGACGATAAGGGAAAGCAAATTGAGTTGAAAAAGGAGTCCTACGTAAAGAAGGAGTTTTACTTCTGAGCATATCCTGAAGAGTCCTATTTGTAGAAGGAGAAAAATTCTGTAGATTGAAGATTTCTACGAAAGATAAGAAACACATAAATTGAAGGACACTTTGTTAGATCAATGAAGTTTTTGATGACTGACACATGAATGAAACATGTTACTTGACCTGGTAGCATAGGAAAGCAGGTTTCAGGTTTTACTTATAGATGCAAACCAAGATTGCTGAAAGTCAAGAACGAATGAGCAAGCCTAATTCTGATATACTCGAGCTACTGATCACATGAGAAATTGAAGAAGTTGTGGTTGAATAAAATAATTGAAGATAAGTTAATTTAAAGAGTTGAAGTTTGACTACAACACTAAGGAGACAACAGTTGAAATTGAAGAAGGAGTCTCACTTAAAGTAAAACTCTATGTAATGAGGGTTTTGATTAAAGGAGGAGTTTGAAATAAAGAATGACTTTTTGGAAGTTGTGCTTAAATAGAAGATGCATCATTCAGAGTAATTCACACACTTACAAAGCAGAAAAGCACAATCGATAAATTAACTTCACGAAGTGCTAGTTAATCATTGAAAAAACACATTGAAGAACCAGGTCCTAAGTATAGAATCCAGCTAAGAGTTTTAGCTTTGATTTTTAGAGTTGCATTGTATTTGAGCTATTGATGTAATATTAGTTTCAGTGTGTTATAAACTAAATTAGGAGATAGTCTTCAAGTTGGGAAAAACTCAGAGACATTGGGAATGCATACCTTGGGAGGTGTGTGTATAGTTAGAAATTAGAGTTTATAATTCCTTGTCGTTGAGTTAAAGGAATTAGAGTTTATAATTCCTAGTTGTTGAGATATAGGGATCAGAGTTTATAATTCCTATTTGTTGGTTACAAGAGTTTTGTAATCAGTTCCTGTTGAGGCTCAGAGTTATTTAGTGAAGTTGGGGTTAAATCCTGTAGAGGTGCAGGTCGTGGTTTTTTTACACCTTTTGAGCCGGGTGTTTTCCACGTAAAAATCATTGTGTTCTTTACTTTTTGTTTTACTGTTTCCTTGAAACACGTCAGTGGAACACGTCAGGCAACCCGTTCCATCCATAAGCAACAGTTAGGCAAAAATAAGATAACCAGTAGGGCACGAACTCTAACAAGTGGTATCAAAGCGAGGTTGTCTTAAAAAGGGCTAGAACCTAAGACAAGAATCAATATGATGAATTACGCACCACCTACTGGTCATAGTGAAGGTCAATCCACTATCATACCTCCACTCTTTGATGGTTCTTACTTCATTTGGTAGAAAGCTAGGATGGAAACATTCATTCAAGGGAAGACTACGAGTTATGGGATAGGATCACTGAGGGTCCTACTATTCCAATGAAGTTAGAAGGTGGGAAACAGGTTAAGAAAGTAAGAAGTGAATTCACTGCTGATGACTTATTGGCATTAAAGAAAAATGTTAAGGCCAAGAATATTTTGGTCTGTGGATTAGGACCTGCTGAATAAAACAAGGTATCAACATGCACCACTGCTAAGCAAATTTGGGATGCTCTAGTAAATGCTCATGAAGGTACATCTCAAGTAAGAAAATTCAGAATTTCTCTTCTTTTCACTGAGTATGAGGCATTTAAGATGAAGGAGAATGAAACCTTACATGAGATGATGACAAGGCTTACTACCTTAACAAATGAGCTGACCTCCTTAGGAAAATCTATATCTGAAGAAGAACAAGTTGAGAAGGTACTGAGGTTATTACCAAAATTAAAGTGAAATGTTAAGGTGACTGCAATCAGGAAAGCAAATAAGGATCTTGCAAGAATGACCCGGGATGAATTAGTGGGGAATTTAAGAACTTATGAAATGGAAATTAATGGAACTAAAGTGATAGAAGCCCCATAGGATACCTTAGCTCTTAAGGCATCTTACAGTGATAAAGAAATTGAACTTGATAAAGAACAAGTTACCTATATAGCTAAGAACTTCAACAAATTCTTCAAAAAGAAGAAGGGAACAGGTAGCAAGAAATGGTCAAATGACAATCTAAATAGATTCTACAAGTGTGGTAAGATTGATCATCTTATTAAGAATTGTCCTGTCTGGGTAATAGAATGGAGAAAGGAAAGGGCTGAAAAGGAATTAAAAGAAAAACCCAAAAAGAGGGAAGAATATGCAATGGTAGCATCTTGGAGATTTGACTCAGATGATGATGAAGTTAATGAAACAGCACTCATGGATCTTGGAGATTCAGACTTAGAGGAAAAAAAATGATGCTTCTGAGGTAAGTATACTTGAACTTAAAGAAAAGTTGCATTTATTTTCTAAAACAAAACTTATTTCCTTAATAAGTGGACTAATTGATGACTTCCAAGAATCAACTTCTGATAGGGATGAGTTGTTCAACAGTCTTGCAAGAATCAAATTTGATTTTATTGATTTAGAAGCTTGCAAGAACACTGTTGAACAGGAAAACTACTCTCTCAAGAAACAGGTTGAGCAACTTGATTCTTCAAATAATGATCTTAAGTCTAAAGTTCTAAGATTGACACTCTCTGAAAAAAGAAAAAACACCAAGAGTAAAGAACAAGAAAAAGTTGAACTTGAATTGGTCAAGTACAAAGAAGAGTGTAATAATGCAACAAAAATGGTGAATAAACTGAGTCAATAAGTCTCTAAACTAAAACTTAACCTTGAAAGAGCAAACAGGTGGAGAAAATCCTCAAAAATTCATAAGTTGAGTGAAAGATATCACAGTGAAAATGCTGGTTTGGGTTTTTACAAAAAGTCTTGATGTTTATCAAGACTTGTACTATATCTGTGGAAACCTTGGACATCCAACCATTGAATGTCCAGTTTCTTCCAAAAGCAGATTCAGTAGTCTAAATCTGGCAAATAAACTATCTCAAACTAAGAAAAAGATAACTAAATTTGGTCAGAGAAACAGATCATGTAACCTGTTCCCTGTATGGGCTAGAAGAAATCTGATTCATCCATTTACTCATAAGAAAGGACTCAAGCTTGTCTGGGTGCCTAAAGTTAACCCTTAATTTGTTTTGCAGATGAGAGTAAAAGGAGGCAAGAAAAATTTATGCATAAATAAAGTTTTCTCAAGGCATAAGACTAGAAGAAAATAAAGTTTTTTTCAATCACAGATACCCAGATTTGTAGTGTTTGTGTAAGGGGGAAGCAAGGGAGATTTAAAAAAAATAAGTAAAGAGGGTGATGTGAAACTGATGAGCATGCACAGGAACATGTTGTAACCCATGGTTCTACTGTTGTACAGACTGAGGGCATATTGACAGGTGGAACAACAAATAAAGAAATGGATGCATCAATAAAACCAACATAAGTTGCTGATAATTTTGTCGGTAGTTCATAAAAATTGGTGTTATCAAAAGAATCTTGAGATATTTCATGGGAATCAATGTCTTGAGACTACGATATCCAAAGAAAAGCAATTTCATTCTTGAGGGCTATAAAAATGTTGACTATGTGGGTTACTTAATTGAATGGAAAAGCACCGAAGGCACTAAGTAGAGAGCATTTTAAAAGGAATAGGTTAGACTTGGGGAAGATTAAAATTGCATGAACTCCCCTCAATGATTGACTAGAATAATCATTTTTTTTAATTTTATTAGCTAAAAAGTTATTCTATTCAGTCTTGTACATTTAGTTGTGTGTCCCAATTCCATATTTTTGACTTTTCTAACCTAATTTTGTATTAGATTGTGCAGAAAAATAGGTACAAACAAGCAATTATGACCATAAAGTTCTTCTTATCAGGTATGTTCTACACTGCCATAAGCATAGGCTATCTAAGTTGAAACAATTGGGCACACGTATTCTATTCCACACACTTCATCCTCTTATTGTCTAATAAATCTACTTAATTGTTGACCAAACTTTTTTTGATTCTCTCCAAATGGGTATGCACAAATGTGTTAATCCTATACCAGAAATTTCATTTTATTTCTCAACCAAAATATCAGTTGTGTACCATGAATTTGCCAAGTTTGATCGTCAATCACAGACAGCATATGTTTCTGAAGAATGAAAAGGGACATGCTTTCCCTTTTAGTTCTTAATTAATTATTTTTTTAGGACTTCTCAGTCCTAAATCAGGTTTGACTTATAAAAAAAATAGATTTTCTTGAAAAGATGAATCATGTTGCTCTACCTGTATCAATAAGGAAGGCTAACACTCATTTAAAAAAATCTGAACTAGAAGCTGCACAAGACAGTCATGAAGTCGAATAAAAGGTCCTTAAGGCTAGGATCATGACTTTGAAGCTTGACCTTGATTGATAGAGGGATGAAAATAATGAAGTCATTCATCAATTGACACAATTGATATCATCTGTTCCACCTTCCTCATCAGCTCCTTACTATTTGTATCCTTAGCCATGTCCCACTTTTATACTGTATTTTTTTAATGCTCCATTATTTTGCTTTGTTCAGTACTAGCTTAGGTTTAATGTGGAACATGCTCTGTCAGTTAAATGTAATAGTTATCTTTGCTAAATTGACTCATATTTTTTCTCTCTTTAATACATTACTAGGTTGGCTAAAGTCTTTGTCTGGTTGTTTTGGTGATAGCCCAGTGGCCATGAATAGCATAACAAATCACTTTGGCTAGTATATTATTGCATTGAAATGGTTTTTCGATGATGCCAAAAGAGGAAAGATAAGAGGGTTGTGTAATTTTTATAACCCATTGACTAACTTGTTTCATTCTAGTGTTTTATACTTTGGTGCCTACAGGTGAAGATATTTGAATGTACAAAAACAAGAGGTTTTTCATCATCAAAAAGGGGGAATTTGTTGGAACCTTAAAGTTTTGATGAATGACAATATGAATGAAACAAGTTGATATGAGTTAAGTCAGTGCAACTGGAAACTTCAACCTACTGATCACATGGGGAATAGAACAAGCTGAATTTGATTCAAACACTTGATGATAAGGGAAAATAAGTTGAGTTAAAAAAGGAGTCCTACGTAAAGAAGGAGTTTTACTTCTGATCATATCCTGAAGAGTCCTATATGTTGAAGGAAAAAGATTCTACAGATTGAAGATATCTACGCAAGAAAGGAAACATATAAACTGAAGGACTCTTTGTTAGATTAATGAACTTTTTGATGACTGACACATGAATGGAACATGTTACTTGAAGTTATCCAAGCATAGAAAGGCAGTTTTCAAGTTTTACTGATAGATGTAGACAAAGATTGTTGAAAGTCAGGAACGAATGAGCAAGCCTAATTCTGATATACTCAAGTTACTAATCACGTGAGAAATTGAAAAAGTTGTGGCTGAGTAAAATACTTGAAGATAAGTTGATTTAAAGAGTTAAAGTTTGACTATAGCACTAAGAAGACAAGAGTTGGAATTTAAGAAGGAGTCTCACTTGAAGTAGAACTCTATGTAATGAGAGTTTTGATTAAAGGAGGAGTTTAAAATAAAGAATGGATCTTTAAAGAGATGTGCTTAGATAGAAGATGAATCATTCAGAGTAATTCACACACTTATAAAGCAGAAAAGCAAAATCGACAAATTGACTTCACGAAGTGATATTCAATCACTGAAGAAACACATTGAAGAACCAGGTCCTAAGTATAGAATCCAATAAAGAGTTTTAGCTTTGATTTTTAGAGTTGTTCATTGTGTTTGAGATATTGATGTAATATTAGTTTCAGTGTGTTATAAACTAAATTAGGAGATAGTCTTCGAGTTAGGGAAAACTTAGATACTTTGGGAATGCCTACTTTGGGAGGTATGTGTGTAGTTCGGAATTAGAGTTTATAATTCCTAGTTGTTGAGTTAAACAATTAGAGATTATAATTCCTAGTTGTTGAGATATAGGGATCGGAGTTTTTGATTCCTATTTGTTGGTTACAAGAGTTTTGTAATCTGTCGTTGTTGAGGCTCAGAGTTATTTAGTAAAGTTGAGGTTAAATCCTGTAGAGGTGCAGGTTGTGATTTTTTATACCTTTTGAGCCAGGTGTTTTCCACATAAAAATTATTGTGTTCTTTACTTTCTGTTTTACTGCTTCCTTGAAACACATCAGTGGAACATGTCGGGTAACCCGTTCCATCCATAAGCAATAGTTAGACGAAAAAAAGATAATCAGTAGGGCACAAACTCTAACAAGTGGTATCAGAGCGAGGATGTCTTAAAAAGGGCTATCACTTAAGACAAAGATCAATATGATGAATTCCGCACCACCTACTGGTCACAGTGAAGGTCAATCCACTATCATACCTCCACTCTTTGATGGTTCTCACTTCATTTTGTGGAAAACTAGGACGAAAACATTCATTCAAGAGGAAGACTACGAGTTATGGGATAGGATCACTAATGGTCCTATTATTCCAATAAAGTTAAAATATGGGA
The DNA here is from genome assembly GCA_030864225.1 of Capsicum baccatum var. pendulum. Classification (NCBI taxonomy): domain Eukaryota; kingdom Viridiplantae; phylum Streptophyta; class Magnoliopsida; order Solanales; family Solanaceae; genus Capsicum; species Capsicum baccatum. The sequence goes on from CM061561.1 coordinate 199,160,352, forward strand.
AATAGGTCAAGAAAGTAAGAAGTGAATTCACTCCTGATGACTTATTGGCATTAAAGCAAAATACTAAGGCCAAAAATATTTTGGTTTGTGGATTAGGACCTGTTGAATACAATAGGGTATCAACATGCACCACTGCTAAGCAAATTTAGGATACTCTAGTAAATGCTTATGAAGGTACATCTCAAGTTAGAAAATTCAGAATTTCTTTTCTTTTCACTGAGTATGAGGTATTTAAGATGAAGGAGAATGAAACCTTGCATGAGATAATGACAAGGCTTACTGCCTTAACAAATGAGCTGACCTCTTTAGGAAAATCTATATCTGAAAAAGAACAAGTCAAGAAGGTACTGAGGGTATTCCCAAAATCAAAGTGTAATATTAAGGTAACTGCAATTAGGGAAACAAATAAGGATCTTGCAAGCATGGCCCTGGATGAGTTGGTGGGAAATTTAAGAACTTATGAAATGGAAATTTGATGGAACTAAAGTTCTAGAAGACCCAGAGGATACCTTAGCTCTGAAGGAATCTTACAGTTATGAAGAAATTGAACTTGATAAAGAACAAGTTGCCTTTATAGCTAAGAACTTCAGCAAATTCTTCAAAAAGAAGAAGGGAACAGGTAGTAATAAATGGTCAAATGACAATATAAATAGATGATACAATTGTAATAAGACTGATCATTATATCAAGGATTGTCCTGACTGGGAAATAGAATGGAGAAAGAAAAGGGCTGAAAAGGAATTAAAAGAAAAAAATAAAAAGAGGGAAGAATATTCAATGGTAGCAGCTTGGGGATTTGACTCAGATAATGATGAATTTGATGAAGCAGCACTCATGGCTCTTGGAGATTCATACTTGGAGGAAAAAGATGATGCTTCTGAGGTAAGTATACTTGAACTTAAAGAAAATTTGCATTTGTTTTCTAAAACAAAACTTATTTCCTTGATGAGTGCACTAATTGATGACTTCTAAGAATCAACTTCTGATAGGGATGAGTTGTTAAACAGTCTTGCAAGAATCAAATTTGATTTTATTGATTTAGAAGTTTGCAAGAATACTGTTGAACAGGAAAACTGCTCTCTCAAGAAATAGGTTGAGCAACTTGATTCTTCAAATAATGATCTTAAGTCTGAAGTTCTAAAATTGACACTATCTGAGAAAGGAAAAACCACCAAGAGTAAAGAACAAGAAAAAGTTGATCTTGAATTGGTCAAGTACAAAGAAGAGTGTAATAGTGCAACAGAAATGGTGAATAAACTGAGTCAAGAAGTCTCTAAACTAAAACTTGACCTTGCAGTGAAAAAGCTGGTTTAGGTTGTCACAAAAGTCTTGATGCTTATCAAGACTTATGTTATATCTGTGGAAACCTTGGATATTCAACCACTGAATGTCGAGTTACTGCCAAAAAGTATATCCAACATTCTAAATCTGCAAATAAACTATCTCAGACCAAGAAAAAGATAACTAAACCTGATCAGAGAAACAGGTCACATAACCTGTTACCTGCATGGGCTAGAAGAAATCTGATTCATCCATTTACTCATAAGAAAGGACCCAAGCTTGTATGGGTGCCTAAAGTTAACCCTTAATTTGTTTTACATGTGAGAGTAAAAGAAGGCAAGCAAAATTTGTGCATAAATAAAGCTTTCTCAAGGCACAAGACTAGAAGAAAATAAAGTTTCTTTCACTCACCATATTTAAAGGAAGAATGGACCATTTGAAAATGGACAAATTTGTAGTGCTCGTGTAAGGAGGAAGCAAGGAAGATTTGGAAAAAAAAATAAGTAAAGAGGATGACTGTGAAACTGATAAGCATGCACAGAAATATGTTATACCACCTGGTTCAACTATTGTACAGACTGAGGGCATATTGACAGAGGGAACAACAAATAAAGAAATGGATGCATCAATAAAACCAATACAAGTTGCTGGTAATTTTGTTAGTAGTTCATAAAAATTGGTGTTGTCAAAAGAATCTTGAGATATCTCATGGGAATCAATGGATTGAGACTATGTTATTCAAAAGAAAGCAATTTCACTCTTGAGGGCTATAAAAATGTTAACTATGTGGGTTACTTAATTGACTGGAGAAGCACCAAAGGCACTAAATAGAGAGCATTTTGAAAGGAATGGGTTAGACTTGGGGATGATTAAAATTGCATGAACTCCCCTTAATGATTGACTATAATAATCATTTTTTTAATCTTATCAGCTAAAAAGTTATTCTATTCAGTCTTGCACATTTAGTTGTGTGTCCCAATTCCAGATTTTTGACTTTTCTATCCTAATTTTGAATTAGATTGTGCAAAAAAATAGGTACAAGCAAGCAATTGTGACCACAAAGTTCTTCTTATCAGGTATGTTCTACACTGACATAAGAATAGATTGTCTAAGTTGAAATAGTTGAGCACACCTATTCAATTCGACACACTTCATCCTCTTATTATCTAATAAAGCTGATGAATTGTTGACCAAACTTTCTTTGATTCTCTCCAAATGGGTGTGCACAAATGTGTTAATCCTATATGAGAAATTCCTTCTTCTTTCTCAACCAAAATATCAATTGTGTATCATGGATTTGCCAAGCTTGATCATCAATCACATGCAGCATATGTTTCTGAAAAATGAAAAGGGACATGTATTCCCTTTTAGTTCCTAATTGGTTATTTTTTTTAGGACTTCTCAGTCCTAAATTAGGTTTGACTTATAAGAAAAAAATAGATATTCTTGAACAGATGAATCATATTGCTCTACCTATTTCTATAAGGTAGGCTAACACTCATTTAAAAAAAATCTGAACCAGAAGCTGCACAAGACAGTCATGAAGTCGGATAAGAGGTCCTTAAGGCTAGGATCATGACTTTGAATCTTGACCTTGATTGATAGAGGGATGAAAATGTTGAAGTCATTCATCAATTGACACAGTTGATATCACCTGTTCCACCTTCCTCATTAGCTCCTCACTATTTGTATCCTTAGCTATGTCCCACTTTTATACCATATTTTTTTATTGCTCTATTATTTTGCTTTGTTTAGTACTAGTTTAAGTTTAGTGTGGAACACGCTCTGTCAGTTAAATGGAATGGTTATCTTTGCGAAATTAACTCATATTTTTGCTCTCTTTAATACATTACTAGGTTGGCTAAAGTCTTTGTCTGATTGTTTTGGTGATAGCTCCAGTTTCCATGTATAGCATAACAAATCACTTTGGCTAGTATATTATTGTATTGAAATGGGTTTTTGATGATGCCAAAAGAGGAAAGATAAGAGGGTTGTGTAATGTTTATAACTCATTGACTAACTTTTTTCATTCTAGTGTTTTATAATTTAGTGCCTACTGGTGAAGATATTTGAATGCACAAAGATAAGAGGTTTGTCATCATAAAAAAGGAGGAATTTGTTGGAACCTTGAAGTTTTGATGAATGACAATATGAATGAAACAAGTTGATATGACTCAAACACTTGATGATAAAGGAAAGAAAGTTGAGTTGAAAAAGTATTCCTATGTAAAGAAGGAGTTTCACTTCTGAGCATATCTTGAAGAGTCCTATATATAGAAGGAGAAAGATTCTGCAGATTGATGATGTCTACGCAAGATAGAAAACATATAAATTGAAGGACTCTTTGTTAAATCAATGATGTTTTTGATTACTAACACATGAATGAAACATGTTACTTGACCTGGTCCAAGCAAAGGAAGGCAGGTTTCAGGTTTTACTGATAGATGTAGACATAGATTGTTGAAAGTCAAGAACGAATGAGCAAGCCTAATTCTGATATACTCAAGCTACTGATTAGGTGAGAGATTGAAAACATTGTGGTTGAGTAAAATATTTGAAGAGAAGTTGATTTAAAAAGTTGAAGTTTGACTACAACACTAAGGAGACAAGAGTTGAAATTGAAAAAGTTTCACTTGAAGTAGAACTCTATGTAATGAAAGTTTTGATTAAAGGGGGAGTTTAAAATAAAGAATGACTCTTTGGAGAGCTGTGTTTAAATACAAGATGCATCATTTAGAGTAATTCACGCACTTACAAAGTAGAAAAGCACAATCGACAAATTAACTTCACGAAGTGCTATTCAATCGCTGAAGAAACACATTGAAGAACCAGGTCCTAAGTATAGAATCCAATAAAGAGTTTTAGCTTTGATTTTTAGAGTTATTCATTATGTTTGAGATATTGATGTAATATTAGTTTCAGTGTGTTATAAACTGAATTAGGAGATAGTCTTCGAGTTAGGGAAAACTCAGAGACTTTAGGAACGCCTACCTTGGGAGGTGTGTGTGTAGTTCGAAATTAGTGTTTATAATTCCTAGTCGTTGAGTTAAAGGAATTAGATTTTAGAATTCCTAGTTGTTAAGATATAGGGATCAGTGTCTATGATTCCTATTTGTTGGTTACAAGAGTTTTGTAATCAGTCGTTGTTGAGGCTCAGAGTTATTTAGTAAAGTTGGGGTTAAATCCTGTAGAAGTGCAGGTTGTGGTTTTTTATACCTTTTGAGCCAGGTGTTTTCCACGTAAAAATTATTGTGTTCTTTAATTTCTGTTTTACTACTTCCTTGAAACAGGTCAGTGGAACACGTCAGGCAACCCGTTCCATTCATAAGCAACAGTTAGGTGAAAATAAGATAATCACTAGGCCACGAACTCAAAAGGATATACTTTTAAAGTAATGTGACAAAAGATTTCAAGCTGTGGCCACTTTCCTTTAATATGCCCTACATAATCAGTTTTGCTTCTAATATTTTAGGCATATTCATTCTTGCTTCTAATATTTTAACCTCTGTTCTTCTTTCAATATTGGCTACGATAACTGCCCCGGTCTAAAGGTCAGTAGAATTTACTTCTGCTACCCATCTACTTTGTGAACTACATCCCATTCATATACCCCATCCAAATTCTTGAATTTTGACTTGATTGACATGATTCACAAAGTTTCATTTTCCGTCTTGCCCATTAATTTGATCAAATATTTCTCACACTTAATTCTTCGCTATTTCCCATCCTAGCAATCAACAAACTATATAAAACTTATGAAATTTACCATGCTTAATTTAATTTTCTTTTTTAAAAAGAAAAATGGTTTTTGTACTACCAGGTTGTGGTTGCTACTCGTGGAGGGGCATCTGTTATACATTGTACTTTTGCTCATCTATTATACTCTACAGGCCGCCACTTCCTATTCACCAATAAAAGAATTGTAAGTTGTAGCCACTTCCTATTCACCTGTTCTGTTTCTAACATTACTCAAGTCTGTTTGCAATCATCTGTTATAGTTTAAATGTCCTGGACATCTATTATACCAGATAAGTTGGAAGAGGCAACTGCCTCCGACAAAAAGAGAACTGGAGGTTGTTGCCACTTCCCATTCATCGGCCCTCTTCTAACGTTATTCAAGTCATGATCACTTAACTTCGTGTTTATTACGCAAAAGTCTTTTTTTTATTCATTATACAAAAGTTATTTTACTTTGCTCCGGGCATCACAAAAAATTACTATGAACGAATTTTACAATAATTTCACCGAAAAAATAATGTGACAACCTTAGTTAGTTCTTCATTTTAATTTAAGAGAAAATAATAAATTATGCATATCTTTGACCCTTTTTTATATGTGCCTAAATAATTTTTCTTATGGATTATATAACAGAGAAATATCAATTTCTTAACAGATTAGGCTACCTAATGAAGACTATTTACATAAAAAAAATTGATCGATATTTTTTTGAAACATTATATAATATTGCATCCATTTGCCAAAAAGGTGCATCAAAAAAGAGTAATAAACAAGATAAATTCTTCAAAACACATAAAATAGAAAAACGTGTATAATATTATTTTTTTAAAGATTGTTTTAATTCTTTGAAATAAATCAACTTGCTAAAGATAATTTTAAAATAAAACCTTTTAAATTTTGTCATCGAATAAGTATTGTCAAAATTTGTAAAAATAATGTTATTAACAGCTATGATAATAAAAGTCATAAAATATAAGTAATTTAATAGATAAAATAAATTATTGAATATTTAATTTTTATATTTATCAATTGAATTAATTAAACAATATGTAATTTATCAAAAACTGAATGTTATAATGAAAACTTCTAATAGTATTAACCAATTAGTCAAACAATTGAAAACACAAAGACAAACTCAATAAATAGAGTAGTTTATCATATTGTTATGATATATCGAATCCAAAGGCTCAAGTGGCAAGAAAAGAATGGATGAAAAAATAATTCTATCAACTAAATGTCACAATTTTACAGGGAGAAAAGTAATTTTATCAACAACATGTCACAATTTTAGAGGAAGAAAAGTAATTTTATCAACTACATGTCACAATTTTAGATGATAAAAGTAATTTACCAATCACATGTCACAATTTTAGAAAATTTTTAAAAAATTAAAATTACCATAATCTTTTCAATTTCATGTCATAATTTTAGAGCAGAAAAATAATTTACCAACACATATCTCAATTTTAGAGAATTTTAAGAAAAAATTAAAACTACCATAGTGTCATTGTGAGGACTACCAAATTTTGGTATCCTTCCTTGTATATAAGTATAATTTTAGCTTCATAAAAATATCGACCAACTTTTTTTTTTATGAAAATAGTCTTCACTAGGTAGCTTAATCTATTAAGAAATTGGTATTCTTCCGTTATATAATCCATAAGGAAAATAGGGTTAGGCACATATAAAAAGGGTCAAGATATGGATAATAAATTATATTATATTAAGTTAAAATTAAGACCTAATTAAGACTATCACATCATTTTTTTGGTGGAATTATTGTAAAATTCGGTCATAATGATTTTTGTGGTGACCGAAGCAAAGTAAAATGACTTTTATGTAAGGAATGAAAGAAAAGTGACTTTGGTATAACAGATGCAAAGCTAAGTGACCACGAATGAAATTTACTTATACTAGATAAGTTGGAAGCCACAGCCGCTTCCGGCAAAATATAAATCGGATGTTGTTGCCACTTTCCATTCATCGGTCCTCTTCTAATGTTATTCCACTACTCTTTTATTGCTATTCCACATGTGGTCGGTTTTATATTTTAAAATTACGAAATAATTATTTCACCTTAAAAAAAAAATTATACAAAATATATTAAATATGTTTATTTTTTTATATAAAAATCGACCACTTGTGGTCGGCCTTTTATTAAAAAAAGTAATTAAAAAATTAGTCGGTTTTTATTTTTACAAAAACGACCACTTGTGGTTGGTTTTTTATTAAAAGAAAAAAATTGGCAAACCAACCACGCATGGTCGGTTTTTAATTAAAAATAATTTAAAAAATTAAGAAAATCGATTACTTGTAGTTGATTTTTGATCAAAAAAACAAAAAAAAAATTTAAAAAAAACTGACCACAGTGATCGTATTTTATTTTTAAAAAATATATTTCTAAAAAACTGATCAATGATGGTCGATTTTTATTAAAAAAATAATCAAAAAAATTATGAAAAAATAACAACTTGTACTCGGTTTTTATTTTTAAAAAATATTTCTAAAAAAACAATCACTTTAAATAAAATAAAAAAGAAAATTTGTAAAAATCAACCACTAGTGGTTGGCTTTTTATTAAAAAAAAATAATAAAACATCGACTACTTGTAGTCGATCTTTTATTAAAAAGAATAAAAAATAAAATATTTCTAAAATCTGACTACAAGTGGTTAATTTTTTATTAAAAAAATAAAAAGAAAAATATTTTTAAAAATCGATCACTCGTGGTTGGTTTTTATTCAAAAAAATAATTTTAAAAGTTATGAAAAAAATGACCATTTGTATTCGATTTTTGATTAAAATTTTGATAAAAATATTCCCAAATACTGACAACTTGGTTAAAAAGGAAAAAAAATTATTTCAATTATTTTATATAAAACCGAATATAATTTAAATATATATGAAATATTATTTTAAATTATATCGATCACATGTAGTCGGCTTTTTATATAATAAAAATAAAAATAAAATAACATGGTTTTGTAAAAAAAAATAAGAAAAAACTACTCCTTGTGGTCGATTTTTGTAAAAAAAATAATTAAAAATTATCTAAGAAATATTAAATAAAATAAATAAATAATATTAAATATAATTTTTATTTTTTACTTATGTTTCAATAAAATAAATATGTTGTCAATCGAGTATATTTGTACATACACATGTATATCTCGGGTCGTTATTCACGTAGTGGTCAAGAGCTAACTGAAAATATACAAGTATATTGAATAAGTTGATATCATACGATTGAGGTAATAATATACTATTGGAGTTAAAATACTTTAAGATAAATAACCACTAATTCATCAAAGAATAAGGAATACGCTGTATTATGAGATAATATACTCATGCATGTGATGTATATAGTACGTATTCAAAAGTTTATATATATACATATATATATATATATGCACACACACATATATATGATGTATATGTTTTTTTGTGTGAGTGTGTCATGTAGTGATTGATGTGTGTAGTAGTCAAAAACTAATTGAATCTATCTAAATATATTGAATAATACGTTGATGTCATACAATCGAGGTATTAATAATATACTGTTGAATTTATAGTAATACTGATAATTCATCAGAGTATATACGTTGTATTATGGGGTAATTATATACTCGTGTATATATGATGTATATAGTACGTATTTAGAACCCGATAGTCGATAGTAAGTGTGTGTGTGTGTGTGTATATGTGTGTGTATATCTCATATATTAATGTAAGTCAAAAGCTAACTGAATGTATCCAAGTATATATTGAATACTTTGATTTGAAATAAGACTGTCTAATGGGCCGGGCCGGGTCAACCCGTAACCGGCCCCCTCTCTCTTACCGGGTTCCGGGCCGGTTATGGGCCAGTTTTGGCCTTAACCGGGCCGGGCCGGGCCGGGCCGCACAGTAAAAAAAATAAAACCCACCCGGAACCAGCCCACTTAACCCAATCCGGTCAAACCCGATCAAACCCGGATAAAAAATGGTCAAATATATACTATATATACGCTATATACACAATCAATACATTAAATATACACTTCTATAGAAGATATATACAATGTATACATTAAATATACACTTCTATAGAAGATATATATACACGTGTATACATTAAATATACACTTCTATAGAAGATATATAATGTATACATTAAATATACACTTCTATAGAAGATATATACACGTGTATACATTAAATATACACTTCTATATAAGATATATAAACATATACACATGTATACATTAAATATACAGTTGTATAGAAGATATTAAAATTTTAAATTGATAAAAAAAAAAAAAAAAAAAACGACTAAGGAGTGAATGAATTTGTGGCATTTTATTGATTGCAAAATGATCCAAAATTTATAATTTACATGAATGAAAAATCTATAAATTATGCATCATTTTTTCCAACTCATTCATGTTAATATTAATTGAAATTTGCATTGGATAGTCAAAGTCAACGGGGGCAAACCCATGCATTGGACTTGATTCTATTGAGTTCTCCATTTCTTGGTTTCTTCTTTCTGCTCTAATCCAATCTCTAAGGCAAACTAAAACATTCATTGCGTTGCTTCCCAATGAGTGTCGGTTGTCTCCAAACTGCTGTCGTCCCTGACTGAAGGCGCTCTCTGATGCAACGATTGACATTGGAACATTCAAGATATCTCTGGCTAATCTTGAAAGTACAGGATATTGTGATTCATTATTCCTCCACCAATCCAGAGAGTTGATCCGTCGTCTGCGATCCTCTGGTGGCGTCCGCAGATAATATTTTAGCTCTTCCCGATAAGTTGATGTGTAAGCTCTCTCATCCACACTGTTCCAACAAGTTAAATCATAAAACGAATCAGCAAAACCACTATGTGCCGGCCTTTTAGAAGATGATGGCTCCTCGGGAGGATGAGGAGCGATAGTTGGACTGATATTTGTAGGTACGGCTGAATCAAATAAATCAGCATAGTGATTATATAATTTTTCTATATAATCTTTTGCATTAGCCGTAGCCGTCCACAAATCAGGCTGCTCTTGTTCAGACTCACGGTTAGTATTTATTTCTAAGTTAGCATAAATAAGAGTACTAAAGTGACACATATGATTAAATTTCATGCACGGATTTAATATAGCACCAACCAAGTAAATAGGGGGAATCGGGAAGAAATATTTTTTAAATTTCGTAAACATAGCGCCAACAGCTTCTTTATAACCTTCTTTATTTTTATATTGTTGGAGCAAACCAGAAATATCGGTTATATATGCCAAAATATTACAAACAGTAGGATAGTATGCACCGGAAAATTTAACCGTAGCTACATAAAATTTTTCTAAAAACTTAACAAGATCATTAATTATAACCCAATCAGAATTATGTAACATGCAATCAGCAGAATCAGCAAAAGAACCACAGTGTTGGTTAAAAGTTAGTGTAATAGGAATTCTATATTTATAACAAGTTTTTAAAAATTCATGCGTAGAATTCCATCTAATATCAATTTCCTCAGGCATTAAAATCGGTGTAAGTCCATTTTCTTGACATTTAACTTTAAATTCTTTAATTCTCGCTCTACGATTATTTCCTTGAATGAAACCTACGGCAAGACGAATTTTTTCAATATAAACCTCAAAAAAGTCAAGACCATCTTTTACAATTAAATTATAGATATGACATGCACACTTAATATGGAAAATTTCAGGAAAGGGTGGAGATAACGTAGATTTTATTTTTGTTATAGCATTCTTGTTGTTAGAAGCATTATCAAAAGCAATACATAAAATTTTATTTTCTATACCATAATATCCGGCAATTTTAATAATAGAATCAGCAATAAATTGTCCAGTATGTTTGCGATCTTCATCATATAAAAAAGCAAGAATACGTTTTTGCATTATGAAATTACTATCCATCCAATGACAAGTAACGGTTAAATAATCATTTTTATTAACAGCACGACCAAGATCAGAAGTTAGGGACAATCTACATTGAATATTTTTTAAGAATGTTGATAAATAAAAACAATATTGTTAATGGAGTCTAAAAATATCAGACCGACAAGTAGTTCTAGGAATACCATTAAACATAGGATTATAAATTGCTTGTATATAACGGATAAAAGCATCAGAAGAAGGAAAACTAAAAGGCAAACAACCCATAGCTACCATTTTAGCTATTTCTTCCCGGTCCCTCAATTTATTATACTTTTTCGCTACTTGACCGGTTGTTGGGTCCATTCTAGTTTGCGTTGACCCACCAACATCCCCACCACCTTTTGCAATATTTAACTCTCTTTTGTGATCTTCAGCTATATGTCTCATTAACGTACCCGTACCCCCTTGCTTACCGCCACTTTTATGCTTATATATTTGTTGACAAATATTGCACTGCACCTCAATATCTGATATACGTTCAAAAAATTGTCATGCAATACTAGTTCTTTTACGGGGTTTTGGGGCACTGGGAGGACGGGAAGGGAGATTAACTGATTCAGATCTAACGTTAGCATCTCCTACTGCGGGTGTTTCATCAATATTTTCATCATCTTCGTCTACATTAACTGCATCTACTTCATTTTCTTCTTCTATACCGTAATTTTCCTAAAATTCTACACAATCCATATCGTGAGCACCTACACCTATTTCTTCCTCAAAAGGTGTACCAAGCGGTACCGGAGGAGAAGTCACACGGGTATATCTATTACTTGAACTACCTCTACCGCTAATAATTCGCTTTTTACTACCACTACCGCTTCCGGGACAAAAATTTCTAACACCTTTAGCAGCGAGGTTTTTTAATTTATCCATAATATAAATTAAATTAAACTAAAAATATTCAAAATACACAAATATAATAAAATTAAATATTAAACAATTAATACAATAAATAAAAATTAAACGTAAGAGATGGAACGACAATACCAAATTTTGGAAGTATCCGAAGATTGCGACTTTAGAAACTTTCGCTCTTACTTTGTAAACGAAAAATTAAAAAATTAAAGTGAACACTTTAAGAAATTAAATATATTGAATATTTGAGAATTGAGAATTGAGATTTGAGAGAGAATGAGATTTGAGAGAGTGAAAAATTGTGTGAGAAATGATTTGAAGTTGTAGGGTATTTATAGATTTATTTTGAGGATTAAAAAATATTTTTTATTTTATTTTTATTTTTTTTTAATTAAATGGGCCCAAACTAGCCGTTTGGACCCAAAAACGGTAATATTACCGTTGGGCCAACGGCTAGTTTGGCCCAAAAAATTAAAATTAAATTTTTTTATTTTTTTTTTGATACCGGGCCAGGCCAGGCCGGTTAACCGGCGGGCCTGGACCGGGTTGGTCCGGGCCGGGTTAACCGGGCCCAATTTTAAAAAAAAACGGACCGGGACCCGGTACCCTAAAGCCCTAGGGCTTTCCGGGCCGGGTCAAACCGGTCCGGTTTAGTGTTTCGGGCCGGTTCGGGCCGGCCCGTTTGACACCTTTAATTTGAAATGATTGAAGAAATAACATAATGTTGAAGTTATAATAATGTAAGCTAAATTAACCGATAACTCATTCCAATATATATGAAATACATTGCATTACAGGGTAATATACTCATGTATGTGATGTATATAGTACATATTTAGAACCTGATAATCAATAGTGTGTGTGCGTATGGTGTGTGTGTGTGTGTGTGTATATATATATATATATCATGGAGTGATGTACATAGTACGTAATAAAAAGCTAACTAAATGTATCCAATTATATATTGAATACGCTGATATCATATGATCGACCTATTGAGGTAATAATGTACTGTTAAAGTTATAATAATGTAAGCCAAATTAACTGATAATTCATCAGAGTATATAGGAAATACGTTGTATTACGATATAATATACGATGAATGATGTATATACTATGTATTTCAAAGTTGATAGTCAATTGTGTGTATGTATATATATATATATATATATATATATATATATATATATATATATATATATATATATATATATATGTGCGTGTGTGTGTATCTCGTGTAATGATGTACATAGTAGTCAAAAGTTAGCTAACTGAATCTATATATCCAAGTATTTTGAATAATACATTGATATTATACAATCGAGGTAATAATACAGTGTTGAAATTATAACAATATAAGTTAATTAACTGATAATTCATCAGATTAATACGGTGTATTATGAGGTATATGTATAATACCACATTTAAAAGATAATTAACTAAAAATCCATCCTCGTATACGAAATGCATTGATATTATTACACGATTGAGAAAGTATACTACTCGTATTAATGTGATGATGAATTAACTAAGTATCTGATTTATATACATGCATAAATGATAAAATTTATTAAATTTATGATACGTTACATTATAAATATTTTCTCTACATTATAAATTGAATTACTAATTATCCGATTTACATTGCATTAAAAACATTATATAATTTATTAAATTTTTCAGTAAAAATCAACCACAAGTGACTGATTTTTGAATAATTAATTTTTTTAAAAGATATACTGATAGGCGAAATTACGCGCCTATATCAATATATTTTGCCCATATTTTAGCCTAGTTTTGAGAACAAACTATATATTTCATGCACTTTTAGTCCTTTTTCTTGTAAATGAGCTAACGAACATGATTAGGAAAGTTTCAGGTATAAATGATGCAAAATACAGCATTTTATGGCTTACTTGACGCAAAATAAATCTCACAAAGGAAGGGAAGGAAGTCTACACGCCTAAGGACCAAATCTGCTGCATGGAAAATCTGTCCCGGGCTAAAACAGCAATTCTGAAGACTTTGGGGACTTACAGATACAAAGCTGGATTTTTACAAAGATACATTAACCTAGTATAATTAGGTTATGTGTTTTACTATTCTATTTGGATTATGATATTGTAACCTTACCCTAGTACATTTGGGTCAAGGATTTCATTAGTATATTAGGATTTGGTTATTTATTTCATTAGCTTAGTAGGAGTAGGATAGGAGTATTATAAATACCCTATCATGCTAGAGATTTTTAATTAAGTCCTCCCTTAGTGGAGAGGCAAGTCCTCCCTTAGTGGAGAGACACATTCTACTTCTCAATTACAACTCTTCTAATCTTTCCATTAATTCTATTCTTCTTCTATTCTTAAATTCCACAACAAGAGAATCGTTACTTGCTAAGGAATCACGCCTCACGCATATCACTTGATCCACACGCTATTAATCAATATTGTGATATAACAACAATGTCAATCGTGATCTCATTCGCATTCATGGGTAACTAAACCTCTCTGTTGGGGTTATGGAAGCCGAATGAGATACTATCTATTGCTGTGAGTTTGTGAGTTCGAGACACGTATATTGCTTATATCATTATTCTCTTCATCTTAATGCAAATTCTTGTGGCTGCAGACGCATAGAATAACGCCAGTCTAACATTTAACTTGTTCGAGAGAAAGGTTATTTGTCTGGAAAAGAGATAATGTCAAGGTAGTAGGACACCCTTTCCTATTAAAAAGCTAGTGTCGTAACTGGACTAACCTCTTGGAGAATTCGTACCGTTAGACACGCTTTAAGCTCGAGAGAGTTAAAGTGAAATAGTCCTTGTTCAGGTCGAGAGACGCTTGGATTTACCACCGACTACAATTCTCTATAAGCAATTGCATGTCAAGACTCTACACACTCATAGCCAATAGAGACGTATACCTCAGAAGGTGGACATAACCCCGACGCTTCAATTTTCATTGTTTACAACTCACGTAACATTCTTTCTTTTTATTTTCAGCTTTTATTTTGATACTTTATTTAAATTACCTGCACGACAAGAATCCCCCCTCTTACGAGACTTGCACCAAAAGTTTAGTAATTTTGCTTACTTGTTGGCCAAGCTATTCCCTGTGGGATCGACACCCAACCCAGGTTGGGTTCTATATTTGCTAACGACCGCTTTACACTCTTACGAGAGCTGTAGATTGAGCGTTATCATATACCGATCACTTGTTTTCGATTTTTCTAGTACCCGACCAAATCCATCCTAATTAACCTTTTTCTTTACCCTATCGCAAACAACTCTTCCTCTTTCACTTTCAAACAATGTCATGTGACATCTCTCTCTTACACACACTCTCAAGCATCGTCGAGGACAGTCAAAGCCGCCAATAGACTGCGACACCAGAGGGAAGCAATAACAAATTTAATACAGCAACAACACCAGCAACATCGACGATAACAACAACATTAGCAACGCAACAACAACACCATCCGGCGGATATTAACACAGCAGCATGTCGTCGACAACGCAATAACACCAGCGACAATATAATACAAGTAATTTTTTTTTTTAATTTACATTATTGATTTTTGATTTTTTATTTGTATTTGGTGTGCATTTGGGTTGATACGTCATTTTGATTCTTGAAATTGCTTTTATTTTTTCAACATTGAGAAGTAGTAGTTGTTGTAGAAGAAGGATTTTACTTTTTTTGTTGAATTGAATCTAGTCAATTTTTAGGTTATTGAAATTGTTTTTAATTTTTCAACATTGAGAAGTAGTACTTGTTGTTCTTAATTTTTGAATTTTGAAAGAAATTATTGTTGGTTTTGGTGTAGTAATTTGGTTGGATTTTTGCAATTTTTTGGTTATTGTAGAAATTTTTTTAAAAAAAAATCAACATCGGAAAGAAAGAACCTCAAATAGAGAGAAATTTGTATAGAAGATAATATAGCCGAAATCGACTTAGCTTGAATTAAGTAGTAGTCTAAAATCGGTAAAAAGAATAATCTTTTACATTTTCATTTTTATAGTATTTTAATTTGGAAATTAAGATATGCTTTGTCAATAGGTGATTTGGTGTTTCTTTCGTCAGAACCCGAATTTGAAAAAAAGAGTTGCTTTGTTATTTTCCAGTGATCGTTTCTCTTTCTCTTCAACATAGGCCAAGCAAAGGTAAGTTGATTCTCTCTATTTTCTTATAGTGAAGTCTTTAAATATAGTGTTATGGTGGGATTATTTGTTGTAGAAAATTTTGAAAGCCATAGGATTTGTGATGATTATATGGTGTGAGAGGAACATGCGACGCCTCTACTTATTTATTTTATTAAATTTGTTGAATTGTTTGACTTATACTAAAAACTAAAGTTTAATAATTTTATTTTGAATTGTGATGTTGGTTGTGATGATTATATGGCGTAAGAGGGACATGTGACGCCTTTACTTATTTGCTTTATTTAATTTGTAGGATTGTTTATCTTGTAGTAGAAATGAAAGTTTAATAATAATATTTGAAACTGTGGTGTTGGTTGTGAATTGGCAAGGTTGAAGTAAAAGTGACTTGAAATGGTTAAATTTAGTCACTTGAAATAGTGAATGATGATAGGCGAATTTACGCGCCTATATCAATATATTTAGCCCATATTTTAGCCTAGTTTTGAGAACTAATTATCTATTTCATACACTTTTAGTCCTTTTTCCTATAAATGAGCTAACAAATGTGATTAGGAAAGTTTCAGGTATAAATGATGCAAAATACAGCAATTTATGGCTTACTTGACGCAAAAGAAAGCTCACGAACGAAGTGGAAAGGAGCTGGACGCCTAAAGGACTAAATCTGCTGCATGGAAAATCTGTCCCGGGCTAAAACAGCAATTCTGAAGACTTTGGGGACTTACAGACACAAAGCTGGATTTTTGCCATAATACATTAACCTAGTGCAATTAGGTTATGTGTTTCATTATTCTATTTGGATTATAATTTTGTAACCTTACCCTAGTACATTTGGGTCAAGGATTTCATTAGTATATTAGGATTTGGTTATTTATTTCATTAGCTTAGTAGGAGTAGGATAGGAGTATTATAAATACCCTATCATGCTAGAGATTTAGGGACACATTCTTACAATTCAATTAACTCTTCACTTAATTCAACAATTAATTTTCTTCCATCCCTCTCATCTTCCACCACAAACACTTCTAATCTATTCTTCTATTCTCAAATTCCACAACAAGAGAATCGTTACTTGCTACGGAATCACAAAACCACACGCCAAACACCTACTATTCACGCCATCCACCATGCAAAACGTGATATCCTTCGCATTCATGGGTAACTAAACCTCTTAGTTGGGGTTATGGAAGCCGAATGAGTTACTATCTATTGCTATGAGCTTGTGAGTTCAAGACACGTATATTGCTTATATCATTATTCTCTTCATCTTAAATCTACATCCTTTGCGGTTCAAACACAAGAACACGCCATTCTAACATCTAACCTGTTCGAGAGAAAGGTTATTTGTCTAAAAAAGAAGACGCATAGACCAACGCCAGTCTAACATTTAACTTGTTCGAGAGAAAGGTTATTTGTCTGGAAAAGAGATAATGTCAAGGTAGTAGGACACCCTTTCCTATTAAAAAGCTAGTGTCGTAACTGGACTAACCTCTTGGAGAATTTGTACCGCTAGACACACTTTAAGCTCGAGAGAGTTAAAGTGAAATAGTCCTTGTTTAGGTCGAGAGACGCTTGGATTTACCATCGACTACAATTCTCTATAAGCAATTGCATGTCAAGACTCTACACACTCATAGCCAATAGAGACGTATACCTCTGAAGGTGGACATAACCCCAACGCCTCAATTCTCATTGTTTCACAACCTACGAAATACTCTCTTTTTACTTTATTATTTTCAGCTTTTATTTCATTACTTTGGTTACTTATTACAATCCCCCCTTCTTACGAGACTTGCACCAAAAGTCTATTAATTTTGCGTACTTGTTGACCAAGCTATTCCCTGTGGGATCGATACCCAACCCAGGTTGGGTTCTATATTTGCTAACGACCGCTTTACACTCAAACGAGAGCTGTAGATTGAGCGTTATCAAAAATTGGCGCCGTTGCCGGGGAATACGAGTGTCAATCAAGTTCGTGATAATTACTAGACCCTTTGGTCAAAGATTCTCGTACTTTTACGTTTGGTTTTTGTTTTTGTTTATTGCAGGTTTTTCTTTTAGTGCATGCCCCATACTAGAAGTTCTGGTCAACCGTTATTACCAATCAATCCGGAACCGCAACGAATTAGAAGAATGGAAGCACAAGCTGAAATCGACAGGATGGCTGCTCAACACGAGCAAGCAAGATTAGCTGCTCTTGCCGCTGCTCAAGTCCAACAACAAAACATTGATAATCCTGGACGAGCAACAAATCCTGACGATGAAGATTTAGGTGATGACGAGTTACTGAACCCTAGGCGTGATGCTGAAATTATAACACCTGCCAACAGAAGAGGTCGACAAGCTCGGTACAGATATGATCGCCAACCTTTGCAACCAGCTTTCGACGATGATGATGATGATCTTGATGGTGCCGGAGCCACTGGAGCTATAATTCCACCACCATTAGCGCCCGGAGCCAAGTTCAACATCACTAGCACCATGATTCAGTTATTGCAACTCAAGGGATTATTTGGTGGACTACCAGGCGATGATCCGAATATGCATCTCATCAACTTTATTTCTACATGCAAGTCTTTTGACAATCCTGGTGTTGGTCAGAATGCTATTCGATTACGTCTATTTCCATTGTCTCTGTCGGGGGAGGCAACATTATGGTTGAATGGGCTGACTCCTGATTCTATTACAAATTGGAGGCAATTGAGAGACGCTTTCCTAGAAAGATTCTTTCCGCCATCCAAGAGGGCTCAATTGAGAGATGAAATCAGCAACTTTCGTCAGCTTCCATCTGAAGCTCTTCACGAAACATGGGAGAGGTTCAAGACAAAGCTAGCGAGATGCCCAAACCATCACATGACCAATGTTCACCTCATGGAGATCTTGTATAGAGCCCTGAATTCAGTAACTAAACCAGTGGTGGACAACGCAGCTGGAGGTTCTTTTATGGACCTCACCTTTGGTCAAGCAAGCAACATGCTAGATCGTATGACTAAACAAAGTAGAGCTTGGCATACCAGGGATTCTGAGGTAGCAAGCCCTACTTTATCTATTGGCATGTCTGTAGACCAAAGAAGAAGAGAAGAAGAACGTGATCAAGACATGGCGCACATGAAAACCCAAATGGATCTTCTTACAAAGCATCTATTAGGGAAGACTGAAAAAGTGAAAGCAATTGCGTCAAAAGGAAGAGACGAATCTGATTCAGAAGAGGAGGCCAACTACTTGAACAATCAGGGGGGTTTCCGTGGGAATGCCCAAGGAAACCAAGGTCGGAACTATTATGACAAATCTGGAGGTAAAGACCAAGCAATTAGTTGATTCTCATTCCACTTCTATAAGACAACTAGAGCAGCAATTCAGTCAACTTTCAGCAGCACTCAACCAAAGAAAAGTCGGCACCTTACCTAGCGATACTGTGCAAAACCCAAGGAATGATGGGTCATGCATGGCCATCACTACCAGAAGTGGTAAGGCGCTGGAAACTTCAGCAAAAGGCAAGAAAGTGATTGACGAAGTTGCGGACATAGATGACAACGCAAAAGGAGAAGGTGCCCCAGCTACTACTCTTGACGTTAAGGACGCCACATCCAGCACTGTGCAGCCTGAAAAAGTGGAAAAACGGAAGCAAGAGGAGAAGAAAACCGTGGAGAGAACACTTCCATACCCACCACCACCTTTTCCCCAAAGATTGAAGAAGGTGGCGGATGACACAAAGTTCAGCAAGTTCATGAATATGTTAAAGCAGCTCACCATTAATGTTCCATTGGTGGAGGCACTTGAACAAATGCCTGGGTATGCAAAATTTATGAAGGATCTCTTGACAAAGAAGCGGGCAGCAAGTTATGACTTGGCAGATAATGTTCATCATTGTAGTTCAATTGCTACAAGATCGCTAGTTCAAAAGAAGGCAGACCCTGGAGCTTTCACTATACCTTGCACAATTGGGTCGTTGGATTTTGCTAAGGCATTGTGCGATTTGGGAGCTAGCATCAATTTGATGCCACTATCCATCTACAAGAAGTTGGGGCTAGGCGATCCGACACCAACCAATATGAGGCTCGTGATGGCTGATAGGTCGGTAAAACGACCTGTGGGTATCTTGAATGATGTGTTGGTGAAAGTTTCTTCGTTCATCTTTCCTACAGACTTCGTTATTCTGGATTGTAAGGAGGATTCTGAAGTTCCCATCATCTTGGGACGTCCCTTCCTTGCAACTGGAAGTGTGCTTATTGACATGAAAGATAATGAGCTTTTGTTTCGAATTAATGACGAAGTGGTACGGTTTGATATACGCAAAACAATGAAGCAGCCCAGCGATATGAATGAGTCATCCATAGCTGATGTTCATTATGAGGATACGAAAGCATTATCTATAGAGAAACAACCTACTGTTGAGCCATTATCTGCTGCGCCACTGAATGTTGAGCATGAGAATAATGAAGATTATGAAGAACTTATGGGTGATCTAACAGAAATAGAGTCTTATACTCCTAAGCAACCGGGATGTGATCTCAAGAATCAACCAACAGCAAAGACTCCCATTGATGAGCCACCAGTGCTAGAATCGCAAGAGCTCCCCGATTATCTAAGGTATGTGTTCTTGGAAACTAGAAATATACTTCCGGAGAGCGCAGATGATTTAAGTGAACAGCACGTAGAAGCTCTTATCTCTGCTCTGAAGAGATACAAGAGAGCTATGGGTTGGACTATTGATGATATAATTGGAGACTCTCCGGGGAAACGTATGAACCATCTTGAAGAAGATCGCATGCCCACAGGTAAGCCTCATTGTCGTCTAAATCCTTTCAGAAAACGATCCACCATTTACCTCGACGAAGTCTAAGTACTCGAGGTAACTATGTCGAGCCACGACAATAAATAAGGCGCTAGATGGGAGGCAACCCATCGTTTTATCATTTTATCGTTTTATCGTTTTGTCTTTCTTTCATTCTAGTACTTGTTTTTGCTTTTGATAAATGAAAATCCAAAAATAAGAGTCGTGCCACGACCAAAACTAAGGCGCTTGGTGGGAGGCAACCCATCGTACTAATCGTTTTCATTTGGTTTTGAGCAAAAATAGGTGCAAGAAGTATGCAACGAGGAGATTGATTTCAATTAACGATTTGGTCGCATTGTATGGTAAAGTCGGTAAGTTAGGAATGGTGATGCATAAGGCTATGAATTGAGCCTTTCTCACGTCATAATAGGCTTCGAGGAAGGCGAGGCCTTGGTAAAAATAGGCCACGAACGATGCACAACCTATTCTATAGCCTAAGGACTCGGAATCTAGTGTGCTATACACAATGCGCCGCCTATTCCTAGGTGTGCTTTTGACTATGCGCCGCCTATGCTATGGCATTTGAGATACTGAGACCAAATGCTATAGGATATGCGCCGCATATGTCTAGATATGCCATAGGATATGCGGCGCATATGTCCCATTATGCCATGGACAATGCGCCGCACATGTAAGTGATATGCCGAGGGATATGCACCGCATATGTGGTAATTTTGTCCCCAAATCCGATTGTAAATGGGTCATAACCCGACCCATACTCCTCCTATATAAAGGGGACTTGCTTTTTTATCACAAACACATTATAATCAACCCTAAAGGCGCCGCATATCATCCCAAATCCTCTCAAATTTTTCTTCCTTTGTTCTTCCAATCCACAACAAACTTCTCCACACTCTTCAAGCAAGTAAGTGCTCTCTTATTCTTCATCTATTTATCGTAAGTACTACGTTGCTATGCTTATTATAAAATGCTAAATCATAAGAAATTGGTGGTGATGTTCATGTGTGTGGATATTTGTTGCAAAATCGTGTGATTGAATATATACGTATGGAATTCTTGACTTGTTTCCGACTGGAATTTTGTTTCAATGGCATTGTTATGATACTTGCTGAACATATGTGGCTATGAATATTGCTTGAGAGTGTTGTTTGGATGCTTGCATAATTAACCATCCCGGCCATCGGGATAAGATTATAGTGCCTATCGACTTAGGAGGTTGTGCTTGTTGTAAGAATAACGATTCCATGTGGTAACCCCTATGTAGTAGTGTTGCTATATCTACCATGAAAGTAGTCCAATGGCTGCAAATAAGTGATACAATGCTGATTTTCTTGATTGGAATACAATCCTAAGACGTATGTCGACGAAGTCTGAGTACTCGACCACTTTCACTTCACTGATTTGTGCTAACAAGATTAAGTGTGGGGTGGTACCCCTAGTGCTTGCATGTAGATTGTATAAAGTGAGATTGTGCTGCAACTAACATTATTTCTAGTCTCAGGTACAATGGCACCGAAAGCAAGGCAAGGCAAGGAGAAGGCTACCACAACCCGAAAGGACAAAAAGAGAAGCCGAAAAGACCAAGGCGAATCATCTTCAGCACACCTACCACGCAGAATGTTCGGAATCAAATGGGTTCTTGAGGAAGACGCCAAGGCATGGTACAGCAGCAACAAAGAAAAGAAATATGTGCACGTCGACTTAATCAACAAGGAGACCTTAGCGAAGAAGGAGCCGCAAATGTTGGCTAAGATAATGGCTCTGAAGCTGGATTTCATCTTCCGTGACATGGGAGCGTGCAATCTTGACTTGACAAGAGAGTTTTATGCCAACTGGTCGCCAAACACAACAGGCAACGAAGTCAAAATTCGGGGCCAAGTGTTACAGCTTACAGCGGATTGGATCAACTCGTTTCTAGGCCTACCTTCGGTCGACACTGCACCATACAAAGAGCTGTACAGCAGGCCTCCTTACAGAGCAATAAGACACACGCTTTGTGGAAGCAGATCAATGGCAAGATGGGGCATACATAAGGAAACAGGCCGTCACAACACATTCCCCTATGCTCCACTAAATAGGGAAGCAAGAATCTGGATGCGCATTGTCAACTCATGCCTTATTCTTGGGACGCAATACACAAAGATATCGAGAGATAGAGTGTGTTTGGTTTATGCGTTGATGACGAATGTCCCTATCAACTTTGGGGCAATCATTCGATCTACCATGAGAAAAGCCAGACTCCACAGCAGGTCCCATTTCACATTCGGCAATTTGTTGACAGCAATGTTGCGGAAGGAGGATATAGAAGAGGAACCAGCTGACCACAAACTCCCACATACCCCAAAGAAGGTTGAACTCACCAAGGTCAAAGATGCTGAAACAACGCATGGAGTCAACCTTACCACTGCGGAGAGACACGCTCGTGACGAGAGTTTCTTCCGTCATCTCTATGGCATGACACGATTCACTATGATGAGTGGTGGATGTATTCCAACTGCTGAAGAGCTCCAACAGCTGGACCACGACTACCCAATGAACAGACATGCCCGGGAGATGTGTGGAGTGGGAGTATATTTCGAGGAACCTCTTGATGATGACGTGCCAACTGATGATGATAGACGCTTGCCTGATTCTGATGCTGAGGAGAACTCTGACGATGACTCTTACGATGATTCGGACGAAGGGGGTATGACCCCCGACATTGAGGAAGAGTCCGACTAATCAGGTTCTTCGACTTTATTTTCCACTGAGGGCAGTGTCTAGTCTAAGTGTGGGGTGTCGGCAGAATCTGCATGCTATGTTTGTATGTTTGCTTGTTTATTTTGTTTTGAGTCCAAATTTTTTTAATTTTTTTAGGAGTAAAATTTTTCTAGCTACGCATGAAATTATTTGGATAGGCAGCATGAGATTAGAACAAGAGTATGTGCTACAATTGTGACTATTGAGACATTTAGGCTCTAGTTGTGACTCATTATGTGATAGTGTGTGATTCAATTCCTTAACTTGTTGGGTCGAGAGTCTATATTACTACCAATCAAGTCGACCATGTGCCTTGTGTGTGTGAGATTAATAGTATATTCTATGTATGTGGCTGATGCTAGAACTTGCCTCGTATGTATGCAAAGCGAAAATAAGGAATGTAAGTTTAGGATATGATTTAGGCATTTCTTTGGCAACCTATACATGTTTACCTTCAGTTTTTCCTACCCATGTAAATCATCCTAGTTAAACCCTTTTGAGCCTTTAGCCTATTTCTTTGACAACCTTGTATGTAAGCCTAATCCATTTTTTTCAAAACCGTAATTTGATCCAAATTCCTAAGTGCTTTAAAGTGAAAAAGTCATGTGACAACATAAGAGGAAATTGGGTAAGTATGATGCTTTAAATTGTAATGGTGCTTGAATGTAGTGCTATCATAAGAGGTATGTTGTGAAAAGAAAAAGGAAAAGAAAGCTGAAAAGTGAGTTGTGCTTAAAATTGAAAAACTAAAGATGAGAACAAGGGTGGAAGAATAAAATAAAGAAAGGTTGAAAGAACAAAGTGTCAATGATACAATGTGATGTATTAAAGTTCTTAGGAACTTAGTCACTATTTCTGGCCAAAATAGTCCTACCCGTCCCTTAGCCTACATTACAACCATCTAAAGACCTACTTGATCCTAATCCTAACATTCCGACATTTAGTAGAGTACTACATTAAGGGCAAGCTTATGGTCATTAGTTGCTACATATGAATTCTTTGTGAGAGTGAGAGCAAGGACATTTTGATACCCATGTTTGAAAAATATGCTATACTTATGAGTGATTATGGGTACTATATTGTGAGACACACATGGTTGATGAGTTTTGGATAGTTGTATATGATTCTATGTACCTTAACGTTTGCATGCGAGTTGATCACCATCACGAGTCTATGCTTGAGGTTAAATTGTTTCTACTTATAATCGGAAAGCTACTCTTTATTGATAGTTGTTGTGCTTGTCTTGAAGAATGTTTTGTGTTGTGGCTGTAAAAACCTTAAGTCAATGCTTAGAAGGACATGATATGTTGTTCGAGGACGAACAAAGCTCTAAGTGTGGGGTGTTGATGATAGGCGAATTTACGCGCCTATATCAATATATTTAGCCCATATTTTAGCCTAGTTTTGAGAACTAATTATCTATTTCATACACTTTTAGTCCTTTTTCCTATAAATGAGCTAACAAATGTGATTAGGAAAGTTTTAGGTATAAATGATGCAAAATACAGCAATTTATGGCTTACTTGACGCAAAAGAAAGCTCACGAACGAAGTGGAAAGGAGCTGGACGCCTAAAGGACTAAATCTGCTGCATGGAAAATCTGTCCCGGGCTAAAACAGCAATTCTGAAGACTTTGGGGACTTACAGACACAAAGCTGGATTTTTGCCATAATACATTAACCTAGTGCAATTAGGTTATGTGTTTCATTATTCTATTTGGATTATAATTTTGTAACCTTACCCTAGTACATTTGGGTCAAGGATTTCATTAGTATATTAGGATTTGGTTATTTATTTCATTAGCTTAGTAGGAGTAGGATAGGAGTATTATAAATACCCTATCATGCTAGAGATTTAGGGACACATTCTTACAATTCAATTAACTCTTCACTTAATTCAACAATTAATTTTCTTCCATCCCTCTCATCTTCCACCACAAACACTTCTAATCTATTCTTCTATTCTCAAATTCCACAACAAGAGAATCGTTACTTGCTACGGAATCACAAAACCACACGCCAAACACCTACTATTCACGCCATCCACCATGCAAAACGTGATATCCTTCGCATTCATGGGTAACTAAACCTCTTAGTTGGGGTTATGGAAGCCGAATGAGTTACTATCTATTGCTATGAGCTTGTGAGTTCAAGACACGTATATTGCTTATATCATTATTCTCTTCATCTTAAATCTACATCCTTTGCGGTTCAAACACAAGAATACGCCATTCTAACATCTAACCTGTTCGAGAGAAAGGTTATTTGTCTAGAAAAGAAGACGCATAGACCAACGCCAGTCTAACATTTAACTTGTTCGAGAGAAAGGTTATTTGTCTGGAAAAGAGATAATGTCAAGGTAGTAGGACACCCTTTCCTATTAAAAAGCTAGTGCCGTAACTGGACTAACCTCTTGGAGAATTTGTACCGCTAGACACACTTTAAGCTCGAGAGAGTTAAAGTGAAATAGTCCTTGTTTAGGTCGAGAGACGCTTGGATTTACCATCGACTACAATTCTCTATAAGCAATTGCATGTCAAGACTCTACACACTCATAGCCAATAGAGACGTATACCTCTGAAGGTGGACATAACCCCAACGCCTCAATTCTCATTGTTTCACAACCTATGAAATACTCTCTTTTTACTTTATTATTTTCAGCTTTTATTTCATTACTTTGGTTACTTATTACAATCCCCCCTTCTTACGAGACTTGCACCAAAAGTCTATTAATTTTGCGTACTTGTTGACCAAGCTATTCCCTGTGGGATCGATACCCAACCCAGGTTGGGTTCTATATTTGCTAACGACCGCTTTACACTCAAACGAGAGCTGTAGATTGAGCGTTATCAGTGAACTAATGACTTGAAAATGGTAAAGTGTAGTTACTTGAAAATGTGAACTTGTATTTTGAAAATATATTAAGTGTCAAAAGTTGAAAATGTGAATTACTGACTTGAAAATGGTTATGTGTAGTGACTTCAAATGTGAATTTGTGACGTGAAAATGGTTAAGTGTAGTTACTTGAAATGTGTACTAGTGAGTTGAAATTGATTAAGTGTAGCAACTTGAAAGGTGAATTAGTGACTTGAAAATGATTAAGTGTAGTCACTTGAAATGTGAGTTAGTGACTTGAAAATGGTTAAGTTTATTGACGTGAAATGTAATTAGTTTTTTTGAAAATGGTTATGTGTAGTGTAAGACCCCGTAAGATCCTAACTCTTTTCAGCTTACTATTGCATGCTAAAAAAGGGTGCAAGACTTAGAGAATTTCACTAAATGTTAAGACTTAGTCATTTCCAAAGCCCCTTACACTTCGATGATCCTATTTTCGTTCTTTCTGACCTCGAAACATTCATTTCTAAGTTGCTTCATGATCGGGGTTGTCAATAGTTCATTCCGGGTGAGTTTCAGATTTTTTAATTGACGTTTAAGACTTGTTTGGATGATCAAAACAGTGAGGCTTCGTGATATGGACCCGGAGCATTAGGTATCGCGTCGGCAGGGAGCAACACAGCGTGTCACCTATTGCGTTGACAGAGCAATGGGACACGTCACATTTCACGTCGGGCAGTCCAGTTCAGTTAATGAGTTCGGGTCCTCAGGGGATAATTGAGTCATTTCCCTCACCCTATCCCAACCATAACACAGGATTTAGGGTCCCAAAAGGCAATAATTGACCATTCTTTCATAAATTCTCTCAAAGATAAGTAGTCCTCTCTCAAGAACAAACCCTAGCCTCTATAAAATTCAATCTCAAGCTTCAAGAATCACCAAGAACTTTTACTACTTCTTCAATTAAGGTATGTTAGATGTTTATTAATAGGCTCACCAATGGAGTCAAAAAACTATTTTTAGTGTTTTAAATTCATGAATTTACATGTTTACAATGAGTTCTCTTCATGCAGCTTTTACGAATTTCGATTATACATGAGGTTTACATGTGTTTTTCGTTGAAAGTAGCCCTTACACGTTTGAATGAAGGAAATTCCATGTTAAATCCCCAATATGGGTTATAGTGCTATAATTATGTCATTCCCACATGTTTCAATCATTTTCATGCTTAAGTTCATGAATTTCAAGTGTTTGATAAAGCGACTAAGAGATGAATTCTGAACAATGATACCTATTATGAATTGTAAAGCTATATTTGTCCTTATTGATATTTCTATTTAGTGCTAGGGAGTTATGAATGCCTAAAACTTAGCTGTTTACTTAGTCTCAGTATCTTTCAATATGGTTGTTCGATATGTATGATCATTATTCATTCAGTCAGTTATCATAATTAGTTAAACTTATATCAGTTTAGTAATTCGAGTCAGTTTAGTTGGGAGTAGGATTTAGCACCGAGCGAACCCAGGGATAGGGGCTCACCTGCCATTTGAGGGTGTGACCTTTAGTAGCAGTCCCTGCATTCCAGAACAACGTAGCTAGCTTAGGCTGAGATGTTAACCTGCCAGTTGAAGGTTGACATATATCTCACTAGAGAACCTTCCAGTAGAGGGTAACTCTTTAGTCCTTCAGGACATCACTTCAGTGGATCCACGCAGTCATGTGTTAGTACCCATGGCATTGTACTGATACCCTTCCAACTGGGGTCACAGGTTAGACCTCAATTAGCTCATATTGAGGCATGTCGGTTAGATGATAGTTCCCACAGTCTCATCATTCCAGTCTCATTTCGAAAGTCAGTTTAGGTTTGCATGACCATAACATTCAGCTTATTAATTATATCAGTACTAGATTTCAGTATTCCATTTTATAGACTAATTCAGAAATGTATATATGCTTGGTCATGCATTCTCAGATTTTACAGCTTTCACGCATAGTATGCATCAGTTATCTCATGTTATTCATTCAGTCAGTTATTATTCATGTACATGATTACATGCATATCAGCCTAACCCCTTCTAGCATACCAGTACATTCAAAGTACTGACCGCATACTCATTTCTTGTGCTATGATGTATCATATCAAGGGTTCGAACGCTCAGGTTTTCGACCGCAAATAGACATTCCATCGCATCATCAGCAGCAGCAGTGATGAGTTTTCATATTTTGAGGGCCGATTATGTTATTTCGGTTCAGTAGTCAGTTGGAGTTAGTTGGGAACATGTCCCATCAACTCTTATTCATTCAGTTTTAGAGGATTTTAGACACTTCAGATAGTCAATCAGTTTATCATTATTTTTATCAATTTTCAGACAATTGTTTTTGTTCGACAATTGTTTTTTAACTTATGATTCAGAAATAATTTTAGTATTAAAAATCTTATAGCGTATTCAGTTATTTCACATATGTGTATTTTATTATTATTATTCAGTGCTCACAGCAGGTACCAGCTCATGGGTTAGCTTGTAGTCACTTGTGACTGTAAGTACCGTGTGGCGTCCAGGGTGTACTCCCGAGGCGTTACAAACTTTGTATTAGAGCCTAAGGTTTTACAGTGTCCTAGAGAGTTTAAAATTCGCATTGAGTAGAGTCTTGTGCATGGGTGTGAAGTGCGCCACACTTATGGATGAAAGGCTATGAGATGTTTTAGGAAAAGTTTCCTTTCTTTTAGTATTTGTGTCATGCGATTGAGCATGAGCTTAATTTAAACTCTCTTTATAATTTAATTTTCATTCCATTTATAGAACATAACTCCCATAAAGAATAATGGAAGGAGAAATGGAAATCATCCCGCACCTCCGCCTATTCAGGGTGGAACCCCTGAACGAATATGTTTCTCATGCTAAATTCAGAGTTGCATTCACTACTTTAGCTCACTCAGTAGAATCTCAGAATAATCAGTAGGCTACTATCCCATGCGTTCCAATGGATAATACTGTTGCAGCTAGGATTCAAGACTTTACCCAAATGAACCCTCCTTTATTTTTGAAATTCAAATGTGATAAGGATCTACATGAGTTCCTTGACATGGTCCAAAAGGTAACTAACATTATGAGTGTGACTTCTAGTGAGAGTGCAGAGTTGGATGCTTACCAGTTGTAAGATGTAGCTCACACCTGGCATAAGCAGTGGAAGGGAGATAGAGACGCAGATGTAGGGCCTGTTGAATGGGAGGAGTGTGCTACAACCTTTGTAGATAGGCTCTTTCCCCTAGAGTTAAGAAAATCTATGGTACAGTAGTTTATCAATTTGAAGAAGGGGAACATGAGTGTGAAAGAGTATTCGCTTGAGTTTACTTAGCTAGGCAGGTATGCTCCTAATGTGGTGTCTGATGACAGGTCTAGAAAGAGCAAGTTTGTCTCTGGTGTATCTGATAGCGTGGTCAAGGAGTGTAGGACCACGATGTTTATTAAGGAGATGGAATTATCTAGGTTTATGGTCCATGTACAACAGATTAAGGAATAGAAGTTTAAGGAAAAAGAGAGGGAGAATAAGAGATCTAGAATAAGTAGCTTCAATTTCACTAAGTCGGGGTCAGAGGGTGGTAACCATCCTTAATTCCCTCAGAGATATTTAGCCCCAGTGCCTTCTTCAACAAGTGCTATAGCATCGAAGTTCAGAAATAATAATCAAAATATGGCGCAGGACCTAAGCCCCAGGGCAGTGTGAACAGTGGTCGCATAAATTCTCTTTGCAAGAAATGTGGTAGAAACTATCAGGGTGTGTGTAGAGCTGGCAATGATTTGTGCTTTGGGTGTGGCAAGCCAGGCCACCGTGTTAGGGATTTCCCAAAGAGTGGTCAGCAAAGTCAGTCCAGTCGTCCCCCAGTTCCATTCGATAGCCCGACTCAGCAGGGTGCCTTGTCCAGTGCGACCAGTGGTCAGCACCCAAATAGATTGTATGCACTTCAGACCCGACAGGATCAGGAAAGTTCTTTTGATATGGTTACTGGTACATTGTAGGTCTTTCATTTATATATTTATGCTTTGTTAGATCCCGGAGCTTCTCTTTCTTTTGTAACCCCCTATATAGCTGTGAATTTTGGTGTCAGTCTTGAGACTTTAGCAGAAACCTTCTCAATGTCCACTCCAGTAGGTGTCTCTATTGTAGCCAGGCAGGTATATAGGAACTGTCCGATCACAATATCCTAAAAAGTCACTTCTGTTGATCTTATGGAGTTAGAGATGACTGATTTTGACATCATTCTCGACATGTATTGGCTCCACTCATGTTATGCTTCAGTTGACTGTAGAAACAGCGTTATTCATTTTTAGTTTCTGAATGAACCAGTCCTTGAATGGAGGGGTAGTACCTCAGCGTCTTGGGGTCAACTTATTTCTTACCTTAGAGAGAGAAAAATTATATCCAAGGAGTGTGTTTACCATCATGTTAGAGTCAAAGACTCTAGTTCATAAACTCCCAATCTTGAGTCAGTATCGGTAGTAAGTTAATTTCCAGATATGTTCCCTGATGATCTTCCTGGAGTTCCTCCGAAAGGGAGATTGACTTCGGAATAGACCTTCTTCTAGATACCTAGTCTATCTCTATTGTGCCCTACAGAATGGCTCCAGTTGAGCTTAGGGAATTGAAGGAACAGTTGAAAGATCTCTTGGATAAAGGTTTCATCAGTCCAATGTTTCCCCATGGGGAGCTCCAGTCCTTTTCGTGCATAAGAAAGATGGTTCTCTTTGAATGTGCATCGACTACCGTCAGTTTAACAAAATCACAATCAAGAATAAGTATCCACTCCCTAGAATTGATGACTTGTTAGATCAACTTCAGGGTGCCATTTATTTCTCTAAGATAGACCTCAGTTTCGGCTACCATCAGTGCATAGTCAGAGAATGTGACATTCCAAAAATAGCTTTCAGAACTCGATATGGTGACTTTAAATTTCTAGTTATGTCTTTTGGACTAACAAATGCCCTAGCTGCTTTCATGGACTTGATGAACAGAGTGTTCAAGCAATACCTAGACATATTCCTCATAGTCTTCATCGATGATATTATTGTTTATTCTTGTGATAAAAATAATCATGCAGACTACCTCAGAATTGTATTACAGACTCTTAGAGCCCACCAGTTGTTCGCAAAGTTTAGTAAGTGCGAATTGTGGATAAGATCTGTAGCTTTCCTTGGCTATATTATTTCCAATCATAGAATTAGAGTTGACCCTCAAAAGATCGAAGCAGTGAGAAACTGACCCAGACCCATCTCTCTATCATAAATCAGGAGTTCTTAGGTTTTGCTAGCTATTACCAATAATTTATTAAATGGTTTTCATATGTTGCGTCCCCCATGTCTAGATTGAGTTTCAGTGGTCAGATTCTTATGAGAAGAGTTTTTAGGAGTTGAATACTCGACTCACCTAAGCTCTAGTTTTGGCGTTGCCAGATGGTTCAGATGGATTTGTTGTTTACTTTGATTCTTCCAGAGTTGGTTTGGATTGTGTTTTGATTCAGAGAGGTAAGGTCATAGCCGATGCCTCTAGACATCTTAATTTGATTTAGGTTATTGTAGATAGAATGACCAAATCAACCTATTTCTTGCCAATCCATACTTCTTATTCAGCCGAGGATTATGCCAAGTTCTCTATTAGAAAGTTGGTTAGGTTGCATGGAGTCCCATTGTCCATTATTTCAGATAGAGGTACTCAGTTTACCTCTCACTTTTAGAAAGCTTTTCAGAAGCGTCTTGATATCTAAGTTCATCTCAGCACAGCCTTTCACCCTCAGATAGATGGTCAAGCAAAGAGGATCATTCAGAGCCTAGAGGACATGTTGAGAAATTGTGTTATTGATTTTAAGGATAGTTGGGATGATCACTTGCCTTTGATTGAGTTTGCCTACAATAACAGTTATCATTCTAATATTCAGATGGCTCAGTTTGAGGCTCTTTATGGGATGAGATGTAGATCTCCTATTGGTTGGTTTGAGGTAGGTAAGAACACATTGATAGGGCTAGATGTTGTAATTGATGTGATAGAGAAGGTTCAGTTAATCGGGGAGAGGCTTAAGATAGCCTAGAGCCATCAAAAATCCTATGTAGATGTGCGTAAGAGAGATCTTAAATTTGCAGTTGGAGACTTGGTGTATTTAAGAATCTCTCCCATAAAGGGAGTGAAGAGATTTGGCAAGAAGGGAAAGCTTAGTCCTCGATATGTTGGCCCATACAAAGTCTTGAGTCGCTATGAGAAGGTAGTTTATGAGCTTGAGTTACCTGCAGATTTGGCATCAGTGCACCCAGTATTCCATGTATCCTTGTTAAAGAAGTGTATTGGTGATCCAGATGTCGTTGTTCCTTTAGAAAGCTTAGATGTTCAGGATAGCCTTTCTTATGAAGAAGTATCTGTCGAGGTCTTAGATCGCCAGATTCGCAAACTAAGGAACAAAGAAGTTTCTTTGGTCAAAGTTCTTTGGCGGAATCAGTCCATTGAATGAGCTACTTGGGAGACAAAAAGATATATGCAAACCAAGTACCCTCATCTTTTCTCTGTAAGCTTAGATTCAGTTCGAGGTAATGGTTCTCCTTAGATTATCTCTTTTCCAGTTTCAGTTCCAGCCAAGTGATTATCTTCATGTCATTGCATACATTAATGAATCAGTTCAATCAGTCATCATGTTTCAGAATCAGTCATGTAATCATGTTTTCAGCTATTCATGTTCAGCCTTTAATCTTAGTACCTCAGTATTTCTCAGCTTAATCTGTCTCATTTGAGGACGAATGTTTTCAGGGAAAAGATATTGTAAGACCCCGTTGTTGCACCTTATTACAAACCGATCGAAACAGCACACAACGTATGGTGGCATTTATGACTCTCGGTTTTTGAAAACTATTTTTTAGAGTCGCCACCTAATTTTAGGAAAATTAGGAAAAAATATTTTTTATGTAGAAAACTCTGTTTTATTTTTTTGAAAACTTTTCAGATTCTGAGCTAGGGTTTTAATTACTCGAGGAGAAGGTGTTAGGCACCCCTAAGAGTCTATCCGAAGATAGTCCTTATGCTTAGTTTAGGAAAATATTAGGAAGAACTTTTATTTTGTTATTTGCTAAAATGGTGGTAATTGCACATAGTTTATCAAACTTAAAGAAGACACACGAGGTACATAAACACATCCTTATAATATACGAAAATAATGCAATTTACTATCAAAATACACGTGCAATACTTTTATAAATATAGTGAAAACGAAAAGTTAACACTAGCATTTTATTATACTAACAAAACTTGAAGTTTATAAATTTGACAAGATTATAAAGTTTCATAATATATAAAGTTAAGGGTGTAAAGAAATCATTTATGAGGTAAAAGAAAATATCATTTTAAAAGTACGTGAAGAATTGCTTTGTTTATAAGAAAAAATTATTCATTTCGTAATTAAATTTCTACCAATGCATTTCTCGCAAAAAAAAATTACAGAATTTTTTTTTTATTGAAACACATTGACGTGTTAGTTTCGGGTAATAAAAGAAGCCATGCAATTGTTTATTTACTTAAAAAGTTTTAAAAATAGTATTTAAAGTAAAAGGGTGATAGAAATATTTACATATAACTATTCTTAGTGCAATTGATGATGATAATAATAATTTCACTTAGGGGTCATTTGGTATACTGTATTAACAATATAATACATGCATTATGGTTTGTGTATTACTAGTACCATATTTGGTATCCTTTTTTAGATTATGCATAACTAGTATTTGTATTATCTATACACACTTTTGTGTATTAAAGTGTGTGTTAACAATACATATCATTTTCCATGTATTAATAATACAAAATTTTTAACACATGTATTAGCCTATTAAATGATATTATTTCCCCTTAAAATTATTTTCCCGCGTTCTTTT
Organism: Capsicum baccatum var. pendulum; assembly: GCA_030864225.1. Lineage (NCBI taxonomy): Eukaryota > Viridiplantae > Streptophyta > Magnoliopsida > Solanales > Solanaceae > Capsicum > Capsicum baccatum. The sequence continues at coordinate 199,194,589 of CM061561.1, forward strand.
CCCACTATATTTCGTTTCTGTTCCTTTTCCACTGTATTAAAAAGTAGTTCTCTCTGTTTTGGTACTTTGCCATGAAATAGAGAGTTTCTTTTCCACTGTATTAGAAAGTTGTTCTCTCTGTTTTGGTACTTTGCCATGAAAAAAGGAGTGTAATATTCTCCACATCTTCATCCTTGTAATTAATCAATATTGTTTGCTTTTCTCCACAAGGTTAGTAATTGTATCGAACCTTTATTTTTGGTCACTATTTGTGTTTTCTATCCTTATTTCACAATCTGGGTATAGTTTATTGTATACCAAAATCAACCATCAAAAGAGTGACAATCATTTTGGAATGCAATCTTTCAAAGTCAATGAATTTGATAATGAAGTTTAAGTTTATCACTGATGTTTTTGTTTGAGTATTCGTTTCACTCTCTATATGGTTATTCACAGATTTATTTTAAAATTTTATATATATTCATTCTTTTTATTTTGATGGCATATTTAGGTGCTATTATGGATCATCAACCACTGTCAGGTACAGAATATATTATTCTTGAGGAGATAATGTTTCATCAATTTCTTGTTGTCATTATTTGTCTTTTCATAATCGTGGCTAGTCATGGTCATTCTCTAAGAAGACGATGTCGAAACAGGGGTGAGGTTAGGTACTGTATAGGTGTTCGAGTTCCGAAAATTATTTCTCACTTGCATTATATAATAAAAGACGGTGATAGTATATGTATCGATAAGTTAAGAATGGATAGAAATGCCTTTCACACTTTAGTTCTCTTAACTAAGAATATTAGAGGTTTGACCGATAGTAAAAGTATGTCAAGCAGTGAAAATTTAGCTATATTTTTAAATATCTTGGCTCATCACGACAAGAATAGATCTGTCAAAATTGATTATATTAGATTGGGATGGAGAATAAGTCAGGCTTTCAATGAATGCTTGTGCGCTATTCTCAAACTAACCCCATTGTTACTTGTTAATCCTAAACCAATACTTTAGGATGAGACTGAAGATCGCTGGAAATGGTTTGAGGTAGGTGAAATTACAATTTAGCACTTCTTTAAGTACAAAACTTTTATACTTTGAGGTAACATTATAATTTATCTTATAGGGTTGTTTAGGTGCACTAGACGGTACTTACATTCCTATTAGAGTTCCAACTCAATACAAACCAAGATACAGGACAAGAAAAGGAGAGATAGCAACTAATATTTTGGGAGTTTGTGATAGAATCCTCAATTTTACGTATATCTTACCTGATTGGGAAGGATCAGCTGCCGATGGCCATGTTTTACGAGATACTATAGTAAGAAGAAATGGTTTAAAAATCCCCGAAGGTAGGTCATGTATATGCTTTCAAGTTACATCATGGATTGAATATTATATAGAAATAACTAAATTATATGTTTATATTATAGGTAATTATTACTTGTGCAATGGAGGATATACAAATGAAAAAGGTTTTATGTCACCATTTCGAGGATATAGATATTGGTTGAAGGATTGGCGAAGTGAAAATTCATCACCTCGATGTAAAGAAGAACTTTTCAACATGAGGCATTCTAGGACTCGCAATGTTATTGAAAGGGCGTTTGATTTCCTAAAAGGACGTTGGGGAATTCTTAAAAGCCCTTTATGGTACTCAGTTAAGGTTCATAACAGGGTAATTAGTGATTGTTGCTTGATTCATAACTTTATTCGTAGAGAGATGTAAGTGGATCCCTTGGAAAGTGATATGAAAGAACAAGCTGATTATCAACACGAAAATATTGACATTGTTGAATCATCAGAGAAGTGAAGTAGTTGGAGAAATGAGTTGGCTCAACGAATGTGGAATGAAAGAACTAATAATTGATTTGTTACCACGTTCGATTCTATATTACTACCTGTTAGCTATAGACTATTTTTAGACTTTATTAGCTCTTTAGAATTGGTCTTGTATGTGTTGAATAACTGCCAGAAACTTTTAACTTTTGTGAGCTTAATAGCACATCCTTTTGTACTCTTTATAACTTCGATTATTGTATGCTATAATTTATAGTGTTGGTTAGTTGAATCAGTTAATCTTTGGGAGCTTAACTTCATGTTATTCTCTGACTGTAAAGTGTAGTATAATTTAAAAATATATTTTTGATACTTCAGCACACTTTCTGAAGTTATTGTGATGCTCTATTTTTCACATTTCTGGTAATCTACTATACAAGATTTATAGGTGAAATGAATAGTCAGACATCATCAACCAAGGCATAAAAAAAGCCAAGCAACTCAACTCCATCAACGCGGAGGATGTGGATTTCAGAGGAAGAACAAACCCTTTTAGATGGATTGAAAGAGTTGTGTGCTAATGGTTGGAGAGGCGATAATGGAACCTTTAGACCAGGCCACTTGGTGGAGTTAGAACGTTATATCCACAAACATCATACTAAGAGTGCATTAAAAGGTGAACCACACATCAAAAATAAAATGCGATATTGGAAAAAATGCTATGAAATTATAGCTCTCCAAAAGACTCACAGTGGTTTGGGCTTTCAATATAGTGGTGGAGCTATATTAATTGACGATCCAGCATTTTGGGATAATTTTTTGAAGGTAATTAATATGATCCGACTTACTATTCTGATTGTCTTTGTGAGTTTTTTCAATTTTCGTATTAAGTATGTGTCATTTATGGAAGTCATTTGTGTCATTTCTGATAATCTACTACACAACATTTATCGAAGTTAATTGACAGCCTATCTAAATAGGTGTGAATGTTAGTAAACGTCTTGATTTGCTAAAATTTTTTGCTATTTGAAGGAATAAGAGCTAGATTAATTGAAGTTTGCTGCTCTTAAATTCTTTCATAATTGATGAATATGGCATTATGCTATATTTTAATTATTTTTTTATAGGCTGAACCAAAAGGAAAGAATATGAATACTAAGAAATGGCCAATGTTTGAGGATTGGGAGGAAATCTTTGGCAAGGATAGAGCAACTGGAGAGTTTGCGGAAGCACCGCTAGATGCTATTGAGGAAATTCAAAAGAGTCGAACTCCACAACTTTGCAATGACATGAGTTTGGGATTTCTTATTGATGTTGATGTTGAAGAAGAAGCTGATGTTTATCATAGCTTTAAAATAGGTACTGGAGAAGCTGAAAATGCCGCTGGACATAGTGCATTTACTACAGCTGAAGATGCCACTGAACCTAGTTCATTTGGTGGAGCTGAAAATGTCACTGGACCTAGTGTGTTTACTGAAGGAGAGAATGTCGCTGGAGCTAGTGCTGGAACATCTGCAAATGAAAATGTTGGATCCCAACAGACTCATAAACAAGGTGAGTATGCTAAAAGGTCCTCTTCTAATGTTAATGAAAAAGAAAAAAACAAGAAAAGAAAAAAATAGTGGAGGATGATAATAAGACATTTCTTGAGGATATGATGGAAGTTCTAAAAAAATTTACTGAAGTTCAAGACAAAAGAATGGGTGCCTTGATTGAAAAGCTCGGGGAGTGTGATCGATCCGATGTTCGTTGTCAAGTTTATTCCATCCTTAAATTCCCAGTATTTTTGGAATTGTACACTGTACAACAGAGTATCAAAGCTGCAACGGTTCTCAGTAAAGATGATAAAAAAATGAAGTTATTTTTAAGTATGGGTGAAGATGAGCGCAACACAATGGTGTGGATGGATGTCCATGATGAACTTTGAAGTATGCAAAACTTATGGATATAAGTGGCGGCACTAGTTTGATCATTTTTGCTTGATTAACAATTCTAAAGTATGACAATAGTTTCATTTTTTGACACCTCCAGTTATTGCTATGGACCTAAGAATGCTAAATTTTTGTGTAACTAATGTTTGTTAAATATTTCAACTCTAGAACAAATGTTAAGTCTATGACAGTTATTCAAGTTCTCTTTGTAGCCGTTTGACTTCTAGATTCTATGGTGCAATTTGATAGCTGCTATGACAATTAGAGGGGAAGTATAACCATTTCCTTTTTATCTACTACTCTTAACTTTCAAGAAACTCCTCTGCTTTGGAATTTAACTTTCTGATCAGTGTATAATTTTTATCTGATGGTTGTGCAACAAGTTTTGCTTCAATGAATATTTCCACTAGAAATTAGTTTAGAAGTGCATGGCTAAATTGTTGTCTAAAATTGAATAGTTAGAGCTCAAGTTTTCTTAGGTTTAACAAGTAAAAAAGTGTTCGACTCTATCAGGACCTTTTGTTGTTGGATGTTACCCGTCTATCATTTGGTTTGGAAACTGCTGGAGGTGTCATGACTGTATTCATTCCCAGAAACACCAATATTGCCATTGAGCAAGCCATCCAATGGCTCAATGGTAACCAATTTGCTAAGGCTGATAAGTTTGAGGAAAAAATGAAAGAGCTCGAGAGTCTTTGCAACCCAATGTTCAAGAGCTTTATTTTAGTACTGAAGGTTTCTTTCCCTATGAGAAGTATTTGGCCTTTGTAAATCAAGCCTTAATCTGTCGTGGAACTTGTAAGATCAAGAGACTTAGAATTGAACTATATTTGAATTCTCTTTGTCCTAATGATTATGAGGGATGGATTTCATTTGTCGTGGCACTTGTTGATATACTGCTTAGATGTTTCTTTTCTCCTACTGATCATATTGCCTCAAGTAAATATTTTGCTCAGACCCTTTAAAAATGTTTCCGCATCTGTGTCGGATATGAAAAGAAATACAGAAATAATCTTGTTTAGTAACTTGGCCATCATGCCATAGAATTATGTATTACAACGCATGAAAGAATGAAAGATCATATTCATGAACATGATTTTACATCTTTTTTGCATACACAAGAGATATAACAATCTAATGAAGCACAACATATTGAAGCATTTTTACTCCAATACTCAATAGCACATACCAAGATGGATGCTAAAAAATGAAATTTAACCATTTAAACATCACCAAAGTTAGGTAACAAGATCAAGATCAAGAGGGCAAGCCAAAACTGGTGTAGAACTCCAGAATACCTACTTCAAGATAGTTTTTGAAGTACATAGATTATTCAGTTAAAAGAATCTTTCCATCTAATTTTGGATAAAAGTAGTCCTTTCCAAAATTAAATTGGTAGGAATATTGAATAGACCAAATGCCTAACCTAAATTTCCTTCCGCGACTCAATGTATCAATCACCAGAGAAATCTTAAAGCACCCTTTCACTTTGAAGGCATGAAAAAACTGAAAGTAAAGAGCGAGCGTAAACAGTACTAATACAACAAGGCGAAGATGTTATTTCTAGTATAGCTCAACTCAGAAGGGATGATGCACCTCTTTGCAATAATCACAATCCGATTTTCTTCTCCACCTTCTGAATTTGGTTAAGGAAAATCCAACTCATCTGTATAGACGAAAGAAAGAAGGAAACATATGTTAAAAGCTAACATAAAACTGAGCAAATAGAAGTTAGGAGAAGCATCCAGAGACACTGCAAGCAGCAGTGTATTTTAGGAAAGTAGCAGCAAAGAATCCATAGATACTGCTAATCCCTGTATTTTAGGAAAGGGAAAGGTACTCTCGTAAGAACGTGAAATTTGCAGCATATTCATCATTCAATGATAGCACTAACATTCAGAATGGTCAAATGTGAAGAGTGAGGAAGAAAATTATTTCAACACACAAATACCCGAGACAACCTTTTCTCTTTCTCCATATTATTGATGCCATAGCAGAAATGAATTAAATGACTACCTAGAAAACATTCTCGAGCCAGAGCAGAAGAATCTACTCATCGGCAACACCTCAAAGGCATAGCTGACCCCATCAAACAGTCTGCACTAGTAAGATATAAGATAAAATAAAAATAGATCAGATTGGATCATCACCGAATCAAGTTCGATCTTTAAGGTTTTTAGCATTGAACTCGTACTATTAATATTATGGATTTAGATGTAATATTAGTTGAAATTATAGCCGATTTACAAATATTTCATGTATAGACTACATTGAAAGAACTTGAGATGAACACATTGTCAAAGAGCTACATTTGCCAATGCTCATCGCTGCCTATGAGATTATAAAGTAAGGGTGCCAAACGGGCCCGGCCGACCCGACCCGACCCAGCCCGACTAGTTAACCCGACCCGGTTTGACCCGGCCCAGTAAGCCCTAGGGCTTTAGGGTTCCGGGTCCCGGGCCGGTTTTTTTGTTAAAATGGGCCCGGTTAACCCGGCCCGGACCAAGCCCGGTCCAGGCCCGCCGGTTAACCAGCCCGGCCCGGAAAAAAAAAAGAAATTTTTGGTTTTTGGGCCAAACTAGCCGTTTGCCCAACGGCTATATAGCCGTTTTTGGGTCCAAACGGCTAGTTTGGGCCCATTTAATAAAAAAAAAAACTTTAAAAAATATTTTTTAATCCCCAAAAAAAATCTATAAATACCCTACAACTTCAAATCATTTTTCACTCTGTCAAATCTCATTCTCTCTCAAACCTCAATTCTCAATTCTCAATTCTCAAATATTCAATATATTTAATTTCTTAAAGTGTTCACTTTAATTTTTTAATTTTTTGTTTACAAAGTACGAGCGGAAGTTTCTAAAGTCGCAATCTTCGGATACTTTCAAAATTTGGTATTGTCGTTCCATCTCTTACGTTTAATTTTTATTTATTGTATTAATTGTTTAATATTTAATTTTATTATATTTGTGTATTTTGAATATTTTTAGTTTAATTTAATTTATATTATGGATAAATTAAAAAAACCTCGCTGCTAAAGGTGTTAAAAAATTTTGTCTCGAAAGCGGTAGTGGTAGTAAAAAGCGAATTACTAGCGGTAGAGGTAGTTCAAGTAATAGATATACCCGTGTGCCTTCGCCTCCGGTACCGCTTGGTACACCTTTTGAGGAAGAAATAGGTGTAGGTGCTCACGATATGGATTATGTAGAAGCTCAGGAAAATTACGGTATAGAAGAAGAAAATAAAGTAGATGCAGTTAATTTAGACAAAGATGATGAAAATATTGCTGAAACACCCGCAGTCGGAGATGCTAACGTTAGATCTGAATCAGTTAATCTCCTTTTCCGTCCTTCCAGTGCCCCAAAACCTCGTAAAAGAACTAGTATTGCATGGCAATTTTTTGAACGTATATCAGATATTGAGGTGCAGTGCAATATTTGTCAACAAATATATAAGCATAGAAGTGGAGGTAAGTAAGGGGGTACGGGTACGTTAATGAGACATATAGCTGAAGATCACAAAAGAGAGTTAAATATTGCAAAAGGTGGTGGGGATGTTGGTAGGTCAACGCAAACTAGAATGGACCCAACAACTGGTCAAGTAGCGAAAAAGTATAATAAATTGAGGGACAGGGAAGAAATAGCTAAAATGGTAGTTGTGGGTTGTTTGACTTTTAGTTTTCCTTCTTCTGATGCTTTTATTCGTTATATACAAGCAATTTATAATCCTATGTTTAATGGTATTCCTAGAACTACTTGTCGGTCTGATATTTTTAGACTCCATTCACAATATTGTTTTTATTTATCAACATTGTTAAAAAATATTCAATGTAGATTGTCCCTAACTCCTGATCTTGGTCGTGCTGTAAATAAAAATGATTATTTAATCATTACTTGTCATTGGATGGATAGTAATTTCGTGATGCAAAAACGTATTCTTGCTTTTTTATATGATGAAGATCGTAAACATACTGGACAATTTATTGTTGATTCTATTGTTAAAATTGCCGGATATTATGGTATAGAAAATAAAATTTTATGTATTGCTTTTGATAATGCTTCTAACAACAAGACTGCTATAACAAAAATAAAATCTACGCTATCTCCGCCCTTGCCTGAAATTTTTCATATTAAGTGTGCATGTCATATATATAATTTAATTGTAAAAGATGGTCTTGATTTTTTTGAGCTTTATATTGAAAAAATTCGTCTTGCTGTTGGTTTTATTCAAGGAAATAATCGTAGATCGAGAATTAAAGAATTTAAAGTTAAATGTCAAGAAAATGGACTTACACCGATTTTGATGCCTGAGGAAGTTGATACTAGATGGAATTCTACGTATGAATTTTTAAAAACTTGTTATAAATATAGAATTCCTATTACACTAGCTTTTAACCAACATTGTGGTTCATTTGTTGATTCTGCTGATTGCATGCTACATAATTCTGATTGGGTTGTAATTAATGATCTTGTTAAGTTTTTAAAAAAAATTTATGTAACTACGATTGAATTTTTCGGTGCTTACTATCCTACTGTTTGTAATATTTTGGCATATATAGCCGATATTTCTGGTTTGCTCCAACAATATAAAAGTAAAGAAGGTTATAAAGAAGCTGTTGGCGCCATGTTTACGAAATTTAAAAAATATTTTTTCCCGATTCCCCCTATTTACTTGGTTGGTGCTATGCTAAATCCGTGCATGAAATATAATCATATGTGTCACTTTAGTACTCTTATTTATACTAACTTAGAAATAAATACTAACCATGATTCTGAACAAGTACAGCCTGATTTGTGGACGGCTACGACTGATGCAAAGGATTATATAGAAAAATTATATAATCACTATGCTGATTTATTTGATTCAGCCGTACCTACAAATATCCCTCCAACTGTCGCTCCTCATCCTCCCGAGGAGCCATCATCTTCTAAAAGGCCGGCACATAGTGGTTTTTCTGATTCATTTTATGATTTAAATTGTTGGAACAGTGTTGATGAGAGAGCTTACACATCAACTTATCGGGAAGAGCTGAAATATTATCTTCGAACGGCACCAGAGGATCGCAGACGACGGATCAACACGCTGGATTGGTGGAGGAATAATGAATCACAATATCCTGTACTTTCAAGATTAGCTAGAGATATCTTGAATGTTCCAATGTCAACCGTTGCATCAAAGAGCGCCTTCAGTCAGGGACGACAGCAGCTTGGAGACAACCGACACTCATTGGGAAGCAACGCAATGAATGTTTTAGTTTGCCTCAGAGATTGGATTAGAGCGGAAAGAAGAAACCAAGGAATGGAACCGGAGCTGAGCGACGAGCTGAAACTTGAAGAAATTATGACTTCACGGGAGAACTCAGCAGAATCAAGTCTAATGCATGTTTTGCCCCCGTTGACTTCGACTATCCTATGCAAGTTCCCATTAATATTAACATGAATGAGTTGGAAAAAATGATGCGTAATTTATAGATTTTTCATTCATGTAAATTATAAATTTTGGATCATTTTGCAATCAATAAAATTTCCCAAATTCATTCACTCCTTAGTCGTTGTTTTTTATTTTTTTTTATTTAACGATTTAAAATTTTAAATTGATTTCTAGTTTTCTACTTTAAATTAAAACTTACTTCTAATATATTATTAATTTACTACCAAATATTATTAATTTATTATATTAAGTAGCATATGTTTTGTATATTTGTGCATATATCTTCTATAGAAGTGTATATTTAACGTATACATGTGTATATGTTTTATAAATTAGTATATAAGTATATCTATACATATTGTAATGTGTATATAATGTAGTATATTTTATAAGTAGTAGTATATATACATTGAATGGTGCGTATACACGTGTATATATCTTCTATAGAAGTGTATATTTAATGTATACATGTGTATATATTTTATAAATTAGTATATAACTATACAAATATATATTGTAATGTATATACATTATAGTATATTTCATTTAAAGTATTACATATACATAGAATAGAGTGTATATATGTGAATGGATCTTCTATAGACGTGTATATTTAACGTATACATGTGTATATATTTTATAAATTAGTATATAACTATACAAATATATATTGTAATGTATATATATTGTAGTATATCTCATTTAAAGTATTACATATACATAGAATAGAGTATATATATGTGAATAGATCTTCTATAGACGTGTATATTTAACGTATACATTACTTTATGTTTTATAAATTAGTATATATATTGTAGTATATACTTTTTTAAAAGTAGTACATATATATTGAACGGTGCGTATATATGTGTACATATCTTCTATAGACGTATATCTTTAAAGTATACAAGTGTATATGTTTTATAAATTAGTATGTAACTATATATATATACATATTGTTGTATGTATATATATATATATATATATATGTATATTGTAGTATACATTTTATTTAAAGTAATACATATATATTGAATGGTGCGTATATATGTGTATATATCTTCTAAAGTAGTATATATTTAACGTATACATGTGTATATGTTTTATAAATTAATGTATATATATATTGTAGTGTATATATATATATATTATACTATTATAGCATATGTTTTATTTAAAGTAGTACGTATAGTCATATATAATTATATATTGAATGGTACGTATATATGTGTAATTGTTTATACTTTATATATTTTTTTAAAAATATATGTTGGATATTGGAGTATATATAGTGTATATTGGATTTTTTATTTAATTTTTAAACGGGTTTGACCAGTTTTTAACCGGGTTTGATCGGGTTTGACCAGATTTTGATGGGCTTGACCGGATTGGGTTAAGTGGGCCGATTTCGGATGGGTTTAATTTTTTTACTATTTGGCCCGGCCCGGTTAACGCCAAACCCGACCCGAAACCGGCCCGAAACCCGGGTAAAATGGGAGGGCCGGTTCCGAGTTGGCCCGGCCCGGCCCTTTAAACACCTTTATTATAAAGTGACTTATGATGTCACCATCTTGGTGCACAATAATCAGACAATCACAGTAGATACAAAAGTACAACAAAAACCTAAAATGTTAAGTCTTGCGCATTTACAGAGACTTCTCAGAGGCGCCCATAAAATTCTGAGGTGTAACTAATTTTCATATTCAAAGAAAGAACTCAAAATTATGAGCATAGTTGAGAAATAACTCAAAATTATTAACATAGTTGAGGGCACTATAATTTTCAGCAAAACACACTCCCCATGGAAGTCTACTATCTCCCTGCGAATCTTAATGATCTCATCATTACGATCCTTCGCCTTTGCCATTCTATCTTGCAACTCCCGTTATCAATTCACAAGACATGTCAAATACAAGATCAAAATTTAACAAGATCTTGCAGAATCATTCTTTATTTTTAAGAAGTAACGATCTTTCTCCTCCTTATTGGAAACAAGTAGATGCATAACCAATAGTTAATATGAAATACATATATGGCCAATGATTTCTTTGTATTCCAGCACAACTAAAAACAACAATTACAATCAAAAGTTAAAGTGAGTACCTCGAACATTAGACTTCCTAATACCCAACTCCTCTTTCGTGTATAATGTAAACCCATCTATCTTTTTCTTCCTCAATCGATGCGGTGGCTTTAATAAAACTCCATCTTTCGGAATCCACCTATTTTTTCAACTATTTCAGCTCTGTAAGGGCTATTCCACTTGATTATTTTTATTTTCTGAGTTCTTCTCCTTTCCAGCTACAATTCCGTTGATTTCATTGCCAGAATTTTTGAATTCAGAGAAGAAATGAAAAGTAAATTTTTCATTTCTCCAGAGTATAACTGCTGCTAGTCTTGCACGGGTGAAAATACAACGTACAAGAAAGAATTCAAGGAAGGAATAAGGAAGGGTAATTTGGCAAACAAACATACGTTTATAAAAGGGACGACCCGGTTTATACCTACTCCGTAGGTGTCGGGGAGGGGATACCTATGCGTCCTCACCCCAGCTTTGCTGAAGGGACGTTTCGAACCCCCGACCTGGCACACCACGGTAAGCAAGCTTACCGCTGAGCCAAGTTTATAAAAATTATATAAATATATATTATCTTTAATCCATCAAACTAAACATTACGTAAAAGATAATGTATGTATAAATAATATCTGCATTATTAATACTTGCATTAATAATACAAGCATTACTAATATACCTTATTCAGCATTATTCTTATATACTCTACCAAACGACCCGTTAAAAAGACAAATGGCAATACAATATTCTGTATATGAGAATGTGTATGACGTGTACCTTTCCATTTTATGTAAAAGCTTTTTTTGAATTTTTCCTTTTAACTAAATCTAGACAATTGAAAATAGTAAAAAAGGGGACAATAAAAGCCAAGTAAAGTGTTGATAAAATTTTGTCTATTCAAATGGATTAATATTGATAAACAGGGGACAATAAAAGCCAAGTAAAGTGTTGATAAAATTTTGTCTATTCAAATGGATTAATATTGATAAACAGTATTCCTGAAGTTTGAGTTTTAGCTATTCATAAAAATTAATATTAATTTTCGAAGAAAACGTGGAGATTGTGACGCTTGTTATTTTAAATAAATATTACTGGGAAAGTAAATAATTAGTCCAATATTAATATTGTTGAAGTCCCTTTTATTTAAGAAGAAATCCTTTTAACTAGTCATGGGAGAATTGCGAAAAAGGCAAGGACATTAATTATTTCGAAGGAAAATTGCAAATTCTAAATCAATAAAAACACAATAAACAACAAAATTCCAATAACCAATGATAACTAATTACTGTTTCGAGTCTTAACAAAAATGACAACATAGCACGGATATTAAACAAAGAGAAGAGACTAAGAGATACTAGACTCCTAACGGACTCGAGTTTTCAAGTATACGCAATTCCGAAGGTCTGCGCTCCTAGTAGCGATTAACTCGATGTTGGGTCAAAATGAGTTCCGTTGGAACTCCAACTCCCACGTTCACATAAAAAGATAAAAGGAAATAAGGATTAGTAACTAATTTAAGTGATATAAACGAGTAATGAAAATAATGCAATGGGTGACCATGTTGGTTGTGCAGTCCAAAGTAAATAAGATTGAATATGAACTCAAACAAATTTTCATCCAACTGGAGCTATCATGCACATAAAAACCAACAGACCACTATCCAGCCAACGTTATCATTTTTACCCAAGCGTAATTAAGAGCAACTCCCAATTTAAAAAAATTTCTTTCAAAGAGCAGGAATATGACAATGTAAATTAATCCAATCAAACCTCTATCTATATTCACGAAACCAACTTCCAACACTCACTAATGGGGGCTTTACGTTCGTACGAGGTGAGGGAAGGACACGTCCCCCCCAGAATGTTTCCCGTGACATTTTCAACAAATGACAATCTCTCTTCCACCGCAACCCGTCACACAATAAAAAATGTTTGAAGTGCTTGTCTCCGGACACTCCCAACGACATTTCAATCATTCCATCCGGATCTTGATACAATTTCAGCGGACTTCATTACGATTATGGAAAAGGGAATTTGAAGGAACGTTACATTTCTTTTTAAAAGAAGAACATCCAGAAAAAGAAAAATTGAAAAACGACATTAAATTTTACTGCAGCTCGAGCCCGAAACAAAGAACACCAACACTAATATGATTTTGAATCAAAAATAACATAATCGCGTATTTACTGATCCAATACAACATAAAAAAATTCAGAATTAAAATCCATATCCATCCATCGAGTAACAATTTAATCAATACAAAATTTAAACCACATCATGCCTATTGAGTGTGAACAAATAGCAACAAAATCAAACCGATTGAAACCCGCACAGGGCCACACGTTCATATACCCATCATTTTGCGATCTGTGAAATAATATTTTCAAAATCAAAACTAATTTATCCATGCAGTCCAAAAAATGTAACGACACTAAAAAAAGTGACGAAGAGAAAAAGTCGACAAAGAAATGAGAAGGGGTGAATTCGCACCTTTTCTGGTGCAGCAAACTTGGGCTAGACGTCAAGGTTTTTCCTGCCGCTATTCACTCAACCACGGGACTTGAAGGTTGGACTAGAAATTAAAAAAAGAAGCCAACGATACCAGTAACTTGAAAATTTCCTTTCTTTTCCTCACAAATTTCTGCCCGTTTTCTCCTCAATCCCTTTTTTTCAGTTCTCTTCGTTTGTCCCTCGAGTTCACTTGCTTTTTCTCGCTGATTTTTTCTTGTTTTCCTACTGATCTGAAAAAAACTCTCACTAATTTTTTTTGCTTCTCTCTAATCTTGAACCTTGTCCTCCATAGGGGTGAAAACACCATATTTATAGGTGCCAAATCCAGACTTCAAAGACCGGATTTGCAACTTCGAAATTAAAAGAAAAAAACGTGAAGGAGGGAGGACGAAATTTGAATTCAAATTACAAAAAACAAGATCTCCAAATCTCAGCTCTTTCCAAGCCATTAATGGAGGATTTGAAATCAACAATAGTTTGTTATACCGATTTGGGACTGTTTTTGCTGATTTCTTTGGAGTCACGGGTTAAGCCATGAGAAAAATAGGCCGATTCTTGAGTAGGGCGGCAGACGGCGGCCCGCTACGGGGCTTAGGGGGTTTCTGGTTTGGGGGAGAAAAATGAGGAAGTAGGAGAAAGAGAATGGAGGGTCGCTGGTTTTTCATGGCGTATTGGGAAAAATGGAGAGCGATGTAAGGAAAGATGGGGAATTATCGGTGACTGCTCACCGTAAAAGTTATGCTTGTATTTAATTTTTGGCAAAATCAATACGCAGCCTCGTAAGTACGCGTTATTTTTTATTTAGACATTTTAAGTGAATATTATTTCATTTTAGTATCTCAAATAGTTATAAAATGTTGTATTTTGACACATTTTGCTGAGTTGATCAAGTGCATGTATTACACCTCCATGAAGGCATGTGAAAGCCTTTTTTTGGATTGATGTGGTGCCCAATTTGGCCCACCAACAATATATTAACTTATTTTCATTAATTTACACCTTTTTTTTTATTTTTATTCATTATTTTTGTCAATTTTAAATTTATTTAATGGTGAAAATTATTAGGAGAGATTTAAAAATTAGATACATATTTAGGAGTTCATCTTGCCAAAAACAATATATTAACTCAACGTCCATTAATTTATACTTCTTTCACATTTTTATCCATTATTTTTATCAATCTTAATTTATTTAATGGTAAGAATTATTGAGAGAAATTTATATACACATTTAAAGGTTCGTGAAAATTAAATAATAAGCACCTTTTTTTAATCATTAAGGGCAAAATTGATGAAGAAAAATAAAAAATAAGTCACATCAATGAAGAAAAATTAAAAATCAAACAAAATCGATGAAGAAAAATTGAAAAATACAGCTAAATCAGTGAAGAAAAATTGAATTTAAACAAAATCAATAAAAAAAATTAAGATCGAAGAATAAAAACCAAGAAAAATCAATGAAGAAAAATTAAAAAGCGAAGCAAAATTGATAAAAGAAATTAAAAAATAAAGCTAAATTTGAGAAGAAAAATTAAAATCAATTAAAAATACAAAAAATTGAAGCAAAATAGATGAAGCAAATCTGGGAAAAAAATGAAGCTAAATTCATGAAGAAAATATAAAAATCAACTAAAATCAGTGAAGAAAAATTAAAAATCAAAATAAAATCGATGAAAAAAATTAAAGATGACTGGGGTGCGGGGGTGGGGAGGGGGTGTGGGGTCTTTGAAAAAAAATAAAGAGGGGAAGAAGAGTGGCGGGGGTAAGTGGGGTGTTTGAAAAAAATATTAGCGGGGTGCGTGAGGTGGGTGGGGTGTTTTAAGAAGAAGACTGGTGGGGTGGGGGTGAGTGGGTGGACTGGTAGGGTAGGTGGGGTGGGGGTGGCGGGTGGGTGGGTGGGGTATTTGAAGAAGAAGGTTGGTGAGGTGAGTAGGTTAGGGGGAGGGGGTATTTTTTATTTAAATTAATTATTTATAAATTATTTGGGTATTTTTATTTAAAATTAACTATTTATAAATTATTTGGACAAAAATGACATGTGCCCACATTTTATTCGTCACTTTTCACCTCAGCAGAAAGTGTGTTTCACGCACTAAAATTATTTTGTTGATTCAGCAAAATGTGTCAAAGTGACACACTTGAATGCCGCTTGAAGTGCCAAAATAGAACAATATCCACTTGAGGTGTCTAAGTGAAAAATGGTGCGTACTTTAGGAGGTTGCGTATTGATTTTGCCTTATTTTTTTAAGGGAAAGACGCGTATTTTGTTGACTCATTGTTATCCGTCCGATCTTTTGATCGGACGATTCTAAAAATATTACCCTAAAAAAAACAATAATAATGGTAAATAAAAAATATGTATATATTGATAAACATATGAATCGTTAATTAATTAAAAAAAGATTATTTTTGATCTGTCCGATCTCTGATCAGATAGTTTAGGTTTAAAGTAAAAAAGTATATTATAGTAATATTTCAGAGAAAATACATAAAATCCCCCTTGATGTTGGCCGATTTATTCAAAAAGATACTTAAACTATACTTCGACCTATTATCCAAGGAATATTACTTAAATCGTTGCAAATATATCATTTTGACCCTCTGCATGTATATACCCACAACAGACGCGTGAAAGGCTCAAAATTGACTTTATTGACCATTTAAAAGTTGCCACATGTAAATAATTTGATATATAATTTATCTTCTTTATTTTAAAAAAATTAATATTTATTTACTTTTTAAAATTATCTCATACCCCTTCCCCTCCTCCCCACGCAACACCCCCACCCACTATTGTCTTCTTCAACACCTTCATTAATTTTTTTTTTGAAATAATCGTTTAACTATTTTTATTAAGAATCATAAAACTCTATTAAAACTTCATTAATGGAGTTTTATGATTCAATTAGAATGGTGTTGAAGAAGACAATGGAGCTTTAATGGTGTTTCTAAAATGGAGCTTTAATAGAGCTTCAAAAAATAGCTTTAATGGAGTTTTTTAATCGAGCTCCATTAAAGCTATTTTTTGAAGCTCCATTTTTTAAACACCATTAAAGCTCCATTGTCTTCTTCAACATCATTCTACTTGAGTCATAAAACTCCATTAATGGTACTTTAATGAAGTTTTATGATTCTTAATAAAAATAGTTGAATGATTATTTCAAAAAAAAACTTTAATGGAAGTGTTGAAGAAGACAATTGGGAGGGGGGATAAGGGGAGATGCTGGGTTGGAGGGAGATACTGAACGGAGGGGTGAAGGGTGGGGGAGAGGGGGCAGGGTGATAAACAAAATAAAAAGAAAATTTTTACAATAAAATGTGAAATTAAATGTATTTACACGTGCCAGCATTCGATTGGTGTGTGCATTCACTCTTTTTTTTGTGACTGAAATTCAGCGAAAATGACGTAGTTGCAACTATTTAAGTAAGATTCGTGGGGTAATAGATCAAAAGTATAGTTTAGGTATCTTTATAAAAAAATCGGTCAACATTAGAAGGGACTTTATGTATTTTCTCAATATTTAATATATATATAAAATTTAAAATTTGGGATCCCTCGACTTGGGAAGTAATCAACGGATCGGACTAAGTGGTGCTAGCCGAGTCTTTTGACATTTTTAATGATGTGGCAATGTCCAGTTGGTGAAGATTGTGCGTCGTGGATTGATGAAGTGGACATGAATATTGGACTGAGTTTTGGGCTCTTGGCTGAAATTTATGGATAAAGTCAGGTTCAGATTAAAAAAATTAATGAAATTGAATTATCGTTGGCCTGAATACTTTTTTCTACTGAAATTAATTTTATTGATGCTTCTTGACATCCTAAAATTAGTTTTAGTTTAACGTATACAAATTACAGATATAATTTGTATAAGCTTCCCATTTAATATCTTTTTGTGATTTAATATTAACCAAAATATATGTATATATATTTATATGTAAAACAAGAATATACAAAATATGTGTACATACATATAAAATACAAATTTTCTATAATAGAAATATACATATATATGGTCATAATATCACCCGAAAAATAAAATTAGAAAAAATTCCAATGAGAATACCAAAAGATATATATTTTTGTGATTTTTGATGTTAAAAATATCTAATTATATTTAATAAAATATTTTAGGATATGATAGAAAAATAAATTCTCTTTTTTGTTCTTTTCAAAAATTCATAGAAATAGAAATAGAAATAAAATATATTTTTTGTTGAAAAATTATTTAGGGTCAAGGAGCATCAAGAAAATAATTAAAGGAAAATGAGCGAACCAAAATTGGGTGTCAACAGTTTCCCCTGAGCGACGGAAGATTTGCATGAAAATCTTAGGGCAATCACATTGACGTAATTAATTTTGTCTCGAGCAAAATAAAATGTTTGGAAGATTATAACCGACCTTCGATTTTTGAGCTACCTACATATCTCGGGTTTCACCAGAAATCAGTCCATTTGTAGTTCAAATTATAGAAAATTTTGACAAATATCAAAATTTTCCCCTGTGTACAATTATGTTGACACTGGGTTCCTACAACGATGATAATAAAGATTTCAGCACGAATGAAATGAACACGGGTACATATCCCGGGAGTGACTGTTTGGGGTAGCTGGAAATGAGGAGACGTTAAATAAAAATATCTTGCTGAGGATTTTGAGGGAAAAAAGGATTGTGAATTTTTAAAAAATGCCCCAATGTTGGATTAAGATGGCACTGGGGATGACACTAACAATTATGAAAATGAAAACTTGAGTCGAATTGATTTGAGTTTATTGGTCGGAATCCTTAACGTATCTAGGGATGTTTGACATTCTGCTAGCTTTCCTCGATTTGCTGCTAAGAGGGTAGTTCCACGTTATATTGCATGGTCTTGCAAAACAAGTAAAAAGGTGAAAAGTTTCTATTGTTCAAAATTATAAATTAAAATTGTAATGTAAAGAGTACAGTTCAGATATTCAAACTAATATTGTCTCGGTTTGTGGAGGACTCCGACTGACGGGGCAATAACTGAAATACAAAGAGCCCCCTTCGGTTGAGCAGTTGTTTTAACATAAAGGTTATCCGACTGGAGAGCAACTAGAGAATAAGCCATTCGACAGGCGTGTAGTTGTTGAAAAATAAACGCCATCTGACTGGCGAGTAGTTGAGCCATCCGACTGGAAAATAACTGGAGAATTAGCTATCCGGCCGACGTGTAGTTGTTGAAAAAATAAATGTCATCCGACTAGCGGGTAGTTATTGATAAGTAAACGCCATCCGACTGGCGAGCAGTGTTTGAAAAGTAAAGCCTCCGATGGCGGAACATTTGACCAAAAGTAACTGCCTTGTCCTGATAAGACGATTTTCGATCTGAACTAGATGATAGTATTACTGTTGGGATTTTAAGTTACTGTCATGGTGGCTTTCTTGCTGCTTTCTATGGTGCGAGTTTCTGATTGGCAGATTGTGCTCTGTTTGCTGAAATATGATTCTCCGATATGGTAGAGCGTTGCTTTGCTTATGTATATTCTTTGATTTATGGCGGGGCATTTTCCTTAATAGTGCATAACTCTCGATATGGCGGAGATTCATATTGCTCATTTGCATACTCCGATATGGCAGAGAGTCGTTTTGCTTGCTTATGCATAATATTCGAAATATGGGATTCTATTTGTTTGCTTATGAACAGTCCTTGAAATGAAGAAGCTCAATTTTTTTTGCTTATATAGCGTCCTCAACATGCGGAATCTTGACTTTGTTGAAGTTAGATGACACTTCAATTGGCGAGGTTATTCGACGCAGTTAGACGATGATTCTTCAATCAAAAAAGTTATTTAATGCAGTCAGGTTGCTGGCTCTGTTTGACGAACTTTATTAAAAGAAGTAAGACATAGCCTGATTTTCCTATGAGGATTCTCTTTTCGTCGTCTCTGACCCGTGTCTTCAAAACATACTTGCGAAAGAATTCAAATAAAATTCTTAGAGATGGTGACGATTAGTATAAATGTATGTAAAGAGAATAAAGTAAAGGAGGAACATTTGGCCCATGTCGTAGTGATAAGCTGCATGATGTCCCTGATCCTGTCCCAAAAGCTTAGCTTGATGTCATCTTCCAATTTCTGTTTTCCTGTGCTGAAAGAAAAATTCTTAGTTGGGAGGGGGTGTTGATTTGTATCGACTTGGGGATCCTGACTTTGTCTATGAAATCCTCTAACACTTCCTCGATTGCTTGATCATTCTCGAATCTGGAGTCTTAGTAGGTGGGAGAGTAGGAGAGTATTTTGAAATTTTTTATTTTTTTTTTGCAAATATATTACGTATATTAAGTATGTATTGTAATCCTTTAGCATTTTTTAGATTATGACACGTTCGAAAATCTGTTAAGCCTCAATTTGTTGATCGCGACCCACATAGCTTTATCCTTAGAGTGGAGCTCCTCTGACTTTGTCGATGCTACGATGATTCTGGCGACGAGATCGCTTTTATTCTGAGGCTATACTATGAGCAAAAGGGATTTTCCTAAAGGTAAGACCGAACCTTTCAGGTTTTCTATGTATTTTTGAAATAGGAATCAGGTCTGTACATAGTTCGAATACAATGGAAAAAGTAAAAATATGGAAAAAGTAAAAATATGAAATGCAATGACAGAGCCTGATTCAGACTGCCTACGTATCTAAGTGGAGTCAGATAATGACGTAGTTCAAATGCAGTGAAAAAATAAAAATATGAAATGGAACGACCGAATCTGATTCAGGATGCCTACATATTCATGAAATCTATTTATCAGCTTAGTTATCCGCACCCCCTACAAATGGTATCAGAGCACAGTAATTTAAAAGATATGGAAGTGATATACGTGTTAGAGTTAGTTAAATAACTATGTTGGAATTAGTTAAATTAGTTAAGTTAGATTTAAATTTAGTTAAGTTAGATTTAGTTATTTATTAAATTAATTATGAGAAGACCATTTAAAAATACAGAGGCTTTTAGAAAAATTAAAGAATCGTTAGTTAGTAATTATTCAGAATATATAAGTCTAAATAAAACAAAAGAAAATCTACAAAGATTAGCCTATTTAATTACATTAATATCTAGTATTGAAGCAAAATTAATAATCCATTTAAAATCTAGAAGAATGAGACATATACCACCTAATTATGATAAAATTAGATTTAGATATCCACCAAAATATTATAAACATAATTCAAATGAATAAAGAGCAAAAATACAAAGAATTAAAACAATTTATCTCTGAAAAACGTAAAGAATTAAAAATAAGAAAAGAAAGATTACATTATAATATATTTGCCGGAGTTAGTAAAAATTCAATAAAAATACAAAAAGATGAAATATCAAAATTAGAATCCCAAATAGATAGTTTAGAATATGTATACAAACATGAACTATTCACAATAAAATGAATAAAGAAGAATTTATAATAGATGAAAAAATATATGAAAATCACGAAGGATCAAAAATAAAAATAGTATTTTCTAATCTAGGAAGAAGATATAAGAAAATAGGAGAACATTTATATTTAATGTTAGAAAAAAAAAGAATTAAAATTAGAAGATAAATTAACAGCAATGGTAAGAATAGAAAAAGAAAATGAAGAAATAGATAGAAAAAAGGAAATAGAAAAAATTAAACAACAAACTACGGAAGAAATACGAAAAATAGAAGAAACTAAAAATAGTAGAATTGCTGAATTAGAAAAAGAATTACAAATGTTAAAAGATTTATACGAACAAAGACAAAAAGAAAAGAAAAAGATAAAGAACAAAAATTAATAAACGAGATAAATCAATTTAAAGAAAAATTAGAAATAAATAATATAGAGGTAGAAGAAACAGATAATTATGATTCAGAAGATAGTGAAACATATACGGAAATATTAACAAATATAAAAGATTTAGAAATTAACACAAAACAAGAAATAATTAATGAAGAAAATTTGGAAAATAATAATACAGAAATAAATACTCTTGACAAAAAAAAAGATGAAAATCTAATACCCAAAACAACAGAAATAAGAAAACCTATATATTACAAGAATAAATTTAAAAGATATAATGAATATGACAAATGGACACCAAAACAAATAGTTAATAAAAATTATAACTTTTTAGATCTAGACCGTGTAATAGATACGGAAAAAACAATACAATTATGGATAGGATATATGACAAAAAAATTATTAGATAATAATATAAACATAACATATGCACCAGAATACATAGAAAAAACACTAATAGGATCAGTAAAATTATGGTTTACAAATTTAACTGAAAATAGTAAGAAAGTATTAAGAGCTAATAAACCTATGGAAGGAGCAGCATCAACAACAACTAAATTAACACCTATAGAATTATTGAAAAAATATGAAACAGCTATAAAAGATGAATTTGGCAGTATGACAACATTAGAAGAAGAACAAGATGAAGAAAAAGATACAAATAGAAATTTAATGATAAAATTAACAATATGTAATATGTGTTATATAGATGAATATACTTGCGCATTTAAAGAATATTATTATAAAGGAACATATAGTATAGAAGAAAGTAAAGAAATAAGAAAATTATATTTTAATAAATTACCCGAACCATTTAGTTCAAAGATAATAAAAAGTTGGGAAGAAGCAAAAATAGTAGATACATTAGGAGCTAGAATAAAATTTTTACAACAATGGTATATAATGTTATGTGAAAAATATAGAGAAGAATTAAAAATGGAAAAAACATTAATAAGAAATTTAGCATGTTGCAAAAATAAAATAGCACCTCAATTTGGATGCGAAGAAAGATATTATAAGAAAAGAAAAAGACATAAGAAATATAAGAAATATAAAAAATCAAAATATAAATATAAGAAACCAAGAAAAAGATATTATGTAAAAAATTATAAAAATAAAAGACCATATAGAAAGAAAAAATCTATAAAAGAATGTACATGTTATAATTGTGGAAAGTTAGGACATTTAGCTAGAGATTGTAAATTACCTAAAAATCCAAAAAATAAACAAATATCCGAAATAAAAATAGAAAATACAGAATATATGCAAATAGATTATATAGATTATGAATTAGAAAGTGAAGACAGTATATATGAAATTTCAGAAAACGAGACAGATACTGAAATAGATAGTGAGATAGATGAATCAAATGACTGAAGAAGATATAAAAATAATAACAAAGGAAGAATATTTAAATGACGAAGGAACAAAACAAAAAATAATATTTGACAGTAATATATTTGATGAAATAAAAGGAAAAGAGTTAGATTTAAGTGTAGAAAAAATATTTAAAATACCAACAATAAAAAATATTTTTAGTAGGAAAAAAGATGAATACTATGTAGTATGCCAAAAAGAACATGTAATAGACTGTAGATATGCAAAAGGAAAAGCTAGTATACCACTAGTAACAAAAAGGATAATTAATAAAGAAATAAATGATATAAAAAGTAAAGGAGATCCAATAAAATATGTACACCTTGGAGGTACAGAAATATTAATAAAAGCATGTTTTAGAGAAGGAATAGATACACCAATAGAATTATATTTAGCAGATGATAGAATTATAAAACCTATAGAAAAAAGCATAATAGCTGCCGTAAAAGGAAATTTAATATACCAAAAATTTAAATTTATAATAAGTGCAAATTATTCAGTAGCAGTAACAGATAGAAATATAGATAAATCATTAGTATTATATTGGAAGATATCAGGAATAGAATTAACCCCAGGAAGTAAAATATTTACAGCGAGATGTAAAAATTTATATGTATTAACAACAAAACATAAAATAACAGGGAAAAATTAGATTAATAAAATACAAATAGATAGCCCATTTGAGCAAATTGTAAAAATAATAGATTATAATGACTATAGCTATAGAGACATAGATATAGAAGAAAATTTAGAAATAGTAAATGATAGAATAAGTACAACAAAAAGAATAGCTAATGAAAAATCAGAGTCATCGAGCTCATAAAAAAGAACATGTTATGAAACAAATTCAATAAGTAATTTAAACCAATATTACATAACAGGAAAAATAAATGAAAAAGAACATTTAATACTATTAAACACAGGACAAGAAGAAAATTATATAGCAAAATATCTAGTAAAAAATGAAGAAATAAAAAATGATAATGATATATGCCCAGATCTACCGAGAAGTTTAATAAGTATTAAGGATATAGTAGAAAAAGAAATAATAATAGGAGGAATTAGAAAAATAAAAATAGAATTTGAGGTAAAAGAAGAAATACAAAAAGTAGATATAATATTAGGAATAAAATGGTTAGAACAAGTAAAACCATATAATATAGAACATACACAATTAGCCATAACATATAATAGGGAAAGATTATTCTTAAGAAGAGCCTTAACATAAAATGAAGATATATGTATTAATGAAGATAGTAGTGGAAGGATATTACAGTAGATATTATACGCCTATGATAGATACAGGAGCAGAAGCTAATTTATGTAGATATAATTGCTTACCAGAAAGTAAATGGGATAAATTAAAAATACCAATAATAGTTAAAGGATTTAAGAATGAAGGAAGCTTAATTACTTATAAAGCTAGGAATGTAAAAGCACAAATATGGGATAAGATATTGACAATAGAAGAAATTTATAATTATGAATTAACATCAAAAGATATACTTTTAGGAATGCCATTTTTAGATAAACTTTACCCACATATAATAACTAGAAATGATTGGTGGTTCACAACACCATGTAAACAAAAAGTAAGAGCAAAAAGAGTTAATAATAAAATAAGAAAAAAAACTGATTGGATAAAAGAAAGTGAAAAAAATTACACAAAAGTTAGAAAATATAAAAAACGCTGAAGATACAATAGAATTAGTAGTATTCTCGATAAATAAAACAGAAATAACTATATTTTCAATAAATAAGATAGAAATAGTTAAGAAAAAACTAGAACAATTATATAGTGAAGATCCATTAAAAGGATGGGAAAAACATAAAACTACCATAAAAATTGAATTAATCGATAAAAATAGTATAATAACCCAAAAACCATTAACATACAATTTTGATGATTTAAAAGAATTTAAAATGCATATAGATGAATTATTAGAAAAACAATATATACAAAAAAGTAATAGTAAACATAATAGTCCAGCATTTATAGTAAATAAACATAGTGAACAAAAAAGAGGAAAAAGTAGAATGGTTATTGATTATAGAAATTTAAATGCAAAAACTATAACATATAATTATCCGATACCAAATAAGATATTAAAAATAAGACAAATCCAAGGATATAATTATTTTAGTAAATTCGATTGTAAATCAGGATTTTACCATCTAAAGTTAGAAGAAGAATCTAAAGAATTAACCGCATTTACGGTACCACAAGGATTTTACGAATGGAATGTATTACCATTTGGATATAAAAATGCACCAGGTAGATATCAACATTTTATGGATAATTATTTTAAACAATTACCTAATTGCATAGTATACATAGATGATATATTATTATATACAAAAACTAAAGAAGAACATATAAAATTATTAGAACAGTTCACAGATATAATAGAAAAATCAGGAATAAGTCTAAGCGAAAAGAAAGCCGAAATTATGAAAAACCAGATAGAATTTTTAGGAATACAAATAGATAAAAGTGGAGTAAAAATGCAACAACATATAGTACAAAAAATAATAAATTCAAAAGAAGAATTAGATACAAAAAAGAAATTACAATCATTTTTAGGATTAGTAAACCAAGTAAGAGAATATATTTCAAAATTAGCAGAAAACCTAAAACCACTACAGAAAAAATTAAAAAAGGATATAGAATATAATTATAATGAAGAAGATAAAAAACAAGTTCAAAAAATAAAATTACTTTGCAAGGAATTACCAAAATTACAATTTCCGGATGAAAATAGAAAATTTACATACATAGTAGAAGCAGTCTGCCAGTGAATATAGTTACGGAGGAGTACTTAAATATAGGTATGAAGCA
The DNA here is from genome assembly GCA_030864225.1 of Capsicum baccatum var. pendulum. Taxonomy (NCBI): domain Eukaryota; kingdom Viridiplantae; phylum Streptophyta; class Magnoliopsida; order Solanales; family Solanaceae; genus Capsicum; species Capsicum baccatum. Next base: position 199,220,282 of record CM061561.1, read on the forward strand.
GAAAAAATAGAACACCATTGTAGATACTACTCAGGTACGTTCAACGAGACAAAAATAAAATGGGAAATAAATAGGAAAGAATTATGTTCATTATATAAATGTTTGTTAGAATTTGAGCCATATATTGTATATAACAAATTTATTGTGCGAACAGATAATACACAGGTACGCTGGTGGCTAAAAAAGAAAATACAAAATTCAGTTACAACAAAAGAGATTCGGAGACTAGTTTTAAACATATTAAATTTTACATTTACAATAGAAGTAATCAGTACTAACAAAAATGTTATTGCAGATTACATATCAAGACAAAGCTACATAAACTGAAATGATAGAAGAAAATATACATGAAAAGATACTCAACGCCCTGACTACTCTTTCATTGAAAGTGGACAGTATGGGTACTGAGATAGTAAAGATGGGTACTGAGATAGAAACACTAAAGCTAAAGACTAGTGAAGATAAACTGAAGTCTATAGCTATGAATCAGCTAACTCAACAATGCGCAGAGCTATGTCGATCGGAAGACAATAAAATTCCAGAGCTAGAAGGAGATGTTGGGATACTCCATAAAACCCTTAACGTTTATCAATCTACTTCTGCAGGTACAAGCAAAGGAGTTAGAAAAAATATGAACCTAAACAAGCTATTTGACAAGCCATATACACCAAAAACATCAAAAGACCCCATGTTTACACCCCCACAAGTTACCACATATCGAGATAGCCTAAACCAAGACAAAAAGACATATAACTACACAGCCCGCACATAGATAGAAAATATCTACAACGTACAAACTTTCTTAAATAGCAACCCAAAAGCTACAAATATCCAAGAACCAGATACGAACTATATAACCCAGAAATTAACCGGATACAACAAGCTAATTGCCTTACCAAAAACTAAACCAAGCCTAGTTAAAACTTGCTACGAATATGGATTACTTAGTACCGTATATACCACAAACGGAACTGAGATATCCACTATACCTGAGATATATGAAGCATTTACCATATTTAAAAGAATAACCAAAGGTACTCTATTTTTTATAAAAATTTACACGGCACCAGCAGAGATATTATTTGACGAAGTTAAGAAACCGATACAAGTTGTAAAAATAGGAATGACACGAGATATGATTATACCACAAGATATTGGTACACAGCCAGAGATACCCAGAATCGAGATACCAAAATTTTATGCGAACAAAAGAGTTATCGGACTATCTACGATTTTACAAGAACAAGCAAATACATATTGTAATCAAAATCCTATATGGAGTTATTATTCAAGAAACCATGTATTAATATATTCAAACTCAAAAGAGCTACGAGAAACAGATATGGAGACTATTAGGCAATGGATTATGACGTTGCTTAAACCAGAGACAAAACCTATCGCCAGAGCTATTAGAGAAAAATTTATTTCAGAGGAATTATTGACCAGATATTGCAAAACTATTGGACACAAATATCCAGATCACAAGTGTTCAAAATGTAATGGAGGAGATAATGACGTCCCAGCAGTGCAGCTAGAATAAAAGAAGATAAAGACGACAACTGGAAAGATAAAGAAGAGCAATAATGAAGATACAACAGATACGACAAAAACCACGGAGACAAGTTATTTATTAAGAGTTACGTAAAGTCTTTAGAATGATTGTACCTTACTATTAATGTGAAGACTTTTTTTTTGTTTTTGTTTGTTTTAGGATTAGACTTTATGTACTAGACTACTATAGCCTTTAAGACTTTTTTACCTTTTTTGTTTTTAGCTTTATAATTAGACACATGTAAAATACTTAGAAAAAATTTGTAAAGTTTCGTTCACTTATAAATAAAGAGGAACGAAGGCATTGCAAAGGCAAACCTTCTTACATTCAAGCAAAAACTCTCTCCATCCAAAATACTTTTGCCTAGTTAATTAAATATATATTGCAATGGAAAAAGCTATGGAACAACAAACCTCAGAAATATCAAAACTACCGGAACAAGTATATCTATTTACGATTATGAATAGCTAAATTCATAATTTTCGACAATCATGATATGATAAAATAAATTCATATTAGTTACTTTATAGAAGAATTATTCAAAAAATAATATGTTAAGAAGTTTATTAGCAAAGTGGAAACGGAGAAAAATCCCAAGGAACTATACCATCCTAAAGGTGAAACCAATGAGGCAAGAAGCCGTGGCGGGGAGTAACCAAAGTCGAGGCGCTGTTTAAGGGAAAAGTATCCGAATTACCATGCTAGTAGTGACCGAAGAACATGTTATTTAAGAATAATCTAGTATATAGTAATCTGAGATGACTATATTTTATTATGTACATGGTTGAAGGGAATATTTTGAAAAAAGCAATTTTATGCTAATGAATGATAATATATCTGATGTCATGGTAGATAAATTTAAGATACTTATTTTGTATGCACTTAGAAATATAGATGTTGCAGATATAAGAAAAATTATATTAGAAAAAGCATATGGAAAAAATTATACGGATAGAATAAATTATATACCACACATACCTAACTACTCTTATAAATATTTATTATGTTAAAATTACATAGGATTTTTAAAGATACGCAAAAAATATAGTTACTGGAAAAACAGATAAAAATAAATATAGACAAATACATGGAAAATAAAAAATATATAAAATCTCGTAATAAAAATATGCAAAAACTACTAAGTCTAAAACAAATAGCTATAAAATATTAATTTTAAAAAATAGCCCATTTAGACTACCTTAGAGTTTTAATCTTATATGTACTTAAAGATATTGAAATAATAGATATTAAGAAAATGATATTAGAAGAAGTAATAAACTACGAAATAGAAATGATAAATGCTACAGCACAAATATACGAAGACATTTACCCAGAAGGATATTATTCAGACCAAGATTGTGGATGTTAGAATATATTAGAAAAACTAGAGAAAACCAAGATAATCTAGATAATGAAATTAATTATAGAAACCATATTAGAAAAATAATGGAAGATCTAAAAGAAAAGTTAATATGGATAGAAAAAACCTTAGAAAATTTAGAAAAAAGCACATGTAACAGTTTATATAATATAAAAAACTCACTACGAGAAGAACAACACAAAATAATAAATGACATAGAAAATCTAGAGTTAGATATACACTACAGTACAGAAAGAATCAGTTATTACACAGAAATTTGTAACTCAGCAGTTACTACAGGATAAAATAATAAACCAAATAAATTAATGAATACATCTCACAAAAAGAAGAACTTATTAAAACAAAATCTAAGAAATAACCACGCACAAAAAAGAATAGATTCATCAGTTATAATAAATCTATTTATCAGCTTAGTTATCCGCACCCCCCCAACAATGAAAGGGTAAAAAGATGAAGGCACCAAATCCGATAAGGATTGCCTCGTATCCCACCGTAGAAAGTCAGATCGAGCGTAATTCTAAATACATGAAAGGATGATGTTTTTGGATTTTTCTAAGGGAAATCGGACCCTATGTGGGCTACCTACATATCCCGCCATGAGAATTCAGGCAAATACATAGTTCTGTTACATTAGAGAAAAATGCAAAAGTACAAAGAAATAACAACTAGTTCTAATGTCTTCAAATGTAGTACTTCTTGATTGCATCTAAATTGACCGGCTTCATGCTTACTGTGCCATCCATCTCTGAATTGGCCTGCTTCATGAATTGACTGGCTTCAAATGTAGATACGTGATTTTTGACCCTCCTCGAATTTTAACCTATTTTTCGGCATTAAATATTTTTATTTTTATCCAATCTTATTTCAGTTCTTATTTTATTTTTTAGTAGATTTCATTTTATAAATTGTGAAAATACATTTAAAAAATAAAGTTACATTTTAGGATATTTTTATTCTTATTTTTAAATAATAAGAAATTTTTTCAAAACTATATTTTTCTTTTAATTTAGATTTTTTAAAATAAGCTAGTAATTTTATTTTTCTTTTATTTATATTTATTTTAGGTTAGTTATATTTTTATTATATTTTCTTAAATATAAAAATTAATTATTTAATATTTTTATTATTATTATTATTATTTATTTTATTTATAATTTATTTATTTTAAATTAAAAAAAATTATTATCCTATAAAACTACTCTAACCACCCCCTAGTTTATATTAACCCCCCTGAACTTCCCACCTTACACTATTTAACACTAGATGAGACACTGAAAAGAAAGAAGCTAAAGCTAAAGACTAGTGAAGATAATCATACAGGAGCAGAAGCTAATTTATGTAGATATAATTGCTTACCAGAAAGTAAATGGGATAAATTAAAAATACCAATAATAGTCAAAGGATTTAATAATGAAGGAAGCTTAATTACTTACAAAGCTAGGAATGTAAAAGCACAAATATGGGATAAGATATTGACAATAGAAGAAATTTATAATTATGAACTAACATCAAAAGATATACTTTTAGGAATGCCATTTTTAGATAAACTTTACCCACATATAATAACTAGAAACGATTGGTGGTTCACAACACCATGTAAACAAAAAGTAAGAGCAAAAAGAGTTAGTAATAAAATCAGAAAGAAAACTGACTGGATAAAAGGAAGTGAAAAAAATTACACAAAAGTTAGAAAATATAAAAACTGCTGAAGATACAATAGAATTAGTAGTATTTTCAATAAATAAAACAGAAATAACTATATTTTCAATAAATAAGATAGAAATAGTTAAGAAAAAATTAGAACAATTATATAGCGAAGATCCATTAAAAGGATGGAAAAAACATAAAACTACCATAAAAATTGAATTAATAGATAAAAATAGTATAATAACCCAAAAACCATTAACATATAATTTTGACGATTTAAAAGAATTTAAAATGCATATAGATGAATTATTAGAAAAACAATATATACAAAAAAGTAATAGTAAACATAATAGTCCAGCATTTATAGTAAATAAACATAGTGAACAAAAAAGAGGAAAAAGTAGAATGGTTATTGATTATAGAAATTTAAATGCAAAAACTATAACATATAATTATCCAATACCAAATAAGATATTGAAAATAAGACAAATCCAAGGATATAATTATTTTAGTAAATTCGATTGTAAATCAGGATTTTACCATCTAAAGTTAGAAGAAGAATCTAAGGAATTAACCGCATTTACGGTACCGCAAGGATTTTACGAATGGAATGTATTACCCTTTGGATATAAAAATGCACCAGGTAGATATCAACATTTTATGGATAATTATTTTAAACAATTACCTAATTGCATAGTATACATAGATGATATATTATTATATACAAAGACTAAAGAAGAACATATAAAATTATTAGAACAATTTACAGACATAATAGAAAATTCAGGAATAAGTCTAAGTGAAAAGAAAGCCGAAATTATGAAAAACCAGATAGAATTTTTAGGAATACAAATAGATAAAAGTGGAGTAAAAATGCAACAACATATAGTACAAAAAATAATAAATTCGAAAGAAGAATTAGATACAAAAAAGAAATTACAATCATTTTTAGGATTAGTAAACCAAGTAAGAGAATATATTCCAAAATTAGCAGAAAACCTAAAACCCCTACAGAAAAAATTAAAAAAGGATATAGAATATAATTATAATGAAGAAGATAAAAAACAAGTTCAAAAAATAAAATTACTTTGCAAGGAATTACCAAAATTACAATTTCCGGATGAAAATAGAAAATTTACATACATAGTAGAAGCAGATGCCAGTGAATATAGTTACGGAGGAGTACTTAAATATAGATATGAAGCAGAAAAAATAGAACACCATTGTAGATACTACTCAGGTACGTTCAACGAGACAGAAATAAAATGGGAAATAAATAGGAAAGAATTATGTTCATTATATAAATGTTTGTTAGCATTTGAGCCATATATTGTATATAACAAATTTATTGTGCGAACAGATAATACACAGGTACGCTGGTGGCTAAAAAAGAAAATACAAAATTCAGTTACAACAAAAGAGATTCGGAGACTAGTTTTAAATATATTAAATTTTACATTTATAATAGAAGTAATCAGTACTAACAAAAATGTTATTGCAGATTACATATCAAGACAAAGCTACGCAAACTGAAATGATAGAAGAAAATATACATGAAAAGATACTCAACGCCCTGACTATGCTTTCATTGAAAGTAGACAGTATGGGTACTGAGATAGAAAAGCTAAAGCTAAAGACTAGTGAAGATAATCTGAAGTCTATAGCTATGAATCAGCTAACTCAGCAATGTGCAGAGCTATGTCGATCGGAAGACAATAAAATTCCAGAGCTAGAAGGAGATGTTGGGATACTCCATAAAACCCATAACATTTATCAATCTACTTCTGCAGGTACAAGCAAAGGAGTTAGAAAAAATATGAACTTAAATAAGCTATTTGACAAGCCATATACACCAAATATACCAAAAGACCCTATGTTTACACCCCCACAAGTTACCACATATCGAGAAAGCCTAAACCAGGACAAAAAGACATACAACTACACAGCCCGCACATATATAGAAAATATTTACAACGTACAAACTTTCTTAAATAGCAACCCCAAAGCTACAAATATCCAAGAACCAGATACGAACTATATAACCCAGAAATTAACCGGATACAACAAGCTAATTGCCTTACCAAAAACTAAACCAAGCCTAGTTAAAACTTGCTACGAATATGGATTACTTAGTACCGTATATACCACAGACGGAACTGAGATATCTACTATACCCGAGATATATGAAGCATTTACCACATTTAAAAGAATAACTAAAGGTACTTTATTTTTTATAAAAATCTACACGGCACCAGCAGAGATATTATTTGACGAAGTAAAGAAACCTATACAAGTTGTAAAAATAGGAATGACAAGAGATATGATTATACCGCAAGATATTGGTACACAGCCAGAGATACCCAGAATTGAGATACCAAAATTTTATGCGAATAAAAGAGTTATCGGACTATCTACGATTTTACAAGAACTAGCAAATACATATTGTAATCAAAATCCTATATGGAGTTATTATTCAAGAAATCATGTATTGATATATTCAAATTCAAAAGAGCTACGAGAAACAGATATGGAAACAATTAGGCAATTGATTATGACGTTGCTTAAACCGGAGACAGAACCTATCGCCAGAGCTATTAAAGAAAAATTTATTTCAGAAGAATTATTGACCAGATATTGCAAAACTATTGGACACAAATACCCAGACCACAGATGTTCAAAATGTAATGGAGGAGATAATGACGTCCCAGCTGTGCAGCTAGAATAAAAGAAAATAAGAACGACAGCTGGAAAGATAAGACCAGAGCAATAATGGAGATACATCAGATATGACAAAATAGACGGAAGACTTATTTGCAGATATGACAGAAAGACGGAAGACTTATTTGTACAAAGTTTATATTTAATAGAAGACTTTAGTCTTCTTAAGATTTAAAAAATACGTAGTAGTAAGTAGTTTAGCATTTATGGTAAACTTTGAAAAAGTTTGAAAAGATCTTTAGGTAGGTTAGGTAGGTTAGACTTTAAGTCTTTTCATTAATTGTTTTTTGTTTTCTAGTTTTACGTAGAGTTGTAAAGGAATGTAAAGTTTTTTGAAAATCATCTATAAATAAAGAACTTAGGAGGCATTGCAGAGGCAAGCCTTCCTACATTCAGCAAAAATACTCTCTCTATTCCGCTTCAAAAATATTTAGCCCAGTTAATTAAATATATATACCGCAATGGAAAAAGCTATGGAACAACAAACCTCAGAAATATCAAAGCTACCGGAACAGGTATATCTATTTACGATTATGAATAGCTAAATTCATAATTCTCGACAATCATGATATGATAAAATAAATTCATATTAGTTACTTTATAGTAGAATTATTCGAAAAATAATATGTTAAGAAGTTTATTAGCAAAGTGGAAACGGAGAAAAATTCCTAGAAACTATGCCATCCTAAAGGTGAAACCAATGAGGCAAGAAGCCGTGGCGGGGAGTAACCAAAGTCGAGGCGCTGTTTAAGGGAAAAGTATCCGAATTACCATGCTAGTAGTGACCGAAGAACATGTTATTTAAGAATAATGTAGTATATAGTAATCTGAGATGACTATATTTTATTATGTATATGATTGCAGGGAATATTTTGAAAAAAGCAATTTTATGATAATGAATGATAATATATCTGATGTCATGGTAGATAAATTTAAGGTACTTATTTTGTATGCACTTAGAGATATAGATGTTGCAGATATAAGAAAAGTTATATTAGAAAAAGCATATGGGAAAAATTATACGGATAGAATAAATTATATACCACACATACCTAACTACTCTTATAAATATTTATTATGTTGAAATTACGTAGGATTTTTAAAGATACGCAAAAAATACAGTTACTAGAAAAACAGATAAAAATAAATATAGACAAATACATGGAAAATGAAAAATATATAAAATCTCTTAATAAAAATATACAAAAACTACTAAGTCTAAAACAAATAGCTATAAAATATCAATTTTAAAAAATAGCCCATTTAGACTACCTTAGAGTTTTAATCTTATATATACTTAGAGATATTGAAATAATAGATATTAAGAAAATGATATTAGAAGAAGTAATAAATTACGAAATAGAAATGATAAATGCCACAGCACAAATATACGAAGACATTTACCCAGAAGGATATTATTCAGACCAAGATTGTGGATGTTAGAATATATTAGAAAAACTAGAGAAAACCAAGATAATCTAAATAACGAAATTAATTACAGAAACCGAATTAGAAAAATAATGGAAGATCTAAAAGAAAAGTTAATATGGATAGAAAAAACTTTAGAAAATTTAGAAAAAAGTACATGTAACAGTTTATATAATATAAAAAACTCACTACGAGAAGAACAACACAAAATAATAAATGACATAGAAAATCTAGAATTAGATATATACTACAGTACAGAAAGAATAAAAAAGAATAATTTATTAAAACAAAATCTAAGAAATAACCACGCACAAAAAAGAATAGATTCATCAGTTATAATAAATCTATTTATAAATCTCTTTATCAGCTTAGTTATAATAAATCTATTTATAAATCTCTTTATCAGCTTAGTTATCCGCACCCCCCTACAAATGGTATCAAAGCACAGTAATTTAAAAGATACGGAAGTGATATACGTGTTAGATAAATTAGTTAAGTTAGACTTAAATTTAGTTAAGATTAGATTTAGTTATTTATTAAATTAATTATGAGAAGACCATTTAAAAATAGAGAAACTTTTAGAAAAATAAAAGAATCGTTAGTTAGCAATTATTCAGAATATATAAGTTTAAATAAAACAAAAGAAAATCCACAAAGATTAACCTATTTAATTACATTAATATCTAGTATTGAAGCAAAATTAATAATCCATTTAAAATCTAGAAGAATGAGACATATACCACCTAATTATGATAAAATTAGATTTAGATATCCACCAAAATATTATAAACAACAATCTACGGAAGAAATACGAAAAATAGAAGAAACTAAAAATACTAGAATTGCTGAATTAGAAAAAGAATTACAAATGTTAAAAGAGTTATATGAACAAAGACAAAAAGAAAAAGAACAAATAGATAAAGAACAAAAATTAATAAACGAGATAAATCAATTTAAGGAAAAATTAGAAATAAATAATATAGAGGTAGAAGAAACAGATAATTATGATTCAGAAGATAGTGAAACATATACGGAAATATTAACAAATATAAAAGATTTAGAAATTAACGAAAAACAAGAAAGAATTAATCAAGAAAACTTAGAAAATAATAATACAGAAATAAATACTCTTGACAAAAAAGAAGATGAAAATCTAATACCCAAAACAACAGAAATAAGAAAACCTATATATTACAAAAATAAATTTAAAAGATATAATGAATATGACAAATGGACACCAAAACAAATAGTTAATAAAAATTATAACTTTTTAGATCTAGACTGTGTAATAGATACGGAAAAAACAATACAATTATGGGTAGGATATATGACAAAACAATTATTAGACAATAATATAAACATAACAGATGCACCAGAATACATAGAAAAAACACTAATAGGATCAGTAAAATTATGGTTTACAAATTTAACTGAAAATAGTAAGAAAGTATTAAGAGCTAATAAACCTATGGAAGGAGCAGCATCAACAACAACAAAATTAACACCTATAGAATTATTGAAAAAATATGAAACAGCTATAAAAGATGAATTTGGTAGTATGACAACATTAGAAGAAGAACAAGATGAAGAAAAAGATACAAATAGGAATTTAATGATAAAATTAACAATATGTAATATGTGTTATATAGATGAATATACTTGCGCATTTAAAGAATATTATTATAAAGGAGCATATAGTATAGAAGAAAGTAAAGAAATAAGAAAATTATATTTTAATAAATTACCCGAACTATTTAGTTCAAAAATAATAAAAAGTGGGAAAGAAGCAAAAATAGTAGATACATTAGGAGCTAGAATAAAATTTTTACAACAATGGTATAGAAAGCTATGTGAAAAATATAGAGAAGAATTAAAAATGGAAAAAACATTAATAAGAAATTTAGCATGTTGCAAAAATAAAATAGCACCTCAATTTGGATGCGAAGAAAGATATTATAAGAAAAGAAAAAGACATAAGAAATATAAGAAATATAAAAAATCAAAATATAAATATAAGAAACCAAGAAAAAGATATTATGTAAAAAATTACAAAAATAAAAGACCATATAGAAAGAAAAAATCTATAAAAGAATGTACATGTTATAATTGTGGAAAGTTAGGACATTTAGCTAGAGATTGTAAATTACCTAAAAATTCAAAAAATAAACAAATATCCTAAATAAAAATAGAAAATACAGAATATATGCAAATAGATTATATAGATTATGAATTAGAAAGTGAAGATAGTATATATGAAATTTCAGAAAACGAAACAGATATTGAAATAGATAGTGAGATAGATGAATCAAATGACTGAAGAAGATATAAAAATAATAACAAAGGAAGAATATTTAAATGATGAAGGAACAGAACAAAAGATAATATTTGACAGTAATATATTTGATGAAATAAAAGGAAAAGAGTTAGATTTAAGTGTAGAAAAAATATTTAAAATACCAACAATAAAAAATATTTTTAGTAGGAAAAAAGATAAATATTATGTAGTATGCCAAAAAGAACATGTAATAGACTGTAGATATGCAAAAGGAAAAGCTAGTATACCACTAGTAACAAAAAGGATAATTAATAAAGAAATAAATGATATAAAAAGTAAAGGAGATCCAATAAAATACGTACACCTCGGAGGTACAGAAATATTAATAAAAGCATGTTTTAGAGAAGGAATAGATACACCGATAGAATTATATTTAGCAGATGATAGAATTATAAAACCTATAGAAAAAAGTATAATAACTGCCGTAAAAGGAAATTTAATATACCAAAAATTTAAATTCATAATAAGTGCAAATTATTCAGTAGCAGTAACAGATAGAAATATAGATAAATCATTAGTATTATATTGGAAGATATCAGGAATAGAATTAACCCCAGGAAGTAAAATATTTACAGCGAGATGTAAAAATTTATATGTATTAACAACAAAACACAAAATAACAGGGAAAAATAAGATTAATAAAATACGAATAGATAGCCCATTTGAGCAAATTGTAAAAACAATAGATTATAATGACTATAGCTATAGAGACATTGATATAGAAGAAAATTTAGAAATAGTAAATGATAGAATAAGTACAACGAAAAGAATAGCTAATGAAAAACCAGAGTCATCGAGCTCATCAAAAAGAATGAGTTATGAAACAAATTCAATAAGTAATTTAAACCAATATTACATAACAGGAAAAATAAATGAAAAAGAACATTTAATACTATTAAATACAGGATAAGAAGAAAATTATATAGCAAAATATCTAGTAAAAAATGAAGAAATAAAAACTGATAATGATATATGCCCAGATCTACCGAGAAGTTTAATAAATAATAAAGATATAGCAGAAAAAGAAATAATAATAGGAGGAATTAGAAAAATAAAAATAGAATTTGAGGTAAAAGAAGAAATGCAAAAAACAGATATAATATTAGGAATAAAATGGTTAGAACAAGTAAAACCATATAATATAGAACATACACAATTAGCCATAACATATAATAGGGAAAGATTATTCTTAAGAAGAGCCTTAACATAAAATGAAAATATATGTATTAATGAAGATAGTAGTGGAAGAATATTATAGTAGATATTATTCGAAAAATAATATGTTAAGAAGTTTATTAGCAAAGTGGAAACGGAGAAAAATCCCAAGGAACTATGCCATCCTAAAGGTGAAACCAATGAGGCAAGAAGCCGTGGCGGGGAGTAACCAAAGTCGAGGCGCTGTTTAAGGGAAAAGTATCCGAATTACCATGCTAGTAGTGACCGAAGAACATGTTATTTAAGAATAATGTAGTATATAGTAATCTGAGATGATTATATTTTATTATGTATATGATTGCAGGGAATATTTTGAAAAAAGAAATTTTATGATAATGAATGATAATATATCTGATGTCATGGTAGATAAATTTAAGATACTTATTTTGTATGTACTTAGAGATATAGATGTTGCAGATATAAGAAAAATTATATTAGAAAAAGCATATGGAAAAAATTATACGGATAGAATAAATTATATACCACACATACCTAACTACTCTTATAAATATTTATTATGTTAAAATTACGTAGGACTTTTAAAGATACGCAAAAATTACAGTTACTAGAAAAACAGATAAAAATAAATATAGACAAATACATGGAAAATAAAAAATATATAAAATCTCTTAATAAAAATATGCAAAAACTACTAAGTCTAAAACAAATAGCTATAAAATATCAATCTTAAAAAATAGCCCATTTAGACTACCTTAGAATTTTAGTCTTATATATACTTAAGGATATAGAAATAATAGATATTAAGAAAATGATATTAGAAGAAGTAATAAACTATGAAATAGAAATGATAAATGCCACAGCACAAATATACGAAGACATTTACCCAGAAGGATATTATTCAGACCAAGATTGTGGATGCTACAATATATTAGAAAAACTAGAGAAAACCAAGATAATCTAAATAACGAAGTTAATTATAGAAACCATATTAGAAAAATAATGGAAGATCTAAAAGAAAAGTTAATATGGATAGAAAAAACCTTAGAAAATTTAGAAAAAAGTACATGTAACAGTTTATATAATATAAAAAACTCACTACGAGAAGAACAACACAAAATAATAAATGACATAGAAAATCTAGAATTAGATATACACTACAGTACAGAAAGAATAAGTTATTACACAGAAATTTGTAACTCAGCAGTTACTACAGGATAAAATAATAAACTAAAAATTAATGAATACCTCTTACAAAAAGAATAACTTATTAAAACAAAATCTAAGAAATAACCACGCACAAAAAAGAATAGATTCATCAGTTATAATAAATCTATTTATCAGCTTAGTTATCCGCACCCCCCTCCAAATGGTATTCATTAATTTTTAGTTTTGTGTCCAATAGTTTTGCAATATCTGGTCAATAATTCTTCTGGTCGAATAATATCTATTATAATATCCTTCCACTACTATCTTCATTAATACATATATTTTCATTTTATGTTAAGGCTCTTCTTAAGAATAATCTTTCCCTATTATATGTTATGGCTAATTGTGTATGTTCTATATTATATGGTTTTACTTGTTCTAACCATTTTATTCCTAATATTATATCTGCTTTTTGCATTTCTTCTTTTACCTCAAATTCTATTTTTATTTTTCTAATTCCTCCTATTATTATTTCTTTTTCTACTATATCTTTGCTATTTATTAAACTTCTCGGTAGATCTGGGCATATATCATTATCAGTTTTTATTTCTTCATTTTTTACTAGGTATTTTGCTATATAATTTTCTTCTTGTCCTGTATTTAATAGTATTAAATGTTCTATTTCATTTATTTTTCCTGTTATGTAATATTGGTTTAAATTACTTATTGAATTTGTTTCATAACTCATTCTTTTTGATGAGCTCGATGACTCTGGTTTTTCATTAGCTATTCTTTTCGTTGTACTTATTCTATCATTTACTATTTCTAATTTTTTTTCTATATCTATGTCTCTATAGCTATAGTCATTATAATCTATTGTTTTTACAATTTGCTCAAATGGGCTATCTATTTGTATTTTATTAATCTTATTTTTCCCTGTTATTTTGTGTTTTGTTGTTAATACGTATAAATTTTTACATCTTGCTGTAAATATTTTACTTCCTGGGGTTAATTCTATTCCTGATATCTTCCAATATAATACTAATGATTTATCTATATTCCTATCTGTTACTGCTACTGAATAATTTGCACTTATTATAAATTTAAATTTTTGGTATATTAAATTTCCTTTTACGGCAGTTATTATACTTTTTTCTATAGGTTTTATAATTCTATCATCTGCTAAATATAATTCTATCGGTGTATCTATTCCTTCTCTAAAACATGCTTTTATTAATATTTCTGTACCTCCAAGGTGTACGTATTTTATTGGATCTCCTTTACTTTTTATATCATTTATTTCTTTATTAATTATCCTTTTTGTTACTAGTGGTATACTAGCTTTTCCTTTTGCATATCTACAGTCTATTACATGTTCTTTTTGGCATACTACATAATATTCATCTTTTTTTCTACTAAAAATATTTTTTATTGTTGGTATTTTAAATATTTTTTCTACACTTAAATCTAACTCTTTTCCTTTTATTTCATCAAATATATTACTGTCAAATATTATCTTTTGTTCTGTTCCTTCATCATTTAAATATTCTTCCTTTGTTATTATTTTTATATCTTCTTCAGTCATTTGATTCATCTATCTCACTATCTATTTCAATATCTGTTTCGTTTTCTGAAATTTCATATATACTATCTTCACTTTCTAATTCATAATCTATATAATCTATTTGCATATATTCTGTATTTTCTATTTTTATTTCGGATATTTGTTTATTTTTTGGATTTTTAGGTAATTTACAATCTCTAGCTAAATGTCCTAACTTTCAACAATTATAACATGTACATTCTTTTATAGATTTTTTCTTTCTATATGGTCTTTTATTTTTGTAATTTTTACATAATATCTTTTTCTTGGTTTCTTATATTTATATTTTGATTTTTTATATTTCTTATATTTCTTATGTCTTTTTCTTTTCTTATAATATCTTTCTTCGCATCCAAATTGAGGTGCTATTTTATTTTTGCAACATGCTAAATTTCTTATTAATGTTTTTTCCATTTTTAATTCTTCTCTATATTTTTCACATAGCTTTCTATACCATTGTTGTAAAAATTTTATTCTAGCTCCTAATGTATCTACTATTTTTGCTTCTTCCCAACTTTTTATTATTTTTGAACTAAATGGTTCGGGTAATTTATTAAAATATAATTTTCTTATTTCTTTACTTTCTTCTATACTATATGCTCCTTTATAATAATATTCTTTAAATGCGCAAGTATATTCATCTATATAACACATATTACATATTGTTAATTTTATCATTAAATTCCTATTTGTATCTTTTTCTTCATCTTGTTCTTCTTCTAATGTTGTCATACTGCCAAATTCATCTTTTATAGCTGTTTCATATTTTTTCAATAATTCTATAGGTGTTAATTTAGTTGTTGTTGATGCTGCTCCTTCCATAGGTTTATTAGCTCTTAATATTTTCTTACTATTTTCAGTTAAATTTGTAAACCATAATTTTACTGATCCTATTAGTGTTTTTTCTATGTATTCTGGTGCATCTGTTATGTTTATATTATTGTCTAATAATTGTTTTGTCATATATCCTACCCATAATTGTATTGTTTTTTCTGTATCTATTACACAGTCTAGATCTAAAAAGTTATAATTTTTATTAACTATTTGTTTTGGTGTCCATTTGTCATATTCATTATATCTTTTAAATTTACTTTTGTAATATATAGGTTTTCTTATTTCTGTTGTTTTGGGTATTAGATTTTCATCTTCTTTTTTGTCAAGAGTATTTATTTCTGTATTATTATTTTCTAAGTTTTCTTGATTAATTCTTTCTTGTTTTTCGTTAATTTCTAAATCTTTTATATTTGTTAATATTTCCGTATATGTCTCACTATCTTCTGAATCATAATTATCTGTTTCTTCTACCTCTATATTATTTATTTCTAATTTTTCCTTAAATTGATTTATCTCGTTTATTAATTTTTGTTCTTTATCTATTTCTTCTTTTTCTTTTTGTCTTTGTTCGTATAAATCTTTTAACATTTGTAATTCTTTTTCTAATTCAGCAATTCTACTATTTTTAGTTTCTTCTATTTTTCGTATTTCTTCCGTAGATTGTTGTTTAATTTTTTCTATATCCTTTTTTCTATCTATCTCTTCATTTTCTTTTTCTATTCTTACCATTGCTGTTAATTTATCTTCTAATTTTAATTCTTCTTTTTCTAACATTAAATATAAATGTTCTCCTATTTTCTTATACCTTCTTCCTAGATTAGAAAATACTATTTTTATTTTTGTACCTTCGTGATTTTCGTATATTTTTTCATCTATTATAAATTCTTCTTTATTCATTTTATTGTGAATAATTCATGTTGATATATATATTCTAAACTATCTATTTGAGATTCTAATTTTGATATTTCATCTTTTTGTTTATTTATTGAATTTTTACTAACTCCGGCAAATATATTATAATGTAATCTTTCTTTTCTTATTTTTAATTCTTTACGTTTTTCAGAGATAAATTGTTTTAATTCTTTATATTTTTGCTCTTTATTCATTTAAATTGTGTTTATAATATTTTGGTGGATATCTAAATCTAATTTTATCATAATTAGGTGGTATATGTCTCATTCTTCTAGATTTTAAATGGATTATTATTTTTGCTTCAATACTAGATATTAATGTAATTAAATAGGCTAATCTTTGTGGATTTTCTTTTGTTTTATTTAAACTTATATATTCTGAATAATATCTAACTAACGATTCTTTAATTTTTCTAAAAGCTTCTCTATTTTTAAATGGTCTTCTCATAATTAATTTAATAAATAACTAAATCTAATCTTAACTAAATTTAAGTCTAACTTAACTAATTTATCTAACACGTATATCACTTCCGTATCTTTTAAATTACTGTGCTCTGATACCATTTGTAGGGGGGTGCGGATAACTAAGCTGATAAATAGATTTATTATAACCATTTGTAGGGGGGTGCGGATAACTAAGCTGATGAATAGATTGCTTTTTTCAAAATATTTCCTGCAATCATATACATAATAAAATATAGTCATCTAACCTACGTACATTGAGAAACCACGGACAAAAAAGAAACAAAAAACAAACAGAGGAAGAGCACAACATTTTTTTTGTGAAAGAAAGAAAAAACGGAAAAGAGAGAACAACATTTGGAAAAAGCAAAAGACAAAGAGAAACTTAAAAAAAAAAAAAAGGGAAGGAAACACAGACACAAAAAAGGAAGTAAAAATCAGAAAAAGAAAGGTTCATGAGAGAGGGAAAAGTGAAAGATTCCAAATTTTCATTCGCGATTTCAAGTTCGTGACTTCTTAATAAAAAATTACATTAACTTTATTTGTAATTAATATTTACAAGAGGTAATCCTCAATCCTTTTTTTATAATGTAACATCACAAATTTGTGAAACTTTATTTAAATATATGAAGTTGCTTAAGTTTCATGAATGTTTAATATATTAATATATATAACATGTGAATGCTAATAAATTTATGTAATTAAATTAACAATAAAATAGTGTAATGAATAATTATTTTGCATACCTATGTAAATTTTTTTGTACTCAAGATTAAAAAATTTAAATTAGTATTGATACTGACACATAATGTGTAATAGTGGGTTAATTGTAGTTGATATATTAGATTTAATAAAATATATATAGCAATATAAATATGTTAGGAATTGAATTTGGAATATTGAACGTGATTTGTCAATTTGTGTGCATGAAATGAAGTTAAAAATGATTTGTTAATACAGTCCTTTATCGTAGGAACGTATAAGGGAATTTATTAGCTCTACGGAAAGATTAACTTCCATTTTCCTTATCATTTTCTTTAAAATCCATATTAATGCTGAGATTTTATTTTTACATTTGTTCAATTTCTCATTTTGCCAAATACATTCTTTACTAGTTTATTTTCTTTATTTATAATATAAGAAAATTATTAAATTCATTAAACAAGACAAAATTATCTCAAGTTCATGAAAGATGAAGCAAATGCCTTTAATGCTAGGCAAATTTTTGATACATTTAAAATTTTCATCTCAACTAAGAATGCGGTGCACGCATTTTTGTGAGATATTTTAAAGTAATTCAAGGATGCAATAATGCACTTTGATAAATATTTTTAAAATTAATTTTTCACCGATTTAACACAAGAGTTTTAAATAATTTTAGTGCATTAAAATGAGCGAATTTAGAGCTTAACACAATTTATCCAAAATATTTTAAGTCAAGATAAGTCAATAAAGCTACCGTGTTTGAACCACGGGACTCGAGGGCTGCCTCACACCTTTTCCTCGGTCAGTAGAATTCCTTACCCGGTCTTCTATTTTTGCAGATCAATAAAAAGAGTCATTTCCTTTTGATTAGGGATTCAAAAAGGTGACTTGGAACACCATAACTCAATTTCAAGTGGCGACTCTGTAGATTAAATTAATCTCTATTCAAAATCGTCACTTTAATTGAAAAAATCCTTCGACCCGACCCTGCGGGCGAAAAATGGATGTGACAGTGACTTGAAAATGGTTAAGTGTAGTAACTTGAAATGTAAATTAGTTAGTTAAAAAAGGTCAGTGTAGTCACTTGAAAGGCGAATTAGTTACTTAAAAATGGATAAGTTCGGTCACTTAAAATGTGAATTAGTTACTTGAAAAATGATTATGCGTAATTATTTTTTGCACATTTGTAAACTTTTGATGTTTGTGTAGTAACTTGATTTTTATATTTGAATGTTTGGATTTTGATGATGGTTGGATGGGTGTAAAATTTAATTTTGATGTTAAACTTGATTTGGTTTGATTATATAGCCGGTTTATTATGGAAATGCACCCTATGTGTTGTAATTGTTTTTACAAAATTATGAGAAAACTAACCACTAGGCCAAATTACTAGAAAAGTGATTGATTTTATTTAAAAAATTAAATAATTTAAAAAATTGAGCACAAGTGATCGGTTTTATTGAAAGAGTAATTAAATAATTAAAAACACCGATCATAAGTGGTCAATATATTTTTAAAAAAAATAAAAATTTAAAATTTAAAAAATTGACCAGTTGTGGCTGACCCTTTTTTAATAAATAAATTAATTAAATAAATAAAAATGACCACAAGTGATCTTTTTTTTAATATGAATTAAATAGATAAAACCAACCACATGTAGTCGATTTTATTATTAACAAGATTTTAAAAATTAAATAAAATCGACCACGTGTGGTCAATTTTATTGAAAAAATATTTAAATAAATAAATAAAATCAACCACAAGTGGTCGATTCATTTTTTAATAAATAATGAATTAAATAGATAAAACCAACAACATGTGGTCGATTTTGTTAAAAAATTAATTAATTAATTAAAACTGATCGCAAGTGGTAGGTTTTATTTTAAAAATTAATTAAATAAATAAATAAAAGCGACTACTCGTGATCACTTTTTTAAGTAAAAAATTTATAATAAATATATTTTTTAATTGATATCAATTTATAAATATTTTTTTTTATGGAAAAATCGACCACATATGGTTGATTTCTAAAAAGCAACCATTGTTTTACTGACCACAGCTTGTGGTCGGTTTTGTGATTGCAAAAATAGAGAAACCGATCACATGTGGTTGCTTTTTATGGTTGATTTCCTATTTTTTCTAGTAATGAGTCACATTTTTGGCTTAATAATTCAAAATAGCATGATAGGAAGCTAACCAATTCATATATATGATAACATCAAAATCAACCATATCAAGAAATAATCACTCTACCCAGGTTGACGTCCCTCAAAGGTAACAACCCTAGATCAATACGCCTGATCTACTATTAAAGAATCTCCTACGGGATATAAATACGAAGAGACACAACATGAGATTGATACAAAGCATCAAAACTAGTAGCAAAATATGTAGACATATAGGAGAACACAGACTCAGGGTCAATAACACAGAAGCGAATTGGTAGCAAACTAGAAGATGATACTTGTAATAACTGCATCGGAGGCCTCTACCTCGAATCTTCTAGGTATAGCATAAAACTGACCACGTCTGCTTCCAGATTGAGTGACCTCGCATCCACTACCAAATGCTCCCATAGATCTATCTTGATCACCTCTCTACCACTCCTTCCACTCTGTGTACCACCTTTGACTACAAAAATAAGAGTAGGGTAAAAGTGAAGTTGAGAACTTTGCTAGGCAGGACCAACTACACACTGAGGATAGTCCTTCGCCAAATAACGCACCTCATGACATACATAATATCTTTTACTGCCTGACACAAGTTGTGGAGACCTAGAAAAAACTCAGACGACCGCTTTAGCCCGATGAACTGAAATTGGAACCTTCACCCGCATGACCTGAGACCTGGCTACCTGGAGTTGCAGAAACCAAAGGTCTTCCATCCGATCCTTGTAAAGTTGTCCAAAAATGCGCCTACATGATAACCACAAAAACCTCTAATAAAGAATTGCCTATCTTGAGATGTATGTCTACTAAACTGTATGACCCCGTAAGATCCTAACTCATTTCAGCTTATTCTTGTATGCTAAAGGGGTCCAAGACTTACAAAAATTTCACCAAGTGTTAAGACTTAGTCATTTTCAAAGCCTCTTAAACTTCGATTATTTTAATTCTGACCTTTCCGGCCTTAGAACGTCGATTTTTAAGTTGATTTATGATCGGGATGGTCGATAGCATGTCTCGGGTAAGTTTTGAATTTTTTAGACGAGGTTTGAGGGTTTTTTGGATGTTCAAACCAACAAGTCAGCGTGATATGGCCACGGTGCGCCGTTTATCGCATTGGTGGGGTGAAACACGGCACGTTACCTAATGTGTTGACAGAGCAACGTGGCCACATTCAGCTTAATTAATTTTGGGTCTAGAAGGGTATTTCAGTCATTTTTCCTCACTTTATCTCAACCATAACATGAGATTAAGGTCTCAAAAGAGCATTATTTACCTCTTATCTAATATTTTCTCTCAATAAAAAATATTTACTCTCAAGAACAAACCCTAGACCCTTCAATATTCAAGATCAATCTTCAAGAAATTCACCAAGACTCTCACGAATTCTTCAACTAACGTATGTTAGATGTTCCTTCATTGGCCCTTTTCAGCCATGGAGTCCAAGAATCCGCTTCAAAGTTTAAAATCATGACCTTTACATATTTTCATGAATTTTATCCATGAACTTCGATGAATTTCAATTTTTATATCATGTTTATATGTGTTCTTGTTGGAATTAGCCTCTGATCCATTTGAAGGATGATATTTGCGCGTTAAATTCTTAACCTCTGATGTTTGTATTCAAATTATGTTACTATACCATGATTTAACTATTTCCATGCTTTAACTTTATGACCTCCATTTGTTTGATGAAATGCCTAAGAGAAGAATTTTGAACAATGACTATTTATCATGCTTTTGAAGCTTTAGTATGTTTTTACTGATAATGTTATCGAGTCTTAGGGGTTATAAATACCCAAAAACTTAGTTGTTTACTAATTCTCAGTATTTTTAGAATGGTTTTGGATATATTAGAGTATTATCAATTCAGTCAGTTATCATATCAGTAAGCTCAGTTCAGTCCAGTAATCAGAGTCAGTCTAGCTAGGAGTATGATTTAGCACCGAGCGAACCCAGGGATGGGGGCTCACCTTCTAATTAAGGGTGTAACCTTTAGTAGTAGTTCATGCATTCCAAAACTATGTAGCCAGCGTAAGTTGAGATATTAACCTGCTAGTTGAGGTTTGACATATATCTCACTAGTGCACCTGTCAGTAGAAGGTGACTCTTTAGTCCTTCGGGACTTCACCTTAGCGGATCCACACAGCCAGTGTTAGTACCCGTGGCATGGTACCGATACCCTTCCAACTGGGGTCACATGTTGGACCCTAATTAGCTGATATTAGGGTATGTCGGTTAGATGATAGCTCCCACAGTTTTAGTCTAGTCTCAGTTCAAAAGTCAGTTCAAGTTTTGCCTGATCATAGCATACAATTTATCAGTTAAATCAGTACTTAGATTTTAGTGCTATCAGCTTACAGACTATTTCAGTATCATTTTATACGCTTGGTCGTGTATTCTCAGATTTTACTGATTTCACACATACTATGCATCAGTTATCTCATGTTATTTATTCAGTCAGTTATTATTTTTGTAAATTAGCCCATACATATCAGCCTAACCTCATCTAGTATATCAATATATTCAAAGTACTGACCGCATACTCGTTTCTTATGCTATGATGTCTCATATCATTGGTTCGGATGCTTAGGTTCCCGACTGCACCTAGACCTCCCAGTGCATCAGCAGCAACAGTAGTGGTGAGTCCTCATATTCCAAGAACCGAGTATGTTAATTCAGTATTTTTCAGTAGTTAGTTAGAGATAGTTGGGGCCTGTCCTATCAACTCTTATTTAGACAGTTTTAGAGGCTTTCGAACACTTTCAGCCAGTCAACCAGTTTGTCATCATTTTTATCAATTTTTAAACAAGTTGTTTTCAGTCTTATATTTCAGTAATGTTTTAGTACTTAAAACCTTATGGCGAACTCAACTATTTATGCATATTTGTTTCTTTTATTTATTTTATTTATTTAGTTCTTATAGTAGGTATCAGCTCATGGGTTAGCCTGTGGTCACTTGTAGCCGTAAGCACCGTATGACATCTAGGGTGTACTCCCGAGGTGTTACATAAATGCATCCGATCGGCTCACCTTCTTGAGTAGCCTGGGTAATCAACTTAGCATGCTCTACAATACTCTAAAAAAACTCCTGATACTACCATCTGAGTTATATCCAAATAATAAGAAACTTCTAATCCCTTGACAAACTTCCTAATCCTCCCTAACTCCGTGAAGATACTGGTAGAGAAAAATCTAGATAAAGCATGAAAATGTCCTTATACTCAACAATAGATATGGAGCCCTACTCTAGGTGATCAAACACATGTATTATCTGATCCCTTAAATTATAAGGCACGAATCTTTCCAAATAAGTCTTAGAAAACTAGGTGCATGACATAGTAGGTGAACCTAATGGTCTACAACTAGAAAGAGACCTCCACCATTGCCTGGCCACATCAATCAACTAATAAGACGTATAAGCAACACCATAAGACTCAAGGGATTTGAGGTTATTCAATATCTCTTGGAAATCAGTTAGAACTCATAAATGCCATCTCTAATCGCACTACTAAACTTGGGAGGAACCAAGCAAATAAACTTTTCAAACCTTTTTTTATTATCAGAAGATATTAAGGGCCCGAAGTAACATGAGAAACAATAAGTCTAGTGGCAATGAATCTATATGTGGGGGTACCATATTGTACCCCTGAAGTCAGAGTACCATAAGCTAAAGTCAATATTGATGGTGGAACATCACTTGAAGTTTGAGGAATACCCGGTACAATCATAAAAATACCATACAAATAACTGAAGAGATGAATTAATAGATCTTGTAGCACTAACCCTGTAGGATCTAAGCTAGCACCATATTTCCTTACTGATAATCACCCTCAACATACTCAACTTCAAGCTCGAGAGTGTCCTACCTAACATATTCTCTAACTGTGGCATCTCCTCGTGATCATTCTCTACCTCTGGGTTGTTCACAACCCTTACCTTGCCCCTGACTAGGGCTCTAATATCAAGTGTCTGCTCTACATCCTTAACATATCTGAAACTAGTCCTTATCATTTGCGCAGAAAAGAATGGAATGCAAGTTTAAAATATAGGTTATGAATAACTTACACAATAATGAATAAAATTAGAGAAGTTTTTCCTAAAGATGTCTTATAGTCTCTCGAAGATATATATGAGCGTCTATTGATACAAGAATAATCATGGATATGGTGCACGTTGGTCCCGAGACTTGGTGTGTGCAATTGAAGTGTAGAAGAGGGCCAAAACACACCAAAATCAGGCCATAATTTACACTTGACGGGCAACCCACTCTTTGAAGGCCTTTTTGGTCATTTTAACTTATATCTTGTAATAGCTATATAAAAAACAATGTAGGGTTTTATTTACTTAGTTTATGAATGAAGTTGTAAGTCTTACAAGATAAAGAAACATGAGTCCTCTTTCCTTGAGGCATCCAAAACCAAAATTAGGGCTTAGACAAGTGTAGAATCACTTGTGTTTGCATTTGCTTGGAAACATTGATGATTACGAGGTGGATTCCAATTTTGTGTCTTTGTAAGAGATAGGTTTATTGTTGTGTGTAGTGTTAAGGGTCCAAGAGTTACCATTCTTGGGTTCTTAACATTATACCTTCATGTGGTCTATCTATCTGTCCTTTTTCTTTTGTAATCTTATATCCGTTTTGTATCTTGTATTGTGAAGTCATTTTTATTGTTGTTGTTGTTCTTCTCATTGTTATTTCATATTGTGTTATTAACTTAGTTTGTTGTTGTCTACAAAATGTGTCAAACACCTAGTTATATTGTCCTTCTTGTGTTTCATTCTTGAATCCGAGAGTGGTCTTCAAAATGGTCCTTGATTCTTTGAATTAGTGGACTATTTTTGGAGTGTGTTTGGACTGTTTTGAGCCAATTCTGTGTGTTCCTTGGTTTTCTTGTATTATCTATGTACCAATCCATGAGACTCTACTAGACTTTCTTCTCTTACATTTATGAGACCAAAGAAGCTAACGCTCTGATATCAATATTTCATGATGCAAAAGTTGAGGTCATGATGGCACCTATCGAGATCTAGCCTTGGTAGGTAAGACAATTACCCCCAAAAGAAAAAGAAATTCAAAATATAAACTAAACAAAATAACGACACTTGTAAAACAAAGCCAGGTCACTTATGTATACATGAGTCTGAAATAAAACATACATAAAACCCTCAAAATCTGATGTCATAAGTATATGAGCATCTAAAATGTAACTGAATATCTCAATAAATAAATCTATCTCTGAAAATGAGTGATGGATATAAATTATTCATATAATTTAGTACATAAAAATTATATTTTTAAATAAAATATGAATAATTATATTCTATCCTCGCATATTTTCTGACGAATTCTACAGGAAAAAGAGTATAAAAGAAGACTAATATTATTGAAGAAATAAAAAAATTCCACAGGTGTAATCACAATTTCATTGCCACAATCGTGGAACTTTTTTAAAGAAGTAGCAAAGCTCATGGGTGATGATGATCTTCACTTCAAAGCTTACATCCGTCAAGTGAAGGAATGAAGAAGAAGTTACAAGTTGATGGTTACAACCACCACTTCAAAGAATGCATTTGTTGGTTCAACATTATAATTTTCTATAAATAGAGGCATATCTTTGATTATTAATCATCCAACAATTAGCAAAAACAAAGTGTTGGTCTCTTGTAATAAATATTTCTTCAAGTCTTTTCTATATATCTAGTTTCTTAAATTTAAACTTTTTCTACTTACATAATGGAGTGATCTCTTTGTGTTGAAAGTGTTGAAGAAACTTGATATAATATTATAATATAAATCTTATTTTAGTTCTTTCAACATTTGATTTTATTGTAAAACTAAATACTTCGTGTTGAAATACTTGTACTAAAAATTAGCGTTACTTGATATTTTATATTATAGTTATAGTTATATTAAGTTGTATTTCCCACAAGGAAGAGAACTAAATATACTATAAGTATTTCACAAAATATAAGTAATAATAGTTTTTAGCCACTTGTTATTTCAAATCTTTGAAATTGCTTCTTTTGATCCTTATCCTCACGGAAGGATTATTTCGAATTATGTCTTAGATTTAAATAATCTCTATCTTATTTATTTCAATTCATATCCTCGTGGGGGGATTGACTCAAATAAGATTGTTGATTTGAGGGGCCTTTATCTTATTTCTTTCAATCTGTATCCTCTTGGAAAGATTGTCTCAAGTAAGTTTATTTATTTAAAGATTACTCGCAAGGGGTCTTTATTCCTCATAAACACATAAATCAAGTCTAGAAAGTTATTCTATAATTTTATAGAAATTACTAAAATAATAATTTTATTATAATAAACATACCAAGTGAATTCAACAACCCCCAACTTCCTCTCCAAGATAATCTTTTAAGCACAATTTCTTTACATATTTTATTTTCAAACTTAAGAAATTACTCTCTTCTCATCAATTTGATTCTCAAATAGTAGTCAAACTACTATAAGTTTGTAGCATAGATTTTCAATCTCTGTGGGACGATATCTTAAATTATATTATAATTTAATAGAGTACGAGCAACAAAATCTTATACAATTTGGACTCGTCAATGAGTAAAGAGAAAATAAGGACAAGAGGAGGCCTGGAATCAGCTCTGAATTCTAGAGCACGCCAGTACCTTGAATGTTGAGTAGCACGAATCAACTGTCATGTCTAGTACTCAAGCTAGGGTCTGCACCAAAATAACATAGTAGGGGTGAGTACAGTTCGCTTATACTCAGTAGGTATCATAGGCCGACTTAGCAAAGCAAAAAATAATACAAGTAAAAGATACTATGAGCACGTCACTTGCAAACATAAAGTTCCCAAATGGTAGTTCTTTCCTTCTTCACTCTATAATATAAGTTGGTATAATAAAAACTAAACACGAATAGATAAATGGAAATTAAGTACACATCAAGGGTACATTAAAAATGGAAAATACCTCATCATTGCATTATGCAATGCAATGTAATGATAAAGGGATCATGATGAATGATTGAAGATAGGATCCATGGAGGGTTCACAGGTCGTATACTATCTTAAATATCAACTTATCTCTTCGATTAGTGTTCAAAGATCAAGAGTTTTATAAAATGTCACATTCACCTCTTCGATTATTATTCATCGATCAAAATTTTTTCACAAAAATGTTTCATTTTCTTTTGGATCAGTGTTTCTCAATAGTATCAATGTCTCATAAAAATGTATGTACGAAATGAAGATGAAATGCTCAATACCAATCAGAATGAAGATAGTAATCCATTCGATACATGCTTAAATGAGCTCAGAATCAACTCACTAAGTCAATAATTCATGATATCAGTTCTCGCTTGGCACCACTACAATAAATAGGTATGTAATACATTAATAATATCATTTTAACTCCATACACAGGTAGTTTCATCATGATAAAGACAAAAAATACTAAAAAAGATCTATAATATTTTTTTCAAGCTCCCCCCCCCCCACCACCAACAGGTATCACAATAATAATAGTGATATATACTGCACCAATAAAGCCTATGATGTCAAATAAAATTTCCGCATGGATAATTCACAATATATGATATTCCAAGACAACAACAATAAGCATATAAACTCCTACACGGGCACATAAAAGTAATAAAAATCTGAAATAATACTCTCATGGCTAATTTCTCCAACTCATAGCGTGCTTTACTCGCTTATTAACCACCTAGCATAGTTTGAAGAAAGTTAAGTCATAAACTATCTCTCAGTGACAAAAAATCGAGCCTAGAACTTTCAATACGAAACCTTTCTCTATTGAGCAGTCTCAAAATAAGCTAAAATATTCAAATGTAGAATCTACACGTTAAAAGAAAGCTAGTGATATCTACATCGACTATATTTAAGAAGGGTTCAAAACGGGTTCGAAAATAAAAGGGGTAAAGCCAAAATTTTTATTTTAAAACATGTTTTAACGTATTCGAAAACGAGTTAAAATTTAGGCTCAAATCAAAGAAAAACTTTTTTAAAGCTTTACCGACACAAAATTTAAAAAATTCATTTTGAAATCAAGATTATAGAGTGTTTTTATGATATAATTAATAGAAACAAGAGTTTAGAGCTTACCCAAGCACAAATGATGAAAGAAAAAACTCAAAATGGCCCTAACTCAAAGCTTCAAGGTTAACAAATAATGAAAGTCACAAAAAGTGGACTATTTATATTGTTCTGTGAATAGTATCTCACAAACACAGTCAACTTTTTGCGTTTGTAAGAGCAATATTTACCAGGCCATTAATTTGGCCTTTGCCTTAGCAGCCAATGCCTCCTGTTCACAAATTCTGATAACCCAGATCATCACATCTGCAACAACCGATCGCGTTCGCGATAAAGGGATAAAATCGACTCGACAACTCTTCGCGATCACCAGATATCAGTTGTGCACCATGTGAATTTGCATGTTAAAATGTCTCCAAATGAACCCCCAAGATTCCTTTTGGACCCTATTGAAATAAATCATATATTCTACTAGGCTATTTTCGATATTTTGGACTCAATGATAATGTTGAATTTTCAAAAATACGTCATTTTCAATAATGTTGAATTTTCAAAAATACGTCATTTTCAATAAATTAACCTTTCGGAACCCCATTTAGGAATTTTCACTGAAATAACGATCGAAATGCAAAATAAAGGTTTTGAACTCAAATCAACCTCGCTACTAACCCAAAATTGATGTTTCAGGTCTAATGGGGCTAACCGAATCACCATTCAAAGCTCGAATCATGAAATATTGATCGAAGTCAAATGAATAACTTTATAAGGTTCTAAGAGTCTCAAACTCTTCCAAATTATTCCCGAATGCATCGGAGATTGTGTCAACCATCCCCACACCTCATAATCCATAAGTAATAACATGGAGAGAGGCAAAATGATCAAAATACAAAAAATATTTACATAACAAGTTGCTACATATTATCTCTGCAAAACTTTTCAAGTCAAAACTTCTTTTTAACAATACTAGATAACATGAACCTGTGCGAGTACAGATCCAATATATATATATATATATATATATATATATATATATATATATATATATATATATATATATATATATATATATATATATATATATATATTAGATAGATTATGTGATACATTTGAAATTTAGAGAGCCAATCAAATTCTTTATATATTTTTAAATATTTTAAGGTGTTTATTATTGTGCTTTTTACGTCATTTTAAATAATATATGTTACTTCATTTCTCTCAATTTATATTGCACAAATGAAATTTATAGAGTCAACCAAACTTTTATATGCTTTTAAAAAGTATTAAGTTGTTAATTATTATGATTTATAATAATTTTTTACGTAATTTTTAAACAATATGTTACTCTCAATGTCCCAATTTATGTTAGCACAAATGAAATTTTGAGAGTCAATCTAATTTTTGATAATTTTTTTAAATAATTTAAATTATTAACTATTATATGACTTATAATATTTTTATGTAATTTCTAAATACATCCTTGTCTATGCTGATTAGAAAAAGAAATATATATATATATTTTTTTGGTGCTAGAATGTATAATGATAGTCAATAATTAATTACTGTTAGTTAAAACATAATATGATAAATCTTGTCAATTAACTTTCGAACCTTCACCAACACTAACACTAGTAGATTTCTTTTGTTTCAACTTTTCCTTTTCTCATAAATTTACGTAAACAACTTTCGAAGTGACAACACATGCATGTTAACTTCTTGTCTTCTTTGACATGCTCCCTTCGTAACAAATTATGTTTCGCTATTTCTTTTTTGATTCGTTTAAAAAAGAATATTATTTTTTCTTATTTGGTAAGTTTTTAAAAACACAAATATAATTTTATCCTTGTTGGTCCCAATTAATTTTAATTAATATTACTTCCTTTTTTTATTTATTTTTTTCAATTAAAAGTGGTCTCACTTGATTTTAAATACTATTACTCATTTTTTAAAAAGATAATTTTGTAACTTTAAAAAAGTCAATTCTTATTTTTTAAATATTGTGTTCGGTCAAATGATGACACATAATTTGGGACGAAAAAAGTATGAAATTACCTCTTATAATATAAGTGGTCATTTGGTACATTAGATAAAAAGGGATATCTCACGGTTGAAATTTAATTTATCCTACATTTGATAGACAATATAAATTTACATTGTCTACTAAATTTACGATAAACTTTATTACAGGCTTATTCTTAGGATATTTCACTATATTCCATTCAACTTAGATTTATTTTATCCAATCTTTCAGGTGGAATAAATTATTTCTGAGATTATAATTTTTAGATAATTTAGTCCGCTTATCAAATGATCCTAAAAATAATGCTCTTTGGAAGGTTTTATTTTAAGTATTTACATGATATTTTTAAGATCATAGAATTAAAAAAAGATTACATACATTCTGTATTTTAATTTAGGACTGCAAGATTGATGAATTTTCTTTACTTTTTAAAATTTTGTATCAAATCAAAATCTGACAACTAAATTAAACTAAAAGAAATTTTATTAAAAAAAAATAAACAAACAAATTAAAATGATCGAAAGAAATAATTAGGCGGAATATATAAGTGGCCATTGAATTCGTTAGTTTTTTTTTTGGTTTTGGCATTTTAATAAAGCATTATTTCTATCAAATACTTAAACTTAAATCAAACCTTACCTATTAAACACTTAACACTGAGGTGACAGAAGTATGTATCTTACACTTGAGCGCGTGAATTTGTTTAAAACTTATACAAAGTAGGCCCAAAATTATCATCTATATAACAAAAACGTTAAAAATATAATTAGTACTTATTTATTTTCTTCTTTTTCCTTCTTATTTTCTTCTTTTTCCTTCTTATTATATTATATGAATAATACAAAATATAATTTGTTAGTGATGCTTGTATTGGTAATGCTTGTGTTAGTTATACTTGCATTAGTAATGTTTGTATTTTTCTTATACTGTGTTTGGTTTGATGTATTAAAAATGACATGAATTAAATAATTCCTAAAAAAAATCTTTTTTACAAAAATATCCTCCATATATATGTTGGAAAGGATGTGAATTTTTTTTTGAGGGATAATTGTGTTTTTGGTGCATGTATTGGATCTATTGCATTGTTAATATCATGGATTTTAAGATATTAGTAATATATACCTCAATACAATAGAGTGTGATACATAAGGTGCAAGTGTATACCAAACAAGATATTAATAATACATATTAAATTAATGCATGTATTATTTTTCAATGCACTCTACCAAACGACCCTTTAGTGTTGTTCTCTTTATCTTTTTTATTAGTATCTCCACGATCATTTTAAAAACCCTAGTAGTTTGACTACCTGTTCCTTCACAAATTTTATGTATTTTACGACATTTCTTTTTTCTGGCAGAGACGGCTCAAGTACTTTGGTGGTCTAAAGTAAAAATTAAACGGAGATCTTAAATTTTTAAATTTTTTTTTTTTTAAAGTTTATATTTTAGATATTTTGAGATGAAAAGTTGTTAGTATTTTTTTATAATCGATTTCTTCTAATAATTTTTTCATTACTATAATTAATATATTTAATTTTTCTTGAGATATAGTACTTTAAAGTTTAAATACATTAAATTTTTAATAATTCTTTATTTTTATATACAAAAATTTATTTTTCTATGAATAATTCTTAATATTTTTTTTTTTATAAAAAGCTTATAATCTATTATTATAAAAAAATAAGGCCCTCAAATATGAAGGTTTAAGACGATTGCCTATTTTTTTTAACTATCTAGAGCCGAACCTGTTTCCTGGTCACATGGTTTTCATTCAATTTGGTCATAGGATGATGAAATGAGCAGTCTTGGAACTTATAAGTGAAGAACAACTGTATTTTGCACCAGTAGCTGGAGTGGGCGTGATTATATATGACAGAAAGCCTGTTTATAATTTCATTTTTGGCGGTTGTAACATACAGATTTCACTCAGGTGGGCATGATATGGTATATATTAAATTATTATATT
Source organism: Capsicum baccatum var. pendulum (assembly GCA_030864225.1). NCBI lineage: Eukaryota > Viridiplantae > Streptophyta > Magnoliopsida > Solanales > Solanaceae > Capsicum > Capsicum baccatum. Next base: position 199,252,363 of record CM061561.1, read on the forward strand.
GAATTAAATTTTTAATATTGTAATTTTGATCATGATTTTGATATGATATATATTTTATTTTTTTAATATATATATAATATTTGATATTTATAAATGACATATCAAAATATCGAATATCATATCAAAGTGTGTGGATATATGTATCTATCCAAACTTTGACTACTCTACTTTGAATGTAATGTCCCTTTTTATATAATTGACTAATAAAAAGAGTTATTTATACTTTTTTTGAATATATATTTCTACATGTGTAATGTTTAATTACGATATAATTGAAACGTGCTTTTAAAAAGTCAAAAAAATAATACTTTATTATGTATATATTATCAAAGTTGAACAAATTATGATTACTAATTATCATACTGTAAAATATCAAAATACCAAATTATACCAAATTAATATGCCATGCTAATGATATAGTCTTTAAAAATTGAATATCAAAATACTGTATCAAAATTTCAAATACCTTATCATACAATACCATATCCATCCCTAATCAAAGGAGGTCGAAATTGTCAATAAAAACACGTTGATGATAGGTGAACCCACCCACCGACGCCCGTTTTCACCTAGTAGATAAACCCATTCATTTTTTCTCATAAAAAATGCCCTTTTAAAATTCTCTTCACCCCGATCGAAATTTACATTAGAAAACACATCAAAAACGTGAAACCAACCCACCCATCCCAGTTTCTTAATTTAAATTGCTTAACCAAGCTTTGTTATTTCAATGTGGAGAGCTAAGCTAATGGAAAAAACATAAAGGCATAATATATAACTATGATCCTAAATTTGACATCAAATTATTATATTGAACTTAAACTTTGATAGTGCACAAGTAGATTTTTTAACTATACAAAATCTGAATAAATAAACACTCCAATTTTGCAACTTACATGTGTGTACTTCACTTGCGCCTACGTGGATTAGTAATTCACTCAAATGCTGCCACCTAATAAAAAAATATATTATAACTATGACCTTTAACTTTGTCAATGCACAAGTAGATCCTTTAACTATACAAAAGTTGAATAAAAAAACCTTTCAATTCTAACTCCGACGCACGTGGTTTTGAGTGTATACATGCATTTTGCCACGTAGGATTAGAGTGCTTATTTGTTTTGATTTTGTATAGTTAAAGGGCCTACTTGTGCACTGTCAAAGTTTAAGGTCAATGTTATAATTTGATGTCAACTTTAGGGTCATATTTATGCATTATGTCAAACATAAATAACAGGTGGACCTACATGACAGAGAGGGGGTGGGTGGATGGGGTGGGGAGTGAAAGATAAGTATTTTTGTTTCTTTTTTTATTTTTTGGTGTGATGTGTCATTATTTTTCAATTTGTTCCATTGCCACATCAGACGCATTTGAACCTCACGCATTAAATATGGTTGATTTGGTATTATAAATGTGTTTAAGTGATACAATCTGATTTGAGGTTAAATGTTTAATAGAAACAATACTTTGTTATAGTGTCAATATGAAAAAAATTAATAAATTAAGAGGGTCACTTATGTATTCCGCCAAATAATTATAAATAAACATGAAAGTTGAGATAGAATATAAAGGGAAATGTGCACTTCATCGCCATTGCACTAAAATACTTATTTGAGCTTGGGTTCACACAAGCTAATCCAAGTAGAATGACAAGAGAAACAAAATTAAGGAGGGAGTGCATTGAACTCCCTCCCTCTAAATAGATATGCCCCGAATATGAAAATTTCACCTAATTTATTTTAGGTAAAATCAAGAAATATGATTTATAGAGCATGTAATTCAAAAACCTATTACATATGTTGAAAAACAATCATTTTTAACATTAATAAAATGAACCAACAAAATTCACACTTTTTTGGTTAACAGAAGATTATATTACTTACTAGAGTATAAAGTATTATAAGCCCAACAATTAGTCAGGCTCCATATCGATAGCCATAGAGGAATGTTCCATAGTAGAGATTGACATTCCTAGCATATGTAGTTCCTAGTATGTTTTCCCAGATTGCTTTCATGGCATACATAAGAGGAACTGCAAAAATTCTTGTGCTTCCAAAAAATTCCTTCTTTGCGGCTTCTTTTGCTAGCGCATCTGCAATCGAGTTTTGTTCCCTAAAGCAGTGCACTACTGCTTCTCTCCCTACCTTTATCAGCATTGGCCTGCAAGCATGTAGAATAGGGTCATAGTGTAAGTTATTATTGTTTAGCATAAGTATAACCTCCTTAGAATCTATGTTGATCTAAATTGGAAATTGTTGGTGTTCCTTCACCAATGTTAGACTTCCAGGAGAGTTAGAAGTACTATTTGGTTAGAGGCGAGATAACCTTTGTAAAACCCCATAATCCAGTCCCCTTTACTATTCTTGATAACCCTCTTATACCTTCTATTCCTGGATTACCTAATGAGGAGCCATCAGGGTTGAGTTTATAATTTCCTTCCTGGAGACGGTTCCATTTTAATTAAGGTGATGGGATTAAAGGAATTCACATGATGAAGGGCGGAGTTACTGAGATGAGTATACTCCATAGCTTCATCATAAGCATTATCAAAAGAAGGGGGCATGGTTATTATTAAACAAGGTCTCATTTCTACCTTTCCAAGTATGCCAAAGACAGAAAACAACTAAAACACTAAAGGAAATAACATGGTCAAAAGATTTGTTCTTAAGTCTGTCAAATTAAACATTGTTTTTCTTGAAGCTTCAATTATTTTTCTAATTTCAACATTTTTTTATTAAGTCAAATACTTTTTCATGTACCTCATTATTATCAGGAGTTTGAACTTATATAACTTTAAAACTTTAGGATATTATTATGAAGTTTCAACTTCTATAACATAAAGGTTGATAACAATATTTTGAATTTTCACACTTGAAACTTGATTGGTACACAAGCATAGGGGTGCATAGCTATTAAAGAGAATAAAAAAAAAGTAACAGAAGAGCAATTTAACACATGATGGTTGGAGGAAATTTTTGAATCCCAACATTTTCACTAGAGTCTTCAACATTTTTATCTATCTCCAAAATGTTTTATGAACTCTCTCGCAATATACTCGAGTTTTACTGGCAAAAAGTTCAAATTATAACATAATAGAGTTTTTTTTTTGTTTTTAGCTAAAAAATAGTTTTATCCAAATTTTGTATCCTTACTAAATTCGGTATTTTTTAAAAATATTTTACTAACTCTAACAATTGTTCTATTTTGAACCCCCCAAAATGACCAACACACATTATTTCTATCGAGTTTTGGGCAAACTTATCTCTTATCTTTAGGGATAGGTTCAGTTTTGTCCTTCAAATATATATCCTTGTTACGATCCAAAAATTAAGGTCATGATGACACTTATCGCGGTTAATCCTTAATAAGTAAGTCAATCACCCAAATTGATAAGTAAGAAAAAACAATACCACAATTTACCAGGCGAGACTCCTGGAGCGAAGTCAGGCCGTGCATGTACAAATATAACGAATGTTTGAATAATAAAGATATCATAAATCATCCCAAAATCTGGCATCACAATGTACGAACAATATAAATACAACTCAGAATTGAAAATATAATTGAATTTAAAAATTATAAGTATGTCTCTGAATACAAAATAAAGATATCAACTTAATAGGGGGAGGTCTGAGTTTAGATCTAAAGGCAAAAGCAGTCACTACTTTAAAAATGTTAAAAATCAATCGCACGATCTCAGCTTCTGAACGACTTACTCGTACCTGGATCTGCATCGAAAAGAAATAGTAGGGGTGTATACGGTCAACTTATACTTAGTAGATATCATAGGTCGATTGAGCTAAGTAGAAAATAAGGTATATAAATATATACTATGAGCACATCACCTACAACTAGAAAATATTGCAAATGATAGCTCATATCGTCTCCACTAACAGTTCTAAATATAGCACATAAACGAATAAAATAGGTACAAAAAGAAGCAGATTATATATATGCGATGAATAATGTACAGAAATACAACACTGAAGATGTATGATGTATGAAATTAAATGATGTTGAAGATAATAATGTGGCGTGATTGAGGTTATCACATAACCTCCATATACACCTACCGAGCCTCACTGCTTCTAAGTAGGATCCATGGGGGGTTCACAATTCATATATTTTCTCATACTGAATCCCAATCTCAATATCCATGTGTCATCTCCGTGTCCTGAACTACGATAGAAGATTTTATAAAAGTGTCTCATTTTTATCAAAAATAGTGTTTCCTCAATAGTATTATTGTCTCATGAATGTTTGTATGATATGAGAAAGTAATGCTCACAATCAAACCAGTATAAAGATATCTAATCCGTCCAATATATATATATATATATATATATATATATATATGTACACGTGAGCTCAAAATCTACTTAAAATGTCAACCATTCATGATTTAGCATAATCAATGTACCATTGGAACATATATGCATATAAGACATCAATGATACCATATTTACCCCAACTTAGGTAGAGCAACCAATGCATATACAAGATCAGTAATAGCAGATAAATCCCCCATACGGACAGAGAATAACAATAATATGATTTCCATGTTTGGTTACCCATACCCATAGTATGTTTTTATATACACATTAACTATCCAACCCAGTGTTCTCAGATGCGCTAGCATCAATGCATAATGCGCCGATGCGATGCAATGCTATGTCGCGTTGAGGCAATGATACGATGTGATCTGGGTGAATCGAGCGTATACCCATCTATTTTATGATGTGACCTGATGCGCTATGCGACCTGATGCACTTGCATCTTGTTTTTTTTTTGGAGGGGGTCTTTTTTAAATTAAAAATAGAGCTGGGTAATGTTTTTGGGTACCAAAAAAATATGCGACTACTGGTACGATATTTTAGGGGTTTTTAGAGTGGGATACGATTTTTATGATCAAAGCTGCAACGCTTCTTCTTCTTCATTGAAGCAGCAGCTATGACTACTTTGTTCGTGCTCTTTATTACTGCCTTTATTGCTTCTTCTTCTTTAAGGTAACATTTCTTCTTTTTTTTCTTCCTTTTTTTCCTTCTTTGTTTTGCACTTTTGCTGCTTTGTTTCTATTTTTTTCTCTTTTTTACTTCTGCTCTTTTTTCTTTTCTTTTCCCTGTCATGCTCTGTCTTTTTTCACTGATACTCAATTTTTTCATCTGTTTTCTGTTGTTGTTTCTTTTGTTCTATTTTTTTTATTGATGCTCAATTTTTCCCTCTATTTTTTTACTGTTGTTTCTATTGTTTTATTTTTATTGTGACTTTTGTTTAATTTGTTTCTTATATTTTTTTATAGTAATTCTAAATGTCTGATCCAGCTTGAAAAAATGGTAAAAGGGAAAGTGAGACCAATAGGAAAAAATTTACGTGTGTTTTTTGTGGCTTGACGTTTAATGACGGAGTTTCGCGATAAACAACATCTTATTAGTAATTGTAGTGATGTGAAACAATGTAAGAAGTGTCTGGATGCCGTGAGAATAGAAATCTCGATGATAATGAAATAGAGGAAGGAGAAACTATTGATTTGTCACTTCTTTCAAAATAACAAAAATAATCACAAAATGCATTAGTCTCTTCAAGTTATGGATCTACCAGTATGAAAGGTCCAATAGATACTTACTTTCCGTTTAATCCAAGAAATAATTCAGAAAAAAAAGGTAAGAATTTGTAGGCTATGACCAAGGGAATTTTGAGGGATCGTGTTGTTGGGCCCTTTTCATGGTGGTTGTATGATGTATAGCTGCCCTTGAATTGTGTCAATTATGATACTTTTGCAGACATGATCGAGCCATAGGCCAATATAGTTCGGGGATTAATCCACCCACTAAGCATGAGGTTAGTTCCATTTATCTGAATAAAGAAGTAAAAGAGACAAAAAAAAATTGTGGAGGAGCATCGGGTGGAATGTAACAAGTTCAAATGTTCCATTATGATGGATAAATGGATAGCAAGAATAGAAAAAAAATCATAAATATGTTGGTAAATTCTCCGAGAGGAATCTTGTTTCTTAAATCAATTGATACCAGCGAATCATCCACTGATTCCATCAAAATGTTCTCTTTCTTTAAGAGTACCATAGAGAATATTGGACCAGAGAGTGTTGTTCAAGTGGTTACAGATAATGCAGCTGAAAACGTTAAGGTAGGTTCTATGATAATGAGAGTGTTCCCGCACATATATTGGACTCCATGTGCAACCCATTGTGTGAATTTGATATTCGAGGATATTTTCAAGCAAAGACCCTTGTAAGCTGTTTTCACCAAGACAATTAAGGTGCATTATTACATTGTTCAAAGGCCTTTGTTGTTGAATATGATGAGAAGATTCAGTAATTAAAGAAACTTGACAAAACTAGATTTGCTACTACTTTCTTGACTTTACAGAGGATATTGAAGAAAAAGTCAAATTTGGGAACTACGTTCATTTAAGAAGAATGGAATAAAAGTAAATTTACAAAAGAAGTGTTAGAAAAAGAAGTTGCACAGACAACGCTTTCGTTTCACTTTTGGAACAATATTTTTTATGCTCTTAAAGTATGTGGTCCCTTAGTTACAGTTCTTCGTTTGGTGGATGGTGAGGCAAAACCATCAATAGGTTACATTTATAAAGCGATGAGTAAGGTTAAGGGGGCTATTAAAAGTTTATTTTAGTGAGGAGCATAAATATGCAAAGGTTTTTGAGATTATTGATAAAAGATGGAGTAATCAACTCCACAAACCACGGCATGCAACTGGCAATATTTTGAACCTATCATTCTATTATGATTGTGAGGATGATTTATAGAATAAGAGTTTGATGATGGGATTCCATACTTGCATTACAAAGATGATTGTTGATGAAGATATGCAAGATAAAATAATCAATCAAATTAGTTCTTATCAAAATGCTGAGGGACTTTTTGGTATAGCAACCGTCATAAGACAAAGAGATAAGAAGTCACCAGGTGAATGACTCTTATGATTCTATTAAATTAATACTTTAAGTTTTTTTTTATAGTTGCTGATTTTGAATAATTACGTTACTTTAATAGTTGAATGGTGGAGGATTTATGGATCAGAAACTCTAGAGTTATAAAAGTTCGCCATTAGGGTTTTGGGTCTAACTTGTAGCGCATCTAGGTGTGAAAGAAATTGGAGCGTGTTCGAACACGTAAGAGTTAAAGAAAAACTTTAGTATATTGAGATAAGCATATTATATCTCAAATGTCTTGACTTTCTACTTATCAATATTTATTTACCGATCCATACCAAAAAGAGGAATAAACTAACTCTAAAGTGCCTTAGTGACTTGGTGTTCATAAAGTACAACAGAACTTTGAGACGTCGTTACAATGTTCGCAATGAATTTTATCCAATTAGCTTGGAAAACATTGATGATGCCAATGAATGGCTAATTAGAATTGAGAATGCTAGAGATGAATCAGTTTTCGATAGAGATACTGAGTTCACTTGGGGTGTTGTTGCTAAGGTAAGTGGAGTTGATGAGTGTCGTTATGGTTTAAAGGCTAGTACTTCAAGCTTATACGATAAGGGAAAAGAAGTTGCAACTTCAACAAAAGATGAGGAAGTTGAAGATGATGAGCATTATGTTGATACTCAAGGAATAGAATATTTAGACAATCTTAATGAACTAGAAGAGCTTTAGATTAAAACAATTTTAATTAGATTTGATTTTTCTTTTCTTTTTTTGATTTCTTTGCCTTATTGAACTATTTTGTTGGTGTTTCAGTAATCTTGGTGTTTAATTTAAACATTTGCTTATATATATTGTCTTTATTATTGATAATATAGTTGTTGTTGTCATTTCAATTATAACTTACTATTTGAATGCTCTATTATATATTTTTATAATTAAATTGCACTTCACTTTAGTGATGCAGTTGCATCGCATCACACATTGCATAATGCGTGATGCGAAGCCTTGCCACTTTTTTCTGTATCACGCTTCCCTGAACACTGATCCAGCCCAGTCTAAAGAAACTTAAGCCATAATCTACCTCATGACGTTGATATCCAAGCCTTAAGTCTTTCAACACGATCTTTTCCCTTTTAAATAGCCTCAAAATTAACTAAAACATACAAATATAGACCTAAGCATTAAAAGAAAGCTAGAGATACCTATATTCCCCAGTTTTAAGTCAGGGTCAAAATGAACCTCCGAAACGGGTTTTTGAAACGAAAGGGTAAAATCAAAATTTTTGTTTTGAAAGGCCTTACCCATGATTACGGGAATCCATAGGAGAAACCAAGTGAATAGGGTTTTAAATCGAGGCTTAAATCGAAGAAATACTATTTAGGACTTCCAAGCCAATAATCCCCAAATTTCAAATTGGAATTGAGATTTAAAAGGGGTTTTAAATGATATACTCAATATACAATAATTGAAATAGTGATTTAGAGCTTGCCCAAGCTTGAAAACGGAAGAAATTTCTCAAAAATCCCTCAACCCGAAGCTTAAGTCACAAAGTTTGAAGAAAATCGCGAAAAAGAAATTTTTAAACAACCCAGCTATGACCGTTTAAGCGGTCATCGCTTAAGCATAGGGCTGACCACTTCAGCTTTATACACGAGATTGACCAAATGGTCCACCTATTGCTAAAGTGACAACTGCTTAAGCGGTCAATAGTTTGCTTTATTAGTTGCTCAGCTACCAGTGATTGCTAAAGCGGTGTATAGCCACTTAAGCGGCTACTGCTTATACGACCCTTTGGCCGCTTAAGTGTTGCACGAGATTCAATTGGATCAACAACTTTTCTGAGTTGTAAAGTTGTTAATCCATACCTCGGGATTCTTTTAGAATCCCGTAAAGGCAAATAAAATATACTACTAGACTAAATTCAACGTTTCAGACTCAATGAAGACATCAAACTTTTTAAAAGAGATTGTTTTCAGCAAATTGATCCTCGAAACCCAATTTCACTAATTCCTTAACCAAGGGTCGAAATGAGATTCAAAATCCATAAAATTTAACTAACCACGCTACCAATCCAAAATCAATGTTTCGAATTTGCTGGTGCTGTCCATTTTTTCATCCGATGCATAGAACAACTAATATTGACCGAAGTCAATATTAGCCCATTTAAAGCTCTAAAAACCACTAACTTGCACAAATTATTCTGATTTGCATTGAGAGTAGTGCCATCCCTTTTCATACCTTAGAAATAACACATAACAACCATGGAGAGGATTAAAATAGTCAAAAATATAAAAGGGATAAATTCACAGAATTAAGTCCTTTACAATATCTACCATTAAGAATCTAGTTTGTCCTTAAACTAAAGGAGAGAAAAATACCTGAATCGGTGAAAAGTTGAGGATAACTACTAGGCATGTCGGAATAGACCTCCTAAGTATCTTTATCTACAAAAGGGTATCTCCACTGGACCTTAACACTGGAATATCTCTAGAACACAATCGCTTAACATCCCAAGCTAAAATGAAAATGGGCTCCTAAACAAAGGACAACCTCTTATCTAAATACACTGTGTCCCAATGAATGACATGACACTCATCCAAACTATAATGTCTTAGTATGGATACATGAAAACTAGATGAACGACTGAAAAATCTAGGGGCAATGCTAACTCGTATGCTACATCCATATTAGTCCAAAGAATCTCAAATGGCTCGATATACCTAGGCGTAAGCTTTCCCATCTTCCCAAATCTCATTATGCCTTTCGTGGGCGACATACGAAGGAAGACTCAATCACAACCACTAAATCTCAAGGCACGAAGTCTATAATTCGCATAACATTTCTACCTACTCTGAGCCACTCGAAGTCTATCATGAATGACCCGAACTCTATCTAGAGACTCGCAAAGCAAGTCTATACCTCAAGGTTTGATCTCAAAAATCTCAAACCAACCAACTAGAGAGAGACAATGCCCGCCATATAAAGCCTCAAAAGGTTCCATCTCAATACTAGATGGTAGCTAATATTATACGCAAACTCTGCCAAGGATAAATATTGCTCCCACAGGCCTTCAAAGTCCATAACACAAGCGCAGAGTATATCTTCCAAAACCTTAATAGTCCACTCCAACTGGTCATCAGTCTGGGAGTAAAAAGGTGTGCTAAGATTAATTTTGGTACCCAACTCCTCCTGAATGGTTTCCAGAAGTGAGAAGTAAAAACTGAACCTCTATCTGAGATAATACACACTGGTACACCATGGAGATAAACTATCTCACTAACATAGATACAGTCTAACCTCTCAGCACTGAAGAAAACCTGAATAGGGATGAAAAGAGCAGATTTGGTCAGTCAATTCATGATGACCCAAACATTGTCAGAACCATGAGAAGTATAAGGCAACCCTATTATGAAATTCATAGTGATTTATTCCCACTTCCACTAGGGAATGGGTAACTTCCAAAGCAAATTACTAGGCCTCAAATGCTCGGCCTTTACCTACTGACAACATATACAACGAGCTACAAAATCCACTATATCCTTCCTCATACCACCCCACATATATGTGTCAAATCGCGATACATCTTGGTCACTTTTGGCTAAATGGAGTACCTAGAACAATGGGCATTCTCCAAGATCAACTTACTCAATCACCCACTCTCGACACAAAAACTTGGCCTCCAATCCTCAAAGCACCACCAGATTCAAGTGAGGCTTTTTGAGCCTCTCCATTCAACACTTTATTTTGAATCACTCTCAAACCAATATCATCAAACTGGTGAGATCGAATTTGCTCCATCAAGGAATATCTAGCCTCTACAAATACAAATATACACCAAGGTGTCAAAATATAAAGACTAACCATCTGGTTAACAAAAGACTAAACCTCAAAGGCCAAATGCCTCTCCTAGGTCAGAAGATGCACCAAGCTACCTATACTAGTCGACTTCCAGCTTAAGCTATCCACAATCACTTTAGCCTTGCCCGAACGATAAAGTATAGTAAGATCATAATCCTTAAGAAAATCAAGCCAACAATGCTGCCTCATAGTAAGATCCCATTGGCTTAAGAAATACTGAAGTATATGGTGATCAAAGAAGATCTCACAATGGACTTAATACAAATAGTTCCTCTACGACTTCAAAGGAAAAACAACTGCGCACAACTCCAAATACTTTCATATGAGTATATTCTTTCTTTTAATCTACTATAAACGTTCTAAAGGGTGTTTATAGTTGAGGGTTATAGGTATGGTCATTGTTCTCATGAGGCTTCAGCTGACGAGAATCATAAGCAACCATCTTGCCCTCTTACATTAAAACAACACCTAGCCCAACACTAGAAACATCAAAGAATATGGTAAAGACCACGCCTTCCTTAGACTAAGTCAAGATAATAGCTAAGTTCAATAAATCCTTGAGCTTTTGAAAGATCGCCTCACAAGCATCAGACCACTAAAACAAAATCTTCTTCTAAGTCAACTTTGTTAACAGATCCGCAATGGATGAAAAAAACTCGATAAAGAATCGATAGTAGCCTACTAAATCAATAAAACAACAAATCTCGATAGGAGAAGTTATCCTAGCCCAATCATGAACCATCATAATTTTGGTTGGATCGACCATGATACCATCCTTGGTCACAACATGACCCAAGAAAGAGACAGACTCCAGCCAAAACTCATTCTTGGAGAACTTAGCATATAACTTCATAACTCTTAATCTCCAAAGTACAATCCATAAATACTCTTCATGGTCAACCTTACTCTAGGAGTAAACCAAGATATCATCTATAAACACAATGACACAAGATTTAAGATATAATCAAAATGCCTAGTCCATCAACTCCATGAATGTGACTGGGCATTGATCAACCCGATGGACATGACCAAGAACTCATAATGATCATACCAGGTTCAAAAATCTATTTTCAAAATATCCAAAGCTCTAATCCTTAATTAGTGATATCCAAACCTCAAATTAATCTTTGAAAACAGTGAAACACCTTAAAACTGATCAAATAAATTATCAATATGAGGAAGAGGATACTGATTATTTATTGTCACCTCGTTCAACTATTAATAATTAATACACATGCGCATAGACCCATCTTTTTTCTTCACAAACAAAACAGGCGCACCCAAGGTGATACACTAGGTTTGATAAATCCCTTATTCAACAATTCCTTCAACTAATCCTTCAATTATTTCAACTTCACTAGGCATCCTATAAGGAGGAATAAAAATGTGATTGGTGCCCAATTCTAAATTAATAACAAAATCAATATCACGATTTCAAGGCATACCGAACATATTTGTAGGAAAAATATTCGTGAAGTCACAGATAATATAGATAGAATCCAAAAAAGCAGTGAAACAACACTAGTATAATGAATATGTGCCAAATAAGAAAAATATACCCTCTCTATTGAGCAACGAGAACGTAGAAAGGATATAACTCTCTTTGGACCCAAATAAAGCATACCCTTCCAAGCTATCCTTGGCACAATCGATGAAACTAAAGTCACTGTCTTAGCATGACAGTCTAAAATAGCATGATAGAAAGCTAACCAATTTATATCCAAGATGATATCAAGATCTATCATAGCTAGGATAATCAGATCTACCCAAGTATCACGCGCAGCAAAGGTCACAATACAGGATCAGTGCACCCGATTCTATACTAAAGAGTCTTCGAGGGGGTAGATACATGAATAGGTCTGTCAAAAGATTCATAAGTAGAATCAAAACCATAAGTAAAATATGCATACATATAGGAGAAAATTGAGTTCAGATAAAGTAACACAGACACAAATTTAAAGTAAACTGAGATGATACCTGTAATAACAGCATTAGAAACTTTTGCCTCAGGCCTAGCGGGTGTAGCATAGCATAGATAACGTATGTTACCAGACTGAGAAACCCCATAACCACCACCACAGGTGTTATTACTTTGCCTCGTGCACCTCTAGTAGTACCTCTACCACCCAGAGAATCTCCTCTCACTGTTGAAATAGGAGAAGGCTAAAAATTACGATGAGGGTGGTCTTTAGACATATATCCAAACTCATCACACACATAGAAACATCTACAGATAGACTCAATTTGAGGAGGTGCGTCTGATCTAGAACGACCACCCTGGGACGATACCCAACTATCTGTAGTCGCTGGGCCTAAAGACCTACTACTGAATCCTGCAAAAATATTTGCACTGGTCTACCTTAGTAACTATGAGAACCTCTTAAATCTTTGCCTTGGGGGGCGTGTCCATTAAGCTCGCCCTAATGACGCACTCTCTTAGCACCTTCTAAGAAACTTGAAGGATAGACTTAGTCATCTTTGCATGATCCACCATCCTCTGAAATGATGTCCTTGACACTACTATCTGGGCGGTATCCAACTAACATAAAACATCTATACCCTTTATGAACTTTTGAATCTTTTTAGAATCAGTGGAAATAATGGCAATAGATATCTAGACAAGGCAGGGAAATGTGACTTATACTCGGAAAGTGATCAAACGCATCTCTCATCTAATACCTCAAATTGTAGCGCACAAATTTGTCCAAAAAGGCCCCAACAAACTGATCCCAGGCCATCTCTGGCAAACCAAGGGGTATGCACTAACAAGTGACCTCCTTTAATTCCTAACTACATCTCTCAACTAGTAGGTAGTGTAAGCAACTTTATGCAACTTGAGCTATTCAAGGTTATGCAATTTATCTCGATAGCCAATCAAGAACTCATAGGCATCCTCGCCAATAACACTACTGAACTTAGGTATACCCAAGTGAGTAAATCTCTTAAACCTTTTTTGAGCCTTAGAAGACATAACTATACCCATAACAATAAAAGACGTAGTGAATTTGGTCGACTGTGATTCCACCTGGGGGGTAACATAGATAAAGGCTAAACTCTTAAACTCAAAATACCATACCCGAATACTGGTACAAAAGGATGAACAACACTCGGAGTCTATGGAATACCATAAGAAGATGCTGGTACCGATGGACGAACCATACTTGGAACCAACGGAGCACCATAGACAGCCTCTGGCACATATAAAGGTACAACACTCAAAGCTGAAGGAACACCATAACCAGACTCTGGTCCAAATACCGGTATAATTCTCTAAGCTAGAGTAATACCAGATATACTCAAAAGAACACCCTCCAAAAGAGTCAAAAAAATGAAGTAATAAACTCTCAAAGACTGGGTTAGCAGTAATCTGTGGAACCTGAGTAGGTCCTCTATCTCTAGCATGCTTAACCTTGAGCTCAGGGGTGATCTCTCTAGTACTAACTCTAAAAGAGGTAGATCCTCATGTCCACCCTATACATTGAGCCCATCCGTGAATCATAACTCATCCCCTAGGTTGGATTTATGCTCATATGCTAACTCAGTATCCCTAGCCTCATGGTATCTAGTCCTCCTCATCTGCACAAAAAATAGTAAAACATAATTTAGAATATAGGATATGGAAAATCCACATAATAAGAAACAAAATAAGAAAGTTTCCTAAAGATTTCTTATAGTCTCTTAAGATAGATATGGACGTCTATGTATCAATCTGCAAGACTCTACTAGATACCCCATTCTTACATTGATGAGACCAATAAACCTGACCAATCTGGTACCAATTTGTCACGACTCAAAAGCTAAGGTCATAATGACAGTTATCGTGACTAAGCCTTGATAAGTAAGTGTAACACCCCAAAATTCCCATCCAATATTTAAACCATGCTTTAAGTTCATACAAAATCAAAAATCATGTTTTGTTAGTTTTATTAGTGATTTAGACATATATTAAGGCCTCAAATAACTCTTAGTTTATAGATAAGTCAAAACATCTCTTAGCAATTTTTATAAAGAATATAACTATATCCAGCTTCAAATAAGCATAACTTTTGGTCTACTAATATTTTTTGAGTTCAATACCCACCATCAGATAGATAATTGAATTATATTTTGAACACCGCCAATTTTGCCTTAATCCGATATTGACATAAAAAGTTATGGCTAAATAACTGAAGCATTGTCAGAGCTGTTAGTGACCACTACCCAGATAATGACTCGTGATCAGACATCACGGGTCGTTAGGATGGAGTTGTGATCTGGAAAGTAGAGATCAAATTTAGGTTTTTGACCATGACTCAAGTCACGACTCATGGTCAGACCTCAAAAGTCATGACCTAAGTCGCCGGGATTGCTTATGAGTTCTCCAGACAGTTTTTGAGGTTTTTTTTGGCCTTTTCCACTCTTTTAATCCTCAAACTACACCGTTTAAGCTATTCTAAGGCTGAATATAAAGCCAAAACAATTCCAAATCCTCATTCTCAACATAACACACAAATTACTCAAGAAACATGCAATTTTCTCTTCTCCAAAGTAAGAAGTTAGGGCTTTTCATCTCCAAGTTTAAATCCTCAAAATTTTAATTCAAGAATCAAAAGTAATCAGGTATGTGGGTATTCAATGAGGATCTCCTTTCATCCTCATGCCCAAATTATTATTTATTCATAAAATTTATGGTCTTCATAAACTAGGGCTTTACTTAAATTATTACTTCAAGCTTAAATTCAATTTCCTATGATATATTTATCACTCATAAGCATGTTTTAATGATTATTCATGATTTCTTAGGCCCATATCATATCATTCAAATTATTCTCAAATTCAAGCATGTTTTGGATGATATTAGTTAAGATTTCAAGCATGCGATCAAGCTATATGAGTTTTCCCTAATTTCTTCAGTTTATTTTGTAATTAAACCATAAATACATGTTTTCCCACAAGAATAACATCTTCTCATGTCTAAAATCATGAATTTCCTTATTATAAAAAGTTGTTGAGTTTTTGGGCTTAAATTATGAATTTCTCTTAATGTCAGTTAATATTATCATGAATAGAACTAGTGGATTATGAACACCAATACCTAGGGATTCATGCATATATAGTTTACATGTCTTGAACACTTCAGATTATCCATTATAGATATTTTCAGAATGTAATTATGATGAGCTATACAATTTTTAGTGTCATTTAGTTGAGAATGGTACTTAGCACTGAGTGAATGTAGGGATGAAGGCTCACTCGCCAGTTGAGGATTGAGAGCTTTAGAAGAAGTCCTTAAGTTCTAAAACTACGTTGCCACCGTAGGTTATTAGGGGTTACCCATCAGTTGAGGACTAACACCCTAGTGCTTTATGACATTAGCTTAGTGGATCCACGCCAGCTAGTATTGGTACCCTTGGCAAGGTACTAGCACTCTTCCAATTGGGGTTATAGGTTGGATCCTGGTTTTGCTCAAATTAGGGCATGTTGGTTATAGTTTGTTTCCACGGTCCTCAGTTTATGTTTCAGCTTCAAATTATGTTCATTTTTTATATTATGCATGACCTTGTACTTAGTTATTCAATTTTCATTTAGTACATGCTTATACTAGATCATTGTATCAGTTCATATCTCACATTTTCAGACTCAGTATTCATAAATGACCCTTAGTATAGTTTTATATCATAGTTAGCATTATCTTGAGATTAAATATAATAGTTATGTTTCTACCGCTTCCCAGTTTATAGAAATGTTTTAGCTCATAATTTAGAAATTTCACTATACCTTATAGCTTTACGTACAGATATGTTTTAAATGTATATTTCAGTAAATGGCTTATGTCCTCAGTCTTAAAGCATGTTTAAAGTATTTTCATGACCAATACATATCTCACATACTTATTATATTCCAAAGTACTGATAGCATACCTCTTCTGCCTATATTTTTTATGTGATATAGATTTATGTGCTTACTACAGAATGCTAGCCAAGCAGATCATAACATTCAACCAGCAGTGGATGAGTTCTCATATTTTGAGGACTCAAGTTAGTTATAGTTCTTGTACTTATATTTTTTTTATTTGTGTGTATTAATTAGGGATAGTTGGTGGTCATGTCCCGGCTACCTATAGTCAGTATTAGCAGAGGCTTCATAGATGGTCAGTTAGAGTCATTGTACATAGTTTAAGTTCCTCTTTATTTCAGATAATACTATTGAAAACTTTGAACAAAAATATATTGAAACAACTTACCTTATGATTATGTGTCTGTTGAGTAAATTTAGATTTTGTGCTTATTTTAATTAGTTATTCAAGAATTATATCAGTACATGAGTTGCTTGGGATCACTTGTGGTTCTAAGAACTATGTTACGACTAGGGGGTAGTCTTAGGTCATGACAGTAAACCAATAACCCAAACTAATAAGTAAGAAGAAGACAATACCATAATTGACCAGGTGAGACTTCTAGAGTGAAATCAGACCATACATGTACAAATATAGCCAAAGTCTAAACAATAAAGATACTATAAACCATCCAAAACCTGGTGTCACAGTGTAAGAACAATCTAAATACAACTCAGGATTGGAAATACAACTGAATCCAAAAAACTACGAGTCTGTCTCTGAATTCAAAATAAAGACATCAACTAGATAGGAGGATGCCTGAGGTCGGCTCTGAAAGCATAGAGTTGTCACTACCTCAAAAATGTCAATAACCAACCACATGATCTCAGTTATCACACAACACACTCGTACTTGGATTTATAACAAAAGAACACAATAGGGGTGAGTACGGTCCACCCGTACTCAATACATATTATGAGCACGTTATCTGTAATAAGAAAATGTCCTAAATGGTAGTTCATACCATATCCTCTAACAGTTCTAAATATAACATATAAAAAAATAAAACATGTATGAAAAGGAGTAGATTATATATATGAAACAAATAATGCACAGAAATACAACACTGAAGATGCATAATGTATGAAAAGCAATAAAGATGATAATATGGTATGATTGAGGTTATCGTATAACCTTTGTATACACCTACTAAGCCTTAGCATTTCCTGGTAAGACCCATGAGGAATTCACAACACATATACTTTCTTAATTCTAAATTTCAATCTCAAAATCCACGCCTCCTCTCCGACTCATGGACTTTCACAGAAGGTTTTATAAAAGTGTCTTATATCTGTCAAAAACGGTGTTTCCTCGATAGTACCACTTTTTCACAGATGCATGTATGATATGAGGGAGTATTGCTCACAACTAAACCAGTATAAGGATCTCAAATCCATCCAATATACATATGTACATATGTGCTCAGAATCAATACAATATGTCAACCATCTATGATTTAGAATAAGCAATGTACCATAAGAATAGACATGTATGTAAGACATCAATAATACCATATTTACCCCAACTTGGATATTTCTATCATGAATAGAGCAGCCAATACATATACGAGATCAATAATATCAGATAAATCCCCCTCATGGAATACACAATAGCAATAATATGATTTTTATAATTGATTACCCATACTCATAGAATGTTTTTTCTATGCACATTAACTACCCAACCCAGTTTGAAGAACAGTAAACTATAACCTACCTCGTGACATTGAAATCCAAGCCTAAAACCCTTCAAAATGGAGCTTTCTCCTTTTGAACGGCCTCAACATCAACTAAAACATACAAATATAGAATCTATGCGTTAAAAAAAATGTCAACAATATCCATATTTCCCACTTTCAAGTCAAAGTCAAAATGGACCCCCGAAATGGGTTTTCAAAATGAAAGGATAAAATCATAATTTTTGTTTTAAAAAGACTTATTCATGATTAAGGGAAGCCATAAAAGAAGAACTATTTGAAAACGGGTTAAAAATGAGGCGTAATCAAAGAAATACCATTTAGGTCTTTCGATCCAAAAATCCCAAATTCTGAATTGGAATTGAGATTTAAAAGGGATTTTAAATGATATACCTAAAAAAAAAAATTGAAATAGTGATTTACAGCTTACCTAAGCTTGAAATTAAAAGAAACAACTCAAAAATCTCTCAATTCGAACCTTAAAGTCTCCAAAATGAAAGAAAATCGTGAAAAGGGATTTTTTAAACAACCTAGCTATAACCGCTTAAATTAAGGGTTGACTGACCGCTTAAGCGGTCCAGCCCCACGCGTGAAATTGCTTAAGAGGTCCACCTACTGCTAAAGCGATGACCACTTAAGCAATCAATAGTCTGCTTTAGTGGTAGTTGCCCGACCTGTCAGTTAGAGGTGTGCATCGGTCGATTCAGTTTGGTTTTATGTGTTATAATTAGTAGTTGTCCGAACTGTCAGTTAGAGGTGTGCATCAATCGATTCAGTTTGGTTTTATGTGTTATAGATTTGGTTTATCGATTTTTGATTTTTAAATATGCAAAACCAATAACCAACCAATAAGATATTTTTTATTAGTTTTGATTATCAATTTTTGGTTCTTAATGATTCGATTTTCGATTTAACCAATAAGAAAATACTCATAAAATAGAAATATTAACAACTAACATAAAAAAGAAAAAAATCTTTGTTGCTGCCAAAATCCTACACAATGTGTTTTAGTTTACAAGAATCTTCAAACTTGAATTGAATGTTAGTTCGGAAAAAAATTGAATCCTAGTTGTTGGATGCTACTGAATGCTTCAAGCTTTTCAATACCCGTGCGTTATGCCTTTGTTGCCGTACTTTTATTTAAACCCATAATTTAAAGTAAAGTATATTAACAAAGAATTAAAAAGATAAAAATATTATTGACAGCGAGGGTTGTCGGTTGCTCGATCCTCATCGTCTCAACTCGTCGGTTTGGAAAAGAGATTTTGTGTTGTGATTTGTGAATACTGAATAATCAATAGTGATTGTCAAAGTTTTGCAATTCCATTTTAAAGTATTAACTTAATACTTTGTGAATTGTGAATAAGTAATATATATTAATATAATATATATAATACAAATAAGTAATATAAATATTTATATATATATAATATAAATAGGGGTAAAATAATAATTTAGTGTATCCTTATTGGGCTATTATTTTAATCGATAACCCAATAAACTAAAATCAAAATCGAACCGATTAACCAATAATTTTTTTTTATAAAACCAATAAAGAACCATCAACCCAATTGTAACACCCCGGAAAACGGGTCCCGGAGCGTCACACGGTGCTTGAGGCTACGAGTAGACCCAAGCTAATCCTTTGAGCCATTTTCATTTAGTTCAACACAAATCAACGAGGTTTCCATAAATAAACCTCAAATATCAACAGAGTAATCATCAGTCAAGAATAAAAGAATTTTAGAAAGATAACAAAATACGACTTATTAGTCAATTCCCAACTTCTATACTAGTCTGACAAGCCTCTAAGAAAATTAATAAAACCAGCGAGCCATTGAGACATGCCCCAACTGACTCATACTCAGTTATCAAATGTAAACAATTCTGTGAAACCAACATCAGACATCATGTTCTCGGAACATGAGGACTCACCACAACAGAGGATGTAGAACAGCGTGCCCAAAAAATCACTGTCGAATCTAGAACTGAGCACCTGAGCCTATATTCCAAGAAAATGCAGCCCACATCCAAAGATGTGGGTCAGTACCATAGAAAGGAACCGAGTATATGGGGGTGTATGCAGTTGTATAAACATCATTATCATAAATATTTATAAGAAATATGCAGGATGTATGAAAGACTCACATAGCCCGAAGAAAATCATCATAATCATGAGAGGATGAAATAAGTACAATAACACATGTGAGTTATCATATAATTTGTCAATTACTTTCAGTTCATCAAGAATATCAATTCTCATAATGTAAATATAATATAAATCTTTCGAAAGAATAACTTTTACAATTCCACTTTCAAATTACTTCACCATTCACCATAGACACAAGGAAACACACACACACTGGGAGATCCTATAATCGACATAAACCATGTGAGCTACATGGAGTCCAACGTACAACCCACGTTGGGGAGAGCCGTCCTATCCTTGCCATCGGAGTAGGACTATCGATATCAAATCCACACAAACGAGTGATCACTATATAAATCAGCCTCAGGCTCACTCCTACGGGGGTACGTAGTTCTAGGGAAGTAAGATCTCTTTATACCTCCCACTCGGTGCTAAATATTTCTCTCAAACTTAGCTTAAATTAGTTCAAAGACAATCCACAACAAAATAATTTCAGTAATATATAAATATACATCAGGAGCCATCATGCTTCCCATCTATCAAAATCAACCACGTTGTGGATTTCTTTCATACTCGAGTTCAAAACAACTCCATTAAGACTAAAAGGTCAAATCATTCAAAATATCTCAAATATTCAACTTCAACATGCTTATAACATAGACTTTCTCAAAAAAACACAATTTTCAATGGGGATTCACGACCCAAATATCAAAATCATGATAAATATCGTTCAAGATTCATGCTTTATATCTCCACACATATAAATTCATCTTTCAAAATCACAAAACATCAAGATTTTATAATAATCATCATAAGATATGGTTCATGCTTCAAATTCGTAAAAAATCAAATAAAAATCATGCCTTTGTAAAGAAAATTACTTTTGGGCACAAGAACGGAAGAGAGTTTTTGTTGAAAAACTCTGCATACCTTGAATGATGAAATTTAGATCGATACTCATTTTTGAGATGTTAATCGTGCCTTTGAATGATGGTTCTTGGAGTTCTTAAACTAGGAAATTGGAATCTTGAATAAATTTGCAGAATTAATAGTGAACTTTGGAGGTTCTTGAAGTTGGATGTAGGAGCTTAGGGTTTTGTTTTGAGGGAATTTGATGAAATATATCATATAATGCTTCTAATAGGCTTTAATATAGGGTTTGGATGGATTTTGGGTGAGGGAGAATGACCAAGACGCCCCTAAAAATCAAAGAATTCTTGAATCTGTCCTTTAGTGGACTGTTTTGATAGTCTGAAGTAGATCAACTATAACGTTTTACTCCGATATCCAAATTAGATGAAACTAATTTCATTAGAAAGAGGACTCTCATATATTTCCGTTGATATATAGTATCTCACCCATATCACTGTGTATGAGGAGTTATGATCGTTTGAAGTTGACCTAAAAATTCGCTTTTGATAGGCTGAAGTAGATCGACCATAACTTTTTGCTTCGATAGACAAATTGGATGAAACTAATTTCATTGGAAAGAGGACTCGTAGAGCTTTCCGTTTATATATAGTAGATCACCCAGATCATTGTGTACAAGGAGTTATGATCATTTAAAGTTGGAGTAAAAATACGCTAGGCCTCAGTACTTTTTCCTGCACGTTTTACTGTTCAATACTATTCACAGTTCGATCGGAATGTTCATAACTCGTCGCTCGGGTGTCCGTTTTGGATGATCCCCATATCGTTGGAAAGCTTACTTGATACTCTATGCAATGGTGGTCATAATCTAAGACATTCCTCACGAAAAATTTATAATTCATTCTAGAAGATAGAACCCAACACGTTTACGCACAAAATTTCAATGAAAAATTTTCTAGGGTATTACATCATCCCTCCTTGGAAACATTCATTCTCGAATGACGCTAGACATGCCAAGATTAGATAGGGAATAGAGCATATAGCTGAAGCCATTCGTTAGACTCATCACCACATCATTTCTCACTCCAAATGCAACATAGAATGCATAAATTCAAGAAACTATAGCTGTACACATAATAAATGACAGTTGAACTGCTGGAACTTTAATCAAAAGTGCATGATTTAGGAAAGAACGGTACCTTCGGCTTGATCGGAGTTCACAAAAAATAGGTGTGGGTAGTTGCATTGCATATCCGCCTCAGCTTCCAAAGTTGCACCCTCAATAGATTGGTTTCGCCATAACACCTTGACCAAGGGAACTTCTTTGTTCCTTAGTCTTCGGACACTGAAATCAAGAATCTCAACAGGAATCTCATCAAAAGAAAGATTTTCTTGAATGTCATCACTTACAGAGGAATCCACTACCACAGCATCGCTAATATGCTTTCTAAGCATAAAGACATGAAATATTGGATGAACAGAGGACAACTCGGAAGATAACTCGACCTCATAAGCAACCTTACCAACACGGCTAAGAATTTTGTAAGGACCAACATAACGGGGACTAAGATTCGCCTTCTTTTCGAATCTCTTCATCCCCCTCATGGGTGAAATTTTCAGATACACTAGGTCACCAACTTCAAACTCAAGGTCTCTCCTTCTAACATCCGCATATGACTTCTGATGACTCTGCGTAGTTTTCAACCTTTCCCTAATCAACTTAACTTTTTCCATAGCCTCAAATACCGAATTAGGACCACTTACAGCCGCTTCACCCACCTCGAACCAACCTATGGGTGATCAACACTTCCTCCCATATAAGGCTTCAAACGGAGCCATGCCAATACTAGAGTGGAAACTGTTATTGTAAGCAAACTCTATCAATGGTAAGTGATCATCCCAACTTCCCTTAAAGTCAAGTGCACAAGCTCTCAATATATCCTCTAAGGTCTGGATGGTCCGCTCAGCCTGACCATCGGTCTGCAGATGAAAAACAGAACGCAAAAGCACTTGGGTACCAAGACCCTTCTGAAAAGCTTTCCAAAATTGCGAAGTGAACTGAATACCCCTATCCGAAATGACAGACAAGGGAACTCCATGCAGTCTAACTAGCTCTCAGATATACAATCTAGCATAATCCTCAGCAGTATATGAAGTATGAACAAGCAATAAATGAGCAGACTTAGTCAACCTATCAACCACAACCCAAATGGAATCATGATGGCATCAGGAAGGAGGTAAACCAACCATGAAGTCCATATTTATCTCTTCCCACTTCCAGGTGGGAATACTAAACTCTTGCATCATACCACCAAGTCTTTGGTGTTCAACCTTAACCTGTTGGTATGTTGCACACTTAGCTACAAACGCTGCTATATCTTTCTTCATGCCACTCCACCAATAGATTTCCTGCAAGTCTCGGTACATCTTGGTGGCACCAGGATGAATAGAATAAAGCATCCCGTGCGATTCATCCATAAACCTCTGTCTCAGATCATCAACATTCGGGATATACAATCTACCCTGCAATCTTAACACACCATCTCCCCCTTGGGAGAAAACCTCTACTTTTTGGTCCTTAACTGACTCCTTCAGTCTGACCAAACTAGCATCTAAGTGTTGCTTTTCCTTCACTTCCAAAACCAAGGAGGATTTAGAACTACTTTGAACGCCTTACTACCTTCAGCAGAGTCAAACAACCTAACCCCCAATCTAGCCAAACGATGTATATCACGAGCCAACTCTTTCTTACCTTCTATCACATGCGAAACACTACCCATGGACACTCTACTTAAGGCATCCACCACAATATTGGCCTTGCCCGGATGGTACAACACACTCATATCATAGCCCTTTAATAATTCTAACCATCGTCTCAGCTTAAGATTTAATTCTCTCTAGGTAAAAACATACTGCAGACTCTTATGATCAGAGAAAACATCAACATGGACACCATACAAATAGTGTCTCTAGATTTTCAAAGCAAACACAACAGCATCCAACTCAAGGTCATGGGTGGGGTAATTTTTCTCATGGGGTTTCAATTGTCTAGAAGCATAACCTATCACCTTACCCTTCAGCATCGATACACAACCCAACCCAACTCTTGAAGCATTACAGTACACCACAAAACCATCAGGCAAAGTCAAAACAGGGGCTGAAGTTAGTCGAGTCTTCAACTCCTAAAAACTCTTCTCACAAGATTCGGACCATAAGAACTTCACTTTCTTTTGGGTCAACCGAGTCATAGGAGACACTATAGAGGAGAAACCCTCAACAAAACGGCGGTAATAGCCAGCTAAACCCAAGAAACTTTGGATATCAGTCAGAGAAATAGGTCTAGGTTAATTTCTAACAACTTTGGTCTTTTGGGGATCAACTCTAATACCCTCGGAAGAAATGATATGACCTAGAAAAGCAACTGACCTTAGCCAAAACTCACACTTACTGAAATTGGCAAACAACTTGTGATCTCTAAAGGTTTGCAAGACAATTCGGAGATGATCAGAATGTTCATCCTCACTACGGGAGTACACCAGTATATCATCGATGAACACTATGACAAACATATCCAGATATGGTCTGAACACTCGATTCATGAGGTCCATAAAAGATGCTGGGGCATTAGTTAACCCGAAAGACATAACAAGAAACTCAAATGGCCATAACGAGTTTGGAAAATGGTTTTTAGGATGTCACACTCCCTAAATTTGAGTGGATAATAGCCGGAACGAAGGTCTATCTTTGAGAAATAACTTGCACCTTGCAATTGGTCAAACAAATCATCTATTCTCGAAAGGGGGTACTTATTTTTTACAATGACTTTATTCAGTTGGCGGTAATCATTGCACATACACAAAGAGCCATCTTTCTTTCTCACAAACAACACAGGAGCACTCCAAGGAGAAACACTTGGCCTTATGAAACCCTTATCTAGTAGATCCTTGAGTTGATTTTTCAACTCCTTAAGTTCTGCAGGGGC
The DNA here is from genome assembly GCA_030864225.1 of Capsicum baccatum var. pendulum. Lineage (NCBI taxonomy): Eukaryota > Viridiplantae > Streptophyta > Magnoliopsida > Solanales > Solanaceae > Capsicum > Capsicum baccatum. The sequence goes on from CM061561.1 coordinate 199,277,712, forward strand.
CATACGGTAAGGAGGAATAGAAATGGGCTGAGTATTGGGAAGAAGATCAATCCCGAACTCTCTCTCTCTATTAGGAGATATCCCTAGGAGATCATTCGGAAAGACATCAAAAAACTCATTGACAACATTAACAGACTGGAGAGTTGGAGTCTCAGACTTAGTGTCTTTGACTCTAGCCAAATGGTAAATACACCCCTTGGAAATAAGCTTTCTAGCTTTGAGGTAAGAGATAAAATGACTCTTGGGTGACACAGAATTCCCAGACCACTCAAACACGGATGCACCCAAAAACTGAAACTTGACCACTCGGGTCCGACAATCAATAGAGGCATAAGAAGAATACAGCCAGTCCATACCCAGAATCATATCAAAATCTACTATGTCTAAATCAATCAGATCAGCCAACAAGACTCGTAGAGGCATATTTTTGAAAGAGGAGAGCACGAATCAATAGCAGAGAGAGACAATTTAAACACGATAGACTTCTGAAAGAAAGAATCACACTTTTTCCTAAAATGCCTTGTAGCCTCTTGCTCATAGATGTGGAGCGCTACACACCGATGATCAAAACTCTACTTAACGCGGCTTGTCAGACTCCCTAGGACACCTTAAAACCTTAGGCTCTGATATCAAGTTTGTAACGCCCCAAAAAATAGGTCCTAGAGCATCATACAGTACTTGAGGCTACGAGTAGCCCCAAGCTAACCCTTTGAGCCATTTTCATTTAGTTCAACACAAATCAACGGGGTTTCCATAAATAATCCTCAAATATTAACAGAGTAATCATCATCCAAGAATAAAAGAATTTCAGAAAGATAACAAAATATGACTTATTAGTCAACTCCCAACATCTATACTTGTCTGATAAGCCTCTAAGAAAATCAATAAAACCAGCGAGCCATTGAGACATGCCCCAACTGAATCATACTCAGTTATCAAATGTAAATAATTTCGCGAAACCAACATCAGACATCACGTCCTCAGAACATAAGGACTTACCACAACAGAGGATGTAGAACAGCGTGCCTGAAGAATCACTATTGAACCTGGAACTGAGCACCTGAACCTATATTTGGAGAAAATACATCCTACATCCAAAGATGTAGGTCAGTACCATGGAAAGGAACTGAGTATATGGGGGTGTGTGCAGTTGTATAAATCATCATAATCATGAGAGGATGAAATAAGTACAATAACACATGTGAGTCATCATATAATTTGTCAATCACTTTTAGTTCATCAAGAATATCAATTCTCATAATATAAATATCATTTAAATCTTTCAAAAGAATAACTTTCACAATTCCACTTTCAAATTACTTCACCATTCACCATAGACACAAGGAAACACACACACACTGGGAGATCCTATAACCGACGTAAATCATGTGAGCTACATGGAGTCCAACGTACAACCCACATTGGGGAGAGCCGTCCTATCCTTGCCATCGGAGTAGGACTATCGATATCAAATCCACACAAACTAGTGATCACTATATAAATCAGCCTCAGGCTCACTCTTACGGGGGCACGTAGTTCTAGGGAAGTAAGGTCTCTTTATACCTCCCACTCGATGCTAAAGATTTCTCTCGGACTTAGCTCAGATTATTTCAAAGACAATCTACAATAAAACAATTTCAGTAATATATAAATATACATCGGGAGCCATCATGTTCCCATCTATCAAAATCAACCGCGTTGTGGATTCTTTCACACTGGAGTTCAAAACAACTCCATTAAGACTAAAAGGTCAAATCATTCAAAATATCTCAAATATTCAACATTAACGTGCTTATAACACACATTTTTTCAAACAAACACAATTTTCAATGGGGATTCACGATCCAAATATCGAAATCATGATAAATATCATTCAAGATTCATGCTTTATATCTCCACACATGTAAATTCATATTTTAAAATTATAAACATCAAAATTTAATAATAATCATCATAAGATATGGGTTCATGCTTTAAATTCATAAAAAATCAAATAAAAATTATGCCTTTGTAAAGAAAATTACTTTTGGGCACAAGAACGAAAGTGAGTTCTTATTGAAAAACCCCACATACCTTGAATGATGAACTTTAGATCGATACTCATTTTTGAGATGTTAATCGTGCCTTTGAATGATGGTTCTTGGAGATCTTGAACTAGAAACTTGAAATCTTGAATAAATTTGCAGAATTAATAGTGAACTTTGAAGGTTCTTGAAGTTGGATGTAGGAGCTTAGGTTTTTTTTTTTGAGGGAATTTAATGAAATATAACATATAATGCATCTAATAGGCTTTAATATAGGGTTTTGAAGGATTTTAGGTGAGGTAAAATGACCAAAACGCCCCTAAAAATCAAATAATTCTCAAATTTGTCCTTTGGTGGACTGTTTTGATAGTCTGAAGTAGATCAACCATAACGTTTTACTCCGATATTCAAATTGGATAAAACCAATTTCATTAGAAAGAGGACTCTCATATATTTTCGTTGATATATAGTATATCACCCAGATCATTGTGTACGAGGAGTTATGTTCGTTTGAAGTTGACCTAAAAATTTGCTTTTGATAGGCTGAAGTAGATCGACCATAACTTTTTGCTTCGATAGAAAAATTTGATGAAACCAATTTCATTGGAAAGAGGACTCACAGAGCTTTCCGTTGATATATAGTAGATCAACCAGATTATTATGTACAAGGAGTTATGATCGTTTAAAGTTGGAGCAAAAATACGCCAGGCCTCAGTACTTTTTCCTGCACGTTTTACTGTTCACTACTATTCACGGTTCGATCGGAATGTTCATAACTCGTTGCTCGGGTGTCCATTTTGGATGATCCACATATAGTTGGAAAGCTTATTCGATACTCTACGCAATGGTGAGTGATAATCTAAGACATTCTGCACAGAAAATTTATAATTTATTTTAGAAGATAGAACCCAACATATTTACGCACAAAATTTCAATGAAAAATTTTCCAGGGTATTACACCAATAACCCAATAGAATTTTTATCGATTCAGTTTATCATTCAGTTTGATTTTTGCATATCCCTACTATCAATTATTGCTAAATCGGTGCATAGCCACTTAAGCGGTTGCACCAGATTTAGCTGGATCAGCAACTTTGCTAAGTTACAAAGTTGCCGATCCACTTCTCAGGATTCATTCGGAATATCATGAAGGGAAATAAAATATGTTACTGGACTAGATTCGACGTACCAAACTCAATGGACACATCAAATTTTCAAAGAAAGGTTGATTTCACAAAATTGATCCAGAAGATCCAATTTCACTAATTTTTTGAACCAAAGATTGAAATGAGATCCAAATGTCATAAAATCGAACTAACCATGCTACCAATCCAAAATCGATGTTTTAGATCTGTTGACACATTCCGTTTTGTCATCCGTCACACAGAAACGCAAATATTGACCGAAATTAACTATGAGCTCTTTTTAACCTCTATAAATCACCAACCCGCACAAATTATTTGGATCGCATCGAAAACCATGCCAATCATCCCATATCATCAAAACAACACATAACAACTATGAAGAGGGGTAAAATGGTCAAAACAAACAAAAGAAAAAAATTCACAGAATCAAGTCCTTACAACCCTGAGCACCATTTGTCCTTTAAGTTTACAAAACTTGTGCACATAACTGACATAAACCACCATAACACAGATAAAACTAATATTAAATTTGTTTTTTCAGCCTATATATAATATTCACTTTAAAACCTAACTAAATTCATTTACCTAAACCTAAAATCATTTTTAGACAAATAATCTTGCTCTTCCTACCCCCGCCAGACAATAAAAATAAGAGTGAATTAATAAAAAACACTCTTGAACTAGGCACAAATTATTACTTTCGGCCTCAAACTAAGTCTAGTACTTAAAAAATCCCTCTCCCTCCATTTGAATAAATATTTATAGTAATCATTATAATGTCATGCACGCACTAAATTTTGAGTACGAATATTTAATTAAAAGTAAAAAATTATATTTAAATGGTGTACATCAGTTATTTTATAACTCCACGAGGAAAATGCTATAAATATTTGCCTTTTTATGTTGATGTTCTTTCTAATTTTGCATACTTTTGTTAATAACAGTTAAATAAAATCTGAGTGACAAATGCCGACATACATGTATAAAAACACCTCTCTTTAACAGTGATGAAATTTTTGAACCAACACTGCCACTTTAGAGAGATTTGATTGCATGTGTCATATTCATACGTTCCCTTTTCCTTTATATATTTGTCATACTTTTCTTTTCTTAGAGTTAAATAACATGAATTTTGACTAACATTTTTAATCATATAAATACGAGAAAAATCACAATTTATAGTATTTTTTTATATAATTTTTAAATATAATCTATTAAATTAAATGTAACCTAATATAATTTTAAAAATTACTTAAATTAATTCTCAATAAATAAAATAAAATAACTAAAAATAAATGGAGAAAATATTTGAGAAGGTATATAAGTTTTACCATCTTAAAGGATTGCTCAAAATTATACAATACTTATATAGACGCAGTTTCTTTTTTTCCTTTTAGAAATTCAAATTCAAGAAAAGACAAAAAAATAATAGAGAAAAGAAAGGCCGTAGAAGAAAGAGGAGAAAATTGAAGGAAAGGTGTCTTTTAAGTCTTGAATGAAGGATTAGTGACATTGACCAACTTAAAGGGTCAAACATCATTAGGAAACTTGATTATGTTAATTGTGGACTTGATTAATATTTGTAAAACTTTTTAATCTTTTCAAAAATACAAATCAACCCAACCCATGCCCCTCTTCAATCCAAATCAACCACTCTCTTTTCTCTCTCGACAGCTTCTCGCAACTCTCTCCTAACCGATAGTTCTGCAAAATTTCTCCCTTCAACCCCCAGCAACCCTCGGCGACTTTCACCTTCGGCGATAAATAGTTGGGCTTCGAGTTTCTTTTCGACTTCAACCTTTAATCGATGTGACAACCTTGATCTCTGGCCACAACATCTTTGAATTCTTCAACCTTTAATCGACGTGACATCCTTGCTCTCCGACAATAACAGTTTTGAATTCATCATCATTCCTTTTCTTCTTTACAGGTAAAAATTTATGGCCTTTTTAGTTTTAAAAAAAACGAGGAACTTGAGCCAACTTCTCTTTTAGTATTGGTTAACAATTTCAATATTTTTTTCTTTAATTTGAAATGTGGTCTGAACAAAACCCTAAATTGTGGTATTTCTTCTCTTTTCTTTTCAAAGTAAATTATAATTTTTTGTTGTTTGTTGCCTTTTTTTAAAGATTGATTTTTGTTGTTTGTGTTTATAAAAATAAAACAACGATTTAGGTTGATTTGTTCTGTTCTTGTTCTAGGTAAAAATGGTGATATTGCTATTTTTTTGTTGAACAAAATCGTGCTACTATTTTTTATTTTCTCCAATAGATTTTCCATCTGGTGCAATATATAACCATCTGATGCAACAAATTTTTCATATGATACGATAGATAAACCATCTGATGAACCAGAGGAACCATTAGATTACAATTATGATGCAATAGATTAATCATCTGATGCAACAGATTAATCATCTAATACAACAGATTAACCATATGTTGTAAAAGATTAAGCATCGAATAAAAAAATTGATACAACTAATTAACCATCTGATGCAGCAGAAGAACCATCATATTAATGATCAGATGCAATAGATGAACCTCCTATTGGATAAAATCCTATCAACTCTTCCAACAGGAAATGTTCAGGACTTGATTTTTTTAACTGATCATTCATCTGCCATGATAGATGACCTTATGTTGGAAGAAATCTAAATAATATTAACTGTTGATAACTGTTCCAACAGATCAGTCATGTGTTGCAATAGATGTGTGATCTGTTGCACGGACCATTCATTTTTCTCAATAGATGAGTGATATGTTTTGTATTTTCAATACAGATTACTCAGTTGTTGTTGTAAGTTGGTTAACTGTTCCAATAGATCACTCATATGTTGGAACAGATATGTGATCTATTTCACAGACCATTCATCTTTCTCAACAAATGAGTGATATATTTTGTATTATCGTAACAAATTACTCAGTCATTGCACAGTTTATTTAACTGTTCCAACAGATCACTCATATGTTGCAACAGATGATATCACAATAGATGTGTGATCTGTTGCACCGACCATTCATCCTTCTCAACAGATGAGTGATATATTTTGTATTATCGCAATAGATTACTCAGTCGTTGCTATAGGTTATTTAACTATTCCAATATATCACTTATATATTGCAATAGATGATGTTGCAACAGATTTGTGATTTTCTACACAGACTATTCATTTTTCTTAATAGATGAGTGATTTATTTTGTATTATCCCAACAGATTACTCATTCATTGCAACAAGTTATTTAATTATTATAACGGATTGCTTATATGTCTCAATAATGTGTGATCATCTATCTTAAAAGATGAGTGATATATTTTGTTGTTGTAACAGATTACTCATCCACTGCAACAGGTTGGTTATATGTTGCAACAGATATACTACCTGGTGTAACAAATTGGTGATCTGTTGCAACTGTTATTTTACTATTTTGCTTGTTTGATTTACTATTATCCTTTTTTAATGATGCATTAGTCAATTATAATATATTTTTTTATGTCCCTGTTAATTTTAGATAATATGATTCCCAAAAGAATAGAAACCGAATCAAGTCAAAGTAAAGGAACAAGTGAAGCAGCTAGGCTACATCCACCACTCTATGAGCTTGCTTTACAAGCGTCATCTCAATTAGGAGCAGAATATAATGAACATAAGAAGGAGGAATATTTCAAAAGAGATAATGCAAATACTAATAGCCCTTCCGTCGAAGAGTTGGTCAAAGCCTTCAGCATTGATTGTTATCTTGTAAGAATGCAGTGCGGTGGTGCCACAAATTTAACGGGTGATTTAGTGGTTAAGTCATCCATGAAAAAATCTGTCGATGCCTTCAGAAAAATACTTCGAGAACAAAAGATGGATGCTTATTTCAGGGCCAGCTGCTTTGGGAAATATCTTGATTTGTCGGAGGACAACAATGCTCATTTCTAAATAAAAATGGTATATGAACTTCTCAAGCACTATTTTATGTATGAAGACAAATATAAGATTGATGAGGTGTGGATAAATTATTGTGGCATGCCTGTTCATTTTGGTTGGAAGGAGTTTGCCATTGTCACCGGACTAAAATGTTATCCTCCTTCTCAGTTATACCTATTCTAACCCAAAAAAGCACCCTGCACACCCAAAAAAGGCAAAGTCAAGTCACGTGATCGTGATGACATGGTGTCCATTGTTAGTCCAAGCTTTAAAAATAAAAATTTAATAGAAGCGTTGAAAGGTAAAGGACTTTCAAAGAAGCACAAGCAGTCATTGTGCTTGGTTTGGTTTGTACATAATATTCTTTAGGAGAGAGATGTTAACAATAACATAAGCCTCAGTTTAATAAAGATCTCCGAGGATCTTGAGGTATTTAACAGCTATCCTTGGGGTTATGAAAGCTTCAAAATGACTGTCAAATATTTGTTGACTCTATTAGCGCCAAAGACAGTCAACTTATATGGCTTCCCATGGGTTTTCATGGTAAATATTTATTGCTTCTATTATGATATCATTCATTTTTTTTACTCAATAATGATTTTGATTTATTGACGTTATTTTATAGGCTTGGGCATTTGAATCCATTCCTTATTTGAGACAACAAGTGAACTACCAGGAAGGAGTTTTCTGTCCAAGAATCTTGAGATGGTTGCTGGCCAAAATTGATAAAAATGTAAAATTTCTTGATCTCTTCAACCCCCCAAAGGATGCAGCAAGTATAATTATAATTAATTTTTTCTTTTAATTAATGATTTTTTTGAATGATCTAATCATCATTCTAATATATGTAATGATTTATATTAGATTGTGCATCCGTCGCTAGTTTCGATCAATCGAGAGTTAAAGATGTCATTTTTCTTACTTTACGGTCTATGTAAACTTTATTTAACCCTAAGGTCATCGGCAAAATAAAAATGAAATTTTTTGGGGCAACAACTATTACAAGAGAAATAATTTTAGAGGTTGGGCTTATTGTTGTTGATGATAGTCTTAGTGGTGATAGAGTTGTTGTTGGTGGTAGTGGTGCTGCTGTTGGTGCTAATAATACTCCTCTTACAGTAGTTAAAGCAAACCATTATGAGTATGATCATGTTGGTTATACAGATTTTGCCTCTCCCAGCGAATGTTTTGCATGCAAATGTCAAGACGCAGGCGAAACATGATGTTGTGATTAATGCTATTAATGCATTAACTGCTTCTGTAAAGGAATTGACATCTAAGAGGGGTCTCATTCCATGAAAGAGGATTTTATTTTCATCCACTCCATTAGAGATTAGGGCTAAGAGGAGAATAAAAGTGATTTCCAAGGCATTATCAAGCATCCAAAAAAGCAAAATTGCAACTCCTCTGTCTGTGTGTTGCACTGAGAAATATACAATAAAGGAGAGCAGCACGATCTGAAGAAGGTGAATATATATGTCTTCCAACCAACAAAATAAACAGACACATATCTATTTCAACAGATGAGACATTTGCTGAAAATTGTCAAACAGATATATATATTTGTTGCAACAGTTGACTAACTTGTTGCACCAGATAAACTATCTATTGCGACATATGCCATATGTTTTAGCAAATTAAGAATCTCTTTGTACCACTTTTATTTGTACCAAAAGATGACCTATCTGCTGCAACAGATGATTCATATGTTATAACGGATGGTTCATTCGTTGGAAATTATTATACAGGTCTTCCTTATGTAAAAGTTTATCCCAACAGGTGATTCATTATTGCAACAGAAATATAATCTATCTAGGACAATTTAAAATAGAAGAACGACCTATTTGATTTGCTAGAACAGATGAGTTATTCTTTTCCATTTTGTTGTATCTCCATGATTAGTATTGACCAATTCTGGCTTTCTAGGTAGATGTAGAAGCTACTGCTGAACAACATTGACAATATACTACTCTTTTTATGAAAATACAGAGAACAAAAAGCGCAGAAACTGTACGTAAGCAACAATAAAGATCCACGACAAGCAAAGCTGAATTCCATAGCACTAGATGAAGAACAACTTGTCCATATTGAGTAGATCTTTATATCTTGAGCCTGTCAAAGTAATCCTTAGCATCATACTTAAATTGTTGATGTATTTGTTGAGATATGTACCTATAATATTTTTTTACATTTTATTTATTTGTTGACTTATTTCAACTAATTTTTGAAGACTTCAATTTATTTTATTTTGTCTATGAATTTTTTTCTTAGACTTGAACTTATTAATTGAAAAGGAATACTAGATTCAAATATTGCAACAGATAATGTATCTGTTGCAACAGATGACACATCTATGGAATAAAATCAAACAGATTTAGATATATGTTGCAACAGGTAAGTAATCTATTAGAATTTATCAAACAGGTCTTCCCACTGTTGCAACAGATGGACTTAGAAATATCAAGATAATGTAACAGATGACCAATCTATTACAACAGATAGGCATCAAGTAGACAGTGTTCATTGTAAACACGAAAAATAAAATAGGCATCAAATGTGTTAGTTTGGCACTTTTTGGTAACTTGCCATCATTTGGCCTCCAACGGAGATCATCTCCTTAATTTTGGTGTTGTTCTTTGCAGCTAACTACCTAAACATTCTTGGATGAGAAACTTCATCAGGATAATCCATTACCTGCTTTCGGAGGGGAGGAATGACTTCAAACGCCCAAGCCTAAAAAATATAAATAGGAAGCAAGCAAAAAAAGGTCATAATAACTATATTCAATATAAATTAATGGATGCATAAAAATAATGATTAATTTTACCATGAAATCCCAAGAAAAGTCGTATAATGTGGTCGTCCCTGAGGATAGCTTTGTCAGTAAATATTGTACAGTCAAGTAAAAACTATCATATCCCCAGGGATAATTTTTGAATTTATCAAAATCCTCATTATGTGCCAACAAATCATCTTCCATGACCTTGTTGACGTCTCTTGCCAATATAACCAAATGGGCAAACCAAAATAAGTATAATTTCTCCCAATACTGCTTTTGTATGGTTTTATCCTCGAGATCTGTCAACAAATCTGATGCTTTGTAGCCACGTAGAGCAATGCCAAACAACCCATCTATTTTTTCCTTGCATTTTCTTGCCTTGGATCTTTTGCGGGATAGTGGTTTTTCTGGACGATGGCATCTCAAGCCTGTCACTATGGTAAACTCTTGCAAGCCAAAATAAACCGGCATGCCACAGTAGTTGATCCAAATTTCATCCATTTTCCTTTTTCCCCCTTCCTCTGGATCTTTATAATCCCCCACGTACTTGATCCTGCGCTTGAGAAGACCATATACCATCGTCATAGGAAAACAAAAATGGGCAGAGGGATCCTCAGGTACCTCAAGAAAGCATCCAAAGAAGCTCTTCTTAAAAAGTTCGTCTATGTTTTTGTTCTTCATAATTTTCCTAAATTTATTAAAAAATTTCCCCATCTAACATTTAAGTACAATTTCACCAGTTAGTTCTGCTTCTGGGTCGTTTATCGGCATCGCAACTTGAAACCTATAAATACTAAAAGTTTTGATAGGATCATGCTGGGATGTTGATAATAATTCATGCCCCATTGGTGATCCATTATCATTATATTGATGATCATCCTCTTTCTCTTTCTCACTCTCTAATTCCTTCTCTTTCTCACTTTTATTTTCTTCATCATCATCGATAGACCCTTGTCCACCTCCCTCAATGTTGTTTTCATATATCTCCGCATCTTCACTTTGCTTAGGATTCTCCTCCGAATCCCTCTGTACTGTAGCCTTTTTTTGGGTGGTCAAACGTTGATCCACTTTCACTTTCTTTTCTTTTGGGAGACATGTTTTACCTACAAACAACAAAAAAACAAAAATTACATTGCAATTGATGTATGCATAAATTTTAAAAAATACATTACAAACACCACCAATACTGACATACCAATAGCCACCACCAACCAATGCCACAAACAGCATGAATACCAATACCACCTACAGCCACCACAAACACCACCAACCAATGCCACCACCAGTGCCACGACGACGACCACAAATACCTCCACTACCATCACCAACACCAGAAACACCATCCAACAATACCACGATAGTCAATGAAACACTGTGACAGAAACTAGAGTTTTCTTGAGTTCTTCCTACAATTTTACCACCAAAACTCAAAATTGTAAACCTATTCTCGAAGATAATACAACTAAAAGTTTTATTTTTCATCATTAACTTAAAAGCCCTTATTTTTTAGACAAAAATAAAAATATAGAACTCTTCTCAAACGCTGTTAACTATAAAGACAAAGAAAATGAATGATACAAGCAAGAATGAAGTCAAAAATAACACCTATGTAGTTGGAAATGAGAAGAAAAATGATCCGTTATGAAGAGTTAAGTAATTTATTGAGTAGTTGTTTTTGGTACTGTATTGTTGAGTGATAATGAAAGAGAAAAGAGCAAGAACTTAAGATTTAAAATAATGAAACGTTTGTATGGGTTGATTTGTATTTTGAAAAAGAATGACTAGTTTTGAAAATGTTAATTTGGTCTGAATTGATCTTAATTATTTTTAAAATTATAAAATATATCGTACTTTTTAACCCTCTCATCATGCAATTGCCAAAAAGGTACTATTATTCTAAAATATGAACTCAATTGAAATTGTATAAAAATAAATGTTCAACATGTTACATCAGATTTAGCATCTGTTGTAAATTATAAATCAGATTATGTAATCTGTTGCAACATATTATGAATCTATCATAAATTATCAAATAGATTAAGTCATCTGTTGCTACAGATTACCCATCTGTTGTAAATTATCAAATTGATTGTCATATGTTGCAACAGATTATCCATATGTTTTAAATTATCAAATAGGCACTGCCATCTGTTGTAGTTGATCCTATGAGAACTCACCCCTAGTCCTAGATTAATCAATAAAGGTATTAATTGACATATGAGGTAGTAAGAATCGATTCAGCTCAGAGTGATCGATTGATGACTCTGGTTGGGAGAAACGCAATACCTTCTTATCAAGAAATTGCCAAATGACTATTAAATTAAAGTTGTAGTTGACCCTATGAGAACTCACCCCTAGTCCTAGATTATTCAATTAAGGTATTAGTACCCTAGTCCTAGATTAATCAATTAAGGTATTAGTTAAAAATATGAGTTAGTAAGAATCGGTTCGACTCATAGTGATCGATCGATGACTCTGGTCGGGAGGAACGCAATACTTCTCATCAAGCAATTGCCAAATGACTATTAAATTGTAGTTGTAGTTGCCCCTGTGAGAACTCACCCCTAGTCCTAGATTATTAAATTAAGGTATTAGTACCTTAGTCCTAGATTAATCAATGATGGTATTAGTTGAACATATGAGGTAGTAAGAATCAGTTTAGCTTAGAGTGATCGATTGACGACTCTGGTCGGGAGGAACGCAATACCTTCTTATCAAGCAATTGCCAAAAGACTTAATTAAAGTTGTAGTTGACCCTATGAGAACTCACCCTTAGTCCTAGATTATTCAATTAAGGTATTAGTCTAATATATAGACTCAATTGAAATTATATATAAACAAATGTTCAACTTGTTGCAACAAATATCTTTTTTGTTGGATTAAATGAGACAGATTAGGTAATCTGTTGCAACATATTATGAATCTGTTGTAAATTATCAAACAGATTAAGTCATCTGTTTCGATAGATTACCCATCTATTATAAATTATCAAATTGATTATCATATATCGCAACAGATTACCCATATATTATAAATTATCAAATAGGCGCTACCATATATTGTAGTTGACCCTATGAGAACTCACCCCTAGTCCTAGATTAATCAATGAAGGTATTAGTTGAATATATAAAGTAGTAAGAATTGGTTCAGCTCAGAGTCATCGATCGATGACTCTGGTCGGGAGGAACGCAATACCTTTTTATCACGCAATTGCCAAAAGACTCAATTAAAGTTGTAGTTGACTCTATTAGAACTCACCCCTAATCCTAGATTATTCAATTAAGGTATTAGTCTAACATATGAATTCAATTGAAATTATATATAAACAAATGTTCAACTTGTTGCAACAGATGTCTTATCTATTGAATTAAATCAAACAGATTAGGTAATATATTGTGACATATTACACATCTGTTGTAAACTATCAAACAACCTATGTCATTTGTTGCGACAGATGACTAAGCTTTGGAAATTTCCAAATAGAAATTATAATCTATTGCACTTAAATATTTTAAGATCCTTTTTTTAAAAGCAATTTAGGTATTTTCTGTCCGAGATTAAAAATTTAAAATACTAAGGCGGTAAAAAATATTACTCTGTACTACTTGGATAACTCAAAAATCTGTTGATTAGTCTTATCTGGTTTTTTCAATGTCACCGTCTCCTCGTGCCCCTCAAAATTTATTAATGAATATTTAAAATCCATATCTAGATACTCTCTTCTTCAGCCATAAAGTAAGACTCAACTCATCTATCACTCTTCTTTATTCTCAATTCTGTTTGTTTCCTTTTTTCCTCTTTTTTCTCTCTTTTTTTGGATGAGGATCCTTTCGAATCTCAACCAATCAATATCTTTTCTTGACTGAACTGGATATTCTGACCCCTTATGTTTTTTGACATTGCAGGTATGATGCACTATTGCTCTTTCCATGTTATCTTCTTCTTTGTATGTTATTTAAATTAGATATTTATATCTGTTGCTATTAATGATTTACCCATTACCAGTTTCCTATTTATTGAGAAAATTGAAGGAAAGGTGACTTTTAGTCTTGAATGAACGAACCATTGTTTTTATTAAAATATGTGAAAAAAAGTCATTTGTTGGGAGAACTTAAAAAGTTTTGTTGTCAGTATAATTTTTTTAGTGTCTTGTGTTTGGTACTTTGGTGGTGTTGTTATTGCGGGTGATGGTCGTGTTGGAATATGTGACATTTGTATTGTGGATAGTGTTGGAACATATGGTGTTGTTTCTTTTTTGTTGATATTGGTGATGGTGGTGTTGCAACAGTTTTTTCAACTGTTGCAACTGATGAATCAACTGTTGGAATAGACAGAGCGACTATTTGAAGAAATCAAACTAGTAACGAGACTAGTTTTATTTATTCTAACAAATGACCCATCTATTGCAATATGTCAACCGTCTGTTGCAACAATGCCTTATCGATTGAACAAATGGGTAATCTGTTACATCATATTTGTCATCTGTTGATTCACTCAATTTTTTTTACCCTTTTGTACAATAGAGTAACTATTTGAATAAATCAAACCAGTAGCAAGGCTGGTTTGATTTATTCTAATAGATGAACCATGTTTTCCAATATGTCATCAAGCTGTTGTAACAGATGCCTCATCGGTTGAACAAATGGGTAATCTGTTGTATCCGATTGGTCATCTATTATTTCACTCAATTTTGTGTTATCCTTTTGTAATATTCTTTTTGTTCTTCTCTTGTTTGACATCAAATGTATTTCTCTTAGTTGCAGATAAAAGGAAGTAAAACTGGATCCACTTTTGCCCGACCAACATTATTCTCAAGTAAAGATGGGTTTGGAGGAATAAGCAGTTTGCAGATGGAACCACTTCATATGTGAGAGGTATGTATTTCTGATCAACCTATCATGAAAATACGCATCCAGTACAATGATTTTATGAATGTTTGTTCTTTATCCATTAGGCGTTAATCCTCCAAACAAGATATGACATTTTACAGTTAAGTTTATTAGGTCCGAACTGGTAAGACCGAGGGACTAAGACAGTGATGTCGATACCCCGTTACAATTTAAAAATGGTTTATGCTCATGTTTTTGCATTAAGTTTGGGGAAGGGTTTAAGTTTTTGGCGGCAGTGTAAAAATCCAATAGAGATTGGACTGGTTTTAATGGCTCAATGAACTTGTTGAAAGGACCCCGAACCCTCGCACTATAGCAAACAATGATGGAACCAATAGAAATTCCTTAGTCCAAATTTAAATAGATGGGTTATTGGAGGAGACTATTATACAACAGAAGGTTCTTGGGAGAATGCTTGTGTAGGAAGAGGGAGGTTGAGAATGCCATATATTATCTTAGTCCTTGTTTAAGAGGATACACAAGGTACGAAAGAAATAGTAGAGAAATTGGTTGATAAAATTGACATGAAAAATAAGAAAACTTGATGAGCTACAAATGTGAAAGAGTATCCAAAAATGAAAATCCATCAGTCATTGAAGAAAAAAAAGAATGGCCAAGAAGACTTGAGCTAGTCACTTTACTAGAGACTGCAACTAGCAATCATGGCCTCAACGAAGACCCACAAAATGCGGGACCAGAACTCTAAAGAAGCAGCTTCGTGAGCACGAAAGGTGGTAAAATTATCGGTTTGAATTAAAACCTGAACCAACAACTCCTGAATTAAAAATATGGGATCAAGCCAAGTTGGTAATTTCTCAAGTTAAACTTGCATCCCATGCCTCCTGTTTATGGCTCTGGTCAGGTCAAAGGTAGTGAAAACAACAAGGCATGGGATTTCGGCCTAACTTCAGACCTTTTTGGTTTCTACTGCTATTGACCAGATCATAGCCACAAACAGAAGGCATGACATGCAAGTTAGACTTCAGAAATTGATGCCTTGGCTTCCCTAATTTATAATTCAGGAGTTGTTGGTTCAGGTTTCAATTCTGACCGACAATCTTACCACCTTTGTGCTCATGAGGCTTCTTCCTTAGATTTTTGGTCCTGCACTTTGTGAGAGTCTTCATTGAGGCCACGCTGACAAGTTGTATTCTCGAGCAAAGTGTCCAACTCCTATCCTGTTGACCTTTTTTTGTGCATCGACTGATGGATTTTTATATTTGGATACACTTTCATATTTGAAGCTATTCAAGTCTTTTTGTTTCTCATGTCAATTTCATTGGCCAATTTCACTACACTTTCCTTCCTGCCCTGTGTTTTCTCTTAAACAAGGTCTGAGACGACATATGGCCTTTTCCACCTTCCCTTTCGCGCACAGGTATTCTTCCAAGCGCTTTCTACTGTATAAAAGTCTCCTCCAGCAATCCATCCATATAAGTTTAGACTAGGGCAATTTCTATTGGTTCCATCATTGTTTGCCGCATTGCGAGGCTTCTGAGGCCTTTCAATAAGTCCATAGCGCCATTAAAATTGGTCCAATCACTATTGGATATTTACACTGCCACCAAAATCTTGAACCCTTCCCCAAACTTGACATAAAAACATGAGCATAAACCGCATTAAATTGTAACGGGGTATCGAGACCACCATCTTGGAACCCTATGGCCTTATTAGTTCATACCTATCAAACTAAATTGTACAATCCAGGATCTTGTTTTAAGAATCAATGTCTAATAGGTAAAACACTGCATTCATAAAATCATTGCACTTTATGAGTGTCTGTCACGGTAGCCTGATCAATAATATACATAACTTCCTCGCATGAAAATGGGATCCATTGCACGCATCTTATTCTTCCTACCCTATTAGGACATGTCAGACGGTGTTGTTTATTCATCTGCACACATGTGATGACTATTAATAAAGTGGTTTGAAGAGTCATGACTTTTTATCTTAACACATTCAAAATAGTTGATTAATCAAAATCTCCATCTGTTACAACTGGCGAATCAGCTATTGGAAGAAATCAAAACATCTCCTCAATTATATGGTCCATCTGTCGCAACAGATAATCTATATGTTACAAAAGATGATAAATCTATTGCGATAGACCAGTCGGTGTTTATTCATCTGCACGCATGTGATTACTTCTTGCTAAAAATGTTTGTTTCAATTTAGTTGTCCTATTTATAAAATCAAGAGAATTTTATTATATTCTTCCAAGATTACCCCTATTATTAAATGACTACATAAAGTATATAATTCATATTTATACTTTCAAAGCATAATTAATAAGGCCAATTTGGTAAAATAATCGCCTAATTAATATTTTTCTTAATTGGTGTGCCAAGTTCATATGGCCCAACTAATACGAAACAGAGGGACTATTAAAAAGAGGTGAAGAGTCATGAATTTTTATCTAATATATTCAAAACAACTAATTAATGGAATACTTCATCAGTTAAAACGGTGTTAGAAGAAATAAAAATATCTCCTCCAATATATGGTCCATCTGTCACAACAGATAATATATATGTTGCATCAGATGTCTCATCTGTTGGACATACAATCCATCTATTGCAATAGATGGTAAATCTGCTTTGACAGACCATCTGTTACACATTCAATCCATCTGTTGTAATAGATGCTAAATATGTTGCGACAGATGGACGATCTATTGCAACAACTCAATAATAACGACTGTTAATGAGTCTCAAGGGGACCGTTTTGAAAAGGTGAAAAATATTAATGTTAGGAAAATTTCACAGAATAAATGCCACTAGTTTGAATGTAATTAATACAATGGAGATGAAGAGTCGTTCCTTTTGGCCAGACACGTCCAGATTCAATCCTCTACAAATAGGTTCCTCCTTAATCTTCATTCTACTCAACTTTATTTATTTTTTGCATTTTTTCTTTTTGTGTGACATCTTCAATCACTTCTCTTCAAAGAGCTTATTCCTTTCTCATTGAGGTAAGTTTTTTTCTGGTGTAAATTTACTAGTTGGTCGTATACATTGTATTATATTTTGAACTTTTTTCTTTATATTTGTCAATTCATGCTTGTTCTAGATATGGTTGATCCTGTTTTAGACATTGCTATTCTACGCGACACAGTGTGGAAACTTCAGAGGCAGGTTAATAACCTGCAGAGGGAATTGGTCGCTGTGAGAGCGACGATGTTTAGAGAGATCCAGAGGCTGGTGAGGGCCCTGCTGCTGTGAGTTGATTGGCTGGTTGTCCTTAATGATGGTGATGATAATAATAATAATTAGAATGTGTTTTTTCTTTTAGTGTATGTATTTTAATTTTTCTATATCGAATCTATACCTAATGTATTTTATTTTTCGTTTAATGAAAAATTTACTTTTAGTCGACTTTGACATTTTAATTCTTCTTCAATTTTCATTCTGTCTATTTCTTCAAACATACATACATGTTAACATGTCGATGGTTGGAGGCAAGGAGCAATGCTGAATCCAGTAGCACTAGCAATTTTGGTTTTTGAGTTCTTTCAACAGATGGACCATGTGTTGGAACAGATTGGTCATCTGTTAGATTTCTGTCAATAGATTATCCATCTGCTTTGACAGATTTGTCATCTATTAGAGGAAAACATTCTAGTTTGATGGAACTATTGAGAATAATTGTGGTCTATTGTATTATTTAGTTCATGTTTTGCCTCTTTTTATTGATGCAGAAGTTATAAAAAAGACATTTTTTATATAATAAATGATAATATTAGCTTCACAATAATGAGTTAAATATATAAAAGTCCACAACAAACAAAAAACAAGAAAGTTTCTGCAATTACAACGATCATGGTGGATTACGATTCGGGCATGTAGTTCTTTTGTGGCCAGCTCACTTACATATGGAGCACTTGTTTCTTCTTGATGAAAATAATTCTCCAACTCTATGCCTCTTCTTATATGGCTTTTTTTCTGATTTGATAGTACTTAGGTCAATATATGGAGGAGGTATTAATCTCTCCATAAGCTCTACAGGAATAACCCAAGATTCTTCAGGAGGCACCAGAGTAATATGCCTACTATAAGGTCCCGCAAAGTTCCCTCGTAGTTTGGGCCTTAGGGCGTGTCGAGTGAGACGTGATTTTAGCCCTAAAAGATTAAGAAGTCTCTTCCTAAGAGAGTATCATGCTAACCATGTAGAATTTTCCTAATTTTGACTTTTTTATCACGTGGCAAATCTGATAAGCTTTCCATCGATATAAGATTTACCCAAATTGGACACTCGAGTAAGAAGTTATGGCCAATTTAAGCCTTCGTCATAAAAACTGCATCATTTGAGAGCCTAGTGCATCGCGGAGAGGGTGCATTTAGCAATTGTCAATTTTCAGTGGGACTCCGTGATAGTGGTGCGTCGCGGAGAAGACCCAGGTCCCAACCAGTGGGAAAATACATGGCTCTGCATCACGGAGGCTGTCAATTTCCCAATTGTTATTTTCCAGAGAGACAACGCGATTAGTGGCGCATCGCGGAGGCCTTCGAAATCGGGTTCCAGTTTAATTTTTCCAGTTTTGTACAAACATTTAAAAGGGCATTTTGGACCTTTTTCCAAGCCTATAAAATCGTGGAAACACTAGATTAAACCCATTTGCAAGCATTCTATGAGGGTTTTATCAAATATCCTCTCAACAAGAACCCTAAATACTCAAAACCTCTTCCATAAATCTCAAGAATCCACCATGGATTTTCTAAATTGAGTCAAGATTCTAGGTTCCCAAGTGAAGGGTCTCAAGAACCCTCATTTTAGAGCAATAGTAGAGTTCCAAAAGTGAGAGTTCTTCTAAAGCTTCAAATTCAAGGTATGTGGAGTTTTGAACATGGGTAACCCTTGTGCCCAAAATATTTACTTACATCATGATTTTACTGAAATTATGGGGTTTTTACATGAGTTTGAATTGGGGTTTTCACCCATATTTATTGAATGCATTATGTTGATATTTCTCATGAATTGAGAGTTAAATGGTATGATTTCTACATGTTTTCTTGAGTTTTTACAGCTGGATAAACCCCATGACTTTACTCCTTGAGAAGCTTATATTTGAAATGTTGAGATATTGAAGTATATGACTACATTGAGATTTTGAGATGAATTGATGAAATTTCTAGATTTCCACATGATTTAGGAATCTATATGCTATATATTATGCTTTTGATAAGTTTTAACTTGAAATTGAACAATGGGTTAGTACGACCTATTCGAGACTTATGAAATTATGAACTCTCGTGTTATAAGTTCCCATGATTTGAGTATTTTGAGATGGGTTAAAATTGAATTGACCTAATGGTCCGAAAGCTTTGAAATCCACTTTACTATACGAGATTATTGATTTGATAAATGGGTTCATGGTGAACCATGAGATTGTTCTAAAAGTGGATTTTTATGAGATGAGCGCAGGTAATTTAAAGGGAGTAGTATTTAGCACCGTGCGGGTAAGCTACTACGATTTCTTACCCCAAAAAACTACGTGCCACTGTAGGATGTAAGCCTGAGGCTAATTATATAATGATTATGAGTGGGCCTGAGGCCGATTTGATTATGTGGGCCCGAGGCTAAATTTTGTTTAGTGATCATTAGACCTAGGTTATACTCCTTGGCAAGCGTATGACGCTCTTCCCCAACGTGGGGTCTCTTCCTTAGGTGGAAAAAATGTTGGACTCCATGTAGCTCACATGGTTTATGTCGGTTACGAGAACCTCCCTTTCCTTTCAAACTTCAAAATTAAATGCTTATTTTCCTTCCCTATAAGTTATTTTCCTAAATGGTTAAATTATAAAGATATTCCCTAATCAAGGTATAGATTTGAGACCAGATATTTTCTAAAGTGAATGAAATGCCTTCAAGTATGTTTTCAAGTTTTATGATTTTGAATTCCAAGTAGATGAGTTTCTAAATGGTTGTGAAGTGTTGAGAATTGAAGAACTTTTACTCTCTTGAGATATATGCATGACTTGAAAGTGTGGTTTGAAATTTCTTAGCCTTTGGGCGTTGAGAGTAAGAGAAGGTTTTTGATTTTGAAGTTAAATAATGATGACTCACGAGATTGTGGTACATGCTTCCTTCTACATGACTTATGAGTTTTATATTTTATACTTGTTCAAGCTATGTGAGTTGTCTCATGATGCATACATGATTTGATTGAAGAAAATATTGTTACTACTTTATACATATACATGGACCCCCGCATACTCAGTACATTCTAAAGTACTAATCCATATTTATGTCTATGTGCAATATTATCTTATAATGTAGGTTTAGGTGCTCAGTCTCAGCCTCAGTCGTAATTCTCTGAGCACCTTACCTATGTTTTCTACAGTGGTGAGTCTTCCTAGTTTGAGGAACGATCTTCAGATATTTACTGTGCTTGAGAGACTATGTTTTATTTTCAGTCCATTTCGAGTCTATTGGGGCCTGTCCCAATGGATCTCTAGATTTTGATTCATAGAGGCTTTGTCAGACTAGTAGCAGACTTATGATATGTCGAGAGGGATCAGTATTGTGGTTTCGTTGAGATTTCTCTATGTTTTGGTCATATGAACCAATTATCCTTTCTTATTTCCTTTTTTGTGATATGGCTATGTGAGTGTTTAAGTCTACCCTTATCTTGAATTGGGTATTTTTGGGTAGAAACTGGCTCTAAGGGTTAGCTTGGGGCTACTTGTAGCCTTAAGCACCGTGTGACATCCTGGGAAGTGATTTTGGGTCGTTACCACCTTTGTATTAGAGCCTGAGGTTTCTAAGAAGTCCTAAGGAGTCTGACAAGCCGCGTTGAGTAGAGTCTTGATCACCGGTGTGTAGCGCACCATATCTATGAGCAAGAGGCTACGAGATATTTTAGGAAAAGTTATTTTTTCTTTCAAATTCTATCGTGCCTATAGTTGTCCCTATTATCTAATGATCCGTGCTCTTCCATGTTCAGAAAATGCTTTCTCAAAGAGCAAATGTTCATAGAAACAATGATGAACAACCCCTACCTGTTAATTACTTGAATGAGACGTTGTCCCATGTTGAGTTTAGGGCGGCCATTCAGGCGTTATCCCAAGCGGTCACCGCAAATATTCGAGCCAATGACCAGACCTCAGTTACTAACCAGCAGGGTGGTGATGTAGCCGCGTCTAGGATTCGTGACTTTATGCAGATGAATCCGCCTGAGTTCTATAGGTCCATGATAGATGAAGACCCTCTATTGTACTTAGAGGAGGTAAGAAAGATCACTGATGTGATACAGGTTTTGGAAGAAGAGAGTGTTGTATTGGCATCCTATAGATTGAAAGACATTGCTTATAATTGGTTTTTATTGTAGAAGAAGGGTAGAGGTGAGAATGCCGCTCCTATGACTTGGCAATTATTCTAAGATGCCTTCTTAGATCAGTTCTTTCCGCTTGAGATAAGGAGGCTAAGATTAAGGAGTTCATGAACTTGAGGCAAGGCTCCATGACTGTTAAGGATTATTGCTTGAAGTTCAATCAGTTGGCCAAGTATGCTCCGAATTTAATTTCTGACACTCGGGCTGGTATGAGTAAGTTTGTGACCAGTGCTGCATAAGGATATGGATCTTGCTAGGTTGATGACTCATGCCCAACAGATAGAGGTAGATAAGATTAGAGAGAGAGAGATAGATTGAGGGGTAACAAGAGGACTAGATCTGATCAGCATGAGTTTAGTCGGCCTAGGTTCCTTGGAGGGAGCCGCCCTCAGTTTCAGAGATGTCCACCTATTCCAGTTCCTTCATCAGCTAGTGCTCCCGCGCCTAGAGGTAGGCCAAAGCAAGGTAGTAGGCCTATCATGTCTAGGCCGCAAAATAGTGTTGGTAATAAGCCCCATTATCTTTCTTATGCTAAATGTGGTAGGAACCATATTGGGGAGTGCTTTGGAGATTTGAGGAGTTGTTTTAGTTGTGGCAAACAGGGCCACAGACTTAGAGATTGCCCCCATGCTAGACTGAGGAATAGAGATGCCCGACCTTAGGCACAGGCTGCTAGTACCCCAGCTCCAATACTTCATCCCGCCCCTGCTCAGGGTGCTTCTTCTAGCACCGCTGGCGGTCAGTGCCAGAATAGGTTCTATGCTTTTCCACCCCGTCGGGAGCAGGAGGACTCCCCTGATGTTGTTACTGGTATGCTCCGTGTCTTTTGTCTTGATGTGTATGTGTTGTTGGACCTGTATGGATTGGCTTCATTCTTATTATGCATCTATAGATTGTCGTAACCGTATGGTCAATTTTCAGTTCCCTGGTGAGCAAGTGTTTGAGTGGTCCGAGAGTTCAAAATCTCCCAAGAGTTATTTTATCTCCTATATCAAAGCCAGAAACCTTATATCCAAGGGTTGCATCTATCACCTAGTTAGATTCAAAGACACTAAGTTCGAGACTCAAAATATTCAGTCAGTCGATAGTGTAAAAGTTTCTCGATGTCTTCCCAGAAGATCTCCTAGGGGTACCTCCCGATAGAGAGATAGATTTCGGGATTGACCTTCTTCCTGACACTCGGCCTATTTCTATTTTGCCATATCGTATGGCACCTGCAGAACTCAAGGAGTTGAAGGAGCAACTCAAAGATCTCTTAGATAAGGGTTTCATTAGGCCTAGTATTTCTCCTTGGGGCGCACCCGTCTTGTTCGTGCGAAAGAAAGATGGATCTTTATGTATGTACATTGACTACCGTCAACTCAACAAGATCATAGTAAAAAATAAGTATCCTCTTCCAAGAATTGATGACCTATTTGATCAGTTGCAAGGTGCAAGTTATTTTTCCAAGATAAACCTTAGATCCAGCTATCATCAACTTAAAGTGAGGGAATGTGATATTCCAAACACAGCCTTCCAAACCCGTTATGGTCACTTTGAGTTTCTAGTCATGTCTTTCGAGCTAACCAATGCCCCAGCAGCTTTCATGGACCTCATGAATTGAGTGTTCAAGCAATACCTTGATACGTTTGTCATTGTCTTCATAGACGACATCCTTGTGTACTTCCGTGATAAGAATGGCCATGCCACTCACCTTAGAATTGTCTTGTAAACTCTTAGGGATCATCAGTTGTTCGCCAAGTTCAGTAAGTGTGAATTTTGGCTAAGGTTTGTAGCCTTTCTGGGTCACGTTGTTTCAGTCGAGGGTATTAGAGTTGATCCCCAAAAGACAGAAGCTGTGAAAAACTGGACTAGACCTATCTCTCCTTCTGACATTAAGAGTTTGTTGGGTCTAGCGGGCTATTACCATCGTTTTGTTGAGGGTTTATCCTCCATTGCGTCTCCTATGACCCAGTTGACCCAAAAGAAGGTTAAATTCCAGTGGTCTGATTCCTGTGAGAAGAGTTTTCAGGAGTTGAAGACTCGACTCACTTCAGCCCCTGTGTTGACTTTGCATGATGGTATTGATGGTTTTGTGGTGTATAGTGATGCCTCTAGAGTTAGTTTGGGTTGTGTGTTGATGCAAAGAGGTAAGGTTGTAGCCTATGCCTCTAGACAGGTGAAGCCGCATGAGAAGAACTACCTGACCCATGATCTTGAGTTAGCTGCTGTGGTCTTTGCTTTGAAAATCTGGAGACACTATCTTTATGGTGTCCATGTTGATGTGTTTACTGATCATAAGAGCTTGCAGTATGTGTTTACTCAGAAGGAGTTGAATCTTAGGCAAAAGAGGTGGTTAGAGTTGTTGCAGGATTATGATATGAGTGTGTTGTATCACCTCAGCAAGGCCAATGTACTAGCAGATGCCCTTAGTAGATTGTCCATGAGTAGTGTTGTGCATATGGGGAAGGTAAGAGAGAGTTAGCTCATGATATTCATTGTTTGGCTAGGTTGGGTGTTAGATTGCTTTATTCAGCAGAGGGGAGTACTTTGGTGCAGAGTAGTTCCATATCTTCTTTAGTTTCGGAAGTGAAGGAGAAGCAGGATAGGGACCCTAGTTTGGTCAAACTGAAGGAGTCAGTTAAGGACCAAAAGGTCGAGGTTTTCTCCCAAGGGGGAGATAGTGTGTTGAGAGTGCATGGTAGGTTGTGTGTCCCATGTGTTGATGAATTGAGGCAGAGAATTATGAGTGAAGCGCATGGAACACGGTATTTTATTCATCCCAGCACTACCAATATATATCGCAACTTGCGGGAAATCTACTAGTGGAACGGCACGAAGAAAGACATCACCGAGTTTGTAGCAAAGTGTGCGACCTGTCAACAAGTTAAAGTAGAGCACGAAAGATCGGGTGGTGTGATACAATAGTTTAGTATACCCACTTGGAAGTGGGAGATGGTGAAGATGGACTTCGTGACCGGGTTGCCTCTTTCACGTCATCATCATGATTCTATTAGGGTTGTTGTGGATAGGTTGACTAAGTCTGCACATTTCTTGCCCATGCATACATCTTATACGGCTGAGGATTATGCTAGATTGTATGTCTGAGAGTTGGTCAGACTACATGGAGTTCCCCTGTCTATCATTTCGGATAGGGGTACTCAATTTACTTCCTAATTTTGGAGGGCGTTTCAGTAGGGTCTTGGCACCTAAGTTCATTTGAGTTTAGCATTTCACCCGCAGACAAATGGTCAGGCTGAGAGGACCATTCAGACCCTAGAGGATATGTTGAGGGCGTGCGTTCTTGATTTCAAAGAAAGTTGGGATGACCATTTGCCATTGATAGAGTTCGCCTATAACAATAGTTTCCAAGCTAGCATTGAGATGGCACCATTTGAGGCTTTGTATGGTAGGAGTTGTAGATCACCCATAGGTTGGTTTGAAGTAAGCGAAGCTGCCACGTGTGGGCCTGATGCAGTGTTCGACGCTATGGAGAAAGTTAAGTTGATTAGAGAAAGGTTGAAGACCACTCAGAGTCATCAAAAGTCTTATGTTGATGTGAGAAGAAGAGATCTTATATTTGAGGTGGGTGATTTGGTGTACTTAAAGATTTCACCCATGAAAGGGGGGAAGAGATTTGGTAGGAAAGGGAAGCTTAGTCCCCGTTATGTTGGCCCGTATCGAGTTTCGAGTCGTCTTGGTAAAGTGGCTTATGAGGTTGAGTTGCCCTCGGAGTTGTCCGCCATTCATCCTATCTTTAAAGTCTCCATGCTTAAGAAGCATATTGGTGATTCCATTGTGGTTGATCCTTCAGAGAGTGTTGATATTTAGAATAGCCTTTCCTTCGATGAGATTCCCATGGAGATCCTAGATTTTCAGATCCGTAGACTAAGGAACAAAGAAGTTCCCTTGGTCAAAGTTTTGTGGCGAAACCAATCTGTTGAGGGTGCTACTTGGGAGGCAGAAGAAGACATGCGAGACAAATACCCGCACCTCTTTTTTGCAAGTTCAGATCAATCCGAAGGTACCATTCTTCCTTGATTCAGCTTTTCTAATCTAAAGTTCAGCTATGCATCTATCTTTGTATGAGTTCTTGCGATATCCGGAGTGGTCATGAGTTTAGGAAGATCCTGAATCATTTAGTAATTGTTTCTGCTGTGTGTACTCAATTTTTCTTGTATTTCGAGCCTAACTAGCGACATTCAAGGACGAATTTTTCCAAGGGGGAGATATTGTAAGGTCCCGCAAAGTTTCCTCATAGTTTGGGGCTTAGGGCGTGTCGAGTGAGACGTGATTCCGGCCCTAAAAGATTAAGAAGTTGCTTCCTAAGTGAGTATCATATTAACCATGTAAAATTTCCCTAATTTGCCCGAATCGGACACTTGGGTAAGAAGTTATGGCCAATTTAAGTCTTCGTCATAAAAACTACGTCATTTGAGAGCCTAGCGCATCGCAGAGAGGGTGCATTTAGCAATTGTCAATTTTCAGTGGGACTCCATGATAGTGGCGCGTCGCGAAGGAGTCCCAGGTCCCGACCAGTGGGAAAATGCATGGTTCAACATCGCAGAGGCTGTCAATTTCACAATTGTCATTTTCCAGAGAGCCAACACGATAAGTGGCGCACCGCGGAGGTCTTCGAAATCGGGTTCCAGTTCAATTTTTCTAGTTTTGGATAGATGTTTAAAAGGGCATTTTGGACCTTTTTCCAAGCCTATAAAATCGTGGAAACACTAGATTAAACCCATTTGCAAGCATTCTATGAGGGTTTTATCAAATATCCTCTCAACAAGAACCCTAAATACTCAAAACCTCTTCCATAAATCTCAAGAATCCACCATGGATTTTCTAAATTGAGTCAAGATTCTAGGTTCCCAAGTGAAGGGTCTCAAGAACCCTCATTCTAGAGCAATAGTAGAGTTCCAAAAGTGAGATTTCTTCTAAAGCTTCAAATTCAAGGTATGTGGGGTTTTGAACTTGGGTAACCCTTGTGCCCAAAATGTTTATTTACATCATGATTTTACTGAAATTATGGGGTTTTTACATGAGTTTGAATTGGGGTTTTCACCCATATTTATTGAATGCATTATGTTGATATTTCTCATGAATTGAGAGTTAAATGACATGATTTCTACATGTTTTCTTGAGTTTTTACAGCTGGATAAACCCCATGACTTTACTCCTTGAGAAGCTTATATTTGAAATGTTGAGATATTGAAGCATATGACTACATTGAGATTTTGAGATGAATTACTGAAATTTCCAGATTTCCGCATGATTTATGAATCTATATGCTATATATTATGCTTTTGATAAGCTTTAACTTAAAATTGAACTATGGGTTAGTAAGCCCTATTCGAGACTTATGAAATTATGAACTCTCGTGCTATAAGCACCCATGATTTGAGTATTTTGAAATGGTTGAAAATTGAATTGACCTAATGGTCCGAAAGCTTTTAAATCCGCTTTACTATACGAGATTATTGATTTGATTAATGGGTTCGTGGTGAACCATAAGATTGTTCTAAAAGTGGATTTTTATGAGATGAGCGTAGGTAATCTAAAGGGAGTAGTATTTAGCACCGAGCGGGTAAGCTACTACGGTTTCTTACCCGAAAAACTATGTGCCACCATAGGATGTGAGCTTGAGGCTGATTATATTATGATTATGAGTGGGCCTGAGGCCGATTTGATTATGTGGACCCGAGGCTGATTTCCGTTTAGTGATTACTAGACCTAGGTTATACTCCTTAGCAAGAGTATGACGCTCCTCCCCAACGTGCATTCTCTTCCTTAGGAGGACAAAATGTTGGACTCCATGTAGCTCGCATGGGTTATGTCGATTACGAGAACCTCCCCTGCCTTTCGAACTTCGAAATTAAATGCTTATTTTCCTTCCCTATAAGCTATTTTCCTAAATGGTTGAACTGCAAAGATATTCCCTAATCAAGGTATTGATTTGAGATGAGATATTTTCTAAAGTAAATGAAATGTCTTCAAGTATGTTTTCAAGTTTTATGATTTTGAATTCCAATTATATGAGTTTCTAAATGGTTGTGAAGTGTTGAGCATTGAAGAAATTTTACTCTCTTGAGATATATGCATAACTTGAAAGTGTGGTTTGAAATCCCTTAGCCTTTGGGCGTTGAGAGTAAGAGAAGGTTTTCGATTTTGAAGTTAAATAATAATGACTCACGAGATTGTGGTACATATTTCCTTCTACATGACTTATGAGTTTTATATTTTATACTTGTTCAAGCTATGTGAGTCATCTCATGATGCATACATGATTTGATTGAAGAAAATATCGTTACTACTTTATACATATGTATGCACCCCTGCATAATCAGTACATTCCAAAGTACCGATCCACATATATGTCTATGTGCTACATTGTCTTATAATGTAGGTTCAGGTGCTTAGTCCCAGCCTCACCCGTGATTCTCCGAGCACCTTGCCTACGTTTTCTACAGTGGTGAGTCCTCCTGGTTCGAGAATCGATCTTCAGATGTTTACTGTGCTTGAGAGACTATGTTTTATTTTCAGTCCATTTCGAGTCAGTTGGGGCCTGTCCCAATGGCTCTCTAGATTTTGATTCATAGAGGCTTTGTCAGACTAGTATCAGACTTGTGATATGTCGAGAGGGATCAACATTGTGGTTTCGTTGAGATTTCTCTATGTTTTGGTCATATGAACCAATTATCCTTTCTTATTTCCTTTCTTGTGATATGGTTATGCGAGTGTTTAAGTCTATCCTTATCTTGAATTGGGTGTTTTTGGGTAGAAACCGGCTCTAACGGTTAGCTTGGGGCTACTTGTAGCCTTAAGCACCGTGTGACGTCCCGGAAGGAGATTTCGGGTCGTTACAATGCCATTTCATATTTTTCCACCGAATAATATTGAGAGTAGTGCTTATAAACTTTAGGTCCATATTTATGACCGTATTGAGCTCGAAGCGCTGCCATAGCATGTAAACAAGGTATTTTGTCCAAGTCAAAAACTCTACATGTATAAGATCTTGTTTGAAGATCGACCGTGGCAGCATTACCATGATCGATGATACTGAATTTGTAATCTGCTATTTCATGAGAGAATAACCTATTCCCCAAACTGACGTTCATTTATATTTTTTTTTTATTTCGAGAACAAATTGGGTTTTTTTTCTGAGCACTTGAACTGCATACGCCTTTCGTTAAAAAATTCGTTATACCTTATTTTTTCAAACATAGCCTTGATGGGAAATTCTCTTTCATCACCAAACAATGAATTCACCGATTCAACTATGTTTGATGTCATAATATTGTACCTATACAAAAGAATCACTCACTACGACATCATACTAAACTTGTAAATCAAACAAGATATTAAATTCATAAGAATGTACCTATCTGCTGGACAGAATGCCCGACTCCATCTCTCAAAATCGACACGTGCGAGAAATTCTGCTACCTTGGGATTCACATCCGCTATTTGATTGAAATGGTCTAAAAACTCCTCTCTACAATATGTTTGAGCTGCTCTATAAAAAAGGATGACGACCCTTTCGTTGTGGTAGTTGTTTCGAATGTTCTCTTTGGTTGTGATGCAACAACCAAAGTAAGCTAAAGTGAAGAAAAGTGAACCTATCTTTGGAATACTTGGATGACTATCCGATACAAAACACAACTCTTCAGTATCTTCGATGCAACTTCGCAGTTGTTCAAAAAAAAATCCATAAGAGGCATCACATTCCTTGTCTGCTACACAAAAAGCGACATGAAAGATATGATTCTCCGCATTCTGCACCACCGCTGCTAGCAGAACTCCATTATACCTGCTCCCCAAGAAGGTACCGTCGATGGCTATGCCTTTTTTCAAATGTCGAAAACCTTGAATCCATGCACCATAGGATATAAAAAAGTTCTTGAACCTTCCGTTTTCATCCAGATGCAATCCCGTCTTACTTCCATGATTTGTGGACTCAATCATGTAATGGTAGGCATCCAGGACTGCATACCCATGCTCGAGTGTCCCCCTAACCAGGTCCTTAGCAATCCCCAAGGCCATATATATCTTTCAATAACTGACCAGGACACCCAAATCCGTAAGGAGTTGATTGGTTGTAACCCTTGTTGAAGGGCCTTTGCCATCAAGGAAACTACTCCTGAAATATTCACTAAGGACCTTTGCCGTGGCGTGAGAATTTTGGCACGAGATATGCTCTTAACCACATGTGTGATGCTTTTCATGTTTATGAATGACGAATTTGTCAGAACTTGCGTACTTCACTGCTCTCAACCACCACTTGCAGTTCGAATTAGCACATTTAAAGCAAAAGACACTGCCCGAATTAATCACCTTCTTTATTTTGAAATTCTTTTTCAAGCAAGAAATAAACAAAGTGTTAGATAGTTCATTCTTGTCCTTGAATGACATTCCAATAAAAAAACAGGTCCCGTCGTCTTGAAGATTTCCAGACTGTGTCGATTAAAAAGAATTACATATTGTATTGGTCACATCAACGGACGTAGGTGTTTGATCATTATCTGGAATATTCATGTCTAGATCATCCAACCTATCATCAAAGAAGTCTTCTTGTTCTTGTTCTTCTACGTTCTGGTTCTTATTCTCTCTCATCTTTTCAACCATGTATACCTTTAACACCGGCCTATTGAATCACTTAGATAAGCACGCAATCGAACCTGATCGGTTATCTTGAAAGGCAGTACCCTCGGATTTTCAAAGAAGCTGTGCATGTAGCTGATGGCGAGTTTTTTCGGTTGACAATTAAGTCCACAAAAGATGATGATTAAGTTCACAAAATCATCATACGAAACATCACTTTGGACTGACATAGCTATCGTCTTTAGCATTTCACCCTCCTTCCAGTGCCATACATATCGATTGCTCTTCTCGATCCATTGACCATGACAATCTATCCCTATTGTTATTGATCCCTCCATTAGTGGTACCTAAATAAAGTCATTTGTTAGAAAAAGTTGATAGTGATTTCATAGTGCCGTGAATGAATCCCAACAGATGTGTAATCTGTTGCAATAGGTAAGTGATCAGTTGCAACAGATTACTTAGCTGTTAGGATTTATGTTACTCTCCTGAATATCTGTTGCAACAGATGAAACGCCTGTTGGGATTGATATTACAGTACTAAATCACCTTTGAAGCTGATTCCAACAGATGAGTGACATGTTGCAACAGATAGTTAACCTGTTGCGACAAATGACTTACCTGTTGCAACAGGTTAATAATCTGTTGTAACAGACATTTACCCTGCTGTAACATACAACACTTCTATTGGAATCGTGTTCAGGTTCTGTTGCAACATGTTACTAATCTGTTGAAACATATATTTATCATGTCACACCAGATAACTAATCTGTTGCAACAGATGCGTCAAATGTTGCAATAGATAACCCATCTGTTTAAACATGAATCCAACATATCAGTCTTCCGTTGAAATAGATGTTTCATTTGTCGCAACAGATGATTTATCTTTTTAAACAGATGGATCTTATGTTAGATTCATTATCGGGTTCTATCCATTGTTGGAAGAACAACAACACAGTAGCAGTTACCCAGATGACAAATTCAACTAAAAATCATAATTTGACTTACCAAGGTCTTCTATGAAGTAATGCCAAAGTGGAAGGTGATGTTTGAAATAAAATTTGATCTAAGAAATTGGTTAAATAGCAATAGTAGCGGTAACAACAATAACAACAACAATAAATGGTCAACAAGAAAAGATGAAGATGAAGTAGAAGATGATGAATAAAGTAGCAATAACAATGAATAACAAAATATATAGGTAAATATTTAAATCAAAATATAAATTTAAAAATTTATGGACTATTTTCAAACTTCCACAACTTTTTTTACTCATAATAAAATAATTGTAACCGACTCAATTATTAAATCTCATTTTAAAAATTTTTGTCCCAAAGCAAAGAGAGTATCGGAATAATAGGAACATAGTTGTTGAGCCTCGACACAAAATCCCCACAACTCGAATTTCACCTTTGCAGAAGGAGGTGTTTGTTCTTTGGATCAGCCGCCATGGTAATGCCAACATCTCTTCCGTTTCCTTATCAATTTAACCCAATAACCCCATTTCTCTCTTTAATCTTTTTCCCCAATAGTTCTGTGTTTGATCTAGTGAATTGTTGTTGCTATTCATGCTTAATTATAGATATATTTATAAAAGTTTCCACATGTTTTTTCTAATGATTTGTTCTATTTGGTTTCGTATGTGAATCTGATTCCGGATCTTGCTGTGCAAAATATACAGCAAAACGTTTGAATATTGTTATCTGTGTTTTCTCTAAATTAATTGTTTCTTGATCTCATGAGGATTGGGTTCTATAGATCAATTCCAATTTCTCTAGATGCACAAAAAAGGGCACGATATGATTTCTTCTCATCTGTCCTAGTTTTAGTGGACAGAGTTATATGGTACCTGTTGTTGCTAGTGGGAGGTGACATGTATCATGTGCAATTAGTTGAGTTGCACGCTGAAAAGCACAACTGTAAAAAGAAAATTTTTTTAATCAACGTGGTGTCCGCACCAACTTGCTCTTACCTCGGCTAATTGCATGAAATACGTGCCACCTCCCACTAGCAACAAGTACCAGGTAATTATATCCACCAAGGTTGGGACAAATGGGAAGAAATAACCTAGTGTTTGTTTCTGTTGGGATTTGAACCTGATACCTTATGATTCTCCACCTACTTCATTTGACCACTAAGACACACCCTTAGTAGCAAGGGGTCTCAAACATTTGGTGTATATTTCCTTTTAGAATGGTTGATAGATGACTAGGGATTGGTTTTCTGTGAAGTGTAAGAAAAATCTTGGATTACGTGGAGGAATTCTTGAGCTTTGATAGATTGTCTGTGATTGGATAAGAAAAGTGATGAGCTTTATGGTTTTACTTTTTAGGTTGAGCGATCGATTTTTGAGGCTCTGAAAATGAAAAGGTTGAGCTAATGAGTGCTATTCATATGAGCCGAGCGTATATTGGAAACAGACCCCACTTGTGGGTCTATACTGGATATGTTATGCTGTTAAATTCTTGAGGATTATTTGATGTTTGGGACCTGTAAAATTTAGGATTGAGGAGAGAGATGTAGTTCTTAGGTGATGAGGGTACTTGAAGGGCAGCTGTGAATAGTCCAACATACATATCAAAATATTATAGCCTGTAGCAGTAAGAGGATCCGAGGAGGATAATAGAGTGTATGTATACTGGTTTTGTTCTCCTGGATTTCTACTGTGATGAAGATGAATAGGATGAGTAGTATAGGAGGAAGCAATTTGTTCTTGCAATAGATTGAGTATGCATTTATTACTTACTTTTTCAACATTTAGATTATGCGCCCAACATCGTTCAAGAATCAAAACATCTGGAACAGAAACATCAACATCTGAACTCGTAAGCATGTATACAACTTTGTTGATTGACTTTGTATATCAACATCATTCCATCAAGTTTGTGAATTCCAACATCCATCCAAATCCAAAGTCCAGCCATGTAGTATTGGGAGAGCAACTACGACGATAAATTGGACATTCAACAAGTAAAGAGCATAAGTTAAAAACCGAAAGCTACCCTACTAACCAGGAAAAGGAAGCATATATCACTCTTTTGACTATGGCATGTCATCAGTCAAACTCTGCTGTGGAAAAAAACATAGTATTTAAGTAGAAAGCGTAGAAAGACAGGACCGTGCGCCACAAGTACTCAGGGTTTTTATATTATAAAAGGATTCAGAAAACCACAGACAGTGGATATTGCATGCCTTTGGGAAAATCAAAACGATCCCGGAGTAATTATGTTTGGCTGTCAATCTTGTTACTTGTTTATGGCAATAGCTTTATTTTGTTACAACTTCACGGATGCAAAATGCTATATTTTCTACTACAGCATATATCAGCCGCAGTATAGCTAATAGCTCTTGTTTCTTCCAGATTCATTTTGTGCTGCTCATTAGCCGACAGGGAAAAGTGAGGCTAACCAAGTGGTATTCACCATATACACAAAAAGAGAGAACCAAGGTATTTCTTCTGGCCTTCTTAAGATAGGATACATTGAATATCTTAGGTGTTTACTTGATTTCCTCAAGGAAACTGATTGTTTGTATCTCAGTCTAGTGATTTTGTATTGAGATCTTAAACAAGATGTTTTTATCAATATGATTTAGGGATGACAATGTGGTGGAAGCGCCCACCTCACATTCTCAGTTCACTGTTACTTCACATATCTGTCACTAGTTCGGTTTTTTTGCAATATGATAAGTAAATGCCTTTTCCTCTTTCCTCAAGGAAATTGTTCTAGAGGCCATTTTACTTTATATCTCTCAAGAAGCTTCATTAAGTGGCAGATACGAGTGGGCACTCCCTTCTCTTTGGGGTGTAAGCTTGCTTGTACCCTGTATTTATCTTTTTGTTTCTTCAAGGAACTCCTGCTTCTCCTTAAGAAACTATAGGAAAGATTGTCAGCAATATACATAGAAATCATATGGTATTGCATTAAAACAAATACTGATTGTTCTTATCAAGAGAGGGATGGAGGACCAAACCATGAAGTAGTTGGATTATTGTGCTTTGAAGATTCTAAATATCATGAGTGTTTTGACTCTGTGCTGTTGACTGAATTATTAGAGTACTGAGGGAGGGAGGGATTACCAAACCATGAAGTAGTTGGATTACTGTGCTTTGAGGATTCTAAATATCATGAGTGTTTTGATTGTGTGGTGTTGACTGAATTATTAGAGTACTGAGGTGGAGGGAGGGAGGGAGGGCTGCAAAGATTACCAAACCATGAAGTAGTTGGATTGTTGTGCTTTGAGGATTCTAAATATCATGAGTGTTTTGATTGTGTGGTGTTGACTGAATTATTAGAGTACTGAGATGGAGGGGGGGAGGGAGGGAGAGTTAACGAGAGTTTGGTTATCATAATTGAGAATTCAACTAGTCAGATAAATCATGCAATTAAAAGAAGGCACAAAGAGTGCTTCCAGGGCTTAGTTCAAGTGACAAAGGTTGAGGGACTTGTGAGTTAGGTCACAGGTTCGAGCCTTGAGCCATGTGAACTAAGCCTGAAATTTAAGTGGAGAAGGGTAGAGGGGTGGGCCATTATCCCCGAGAGAGAGAGTGAGAGTTTGGTTATCATAATTGAGAATTCAACTTGTCAGATAAATCATGCAATTAAGAGAAGGCACAAAGAGTGTTTCCAGGGCTTAGTTCAAGTGGCAAAGGTTGAGGGACCTGTGATTTAGGTCATAGGTTCGAGCCTTGAGCCATGTGATCTAAGCCTGAAATTTAAGTGGAGAAGGTTAGAGGGCTGGGCCATTATCCCCAGTTTTGAAGGTTGCGGTTGGTCCTAAGGGTTGGCCCCTATGGATTTCTCAGTCATAAAAGAAAAAGGAGAGGGTAAAAAGAGCCTGAAGGGAAGTTCTGAAGATAGGGGTAAAAAAATACGAAGCTTTCATGCCCGAAAAATAAGATAAAGAAATCAGAAAAGGCATGGAATAAAACTTAATTGCTTGCTTTTAGTCTTTATTGTTTTCCAGTACTATCTGTTCTATTTTTGTTTGCTGCCACAGTGAATGGGTCTTGCAATTATTCAAGCCATTAAATCATAGTAGAGGGATGTGAATAAATTTCCTTTTTGTTAAGGTTGATAAGTCAATAATTATTCCACTTCTTTTTTTTAAAAAACTGGTAACATAATTATATACACAATATTTTTCATTCCTGCAAATGCTCTTCTTTTTCTTTCTTGTGCATCCATGCATAGTACTGATTATGCAAAAGTTGTTTTCCTTAATTTAGTAGTAACATGTTACATTTTGATGCAACTCTCCTAAGGTAATCCGTGAACTAAGTGGTATGATTCTCACTCGAGGACCAAAGCTTTGCAATTTTGTTGAGTGGAGAGGATACAAAGTTGTTTATAAAAGGTAAAGGCGATCTAATTTTATTCCCAAATCACGTCTTACGGTTTGCACTTTAATTAGGTAGAATATATTTATCTTTTCTCCCTGTAAAAAAAATACATTAACTTCCAATTTTCTTATGGGCTGTTAATTTAACAGATACGCAAGCTTGTATTTTTGTATGTGCATAGACCAAGAGGACAATGAGTTGGAGGTCCTGGAAATCATACACCATTTTGTTGAGATTCTGGACCGATACTTTGGAAGCGTAAGGCTCTCAAACGCTTAAGAAGATGGCATCACTTCTTAGTTCTGTTTTATATTTATGTTGTTGGCTTTCTTTCCCATCAGGTCTGTGAGCTGGACTTAATCTTCAATTTTCACAAGGTATGTTCATTGAATTTGCTTAGGGATTTCTGCAATCTATGTCTTCACCGTCTCTCTCCTTCGCCTAACTTTTACTGTTTTTCTTGTTGATGTTGGTGACATTTATGAGCACTTCTTGGGGCTTATATAGATATATTACTAGCAATATAGAGAGTGCATCCATGACATGGTTTATTATTAAACAAAAAAGCTAGAGGTTAAGGTTAAATTTGTAAGGTAACTGGAATCAGAATTATTTGTAAAACATGTTCCCTTGAACTTTGAGTAGACTACAGCACAGTTTCAGGTTATCATGTGATTCCTCTCCTACTTCCCCTCTCCCTTTAATCTCCCGCCTATATCCTAGCTCTTGTCTCTAAAATTGTGCTTTGATCTAAGACGGAACAAAGGGCACTCAAAACCTCAAATCATCTTATTTTCCTTGTTAAATCAGCCCTTTTTTTCTTTGTTTAAACTGTGTATAGATTACCTTTCTCCCAATCTGAGAGTTAGTGCTTTGCTTGCTCAAAATTTTGTGTAATACATGTAACTTCCCCTTCATCATCATAAGTTGGGTGTTAGAATTTAGAAATGAAGATCTAAGATATTTGAAAGTTATATTTGATGAAGAATCATATTTTGCAAAAGAGCAGATCCTCTGTTAACGTTTAATTACTAAGCCGTCCAGGGTGTGAGCACGCTTGAGTGACGGGGTCCATTTGGCAGTCATAACTTTAGTCGGTGAATTTGTTATCCAGTAAATGAGAAATATTCTCCAAGAACTATGAATTTAATATGCCACCAAAAGAAGAAAAAAACACTTTATAGCAATGTAAAGAAGAATTGTATTAGTTCCACAGACACAACAGTTTGATACAAATAAAATTCGAAGACAAGTCCTTGGGTTCTCCAAGAAAACAGTACTGATTGTTACTTACCTTTTCTCAATAAGCAAAACAAGTGATTATCTATGATCCAAACTCTATCTTGTTGGAATAATTCAATCTGAGAAAGAATTATATACTTTATTTGTCTTTACTCTTACTATTCACATTTTTCCATATAAAAAAGTTAGTCCATGACGTGTATCTTTTTTTTTTCCAGTAAATTTTCTTTAGCTATTGATGTATATAGTATGCAAAAGTTTGCAACTTATGTTCGTAAAATGTGCATATTTCAACTGTCCACAGACTGTTCGCAATAGAATGTGAAAGGGGGTTTATTGTTAAACTTGTCTTGGAAAAATCTTACATCGGAAACAAAAAGAGAAATTTAGGCGTCTTATAAAGGAGAGTTTAGGTTTCAAATGTTGAGACACCTTTTGGATTAAGGTCCAAGGGAACAAAACTGTGGGGCTCAAAAGGCTTGAGGTGGCCCACAAGGATTGGGCTAAAGTGGACAATACCTTGGCAATTAGGCCTGAACCATGATAGGTGGTACCAGAGTCAGCACCTCCCGTAGTATGATGGTGGGGGAAACATCAGCAAGGACCTTGAGTCCTTAAAGGTGGGTTGAGTATAACAACAATGGACAGCTGTTGGTTGAACTTGAAATGAGGCTCGCCGTGTCACTTTTTTTAGGCAAGCAAATTTAGAATCCCATGTTTAGTTTCTTTTTGGGTTAAAGCCCACGAGGACAAAAACACAAAATCCAAAAGTCTTAAGGTGCCCTAGAGGACAGAGTGGGTTAGGCGTGGACCATGACATATGGTGTCACAGGTAGGATCTCCCGCAGTACAATGGTGGAAAAAAACTTAGCGAGGTCAATGAGTCCTTGGGGGTGGGTGTTGAGTGTAATGGTCCACGGACCGTTAGTTGTTGAATTCAAAATGGGGTAGAAAGTTGCTGTAGGCAAACCCAATATCAGATTGGGAGGATAAAGTTTAGGGGCCATGTAAGGGCGAGTTCAGGATTCAACTATTGAGGCATCTTTTGAGTTATAGTCCAAAGAGACAAAATTGTGACACACCGGAAACTGTTAAGGTGGTTGTGGATTGGGAGAAAGCAGACGATACTCGTCTGTTGGGAAGGGCTGTGCCAGGTGCTACAGAGCCGATGGCTTCCGTAGTATGATGGTGGGAAACCTCAGCATCCTTGCTGAGTCCATAAAAGGGGTGGGCATAATAGCCCACGGACCGCTGAGTTGAACCAGAGAGGGGGTTTGCTATGAAATTGGCCTTACGAAAATCCCACATCAAAATCGGTGGCAAAATTATGAGACATACAGGATTAATGAGTTTATGCAGAAAGCTAGATGTATTACGTATAAATATTTATGTTGCAGCTCACCGAGGACATGACCCTAGATAGGAAGGTCTGGAGGACGCGAATTAGGGCAGAAGACTAGGGCCAGTTTGGGTCGCTAGTGTAGGGTTTTACTTGTTGGGGGTAGTATTCTTGTTATGATTCCGTGCTCCTTGTTTTAGTAAGAGGCTGGGTGCTTTCCCCTGTTTCTTTCTATTTATGGCTGCCGTATTTATGTTATTTATGTTATGTTATTTATGTTATGTAGTCTTGTAACTTTGTTCGGTGCTTTAATATGTATTTGCCTGGTATCTTGTGTCTTGAGCCGGGGGTCTATCGGAAACAACCTTTCTACTTCTTTAGAGGTAGAGGTATGGACTGCGTACATCTTACCCCCCCAGACCCCACCAGGTGGGAATACACTGGGTTTGTTGTTGTTGTTGTTGTATATTGTAAGGGCAAATATCTTCCTACTACAATGCATCGGAAAACTGCATTTCTTTCTGAATTTGAAGGATATCAATGCATTTCTTTCTGAATTTGAAGGCTGTCAATGCATTTCTTTCTCCTATGCCCATTTTTCAGTATTTTTTTTTTTTTGACTTGCACCGGGTATCCGAGACTCTTCGAGTCCCGACTAATCCCGAGGGTGCACAGGCCCTCAGCAAGGAGTTTCCCGCAAGTGCACCACGGGTAATTCAGGGTTTTCACCCAGTCCGATAGCGATCAGAAATTGTTTGCACCCAGTGGGAATCAAACTTGAGACCTTGAAAGGGAGCACCCCAAAGGTCAAGCCAATTACCGCCAGGCCAACCGCTGAGGGTTTGCCCATTTTTCAGTATTAATAGCCTTTCAGTGAAGATAGTCGTGTAATGCAGCACCACAGCTTGTGATTTGGTATTAACAAACTGGGGCAGTTATACAGTGAGATGAGGGTTGAGTGTAACAACCCACGGAACATCAGTTGTTGAACTCAAAAGAGGTAGAAACTTTCCTAGGGCAAATCCCATATCAGAATGGAAGGGTAAAGTTAGGGGCCATTTAAGGGCGACTTGGGATTCAACTATTGAGGCATCTTTTGAGTTAAATCATAAAGAGACAAATTCGTGACGCCGAAAAGCATCAAGGTGGATAGATGGGTTGGGAGAAAGCGAACTATACCTTGTCAGCTGGGCTTGGGCTGTGACAGGTGATATCAAGTACCTTCCCTAGTAAGATGGTGGGGAACCTCAGCGTCCTCGCTAAGTCCATAAAGGGGGTGGGCATAATGGCCCACGAATCGCTCAGTTGAACCGGAGAGGAGCTGTGACAGGTGGTATCAAGTACCTTCCCTAGTACGACGGTGGGAAACCTCAACGTCCTTGATAAGTCCATAAAGGGGGTGGGCATAATAGCCCACGAATAGCTGAGTTGAACCGGAGAGGGGCTTGGCTGTGAAATTTTCCTAGGAGAATCCCAAATCAAAATGAGGGGGGAAATTTGGAGCCATATAAGGGTAAGTTTAGGATTCAACTATTGAGACGCCTTTTCTGTTAAAGCTCAAGTTGACAAACCGCAATGCCCAAAAACCTTGTGGTGTCGGGCAAAAGCGGATAATAATCTTGACAGTTGGGCTATTGCATTTGTGTTACAATCCCTGCCTAACTTGTTTTTAAACCAAATGACATCGAAGTCTTAATGAATCTGCAGACATTTAGATGTATGAGGCATGAATATTACATATCTGGCCATGTATATTGTGAGGGCAAAGTCCTACCTACTACAATGCATACCAAAACTAATAAGGAATTATTATGCTGAATTCAAAGGCTATCAATGCAGTTCTTTCTCCTATGCCTATTCTTCTGTAATGCTATGGCTATTAATGGCCTTTCAAATGATGATATTTGTGTAATGCTGCACCATAGCTTTGATTTGGTCATAGTACAATCTGGGGCAGTTGCACAATGAGATGGGAGTTCTAGCTGAACACTGAACTAATTGAAATGCTTCGATTTTGAGGGAGTCGATTCATATTGCTTCCTGTATAAGTAAAGGGCCCTTTTCATTGTCTTCTCTCTGTTTAATACACAGTTTGCTACTTTCTGTATTGCTTTCTGATTGAACTTGATTACTTGCTTCTCAGTGATTCTGTCTATCATGCAATTTCATATACACAACTTTTGAGATTATACTTTATATATTCCTAAACCACGTGAATGATTTGGCAGGCGTACTATATATTGGACGAGCTTGTTATAGCTGGTGAACTCCAAGAATCAAGCAAGAAAACTGTTGCACGTCTTATTGCTGCACAGGTACTCTTCATTACACACTTGATGATGCATTTCACAGGTAAAAATGCAAATATCCTGTGCTAATCTTGAAACTGGATCGTGTCAACAACTTGCAGGATTCTTTGGTCGAGGC
Organism: Capsicum baccatum var. pendulum; assembly: GCA_030864225.1. Classification (NCBI taxonomy): domain Eukaryota; kingdom Viridiplantae; phylum Streptophyta; class Magnoliopsida; order Solanales; family Solanaceae; genus Capsicum; species Capsicum baccatum. The sequence goes on from CM061561.1 coordinate 199,318,724, forward strand.
TGCCAAAGAGGAGGCAAGTTCTCTTAGTAACATCATTGCACAGGCCACTAAATGAGGGGGTATCCAGGCGTTCAAGTTTTTTCGAGTGCATTTAAGTTTTTCATATTGTTCGTTGCTGTAATCCGATCTTGTTATGACATTATTCGTTTAAATTCGTAGTTAAATAGTTTGGAATTTCTTGATAGTAATGCGTTGTCTTCTCAACTAAGATGTAATAGCCGTTTCTTCCTGCACTTATTAGTTGTAATTTTTTGAAAATTTCTGTTTAATTTCTGATCAAAACACAATTTCTGAAAATAATAACAATATGAAATCACATGGGACGAGAAAATATTACTGTGAAGTTAAATAAAGCAAACTAGGATTAAATCAATTTACTATGCTAAAGAGCAACAAGGAAGTAAACAGTTTCCTTTTCGTACGTAACCTACCCCTGTTTTAATTTATGTGACACCTTCAAGTTTCGAGATTCAAATAGGTTTTTTCTTTGACTGTAACTCTTTCCTATATTTGTTAAATATTTAAATTGTTAATTGTTGTAACTTAGAAGTATTTTTGCATAGTTTTCAGATATGTAAATTTTAGTTCAGAAATCATAAAGATTTGACGCTTGAATTCATTAGACAACTAGGTTACACATAACATGAAGCCATATCCACCTATTTTGAAGTTGACAATTATTCGGCGTTCTCAGTATCAGTTGCATTCGGAAAGAATACAGAGAACAAGATTTGTTAATTAGGAAAAGACGAGGGGAAGATCCAAAAACATGTTGGTGTGTCCCAAATTTTGTCACAGTTGGAAGTCCAAAGAAAAGGAACTGATTGAGTCAAGAGAGAGAATCTCAACAAACTTTGGCATGAGCAGGAACAGAATTTTATTAGAATTTCATCTTCAAAAAATAAACTTAGCTCCCAAATTACAGTATCTAGGAATTTTTTTGGATGGCTACGTTGTTTAATTTCATACAAAAATGCTATTGAGGAGTATAAATAGAAAAACGGAAGGCTTATATTTACCAATGAGCGACAGTGGTCTGGTGATAGAATGGTTCCATGCATAGTATATACCTACGTTCAACTCCCAAGTTGGTCATTCCATAGAATCATCAATCTGCGGTTATCAGAAAATATGGGAAATTTGGATGGAGTCCATTGGTTTTCCTGACCGGGGTGATAATTTCTGATAAACCTTTGGAGCATTTGGGATGTAACAGAGCATAGAAGTTGATCTGTAACAGAGCATGGGAACCCAATAGAATAAGACAATTTATTCATTTCAAATTTTAGTCAGTACTACCGCTACTGCTTTTTGTTATTCACAATTCTGCTGCAGTCAGAGGCGGGCTTGTGGAGATCATGGTAGTCTCCTAAGAGGTTAAAATGGTAAACGGAAAGGGCATCGAGATTTTCATTAATCTAAATGGTTTGGTTATGAGTAATGCTTGCAAGTATGGTGGTATGACGATACCACTGGTTTATCATAAAGCCTTGATTAATAAATGGATAATTGATTTGTTTGGACTTAGTTTTAATTGGTCATTAATGGCGGATCCATAGCTATTAATTGGGGGTGCATGTGCACCTGTTAACGTCCAAAAAAATTATACGCATACATGTGTATATACCTTCAGAAATTGAGATATAGTTAATAGTGCACCCACAAATGAATGCTAGTGCACCTTGCTGTGCTTGCTGAAGACATCGCATCCATCCGTGTGACTAGGGATCGATCCCTAGGTCGCGCAACATTTTCTCTTTTACTTCCAATCTTCAGATTAAAGGCTTACTACTACATTAAGTTGAATGCTAGTGTACCTTGATGCATTGGTTGAAGCAAATGCTTCTGTCCATGTGATCAGGGATCGATCCCTAGTAGCACAATATTTTTTCTATTACTAAATTTATAACAATAGGGGGATTAAGTTATTGAGTCACTCTATGAAGATTTGGGAGAGAGTGGTCGAGGCGAGGCTGAGACGGATATTGTGTATTTCGGAAAACCAGTTTGGGTTTATGCCTAGCCGCTCGACGACGGAGGCAATTCACCTGGTACGGAGACTGGTGGAACAGTATAGGGAAAGGAAGAAGGACCTGCACATGGTATTTATCGACCTGGAGAAGGCATACGACAAAGTCCCCAGGGAGGTGCTTTGGAGGTGCTTCGAGGTGAGTGGAGTCCCGCAGGCATATATCAGAGCAATTAAGGACATGTATGAGGGAGCAAAAACTCAGGTGAGGACGGTGGGAGAAGACTCAGACCATTTCACCGTCTTGACAGGATTGCATCAGGGATCTACTCTTAGTCCCTTTTTGTTTGCTTTGGTGATGGATGTGTTGACGCGGCGTATTCAAGGGGAGGTGCCGTGGTGTATGTTTTTTGCGGACGATATAGTTCTGATTGATGAGACTCGAGGGGGTGTGAATGATAAATTAGAGGTGTGGAGACAAACCCTTGAGTCTAAAGGGTTCAGGTTGAGCAGAAGCAAGACAGAGTATTTGGAATGCAAGTTTAATGACGTAAGGCTGGAGGATGAGGTGGTAGTAAAGCTGGAATCACAAGCGGTATGTAAGAGGGATAGTTTCAAGTATCTCGGGTCCGTGATCCAGGGTAACGGTGAGATTGACGAGGATGTCTCGCACCGTATTGGGGCGGGATGGATGAAGTGGAAGCTCGCGTCGGGGGTGTTATGTGATAAGAAGGTGCCGCCCAAGCTTAAAAACAAATTCTACAGGGTGGTAGTCCGTCCGGCCATGTTGTATGGAGCGGAATGTTGGCCAGTTAAGAATTCCCACATCCAAAAACTGAAGGTGACAGAGATGTGGATGTTGCGCTGGATGTGTGGGCTGACTAGAGGGGATAGAGTTCGGAATGAGACTATCAGGGAGAAGGTTGGTGTGACTCCAGTGGAGTGCAAGATGCGGGAAGTCCGATTGAGCTGGTTCGGACACGTGAAGAGGAGGGGCATGGATGCCCCGGTTCGTAGGTGTGAGAGGCTAGCGTTGGATGGTTTTAGGCGGGGTAGGGGTAGGCCGAAGAAGTACTGGGGTGAGGTGATTAGGCGGGACATGGAGCAGTTACAGCTCTCCGAGGACATGACCCTAGATAGGAAAGTCTGGAGGACGCGAATTAGGGCAGAGGACTAGGGCCAGTTTGGGTCGCTAGTGTAGGGAATTACTTGCTAGGGGTAGTATCCTGGTTATGATTCCGTGTTCCTTGTTCCTTGTTTTAGTACGAATCTGGGTGCTTTCCTCTGTTTCCTTTCTGTTTTCTTTTCTTTTACTTATGGCTGCCGTATTTATGTCGTATTTATGTTATGCATGTTATGTTATGTAATCTTGTAATCTTGTTCGGTGCTTTACTTTGTATTTGTGTGGTATCTTGTGTCTTGAGTCGGGGGTCTATCGGAAACAGTCTTTCTACTTTTTTTAGAGGTAGAGGTATGGACTGCGTACATCTTACCCCCCAAGACCCCACCAGGTGGGAATACACTGGATTTGTTGTTGTTGTTGTACTAAATTTATAACAATATTTTTTCCATTAGTAAATTTATAACAATATTTTTTCCATTACTAAATTTATAACATCAATATGTTGGAATGGGAATTCGAACCTGCAACCATCCCATGAAGTAATCCCCTTGACCATTGAACTACTACAAATAATTATCCAAGATCTTAAGAATAAACCTCATATTATAAGAAAGTAAAGTTATTAGCTTAGAACTCATACTTGTTCTATATATTTATTTTTTCAGTATTGTTTATGTCTTTGATGACCAATTAAATATGATAACATCTCTTAATCGACACTGAAAGTTTTTCTAATGTCTTAAGATAATATTGTGCACCACAGTATTCTCAAAAGCAACAAGTGTAAAAAAGTTTCACGGTCTATTGTGTTTAAGCACAAAGTACAAATAAAAAGTGAGATTTAACAAAAAAAAAGCATAAAGAGAAAAAAATATAAATATATGTCTAGTCCAAGACTAAAATATAAGCATGAATGACAAATATATGATTTTCTTTTTTTTTGATAAAGTGAATAGTCCGTCTCTTAAGAAAGCCTCATTGACTGACAAGGGAAAGTATATTTTAGAAATTAGAACCTAAGTTGCACATAAGTAAGGTGATTGCTCAACACATTTTGAGTCTTGCTTTGAGGCTTATGCGCGCCATTGACAACACCGGTGCACCCACAGACTTCAAATCCTCTGTTCGCCTCTGGCTGCAGTTTTAGAATTACAATAAATAAATCATGTCATTAGACATCCTAGATAAGCTCCTTTGCTTGAACCTTTTTATTAAAAAATAGCTCTACCAGAAGTTGAACAACAGCTAGCAAAAACCTGTCCAAAACTTCATATAACAAACTTCTAACGGGAAACACCATCTTTTGGTTCCATATTACCCCATCTCCATTTTTCACTTGGCAAATACATGCCATCAACACCTTAAGAAACAGGCTAAATAGGAAAGAAATTAACACCCAAAATACAGTAGCGATTCTATAGAAACTACAATCAAAACAGATAGGTATATTATCCTAAACATTGAAAAGCACAACTAAGCAAAGACTAACAAGTCAATTCAAGTGTCTCCAGCCTTTGACAAATCCTGGTAAACATTCAAAAGCACAATTAAGCAAAGTCTAGCAAGTAATTCAAGTGTCTCCAACCTTAGACAAATTCTGGTAAAAACATCAGTTGCCATAAAATGCATATTGAATTTGAAGCCTTAGTTCAACCTAGAAATATTCACCTTAACCCTTTGAGTAAAAAAATAGAGCTATCTATGCACTATTGGGACATTCAGCGCTCAGAACCAAGTCTCTAGCAGCTTCATTGGCTTCTTCATAGATATGGTAAACTGCACAAGTTATACATTTCAGCAAGTCAAAAACTTCCGTCAACTTGTGCATGGTCGTTTCATTTGGCTCAGGGCGACCATTAACATATTGGACAAGTATAACATTATCGGACTCCACAATCAATTTCTCTGCATTTGTCCTTCCTTCCACGCATCTGGCCAACCCAAGCTTCAAGGCCTCTAGTCCAGCAATCACATTGTCTTCAACATCAATGTCACCCTTATACATATCAAAACACTTCCCTTTTTCATCTTTGAAGATGCCGCTACATCGCCCTATCTGATCACCCTTTGTACCAATTCCACAGATGTTTAGCTTAATCCAACCTGGAGGATGAGGAACCTTGTTGCATCTTAAACGACGAGGCCCACGTTCAACACCAAAAATATTTGCAAATTGCGTTCCAGTCAAATGATCCTTTCCCATATCTTCCAAAAATACGTCTTCAAGATACCTGTGACACAAAAGATAAAAGTTACATCATTAGGGATATATGTACATCTTACCCTCCTATTGTTCCTTAAACTCACCTCTATCACTTTATAGTTTTCTTTAAGAAAATAATTTAAAAGTAATTTGTATAATCCAACCAACAAAATCTCGATTCACCAACTACCACTTAAATCAATCACATGTGTAAAGCCCATCTTATCACTAGGAGAAAGAAATGGAACAATCAGTAAAGGGCTAATGACTTCAATTACGTGCTAATTGGCAGCACCTTTGTCTCCCAAAATCAACATAACAACAATAGAGAACTGCATTAAATAATATCTAGTCTCACATCTAAGTACCTTTGCATGTACAACCAATACCATTCCGGTTTGTCAATGTCAATCTTGGGATCCACATCAAAGAAATGCCAGGCAATCTCTGTTGAGAACAAATTAGCATACATCTGACTGTCACTAGTTTTTATGTCAATCTCAGTTGTGAAGTCGAGAACTTCCAGTAAGCGTAGTCTTGTTTCTAGATTTTGACTAGCTTGTGGCATTTCGGACAACATAGTGTGAAATGAGTTTGTCAGCAAACAGATCTGGTTAAGACAAGATGAAGACCAGTTTGCTCCCAACAGGTTGCCAACAAGATAAAAATAAGGATTAGGCATGTAGAATATTGTTGGTCTCTGAGCTGTCCTCTTACAATTTTCATCAACGGTGAGAACCTCAAGACCTAGTTTTTTGAAAACTATGATATCAGCTGGAGACATGCAGGGATCATAAATTTCTATATTGTCAATCCAATTGGGAAAATCTTGTTTTAGTAGGAGAGCTACAGCAAGCTGAAATTGGGAACGAAAACTGTATTCGGTGCTTCCCAAACCATAGATTACCACCTGAAACTTTTTAGTGGAACCTAAAAGGCCAAATATTTTTTTTTGGATTGTGTCATTCTCTTTGAGATCCAATCGCATTCCCGTATAGAACTTAGAGTTCTCAACATTCTTCTTCACCAGTTCAATCTCTTTAAGCAGCCTTTTTGCTTCATCTTTTATGTGAAACTCAACATTTGACTCGATATTCTCACCAAAATCCATCTTTATCAGGTTCAAATTTAATGTTGGCCTCTAGCAGTTTAAACACTATCTGAAACAGCAAAAATGCAGCTAGAATCGCTTGTGCTCTGGTCTTGGTACAAACCTGCAAGTCTAGAATATAAGTACAAAATCATTAGCAGGTTGACGTACTTTTCCTGAAAAAAGATGCATTTCGTATTAGCTGCAACTGAAGAACTTATATCAGAGTTGCCACAAACAAGTCACTTAGCAAAGCCAAAGCTACTGGTATGTTGTTGTTTATTGTTCATCAGATGATGTACGATCCCACAAGATCAGTTTGAACTCAAATTGTTCCATCTAGGTGTATTTCAACCACCTAGTTCAATTGCCAGTACAAATTCAGAATGAATAGTGAATTGCTCAAAATTGAGACCCTGAAAGTGCTAAATCACAAGTCTAATTTGAAAGAAAAAACAGAGTCCGTATAACAGAGTCAGATTTTCATCTCTCTATCAAAAGTATAAGAGTCTTTATATATTTCATGCATATAACAAGCAGTTCAACAACCAAAAAACAACTGCTTTTGTGGAATTAAAATGAAGATGCAAACAAAGGAAGAATTGAACACAGAAATTATAGGACGATGCTGGATGGTAATTGTAGATCCTTCACCAATCGAGTTCAAACAATCAATATTACGAACAGAAATTTAACGGAATTCTCACAGAACACATACAACAATTTGGTTGTTTTACTAAGTGGGTTAAAATTATCTGGAAATGGTAGATCCTTCAAACAATATCACGAATGAAATGAAATTATTTCATGTGGATAACAAGCAGTTTCAAATTAAAATAGTTGCTCTTCTGGACTTAAAATGAAATGGCAACAAAGAAGCTGTTGAACACAGAAATTATAGGACAATGTCCAGCAATTCTAATGTACTGTCGCATTACTCATTTACTAATGAAATCACTTAGCTACGAAAAAACAATTATAGGACGATGGAAACACATAAAATTAACTAGATCCTTAAGTTGGAATGGTAAATCTTTAGTCGTATTTAAAAAATCAGTATTACGCACGCATAACAGAATCCTCACAAAACACATACTACCATTTACTTTTACAAACAAATAAGAAAAATGAAAAGTTCTGTATTTCATCCGGATAACAAGCAGTTCAACTCCAGCAAATCAGCAAGAAAGGACAATGGAAATGCTAGATCCTCAGAAAACACATACTGACTATATTTTGGTTTTACGAAAAAATGTGAGTAAAAGAGGAGATACTGACAGCAACAAATTAAAGTCGGTGAAAATCAGGAAATTCTTAATCCTCCAATTGACTTCAAACAATCAGTATTACTAACGGAACGTAAAATGAATGTCACTGAACAACAATAAAGTCGGTGAAAATTATCTGGAATCAATCCTCAGAAAATGGAGTTCAAACAATCACTATTATGAACGGAGTTAATCCTCACAAAGTTAAAAGAGTTGCTCTTCTGGAATTAAAATGAAATGGCAACAACAAAAGAACTACTGAACAGAGAAAAATCAAAACACATAAATAACATTTGAACAGAGATTCGAACAATCAATGTTACGAACAAAATACTCAGAGAACACACACTACTGCAATTTAGTTTTACAGCAGCGAAGTCTGTGTTTTCATTTGGATAACAAGCAGCTCAACAAAGGAACATTTGAACACAGAAAATTGTTGATCGAGTTCAAAGCAATCAGTATTAGGAACGGAATTAATGCTGATAAAAGAGAAGATAACTGACAGTAAAAAAGTCGATGGGTAAAACTCAGCTGCAGTGCGTCGCCATTGAAGAGCTACTTTCAATCCATGGGATGAAAAGGCTTCAAATAATACAGAATTTATGGAATTGTAGTTGATTTTCAGCTTCAACAAGCTTAATATAAAAGGAAATGAATGGGAAAAACGGTTTTCTGATCCATCAAAAGAATTTGGTTGTGTGAGAGAAGAGTGCAGTGCTCCAAATACTTTTGCTGCGCGCCCTTTGACTATTATAACTGCCTCTCCCACTTGGCAACTGTTGTGCTTACATGGCACATAGAAAAAAGAATAACCCAAGCAATGCATGTTATGTTATTTGCATGACGGGGAAATGAAATTTTTTGAGAAATAAAAACCACGTTTCATACCCAAATTCATTCATTTTATGCAACTGTTGCTTCTACTCCTTCCTCCATGAAACATCTTTCATATTCCAACAGTATAATTTTTCAAAAAATTTTAATGATAAATTCGGATATGGAAAGGAGCCCAAGAGAAAAAAAAAGAATTTAGGCCTTATGGGTAATAGGAGCCAGTAAAGCTTTTGGTAAAGTTCGAGGATATTTGTGCCTTCTTTGTTTCTTCTTTTTTAATTTTGACTCTGAATTTTTGATTTAAAATCTTTAAATTTTGTGAACTAACATTACATATTAAAAAATGATAAATTTAAATTGATTTTATAAAATGGCCTTGAAGGAGTGTCTTGGCATAATTATAAAGTCGTTATGTGATTAATAGGTCATGAGTTAAATATAATTTCTTGTTAAAAATACTTTAAGGTAAGGATCCATATATATAAATCCTTATGATCCAATTCCAATAAATTAAAATATCCGTCCCTTGTGAATTAATACACTCAAATGTTCTGTTTCATCTTTTTTTTTTATCCTTTAAAGTTTCTATTATTTTATACCATAAAAAAGGATTTTGCTATCAATATTTTTTGAGATATAATGATTAAAAACGCACACGAATTGTCATTTTTTCACGAATTTCATATATACCTTTATTGTTATTTTTTTGCGAATTTCATACCTTCATTATTAGTTGTTCTTTTTTCATACCTTAATTATCAACACATTTTATTTTTCTACATGAACTACCATCACCTGTATTTTAAAATACACCTAATTGAGTAGATAGTATTAATTCAAGTATGAAAAGGAAAAAACTGATACTATTGCGGCCAACACACATGCAAGTATATGTAGTCGTATAATATAATTTGTAATATAGGATGTTAAGTCTAGATATTGTATCAATAGAGACTTATCAAATTCATCATCTAATTTGAATTATTATTTCAAACACCCAGTAAGAAACAAACAATTTTGGAATGTTTACTCCGCCAAAACTAACTAGGAAGGACAATAAAAATTATAGCAAGCTCAAAATAATTTAATTTTAATTAGGTGAAAAAGCGATCCACTAAACAACATAAATGACACTACTATAGGAGTTAATTACTCCCTCCCCCGCAAGTTTTTGTTAGGTTGTGGAGCTGATTAATATGTGACGTACTGTTATATATTAATGTTCACGCGGTTCAATCTCCGCGGTGAGGTTGCCGGGGTGTGGGGGGGGCGGAGCCCCGACCCAAATTTTAGGATGTACCTTTTATTCTCATTCTCTGTGTAATTGTACATACTCCAAGTTATTAATATAAATAGCTTGTCCGCCGTGGAGGTTACCTACGGGTGTTACACAAAATTAATTCTCTCTCACCTAAAGAACTCTCTCTCTAGTTTTCTTCATCCTCTCCACAGATTTAGTATGTGTAAACTGCTAATCGATCCTAACAGTTTTCATATTACATAATATCCTATTAAAAAATGAGGCGAAATCATTGTGTAACCGTATACATGATTAATCGTGAATACAATTGTAGACCAGTAATCCTCTAAATACATGATACATGCGGGTAAATGTTAACGCGTCCAATTACATGATTAAGGTTGTTCGAGTTCGAAGTTTTGATAAGTGAAACTCTAGACAATGTGCTAAAATTTTTAAAAATTCCTACAGTTGTGAACGTGATAACTAAGTTATAGTATATAATGTGAAGATACACCTATTTCCATGTTGACGTTTACTTCAGTGTTTTGAGTGTCAGCTCCATTTGTAAAGAATGCAAAGAACAAAATTTGTTTATTGTAGAAGAGCTGAACAAAATAGAATATTTAAATCCCGGAAGACGATTGGAATTTTAAAGATAATAGATTAAGGAATGTGTATTACAGTGTAAGAGTTCTCTTGGACGTTCGTCATTTAGTTTCATGCAAAAATACAATTGAAGAGTATAAACAAAAAAAATTAAATTGAAAGTCTTATATCAGTGAGCGGCAATAGTCTTTCCGATTTCCACACAGGCATCTTGAAAGAGATGGGCAATTTGGGATGTAACTGAGCATTAGAAGCTGATCTGTAACTGAGGCCATTTCACATGCTAATTACAATTCTGGGACTGGGAACCCAATAGAATACACAATTCTGCTGCAGTCTTTGGATATCCTAGATAGGTTCCCCTTCTTAAACCTTTTAACCTGTATAACGTTGCAAATTATAATCCATAAAAGAGACTACAGCCCATAAATACTTTCTTCTTATCTTCGTCATGATAAAATCTTTCAACACCCAAAAACACAGAAGCAATTCTGTAAAAACTACAGCCGCAACACCCAAAAACGCAGAAGCAATTCTGCAGAACCTACAGCGGCAACACCCAAAAACACAGAAGCAATTCTGTAGAAACTACAGCCAAAACAGACGGGTATGTTATTCTATACATTAAAAACCACAATTAAACGAAGACTGACAAGTAAATTCAAGTGTCTCCACAACCTTTGGCGAAAACATCAGTTGACATAAAATGCAAATTGAATTTGAAGCCTTAGTTCAACCTAGAAAGATTCACCTTACCCCTTGAGTCAAAAACAAAGCTATCTATTCACTATTGGGATATTCAACTCTCTGAGCCAAGTCTCTTGCAGCTTCATTGGCTTCTTCATAGATATAGTGATGAACGACACAAACTTTATTGGCATCCAGTAAGTCGGAAATTTCCTTCAACCTGCACATAGTTGTTTCATTTGGCTCAGCTAGACCATTAACATAATGGACAAGTATAGCATTATCCGACTCCACAATCAACTTTTGTGCAATTGGCTTTGCTTCCATGCATCTGGTTAACCCAAGCCTCAAGGCCTCTAGTCCAGCAATCACATTGTCTTCAACATTAATGTCACCCCGATAGCTATCAAAACACACCCCTTTTTCATCTTTGAAGATGCCACTATATCGTCCTGGCTGATGATCCTTTGTACCAATACCATAAATGTTTAGCTTAATCCAGCCTGGAGGTGGAGGACTCGCTTTGTATCTTAAACGGCGAGTCCCACGATAATTACCCGAATATTCTGCTAATTCTTCACTAGTCATATCGACTTGCATATCTTCCAAAAATTCTTCTTCAAGATGCCTGCGACACAAATGTTAAAAGTTACACCCATAGCGATATATGAAGAGCACCTTACCCTCCCCTATGGTTCCTTCAACTCACCTCCATCACTCTATAGGTTCTTCTAAGCAAATCATTTCAAAGTACCTTGCATAACTCGACCAAAAAAATCTATATAACCCAACTAGCTCTTAAACCAATCACATGTGTAAAGCACATCTTATCACAAGGAGAACGAACTGTAACAATCATAGGCAGACAGAAAGTAAAGGGCTAATGACTTCAATTATGTGCTGCTAATTGGCAGGACCTTTGTTTCCCAAAATCAACAGAACTGTATTCAATAATAAATGGAAAGTTCAGTATCTAGGCTCACATCTAAGTACCTTTGAATATCCAACCAATACCATCCCGGTTTGTCAATGTCAGTAGTGGGATCCACATCAAAGAAATGCCAGGCAAATCCTGAGAACAAATCAGCATACATTTGATTGTCACCAGTTTTGATGTCAATCTCCGTTGTGAACTCAAGAATTCTCTTGAAGCATAGCTCTGCTTCTAGAGTAGGGCTAGATTGTGATGTAATGGCCAGCGTATTGTGAAATGAGTTTGTCAGCAAAGAGATCTGGTTAAGACAAGACGAAGACCAGTTTGCTCCCAACAGATTGCCAACAAGATCACAAAGAGGATTAGGCATGTAGAATATTGTTGGTATCTGAGCTGTCCTCTTACAATTTTCATCAACGGTGAGAACCTCAAGACCTAGTTTTTCGAAAACTATGATATCAGCTGGAGACATGCAGGGATCATATATTTCTATATTGTCAATCCAATTGGAAAAATCTTGTTTTAGTAGGAGAGCTACAGCAAGCTGAAATTGGGAACGAAAACTGTATTCGGTGCTTCCCAAACCATAGATTACCACCTGAAACTGTTTATGGGAACCTAAAAGGCGGAGAAAATCTTTTTGGATTATGTCATTCTCTTTGAGATCCAATCGCATTCCAGCATAGAACTTAGAGTTCTCAACATTCTTCTTCACCAGTTCAATCTCTTTAAGCAGCCTTTTTGCCTCATCTTTTATGTGAAACTCAACATTTGACTCCATATTTTCACAAAAATCCATCTTTATCAGGTTCAAGTTTAATATGGGCCTCTAGCAGTTTAAACACTATTTGGAACAGCTAAAATGCAGCAAGTATATCTTGTGCTCTGTTCTTGATAAAATCTGCAAGTCTAGAATTTAGAGTACAAAATTATTAGCAGGATGAAGTACTTCTCCAGAAAAAAAAATGCATTTCTCATCATCTACAACTGTAGCAATCAATTGAAGAATACTTCAATGAGCATTTGTGAAACTTCCAAATAACTTCTTATTTCAGAGTTTCTCCAAACAGATCACTTCACTAAAGCTACTGAGGTATTTTTTGTTATTGAAAGATATACGATCCGACATGATCGGCCTAAACTCAAATTGTTCCATCTAGGTCTGTTTCAACCACCTAGATTAATTGCCTGTACAAATTCCCAAAGAAGAATGAACTATGAAAATTGAGACCACGAAAGTGCACACTCACAGATCTAATCAAAAAGAAAAAACAGTCTGTATAATAGAGTTAGATGTTCGTCTTTCCCTCAAAATTATAGCAGAGGTTGTATATATTTCACGTGGATAACAAGCAGTTCAACAAAGATGCAACAAAGGAACATTTGAACACAGAAATTATAGGAGGACGCTAATGATAGATCCTTCACCAATCGAGTTCAAACAATCAAGTATTACAAACAGAATTTAACGGAATTCTCACATAACACATACAACAATCTGGGTGGTTTACAAAGTGGGTTAAAATTATCTGGAAATGGTAGATCCTTCAAACAAACGACCAAAGCAAAATGAAATTATTTCATGTGGATAACAAGCGGTTCAAATTGAAATAGTTGCTCTTCTGGACTTAAAATGAAATGGCAACAAAGGAACATCTGAACACAGAATTTATAGGACGATGTCCAGCAATTCTCCATTTTATGTACTGTTACATTGTTCATTTAGTAATGAAATCACTTGGTTACACATAAATAAATGCTAGACCCTTAAGTAACAATCAGTATTAGGAACACAATTTAATGGAATCCTCACAAAACACATACAACAATTTAAGCTTATAAACTGCCGGAGAAAAACAAATAAGAAAAATGAAACGGGGTCTGTATTTCCTCTGTATAACAAGCAGTTCAAACAGCGAAACAGTTCAGACGGAGATGCTTGATCATCAGAAAACACACACTACTATATTTTGTTTTTACGAAAAATCTGGGAACAGTAATTCCTTGACCAATGGAGTTGAATCCTCATAAAATTAAAAGAGTTGCTCTTCTGTAATTAAAGTAAAATAGCAACAACAAAGGAACTCTTGAACAGAGAAAAATCAAAACAGCTGCAGCGAAACAGCAAAAAAAGTCAATGGAAAAGCTATATCCTCCAAAATCACATACTGACAATATTTCTTTTAAAACCAAAAATTAGAGTGAAAAAAGAGATACTAACAGCAACAAATTAAAGTCGGGTGAAAACTGGAAATTTTAAATTCTTCAATTTACTTCAAACAATCAGTATCACGAACAGAAAGTAAAATGAGTGTAGAAGAGCGAAAAATCAGTTGATCCTTGAGTCGAATTCAAACAATTGCTCACAAAATTGAAATACTTCCTCTTCTGGACTTGACAATAAAATGGCAACAACGAAAGAGCATCTGAAGACAGGAAAATCAAAACACATAAGGAACTTTAACGATCCTTCAGTGGAATTCGAACAATCCTCACAGAAATACTACTACAAGTTATATATTTATAACATGCTGTTCAACAAAGGAACATTTGAATACAAAAATTGTTGATCAAGTTCAAAAAACCTGTATCACGAACAAAATTGATGCTCAATCACTATTACCGATGCAATTTAATGAAATCCTCAGAGAACGCATACTACTAAAATTTAGTCTGTATTTCATCGAGCAGTTCAACAAACTAAGGAACATTTGAAGGCAGAAAATTATTGAAACAATCAATAATACGAACGGTTAGTCAATCCTCATAAAACAAAAACTACAAGTATGAGTAAAAGAGAAGATACTGAAAATAACAAAGTCTATAGGTGAAACTGTTGCCTCAGTAAATGGCGCCTCTCTTCCAATTCGCCATTGAAGAGCTACTTTGATTTAATAGAGAATTTATGGAACAGTAGTTGATTTCAGCTTTATATCAATGGGAAGGAATGAAAAAACGAATACTTTTAGTGAGAGAATAATACAGTTAGAATTGTGCAGTGGAGTGCTCCAAATTCTTTTTGCCTATAACTGCCTCTCCCACTTGCCAATTATAAATGCTTACGTGTCACAGAATAAAGAATAACAAAACATTTTGTGAAATAACAAAACACGTTCAACACATAAATTCATTTCGTGCAGAGTACCTCAACTTATATATGACACCTTTAGAATTTTAGGAGTTAAAATTTTGAATTTTGACAGTGAATTCGGATATGAAATTCAATTTATATATCACATATGATACTTTTCAGATTAATGCCTCATTTGTTTGCACTTAATGACGGTTTGAATCTGAATGGTTCAAACTTCAGATCATTAAGTACATTTGTTTTTTATTACATAAGATTTAACTCTTAATACGTCTAATTATTTAAATTTGAAACCAAGTCTTATTGTCATTAAGGGATATTCTTGTGTTGGATGATATTCACCATCACTCTATCACAATCACCAATCACCACCATTACCACCTCTGTAACCACCGCCCACCACCATTAACCGCCATTACCAACCACTTCCACCATCACAATCACCATTGAAAATTAATATTGCTACCAACCACTATTGTCAATCGCTACAAAACCTACTACCTCAACTATTCTAATTATATCCATTGCCACTGCAAATGCTAACACCAATTTCACTATCACCACCACCATCATCCACTACCAACCAATCCCTACGATCAACTCATCTACCACAACTAGCACCACTGCTAACTACCACTAATACATCATCAACCTCCATACATTCTTTGGTCACCACCACTATCATTGCCACTAGTATCACCACCTCTACCACCACTTCAACAACTATTATCACTACAATCTGTCTCTACTAACAAGCATCTGCACTATCACAGCTAACAACGTATTCAACTACCACCAACACAATCAGTGGCGGAGCCAAGATTTCTATTAAGGGGGTTCAAAGCAAATAAAGTTCAACTCTACTTCAATATGAACAACAAAATGGGAAAGTTAAACTTCTTTATTTGGATCGTGCGTTCAGACATACAATTTTTAAGCTTTTTAAAAATAATTTACATATTTAGAAACTACATAAAAGTACAATAAGTTACCAGAATTGGACTTTAAGTTTAAGTTGTTTATACATAAACATGATAAAATTAATACTAATTTTTTCTTAATTTAAAGGAGAAAAGATGTAAACTACATAATTTTGTGAAAAAATATAAATCAAATTAGTAACCATGAAAGTGAGAGAAGATAAAACAAAAGGTGATATAATAAGTAAGAGAGAAAGAGAAACCAAAAGGGAATAGAACGTAAGAGAGTAAAAAAGTAACTAGAGATTTAATCCAAAAACTAATATAAAAGATTCCAAAAATTAATATAAAAGATTGAAAAAGCCGAGATTATTCAGACGCGAACCCACATGGATTGAGAAATTTCGCACCCCTTCACCATTTAACCAAGCTTTAGCCTTGTGTCAAGGGGGTTCAGTACTTAACATATATACTGTAAATTAAAATTTTAATCCTACATATATAGAGTAATTTTTCGACGAAGGTGTAGATCCGCCCATGAACACAACGTCAAACATCATGCATACATTTTTCAGCCATCACAATCAACACCTCCAACAACTATCATCAACCAACTACACATCACAGCTATCAATCACTACCATCATAATAGTCACTACAGTACCAACCATCTCTACCATCAGAACTATCACTACCAGTATTAATATTCACTAAAATCAATCATTACTACCACCACTACTGGTACAAACCATATCCACTATCACTAACAAAAATAATTTTTTTCAACCTAATAATAATTTTATTATATTAAATTAAATATTTTTAATATATAATTAATTTTTTATTTGAATTATATTTTTATTATATATACAAATAAATAAATTTTGCATATTCAGATGTAGAAAAATAAATAATCTTAATCATTTTTGTTTTCAGATTTAGATCTAGAGACAACATCTTAATTATTTAGATGTGCATTGAGATTCAGACGTTTGAATCTTAATAAAAACAACAAACAACAACAACAACAAACCCAGTGTATTCCCACCTGGTGGGGTCTGGGGGGGGTAAGATGTACGCAGTCCATACCTCTACCTCTAAAGAAGTAGAAAGGCTGTTTCCGATAGACCCCCGGCTCAAGACACAAAACACCAGATACCACACAAATACAAAGTAAAGCACCGAAACAAGGTTACAAGATTACACAACATAACATCCATAACATAAATACAGCAGCCATAAGTAAAAGAAATAAAAACAGAAAGAAAACAGAGGGAAAACAGAGGAAAGCACCCAGATTCGTACTGAAACAAGGGATAAGGAACACGAAAAATCATAATCAGAATACTACCCCCAACAAGTAATTCCCTACACTAGCGACCCCCAACTGGCCTAGTCCTCTGCCCTAATTCGCGTCCTCCAGACTTTCCTATCTAGGGTCATGTCCTCGGTGAGCTGTAACTGCTCCATGTCCCGCCTAATCACCTCACCCCAGTACTTCTTCGGCCTTCCCCTACCCCGCCTAAAACCATCCAACGCTAGCCGCTCACACCTACGAACCGGGGCATCCATGCCCCTCCTCTTAATAAAAACAAATGCACCCTAATTTTTTTTTTTTTAAATTTAGATTGTAAATTTAGATATGAAAACTTTAAATTTCGTGAGATGAAATAATATATTCAAAAACTAGGTAAAAGTATTATAAATTATAATTAATAATTTGAAAGATATTTCAAAAGTTCGTAGTCAAAGAAAATTAACGTGTTTAACTCTGAAAACCTTAAAGGTGCACATGAATTGGACGGAGAGAATACTAATAATAAAATGTCTGGTTTGTGATAATTTCAAATAAATTTAATAACTAGTATTTTATGTATTTACTTAATGATATGGATAGTATTGAAAAAACGAAGATAATTTTACTTAATTTGCTAAAATAAATAAGTAAAAAGAAAATTTATTTTTAGAATAAAGAAGAAAAATGAATAAAGGAGAAAAATAAAATGAAGAGAGCATATAATATGAATAGAGAATTTCTATATGTAGTTTGAAGCAGAGATGCTCCTTAATTGGGGAATCATAATACCACAATTAGTTGGTTATCTAAATATTTACCTAATTGATAAAGATTTAATTTTTCACCTTATAAACCCGTCATTCATTTGCCCTTTTCCCATCTCCAATTTAAAAGAAAAAAAACCATAGAAATATAAGAGAATCAATTTATAGTTGCCTCAGCCACTTGGCAATATAAATACTTACGTGGCACAAAAAGAATAATCCAAAAGTTTTGAGAGATACTTCCTTTATTTTTAAATAATCGTTCCTTTTGATTTGGACACACTCTTTAATAAATTACTTACTTTTAGAAAATTAAAGAAACTTTACCAACTTACCCTTAACTATTGTCTCCGTCCAATAATAGTTGTCCAGTATTGACTTAACATACAACTTAAGAAACAATAAATAATAAGTATAATTTACTATATTACCCTTTGAATATAATAAATTCAATATTTTTAGAAATGTATTACATTATCAATAATATTTAATATCAAGGGTAAAATAGACACAAATGGGTAAATTATCTACTGATTTTTCAAACTGGACAAGTACTGTTGAACATCCATTTTTAGTATACCGGACGACTATAGATGAATGGAGGAAGTAAATGTTATCTCTTTTCAAGTTGATACTGATTGCTATATTTTAACTCAAGAGCATATTAGGAGAATTATGATCAAAGTATATTGAATGCATATGCAATAACCTGGTTTGTAAAAGCTTATTTTTTTATGTGTTTTGATCATTTTGTTCTTCCTTGGAGTTTTTACATGATGATTTTGGAGTATGGGGATGTAACACCTCGTACGTTTCTAAACTAGAAATCGAACCTTCGTTCCTATATGTGTAAACTCTAGGCCCGTGATTCATACTTGAATGCATGTTCCATGATCATTATCCTAGTGTGTGAAGTGATTATGAGGTGAAAAATATTCATAGGAATCACTTAGAGCAAAGTGAGCTAAGAGCCTTTGATTCGGCCAAATTTTGGTGTTTTATTCCACAAGGGTCATATTTGAACGAGTATAACTTCTTACACATGTGGAATTTTACAGCTTAACCCACCAAATGATAGATAATTAAGTTAGCTTTCCAACTATACCAATTTCACCTTAATCCGATACCCGAGCAAAAAGTTATGACTATTTTTGTGGGAAACAGTAAGGTCTCGCAATAGGCTCGCGACGCGAGGTCCATTCCACCTTTCTGGGAGTTGCGACGCAAGATCCACTCCACCTTTCTAGGGGTCACTTTCCGAGGATTATTTACACGGGAAAAAGAGGCCAAGGGGAAGTTTAGTCGTTTCTCCTCATCCCAGCCGTCCAAAGATGATTTATAACTCAAAAAGGGACATTATTTGTCCATCTTCTTCAAATCAACTCACGTAATTCAAGCTTCTTTCTCAAGAAATCAAGGTTCGAAGCTACTAAGTTCAAGCAATCTTCAAGAAACCATCTACTAAGGTATGTGTGATGTTCATCCATGGACCCTTTTCACCCATAGAGTCCAAAAATCCTTTTTGGTTTCAAAACATGAGTTTCTACATGTTCAAGTTGAATTATCTCCATGAAGCTCTTATTCTTTTCTGTTACAAGTTATGTTTATAAATGGTTTCATGTGGAGTAAGCCTTTACATGTTTTGAATGTTATAATGTTCACTTTAAATCCCTAAGTCATGAGTTGAATCTTGTAATCATGTTATTTTTGCATGCTATGCTCATTCTCTTGTAATCATGTTATTTTTGCATGCTATGCTCATTCTCATGCCCAAGTTCATGACTCTCATGTGTTTGATGAAATGCGTAAGTGTTGGATTTTGAACAATAATTCCCTATTATGGTTTTCAAAGCTTTTATATGTCCTTATTGTTATTTTCATTCAGTGCTGGTGGGTTATGAACACCCGATACCTAGTTGTTTACATAATTTTAGTATCTTTAGAATGATTTTAGATAAACCATAAACATCCTCATTCAGTTAGTTATTATGATCAGTTGCTTGCTCAATTAAGTTTAGTTCAATTCAGTAGTCAGTGCCATTTAGTTGAGAGTAGGATTCAACATTGAGCGAACCCAGGGATGGGGGCATTTCTGCTAGTTTAGGGTTTGACCTTTAGTAGTAATCCCTGAGTTACAGAACTATATAGCCAGTGTAGGTTTGAGCTGTCTTTCTACCAGTTTAGGGTTGACATATATCTCATGAGAGCACCTGCCAGTATAGGGTGACTCCTTAGTCCTCGGGACATTAGCCTCGTGGGTCCACATCATCAGCCAGTGTTAGTACTCGTGGTATGGTACTGACACCCTTCTAACTGGGATTATAGGTTGGACCAATATCAACTCAGATTAGGGTATGCCGGTTACATGATACCTCCCACAGTCTTAGTACAGTACTCAGGGTGTTTTCAGTTCAGGTTTGTTTAACCAAAGCATACAGATTACCAGTTATTCAATTATCAAATTTCAGTCTTTTAATTTGTAGATTATTTCAGAAATATTAAATGCTTGGTCTTGCATTCTCAGATATTATAGTTTTTATGCATTCATGTTTAGTTATCTCATGTAATTCAGTTGGTTATTATCTCGTATGTATAGTACCCCATGTATATCAGTCTTTCCTTATTTCATATACCAGTACATTTAAAGTACTGACTGTATACTCTTCTTTGTGCTATGATGTTTAATATCATAGGTTCGGATGCTCAGTTCCCGATCATACTTAGACCGTCCAGCGTTAGCAACAGTGGTGAGTCCTCATTCTTTGAGGATAAGTTTATCTTTCATTCAGGTTTTTTTAGCATTTCTTTTACTTAGTTAGTTTGAGTTAGTTGGGGTTTTGTCCCATCAACTCCATAGTATGTTAGTTTAGAGGCTTTCAGACATTCAAAGAGTAAGTTAGACAATTGGTTCATTTTTAATAGTTTTATCAATTGTTCAAACTTGAAAGTAAATCGTATTTTAAGTATTCAGACCATTATGTATTTATTAGTTGTTTTGGAACATGTCTATTATTATTATTATTTTATTCAGTGCTCACAACAGGTACTAGTTCATGGACTAACTTGTGGTCACTTGTGATCATAAGCACCGTTGTCGCGATTAGGGATATCCTCAGGTCATGACTAAACTTGGTATCAGAGACTAAGGTATTACAATGTCCTAGGGAGTTTGAAAGCCATGTTGACTAGAGTCTTATGCATGGGTGTGAAGCGTGCCACACTTATGGACAAGAGGATACAAAAAAGTTTACCTTCTTTCAGTATTCATGTCGTGTGAATGAGCATGAGCACAATTTAAAATCTCTTTCTAACTCATACTTCATTCCATTTTCAGACAATTTCTCCTAGAAAGAACAACGGAAGAAAGAACGAGAATCAGCCCGCACCTCCACCTGTTCAGGAAGTGCCCCTGAATGAGAATATCTCTTATGCTGAATTCAGAGTTGCCTTCACTACTTTAGCTCACTCAGTAGATGCTCATTAGTAGGATGTTGCTCCAGCTAATCTAGTGGTAAATATAGTTTCAACTAGGACTTGGGATTTCACCCAAATAAATCCCCTTTTATTTTTAGGATCCAAGTCTGGGAAGGATCCGCAGGAGTTTCTTGATATGGTTTAGAAAGTAAAAGATATCATGGGTGTCACTTCAACTGAGAGTGCTGAGTTGGCTGCATATCAGTTGTAGGATGTAGCTCACACCTGGAATAAGCAATGGATGGGTGATAGGGGTGTTGAGGCAGGGCCTATTGAGTGGAAGGAGTTTGCCATGACCTTCTTAGGCAGGTTCTTTCCATTAGAGTTGAGGGAAGCTAAGGTGCAGGAGTTAATTAATTTTAAGCAAGTTAATATGAGTGTGAAGGAGTACTCGCTTAAGTTAACTCAGTTGGTGAGGTATGCTCTTTCGATGGTGGCTGATAACGGGTCTAGAATGAGTAAGTTATTTCTAGTGTTACTGATAGTGTGGTCAAGGAGTGTAAGACGACTATGTTGATTAATGAGATGGACTTATCTAGGCTTATGGTTTATTATCAACAGATTGACAAGAGAAGCTTAAGGAGAGAGAGAGAGAGAGAGAGAATAAGAGGGCCAGAATAGGTAGCTTTAACTTTTCTCAGCCAAGGTTAGAGGGTGGTAACCATTATCAGTTCCATCATACATTCTTAGCCCAACTCCATCTTTATCTAGTGCACCAGTACCAAAATTTAGGGATGACAGCTGGGATAGGGCACCAGGCTCCAAGTCCTAGGGTAGTGTAAATGGTGGTCGCACTAATCCACTTTGTTACAGATATAGTAAGAATCATCCAGGTGAATGCAGGGCTGGTAGTGATGTGTGTTTTGGATATGGAAAACCAGACCACAAAATCAAAGAATGTACTAAGGTTGGTCAGCAGAGTAAGCACATTCATCCTCCAGTTTTGTCTAGTCGTCTGACTTAGTAGGATGCCACATATAGTGCAACCAATAGGCAGCGTCAGAACAAGTTGTATGCCTTTCAGACCCTACAGGATCAGGAAAGTTCTCCTGATGTGGCTACGGGTACATTACAGGTCTTTCATCTCTATGTGTATGTTTTAATAGACCCCAGAGCCTTGCTTTTTTTTGTAACCCCTATATATCTTTTAATTTTGGTGTAAGTCCTAAAACTTTAGCAGAATCTTTCTCAGTGTCTACCCCAGTAGGTGTCTCTATTGTAGCCAGGCAGGTATACAAGAACTGCCCGATCACAGTAGCCTAGAAAGTCACCTTAGTTGATCTTATGGAGTTAGAAATGACTGACTTTGATGTCATAATTAGCATGGATTTGATCCACTCATGCTATGGTTCAATTAAATGTATAAATAGGGTTGTTCAGTTTCAGTTTTCCAATGAACCAGTCATTGAGTGGAGGGGTAGTACTTCAGGTCTTAGGGGTCAAGTTATTTCTTATCTTAAGGTAAGAAAAATGATATCTAAGGGGTGTGCATACTTTCTGGTTTGAGTCAAAGACTCTTGTTCTGAGACTCCAAGTCTCAAGTTAGTTTTAATAGTAAGGGAATTTCCAGACGTTTTTCCTAAAGATCTTCCTAGAGTTCCTCCCGAAAGAGAAATTGACTTCATAATAGATCTCCTTCCAGATACCCAACCTATTTCTATTCCATCTTACCAAATGGATCCACTTGAGCTTAAGGAATTAAAAGAACAGTTGAGAGATTTTCTAGATAAGGGATTCATCAGGCCTAGTGTTTCTCCATGGGGCACTCTAGTCTTGTTCGTGCGTAAGATAGACGGTTCCCTCGAACTGTGCATCGATTACCTTCAGTTGAATAAAGTCACAATAAAGAATAAGTATCCACTCCCCAGGATTAATGACTTGTTCGACCAATTTTAGGGTGCCAGTTATTTCTCTAAGATAGACCTCAGGTCTGGCTATCATCATCTCAGAGTCAGAGAATGTGACATTTTGAAGACAACTTTCAGAACTCGGTATAGTCACTTTAAATTTCTAGTTATGTCTTTTGTACTAATGAATGACCCTATAAATTTCATGGACTTGATGAATAAAGTGTTCAAGTAGTACTTGGACATGTTTGTCATAGTCTTCAATAATGATATTGTTGTCTATTCTCGTAGTGAAAGTGATCATACAAACCATCTCAGAATTGTATTATAGACTCTTAGAGTCCATCAGTTGTTCGGCAAGTTCATTAAGTGCAAATTTTGGCTGAGACTAATAGCCTTCCTTGGCCATATTATTTCCGGTGATGGCATCAGAGTTGACCCTCAAAAGACTAAAGCAGTGAGAAACTGGCTTAGGCCCATCTCTTCATTAAATAGTAGGAGATTCTTGGGTTTTGCTAGCTATTATAGAGGGTTTGTTGAAGGGATTTCGTCTATTGAATACTCCATGTCTCGATTGACTCAGAAAAAGTCAAGTTTTAGCGGTCAGATTCTTGCAAAAAGAGTTTTCAGGAGTTGAAGACTCGACTCACTTCAGCCCCAGTCTTGACTTTGCCAGATGGTTCAAAGGGATTAGTTCTTTACTATGATGCTTCCATAGTTGGCCTTGGTTATATGTTAATGTAGAGAGGTAATGTCATAGCCTATGCCTCTAGATAGCTTAAACCCTATGAAAAGAATTACCTTACCTATGATCTTGAGTTGGAAACTGTTGTTTTTGCCTTAAAAATTTGGAGGAATTATCTTTATGGGGTTCATGTTGATGTGTTCACGGATCAGAATTATCTGCAGTATGTGTTCTCATATAAGGATTTGAACCTTCATTAGAGAAGCTGGCTTGAGTTGTTAAAGGATTGTGATATGAGTGTGTTGTTTCATCTGGGCAAGTCCAATATGGTGGAAAATACCCTTAATAGGTTGTCTATAGGTAGTTTTGCCCATGTTGAGGAGGATAAGAAGAAGTTAGTCAGAGAGGTTCATCAGCTTGCTAGATTAGGTGTTCAGTTGGTTGATTCAAATGAGGGTAGTATATGGGTTCAGAATTGTTCAAAATCTTCTTTGGTTATCTAAGTAAAAGAAAAGTAAGATAGGGATACCAGTTTGGTTAAGTTTAAGGAATTAGTTAAAGATAAAAAAATAGAGGTTTTCTCCCAAGGGGGAGATGGTGTGTTACGTTGTTAGGGTAGGCTGTGTGTTTTGTGTGTTAATGGTTTGAGGCAGCGGATCTTAGAAGAAATGCATGGTTTGTGGTATTCCATTCATCAAAGGTCCACCAAGATGTACCATGATTGACGAGAAATCTATTGGTGGAATGGTATGAAAAAGGACATTGCAGAGTATGTAGCTAAGTGTTCTAATTGTCAACAGGTTAAGGTTGAGCGCCAAAGGCCTAGTGGTGCATTGCAGGAGTTCGACATTCCACTTGGAAGTGGAAAGTTGTGAACATGGATTTTGTGATAGGGTTGCATCGTACCCATTGTCAACATGATTCGATATGGGTCATTGTGGACAGAATGACCAAATCAACTCATTTCTTGCTAGTTCATATTTTTATTAAGTGAAGGATTATGCCAAGATTTATCTTAGGGAGTTGGTTATGTTGCATGGGATTCCTTTGTCTATCATATCAGATAGAGGGTATCAATTTACCTCTCACTTTTGAAAATATTTTCAGAAGGGTTTTGGTCCAAGTTCATCTCAATACCACTTTTCATCCTCAAATAGATGGTTAGGTAGAGAGGACCATTCAGACCTTAGAGGACATGTTGAGAGCATGTGTTATTGACTTTAAAGGTAGTTGGGATGACCAATCACAATAGCAACTATCACTCCAGTATCTAGATTTCAGTGTTTGATGTGATGAGAAAGTTAAGTTGATTAGGGAGACGCTGAAGATAGACCAAATCCATTTGAAATCCTATGCAGATGTGAGGAGAAGAGATCTTGAGTTTGAAGTTGATGATTTAGTCTATTTGAAAATCTCGCCCTTAAAGAGAGTGAAGAGATTTGGCAAGAAGGGGAAGCTTAGTCCCCGTTATGTTGGCCCTTATAGAATCTTGAACCATTTTGGGAATGTATTTTATGAGATAGAGTTACCTGCATATTTGGCATCAATGCATCCGGTGTTCCACGTTTCTTTGTTAAAAAAATGCATTAGTGATTCAGCTGTTATGGTCCCTTTATAAAGCATAGATGTTCAGGATAACCTTTCTTTTGAGGAAATTCCAGTTGAGATCCTTGACTGTTAGGTTCACAGACTAAGGAACAAAGAAGTTTCCTTGGTTAAAGTTCTATAGCGGAACCAGTCTATTGAGGGAGCTAATTGGGAAGCAGAAGTAGATATGCGAACCAAGTACCCTCATCTTTTCTCAGTGAACTCACACTCAGCTTGGGGTAATAGATTTCCTTAGATTGACTCTTTTTCTAATCTCAGTTCCAACTATATAACTGTAATACCCCAAACTTTTCCTAGCTTAAACTCGTCCCTAAAATGTCAAGGATTAGCTTCTAAAAAGAGTGATGTCTATTTTGTGTGGAATTCTTCGAATTTTAACTTTTCATTGTGTGGGGAATTTAATAAGCTTCCAAAGATATAAGATTTACCTAATTCAATAACCGAGTAAGAAATTATGGCTATTTTAAGTTTCAGTCGTTAAACCCCGTCATTTGTGCCTTTAGCGCATCTCAGAGTGTGTCATAATAACAACTATCAGTTTCTAGTATTACTCTGTAATATTGGTGCATCGCGCCACCAGCTAATTTCATAATTGTCAATTTTCAGTGGAGGTGCGTTATCATGGCGCATCATAGAGAAGGACAAATTAGCAATCCAAAGCCTTACCGCGATAGCTCTGCGTCGCGCCAAGACCAAATATCGGGAATTTCTGTTTCCAGCTCACATTTTTAATGTCGTTCAGGGGTAATTGGGTGTTTTTCGACATCCCTAATTAACCTAAAACACAAAATTTAATCCCTAAACACCCTAAGTAGTCATTATTATCTCAATTCCTCTCACAATCAAAGATCCCCTTTTTCAAGAACAAGAAACCCTAGATCTCAAATTCAAGGCAATTTTTCAAGAACTCTCTATCCATATTCTCACATTCATTAACCCAGGTATGTTAGATGTTCATCCATGGATTCCTTTCATCCATGGAGCCCAAGTAACCCCTTTTAAAATTATAAAATTGTGATATTTCAAGTTATTTGATTTTAAGTTAGGATTTCACCCATGAATCTCCATGTACTATTTATTTTATATCATGTTCCCATGAAATCATTGTTATTATTCAATCCTCCATATTTTTATATTATTATTTATGAATTAAACCATGATTTAGGTCTATTATGTGAATTCATGCTATTGCTATAAGTTCCATGGCATTCCTATGATTGTTTTAAACTATGAAGTAAAAGTGTTTGATAAAATGCCTACGAGAGTGATTGATTTAATACAAGCCTTCATGTTATGTCTTTCAAGTTTTAGTGTCATTTTACCATGATTGTTTTTGAGTCCCAGGGGTATTGAATACCCAAAAACCATAGCTGCTTATTTAGTCTAGTCTCAGTACATTACA
The DNA here is from genome assembly GCA_030864225.1 of Capsicum baccatum var. pendulum. NCBI lineage: Eukaryota > Viridiplantae > Streptophyta > Magnoliopsida > Solanales > Solanaceae > Capsicum > Capsicum baccatum. Next base: position 199,345,772 of record CM061561.1, read on the forward strand.
AAATAGTTTTTAGAACATACTATGACCATTATCAGAATAGTCAAATTTCAGTTAGATAAATTTAGAATAGTCTAGTATCTCAGTGTCTTTCAGTTAGGAGTAAGATTTAGCACCGAGTGAGTGTAGAGATGGAGGATTCCTTGTTAGATAGGTAGAGTCGCTAGCAGTAGTACCTAAACTCCAGAATAACGTAGCCAGCATATGATAAGAGAAGTCATCTGTTAGATTTGGCTTGACTATCTTGCAGGGGTCAACCATTAGTTCAGGCTTAACACCCTTAGTCCTTTGGACAATATATCAGTTCATTGGATCCACACAACCAGTGTTAGTACCCGTGGCAAGGTATTAACACCCTTCCAACTAGGCTTATAAGTTGGACCCTAATTAGCTCAGATTGGGGCATATCGGTTAGATGATACCTCCCACAGTCTCAGTCCAGTAATCAAATCGGTAATCCAGTCTCAGTATTATTTTACCAAAGCATAAAGATATCATATATTTCAGTATTTCAGTTTATAGTTTTCATTCAGTTCATGTTATATGCTTGGTCATGCATCTCCAGTATTTTTCAAACTTTATGTATTTTCAACGTTTATAGACTTTCATGCATACTCAGTATTTACAGGCTACACATGTGTTTAGTATCTACAAATTTCCTATTCTCTATTCAGTACACTATATCATACGTGTATACTCAGATTGTATTATTCCTGTTTATGAACCCTTGCATGTCAGCCTACCTTATTTAGCATACTAGTACATTTAAAGTATTGATCACATACCTTTTCTTGCGCTATAATGTAGCATATCATAGGTTTTGATGCCCAGTTCCCGGACCGTGCTTAGAAATTTCAGATCATCAGAAATACAGTAGAAATGGTAAGTCTTCATCATTCGAGGACAAATTATTTTACTTAATGTCTTTATCTCTGTAGTTAGCAGAGTTAGTTGAGGCCTGTCCCATCAACTCACAGTCATTCAGTTTAGAGGATTTTTCAGATATTAGAGTCATTGTTCAGTTTATTCAGTTTATAGTATTTTATTAGGCTTTGATATTATTTCCTTAGATTCATAACTCAGTATCTGTTTCCAGTTATTAAAATCTTATGGCATATTAGTTTTTTTTTTCTGAAATCATGATTTACTATTTAGTGCTCACAACAGGTACTAGCTTATGGGTTAGCTTGTGGTCCCTCCGGACTGTAAGCACCTTGTGATGCCTAGGGTATACTCTTAGGGCGTTACAAATTTGGTATCAGAGACTAAGGTTTTAAAGAGTCCTAGGAAATCTAAAAGCCACATCAAGTAGAGTCTTGTGCATAGGTGTGTAGCGCGCCACACTTATGGGCAGGAGGCTACAAGGTGTTTAGAAAAAAGTTTCCTTTCTTCCAGTGTTCATGTCGTGCAAGTGAGCATGAGATCAAGTTAAAATCTCAATCTGTCTAATCCATTTCTTCCTTCTATTTATAGAACATTCCTCCTAAGAAGTATGGAAGAAGAACAGAAAATCAGCTAGCCCTTCAGCCCGTCCAGGCTGATCCTCTGGACGAGCATGTCTCTCACGTAAAATTCAGGGCTACGTTCACTACTTTAGAAAACTTCATAGCAATACAGAATAAATGGCCAGCTACTGTTCAGGCTACCCCAGTGGCCAATATTACTGCGACTAGAATTTGGGATTTTACCAGGATGAATCCTCCCTCTTTCATGGGATCCAAGTCTAATGAGGATCCATGGGAATTCTTAGATATGGTGCAGAAGGTAATAGGTGTCATGAGGGTAATATCTAATCAGAGTGCTGAGTTAGCTGCACATCAATTGCAGGATGTAGCCCACTTATGCTTTAAGCAGTAAAAGGTTGATAGGGGTGTTGATGCAGGGCCTATAGGATGGGAAGAGTTTGCCACAACTTTCTTGGACAGATTCTTTCCATTGGAGTTAAGGGAGGCCAAGGTATTAGAGTTTATTAACTTGAGGAAGGGTAGCATGAGCTTTAAGGTGTATTCCCTCAAGTTTACTTAGTTAGCTAGATATGCTCCTTACGTGGTACCTGATAAAAGATCTAAGATGAGCAAATTTGTGTCCGGAGTGTCTGATAGTATGGTCAAGGAGTGTAGGACCAAAATTCTGATTAGTGAAATGGACTTTTCTAGGTTAATGGTCCATACTCAACAAATTGAGGGGTAGAAGATTAAGGAGAGAGGAGGAATAAGAGGGCTAGAACAGGTAGCTTTAACTTCATTCAACCAAGGTCACAAGGTGGTAATCGTTCTCAGTTTTACTAAAGGTCTTCAGTCCCAGCACCCTCTTCAGCCAGTACCCCAATACCCAAATTTAGAAGTGATAATTGGGATAGGGCACCAGACTCTAAGTCCCAGGTCAGTGTTAGCAGTGCCTGTACGCACCCTCTATGTCAGAAATGTTGCAGGCACTATCAGAGAGAGTGTAGAGTGGGTAGTGACGTCTGGTTCGAGTATGGAAAGCCATTATATAGGATTCAAGAGTGTCGGATAGTTTCTCAGAAAGGTAGGAATGTGTGCTAGCAGGGCCAGCCCCATCAGTCGTTAGTTCTATTCGGTCGGCCAACTAAGTAGGTTAGGAAAATTCTCCTGATGTAGTTACTGGTATGTTGTTAGTCTTTTACTTACATGTTTATGCTTTACTAGACCCTGGATCTTCTCTTTATTTTATGACTCCATATATAGCTTTCAATTTTAGAGTCAGTCCTGAAACTTTAGCAGAGCCCTTTTCAGTGTCTACCCCAGTAGGTGTTTCCATTGTAGCCAAATAGGGATACAGGAACTGTCCGATCATAATATCTCAGAAAGTTACCGCAGTTGATCTCGTAGAGTTAGAGAGGATGGATTTTGACGTCATTCTTGGCATGGATTGGCTCCACTCATGCTATGCCTCAATTGATTGTAGGAACAGAATAGTTTATTTTCAATTTCTAAATGAACCATTCCTTGAATAGAGGGGTAGTACTACAACTCTTAGAGGTCAGTTGGTTTTGTACCTTAGAGCGAGAAAAATAATATCCAAGGTGTGTATTTTTCATCTTATACGAGTCAAAGACTCTGAATCATAAACTCTAACTCTTGAGTTAGTTTCAGTAGTCAGGGATTTTCCAGATGTGTTCCCTGAAGATCTTCCCAGAGTTCCTCCCAAAAGGGAAATCGACTTTGAAATAGACCTTTTTCCAGACACTTAGCCCATATCTATTCCACCATATAGAGTGGCTCCAGCTGAACTTAGGAAGTTAAAAGAACAGTTAAAGGATCTCCTAGATAAGGGGTTCATCATACCCAGCATCTCTCCGTGGGGCGCGCTTGTTCTATTCATGCGAAAGTGTAAGATCCCACAAAATCCTAAGCTTAACTTAGTATTTAAAGCTCATTAAGGGATCCCAAAGTTAGAAAATTTTAGCAATGTTTTAAGACTTAGTCTTTCCTACTCCCTTCAAACTTCAATGAATTTATTTATGACCTTCCCAACCTCGAAAAGTTGATTTCTAAGTTGAGTCATATTTAGGGATGAAAATGTCATGTCTCGGATAAGTTTTGGAATTTTTAGACAAGGATTGGATCGAATTCAAAATTCAAAAATAGTAGCTCACCGCGATAAGCCCGTATCGTAGTAGCTATAGCGATGAGCATCCCATCGTGTTGCGATGATAGCCAATTTGGCAATTGTCTAATTCTAGTATCTCACCGTAATAAGGCCGCATAGCGGTGAGGCTTAAATCAACAATTATCACCAACCAGTAGCTTACCGTGATTAGGCCACGTCGCGGTGAGTATAGCGATGGCCACCCCACCGCATTATGGTGTGGCCTTAATTAGCATTCTAGTTATGGGATTTTAAATACCAAGGGCATCTTAGACTTTTCCCATGTTCTAGGTTATCCTTAAACACGAAGTTAATCCCTAAATGACCTAAATATTTTATTATTCATTCAAATTTCTCCAAAGTTCATCATTCTCTCTCAAAAGCAAGAAACCCTAACTTTCAAAATTCAAAAACAAGGCTCAAGAATTTCTTTAAGAACCTTCAAGGTTTACTTTCTAAGATAAGTTAAGTGTTGATTCAGGGGTCCCTTTCACCCATGAAGCTCAAGGATCTCTTTTTAAATCACAAAGATTGTGTATTTATGAATGCTCATGATTTAATTAAATTAAAATTCTTATTCATGTTAATGTTGGGTTTTGGTCCATGTGTTAAACTACTAATCCCAAGAATTAATTCTAGTATGCAATGATTTACATGATATTCATGATAAACCCTTCAATTTACAAGTTGATTGATGTGCCCATGATTATTAGATGTGTTGATGATTGTATAACCAAAGCATGCTCCCCAAATATTTGATAAAATGCTTATGTGAATGCCTTAGTGCCATTATAGCATGTTAACATGTAATCCCCGTCCATGTACAAGTTAATGCATGCCAAATGTTTGATGAAATGTCTTAGCGAATAAATTATGAGTATATAGCCATTGTTGAACTTTCAAGCTTATGACATGATTTACTTTTTTATGCTATCGAGTCCTGGGGGTATTTAATACCCGAAAATTTAGCTGTGTGCCTAGAGCCAGTGTTAGTTTCAATATACTCTCAGTCACGCCATGATCAGTAGTACTCTTAGTCAGTTTCAGAACTCAGTAGAAACTCAGTCAGTTACAAAACTTAGGATAACTCAGTAATCTTATGAACTCAGTCAGTTCGTAGAATTCAGTAATATTCCATCAGTGCACGAAGTTCAGTGAACTCAGTCCAATTTAGTTTAGTATAATCAGTTCAATGTCTATTCAGTTGGAAGTAGGATTCAGCACTAAGTGAACCCAAGGATGAGAGCACACACTGACAGTAGAGGGTGTGACTCTTAGAATGTAAGACCACGCAAAATCGCATGTCAAATTCATCTCATAAAACTCTATGAGAAATCTCAACAGTTAGAAAATTCTTGCTAAGTGTTCAACACTTAGTCTCATTTTAAGCCTCCGAACTTCGAGGATTTTTTTGGTGACCTTCCTGAATCCTATTTTTGGATTTTCAAGTTGCGTTGTGATGGGGAAAGGTCGTAGTACATCTCGGATAAGTTTCAAATTTTTTTGGATAGCGTAAGGGCATATTTGGATTTCTAAACCAGTAGCTCAGGGCGATCTGCCCGCATCACCAGGAAACTCCACCGCCATTTCCAGAAGTAGCCTAGGAAACTCCATCGCTATTGCCAGGCGTTGCCCAGGATAATCCATCGGGATAGTAAGGCGTCGCCCTGTAAGTCTGATGCACGCCCAGTTTTCATCATTCCACTTCCGTACCTTGAGGGGTAATTTGGTCAATTTCCCACCCCTATATAAGTCAAAAACACGGAATTAACCCTTATTTACACCAAAATATTAAGGTTTCTCTCATAAACTCTCAAGAACACAAGCAAGGGTTTTCATAGAAGATCTAATTTTAAGAAAGTCTCTCTGTCAACCTTCGTAGTTTCACGAGGTAAAAGTTATGCGTGTGTTCATTCATGGAATCCTTTCATCCATGAAGTCCAAGAACCCTATTTTAAACTGTATGCCATGATTTTTATGGTTTGATTTGATTGTTGATCTTGTTTATGTGTTGAGTGATGTCAAGATAGAATCTTTATGGGTTTGTATGAAACTAGGATGGCATGTTAGTTGAAATATATGAACTTTGGGTGATTCGAGTTGTTGAATTCATGAATGAACCTATGACCAAAGTGGTGCATGTAAGGTATTTGATAAAATGCCTAGGATGATAGAATTCATATTTCATGATTTAATATTGCTTAAATGACAAGTCTATGCTCTATGCTTTATGATTCCACATTATTGATATGTGTTGTTGTTATGATATGGAATGAGCATGATATTGAAGCTATGCAAGTATATATATGTTGTATGCATTCCCTTCCATGTATAAGATGTTTAGAACTATGCTTAGTATGAAATCCCCTACTTATGATATTGTAAATTGTGGACTCTAATCTTATGATCAAGTTAGTCATGTGTGTTAGTTTCCTTCCATCGAGTTCTGGGGGTACTTGTACCCGAAAAATATAGTTGTGTTCCTAGAGCCATGTCATGTTTCACGATACTCTCAGTCAAGCCATGATTACTAGAAATAAGTCAGTCATGTGACTCAGGAAAACCTAGAAATCTCAGTAATCTTAGTAGCTTAGTAATCTCAGAAACTCCAGTATCATTAGTCTTAGTAACTTCAGTAATCTTAGTCAGTCTTTAGATCTCAGTAGTATTCCGTCAGTCAACAGAACTCAGTGAATTTATATTAGCTCATCTAAGGAATACTACCAGTTCAGTTAATCAGTTCAGCTCAGTAAATCATGTTTAGTATTATTCAAATGGGAGTAGGATTCAGCACCGAGTAAACCTAGGGTTGGGGGCTTACCCGATAGACAGGACTAAGACCCCTTGAAACAATCCCTAAGTTTTAGAACTACGTAGCCAATGTAGGTTATGAGATGTCACCCATTAGACTAAGATTGATCTAAGGATTACCCGTTAGATAAGACTAACATACTTAGGGGTCACCCGTTAGTAAGGACTGACCCCACAACAGTTGTCTTTACCAGTGGCGTGGTACTGATACCCTTCTAATCAGGGCAAGGATTGGACCCCAGACTAGCTAGAAAGGGGCATGTCGATTAGATGAATACATCCCATAGTTTCAGTTATAGAAATCAGAACTGTCAGATACAGTCAACTCAGCTTAGTAGTACAGATTTAGGACTGTTAGATACAGTCAATCCTTATAATTATAAATAAACCTCGGGATCACCCATTAGATAGGATTGATCTTACTTTTGGTCAATCAGTATCAATATTATTAGATTTAGAGATCACTCGTTAGGTAGGACTAATCTCATTCTAAGTCAAGTCATCTTTATTATCAATATACTCAGAGATCACCCGCCAACTAGGACTGATCTCAGACTCAGTTATTCAGATATAGTACAAAACTCAGATAGTTCCACTAGATTCAAGGTTGTTAGATACAACCACTCATGTTATCAGTTATATTAGTTAATAGAACTCTTTTATCAATCATGTTAGATATCAGTAAACTCATGCTATCAGTACTCAACTTTAGGACTGTTAGATATAGTTAATCAGATTAGTTCTTCATAATCAAAACTGTCAGAACACTCATTTCTTTATTAGTAATATAGTATCAGTTTTTTAGTTATTTAGTACCTCAGTATCAGTAAACTCACATTATCGGTATTCAGACTCAGTAGTCAGTATCACCATGAGTTTAGTAGTAGTTACATGGGCATGTATGTATTCTCACGTTCATATTAGTCAGTCAACTAGTATTGTTCATGCATATGAACCCCATCCATTTCAGCTTACCCCTATGCATACTCAGTATATTCAGACGTACTGATGCATTTATGCTATGGTGTTTTTTTTATTTTACATCATAGGTTCAGAGGCGCGAGTTTCAGATTAATAGTAGCAGTCCAGTTATTAGTGGGTCCTCATCCTTCGAGGAAATGATTATCATCTTTATTATTTTAGTATTTCAGTTTAGTTTTAGTAGTTAGGAGTTAGTTGGAGACATGTTACTTCAAATCCCTATTCAGACAATTTAGAGGCTTTCAGATGACTACAATATTCTTAGATTAGACTTACCATTCATAATTTTGTATTGGTACTGTGATACCATTTTATTAAGATGTTTTTATTATTCAGTTATGCCGTATTAAACCTTATTGCCTTTTAGTTCATGTTTCCATATTTTTATGAGATATTATCAGTCATGGGTTAGCTTGTGGTCCTTCGGGATCATGAGCATCGTGTAGCATTCTGGTTCAGAAAATTGAGGCGTATATAGAAGCAATCCTTGCGTTCCAAAACTATGTAGCCAACATAGATTGAGACATTAACACTGACAGTTGAGGTTTGATGAGGTGGATTAACATTGACAGATGATGGTCCTACCATTCTCATTAGGGAATACTGATAGATAAGGGTCACTCTCATCTTGTTCTTACCCATGGAACGGTATTGACACCCTTCCAACTGGGTTTATAGGTTGGACACCAACTCTATTCAGAAAAGGGGTATGTTGGTTAGATGACTTCCTTCCACAATCTTTGTCTCAGTAATAGAACTCAGATAGTTCTTTAAATTTCTAAACTATCAGATATAGTCACTCAGATCAATACGGAGCTAGTTCCATTAGAATCAGGACTATCAAAAATAGTCACCCAGTATCAGTAATCCATGTTAATAGTAAACTCAGTATTTAGCATTATCACGATCTCAATTACAAATCACGTATTCATGCATGTACTCCCATTCAGTTATTCTCATATTATTCAGTCAGTTTTAGTTTATGTATATGAACCTATGCATACAACCTACCTCACTTTGCATATAGTACATTCAGACGTACTGACACATACTTTTCTCTTGCTCTATGGTGTTTTATACCATAGATTCGGATGTTCAGGATCTAGACAGTGCGTAGATAACTTCAATTCCATCCAGAAATAGTAGACTAGTAGTGAGTCATCATTTGAGGGCATGACTATTATTTTATTATTCCAGTTTATTATCAGTAGATGGTGTTTGTTAGGGACATGTCCCATCAACTCCTTATCCAGATAGTTTATAGGCTTTTAGACTAAATGTTCAAAAAGTTTACAGTTTTATAGTTCTTTCAATTTTTGGTATTGATATACCATATTTCCAGATGTTATGTTTTATCAGTATAATAGATATTTAAACTTTATGGCATTTCAGCCTACTATTATGCATTTTTGCAGTATATTATGCAGTTTTTAGTTATAGTTATCAGTGATGGGTTAGATAGTGGTCCTTTGAGATTGTTAGCATCGCATAGAGTTTGGGGTACCAGTCTAGACGCGTTACAAAAAGAAAGATGGTTCTCTCAGAATGTGTATTGACTACCATCAGTTAAATAAAGTCATAGTAAAAAATAAATATCCACTTCCTAGAATCGATAACTTGTTTGACCAAATTTAGGGTGCCAGTTACTTTTCTAAGATTTACCTCAGATCAGGCTATCATCAGCTCAGATTTAGAGAATGTAACATTCCAAAAATAGCTTTCCGAACTCGGTATGGTTACTTCAAATTTCTAGTCATCTCCTTTGGTCTTAAAAATGCCCCAGCAGCATTAATGGACTTGATGAACTGAGTGTTCAAGCAGTATGTAAGATCCCACAAAATCCCAAGCTTAACTCAGTATTTAAATCTCGTTAAGGGATCCCAAAGTTAGAAAATTTCAGCTATGTGTTAAGACTTAGTCTTTCCTACGACCTTCAAACTTCAATGAATTTATTTATGACCTTTCCAACCTCGAAAAGTTGATTCATATTCAGGGGAAAAAATATTATATCTCAAATAAGTTTTGAAATTTTCAAACAAGGATTGTAATGAATTCAAAATTTAGAAACAATAGCTCATCGGGATAAACCCGTGTCTTGGTGGCTATAACAATGAGTATCCCATCACGTCCCAATGAAAGCCAATTTGGCAATCGTCTATTCTAGTAGCTCATCAAGATTAGGCCGCATCATGGTGAGGCTCAAATCAGCAATTGTCACAACCAGTAGCTCACCGCGATTAGGCGGTGTTGTAGTGAGTATAGCAATGGCCACTCCACTACGTCATGGTGAGCTCTTAATTCATATTCCAGTTATGGGATTTTAAATCCCAGTTGCACCTTAGGCATTTCCCATGGACTAGGTCAGCCTTAAACACGAAATTAATCCCTAAATAACCTAAATATTTCATTATTCACTCAAGTTTTTCCAAAGTTCATTATTCTCTCTCAAAAGCAAGAAACCATAAATTTCAAAATTCAAGAACAAGGATCAAGAATTTTTCTAAGAACCTTTAAGGATTTACATTCTAAAGTATGTTAAGTGTTGATTCATAGGTCCCTTTCACCCATGAAGTCCCTTTCACCCATGAAGCTGAAGGATCTCTTTTTAAATCATAAAGATTGTGTATTTATGAATGCTCATGATTTAATTGAATTAAAATTCATATTCATGTTGTTTTTCAGTTTTGATCTATGTGTTAAACTACTAATCCAAGAATTAATTCTATTATGCAATGATTTACATGATATTCATGATAAACCCTTCAATTTACAAGTTGCTTGTTGTGCCTATGATTATTAGATGTGTTGATGATTGTATAACCAAAGAATGCTCCCCAAGTATTTGATAAAATTCTTATGTGAATGACTTAGTGCCATTATAGCATATTAACATGTAATCTCCATCCATGTACAAGTTAATGCATGCTAAGTGTTTGATGAAATGTCTTAGTGAATAAATTATGAGTATATAGTCATTGTTGAACTTTTAAGCTTATGCCATGATTTACCTTTTTATGCTATCGAGTCCTGGGGGTATTTAATACCCAAAAATCCCTGTGCCAAGAGCCAGTGTTAGTTTTTAGATACTCTTAGTCATGCCATGATTAGTAGTACTCTTAGTCTATTTCAGAACTTAGTAGAAACTCAGTAAGTTACAGAACTCAGGAAAACTTAGTAATCTCATAAATTTAGTTTGTTATAAGATATCAGTAGTATTTCATCAGTCAATAAAACACAGTGAACCCAGTCCAGTTTAGTTCAGTGTAATCAGTTCAGTGCCTATTCAGATGGGAGTAAGATTCAGCACCGAGTGAACTAAAGAAAAATTCAGCACCGAGTAAACTAAAGGATGGAAACTCACCTAACAGTAGAAGGTGTGATTCCTAAAAATAATCCTTGCATTTCAAAACTATGTAGCTAGCATAGGTTGAGACATCAACACTATTAGATAAGGGTTGATGAGGTGGCTTAACACTGTTAAATAAGGGTCCCACCATTCTTTTTTAGGTACCTATCAGATGAGGGTCACTAACAACTTGTCCTTACATGTGGCGCAGTATTGACACCCTCCTAATTAGGGTTACAGATTGGACCCCAACTCAGTTAAAATATCTTATTTGGGGCATGTTGGTTAGATGACTACTTTCCATAGCCACAGTCTCAGTCTTTAGTAAGGAACTAAAGTAGTTCCACAGAATTCAGGACTGTCAAATATAGTCAACTCAACTTAGTAAAAAACTCAGCTAGTTCTTTCAGTATTAGTAGACTATCAGATACAGTCATTTAGTTATCAATTTTATTAGTAATTTATGTTATCAGTATACATACTCAGTATTCAAAATCCTTATGTTTTCAATTACAGTTCACGTATTCCTGTATGTATCCTTATGTAATCAGGTTCATGTTATCAATCAATTTTAGTTCATACATATGATCCCATGCATACAACTTACCTCACTTTGCATACCAGTACATTCAGACATACTGCTGCATACTTTTCTCTTGTTCTATGGTATTTTATACTATAGGTACAAACGTTTAGGCTCTAGACCGTGCTTAGATAGCTTTAGTTCCTGCCAACATCAGTAGACTAGCAGTGTGTCCTCATCATTCGAGGGCATAACTATGATTTTATCATTTTAGTTCATTATCAGTAGATGAAGTTAGTTGGGAATATGTCCTATCAACTCCTTATTTAGACAGTTTAAAAGCTTTCATACTAGATGTTCAGACAGCTTACTATTTTGTAGTTCTTTTAGTTTTGCTATTGATATACCGTATTTCCAGATGTTATGTTTTATTAGTATATTAGATATTTGAACCTTATGATATTTTAGCCTACTATTTTACATTTTTATAGTATATTATGTAGTTCTCAGTTATAGATATCTATTATGGGTTAGCTAGTGGTCCTTTGGGATTGTTAGTACCATATAGCATCTGGGGTACCAGACTTGGGGCGTTACACAGTACTTGAACATATTCGTCATAGTATTCAATGATGATATTTTGGTATACTCCTATAGTGAAAACGATTATGCAAAGCATCTCAGAATAGTACTTCAGACTCTTAGAGTCCATCAGCTGTTTGCTTAATTCAATAAGTGTGAATTCTAGATAAGATTGGTAGCTTTCCTGGGTCGTATTATTTTTGGTGATGGCATTAGGGTTGATCCTCAAAAGACTGAGGTGGTGAGAAATTGTCCCATACCCATCTTTCTATTAAATATTAGGAGTTTTTGGGGTTTAACTAACTATTACTATTAGTTTGTTGAAGGGTTTTCTTCTATTTCATCCCCTATTTCCAGATTGACTTAGAAGAAATTTAAGTTTCAGTGGTCAGATTCCTGCGAGAAAAGTTTTTAGGAGTTGAAGACTCGACTCACCTCATCCCCAGTTCTTACCTTGCTAGATTGTTTATTGTGTACTGTGATGCATCAAGAGTAGGCTTAGGTTGTGTCATCATGCAACATGGTAAGGTTATAGCCTATGACTCTGGACAGCTTAAGCCCCATGAGAAAAATTATCTAACTCATGATCTTGAGGTAGCAGCTGTAGTGTTTACCTTAGAGATTTGGAGGCACTATTTGTATGGAGCACATGTGGATTTGTTCACTGACCATAAAATCCTTCAGTATGTGTTCTCTCAAAAAGATTTGAATCTGCGTCAGAGAAGATAGTTAGAGTTATTAAAAGATTATTACATGAGTGTTTTGTATCATCCGAGCAAGGCCAATGTAGTGGTTGATGCTCTCAGTAGACTGTCTATAGGTAGTGTAGCTTATGTTGAGGATGGTAAGAAGAAGTTAGCTCAGGAAGTTCATCAGCTTACCCGACTAAGTATTCGTTTTGTCGATTCAGCAGAAGGTAGTGTATAGGTGTAGAGCAGTGCTGAATCATCTCTAATTTTTAAAGTGAAGGAAAGCAAGATAGAGATCCCAGTTTAGTTAAGTTTAAAGAATTAGACAGAGGTCAGAAATGGAGGTTTTCTCCCAAGGGGGAGATGGCATGTTGTGTTGTCAGGGTAGGTTGTGTGTGCCTGATGTAGATGATTTGAGGCCAAAAATTCTTGTAGAAGCACATGGTGCGCCTTACTCGATTCATACAGGGGCCACTAAGATGTACCATTATTTACGGTAGATCTATTGGTGGAGTGGGATAAAAAAAGATATTATAGAGTTTGTAGCTAAGTAATCTACATTCTAGCAAGTTAAGATTGAGCACCAGAAGCCTAGTGGGTCTATACAGGAGTTCAGTATTCCTATATGGAAATGGAAAGAAGTGAACATGGACTTTGTGATGGGTTTACCTCGTACTCATCATCAACATGATTCTATATGGGTTATTATAGATAGAATGACCAAATCAGCTTATTTTTGCCAATCCATACCTCTTATTCAGTCGAGGACTATGCCAAACTCTATCTCACAGAGTTGGTCAGGTTGCACAGTGTTTCCTTATCTGTTATCTCAGATAGAGGTACCTAGTTTATCTCTCACTTCTGGAAATCATTCTAGAAGGGTCTTGGTACCCAATTCCATCTCAGTACAACTTTCCACCCTCAGACAGACAGTCAAGTATAAAGGACTATTCATACTCTTGAAGATATGTTGAGAGCATGCATAGTTGATTTTAAAGGTAGTTGGGATGACTACTTGCCTTTGATTAAGTTCACATACAATAACAACTATTATTCCAGTATCAAGATGGCTCTATTTGAGGCTCTCTAGAATAGAATATGTAGATCTCCAATCAGTTGGTTTAAGGTATGTGAGGCCATAGTAGTAGGGCCTAACTTAGTGTTTGATGCCTTAGAGAAGGTTCAATTGATCAGACAAAGGCTTAGAACAACCCAAAGCTGATAGAAATCATATGTATATATGAGAAGAAAGGATCTCGAGTTTGAGGTCAATGATTTTGTTTACTTGAAAATCTCTCCCATGAAGAGAGTGAAGAGGTTTGGAAAGAAAGGAAAACTCAGTACCCGATATGTCGATCGCTTTATAACTCGCAGTCGCTTTGAAATGGAAGCTTGTGAGCTTAAGTTGCCTTCAGATCTAGCTTCAGTACAACCAGTATTCCATGTCTCATTGTTGAAGAAGTGTCTTGGTGATCCATCTATAGTTGTTCCCTCATAAAGTGTAGATGTTCAGAACAGTCTTTCCCTTAAGGAAGTTCCAGTCAAAATTCTTGATCATCAAGTTTGTAGACTAAGGAATAAAGAAGTTCCACTAGTTAAAGTTCTTTGGCAGAATTAGACCGTTGAGGGAGCCTCTTGGGAAGTAGAAGCAGATATGCAGACCAAGTACCGTCAACTTTTCTCTGCGAATTCAGATTCAATATAAGGTATTACTCTTCTTAAGATTTCTCTCTATCATGCTCAGTTTTAGTTGCACATCATGTTCAAGTCAGTCATACATTTATGAATCAGTTTAGTCATGCAATACATGCATTAGATATGCATGTTTAGTGTGTAATCTTAGTCCATCAGTTTTTCTCATCTTAATCAGTCTTATTCAAGGACGAATGATACCAAGGGGGAGATATAGTAATACCCCAAACTTTTCCTAGATTAAACTCATTCCTAAAATGTCAAGAATTATCTTCTAAAATATATGATGTTTATTTTATGTGGAATTCTTTGGGTTTCAACTTTTCACTATGTGGGAAATTCAATAAGCTTTCCAATGATATAAGATTCGCCTAAATCCGATAACCGAGTAAAAAGTTATGGCTATTTTAAGTTTCAGTCATTAAATTCCGTCATTTGAGCCTTCATCGCGCCGCGAAGTGTGTCAAAATAGCAATTGTCAGTTTTCAGTGTTACTCCTCAATATTGGCGTATCGCGCCACCAGATAGTTTCATAATCGTTAATTTCCAGTGGAGGTGCGTGATCATGGCACGTCGCAGAGCAGACAAAATTGGCAATCCAAAGCCTTACCATGATAAATCCTCATCGCAGTGTTTGTCCAGGTCCCAGTTGTCCAATTTTTAGTGGCTTGGCGCGATAGTGGCGCGTTGCGCCAAGGCCAAAAATCAAGAATTTTAGTTTCTAGATTGCATTTTTAATTTCATTCAGGGGTAATTGGGTCTTTTTACACGACCCTAACTAACCTAAAACATGAAATTTAACATCTAAACACCCTAAGTAGTCATTATTATCTCAATTCCTTTCACAATCAAAGATCCTCTTTTCAAGAATAAGAAACCCTAGCTCTCAAATTCAAGGCATTTTTTCAAGAACTCTCCTTCCATATTCTCAAATTCATTAATCCAAGTATGTTAGATGTTCATCTATGGATTCCTTTCATCAATGGAGCCCAAGTAACTCCTTTTAAAATTATAAAATTGTGATCTTTCATTTTGTTTGATTTTAAATTATTATTTCACCCATGAATCTCCATGTACTAATGATTTTATTCCATGTTACCATGAAATCATTGTTCTTATTCAATCCTCTATGTTTTTATATTATTATTTACTCAATTAAACCATGATTTAGATCTATTATATGAATTTATGCTATTCCTATAAGTTCCATGGCATTCCTATGATTTTTTTAAACTATGAAGTACAAGTGTTTGATAAAATGCCTACAAGAGTGATTGATTTAAGACAAGTCTTCATGCCATGTCTTCCAAGTTTTAGTGTCATTTTACCATGATTATTTTTGAGTCTCGGAGGTATTGAATACCCGAAAATCATAGCTGCTTATTTAGTCTAGTCTTATTACATTACAGAGTAGTTTTCATAACATACTATGAGCATTATTAGAACAGTCAAATTTCAGTCAGATAAATTCAGAACAGTCTAGTATTTCAGTGTCTTTCAGTTGGAAGTAGGATTTAGCACCGACCAAGTGTAGAGATGAAGGCTTCCCTATCAGATAGGTAGAGTCACTAGCAGGAGTCCCTAAACTCCAAAACTATGTAGCCAGCATAGGATAAGAGAAGTCACCTGTCAGATTAGGCTTGACTATCTCACAGGGGTCACCTGTCAGATCAGGCTTAATACCCTTAGTCCTTTGGAGAATATATCAGTTCAGTGGATCCATACAACTAGTGTTAGTACTTGTGGCATGGTATTAACACCCTTCCAACTGGGGTTACATATTGGACCCTAATTAGTTCAGATTGGGGAATGTCGGTTAGATGATACCTCCCACAGTCTCAATCCAATAATCAGACCAGTAATCCAGTCTCAGTATTATTTGATCAAAGCATACAAATATCATATATTTCAATAATTTAGTTTACAGTTTTCATTTAGTTCATGTTATATGCTTGGTCATGCATCCCCAGTATTTTTCAAACTTCACGTATTTTTAGTATTTACAAACTTTCATACATACTCAGTATTTACATGCTTCACATGTTTTCAGTATCTACAGATTTCCTATTCTCTATTCAGTACTCTATATCATACGTGTATACTCAATTATATTATTTCAGTTCATGAACCATTGCATGTCAGCCTACCACATTTAGTTTACCTGTACATTCAAAGTACTGATCACATACTTTTTTTTGCATTATGATGTATCATATTATAAGTTCTGACGCCCAGTTCCCAGACTGTGATTAGACATTTCAGATTATCCATAGTACAGTAGTAGTGGTGAGTCCTCATCATTTGAGGATAGATTATTTTACTTCATATCTTTATTTCAGTAGTTAGCAGAGTTAGTTGGGGTCTGTGCCATCAACTCATAGTTATTCAGTTTAGAGGCTTTTCAGACATTAGAGTCAGTTTTTAGTTTATTCAGTTTCTAGTTTTTTTATCAAACTCTAATGTTATTTCTTTAGATTCATAGCTCAATATCTATTTCCAGTTATTAAAACCTTATGACATATATCAGTTTTCTTTCACATTCATGATTATACTATCCAGTTCTTACAATAGGTCCCAGCTCATGGGTTAGATTATGATCGCTCAAGACTGTAAGCACTGTGTGATGCCTAGGGTGTACTCTCGGGGTGTTACAATAACCACTCTCATGTCATTGTATGCATTTCACGAAAGCTATTCAATTTATATAGCATGTTTTGGACTTAGTTATATAGTCATATTCATAGTTATGCATGTTCAGTATGTGATCTCAGTTACTTTAGTTTAGTACTATCAGTCTAACCTGTCTTATTCAAGGATGAATGTTCCCAAGGGGGAGATTTTATAACACATCGTATGTTTCTAAGCTAGAAATCGGACCTTCATTCCTAAGGGTGTAAACTCTAGTCCTATGATTATACTTGAATAATTGTTCCATGATCATTATCCTAGTGTGTGAAGTAGTCATGAGGTGGAAAATGTTCATAGGTATCACTTAGAGCAAAGTGAGCTAAGAGCCTTTCATTGGGCCAAATTTTGGTGTTCGATTCAACAAGGGTTATCTTTGAATGAGTATAACTTCTTACATATGTGGAATTTTGCAGCTAAATACCCACCAAATTATAGATAATTGAATTAGCTTTCTAACTATACCAATTTTTCCTTAATATGATATCTGAGAAAAAAGTTATGACTATTTGGTGAGAAAAAGTAAGGTCTTATAACAGGCTTGCGATGCGCGGTCCATTCCATTTTTCGGGAGTCGTGATGCGAGATCTACTCCACCTTTCTGGGGTTCCCTCCACGAGGGTTATTTACACAGGAAAAAGAGGTCTAGGGGTAGTTTAGTCCTTTCTCATCATCCCCAGCCGTCCAAACACAATTTATAACTCAAAAGGGACATTATTTTCCCATCTTCTTCGAATTAACTCATGTAAAAACCCTCCCCTTTACCAAGAACAAATTCAAGCTTCTTTCTCTAGAAATAAAGGTTCCAAGATTCTAAGTTTAAGTAATCTTCATGAAATCATCTATTAAGGTATGTTGATGTTTATCTATGGGCCCTCTTCACCATGGAGTCCAAGAATCTTTTCTGGTTTCAAATTATGAGTTTCTATATGTTCAAGTTAAATTATATCCATGAAGCTCTTATTCTTTTCAATTACAATTTATATTTATAAATATTTTCATATGGAATGAGCCCTTACACGTTTTTAATGTTATAATGTTCACTTTATATCCTAAGTCATGAGTTGAATCTTGTAATATTGTTATTTTTGCATGCTATGCTCATTCTTATGCCCAAGTTCATGACTCTCATGTGTTTGATGAAATGGATAAATTTTGGATTTGTAATAATGATTCCCTATTATGGTGTTCAAAGCTTTTATATGTCTTTATTATTATTTCCATTCAGTGCTGGTGGGTTATGAATGCCCGATACCTAGTTGTTTACATAGTTTCAGTATTTTTAGAATAATTTTAGATAAACCATGATCATCCTTATTCAGTTAGTTATTATTATCAGTCGCTTGCTCAGTTATGTTTAGTTCAATCCAGTAGTCAGTGTCATTCAGTTGGGAGTATGATTCAGTATCGAGCGAACCCAAGGATGGGGGAATTTCTGCCAGTTTAAGGCTTGACCCTTAGTAGCAATCCCTGAGTTACAAAACTATGTACCCAGCGTAGGTTTTAGATGTCTTACTGCTAGTTTAGGGTTGATACATATATCATGAGAGCATCTGCCAGTATAGGGTGACTCCTTAGTTCTTTGGGACATCAGCCTCATGGGTCTACATCGTTATCCAGTGTTAGTACCCATGGCATGGTACTGACACCCTTTAAACTGGGGTTACAGGTTGGTGATGTGTGAGAAGATGCTAACATATTTGAGATTTTTAACTGAGAATAATTGCAAAGTCTTAAGCAGTTTTTGTCATTTTTGATTGTTTTCTCTCTGATATTGCAGTAAAAGTCAAGTGCAAGAGAACCAGCAACAACTGAGATAAAAGAGTTGAGTTTTGAGCAAAATAAGAAGGGAAGTGTAGTTTATGACTTATCTGATAAGTCGTCAACTCCCTAATAGGTTATCAGACTCATCGTCATCCTTAGACAGAGAATAAGATTCAGCTAGAAGAAGTGAAAACAACTTGTGATAGGCCGTCAGAGTTGTGATAAACCGTCAGGCTTGTCATCAGGATAGGCAGTGCTTGAGAAATTAAAGTGAAGATATGATGACATCTGTGGTAAGTCATCAAAGGTATGATAAGCCATCATGCCTCATCGTCATCCTAAGGCAGAGATTGTCATAAATAAAGAAGAGCTAACAATATTCCTGATAAGTCATCAGACTCCTAATAAGCCATCACCCACGACGTCATCCATCTGAGATCCCAATTTATGATCTATGATTTTGTTTCCATAATTAGTCTGAAGTATATAAATAACAGCTTTTAGGGTTTCATTCATCATATGGAAGGAGGCGAAAAACTTATTCCAAAGGAGTTTACCTCTCTTTAGGGGCTCTTAACTGAGAATTCAATTTTCAACTCTTTGATTTGGTGTGGGAATTTTCTCTTGAACTTGGAAGTGAATCAATTTCTGACTACATCTTTTTTAAGTTTAATCACTTTGAATTATGAATTTAGTTATTGTTATCGCTTTCTCTTTCATGTGGAACTAAAACCCACAGCTAGGGTTGTGGGATCTATGGTTATTCCTCCATGGATTTAATAGTTGGATAGGGTTCGAGTGATTATGGGAACATCTTGATAATTCTGTTGTATTAATTATTTTCTGTCGATTGCAAACAATAGATCTCGCCTTATGTTGATTTGCTCGAATTGAGAAATAAACTAAAGGTAGCTAATTATTAACGGGGATTTGGGAAAGTTAAGTTCTCATCTAATGATTAATGCCGTACCATGATTGATCAACTTGAGAGAAAATTAGTATGAATAGAATGACTTCTTAAGTTTGAGAGAATTAGGGAGTTCAACATCTAGGTAGGTTGAGAAACACTTAGATGGACTGTCAAAACTGATACTATGGTGTTTCTTGCAAGTCATGAGAAACCAATGATATAGTTATCATTTAATGGGGATTAGTAATCATACTGATCACAACCCTAGTTTATTCTTTATCATTGATTTGAACTATTAAAATTTTGGCTTTGAGTTCTGAAGCAAGTTACAACTTTATCAATTGTTTGATCATTGAAAACCACTATTTTATCTTTTCGTATCATTTGTTTGAATTCACCTTGTATCTATAGTTTCAAATTGGTTTAATTGCCACTCACATTGTTCCCTGTGGATTCTACCCTGACTCTAAAGTTGGGTAAATATAGCGACGACGACCGCCTTGCACTAAATTAACGTGTAAGTTGAGCGTTATCAAAAATAGTGCCATTGTCGGGAAATAATTTGGCGTATTGAGTTGGTTTGGAATTTTAGCCTACTTTCTTGAATTCAAACTTGTAAATATTTGTTTAGTTTATTTTTTTATTTTCTTTTATTTTTTTCCTCACACCTTTCTTGAGATGTTAGCCTGGATAGATGTTATTTTGAGTGATGATGATTCTTGTGATGATTCTTATTATTATTGTGGGGGACCATATTTTGAGGCTTGCTGTCCAGATTTACCTGGAAGTGCATGGATGGGACCTTCGTAATATGATGTGGATACTGTCCTACTTACTGTAACTTGGTGTTTGACTTGTGGTCAAAGTGATCATACTGAAGATACGTGTGCTGTCACAATTCAAGTGAACAAATTGATGAACCAAATTTTAAAGAATCAAGAATAGTTGTGGGCAGAAATAAAGGAGTTACCACTCCCACCATGTTTACAGTGGCTGAACAAATAAGAATATGAGGAGGACATAAGTCAATTTGAGGAAAAAACTCAAGAATCATAACAACTCGATTGCCATCTTGATCTTGAGACTGACATTGAGAAGGTGAATAAAAGTGAGTGTGTAGTAGATTGTGTAAATTTTGAAGTAGAATTAGTTGGGCCTCACTCAAAGTATTTTCCACATTATGTTTAGAAGATATCTTATTTGTGGAATTATCTAAAATAGTGAAAGAGTGTGAAGATGAGGAACAAGAACCCTATATTCTTTATTTTACACTTGATAAGCAACATAAAAACACACCTCACTTTAAGGCCGAGTGGTTTACCACGCTCAATCCATTATTCAACTTTTTAATTTTTGTACCACCCCTTATGATCGAGGCAAGAAGATGGACTCTAAGTTGGGGGTGAAATTCATATCCTCAAGGTAGGGGAAAAAACTGAGTTGGGTTGTGCCACGACTCTAAATTAGGCACTTATTAGGAGGCAACCCAAGGTATTTTTGTTGTTTTTATTCGTTATGTGATTGACATCAGATCTTCACACCCTTGGTGCCACCAGTGTATTTCTAACTCTCTTATTTTTGTTTAACACATTGGGGACATTGCATGATTTTAAGTTGAGGGTGAGGCTACTTGTGGCTGTTGATGTCCTCCTAAGGTTTTTGTTGTCGTGCCTTTTTTTCCTGGAGTCTTGTTCCTTGTCGAACCGGCATGTTTAGGCATATTGTGTTTGTTTTGTGATGTGTTGTGGTTAATTGGGGGAAAAATAAGTATCTACAATAGTTAACATATTTTTGTTAATTTTTGGGAATGGTAAATACCTCTCAAATTGTCTATTTTGTAATTGTGTGATGCGCATCTATATGCGACTACTATGAATATTTGTAAGGCATTGGTATTAGGGACATGATAGTCATTGCTAACAATTGCATGAATCAGATAGTTCCCGCTGTATGTTAAATTCATAACTTACCCGGTTAGTCTTGCCTTGGTTGTAGGATAAGAGTTAGGAAAGGATCATAGGCCATTTTGAGATTAGTCCACTTCTAGCCTAAATGACCTTCCCTGTATGCATAATATCCCTTGATCCCTGTTTTGAGCCTGAATAGCCTATTTATTTTTATGATACCTATCACCATCCCATTTATATCATAATGAACCTATTTTGGTCCTGGTCCTTCTTAGACACTGTGCACCTTGACTTAAGAAAATAGCCTAAGTTGAGGGTGGCTATCATAGGTGTGCGTGATGTAAAATAAGTATGAAGAAAGGTGGAATAAAAGAAACTAATGAAAGGCTGGGTGTGGTAGAAAAAGAATGAGGAAATAAAAGTTGTGAAAAATAGAAAATGAATGAATAAAAACTACACCCAGTTTGAGTGTGCTTTAATCAAGAAAGGGAGAAATAAGGTAAAGGTTGATAAGTGAGACCCTAAAAATAATGTTGTACCAAGGAGGCTTAGTCACTTTAAATATCCTTGCTTATCATACCAGCCCCAAGCCTACATTACAAAGCTGAAGAAAAGACCTATAGTGATCCTAACTCAACTGTATGAAAGACTTGGTAATGAAAATAAGGGCAAGCTTATGGCATTTCGCATACATTGATTGGAATTTCTTTCTGAGAGTGAGTGTCTCTTGACCGTCCACTCATTGACATACTTGATTTCATATATGTGTGAAGAGATACTTCTTTGTTGTAAGGGCACATCGATTGCACTGCTAGTTGCCTACTTGTTTAGGTAGTGTAATCTGTATATATGCATGGTTATTGTTGCTAAGTTGATGTCATATCTTGATTCCCTTATGTCACATTGCTGATCTTTATTGATATACACAGTTGGGTTTAAAGTGATTGAAAATAGAGATGGTAAGGTGTTTTGGACTAAAATTGATGATCAACTGTCATAGGTATCTTATGTGTCTCTTGGTTAAGCATCGTAGTGTGGTGTCATGTAGTTTCTTGAGGATAAACAATTATTTTAAGTTGAGGGTGTTGATATGTGAGCAGATGCTAACAATTTGAGACTTTTAACTGAGAATAATTGCAAAGTCTTAAGCAACTTTTATCGTTTTGATTATTTTCTCTCTGATATTGCAGTAAAAGTCAAGATGCAGGAGAACCAGTAACAACTAAGATAAAAGAGTTGAATTTTGAGCAAAATGAGAAGGAAAGTGTAGTTGACGACTTGTCTGATTAGTCATCAACTACCTGATAGGTTATCAGACTCATCGTCAGCCTTAGATAGAGAATAAGATTTAGCTGGATGAAGTGACGACAACTTGTGATAGGCTGTCAAAGTTGTGATAAGCCGTCAGGCTCGTCGTTAGGCTTGGGAAGTGCTTGAGAAATTGAAGTGAAGATTTGACGACATCTGTGATAAGTCGTCAAAGGTATGATAAGCTATTACGCCTCATCGTCAAACTAAGGCAGAGATTGTCAAAAGTGAAGAGGAGCTGACGACATTCCTGATAAGTCGTATAAGCAATCACCCACAATATCATCTATCCGAGATCCCAAGCTGTGATCTGTGATTTTATTTCCATAATTAGTCTGAAGTATATAAATAACAGCTTTTAGGGTTTCATTTATCATCTAGAAGGAGGCAGAAAACTTATTCCAAAGGAGTTTACCTCTCTTTGGGGGCTCTTAACTGAGAATTCAATTTTTAACTCTTTGATTTGGTTGTAGGAATTTTCTCTTGAACTTGGAAGTGAATCAATTTCTGACTATGTCTTTTGTAATTTTAATCACTTTGAATTATGAATTAAGTTATTGTTATCACTTTCTCTTTCATGTGGAACTAAGACCCACAACTAGGGTTATGGGATCTATGATTATTCCTCCATGGATTTAATAGTAGGATAGGGTTCGAGTGATTGTAGGAACATCTTGATAATTCTTTTGTATTAATTATTTTCCGTCGATTGCAAACAATAGATCCCGCCTTATGTTGATTTGCTCGAACTGAGAAATAAACTAAAGGTAGTGAATTATTAACGGGGATTTGGGAAAGTTAAGTTCTCATCTAATGATTAATGCCGTAACATGATTGATCAACTTGAGAGAAAATTAGTATGAATAGAATGACTTCTTAAGTTTGAGAGAATTAGGGAGTTCAACATCTAGGTAGGTTGAGAAACACTTAGATGGACTATCGAAATTGATAATATGGTGTTTCTCGCAAGTCATGAGAACCCAATGCTACAGTTATCTTTTAATTGGGATTAGTAATCACAACCCTAGTTTATTCTTTATCATTGATTTGAACTATTGAAATTTTGGCTTTGAGTTCTGTAGCAAGGTACAACTTTAACATATGTTTGATCATTGAAAACCCTCATTTTATCTTTTTGTATCATTTGTTTGAATTCAACTTGTGGCTATAGTTTCAAATTGGTTTAATCGCCACTCACATTGTTCCCTGTGGATTCGACCCCGACTCTAAAGTTGGGTAAATATATTGACGACAATAGCCTTTCACTAGATTGATATGTAAGTTGAGTGTTATCAGTTGGGCCTCAATCCACTCAGATTAGGGCATGTTGGTTACATGATACCTCCCACAGTCTCAGTACAATACTCAGGGTGTTTTCAGTTCAAGTTTGTTTGACCAAATTATACAGATTACCAGTTATTCAGTTATCAAATTTCAGTCTCTCAGTTTGCATATTATTTCAGAAATATTATATGCTTGATCTTGCATTCTCCGATATTACAATTTTCATGCATTCATGTTCAGTTATCTCATGCTATTCTATTGGTTATTATCTCGTATTCACAGTACCCCATGTATATCAGCCTGTCCTCATCTCATATACCAGTACATTCAAAGTACTTACCATATACTCTTCTTTGTGCTATGATAGTTAATATTATAGGTTCGGATGCTCAGTTTCTCGATCGTACTTAGACCGTCCAATGTTACAACAACAACAATAGTGGTGAGTCCTCATCCTTTGAGGACAAGTTTATCTTTCATTCAGTTATTTTAGCATTTCTTTTACTTAGTTAGTTGGATTTAGTTGGGGGTTTGTCCCATCAAATCCATAGTAAGTCAGTTTAGAGGCTTTCAGACATTTAGACAGTCAATTAGACAGTTGGTTCATTTTTAACAGTTTTATCAATTATTCAAACTTGAGAGTAAATCTATTTTCAGTATTCACAGTATTATGGCTTTATCATTTGCTTCTGCACATTTCTATTATTATTATTATTATTATTACTATTTTATTTCGTGCTCACATAGGTACCAGTTCACGGGTTAGCTTGTGATCACTTGTGACTGTAAGCACCGTTGTCGCGACAAAGGGGTAGCCTCGAGTTGTGACAGGGGATGATTGACATGGTTTTCAATATGATCAGGAGTGATTTGGAAGAGTTTGTGATGTTTAGAGGCTTTAAAAAGTTTCATAGTTGACTTTGGTCAACACTTAATGATATGAATTTCAGATGAAAATTTGGACTGCTAGCAGATTCAGAATGTCGAATTTGGGTTAGTAGTGTGATTGGTTCGGGTTCAAGATCTTGATATTTCATTTTTATCCTTCATTTGAAAAATAGTGAAAAGGGGTCTTGGGGATCAATTTAGTGATAATAGTTTTTTTTTAAAAATTCAACGTCTCTATTAAGTCTGGGTTGTTGAAAATATCTTAGTAGCATAGTTCATTTGCATTCACAAAATTTAAAATAAATTCCGAGGGATTGATTGACAAATTTGTAACTTCACAAAGTTTCTGGTGCAGCTGAAGCTGGTGCAACCACTTTAATGACCAAAATACCACTTTAGCATATCCCTTAAGAAACAAACACCGCTTTAGCAGTCAAAATTGACTAGTCGCCTACGGCTAAAGCAGACAGTTTACTGCTTTAACGAATATCACTTTAGCAGGCCTAAACGCATAGTCTAGACCACCTATCACATACCCCCTAAATATGACTAACAACCACTAATACTACCTACTGGGAGAACCAATCTTCCATACGCTCACAATTTCTTTAAGAACTAAGACAAAATATGTGCAAATCCAAAGTAGTTGCTAAAGCAAAAGTAATTATCCAACCACATATCGTGTATCTATTTATAAAACAAACAACAGATAAAATAATAAGCTTTAGCTCAAATTTTGGACTAAGACCACGGAGCATCTAAATGGAGTTACATGAGTTCAACTTTTGGGCATGCAAACCTAATGAAAAGAAATAAAATCTAAAAATAGCTAGAGCTGAAATAACAGCCTCCATGAATAATGTGAAGGCTCACCTCATTAGTAAAATCCTCAAGAATGAATAGTCATCCACTAGTCTAACCCTATGCAATAGTATCTACATACATGCGAGCTATATGTAAATATAACCTAGTAAGATCCTCATCCCGTTACTTTAATACCCCACAAATGTTAGAAAAATACAAAGCACAACAAATACAGTAATGATATGTACAAAGTATATATTATATATATGAAGCTCAATAAGATCCAAACAAAGGTTCAAAAACAAACTTTGTATCTCAATAAACTCTTATGGCTTGTCATCAAAGATAGTAAAGGTGATCAGCTTAGCACCCCAAAAATTCCATGACAACTTATATAATGCCCTAAAAATGTAGTAAGACAATATGTACAAGACCCCTAACATATTACGACAACACAAGTATGCCCCGACCATATTACGATAGTTATGTATGCCCCTAGTCACTATATCACGATAGTGAAGAAAAGATATTCTACACTCCAACGTCACCTCACATATTACCATGAAATAATTTCAATATAATTTACAAAATACATATACACAGCTAGTCAAAGGCCACCGATTCATCCAAGTATATGCTTGTCCCAACACATAAACTAGGCAGAAAAATATATTTTTGTATAAATAAGGATTGAAAATCAAGCACCAAAGTTTAAAGTCTCACTTACCTCAAATTCACAATTCAAGCTCCCCTTCCAATATATCAAAACTAAGCTCCTGCAAATACAGATCACCTCAAACTGCACCAAATTGGATTTAAAATAATCAAAACCTTTTATGTAGGCATTGTGTTATTTTATAAAGTCTAATTTTATTACTTTTATTTTTATAAAATAACACATTAGGAGAGTAATTAGAGAAACAGATTTATCAAAATAATGGCCTTCCAAGGCAACCTTTGGTAGCTTTACAGATTTGGCCATTAGCTTATTTTAATGAACGTATTTTAATATAAAGAGATGCCTATTATAAAATATTTAAAAGAAAAACATGTTTCTTTTTCCAACTTCAACCTATCATTAAAAAAATCAGGGAGACATATCTATGTCCCCAAGAAAAAGAAAAACATTACTCCCTCATAAGCTTTAATCATTACAAAATTATTACCTAATGATTGCATCATTACAATAACAAAGTTTAACTAATCTATGCTTTTCATTCTCAATTTAATATTATTAATACACTGTTACCTCATCATCTAATATATGTGCAATTCTAAGTCAAAGAACTACAAATAAAATTCGTACTTATTACTTCATGTTGATGCCTGTTCAAGTGGCTTGAGTGCTCTCTGATTTTATTTTTTTATTTTTTATGCAGCTTGCTACTTTCTTTTAAAATAATAGGATAAAAAATCCTAATATTCTACACCTTCTATTACTAATCGTGCAAACTAAACAATAGAGTAAATGTGGCCTACTTTTTTTAAATTTTCTTAAACAACAATTATATTTGGTTAAAATTACAGATTAATGCTTAGTTAAAATAAATTGAGCCATTTCATTCTATTCCACTTTAAATAATGATTATCATCGAATATGTCAAGAATCATATATGAAATACCAAGTCAGGACATCTAATTGCATGTATACGTGAAACACAGAATGAACTATGGATAACCTAGGTAGTTTGGGCAATCATCTGGAAACAAATCAACAAATTCTCAAATAATAGGAACACTACCAATAATAATATTCTCCGCTTGTGAATTATGACTGATAGCAATTAAAACCAAACATGCATGATTAATTATTCGCCATACATTTACATAAGATATTATCTTCCCTTGAGTCATAGGAGTCATTCCTTTCCACACTAAAGAGGTTTCTCCAAGAAATCAAAACATATGACCTTATCATAACAATCTACCAAAGCAAAACATGATTCTAATGAATCCATATCCATAATCATATAAAAGTCAGACATTGGCAATGCAAATAAATCAACTATGGTGATCTTAACTCTGAACAGATATCACATAATCTTTATCCGCTAATGAATTATCCCTACTAGGGTCATAATAATTTAAGGCATGATAAGAGTCTCAACTCTTCAATCCAAGAATAAAGTAAAATATAGGGACACGTAAGAGTACATAGAACTAGGATCAATAAGAGAATACTCCTCATGTGAATTTATAGTATAATCTTGTGTCTAATGTATTAGTTTTATCTATGTCTCATCTAGCTATTGTGTAGAATCTCGGCGGTCCATCCACTGTCTGAGCAATCTGTACATCTTGTCTTTCCTGTCTACAAGCACCTTGTGAAGTGGTCCTCACTGGCTGAGCATGAGTACCTACACCATTTCTCTACACCTGTGTAGTAGCTTGACTAGAACTAACATCTCTCTCAGGACAAAACATAGAAATGTACCTTCTTTCTCCATAAGTATAACAAGGAACACCAACTACAAAGCATTAACCACTATGATTCCTACCACAATTCAAATATTTGGATGTCCCAATTGAATTTTTTTGGCTATCCTACCTCTGTAACTGTTGTTGACCTTGTCTAGCTAGATAACTATTTCTTAAAGATTGCCCAACTAACTCTAACTGCATAGGTTTGTTCTGTCCATGATGAACATCACTCTTTCTCTTAGACGGAGCACCACTAAACCCACCAAAGTTACATGGCTTTTTATTTTTTTGATTAACCCTTTTCATCTCAAAGTAAGACTCAGAATGAAGGAAAATGTCAACCACATCAACATAGGATCGATTATGCATAACTTGTATTAGAGGACCACGATAACGAGACTCAGGTCCATCCATGAATTGCCTTACCTTCTTCCTTGAGTCTATAACTAAAAATGGAACATACCTAGGTAATTTAGTAAACTTAGATTTATACTCGGTAACTTCTTATATCCCTTTTATTGGTCATCAAACTAATGTCTCATATCATTCTATTTTCTTAATGAAATAAATCTATCTCCAAACACAGTAGAAAACTCTTTTCAAGTGATCAATGGTAGTCTTGCTTGTCTGCTTCTCAAAATAGAAGTCTACCATGCCTCGGGAGACCTTGAGAATAGAAAATTAGTAAATTCCATTCAATTAGTCTCCTTAAATCTCAAAGTAATCAATATTTTATCAGAATGATCAATAAATTTTTGTAGTACCCCACAATATTCTAGACAAGTTTCCAGCTAGTGGTCATATATAAGGGTGTGCATCGGTCGGTTCGGTTCAGTTTTATGTGTTATTGTTTGGCTTATCAATTTATAGTTTTTAAATATGCAAAATCAATAACCAACCAATAAGATATTTTCTTATCATTTTTTAGTGCTTAACATTTTGGCTTTTGATTTAACCAATAAGAAAATACTCATAAAATAAAAATAGTAACAACTAAAATAAAAAATAAAATCTTAGTTGCTGCCAAAATCATACACAATGCATTTTAGTTTACAAGAATCATTAAGCTTGGATTGAAAGTTAGTTCATAAAAAAATTGAATCCTAATTGTTGGAAGCTACTAAATGCTTCAAGCTTTCCAATAAGATAATACCCGAGCTTTGTATTGTGCCTTTGTTTCCTTGAATAGGTTAATACTTTATGAATCTCAGAATTGTGAATAAGTATTGTGTGTGTATGTATGTCTCTGTGTATATATATATTAGTAATATAAATATTTATATATATGTACGACCCCATAAAATTCTTAAGCGTAATTCAGTCCTTTAAGCTTGTCAAGGGGGTCCCAGACTTAGAAAATTCTAGCTATGTTTCCAGACTTAGTTTATTTTAGCCTTCAAAAGTTGGAGATCATAATTCACGACCTTAATGTCCTTTAATGGTCTATATTTTTATTAATTCATGATCAGGAAGGTTAATCGGTGTTTTCGGACAAGTTTTGGATTTTTTAAAACTCGTTTAGATCACGTTCGGAGTCCCAAAACAGTAGACCAATGCGATCTTGGTGCGCCGCCAATCGAGTTGGTCAACATTTCTGTAGGTTGCCAGAGCCAAAACTACTGAGGCTTAGTGCGATCATGGCATGACATGTCAAGTATCGCGTCATATCCATCAATGCGCCGCGTCGACCACAACGTCGGTACCCAGTTTTAGTCATTAAATGATCGCATCCTTAAGGGTAATTAGGTCATTTCCCTGACCTTCAGCCCTCTTAAACACAAAATTTATCCCTCTTTTGGCTAAATATATTCATTATTCCACAATTTCTAAAGAATAATAAACCCTAGGTAATTAATTGCAACTCAAGAATTCAAGCTTTCCTTCATCAATCTTTAAGAAATCATCCACCAAGGTATGTAAAGTGTTCATCCAAGGACCCCTTTTATCCTTGGAGTTCAAGAAACCATTTTTAATTTTTAAATAATGATGTTCATGTTGTGGATTGAAATTGTATCCATGTTTGATGATTTGTATGGTTTTCATGATGGAATCTTTATGTATTCCTTAATATTATGATAGCATGTGGATTGAATTTCATAAAATTGGGTTGTTTAATGTAGCCATGATATAATTTTTTAATGTTCATGCCTAAGCCTAAGTATATGCATTCCATGTATTTGATAAAATGCCTAAGTGAGTAGAATTGTGTTTTATGAACCGTTATTGATCTACATGATGAACTTAGGCTATAACTACATGTTCAAAATGACTCCCATGCTAATGTTATGTCTTGTGATGGTTTGATGGAATACTCATGAGACTAGAATTGTGAAATTATGATATGTTTGTATGTATTCCTATTCATGTGTAAGCTTATGGCATGCAAATACTTCATGAAAATCCCCAACGATTGTACTATGAATTATTGACTATGGTCATATGTCAAGAAGTGTCATGTCTTATCAGTTTCATGCTATTAAGTCTTGGTGATATTTGTACCCTACAATTTAGATATGTACCTAGATCCCCTGTCAGTTTTCATGATACTCTCAGTCAAGCCATGAGCATTAGAATTCAGTCGGTTACAGAACTCAGGAAAACTCAGTAATCTCATGAACTCAGCCAGCTATCAGATATCAGTACTATTCCATCAGTCAATAAAATTTAGTGAACTCAGTTTAGTTCAGCTCAGTATAATCAGTTCAGTATCTATTCAGTTGGGAGTAGGATTCAGTACCGAGTGAACCCAAGGATAGGAACACACACTGCCAGATTAGGGTGTGATTCCTAGAAGCAATCCTTGCATTCCAAAACTATGTAGCCAGCATAGGTTGAGACATCAACAATGATAATTGAGGGTTGATGAGGTAGATTAACGGTATCAGATGAAGGTCCTACCATTCTTATATGGGGACACTACAACTTATCCTTACCAGTGGCGTGGTATTAGCACCCTTCTAATTAGGGTTATAAATTGGACCCCAACTCCGCTATAATAGCTTATTAAGGGCATGGTTATTTGATGACTACATCCCACAGTCTTAGTCTCAGTCTCATTAATAGAACTCAAATAGTTCTACAAAATTCAAGACTATCAGATACAATCACTCAACTCAGTACAAAACTCAACTAGTTCCATCAGAACCTAGACTGTCAGACACAGTCGCTTAGTATCAGTTATATTAGTTATCAAAAATTCATGCTATCAGTATTCAAACTCAGTAGTCAGTGTTATCACGGTCTTATTTACAGTTACGTATTCATGCATGTATTCTCACGTTCATGTTATTCAGTCAGTTAGAATTGTTCATGCATATGAACCCATTCATTCATCCTACCTCACTTTACATACCAGTACATTCCATATACTAACACATACTTTTCTCTTGCGCTATGGTGTCTTATACCATATGTTCAGAAGCACGAGATCCAGAGCACCCTTAGTAGATCAGACGTTCAGCAAACAGACTAGCAGTGAGTCCTCATCATTCAAGGTTGTTATTATTTGATTTCTTCATTATTTTAGTAATTAGATTATTTCAGCAATTGGAGTTAGTTGGGGACATGTCCTGTCAACTCCTTATTCATACAGTTTAAAGGGATTCAGACTATAGCACGTTTAGACAATTCTTTAAGTTATTTTCATATTGATATATCATATTTTCAGATATTATATTTTATCAGATATTTGAACTTTATGGCCTTTCAGCCTTTTATTCCACATTTATACAATATATTATGCAGTGCTCAGTTACAGATATCAGTCATGGGTTAGCTTGTGGTCCTTTAGGGTCATGAGCACCGTGTAGCATTCCAGATACCAGATTTGGGGCATTACAATATATAACACAAATATGAGTAAAATAATTACTTAGTGTATCCTTATTGGGTTATCGGTTTAACCAATAACACAATAAGCTAAAACCAAAATCAAACTGTTTACCCAATAAATTTTTTTATAAAACCAATAAAAAACCGTTAACCCAATACCAATAACCCAATAACATTTTTATTGGTTCAATTTATCGATCAATTTGATTTTTGCACACCCTTAGTCACATGTTTAGAAATCCCAAATCCATTATTTCACACTAAGTACAAGTGACATGGCTATTTTAACACCCCAATATTCAAACATTTTATTTTTGGACTTTCCAAGTTTGAAACATTAATTTATGAGTCAAAATATATTTTGAAAAGTTAAAAGGGGCCATCCAGAAGAATTTCAGAATTTTTGGAATAGGTTCGAAGTGATTGATCATAGAGGTGGTAACCCTGTGTGATTTCAGTGTGTCATGGAGGATAGTCTCTGTGATATGCGATATATAATAGATGTTAGCCTCCGCTATATGCAGTATGTCACGGAGGCTGGCCTCCGCGATAGCCAGCATGCCATAAAAGCTGTGTAAAATCGAGCAGTTTTCTTTAAGTTAAAGGGGTATTTTAGTCTTTTCCCTCTCCCTAAACACCTAATTCATGACTTAAAACCCAAGAGGGGCATTATTTACCCCATTTATCATCAGTTAATGACATTCCCTCTCTTTTCATTATCAATAATAGAAAAATCAAAAAGCTTTTTTCAAGAATTCATCATCCAAGGTCTCAATTCCAAGTTTTCTTTAAAAATTCAAGTAACTCAAGTATGTGGGGTATTCATCAATGGGTTCCTTCGACCTATTGAATCCCAAAAGTCCTTTATTTTTTCAAGTATAAACCTTTTTGCCTCTTTTGATGAAATTTCAATGTCAAGTATGAATTTATTCAACTTTCTCTTAATAGTGTTGAGTACAAACCATCACAATGTGTTTCCCCATGTGAATTATGTTATTACATGCTTTATAAATTCTGTCACCCATATCGTGTTTAGTTGACACCATGTGTATTATCAATTTATGAATTTAACCATGTGAGCATGTTGTCCGTATAATTATAACATCTTCCCATACCCATATTCATGGATTTCATCAATTTAGTGAAATATACTATGTTTTGGGTCTACGAATCATGAATATCCTTATAGTTTTATGGTGATGTTAATATACTATTCAGTGTCGGTGGGTTATGAATACCCGATACCTATATGTTTATGTATGTTTCTAGTTTCAATAAATAAGTCAGTCAGATTATGATTTTACCATCATATTCAGATTATCATATTCATGATAAGAAATTATCAGTTGTGAGTCCTATTAATTTTAATCAATACCAATGTTAGTTCAGTTGGGAGTAGGGTTTAACACCGAGAAAACATAGGGATGACGGCTTACCCACCAGTAGAGGAGTGAGACCTTTAGTAGCAGTCCCTAAGTTCCAGAACTACGTAGCTAGTGTAGGTTATGATATGTCACCCTCTAGTAGAGGACAGACAATATCTTAGAGGTCACCCACTAGGAGAAGACTAACACCTTATTCCTCCGTAAAACCATATGTAGATCTACAAAACTAGTGTTAGTACCCGTGGCAAGGTACTTACACTCTTCCAACTGGGGTTATAGGTTAGATACCCATCAGCTTAGATTGGGCATGTCAGTTAAATGATAACTCCCACAGTTTCAGTTCAGTACTTAGGTTATATCAGTTCAGGTTTGGATGACTAAGTGTTCAATTTACCAACTATTCAATCAGTCAATTTTACATATTATTTTAGTACATGCTTTACTTGGTCTTGCATTCATTTTACATGTTTATGCATTTATTCTCAGTATCTATATGTACTTCAGTTAGTTCTTATCTCACATACCAGTATATCCTAAGTACTGACCGCTTACTCATTTTTGCATTATATTGATTTCACAATATAAGTTAGATACTCAATTCCCCAATTGCCCTTAGTAAGTTCAGCACCACTTAACAGCAGTTGTGGTGAGTCATCCATCGAGGACAAACTATTTGTAGTTATTTTTAGTACCTCATTTATTTTCGTTAGTCGAGGTTATTGGGGGTTTGTCCTTTTAACTCCTCATGTTTTAGAGGCTTTCAGAGAGCCAGACTTGTTTTCAGTTATATTAGGAGTTCAGACATATTGGGTATTATTTCAGTATTACATCTTAATAGAACTTCTCATCAGTTTAGTTTCCATATATAATGTTTTATTATTACTTTAATTAGTGCTCACAGCAGATACCAAATCATGGGTTAGCTTAGGCTAACTTGTGGCCTAAGCACCGTGTTACGACTAGGGGATAATCTCAGGTTGTGATAAATTTTAGGCTTAATAGTAGCTGGTGTGGTATCAAACTCCAGTGGCTTAAGATCCATGAAATTCTTAATATCCTTGGGTTGCCCTACAACTAAAACCAAATGATCAACTGGTTGAGGTGCCTGAGTAGATATAACATTCAATTAAACTTGCATTTGTATTTATAAAGTAGCCCAAGGAGCTGAAACTCCACCCTGCTTAGGCACCAATAGCTCTTACACATTCTACTATTATATCACTGCATCTATAAGAAAATCAATAATATGTACAATAACTAACGTTATCGATAAAGCATCATGAATAGCCTGATCCCGAACTTTCTCAAAAGCAACATCTCAAGGCTGACTTCACCATTCCTAACTCTAGGTTGAGGACCAACATGTGTCTTAGTTTGAGCCCTAATGTAATGAGACCTAATATGACCACCACTATGGGCAGTACTATTTCTAACACCACGTTCATTATATGTACTAGATCAGCAAGATGTGGAAGAGCTACGTCTCTTAACCATCTACAAAATGATATTTAAAGGTTAGAATTGATTTGACTCAATGCATGAACAGTGAATGAGAAAGGGAAAACTTTTTAGATGAGTAGCCATGAAGTCATAAGTAGAGTGCCTACATACCCATGATCAAGACTCTACCAAATATTATTACATCACTTGAGACCAAAAACCTAAGATCTAATAGAAACTTTGTAATGTCTCAAAATACCCCCTAGATTTGACTGGAACCCGCTAACACCAACTATTGGGATAACCAATATTTCATACACTTACAATTTCTCTAAGCACTAAGATAAAATGTGTGCAACTCCAAAATAGTCATTAAAGAAAAAGTAATTATCCAACCACATATTATGTATCAATTTATAAAACAAACTATAGCTTAAATATTAAAATAGCTAAAATTCTAAACTAAGACCATGGAGTATCTAAATGGAGTTACATGAGTTCAAATTTTGGGCATGCAGACCTAATAATAGAAATATAGTCTAAAAATATCTAGAGATGAAATGATAGACTTCATGAATAATACAAAAGCCCACCTCAACAACAAAATGCTCATGAACAAATAGTCAACCACTAGTCTTACCCCCTACAATAGTATCTATAAACATGTATGTTAAAAGTGAACTGTATGTAAACATAACCTAGTTAGATCCTTGACCCACTATTTTAATACCCCTATAACAAGTGTTAGAAAACTACAAATCACAACAAATATGGTAATGGTATGTAAAAAGTATATATTATAATATAAAGCTCGATAAGATCCAAACGAAGATCCAAATAATAACTCTGTATCTCAACTCAATCAACTCTCATGACTTTTCATAAAAGGGAGTGAAGTTGATTAGCCTAGCTCTCTGACAAGTCCATGATAACATGTATAATGCCCCAAAAGTGTACTATGGTAGCATAAACAAGGCCTCTAAAATATTATGGAAACATATTTTAACGCAACAAATATGGTACCAGGAACGCTACACCGTGCTCATGAGCTCGAAGGACCACAAGCTAACCCATGACTGATATCTGTAATCGAGCACTGTGTAATATACTGTATAAATATGGAATAAAATCTGCAAGGCCATAAGGTTCACATACTAAATCATAACTGAATAAATAATATCTGAACGGGGTATAGCAATACCCAATTCTAAAATAAACTGCCTGAACATGCTATAGTATGAAAAAACACTGTAGTCTGAGAATACTGTAGGTTTAAAAGCCTTTAAAACTGTCTGAATAAAAAGGTTGATGGGACATATCCCCAACTAACTCCATCTACTGAAATGTCTAAATACTGAGTGAATGAAATAGGCTAAGAATGTCATCCTCAAAAGATAAGGACTCATTTCTAAATCTAAATGTTGAAATCTGAAATGCTACTAATGCTCTGGATCTCATACTTCTGAACTTATCGTATGAGACACCATAGCGCAAGAGAAAAGTATGCGTCAGTGCATGGAAATATACTAGTATACAAGTGAGGTAGGCTGAATGCATGGGGTTCATATGCTTGAACAATACTAACTGACTGAATAGCATAAATGTAAGAATATATGCATAAATACGTGAACTATAACTATGATCGTGATAACATAATTACTAAGTCTGATTAATGATAACACGAGTTTACTAATATAAATAATAACTGAGTGACTGTATTTGACAGTCCTGATACTGATGGATCTAGCTGAGTTCCATATTGAACTGAGTTGACTGTATCTAACAGTCCTGATCTATAGAACTATCTGAGTTTTATTACTGAGACTGAGAGTGTGATTGTAGGAAGTAGTCATCTAACCGACATGCCCCTAATAAGCTATAATAGCTAAGTTGGGGTCCAATCTGTAACCCCAATTGGAAGGGTATCAATACCGCATCACTAGTAAGGACAAGCTGTGAGTAACCCTCATCTGGAAGAGTCCCTAAATAAGAATGGTGGGAACCTTATCTAGAAGTGTTTATCCACCTTATCAACCCTCATCTTATAGTGTTGATGTCTAAACCTGTGCTGGCTACATAGTTCTAGACCACAAGGATTGCTTCTAAGGATCACACCCTCATTTGTCAGTGTGTGCCCTCATCGTTGGGTTCACTCAGTTCTGAATCTTACTCCTATCTGAATAGACACTGAACATGATTTAAATAAACTAAACTAGTTTACTAAATTCCATTGACTAACAAAATACTACTGATATATTATAACTGACTGAGTTTATGAGATTACTGAGATTTACTAAGATTATTGAGATCACTGAGTTTTCTTGAGTCATGAGACTGACTGAACTCTACTGATCATGTTGTGACTAAGATTATCATGAAAAAATAATATTGGCTCTAGGCACATAGCTAAATTATCGGGTATATATACCCTCAGGACTTAGTAGCATGAAACTGACAAGACATGACACTTCTTTAATACATAACTATGATCCACAATTCATAATATACTAATTGATGAAAATTCATGAAGCATTTAGTTGTCATAATCTTGTACATGGATTGGAATGCATATAAATATGTCATAATTTCATCAATATAGTCTCATGAGCATTCCATCAAGCATTCATAATGTACAATAATATCATAGAAGTTATTCTAATCATGAGGGTAAAGCAAACATTTATCATTTGGGTCACAATTGAGCTATAATACACAATTTCTATCCTCTTAGGCATTTTATCAAACACCTTACATACACAACTTAGGAAATAGGTGTAATTATCAATTTACACATCATAAACAACTAAATTCATTGATTTCAACTAGCATGCTATCGTAGTTTAATGAAAAACACATAAAGAATCCAACTTGGAAATCATTCAACATCATCAATATGGTTATAAACAACCCAAAACATAAATATCATGATTTATAAATTAAAATAATATTCTTGAGCTTTATGGATGAAAGAAATCCATGAATGAACACTTAACATACCTTGGATAGGAGTTTCTTGAAAGCTTATGGTGAAAACTCTTGAATTTGAATTTTTTATAAAAAACCCTAAGTTTGTTCTTAATGGATTTTGGGAGAAGATAATGTATTTTGGTGAAATAAAGGCTGAATATTGTGTTATAAGCTTATATAGGGGTGGAGAAATAACTCATTTGCCCCTCTAGATGCGGGTTTAAAATACTGAAAATTGGGTGCAGGTGGCACGTCGATGGCTCCGATGCAATACCCGATGTATCACACCATGATCGCTCCAAGCCTCAATAGTTTTGGCTCTATCAACCTACCACAATGTTAACCAATGCGATTGGCGATGCGGCGCGCCAAGATCGTGTTTGTCCACTATTTTGGACTTCCAAACATGGTTTAAATGAGTTTTGAAAAATCCAAAACTTATCCAGGAACACCTATTGACCTCACTGATCATGAATTGATTAAAATATAGACCATTAAAGGACATTAAGGTTGCGAATTAAGATCACCAACTTTTGAAGGATAAAATTAACTAAGTCTGGAAACTTAGCTAGAATTTTTTTAAGTTTGAGACCCCTTGATAAGCCTAAAGGACTGAATTAAGCTTAGAAATCTTGCGGGGTCTTACAATATCTCCCCCTTGGGAACATTCATCCTCGAATGAGAATGAATGAGATGGAATAAATGATACGCTGACGTACATACTAAACATGAACGACTAAAACATGATTCCATGAATAACATGGCTGATAACTGAATATATCATACTAAATATGCATATCTGATGCATGAGTAACTGATTCATGAATGCATGACTGAGTGTTTTGATGAACTGAGTTTTTCACAATAAGAATTCATATCTGATGCATAACTATATGACTGAACTGATACATGAATGAATGACTTAATAAGCAATGGCATTTAATACCAAGTTTATAATGGTATATTGAACATAAAACTAAATTTTAAGTTTGTAACTAAAGTCTGAACATGGAATAGAAAAACTTAAGGAAAACTGTTACCTTGAGCTGAGTCTAAGTTAGCAGAGAAGAGGTGAGGATAATTGGTTCTCATGTATGCTTCTTCTTCCCATGTAGCTCCCTCAACAGGCTGATTTCGCCAAAGAACTTTGACTAGAGAAACTTTTTGGTTCCTCAGTCTATGAGTCTAATGTCAAGAATTTTGACTAGAATCTCTTCATAAGAGAGACTATTCTAAACATCTATGCTCTGAATAGGGACTACAACTGTTGGGTCACCTATGCACTTCTTGAGGAAATAGACATGAAAGACTGGATAAATTGAGGCTATGTCAGCTGGCAACTCGAGCTCATAAGCTACCTTACTGAAGCGACTGAGAATCTTGAAGGGATCGACATATCAAGGACTGAGCTTTCCTTTATTACTGAATTTCTTCACTCTTTTCATGGGAGAGTTATTTAGGTAGACAAGGTCACCAATCTTGAAGTCAAGATCCTTCCTACGAATATCTGCATATGACTTTTATTGGGTCTGAGCAACCCGAAGTCTCTCTCTGATCAACTAGACCTTTTCTTAAGGCTTCGAATACTAAGTCAGGCCTTATAACTATGGCGTTACTAACTTCAAACCAACCAACTGGAGATCTATATCTCCTACCATAGGGAGATTTGAATGGAGCCATCTGAATACTAGAATGATAGCTGTTGTTGTATGCAAACTCAATCAAAGAAAAATGGTCATCCCAACTTCCCTTAAAATTAATTGCACACGCTCGTAACATATCTTCTAGAGTCTGGATGGTCCTTTCTTCTTAACCATCTTTCTGAGTATAAAAGTCTATACTGAGATAAACTTGGGTACCAAAACCCTTTTGGAATGCTTTCTAGAAATGACACGTGAACTAGGAACCTCTATCTGAAATAATAGATAATAGAATACCGTGTAATCTAGCCAACTCTGTGATATAAAGTTTGGTATAATCCTCGGCTAAATAAGAGGTATGGACTGGAAGAAAATAAGCTGACTTGGTAATTCTATCTATAATGACCCAAACTGAATCATGATGATGATGAGTCCGAGTCAAACCCATCACGAAGTCCATGTTCACATCTTCCCACTTCCAAGTAGGAATACTAAACTCCTACATGGACCCACTTGGTTTCTGATGCTCTATCTTAACCTGCTAGAATGTAGAGCACTTAGCCATAAAATCTGTAGCACCTCTCTTCATCCCACTCCACCAATAGATCTCCCGCAAGTCACGGTACATTTTAGTGGCCCCTTGATGAATAGAGTATCGTGCATCATGTGCTTCTACAAGAATTTGTTGCCTTAAGTCATCTACACCTGGAACACACAAATGACCCTGACAATGAAAAACACCATCTCTCCCTTGGGAGAAAACGTCTACTTTCTGATCCCCGATAGACTCTTTTAACTTGACTAGACTTGGATCTCTATCCTGCTTTTCTTTTACCTCAAAAACTAGATATTATTTTGAACTACTCTAAACCCATATGTTATCCTTTACAGAATCAACTAGACGGATACCTAGTCTGGTAAGCTAATGAACTTCCTGATCTAACTTCTTCTTAATGTCCTCAACATGAGCAACACTACCCATAGGCAGTCTACTGAGAGATTCAACCACTATATTGGCCTTGCCCGAATGATAAAGGACACTTATGTCATAGTCTTTCAAGAGCTCTAACCACCTTCTCTGACGGAGGTTGAGATCTTTTTGAGAGAATACGTACTGAAGGCTTTTGTGGTCTGTGAATACATCTACATGAACTTCGTATAGATAATGCCTTTAAATCTGTATGGTAAATACTATGGTTGCTAACTCAAGATCATGAGTAGGGTAATTTCTCTCATCGGGTTTAAGCTGTCTGAAGGCGTAGGCTATGAACTTACTATGCTGCATGAGGACACAACCTAAACTTACTCTGGAGGCATCACAGTACACAGCAAAGCTAATTGGACCATCTGGAAGAGTCAAAATTAGAGCTAAGGTGAGTCGAGTCTTCAACTCCTAAAAACTCTTCTCGCAAGGATCTGACCACTAAAACTTGACTTTCTTCTAAGTCAATCTGGACATATGGGATACAATAGAAGAAAATCCCTAAATAAATCATCTGTAATAGCCAGCCAAACCTAAGAAACTCCCAATATCTGATGGAGAGATAGGGCGGGGCAAGTTTTTTGTTGCTTCAGTCTTCTGAAGATCAACTCTAATGACATCACCAAAAATGATATGACCAAGAAATATTACTAACCTTATTTAAAATTCATATTTATTGAACTTGGCAAATAACTAATGATCCCTGAGAGTTTGAAGTACTGTTCTGAGATGCTCTGCGTGATCATGCTTACTGTGGAAATAGACAAGGATATCATCTATGAAGAGTATGATGAACGTGTCAAAGTACTGCTTGAACATACGGTTCATAAATTCCATAAAAGCTACTGGAGCATTGGTAAGACCAAAAGACATGACTAAGAATTTGAAATGACCATACCGAGTTTAGAAAGTCATACTTGGCAT
Source organism: Capsicum baccatum var. pendulum (assembly GCA_030864225.1). Taxonomy (NCBI): domain Eukaryota; kingdom Viridiplantae; phylum Streptophyta; class Magnoliopsida; order Solanales; family Solanaceae; genus Capsicum; species Capsicum baccatum. The sequence continues at coordinate 199,387,145 of CM061561.1, forward strand.
GTTACATTCTCTGACTCTGAGCTGATGATAGCCTGATCTGAGGTCTATATTGGATAAGTAACTGGCACCCTGAAGTTGGTCAAACAAGTCATCAATTCTGGGAAGTGGATACTTGTTCTTGACTGTGACTTTATTGAGCTGATGGTAATCTATACATATTCTGAGAGAACTATCTTTCTTGCATACGAATAAAACTGGTGCACCCCACAGGGACACATTGGGTCAATGAATCCCTTATCTAGGAGATCCTTCAATTGTTCTTTCAGTTCTCTGAGTTCTACTGATACCACTCTGTATGGTGGAATAGATATAGGCTGAGTATCTAGAAGAAGGTTAATGCCGAAGTCTATTTTTTTTTGGGAGGAATTAGTAGAATATCTTTGGGAAAGACATTTGAATATTCATTCATGACTGGGACTGATTCAAGACTGGGAGTTTCATAACTAGAGTCATTAACATGAATAAGACGATAGAAACATCCCTTATATATTATTTTCCTAGCTCGTTAATAGAAAATAAGCTGACCCCTAAAAGCGGATACACTACCCTTCCACTCTAGGATGGGATCATTTGGAAACTGAAACTGAACAATTCTATTTCTGCTATCGACTATGAAATAGTAGGAGTGAAGCCAATCTATGTCGAGAATGATATCAAAATTAGTTATCTCTAATTCGACTAAGTTTGCTGAAGTGACTTTCTGAGATATCATAACTAGACAGTTCCTATATACTTATCGGACTATGATAGTTTTACCCACTGGGGTAGAGACTGAGAAGGGCTCTACTAGAATTTCAGGACTAACTCCGGAATCAACTACTATGTAAGGAATAACAAAAGATAAAGAAGCTCCTGGATCTAGCAAAGTGTAAACATGTAAATGAAAGATCTGTAACATACCAGTAACTACATCAGAATAGTTTTCCTAATCTTGGTGGGACTAGAGAGCATAGAGTTTATTTGGGTGTTGCCCACTGGTAGCACTGAAAGTGTCACCCAGCTGATTTGGGCGGCCGAACTGAGCTGAGAAATAGTTCTGCTGACCCTTATAACCTGACTGGGGACAATCTTTAACTCTGTGTCCTATCTTGCCACATCCAAAATAGGTATCGCTGCCAGCTCTGTAAATACCCTTGTGGTTCTTACCACAAGTTTGACAAAGGGGATTAGTTCAGGCATTGCTAAAACTGCCTTGAGACTTAGAGCCTGGTGCCCTATCTTTGTTGTCATCTCTGAATTTTAGCACTGGGCACTAGCTGAAGAAGGAGCTACAAACGATGACTTTAGGTGAATCTGAAAAATAGTTACCACCCTCTGACTTAGGCTGAGCAAAGTTGAAACTTTGAGTCCTTGCTTTCTTATTCTGCTTCTCTCTCATCTTAATCTTTTGCTCCTCTATCTGCTGTACATGGGTCATAAGCGTAGCTATGTTTAAGACCCCGTAAAGTTTCCTCATCGATAAAGCCTTTGAAACAAGTTACAAGAAGCTAAACACTTAGAAATTTTCCTAAGTGTTCCAACACTTAGTTTATTTTAAGCCTTTGAACTTCATTAAATTGTTTTCGGACCTTCCCGACATCCGTTTTTTGATTTTTTTTGTTGTATTATGATGGGGCAAGGTCATAGTACCTCTCAGCTCAGTTTCAGAATTTTTAGATGAGCTCAAGGGTATTTTTGGTGTTCTATTCCAGTAGCTTGAGGCGATAAGGGGGAGTTGCCCAGGGTTCACCCTTACTCTAAGCGGGGCACCTCCCTACCTTCCCCACTGCTCTAGCCAAGAAGCTTCCTTGGGTACTTCAGTACTCTAGGCAGGGTGCCGCCCTGGCAATCGCCCTAGGCTAATTTCTGCACTCCTTCTCTGACTCATTAAGGGTAAATGTGGTATTTTTCAGTCACTTATCATCTCTAACACAGGATTTAATCCCTAGAATACCAAAATAGGATCACTTTCATCAAAATTCACCAAGAAATCTCATTAGGGTTTCAACCTAAAAACCCAAATATCTTAGGATTCCATCGTAGATTTTCGATAATTCTTTGAGATTTGGCATCTCCTTCTCGAGGGCTACAAGAAGCGCCTAAATATTTTAAGAATACAGTTACAAAGTTAAGAGTTTATTCAAATATTCAAGATTAAGGTATGTGGGGTTTTGAACAAGAACACCCTTTCGTTCTAGTGGGCAAAAGCTTTATTTTTTCTAAAAGATTTTTGTATTTTCAAGATTGAATTATATTTAAATTGCTACGTTTCAAGTTTATGGAATTATGGAAATTGTTTATGTCTTGAATTTCATGAATATCCTGTTTAGTTATGATTTGAGTTGAAAATTCATGTTATAAAAGGCATATTTCTATATTGATATCATATTTTCAAGAATTTCTAAGATTTATTGTCAAGAATTGAGCCTTGTTGTGAAATGATAATTCTTGAAGATGAACTATTGATACTTTCTAAGTATTCTAAGAATTGTATTTGAGTTTTGATTTTTAAGTTAAGGAAGAAATCCATACCTCGTTATACTAATTTAAAGAGAAGCATAGTTGGCTTCCCTTGAGTATCTCTGAATTGTTTTAAGGTAAATTTTCTTTAAAGTTTTGAGCTAAGTAAGGGAGTAGTATTTAGCACCGAGTTGGGTTTTATTCCAAGGTCTCAAGCCCCAAAACTACGTGCCACCATAGGTTTCTGATTTACCCCAAGTGGGTTAAGATAGTGATCACTACAAAGTTAAAGGTCCTACTCCGATGGCAAGGATGAGACAGCTCTCACCAACGTGGGCAAGATGTCTGACTCTATGTAGCTTACATGGTTTATTTCAGTTAGACGAAATTCCCAAGGTCCTAAGTGTTCCAAGTCCTAAAGCTATAAAGTGTAAAGGTTTCAAAAGTATTAAGTTCTTAAGTTTTGCAGAAGACCCTTATCTTTATGAGATTAAAGTGTAATCAATCACGTGATTTATTTCATTATCCATGATTATGAGTGTTTATTTCAAGCTATGTGAGTTATTTATGAAGCATGCATGTTTTCTATAGAGAATTATGATGTTGATTTATAAATTGCATACACCCCCATATACTCAGTAAATTTCCTAGTACTAATCGACATACTTATCTGTGTGCTAAATTTTCTCATGATGTAGGTTTAGGTGCTTAGTCCTAGTCTAATCAGTGATTCTCGAGCACTTTATCTACGTCTACACAGTGGTGAGTCCTCATATTTCAAGGACCTATTTTCAGACACTTTTGTATTTTTAGTAGTTATTTTATTTCTTTCAGTTTAGTTCGAGTCAGTTGGGGATTTGTCCCAATGGCTCTTTAGTTCATAGAGTATTAGAGGCATGTTCAGACTAGTTATCAGATTGTCAAATTTTGTTGAAACTCTCAGTATTGGGTCCATTCAGACAAAGTATTTTTTTTCTTATTTCATATGATTTTGATATGACAACATAAATGATTGCTTTATTTCTCTTTAAGTAAGTTTTATAAGTAGTAGCAGGCTAAAAGGGCTAGCTTGGGGATTCTTGTATCCTTAAGCATTGTGTGATGTCTCGGGGCTTATTTTTGGGGTGTTACAAACTTGGTATCAGAGCCTAAGGTTTAAGGAGTCCTAGAGAGTCTGAAAAGCTACGTAGAGTAGTGTCTTGGTCATCGGTGTGTAGGATGCCACATCTATGAACAAGTGTCTACAAGACATTTTAGGAAAAAGTCATTTCTTTCTTTCAAAAGTCTATCGTACCTACTATTGTCCCTCTCTCAACTATTAATTTGTGCTCTCTTATTTTAGAAAATGGCTCCCTGAAGAATGAATGCCCCCAGAAATAATAATGAGAAACCCCATTTAGTTGACCCCTTGAATGCAAATGTCACTCATGCTGAGTTTAGGGTAGCTTTTCAGACGCCAGCCCAGTTTGTCACTGCTAATGTTTAGGATAATAATCTGGCTACAGTTCTACAACAACAGGGTGGTGATTTAGCTACTGCTAGGATTCATGATTTCATGTGGATGAATCCGCCAGAGTTTTATGGGTCCTAAGTAGATGAGGATGCACTGTTGTATCTTGAGGAGTTAAGGAAAATCATGCAAGTGATGCATGTTTTTGAGGTGAAGAGTGTTGATCTAGCATTTTACAGGTTAAAGGACCTAGCTTATGATTGGGTTGTTGCTTGGAAGAAGAGTAGAGGAGATGATGCTTTCCCTATGACTTGGCAGACATTTTAGGATGCCTTTCTGGATAAGTTTTTCCCACTAGAGATGACGGAAGCAAAGATTGAGGAGTTCATGAATTTGAAAAAAGGCTCCATGACTGTTAAAGAGTACTGTCTTAAGTAAAACCATCTAGCCAAGTATGCTTCTAACTTGATTTTTGACACCAGCAAAAGTATGAGTAGGTTCATAACTGGTGTTTCTGGTTTGGTAGTTAAAGAGTACAGGACAACTATGTTAAATAAAGAGTTAGACCTTCCCAGGATAATGCTATATGCCTAGCAGATCAAGTCAGATAAGTTGAGGCAAATAGATAGAGCAAGAGGAAATAATAGGGCCAGATTCAAACAACATAAGTATGGAAAAACCATATCACATAGAGGGAATCTCCCTCAGTTTCAGAGACATTCATCCATGCCAGTGCTATCATCAGCTAGTTCTCCCCTGCCCAGAGGTAGGCAGGAGCAAGGTTATAGGCCTACTGTGTCCAGGTCCCAGAACACTGTAAGTAATTAGACTAAATATCCCCAGTGTTCTAAGTGTGGTATAACCCATCCAGATAAGTGTTTGGCAGAGCAGTGTGGTTGTTTTGGTTATGGTAAGATAGGCCATAGGCTTAGAGAGTGTCCGTATGCCAGGAAGGGGAACCGTGATGTTCACCCTCAGACTCAGACCGCTAGTGCTCCAGCTCTTATAGCCCATCCAGTATCTCCTCAGGGTGCTTCTTCTAGTACTGATGGAAATCAATGCCAGAATAGATTTTATGCCTTACCATCTCACTAGGAGCAGGAGAATTCTCTCGATGTTGTGACTGGTATGCTCCGTGTATTTTATTTTGATATTTATGTGTTGTTGGACCCTGGGTTAAGTTTTTATTATGTGACACCACTGGTTTCTATAAATTTTGAAATGAGTTCTGAAAATATCCCTGAGCCTATTCTAGTTTCTACCTTAGTGGGTGAGTCTATCGTTGCCAAACAAGTGTATAAAAATGCCCTATTTCTGTGCTTCATAGAGTCATATTTGCTGATCTAATGGAGTTAGACATGGTAAATTTTGATCTTATTCTGGGTATAGACTGGCTTTACTCTTGTTATGCCTCTATAGACTGTCATACCTATGTGGTTAAGTTTTAGTTCCCTGATGAGCCAGTTTTTGAGTAGTTCAGGAGTTCAGTATCTCCCAAAAGTCATTTTATTTCATATCTTAAGGCCGGAAAGCTAATTTCCAAAGGTTGTATCTATCATTTAGTTAGAGTTAAATACACTAAGTCTGAGGCTCCAATGATTCAGTCAGTTAATATTGTCAATGAGTTTCCTGATGTTTTGTCAGAAGATCTCCCAGGAATACCTCTTGATCGAGAGATAGAATTTGAGATTAATCTTCTTCTTAAGACACAACCTATTTCTATTCCTCCTTATCGTATTGCACCTGCAAAACTTAAGGAGTTAAAAGATCAACTCAAAGATCTCCTAGACAAAGGTTTCATAAGGTCCAGTGTTTCTTCTTGGGGCGCACCTGTTCTATTCGTGTGAAAGAAGGATGGTTCTTTGCGTATGTGCATTGACTACTGTCAACTTAATAAAGTCACTATAAAAACAAGTACCCTCTTCCGATAATTAATGACTTGCTTGGCCAATTGCAAGGCACAAGTTACTTCTTAAAGATAGACCTTTGATCTGGCTATCATCAACTTAAAGTTAGGGAGTTTGATATCCTGAAGATAGCTTTCTAAACCTATTATGGTCATTTTGAGTTTCTTGTCATGTCTTTCGGGCTAACAAATGCTCCCACATCATAGACCTCATGAATCGGGTATTCAAGCAGATCTTGATATATTTGTCATAGTTTTCATAGATGATATTCTTATGAACTCCCGTAGTGAGGATGACTATGCATACCATCTCTGAATTGTTTTGCAAACTCTTAAAAATCACCAGTTGTTCACCAAATTCAATAAGTGTGAGTTTTGTTTAGAGTTGATCCCCAAAAGACAGAAGCTATAAGAAATTGGCCTAGACCTATCTCTCTATCTGACATTAGAAGTTTCTTGGGTCTAGCTGGCTATTCCCGCCGTTTTGTTGAAGGTTTATCTTCTATATCCTCTCCCATGAACCGATTGACCCAAAAGAAAGTTAAGTTCCTGTGGTCAGATTCTTATGAGAAAAGTTTTCAGGAGTTAAAGACTCAACTTACTTCAGCCCCTGCATTGACTTTGCCTGATAGTGTTGATGGTTTTATGGTGTATTGTGATGATTCAAGAGTTGGTTTGGTTTGTATGTTAATGCAGAGAGGCAAGGTGATAGCCTATGTCTCGAGGCAGTTGAAACCCCATGAGAAGAACTACCCAACCCATGGTCTTGAGTTAGCTGCTATTGTGTTTGCTCTAAAAATCTGGAGACACTATCTTTATGGTGTCCACGTTGATGTGTTTACTGATCACAAAAGCCTACAGTATGTGTTTTCTTAGAGGGAGTTGAACCTTAGGCAGAGAAGGTGGTTAGAATTGCTAAAACATTATGATATGAGTGTGTTGTATTATTCGGGTAAGGCCAATGTAGTGGAAGATTCCCTTAGTATGTTATCTATGTGTAATGTTGTGTATATGGAGAAGAATAAGAATGAGTTAGCTCGTGATGTGCATCGTTTGGCTAGAATGGGTGTTAGGTTGCTTGATTCTACTGAGGGAAACATTTTGGTGCAGAGTAGTTCCGAATCCTCCTTAGTTTCAAAAGTGAAGGAGAAGCAAGACTTAGATGCTAGTTTGGTCAGACTAAAGGAGTCAGTTACGGACCAAAAGGTGGAGGTTTTCTCCTAAGAGGGAGATGATATGCTGAGATTATATGGTAGATTATATGTTCTCTGTGTTGATGATCAGAGGCAGAGAATTATGTCTGAGGCGCATGGTGCATGATATTGTATTCATCTCGGCACTACCAAGATATACCATAACTTGCGGGAAATCTATTGGTGGAGTGGCATGAAGAAAGATATAGCTAAGTTTGTAGATAAGTGTACAACTTGCCAATAGGTTAAGGTAGAGCCTCAAATGCCTAATGGTAAGATGCAAGAGTTTAGTATTCCCACTTAGAAGTGGGAAGAGATGAATATGGATTTTGTAACTGGTTTACCTCTCTCGCATCATTGTCATGATTTCATCTGGGTTATTATTGATAGGCTGACTAAGTCAGTGTATTTCTTGCCCGTGCATACATCTTATACAACTGAGGACTATGCTAGATTGTATATTCGGGATTTAGTCAGATTGTATGGAGTTCCCTTGTCTATTATTTTGGATTGGGGTACTTAGTTCACTTCACAATTTTGGAGGGTTTTTCAGAGGGGTCTGGTACCCAAGTTCATATGAGTTCTTTTCATCCGCAGAAAGATGGTCAGGCTAAGAGGACCATTCAAACCTTAGAAGATATGTTGAGAGCATGTGCTTTAGATTTCAAAGGGAGTTGAGATGAGCATTTACCATTGATAGAGTTCGCTTATAATAATAGTTATCACTCTAGCATTCGGATGGCACCATTTGAGGCATTGTATGGCAGAAGATGTAGGTCACCCATAGGTTGGTTTAAAATGGGTGAATCAGCTATGATTGGACCTGGTGCAGTGTTTGAAGCTATGCATAAGGTGAGATTGATTAGAGAAAGGCTGAAGACAGCTCAGAGTCGCCAAAAATCATATGCAGATGTGAGAAGAAGGGATCTTGATTTTAAAGTTGGTGACTTTATGTATCTGAAAATTTCACCTATGAAAGAGGTGAAAAGGTTTGGGAAGAAAGGAAAGTTAGTCCCCATTATAGTAGACCTTACAAAATTCTTAGCCGTGTTGGGAAGGTAGCCTATGAAGTTGAATTGCCTGCAGAGTTGTTAGATGTTCATCAAGTCTTTCATGTTTCCATGCTTAAGAAGCATATTGGTAATTTTGTTGTTGTAGATTCTTCGAAAAGTCTTGATATTCAGAATAACCTTCCATTTGATGAGATTCCAGTTAAAATCCTAAATTATCAGGTCCGGAGACTAAGGAACAAAGAGGTTCCATTGGTCAATGTTTTGTGGCGAAACTAGTCAGTTGAGGGTGCTACTTGGGAAGACGAAGCTGATATGTGATCTAAGTACCCCCATTTTTTCTTCGCAAACTCAGATCAGGCTGAAGGTATTATTCTTTCTTACTTCATTCCTATTTTAATCAAGTTGCAGCTGTAGCACCATTCTTTTCATGAGTTTATGCATTCTTTAAAGTATTTGAAAGTTTAGAATGAAGTAGAGTGAGATTATCAAGAAGTTTCAGCTATTTATCCTTATTTCCTCTATGTTCTTAGCCTAACTAACGATATTCGAGGATGAATGTTCCCAAGGGGGAGATATTATAAGACCCCATAACGTTTTCTCATCGTTAAAGCCTTCGAAACGAGTTACGAGAAGCTAAACACTTAGAAATTTTGCTAAGTGTTTCAACACTTAGTTTATTTTGAGCCTTCAAACTTCATTGAATTATTTCGCAACCTTTTTGACCTTCGTTTCTTGATTTTTTTGTTGCGTTGAGATAGGGAAAGGTCGTAGTACCTCTCAGGTGAGTTTTGGAATTTTTAGACGAGCTTAAAGGCATGTTTGGTGTTCCATTCTAGTAGCTCGAGGCGATAAGGGGGCGTCGCCCAAGGTTTTCCCCCACTCTAAGCGGGGTGCTTCCCTAGCTTCCCCACCACTCTAGCCAAGGTGCCGCCCTGGGTACTTCGGTGCTCTAGGTAGGGCGCCACTCTGACAATCGTCCCAGGCCAATTTCTGCACTCCTTCTCTGACTCATTAAGGATAAATGTGGTATTTTTCAACCCCTTATCACCTCTAACATAGGATTTAATCCCTAGAATACCAAAATAGTATCGCTTTATCAAAATTCACCAAGAACTCTAATTAGGGTTTCAACCTAAATACCCAAATATCTCAAGATTGCACCATAGCTTTTTGATAATTCTTCGAGATTTGGCATCTCCTTCTCGAGGGCTATAACAAGCACCCAAAAATTTCAAGAATAGAGTCACAAAGTTAAGAGTTCATTCAAATCTTCAAGCTCAAGGTATGTGGGGTTTTGAACAAAAACACCCTTTCGTTCTTGTGCCCAAAAGCTTTAATTTTTCTTAAAGATTTTCGTATTTTCATGATTGAATTATATTTAAATTGCTACATTTCAAGTTTATGTAATTATGGAAATTGTTTATGTCTTGAATTTCAGGAATATCCTATTTAGTTATGATTTGTGTTGAAAATTCATGTTATAAAAGGCATATTTCTATATTGATATTGTATTTTCAAGAATTTCCAAGATTTATTGTCAAGAATTGAGCCTTGTTATGAAATGTTGTTTCTTGAAGATGAACTATTGACACTTTCTAAGTATTCCAAGAAGTGTATTTGAGTTTCCATTCTATTGAGTATTTAAATGTTAGCCATGCTAAGTTTACTAAGATTTCAAGAAAAGTTTGAGTTTTGATTTTCAAGTTAAGGAAGAAATCCACACCTTGTTATACTAATTTAAAGTGAAGCATAGTTGGCTTCCCTTGAGTATCTCTGAATTGTTTTAAGGTAAATTTTCTTTAAATTTCTGAGCTAAGTAAGGGAGTAGTATTTAGCACTGAGTTGGGTTTGATTCCAAGGTCTTAAGCCCTAGAACTACATTCCCCCGTAGGTTTCGAATTTACCCCAAGTGGGTTAAGATAGTGAACACTAAAAAGTTAAAGGTCCTACTCCGATAGCAAAGATGGGATAGCTCTCCTCAATGTGGGCAAGATGTTGGACTCCATGTAGTTCACATGGTTTATGTCGGTTAGAAGAAACTCCCAAGGTCCCAAGTGTTCCAAGTCCTAAACCTATAAAGTTTAAAGGTTTCAAAAGTATTAAGTTCTTGAGTTTTACAGAAGACCCTTATCTTTATGAGATTAAAGTGTAATGACTCACGCGATTTATTTCATTATCCATGATTATACGTGTTTATTTCAAGCTATGTGAGCCATTTATTATAACATGCATGTTTTCTATAAAGAATTATTATATTGATTTATAAATGGCATACACCCCCATATACTCAGTACATTCCCAAGTACTGATCCACATACTTGTATGTGTGCTACATTTTCTCGTGATGTAGGTTCAGGTGCTCAGTCCCAGTCTCATCAGTGATTCTCGAGCACTTTATCTATGTCTCTACAGTGGTGAGTTCTCATGTTTTGAGGACCTATTTTTAGACACTTTAGTATTTTGAGTAGTTATTTTATTTCTTTCAGTTTAGTTCGAGTCACTTGGGAATCTGTCCCAATGGCTCTTTAGTTCATAGAGTATTAAAGGCATGTTCAGACTTGTTATCAGATTGTCAGATTTTGTTGAGACCCTAAGTATTGGGTCCATTTGGACAAAGTATTTTGTTTGTATTTCATATAATTTTGATATGACAACATAAGTGATTGCTTTATTTCTCTTTAAGTAAGTTTTATAAGTAGTAGCAGGATAAAAGGGTTAGCTTGGGGCTACTTGTAGCCTTAAGCACCATGTGACGTCTTGGGACTCATTTTTGGGATGTTACACTATGTCCATGTCACTATTCAACATTGCATACCTACACTCATTGACCATGCTATCATTCACCCCTGAAATAAACTTACTCATCTTGGCCCTGGTATCTTCAACCACATAAGGAGCATATCTGGCTAATTGAGTAAACTTAAGCAAATTCTCTTTCATTGTCATATTTCCCTACCTGAGGTTGATAAATTCTTACACCTTAGCTTCTCTCAGCTCCTGGGGAAAGAATCTATCTAAGAGCGTATAGATAAACTCATCCCACTCAATAGGCCCTGCATCAACTGACCTCTCTGACTTCTACTATTTTAACCAAGTGTGAGCAACATCCTGTAACTGATATGCAGCTAGCTCAGCACTTTCACTAGGAGTAACCCCCATGATTTCTATAACTTTCTAAACTTAATTTAGGAATTCGTGAGGATCTTTATCAGACTTAGACCTAAAAAAGCATGGAGGATTCATTCGGGTGAAGTCCCAAATTGTGGTTGCAGCTGAATTGGCCACTGGGTTGGACGAAACGATAGCTGTTCGTTCATTCTGAGTAGGAACTGATTGAGAGAGTAGTGAATACAGCTCTGAACTCTGCATAAAAAACTTGTTTGTCAAAGGATCTGCTTGGACAAGTTGAGGGGTTTACTGATTCCTATTTTGTTTTTTGAGAGACATGTTCTGTAGAAGAAAGGGAGAACAGATTACACTGAGATTTAAACTTGAGCTCATGCTCACTTGCACGGCATGAATACTGATAGAAGAGAAACTATTCCTAAAAGATCTCATAGTCTCCTGCACATGAATGTGGCGCGCAACACACCCATGTACAAGACTCTACTAGATGAAACCATGTGATGTATTCAAGGATTGTACTTCAGAGGTTGCATGATAAGATGTATTCTATGTTTTTTAAGTGTGTGAGCTGATAAGTCTAAAAATATGATATGCTTCTGTTTCTATCTTAAAATCTTAATTACTATATGAATTTCATATCTGATCTAAGATCATAAAATCAAACTGAAATAAAATCATATTGTAATAGCTTGCAGTCTGAAAAGTAAGTCTAAGATTCTTGAAAACTGAATGAATCATGCTAAAATCACTTTCTATTACCAAACTTATGGTACTTTGATCATGAAAACTAAAACTCACTTCATGAGAACTACTATGTGTGCAAAACATGAATAAATCATGAACTTTCATGCTAAATATACCTAAACTCTCAAAAGGAACTTCATAACTTCAAAATCAGGTGAAGTGAGTATGAACCCTAATTGAAATTTCATAAATTCAATTATAAAATCAATGATTTTGGACACATGTATGAAAGGTTGTCCTCGTTCAAACTCCACATACCTGAATTTGATAAATTTTCTTGAGAGAAACTTGAATTGGAACCTTGAAAGCGTGAATTTTGGAGGAGAAATGTCCTTTTGGTGTTCTTGAGAGTTTTGGAGGAGATAAATCAAGTTTTTAGGTTATGGTATAAGGAAAATGTGTTAAAATTAGTTATAGGATCATTTAGGATGTAAATTACTAGTTTACCCTAAAAAATAAAGAAAAACATGAATTTTAGTGTCTTTGTAACCATGGGTGTGGCACTCCCTTATCGCAGAGCACATAGGGCATGTCACGATCTTATTTCAAATCACATAGGGAGTGACACACTCTTATCATTGATCAAAAATGGAGTGCCATACTCATATCACAAACCCTCACTGGTTTGCTCGCAAAAATACTCATAACTTTTCACTCGGGTATCGAATTTAGGCAAAAAAGATGCCTTTGGAAAAGGACTCAATTAACTTTAATTTAGTATGTATTGATCTCAAAAAATCAATATATTCTATAAGTTATACACCTTTAAAGTTGACCCTTGTAGATCGAATACTAATAGTCAATCGATATCAAGTGCCTTCAACTCAACTTTGATCTAAGTGTTTTCTCCGAACATTCTTCACATCGAAAGCACTTTACATACTAGATAAATGAGTATGACACTTATCCATGATTAAAATAATAATCTTTGGACCTATAAACATATGACAAAAATTTAGAACCTTAGCTAGAAATTTTGGGGTATTACATATATCTCAACTCCTTTGTAATTGTATTTATAGATTACATATTTTTTTATTTCAAGAGTGATGGAATAATGTGATGTATTCTAGAATTTAACTTCAGAGGTTGCATGATAAGAACTGTTCTATGTTTTGTAAGTGAGTTTTTGTTGGATTTTATCTCTTTCTTGGGTCATGTGGTAACTAAGAATGGTATTATAGTTGATCCAACTTAGATAGCGATGATTTCTAATTGGGATAGACCTGCTTTTCTTGATGATATTTGGAATTTCATTATTTTGGCAGCGGATTTTGGATTTTCAGAGGTTTTCTCATTTTTATGGCTCATTTTATCAAGTTGACTCACAAAAGATGATTTTTCAGTGCTCAAATGTGTGTGAGAAGAGCTTTCAAAAGCTCAAAGAGTTGTTTAACTTCATCTTCTACCTTGAATTTTCCCAGAGATGGTGTGGATTTTATTGTATTTGATGATGCTTTTGATATTAGTTTTTACATGTGTTGATGTAGCAGGGTAAGGTGATTTCTTATGTCTCTCATCAGTTGAAGCATCATGAGAGAATTACCTTAACCATGATTTAGAGTTGGTAGCCATGGTATTTGTGTTGATGTTGTGGTGGCCATACTTGTATGGGGTTCCTTTCGAGATTTTCTCAAACCATCATAGCCTGTAGTACTTGTTCAATGAGCGAGTTCTTAATTTGAGGCAACGACATTGGCTTGATTTTCTTAAGTATTATGATCTGACTTTTTTTTATCATTTGAGAAAGGCTAATATGGTTGTGGTTGACTTGAGTAGGAATTCAACTAGGATAGGGAGTTTAGGTAACCTCTTTACCTTGGAGTGGCCATTAGCTGGAGGTTCAGTCCTAGATAATAGATGTTTAGACTTGATATTTTGACACATGGACAAGTTTTAGCCTTTGTTGATGCTAGAATTTCCTTGGTGGATCAAATTCAAGCTCTTTAGTTTGATAGTGATGGTTTGAGGGTGGTATGAGATAATGCATTAAGTGGCGAGGATAGGGAAAAATCTCTTTATGATGATGCTATTTTAAGAATTAGGGGCTGATTTTGCGTGCCGAGAGTTGGTTGATGGGAGAGATTGATTTTAGAGGTGTCACACTATTGTAGATATTTTATCAATCTAGGGGTAACCAAGATGTATCGTGATTTGATCTTTATTGGTGGGGTAGTATGAAAAAGGATATGGTAGATTTTGTTTCTCATTTCTTAAGTTATCAGTAGGTGAAGGATGAGTATCAAAGATTGGGTGGTTACTTCAGAGATTACCCATTCCTGAGTAGAAGTGGGAGGAGATCACTATGGACTTTATGAGTGGGTTGCCTTTTACATCTGATGGTTATGATAATATTAGGGTCGTTATGGATCGGTTGAACAAATTATCCTATCCTTTTACCTATTTAGTATTTCTTTAGTTTCGAGAAGTTGGTCCACATCTATGTTTATGAAATAGTTTGTCTTTACCTATTTAGAAAGAGGCTCAGTTTTCACTTCTAGATTTTGGTAGATTTTTTAAGAGGAGTTAGGTACTCAAGTTGAACTTCGCATGACTTTCTACCCCAAAATTGATGGTCATTCAGAGTAGACTATTTATGTTTGGAGGACACACTCCACGCATGTGTTATGGACTTTAGAGGTTAGGGGGAGCAACACTTGGCCTTAATAGAGTTTGCTTATAATAATAACTACTATTCAGATATTGAGAGGGTACCTTTTAAAGTATTGTATAATAGGTAATGTCGATCTCCTATTAGTTGATTTGATACTTTGGAGATTATACCTCATGGTACCAATTTACTTTGTGGATCTTTGGACAGGTTTAAGATGATTCAAGATAACATTCGGGCATCCCAGAGTAGGAAAAAGAGTTATACAGACCACAACCTTTCTGCTTTCAAGTTTGGGATTGGTGGTCGAGTCTTCCTTCGTGTGTCGCCCATGAAAGGCGATGAGGTTTTGAAAGAGGGGCAGCTTAGCCTTAGGTACATAGGACCATTGCGATTCTTTAGATATTGGGGAGATTACTTGTGAGTTGGTCTTACCTCTAGATTTTTTTAGTCGACCATTCATTTTTTATGTATATATGATTTGGTGTTATATTTCATATGAGTCTCGCATGCTTAGATGGAAGAATTTGACCTTCTTGAGGAGCCAGTCTCCATTTTTGAAAGAGATGTTAGACGGTAGCATTTTAGAGATATTCTTATGGTTAAGATTCAGTGAAGACACCATCCTATTGAGGAGACTACTTGGGAGGTCGAGTCTGACATGCATAGCAGTTACCCTTAATTTTTTTACCAATTTAGGTATTTCATTACATTTTAGTTCAAGGATTAACTAGAGTCTTAGTGGTGGATGTTGTAATTACTTAATTTGTAAAATCTTGCTTTTTATATGTTTTGGCTATTTTAACCTTCCACATAGGTACTATATATTGATTTTAAAGTTTGGGGATGGTTGACATAGTTCTGATGTGATTGAGAGCGATTTCAAAGAGTTTGTGATGTGTAGAGGCTTTAAAAAGTTCCATAGTTAACTTCGATCAACATTTGATGATTCGAATGACGGATGAAAATTTAAACTGCATTAGTAGATTTTGAATGTTAAATTTATGTTAGCAGTGTGGTTGGTTTGGGCTTGGGACCTGACCTTTATATCTCATTTTGATCCTTCATTTAGAAAATAGTGAAAAGGGACCCGAGGGTTAATTTAGTAAAAACAATTTTTTTTTTGGAAAATTCAATACTACCATTAAGTATAAAATGTTGAAAATAGCCTAGTAACATAATTCAGAATTCGCATACACAGAATTTTGAGCAAATCCTAAGGCATCAATTTACAACTTCTCAACTTAGCAAAGTTGCTGGTGTAGCCGCTAAAATACCACTTTAGTGGTCAAACCTGACCAATCACCTATTGCTAAAGCTGGCACTTTACCACTTTAGCGTGTTATACTTTAGTAGAAATAGACTGCTTTAGTGGGCCCCTAGTAGCGTAGGTCAGACCGCTCTAGCAGTCACTCGTCACTTAAATGATGACCACTTAAGCGGCCAATGCTGGGTTGTATATATAACTCACTTCAATGTTTTTCCTCTATTTTTGGGACTTTAAGCTTTGAGTTTGGATGATTCTTAAGGATTTCTTTACCTTCTTGGGAAATTTCCAAAACCTTATTCCTATTACTTTACATCAATTTTATCATTAAAATACCTTTTAATCATGATTTCAAAATAAAAATTTGGAAGTTTATTGGTAAAGCTTGAAAAGAGTATAATTTGGACCTTATTTTAAAACTATTTTTGTGTGGGTTTTCACTTGTCGATTGATATAACATTGGGAAAGGTATTTCTAAAATAAAATTTCAGTTTTACCCCTTTTATTTCCAAACTCGTTTTGGAACCGATCCAAATATGGACAATATTGGTATCATTAGCTTTCATTTTAATGTTTAGATGCTATATTTGAATATTGTAGTTGCTTCTGAGGCTGTTTGTAAGGACAAAGATCTGTGTTGAAGCACTTTAGGCCAAGATTTCATCATTTTAAGATATGTTACGATTTAACTTCTTTCTGATTAGGTAGTTAATATATAAGTAAAGCATGCTATGGGTTGGGAAAAATAACTATAGGTTTATATTTTGAGAATATTATTATTGTTGTGTGCCTATGTGGGGGCTTATAGTCTATTGTTTTTTATTTGTGATATCAATATTGTGTGTTGCCCGTGTGGGAGTTTTCTTTGACATCATTAACCTTATCTGTGCATTTAAATGCCTTTATTCTAGAGATGGTGTCCGTGCAGGGTCTTATTTTTCTAATTTAGGCCTTATTTGAGGATTGGTTACCTTTATCATAATATAAATACCCGAGTTAGGGGTTGATACAATATTAATGATGTCTTACAGTCATATTTATTTTGATGGTGTCTAATTAGAGTTCATGATAATGAATTGTGGAATATTGAGTTGATTTCTAGGCTCAATTATACATATACATGTTGAATGAATTGAGTATCATCATATTGCATTGTGAGTATCATATCCTCATTTCATGCAGCCTAAAAATCTCCCAAATGTATAACATAGCATAATCCTCAACAAAAAACATCATCCTAACTGACAAGAAATGGGCAGACTTAGTCATTCGATCCACTATCACCCATTATGAGTCATGTTGATGGAGAGAATACGGTAACCCTATCATAAGAAACCTACCACAACATGTCAGTTGGAGAGTAAGCAAGACATATTAAGAATTAAGAAAATAGAATTTCCACTCTTTAGCAAACTCATAATTTTGGGAACCAATATTAGCGAAGGTCATGAAGTTCATGGTAATAGATTCAATTATATCAAAAGTTCAAAGAATTTCAAAGAAAGGGTAGTCATTCTTACTTGTTAAACTTAAATAAATTCAACATGTAAGGATATACTCAATCTGGATAGAATATTAACTTAAGAGAGAAAAGAGATGTTTTTTAATCTTTATTTAATCCGTATGTTTTTCTAGAATTTTAAAAATAGAAAAATACTTATTGAAGACTATCTAGACCATCATAATATTGACTGGATAAGATTCAGATTTTAGATTTAGGAAACCAAGTTCATATATTATGAATACATGAACACTTGTTAAGACGTCAAGAAAAACAATAACTTGACAGGTTAAATATATAAGATAATTACTGAATCCAAACACACAAACTCCATCTAATTAGGAACAGAGATTACAAATCAAAGCTTTGGAGCATAAGAAAACAAGCACCTATCCATAATTAGACATGATAAAGAAGCACCTATCCATAATTAGCCCTTTTAGGGACACTTGAAAAAGAGTCATATGACTTGCAGAATGATCTCTATCCCACACCGATAATTTAGTTTCAGGCATTTTCTTGTTTAAACCTATGCCTTCTTTATCAAATAGCTAATTCTTTTATGCTCATAACGTCATCTTATTTATTCATGTTCAAAGTGTTATCCGTATTAGGCCCATTCTCATAGTTTAGCCTATTTAGGATCATGTACATAATTTAGCCTTTTTAGGCTCATGTTGGAAATTCAACCACTTTGAGTTCATAAAATTTTAATTTGATACCATTTCATAGCTTTCTTGACGAGTTAAGATACATTCTGTTAATGGTTCATGAACATATCTTCTACAACTCTCGAGGGAATATTTTTATGAGATAAATGGTAAGGAATCAATTACACTTTTTTTAACACTTGGGATAAACCAAATTTATCCAGAAACAACCGCTCAAGTAGTGATTAATGTCGTAACTGAAATCTAGAAAAATTCTAGGGAGGATTTCTCTAATTATTAATGATATAATGAATGACTCACAACTCTATATTACTCGACTAAAACATATTTATAGAGAAAGAAAATATGTGTGCGGACATCTGGCTAACATGATTTTTGACATCACTGGCAGATTTGATTTCCATATTTCTCAAAATTACCTAGTCAAATAAAGTAAGATTCTTAATCTAGATAAACACTAGGGTCTAATCTACACATCAAGTCAAAGAAAATCAGACCAAATAGCATTTGGAGGGAAGAAAAATTAGTGTTTAACTCATGATTATCAGTACGGTTCATAACAATCTCTATGATAAATTTTCACATCTTAAAGTGGATCACAAAAACACATTTATTGGCTGTTCAAGAATAGAGTTATAGATCTTTAGATATAGAAGCATAGAGAGGATGTTATCAAAATAAACCTACCATAAAATGTTAGTTAGAGAGTAAGAAAGACAATCCATATTAAGAATTAAGAAAATAGAATTTCCACTCTTTAGAAAACTAACAATTTTGGGAACCAATATTAACGAAGTTCATGGTAATAGATTCAATTATTTTAAAAGTTCAAAGAATTTCAAAGAAAGAGTAGTCATTCTTACTTGTTAAACTTAAAGAAATTCAACATGTAAGGAAATACTCAATCTGGATAGAATATTAACTTAAGAGACATAAGGGATGTTTTTTAATCTTTAATTAATCCTAACATTTTTCTAAAATTTTTAAAATAGAAAAATACTTATTGAAGGCTGTCTAGACCATCATAATATTGACTGGATAAGATTTAATTTCAGATTTAGGAAAAACAAGTACATATATTATGAATACATTAACACTTGTTAAGACGTCAACAAAAACAGTAACTTGACAGTTTAAATATATATAAGCTAATTACTGAATACAAACACACAAACTCCATCTAATTAGGAACAAATATTACAAATCAAAGCTTTGGAGGATAAGAAAACATCCAAAATATGAGCAAGAGATGGTTCTAAGTATGTTTTAAACATTAAAAGATCTTGAGATTCAAGAACAAAATTTAAACTTGATTCTCACCAATTCTCTTATGTTTCTTAGGAGTTGTGATTGAGAGAAGGAAAAAGGACATTAGCTAATGGAAAACTTTTGAAAACTGATGGTAAAAGTGTTGTTTTTATTGTGTAGATTGGAAGAAAATAAAGGGACTCTTTTTAACAGACAAAACTGATGGAAACAGAGGGATATTATCTGGTTGGGAAAACAACGTTCTATAGGGAAAAATGCATGGCAGCTATAATTAAAAAGGTTTTAATTTCTTGAAATAAATAAGAATAGAGGACAAAATTACCCTTGAAATATCTCACAAAGTAATGGGCTTGAGATTTTACTATATCGCCCCATTGAGATCATTCATCCTAGAATAAAGGTTGTATACTTATGTAAAACTCTACACACTAGAATTATGAAATGAGACGTTTACTAATAAACTTTTCTTATGATTTATAAATACCACAATAATTCACAAGTTCCAAAATACCCCACCAAGAGAAATATAAATACAAATCATGAAATGAAAGGCACTAGACGTACATGATTTAAGATAATCATTCTATGGTGCTTAATTTAAAGAATGAGAGTAAAAAATTTATGAACATTACGATTAAGGATTTAAATCATTACCTTTATTTCTTCTCTCTTGATAAGTGAAAAAATAAGGATATCTTTTCTTTCACATGTTCCTTCGATTCCCACATAGCTTCCCAAATGTTTCGATTTTTCCATAACACATTTGCCAAAATAATTTCCTTTGTCCTCTACTTGCAAACTTGACAATCTAATATCTCAATAAAAATTTCTTCATAATTTAAGGAATCTTTCATACCGACACTCTCTTTTGGGACTATAGGAGTAGAGTCACCCCCATATTTCTGAAGAAAGATATATAAAATATTAGATGAACCGAGGCTAGATCCATGGGTAAATCTAACACATAGGCAACCTTTTCATTTCTTCTCAAAATATGATTAGGACAAATACATTGGGGATTAATCTTCTCTTTTATCCCAAGATGCATGAAACCCTTCATTGACGATACCTTCAACAACACCCAATCATTTATCTCAAATTCAAAGTCTCTGTGACTCTAATCTAAGTAGAATTTCTCACGACATTGTGCAATTCTAAACCTCTCTTGAATAACTTTGAACTTCTCAATAGTTTAATTAACTAAATCTGGCCCCAACAAATTACCTTCACCAACATTAAACCACCCAATAGTGATCTGTATCTTCATCCATGCAAAGCTTCATATCGTGCTATCTTGATACTGGAGTGGTAGCTATTATTATATACAAAATCATTGAGAGACAAGTAATTCTCTAACTCCCCTTATAATAAAAAACACATTCCCTTAACATATCTCAAGCATCTGAATGGTTTATTTTTCTTGGCCATCCATCTAAGGGTGGAAAACAGTACTAAGATTCACCAGTATACCTAATCCTTTTTTTAAAAGACCTCCAAAAATGAGCTATGAATTGGGATCTCTTTCTCAAGATGGATACATGAATTCCAGTTATCCTAAAAATCATCCAAATATATAGCCTAGCATAATCCTCAATAGAAAAAGTCATCCGAACCGGCAATAAATGGGAAGAATTAGTCATTCGATCAACTACCACCTATAATGAGTCATATTGATGTCGAGAATACAGTAACCCTGGCACAAAATCCATATTTATCATATCCCACTTTCACACATAAAGATCTATATCCTATGCCAAACCACCAAGTTTTTGATGCTTAACCTTAAAATGTAGACAATTTGGGTACTTAAGAACAAAGTAAGCAATATTTCACTTCATATGGGTCTACCAATAAATTTTCCTCAAATTATGATACATTTTGGTGAAGCCTATGTGAATAGAGTAAATGGAATAATGTTCCTCTACCATGATCTTCTCTCATAATCAATGAACATTTAAAATATAAAGTCTACCCTGATATCTCAAAACACCATCTCCCCTTTGTTCAAAATCCATAAGCTTTTGTTGTAGAATTTTTCCTTTAATTTCAAAGAATGGGTCATTATTTTGCTTTTCTTTAGCTTTTGACATTAGGGATGATTCTGACATATTATGATCAAGCACCCTACCATCCTCAGAGTCTAGCAATCAAACTTCTAAATAAGAAAACCGATGAATATATCTTAGGAGTTGTGTTTTTCTTCTTCCATATACGCTAGACTTCCCATAGACAATCTACTAAGAGAATTTATAATCATATTTGCCTTACAAGGATAATAGTGCAATTAAATAATATTCGTAAAGCAGTTCAAGACACCGCCTTTGTTTGAGACTCAACTTCTTGTCATGCCCCAAACCAGTGCCTGGCCGTGATGGGTATCTCAAGTCCACCGAGGACCAGATCTCACCCCCTATACCTTAGAATACCGAAAAATAATATAACTAGAAACAAATGATTTTCAAACATATACCAAGATAGATAAATCAACTAATTCAGAAATGAGTCTAAGAATTTCAAAAAACCATCCCAATCCAAACTAATCCACAAAGCCTCTAAAATTCAAGAATAACCTAAGTCGGGACATGCCCCCGACCATTGCAAAAAAGAGTCCAAAACAAAATGAAAAAAGAATATGAAATAAGGGTCTTTCAAAGTATGAAAGTTAACCACTTCAAGATGACTCACGATAGATCCAAAAATAACCTACTCACTGTGCAGGAAAAGCAAAAGTTTATCCATTCCCTGTGTCAAACCCTATTTTTAGCTAAGGTTAAAACAAGCACGACACTATGGACTCAAAAGAATTTATTTTATACAGAGTCGCCATCTAATTTTTAAGGAAAATAAGGAAACCTATTTACTTATTAACAAATATGACTTTATATAATCTACGAACCAATTTAGATTCTAGGTAAGGGTTCAAATTACTACGAAGGAAAGGGGTTAGGCATCCTTCAGAATCCACAAATATGATTTCCGACTAGACTTAGGTTTATTAAAAGAGAGGAAAAAATCAATAGTTATAAGTATAAATAATAAAATGCATATTAAAATAATGTAAATGATTTATATGTATAATGCACATGTATTTTCATACAAAATGCATGTAAAGAATATGTAAAAAGAGTATAAGAATATGTATGAAAATAAAAAGTGTTTCATAAAAGAAAGTATTTTAATTTTATATGGATAAGTATTTTCCTTATAATCAACCAAAGTTAATGGGAAAATATTGAATAAACTAAAAGTTTGTTTTAAAGTAACATTTTTATCTAAAAGTGTGAAATAATTGGTTAAATATCTAAATCAGTTTAATATGAATATTAACAACCTAAATTTGCCTAAATGCATGCTGAGGATTGCATAAATAAAGTACATTCCCATCCAACGCTCCAAAAATAAAATTTTCACTATGATAATTATTTGTACAATTGTAAGAATGCAAAAAATACAAATACAAAATCACTTTTTTCTTGAGTGTCATTTTCGATAACTATTTTCGAGAACCTATACAAAACACTTATGGTAAAAATGTTACTAACAAATAAATAATTATAAAAATAAATTAAGAACTATGTGGACATATATGTATATAAAAAATAATTTTTTGTTGAAAAATGAGCTCAGATTAGATTTTAGATATGCCATGGATACAAAGTGATTTCTTGATTTATTAGCTGTTCTAAATCGCCTTGTCAAAATAAAAATCATAAAATCCTTTGTGTTGTTATAAAAATTTCATCATCTCCCAAATTATTTATTTTTATTACGTACTTATATATGTAATTTCCATATTTTTATTTACGAAGGTCTCAAAAATCGATGGAGAATTTCTTCATCGGCCAATATTTTATTCATTATCAGTGTAGTAAAAATATACAACACTAAAAAGACAAAATCTGTTCAAAATTTTACTTTATCCCATCCAACATGGAATGCCAGTGAGCAACAAAATTAGCAAAAATAATTAGGAAAATAATCCAACAATCATAACAATATTACAGTAAAATCTCCAACATAAACTTAGAATAACAAAAATAAAGGCAAGAATAACAACAAATAAATATGATGAATGATGAAATTAATGGTGTTGCATGAATATCAGTGATAATCTAAATAACAACAAGATAGAACCATACAGACACAACTCATATAAAAATAGTTGTGAAACAAAGCTATTGGAGATGGCAATTTTTGGCCAGATCAACAAAAATCAAATGGGTAACATAATATTCACAATCACAATGAATAAAAATGGAGACCAAATACCAAAATAGTAATGGTAATGACAGCAGTCGAAAGCTTCGCCAGTCATCATCTCCGATGAAACAATACCAAAAAAGAGCGGCGAGGGGTGATATTATATTTAAGGAACATCTGAAATCTTGGAAGTCATAAGGTGATCATACGCGTCGTACATGGTAAGTCGTAACCAAGTCAGTGTGAAGAGAGATGAGTTTTGTTCAAGTTACGAAAGGATGAGTGCTAGTCATATGACTTGTTATGAGTCATAAGATATGAATCGTATCCTTATCAGTGAAGGATCCAAGAATCAAATCTTATGTTTTGATAGATTTATAAGTTTCTTAGATATATATTAAGACCTCAAATAGCTCTTAGCTCATGAACAAGTCAAACCATCCCTTAGTGATTAAGTTCTTATGAAGAATATAACTATAGTCATATTCAAATGAGCATAACTTCTATTATACTAAGAATTTCTGAGCTAAAGACCACCAATAGATAGATAATTGAATTATATTTCCAATGGTACCAATTTTTCCTTAATTCGATATCGAGGTGAAAATATATGGCCAAATTACTGAAGCACTATCAAAGCTGCTAGTAGGGTATGACTCATTGATACAACTCATAAGCAGACCATACGAGTCATCAAGAGGAGTCGTACACACAAAATTAGAGGTCAAAATTTGGATTCCTAGTGACGACTCAAGGTATGACCCATACCTAGAACTTATGAGTCATACCTAAACTCGTCGGGATGGCTTCTAGATGATTTTTAAGGTTTTTTGTCATTTCCTTCTTATAACTTCTAGCTACAACTTATAACCCACAAATAAGCCTATTTTCTCTCAAAATGCAAACACTTAACATGTTAATATCCTCTCCCATACTTAAGAACAACAACTAGGATTTCTTAGAGTCAAGAACAATTACAAAGATTCTTTCCTAAAGCTTCTACTACAGGTATGTAGGGTATTTATCAAAGGGTTCCTTCCACCCATTGATCTCCAAAATCCTATTTTAGTTTAAAAATGAATCTTATCCTATTTCATGAAATTATCCATGAAACTTATGAATTTAATTCATGAACTTCTTAGTAAATTAAATTAAAGTCATGTCAACATGTGTTTCCATGTTATTTAAGTCACTTTATGTTTTAATTACAATTTCTCTCATCTTAATTCCCTTGATTTCATGATAAATCCTAAAGTTATGAATTAAACCATGTAAATATGGTATTTTCTTATGTTTAACACATCTCTATGTCCAAGTTCATGTATCTTTCTCATTCATTGAATTATTGCTTGTTTTGGGGTCTTTGAACTATGACTTTATATCATTATTATAAATATTGTTATCGTATTTTTTTAATTATTTTTGAAAGGGATCCTTGGAGTAACTGGTAAAGTTGCTTCCATGTGACTAAGAGGTCACAAGTTTAAGCCTTAGAAATACACTCTGGCAGAAATGCAAGGTAAGGCTATGTACGATACACCCTTGTGGTGGGGCCCTTCCCAGACATAGTGGTTGCTTTAGTGCATCGAGCTGCCCTTTTTTTTTGTAATCACTTTGTGTTGGAGGTTTATGAACACCTAATACCTATCTATTTATATATGTATTCATTTTCAAGTTATAAGTTAGTTAGACCATGATTTTATTACTATATTTAGAACATTGTATTCATGCCGAGAACTCATTAGTATAGTACCACATCATGTTAGTCCTATAATAATAATACCAGTGTCATTCAGTTAGGAGTAGGATTTAGCACCAAGTAAACCTAGGTGTGGGGGCTCACCCACCAGTTAGGACTGAGTTCTTAGTAGTAGTCCCTAAGTTCTATAACTACGTAGCCAGAATAGGGTTATGAGATATCACCCGCTAGTTTCGGACTAACACTCTCTTAGGAATTACCCACCAGCTTAGGACTAGCACCCTAGTCTTTTGGGACATTAGACTTATGAACATACATCATTATCCATGTGTTAGTACCCATGGAAAGGTACTGACACCATTTCAACTGGGTTATGGTTAGACCCTGATTTGCTCAGATTGGGGCATATCAGTTACATGATAGCTCCCACAATTTCAGTCAATACTTAGTCTATATAAGTTCAAGTTTGTTTCACCAAGTAGTTAGATTTTTAGTTATTTGATCAGTCAATTTTATAGATTATTTCAGTACATGCTTACTTGGTCTTGAATTCTCATTTTGCATTTTCATGAAATCACGTTCAATTTCCACATTTATTTCTGTTAGTCTTTACCTTATGTACCAATATATTCAAAGTAGGTTCGAACATACAGTTTCTCGACCATCCCTACACCGCTCAGTAGTTTCCCACAACAGTAGTGGTGAGTCCTCATCCACCTAGGATGTGTATGTTATTTTAGTTATTTTAGTATTTCTGTATGTTTAATCAGTTCATTGATATGTTGCAAGAGGATGGAGTGGTTGTGAAGTTGGACTCTCAGGCCATTCAGAAAAGGAAGAGTTTTAAGTATCTGGGGTCTATAATTCAGGGCAATGGTGAGATTGATGAGGATGTCATACATCGTATTGGGGTAGGGTGGTTGAAGTGGATGTTCACTTCGAGAGTCCTTTATGATAAGAAGGAGCCCCCAAAGCTTAAAGGTAAGTTCTATAGAGTGGTAGTCCGATCGACTATGTTGTATGGAGTAGAGTGTTGGCCAGTTAAGAACACTCACATTCAAAAGGTGAAGGTGGCGGAGATATGAATATTGCAATGGATGTGTGGACATACTATGAAAGATAAAGTAAGGAATGAGATTATTTGAAAGAAGGTGGGAGTTGCTTTAGTAGAAAATAAGATATGAGAAGTAAGGCTACATTCATTCAAGCATGTGATGAAGAGGGTCCCTGATGCTCCAGTGCGGAGGTGTAAGGATTTGGCTATGGATAGTTTTAGGAAGGGTAGAGATATACCCAAGAAGTATTGGAGGGAAGTGATTAGGCATGATATGGAGAAGTTAAAGCTTACAGAGGACATGACCCTTGATAGAAAGATATGAAGGACACAGATTAGGGTAGAGGGTTAGAGGGTGGGTGCGCAGCGTTAGTAGTAGGGGAGCTCTTCTTAGGTGATGGAGTTTTGGGGTCTTAGTATTGTGGCGGTAGTTTTAGCTGGGGTATAGTGGTGTTAGTCTTTTTATTGCATCCCATACTAGTCTATTATGCACTTATCTTTTGTGTTTATTATACTGTTAGTTTGTTTTGCGTACCATACTAGTTTATATGCATTGGTCCTAAGCCGAGAGTCTATCGAAAATAGCCTCTCTACTTCTCTTGAGGTAGTGGTATAGTCTGCATACACTCTACCCTCCCCAGACCCCACTAGGTGGGAATATACTAGGTATGTTGTTGTTGTTGTTGTATTTTCAATTAGCTGAGTTAGTTGGGGGTATTATCCATCAACTCTTTATATTTTAGAGGCTTTTAGATAGATAGTATAGTTTCTAGTGTTTTATCATATATTTCTGACATGTCATTTTATGTCTTTTAGTATTTCAAATTGACAGTACCTCATTAGTTTATTTTTTGCACATATTATATTAATATCATGTTATTTAGTTCTCATAATAGGTACCAAACCATGGGTTAGCTAGGAGTCGCATGCGACCTTAAGCACTGTATCACGACCAGGGGGTAGCCTTAATTCATGACAAAACTTGGTATCAGATACTAAGGTTTTAATGTACCTAGGGTGTGAAATGCGTCACACTTATGGACAAGAGGCTATGAGATATTTTTAGGAAAGTTTCCTTTCTTTCAGTATTCATGTCATGCAAAAGAGCATGAGCTCTATTGAACTCTCTTTCCTAAATCATCCTTTATTTTATTTACAAATAATTCCTTACATAAGAAACAATGGAAGAGGGAACGGGGGTTAGGCCGCACTACCACCTATTCAGGAAGATCCCCTGAAAGGCCTTGTTTCTCACATTTTGTTTAGGGAAACTTTCACAGTTTTGGACCATTCTGTAGCTACTTAGAACAACTAGTAGGTTATTGAGCCAGCCAATCCTATGTTAAATACAGTGCAACAAAGATTCGAGACTTTACCCGAATGAGTTCCCCTTTGTTTTTGGGAACCAGGTCTAAAGAGGATCCGCAGGAGTTCTTGGATATGCTGTAGAAAGTGAATGACACCATGGGTGTCATTTTGAATGAAAGTGCAGAAGTAGATGCTTACCAGTTGCAGTGAGTAGCTTTCACCTAGTTCAAGCAGTGGAAGGAGGACAGGGGTGTTGATCCAAGGCCTATAGAGTCAGAGGAGTTTGCCAAAACTTTCTTAGATATGTTCTTCTCACTAAAGTTGAGGGAAGCTAATTTTTAGGATTTTATAAATTTTAAGTAGGGTAGTATGAGTGTGAAGGAGTACCTACTCAAGTTCACACAATTGGAAAGGTATGCTCCAACTATGGTGGCTGACTCTAGGCCCAGGATGAGTAAGTTCGTATCTAGTGTATCTAATAGTATAGTTAATAAGTGTAGGACTGCCATGTTGATTAAGGAGATAGAACTTTCTAGACTGATGTTTTATTCTTAGCAGATTGAGAATCAGAAGCTCAGAGAGAAGGAAAAGGAGAATAAAAGGGCTAGAACAGGTAGTTTTAACTTTTCAACCAAGGTCGAAAGGCGGTAACCATTCTCAGTTCTGCCAAAAATTTTTAGCCCCAGCTCCATCTTCATCCAGTATGTCAGTGCCTAAGTTCAGGCAGGACAGTTAGGATAGTGCGCCGGCTCTAAGTCCCAGGGAAGTATGAGCAGTGGTCATAACAATCCGCTTTGCAGAAAGTGTTATAAGAATCATCAGGGTGAGTGTAAAGCTGGTAGTGATAGGTGTTTTGGGTGTGGCAAGTTAGGCTACAAGATTCGGGAGTATCCAGTGGTTGCTCAGAGGGGAAAGGATTTGTGCCAATAGGGCCAGTCCAATTTTTCATCAGCTTCAATAGGTCGCTCGACTCAGCAGGATGCCACTTCCATGCCACTAGTGGGTAGCGACAAAATATGTTGTATGCTTTTTAGACTGGCATTATCAGGAAGGTTCTCCTGATATGGTTATGGGTACGTTACTAGTATTCTATCTTCATGTTTATGCACTGCTAGACCCTAGAGCTTTCCTTTCCTTTGTGACCCCTTATATAGCTGTAGACTTTGGTGCCAGTCCATAAATATTTGTAGAGTCTTTCGCAGTTTCTACCCCAGTGGGTAAGTCCATTGTATCTAGATGGGTATAAAGAAATTGTCCAATCACAATGTCGCAGAAAGTTACTTTAGTTGACCTCTTTGAGTTAGAGATGCCAAATTTTGATGTCATTCTCGGTATAGATTAACTCTACTCATGCTATGCCTCAATTTAGTGTAGAAATATAGTTTTTCAATTCCAATTTCCTAATGAACTAGTTATTAAATGGAAGGGTAGTACTTCAGTGCCTAAGGGTCAGTTTATTTCATATCTTAAGGCAAGAAAAATGATATCCAAAGGGTGTATTTACCATCTCGTATCAAGGACTCAAATTCTGAAACTCCGAGTATTAAGTCAGTTCTGGTAGTAAATAAATTTCTAGATATATTTCCTGAAGACCTTCCCAAAGTTCCTCTGAAAGAAAATCGACTTTAGAATAGACCTCCTTCTAGACAACCTATCTCTATTCCACCTTACAGAATGACTCCAACTAAGATTAAAGTGATAAAAGACCAGTTGAAAGATCTCTTAGATAAGAGTTTCATCAAGCTTAACATTTACCCACAGGGCACTCTGGTCTTTTTTTCGTGCGTAAGAAAGATAGTTCTCTAAGAATGTGCATCGACTGCCAACAGTTGAATAAAGTTATAATCAAGAATAAATATCCTCTCTCTAGGATTGATGACTTATTCGACCAGCTTCAGGATGCAAGTTATTTCTCTAAGATGCACCTCAGATCCAGCTATTATCAGTTTAGAGTCAGAGAATATGACCTTCCAAAGACAACCTTCAGAACTCGGTATGGTCATTTTGAATTTCTATTTATGTCTTTTGGACTAACGAATGTCCCTACAACTTTCATGAACTTGATGAACTGGGTGTTCAAGCCTTACTTGAACATGTTCGTCATAGTTTTCATTGATGATATCCTTGTCTATTCTTATAGTAAGAGTGATCATGCAAACTATTTAAGGGTTGTATTGCAGACCCTTAAGGATCACTAATTATTTTCTAAGTTTAGTAAGTGCTAATTTTGACTAAGATCAGTAGCTTTCCTTAGTCATATTATTTCTAGTGATGGCATTTGAGTTGATGCTCAAAAGACCGAAGTAGGGATAAACATGCCTAGAACCATCTATCCATCAGACCTCAGGAGCTTTTTGGGTTTAGATGGACATTATAGATGGTTTGTCGAAGGATTTTCTTCTATTTCTTATCCCATGTCTAGACTAACCCAAAAGAAAGTCAAAATTCAGTGGTCAGATTCTTATGAGAAGAGTTTTCAAGAGTTGAAGACTCGACTCACTTTTGCTCCAATCTTGACTTTGCCAGATGACATATATGGGTCCATAGTGTATTATAATGCTTCTATAGTTGGTATTGGTTATGAATTAATATAGAGATGTAAGGTCATATCCTATGCCTCTAGATAGGTTAAACGCCATGAAAAGAATTATCCAACCCATGATCTTGAGTTGGAAGCTGTTGTCTTTGCCTTAAAGATTCAGAGACATTACCTTTATGGGGTTCATCTTGATGTGTTCACGGATCACAGAATTTTACAGTATGTGTTCAAGTAGAAAGGCCTAAATCTTCATTAGAAAATGTGGCTTGAATTATTGAAAGACTATAATATGAGTGTGTTGTATAATCCTGGAAAGGCCAATATAGTGGTGGATGCCCTTAGTAGATTGTATATGGGTAGTGTTTCCCATGTTAAGGATGATAAGAATGAGTTAGCTTGTGACGTTTATCAGCTTTCTACGTGACGAGTTCGGTTAGTTGATTCAGCCGAAGGTAGTATATGGGTTCAGAATTTTCATTGGTTGCTTATGTAAAAGAAAACCAAGACAGGGATCCTAATTTAGTTAAGTTGAAAGAGACAGGTAGTGGTCAGGAGGTGGAGGCTTTCTCTCAATGGGCAGATAGTGTGCTTCATTTTCAAGGCAGACTATGTGTTTCGTTGTTGATGGTCTAAGATAGCAAATATTAGTTGAGGCACATAGTGCGCTATACTCTATCCACCAAGTAGCTACTAAGATGTACTGTGATTTATGGGAATCTATTGGTGGAGTGGTATGAAGTAGGATATTGTAGATTTTGTGGCTAAGTGTTCAAATTTTCAGAAGCTTAAGGTTGAGCACCAATGTACTAGTGGTATACTTAGGAGTTTAGCATCCCCAATTAGAAGTGGGAGGTTGTGAAGATAGATTTTGTGATAGGGTTGCCTCGTACGTGTCGTTAGCATGATTCAATATGGGTCATTGCAGATAGAATGTCCAAGTCATCTCATTTTCTTCCAATTCATACTTCATTTTCAGCTGTGGATTATGCTAGACTCTATCTTAGGGATTTGGTGAAGTTGGATGGGGTTCCATTGTCTATCATTTTAGATAGAGGTACTCAGTTTACCTCTCACTTTTGTAAGGATTTTTACAAGGATCTTGGTACCCAAGTTCATCTTAGTACAACTTTTCATCCTCAAATAGATGGTCAGGTAGAACGAACCATTCTGACTTAAAAGGGCATATTGAGGGCATGTATTATTGACTTTAAGGGTAGCTAGGATAACCACTTACCTTTGATTGAGTTTTCCTTCAACAACAGTTATCACTCCAGTATTTAGATAGCTCTATTTGAGGTTCTCTATGAAAGGAGATATAGATCTACTATTGGTTGGTTTGAAGTAGGAGAGAGTACTTTGATAGGTACAAATTCAGTTTATGAAGCGATGGAGAAAGATCAATTGATTTGGGAAAGGCTGAGGACAACCCAAAGTTGTCAGAAATCTTATGCAGATGTGAAGAAAAGAGACCTTGAGTTTGATATTGGTGAACTAGTTTATTTGAAGATTTCTCCCATGAAAGGGGTGAAGAGATTCGGCAAGAAAAGGGAGCTTAGTCCCCGTTATGTTGGCCCATATAAAATTTTGAGTCATTTTGGGAAGGTAGCTTATAAGTTAGAGTTTCCTACAGAATTGGTATTTATGCATCCGGTGTTTCATGGCTCCTTGTTAAAGAAATGCATTGGCGACCTAGCTTCAATCGTGCCCTTAGAGAGTGTGGATGTAAGAGATAGTCTCTCCTATGAAGAAATCTCAGTTGAAATCCTTAACCGTCAGACTCGTTGGTTAAGGAACAAAGAGGTTCCCTTAGTGAAAGTTCTATGGAAAAATCAATTTGTTAAGGGCGATACTTGGGAAGCTAAAGCAGATATGCGAGCTAAGTACCCTCACCTATTCTCTATGAATTCAGACTAAGCTTGAGGTAATGATTTACCTTAAATCAACTCTTTTCGATATCTGTTTTAGCTATGTAACCATTCTCATGTCATTGCATGTATTAACAAAATCAGTTCAGTTCATGTATCATGTCTCAAACATAGTTGTTAAATCATGTTTCAGTTTATGAACATTTAGTATATAATCTTAAGTTACCTTAGTATTGTAAGTCTAACCAGTCTCATTCGAGAATGAATGTTCCCATGGGGGAGATATTGTAATACCTCGTGTTTTGAAGTCACTGTACAACATACGACTTATGCCCTTGAGTCGTATGCATATCATATGAGTCTTATGTTCAACATGTACCTATGATAGTGTGTGATGAGTGATATTATATTTAAGGAATATCTGAAACCTTGGAAGTCGTAAGGTGATCATACGAGTCGTACATGGTAAGTCGTAACTAAGTCAGTGTGAAGTGAGATGAGTTCTGTCCAAGTTACGAGAGGATAAGTGCTAGTCATATGACTTGTTATGAGTCATAAGATATGAATCGTATCCTGATCAATGAAGGATATAAGAATCATGCCTCATGTTTTGATAGATTTATAATTTAATTAGACATATATTAAGTCCTCAAATAGCTCCTAGCTCATGAACAAGTCGAAACATCCCTTAGCGATTAAGTTCTTATGTAGAATATAAATATAGTCATATTCGAATAATCATAAGTTTTGTTATACTAAGAATTTCTGAGCTCAAGACGCAACAATATATAGATTATTGAATTAGCTTTCCAATTATATCAATTTTGCCTTAATTCGACATTGTGGTGAAAAGTTATGGCAAAATTACTGAAGCACTGTCAAAGTTGACAATAGGGTACAACTCATTAATACAACTCATAAGCAGACCATATGAGTCCTCAGGAGGAGTCGTACCCACAATAGTAGGGGTCAAAATTTGGGTTCCTGTTGATGACTCAAGGTACGACCCATACCCAAATCTTATGAGTTGTACCCAAACTCATCGGGACGGCTTTTAGTCATTTTCTAGATGATTTCTAAGGCTTTTTTTTTTGGAATTTTCCTTCTTATAAATTCTACCCACGACTTATAACTCTGAAATAAGCCTATTTTCTCTCAAAAATCACACACTTAACAGATTAATCTCATCTCCCATACTCAGGAACTACAACTAGGGTTTCTTAGAGACAAGAACAATTACAAGGATTCTTCCCTAAAGCTTCTACTATAGGTATGTGGGGTATTCATCAATGGGTTCCTTCCGCCCATTGAGCCCAAAAATTCTATTTTCGTTTAAAAGTATGATTCTTATCCTATTTCATGAAATTATCCATGAAACTTATGAATTTAATTTATGAACATCATAGTAAATTAAATTCAAGCCATGTCAATATGTGTTTCCATGTTATTTTAGTCACTTCATGTTTGAATTACTATTTCTCTCATCTTAATTCCCTTGATTTCATGATAAGTCCTCAAGTATTGAATTAAACCATGTAAAGATAATGTTTTCTCATGTTTAACATATCCCTATGTTCAAATTCATGCATCCGTCTCATTCTTTAGGTTATTGTTTTTTTTGGTGTGTTTGAACTATGACTTTATATCATTATTTTAAATATTGTTATCGTATTTTTCTAATCATTCTGTGCTGGAGGGTGTCACGACCCGAGCCTAGGCCCTAGCCGTGACAAGCATCCCAAACCATGAAGGCCCGGAACATCCATTCTCTATCTGGTTATCATGCACAACATTCGTAATCATAATAAAATGCGGAATTGAAACTGAGTATGGAATACATGGTCAAGTTCTGCAACATTTGTAAATAATACTATCTGACATCAGTCTGCGAAATCTCTACTAAGAACACAAACATCTGTCTAAAAAGAAACTGGGACAAGGCCCCCAGTAAACCAAAAACATAATAAATAAGATAATATCTGTCATAATTAGGCCTCCCGAATAATAGAAGGCTCACCACTGCGAGATCAAGTCTGCAAATCCGAGAATGTCTACTGAGTAGCTTGACCCCTAGACTGTGCCTCAGGACCTGGAAGAGGGGGGGGGGGTCAGCACAAAAGTAATGGCACGCGAAGCAATCCAAAAATAGTATAATGGAACATACATATATATATATATATATATATATATATATATATATATATATATATATATATATATATATATATATATATATATTAAGTGAAAGCAATTTTTCATCAAGACATCATGTATAAAACTGTTTCCGAAAAATACATGGGCACTTTCTGAAAACATGTAACCTGCCTGTTCATTTCAAATCAAGATCTGTGTTTTACTTCTGAGTTAGGTGGTATTCCCCTACAAGTTTGATATTCCACGGGCTGTATGGAATCCGTCATTGACTCGGCAGGGAAGCCCCCAACCCAAGTGTGCCGCAAGGGTTGGAGTCTCTGAGTTTGATACGCTATAGGACATTTAAGTCAACGTATAATAGTATACCCGGGTCGGCAAACCACAGTTTTAGGCAATGAGACGCTTGAACTCAAGCCCTCTTTGGGGAACCACCTAATATCTTTGTGTGCCCATTTTTAACCTTTTCTGTACAAGCAACATTCTAAATGTCTAAAATCATGAAAGTCTGAAATGTCTGTTAGTCTGAGTCTGATATGGCGTTAGTCTGAATTGGTATCGCCATACCAAGACATTGCAAGTCATGATTTTTCTGAGCCATAATGTATTAAGCAAGAGCCTTCATTCAAAACATAGTTTAGACCACCAAAACATGTAACTGATGTAAAGGATTTCATATTCCGAAACTTAAAGTTTAATTCATGCAGAAATTTCATCAAACACCTGGTGGTCAAATGTCTTTAGCAAGTTCATGTATTCAAAATTGAAACATATTCATTCATATATGTATATAAACTGTCAAATCACTTTGGAGATGGTCAAAAGACCAAAACAATGATGTTAAAACATCTTATACATAAATATATATACATAATTTAAATCCCCATTCTAAACCATGATTTTTTTCTATGCCCATGAGAATTTAGGAAAAGTCCCGCGTACCTTGTTCTCCATGAATTTTGGGTGTCTATCGAAGCCTACGTCGAGAGGATTCCAAATCTGTAATTTGTTTCACGGACCCGCAGTTAAATCTTGAGTTGCTTGGGTTTTAATGTTAAAACCCTAGGGAGAGTTCTTGAGCAAATTTGAAGAATATAATGATATTTTGGCTCTTTAGGGATTTAATCCCGTGTTTAAGTTGATAGGAGAATGAGTATTTATGGAAATTCCATTAAAATCCGGATGGACTGAACATTTTGGCCGGGCGCGATCCAGCAGGCGGCGCGGGCTAATCGCGCGCTGCCATTGGATCGAAATCCAAACGAGGCCTTAGGCTCGTCCAAAAATTCTGAATTTTCTCTGAGACATACTACAACCTTTCCCTATCGTAACGCAATAAAAAAATTCCAAAAATGAGGGTCAGGAAGGTCGAGAAGTTGTATCCCGAAGGTTTCCAGCTAAGAATGAGTCTAAGTCATTTCAACACTTAGAAAAATTTAAAATTTAAGTCTAAAGCTCAGAAATTACAGTTTAATACATGCATGAGTTTTACGGGGCGTTACATTATCCCCCCTTTGGGATCATTCGTCCCCGAATGATGACACGGGAATAGTCACGCACGATTTCAAGCAGATTCATACACAGAAGGAAACATAAAGCAAGAATTGTACCTTCTAATTCATTATTTGCTGGTTCAAATAGGCTTGGGTATCTCACTTTCATGTCATGCTCCGAATCCCAAGTTGCTTCTTGAACTTTCTGATTTCGCCATAACACTTTAACTGAGACTATCTCCTTACTCCTCAATTCTCTCACTTGTTGATCTAGGATTTCCACGGGCTCTTCCTCGTAAGACAAGGAATCGTCCACCTTGATCTCATCAATGGGCACCACCAAAGAGTGATATCCGATGCACTTCTTCAAAATGGATATGTGGAATACTGGATGAATAGAACCCAAACTTGCAGGCAATTCTAATTCATACTCAACTCCACCTATTCTCCTTACAATATGATACGGGCCTATATAGCGAGGACTTAGCTTACCCCTCTTCCCAAAACGCATAACTCCCTTCATGGGAGAAACTTTGAGGAAAACCCAATCTCCAATCTCAAACTCTACTCTCTTCTTCTGACGTCGGCATAGGGTTTCTGACGACTCTGAGCTTTCTTAAGTCGTTCCCTAATGAGTTTCACATCCTCCATTGCCTGATGAACCAGATCAGGCCCATACATTTGCATCTCACCTACTTCATACCAGCCTATTAGAGACCTACATCTCCTACCATACAATGCCTCAAAAGGTGTCATCTTAATACTAGAGTGGAAACAGTTATTATAGGCAAACTCTATCAGTGGCAAGTGATCAACCCAACAACCTTTAAAGTCAATCACACAGGCCCTCAACATGTCCTCCAGGGTATGGATGGTGCGTTCAGCTTGCCCATCAATCTGAGGCTGAAATGCTGTACTTAAGTTCACCTGGGTACCTAAACCTTTCTGAAACGATCTCCAAAACAGAGAAGAAAACTGCATACCTTGGTCGGATATAATGGTGACAGGCGCTCCATGCAAACGGACAATTTCTGCAATGAACAACTTAGCATAATCTTCCCCCGAATAGTTAGTCCTGACAGGCAGAAAGTGAGCTAACTTGGTCTGCCTATCTACAATCACCCATATAGAGTCATACTGATTTCGGGACTTCGGAAGTCCTGTAATAAAGTCCATATTGATCATTTCCCACTTCTACAAGGGCAACGCTATTTCTTGGGAAGTACCTCCTGGCCTCAAATGTTCTACTTTCACTTGTTGGCAATTCAAGCACTTAGAAACAAAGTTAGCCACATATCGCTCCATATTATTCCACCAAAACATAGATTTCAAATCATGGTACATCTTAGTAGAACCAGGATGGACAACATACCTCGAGGTGTGAGCTTCATCAAGAATTCTTTCTTGAAGCTCGTCGACATTCGGAACACATAATCTACCCTGAAACCTCAGAACGCCATCGCTACCAATTTCAAAAGACATCACCTTCTGTTGACCCACATCTTTCCTGATTTGCATCAAGATGAAATCTTCAACCTGGTTCTCCTTCACTTCAGCACAAAGGGATGACTTAGCTAACTCATGAACAATCACCCCTCCGTCTTTGGAATCTAACAGTCGCACTCCCAGATTCGCAAGGCAATGAATGTCCTTCACCATCTCTTTCTTTTCTTCTTCTACATGAGAAAGGCTTCCCATAGACAACCTGCTACGGACGTCGGCTACAACATTTGCCTTGCCCAGATGGTAATACAGGCTCATATCATAGTTTTTCAAAAGTTCCAACCACCGCCTTTGCCTGAGATTCAGTTCTTTCTGCGAGAAAACATACTGTAGACTCTTGTGATCAGTGAAGATATCAACATGAACACCGTACAAGTAGTGCCGCCAAATCTTAAGGGCAAACACCACAGCCGCTAACTCCAAATCATGAGTAGGGTAGTTCCGCTTGTGCACCTTCAACTGCCTAGATGCATAAGCTACCACCTTACTATGTTGCATCAAAATGCAGCCAAGTCACACACGGGATGCATCACAGTAAACCACAAAACCATTAACACCCTCGAGAATAGTCAAAACAGGTGCAGTGGTCAGTCTGTCTTTCAACTTCTCAAAACTATTTTCACATAAATCAGACCACACAAACTTTACCTTTTTCTGAGTCAGTTTAGTAAGTGGGGCCTCTATGGATGAAAAACTCTCTACGAACCTTCTGTAATAACCTGCCAAACCCAAGAAGCTCCGAATATCGGTTGGAGTCGTATGTCTGGGCCATTTTCTCACTGCCTCAACTTTCTGGGGGTCCACTCTAATCCCGTCACTGGACACAATATGCCCTAAGAAGGCAATAACATCTAACCAGAACTTACACTTGGAAAATTTGGCATACAACCGATGATCCTTAAGGGTCTGAAGAATGATTCGGAGGTGATCGGCATGATCCTCTTTACTCTTAGAATAAATCAGAATATCATCAATAAATACAATGACAAACGAGTCAAGAAACCGATGGAAAACTCTGTTCATAAGATCCATGAAGGCTGCAGGGGAATTAGTTTACCCGAAGGACATGACAAGAAGCTCATAGTGACCATATCGGGTTCGGAAAGCTGTTTGGGAATGTCTGACTCCCTAACTTTCAACTGATGATAGCCCGAACGAAGGTCTATTTTTGAAAAACATCTAGCACCCTGAAGCTGGTCAAAAAAATCATCAATCCTAGGAAGCGGATATTTGTTTTTAATTGTGACCTTATTCAACTGACGGTAATCTATGCATATACGAAGGAAACCGTCTTTCTTACGCACAAAAAGTACAGGTGCACCCCAAGGAGATACATTGGGGCGTATAAATCCCTTATCTAGGAGGTCTGCTAGCTGCTCTTTCAACTCTTTTAGCTCTGCGAGAGCCATTCTATATGGCGGAATAGAAATGGGACGGGTATCTGGCAACACATCAATACCAAACTCTATCTCCCTATCAGGGGATATCCCTGGGAGATCTTCGGGAAAGACTTCTGGAAATTCATTCACCACAGGGACAGACTGAAGAGGAGGATTTTCAACTTTAGAGTCCTTGAATCGAATAAGGTGATACAAGCAACCCTTAGAAATGAGTTTTCGGGCTCTGAGATAAGATATCAAGTGCCCTTTGGGTGCTAAAGAATGTCCCTCCCATTCTATCATTGGTTCATTCGGGAAGGAAAATGTAACTCTACGAGTTCTACAATCCAATATGGCATAGCATTAATGGAGCCAATCCATCCCTAAGATAGCATCAAATGCAACCATGTCCAACTCTATAAGGTCTGCCACCATATCCCGACTACCAACAGTCACCACACAACCCCTATATACCCTTCCAGCAATAACAGAATCCCCCACCGGGGTAGAAACAGAAAAGGGTTCAGAAATCACACTGGGCTCAAACTCGAAACCAACAGCCACATAAGGGGTCACATAGGATAAGGTAGATCCGGGATCAAGTAACACACAGACATCACGGGAAAAGATTTGTAACGTATCGGTAATAACATCTGGGGAAGCTTCCACCTCCTAGCGGTTAGTCAAGGCGTATAACCCGTTGTGACTGTTCCCGGCAGCTGATGTGGCGCCCTTCTGAGACGGGGGTGACGCTGTGGAATTGCCCTGAAACTTCGCACCACCAACACTCTTCCTAGCAGATGGACAGTCCCTCTAAAAGTGGCCTGACTGACCACATGAATAACATACAAGTGTGCCCAACTG
The DNA here is from genome assembly GCA_030864225.1 of Capsicum baccatum var. pendulum. Lineage (NCBI taxonomy): Eukaryota > Viridiplantae > Streptophyta > Magnoliopsida > Solanales > Solanaceae > Capsicum > Capsicum baccatum. The sequence continues at coordinate 199,426,390 of CM061561.1, forward strand.
ACATTTCCCTGGATGATTCCTACCACAATTTTCACATCGCGGATAAGTGCAATGCTGCTGAGCCAACCTACCCTGCGACTGAGTATTTGGTGCTCTAGATCCATGAGGAGTCTGAAAGTTCTGAGTCTATCTGTCTGCAGGGGGTCTGGGCGCTGGCTGCTGACTGTGTATTATTCCAAAACCTCATCTTCTTCGACCACCTATTTCCCCAATTACCACTCTACGGCTGACTGTGGTGCTGGTCTGCAGATTTGACTTTCTTGGCCTGTCTGTCCTTCTCTCTAGATTCAGCGACCTTTCTCTTTTTCTCTTCCACCTGCTGCATGTGGACTGTCAGCCTAGCAAAGTCTAACTCCCTATTCAACATTGCCCCCTGGCACTCAAGTACCAGGTTATCAGCAAGGCCGGATGCAAATTTTCTCATCCGGGCTCTCATATTGCTAGTCAATTCTGGTGTATAGCAGGCTAGTTGATTAAACTTCAAAGTGTACTCCTGTACACTCATACTGCCCTGCTTCAGATTCATGAACTCTTCTGCTTTGGCCTCCCTCAACTACAGAGGAAAGAATTTGTCAAGGAAAGCTTCTACAAACTCACCCCAAACTGTAGGCTCAGCACTCTCACCTTTTGTATCTTCCTAGACTGCATACCACTGATTTGCAGCATCCTTAAGCTGATAAGTTGCCAATTCCACTCCTTCAATCTCATCTACATGCATTACCTTAAAGATCTTCTCCATCTCATCCACGAACACCAGTGGATCTTCCTCCACCTTTGTACCAGTGAACTTAGGTGGATTCATCTTCATGAAATGCCCAACTCTAGTAGCCTCAGACGTAACGGATTCAGACCCAACATCTTCCGATCGTTGAGCCTGGTTAGCTACCAGCTGTGTCAGCATATGGATAGACCGTCTGAACTCTGCATTTGAGATATCCCTCTCAGCAGTTGGTGGACGGTTGACATTAGTCTGTGGAGCCTGAGGTGGACTGGTTGGGACTGGAGGGAATCCCGGAGTAGGGACAGGTTTTGGAGTGGAAGCTCTATTACGGGTCCGCATCCCATGGGTGGGACGGACCACATCTGCCTGAGCACTCTGATTGATGTTGCGATGGGGAGGCATAGTCGTGTTTCTAAAATACAAGAGATTATTGATTAGGGGACAGTTTAGACTCTGAAGCACGAACTAAATCACAAAGAAGGGAAACATTCCTAAACACCTAGTAGCCTCCTGTTTATAAGTGTGGGACCATGAACCGTGCTCTGATACCAAGTTTGTCATGACCCGAGCCTAGGCCCTAGCCGTGGTGAGCATCCCAAACCATGAAGGCCCAGAACACCTATTCTCTATCTGGTTATCATGCACAACATTCGTAATCATAATAAAATGCGGAATTGAAACTGAGTATGGAATACATGGTGAAGTTCTGCAACATTTCTGAATAATACTATCTGACATCAGTCTGCGAAATCTCTACTAAGAACACAAACATCTGTCTGAAAAGAAACTGGGACAAGGCCCCCAGTAAACCAAAAACATAATAAATAAGATAATGTCTGACATAATTAGGCTTTCTGAATAATAGAAGGCTCACCACTGCGATATCAAGTCTGCAAATCCGAGAATGTCTACTGAGTAGCTGGACCCCTAGACTGTGCCTCAGGACCTGGAAGAGGGGGGGTCAGCACAAAAGTACTGGAACGCGAAGCAATCCAAAAATAGTATAATGGAACATATATATATATATATATAAATATATATATATATATTAAGTGAAAGCAATTTTTCATCAAGACATCATGTATAAAACTGTTTCCGAAAAATATATGGGCACTTTCTGAAAACATGTAACCTGCCTGTTCATTTCAAATCAAGATCTGTGTTTTACTTCTGAGTTAGGTGGTATTCCCCTACAAGTCTGATATTCCACGGGCTGTATGGAATCCGCCATTGACTTGGCGGGGAAGCCCCCAACCCAAGTGTGCCGCAAGGGTTGGAGTGTCTGAGTTTGATACGCCATAGGACATTTAAGTCAGTGCCTAATAGTATACCCGGGTCGGCAAACCACGGTTTTAGGCAATGAGTCTCTTGAACTCAAGCCCTCTTCGGGGAACCACCTAACATCTCTATATGCCCATTTTTAACCTTTTCTGTACATGCAACATTCTGAATATCTAAAATCATGAAAGTCTAAAATATCTGTTAGTCTGAGTCTGATATGGCATTAGTCTGAATTGGTATCGTCATACCAAGACATTGCAAGTCATGAATTTTCTGAGCCATAATGTATTAAGCAAGAGCTTTCATTCAAAACATAGTTTAGACCACCAAAACATGTAACTGATGTAAAGGATTTCATATTCCGAAACTTAAAGTTCAATTCATGCAGAAATTTCATCAAACACCTAGTGGTCAAATGTCTTTAGCAAGTTCATGTATTCAAAATTGAAACACATTCATTCATATATGTATATAAATTGTCAAATCTCTTTGGAGATAGTCAAAAGACCAAAACAATGATGTTAAAACATCTTATACATAAATATATATACATAATTTAAAACCCCATTCTAAAACATGATTTTTTTCTATGCCCATGAGAATTTAGGAAAAGTCCCGCATACCTTGTTCTCCACGAATTTTGGGTGTCTATCGAAGCCTACGTCGAGAGGATTCCAAATCTGTAATTTGTTTCACGAACCCGCGGTTAAATCTTGAGTTGCTTGGATTTTAATGTTGAAACCCTAGGGAGAGTTATTGAGCAAATTTGAAGAATATAATGATATTTTGGCTCTTTAGGGATTTAATCCCGTGTTTAAGTTGATAGGAGAATGAGTATTTACGGAAATGCCATTAAAATTCGGATGGACTGAACATTTTGGCCGGGCGCGATCCAGCAGGCGGTGCGGGCTAATAGCGTGCTGCCACTGGATCAAAATCCAAACGAGGCCTTAGCTCGTCCAAAAATTCTGAATTTTCTCCGAGACGTACTACAACCTTGCCCCATCATAACGCAACAAAAAATCCAAAAATGAAGGTCGGGAAGGTCGAGAAGTTGTATCCCGAAGGTTGCCAGCTAAGAATGAGTCTAAGTTATTTCAACACTTAGAAGAATTTAAAAGTAAAGTCTAAAGCTCAGAAATTACAGTCTAATACATGCATGACTTTTACGGGGCGTTACAGAGGGTTATGAACACCCAATACCTATCTTTTGATACATGTATTTATTTTCAAGTAACATGTCAGTTAGACCGTGATTTTATAACTATATTAAAAACACTATGTTCATGTTGACCACTCATCATACAGTACCACATCATGTTAGAGCCATAATAATACCACTTTCATTCAGTTGGGAGTAGGATTTAGCACCGAGTAAACCTAGGGATGAGGGATCACCCTCCAGTTAGGACTGAGTCCTTAGTAGCAGTTCCTAAGTTCCAAAACTACATAGCCAGCGTAGGGTTATGAGATGTCACCCACCAGTTTAGGACTGACACTCTCTTAGGAGTCACTCTCCAGTTTAGTAATGACTCTTTAGTCCTTTACATCATCCTTGTGGATCTATATCGTCAGCCATATGTTAGTACCCATGGCAAGGTACTGACACCCTTCCAACTGGATTACAGTTTGGACCCTGGTTTGCTCAGATTGGGGCATGTCTATTACATGATAGCTCCCACAGTTTCAGTCAGTACTCAATCTATATCAGTTCAGGTTTGTTTGACCAAGTAATCAGATTTTAGTTATTTAAACAGTTAGTTTTATAGATTATTTCAGTACATGCTTACTTGGTCTTGCATTCTCAGTTTTACATGTTCATGCAATCACATTCATTTTCCACATGTATTTTAGTTAGTATTTACCTCATGTACCCGTACACTCAAAGTACTAATCACATAATTTTCTCTTCTGCCATGTTGTCTTATAACATAGGTTCGAACGTATAATTTCTTAACCATCATTAGACAGCTCAGCAGTTCTTCATAAAAATAGTGGTGAGTCCTCATCAATCGAGGACATGACATGTTATTTTAGATATTTTAGTAGTTTTTTTATTTTTAGTCAATTGAGTTAGTTGGGGATTTGTCCCATCAACTCTTTATGTTTTAGAGGCTTTCAGACAGGAAGTCTAGTCTTTAGTATTCAGCATACATTCCAGACATATCATTTTATGTATTTCAGTATTTTAAATTGATAGTACCTTATCAATTTATCTTCCACACATGTTATATTACTATTATGTTATTCAGTGCTCACAGCAGGTACTAGATCATAGGTTAGCTTGGGGTCACATGCAACCTTAAGCACTGTGTCACGATTAAGGGGTAGCCTCGGATAGTAACAGTCATAAACCAAAAGATTTTTCATTCTATTAACCAATGTGTAAAAATTCTTTATTCAGGGGATAAAAAGGTTAATCTGTCACCTCAAATGTCACCTTTTAAAAAATGATGAGACATTGACTTGATTGATTTGTTGCTCTGTGTATTAAAATAAATAAGTTGATTTACGTTTGCAGCTTGTACAAAATATGAACGTCAATATATAATTACAGAAAAATATTTTATAATAAAATTATCTTAAAAATGTATTATACTATGAACTATTAAAATTATAGTGTGTGGTAAAAAATTGCAGTGCTATCCTATGTACGGATGCAAATGACTGTGCCAAAATTTAAAACGATAATAAACTTATAAAAATCCTAAAATTTATAAAATTAAGGATAATTATCAATAAATTATACACAATTAAAATATGTCAATAAATTGACAAAACATCCTAAAATAATAATGATTATCAATAATTTGTTAAAAATTATAAAAATATATAAAAAAATTATATTTTATGCATTTTAACAATTAGGAAGACTGAATGCACCAATTTTAAGCATGGAGAGGCGAATTGGGTGTCAACAGTTTTCCCCTTTTCGTTTGAAGATAATGTAGAAGTCTTCAAACTAAAACGTTGAAGTGTAGACAATTTTGCTCGACAAAAAATATTTTTGATAGAAAATTCAAGTGAACTCCAATTTAGAGTTGCCTACATATTTTGAGATGCATAAGGATCGGGTTGGGTAATGTTCGGAATCTATCCCAACATATCCTATTTTGAGTTAGACAAACCCCATGCATCCTCAAATTTATGCTTGTAAAATTCATTAAACTGAAAAACAATAGATAAATGAGTAACTAAGCTTGATTTTTTTTTAAAGAAATTCAAAAAAAAATGACACGTAATACTTCAAATAATGTAAAGATAAATAAATACAGACATTGTATGATTTTAACCGAAGACAAGCAAAATATTCAATTGAATGCAGACATGCACAAATGTCTTATTAGAGGGCATATTAACCAAAAATGTCATATTTTAGAATGGACGGACCCAATTTATCCTCAAATTATATACTTGCAAATGCATTAAACTAAGAAATACTTCTCAATAAACTTCGAACAAAAAATTAAGCTTGATTATTTTACTTTTTTGAGAAATTGAAATATAGCATGCAGTGCTTGACTAACTAAGAAAAAATAGTGCAGACAAAGATAGCATCTAGTGCTTAAATGGTAAAATAAATGCATTGTGATATGTGTAGGTAAATAAAAAGCATGTAGTGCTTTAATAACAAAACAAATACATTGCGATGTGTAAGTAAAGGCAAAGATGGAATGTGGTTCTTAAATAATAAAACAAGTGCATTACGATATGTGTAGGTAAAGGCCAAGATGACATGCACTACTTAAATAATAAAATAAATACATTACGATATTTGCGAGGCGTGCAGTGCCTAAATGATGAAGTAAATGCATTGTGATATGTGCATACAGTGCTTTAATGCATAGAAATATGAGCTGATAAAGGCAAAGATTACATACGATGCTTAAATGATAAAATAAATGCATTGTGATATTTGCGAGGTGTGCAGTGCCTAGATAATAAAATAAATGCATTATGATATATGCGTGATGATAAATAAATTGCGATATGTGTAAGCAAATGTAGAGATGACTTATGTGCTTAAATAAAAAAAATGCATTGTGATATATGCAGGCAAGTGCAAAGATGGCATACGACGCTTAAATGATAAAATAAATGCACTGCAATGTATGCAAGCAAAGGAAAAGATGGTATGCAGTGCTTGAAGATAAAATAAAAATGTTGCAATATGTGCCAGAAAAAGGCAAAGATGGCATGCAATAATTAAATAATAAATGCATTGCGATTTGTGAAGATAAAAGCAAAGATAACATGCAGTGTCTAAATGATAAAATAAATAAATGCATTACGATGTTGTAAATAAAGGCAAAGATAGCATATGGTGATTAAAAGATGAAAAAAATAAATGCATTGTGATTCATGCAAGTAAAGGCAAGAATGACATGTAGAGCTTAAATAATAAAATAAATGCATTGAGGTATGTGTAAATAAAGGCAAAGCTAGAATGCAATGCTTAAATTATAAAATAAATGCATTGCAATATGTACAAGTAAATACAAAGATAGTACTTAAATAGTTAAAATAATGTGTTACAAGAAGTGGAAGTAAAGACAAGCGAGCATAAATATCTAATTGAAGGAAAACATACATAACTGTCTTTTGGAGGGTAGACTGACCCAATTGTCCTATTTTAGGGTGGAAAAACCCGTGTGAAAAATTATTGAGCAAAGAATTATTTGGGAATAGAAGTTTTCACATATTCCCAATGTTGCTTTCAAAATTGTCCCAGTATCGAGCTGTGAGATGCTGGGGGATGCAAGATTGTGTACTTGTTGGGGAGAGAGAATGAATATGGGGTTTTGATGACTAAACTTTGCATAGAAATTCTTACATATTTCAGGTGTCATGAGAATTAGGTCAATGTAGTCCGAAAACACAAAATTAGTATAAATTTTGAGGCGGTTCTCAAAATTTGCCCCAAGGTATGATTTATAGATAACATTTACCCTTTTGAAAGAAATTTTTTTCTAAAAAAATTAGTTATTGAAAAAATGCATGACGTCTCCGATTGTTTATAAAGACTGATGTTTATTGGCATCTATCTACGAAGACTGAGGCCCTCAATTAGTGAGGTGATTGAAATATAATAGCTGTCTCGATTGGCGAGGCTATAAGAAAAAGGTAAAATACTCTCAACTGGGAGAACAAATGTAATAGCCCTCTCGATTGATGAAGCTATAAAAAACAAAAATAAATAAATAAAATAAAAAGACCTCAAAAGATTACCGCCCAACTGAAAAATAAAATGACGATATTTAAAGGTTTGTGCTTGAAAGAAAAAGTCAACTACCCGCACTTAAAAATTGAATGCCTTGAATGAAAAGTAAAAATACCCATATGTGAAAGTGGGACTCCTTGAATGAAAGGTAAGAAAAAATGCCTATATGTGAAAGTGGTATCTTGGAAAAAAAATTGTATTTTCTTGGTAAAAAATGTTGAAAGATGAAGAAGGCACAATCATGTCTTGACTTCAGTTGGTACCAATAATTAGTAGAGTGTATAATAATTCCCCATGTCTTTCCCAAATAATTAAGATCGACTTCAGGGAAAATCCTATAGGTTTAAGTGGTACCTCAGACATGCCTAAGTATCGACAAGATTTGCTCTTCTTGCTTCAGACAAAAATTGCAAACTATGTCTATCCTCATGATTCAAGTGCCCTCTCTAGAAAGAAAGTCTCATTTTTTCACATATTTGAGTAAAAGAAAGTCCCATTTTGCACATATTTGAGTAATTTTCTATTGGATTTAGGGACGTCTTAAGAAATACACTCACACTCAGAAAAGAATTCAATGCATGCAATTGTGATATCATAGGCTTGACTGTCATGTAAGTATCTACTAATATGAGGACACTAAGAATAACATCTTGCAGGACTTATTATTAGCTTATAATGTGGGCTTGGGGGCCAGGTAGGATGATATTTGGGATGAAAGTGACTAATTCCCTCAATGAGCATTACACTATACTGTGCTTTTTTGCTTTGACGCTTAATCTTTTCATTGTGCTTCGTTGCCTCTTGTATTGGAGTTTTCCCCCTTCTTTTTAATAAATATATTTTTTTGATTTCTTTTTATTGGGATTCTCCATTTTTTCTTTTTTTTTCTTGGGGGGGGGGGGGGGGGGGGTTACACCTTTTGAAGTCTTCTTTTCATTTTTGGGGGGACAATATATCTTTTGCCTTTAGCATCCTCGATCTTGAATCTTCATCCGCAATATGCACGTATTTGGTGTGCTAAAAAATGTAGGGCCAATAGAGGGATGGTGCATATGAGCACTCAAAAAGGTATAGGCTCAAAAGAGGAAATGCAAGGGATAAATGTCATTTGGTGGATTGTGAAAGGATCAATCAGGTCAAAGAAGTCCTATGATCCTTTCCTAAATCAAGCGTAACTCAGAATATTGCCTCAATAAACAATTAGGTCAAGTTCTATATCAATAATGCAATACAATGAATTAAACTAAAGTTCACCATACAATGCACATGAAATGATGAGGTTGACTTTGCTCTTGTCTTAGATGCATGCAAGAGTTTCACGACCTAAACTGAGGCCCTGGTCGTGACAAACATCCCAAACTATGAAGGCCCAAGAGCCCTTATCTAACAGGCAATCATATTTACAATGCATATACCGTAAGGAAAATGCGGAAATACATGAAAAGGTGAAAACATGGTCATTCTTTTATTTCAACTAAACAATACAAAACTGAGTTCATGAATCATTCAAAAACACCCGACACTAGTCTGCGAAATCTCTAACAACTCAGAAACACTACTGACTTAATTCTGGGACAAGGGCCCCAGTCGGACCATAAACCAAAATAAAATATCAATGTAAATTCAAAAAGGCCTTCCGAAATAAGGGAGGCTCACCAACTGCAAACTTCGGACAACCCAATCTATTGCTTAGTAGGAACCCGGGACTGTGCCTCAGATACTAAAATATAGAGGGGTCAATACAGATGTATTGGTACGCAGAGAAATCCAAACTAATGGACTTTCGTACAACATAAGTGAGAGCAATTTATAAAATAATTTACATACAGTATATGAAAACACATTAGCATACTTAAAAGATTTTGAAACATTTCTTTGAAACCATGACTCACTTTTTATCTTACTTCTGAGCTAGGTGGTACACCCTATAACTCTACAATCCCAAGGGCCATATAGAATCCGCTGTTAACTCGGCGGCCAAGCCCCCAACCCAAGTTTGCCATAAAGGTGGAGTCTCTATCTATAATACGCCAAGGGGAACTAGGACAACGTACGATCCAATTGGGGACATATTAAACCCGTATCAGAAAAACACAATTCTCGACAATGAGCCCTTACACTCAAATTCCTCCTTCGGGGTAACCATCTAACTCTCTTTAAGCCCATTTTAAACTCTTTAAGACATGCATCTTTCCAAAATCAAAATCTTAAAATCTTATTCTGTTATGGCATTCGTCTATTTGATATCGTCATACCAAGAGTTGCAAATCATATCTCTAATCCATACGTTATCACGCTACAATTGTTTTAATTTAAAATAATATTCAGACCATCAAAACATTCAAATAGTCCAACAGGATACTTATTTCAAGACATATGTCAAACTATGCAAATATTCTCTTTTGTCAACATTTCAACAAATAGTGGTCAATTTATCAAGATAATCATGAAATTCCTTCAATTATCACATTTAGAATTTAAAAACAAGAAATTATCCCTCTCTTCAATTCTCAGCCAACATAAAGTTCATATAAGATAGTAAAACTCTTGACTCATTCTTTAAGACATGCAATTTAGTAACCCATAACTTATAAATCAAGAAGTAACACAATGAGAGAGGGAAAATTCATTATTCATGCTCTCAACTCATATTTCAAAACTAAAAAACACATATATACATATACACGAGAAAATCAAGATTCAAAGGAAAGCCTCATGACCAAAACATTGTCATCAAAAGGGGTCACAATTCATACTTGTTAATGTAAATTTAAAACCCTTTATAAATACACGATTTCCATAACTTTAAACCTTTCTCAAAACGTTTTCAATAAGACTATGTAGTTTAGGAAAATCCCACGTACCTTAGATTACTTAGTGTAAATAATAGGACCCGAATCTTGACTCATTTCTTGGAAATCTTGGATTGAAAGGCTTAATTTCTTACCTTAAAGGAAAACCCTAATTTCGTTTGTTCTTGAAAGCAAAGAGGATTTATATGTGCTTAAAACTTATAAAAGATGGATTATAACACTTAGGGTATGATTTAACTTCATGGGGAAGGAGTTTGGGATGGGAAAAATACCAAAATATCCCTTTAAAACAACACTTTAGTGTAGGTCAACCCTTACTGATGGCCTAAGTGACAGACCGTCACTCACGTAACTGGCCATTGCTCAAACTGTCACAAAAACCCTTTTTCAAAATTTTTATTTCAAGTTGACGATTAGGCTTAATGGGCCGTCACTGGCTTGACAGTCCGTTAGTTTGGCCTTGCACCTTGGTAGTCTGACACCTCTCTATAAAATGGGCATAACATTTTACTCTGATATCGGATTAATGTGAAACTGGTTGCGTTGGAAAGAAGACTCGAAGACCTTTCATTTAATATATAGTAGGCCCTATAAACCATTATATACTAGAAGTTATGTTCGATGGAAGTTGACTCAAGTTGAGACGTTTACTAAAACCTAATCGATAGAAAACTTTTCAACTCATCTTTGAGTTAGGGGAATTTTGTGACCTCAATTCATATTCACGGGTATTCACACACTATAGGATTGCTCATCATACATATATTAACAAAGAATCATTGGGTTTGGGCCTATACGTGGAGAAAAGACATTCCAAACTTTAGCTCGAAAGTGCGGAGTGTTACATATCTCCCCCTTGGGATCATTCATCCTCAAATGATAGGTAGGGACTTATTGAAGATCCGAAAATATGGAATAAAGGATGTAACCTCACTCTATGAATTTTCTCTGAAGGAAACATACGTAGGCCTCAAAATGAACATTCATGACATCGCTAAGTGAATCGTGTAAGCACGAGGCGTGAGATAATAAAAATTTACATTGAGATGACCATGTTTATGAATTCTAAGGATAATGATCATCACAATATGTATGAGTTTATTTGGTGATCATACGCCTGATTTCCATCAATACTAATCATGGACTAAGATTTCATAGAAGATAGGTATAGCTTCATTCTCCACCATACAATTTAAAATGAATGAACCTCACTTAGAGACATTGCTCAACTATGCCCCAGATAATAAATACACAACATACTTCCTAATTTCCACTTATAGTTCTCCCATCACACATCTAAACATAAGAGTTTGAGTCCTACTGCATAGTACCTTTGGGTGAAAGCCTAAATCGGAGGAAAGTGGTGTTATTTTTAGCTACGGGACCCTGTACTCTATATCCCATTAAGAAAATAACTTCACCTTATCACCACCATTAAACACACTCGAGCTTTTTAATCAAGGAGGCCCAACCATATAACCCATTGGTTTTCATTTTCATCAATCATAACATTCAAGCCTATCATTACTATACCCACTTCATGGATCTTTCAACTAAGACCAATCAATTCAATCATTCTCACTAAGATTTTTGCCACATAACTCCTTAACTATCTAACATAAAAAAAGTTCATCTTCTTCTCCTCTCTTCTCCTATAACCCTAGCTCAAGAAATCACATTAAAATTTTCATCTTCAGAAACATCTACTCCCCCACTTAACACACTACTATGCTTCTAAAACCACCATCATACTAACATACAGAGGGTCATTAAGGGACCCGATCATAAGCATCATGAATGAGAGAAATACTACTCAATTATAAACTATATTTGTTAATCTACTCAAGGAGCAACATGAGGTGAAAATATGATAGAATAGCCATAAAATGCTTCATATATCAAGTGTCCGGATCATAAGTAAAGAGTTGCTCAGCATAAACACAACACAAGATAATTTCTTAGGATAGACCATAATGAGAAACATGAGTGCACATATCATGAGCTATATGGATTAAAGCCGAAAGCTATGTAGTTACCAACTAAGACAAGGATTGCTACTTGATGCGACTGATCCTCATTTAAAGAACTAAAATTTTCCATGTGCTAGCATAAGCTTTATCACTATGGCTAATTCTGGCATAAAATGATTCAGTGACACATAGAAATATATTTTCTTAGGACCAAGCATGCTGTGAGACATAGATCGGATCATAAGAAACATAACATATGGCTTGGATACTTGGAATATTGGATCACTGAGGGACATTATTTCTTCTTGTTTTTTAGGTTGAAACATGGCATGAGTTACGTAGAGAGCTCAAAGCTTAGACATAGGCAAGACATGAATACATAAGACATTCATGGATGTCCATTCAAATTGAAGTAGAAGGAGCTTGCTTGAATAGAAATTGATTTATCATGATTCTTACTTGAAACTTGATACCACAAAAAAAACCGGGAACTACTTTAATCCATCATCTCCTCTTAGATCAATGTCATACTCGTAGACTTGCGGACATAACCTCACATCAAAATCTATAGCCACAACTCTCAACAAAAAAGAGACATTACAATATACTTAAACTCTAAACTCTCCCTGATGAACTATACTCTGAAGGCCTCACTTTTTGAAAATGCTACTCTTAACTTTCGCTAGCCTCTATAGCTATCACTCTACAACTCCAACTCTCATGAGAGTATGCATCCATTCTCCTTATCACAAAGGAGGGGGGGGGGTATCAATATACACATGAACACAAAATTCCCTCAATAATTTTTTATAAGGCCACTAAATTCTTTCTAGGACATTCCCATCCAGGGACACTAATCGTAACTTTCTCTAACTCCCAAAGTCATCAACTTACGACTAATATTATCATGGGTATAGCCACCCACGCTTCTAAGCACTTTACACTTCACCTTCAATTCCTTAGAATACTAGCATTACACCTTTAATCACACAACTTACAACATAACAAAATTTGTTAAACTATACCAAAGATGCACATCGCCTACCTATATCTCCTCAGTTGAAATCTAAAGAACACTATACAACAACTTCCCCGACTTCTCCATACTACAAGGTTCAAGAAAAAATCTAGGTACACGTGACACTCATAACATGACGCCTTATCTAACAACATGCTACCTCAGGGTTCAACTTGTTCCTATATACTCGAGTTCTTATCCACTTAATGATTCAACTAAAATTCATCATTTCACTATTGTTCTCATGTATACATTTACATCACAATTGACCACTTGTTATCCCATAAGTTTCCAACCTCGGCTATTGCACACTTTACATTAAGCCTACAAGTTTGTTCCCATAAAATACTCAATATTAGTCTTAAGCTACTATTCTTATAAACAAACTTCACATCTAACGTTCAAGCCTATAGTCTAAAATCAATCATGTACCACCAACGAAGCATTCCACACACTATACTAGTCCATCAAATTAGGAAATAAACTCAAAATACTTCATTTCACTTAACTACTACCTATAATCATGTTCGCTCCACAACATTACTACTATACCTCAAAATCTATTACATATCTTCTCACAAGCAGTACTATTTTACAACTACTACAGTAAAGAAAATCAAAGAGGGGTAACGTTATAATAGGGATAGTCGATCTTAATCTTATATTATATCCCATTCTAATCTTATCAACATATTCTAATTACTCACATCATATTTACTTACTCATTCATACACTCTCACTATCACCAAATTCCATAAACACCACTGAGTCTCTACCCATAACTAATTGACTAATTACCCCTTTTTCATTCACAACCTATAACTGACTTTAATAACTACCATAACTATGCACTCTAGACTTTTTCCTTAATTTGAATAAATAATAGTCATAGACAAACACTTCTTTCACATACTACCATACAATCTATAAATCTTACTACAACACTAGACAACCACCAACAAAAAAAAGAAAAACCACCCCACAATCAAAAAGGTTACACAACTAAAACTACTTATTTATGTAAAAGTCACCCTCACTCTGACATCTAACCTTGTGACTTTATGTTACGAACTTCTAGATCATATCACTACCAATAGGTCATGACACTTTAACATAAACTAGTACTCAGGTGGAAATACTATTCCAACATACTGCTACATATCATTATACTTAAGCATGACATTTGCAGTAAAAATTTTGAATGAGAACTAAATACACTTTGTACCTTAGGCTGAAAAGTACGATTTCATAAGGATAAAGGTACACACTCGAATCAATACACCTTGAAGCACTATTAGACTCATCTCAAGTTCTTGTGTTATCTTATAACTGTATGGATAACTCAATCAGAGAGAACCACATCTTGGGCAAGCTAGACTCTTATACTTGTATCACTTCAAAAATGAGGCATGGCCCATTAAATTAGAGTAAGAAAGAAATTTGGATAATTTCTTATGGACGACACTATAACACGAAATAGAGTATGAAAGAATAAGAAGCAACTCCCAAATGATCAGTAGCCTCCTAATTATAAGTGTGGAGCATAACACACCCATAAGAAAGACTCTAATAGACACGATTTTGCAGACTACCTAGGACCATGAACCGTGCTTTGATACCAAGTTTGTCATGACCCAAACTGAGGCCCTGGTCACGATAGACATCCCAAACTGTAAAGGCCTGATAGCCCTTCTCTAACTGGCAATCATTTACATAATTCATATAGTGCAAGGAAAATACGAAAATACATGACAATATGAAAACATGGTCATTATTTTACTTCAACTAAACAATACAAAAATGAGTTCATGAATCATTCAAAAAAACCCGACACTAGTCTACGAAATCTTTAACAACTCAAAAATATTACTGTCTAAATACTGGGACAAGGTCCCCAGTCGAACCATAAACGAAAATAAAATATCAATGTCAAATTAACAAGGCCTTTCAAAATAAGAGAGGCTCACTAACTGCAAATTACAAACAACCCAATCTACTTTGTAGAAGGACCCCGGGACTGTGCCTCAGGTCCTAAAATATAGAGGGTCAATACCGATGTACTGGTACATAGAGAAATCCAAAATAATGTACTTTTATACAACATAAATGAGAATAATTCATAAAATATTTTACATACGGTAGATGAAAACACATGGGCTTACTTAAAAGATTTTAAAACACTTCTTTGAAACTATGACTCACTCTTTATCTTACTTTTGAGATAGGTGGTACACCCTATAACTCTACAATCCCTTGGGATATATAGAATCCGCCCTTAACTCGACAGCCAAGATCCCAACCTAAGTTTAATGCAAGGGTTGAAGTCTCTATCTCTAATATTTCATGGGGAACTAGACCAGCATACGGTCCCTATTATGGACATAATAAATCCATATCGATAAAATATGATTCCCAACAATGATCTCATACGCATAAATGCCTTCTTCGGGTAACCACCTAACTCTCTTTAAGTCTATTTTTAAGTCTTTAAGACATGCATATTTTCGAAATAAAAATCTAAAAATCTTACTCTGTTAAGGTATTCATCTATTTGGTATCATCATACCAAGACTTGCAAGTCATATCTCTAATCCATAGATTATAATGCTACATCTCTTTTTATTCAAAACAATGTTCAGACCACCAAAACATTGAAATACTGTAAGAGGATACTTATTTGAAAACATATGTCAAACAATGAAGATTCTCTCTTTTCAATGTTTCAACAAATGGTTGTCAAATTCTCAAGACAATTATCCAATTCCTTCAATTATCACATTTAATATTTAAAATCAAGAAATCATCTCTCTCTTTAAATCTCAACCAACATAAAGTTCGTATAAGATAGTAAATCTCTTCACTCATTCTTTAAGACATGCAATTTAGAAATACATAACTTTTAAATCAAGAAGTAACACAATGAGAGAGGGAAAATTCATTATTCGTGCTCTTAATTCATTCTTCAAAACTGAAAAACAAATATATACATATACACGTGAAATCAAGATTCAAGGGAACGCCTCAAGACCAAAATATTATCATCAAAAGGGGTCACAATGCATACTTGTTATTGTAAATTCATAACCATTTATAAATACATGATTTTCATAACTTTAAATCTTTCTCAAAATATTTTCAATACTCCCATGTAGTTTAGGAAAACCCCACGTATCTTATATTACTTAGTGTGAAGAACAGGACCCGAATCTTGACTCGTTTCTTGGAAATCTTGGATTGAAAGGCTTGATTTCTTGACTTAAAGGAAAACCCTAATTTTTTTTGTTCTTGAGAGTAGAGAGGATTGAAATGTGTTTAAAACTTATAAAAGATGGATTATAACGCTTAGGGTATGATTTAAATTTGTGGGGAAGGAGTTTGGGATAGGAAAATACCAAAATTTCCCTTTAAAATGACACTTTAGCGTAGGTTGACCCTTATCGATGGCATGAGCGACGGACCGTCACTCCTGTGGCTGGCCATCGCTCAAACCATCACAAAAAAACCTTTTTTGACCTTGCTTTGTAAATTTGACGGTCAGGCTTGACGGGCCATCACTGGATTGACGGTCCATCAGCCTAGCCATCTTACCTTGGAAGTCTGACACCTCACTGTAAAACAAGCATAACCTTTTACCATGATATCAGATTAAGGAGAAAATGGTGGCATTGAAAAGAAGACTCAAAGAAATTTCTTTTAATATATAGTAGAACCTCTAAATCATTATATACAAGAAGTTAGGGTCGATAGAAGTTGACTCAAATTGAGACATTTACTAAAACTTAATTGATAGAAAACTTTTCAACTCGTTTGAGTTAGGGGAATTGTGACCTCAATTCATATTAAAAGGTATTCACACACTGTAAGATTGATCATCACACATATATTAACAAAGAATCATTTGTTTCGGGCCTATACACGTAGAAAAGACAGTTCAAAATTTAGCCTGGAAATGAGGGGTGTTACAAAGAGAATTTTTAACCATTGCTCAGGTGTGATAAAAGGTACTAAAAGAATTTATGGTTTACCTTGAAATTAGTCCTTTACATCACACTAATTTATTCTTTCTCATACACACTCCTAACTATAGTGGTACCAACCAAGTCAAAATTTTATTATTTTTCCTAAAAGAATGAGACCGAACCCAAATGAGGATTTCGTACGTATCTTGTGAAAATAAGAATCAGGTCTGTGTAGTTCAGGAAAATTTGTAAATTGGTATGCGGCAGGTATGAGTGTAAAAAAGTGAAAAAAATGTGAAAGATGATCAGGAAATAACTACTTTTAGCATCAAAAATATTTCAATCAGACGACCGAGAAGATGGATGTCAAGCATGAATAGAGCTTTGACACAGCTTCAGTATGCTGAAGATCAAACATTGAAAAAATTATGACATTATTTTACCACAGTTGACGGGATTATTATCACTGAAAAAATATCGAACCCTTTCTTTTGAAAGAGTAGATCGATATGCCATAAATTTAATGGTTTACGATGTTCAAAAGAAGAAGTTAGATATTCTCAAAACAAAATCAAGTGAGGATCTAGAGGTAGGATGGCTGGAAATAAATGCTATTAAAATTTGGATTTAAGGAGCTATTGATTTTCACTTTTGAAGACTTTTGGAAAGAGTCTTCGAACAGTTCTATAAAATTGCCCTAGTTTTTAATACTGAAGAAATTATTCAAAAATGGTGAAGATATTGAATCCTAATACGGGGTTGCCTACATATCTAGTCAGGACAAGAATCATGTCAAAATGTTGTTCAAACCTATAAAGAACTATCGACAATATTGCAACAGTGCATCTTTTAACTAATCCGACAAGCAAAACAAAGGTTAGATCAAACCTTCTCATTAAAGTATAACCAATTGACAACAAATAAACACAATTATTCTTCAAATATGTACAGAAACTATGATAATGTGTCACTTAGATTGTGAACCCTTCTAACATTTGAATATAATTGACTAACGATGCATGTACCTAAAAACGTATTATTTTAGCCCTATCCTATGCCGACTAAGAGTGGATAGACACGAATTTAAATTTCCTATATGAGAAGGCACGTAGTCCCACGACAGTAAAACTCCCGCACACCCTACGTATGAGCCGACTCTCTAAAATAAGGTGATTTGAAAGAATTTGGAAAAGTATAATGTACAATCTGCATGTACAATGTGTGTGAGTGTCAGTTTCTCAAAGTGGGAGAAATATGAATGGAATGTCAATTTATACAAAGCAATAAACAAATAAATAATCTATACAAAATAATAACATATAAATAATTTATGCCAGACAAACAAGATAAATCAAGATAATTAGGATGAAACAAATAATAATGCACAAAAACATAAATATTTACCTAATTCTATAATGGTTAGACCCTTTCTCCCTAGCAAAGTCACCAAACTGTCAAACCCTATTATTAACTAAGGTTAAAATAAGCACGACATTATGGACTCAAAAAAGTTAATTTTATACAAAGTCACCACCTAATTTTTAAGAAAAATGAGTAAACCTATTTATTTATTAACAAATATGACTTTATTTAATCTACGAACCAATTTAGATTCTAGGTAAGGGTTCAAATTATTCTGAAGAGAAGATTTAGGTTTATTAAAAGAGAAGAAAAATTAATATTTGCAAGCATAAAAAATAAAATGTGTATTAAAATAATATAGATGATTTATATGTATAATTTACATGTATTATCATACAAAAATATTTGTAAAAAATATGTAAAAAGATATAAACAAAAGTTATATGAATATGTATAAAAATGAAATGTTTTTTCATAAAATAAAGCATTTTAATTTTATATGGAGAAGTATTTGCCGCATAATCAACAAAAGCTAATGGGAAAAGATTGAATAAAATAAAACTTTGTTTTAAAGAAAAGATTACGCTAACATTTCTATCTAAAAGTGTGAAATAATTAGTTAAATATCTAAATTAGTTTAATATGGATATTAACAGCCTAAATTTGCCTAAATGCATGCTGAGGATTGCATAAATAAAGTACACCCCTGTCCAATGTTTCAAAAATAAAATTTTCACTACGATAATTATTTGTACAATTGTAAGATATAAAATATACAAATGCAATATTCACTCTTTTCTTGTGTTTCATTTTCGATAACTATTTCCAAGAACCTATACAAAACATTTGTAGTAAAAATGTTAGTTACAAATTAATAATTATCAAAATAAATTAAGAACTATGTATACATATATGCATATAAAATATTTTTTTGTTGAAAAATGAACTCAGATTAGATTTTAGATACGTCATGGCTACGAAGTGATTTCTTGATTTATTGGTCGTCATAAATCGCCTTGCCAAAATACGAATCATAAAACTCTTTGTGTTGTTATAAAAATTTCATCATCGCCCAAATTATTTATTTTTGTTACGTACTTATATGCGTAATGTCCGTCTTTTTATTTACTAAGGCCTCAAAAATTGATGTAGAATTACTTCATCAGCCAATATTATGCAATATCTTATTCATTATGAGTGTAGTAAGAATATACAACACATAAAAGGACAAAATCAGTCCAAAATTTCTCTTTAACCCAGCCAACATGGAATGTCAGTGAACAACGAAATTAGCAAAAATAATCAAGAAAATAATTTAATAATCATAACAACATTGTTCATGGTAAAATCTCCAGCATAAACTTGGTATACCAAAAATAAAGGCAAGAATAACAGCGAATAAATATGATGAATGCCGATATTAATGGTGTTGCAAGGAGATCAGTGATATTCAAAATAACTACCCAGATAGAAGCTTACAGACACAACCCATATAAACATAGTTGTGAAACGAAGCCGCCAGAGATGGCATTTTCCAGCCAGATCTCATAAATCAAATGGATAACATAATATTCACAAACACAATAATTAAAAATAGAGGCAAAACACAAAAACAGTAATAGTAATGGCAGTAGTCTAATGCTTCACCGGTCATCATCTTCAATGAAGAAATACCAAAAAGAACCAGCGAAGGGAGATGGGAAAGGTGAAAAGAACGACGCGGTTGAAGCTTTAAGCTAGAAGATGGGGCTTCTGCCGGCCACTAATGGAGGCAGTGGTGGCATTTTACCGGTAGCTTGTCAATAATCATATTTGGTGAGGCTGCAGTGATAGAGAGAAGAAAGGGCGATCGTTGGCTGGTTTACGACCGATAGTGTAAGGCAGAAGAGAGTAGTTCCACAGTACTCCGACGTTATCATGGATGATGGGAGAAAATTTGTGGAAAGGGAAAGAGGGAGAACGGGAGAAAGAAAGTAAGGGGTGGAAGAGATGGGGGAGGCTTCACCAAAATCTGGTGGTGGTGGTGGCTTTTGGAGTAGGTAGTGAAGAGAGAAAGATGTGTTGGATTTGTAAAGAGAGAAAAAATCTTATGGGTTTATGTGGTGTATTTGGGGTGAATATTTGTGTTTTTTAAAAAAGCATAAACCCTCCCACTTATTTATAAATACTAAATAAAAAATAAAACCCTCTTGTCCCCGTACAAATTTCTTCAGTTCAAAAGTTATTAACCAAAAGTTTTTTTATTCTTTTAACCAATGTGTAAATATTCCTTATTCAAGGGATAAAAACGCTAAGTGTCACCATTTTAAAAAGTGATGAGACTTTGACTTGATTGATTTGTTGCTTTGTGTATTAAAATAAATAAGTCGATATACGTTTGCAGATTGTACAAAATATGAATGTCGATATATAATTACAAAAATATGTTTTATAATAAAATTATTTTAAAAATATATTATTCTATAAATTATTAAAATTATAGTGTGCGGTAAAAAATTGCAATGTTATGCTATGTATGGATGCAAATGATTGTGCCAAAATTTAAAATGATGATAAACTGAGAAAAATCCTAAATTTACAAAATTGAGGATAATTATCAATAAATTACGCACAATTAAAATATGAAAATAAATTGGCACAACATCCTAAAAAAATAATGATTATTAATAATTTGTTAAAAATTGTAAAAATATATGAAAAATTGCATTTTATGCATTTTAACGATCAGGAAGCCCGAATGTGCTACTTTTAAGCATGCAGAGCCAAAATTAGGTGTCAACACCCTGCATCGCATGGGGATACAGTGTCCAGAGTAGGTTAGCGGGGTGAGCACCAGCATGTAACTCAAGGTAGGAATAAAATAATGCTAACTCGAAATCCAGTCAAAACTCAATGTACATGTTCATATACATGTATATATACATATATATAAGATTCTGGGATAGGAAAAAAGTTTAACATGATATTCAAAACCATTAACTTGGGTTGTGTAGCTCTAACCATCCTAAGGGAACCCACGAGCTATATGGGTTCAGCTCCCATGCTGAAAAGATCCCAGTGCGTGTTAGTCGCACAAATCTGAAAAATCCAAGGATGAGCCAGGGAATACCTCGACCTCAGCCAATATACTATATTATATTATATCATATTATATCATATTATATCATATTATATCATATTATATCATATTATATTATATTATATTATATTATCATAAATACCCCCACGCCGGCAAACATGGTTTTCAATATCGGTCCCCTGGGAACTCCACCTTCCACGACGAGCTACACAACCCCCTTTAATCCCAATTAAAACAGTTTTCACATAATCCATCCATTTAACTAAGGAATTATCCTTTAAGGCATCAACCACAAGTATATACCATTACGCTTGCAAGCTTATAATTTTTCCATAACAATTCCATCAACCTAGGGAAATACCACGACCCCCTTTGTTCATTAAATCCAGTTGGGAGAATGCCACAACCTCCTTTGTACATTAAATCAAGTTTAATATAAAAAAACATAACCAATAAGGCCTTCAAAACCCTTTTTATCCGTTTACCCATTTATGCAATGGAATAGTTTAGGAAAGTAATCCAAATCATGTGATTCCCCACATTTTAAATACAAATATGCAAGTGGGCTAAGGGACAACTTCCAAAACCAAATTCTAAACCAAAATCATCAATTTGGGGGAATACCTCGACCCCTATCCCATTCACTAGACACATTTACCCCAATAGGTTTCAAAATATATAAATAAAACATGAACGCTTGCATCAAAACCATGGGAATTCAAATCAAGTAACAATCCTTCCAAAACGCTCAACCCAAATCAAAATCCATATTCCAATCCACACGTGTAACCATTTAAACATATTCTTTAAGTAAAACAAGTTTAAAAGGAGAGCTACATGCCTAAAGTATCACAATTATGGAGAGAAATCACCACTTGGAAGCTCTAAATGATCAACCTGGAAAAACCCTAGACTAGTCTTGACTTAGGGATTGGAAACAGTTTAAGAGTGCATTTGATTATGTCTTTTGGATGATAATGTGCTACCAAACTCCCCAAGAACACAACAACACAAATACCAAAATCAGTCCACTAGTTCAAGAACTATGGACCCTTTTGATGACCTCTCTTGAATTCGCAAGATGAACAAGAAGAGAAGTGATATCAAGAGTAAAACACACTAAAACAGCAACAACACTTGATGAACAAGATGCAATAACAATAACACACGGTTACAAGACAAGAACACAAACGGATTACACTAGATATAGACAAATGATTATAAGAAAGTAAAGATAGATAGATAGATAAAGAGATGGTATAATATTAACAACCCAAAAGCTTATTCAACTTTTGGACCTTTAATATCACACACAACCTAATCCTATCACTTACATGACCTCAAAGGAACCATAATTCCCAAGCAATCTCCGTTTCTAAGTAAATGATCAACACAAGGATTCCACCTTGTCCAAGGATTCCACCTTGCTAAAGACTCTTAAAGAGGCTACAAAATATATTCTCCAAAAATCTCCCAAAAATGACCTAATGAGGTTCTATTTATACCTAGGTTAACTTATTACAAATGACTAAAAAAACCCTTCAAAGGGAGGATGAATAGTGAATGTGGATGAACAGTGAATAGTTTTGGAGCTTGTGGGACTTGTTCTCTACACTTCAAAGCTTGTTCCTGGGATGGGCAGCTCCCCGAGCTTGAGTCTTGATGCATTGGACCCCGATCATGATCGTACCCGTATTATCCTCCCTCCTTAGAATGGATTCATCCTCGAATCCAAACCATGCAAAGCAATAGGAAGGACAAGCAAAGAAAAGTTCCTCAAGGTATGAGGGTTAGGATTAGTGTAATCAATCATAGCATCTTGCCAAGGTGGATCAAACTTCACATATACCCAAACATTCCTTTTACCCGAATACCCTACCAGGGGAGAATCAACTAGTTTATCCACATAAGTGTGACAAGAAACAAGGAACATACATCGCTTATCAAGTGGAAAACATAAACTCTTTTTGGAACAACAATTATACTTGAAAGACGAGAGAGGAAAGCTATACATTCCATGCACATTCAAGTCATTCCAAAAAACATCCTCATCACCACACTTCAAATGATCACCGAAATCAAATGGGTAGAGTGTCCATGGGTACGGGTTGGGAATACACTTCTTTACCCTAATACTACTAAAATAATGAACAAATTTCCCCTCTATACTAGAATGGTCAATAACAAAAACAACTAGAGGGTCATCCTTACTCATTCCGCCAACATGCTCAATATCATCATTTTCACACACAAGTTGGTCTTCATGACTTCCATAAGACAATGTACTACCACTTTCCACAATGGCTTCCACACTAGGTGAATCAACTAGTGTATCTATAATCTCAAGTTATACGTTATCATCACAAAATGAAGGCACATTCGGCTCACTTAAAGACAAACTATCATTCATACTTAGTTGGCTATTATCCTCATTCACTAGAGTGCAAAAGTTAGTTTGATTACCTTGTAGCTCATGTGGAGCATGGCCACTCATGAGAATTTAATTAGGAAGGCTTGGATGCTCCATCAAGTTATACAACTTCTTGCACAGAGAGCCTTCTGTCCCTTCCAATCTTCCTTCCATTCTGTCCATTATTCGCCTATCTATGGTATCAAGCCTTGCATGATGGATTTAAACCAACTAGGCATTTCAGCTTCATTCTCCATTATACCCAGCAAGAGCTACTAAGAAAACAACACGAAAACAACAAACACATTAAAGATTAGCAAAAATCAGTCCACAATTCATCACAAAATAGTCCACAATGCATCTCAAAATAGTCCACAATCCCTCACTTTCACACTTCAGATTTTTCACTCTATTGGCCTTACATAACTCGCTTATACTCCAATGAGGTTACTTTGTCCCAATTATGGATTGAGGTTGGAGTAGATTTTTGTTTGAAGCGACTCAAATAAGTAATGTACAAAATTGAACCAAAAAAGATACTACGACTCAAAAATGAGAAAAGCACACAACAAACAACGTTAACATGAAGAACGTACATAAAACTAACTTACAAGTTAGTAGGGTATTACTAAGTTGTCAATTAGTGTCGAGCAAACAAACGAAACTAGGAAACAATAAAATGAAACTAAGAAATCTAAAATTCGAACTCAAAAATGTTGCGTGAACAGTACTTTAGTGATGTGGTAGTCCACTATTGGCCTCGAGTTTTATCAAAATTTTATTTCCCAATTTCAAGTCTTGATCAATATACAATTTGGAACTGGTGGATTTGGTTAATGGAGGGAAAAGTGATCTTGGAGCCTTTTTGTTCAAATTTCAAAAGCAAAACTTGACTTCTTTGAACTTTCTCCTTTAAAGAAGGTCCTTAAATCAAGGAAAAGCAGATGAAAAGTCTTTGAAGTGATAGGGACAAGTCTTTCACTAACAGCTACTACAAGCTTGTCTTTCACCTCTTTAGATCTAGTTTGCACTTTAAGGATTAACAAGATGATGAAAGGGTGAAGAACCTTAAGAACACAAAACAAATCCAAGAACAACAACAATTTCAGTTTCCAACTCCACTACAAAAGTACCATCAAATCGGCCAAGGTTTAGGTAACAACAACATCCAACTCGGCCACACTTTGTTCACATCAATAACTTCAACAAGTTCAAGTTCAATCTTAGATTTGAAAACTTTTTAGTGTTAATGAGAAAGAAACCAACACTAGAAACACTCTAAAAAAATAAAAGACTACAAGTTCTATACACACAACAAAAAAATCTTGGCCAGGATAATAACAACACAATTTTCGGCCAAGAACACAAAATGGACAGATTTGCACTTTTCTGAATTTTTTTTTCAGTTTTCAATTTGTTTTTTAAAATTTTTGTCCAAGAGAACCCAAGATTGGTAGTGTAGGAACACAACTAGCCTTCTTTGATACCAAATGATACCAAAATCCCTAAGAACATAACAACACAAACACCAAAATCAGTCCACTAGTTCAAGAACTATGGAACCTTTTGATGACCTCTCTTGGATTTGCAAGAAGAACAAGAAGAGAAGTGATATCAAGAGTAAAACACACTAAAACAGCAACAACACTTGATGAACAAGATGCAACAACAACAACACACGGTTACAAGACAAGAACACAAACGGATTACACTAGATATAGACAAACGATTACAAAAAAGTAAAGATAGATAGATAGACAAAGGGATGGTATAATATTAACAACCCAAAAGCTTATTCCACTTTTGGACCATTAATATCACACACAACCTAAACCTATCTCTTACGTGACCTCAAGGGAACCAGAATTCCCAAGCAATCCCCGTTTCTAAGCAAATGATCAACACAAGGATTCCACCTTGTCTAAGGATTCCACCTTGCTAAAGACTCTCAAAGAGGCTACAAAATATATTCTCCAAAAATCTCCCCAAAATGACCAAATGACGTTCTATTTATACCTAGGTTAACTAATTACATATGACTAAAAAACCCTTGTAAAGGGCGGATGAACAGTGAATGCGGATGAATAGTGAACAGTTTTGGAGCTTATGGGACTTGTTCTCTACACTTCAAAGCTTGTTCCTTGGATGGGCAGCCCCCTCGAGCTTGAGTCTTGACGCATTAGACCCCGATCATGATCGTACCTATATCATAATGTGGCTCCAAAAGGGTTTTAAGGTCATGGTCACAACTGGGGAAAAAGAGAAATGTTGAAAGTACCCTTAGTGAAATACTAATGATTAGCCTCCTAGTCGTTATGGGTCACCCTATGACTCGTAACGATTGACTACGACTCATCTCCTAGACTCTAGTCTGGGCAGTGTCCCAATGCATTCCTACTATTGACCATATGAGTCGCACCATACAAATCATACACATACCTTATGACTCATAAGGTCCTAGTCGTAACCACAACAGTGATATTGGGCACCTATACTAGTTTGACTATGGAAAGCACCCTACAACTCATAAAGAGTTATTACGACTTATGACATCCTATTTGTAGTCACAATAAAAACACGGTCAACCCTCACTGGTCACCTTACGACTTGAGCCCTATGACTCGTAAGAAAACTTTACGACTCATTAGGTAAGCCGTAGTCTGAGCAGTTATCTCCACACTCAAGAAATTTTTAGAGGAAAAAATATAGGGTATTTCATTACCCTTCCCTCTAAGATCACTCGTCCCTGAATAAGTAGTCAAGGCATACCTTAGCATGATTCTAAGAATGAAACACAACCACAATTTCCTTTAATAAAGACAGAAAACAAAGATGATAAGGAAATACATACCTTAAGCATGATTATCTAATCCAGGGAAGAAGAGTGAATATCTTGACTTTATGACCTCTTCAATGTCCCAAGTAGCTTCTTTAAACTTTTGGTTCCTCCATGGAACCTTAACCGAAGCCACATCTTTAGTACTCAAATGACGAACTTGTCTATCCAAAATATCCAATGGGACATCCTCATATGATAAGGAACCTAAAATACCAACACTCTCAATAGGCACAACCAAAGAAGGTTCACCCAAGCACTTCTTCAACATTAAAACATGAAAACTCTGATGAACAAAACCCAAAATCGTAGGCAAATACAACTCATAAGAAACCTTCTCCACTCTCCTCAAAATCAACTATGGACTAATATAACAGGGGTTGAGTTTCCCCTTCTTCCCAAACCTCATCACTCCCTTCATGGTAGACACATTTAAAAATACCCAATCACCAGCATCAAACTCTAACTCCCTTCGTCTCACATACTCATAGGACTTTTGGTCACTCTGAGTAGTCTTGAGTCTGTCCTGAATGACCTTCACATTCTCTATGGATTGGTGAACCAAGTTTGCACTGAATAATTTGGTTTCACCAACTTGAAACCCCCCTGATGGGAGATCTACACCTCCTACCATAAAAATCTTTAAAAGAAGTCATCCTAATACTACAGTGATAGCTGTTATTATATACAATCTTAATGAGAGGCAAATGATCCACCCAACTACCTCCAAAATTGATCACACAAGGCTTTAGTATATCTTTCAAAGTCTGAATTGTCCTCTTTACTTGTCAATCTATCTGAGGGTGGAATGCAGTGCTAAGGTTCACCCGTGTTCCCAAGCCTTGCTAAAACAAATGGCAAAA
Source organism: Capsicum baccatum var. pendulum (assembly GCA_030864225.1). Classification (NCBI taxonomy): domain Eukaryota; kingdom Viridiplantae; phylum Streptophyta; class Magnoliopsida; order Solanales; family Solanaceae; genus Capsicum; species Capsicum baccatum. The sequence goes on from CM061561.1 coordinate 199,453,923, forward strand.
GCAAGAAGAGAAGTCCGTACCTCAATCTAAAATAATAGAAATTGGGGCACCATGCAATTTGACGATCTCTAGAATAAACAACTTCATATAACCCTCTCCAGTGTAAGTAGTCCTCACAGGTAAGAAGTGGGAAAACTTATTCATCCTATCCAAGATGACCCAAATTGAATCTTGCTGATTTCGAGACTATGGAAGATCAGTAATAAAGTGCATGTTGATCACCTACCACTTCCACATGGGAAAATCAATCTCTTGAGATATGTTGCTAGGCCTCAAGTGATCAACCTTCACTTCCTGACACACTATACACTTATCCATAAAGTTAGCCATATCTCTCTTCATATTGTTCTACTGATAAATCTCCTTTAGGTCACGATACATCTTTTCCGATCACGAATGAACTGTATACCTTGACTCATGAGCTTCAGTCAAAACTCTTTTACATAACCTATCCACATCAGGAATATATAATCTACCTTGGTACCTCAAGATACCATCTCCACCAATCTTAAATTCCATGACCTTTTGCTGACCTACCTCAAACTTAATATGTATCAAGGTGGGGTCCAAAACCTATTTCTCCTTTACTGACGCACCAAGAGAAGATTCACCACCTCTTGTACAATCACACCTCCATCCTCAGAATACAAAAGACAAACTCTAAGATTAGCTAACCGGTGAATGTCCTTCACCAATCCATGTTTATTCTTATTGACAGAAGACAAAATACCCATGGACAACCTTCGAAGAGCATCAGCAACCACAATAGCTTTACCTGGATGGTAATAAAGACTCATGTCATAGTCCTTGAGTAACTCAAGGTAGCTCTTTTTCCTAAGATTCAACTCCTTCTGGGTGAACACATACTGCAAGCTTTTATGATCTAAATAGATATCAACATAAACCCCATACAAGTAATGACGCCAAATCTTCAAAGCAAACATAATAACCGCCAATTCCAAATCATGGGTTGGGTAATTTCTTTTATGAACTTTCAACTAACTAGAAGTATAGGACACAACTTTTCCATACTGCATCAATGCATAGACTAGTCTCACACGCAATACATCACATTAAACAACAAACCCATCAGTACCCTTGGGCAGGGTAAAGATTAAAGAAGAAATCAACTTATCCATCTGCTTCTCAAAGTTACCCTCGCAAGCATCAGACCATAAAAACTTTATCTTTTTCTGAATCAACTTAGTCAAAAGAGCATTAATAAATGAAAAACTTTCCAAAAATATCCTATAATACAAAGCTAAACATAAGAAACCCCAAATGTCAATTGGAGTGGTGGGTCTAGGTTGCTTTTTTACCATCTTAACTTTCTATGGATCTACCATGATCCCCTCACTGGAAATAATATGACCCAAAAAGGTCACGACATTCAACAAAAACTCACACTTTGAAAACTTGGCATACAATTATTGGCATGGTATTCCTCACCCTTAGAATATACCAAGATATAGTCAATAAACACAATCATGAATAAATCCAAGAACCGTCTGAATACCTAGTTTGTCAAGTCCATAAATGCATTAGGGGCATTCATTAGCCCAAATGACATCACATGAAACTCATAATGACCATATTAAATTTGGAAGATAGTCTTAGGGATATTCGTCTCCTTACTTTTCAATAGATGATAACCCAATCGAAGATCAATCTTAGAAAAATACCAAACACTCTGAAGCTTGTCAAAGAGATCATCTATCCTAGGAAGTGGATACTTATTCTTCCCCTTTACCTTATTCAGTTACCGATAATCTAGACATATCTAAAGGGAACCATCTTTGTATGACAGATGAAACTCTTATCAAGAAGCTCCTTTAACTGCTCCTTAAGTTCTTTGATCTCTACAAGAGCCATTTTGTAAGGAGGAATAAAGACATGATAGGTATCCAATAGAAGATCAATCCTAAAGTATATTTCCATATTAGGAGGGATACCTAGAAGATCATCTAGAAACACTTTAGGAAATTAATTTAAAATAGGGACATATTATAGAGAGACAACCTCAAAACTAGAATCTCTAACTCAAAGTAGATGGCATAGACATCCATTGGAAATTACTTCCAGGCTTTAAGATTGAATCTTCCCTTAGGAACCAAGGAACTTCCTTTCCATTCCCTTATACGTTCATTTGGAATTTGGAAACTGACCTTTTGGGTCCTACAATCTAGAGATGCATAGCATATGTGAACACAATCCATCCCCAATATCATATCAAAGTCTACCACATCTAATTCAATTAGATCCAATTATGTCTGCCTACCACCAATAGATACAACACAACCCCTACAGACCCTCCTAGCCATAACAGAATCACCCATCAGGGAGGACACAAAGAAGGGATCGATAATACTCTCAAGGCCAAAATTAAAATGAACAGCCACATAAGGGGTCATATAAAAAAGGGCACACCCCGAATCAAGCAGATAATATACATCACGAGAGCAAAGCCATAACATAGCAGTTATAACATTAGGAGATGCCTCATATTCATAAAAGGTAGCAAGAGTATAAATACAATTCTAACTAGTGTCAGTACTAGGAGTAGCAATATTTGTTGTAGGACAGTTCCTCTAAAAATGATCAGGCTGGCCACATTTGAAACACAGATTCCTCCCTTCATCATAATAACCACTTGAGGCTACTTAAAATCTTCACATGGGAACTAATAACTATTTACTGAAGTCTGAGTTGAACTCAATTCTCTCAGTATGTTCAATCCTACACGAATCTACAAAGTGCACACATAACACTGTAATACTAGTCTAGATCATAAATTCAATACCCCATGCATTTTCACAATTTCTCATCCTATGAATAACTTATATTACCCCTTCAATAACTAAATTCAATCCTCTTACTAGGAATTTACTAGCACACAATACACCCATCCACTTATATACCAACATGAAATTCAAGTCTATTGTTATAACTACATATGAATGTCTAAACAAACACCCATAAAAAAATCTTTCTTATATTCACTAAACCTATATCAATAACAACTTTCTTGCACTATTCTGAAGAAGACACATATGAAATTCTCAACTAACCATGACATACACCAAAATCCTTGCCTCAATTGTTTCCTTCACACTTATAGACTTAGTTTGAACAAACATACCATAATATTTCCCCAGCATGAAATATTTACTCTCTCCTATCTAAACAATTATTCATCACCACCAGCATTACATAAGGAGAGGTCACTGAAAGGATAGAACATAAGGACCTGAAACATGAAAGAATAATTTTAACACTTAACTGAGGCCTGAGGAATAGAATATCAACATCATGGACTTATAAAAAGTATCAAATTTGAGGACATACATGACATAATCTGAATGTCATTGATCATTAAGAGTGTATCATGAGTACCTGGAATTGCACATTCTGTAAAGCATGAGTGCATGAGTCATGAGCTGCATGACTTGAGTTTGGAGTTTATAAATTCAAGGAACATAATTCGTACTGCTGAGTGAACTGGAACTCCTCATACTAGGGACTAGAAGAATACATCATTCTATGGGAAGTGCAAGAATATGAGCTATGATCATAGAGCTGACATGTAAGGCATGAGTAGATATCATGATATTTGAAGTACAAATACTAAAATAATAATGGGTCAGGCATCTTCCACCCTACTATTATTCTACAACACACTGGCATCACTACTAAGATTTAAGAGCTTGACTTGGTTACTTTTTCTATAATCTCCCCCTTAGCTTTAAGCCATCATTCTATGTTTGTGAACCACTTAATAAACTATAAACTAAATGACAACCACTTTACTCTGAATTCTGATATATAAAAATGCACATATATACTAAACTCACCCTGAAAAACTACACCTAAAAGTGTAAAAGTCACTGCTAGTACTTCCCTCTGAATTCACACAATCTAGAATTTCATATCTTCTTTCTATTAGCTTAATCTTCAAAGATTCAAACTTATATTTTAATACTTAAAATGGATATCCCCAAACCTTTAATGAACCTAACTATTTCCATCATAGCCAACTAATATCACATCTCTAAACTTATATTTCCTCTAAACCATGAGAATTATCATTACACCAACATACCCAACATCATCAAACTAAATGTTGAATCAACCAACTTAAAATCCTTGCATGCAATGCTTCAAGCCTACTAGTCCACCTTTCATAGAACTAATATCATGGATACATAATCTTCTAAATACAGATAAATACTATCCCCACTTTACTGCTACTAAACTTTGAGGTCTATGCTTTCAACTTTAGTTCAAATTATATCATAGGATTCTGAGAAGGTATCTGAGGGCACATCTGACTTTGGCTTAGTGCATAATTTTTATGGACATGAATGAAGTCCTTCCAACTTTGGAACTTACAAGAATTAATGGGAAACTTTTAAGCCTGCGTGTAATCCTATAACTGTCTGTGGGGACTATCTAAGATAACTTTATCCATAAGGATATAATCTTGGATAGTTCTATTTCCTCAAGAATAAGGTAGAGTTGGCACGAATGGAATAATGTAAGAATCTGCATAAGTTCCTTAGAGAACACGTCTAAGACATAAAAAAGAAAAACTTTTCTTAAATGTCTTGTAGCCTCTCTAAGAAAAGTACAGACGTCTTCGTACCATTTTGCAAGACTCTACTAGACACGACTTCATAAACACCCTAGTAAACTTGAACTCTAGGCTCTGATACCAAGTTTTTCTTGACCCGAGACTACCCCTAGTCGTAACACAGTGCTTGAAAGCATAAGAGATCCCATGCTAACCCATGAACTAGCATACTTCTTTTAGCAACTGGTTTAATATATATAAAAAAACTTAATTTGCTGAGCGAAAATAAAATCATGATAATCCTGAATAAAAATAAATACTGATAAATTTTACAATCTGATAAAACTAAAGAGAGAAATGAAATTACATGATTGACTCTAACTGACCATCTATGAAGCCTCTACTATACTGGCTATAGACATCTGGGACATTCCTCCAACTACCATTAATCAATACATATGGAAAAACAAAGATAAATTACATAATCTACATCTGATTGGAGTCAACGAAATAGGAGAACTCATCACTTGCTGGCTGAAAACTACAACTGTCTGATCATGGTGTGTGGACTACAATAGGTACCTACATTATAAAACAATGTAGACACATAGACGTATATGTGGATCAGTACTTCTGGAATGTACTGAGTAAACGGGGTGAATGTAATAAGTAAAACTAATTTCATATGTAATCTTAAAACATGCATGCTAAGTGTAAGTAGTATCGCCTAGAGATTAAAATAAACTAAAAGATGACATATCTTAAAACATGATTAACAAACATAATCTCATAAGCTAGTGAATCATGACACTTAGTTTCTTAAAACTTTGCTTTTTGTATAATAAGTAGAGCTAAAGTTGGAATACAGTAAAACATGAATAAATGAACATACAAAACTGAATATATATATATAAGCTGATCTGATTAATTGAATAACTGAATAACTGAATAACTGATGCCTGGGTGATGGAATAGTTAAAGTCTAAGAAAAGGGATAAACAGTGCCGATAAAATGGGTAGCTAATACATGAATATGGACTACTGATATCTAAACACTTAATAGCTGATGACTAAATACTGATCATGCAATACTGAACTGTACATAGTCTGAATAACTGGACTGAAGTTGTGGGGTATTATGCATATCAGAAAAGGACTAACTGAACAACATAAGATAACTGAGCATGAATGCATGAAACAATAATATCTGAGAATGCAAGACCAAGCATTTAATATTTCAAAAATAATCTATAAACTAAAATACTAAAATCTGATAAATGGATAACTAATAATCTATATGCCTTGGTCAAGAAAACCCAAACTAAAACTGCACTGAATACTATGTTGAGACTGTAGGAGGAATCATCTAACCGACATGCCTCGGTCTAAGATAATTGGGGTCCAACTTGTAACCCAGTTAGAAGGGTGTCACTATCATACCACGGGTACTAATACTGGCTATGTGGATCCACTAAACTAGCATCCTAAAGGACTAAAGAGTTACCCTATAGTGGAAGAAGTACTTACGAGATATGTATAAACCCTAAACTGGCAAGAGTAAATCTCAAATCTACGCTAGTTATGTAGTTCTATAACTCAGGGATTGCTACTAAGGTTCAAACCCTAAATTGGCAGGAATGCCCCCATCCCTGGGTTCGCTCAGTGTTGAGTCCTACTCCAAACTAAAAGACACTGAAATACTGATTGGTGCATTCATTGATAATGGATAAGCTCAGGTCATGATATTTCAAAAATAACAGTGTATACAGATTTAGAAGAAATTTTAAATATGTAAAAATCATAGTGCCTAATATGTTCATAACAAACTGAGTTTAACAATAAAATCATAAGTTGACTGACTCATTACTTGAAAGGTATGAAATCATGTAAAACACATAGGTATCAGTTTTTCATAACCTGCCAGCACTAAATGACTATAAAGCACAATATCAACACTTAAAATTATAATATGGGAATCATGGTTCAAAGACCCAAAACATGAACATTCCACCAAACATGTGAGAATCATGAACTTTAACATAAGAATGCTTTAAACATGAGAAAATAGCATGATTACATGACAAAAATCATAAATTGAGGATTTAACGTGAAATTCACTTGAAATAGGACATGAGAAACTAAAATTCATAGCATGAGGAAATGAAATCTTGCATGGGATGAATTTAATTTAAATCGCCATGAAAACATGATATTCAATCTTTCTTGAACATACAAAATACCACAAAATATAGAAGATTCATTCTTTAATAGAAAGAAAAGAGTTTTGGGGCTCCATGGGTGAAAGGGGACCACATTCCATCTGTCACACCTCTTTTTCGCCCGAGGTGTCGAGTCGAAGGGTTTTTTCAATTAAAGTGATGGTTTTGAATAGGGATTAATTTATTTACTGAGTCATTACTTGGAATTGGATTTCGGTGTTCCAAGTCACCTTTTTGAATCCCTAGTCAAAAAGAAATGACTCTTTTATTTTGATCTACGAAAACAAAAGATCGGGTAAGGAATTATGTTGACCGAGAAAAAGGTGTAAGGCACCCCTCGAATCCCGTAGTTTTAGCACGGTCGCTTTTATTGACTTAACTTGACTAAAACTATTTTATTAAGTTGTGTTAAGGCATAAATTCGCTCATTTTTTACTACACTAAAATTATTTCAAACTCTTGTATTAAATAAATCAGTGAAAATTAATTTTAAAAATATTTACCAAGGTGTGTTATTGCATCCTTAAATTTTAAAATATTTTGAAAAGATGCGTACGCCGCATTCTTACTTAAGATGAATATCTTGAATATAACTAAAATTTATTTAGTGTTAAAAAGTTTTGATTCATCATTTATAAATTTCATAATATTTTATCTATTCTAAATACTATTCAACTTTAATAATAAACTTACACAATATTTAATTAAAATAATTAACTAATTTAACAAACAATTATCAAGCTTTGTTAATGAAAATGAAATAAATCTAACATAAAATAAAAATAATATAAATACACAAAAATTAATTATATTATATTAATTTTATTATAAATTCCTTATATTAATAATTTCAATAATAAGTAGAACAATTACATAAACTCATTAAAAATTAATACAGTCCAATATGTAAAACTATTTTAATAATAAATTAAGGAAAAGAAAAACGGAACTTACATACTTATTTTATAACTTAGGCTAAAACAAAGAAATTTATAATTTGAATTAATAAATATTCTAGAATGAAAACTACTGCATCAAAGGTAGAAAAGGAAGAACAGAATAATGCGGTAGTGACAATGGTGGTATCATTGACACCAACCATGGTTTTCGACGACCATGAAGAGAAAAAAGGGAAGGGAGACAATGTCGATGGCAATTAATGGAGATGCAGCTGTCAATTATTCATTTCGGCTAGTTCTTGCCACTTTTCGGCGGCAGGCGCGATGGGTTGACGAGAAAAAGGGCAGGATGGTAGGCTGGTACGGCGGCGAGGCTGGTTTGCGGATGGAGTTGTTGTCGCCGTTGTGGTCTTAATTTCGGCCAGATCTATCCGATTGGTAGATGGATGACGACGTAAAATGGAAGAAGGGGCGGTCCGACGCAGGGAAGGGCAAGAAAGAGGATGATCCAGTTGGTTTTGGGTAGGTTTTCGATCAGTTTTCGGCGAGTTTTCGCCAGAAAATTTATAAAATATGAATCTTATTATATTTTTTTTCGATCACTCTTTCTCAACCTCCCTTCTTTTCGTCCTTTTTCTCCTTTTTCCTCTCACTGATTTTATTTTGGTTATGTGTGAATGAATCTATTGTACTGCTATGCATATTATTCTGATCAGATATGTTCAATACGCCTTTGTTAATGATATCGACGTAATAGTCAATGCTATTTTATGTATGTTATGCATGAATATGTATTGCTACCTATATTCTGAAAATTGTATGTGTAATACTGTAAGTGAAGTGAATATGGTGATAAGTGTGTGAACTATGTACAATTTTTTTTTTTTCAGTTTTCCTCTGTTTTTTTTATTCGTATCTTTTAGACTTAGCAATATCCCATGCCATATTTCCATATTTAATACGCATATAATTATCAAGAATTCACATAATCAATTAAATACATATACTCTGAATAATGCATAAAATTATTTGAAAAATTTTCATTCATGCTAGTTTATAATAAAGTTTACAAAATGAATGACACATGATTGGATAAAACTTGTGACGAATCCAGAAATTATCACCGAAAACTCAAACAAAATCTGAATTTCAAACTCTAATCTTTCTTCTCTTCTGCTTTTCTTTGTTTTCTTCTCACTCTTTGTTTGATATTTTTTATTGTGATTTTTTTATCAGTGTCTCTGATGTCTAGTTTCTGATGATGATTTTCAGTCAAAGTGTTTGATAGTGTTTTTGATACAGTGTCTGATGTCAAAAGTATGTAGTCTCTGATTTTTGTCTGGGTAGAAAGTCCTTTAAGTAGAATGATTTTGGAGGGAACAGTTACCTCTTTTTTTTTTTTTTGGCGGGGGGGCAGTAATTAACAAATAAAGAGAAAAGATGTTCAAAATTCAAAATAATTTATTTTTATTTTATTTATTTTAATAAAAGATAATAATAATAATAAATCAAAATAAATAATATAATAAATATAAATAAAATAATTATTAATTAATTTTATATTTAACAAAAAGATAATAACAATTTATAAATAAATAAATAAATAAAATAAAAACAAATATAATAAAATAATATTTAAACTATTAATTTATTTATTAACATTTATGAAAGAATACATATATTTAATTTTTATATTATTTTTAAAATTAGAACAAAAATAAAAATAAAGATCAAAAATATATATGATTACATATAAATATAAATATTTAATATCGATGGACAAATTAAAATTTAGGGAGGATAAAAAATCACGTGTCTACATTTTTGCCCCTCTTTGTGTGAAATTTAGAAGAGTTTTCATACAAAGAAATAGACAAGATATGATTTTTGACCCTCCAATTATTTGAAAGGTAAGGATAAAATAAAATAAAATAAAATGAAAAATGTGATCGAGTCCTGGTTTTTGACTTCCTACCTATCCCGGGTTATAAGGGAATCAGGTCAAGAGTAGTTCAAAGGTAATATAGAGAGAGAAAGAGCTAAAAGTCGAATGAGATTCTGTCGAGTTTCCGGTTAACAACTTCTGCCTTTTACATTCAAATGACTATCAAAAATAAAAGATGAAATGAAAATTGCAATCTCAAGAATCTTGATTCAAATCTTCATGACTTGAACATGAAAATTCACTCTATTCTTCAGGCGAGCTCCTGATTTCCGATTTCTTTACCCTATTCTTCAGGAGGGCTCCTGACTTATAATTTCTTCACCCTGTTCTCTAGGCGGGCTCCTGGACTTGAAATTTTTTCACCCTGTTCTTCAAGTGGGCTCCTGGATTTACAATTTCTTCACCCTGTTCTTCAGGCGAGCTCCTAGACTTACAATTCTTCACCTTGTTCTTCAGGCGGGCTCCTGGACTTACAATTTCTTCACCCTGTTCTTCAAGCAGGCTCCTGGACTTAATATTTATTCACCCTGTTCTTCAAGCAGGATCCTAATTTATAATTTCTTCACCCTGTTCTTCAGGCGGCCTCCTGGACTTACAATTTCTTCACCCTGTTCTTCAGGCCGGATCCTGGACTTATAATTTCTTTACCCTAGTCTTCAGGCGGGCTCCTGGACTCAAATTAAATAGTGAAATAGAAAAGTAACATCCCATTCTTCAAGAGGGTCCTGGATATAAAATAAATTTCCATTTTTCAGGAGGGTCCTGAGCAAAAATAAATTCACATTCTTCAGAAGGGTCCTGAGCAAAATTAAATTCCCATAGAACACACATAAAAATTTTGCCCTAGTTTGAACTGAAAAAATTTATGTGTCATCAGATCTTAATGTTATGAAAAATATAGTGAAAGAATAAATCAAAGCCTGGAATAACTTTGATAAATTCATCTTGCAAAGAATAAAATTTACCATTACCGAGATCAAACATCGTATGTTGTAATTGTGATTCTTGCATTGATAGAAGTGTGAAATTGCATCCTTTATTTGCAAACTTTCTATCTCTGTTTTAAACAAAACAAAGAAAAATTGTGAGTTTTTCAAAAACACGTGGTGGTTGGTTTGTGGTATTCGGATCTTGAAATGACCGTTCTTGCACTTGTCATGCTCAACTCTTTCCTAATCCTTGATATATATCCATTGACTTGTCATAATTTTGACCCAAAATTCTAACTACTGAGACCTTCAGCTCAAAATATATGTCTGTTATATAATACCTCAGGGTTTAACTTTCCCTACACCTTTTATCTGTCCATGAGTCAAAAATTCTCAAATCATAATTATTCTGAGTACTTTATACTTTGAAATATTGTCCTTGTGCGTCGACCCTTTGTCTTGATTTGTACTATTGAAGAAGTTGGTAGCAAGTTATAAGTTCTTTCTCACTTGACCTGACGTGAATTTGACTCAAAAACAAATAAAAGACAACAACAATTTCTATTTGATGACAAGGACACAAAAAAAATCAAAATAAAACAAAACAAAAAGAAAAAGATAATAGGCATCTCTTTTCAAAACAAAAGGAAAAACTTATCTGAATGTGGAAACCGATTCTGGTGATTATGACATGCGTTTTGAATTAAACAACCAGATCTACCCACACCAATTATTACAACTTCTGTCCACTTATTGAACCTGAAATTAAGTCAATCTTGAATTTGTTCCTTTTGAAGAAAAACTCTGTTTTGGCTAGTGGCACCTCAATTAGTTTTTGCCAACGAGCCTATCTCATTTTCATTTCTTTCTCAAATCACAGTTGCCTTATGGTGCCCAAAAAGGTTTTTCACCAAAAGACTCCCTTATTTTCATCTTTTTTTAGAAAATAATACCCAAAATATAAAATATCATGCACCCACAACATGTTTATCCTTGACATCCTCAAAGATTGATCTGGAGGTCTTTTATTTGGTTGTAACTTGGCTTTTGGACAAAGTTATAAAGAAATTTTGGCATGCAGCTCAAAATTTATACAACATTGGGTAAAACATATATCTTTTGGAATTGACATTTTTAAGAAAATAAATTTTTTTCCCTATGTTTCATTTCATCTTGGGTAATTTGAATTTTCTTTTGGTTGGACCAAACCCTGGAGTAGGGATGCCTACGTATCTTTTCATAGCAAGAATCAGGTCAAACGTAGTTCAGGAAATGTCATTGTTTTGCTTGATTTTGAATTTTTGATTGATCTTTTTTTTCAATTTTTTTTCCAACTTTCTGACTTTCATTTGATTCCAAAAGAGGGTTACGAAGAAAGATAAAAGCTCAAAAGGGGTAATAAAAGGTTGATATATTATTCGGATAGTAGAACAAAATGCCTTCATCATTTTAATATTTTAAAATGTAAGTACAAAACATACATAACATAATTGTACATGAATATCATACATAATATCTTTTAACTGCATCAGCATTGACTGGTATTCCCTTTATTTTTTCCTTCTACATCAGTTAGATATAACGCGCCATTAGGTAACACTTTCTTCACCATGAATGATCTATGCCAATTAGGAAAAAATTTCCCTTTGGCTTCAATCTGATGGGGTAGGATGTATCTTAGTACTAACTGACCAGCTTCAAAATGTCTGTGACTCACCTTTTTGTTATATGATCGTGCCATTCTCTTCTAGTATAGTTGTCGATGACATACTGACTTCAATATTTTTTCATCAATCAAGCTTAATTACTCCAAATGAGTCCTGACCCATTGGTCATTATCAATTTCAGCTTCCACAACTACTCGAAGAGATGGAATCTCAATCTCGACAGGTATAACTGCTTCAGTTCTGTAAACTAACAAATAAGGAGTTGCACCAATTGAAGTCCGAACTATAGTACGATTACCCAACAAAGCAAAAGGTAACTTTTCATGCCATTTTCAGGAACCCTGCACCATCTTGTGAAGTATTTTCTTTAGGTTCTTGTTAGCAGCTTCTACAGCTCCATTCACTTTCGGGCGATAAGGAGTTGAATTTTGATGCATAATCTTAAATTATTAACACACTTCTCGCATTAAATGACTGTTGATATTTGCAGCATTATTCGTGACAATTATCTTTGGAATGCCAAACTAATAAATAATGTTGGAGTGAATAAAATCAACTACCACTTTCTTGGTCACTGACTTGAAAGTTGCTTCTTCCACCCAATTTGTGAAGTAATCAATGGCTACTAAGATGAACCTATGTCCATTCGAATCCTTTGGTTCAATTGATCCAATTACGTCCATTCCCCATGCCATAAAAGGCCATGGAGCAGTCATCGTATGTAACTCAGGTGGAGGGGAATGTATCAAGTCTCTGTGTACCTGCCATTCATGACATTTACAAACAAAATTGATGGAATCACGCTCTATAGTGAGCCAAAAATAACCTGCTAAGAGTATTTTCTTTGCCAAAACATGCCACTCATGTGTGGTCCACAAATCCTAGAATGTACTTTAGTCATGATTTTTGAAGCTTCTTTATCCACACCTCATAAGTCCTAAATCAGGAGTCCTCTTATACAAGATTCCTCCACTTAGGAACAATCCACTAGACAAACATCGAATGGTTCTCTTTTGGTTACCATCGGCATGTATAGGATATTTTCCAGTCTGCATATATTCTTTGATATCATGGAACCACAGCTTCCCATAAAGTTCTTCCTCAACTATATTGCAATATGCATGTTGATCATAAATCTGTCTATGTAAAAGATCAATATAAGTTTGGTCGGAATATTGAAGCATCGAAGATAAGGTCGTCAAAGCATCAGCAATCTCATTATAAGATCTAGGAATGTGTTTGAATTTTAGTGATACAAATCGTTGACATAGATCTTGCAAACAACATTGATATGGTAGGATATTTGAATCATGAGTCTCCCAATCTCCTTGGATTTGATGGACTAACAAATCTGAGTCTCCTAATACTAACAGTTCTTGGATTCCCATGTCAATAGCTAATCTTAAACCCAGAATATATACTTCATATTCTGCCATATTATTGGTACAATAGAATCGAACTTGGGATGTTATAGGATAATATTGTTCTGATTTAGAAATAAAAACTGCTCCTACCCCTACTTCTTTTATATTAGCAGCTCCATCAAAGAACAATTTCTAGCCTGAATGGATATCGCCAGAAATAAACTCATCAACATACAATACCTTTTCATCTGGAAAATAAGTCTTCAATGGTTCATACTCCTCATCAATGGGATTTTCTTCCAAATGATCCACTAAATCTTGAGTTTTCATTGCAATTCTTATCACATAGACACTATCAAACTCTGTGAGCAACATCTGCCATTTCGCGAGTCTGCCTGTAGGCATAGGCTTCTGAAAAATGTACATTAAAGGATCCATACGAGATATGAGGTAAGTTGTATAAGATGATAAGTAATGTTTCATATTTTTGGCTACCCAAGTTAAGGCGCAACACATCTTCTCAAGAAGAGTGTACTTAGCCTCATAAGTAGTAAACTTTTTGCTAAGGTAGTATATGGCCTGTTCTTTTCTTCCTATAACATTATGTTGACCCAATACACAGCCAAAATAATTGTCTAACACAGACATGTACAATATCAAGGGTCTGGCTGGCTCAGGAGGAACCAAAATAGGCAGATTCGACAAGTATCTCTTAATTTTGTCAAACGTCTCTTGATATTCTTTAGTCCATTCAACTTTAGCATTCTTCTTCAACAACTTGAATATTGGCTCGCAGGTTGTCGTAAGCTGAGCAATGAATCTACTGATATAATTCAACCTTCCAAATAAGCTCATCACCTCTGTTTTATTCTTTGGTGGAGGCAAATCTTGAATAGCTTTTATTTTTTAAGGATATAACTCAATGCTGCGCCGACTGACTATAAACCCCAAAAGCTTTCCTGACGGGACTCCAAATACACATTTCACTGGGTTAAGTTTGAGATCATACCTCCGAAGCCTTGCAAAGAATTTTCTCAAATCTTTGACATGGTCAAACTGCTCTTTCGATTTAATGATCACATCATCCACATAAACTTCAATCCCTTTGTGCATCATGTCGTGAAACATTATAATCATTGCCCTCATATAAGTTTCCCCATCATTCTTTAGTCTGAAAGGCATGACTCGACAATAATATGTCCCTCATGGAGTGATAAATAATGTCGTTTCCGCATCATCTGGATCCATAATGATCTGGTGATACCCCACATAACAATTTACAAGAGATGCAAGATCATGTTTGGCATAATTATCCAACAAAATATGAATATTGGGAAGTGGAAAATTATCTTTTGAACTTTCTTTATTTAAATCACGATAATCAACACACATTCGAACTTTGTTGTCCTTCTTTGGAATAGGGACAATATTTACTAACCAAGTAGGATATTGGGCCACTTGAATGACTTTATCCTCAAGTTGCTTCGTGATTTCCTATTTGATTTTTATACTCATGTCAGTTTTGAGTTGACAACTTGTGAACTACCAAATCGGCGCTCAAATCGGGCATATCATCATAAGACCATGCAAAGATGTCTTTATACTCAAGAAGAGCTTCAATTATAACTTTCTTTTGTTGTGGTTGGGTATGTACACTTATCTTAGTCTCCCGAATATTTTCATAATCTCTTAAATTGATCACTTCAGTTTCCTTCAAATTGGGGTTTGACTTGTTCTCAAACTGTTTGAAATCTTTGCTTATATTCTCAAATGCTTCTTCTTCATCATATTCAACTTCTTTATTCATTATTTCATAATTAGATTGGATTTTTAAATCTAGTTGACAATTCTTTATGCATGTCATATCATTAGAATCAACATAGAAAGAACTGTATGATAGAAAATAAATAAATAAATAAATATTAGAATCAAAACAAAACAAAGGGTGACTACACTTTTATTAAAAAAAAAAAGCTAGAAAGAGTTATAACCTAAAATACCAAGTTAAAAGATCTGAATTACAATATTAGAATGATTTAAATTACAGAAGGAGAAACAATCAAACTACTAAGACTATAAGAAAAACAAATAAACTACCAAGACTCCTTCATAATAGGGAGAGGAGTGGCCTCCCAATTGTTAAGCTGGACATCAGAGCCGACAAACTGCACATCTGCATTGTTGGTACCTTCTCTGATTTCAACCATATCAGCTTCAATGAACATATTCTGAAAAAGGACAATCAACTCTATATCATCATTATGCATTGATTCTTCAATAGGTAACTTGGAGGACCCAACATCATTGACTTTGATGAAAGACTTGTGAAGTGGTGGTATCGGCTTGGTAAGTGACCATGACTCTTTTTTATGCTTTTTAGCCTTATTTATATCTTCAGTAGTGGGTTCGTATCCCCAACCAAAAGTACCAAGGTTCTTATAGAGGTTTACTGGATGAACTATGCCTTGCAAAAACATCCCTAAAACTTTTCCTAGTTTGAAACCATGCGTCAGTAATTCATTCACTACCATAACAAATACAGAGGATAATTGTGTTTTTGCAATGAGATTCCCCTCGAGGATATGCTTAATAGCCACTACCTTAGAAGCTTGATGAATTAACACTCTATCTACAGTATCTTCTTCGATGGAGAAAACAGAGTAGCCTTTATACAGGGATAAGTCTCCTTCACCATGAACAACTATTTCTTGCTTGTCGTGTTCAAATTTGACCATTTGAAGCAATGTCGATGCGACTACTTTAGCTCTATGAATCCATGGCCTTCCCAATAACATATTATATGAATCATCAATATACACCACTTAGAAATCCAAAGCAAAATCCATAGGCCCGATTGTCAGTATGAACTCTATTTCACCAATGGCATCAGTTTTTGATCTATCAAAACCATTGATGCATACATTATTAGGTCGGATCCTTTCCATATTAACATTCAACTTTTGAAAAGTAAACATAGGACAAATATTAGCTCCTGATCCTCCATTAATTAACACTCGAGTGATGATGGAATGCTCATATTTTATAGTAATGTAGAGACCTTTATTATGTTAAGTACCTTCCACAGGCAATTTATCATCTGAGAAAGTAATCTTATTTTCTTTAAGGACCTTTCAACAACTTTTTTCCAGCTGATTCACTTTAATCTCACTGGAAACACATGTTTCATTAAGAATCTTCATTATAGCCTTGCGATGTTCTTCTAAATATACTAACAAAGACAACAAAGAAATCTGTGCTGGTGTCTTCTTCAACTGTTCTACAACAGAATATTCTGGAAATTTTATTTTCTTTAAGAATTCTTCAGCTTCTTCATCTGTAACAGACTTCTTGACTGTCATTCATTGTTCATTGCCTTGTTTATTCTTTTTTAACTTTACTGGGGCATAACATCTTCCAGATTGAGTTAATCCCCTTACTTCATCCACATCTTCATTCACTTCCTTCCCATTGTGCATCACTACAACGCGATCGTAGTTCCAAGGAACTGCCTTAGTATTAACCATAGGCAACTGTGACACTGGTTTAATAATAATGGGAGATATAGAAGCTCCTTTTATGATTAATAGAGTTTTAGGGGATTTTCCAAGAGCAATGAGTTTTTGCTTTAATTGACTTGACCCATCATTTTCTGAAATCTCTTTCTCTATCACCAAAGGAATATTCGATGATTCGAGTTTTGTTATCACCACCTCTGCTTTTGCAGGTTTTTCTTTTTTCAAATCTACAACATGTGCTAATTTTTCTAAATCGGTTTTAATTTTAATGATTGTCTTGAAGGATATTACAGCATCTTTACCACTGGGTATCACTTCGAGCATGTTTGCTTCATTATGATCTGGCTATGGATTTTGATTGACATTTGGAGCGTCTGGAATTTGTACCATGATCTGTTGGGTGTCAATCAACCCTTGAATAGCTCTTTCCAGATACCAAATTTCTCTGTGTCGTGCCCTGGGGCATCAGAACAGTATTCAAATCTTCTACAATAGTCCAAGCTCTTCAGAGGAGGATTCGTGATTCTTCTCTCAATTGGGTTTAGAACATTCAATTTCCTCAGCCTATGAAATAAACTGGTGTAAGATATTCCAATAGGCGTGAAATTATCTTTGCCCATATTATCCCTTTTGTATTCTGCTCTAGGTCAAAAATTACACCTATGAGAGACTCTTTGAACTTGCAGAACTAGTGGATGATTTTGGATTGCTGGTGCACGACATTCCAGGTAAGAAGGAGCCCGAGCATATGGTTGTGCATTGTAAATAGGATATTGGGGGGATGGAATGAAATATAATGGATTTTGTGCGTATGGTTGATGCACACCTCTCCAATTTTTTTATGGACCTATCACGACAGTTGCTACATCCTCTTTTCTTTCCCCCAAAACTTCTTGCACCACTTTGATTACTTGTGTTGTTGCTTTCAAAGCAGACTGGCTGATGATCTTTCCTAATTTTATTTTATTATCTACCATTTCTCCAACTTTAATAACTTCAGCAAATGTGTTTCCAATAGTAGAAAGTAAGTGATGGAAATAATTAGGTTCTTGTACTTGCAAAAAGATATCAATCATTTCAGATTCCTTTATCGATGGTCTAACTCTTGAAGCCTGCTCTCTCCATCTGATAGCATATTCTCGAAAACTTTTAGTCATTTTTTTTTTCATGTTGGAAAGCGTAGTACGATCTGGCACTATCTCAATGTTATATTAAAACTGTAAAAGAAATCTCGAGCCATGTCATCCCATACGTGCCAACGAGAAATGTCTTGGTTAATAAACCATTCAGAAGTTATTCCTGCCAGGCTTTCTCCAAAATAATCCATCAATAGTTCTTCTTTTTCTCCTGCTCCCCTTAATTAATTGCAAAACTTTTTCAAATAGGCTACAGGATCTCCATGACCTTCATATTTGTCAAACTTTGGCATTTTGAACCCTAGCGGCAAATGGACGTCTGGAAATATACATAAATCTTTGTATGAAACACTTTTTGGACCACCTAATCCTTGCATATTTCTCATACTCTAATCCAAGATTCTAACTTTTCTAGCCATCTCCTCTTGTTCCTCATTCTTAGCAATCTTCTCATTCACAATAGGAGTATCGTGTTGATGAACATGATAATGTGGATTTTGGGATTTGAAAGTCATTTAAGGAGGATACAACATATCATGACTTGGTTTCCCTACATTCTTCGGTACTGTCGGTTGAGTACCCGCAGTAGCTGGTGCTATAAAAGTAAAAAGCGGGTTATTTATGACAGACGAATTTGGTGGATGCATGGTAGAAGTATTAGCAACGCCAGACATATTAGCAAATGGGCCAAATCCTAGTGGGTAAAATGGATCACTAGTTTGAGCTGGGTCAGAATTTGGATCATTCAAAGTCAAAAGTCCAGGGATTGAAGAAGGCGGGGCTTGTCCATTCAACCAAGCTTGGTAGATCTCTATCATCTATTGTTTCAATGACTTTATTTCTTCCATTGATGCTACTTCTTGCGAAATCAACTGATTTTGCTCTTCTTCACTGTCAAACCCTATACCTTCTCTGCGGGTCATTTTTCTTTTACCCTTGTATCTGGTGCTATACAGATGTGATGCCAGTTTAAACCACAAACCAACCACCAATTAGTTTATCTTTCTGTAAACAAGTAGCAAACGGGTAAGTGTCATATTTAACACATTATAATGTCACGTTGTATGTCATGCTTCTATATGTATTTTCCAACCTATCATGGAAGGCTTTGTGTTTCATCCCAGCTTTTCTAGGCATATTTTTTCAAAAGTTATGATCGAACCCTTTGGAGGCTTGCATACGTAGCATGCCAGGACATAAATCAGATCTTGCGTAGTTCGGGAGAATTTAACAAAATAATTGTTTTGTCTTCTTCTTTTTTCATTACAAAAAATAAATAAAGTAAATGAAGTAAAATATATGTAATATATATAGAAATAAATAGTTAACTTCATTACATTCCATAATATAAATACGACAAAATAACTGACCCAACTCCTAATAAAACCTACTAACTGACACCTGAAAACTAAAAGACATAACATCTAAACAAGAAGTTTTAAAACTGAAAATGAAAACTACGACAAAGAAAACAACTATCCATTCAAGGAGACTTTGGCTTGATATGTCCTCCCAAACCCAAGTATATATCCTCCAATGAAGAAGTGAGACGTTGTGCGAAAGCTGGTACTTGTGCCAAAAAGTCTTCACAATCCAACTGTTGATAATTTAAACCTATTCTAGCAGTATCCTGTGCTACATGGTTGACCTTTCCTCGAAGGGAACTGAAGGCCTGATCCCATTCATGGGTCTGTCGATCTCGAAAATCAACTATCTCTTTTGCACGCTGTTCACGAGCAGAAGTAACCTCTAAATTTTCTCACAATATTTCTCTTTCACGGATCCACTGAGATCTCTCCCGATTAAATTATTCTTGCATGTTCTTTTCAAAATTTTTCAGTTGTTGTCGACGAGATGCGGCAAGTTCTGCAATGTGTGACCCCTTAGTGGTAGCTAGCTTGATCTGTCCCCAAAGTGCAACCTCAATATCTGCTAATTTATCTTTCTCTTCAGTAAATTCCCTTTGTTGTTCATCTATTTTTGCCCTGGCATGCTCGAATTCTTCTCTCAAAGCTTGGTTAGCCTTATGATGTTCTCTCATGGCTCTTTCAATCTCTATCCTGGTTGCAGCTTCCTCATCTATAGGTCCCCTAACTGATCTTTATGGTCTGACTGGCGGACTAGACTATTCTTCAAACCATTCATAGTAATCTGGGTGTACTTCTCCTTTCTCACGCTCTATGACCACCGTTTCAATCCCCATGATACGGCAACCCTCCCAAATCTGTTGGGCCAATTCCTCCAAAAGTGGTATCTCTGGTCTGACCTCAAATACGAGCTCGGTCATATTTTTCATAATGGGAATTATTTGACGTCTTCCTAGCTGACGTAAAACTCTCAAAGAAACATAAAGTTGAACACCTCTAATACCCATTAATAATAAGAACGGTCGAATGACAGAACTACGTGTGACTTTCCTCCAAGGAAACCAAGGGAGATTCCAAGTGATTTCATCTGTTGTTAGAGAACGAAAAAGTCTAGCCCAATCTCTAACTCCTTCTGGGCATTTATATTTCTCTAACCTCTCTTCGTAATCTTTGATGCGATTGAATCTTTCAAGATTAAATCTTGCCATTGTAGGACGTTGGTAGAGATGCTCCACAATCCACATCTGTAATAAGATATTACATCCCTAAAAAAAAATTTTCCTTTCTGACAAACGGTCAAAGCACGGTAGATATCTGTCAGGATCATCGGTACCATAGTGTAATCTTTCTTAATCAGTATCTGGTCCACCCCCGATAAACGAATATTAATTTTTTCTTCTCTCCTTGGGAAAACCATAGTGCCTAGAAAGGCTACCATGAATGCAAATCATCTGTGAATTTTTCAAGCCTCAAAACTTCCCTTATTACAAAGTTGTTTATCGTACTTTTCAAACCCCTCTCATATTCCATATCTGTCCTACAAAAACTGAAAGGAAACCCAACCTTTTTTCATTAATTCTTCTTTTGTGTTTCGTATGTTCATGAGCTTGCAGAATCTGTTTATCGAAATGAGTCTTGGGGCTATAAGTTTCTTCCGATGCATATCCCCATATCCAACATATGTTACTATCTCCTCTAAAGTAGGAGTCGACTCGAAATCCGAAAAATGAAACACATTGTTCTTCGGGTCCCAGAAGGTTAATAATGCATCAAAAAACCCAAATACTTATGTATCTCGTCATAATCGAATGTATCCATTTTATTCCACTACAACCAAAGTTTTAAAGGGGTATAATCCATAATTTGAAGCGGTACGCTCCCATCCCTCTTTCTCTTTGGACGTTTTCCATGAACAGGAGGAGACATTTTTATACCTATTGACAAAGACATAAGATTAATCAATGTCTAGAATTAGGCAGGACTTAATTCATTAATTTTTGAAAAGGATTTTTAACTTGACTCGTGAGAACTAGTGTGACCATTAAATTAGGACCTAGATGTAAACAATGATTTTATTAAAAATCAAAGTGAGAGAAACATGAATGATAATATTTTTAGAAAAACACTGATTTAAATCGACTCTATCAAAAAAATTTTGCAATAACAGACCTCTAGATAATTTTAACTATATGTTTGGAGAAAATTCCACTAAGTATACTTAAAGGAACAAAATAAAATAAAATAAAAGAGAATGACTTAGAAAAGAAGAATACTTATTTTATAAAGTTGTATAAAAATTTTAGCCTCACGATCCCTAAAGGTTCAGGATTGTTAAAATATATGTTTACATATTTTATTATTTTATAAAAATTTAGCTCACGATCCCTAAAGGTTCAATCTATTATGATTTTTATGTTAAAATTAATTTTGAAAAATAAAAAGGAAAAGTAAAATAAAGATAATAATATTCATGAAAATAATCATTTTTTCTTCTTATTATTATTTTTCCAAAAAATATCCTTAAATAATTTGTGAATAAATATATTATTATTATTTTTTCAAAATCAGGGTCGTATCCCGGATAGGACATCCTACGTATCCCACTAAAAAGTGAGAATCAGACCCTCGTAGTTCAAGAAAACTCTAAAAGTATATTATTCTATATTTAAAATTTTTCTTTCTTTTTTTGTTTGAAAAAAATAAAATTTTCCTTTGAAAAATAATTCAATGAATTTGAGGATAATATATTTTTTTGCATTTTGAAGTTGCCTAAAATCATATCAACAATAATATAAGCCTTCCAAATAAATATCAAAGAGCACGTAGGATGCACATGTTGGTCTTTATAAAGTAGGTCAGCTGTCCTAGACAGACCCGACCCCTACGCCGAGTCCCGCTAAGTCAAATGTATATGATGCAAAATAAGCGGCACCTAATAGGGATAACCAGATTCCGAGTTTTCAGTTCTTCTAAGTTTAAGCCTAATAGGGATAAGTGTCTAGACTGGCTTACCCGAGCGGACACTCGAGTCGGGGAGGGACAACTTGGTCGGTAGCAGTGCAACACAACCTTCGTTGTCGATCCAAACCCCGCCTAACATGTGTGACTATAATTCTTCACCAGGTGCCTTGACACTGCGGCTATCTC
This sequence comes from Capsicum baccatum var. pendulum, assembly GCA_030864225.1. Classification (NCBI taxonomy): domain Eukaryota; kingdom Viridiplantae; phylum Streptophyta; class Magnoliopsida; order Solanales; family Solanaceae; genus Capsicum; species Capsicum baccatum. The sequence continues at coordinate 199,476,681 of CM061561.1, forward strand.
AAAAAGAAAGTTAGGATGCAGATGTTGCATTCCTTCTATCCTATTTCAGAGACTCAGAGGGAGTGCGAAAGAGAAGACAATATATAATACAGTTCAATTAATATCAAAGCGGTAAATAAGTGACAAGTAGCATATAAGGCCAAGAATATCAACAATAATTAAAGCAAGTATAAGTCAATATAAAAAGCTCGAATTCTTATTATTCCCCAGCAGAGTCGCCAGAGATGTCACACCCCTTTTTCGCCTGACGCGTCGAGTCGAAGGATTTTTTTCAATTAAACTGATAGTTTTGAATAGAGATTAATTTATTTACTAAGTCGCCACTTGGAATTGAGTTTCGGTGTTTCAAGTCACCTTTTTGAATCCCTAGTAAAAAAGAAATGACTCTTTTATTTTGATCTGCGAAAACAAAAGATCGGGTAAGGAATTCTGTTGACTGAGAGAAAGGTGTAAGGCACCCCTCGAATCCCGTGGTTCTAGCACGGTCGCTTTTATTGACTTAACTTGACTAAAACTATTTTATTAAATTGAGATAAGGCCTAAATTCACTCATTTTTTATTACACTAAAACTTATTTAAAACTCTTAAAAATAAATTTGAGAAAATAATTACCAAGGTGCGTTATTGCATCCTTGAATTTTAAAATGTATCGAAAAGATGCGTACGCCACATTCTTACTTAAGACGAATATCTTGAATATGACTAAAATTTATTTAGTATCAAAAAGTTTTGATTCATCATTTATAAAATTCATAACAATTTTATCTATTCAAAATACTATTCAACTTTAATAATAAACTTAAACAATATTTAATTAAAATAATTATCTAATTTAGCAAACAATTATCAAGCTTTGTTAATGAAAATAAAATAAATCGAATATAAAATAAAAATAATATAAATACAGAACTGTTAATTATATTATATTAATTTTATTATAAATTCCTTATATTAATAATTTCAATAATAAGGAGAACAATTACATAAACTCATTAAAAATTAATACAGTCCAATATGTAAAACTATTTTAATAATAAATTAAGGAAAGGAAAAACGGACCTTAAATACTTATTTTATAACTTAGGCTAAAACAAAGAAATTTATAATTTGAATTAATAAATATTCTAGAATACAAACTACCGCATCAAAGGCAGAAAAAGAAGAACAGAATAATATGGTTGTGACAATGGTGGTGTCATCGACACCGACCACGATTTTCGACGATCATGAAGAGGAAAAAGGGAAGGGAGACAACGTCAATGGCAATTAATGGAGATACACCTGCCGGTTATTCATTTCATCTAGTTTTCGCTGCTTTTCGGTGGTAGGCGCGATGGATTGACGGGAAAAAAGGGGGATGGTGGGATGGTGCGGTGGCGAGGCTCGTTCGCCGACGGAGTTGTTGCCGCCGTTGTGGTCTTAATTTCGGCCAGATCTGGCTGGTTGGTAGATAGACGGCGATGGGAAAAGGAAAAAGGGGGTGGTCCGGCGCGGGGAAGAGGAAGAAAAGGGATGGTCCAGTTGGTTTTGGGTAGGTTTTCGGTCAGTTTTCGGCGAGTTTTTGCTGAAAAATTCATAAACTATGAATCTTATTCTTTATTTTTTTTTTGATTAATTTTTTTCAAACCTCCCTTCTTTTCGTCCTTTTTCTCCTTTTTCCTCTCACTGATTTCTTTTTGGTTATGTGTGAATGAATATATTGTACTGCTATGCATATTATTCTAATCAGATATGTTCAATATGCCTTTGTTAATGATATCAACGGAATAGTCAATGCTATTTTATGTATGTTATGCATGAATATGTATTGCTACCTATATTCTAAAAATTGTATGCGTAATACTGTAAGTGAAGTGATTATGGTGATAAGTGTGTGAACTGTGTATAGTATTTTTGTTTTCAATTTTCCTCTATTTTTTTTATCCATATCTTTTAGACTTAGCAATATCTCATGCCATATTTCCATATTTAATACACATATAATCATCAAGAATTCACATAATCAATTAATTACACATACTCTGAATAATGCATAAAATTATTTGATGCTAGTTTATAATAAAGTTTACAAAATGAATGACACATGATTGGATAAAACTTGTGATGAATCCAGAAATTATCACCGAAAACTCAAACAAAATCCGAATTTCAAACTCTAATCTTTCTTCTCTTCTGCTTTTCTTTGTTTTCTTCTCACTCTTTATTTGATATTTTTCAGTGTGATTTTTTTATCAGTGTCTCTGAAATCTGGTTTCTGATGATGATTTTCAGTCAAAGTGTTGATGTTGTTTTTGATACAGCGTCTGATGTCAAAAGTATGCAGTCTCTGGTTTTTGTTTGGGTAGGGAATCCTTTAAGTAGAATGATTTAGGGGGTAACAGTTGGCTTTTTTTTTTTTTGGGGGGGGGGGGGGGGGGGAGTAATTAATAGATAAAGGGGAAGGATGTTCAAAATTCAAAATAATTTATTTTTATTTTATTTGTTTTAATAAAAGATAATATTAATAATAAATAAAAATAAATAATATAATAAATATAATTAAAACAGTAATTAATTAATTTTATATTTAACTAAAAGACAATAATAATTTGTAAATAAATAAATAAAAAAAAAGATATAATAAAATAATATTAAAACAATTAATTTATTTATTAGCATTCATAAAAGAAAACATATATTTAATTTTTATATTATTTTTAAAATTAGAATAAAAATAAAAATAAAGATAAAAAATATATTTGATTACATATAAATATAAATATTTAATATCAATAGACAAATTAAAATTTAGGGAGGATCAAAAATCACGTGTCTACACCATCTTTCTCCCTTACATATAATTTTTCACTCTTTTATTTTTTCAATATCGACTGATCTACAGTACATTTGCAACCTATCTCACTCAAATTTCAACCAAGTTAATAGATGGGGCCGTAAACGATCGTCTAGGCCTAAGAAAGTTCCAACCATTAAAATCTCAAAACCCACAATCCATCATCAAACAAATTAGTACAATTAAGTCATTAATTAATAAAGAAAAAATTACAGAAAGTAGCATACTTAAGACTATAATTACAATAAATAGCAACACTTTTGTAAAATTACAGTTTATAGCACGAGTAACATTATTTTTCTCATTAACTAGGCAAGTGCATGTTTTATTCTCACTGCTTTACATTTTTCTATTTTCACTCCACTATTTCACCTCCCCCAAATATAGTCATATCTTTTACCCTTTTTTTAATCTTATTTTTTAAACCATTTTTTATTTTATTTTATTTATTTCCACTTTCTTTTCTTTCTTCTGTTTTATATATATATATATATATATATATATATATATATATATATATATATATATATATATATATATATATATATATATATATATATATATATATATATTATTTTTTTTTATTTTCCTTTTCATATTTGAAGATAATTATCTCCATGATCTTCAAAATTTTAAAATAAAACATCATTACTGTCTTTCACTCTCTTATATCTCTACCTTTTTTTCTTGTTAGTTTTTTTTATCTTATTTTTTATTTTGATTTCTTTTTCTTTTTCTTTTTCATTTTTTTCATTCCACTTTATTTTCTCTCTTCTATTTCTCTTTTTTTCCTTTCTCATATCTTTTTTTTCTTTTTTTGATTTTCATTTTCTTCTTATTTTTTCTATTTTATTTTGTTTCTTTTTTTCTTTTTTTTTACACTTCTATTTCTCTTTCTTTTTTTTTCGCTTCCCTTTTTTTCTTTTTTTCTTTTTTATTTTCCCCCCTGTTTTTACTATTCTATCTCTAGCTTTTATTTTGAAAAGACAAATATGTATATCACATACACATATTCAAAAAATATACAAAATACATAGTCATACAGATCTAGATATGTATTTACGGTACAAAACATACATATGTATTTACAAAATACATATCTTATTCATATTAAACAGTAACAAACATAACTATACTATATATCTTCATATTTATTTGCGAAATACAAAGGTGACTCATATAAAATAAGAATATACATATGGATCAAGTATGTATTCTGTAAATACATATGCAGAGCAATATATATTTTATACGGTGTTAAATTTGTCTTTGAACTGTGCATACTATATCATTTTAAAGGGTAACATATGTACTTATTTATTTTCTTTTACTGTTTAAGATATGTATCATGTGTTTTTTTTATTACCTATATGTATATGTATATAATTGTCATTTTTGTTATAGAGATATTGTGTCTTATATGTTTATATATACATAAGAGTCAGCTATGTATTTATGTAAATACATATGCATATATATATATATATATATATATATATATATATATATATATATATGTATATTTTTTACCGTAAATACATATGCAGATCTGTAGGTCTATTTATTTTGTATATTTTTTGAATATTTATATATGATATAGATATTTATCTTTTAAAAATAAAAGATAGAGATAGAAAAGTTAAAAAAAATGGAAAAAGATAAAAATGAAAAATAAAAATTACAAAAAAAAAGAAGTGAAAAAGGAAAAAAAAGAAGAAAGAAAAATAGAAACTAGAAATAGAAGTGTAAAAATAAAAGCGAAAAAAAAATTTAAAAAGAAGAAGAAGTAAACGAAAAAAAATATGTGAAAAGGAAAAAAAAAGAAAATGGAAAAAGAAAAAAATAAATAAAAAACGAAAAGGAAAAAAAAAAGAAGTAGAAGAGAGAAAATAAAGTGGAAAGAAAACATGAAAAAAAAAGAAATTAAAATTAAAAAAAGATTAAAAAAATTTGAAAAAACTAACAAGAAAATAGTTAGAGATATAACAAAATGATATTTGAAGATCATGAAAATAATAATCTTAATATTTGAGTTTGATTTGGAAAAGGAATTTACTAATATAAATAAGAGTAATTTATGGGAATTTAATTAGCTTAGATAATTATTCCTTATTTAACTCAACTAATTTGAGTAAATCAAGAGCATTAAATCTTGTTGTATATGTATTTATATAGTAACAGTTTACTTAAATACAAAATGTAATTTGCTATTTTTCGCAATTATGAAACTGTTGCTATAAAAGTTGTAATTAAAACTCTATAGTTGCTGTTTCTGAAATTTTTCCTTACGACGACAAAGACCAAAACAGTAGAAAGAAAGTGAGAAAAATAAAATAAAATAAAAATAATATGCTCATCAATTATATTTTTAATTCCCACGCTTGATTTCAAATTTTAAACATAAGACTACAAAAAGGCATAAGTATTATTGTACCAAAAATTATCATTCTTTTTTATAAAAGAAAATAAAAATACACGGCCCATCTCTTGATTTTCTTTTTACTATCCTTGAAACTAAAGTCATTCTTGAACACACTATTACAATAATTTTGTTTTTGTTCTTACTAAACAGTGACTAACTGTTCAAGTAAAAATTTCATTATTATTTTTTTCAATGAAACAAGAATGCAAAAACAAAAATATGGGTTCGAACTTCGAACTTCATTCACTTAGCAAGGTCTAAACACATGGTTTATGATGATGAAATAATTTTGAACTAAAATATATGACTAAAAAATAATTGAAGAGATGCAGGCATGATAAAGTAAAGCAATTCCATTTTCGACTATGGTCATTCATTGAACACAAAGTGTGAAGGGTACGATATCTGAATCCAACTTCTGTTGTTTCAGGTACACAATCTGTATGCTTGCACAAAATACTTCAATCCAAGTTCAAGACTATTTCAAGAACACTAATAAAGTTTAACACCTTCAACACAAGTTCAAAATGACTAATCAAAATGAACTATCAAAGAAGTATGCTTATCTAAAAGAAATAAGATGAAATAGAAATAGAACCAAGTCCTCCGATTTCATGGAGTGTCCTTAAGGAATGAATTCCCCTCAAGTATCCGAGGTTGCGAAATTTTGCCTCCCAGGATAAATGGCTCACAATCTGAAGGTAGCGGTATCTCAATTTTTTTGATTCCTCAAACATACTCAACGACTGATGATCACAAAAAATTTTTGGAAGAAAGAAGAATATTTTTCAAGACTTAAGATTATCCCTATACCTGAGGAAAAGTTCATGTATTTATAGCCATCAAGTGTCCCTTCGAAAGGAAGCAATACTTCATGAAATGGTGTATCACTTCGGAATAGTCATGTATGTTCCTTCCAAAATAGTGTCTTTCTGAATAGTCATATCCGACCGAACAGTTACCCCTTTATTTCAAAATTGTGTGTTATTTCCTCAAAGGATTGTGTCCCTTTCGAGGTGTGTTTCTGCATGTATTTGCATGGCGTTCATGGAGAAAATATTTTCGTTTGATTTTTGGATTAAAAATTTCACTTTTCTTTTTAAATTTCAAATAAACTTTGTCTAAAAAATTAATCTCTTGATCAAATTCAAAGCTGAAGCCAGAGTTGAGCCGAGCGAGCGAGCGACGACGCGAGACATGTCTTGGTTCTTACCTCACTATCCACTTGAAGTATGTTTCTTAATAAAAACACAATAAAGTTGCTTTCTCCCATCAATATGGGAGAAGAAGACTTTCCTTTAAATGGGTACACTTTTTTTTTAAGTGAGAGCTCACTTTCCATCCAATAATTTCCTTCATTTTTCATTCACACTTCCAATTAAACCCAACAATTCCCCACATGAATTGGGAATGACTATTTTTTATACAACTTTACAGACAAGTATGTGATCAACAATCAAAGACTGATTGCATCTGGATAAGTGGGTTTCCCTTTGAACTTTTAGTAGTGAACATACATCGGATGCACTCGGTCAATCAGTAGATTTGATATCTTTGAACCGTCGAACTTTAGTGTACACCTAGACAACACATGTCGCACAACCAACTTTTTATCATTTATGGTTCTCACAGTTTTGTTCGTTTCAGCCATGAACACGTCCTGGTTTCATGAAAGCTTAGAGAATAGGCCTTTACTAACATTCTCCTTGAAGCAAATTCCACTTCACCCTCACATAGGTGATTTCTTTACATTCAATCCCATACATTAAACCATTTAGTCAGATCTGTCAAATTTAGATAATCATTAAAAAGCTTCACGTCATAAGCCTTCACACATCAAATTGACAATGTTGAAATGTCAGTTACAACTTTATTTGATCTCCTTGAGCCTAGCTCTTGGGATCTCTAGTATGCTATGTAGAGTTACCATCATGCTGACTTGTTCTAGGCCGTAAACCTATTCCCTTCGATATTATCTCAACCTCCTCTGTAAATAGGCCTTTTGTAAGTGGATTCAACACATTATCCTTTGACTTCACATAGTCAACAGTGATAATTCCACTAGAGGGTAGTTCTCTAATAATATTATATCTCCATCTCATATGACGAGATTTATCGTTATAAATCATGCTCCCTACCCTACCTATCGTCGTTTGGCTATAACAGTGTATACATACTAGTGCCAATGGTTTCGTCCAATAAGGAATATCTTTCAAGAAATTTTAGAGTCATTCAACTTCTTGACCGTCTTTATCTAATGCGATAAATTTAGATTCCATTATAGAGTGAGCAATACATGTCTGTTTGGATGATTTTTAAGAGACTATTCGTCCACCTAAAGTAAATACATATCCACTCGTGGATTTTACTTAATTTAATCTAGTGATCGAATTTGCATCACTATATCTTTCAATTACCGATGAATATTTATTATAATGCAAAGCATAGTTTGAGTGTATTTAAGATATCCCAAAACTCTTTTTAATTTCAGTCAATGAGTTTTATTGAGATTAATCGTGTACTGACTCAATTTACTAATAGGAAATACTATGTCTGGCCATGTATAATTCATGATATACATTAAACATCACAACACTCTTGCATAGTCCAACTATGAGTCACTTTCGTCTTCATTCTTTTGAAGTGCAAGGCTTACGTCAAATAGATTCTTGGCAATACCAAAATCCAAATACTTGAACTTGTCAAGTACCTTTTTGATGTAATAAGACTGTGACAACACCGACTATTTTTTTATTCCTAAGATCACATATGCAACTCCAAGGTCTTTTATATCAAACTTGCTCTTAAGCATTCGTTTCATAGCATTTATGTTAGAAATGTCTCTATTGATGATCAATATGTCATCCACATACAAACAAATAATGACCTTGTGATTTGGAGTGTCTTTAATGTTAACAAATTTATCACATTCATTTATTTTAATCTTGTTTGCCAACATAATTTTATCAAACTTTATATGCGACTGTTTAGGTGCTTGTTTTAGTCCACAGAGTGACTTAACAAGTTTGCACACCTTCTTTTCTTTACCAGGAACCACAAAACCCTTGGTCTGTTCTATGCAAATTTCTTCCTCCAACTCTCTATTTAGGAAAGTTGTTTTCACATCCATTTGATGAATTTCAAGATCATATACCACCACTAATGCAACTAATATCAAAATTGATGTTATCTGCGTTACAGGCGAGTATGTATCAAAGTAATCAAGACCTTTATTCTATTTGAAGCCTTTTACTATAAGTCTTGCCTTGTATTTATCAATAGTACCATCCACTTTCATTTTCCTATTGAATATTCGTTTAGAACCTAAAGGTTTATTTCCTGTAGGAAGATCAACCAACTCCCAGGTATGGTTGCTCAAGATTGAATCAATCTCACTATTAATTGCATCTTTCCAAAAAGGATGAGTCTGAAGACTACATCACTTCTTTAAATGTTTGAGGCTCATTTTCTAGATGAAATGTTACAAAATCCAATCCAAATGAAGTTGACATTCTTTGACGTGTACTACGTCTTGGATTCTCATCATTATGTACTTCCTCGCTTTGTTAATCTCGAGGTTGTTTAGACCCTCCACTAGTTCATGTGTTCTATAGTTACTGTTCATGTCTAGTTCTATATGGATAAATGTGTTCAAAGAACTCAACATTATCTAATTCAATTATCGTATTTTTATTGATATTCGGATGTTCAGATTTATGAACCAAAAATTGATATCTTTACTATTTTTAGCATATCCTATGGACACACAGTCCACTATTTTAGGTCTTATCTTTACCCTTTTAGATATAGAAACTTGAAACTTTGCTAGACACCCCCACACTTTGAAAGTTTTCGAGTTAGGTTTCCTTCATTTCCATTTTTTATATGGAATTGATAGTGTCTTACTGTGAGACACTCTATTGAGTATCCAGTTAGCTGTAAGAATAGCTTCCCCCATAAGTTTTGCGGTAAACCTAAATTTATAAGTAAGGCTTTTATTATTTACTTTAAGGTTCAATTCTTTCTTTCCGCAATTCCACTTGCTAATCACCCTTTGTCCCAATACCATAGATGTTTGGCTTAATCTAATCTGGAGGAGGAATTGTTTTGCATCTTAAATGACGAGGCCCACATTAGTTACCCAAAATTTCTGCAAATTTCAAACTAATGAAAACCTTTTCTATAACTTCCAAATATTCCAATTCAAGATGCCTGCGACACAAAAGTTAAAAGTTACATCATCAGGGATATAAGAACAATACCTTACCCTCCTATGATTCCTTCAACCACCTCTTTCACTCTTATAGTTTCCTCTTAAGCAAATAATTTCTAAGTACTTTGCATAACCCAACCAACAAAATCTCAATTTTCCAACTTGAACTTAAATCAATCACATGTGTAAAGTCCATCTTATCGCAAGGAGAAAGAAACTTAACAATCATAGGCAGATAGTAAAGGGCTAATGGCTTCAATTATGTGATAATTGGCAGTATCTTGTATCCCAAAATCGGCACAACAACAATAACATTTAGTACCTTTGAATATCCAACAAATACCATACCAGTTTGTCAATGTCAATGTCGGGATCCGCATGAAATAAATAAAAGGAAAATAATGAGAACAATTTAGCATACATCTCATTGCCACCAGTTTTTATGTCAATTTCCACTGTGAATTCAAGAATTCCTTCTAAGAGTATCATTTCTTCTAGATTATGCCAACTATATCAGGGAATATTGATCAGCGTATACAGAAATGACTTCGCCAAAATTTTTTTTGGTTAAGACAATACGAAGACCAGTTGCTTCTAAGACGTTGCCACCAAGACCATTACAAAGATTAGCCATGTAGAACATTGTTGGTCTCTAAGCTCTCCTCTTACATTTTTTATCAACGGTGAGAACCTCAAGACCTAGAATTTTGAAAGCTATGACATCAGCTGGAGACATACAGGGATCGCAAATCTCTATATTGTCATTCCAATTGGAAAAAATCTCTTTTTAGTAGGAGAACTATGGCAAGATAAAACTGTGAATTAAAACTGTGTTCGATGCTTCCCGAACCATAGATTACCACCTAAAATGCGAATGGGAGCCTAAAAGGAGAAACAAATGTTCTTGAATTGTTTTATTCTGTTTGAGAACCAAGCACATTCCATCATAGAACTCAGAGTTCTCGACATTCCTCATCACCAGCTTAATCTCTTTATGCAACTTTTCAGCCTCATCTTGTATGTGAAAATTAACATTTGAATCCATAGTATCACTAAAATTCGTCTTTTTTCAGTTTCAAATAGATGTTGAACTGTAGCAGTTTAAATACAATTTGAAACAGCTAAAATGCAGCCACTATTCTCTTGTGTTCAGAACTTCATACAAAACTGCAACTCTAAAATTTAAAATACAAAATCATTAGTAGGCTAAAGTACTTTACAACAAAAATTATGTGTGTCTCATTCTCTGCAAATGTAGAGATTACAATTACAGGATTGCTAACAGGCTGAAATTAGCTTGTTTCCTGGGAAAACATATTTCTCCAAATCTTTAGAGTATAATTTCTGCACATCAAATAACGCATGTTTGAAACAACAAACATATCAAGAAACAACTCAATTGACAAATTATAAGTTGGTTAAATTGATAGCTAAGAGAAATATGAGTATACTCTCTTTCCTTCATCCGTTCAGAATCAATCTGTGTAGGATTTTTCAATCATTGGAGTAAAAATACGAGCTCATCTAAACTCAATTCTTCTATCTAGATGTGTTTCACTCGCCTTCATTGATTGCAAGTACAAATTCTCAAAGAATGACTATACACTACTGAAAATTATTATTCTGTAGTGTCAAATCACAAGTCCAATCCCAAGTATAGAACATTAATTTATTTTTCTAGAAGTTCCTCTTTTTGTCTAGAGTATAATAGAGCATGTATTTTCATCTTGATAATAAGCAGTTCAACTATAGCAAAACAGTGCTATTGTGGGCTTAAAATTAAGTAGCAACGAGGAACTTTTGACCACAGACAACTATAGGACGATGAAAACACATAAGGAAATACTAGATCCTTCAGTCAAACTCAAAACAATCACTATTTCTAATGTAATCCTCACAGAACATATTGTACAATTTAGTTTTACAACCTGATAGGAAAAAATAAATAAGAAAATTGAGAGAAAATGAGGAGGAAGTAGCTTATAAGCCATTGAGATAATGGTGAAAAACACGTATGAAGTATCACGCCTTCACTAGTTGTCTATCTAAACTATTACTATGGTTATGTACAAAAAGAAAATAACTGATAATTAATGTGTGTTCTAATATATAAATGATGATAGTTCAGGTAGTAAACTCGTGATCAATCTGAACTCAATTTCTTCTATCTAAGTGTGTTTCAGCTACCTACTTCAATTTTTAATACAACTTCAGAAAGAACAATGCATGTTTGAAAAGTTCCAAATCACAGACCTAATCCAAAAGAAAACATGAATCTTATTTGTTTTTCTAGAATTTCCTGTTTCCGTATAAAGTGTAACAGAGTCTGTATATATTTTCATGTGGATAACAAAGCAGTTGAACCAGAACAAAACAATTACCCTTCTAAAATTAAAATGAAGTGCCAAACAAAAGAACATGTGAACACAGGAAAATTAAAGGACGATGGAAACACATAAGAAAACACTAGATCGTTAGGTATCACGAATAGAATTTAACAAAATCCTGAGAGAACACACACACAGTGCAATTTAGTTTTATAGCAACAAAGTCTATATTTCATGTATGGATAAGTCAAGTACAACAAATAATTTCTCTTCTAGAACATTGAACAGAGACAATTATGGAGGACGAAAATGGCAGATCCTTCACCAATAGAGTTCAAACAATAATTAATACGAACACATACATACTGTTAGCCTCCTAATAACTTAATGTTTCAATAATGACAAACTAACCAAGTAAACATGCAAGACCAAATTTGGAAGATGATCAAATTCGAACGATCTCAAGATTGAATGCTATTCACGGAGATCATGGATATATGGGAAGAATCAAATCAATGAACAAACAAGATTGAAGGACCCCAAAATATGGAATCAGAAGATATTCATTAGAGAGTAAATCTTGGAGAGCAATCCAAGAGAGAATCAATATAAAGGCAAGATGACAGGATGGCAAGTAAGGAAAAGGACCATATGAAACATATGGACATATCTGATATGAACATGTATATGACTCCTCACTACGAAGAAGAAAGTGGCATATCGTAACGCGCATACATATATGATATGGATGTGCTAACAATAAGATCCCTCAATCAAGGAATCCAATCAAATCCTTGATTAAAAGAAATCCTCTGGATTTCCTTTTAGAGAAAAAAGTAGCAGGATGATGAAGACTATGTACAGGCATCAAAGATAGAAAACAAAGAACGCAACTTCACAGGAAACTATTACTTTATCTCATCTTTAGTATTCATAAAGCTTTGTAATTCTTTAGGTTTACAATAGTTACAAATAAGAAAAAAGATTGAGTCAGTTCATTAGTTTTACCAGTTGAGGCTGTGTCACAAGATCTAGATTACAATAGATTGAAGTTTAGAACTTGTAAGATACTACTATAACTCCTTCCCACGTTAAGCTCTTAATAAAACTCTTGAAATCCAAGGGGCCTGGAATAGGCACCACACTGGTGATCCGAACCAGTATAAAACCCAGTGCTTATTTGCCTTTCAGTTTTATAAGTTCTGTTTAATTTCATTTTGTTAAGTATACTAACCAGCAGGTGAGTTGATTGACACAAAAGATTAGTCAACTCAAAAAAAGATTTCAATTCACCCCTATTGAATTTTAATTGGTATTAGAGTAGGTCTCACTAAAGTATTGTTTAATCGCAAGTGAATAAAGATCAAATGGACAATTTGAAAATTTCAAAAGTACTTCTTCAAGATAGACACTCGTCAACAAGACCACCATATTACAACGGACAACACTACTCGCATTGAAAGAACAAATTCAAAATCTTTCTTCAATCAAATGAATTTCAAGGTTTGGTGGCCATCAAGAAAGGACCAAAACCAATACCAGGACTTAAGGACAAATAGAAGGAAAAGGAATCTAGTAGCATGGGCCTAGATAATTTAAAAAATTTTAAAATCACCATGGAACAACAAGAGGTAATTGAAACTAATGATAAAGACATAAGATTACTTTACTGTGCAGTTAGCGGAGCTGAGTATGATAAGATATCAACCTGTAAAATGGCAAAAGAAATATGGGACAAACTGAAAATAATCTATGAAGGTACTACCAAGGTGAAAGGATCATTACTCTGTTTAATAAATATGAGCTTTTCAAAAAGGAAGAAAATGAAGGCATGAAATCAATGTTTACATAATTCAGCAAAATCATTTATGAGTTGAAATATCTGGAGATGATAAATTCAAATAACCTTAAGGTCAAGAAATTTGCAAGGAGTCTCTCAAAAGCATAGAAAACCAAAGCTTCTCTTTTAGAAGATAGGGATCTCCATAACATGACCTATGAAAAATTATGAGGTAACCTTATCGCTTATGAACAAAATCATATAAACAGGTACAACAAGGAAGAGAAGAAAAAGTTTATGGACTTTAATGCTATAACCCCGGGAGAAGATGAAAGCATAGATGAAGATAGCAACGAAGAAATAGATCTTATAAATTGTGAAGTGAGACAAATTTTAAGACAAAGCCAATAGAGACCTCAAGGTTACAAGAACAATGATTTTGTAAGAAACAATGATCATTGCTATCATTGCAGTAAAGCAATTCATATCAAATAAAACTGTACATAATTAAGGAGAAGATCAACAAAGAAAAAGAAAAATTTTGAAGTCTGAAGTGATGAAGATGAAATTGAAGATGATGCAAACATAATAAATATGTGCTTCATGGCAATGGATGGATCTAGAGATGTAAGAACTTTTAATTATCATAATTTCAATCCCTTTCAATTAAATCTTGACATGATTACTGATAAAATTCAAAAGGTTATTGATGAACATTATAAAATTGCTTAAGAAAAGAAAAATTAGCAAGCTTAGTTAAAATGAAAGCTTGAAGAAGAAAGAAGGAATTGACAAATTGAACTTGAAGATAGTCAAACTGAAATAGACTTGTTTCAAGAAGTACTTGATGGTGTGAAAATAAAATTAAAAATCATTAGAAAATCACCAAGTCACTGTTTTGTAAAATCAATTTTTTTAACGCGAAATCAACCTTTTCATCAGACTCATTTAGCTCTGCTAAAACTTTTTTCTCCTTCCATGGACCGGTCTGTTACACTTGTGGTAAAAAGGGGAACAAATCACATAACTAAAAATAATGATCTAAAGAAGTGTGGATTTGGAGTCCCAAAGGTAGCACATCTAACCCTCAAGGATCCAAGACCATTTGAATAGCTAAATAAAACTAATTCTCTTATTTTTAGGAACATATCCGCAAGAACTAAAAGAAAGGAATGTGGAAAATAGACAACAGATGTTCCAAACACAAGACCAGAAATAAATAATTTTTTTGCTCTCTAAATTAAAGGTCGATTAGTCAGGTTTGGTGATAATTCCAATGGAGAAATCATAGGTGTCAGCTCTGTGAAGCTCAGACCCTCCTACAAACTCATTAAAGTATATCTCATGGATGGACTCAAACACAATCTTTTGAGCATCAGTCAACTATGCGATGTAGGATTCAATGTTTTCTTTAGAGCTGATAATTACTCCATCAATCATGAAATAGTAAAATCACTCTTATTGGTGATCGTGTTGATGATATTTATGTTCTAGATAATCCTAATTTTGCTACTTTAACATGTCTCACAGCTCAAATAAGTGACACCTAATTGTGGCATAGAAAACTTGGGCACCCCATCATGCATGCCATTGAAAAGCTTTCTAGAATTGAATTGGTGAATAATCTGCCAAAGGTAAAGTTTGAAAAGTATCAGATTTGTGATGCTTTCCAACTTAGTAAATAGATTCGACCATCTTTCAAAGTCAAAGACATTGTCAGTACTACTAAAACCCTTTAAACAATCCACATGGATATATTTGGGCCCACCAAAAGTGCCAACATTGGTGAAAAAAGATATGTATATGTTATAGTTGTTGATTATTATCGCTTTACAGGGAAAATGTTGCTTGCTCATAAGCATAAAGCATTCACTAATTTTGAGATGTTTTATAGAAAAGTATAAAGAGAAGCAAGATATTTTATCACCTATGTTCATAGCAATCACGGAGAAGAATTCAAAAACAAAGCTTTGAGGATCATTTCACTCAAAATGGTTATTCTTAGAACTTCTCTCCTTGACCGCCTCAACAATAACATAGTCGAACAAAAGATAGATCCGTCCATGAAACTACAAGAACCATGCTACTCAAACAAAATTTACCTAATCATTTCTGGGAAAAAATAGTGAGCACAACATGTCATGTTCTTAGCAAATATCTCATTAGACCGATTCTTAAGAAGGAACTTTATGAATTATGAAGAGAAAAAAAGCCTAACATTAGCTACTTTTATCCTTTTAGATATAAATGTTCTATCCATAACAATAGTAAGAATAACTTCAGAAAAATTGATACACGAAGTGATGATGGTATTTTTCTTAGTTACTCTCCCATTATCCATGCCTATAGAGCTTATAATAAAAGATCATTGTGTGTTGAATAATATATGCATGTAATATTTGATAAATCTAATTTTATCTCTGTGAGATTGAGTTTTGATCAAGAATAGGTGAATGGTAGTCAACACTAAGATTCTCCTGAGACAGCACCTAAGCCAGTCGACTCTGAGTTGACTATGACTGAACCTGATTCAGCCCATGTTGCTGAAATATAAAAAATAAATATTCTGAGGGAATAGAGACATAGTGTAAGCTTTCCAAGTAAAATTATAATTGAAAATCTAAATTATCAAATACAGATAAGAGCTTCACTAAGAAAACAAGGATCAGTAGGATTTGTGACTCAAATTGAATCTAAAAAGGTTGATGAGCCCCTCAAAGATGAATTTTAGGTTAAGGACATAAAAGAATAATTGGATCAGTTTGAATAAAATCAAGTCTGAAATCTGGTTGAAAGACCAAAAAATTTCTCTGTTGTTAGAACTAGATGGGTCTACAAAAATAAAATAAATAAAGAAGGTAAGGTCATAAGAAATAAGGCCAGATCAGTATTTCAAGGCTATTCCTAGCAGGAAGGTATTGACTATGATGAAATTGTTGCTCCTGTAACACAGTTGGAATCGATTCAAATTCTTTTAGAATTTGTTGCTTTTAAACATTTTATGTTGTATCAAATGAATGTTAAAAGTGTTTTTCTAAATGGTTTTGAAGAATTCTTTGTTAAACAACCTCCTGATTTTGAAGATTCTTCATATACAAATCACGTTTTTAAAAGCTCAAAAGAACTCTATGGTCTCAAACAAGTCCAAGAATCTTAGTTTGAGAGATGGAGAATTTTTTTTTAAATAATAATTATCAGACAAGTAAAAATAGATACTACTTTTTTGTCATGACCCGAACTAGAGCCTGGCCATGATGGGTATCTATAACACTCCAAAAATGGGTCTTGATATGTCACACGGTGCTTAAGACTATGAGTATCCTTAAGATAACCCTGTCTGCCTTCTACTAAATCTGAAGTTTAAAATAGAGGAAATATAAATATATAATTAAAGATAATATGTAGAATTCTGTCTGAGATAACTGAAATTATCTGAATATAATATCTAAAAATACTAGACCTTAGAGTTTGGACAATCAATGTTGAAAATCTGAATCGTATCTAGTAGTCTGACAAGCCTTTACTACTATAAACTAGAGAGTCACTAGGACAAACCCGTAGCTGACTTGAACTATCTAAAAATGCTAAACCATCTATACTAATAAGATAAAAAACAAAATAAATGGTTCCCTAAACTCTGAAGACTCACCAACTATCTGGATGTAAATGGAGATCCTCGAAATCACTCACGCTACTGAAACTAAGCACTTGAACCTACATTATGAGACAATGTAACACATAGACATATATGTGGATCAGTACTTCTAGATTGTACTTAATATGTGGGGGTAAATGCATAAGTAAATCAATATCTCAATATTATTATAAATTCATAAAAGAATGCATGCTAAATGTAGATGACTTACATAATCTAGAATATCTGAAAACTAAAAATTATAATTATGAATGGCAAAACATGTTGTATAAGTATAGTGAGTCATAACATTTGGTTTCTTAAAACTGTACTGGTATTCTATCTTTAAATTATGTTGTCTAAGTGTATAAAGGACTAACTTTTGCATCTATAAGCTGAAATCTAAAATCTCATAGCTAATTTCATATGTAAAGCAATATTTGAATAAAACTGTGAGCCTTTATACTTAGTTTCTAAAAGCTTTTCTGTTAGGATTACTGTTTTATGTAGGTTTTAGGGAGGTTCTTATAACTGACATACACTATGTGAGATATCATAGTGTCCAACATCTGGTTTCCTTATGAGAAAACCTCATGTTGGGGAGAGGTGTCATACCCTTGTCAAGGAGTATAACCTAATATACGTGATCACATCTGTATCTGTCATCCATATAGAAATGGGAATAATCTGATAATCTCAACCTACATTGGCTTGTAGTTCTGGGGCATGTAAACATACCCAACTCAGTGCTAAATACTACTCACTTTAATCTATATGCTCATTCTATTGGAAATCCACTTCAAAACTAGTATAATGGTTTATAATGAAAACCCATAGTATATCTGTTTGATTTGAACTATAATCTAAAACTATAAAGTGGATTTCATATCTAATCTAAAATCAAACGATGAAATCTTGATTTAAAATAAAAAAAATAAACTAGTCATAGGGTGGTTAAGGCAAAACCATTCTTGAAATATCAATATTCAAGCTAGGGCTTAGTAACCCATGCATTAAATTCATGTGAAATCATAAATGTAGTTCATGCTTAATAATGAAAGCATTGAAATTCAATTCTGAATCTGAAAATTTATATCATACGCATGAAAATATGAAAATAGTCATGCAATTCTTCGTCTAAATCACTTAAAATCTCAAAATCTTCAAATAGCAATATTTGGGTATGAACCCTAAACTGAAATTCATGTAAAATCAGCTTTTAAAACTAATTTTGGGCACAGGGATGAAAGAATATCCTTGTTCATAATCCCACATACCTTAATTGATGAAATTGATAAACAAGCTTGACTTTTAATCTCTATTTATGCTCATGAAGATGACTTATTGAATACCCTGGATTGGGAATCTTGAATTTTGGGTTATCTTGGAAAAAGAATAGTGGGATTTGGATTTCTTGAGGTTTAAGTTTTGAGGTTCTAGGGTTTCTTGGAGAGTAATTTGATGAAAAGTGGGCATATAATGCTTAGAATAGGTTAAATCTTCTGTTTTACATGATTTGGGGCTTGGGTAAATGATTAGATTGCCCTTTGTAAAATTTAACTCAAAGCTGAAAAATCTCTACTTTGGGCCCCACCACGATGCACTGCTATCACGATGGCTCACTGTAAAAAGGACGAGCGCCATTTTGGCCTCTGGCATAATGCGACATAATCGCGTTGCGTCACCGGAAAGGACAAGTGCCATTTTGCACTCCACCGTAATATAGTGGTTGTCTAATTAGGAATTCTGTCGCAACTTTGTCTAATTACGGTGAGCTACTAGAAAGGGACGAATGGGAACTAGAATTTCACCACAATCCAGGCTAATCACTATGCTCCTCTAAAAATTGAAAAATTACAATTCTGCCCTTTACCATGATGCGATGCTTATCGTCGTGCTATACTGTTTTCACTAAAATCGCTATAACGTGTCAACCGTGTATCGGATTAAGGAGAAATTAGTATCATTGAAAATATGATTCAATTTTTTACATATTTGTGGGTCTGGAGTTGGAAAATTCTACTCGTATAAAAAACTATACACCTTCAAAGTTAACCCTTAACACACTAGAAGCTAAACTGAGCTAGGAGAAAGTACGGAGTATTACAGTATTGCAAATCCCACGTGGACTGGAGATTAACCCATTTATCAAACAAAACCAAACACCACACTCCAAAGTAGGCTAAATTTCAAACATATAACAAGATAAGGGAATATTAATTTAAAGATATTAAAATAAGTCTACAGCCAAAACCAACCGATAGCGGTATCATTGCCAATACTAATATCGATACTAATATCGACACCGCCTATACCAACAGTAGTCCAAACAAAGCCTCTAACTAAAACCAAAGAATGCTCAGTAGGGGCATGCCCCCTACCGTAGACAAAAACCAAGACTAAAGGAATAGTCAAAATGTAATGAAAACCATAAACATTAAATAAGGTCTTTCGAAGTATGAAATCTCACAACTTTAATCTGACTCGCTAGCTGCTCTCAAATCCAAGTTACTGAGTAGGAGAGGTAAAAATATGACAAGTTTCTGTATCACATGGGTATACAGTGTTCGAAGACGGTTATCGGGGTAATTGATAGCATGTAACTCAGGTATAAAGATAATATAATGGTATGATCAACCGTTTAAAACCATTCAAAAGACAACGCACATAATAAAATGCATATATGACGGAGCCCAAGCACCCACGCAAGTGTACGTGGTCTATCAAGTAGTAAAGTGGCCCTCAAGAAGCCAAGTATTGATCCCATAGGGACTTGCTTCAACAATAATTCTATTCTAGTTCATAATTTAGATTCAATTGATGCAACGGTAACCAAAAAGAGTTTGGATATGTGTAAACTAAAGTAAACAATCCATAAAGTAGAGATCTTGTAACAATCAATAGGAGAAAAAACTAGGATTAAAGTAAACAATTATACTATGTTGTTAAACTTTATTTATTAACTGGCTTATCTTGGTTATTGATTTGTAGGCTTAATTCTATGATCATGGTCTTCCGACTTCTAATTCTTTACCTAAGTTGAACCTTACAACTACATCGTTGAGCAGGGATGTATTCATCCAATTAAGAGCGTAAATTTATCATCTTACATGTGAACCAAACAAGGCTTCTAGGTTTATCCCTATAGTAGATGCTAATGCAAATTCCTTATTTTATAAAGGAATAAGAACCTTATTCTATCCACCCCACGTTCTATCTTCCTATTCCCTCTCCGAGATCACAAGATCGATAATGAATATATTCTAAGGTCCATGAATCCTTAAAAAAGTTATAACAAGGGTTAATAAACAACCATAATGATAAAAAATTTAACAAAATTTATTCAAAATGAAAATACTCATGTTCTTGGCTTTAACCCTGGAAAGAGGGCATTTAGCCACGCATAGTCATAATCATAATCACAAGTTTGTAATTAACAACTACGAACATGTATGAACTAAATTAAAATAATAAAAACCTAAAAGTTAAAGTTATAGCAGCCCCTTAATCCTCTAAGACATCCAAAGATTTTTAAAAACATTTGCAATGTTGTATTTATAGGCCAAGGTAAGCCAAAGACGTGTAGGACAAGAATTCCAACAATTTGTAAGCAAGGGAGTAGAGGGGGCGCCTCCCTAGGTTGAGCACCTCTCCAGGTGAGGTTGTGCCCTGGGTAGAGCACTACTCCACATGGGTCATCGTGGTCTCTAGAGCCTCACTATGGCTAGGGTATTGCGGGATCATAGCCTTGGCTTACTAGAATTTGCTTCCACGAATTTGGTTAAGTGTTGATCATCCAATCTTTCATCCCTTAACTTGTGGTATATATCCCATGGATTTTCAGACTTTATATCATGAATATACCACCATATTCAGCTCACAAAGCTTCCTACATAATTACACCACAAAAAAGAGAGATTACAACAATACAATATCCATGACGATGAATCAAAACAAGAGCTACGACTAGGCTAATTTGCAATGATCTTTAACTTTATATTCCGACTCTTAACTTAATAAAATTGAACCTTGAACATTATCAACAAGTTATTCAACTCATAAATACATATTAAAACCATTTGTAACACATAAAAAACAATATAATCCAACGGAATCAACTAGAAAAGCATTTAGCTCAAGCTAGTAATGCTAGTTTCCACGATTGAACTCAAAATGACACTTTTGAGTGTAAACTTGTTTGGAATTCACTTTGAACATTGTGAACACATAATTTGTAAGAACCCACAAATTCTTGCATCTAAATTCAGCTTGTTTAGCTCTATAAGCTCTTCAAAAGCTCTAACACTTCAAAAATTTTTGCTAAGTGTTCAAGACTTAGTCTCATTTTATACCTTCAAACTTCAGGGATTTATTTGAAGACCTTTCTAACATTTTCTTTTAGATTTTCAAGTTGCGTTGCGATGGGAAAAGGTTGTAGTACATCTCGAGCAAGTTTCGGAATTTTTTGGATAGCATAAGGGTGAGTTCGGATGTGCAAAACAGTAACTCTCCACGATAAGGGGGCATCTCCTAGATTGGACTAGAGCAGGGGACTAAGCAGGGCGCCGCCTTGGCTAGCGCCGCCTTGGCCCAGTTTTCAGCATCTGACCTCCCTGTTTTAAAGAATATTTTGGTTATTTTCCCTAACCTATGTAAGTCAAAAACACGTGATTTATGCTCATTTACACCAAAATATACTACTTTTCATCAAATTCTATCAAGAACTAGGGTAAGGGTTTCAATTTGAAGACCTAAATCCAAGAACTTTCACCGTTAATTCTCACAAATTCTCAATCTAAGGTATGCGTAGTGTTCATCCACGGATCCCTTTCATCTGTGGAGCTCAAGAATCAAGTTTGAAATAATAAATTGCGATTATGTTATTATGGTATGATTATGTTCATGTTGATGGTTGAATTTTGTTGTTCAAGATGAAATCTTTGTACGTTTGTGTGAAACTAGAGTGGCATATCTATTGGAATATATGAATTTTGGGTAGTGTGAATTGCTAAATTGATAAATACACCTATGCCTTAAAGTGTGCATGTAAGGTGTTTGATAAAAGGCCTAAGAAACTAGAAATCATGCAATATAGCTAAATTATGACTAAGTGAAGAGTTCGTGATATGCCCCTATGTCCAATGACTTCCATGTTGATCATGTGTCTTATAAATGTTGTTAGATTGCTCATGAACTAGTCTTATGAGATTATGCTATGCTTACTTGCAAATCCTACGTATGTACAAGATGTATAATAACCATGTACTTAATGAAATCCCCCAAGTTATGATATTATGGATTGTCGATGTTGATCATGTATTCAAGAAAGTCATGTTTGTCAGTTTCCTTCCATCGAGTCCTGGGGGTACTTGTACCTGAAAAATATTGTTGTGTGCCTAGAGCTATGTCATGTTTTCACGATACTATCAGTCAAGCCAGGTTCAATAGACTTCAGTCAGTCTTATGACTCAGGAAAACTCATGTAAATTAAGTATCAGTTCATTCCTACCCAGTCTCAGTAACCTCAGTAATATCAGTAATTCAGTATTCTTAGAAACTCATGAAGTCAGTCAGTTAATAGATTCAGCCGTATTCCATCAGTCAACAAAATTCAGTAAAATCAGTCCATGTATAGTTCAGTCAATCATGTTAATTGTCCATTCAGATGGGAGTAGGATTTAGCACCGAGTGAGCCCAAGGATGGGAACTCACTTATTATTTTGAGGGTGTGATTCTTAGAAATCATCCTTGAGTTCCAGAACTACGTAGCCAACGTAAGTTGAGACATCATAATCTCTTATATGAGGGTAGATGGGGTGGATTAACCTGCTATATGAGGGTTTTCACTGTTCTTATTAGAGTAATCAGTTATATGAGGGTCACTCACATCTTGTCCTTACTAGTGGTGCGGTATTAACACCCTTACAATCAAGGCATAGATTGGACCCTGACCTAGATATATCAGGTTATTGGGGCATGTCAGTTAAATAACTACTTCCCAGATTTTATGTTATGGAATAAGGACTGTCAGATACAGTCATTCAGTCTCAGTAATAGAACTCAGATAGTTCTACAGAATATCAGGACTATCAGATACAGTCAACTCAGTACAGTACGGAACTCAGCTAGTTCTATCAAAACTTAGACTGTTAACTACAATCACTCATATTAATAGTATATCAGTTATCAATAAACTCATATTATCAGTGCTCAGACTTAGTACTCATGTTATTAGTATTAAGATTCAGGACTGTCAGATATAGTTAATCAGATCGGTTCTTCATAATCAAAACTATTAGAAATAATCATTCAGATATCCATGTCAGTAAACTCAGTTGTCAGCTTATCAATAATATAGTTATTCTATTCTCTAATATTAGAAACTCAGATATCAGAAAATCCATATTATCAGTAGATTCAGTAGTCAGAACTCAGTATTCAGTCCTATCATGATGTCAGTTACAGTTACATATTTATGCATGTATTCTCACATTTATGTTATTTAGTAAGTTAGTATAGTTCATGCATATAAAACCCGTGCATTTACCCTACCTTACTTGCATACTCAGTATATTCCAATGTACTAACACATTTGTGCTATGGTGTTTCTTTTTATTTTACACCATAGGCTCAGATACATAAGTTCCAGATCAGCAGTAGCAGTAGAATTGCAATACTCTGAGTCACAATGAGTCCTCTTTATTTGAGGATGATATGATTTTTATTTCATTTATTATTTCAGTTCAGTTTTGCTAGATGGAGTTAGTTAGGGACATGTTCTATTCAACTCCTTATTCAGTTAGTTAGAGGATTTCAGACGACTATAGTAATTTTAGATTTGCATGTTCAACTTCTGCTTATTTCAGTTGTTTTGGGTATTTCATACCCCACCAGATGTTATAATTTTATTAGATTTGAACCTTATGGCCTTTCAGTTCATGTTTCCATATTTCATGAGATATTATACAGTATACAGGTACAAATATCAGTCATGGGTTAGTTTGTGGTCCTTCAGGGTCATGAGCACCCTGTAGCATTCTGATTCAGAAAATTGGGGAGTTACAAACTTGGTATCATAGCCTAAGGTTTAATAGTGACCTAGGAAGTCTGAAAGCCACATCTAGTAGAATCTTGTACATAGGTATGTTGTGCACCACACTTATGTGTAGGAGGCTATGAGATGTTTTAGGAATAATTTCCCTTCTTTCGTATCTCAGATCGTGCTATAGAAAGGTTCCTTAAGGAAATTCATGCAGATTCTCATCATGCTTCACTCATGTCAATTCTAACTTACTTTCAAGGTAACAAAAACCATAAAGCTCAAAGTCCTAAAGATAGGGCATTCTCAGACAATCCCTGCAGACAGTTATGGGATTGCCCACAAGCTTAAAGTATCCCATCTGTCCTGTTATGTTCCAAAGTTGTACGAATCTCATACATGATCATGAGAAATCCTCCATGAATCAAAATTTAGATATGCCATCAGATTTTATAATATCATAGACCTATAATTTTAAGCATGAACTCAAGAGCTTAGGGGTAGTAGAGTTGGGATAGTATTATCTAGTTTGATCAGATTATGTATTCATGGGGATAGTTGTACGAAAGCAAATTAGTAGGCTTGAACAGTGCAAGCTAGAATTTAAGTTTATTGATTTGAAATTAAGTATGAAGGTGTGGATGTGATATTAGTAGTATATGAAGCAACATAAGCAGATAATGGACTTAGTAAGGCAAACATGTGTTTGACAGAGTGTAAGAATATGATTAACATTGCAGTTTAGTTCATAGTTTAGTAAAATGTTCACAGACTTACGATGATGGCTTAAAGCTAAGGGGGTGATGATGATCAAGTAACCAAGTCAGGCTCTCAGACTCCAGTAGTAGTGCTAGTATGTATAGAAAAGCAGTAAGGGAAGATGATTCCTGACCCATCTTTATCTCAGTGTAGAGTTTTGCACTTTAGCTATCATAAAATCCACTCAGGCCTTACATTTCAACACTATAGTCATGCATTTTTCCATAAATCATGTACGATTTCAGTTTACAGTATAAGGGGTCCCAGCTTTCTCCACAGTATGAATCAGTTCCATGAACATAACTTACTTTCATGCACTTTCCACAGATCATGTGTGTTTTCAGTTCCCAGCATAGGGAGTTTGGTTCTAGTTCACTCAGTATTACGACTTATGTCCCATGAATTCAGAAATTTCAGACTCAGGTCATGCAGCACATGACTCATGTACTTATGCCATGTTTTATAGTATGTTCATCCTACATGACTTATGTCCCCTTTCCTAGTGATTGGCCAAGCTCAGATTATGTCATATATCTTTTCAGTTCATACCTTTTTGGTAAATCCATGTTATTGATATTCTATTCCTCAGGCTTCAGTTCAAGTGTCAAGTTCAGTCAGTATCCATTCATGTTTCAGGTCCTCCTGATTTAACCCTTCAGTAAACTCTCTTTGTGAAAATAGAGTAGTGATGAGAAATTTCTTAGATTGGAGGGGGTAAATGTTCCATGTTAAGAGAGGATTGTTTCTTTATTGTTTTACACGAGGGTGTAGTTATGAAGATAGGCCTGAACGTTATGTTAGTGTGCAAGTAAATGGATAGGAAGAGGTTGTATTTAGAAGTTGGGAAAGTACAGAATGTGATATACATTTTCAGATCCTTAATGCATGTTATTCCCCATCTCATAACTATCAAAACTCAATTAGCATCTCAAGTACAATTTTAGTTTTTAGTTCTCAACAATTAGTATTCAGTTCCAAAATTTAGTATTTCAGTATCAGTCTGAATCTCAGTAATCATTATTCAGTTCTAGTAAGAATCTCAATTACAGTTTTAGTTATGATGTTAGCTTCAATTTCGTAATCAGATCAGAAACTCAGTTTAGTTTCAGATTTGCTTGCTATAGCATACAGTTATCAGTTACTCAATCATTTGTGTTTCAGTACCTCAATTCACAGAATACTTCAGAACCATGTCGTATGCTTGGTATTACATTCATAATAATATAGACTTTATGAATCCATGCTCAGTTACCTTATACTAATCAGTTAGTCCTTATCTCCTATGTATGATACTCTATAGCTTCAGTCCAGCTATTTTGACTAGGTACAGTTTAGCCTTGCAGATCTAGTTTTAGCTATTAGTTATTCAGTTAATTAGATAAGTTGTATATTTATGCACTCGTGCTTAACTCCTACGTAAATCTTTTTAGTAGTCTCAGATGTAGTGCATGAGGCTTAGTCACTTTATCTTAGAAGATATTTTTAGGCCCCAACTCATCTTATCTGATCCTAATCAGGATATAATTGTTATACTCAGCAGTCTTATATAGACAAGTTCATACAGTTTGGTTTTCCCATCTTTCTATCTTTTCACACTAGCCAAAATCTTATGAAAGAATGTAACCATCCTCAGATAAACCAATCAGGTAGATGCAAGCTCAGCTCAATTCATGTATCATGACTCAGTTTTAGATTCCAGATAATCAACCATGATTCAGTTCTTAAGTTCCTTGTGCATCACTTCAATTTTTCTCAGTATCTCAGCCAAGTTAGCATTCTTCAAGGGACATAGTGTCCTAAGAGGGAGATATACTGAAATTTCCTGCACTTTCACAACATAAACATTCCATTCTTTCTTCATGTAATGAATTCTGTTTGATTGGAGGGTACTCATAAGTGACCCTCTATATCCAATCTTAGGAGTAAGCCATGTACTCAGTAAACCCAGTTTAGTTCATGATACTCAGGCTATGTCACACGTTACAGACCCAATTCAATTCATGATATTCAGTTCATGTATCACGTTCCAGACTCAATTACATTCTCATGTTTCTGCCCATGCAAATTGAGCAATTAATCTCATACTCATCGGTATTTTCAATTCAAGGTAATAGATTTCCTTAAACTTACTCCTATGTTTAGATTATAGTTAAAAACTTGATATTTAACTCATGTTCAGAAATCCATTATAAACTTTGTACCAAGTACCATTAGGTACTCAGTCATGCATTCATATGTCTGTTTAGTCAAGTAATCACGGATCAGATATGCATTCTTATTTTGTGAGCTCAATTTATCAGAACATTCTGTCATTTATTCATCAGTTATCCATGCATCAGATATGCATAAATTCAGCTTATCAGCCATGCATCAGATATGCATGTACAATATGATATATAGATTCAGCTCTTAAGTTATGTAAGTAATGAAATCATGTTTCAGTTATTCATGTTCAGCTAATGTTCAGCCTGTCTCTTGTCCCCTTTTAGTCAAGTCTCATTTAAGGATGAATGTTCCCAAGGGGGAGATATTGTAAGACCCCACAAATTCTTGCATCTAAATTCTTCTCGTTTAGCTCTATAAGCTCTTCAAAAGATCCAACACTGAAAATTTTTTTGCTAAGTGTTCAAGGCTTAGCATCATTTTATACCTTCGAACTCCGGGGATTTATTTGACGACCTTTCTGACAACCTCTTTTAGATTTTCTAGTTGAATTGCGATGGGGCAAGGTCGTAGTACATCTCAGGTAAGTTTTGGAATTTTTTAGATAACATAAGGGCGAGTTTGGATATGCAAAATAGTAGCTCTCTGCAATAACGTGGCATCGCTCAACTTAGAGCACCGCACTAAGCAAGGAGCTGCCCTTGCTAGAACAGGGGACTAAGAAGGGCGCCGCCCTGGCTAGCGCCTTTTGGCCCAGTTTTCAGCATCTAACCTCCCTATTTTAAACGATATTTTGGTTATTTTCCCTAACCTATTTAAGTCAAAAACACGGGATTTATGCTTATTTACACCAAAATATACTACTTTTCATCAAATTCTATCAAGAAATAGGGTAAGGGTTTCAATTTGAAGACCAAAATCCAAGAACTTTCACCGTTAATTCTCACAAATTCTCAATCTAAGGTATGCATAGTGTTCATCCACGAATCCCTTTCATTCGTGGAGCTCAAGAATCAAGTTTTAAATAATAAATTGTGATTATTTTGTTGTGGTATGATTATGTTCATGTTGATGGTTGAATTTTGTTGTTCAAGATGAAATCTTTGTACATTTGTGTGAAACTAGAGTGGCATATCTGTTGGAATATATGAATTTTAGGTAGTGTGAATTGCTAAATTGATAAATACACCTATGCCATAAAGTATGCATGTAAGGTGTTTGATAAAAGGCCTAAGAAACTAGAAATCATGCAATATAGCTAAACTGTGACTAAGTGAAGAATTCGTGATATGCCCCTATGTCTAATGACTTCCATGTTGATCATCTATCTTATATATGTTATTGGATTTCTCATAAACTAATCTTATGAGATTATCTATGCTTACTTGCAAATCCTACGTATGTACAAGATGTATAATAACCATGTACTTTATGAAATTCCCCATGTTATGATATTATGGATTGTTGATGTTGATCATGTATTCAAGAAAGTTATGTTTGTCAGTTTCCTTCCATCGAGTCCTGGGGGTACTTGTACCTGAAAAATATTGTTGTGTGCCTAGAGCTATGTCATGTTTTCATGATACTCTCAGTCAATCCATTTTTAGTAGACTTCAGTCAGTCTCATAACTCAGGAAAACTCATGTAAATTAAGTATCAGTTCATTACTACTAGTACTCAGAAACCTCAGTTATCTCAGTAATTTAGTACTCTCAGAAAACTCATGAACTCAGTCAGTTAATAGATTCAGTCGTATTCCATCAGTCAACAGAATTCAGTAAACTCAATCTATGTATAGTTCAGTCAATCATGTTCAGTGTCCATTCAGATGGGAGTAGAAGTTAGCACCGAGTGAGCCCAAGGATGGGAACTCACCTGTTATTTTGAGGGTGTGATTCTTAGCAATAATCCTTGAGTTCCAGAACTACGCAGCCAACGTAGGTTGAGACATCATAGCCTATCATATGAGGGTAGATGAGGTGTCTTAACCTGCTATATAAGGGTTCCCACTATTCTTATTAGAGTAACCTCTTATATGAAGGTCACTCACAGCTTGTCCTTACTGGTGATGCAGTATTAATACCCTTTCAATTAGGGCATAGATTGGATCCCGACCTAGATATATCAACTTATTGAGGCATGTTGGCTAAATAACTACTTCCCACAATTTTAGTTACAAAATTAGGACTGTCTGATGCATTCATTCAGTCTCATTAATAGAAATCAAATAGTTTTATAGAATATCAGGACTGTCAGATACAATCAATTCAGTACAATACAAAACTTAGATAGTTTCATCAGAACTTAGACTGCCAGCTACAATAACTCATATTATCAGTATATCAGTTATCAGTAAATTTACGTTATTAGTACTCAGACTTAGTACTCATGATATCAGTATTCAGATTCAGGACTATTAGATACAATTACTTAGATCAATTCTTCATAATCAGAACTATTAGAAACAATCATTCAGATATCCATTGTTAGTAAACTCAGTTGTCATCTTATCAATAATATAGTTATTCTGTCTTCTAGTATTAGAAACTCATATTTCAGAAAATCCATGTTATTAATAGATTCAGTAGTCAGTACTCAATATTCAGTCCTATCATAATGTCAGTTATAGTTACGTATTTATGCATGTATTCTCACGTTCATATTATTCATTCAGTTAGTATAGTTCATGCATATGAACCCCATGTATTTTCCCTACCTCACTTCCATACTTAGTATATTCCAATATACTGACACATTTGTGCTATGGTGTTTCTTTTTATTTTACACCATAGGTTCAGAGACACGAGTCTAGATCAGTAGTAGTAGTAGTAACATTCCAGTACTCAGAGTCACAGTGAGTCCTCTTCATTTGAGGATGATATGATTTTTATTTCATTTATTATTTGAGTTAAGATTTGCTAGATGGAGTTAGTTGGGGACATGTCGCATTCAAATCCTTATTCAGACAGTTAGAGGCTTTCAGAAGACTATAGTATTTTTAGATTTGCATGTTCAGACTTCTGCTTATTTTAGTTGTTGGGATATTTTATACTTCACTAGATGCTATAATTTTATCATATTTAACCTTATGGCCTTTTAGTTCATGTTTTCATATTTCATGAGATATTATGCAGTATATAGGTACAGATATCAGTCATGGTTAGCTTGTGGTCCTTCAAGGTCATGAGCACCGTGTAGCATTCTAGTTTAGAAAATTGGGGAGTTACATAATTTAACACATATATGCACATTCATCTTATTATCAAACTATATAACACACGAATCATCCTCAAAACAAGGATAAAAAATACTCAATAGCACATTCATCTTATTATCAACCCATAGAACACATTTATAGCCGTGGTCATCCTCAAAATACTCTTCATTATAAGCATCATAGGTTAAGGAGACTCTACACTTCCACTACATGCAAGACACTCAAGCTATTACCATAATGATTACACAGAATACAAGTTTTCTTCACTAAGCATGTTGTAAACACAATTGAACGCTTATATATACTATTCCAAAATATCCTAGCCTCAAGAATTGACTCACCTAAGTGGAAAAATCATGCATATCGTTCAATCAAGGTATAACGCCCTAAATCTGGTATCAGGAATGCTACACGGTGCTCATAACCCCAAAGGACCACAAGTTAATCCATGAATAATATCTGTAACTGAGAACTACATAATATACTGTATAAATATGGAATATAAGCTGTAAGGCCATAAGGTTCACATAACTGAATAAATGGTATAATAATAGCAAAATAAAATTAAAATACTGTCTGAACATGGTATACTCTAAAAGCCTCTAAAACTTAACTGTCTGAATAAGGAGTTGATGGTACATATCCTCAACTAACTTCGTTTTCTGAAATATCAAAATACTCAATGAATAAACTAATCAAATGATAACATCCTTGAATGATGAGGACTCACTGCTAAATTTGGCTACTGAAATCTAGAACGCTACTGATGCTCTGGATCTTGTGCTTCTAAACCTATGGTATAAAATACTATAACAAGAGAAAAGTATGCGTCAGTACGTGGAATGTACTAGTAGCAAAGTGAGGTAGGCTGAAATGCCTGGGGTTTATATGTATGAACATACTAACTGACTAGATAACATGAACGTGAGAATATATGCATGAATACATAATAATTGTAAATGAGATCATGATAACATAATTACTGAGTAAGAATACTTATAACATAAGTTTACTTATAACTGATATAATTGATTTTGAGAGACTGTCTCTGACCGTCTAGATTCTGATAGAACTAGCTGAGTTCCATACTGAGCTGAGTTAACTGTATCTAACAGTCCTAAATTTTGTAGAACTATCTAAGTTCTATTACTGAGAGTGAGACTGTGACTGTGGGAAGTAGTCATTTAACCGATATACCCCTAATAAGCTATTATAGTTGAGTTGGGGTTTAATATGTAACCCCAATTAGAAGGGTGTCAATACCGCGACACTGGTAAGGACAAGCTATCAGTGACCCTCATATGGTAGAGTCCCTAAATGACAACAGTGGGACACTCATTAGGAAGTGTTTATCTACCTCATCAACCCTCATTTGTCAGTGTTGATATATTAACCTATGCTGGCTACGTAGTTCTGGAATACAAGGATTTCTTCTAAGGATCACACCCTCATCTTCCAGTGTGTTCCCTCATCCTTGGTTTCACTCAGTGCTGAATCCTACTCCCATTTGAATGGACATTGAACCTGATTAACTAACTAAGTTTACTGAGTTTCGTTGACTGACAAAATATTACTGAATCTGTTAACTGACTGAGTTTATGAGATTACTGTAATTACTGAGATTAATGAACTGATACTGAATATACTAAGTTTTCCAGACTTATGAGACTTACTAAATTCTATTGATCATGGCTTGACTGAGAGTATCGTGAAACATGACACTGTCTCTACACAAACAACTAAATTGTTGGGTGTAAATATCCCCAGGACTCGATGGCATGAAACTGACAAGATATGA
This sequence comes from Capsicum baccatum var. pendulum, assembly GCA_030864225.1. Taxonomy (NCBI): domain Eukaryota; kingdom Viridiplantae; phylum Streptophyta; class Magnoliopsida; order Solanales; family Solanaceae; genus Capsicum; species Capsicum baccatum. The sequence continues at coordinate 199,508,866 of CM061561.1, forward strand.
CACTTCTTGAACATATAACTATGATCCATAATTCATAATATACTAATTGGGGAAAAATTCATGAAGCACTTGGTTGTCATAATCTTGTACATGGATTAGAATGCACATAAATAGGTCATAATTTCATCAATATAGTCTCATGAGCATTTTATCAAACATTCATAATGCACAATTATATCATAGAAGTTATTATAATCATAAGGGTAAAGCATACATTTATCATGTGGGTCACAATTGAGCTATAACACACAATTTCTATCCTCTTAGGCATTTTATCAAACACTTTACATGAACACTTAGGGTATAGGTGTAATCATCAAATTACATATCATAAACAACTAAATTCATGTATTTTAACTTGCATGCTGTCGTACTTTCATGAAAAACACATAAAGAATCCAATTTGAGAATCATTCAACATCATCAACATTGTTATAAACTACCCACAACATAAAAATTATGATTTATAAATTAAAATAAGATTCTTGAGCTTCATGGATGAAAGAAATCCATGAATCAACACTTAACATACCTTAGAACGTAAATTCTTAAAGGTTCTTGGAGAAATTCTTGCGACTTGTACTTGAATTTGAAACTAGGGTTTCTTGACTTTGGGAGAGAATGATGAACTTTGGGAAAACTTGAGTGAATAATGAGATAATTAGGTCAATTATGGAGAGATTTTGTGTTTTAAGGGCTGAAGGTTTGGGAAAAATACCTAATTACCCTTAAGGATACGGTCATTTAATGACTAAAAATGGGTACCGATGCTATGATCAACGTGGCACATCGATGGAAGCAATGCGATACCTGATGCGTCACTGCATGATTGCGCCAATCCCTAGTTGTTTTGGTTCTTAAAACCTGCATCAACGTTAACCAACGTGATTGGCGATGCGGCGCGCTAAGATTGTGTTGGTCCACTTTTTTGGACTTCCAAACATGCTCTAAATGAGTTCCGAAAAATCCAAAACTTATCTGGGAACACCTATTGACCTCCCTGGTACTGAATTGATAAAATATAGATAGTTAAAGGACATTAAGGTTGTAAATTAAGATTGCCAACTTTTGAAGGCTAAAATAAACTATATCTAGAAACTTAGCTAGAATCTTCTAAGGTTGGGACCCCTTGATAATCCTAAAGGATTGAATTAAGCTTAGAAATCTTGAGGGGTCTTACAATATCTCCCACTTGGGAATATTCATCCTCGAATGAGACTGACTAAGATGGGACAAATAATACATTGACGTACATACTGAACGTGAACAACTAAAACATGAGTACACGATTAACATGACTGATAAACTGAATATACCATACTGAACATGCATATCTAATGCATGAGTAACCGATTCATGAATGCATGACTGAGGGTTCTGATGAACTGAGTTTCTCACGATGAGAATGCATATCTGATGCATGATTATATGACTGAACTGATACATAAATGCATGACTGAATATGTAATAGTATTTAATACCAAGTTATTAATGGAATTCTGAACATGGAATTGAATAAGCTTAAGGAGAACTATTACCTTAAGCTGAGTCTGAGTTAGTAGACAAGAGGTGAGGATACTTCGTTTGCATGTCTACTTCTGCTTCCCAAGTATCTCCCTCAATAGACTGATTTTGCCAAAGAACTTTGACTAGAGGGATTTCTTTGTTCCTCAGTCTACGAGTCTGATAGTCAAGAATTTTGACTGAAATCTCTTCATAAGAGAGACTATTCTGAACATCTATTCTTTGAGTAGGGACTACAACTACTGGGTCACCTATTCAAATCTTAAGAAATGAGACATAGAATACTGGATGAACTGAACCTAAATCTGAAGGCAATTCGAGCTCATAAGCTACCTTGCCGAATCGATTGAGAATTTTGAAGGGATCAACATATCGGAGACTGAGCTTTCCATTCTTGTTGAATATCTTCACTCCCTTTATGGGAGAGATTTTCAAATACATGAAATTTTTTGATCTCAACTCGAGATCCTTTACTGAACACACATGGATGAGAACATGAGAACATGACTGAGTCTGTAACGTGTGACATAGATTGAGTATCATAAACTGAACTTAGCTATTGAGTACATGGCTTACAGGTGAGGTTGGATCTAGAGGGTCAACTTATGAACACCCAGTACTCTAAACTATATTTGTTATGTGAAGAAATACTTGAAGATTTAAGACATAAAAGCGTCAAGGATTTATGGGGTATCTCCCCCTTGGGATTCTGTATCCCTCTAAGAAAGCATACTTTACTGAGATACTTAGAGAAATTAAGGCAGTGATCAAGGCTCTTACAAACTGAATCATGACTGAATATCTGGGATATAAAACTGAGACATGACACATGAGTTGAGCTAAACACGCAACTGCCTGGTTGGACCATCTTTAAAAAGTTACTTTCATGAGGCTTTAAACAGTGTGACTAGATGGAAACATGGGAAAACATACGAACTTGTTTGTCTGACCACTGGACTGAATTACTGGCTATTCAAACTAGCTCATACTGAAAACTTATACTTAACTAAAATAATTTTATGGAACTCTTTCAACTACTCTTTCCACCTTAGTATAACACATCACCTGATACTATTGAAAGTTTTACATGGGTACTAAGTATGAATGCATAAACAAAATAACTTATTTGATTAACTGGATAACTGATAGCTGAATACATGGTCAGGTAAGATTGAACTATACTTAATCTGAATAGCTAGGCTGAAATGGTAGAGTGTTATGTATTTGAGATAAGAACCAACTGTTTAAAATAAGGTAACTGAGCATGAATTCATGAAAAATGAATTGTTTGAGAATGCATAACCATGTGTATAGCATGATTCTAGAATAGTCTATGGACTAAGGTACTAAAATACTCAGTAACTGATGGCTATATGCTATAGTCAGGTAATCCTAAAGCTAAATAGAGTTTCTGATCTAACTACTAGACTAGGACTAGGACTGATATTATAGCTAAGATGGTAATTGAGACTGTAACTATAACTAAGACTGTAGTTGGGACTGAATGCTAGTTTCTGATAACTGAGGTTTAGACTAGTACTGAAGTACTAAATTCTGGTGGCTAAGTAATTGATAACTAATATCCATGGTACTGAAGAACTATCTAAGTCCTTTACTAAAAATTGATTTCTGAACTGAGGCCTGAGGGATAGAACATCATCACTGTAGAATCACTGAGGGATCTACACTGAGGGAATTTATGACATAATCTAAGTTCGGATGATTACTAGGAGTGAGGCACGGGTCATGTGAGCTGAGCATACTATAAAGCATAACATGAGTGTATAAGTCATGACCTGCATGACCTAAGTCTGAAATTATTGTACTCATGGAATATGATTCATAATATGGAGTGAACTGGAACTCCTTATACTAAGAATTGTAAATGTACATCATTTTATCTAAAGTTCATGAATATAAGTAATGATCATATAGATGACATGTAGTACATGAATAGCTATCATGACAACTGATGGATTTTGAGGGTCTGAAACACTTTTCTGAGATGGTCTGCATGATCACACTCACTACGGGATTTGACAAGAATGTCATCTATGAAGATTATAAGGAACATGTCCAGGTACTATTTGAACATATGGTTCATCAAGTTTATGAAAGTTGTGGGGGCATTGGTAAGACTAAAGAACAAGACTAAGAATTTAAAATGACCGTACCGAGTTCTAAAAACTATATTTGGGATGTCACCTTCTTTGAGTCTGAGCTGATGATAGCCTGATTTGAGGTCTATCATAGAAAAATAGCTAGCACCCTAAAGTAGGTCAAATAATTCATCAGTTATGGGAAGTGGATACTTGTTCTTGATCGTGACTTTATTAAGCTGACGGTAATCTATGCACATTTTGAGGGAACTGTCTTTCTTGCGCACAAATAAAATTTGGTCACCCTATGTGGAAGCATTGGGTATGATAAATCCCTTATCCAAGAGATCCTTCAACTGTTCTTTCAATTCTCTAAGTTCCGCTGGTGCCATTTTGTATGGCGGAATAGATATAGGCTGAGTATCTAGAAGAAGATCGATGACAAAGTCTATTTCCCTTTGGGGAGGAATTCCTGGAAGATCTTCGTGAAAGTTATTTGAATATTCATTCATGACTAGGACTGATCCAAGACTGGATATTTTGGAACTAGAGTCCTTAACATGAACAAGATGATAGACACATCCCTTAGATATTATTTTTCTTGCCCGAAGGTAGAAAATAAGATGACCTATGAAAGCTGAAGTACTACCCCACTACTCTAGAATGGGCTCATTTGAAAATAGAAATTGGAATATTCTATTAATGCAGTGGACTGTGGCATAGCAGAAATAAAGCCAATCCATGCCGAGGATGACATCAAAATTAGTCATCTCTAATTCGACTAAGTCTGTTGAAGTGACTTTCTGAGATATCATATCCGAACAGTTCCTGTATACCCGTTGGGCTATGATAGTTTTATCCACTAGGGTTGAGACCAAGAAGGGCTCTTCTATAATTTTGAGACTGAATTTGAAATCAACTGCTATGTAAGGAACAATAAAAGACAAAAAAGCTCCGGGATCTAGCAAAGTGTAAACATGTATATGAAAGATCTGTAACGTACCAGTGACCACATCAAGAGAATTTTACTGATCCTATCGGGCTGGAGAGCATGGAGTCTATTTGGACGTTGACCACTGGAGGCACTTGATGAGGCACCCTGCTGATTCAAGCAATCAAAATGAGCTGAAGGATGGTTATGCTGACTTCATGGACCGATCTTAGGATAGTATAAGATTCTATAACCTATATCACCATATCCGAATCAAACATTACTGTCTACTTTGTAAACACCCTTGTGGTTCTTGCCATAAGTATGAAAAATCGGATTGGTTTGGGCATTACTAACACTTCCCTGAGGTTTAGGACCTGGCACCCTATCTCTGAATTTTGGGACTGGAGCACCAGATGAGAAAGGAACTGGAACTAAAGACTTTGAGTGGAACTGACAACGGTTACCACCATCTGACTTAGGCTGAGCAAATTTGAAATTTCCTATTCTTGCTCTTCTATTTTCTCTCCTTCTTCCATTCCCTCTATGCTTCCCCACCTTAATCTGTTGGGCATGACTTATATGCTCGGGTGGGACAACATCCTTCTGATTGATTTAAGCTACTACTAAGTAAGATAAAGCAAGGGAGGTGGTTCTGAATTCACCATGGAAGACATATTCATCCAGGAAATCTGTCTAGATGGACGGAGGTGCTGATTGATTCTGAATTCTCTTTTCGTTAGCCCTTTTGGGAGACATGTTCTATAAATAAAGGAGAAAAGAATTAGACTAAGAGTTAAAATTGAGGTTACACTCACTCACATGACATGAATACTGAGAGAAGGAAAACTGCTTCTAAAATATCTCATAGCCTCCTGTCCATAAGTGTGGTGCACAATACACCCATGCATAAAACTTTACTAGATGCGACTTTTCAGACTTCCTAGGACACTGTTGAACCTTAGGATCTGATACCAAGTCTGTAAGACTCCAAATTTGGTACCTGGAATACTATACGGTGCTCATACCCTAGAAGGACCACAAGCTAACCCATGATTGATATCTGTAACTCAGCACTGCATAATATACTGTATAAATATGAAATATAATCTATAAGGCCATAAGGTTCACATAACTAAATAAATAGTATAATAATACCAAAACAAAACTAAAAAACTATCTGAACATGTTATAGTTTGAAAGCCTCTCAAACTGAACTGTCTGAATAAGGAGTTGATAGGACATGTCCCCAACTAACTCTATATATTGAAATGTCTAGATACTAAATGAATGAAATAATCAAATAATAATATATGAGGACTCACTGCTAAATCTAGCTGCTGAAATTTGGAATGCTACTGATGCTCTGGATCTTGTGCTTCTAAACCTATGGTATAAAACACCATAGCGCAAGAGAAAAGTATGAGTCAGTACGTGGAATGTACTGGTATGAAAAGTGAGGTAGGCTGAAATGCATGGGTTCATATGTATGAACAACACTAACTGACTGGATAACATGAATGTGATAATATATGCATGAATACATAATAACTATAATTGAGATCCTGATAACACGATTACTGTGTCTGAATACTGATAACATAAGTTTACTGATAACTGATATAACTGATTCTGAAATACTGTGTCTGACAATCTAGATTTGGATGGAACTAGCTCAGTTTCATACTCATCTAAGTTGAAAATCTTTGACAATCCTGAATTCTGTAGAACTATTTGAGTTGTATTACTAGGACTGAGATTGTGACTTTGGAAAGTAGTCATTTAACTTACATGCCCCTAATAAGATATCATAGCTGAGTTAGGATCCAATATGTAAGCCTAATTGGAGGGTGTCAATACCGCATCAATGGTAAGGACAAGCTGTGAGTGATCTTATTTGACAGAGTCCCCAAATGTGAATGGTGGGATCCTCATCTGGCAGTGTTAATCCACCTCATCGACCCTTATCTGTCAGTATTGATGTCTCAACCTATGCTGGCTACATAGTTCTTGAATGTAAGGATTGCTTCTAAGGATCACACCCCCATCTGTCAGTGTGTGCCCTCATGCTTGGGTTCACTCGGTGCTGAATCCTACTCCCATATGAATAGACACTAAACCTGATTAGTTGAACTTAACTAGACTGAGTTTACTGAGTTCCATTAACTAACAAAATATTATAGAACTTGTTAACTAACTGAGTTCATGAGATTACTATGATTATTAAGATTACTGAATTGATACTGAATATACTGAGTTTTCCTGAGTCATGAGACTTACTGAATTCTACTGATTATGGCTTGACTGAGAGTATCATGAAACATGACACTGGCTCTAGGCACAGAACTAAATTGTTGGGTATAAAAATCCCCCAAACTCTATGGCATGAAACTGACAAGACATGACACTTCTTGAACATATAACTATAATCCACAATTCATAATATACTAATTGGGGAAAAATTCTTAAAGAACTTAGTTGTCATAATCTTGTAGATGGATTGGAATACATATAAACCTATCATAATTTCATCAATATAGTCTCAGGAACATTCCATCAAACATTCATAATGCACAACAATAGCATAAAAGTTATTCTAATCATAAAGGTAAAACATGCATTTATCATATGGGTTACAATTGAGCTATAATACACAATTTCTATCCTCTTAGGCATTTTATCAAACACTTTACATGCGCACTTAGGGCATACGTGTAATCATCAAATTACACATCATAAACAACTAAATTTATGGATTTCAACATGCATGCTATCGTAGTTTCATGAAAAACACATAAACAATCCAACTTGGGAATCATTCAACATCATCAACATGGTTACAAACAACGCACAACATAAACATCATGATTCATAAATTAAAATAATATTCTTGAGCTTCATGGATGAAAGAAATCCATGAATCAACACTTAACATACCTTAGAACGTAAATCCTTAAAGGTTCTTGGAGAAATTCTTGCGCCTTGTACTTGAATTTTGAAACTAGGGTTTCTTGACTTTGGGTGAGAATGATAAACTTTGGAGAAACTTGAGTGAATAATGAGATAATTAGTTCATTTAGGGATAAATTTCATGTTATGAGGGTTGAAGGTTGGGGGCAAATACCTAATTATCCTTAAGGATGCAGTCATTTAATTACTGAAAATTGGGCATCGATGCCATGATTAACGTGGCGCGTCGAAGGCAGTGATGCAATACTTGATGCGTTGTTCCATGATCGCGCCAAGCACTAGTTATTTTGGCTCTGGCAACCTGCAACAATGTTAACCAACGCGATTAGTGACGCGGCGCACCAAGATCGCGTTGGGTCCACTATTTTGTACTTCCAAACATGGTCTAAATGAGTTCCAAAAAATCTGAAACTTATCCGGAAATACCTATTGACCTCCCTGATCATGAATTGATAAAAATATATACCGTTAAATGAAATTAAGGTTGCGAATTAAGATTTCTAACTTTTGAAGGCTAAAATAAACTAAGTCTGGAAACTTAGCTAGAATTTTCTAAGCCGGAGACCCGTTGATAAGCCTAAAGGACTGAATTAAGCTTAGAAATATTGAGGGGTCTTACACAAGGACATCATACAAATCACCTACATTCATCAATCATGTGCCCCTCACAACAAGAGAGTTACCTATAATCACTCACAATTAAGCAATTTATAACACGATGGGTACAAAAATGAAATTACGCTCACTCTCACACGGAATTCACAAGTTACACATAATAAACCATAGGCTTAACCTTACTGTAGCACTCCACTAATATTAGAATAATAAATTAGGATCAAATAGGTCTTTTTTGGGTTGTAATGTCGGTTGAGGGACGGGTAGGAACTATTTTAGTTGAATAGTGACTATTTCCCCTAAGCGCTTTAATACACTACCTTATTCAATTAAAACAAATTTCCAACAACCAATTTACACCACTTTTATCTACCCATATCTTTTGTTTTCACCCATATCATTAAGTTCATTCTCAACACTATGGTGGGAGTAATTTATGCATAAATCATTCAATCTGAACAAATTTTTATTCGTTTCATTACTTAATTCCCACCATAACACATTACAATTCTTTGAACACCAATAGATAACATGTTGAACTTAAACTTCACCTTTTCTCCTTTTATTTCTTAATTTCTTATTCACTTATTTTTTATTAAAGCGCCTAGGAGATTTTGGATCAAATTTCGATTAATCAAAGAAGGGATTAGGCTACATTTGAGACTAACAAAGAAAATAGGCTAAAGGCTCAATGGGGTTTACTAGGATTATGCACAAAGGTAGGTAAAAAAGGTCTAAAACAAGGCTATCAAATAAATGCCTATATCATCTCCTAAACTCACTTTCTTTATTTCTCTTTGAATATACACCGGGTAAGTTCTAGACATCACATGCAGCAAGGAATAAAAAAATAACCTCACCCACACATGGAACATGCTTGACTCAATAGGATCATCATAGACTCTTGCCCAACAATAGCATGAATTCAAATTCAAGCCAAATAGTACAAGAGTCAGAAACCTGAGACTAAGAGTCTTAAATGTAGCAATTCACTCATTCAACATGATTTTTACGAATAAAACACTTGCACCATGCAATCAAAAATAACACCAACAATAATATATATTACATAGAAAATTTTAAATTGAGACAAAATTGGGAATTCCGCCCCACACTTAAAAATCTACTTTGTCCCCAAAGTGAACTTAAAAGTAAGATATATAAATAATCCCTGAGACCTCTAGGCCTAGCTCATAGCATCATTTTCATTAATGAAATCTATGGGAACTCCTCACTTAGTCTTTTCCACACTCCTTAGCTCAGTTTTCCAGTACTCAGAATTCTCAACAACCTGTGACTCAACCAAAATAAAAAAATACGTGAAATAAAAACTAAAATCTAAAAAGAAAACATACCTACTTAAATTGGGTTGCCTCCTAAGCGTCGCCTGATTTAGTGTCGCGGCACGATTCAACTAATGACTTAGTCGTTCTCTTTTCTTCTCTTTCTCACACTTGATCTCCACTTCTTATTCTCTTTACCTCTCTTGGATGTGAATTGTTAAGGATAATCTATTTTTCAACTTTAGCACTTTCAGGCTCATCAATGTCTATCTTGTCAGGTTGCGGTATTGGAGGCTTTAGCTTCTCAATGAGGGTGTTAGAAGATGCCTTTGGTGGACTAGACGCCCCACACTTATCCCAATCAATAACATTGATCATAAATAATTCTTTAAATTATGGAATTATGTTGAGAGCATTGAAAACTTTAAATATTGACTCTTTATCCTCTAACCTCATTGTAAACGTGCCTTCTCTAATATCAATTAATACTCATCCAGTTGCTAAGAATGGATGCCCTAAGAAGATTGGTGTTTGTTCGTCTTCCTGAAATTTTAGAATAATAAAGTCAGTAGGAATAACAAATTTACCAACCTTTATTAGGACATCCTTAATGATTCATTTTGGATAGGCATTGGACCAATATGCCAACTGTAAATACACAATACATGGTCTGGTATTACCCAAACCCAATGTATTCAACAGAGATAGAGGAGTCAAGTTGATACTTGCCCCTAAGTTACTCAATATGTGTAAAACCTCAATATTTCTAATTTGGATAGAGAGGGTGAACTTTTCTATGTCTTTAAGCTTCTTGGGTATTTTCTGTGTCATTACAGATATACACTCTTCAGTGAGTGTTATTGCCTACACATCCTGCAACTTTACCATATTCGTAACCACATCCCCTAAGTACTTTGAATATTTTGGCATACCCTGCAAAACATCTAACAAAGGTAAGTTAATGTGAATCCCTATGAAAATGTTAAAGAACTTCTTAAATATTGCATCCTCCTTTGCTTTCCTGTGTTTTTGTCGAAAGGGTAGTTGTGGGACCTTCTTCTCCTCTTCTGTAGCAACTTTAGTTTTCAAGTACTCAAAATTCCTTGAATTATCAGTAACTTTTTTGGATTCCTGTGGGAGAGTGAAATTTACCTTCTTTGTTGCTTTGGGAGATTCTCCTTAAAGCTCTTTACCACTCCTCAAGGTAATTGCCCTAACTTATTTTGGATTTTCTATATCTACTGGAAAACTACCTTGAGGCCTATTATGTAATGCTTGTTGTAATTTCCCCAAATATAACTCTAAATTTCTCTGTGATGCTTGCTGATCATTTTATATTTGCAACCAATTGTATCTGATTAGCTAGAACCTGCTTCATTATCTCTTTTAAGTTGCTAGTTGACTAATTTGGTTGTGCTTATTATTACTGAAATTGTTGTGGTTGTTGGATGTTCTATGGATAATTTAGTGGCTGAGATTTTTACTTCATGTTATAGGAGTTACTATAATTAGGACTATGAACATTGCCTACATATGTCACAGATTCTGAATTTGATGCACACATAGAAGCTACATGGCCACTATTTTCGTAGACCTCACACCAACCACTAGTTTGCTGAACTGCATTGACTGTTGTGGTAGGATGTGTAGCTCCTAATTTCAGGCTGCTGAGCTAAGCCTTTGTCATATTCTACAATTCTACAACCTGAGCTGATAACGTACTGAATTGGCCCAACTATAATTCACCTATAATTCTTTTCATGGCACTTCTTGATTTTGAATTCCATTATGGGTTCCCTTAAGCTATCCAGGTCAATGGAGTGTATGGATCATCATATTTCATCTCAAGATCTTGACCACCTTCGGTTGAATCTAATAATATTTTCATAGTGTGGTTAAGAGCATCTATAAAAGTGTGAGCAAGTACCTCATTGGACTGTTGATGGAGTGGAAAGTCCCTAAGAAGAGCCTTGAACCACTCCCAAGCATGATAAATATTCCCGTGATACCAAACGGTATCGACAAGATCTCAAAATAGTCCACAACTCACAAAAACAGTCCACACATATAAGATATCAAATGGAAACAACAAACACACAAATTTGAAAAATAAGGAGATAGATAACTTGACACAAAGAGAATATAAAATGTAGCAACTAAAGAGTGTATCAAACTCTAAAACCTCTACAAATCACATTAACAAGCTCCAAGTTCTTATGGGAATACAAGAGGAACTCGGTTCACTCAAGCACTCTTGTTTCTAGCCGTCTCACAACACAAGTGGAACCTTTCACTTGTGAAGCTTAAATTGTTTGGTGGTCTACTCTCTTATTGAGAGGAAATATGGTGTTCAATGTTACAAAGTGATTTCAAAATAAGATAACTATGAGAACAAGACTAAAGAAACACCTTAAATAGTCTTTACAAAAAGGATGGCAAAAGGACCCTTTTGCCCTTAATCAAAGGGGAGGGTGTGGAGTGTTTAGGGAATCCTTGGGGGTTTATTTTAGGCCCCTAATGTCATCCCCCACATGTAAATATGTACACTCCCTTTGGAGAGTTTGCAACAAGCTCAACCACGTCCATTTTCATAAACACGCCTTGAAGCCTTTGTAGTTCCCGAGCATGACTTCTAGTAAATGGTCTAGAGCCCGTGACACCCGTATCATCCCATCCATATTGAGAGGAGTTTTACCTCAAACTCACAAGTTATTCATCTTCAATGGTATCAATTCGTGAGAGGTTACACACGTTGAATGTGTTATGCACTTTGTATTCTGGTGGCAAGTCAATCTTGTAAGCATTATCGTTGATTCTTTTAAGAACTTGGAATGGACCGTAACCTCTTGGCAGAAACTTACCCTTTATTTGGTTGGGGAGCCGTTCCTTACGTAGGTGTAACCACACCCAATCTCCCGACTCAAGTACAAAACGCCTTCTACCTTTGTTGACTTGTTTGGCCACCTCTTGCTTCTTCTTCTCAAGCCATATCCTCACCTTTTCATGCAATCTTTTCATGGATTCAGCCCTCTTGTTTCCATGTAATCTAATAACAACATCACTTGACAAAGGATTTAGATCCAATAGGGTTAGGGGATTGAAGCTATAGACACTTTCAAAGTGCGTGATGCCCGTTCTCGAATGGATCACCCAATTGTAAGAAAATTCTATGAGAGGTAGGTGATCTTCCCAAGATTTCAACTTACCTTTAACCATGGAACATAGAATATAACCCAAGGTTTGATTCACTACCTCCGTTTGGCCATCGATTTGTGGGTGGAAAGACGTAGAAAACAATAATTTAGTTCTGAGACTACCCCATATTGACTTCTAAAAGTGACTAAGGAACTTAGAATCCTTATCACTTACAATGGTCCTTGGGATACCATGTAACTTAACAACATTTTCAATAAAAACAAAAAAGCTACACTAGCCGCATCTTCACTATTTTTGCATGGAATAAAGTGTGCCATTTTGGAGAAATGATCAACGACAACAAAGATGCTATCTCGAACCCTTTGAGTCCGTGGCAGCCCCAACACGAAATCCATAAAAATATCAAACCACAAGCGTGATAGAGTGGAAAGAGGGGTGTATAACCCGTGATGAAGGAGCCTCGACTTAGCACTCCTACAATCCATGCATTGGCCACAAATTTTGACAAAATATTTGTGCATCATTGGCCAATAGAATTGCTCCTCCAATATCCCGAGGGTCTTATTAATTCCAAAGTGACCCATGAGACCGTCATCGTGTGCCTTCCTAAAAAATAACTCTCTCCAAGAGCTAGAAGGTACATATTATCATCTCCCCCAAAACAAGAACCCATCAAACACGACATAAGGACTAGAATCTGAGGGCTTCCTTTCCCTACCCACAACTTCACCTTCCTTAAAGATAGGATAGAAGTAAGTGTCATTGGGATACAAAGACTTGAGGCACTCAAACCCCATTATGTTGGAAGACAAAGTGGACATAAGAACAAGCTTCCTAGACAATGCATTGGCTACCACATTATCCTTCCCCTTTTTGTATTGAATCACATAGGGAAAGATTTCAAGAAATTCACTCCATTTGGCATGCCGTTTGTTAAGTTTATCTTATGCTTGAAGGTTCTTCAAGGATTCATGATCCATTTGGATTACGAACTCCTTGGGCCAAAGATAGTGTTGTCAATTGCCTAACGCTCTAACCAAGGCATACAACTCAAAATCATACGTAGAGTAGTTTAGAGTTGCTCCTTTGAGCTTTTCACTAAAATAAGCCATGGGCTTTAAATCTTGCATCAAAACAGCCCTAATGCCTACCTTACTAGTATCGCATTCAACTTCGAATATCTTATTAAAGTCAGGCAATTGCAACAACAGTGCCGAAATGAGCATATCTTTTAAGGTTTTAAAGGCCTTAGATTGATCTTCCTCCCACTGAAAAGGATAGTCCTTTCGGAAGATTTTGGTCAAAGGGGAGGTAATGGTACTAAATCCTTTGACGAACCTCCTATAAAAACTTGCCAACCTGTGGAAGCTTCGAACTTCACCCATGGTCTTTGGGGTTGGCCAATCTTTAATGGTAGTTATCTTGGATTCGTCTACCTCCACTCCCATTGATCTCACAACAAATCCCAAATATACAACTTTATCCACACCAAAGGAGCATTTTTCAATATTAGCATACAACTTGTCTTTCCTAAGAACATCAAACACACTCCTTAGATATAAGACATGTTCATTAAGAGACTTATTGTAACTAAAACATCATCAAAGTACACGACCATAAATTTTCCAATAAAAGGATTCATTACATGATTCATTAGCCGCATAAAGGTACTAGGAGCATTGGTAAGACCAAATGGCATGACCATCCACTCATATAGACCAAGTTTGGTATTGAATGCGGTCTTCCATTTATCACCCAGTTGCATACGGATTTGGTGATATCCGCTCCTAAGATCAATCTTAGAAAACACACAAGATCCATTTAGTTCATCAAGCATATCATCTAGCCTAGGAATAGGGTGACGATACTTTACCATAATTTTATTTATGGCTCGGCAGTCCACGCAAATTCGGCACGTCCTATCTTTCTTCAGCACAAGCAATACTGGGACTGCGCACGGACTCATGCTTTCCTTGATGTATCCTTTGTTGAGGAGGTCCTGAACTTTCCATTGGAGTTCCTTCATATCCGTGGGGTTGCTCCTATAAGCTAGCTTGTTCGGTAATTGATACCCCAGAACAAATTTGATTTGGTGCTCAATTCTTCGAAGTGAAGGAAGTCCTTGTGGCAACTCCCTTGGTAATACATCATCAAATTCCTGCAAAACATTAGAAATAAAAGACGGGATAGGAGAAGTGGATGGGTTAGCATTCAAAACATGAGACAAAAGTCGCATTGGAGTTGTATCATCATACTCTTTGAAAGCGTCGCCCTTGCGAGCCAACATTACCATCGAATTCCTACTCCTCAATTCCGAACTCCCTCTTCACTCTCACTTCTCCCACTCTTGGGTTCCTCCCCCCTACCCATGGGTTCTTTCTCTTTTTTTCCCTTTCCTTGCAAACTCTTCATTTGTCAATATGCCTCACACACTTGTGATGGTGATAGTGGTCGGAGGTTGTACTTATGACCCTTGAACTCAAAGGAATAATAGTTTGTTTGGCCATCATGCTTGGTCGACCTATCATATTTCCATGGACGACCCAACAAAAGATTACAATCTTGCATAGGAATAATGTCGCAAATCACCTCATCTTTATAATTTCTAACTTTGAACCGAATCACCACTTGACGAGTCACCTTCAACTCTCCATCTTATGCGACTTCTTTATTTTCAACCATTTTAAGACCGAATTCTTCCCCTAAGAAATACAATTTTCCGTCCCTTAATATCACATTTCTCCGATTAGGACACTCACTAGCCTTGTGTCCCCATATGTGGCATTTTAACCATTGGAATCTCTTGATGTTGGAAGAGACATTTGGCTTCCCCTCAAACCGTGGAGGAAGTGTTTGAGCACTCTTGCTCTCGGGTAGGGTCTTGGCTGGTTGTTGCTTGAATTTGTTCCACCCCAAAGATGACAAAATAATTTCTTTCCCCTTGGTCCAACCTGAGGACCCTTGGTGGGATTTGGTTTTGTACACCGACCTTTCCTTGTTCTCTCGTTCAATCTCTAAAGCTACTTGAAATATCCCTTCAATAGTTTCAAACTTATGAAGTAACATATGCATAGAGATTTCCTTATTTAGTCCGACCTTGCACCGAATGATGTCGTTGCTCACTTGCTCTCCTCTATGATCAAGTTTCAAGATGAGTTGTTGAAACTCGTCATAGTAAGCTTCCACACTTTTGTTTCCTTTCTTCAAGTTGTACAATTTTGCAAGAAGTTCATGTTGATAGCTTTTGGGAGGGTACCTTTTCCTTATAAGATACCTTAATCAAAACCAAGGAGGGGGTTTCCCCTCAATCAATACATTGCCAAAAAGTTTGACATACTTCCACCACGTGGTAGCATATCCCTCAAAATGAGCAATGGCGTAGCAGTTATTCTTCTCCTCCATGAGATCATTCACTTGAAAGACTCTCACATGCGGATTCCCATGTGAGAAAATCTTTAGGATAACTTTCTCCCTTAAAGATCGGAAGCCTCATTTTTATAGTGTTGAGGCCAACATCCCTTTCCTGAACACCTTGGCCGCCCCTACCTTTAATCCCTCGGTTCTCCCAAGGTTCTACCCTTATACCTCTCATCCCATCTTTCATCAAATAAGGATCATCATACATTCCATACCCTCTCCTTCGATTCTCTCTCACAAATCCCTCTTCTTGCATTGACGACTTTTGGACATTTGGAATTTGGTATGGCAGATTTGTATTTAATGGTCAAGGTCTATGGATTGGCTGATTTTTGTTTGGAGTATTCATATTTAAGGGTGGCATTTGGGTTCCAAGTCCGTCTTGTGGGACTTGGTGATTTAGAGAATGGCTAGGTCCTTCAAGGCCTAGACCTTGTGAATAATAGTTGGCTTAAGGTATGGTATTCAGTGGGTGCATTCTTGGGTGTGTGGCTTCGGGGGTAATGGCTGTGGATGTGTTTTGAGGATTTGAGGGTCGAGAACTCTGTTGGCTTTCTACCCTTTCCATTTGACCACTAATAGAGGCCATTTCTACCCCTAACTTATCAAGATCCGTATTCACTCAAGCTACATCCCGAGACAAGGATTCAAGATTAGCCTCAAGAGGATTCAAAACATTTATGTCCACGGTTTGTTCATTGAAAGTTTTAGGTTCCATATGTAATGGTTCTATTTGCTAATGTACCTACAAAATGATTAAACGTTTGTTCAAAATATGCTCACACAATCTTTACATTCGGCTTCCTCACTTGGTTCTTCAAGTGTTGTAAGCAAGCTATCAATTTATGAGAACTTGGGAATGAGTCGACTCTTGAGTTGGAGTGGATTTTAATGTGAAGACTCAAATAAATTTTGTATTCACTAGAACCAAAAACAACTACGAATTTTAAAAAAGAAAAACACCATAAAGAACGTTGACACGAAGACAGACTCGAAAACTAGTTCACAACTTAGTAGGTTCTTACTTAGTTGCCAGCTAGTGTAGGCGTCACTAAAAAGGAAACTAGTAGAGACAAGAAAGGAAAATTTGAAGGTCCTACGACTTGAGTTTTATTGTTGATGTGGCCCTCACTTCTTTTTCTTTTTGGCCGTTTAAATTTGTTGTTGAAGTGGAGTATGATTTTTTTTTCAAGACTTAAGGGGTTTAATCTTGTGTGTTGATGAGGATTTTCAGTTTTGGAGTACCAATACAAGGCCTTGGACTCTTTTCCCAAATATCAAAAAGGTGTCAATAAACTTTTCACCAACTTGCACCAAAATGGCAAAGCACCTTTTTGTTTTGGCTTTGTCCCTTTCCTCTTCTGGTCCTTCTTGAAAAAGGTTTTGACACTCTTTTGGTAAGGTAGCTTTTGGGAGTCTTTGGCTGATTTGACTCTTTGGTGTTTTCTTGAAACTATTCCAAGACAAACACAAGTCCTAACCTCTCTCTTCCTCATTTCTAATCAAACACCCTTTTGTTAAACATTCACCTCAAGAACATATGAAGAACAATAATAACACTTATGAACAACAACAACATTCACACTGTCCAACCCTTCAACAACACTAAACAAAGATTCAAATCTTGGACCTTTGACTCAAGTGTGCTAGGTGGACAACAAGATAACACACGAAACTACTAATACAAGTAAAAATAACACCTAAATCTAGACATTTCTCGGTAAATACAAGTCACCAGATAACACTTTTTTTGCCTTTTTCAACTAGAAGAGCCCAAGATTGGTGGTGTAAGAACATGACCAACCTTCACTTTGATACCAAATGATACTAAACGGTATCTACAAGAGCTAAAAACAGTCCACAACTCACAAAACAGTCCACACATACAAGACATCAAATGGAAACAACAAACACACAAACTTAAAAAATAAGGAGATAGATAACTTGACACAAAGAGAATATAAAATGTAGCAACTAAAGAGTGTATCAAACTCTAAAACCTTTACAAATCAGATTAACAAGAACCAAGTTCTTACGGGAACAAAAGAGGAACTCGGTCCACTCAAGCACTCTCATTTCTAGCCGTCTCACAACACAAGTGGAACCTTTCACTTGTGAAGCTTAAATTGTTTGGTGGTCTACTCTCTTCTTGAGAGGAAATATGGTGTTCAATGTTACAAAGTGATTTCAAAATAAGCTAACTAGGAGAACAAGACTAAAGAAACACCTTAAATAGTCTTTACAAAAAGGATGGCAAAAGGACCCCTTTGCCCTTAATAAAAGGGGAGGGTGTGGAGTGTTTGGGGCAGCCTTGGGGGTGTATTTTGGGCCCCTAATGTCATCCCCCACATGTAAATATCTACACTCCCTTGGGAGAGTTTGCAACAAGATCAGCCGTGTCTATTTTCATAAACACGCCTTGAAGCCTTTGTAGTTCTCGAGCTTGACTTCTAGTAAATGGTCTATTTCCTATGACACCCGTATCATCCCGTCTGGCTTCTGTTTGAAGCACACTATCTCACTGTAAAGTCTCGCAGTATTACCAGATGGGAAGAGCTAAATAAGGAATTTTTTGGCCATGTCATCCCATGATGTGATTGAATTAGCCGGTTCTGCATTCAACTACTTTTTTTCTTCCCTAATCAGTGTAAGGGGAACAAAGTCATCCACACATAGTCTACATTTACACCTGCGGGAATGAATGTGTCACTTATTTCCAAATAATTTCTCAAGTGGACCTGTGTATCTTCATATGAAAGCCTTATGAACTATCCACTGCTAATCAGAAGCTATACCATATTCTATTTAATCTCAAAATTTCCTCCAGCTACCATCTTCTAAAATGGGGACGTCAAGTTGGTTGGAAGTGGGATTACCTCTTCTCTGACTGTCCTACGGGCTGCTTGTTCATCAGCCATGATGGAAGAATTCTCTTGGTTTTCTTGGATTTGCAGAATTTGAGGGAGAATCTTTGCTTCTCTCCTACATTGACGGAAAAGTTGCTCAAGTTCAAAACTTGGTTCAACCGAGTCCTGATCCCTTGCCAGTTTACTACTTTAAAATATGTTTCCTGCAAAAATAGAACCAATACGAAGCATAAAAACACAAAATAAATATAAAAGTAAAACAAAAATAAATAGTTGTTGAATTACAAGTCCCCGACAATGGCACCAAAAACTTGAAAATGCCTAAGCACACACACAAATATATATGGTTTATCAAGTAGTAAAGTGGCCCTCAAGAATCCAAGTATCGATCCCACGGGGACTTTCTTCAACAACGATTCTATTCTAGTTCAGAATTTAAATTCAATTGATGCAACGATAACCAAAAAGAGTTTGGAGATGTGTAAACTAAAGTAAACAATGCATAAAGTACAGATCTTGTAACATTCAATATGAGAAAACCCACAGTTAAAGAACTCCTGAACAATCATACTATGTTGTTAAAATTCATTTGTTAACTTGTTTATCTTGGTTGTTGATTTAGAGGGTTAATTTTGTGATCATATTCTTCCAACCTCTAATCCTTTACCTACGTTGAACCTTACAACTACATCGTTGAACGGGGATGTAATAATCCAATTAAGAGCGTAAAGTTATCATCCTACATGTGAACCAAAAGAGGCTTCTAGGTATATCCCCATACAAGATACTAATTCAAATTCCTTATTTAAAAAGGAATAAGAACCTTGTCTATCTACCCCATATTCTATCTTCCTATTCCCTCTCTCGAGATCACACAATCGACAATGAATATATTCTAAGGGCCATGAATCCTTATAATAGTTATAAAAATGGTAAATAAATAAACATAATGATAAGCAATTCAAAAAACTTAATTCAAAATGATAATACTCAGGTTCTTGGCTTTAACCCCAAAAAGAGGGCATTTAGCCACACATAGTCATTATCGTAATCACAAGGTTGTAATTAACAACTACAAACATATATGAACTAAATTAAATAATAAAAACCTAAAATTTGAAGCTATAGAAGCCCCTGAATCCTCCAATATGTACAAAGATGTTTTAAAACATTTACAATGTTGTATTAATGGCCCAAGGTAAGACAAAGTCGTGTAGGACAAGAATTCCAACAATTTGTGAGCAAGGAAGTAGAGGGGGCGCCGCCCTCGGTTGAGCACCACTCCAGGTGAGGCTTCCCCCTGGGTAGATCACCTTTATATGTGGGTCATAATGGTATATAGAGCCCCACTATGGCTAGGTCACCATGGGCTCATAGCCTTGGCTCACTGGAATTTGCTTCCACGAATTTGGTTAAGTGTTGATCATCCAATCTTTCATCCCTTGACTTATGGTGTATTTCCTGTTGATTTCCATCCTTTATATCATCCATATATCATCATATTCATCTCATAAATCTTCCTAAATAATAACACCATACGAATTAGAGATTACAACAACGCAATATCCATGACGATGAATCAAAATAAGAGCTAAGACTTGGCCAATTCGCATTGATCTTTAACTTTATGTTCCAACTCTTAACTTAATCAAATTGAACCTTGCACATTACCAACAAGTTATTACACTCATAATTACAAATTAAAACCATTTGGAACACATAAAACACAATATAATTCAATGGATCAACTAGACAAGCACCTAGCTCTAGCTAGTAATGCTTGTTTCCACGATTGAACTCTAAATGACTTTTTTGTGTGCAAACTTGTTTGGAATTCACTTTGAACATTGTAAACACATACTTTAACACTTAGATGCACATTACTATTATTATCAACCCATATAGAACACAAATTATCCTCAAAACAAGGCTAAAAATACTAGAATAGTGACACTAGAATGCATAAACAAACCAACATCAATATACATAAATATATATATATATATATATCACATGTTGGGATAGGGAACAAGGATTAACATGATTTTCAAAACTTTTACCTGGATTGTGTAGTTCAACCGTCATATTATAGTACCCATGGTCTATATGGGCCCCAACTCTTACCCTTTGATCGGGCCTCAGTTCGTGTAGCCGCATGAATCAAAGAATAATCTCATATATATATTCACATGAGGGACTAGAATCCTTCAAAATATACCAAGGTGATTTAATCACCCAATTACATAATGATTTATGGGGGACTCAAACCTCTCTGGTCGCTTTAACCCTTGTGTCAGCAAATGCAGTTTTTAGTATCGGTCATTCGAATCTCCACTTTCACGACTCAGCTACACAACCCTTATTAGATCCCAATTTAAATAGTTGTCACATATTACCATTCAATGAACCACAATACACTTTTATGCATGCATTGTTGGTATCTTTATACCAATTACACTTGCAAGGTAACTCATCAAGCCAAAATATTTCCCATTAACTTAGGGAGACCAACTCCTTTTGTTCATTAATACACATTTAGGGAACACCGACTCCATTTGTTCATTAAATCATGGCATTTTATTTCAAATTATTCCTTATATCATGCAA
Source organism: Capsicum baccatum var. pendulum (assembly GCA_030864225.1). Classification (NCBI taxonomy): domain Eukaryota; kingdom Viridiplantae; phylum Streptophyta; class Magnoliopsida; order Solanales; family Solanaceae; genus Capsicum; species Capsicum baccatum. The sequence goes on from CM061561.1 coordinate 199,530,335, forward strand.
TAGTTTAGGACTAATTCAATTTTACAAATTCCCACAGTTCTCATAATCAAAACCAATTTTGCATTATAGGGTTAGGGTCATAACCATTCAAAAGATACAAGTTTGGGAAAATCACAGAATCCCAGTTCATTCAATGAACCCATGAACCCACAAGGTCAAAACCATATTGAAAGCATGAAAATCGTACACATAAATCATTAGAAACATTGTTCAATTCATAACATTCAAAACCACCAACCTTTGTTTTCAAAACCAAAACAATAATATCATGAACAATACTTTAAATCACATGCGTTTACAAATTAACAATGAGGGAAAAGTAACATGCCTTAAACACCAAGAAGTATGGAGAGAAAACACCCTTAGAAGCCCCAATTGATTAGCTTGATGAAAACCCTAAGTGTTCTTGGCCTTGAGGATTTGGGAGTATTCTCAGAGATTATTTGATGTGTTTACGATAACTAATGATGCCCTAAAGAAGTTATAGAACGTGGGTTTTAAGTTAGATAAGAGGGAAAATGTCCAGAATGCCCTCAAATTAAAAGCTAGAAAAAATTGCCTTTGGTTATGAGTCAACCCCTTGACTCGTACCCACACCTTACGACTCATGACCACGAGTCGTAACCAGGACAGTGACTAGGATCCCCAAAAACTTCCCACCTTACAAATCCACTAACCCACTCGTAATGAGATCTTATGACTCATAATATCTAGTTATGAGAAACATAGAACTCAAATGAATTGAACACTAGATATCTTACGATTTGAACCTACGACCGTCACATATCCTAACGGGTCATAGTGAGTCACTCGTACTCAAGCCTGAACTTTGCCACTAAGTTTCTGATTTGGTTACGACCAGGGTCCTATGACCCATAACCATATCTCACGACTCATCACCGCGAGTTGCGACCAAGGCAGCGAGGCAAAGCTTAAGATTTTCAGTTACCAAAAATTCAAGGTGTTACATTCTCCCCCACTTGGATCATTCATCATCGAATGCTGGGACAAGGAAATTGCTAGCATGATTTGACTCTATATTCCCCTACTAATACCTTTAAAAAACTCAGAAAACAAAGATGGCAAGAAAATCAACATTTCCTATAACAGTCATAAAACCAAGATGTTAAGAATAAAACATACCTTAATGATGATTTTTTGGAATGAAAAACAAGGATAGATACTTGGACTTCATGTCCTTTTTGGCTTCCTAAGTAGCCGCTTCAACCTTGTGGTTTCTCTGTAGAACCTTACCGAAGATACTCTTTCGTACGTAGCTGATGAACTTGTCAATCCAAAATTTCAATCATTACTTCCCCATAAGATAAGGAATTTGAAATACCAATATTGTTGATAGGCACAATCAGCAACAGATCACCCACATACTTTCTTAACATAGAGACATGAAACACCGAATGAATGTAGCTCAAAATAAAAGGCATTTCCAACTCAACGCAACACTACAAAATCTTTTCAAAACCAAGTACAGGTCGACATACCAGGGATTGAGATTCCCCTTCTTCCTGAACCGTATTACCCCCTTCATGGGAGATACCTTTAATAACACTCAATCGCAATCTCAAATTCTAACTCTCTAGGCCTTATATCTGCATAGGACTTTTTGCGACTTTGGGTGGCTTTAAGTCTATCCTGAATCACCTTCACCTTCTGCATCGCTTGGTGAACCAAATTTAGGCCAAACATCTCCTCCTCACCAAGCTTGAACTACCCAATGAGTGATCAATATCTCCTACCATACAATACCTCAAATGTAGTTGTACCAATACAAGAGTGGTAGCTATTATTATATGCAAACTCTATAAGAGGCAAATGATCAACCGAGCTACTACCATAGTCAATCACATAAGCTCTAAGCATATCTTCCAATATTTGAATAGTCTTTCTACTTGCCTATCCGACTATGGGTGGAAAGTATTACTAAGGATCACCTTAGTTCCTAAACCTCTCTGAAACGAATGCCAAATGTGTGATGAGAATTGAGTACCATAATATGACATGATAGAAACAAGCGCCTCATGCAAATTCACAATCTCTTAGAGGAACAACTTCGCATAATCCTGTGCCTAATAATTAGTCCTCACTGGTAAGAAGTGAGCAAACTTAGTCATCCTATCCATGATAACCCAATAGAATCAAACTGTTTTCAAGATCGAGGAAGACCAGTAAGGAAATCCATTAATTATCTCTTATTTTCCCATTGGTAATTTAATCTCTTAAGTCCACCCACTGGGCCTCAAGTGTTAGACTTCACTTGTTGACACACCATGCATTTAGACACAAAACTGACCACATCTTGCTTCATATTGTTCAACTAATAAATGTCCATAAGATTATGATAGACACTAGGATGGATGAAACTTTTGTCAAGGAGGTCTTTAAACTGCTCATTATGCTCTTTCAACTATGTTGGATCCATTATATAAGGAGGGATAAAAATAGGATGAGTGTCCAGAACAAAATCAATCCCAAAATTAGTTTCCCTATTGGGAGGGATACCAGGAATATCATCAGGAAAAACCTTATGGAATTCATTAATCACTGAACGGATTGTAAGAAGGACCCTCCAAGTTAGCATCTTTAACCCAAACCAAATAATAAATACATTTCTTGGAAATCAACTTCCGAGCTCTAAGATATGATATGAATCTTCCCTTGGGCACTAGAGAACCCGTTTCTCACTTAATAATCAGCTCATTAGGGAATTAAACATGACCTTATGGGCCCGACAATCCAAGAAGACAGAGTATGAATGTAACCAATTCATTCTCAATATGACATCAAAATCAACCATGTCTAACTCTATTAGATCTACTAGAGTTTCTCAACCACCAACAGATACCACACAACCCTTATAGACTTTTCTAGCAACCACATAGTCACCCATCGAGGTTGAAATTAAAAAGGGATCAAGGATACGCTTGGGATCGAAACCAAAATACACAGCTATAAATGGGGTCATATAAAAAAGAGTAGACCTCATAAGAAAAGAGTCATAACATATCAATGAAGATATCAGGGGATGCCTCAGAGTCCTGGTGGGTAGCAAGAGAATAAAAGCAATTTCGACTGATGTCGGTACTAGAAGTAGCGCCCTTTGGTGAAGGAGCTGATGAAGTGGAAACAAGAATATTATTTTCCCCCGAAGCAACCTTAGAAGGACAATTCCTCTGCAAGTGACTAATCTGACCACATTTAAAATACTTATTCCTCCTCTCTTCATAAAACCCATGATGTACCTACCTGCAAAACCTATAAGAAGGATATGATGGAGCAAACTAAGCCTCATTATCCTGAGATTAGGCATCTGGAACCCTAAATCCAATATCCTACTAAGAACGACGATCACCCGAAGGCTTTGGATAAGAAGAGCTAGTAATAAAGTAGGAACCAAAACTCCCCACTTTTTCTTAGACCACTTTACATCATCACTACTACTCTAGTTTTAACCTCCACCTTGATCAAAAAATCTAAACTTCTTATTATTTCTTCCCCCTATTTTTGCCTACTTTTTCTTTTCTTTCTCAACCTGCTGTATATACACAATAAACCTAGAGATGTCCATACCCTTGTTAAACAAGGCAACCTTGCTCTTTAGAATCAAATCACAGGACAATCTAGAAGAAAATTTTCTCATTATATCCCTCATACTAAACACTAACTCGAGAGCATAATGAGACAACTAATGAAATTTCAATTCATACTCCTTGAATGTGATCCTGCCTTACTTTAGATTAACAAACTCTTCTTTTTTCATCTCCCTCAACTCCTAAGGAAAAAAATGGTCCATAAAAGCACTAAAGAAATCATCCCACAGGGCTGAACAACATCGTGACCACTAGACTGTTCTCATTCCTCATACCATTAGTATGTTATATCCTTATTTGATAGGCATCAAATTCTACTCCCTATATATTAGTAGTATGTATAACCCCAAAGATATTCTCTATCTCATCTATAAAACCTTGAGGATCCTCTTCAACCTTAACTCTAGTAAAAGTTGGGGGACTCAACCTCATAAATTAGATAATCCTTGTGGCCTTAGAAGATGGATTAACAAAAGCTACATGCTCTGGCTGAGAAGATACCAACTGAGCCAATATATGAATGAACTGGTGAAACTCCATATTTGACATATTAGCCTAAGGATATCGTGGAGGACTAGAAGGGACTGGTGGGACTCTAGAAAGGCAATTAGGAACTAGACCCTTAGATTGAGTTTGCACCCTATAAGCAAGATGTTTCCCATTAAAATTTTCCTTAAGTGGGACAGAGGAATTTCTATAAGCTTTAGATCATCTGGGAGGCATGATATGAAAAGTGAACAAACGGGAATTAGATAAAATCAAGACCTTCGACTCTATAGCTTGAAACAAAACAACAATATAGGGAAACATTCTTTAATGTTTCGTAGCCTCTTCCTTATAAGTGTACTATGCTACACAACAATAAAATAGACTCTAATCGATACGACTATGCTGGACACCCAATGGTCCCAAAGATCAAGAACTTTTAGGGGCTAAAAATTTAAGCCATTATATCTTTTCACTCAAAAATTGAACTCTAACTTGCTTATCGAACAAGTCTATATGGATAATATTATTTTTGGAAGTCCTAACATCTCTTTGTGTGAGAAAATTGCGAATCTTATGAAGGGAGAATTTGAAATGAGTCTCATGGGAGAACTCACACTCTTTCTGGGACTGTAAATCAAGAAAACTCCCAAAGGAACATTCATCAGTTAAACCAAATAGACAAAGGAGCTCATTAAAAATTTTGAGATGGAGAGCAGAAAATCTTTTGGACCTCCTATGAGTTCTTCATAACATCTTGAATCAGATACATTTGGAAAAGATGTTGATGAAAAAATATATAGAGGAATGATTGGGTCTCTACTCTATATGAGCGTTCGTCAACCAGACATTATGTTCAGTGTTTGTAAAAGTACGAGATTTGAGTCGGCACCCAAAGAGTCTCATTTGACTGTCGTCAAATGTATTATCTGCTATCTTATTAGAACTTCGAATATTGAATGATGATACCTTTATTTCTCAAACTTTGAGTTAATTGGCTATTTATATGATGACTTTTCAACAGATAAAACTGATCTAAAAAGCAGTAGCAGAACCTATCAAATTCTTAGGGATGCCTTAATTTCATGGCATAATAAGAAACAAACATCAGTTTTCTTATCAATTATCAAAATTGAATACATTTTTAGTGGATTGTGGTACACAAATATTATGGATAATGCATCATTATTCGATTTTGATTTATCAGTTGAATTCTTGCCTATTATGTGTGATATACCAGTGCCATTAGCTATTCCCAATATACCATGCATCACTCTAGAGCTAAGCATATAGACATTAAACATTATTTTATTTGTGTTCATATTGAAAATGGTGACTTTGTGCTAAAATTTGTTGATTTAGAAAACAACCTACAGATATTTTTACAAAACCTTTTCTTGGAGATCATTTTTGCTTTCTCTGAGAAAAACTCAAAATTATATGCTTTAATGAAAATTTAATGTCTCATACTTTCTTATGTTTTTTAAATAAATTTTTCTACCATGTCTACACAGCTTTCCTTAATTATTACCCCTATCCCTATAAGCTGACACCACCCCTCCGTCTTTTCCTTAGTCGGATCCCTTCTTACCTTTTTCACATCCCAGTAACTTAATACACCTCCTTATGACCTTTCTCTTCAACTTCCACCTCTTCACCTCTCTTTTATTCCATATTCTCTCATCCCTTAACAACTTGACTTCTTTTATGTGTACCTTATTTTGTCTACTTCCATTAGTTCTTACCTACTTTCCTGTTTTGGTTGTTTTTGTATTAACTATTTTTTTATTATGTTAAATGGGGAGAGTATCTTTCCATAAGTCTACCAAGTAATACCATAGCAGGAGAAAATTCAACTACAAGCGAAGAGGAGCATCATATGAAGCATAAAAGGGGGGAGTATTTTCCAATCAGTCGACTAGAAAATACTATAGTAGAAGAAAAGTCAGCTACAAGCCAGGGGAAGCATCATATCGGAAGTCGGCTATATGCCAGGGGAAGCCTCATGATCAGGGAAGTTGATTGACGATTATTTTAAGTTGATTGATGTTTATTTTGTCATGATTAAAAAGGGAGAGATTATTAGTCTCCTAATCACTTAATGTTCAATAATGACAAACTAACCAAGTAAACATTCAAGACCAAATTTGGAAGATGATCAAATTTGGAAGATCAAATACAATCTGCAGAGATCATGGATATATGGAAAGAATCAAATCAAAGAACAAACAAGATTGAATGACCACAAAATATGCAATTAGAAGATACTCATTAGAGGAGAAAATCTTGGAGAGCAATCCAAAGAAGAGAATCAATATCAAGGAAAGATGACAAGACGACCAAGTAAGGAAAAAGATCATATAAAATACATAGACATATTTTATATGGATATATATGTATATGACCCCTCACTATAAAGACGGAAGTGGCATATCGTAATGCACGGATATATCTGAAATGGATGCGCTAATGATAAGAGCCCTTAATCAAGGAATCCAATCAAATCCTTGATTGAAAGAAATCCCTTGGGTTTTTATTTTAGAGAAAAGAAGCAGTAGGATAATGAAGACTATATAAAGGCATAAAAAATAAAACACAAATCATGCAACTTCACAGGAAACTATTACTTTGTCTCATCTTTAGTATTCATAAAGCTTTATAATTCTTTAAGTTTACAATAGTTACAAAAATGAAAAAGATTGAATTAGTTCATTAGTTGTACTAGTTGAGGTTGTGTCATAAGATCTGGATTACAATAGATTGAAGTTCAGAACTTGTTAGATTCTACTGTAACTCGTACTCATGTTAAGCTTTAAACAAAACCCTTGAAACCCAAGGGGACTAGAATAGACACCACACTAATGATCCGAACCAATATAAAACTTTGAGTCTCTATCTACTTTTCAGTCTTATATTTAATTTTGTTTTGTTAAGTATACTAATGTGCAGGTGAGTTGATTGAACCACTAATCAGTTCACTCAGAAAAAATTCGATTCACCGCTTCCTTAAATTTCACTACAATTTAGTCTCGATGAAAATGTGGAAATGGTAAATCCCTCAGCAATGGAGCTTAAACAATCAGTATTACGAACAAAATTAATACTCAAAAAGGACATACTAAATTTTGGTTTTTATAAAAGAGGAGATAATTGACAACAACATAGACAGTGAAACTCTTGCTATAGTGCATCTCCATTGAAGAGCTAATATGAATCCATGTGTTGAAATTGTGAAATTGCAGTGAATTTCAATGAAATCAAAGGACAAAGGGGATTTTCTGTGCTGTCAAATCGATTTTGGTTCTTCTGCAGAGAGTGAGTTGCAAATAGGCTTATCCTGGTTTGGAATTCATATATCGTCTCTTGTATTTATACTTGCGGTGAAACTCTCTTCCCCATCCAAAAAGTTTGCCACCAAATATAAGCTCTACGCATTTTGATTACTTGTGCTCTTTAGACTTTTAATAGTTATATATATTGTTCTTTTTGCATACTTAGTTTTTATGATTCTATCATAAAATGCTTTATATATTTTTAAAATTGCAATTCACGTTATAGTAATTGGACGCTAAAAATCACTTGATTTTACTTTATTTTTCAAAGTGATCTAACTTTGCCTAGTTAGCATCAGCGGTCATTTATCCTAATATATCTTTTCTGTACCAGTACTACATGTGCAATATTATAGTTGTCGTACTAATTAGTCAAAATATATAAAAAGCTTCTTTGAGTGGATACACAAGATCGCATATTATAATCATACTACAGACAATGAATTCTGTAATTTTCAAACATGTAAATTGCAATCCATTAAAGTGAATATAGCCATATTTTCTTTTATAGAAACTACAATCAAAACAGATAGGTACATTATCCTAAACATTCAAAAGCACAATTAAACAAACACTAATAAGTAAATTCAAGTGTCTCCAGCCTTTGACAAATTCTGGTAAAAGCATCAATTGCCATAAAATAAAAATTGAATTTGAAACCTTAGTTCAACCTAGAAAGATTCACCTTACTTCTTTGAGTTAAAAACAAAGCGATCTATTCACTATTAGGACATTCACCTCTCAGAGCCAAGTCTCTAGCAGCTTTATTAGCTTCTTCATAGATATAGTGAATAGGAAAAATGATATCTTTCAGCGAGTAGAAAATATGTGCCAACGTGTTCATGATTTTATGATTTTGCTCAGGGATATCATTAACATAATGGAAAAGTATAGAATTATCTGACTCCATAATCAACTTCTATGCATCTGGAATTCTTTTCAAGCATTCATCCACCCCATGCCTCAATGTCTTAAGTCCAGCAATCACACGGTCTTTAATATTGATGTCACCCCTATAACTATGTTTGACTAGTCTAATTTCTTTCCATATATCCAAAAAAATTGTCTTCGAAATGGCTGTGACATAAAAGATAAAAGTAACATTATTGGGGATATAAGTATACCTTACCCTCCTATGGTTTCTTCAACTCACCTCTATCACTATATAGTTTCCCCTAAGCAAATAATTTCATAGTACTTTGCACAGTCCAATAAACAAAATGTCGATTCTCCAAATATCACATAAATTATTGATATCTTATCACAATTAGAAAGAAATAGAACAATCATAGGAAGATAGAGAAATAAATGACTAATTGGCAACACTTTTGTTTCCCAAAATCAATATAACAACAACAAAGAAATACATTAAATAATAATAATGGGAGGTTCAATATCTAGTTTCACATCTAAGTACCTTTGAATATCCAACCAATACTATCCCACATTGTCAATGTCAATATCGGGATCCACATCAAACAAATGACAGGCAATCATTGGTGAGAACACTTTAGCATACATCTGTGGCTAGTTTTTATGTCAATCTCTATTGTGAAATTAAGAACTTTCCTTAAGCGTGCTGCTATTTTTACAAATTGAATAGGTACTGGTGGCATGTCAGACAAATGTAACGCCCCGATTCTGTACCATGGATGCTACATGGTGCTTATAATATCGAGGGACCACAAGCTAACTCATGACTGGTACCTGCTGCAATAACTAAGCAATAATACTGTGATATGCAGAATTTAGGCAGAAACTTTCCATAAGGTTCAAATATATAGATAAAACTTAATACAGTATCACAATACCAAAACTAAAAATCAATACTGAAATTGAACACCTGTTTGAAAGTACTCTAGTCTGATAAGCCTCTAAACTATCTGAAATATGGAGTTGATGGGACAAGCTCCCAACTAAGTCAAATTGCTAAAAACTATACTGATAACTAAAATACTGAAAGAAAATAATCATGTCCTCGAACTAGGAGGAATCTCCACTAACTCTGCTGAAAAATATGAACTGCTAAGGGTGCTCGGGAGCTCGTGCATCTGAACCTATGATATAAGACATCATAGCACAAGAGAAAAGTATGCGCCAGTACTTTGAATGTACTGGTATGCTAAGTAAGGTAGGCTATAATGCATGGGTTCATATGCATAAACAATACTGATTGAATAACATAAGTATAACTGAATGAGAGTACATGCATGAATACATAAAATTTAACGGAGATCGTGGTGATACTGAATACTGAGTCTGAATGTTGCGTAACTAATATCTGAGTATACTGATACTATATTATTTTTAACTAAGTGAATATATCTGATAGTCTAGATTCTGTGGAACTATACTGAGTTCCGTACTAAGATGAGTGATTGTGTTTGACATTTCAGAATCTGTAGCACTGAACTGAGTTCTATACTGAGACTGAATCTAAAATTGAGATTGTGGGAGGTAATCATATAACAAGCATACCCTTTTCTGAATAGATTGGGTTCCAGCCTATAACTCCAGTTGGAAGGGTATCATACCGTGCCACATGTAAATACAATAAAGAGTTACCCTCATCTGGCAAGTACTTTAGAAAAAATGGTGGAACCCTCATCTGGCGGGTTAAAATACCTCATCAACCCTCAACTGGAAGGTTGATGTCTTAACCTACACTGGCTACATAGTTCTGGAATGCAAGGTTTGCTTCTAAGGATCACATCCTTTACTGGCAGGTTAATCCCCATCCTTGGGTTCACTCGGTGCTAAATACTACTCCTAATTGAATAGACACTAGACTGAATTCTAAACTGTACTAGGCTAGACTGAACTGTTATTGATCTTACTATATAACTGAACTGAATTGTATAAACTGAACTGGACTGGACTGATATTGAGTTTACTAAGTTTTCCTAAGTTTTGTAACTCAATGGATACTACTAATTATGACATGACTAATACTATTCTATAATAGACAATGGCTCTAGGTAAGCATCTGAATTGTCAAGTACTAAATACCCCTAAGACCCGATAGCATAAATTAAGAGACATGGTAAAATCTTGAAATATGTAAACTAAGTACTTGATCATCATTCATTCGTTGGGGAATTTTGACAAAACTTGCATGAAATGAACTTGTATACATGATAACATGATATAATTTCACTACCTAACTCACATGCTTAATACATCAACCACTTGGAAGTCATAATATATGCACATAATACTAAACAACATGCGAGCAACACAATTCCAAATACCAAATTCATAATTTGAAGGATTTAGCATGATTTCACATGATTACACACATAAATCAATTAACCCCACATGAAACTTATCATTAATCATGGATTAGAAACCCAATTATTCATTATAAACATGAATATTATCAAAACCCAACATAGAATTCATGAAATCAATACACTTGAAGTTTTAAAAATAGCTTCTTGGACTCCAAGGTTGAATGGAAGATAGCCATCATATCTTCCATGGACATATTTCTAGAACCAGATGCAGCGGCATCACGTCTTCTAGGAGGAACATACAAACCACTCCTGTCAGTTTTATTCTTCCAACTACCTTGATCACGGTCCTTATATCCTGAATTATCATAATAGTTCCGACCTTGGTTTCCTTAGGCATTACCTCAAAAACCCCCCTGATTGTTCAAGTAGTTGGCTTCTTCTTCAGAATCGGATTCCTCTCTTCCTTTTGACGCAACCGCTTTGACTTTTTCAGTTTTCCCTGATAATAGATGCTTTGTAAGAAGATCCATCTGCGTTTTCATGTGCGCCATATTTTGGTTGCGTTCCTCCTCCTTTCGCCTTTGTTCTGCAGTCATGCCAATAGATATAGTGGGGCTTGACACCTCAGAATCTCTGGTATGCCAAGCCCAACTTTGCTTTGTCATCCGGTCTAGCATATCGCTTGCCTGCACAAAGGTGAGGTCCATAAATGATCCTCCGGCCACATTATCCACCACTGGTTTAGTTATTGAATTCAAGGATCTGTATAATATCTCCATCAAGTGGACATTGGTCATGTGATGGTTTGGGCATATCATAAGCTTCTTCTTGAATCTCTCCCATATTTTGTGGAGGGCTTCAGTTGGAAGCTGACGAAAGTTGCTAATTTCATCTCTTAATTGTGCTTTTTTAGATGGCGGAAAGAATATTTCTAGGAAAGCGTCTTTTAATTGCCTCTAATTTGTAATAGAATGAGGAGTCAGCCCATTCAACCATAGAGTTGCCTCCCCAGATAGAGACAATGGGAATAAGCGCAGCCGAATTGCATTCTGTCCAACGCCTGGATTGTCGAATGACTTGCATGTAGAGATAAAGTTGACCAGGTGCATATTCGGATCATCACCTGCAAGTCCACCGAATAATCCCTTGAGTTGCAATAACTGAATCATGGTGCTAGTGATGTTGAACTTGGCTCCGGGTGCCAATGGCGGGGGAATAATAGCTCTTGTGACACCAGCTTCATCCAAATCGTCATCATCATCATCAAAGGGAATCTTCATAGCTCGGCATTCAGGCCGAAATCTTGCTTGACGATCTCTTCTGTTTGCCGATGTCGCCACCTCAGCATCACGCCTAGGGTTTAGTAACTAATCATCACCCAAGTCCTCATCATCAAGATCTGCTGCTCGCCCAGGGTTATCAATATTCTGTTGATACACTTGAGCCGCAGCCAACGCAGCTAGTCTAGCCTGCTCCTGTTGAGCAGCCCTTCTCTCAATGTCACGTTGTGCATCCATCCTTCCAATAAGTTGTGGTTCAGGGTTTATGGGTAATAATGGTTGTCCTGAACTTTGAGTATTTGGCATGTACTGAACAAAAACTTACAGAAAACAAAAACAACAACTAAAAGTAAAGTACGAGAATCTTTGACCAAAGGGTCTAGTAATTATCACAAACTTAGTTGACAACCGTATTCCCCGGCAACGGCGCCAAAATTTGATAACGCTCAAACTACAGCTCTCGTAAGAGTATAAGCGGTCGTCGTCAAATATAGAACCCAACTGAGTTGGGTGTCGAATCCCACAGGGAATACTTGGTCACTAAGTAAGCAACGATTAGTAGACTATTGATCGAAAATTCTACGAAAAGGGGGGATTTAATTATAGCGTGAATTAAAAGTATCAAAGTAACAAAGAAAATCAGAATGTTTAGTAGGTTTTAATCAATGAGAATTTTAAGTTAAGGTTATGTCCACCTTATGAGTTATACGTATCTATTGGCTATGAGTTATGCGGAATTCAGACATGCATGCGCTTATAGAGATTCGTATTCTATGGTAAATCCAGGCGTCTTTCGACCATCAAGGATTATTTCACTTTAACTCTTTTGATCTTAAAGCGTATCTAATTGTACGGAGTCTCCAAGAGGTTAATCCAGTTACGGAACTAACTTTTAAACAGGGGTTGGTGCCCTATTTCCTTGACATTCTCTCTTTTCCAGACATGTAGCTTTTCTTTCGAACAAGTTAATGCTATACTGGCGTATTCTATATGTTTTCAACCACAAGAATTTATATTAAGATGAAGAGAAGAATGATATCAGCAGCATATGTGTCAAGAATTCACAAACTCATAGCAATAGATAGTATCTCATAAGGCTTCCATAACCCTAACTGAGAAGTTTAGCTAGTCATGAGTGCGACGGAAATCACAATAGACATCATCATCATACCAATATAACAATAATCTCACGAGAAGTATGTAAATGGCATCACTTGTGGCGTGAAATCCTTGGTAGTAGCGCTTCTCTTGTTATGAAAATTAAAAGTCGAATAGATGAAGAATAATTGTTAGAAATAAGGAAGAATGAGGCGAAAATTGGTTGAGAATCAATGCTGAAAAGTTCAGCAAAATAGGGTTTTTATAACACCCATATCCTATTCCTGCTAAGCTACTGCATACTTATCCTACTCCTTCTAGGATACTGCATCCTTATCCTAATTCTACTAAGTTACTGTTGATCCCCAAGTCTTTGGAAATGTTGTTTTTGCCCGGGACAACTTTTTCATGCATCACTTTCAGTCAATAGACTTCCAAAAGCTGCCTTCCTTTTTACGTGAAGTTTCCTTTGGCGTCCAATTCCCATAAAATGCTGAAATCTTCATCATTTATACCTGAAAACTTGCTAATCACGTTGGTTAGCTCACTTACAGGAAAAAGGACTAAAAGTGTAGGAATTATATATTTTGTCCTCAAAACTTAGCTAAAATATGGGTAAATTAAGGTGCTTTAGGCATGTAAATACGCCTAACATCAATAGGCTAAGAACTTAGAGAAAACTAAGGATACACAGCTGAAATAACTGGCTAAACTGACTCTACTTCATTCTAAACTTTTGGATACTTCATAGAATGCATGAACTTATAATATGAATGACTATACAACTACAACTTGATTAGAAAGGGACTAAATTAAGAAAGAATGGTACCTTCGGCTTTATCTGAAGTAGCGGAAAAGAGGTGTGGGTACTTGGATCGCATATCTGCTTCGATTTCCCAAGTAGCACCCTTAACTAACTGATTTCGCCACAACACTTTGACCAAGGGAACTTCTTTCTTCCTTAGTCTATGGACTTGGTAGTCTTGGATTTCAACTGGAATCTCATCAAATGAGAGGTTGTTTTGAACATCAGGGCTTTCTGAAGGATCTATAACAATAGAATCACCAATATGCTTCTTAAGCATGGGAACATTAAAGAACGGATGAACAGCTGACAACTCTGCAGGAAACTCAACTTTATAAGCTACTTTCCCAACACGGCTAAGAACTCTGTAATGGCCAACATAATGGGGACTAAGCTTTCCCTTCTTCTCAAACCGTTTCACCCCTTTCATGGGTAAAATTTTCAAATACACCAAGTCATTAACCTCAAACTCAAGTTCCCTTATTCTCACATCTACATATGACTTCTGACGACTCTGCGTTGTCTTCAACCTTTCCCTAATCAGTATCACCTTCTTTATAGCTTCAAATACTGCATTAGGTCCAATTATAGTAGCTTCACCTACTTCGAAACAACCTACCGGTAATCTACACCTCCTACCATACAAAGCCCCAAAAGGGGCCATCTTGATACTAGAGTGATAACTATTATCATACGCAAACTCCATCAAAGGCAAATGCTCATCCCAACTACCTTTAAAATAAGGGCACATGCTCTCAACATGTCCTCCAAAGTTTGGATGGTCCTCTCAGCGGATGAAAAGCATAACTCAAAAGAACTTGGGTACTAAGACCCCTCTAAAAATCTCTCCAAAACTATGAAGTAAACTGAGTACCTCTATCCGGAAAGATAGACAAAGGGACTCCATGCAACCTAACTAACTCCAAAATATACGATCTAGCATAATCCTCAGATGTGTAAGAAGTATGCACAGGAAAGAAATATGCTAACTTAGTTAGCCTATCTATAACAACCCAAATAGAATCTTGATGGCATCGAGAAAGAGGTAAGCCAGTAAAAAAATCCATATTTATCTCTTCCCACTTCCAAGTGGGAATACCAAACTCCTGCATCTTACCGCCAGGCCTTTGGTGTTCTACCTTAATCTGTTGGCAAGTTTCACACTTCGCCACAAACTTTTCTATATCCTTCTTCATACCACTCCACCAATAGGTTTCACATAACTCGCGATATATCTTGGTAGTTCCGGGATGAATGGAATATCGCGCGTCATGTATTTTATCCATAATTCTCTGTCTCAGGTCATCAACACATGGAACACACAATCTATAATGCAATCTCAACACACCATCTCTCTCTTAGGAGAAAACCTCTAACTTTTGGTCCTTAACCGACTCTTTCAGTCTGACCAAACTAGGATCTCTGTCTTGCTTCTCCTTTACTTCCAAAACTAAAGAGGATTCAGATCTACTCTGCACCAAAATACTCCACTCAGCAAAATCAAGCAGCCTAACATCCAGTCTATCCAAATGATGCACATCATGAGCTAACGTATTTTTATCCCTCTCTACATGTGTAACACTATCCATAGAGAACCTGCTAAGGGCATGTGCCACTACATTGTCCTTGCCCGGACGATACAACCCACTTATATCATAGTTTTTTACCAACTCTAACTATCTTTTTTGTCTAAGGTTCAACTCCCTCTGAGAAAATACATATTGCAGGATTTTGTGATCAGTAAACACATCAACATGAATACTATACAAATAGTGTCTCCAGATTTTCGAAGCAAAAACCACAGCAGCTAATTCAAGATCATGGGTTGGGTAGTTCTTTTCATAGGGCTTCAACTATCTAGAGGCGTAGGTTATAACCTTACCTCTCTGCATCAACACACAAACCAACCCAACTCTAGAGGAATCATAATACACCACAAAACCATCTATACCATCAGGCAAAGTTAACACAAGGGCTGAGGTGAGTCGAGTCTTCAACTCTTGAAAACTCTTCTCACAAGAATTTGACCAAAAGAACTTAACTTTTTTTTGGGGTCAACTGGGTCATGGGAGACGCAATGGAAGAGAAACCTTCAAAAAAATTGTAGTAATAGATAGCTAGACCCATGAAACTTCTAATGTCACACGGAGAGATAGGTCTAGGCCAATTTCTTACAGCTTTTATCTTTTGGGGGTCTACTCTAATACCTTCGGCTGAAATAATATGACCCAGAAAAGCAACTAACCTTAGCCAAGACTCACACTTGCTGAATTTGGTGAACAACTGGTGATCTCTAAGATTTTGTAAAATAATTCAGAGATGGTCTGCATGGTTGTCCTCACTACGAGAGTACACGAGAATATCATCTATGAAATCTATGACAAACATATCAAGATATTGTTTGAACACTCGATTCATGAGGTCCATGAAAGCGGCTAGAGTGTTGGTTAGCCCAAAAGACATGACAAGAAACTCAAAATGACCATAACAGGTTTAGAAGGCTGTCTTTTGGATATCACACTCCCTAACTTTGAGTTGATGATAGCCGGATCGAAGGTGTATCTTTGAGAAATAACTTACGCCTTGCAACCGATCAAATAGGTCATCTATTCTCGGAAGAGTGTACTTATTCTTGACTGTGACCTTGCTAAGCTAACGATAGTCAATCCACATACGCGAAGAACTATCTTTCTTTCGCACTAATAGGACAGGTGCACCCCAAGGAGAAACGTTGGGCCTTATGAAACCTTTGTCTAAAAGATTTTTGAATTGCTCTTTCAACTCCTTAATTTCTGCGGGTGACATACGGTAAGGGGGAATAGAAATCGGTTGTGTGTTGGGAAGAAGATCAATCCCGAATTCTATCTTTTTATTGGGAGGTACCCCTAGGAGATCTTTCAAAAAAACATTAGGAAACTCATTAACAATATTGACTGACTAAATTTTTGGAGTATTAAATACCCCCAAGACTCAATAGCATAAATTAAGAGACATGGCATAATCTTGAAACATGTAAACTAAGTACTTGATCATCATTCATTCGTTGGGGCATTTTGACAATCACTTGCATGACATAAACTTGTATACATGCTAACATGATATAAATTCACTATTCAACTCACATGCTTAATTCATCAAACACTTGGAAGGCATAATATATGCACATAATACTAAACAACATGTGAGCAACGCAATTCCAAATACCAAATTCACAATTTGAAGGCTTTAGCATGATTTCACATGAGAACACACATAAATCAATTAACTCCACATGAAACTTATCATAAAGATGGATTAGAAACCCAATTAATCATTATAAACATGAATATTATAAAAACCCAACATGGAATTCATGAAATCAATACACTTGAAGTTTTGAAAATAGTTTCTTTGACTCCAAGGGAGAAAGGAACCCCTGGATGAACACCTTAGTGCTTGAACTCTGAAAATTGGTGGTGGGTTTTAGAGTTCTTGATTTGAAATTAAATCACCTACGGTGTTTGGTCTTGAGAAATTTGAGAATGAATGAGTGTATATGTCTAATTGAGGGATAAATTTCATGTTTTGGGGGCTAAAGGATGTGGGAAAAAAACCCAAATACCCCCAAGGATGCGGCTTTTTAATGACTTAAACCTGAACTATCAACGCGCAGGCCAACGTGCCACGTTGATGGGATCTACGCGATGGACAACGTGCCGCGTCGAGTCCACGTCAGTTCACTGAAAATTGCACTGAGCTGAGGGAAAAATTATTTGTCGACGCGACGCATCGAGATCGTGTCAACTCACTGTTTTGGTAATCAAAAATGGTCTAAACGAGGTCCAAAAAATTCAAAACTTGTTCGAGAATACCTAAAGGCATTCTTGATCATGAATCAATCTAAAGATCGATACACTAAGGTCATGAGGATAGTGAAATAGAGTCGCCAACTTATGAAGGCTAAAATAACACTAAGTCCGAGTACTTAGTTAAAAAATTTCAAGTATGGGATCCCTCAACAAACTTAAAGTACTGAGTTAAGCTAAGAATTTTGCGGGCTCTTACAGTATTGCGAAATGATTTTATCAGAAAAGAAATCTGGTTAAGACAAGATGAAGACCAGTTTGCTTCCAAGACATTGTCAATAAGATTCGTACTAGAATTAGGCATGTAGAATATTGTTGGTCTCTGAGCTCTTCTCCTATAATTTTCATCAATGGTGAGAACCTCAAGACCTAGATTTTTTAAAACTATGATATCAGCTGGAGACATGCAGGGGTCGTATATTTCTATATTGTCAATCCATTTGGAAAAATCTTGTTTTAGTAGAAGAGCTACAAAGCATAGATTACCACCTGAACATGTGGATGGGAACCTAAAAGACGAACTAAATATTTGTTGATTGTCTCATTCTCTTTGAGATTCGATCTCATTCTAACATAAAACTCAGAGTTCTGGACATTCTTCTTCATCAGTTCAATCTCTTTAAGTAGCCTGTCTGCCTCATCTTATATGTGAAGATCAATATTTGACTCCATATGCTCACCAAAATCCATCTTTTTCAGGTTCAAATTAATGTTGACTGCTAGCAGTTTAAACACTATTTGAAACAGCTAAAATGCAACAACTATCTGGACTTGATACAACTCTGCAAGTTATACGAATTCATATAAAACTCATTCTATCAGAGTTGTTTGACTCTAAACAGATAAGTCTGAACTTAATTTCTTCCATCTACTTCAATTGCTAGTACAAATTCAGATAGAACAATTGGACTGTGAAAGAGCCAAATCACAGATCTAATTCAAAAGAAAAAAAATAGTCTGTATAACAGAGTTTGAATTTTGTCTTTCCGTCAAAAGTATAATAGATATATATTTTATGTGAATAATAAGTATTTCAACAACAGAAGAACAATTGAAATGAAATAAGTATCACCAAAGAAATGAAATGAAATAATTTCATGTGGATACAAATTAAAAAGTTGCTCTTCTGGACTTAAAATGAAGTTTTTAACACAGAAAAATAGGAAGTAAGAACACATAAGAAACTTCTATGTCCAATCGAATTCAAACAATCATATAATGAACTTAATATTGACTGCTAGCAGTTTAAACACTACTTGAAACAGCTAAAATGCAGCAACCATCCCTTGTCTTCTGGGGACTTGATACAAACCTACAACTCTAAAATTTAAAGTACAAAATCTTCGGCAAAAAAATACATTTCTCATTATCTACAACTTCTCATTTATACTGATATTTTTTTTTTGTTATTGAATGATATACAATCCCACATGATCAGTCTCAACTCAAATTGTTCCGTCTGGATCTATTTTAATCACCTAGTTCAATTGCTACTACAAATTCAGAAAGAAGAATGAACTACTGAAACTTCGGAAAGTGACAAATCACAGATCTAATCCAAAAGAAAAATAGAGTTTGTATATATTTTCTTGTGGATAACAAGTAGTTCAATAAAAGAAAAATTATTGCTCTTCTGGAATGAAAATGAAGATGCAACAAAGGAACATTTGAACACAGAAACTATAAGACAATGGAAATGGTAGATCCTTCACCAATCGAGTTCAAACAATCAGTATTACTCTTCTAGAATTAAAACGGAGATGCAACAAAGGGACATTTGAACAATAACTAGGGATCCCCAATAACTATTATGAATGGAATTTAACCAAATTTTCACAGAATGAACACAACATTATAGTTTTACAACCTGATAGCAACCTGATACTGAGAGAAACAAATTAAGTCTATATAACAGAGTGAAATTTTTGTTTCTATCAAAAGTCTAACAGAGTATGTATATATTTCATGTGTGGATAACAAACAGTTCAACAACAAACTATTTCTCTTCTGGAATTAAGACGAAGATGCAACAAAAGGGACATTTGAACATAGAAATCATAGGAGGACGCCAATGGTGAAAAATAAAATACTACGAATGGAATTTTCACAAAACACATACAACAATTTAGTTTTACAACCTAATAGCAAAAAATAAATAAGAAAAAAAATTAGAGTAATAGAAAAGATACGGACAAACAGTTGTCATTTCATTTGGATAACAAGCAGTTGAACAATTAAAAGACTTAGAAATAATTACGACAACAAAGGAACTTTTGAACACACAAAAATTAAAGGACGACAGAAACACATAAGAAAATGGATTCAAACAATCAGTATCATGAACAAAATTTAGTGAAATCCTCACATAAATTTAGTTTTATAGCATCGGATTCTGAATTTCATATGGTTAAAAGTACATTTGAACACAAAAAAATTTGAAGGATGATGGAAATACATAAGGAACTGCTCGATCTTTTCAGTCGAATGTAACACTGTGACGCAGTGGAATCATGATGAGCTACTGGAAATTGATGAATGGAAATTTGGCCTCCATTGCAATGCGGTGACTGTCCAGTTGGCACGCTGCTTACTAAAAACATCCTAACTACTTCACCGAGTGTCGGTTTTGGGAAAATCTTATATCGATAGAAAGCTTATTCAATTTTCCACATAATTGGAAGTCTAAATCTTGAAAATTCCACATAGAATAAATATTATTCATTTTTTAAGCTATCTTCTAACATTCTAGGAATGAAGTTAAGCTAAGAATTTTTGGGGTATTACAAGGGCATTGATGCTAAAAGTCAGAGAAGGCCTAGCAAATCCCATTTATTTGTCATTGGACTCAAAGAAATACTGTTGAGTTTTGCAAGAATATTGTTTTAGATGGAGTAGGTAGTTTGACACTAAAGATTCTCTTTCCATAATGGTTTCTCTCAGGTGTTTGATCTTCTTGTTGTTAGTGTTGCTCCCATTTGACTAAAAATTAGTGAATTCAATATTTCATAAGTTTATCAAAGAATGCTCCATATACTCAGGGGTCAGTCGATATCCATGTCAATGTATATAAGAAGCCCGAGCAGTACATGTAGCAACTCTTTCCTCTAAGTACACCTTCATTAAGGTCTTTGTCATGAATCCCAAAAAATGTGTTTTTTTAGAATAACCAGGGTATTTCAAATGCAACTCAAGAATCGCTTGCCATAGGTGATCATTGTGAAGCTTTAAGAACATATTCCACCCCAGCTTTGAGAACATATTCAATCCCTTATGGTATCTGTTTTTGCCAACTGAATCACCCTCAGGAAAGAGAGTTCGAAATCTATGAAAACAACCAAAATTCCAGAAACCATAAGCAGTTTTAACTCTAGCTTCATTAATGAGTCTTTCAACTAAACTCTTAATGGTGTCCACAACATCAGGCACAAGATGGGACGCCTGTGAAATAGATTTTCCAATTAAAAATATCTATTTGTATTCGCTGATACCAGGCTAATTCATAAATATAACTAGATAAGCGCCTTCTAAAGAAATTTGCTTTTGGTAGAGTCATGAAAAAAGAAGCAGTCTTTAACTTGAGTTCTGGATCAACAAAAATGCTCATGTTGAGCTAATATTTTGAAACAAAAAAACAAGAAAATCATATCTTAGAATATATTTTGATTTGTGAAATTCCCTTTGTATCTGTTTTGACGATAGTGAATATTCATCTATACGTGGTGACTGATTGTTCTTCTTGAGTTATACTTTACTGGAGAATATTTATTAATATTTGATTTACATTGTCAATGACAGAATTATGGTACTATTATCTATCAAGTGTGTAAAAGAAGTCGTGCAACTACAAATTATTCATATGTGCAAGTTATTCTGACGGCTACATCTTCTTGAGACTTGAGATTGTTTAATTTGAGGGGAAAAAAAGATTGATTATTGATATGGTTTAGATGGCACGGCATAAATTAGTACTTTTTATTTTTGCTTTTTGGATAAATATTGAGATTCTTAATTTCTTAGTTAGATGAAACAATAACTTTATGTTATATTTTTTTCTAAATGGAAAAAGTAGGTTTCAGACTTGGGATGCAAGTGCTTGTTTTCAACCTTCCGAAGTGCAGATTGTTATAGCAAAGTAACAAGAGTCGGAGACTATTTGTAAACAATATTAACAGGTTTAGAAATTAACAAAAAAGGCTCTATTAATATTGTTTTTATCTATTAATATCCCTGCACACAGCACAATCATGCTTCAGAAAGTTAGAAGAGCCTTCTGTTTAGTGTTTATCATGATATTGTGCAGTGTTCTACTATTTTTGTAGTCAAATTGTGGAGGTCCGATACACCGATCGAAAACTATCCAATAATTGTTTATATGTTACCGAACCAACCGATATGTTATTGGTTGGCTAATGGACTTGTGTATTTTAAAACCGATAACCAATATGTCAAACTGTTAAGTGTGATGGTCCATCTGATCCGTCCGATAAGCAGCCCTAGGTGGTAGATGAGTGTCAGAAGACTTTGAGAAAATTTTTGTATGTAAAGATTAGATTTATTGTATTATTTTGATGTCTCTATCATTGTATTATTTTGTTGCAATTTACAGATGGTAGATGAGTGTCGCTCGACTTTTAAAAATATTTTTGGTAAAGATTAGGTTTAATAAATAAATTATCCATCTTTACATACTCAAAAAATATTAAATGTAATTATTTTAAACAAATATCCTATTTTATGTAATGTTTAAACTCATTAAAGTGAGGTACACGCGCAAGGCTCGTACATATATATATATATATATATATTCAATTCCCAACATTGTAATTTCCCCATTCATTCTTCTTTCCCATCCCTAGCTTAAAAGAAAGAAAAAGACATGTGCAAAAACAAAGAGAGTTGATTTGCTAAATCGGACAACTTAACATTAATTTTAATATAATGGTCATTTTCTTGGGTTCTTTTTGAATCCCATTTTTTAACTCAAAGTTACGCCTGGTGTTCTCCAAATTATTTGGTTCAAATTTTTGTCCTTCAAATTTCTAGTCTTGAATTTTTGTTTTCCAAAGTATATGATTTTTTAATTTTTATCTCCCTAAATAAGCTCTAATATTTTCCTATAAAGAAAAATGTGTGGTCAATTGAGCAATTTTTGTTGGATTTTATTGAAAATGTGAATGAAAAATGAAGGAAAAATAAAATGTATGTTTACTTTGTAAAAGGAATGTTCTTCCACATTTGTGGGAGAAAGGAAAATTCTTGTGCATAAGTATAGAAGCACTCCGTCATGTGGATTTAGGCAAGAAGAAGATAAGCCTCGCGTTGTCCTCGTCGATTGCTCGACTTCAAATTTGGATTTGAAAAATATTCTCCATTTGCAGATGCACATAGGCATGTCACAACGCACCTCGAAGGGATGTTACCCTTTGAGGCACTGTTTAAAAGCAGAAAAATGACCTACAACAGTTTGAAATAGTGCAATATTTAAGAACCAATGCTTCTTTCTGAAGCACCACCTTTTCCTCAGATATAGTGATAAAAATTTTGAAGTTAAAATAATCTTTTTCTTTAAAAACTCAAGTGTGATTTACGAATTGTGAGTACATTCATTGTTAGATAGAGTTTGAGGTACCGTCATTCTATCAATGTGATCAATTTATCCTGGGAGAATATATTCTATAACGTCGGATACTTGAGAGAAATAATTTATTTAAGGACACACTGTGAACTCGGTGGACTTGAATCTTCTAATCTTCATCTCTTTCTAAGCATTTGATTTTGTTATTTTTCTAGAAAATAGTTTGAACTTCATTTTTTTTCATAAGTTGGGTCAAACTTATAGTTAAAGTTCAAAGTTGTGAATATAGAGTTACAACTTCATTTGATTGTTCATATATTAGTTTGAACATGTATTTGGAGTTACTATTGAAAAATATAGATTTTACTAAACTCAAAAAACAGCTACCTTGAGAAAATTATTGAGTACTTAGTTAATCTGTACTAGGTCTGATTTTGTGGAGACTAAAATCTTTTGATTTCTACTCCCTCGGTTAGAAGAATATAAAAACTTCACCAAGAAATTGGATTGGGAATTTGTTTCAAAGAATATAAAACTTCATCGATTCAGTGAATTCTCTGTATTAGTTCCTGAAGTTTAAAATCTACAGGTTTTCACTCTGTTTGAAGTTGATTCTGAATTGAAAAATATAAAAATTTCGCCAGGTTCCAAAGTTTATTCGGATAACTATTTGAAGACATAAAAACTTTATCTTGACTAGAAACAAGTTGTTTAAAGATTAAGTCATTATATTAAGTATTCTAAAATGTTAAAGTATTTGTTAAATATTGACAAGAAAATGAAGAATAAAACTGAACAACAAGTTGATTCGATTTTGAATAGTGCTTTGTCAACGACAACCAGTGTTATGTCATTAAGTTGTTCAGATGTTGCTCAAGTAACGACAAGGACAGAGAAATTAAAAAAAATATTCTGGTATGAACTTCAAAGAATGACAAAAAATAATGTTCTTTTGCCTGACCAGACTTGAAATGAAAAGATTCACAAGTAGAGATCCTCATGTTCCTGAAGAAGAAAAGTTTGAAAACCAATTATCTTATTTGAAAAATCTTGTGATTCTTCTGAATATAGAAGAGGATAAAGATTTGAATGAGAAATCATCAATGCTAATTGCAAATCACATTAAGGATGATACTCCAAGTAATAAGAAGATAAAGAATTTTTTTAGACAAGAGAAAGAGTAAAACAAGAAAATATTCAAAGACAAGTGTTATAATTGTAGTAAAGTTAGACACAACTTTAAATTGTCATGTTCTGAAGAAGAACAAGAAAGAAAATCAAATAAACATATTGAAAGCAACTAAAAAGATTGAAAATCGTTGTGCTATGATAACTGAATGCAATTCAGTTGAAAATTCAAATGAATGGTGGTTTGATTCAGGAGCCGTAAGACATATTTGTGCGTACAAAGAAGTTTTTGCTACTTATGATATCAAGTTCCAAAGAAGTGATCTTTATTAAAAATAATACAATATCAAAGTCAAAGAAAGTGGAATGATATTTCTAAAAATAACTTTCGACAAAGTGCTGTTTCTCAACAATATTTTCCATATTTCTACTATTAGAAAGAACTTAGTGTCAATAATACTTCTCATTAAAAATGAGATTACATGTGTGTTTGTTTTGGAGAAAGTTATAATAAGCAAAAATAAAATATATATATATATATAGGAAAGGGTTGCCTCAATGATGGTCTTTTCAAACTTAATGTAATGGCTATTGAAAAGAAGAAAAATAAGGCTTCTTCTAACTTGCTTGAGTCAAAAGAATTATGGCATGAGCACTTAGGACATGTCAATTAGAAAATCTTGTGAAATGTGATTATTTTGAAAGTCTTACCTAACCTTTAGTGCAATAAATCAAAGTGTCAAATATATGTAAAATCTAAGTATGATAAGCATATGTATAAGTCTATTGAAAGAAATTTCAATCCTTAGACTTGATTCACACATACATTTGTGATATGAAATCAATACCATATCGTGGTGGAAAAAGTATTTTATAACTTTTATTGACGATTGTGTTAGCTATTGTTGTGTTTATTGCTGAATAGTAAGGATGAAGCAATAGAAGTATTTAGGCAATATAAAACAAAAGTTCAAAATTAGTTGGATAAAAAAATTTAAATAATGAGAAGTGAGAGGGGTGGGGAGTATAAATCTTCCTTTGTAGAGATATTCTTGAATAATGAAATTATCCATCAAACTACTGCTTCGTATTCACCTCAATCGAATGAAATTGAAAAAAAAAATTGAACATTGAAGAAAATGATGAATGTCTTACCTATAAGTTCTGGTTTACCAAAAAACTTATTGGGGAATTCTATTTTTACAACAAATTGAATACCCAATAGAGTTCCCCATAGCCAGACACAATGTATTTCATATAACAAATGGAAAGAAAGAAAATTCAACTTGAAATATTTTAAAATGTGAAGGTGTTGAACCAAAGTTCAAATTCCTATACCCAAAATGGTAAAAATAGGACAAAACACTGTGGCTTGTGTTTTTATTTGATATGCAATAAATAGTAAAATATGTCAATTTTTGATTCTTAAGTTTGAATAATCAGATATTCATGATAATGCACAATAGATGAATCAGATAATGTTGAGTTCTTTGAACACATTTATCCATATAAAATTAGACAAAAGTTGTCTAGTGAAGGGTCTAAACAACCTGGGGATGAACTAAAGGGGAATGTACTTAATGAAGAGAATTTAAGGTATAGTAATTGATAAAGAATACTGACTTCTTTTGGATAAGATTTTCTAACATTTTTTTCTTGAAAATAAACCTCAAACATTCAAAGAAGAGACGTCACCTTCAGACTCATCCTTTTAATAAGATGTAGTCAATACTGAGGTTGATTCAATCTTGAGCAACCATACTTAGGAGTTGTTCAATCTTCCTCCAAGAAATAGACCTTTATGAAAGACTTGTTATGAAAGGATTTAGACAAAAAGAAGGTCCTGATTATTTGACACATACACGTTAGTAACAAAGATGATGTCCATTCAGATGTTGGTTGCATTAGAAATAGTAGATGATCTTGAAATCCATCAAATGGATGTGAAAATAACTTTTTAAATGGAGAATTGGATGAATAAATTTACATGGAATAATTCAAGAGTTTTATGATTCTTGGTAAAGAAAGGAAACTGTACAAACTTGTTAAGTCACTCTATGGACTAAAGCAAGCACTCAAACTGTGGGATATAAAGTTTGATCAAACGATGTTGACAAAAGGATTCAAGATAAATAAATGTGATAAGTGTTTATATTAAAGACACTTAAAATTACCAAGTCGTTGTTTGCTTGTATGTGGATGATATGTTGATCATCAGTAGAGACATTTATAACATAAATGCTACGAAATGAATGCTTGAGATCAAGTTTAACATGAAAGATATTGAAGTTGTTGATGTGATCTTAGGGACAAGAATTCATAGAACTATACAAGGTTTTAGCATTTTCACAGTCTCATCATATTTAAAAAGTACTTGACAATTTGTAACGCCCCGAAATCCCATCTCGAGATGTCACACGGTGCTTAAGGCTACAAGTAGCCCTAAGTTAACCCTTTAAGCCTGCTACTTCATCTAACACTTACTTTAAAATAGATAATCAAGCAATTGTACTAAATCTCATTAAGTTATAACTAAAAAGAACTGAAAGCATAACATTTGAAAACAAAATCTTGAAATGTCTAAAAATCAACTGACAATCAAGTATGACAATGCCTCTATTACTCAAGAACTAGAGAGCCATTGGGACAGGTCCCCAATGGACTCGAACTGAACTGTAAGCAATAACAACTAAAAATAATGCTGAATGTCTGGTAAATAGGTCCTCGAACCATGAGGACTCACCACTGTGGAGATGTAGACAAAGGTACTCGGGATCACTAACGCTGCTGAGACTGAGCATCTGAACCTACATTATGAGGAAATGTAGAACACATATGAGTATGTGAATCGGTACTTTGAGAATGTACTGAGTATATGGGGGTGTATGTATTTACATAAACAATATCGTTAACCTTTATAGAAATCATGCATGCATATATGAATGACTCACTTGGCTTGAATAAATGTGAAATACAATTCTCATAAACATGAACAATGAAACATGTAATATAAATATCGTAAGTCATTACACATAACTCAAAAATCTATATTCTCCTTTTATTCTCAAAACTCATAAGCTAAAGGAATCTTAAATTAATACTTTCAAAACTCATGATTTTATATTGAGGAGAATGGAACTTTTTTGAAACTCAAGACTTAAGACTTAGAAATTTCAAGACCTGGGAAGGACTTTAGACTCTTATGAACTTGGGAGTTTCTTCTAACCGACAAAAACCATGTGAGCTTACATGGAGTCCAACATCTCACCCATGTTGGGAAGATCTATTCTACCCTTGCCATCGGAATAGAACCTCAAATGTAGTGATCACTATCTTGGCCTCAGGCCCACAAATCTCAATCCTACGGTGGCATGTAGTTTTGGGGAAGTAGGATTCACTAAACCCACACTTCCCACTCGGTGCTAAATACTACTTCCATACTAAGGCTCAGAACTTTTAGAAAATCCACCTCAAACAACTCAAGGGTCTATAATGAAGACCAAATTATAATTCTCTTAGCTTTAAATCATAAAGACTGTGGATTCCTGTCACAACTTATGTTCAAAAGCAATCTTTCTTTTAGAATCAAAGAACTTGTTGATTGAATCATATTAAATGACATAATCGTCAAAAAAACATCAAAACTCATACTCGTTTTAAAGCTTATGCATATGCTCAATAAATCTCAGTTTCATAATGAAGCTCAAATGTTTGACATAATCTGGGAAAACACTTAGAAACATCAAATCAATATAAGTATGTGCAACTCATAGCATAATTTCTCAACTCATGTCATAAAATAGTGAAATAATCATACAAATCAAGACTTGAACAACTTGAAATCTCATAATCTTAAAATAAAGTAATTTGGATATAAACCCACTTGCAAAAACACAAAATTCATTAATAAAAACTAATAATTTGGGCACAAGAATGAAAGGTTGCTCAAACCCCACATACCTTGAATTAGAAGCTTTTAATGAGCTCTTGCTTTAAGGACTCTATTCGTGTAATTGATGGGTGATTCTTGTAGCTCTCGCAATGAGATTTCGAATCTCGAAGAATTATTGAAAACCCACGGTTAAATCTTGAGATATAATGATCTTTGGGTTGAAACCTGGAAGCGCTCAAGCGCACACGCAAGTGTACGTGGTCTTATCAAGTAATATAGTGGCTTCAAAGAAGCCCAAGTATCGATCTCTCAGGGACTTACGTTCGCTGCCTATCTACTTTTAGTTTAACTAATTGAGAAAAAGTAAACAAGGAGAGAGTTTGTAATTTTGCAAATTAAAAATAAAATAAATAATGCATTAAAATAAAATACTTGGGACAATCGATGGAAGAATACCCAGGGTTGAGGCATTTCGAACAATCATACAAATCTCTATTCCTATCGCATTTTAGTTGGTTATCAAATTGTTGATTCGCAAGGTTTATTCTACGATATTAGTCTCCCGACCTCAAATCTTCTATCTAGTAAACATTGTACCTACAACTCCCGCAGAGATACAAAAATTATTCTAGATTCATGAAGTTGTCTTCTTGCAAGTCAACCAAGAAAGGCTTCTAGGTATATCCCTACCCTAGATGCTAATTCAAATCTCTTATTTTATAAAAGAATAAGAACCTTGCTCCCTAATTTCTTCATTCTATCCTATGATTCTCCTCCCGAATTCACATAGAAATATAGATTTATTATAATGGTAGCTAATCATTAAAATTGTTGGCTCAAGAAATTAAGAACAACCCAATTGATAATCCAAAATTAAACTACAATAAAGAATATTAAAAAAGTATTCATGTTCTTGGCCTCAACTCCGGAAAGAGGGTTTTAGCCTTTAATGGAAATATTCATCATCCAATCCCTTGGAATGATGATACAAACCATAAAAAAAAAACTAAATTAAAGAATGAAAAAACCTAAGGATAAGTTGTGGTATCCTCCAATGATTTTTCAAGTTGATCTAGGGTTTCCAAGAGGTCCCCAGATGATCAAAACAGAGTTTGAGACGTTATATTTATAGTACAGAAGTCATAAACCAACTTGTATTTGGTTTCCACACTATTTTACTTCAGCTGGACAGAATTATCCCGATTTTGGGCATCGGCGCAAAGCGGAGACATACAAATTCATAATTATCAAAAAATCTGTCAAATTCCAGTAGCTGTTTGCAATTTCAACGCGTCGCGGGGCCTCCGAAAATTCCAAATTAAGCTACCCGCACCATATTTCCAAAAACTTGGGCCTCTTCTAAATCCATTGAAGTTTTTAACTCCTTCATTGGATACCTGTACAGTCCACACTCGCCCAATACTTTTCAGGGGTCCAACTTGCATCCAACTTACGTCTTGTGCTTTTGTTGAGCATTCTGAGCCTGATTGAGTTGTTTCCACTTGATTTGAAGCTTGTATATCCTTAATATATCATCATAATCCATTCACCAAGCATCCTAAATCATTAAACGCATCAATTAAGAGCTCAAAACAACACAACATCCTCACCGATGAACTAGAAACACGAGCTAAGCATAGGCTAAATTCATATTGAGCTTTAACTCATTGTTTTCACTCTTTTCTTGATCCAATTGACCCTTGAACATTATAACTAAGTTTTTTCACATATAAACACATAATAACAACCTTAGTAACTCATTAAAACACATTGGAACTCCAATAGACTAGAAAAACACGTAACTCAAGCTAGTCACACTAGTTTTCTCGGTTGAACTCTAAATGGTCGAATTGAATCAAACCTTTTGTGGAAACACCATTAAACATTGTAAACACATACTTGGACACATAATTCCTCATTTATATCATTATTAACACATATAGAATAATAATAATCCTCAAAACAAGGCTAAATAAGCTAGAATAGTAGAGCTAGAATGCATAAATTCACCCAACATCACCACCCCACACTTAAAGCCTTGTTCGTCCTCGAACAATTATTAACTATAAACACCATGAGCTGAAGAGACTCCACACTTATACTACATGAAAGACACTCAAGCTAGCACTACAATGACTACATGGAATGCAAGTTTCTACACTAAGCATGTTATGCACAATTGAAAGCTCAAGAATCCTACTTCCTAAACATCCTAGCCTCGAGAATGGAATCCACAAGTAGCAAACTCATGCACATAATTCACTTAAAGAAATCTTACAAATATCTCATATTCATCAAACATGTGCCCCTCACAACAAGAGAGTTATCCACAATCACTCAAAATAATGCAATTTATAATGTAATGGGTACAAGAATCAAATTACGCTCACTCTCACAAAGAATTCACAAGTTACACATAATGAACCATAGTCTTGCCCTTAGTGTAGTGTTCCAATAATATTCGAATGTAAAGATTAGGATCAATTAGGACTTTTTCGGGTTATAATGTAGGCTAAGGGACAGGTAGAAACTATTTTGGCCAAGAATAGTGACTCGCCTCTCTAAGCTCTTTAATACACTACATTATACATTTAAAACCAATCTCCAACAACCAAATTATACCACTTTTGTCTACCCATCTCTTTTATTTTTGCCCCATCTCTTTTAAGCATTTTCACAAACATTTGCTGGACACATAGTTTACTACCACAAGAATCAATTTTTATTTTTTCACAATCATGGCAATATTTTTAGCAATATATCACAACCATCCACAACACATCAATTATACACCAATAACTATTACCTTAGGGAATAAATTTCACCTTCTTCTTCTTCAATTTCTCAAACTCCTTTCTCAAATTTATTTATTTTTCAATTAAAGCACTTAGAAGCTTTTTGGATCAAATTGTGGTCTATCAAAGAAGGTATTAGGCTACTTATGAGGTTACCAAAGAAAAATCTAAAGGCTCAATGGGGGTTAACTAGGATAATGCATAAGGGTAGGTAAAAAGAAGGTATAAAACAATGCTATCAAAGAAATGCCTATATTATCTCCTAAATCCACACTCTTTATTTCGCTTCACACACACACCAGACAAGTTCTAGACATCACATGCAACAAGGAATATACAAAAATATCCCACACACACGGCACATGCTCAACTCAATAGGATCATCATAGACTCCCAACTAAACAATAGTATGAATTCAAAATTAAGAAACAAATACTAAAGTCACAAAACATGAGCCCAAGAGTCTCAAAAATAGTAATTCACTTAATCAACATGCTTTTCTTCAACAAACCCACTTGCATCATGTAATCAAAAATAGAACCAACAAGAATATCTCACTTATTCCTAACCTAAATTTTTTTAAAATTGAATTAAAATTTGGGAATTTCCCTACCCCACACTTAAAAATCTACTCTGTCCCCAAAGTGAATTTTAAAAGTAAGAAATAGAAATACTACCTGAGGCCTCTGGGCCTAGCTAGTAGCATCTTCACATAAAGAGGGGATCCATGGAACCCCACACTCTATCTTTGCCATGCTTCAAGCTCAAGTTTACGGTACTCAGACTTTCCATTAACTTGTGACTCAACCAAAAACAAAAAAGTACGTGAAATAAAAACTAAAAACTGAAAATAAAACCTACTTACCTTGGGTTGCCTCCCAAGAAGCACCTAATTTAGTGTTGCGGCACGACCCAATCAACTTTTTCCTCCACCTTGAGGATATGAATTTCACCCCCAACATCGCATCCATCTTTTTGCCTCGATCATATGGAGGTGGTATAGAGATTAATGAATTGAGTAATGGATGATACATGATAAACCACTCAGCCTTGAGGTGAGGTGTATTTTTATATAGCTTATCCGGTGTAAAATTAAGAATATAAGATTCTTGTTCCTCATTTTCACACTCTTTCACTATTTTAAATGATTCCACAAATAAGACATCATCTAAACATAATGTAGAAAAGTTCTTCGAGTGAGGCCCAACCAATCCTACTTCATAATTTACACTATCCTCAACACCTTCACTTTTATTCACCTTCTCAATTTCAGTCTCAAGATCAAGATGACAATCGAATGGCTGTGATTCTTGTTTTTGTTCAACAAGTTGGCTAATGTCCTTCTCATAGTATTCTTCCCTTAGCCACTGTATACATGGTGGCAGTGGTAACTCCTTAAGACATTCAATAATTTTAGTTTTTGAGTACTCAGACTTCCTCAAATTATCAAAAACTTTCTCTACAATCGGTTGGATATACTCTTGATCTATAGCTTCCCAATGGTCAGATCAACCAAAAATTGTGTTTGAGACACTAAAAATTGTTTAAGAATCTCTTCTAAATGGCTCATTTGAGTTGTAGCCTGCATGTTTAGTTGTTGTTGCTGAAACTATTATTGGTTGGTCTGTGATTGAATTTGTGACTGAGTCAACCCTGTTCGATTGCAGTAGTTTTTATAATTCTGCAATTGATCATAGCCCACAAACATTACTGAATCGGGATTTCTAGCACACATATCTTCTAAATGATCACTTTGACCACAAGACAAACACCAACTTGCATTTGGACAATAGGCCTCATGATATGGTTCCCCACAACGACAACAAGAATTTGCTTCACTTAAAAACCTGGCTGACATCTCAAGAAGAATGTGAGAAAAAATTAGAAATAAAGGATAATAAAAAGAAACTAAACAAAAACTATGTACAACTCAATATAGAAAAACTAAAAATAAGATAAGTTGCCTAATAACAAGTCCCCGACAACGGCGCCAAAACTTGACAGCGCCCAAGTGCACACGCAAGTGTACATGGTCTTATCAAGTAATATAGTGGATTCAAGGAAGCCCAAGTATCGATCTCTCAAGGACTTGCGTTCGCTACCTATCTAATTCTAGTTTAACTAATTGAGAAAATGTAAACAAGGAGAGTGTTTTAATTTTCCAAATTAAAATTAAAATAAATAATGTGTAAAAATAAAATACTTGGCCACAACCCCGGAAAATTACAATAAAGAATATTAAAAAACTATTCATGTTCTTGGCCACAACCCCGAAAAGAGGGCTTTAGCCTTTAATAGAAATATTCATCATCCAATCCCTTGGAATGATGATACAAACCATAAAAAAAACTAAATTAAAGAATGAAAAAAACTAAAAATAAGTTGTGGTATCCTCCAATGATGTTCCAAGTTGATCTAGGG
The DNA here is from genome assembly GCA_030864225.1 of Capsicum baccatum var. pendulum. Classification (NCBI taxonomy): domain Eukaryota; kingdom Viridiplantae; phylum Streptophyta; class Magnoliopsida; order Solanales; family Solanaceae; genus Capsicum; species Capsicum baccatum. The sequence goes on from CM061561.1 coordinate 199,563,833, forward strand.
TTTCCAAGAGGTCCCAAGATGATCAAAACGGAGTTTGAGACGTTATATTTATAGTATAGAAGTCATAAACCGACTTGTATTTGGTTTCCACGCTATTTTACTTCATCTGGGCAGAATTATCCCGATTTTGGGCATCGGCGCGATGCGGAGTAATGCAAATTCACAATTGTCAAAAAATTTGTCAAATTCCAGTAGCTGTTTGCGATTTCAACGCATCGCGGGGCCTCCGAAAACTCCAAATTAAGATACAAATGCCATATTTCAAAAAAATTGAGCCTCTTATAAATCCAGTGATGTTTATAACTCCTCCATTGGACACCTGTACAGTCTACACTCGCCCAATACTTTTCAGGGTTCCAACTTGCGTCTTGTGCTTTTGTTGAGCATTCCGAGCCTTATTGAGTTGTTTCCACTTGATTTGAAGCTTTTATATCCTTAATATATCATCATAATCCATGGAAAAAGCATCCTAAATCATTAAACACATCAATTAAGATCTCAAAACAACACAACATCCTCACCGATGAACTAGAAACATGAGCTAAGCATAGGCTAAATTCATATTGAGCTTTAACTCATTGTTTTCCCTCTTTTCTTGATCCAATTGACCCTTGAACATTATAACGAAGTTGTTTCACATATAAACACATAAAAACAACTTTAGTAAATCATTAAAACACATTATAACTCAACACAAATAGACTAGAAAAATACCTAGCTCAAGCTAGTCACACTAGTTTTCTCGGTTGACCTCTAAATGGTCGAATTGAATCAAAACTTGTGTGGAAACACCATTAAATATTATAAATACATACTTGGACACATAATTTATCATTTGTATAATTATAAACACATATTGAATAATAATCATCCTCAAAACAAGGCTAAATAATCTAGAATAGTAGCGCTAGAATGCATAAATTCACCCAACGTCAAAACCCTAAGGAGTTTTCTTGAGCAATTTTTTGGAAAGTGATCCTATTTTGGTGTTTTAGGGATTAAATCCCGTGTTAGAGATGATAAGGGGTAGGAAAATACCACATTTACCCTTAATGAAATGGAGAAGAATGCAGGAATTTCGTACCAAACGAACTTAGCAAGGCGCTGCCCTGCCTAGTCCGCCGGACTTCGCAAGGCGCCACCTCGCCTAGTCCACCGGACTAGCAAGGCACCAGCTCGCCTAATCCAACGCGATAGACAGGGCGACGTGTGCTTATTGTGGAGGCTTACTGTTTTGGCAACCCAAACACGACCTTAAGCTCGTCTAAAAATTTCAAAACTCACTCAAGATGTACTCTTAACTTTCCCCATCGCATACCAGTAAAAAAATCAAGAAACAGAGGTCGGGAAGGTCAAGAAATAATTCATCAAAGTTCAAAGGCTCAAAATAAATTAAGTGTTGAACACTTAGCTAAAATTCTAAGTGTAAATCCTCTAGTGACTCATTTTGAAAGCTTTAACGACGAGGGAACTTTACAGGGTCTTACAATATCTCGCCCTTGAAAATATTCATCCTCGAATGTCTCTCGATATGTTAAGAATATAGAGGAAATCAGGGATGCAAATCTGAAATTATTTTTAAACTCGCTCTGTATCATTCTAAACTTTTGGGCACTTCATAGAATACATAAACTCATAATAAGAATGGCTATATAACTGCAACTTTTATTAGAAAGGGACTGAATTAAGGAAGAATGGTACCTTTGGCTTGCTCTGAACTTGCAGAGAAAAGGTGCGGGTACTTGACTCGCATGTCTGCTTCCGCCATAAAACTTCGACCAAGGGAACTTCTTTGTTCCTTAGTCTTCGGATCTGATGGTCTAGGATCTCAACTGGGATCTTATCAAATGAAATATTTTTCTAGATTTCAGCACTCTCTGAAGGATCTACTACCGCGGAATCACCAATGTGCTTCTTAAGTATGGAGACATGAAAGATAGGATGAACAACTGACAACTTTGCAGGCAACTCAATATCATAGGCTACTCTCCTAACACAACTTAGAATTCTATAGGGGCCAACATACCAGTGACTAAGCTTCCCCTTCTTCCCAAACCTTTTCACCTTTTTCATCGGAGAAATTTTAAGATACACTAAATTGTTAACTTAAAATTCAAGGTCCCTTCTTTTCATAACTGCATAGGATTTTTGATGACTTTAAGCTATCTTCAACCTTTCTCTAATCAACCTAAATCTCTCCATAGCCTCAAACACTATATCAGGCCCAACCAAAGCAGCTTCACCCACTTCAAACCAACTTATGGGTGATATACATCTCCTCCCGTACAACGCCTCAAATGGAACCATCCGAATACTAGCATGATAACTGTTGTTATAAGCAAACTCAATCAATGGAAAATGCACATCCCAACTACCTTTGAAGTCAAGAGCATATGCCCTCAACATATCTTCTAGAGTTAGGATGATCCTCTCAGCCTGACCATCTATCTACGGATGAAAAGCTGAACTCAAATGCACTTGGGTACCAAGACCCTTCTAAAATGCTCTCTAAATCTGAGAAATGAACTGAGTACCCCTATCTGAAATGATAGACAAGGAAACTCCATGAAAATTGACTAACTCCTAAATATACATTCTAGCATAATCCTCCACTGCATAAGATAATGCACAGGCAGGAAATGCACTGACTTAGACAACCTATCTACAACAACCCAAATAGAATCATGATGATGATGTGAAAGAGGTAAACCAGTCATAAAATCAATATTTATCTCTTCCTACTTTTAGGTGGGAATAACAAACTCTTGCATCACACCTTCCGGTCTTTGCTGCTCTACCTTAACCTGTTAATAGGTTGAACACTTTGCTACAAACTCATCTATATCCTTCTTCATACCGCTCTACCAATAGATTTCTCGCAAGTCGTGGTACATCTTGGTAGCACTAGGATAAATATAATATCGTGTGCCATATGCTTCAGCCACAATTCTCTGCCTTAGATCGTCAACACAAGGAACACACAATCTATCCTGCAATCTCAACACACCATCTCCCTCTTGGGAGAAAACCTCTACCTTTTAGTCCTTAACTAACTCCTTCAGTCAAACCAAACTAGGATCCCTGTCTAACATCTTCTTAACTTCAGAAACTAAAGAGGATTCGGAACTACTCTAAACCAAAATATTCCCCTTAGCATAATCAATAAATCTAACACCCAGTCTAGCCAAACGATGTACTTCATAAGCTAAATCTTTCTTATCTTTCTCTAAATGAGCCACACTACCCATAGACAACCTGCCAAGGGCATCTGCTATTATATTGGCCTTTCCCGAATGATACAACACACTTATATCATAATCTTTTAGCAACTACAACCATCTTCTCTGTCTAAGATTCAACTCCCTCTAAGAAAACACATACTGCAGGCTTTTGTGGTCCATAAATACATCAACATAAACACCATACAGATAGTGTCTCCAAATTTTTAAAACAAAGACCACAGAAGCTAATTCAAGATCATGAGTAGGGTATTTCTTTTTATGAGGTTTCAACTCTCTAGAAGCATAGGCTATAACCTTACCATTATACATCTACACACAACCAAAGCCAACTCTAGAGGCATCACAATACACCACAAAACCATCCGTACCATCAGGCAAAGTCAACACAGGGGTTGAAGTGAGTCGAGTCTTCAACACCTAAAAAATCTTCTCACAGGAATCTGACCATAGGAACTTAACTTTCTATTGGGTCAATTGGGTCATGGGAGACGCAATTGTAACTTCCCGATTCTAGTAACCTAAATGCTAACTGTGCTCATGACCCTGAAGGACCACAAGCTAACCCATGACTGATATCTGTACCTGTACACTGCATAATGTATGTATATAAATATGGAAACATGAACTGAAAGGTCATAAGTTTCAACACTGAACATAATCTACATAATGACAATGTCTGAATAAAGTGGTATCACAATACCAAAACAAAACTGAAATGCTGGAGCCTAAATCTGAAAATATTATAGTCATCTGAAAGCCTCTAAACTGTCTGAAATAAGGATTTCAAGGAACATGTCTCCAACTAACTCCGTCTAGCAGAACTAAACTAAAATAATAAATGAAATAAACTCATATTGTCCTCAAATGAAGAGGACTCACTGCAACTCTGAGTACTAGAATGCTACTGCTACTGCTGATCTGGAACTCGTGTCTCTGAACCTATGGTATAAAATAAAATAAACACCATAGCGCAAATGCGTCAGTACGTTAAAATATACTGAGTATACAAGTGAGGTAGGCTAATGTAAGGGGTTTATATGCATAAATAACCCTAACTGACTGACTACTATGAACATAAGAATACATGTATGAATACATAATAACTGGGATCATGATAACATGATAACTGAATCTAAAATACTGGTATAACTGATAGCATGAGTGATTGTAGCTGACAGTCCTGAATCTAATGGAACTAGCTGAGTTCTGTACTATATCTGAGTTGACTGTATCTGATAGTCCTGAAAATTGAAGAACTATCTAAGTTTTTTTACTGAGTCTGATACTGAAATTGTGGGAAATAGTTATGTAACTTACATACCCCATGTGTGCCAATATAGCTAGACTGGGGTCCAATTTGTGCCCTGATTAGAAGGGTGTCAATACCGCACCACTGGTAAGGACAATCGTAAGTACCCTAATCTGGAAGGTACTCTAATGAGAATGGTGGGGACCCTAATATTATAGGTCAAGACACCTCATCAACCCTAAACTGATAGGTGAAGATGTCTTAACCTACGCTGGCGACGTAGTTCTGGAACGCAAGAATTTGCTACTAAGAATCACACCCTAATCTGATAGGTGAGTTCCCATCCTTGGGTTGACTCAGTGATAATTACTATTACCATCTAATGGACACTGAGCATGATTGACTGAGCTATACATGGAATGAGTTCACTGAATTCCATTGACTAAGAGAATGTTAGTGAATTTTGATAACTGACTGAGTTTATGAGATTACTAAGATTTTTCTGAGTCATAAGGCTAACTGAAGTCTAAGGATCATGGCTTAACTGAATATATTGTGAAAACATGACAATGGCTCTAGGTACACAACTATATTTTTCAGAAACAAGTACCCCTAGGACTCGATGGAAGGAAACTGACACATATGACTGACTTGATCATAAGAATAGAGCCCACAATTCACAATATCATAAGTAGGGGATTTCATACTACACATGGTGCTCAACATCTCATACGTGAAATGGGATGCATTTAACATGTAAATACTTGCATTGCTTTAATATCATAGCCATTCCATAGCACAACAACAACACATAACAATATCATGAAATTCATGTAGAGTCACAACGTATAGAGCATGGGTTTGTCATTTAAGCACTATTGAATCGTAAACCATGAATTGTATCCTCCTTGGCATTCTATCAAACACCTTACATGCACAACCTTGGGCATAGGTGTACTTAATAATTTAGCGATCTTAAACTACCCAAATTCATGGGTTTCAACTAACAAACGCACATACTTCCTGAAAATTCATCAAAATACCATTTTATAACACATACAACAACCCTCAACATGAAAATATTCATATCACAACAAAACAACCACAATATAGTATTTAAAACTTGATTATTAAACTCCTCAGATGAAAGGAACTCATGGATGAACACTACACATACCTTAGATTAAGAAGCTGTGGAAATTAACGGTGATATTGACTTGAATCTTAAAACCCCCAATTGAACCCTTGACTTGTTATTAATGATTTTGGAGAGAATTTTAGTAAAAAAAGTATATTTTGGTTCAAACTAAGCTAAATCCCGTGTTTGGGAGCTTATATATGAGTGGAAAAGGACCAAAGTGCCCTTTAAAATATGGAGGTGGAATGTAGGAAAATAGCCTGAGGAGATCCATGGGGTAGCACCTCGCCTAGCCTGAGGGACTATCCTGGGTGACGCCTGGCAATAGCGGTGCTCTACCCAGGGCGGTGACCTACAAAAAGCGGTGCTCTAGCCTGGGCGGTGCGGGTAGATCGCCTCAAGCTACTGGTTTGGAAATCCAAACATGCCCTTACGCTATTCAAAAAATTCCTAAACTTACCCAAGATGTACTACGACCTTGCCCTATCACAATGCAACTTGAAAATCTAAAAACGGATGTCGAGAAGGTCGTCAAATAAATCCTCGAGGTTCGAAGGCTTGAAATAAGGCTAAGTGTTGGAACACTTCACTTATCAAAATTTTCTAAGTGTTGGATCATTTTAAAGACTTAAAGAGCTAAATTAGACGCAAGATTTTGTGGGGTCTTACAACAATGGATGAGAAACCTTCAACAAAATGACGGTAATAGCCAGCTAGACATAAGAAACTTCTAATGTCATACAGAGAGATAGGTCTAGGCCAATTTTTTACGGCTTCTGTCTTTTGGGGATCAACTCTAATGCCTTCAGCTGAAATAATATGACCCAGAAAAGCTACTGAACTTAGACAAAATTCATACTTACTAAATTTGGCGAATAATTAATGATCTCTAAGAGTTTGCAGAACAATTCTAAGATGATTTGTATGGTCATCCTCACTTCGGGGGTAAACAAGGATATCATCTATTAATACTATGACAAACATATTAAGATAATGTTTGAACACTCAGTTCATGAGGTCCATGAAAGACGTTGGAGCATTGGTTAACCCAAACGACATGACAAGAAACTCAAAGTGACCATAACTGGTTCGGAAAGCTATCTTTGGAATGTCACACTCCCTAACTTTAAGCTGGTGATAGCCGAATCTAAGGTTTATCTTGGAGAAGTAACTTGCACCTTGCAACTAGTCAAATAGGTCACCGATTCTAGGAAGTGGATACTTATTCTTGACTGTGACCTTATTAAGCTGACGATAGTTAATACAAATATACAATGAACTATCTTTCTTTTGCACGAATAGGACAGGTGCTCCCAAGGAGAAATACTGGGCTTTATGAAACCTTTATCTAGAAGATCTTTGAGTTGCTCTTTCAACTCCTTAAGATCTGCAGGTTCCATATGGTATGGAGGAATAGAAATAGGTTGTATATCGGGAAGAAAGTCAATCCTAAACTCTATCTCTCTATTGAGAGGTACCCCTGGGAGATCTTTCAAAAAAATATCAGGAAACTCATTAACTATGCTGACTGGATGAATAGTTGGAGTCTCAGACTTAGTTTCTTTAACTCAAACTAGGTGATAGAATCAACCCTTAGAGATTAATTTTTTGGGTTTAAGATAGGAAATAAAATGACTCTTTGGAGATACAGAATTCTCGGACCACTAAAAAACTGGCTCATCTGAAAACTGGAACTTGACTACATAGGTGCGACAATTAATAGACGTATAACATGAATGAAGCCAGTCCATACCCAAAATGAGGTCAAAATCAACCATGTCTAACTCTATCAAATCAGCAAACATGAACTTATGGAGAACAGTAATAGGACACTTTTTATACACTTGCTTAGCAACAACTGACTCACCCATTGGTGTAGAAACTAGAATAGGCCCAGGGATCTTTTCATAGTTTATCTCAAAATTCACTGCAACCAATGGTGTCACACATGAAAAACTTGAATAAGGGTCCAACAAAATATACACATCAAAATGAAAGACACAAAGCATACCAGTAATAATATCTGGTGAATCCTCCAGCGCCTGGCGGGATGGCAAAACATAGAATCAGTTCAGGAGCTGACCGCCAGTAGTGCTAGATGATGTGACTTGAGGAGGGGATGGACGTGCTACAGGCGCTGGAGTGCTAGCATTCTGAGTCTGGGGGCGAACATCATGGTGCCCCTTCCTGGCATGGAGATACTCTCTAAGTCTATAGCCCAACTTGCCACAACCAAAACAACCCCTCTGATCGGTTAAGAACTCACCAGTATGGTCCCTACCACACTTAGTACATGGAGGACCACAATGTCTGCTACTCACACTGCCCTGGGATCTTGTCATAGAAGGCCTGTGCCCTTGCTCCTGCCTGTCTCTAGGTGCGTGAGCACTAGCTGATAAAGGTGCAGGCATGGACGAACAACTCTAAAACTGTGGACGGTTCCCTTCATGAGATCTATTCTGAACATACTCATGCTGCTCAGATCTAACCCTCTTGTTTTCTCTTACTCTATCTCTCTCCCTTGGATTATTTGTCTCAATCTGTTGGGCATGTATCATCATCCTAGCAAGATATATAGCCTTATTAAGCATAACATTCCTAGACTCTTTCAACACTAAACCAGATACACCATCCACAAACTTACTCATACTAGCTCGAGTGTCGGCAATCAAATCAGAGCATACTTAGCTAACTGGATGAACTTAAGGTAGTACTCTTTTATAGTTATGGAGCCTTGCCTTAGGTTCATAAACTCCTATACCTTCACTTCCCTCATCTCTAACAGAAAGAACTTATCCAAGAATACATCTTGGAACACCTACCAAGTCATAAGGATAGCATCCTTCCCTCTATTCTTCCTTCATGCTACAACCCAGTCATACATAATATCTTTCAGCCTATAATAAGCCAGCTCTACACTCTCTTCCTCAGACACATGCATAACCTTGGTGATTTTACTTACCTCCTTAAGATACAACTGTGGGTCTTCACCTACCTTAGACCCATAAAACTCGGGCGGATTCATCCTCATGAAATCATGAATCTTGGATGCAAGTAAATCACCTCCTTGCTGATGAGGAACTGCAGGATTGTTATTGGCCTGAACATTCATGGTAACTGCCTGGGATAGACCTGGTAAGCTACCCAGAACTCAGCTTGAGACACATTTTCGTTTAGGGGACCAACAGGCTGAGGTTGCTATCATTGCTTCTGTGGGCTCGTCAAAGAGGCATTTTCTGTCATAAAAGAGCATGAATTAATAGCAGATAGAGATAGTGTAGGCATGATAGACTCTGAAAGAAAGAGATGACTTTTTCCTAGAACGTCCCATAGCCTCTTGATCATAGATGTGGCGTGCTACACACTGATGATCAATACTCTACGTAACACAGCTTGTCAGACTCCCTAGGACTCCTTAAACCTTAGGTTCTGATACCAAGTTTGTAAGGCCCCAAAATCCCATCTCGAGATGTCACACAATGTTTAAAGTAACAAGTAGCCCTAAGCTAACACTTTGAGCCTGCTACTTCATCTAACACTTACTTTAAAATAGATAATCAAACAATAGGACTAAATCTGATCAAGTTATAAATGGAAAAAAAACTAAAAACATAATGCCTAAATAGAAAATACTAAAAAGTCTGACAATCTAGTCTGACAACGCCTCTACTACTCAAGAACTACAGAGTCATTGGGACAGGTCCCCAACTAACTAGAACTGAACTGTAAGCAATAACAAATGAAAATAATGTTAAATGTCTGGAAAATAGGTATTCGAACCATGAGGTCTCATCACTGTGGAGATGTAGATAAAGGTACTCGAGATCACTGACGCTGCTAAGACTGAGCACCTGAACCTATATTATGAGGAAATGTACACACAGACGAGTATGTAAATCAGTACTTTAAGAATGTACTGAGTATATGGGAGATGTATGCATTTACATAACAGTATCATTAACCTTTATAGAAATCATGCATGTATATATGAATGACTCACTTAGCTTGAATAAATATGAAATACAATTCTCATAAACATGAATAATGAAATATGTAATATAAATATCATGAGTCATTACACTTAAAAATCTGTATTCTCCTCTTATTCTCAAAACTCATAAGCAAAAGTAATCTTAAATCAATACTTTCAAAACTCATGCTTTTATATTAAGAAGAATGGAACTTCTTTAAAACTCAAGACTTAAGACTTTAGAAATATCAAGAGTTAGGAAGGACTTTAGACTCTTATGAACTTGGGAGTTTCTTCTAACTAACATAAACCATGTGAGCTTCATGGAGTCCAACGTCTCACCCATATTTGGGAGAGTTGTTCTACCCTTGCCATTGGAATAGAACATCAAATTTAGTGATTCCTATCTCGGCCTAAGGCCCATAAATCTCAATCCTACGATGGCACGTAGTTCTGGAGAAGTAGGATGCGCTAAACCCACACTTCCCGCTATGTGCTAAATACTACTCCCATACTCAAGCTCAAAAGTTTTAGGAAATCCACCTCAAATAACTCAAGTGTATATAATGAAGACCAAATTATAATTCTCTTAGCTTTAAATCATAAAGATTATGGATTCCTGTCTTAACTTATGTTCAAAACCAATCTTTCTTTTAGAATCAAAGCACTTGTTGATTAAATAATATTAAATGACATAATCTTCAAAAAAACATCAAAACTCATACTCAGTTTAAAGCTTATGCACATGCTCAATAAATCTTAGTTTCATAATAAAGCTCAAATGTTTGACATGATTTGGGAAAAACACTTAGAAACATCAAATCAATATAAGGATGTGCAACTCATAGCATAAGTTCTCAACTCATGTCATAAAATAGTGAAATAATCATGAAAATTAAGACTTGAACAACTTGAAATCTCATAATCTTATAAAAAGTAATTTGGGTATAAACCCACTTGCAAAAACACGAAATACATTAATAAAAACCAATCATTTGGGCACAATAACGAAAGGAGTGTTCTTTCTCAAACCCCACATACCTTGAATTAGAAGCTTTTAATGAGCTCTAGCTTTCAGAACTCTATTCGTGCAATTGATAGGTGCTTCTTGTAGCTCTCGCAATGTAGATTTCGAATCTCAAAGAATTATTGAAAACCCACGGTTAAATATTGAGATATAATGATCTTTGGGTTGAAATCCTAAGGAGTTTTCTTGATAAATTTGTGAGAAAGTGATCCTATTTTGGTGTTCTAGTGATTAAATCCCATGTTAGAGATGATAAAGGGTTAAAAAATACCACATTTACCATTAAGGAGACGGAGAAGGATGCAGGAATTTTGTACCAGATAGACTTAGCAAGGCACCACCCTGCCTAGTCCGCAGGACTTAGCATGGCACTGCCTCGCCTAGTCTGCCGGACTAGCAAGGCGCCACCTTGCCTAAGATAATGCGATAGCCAAGCGACGCGCGCTTATCGTAAAGACTTACAATTTTTCCAACCCAAACACGACCTTAAGTTTGTCTAAAGATTCCAAAACTCACCCGAGATGTACTCTTAACTTGCCCCATCGCGTACCAATAAAAAAATCAAGAAATAGAGTGCGGGAAGGTCGTGAAAGAATTCATCAAAGTTCGAAGGCTCAAAATAAACTATGTGTTGAACACTTGGCTAAAATTTTAAGTGTAAAGACTCTAGTGACTCATTTTGAAAGCTTTAACGACGAGGAAACTTTATGGGGTCTCATACAATTTTGGATATTTGTATTTCAATATTGCCAAGACATCATTGAATGTGAGCTTTGCACTTCAAAATATTGAAGGTGAAAGTGACTCACAATCGAAGTACGCAGGAGTGTTGGAAAGTTTGATATATATCATTAATCATATGCGATCAGCTATAACATGTGCTATTAGTAAATTAATATGGTACACGAGTAACTCTAGTCAAACTTATTAGATGATAATGAAAAGAGTTTTGGGGTATCTAAAACATACTCAATACTATGCTTTATATTGTAACAAATAACCAACGGTAATTGAAGGATATAGTAATTAGATCACCACATCAAATAAAGCAAAATTCATGAGTGGATATGCATTTTCTTTAAATGGAGGAGTAGTGTCTTGGAAATTATTCAAACAGACATGTATTACATGCTCTACAATAAAATCTAAATTTATTGCATTAGATAAAGTCGGTGAAGAAGCTGAATGCCCCTGAAATTTTTTAAAAGATATTCCTTATTATCCCAAATATTTGGAACCAATATGCATACAGTGTGATAGTTAAGCTTCGATAGATAAGGCATGGACCATGATGTATAATGATAAATCTCGTCATATAAGTCATAGACATAATACCATTATAGAACTACTATCTAGTGGAATTATCACGATTGACTACATGAGGCCAAAGGATAATGTGTTGGATACAATAAAAAAAGGCCTATCTACGAAGAGAATTGAGTGATCATTGAAGAAAATACATTTACGCCATAGGACAAGTCATCATGATGGTAAATCTACCTCGTAGACTAGAGATCTCAAGAGTTAGGCAATTAGATCAAAAAAAAGTTCTAAATGACAGTCTAATATTGTCAATATACTCAACCCATTCTCATGATGAAGAAAATTGAGTTTTTGTAATGGTTTCTAAGTTTGGCGAGTTTGACCAAATAGTATAATCAAATTGAATGTTTAGGAATCACCTATAGGTAGGTAAACTGAAAGACGGTTCAAGGAGAATGATAGTAAAGACCTATTCTCTAAGATCTCAGGAAATCAAAAACTGTTCATGACTGAGACGAACAAAATCATGAGAATCATAAATGGTAAAAGGTTGGTTGTGTGACTTGTGTTATCTAGGTATGCATTAAAGTTTGATGGTTCAGAAATATCGCATCTACCGATTGACCAAGTGCATTTGATGCAGGTTTACTACGGAAAGTTCAAAAAAAAATCTACTTATCCAGATGCAATTAGTCTTGCCTTGTCGATCACACAATTGTTCATAAATTTATTGATGAGAAAGTCATTTTCCATTCATGTAGGGGGATTGTTAGGCTCTAGTGAAAATGTGAATGAAAAATACAAAAAAGAAAATGGAGGAAAAGTGAAATGTATGTTTACTTTATAATAGAAATGTTTTCCCACATTTGTGGAGAAAAGGAAAATCCTTATGCTTAAATATAGAAGCATTCTTTCATGTGGATAGTGAGGCAAGAAGAAGAAAAGCCTCACGCTACCATCATCGTCTCTCGCTCGGTTGACTTCAACTTCGACATTGAATTTGAATTTGTCAAACAATCAATTGAAAGATTATCTTTTTGGACAAAAGTTATTTAAAACTTGAGAGTTAATGATGTTTTAATCCAAAAAATCGATAAGAAAAGTATTCTCCATTTGCAGACATGTGTGGACACATATCACACTGCGTCTCAACGACATACGACCCTTTGAGGCACTATTTGAAAGTGAAAATACGACCTGCGAACGTAGGTCACCATCTGTGGACACAGATGGGGTCCACATGTGGAATAGAAGTTTTGTTTTGGGACAAAAGTCAACCTGAAGGTGCATGTGGTCTATCTACAGGCGTATGTGGGCCGAACAATCTAAAATAGTATGATTTTTTAGAATCAACGTTTTTTTCCTAAAGCGGTTCCCTTTTGGCTATAAATACTTGTTTTCCCACATATATAGTGACAAAAATTGTGAAATGAAAATACATTTTTTCTTTAAAAACTTAAGTCTGATTTATGAAGCATTGAGTGTGTTCATTGTTTGATAGAGTTTGAGGTACCACCAGTCTGTTTATGTGATTTATTTTATCCTGGGAAGATATATTCCATAACCTCGGGTATTTAAGAGGAATAATTTTTTTAAGGACATATCATGAACTCGTTGGACTTGATTCTTCTAATCTTCATATCTTTCTAAATTTTTGGTTTTGCTATTTTTTCAGAAAATAGTTTGAACTTCATTTTATTATTTTTCATAAGTTGAATTGAGCTTACTGTTAATGATCAAAGTTGTGAATACAGAGTTATAACTTCATTTGATTGTTCATATGTTAGTTTAAACATGTGTTTGAAGTTATTATTGGAAAATACAGATTTTACTAAACCCAAAAAATAACAGACTCATTATCTTAAAATATCCTGAATGTCTGTCTTATGTACAAAAGTTGGAACCTCTGATGTCTTTTGTCTATAAGGTAGGCCCTCTGACAAATTGTGCAGGTTCATTGCCTTGAAATATTATGAGTGTTTGTCCTATGGATAAAGTTAGAATGTTTGTCTTGTGGGCAATATATCTAAGTTTTAACTTTTGTCTATAAAGCAGAACTTCTGATTGAAATATTCAAGTTTATTACTTTGAAATGTTATGAACGTCTTCCTTATAAGTAATAATTATCGTGACAACTTTATAACTAAAATTTATTAAGTGGGGCCAAAAGATCAAAACTACCCATGTAAAGGTCTTTTTTGTTAGACTTTATTTATGAGAGACAATATCAAGACCAACCCATTTTAGGACTCTATTTGAACTTAACCCCCTTTTTTACTCCTGTATTTCATTCAGATGAGGTGTCTGCTACTTTCTGTTCTTATTAGTTAACATAGTATAGTCAAAATATCCATCCCTTTTGAACTTTTAATACACCCAAATGTACCATTGCTTCTTTTTCTTTTCTTTTTAAGTTTGTATTGTTGTACTATAAAATAGATTTTTGTGATCTTCTTTGAGATAATGATTCAAAACACATATGACTTAAAACCCGACCTCATACAGCTACTCTAACCCCGACCTTGATCGGGGACCCGAATATTGAAATTCAAACTCTACTAGGGATCTGACTCTGATCCAACCCCAATATGATATTAGGAACTTGAATTCTAGTTTCGATGTCAAATTTAACTCCCAACCTCAACCTAAGAACAAAATTAAGGACTGCAACCATTTTCAATATCGGAAGCATCTTCCTCTGAAGCGATTGTAGCAGTTCATGAACCTATTTAGTTGCACCTTCTAATCTTACATAATAATGAAGAAAACTAGTTCTTTATTTTTTTTATCTCATTCTTCTTTCTTTTTTTCAATTTTAGATGTTAAAAAAGTCCAACCCTAGATGAAACTCCAAACCGACCCTGCCCCTCAACTCTCGCCCCAACTTTTAGAACCCAACTTTTCACCCAAACATAGAAATCAATTCCCAACCTCAAACAAAGACCCAACCCCAACCTCGATCGGGGAGTTAGAGGTCCTATTGAGGTCGAGATTGGGAGTCAAGCTTTAGGTCAAGGTTGGATTCTGGTTCACAGGTTAAGGACAAGTGGTGAGGTTGAAAGAGAATTTTGAAAAATATTTTCTATATTTTATGCAGAAATTTTTTTTTTCTTAAATTTGAGAAAAATGAGTTTATTTTTAAAATATTTTTCTTATTTGTCATTGATGTTCTTATTTTTGTAGGTTTTTCACATTCGCAAAAGATAGTTATTCTCATTTTGGATTAGCCTTTCTAAAAGAAAAAAGAAAAAAACAAGACTAATGAAGAAAATAAGAGGTGAGAAAATCTGCCTACGAAAAAATAAATGAAGGCAAATGGTTGAGAAACGATTAAGAGGGGGGAGGGGAGGGGAGGGGAGGACTTCGAGCTCTAAAGGGAATAAATTTAAATTAATGACCAATCAGTTTATATTAAAAATTCAAATACTTGATATAGTTAGGTTCGATGTGTGTCTCGATAAAGAATATGTGATAGTTTTGGTACTAACTTACAAAACCTAATAACTTTGTAAGAAAAAAACTCGAAGAAATATGATATTTTTATTAGGTTTGAAATCGAGAGGGCGCCATGCGGAAGCTATTAATTGCAAATCATCATGGTGACAATGCATAAGACAAATAAAATAATACTAAAAATATAATGTTGTTAAATGATTTGGCCAATTGGCCTACATATAAAACATAAAATTCAAAACATAGAAGCTAATGAGAGAGAAAATCTTCCCCTAAACTTGACTCTTAAAAAACTTCATTGTGGATGCTATTGTGTTATGCTATGAAAAGTGGTATGCTATTTATAGAGTTTCAAAATCTTTCCTATAAGAAAAAGGTTAGTCAAATATGGAAAAAAAATTATACTTTCTAGTCAAATATGGAAAAGAATTATACTTTCCTTTTAGGAAAAATAAAAGTAATTATGATTACTTTTATTTTCCTTCCAAGAAAATATAAAACTTAATTTTGGTAAGAAAATCAGGGCAAAAACCCTAACAATTTTTGGTGTGTTTTTATCCTTTCCTTTTGGTATAATTTGATTCTTTATTTTTATTTGATGGAAGAAAAAAAAAATTGGTTTTTATTTTTAATTAGCAACATTTTTATTTGTATTCAAATTAAAAACAAGTAATTTGATTGGTATAATTAATTATTTTATCGAGTCTTGTTTTATCTAACGTACATCATAAAATAGTTGAAATTCCAAAAAGAACCAAATTCATATAGTTGTGATTGTGACAACTCCGTCATATATAACATGAAATCATACACCCCTATTTCAAAGTTGATAATTATTTCAATATTTTGAGCGCTAATTGCATTAGGAAAGAATACGAAACAATTGATTTTTATAAAAAGACTACGAGAGGATCTGAAACATGTTCGCTCTTCTTTCCCAAATTTTTGTCACAGTTAGAGACCAAAGAAGAGGAACTGGTCGAGTCAAGTGAGAAGTTGAATGAAGTATAGCCTGAAAAAATTAAGTGTAGTTATAGTGTAGGGGTTTTCTTAGACGTCCGTCATTTAATATCATGCAAAAATATTATCGAAGAGTATAACAAAAAAACATATTTCTGGTATCAGTAAGCGACAGTAGTCTAGCTGTCACGACCTAAGAAGGGGTTATGATGATACTATTGTGGATGAGCCTTGATAAGTAAGTAAATCACCCAAACTGATAAAAAAGATTTCAAACAACAACATTATAACCCAAGGCGAGACTTCTAGAATGAAGTTAGACCCATATAAGTATAAAAATAACGGGAAACTAAAAGAAATATCTTAAATCACCCAAAACCTGATGTCATAAAGTAAGAGCATCTAATATAATATCCGAAAATTGAAAATACAGAATCTATCTCTAAGATCTAAATATAGACAAATAGGAATAGAAAAGGTCCGGATTAGCCCCTAAAACTGGAGTGTATCAATACCTCGGGATCTGAAATTTTTGAACAAAATCAGTTGCCTCGTAAAGTACTGGTGCTAGGATCTGCACTGAAAAGCGTCCAGTAGAGGTGAGTACGATTCACTTGTACTCAATAGGTATCATCAGCCGACAGACCAAAGTAGTAAACAAGATAAGCAAAACTACTGTTATGAGCACATCACCTGCAAACAGAAAAGTCTCAAATGGTATCTCACATCGATTCCACTAATAGTTCTAATACATACATACATAGTAATGGAAATAATACAAATTGATATATGAAAGTTTACAGAAACTAAGCACAAGTCACATAAACAAAAGAAAGTCAAGCACCATGTGTATGCAATATAATGCAATGCAATATGGATGAGATGAATGATAAAATCCATCGCATGACTTTTTGTATATATACCCGCCGAGCTCACAACTATAATGTAGGACCCATGGGAAAATCGCAACCCATATATATTGTATCGCATATCTCAATCTCAATCTCAACTTCTCTCACCTCTCTAATTTGTGTTCACAGAGAGGTTTTTCATAAGTGTCTTATTTTCTTTCAAAAATGGTGTTTTTAGGTGGTACCAATATCTCATAAATTTATGTGTGGAATGAGGATGTAATGCTCACATTAAGCCTAAAATACAGATACCCAATCCAACTAGCACGTAAGTATATCTAAGTGAGCCCAGAAATCAATTCAATATGTCCACAATTTATGATTATCAACCCAATATTTTGACACCATTATAATGAATATGCATATTGGCTCTAACTCGGGTATAACTAAAATGATAAATGAAATCAATGCTCAAATGGGGCCTATATTATCGAATTAAGCCCCTGTACGGACATTATATCTAGAATGAAGACATATAATGCATGGATAAGACCAATAATATCAAATAAAGCCACCACACTGAAAACACACAATATCAAATACAATAAGTCAACAACAACAAAATATAAGCCCCACATGGACACACAACAGTTAATAATCTCAAAATATAAACCCTATAGTTATTTTTCTCAACCCATAGCATACTTTACTTAAACATTAACTACCCAACTCAATCTGAAAGAATTTAAGCCATAACCTACCTCAAAACGACGAAATTCAATCCCTAAATGCTTTCAATATAGAGCTTTCCCTTTATGAACGACCACAAAATCAACTAAAATATTCAAATATAGAATTTATGTGTTAAAAGAAAGACAATGATATCCACATTATCCATATTTAGGCCGGATTCAAAATGGACTTGAAAAATGAGTTTGAAAGTGGAAGGGTAAAATTAGAATTTTGTTTCAAAAACACATTCTCCAAGGATATAGGAGTGTACAGGTGAAAACTCATGGAAAAATGTGTTAAAAACAAGGTTCAAATCAAAGAAAAACTTCTTTTTAAGCTTTACCGGTAAACCCCTGAATTTTTATTTTGAAATAATGATTTAAAGGTATTTTTGAAGATACAATCAATGAAAAATAATGGGAATAAGGTTTTATAGCTTACACAAGCTCAACTACTAAAGAAACCTCAAGAATCGCCCAAACACAAAGCTCCAAGGTCCAAAAATGGAGAAAAAATGTAAAAATGAATGTCTATATCAGCGATGACTGCTTAAGTGGCTAATTGACCGCTTAAGAAGTTAATTGACTGCTCGGCTAAAAGGTCGCTAAAGCGGCCAAGCCACTTGGGTCGGCCATCACTTAAGTGACGCCAGGCCGCTAAGCGGCTACCTCTTAAGCGATGCTTGGCCGCTAAAGTAGATACTGCTTAAAAGAAGTTGCCGCTTAAGCAGTCCTTGGTCGCTTAAGCAACTGCACCAGATAGCAGTACAATTAACAACTTGGCTAAAATTTCAAGTTCCCAATCGGACTATTGGGATTCATTTGGAATCACATGAACTCAAATGGAGTATGCTACTAGACTAATTTTGACGCTCTAGACTCAATAACAATGTCAGGATTTTTAAAAATAGAACATTTTAATAAATTAATCCTTGGAATCTCATTTCACTATTTTTCAACGATGGATTAAAATGAGATATAAAGGTTTTGGATCAAAACCAACCACGCTATTAACCCAAATTTGACATCACAAATCTGCTAACGAACTCCGTTTTGTCATCCGATACTTCAAACAATAAATGTTGACCGAAGTCAACTATGACGCTTCTCAAGCCTCTGAAAACCATAAACTCGCACAAATTATTTTCGATTGCATTGAAAACTGTACTGTTAGAGTTGTGACCCGAATTATGTTGAGCCAACCCTGAAAGTTTTGCGGTACGACCCATATTTGTGGTTTTCAATGAGGTCTGCAGTGGTAGCGTAGGGATCGGGCTAATAGGCCCGATTCCAGAGCCCACCACTGATCTCGATGGGGGTGTGGGAGTGTCGTCCCCGCAGTATGGACCTTTATATTTTTGGGCCTAGGACTTATTTGTATGTATGTATTATATAAGTGCAATTAGTGGGTCTATTTTGATTATTCAGAAAATCCAGCCTTCACCACATTGTACTCTTTTCCGTTATAGTGAAACCTCCTCTGCCCGTGGTTTTTCCCACAAGGATTTTCACGTAAATCTTGTGTGTTGTTTTTGTTTTTTATTTTACTTGTGGTTTGCTTAATCCTTCCGAATCATAACATGTAACAACCATCCCTAAATCCCAAAATCAACATGTGGCAACTACAGAAAAGGATAAAATGGTCAAAACACATTAAAATGGACATTCACAAATTCAGGTCATTACACTAGCAGTAGAATTATTGCATGTCATGATAAATAATTAGGTTCAACTAACAAGTTGATCGTTTGATAGTATTGTCAATTCTCCCCCGGTTATCGAAAAATAAGATTAACAAAAATATCAAGGGACACCATCGGTTTTCCTCATTGAGATGATAATTTCTAACTTCTAAATAGGCATCTGCAAGAGATATGGGGTATTTGGGATGTAACTGAACTTTGAAGTTGTTTTGGAACTTTCCATTTCACATTTTAATTACTACTACCATTACTACTTTTTACTAACTTTAGAATGAGCATTTGAACTCATAGAATGCACAATGCTGCTGCAGTTTTGCAATTACAGTTAAAAAAGAAATTAGCAGTCTTTAGACTACGTAGGCTCCCTGTATAAACCCTTTTAACCTATAAAATGTGGAAATAACAATGTCCCTTACATTTTTCAGATGGTTGGACATTGAGGTTACAGTGCTACCTATACGATGTATTCAAAAAGTTAATCCTAGTATAAACAGTGAAACTATTAAGAGTTTCTATAATTTTCAAACATATTGTAAATTATAATCAATAAAAAAGAATATTGCCCTTAAATACTTTCCTCTAATCTTACCAACATTTCCGATCACAAAAACACAAGGAATTCTGTAGAAACTACATCAAAACAGATAGGTACTATCCTAAACATTCAAAAACACAATTAAACAAAGGCTAACAAGTACATTCAGGTGTCTCCAATCTTTGACAAATGGGATAGAACATCAGTTGCCATAAAATGCAAATTGAATTTGAAATCCTAGTTCAACCTAGAAAGATTCACCTTACCTGTCTGAGCCAAACATACTATTGGGACATTCATCTCTTATAGCCCAGTTTCTAGCTGCTTCATCGGCTTCTTCGTAGACAGCAAGTCGAAAATCTCCTATAACTTGTACATAGTTGTTTCATTTGGCGCAAGGGGACCATTAACATATTGGACAAGTATAACATCATCCGACTCCTCAATCAGCTTCTGTGCATTTGGTTTTCCTTCTAAGCATCTAGCCACCCTCAGCCTCAAGGACTCCAATATAGCAGTCACATTGTTTTCAACATTAAACTCACCAAGATACCTATCTAAACTCTTTCCTATTCATCTTAGAAGATGCCACTATATCGGTCTGGTTGATCACTCTTTGTACCAATACCATAGATGTTAAGCTTAATCCAACCTTGAGGAGGAGGAATTACTTTGCATCTTAAATGACGAGGCCCACAACAATTACCCAAAATTTATGCAAATTTCACCCTACTCAAACCCTTTTCCATAACTTCCAAATATTTCAATTCAATTTGCCTGCGAAATAAAAGTTAAAAGTTACATCATTGGGGATATAAGAAAAATACCTGACCCTCCATTGGTTCCTTCAATCACCTCTATCACTCTTATAGTTTCCTCTAAGCAAATAATTTATAAGTAGTTTGCATAATCCAAACAACAAAATCTCAATTCTCCAACTTGAACTTAAATCAATCACATGTGTAACAAGCAGAAATTGAACGATCATAGGCAGACAGAAAGTAAAGGGCTAATAGCTTCAATTATATGCTAATTGGCAGCATCTTGTATCCCAAAATCAATAGAACAACAATAACATTTAATTACCTTTGAATATCTAACCAATACCATCGTGGTTTGTCAATGTCAATGTCAATGTCAGGATCCACATCAAAGAAACGCCAGGCAAATAATGAGAACAATTCAGCATACATTTCATTGTCACCAGATTTTTTTTGTCAATCTCCGTTGTGAATTCAAGAATTCCTACTAATAGTAGCTTTTCTTCTAGATTATGCCAACTATATCATGGAATATTGATCAACATATCCAGAAATGACTTTTCCAGAAAAAAAAATCTGTTTACGACAAGCAAAGACCAGTTTGCTTCCAAGATGTTGCCAACAAGACCGTTATAAGGATTAGGCATGTAGAGCATTGTTGGTCTCTGAGCTCTCCTCTTGCAATTTTATCAATGGTGAGAACCTCAAGACCTAGAATTTTTAAAACTATGACATCAACTGGAGATATGCAGTGATCATATATCTCTATATTGTCAATCCAGTTTAAAGATCTCGTTTTAGTAGAACTGTCGCAAGATGAAACTGTGAATTAGAACTGTATTCGGTGCTTTCCAAACCATAGATTACCACCTGAAAATGTGAATGGGAGCCTAAAAGGTGAAACAAATGTTCTTGAATTTTCTTATTTTATTTGAGATCCAAGCATATTCCAGCATAGAACTCAGAGTTCTCGACATTCCTCATCTCCTATCAATCTCCTTATGCAGCTTTTCTGCCTCATTTGGTATGCGAAAATTAACATTTGAATCCATATTCTAACCAAAATTCATCTTTTATCAGTTTCAAATAAAAGTTGAACTATAGTAGTTTAAACACAAATTGAAATAGCTGAATGCAGTCACTAACTCTTGTGTTCTGAACTTCATACAAACCTGCAACTCTAGAATTTAACATACAAAATCATTAACAGGCTGAAGTACTTAACAATAAAAAAAATGTGTTTCTCATTATCTGCAAATGTAGAGCTCAGAAGTACAGGATTGCTAGTAGGCTGAAAGTAGCTTGCCTCCTAGGAAAACATGTTTCTCCAAATCTTTAGAGTATAATTTCTGCACATCAAATGACCCATGTTTGAAACCATAAATATATCAAGAAACAACTTAATGGACATCGTCTCTACTATAAGTTGGTTAAATTGATAGCTAAGAGGAATATGAGTATACCTTCTTTACTTAACCCATTCAGAATCAATCAATGTAGGAATTTGCAATCGTTGGAGTACAAGTACAAGCTCGTCTAAACGCAATTCTTCCATCTAAGATTGACAGTACAAATTTTCAAAGAATGACTATACACTACTGGAAACTGTCACTCTGTAGTGTCAAATAACAAATCCAATCCCATGAGAAGAGTATTAATTTATTTTTCTAGAGTTCCTCTTTTCGTCTAAAGTATAATAGAGTATGAATTTTCATCTTGATAATAAGCAGTTCAATTATAGCAAAATAGTGCTAATCTGGCCTTAAAATTAAGTAGCAGCGAGGAACTTTTGACCACAGACAATTACAGGATGATGGAAACAACAACAACAATAACAACAACAACAAACAACAACAAACTCAGTGTATTCCCACACAGTGGGGTCGGGGGAGGGTAAGATGTATGCAATCCATACCATTACCTCCGGAGAAGTAGCAAGGCGGTTTCCGATAGACCACCGGGTCAAGACAAAGAATAATAAATAAGTTCATAATAAAAACATGAAACAAGAAGGCACAACAGAAATAAGACACCCACACAGAAATACCCTACACTAACATATCAAAGGAACCCCACACCCCAACCCTCCCACATGCACTAGCCTTCTATCCTAATTCACGTCCTCCACACCTTCCTATCTAGGGTCATGTCCCTAGTAAGCTGTAACTGCTCCATGTCACGTCTAATCACCTCTCTCTAATACTTCTTCGGCCTACCCCTCCTGAAACCATCCAAAGCTAGCCTCTCACACCTACGAATTGGGGCATCCGTGCCTCTCCTAATCACATGCCCGAACCTCTTAGCCAAACTTCTCGCATCTTGTCCTTCACCGAAGCCACTTCAACCTTCTCATGGATAGTGTCATTCTTAACCCTATCACCTCTACTAAGCCCACACATCCAATGCAACATCCGTATTTATTCCAACTTCAATTTTTGAACATGATAGTTCTTGACTGGCCAATACTTCGCTCCGTGCAGCATAGACAGCCGGATTGCCACTCTGTAGAGCTTGCCTTTCAATTTGGGTGACACCTTTTTATCACACAACACTCCTGAGGTGAGCCTCCACTTCATCCATTCTGCCCCAATATGATGGGAGATATCCTCATTAATCTCACCATTCCTCTTAATCATCGACCCGAAATACTTAAAATTATCCCTCATACAAACAACCTGGGAACCCAACCTCACTACCCCATCATCCTCCTGCCTCACGTCATTAACTTGCACTCCATATATTCTGTCTTGCTCCTACTCAACCTGAACCCTTTAGAATCAAGGGTTTGTCTCCAAACTTCTAATTTATTATTTATACCTCCTCGCGTCTCATCAATAAAAACTACATCATTTGCAAAAAGCATACACCAAGGTACCTTACCTTGAACACGCAATGTCAACACATCCATCACTGACGCAAACAAAAATGGGCTAAGAGTCGATCCCTGATGCAACCCCATTAAAATCGAGAAATGCTCTGAATCTCCTTCCGTCGTCTTCACCTGGGTCCTGAACCAATCTGATGTATGCCACCGGGACCCCACTCACCTCCAAGCATCTCCAAAGCACCTCCCTAGGGAATTTGTCGTATGCTTTCTCCAAGTAGATAAACACAATATGCAGGTCCTTCTTCCTTTCCCTATACTGCTCCACCAGTATCAGCACTAGATGAATTGTCTTTGTCGTCGAGAAATCAGGCATAAATCCAAACTGATTCTCCGAAATAGACACTATCCTACTCAACCTTCGCTCGACCACTCTCTCTCAAATCTTCATTGTGTGACTCAACAGGTTAATACACCTATAGTTGGTGCAACTCTTGATGTCACCCTTTTTCTTATATAAAGGAATCATGGTACTCCATATCCAATCCTCAGACATTTTTACAGTCTTAAAGATGCCGTTAAACACTCTGTCAACCATCTTAAACTAGCTATGCCTGTAAACTTCCAAATATCCACAGGAATCTAATCTGGCACTATCGCCCTACCTCTTTGTATCCTGCAAATACCCTCGCTGACCTCCTCCACCCTAAAACACCTACAATAGCTGAAATCACGACACCCTTCTGAGTGCTTCAACTCTCCTAAAAAATATCTATGTCCCACTCATCATTCAAGAGACTATGAAAATACGGTTGCCATCTTCTCTTAATATGTACATCCTCCACTAGCACCCTACCATCCCCTCTCCCCCTAATATACTTCACTTGATCAAGGTCCCACCCATTCTTATCCCTAGCCTTAGCAAGCCTATACAACCTCTTTTCCTCGTCTCTCTCTTCTAACCCCTCATACAATCTCTTAAACGTTGTCGTCTTCACAATTGTAACTGCTAACTTGGCCTCTTTCCTAGCTAAATTATACTCCTCCCTATTTAATCGTTTCTCCTCTACATCCTCACTCTCAACCAAATTAGTATACGCTCCCTTCTTAGTCTCTACTTTCTTCTTAACTTCTTCATTCCACTACCAGTCCCCCTGATACTGACTAGCCCATCCCCTCGAGACACCCAACACCTCTCTAGCCATCTCCTTGATACACCTAGATGCCCTATCCCACATACCATCCACTTTCCCCTACAATCCCACACCCCTATCTCCACCACCTTCTCCCCTATCTCTAGTGCACTCAGCAGCGTCAAGCCACCCCACTTTATTCTAGGTTGGTCCTCCCCGCCCCTTCTCTTCTTACCCTTTTTTAAACCTAGGTCCATCACCAGGAGCCTGTGTTGGGTTGAAAGGTTCTCACTCAGAATGACCTTACAATCCCGCCGCAGCACTCTATCCCCTTTCCTAAGCAACAGAAAGTCAATCTGGGTCTTGGCTATTGCGCTTCAAAAGGTGACCAGGTGATCTTCCTTCTTCGGAAATCTCGGATTCACTACCACCATTTCAAAGGCCCTCGCAAAATCTAATAGAGCCACTCCCTCATCATTTCTCTCCCCAAAACCATAACCACGATGTATATCGCCATAGCCTTCCAGTAACACCCTGATGTGTACATTGAAATCCTCTACTACCATAATATTTTCAAAGCTTGGCACGCCTCTCACCACCTCGTCCAAAGGATCCCAAAACTGCTTCTTCTCCTCTCAGTCAAAGCCCACTTGCGGTGCTTAAACACTATACTCATTTAGAGTAGATCCCCCAATGACCAACTTAATAGACATCAACCTATCATTGATTCTTTTAACCTCTACTACCTTTCCGTTAAGATCTTCATTTACTAAGATGCCTACTTCATTCCTACACCTCTCGCTTCCCGAGTACCAGAGTTTGTAACCATCTATATCCCTAACCTTAGACCCTACACACTTAGTCTCCTAGACATACGCAATATTAATCCTCCTCTTTCTAAGAATCTTCACAAGCTTTATGGACTTCCCCTAAAGGGTCCCTATGTTCCAAGACCCCACCCTAAACCTATCAATTCTTGAGTCGCATCTACCTCTACCACCCCTCGTTCATATACCAAACCTGGCCTAACACCGAACTTAGCCCCCGCCCCAAACTAGCCATCCCCTCTACCCCACCCCCAAACTTACCCTCTTTTCATCCCCCACACCAACAGGATGATGGAAACACATACGAAAATTCTAGATCCTTCAGTCAAACTCAAACAATCACTATTTCTAATGCAATCCTCACAGAACATATTCTAAAATTTAGTTTGACAACCTAATAGAAAAATATAAATAAAAAAATAAGAGTAAAAAAGGAGGAGTAACTTATAAGCCTTTGAAAGAATAGTAAAAACTAGCTATGAATTATCACACTTTCACGAATTTTCTACCTGAACTAGCATATATTTAATATTTCTATCTAAACTATCCCCAACTATTTGTCAAAACTCACATCAGCTATCAACTATTCCATTTTTCTTTCTAAACTATTACCATCGATTATGTAGGAAAAGAAAACAAGTGATAGTTAATGTGTATCTTAATACATAGATGATGATAGTTCAGACAGTAAACTCGTGATAAATCTAAATTGAATTTATTCTATCTAAGTGTATTTCAACCACCTACTTTAATTGCCAATATAAATTCAGAAAGAACAATGCATGTTTGGGAAGTTCCAAATCACAGATCTAATAAAAATAACATGAATCTTATTTTTTTAGAATTTTGTCTTTCTACATAAAGTATAACTGAGTCTGTACATAATTTCATGTGGATAACAAGAAGTTGAACTAGAGTAAAATAATTACTCTTTTGGAATTAAAATAAAGTGGCAAACAAAGGTACATGTGAACACAGGAAAATTAAAGAACCACAAAAAAACATTAAAAAATGCTAGATCATTAGCTATCATGAACAAAATTTAATTGAATCCTGAGAAAACACATAGAGTACAATTTAGTTTACAGCAATAGTCTCTCAACTACAGCCAAACAATTGCTCTTCTGGAACTTTTGAATAGAGACAATTATAGGAGGACGACAACGGTATATCCTTCACTGTTACACCCCTAAAGTTTTGATGATCTACAAACTATTCCATAAAGGGCCTGATAAACACTTCTTAATTATATGTAGGACCTGATCCATATGAAGTCATCCCTTGACAATGACTTGTTTGACTATAACTGGAAGTTGTACTTTTCTGCTGAAAGTTGGTAGTGCGGCAATAAAGGAGCTGAACCTCGACCAATAACAAGATGCCTTGGTTTTGTCATCTAATATAAAAGGATCATTTACTTACCAAAAAAACCTAGTTTTCCCAAACATAGATATTGAAATTCTTTATTGCAAAAGTTATCTTTGAACACTGCTCATAAAAAAGACCTGATTGCTTACTTATCCTAAGTCGTGTGGTGTGTTGTGTTTTAATGTTTTGGTCTTATATTGTAAATCTACTCCTATGTTATAAAGTATTGTATATTTGTAGCTTGTCCAAGTCTTATATCAAATTAAGACAGCTAGAGTTAGTGTTTTGAGTCATTTTGTAAGTTGGTCAAGTGATTGTTCTCATTGTTTGTGGTATTGAGTCCTAGGTAGAGCTTCTTAGGACGTGTGACTAGATTTAGTCAGTTCTAAGTGTGCTAGAGTTATCACACTTGTCTAATAATAGAGTTATTATAAGAGTTGGTGATTATAAGAGTACTCTATTATAATAGTTGGCGATTATAAGAGTTTGTAATCACTTGGTTTCTTGAAGAACAGTGAAGTTTGGAAATCCTAAAGGCAGGTCATGGTTTTTAATTTCCTTGAGCAAGGAGGTTGATAAGTCGTCAATGCTAGCACCTTTTAATCCTAAATTATCATGATTTTCTATGAATTTTATGCTAATCTCTTACTTAATGCTCATTTGTGTGGGTAAAAGTTAAAAAGAGATGATGAGCAAGTCATTAAAGTCAACAAAAGGCCAAATGTGAAGGAAAAAATCCATCCGTCTTGCATCTTCTTTGGGGCTACCTCCTAACTTCTCTTCATCCGTTTTGGACCTACTCAAGCAGATCAAGATCATGGTGACAATTTTGTAATTTTGTCAAATGTAAAAGTAGGGCTTAAAAAGGGGTTCTAGCTTATTTTTCAAGACCTAGCTTCTATCTTTTCATCTTATCACCTATTTTTTCATCTTAGAACAATATTGTACTAGTCTTGAGTGAAAAATATGTGTGACTGATTCCCAAAGAATAATTAGTGATTTTTCATTGAAAATTTATTGAATTTCCAAGTTTGGAGCTACATTCTCTTTATTTCTCATGGATGAAGTCAATGACAACTTTGGTATATTTCTACCTTTTTTGTCTATGACTAGGTAATTCCAAATCATGGGGTTATGCTTGTTTAGGTTGTGGTAGTGCATGGGTGTTAGCTATTTATCCTCCTAATTAGTTCTTTGTGATGCGTGTTGCATTTATTCTATGATCTAGTCAAGAGTTGGGGGTTACGAACCCATGTCATCCTTGAAAGAGGGGATATGGATGAGGAATAAATGCAACTAATAACTTGAATCATTTCATTTAATGACATCTCTTAGACATAAAGATGAAAATTGAGGCAATAGATATGAAAACTTGTCACACTTTTGAGGTGTTCGAAAGAACCTATTTGTGAAATTTGGTGTTGTAATTGAAAGATTGACATCAATACATTGACATCTAGCCTACCCATGCCTTTTAGCTAAAGTTGCATAAATTGTCAAGTACACATGCATGAACCTACACCTAGAATTGCATAGCCCCAAGGCCTATTCCCAATTGAATTCTCTCTTAGCATTTTTCAACATCAAGATAGTGCTTTAAAATTGAAGTAGTTGGCCTTATAAACACATTCAAACCAATTCAACTATTTTATATTTATGTTTGTTTCATTCACATTACAGGTCACCTTTTAGTAGACTATCAATACTCTTGAGTTTTGAATTCCATGCTTTCAGTCCTTGCGGATTCGACCCCAACCTAAGTTGGGTTATTGTATTGACAATGGTCGCTTACACCCAATCAAGAGTGTAATTTGAGCGTTATCAAAAATAGTGTCATTGCCAGTGAATGAAACATAGTTTTCACTCTTGTAGTGTTTTTAGTTACTTTAGGTTAGCCATAGTGATTTATCTTACATTGTTTAGTATTTTTATTCTTTCTCAGGTATGTATAATAGTATACATAATACTATGAGCCAACACGATATTAACTCGGTGATGTGCATCAAGCTAGTACTATCTGCATTCCACCGGCAAAAGAAAATAGAGTGTTTCAGGTTAGCGTGATGCTTCATTTTCTTCAAATGAAAGGGTTATTTGGAGGCCAAGCACATGAGGATGCTAATCTACACTTGAACAATTGTATTGATGTGTATTCTCCATTTGACATATCTCACATATGTCAAAAGTCGATCTGGTTGAGACTTTTCCTATTCTCTTTGACGGGAGAAGCAGTTTTATAGTTGCAGTATTTGCCTGCGGGATCTCTCACTCCATATGTTGAGCTCACGGAGGCATTCTTGGAAAGATACTTTCCTCCATCTCGGATATTGTAACTGAGGGATGAAATCACCAACTTTCACCAACTTAATGGCGAACCATTACATGAGGCTTGGCAATGTTTCAATAATAAGTTAATTCAATGCCGATATTATAAGGTTTCGGATAAAATGCTTCTTCAATTTTTGTAATACCCCAAAAATGGGTCCCGAGACGTCACACGGTGCTTGAGGCTACAAGTAGCCCCAAGCTAACCCTTTGAGCCTGCCATCATATATAAAACTTTCTTAAAGATGAATATAACAAACACTAACACTGTCATACTAAAATCATAAGCAATACGAGGGAAATACTTCTTCTGAATGGACCCAACACTGAGAATCTCAACAAAACTAACAATCTGACAACTAGTCTGACAAGCCTCTACAACTCATTGAACTAGAGAGCTATTGGGACAAATCCCCAACTGACTCGAAATAAACTGAAAGAAATAAAAGTATCTACTCATAATAATGAAACATCTGAAGATAGGTCCTCGAACCATGAGGACTCACTACTGTAGAGATGTAGATAAAGTGCTCGAGAATCACTGATGAGATGGGACTAAGCACCTGGACCTATATTACGAGAAAATTTAGCACACAGACAAGTATGTGGATTAGTACCTTAGGAATGTACTGAGTATATGGGGGTGCATGCAATATATATAAAACAGTCATGTCTCAAGTTTTCAAATCATGCATGTTAACCGTAAATGGCTCATATAGCTTGATGAAATCTAAATTCTGAGATCATAAATAATGAATAGTTAAGCATAAAATCTGAATGTCATGAGCCATTACACTTATTTCATAAAGAAGAACTCTTATCTTGTTCTCAAATTAAAAAATCTAAGTGAAATCTGGAATATAGTCTACATAGTAAATGTGTAAATCAAATATTTTTAAATCAATAAATTGTGCTAAGAATAAGGGACAACTACTTGGGAGGTTATTCTAACCGACATGTACACCATGTGAGCATCCATGATGTCCCATGACTAGCCTCCATAAGGTTAGGACTGCTCTACCCTTGCCATCGGAATAGAACAATCTATCTTAGTGATCACTATCTTAATTACCCACATATAGTGGAAGTCGCTATCTCAACCAACGGTGGCACGTAGTTCTGGGGTATGAAACTATAGTAACAAGCCCAACTCGATGCTAAATACTACTCCCTATACTACGCTCAAAACTCAAGGAAAATCCACTTTAAAGTAATCTCATATTTCATAAGAGAATCAATTTTTAAGGTCTTTAATCTTATTCGTAAAGTGGATTTCAACTCTATTGTGACCAAAAAGTCAAATCTTTCAAAATCATTTCAAAATAGTCTAAACATGGGTGTGTATAGAACATAAATTCTCAAAACATCAATCTCAATTGGGATTTCACAACCCATATATCATTGCTTAATCAAACTATTTCAAAATTCATGCTTTATATCATAAACATGCATAATTTATATGGCAATCAGGAAATTTCAGGTTTAAGCATGATAATAACATCAAACTCATGGAATTCATCTTCCAGGCATTTGAAATCATCATAATCTCTTGAACATCAACATAGGGTATAACTAAACATTTCAAATTCCATATTAAAGCATATAAAATCATGTATTTTCGTAAAATAATATCAATTTTGGGCACAAGAACGAAAGGATGTTCTTGTTCAAAACCCCACATACATTAAACTTGAAGCTTTGGATGAACTCTTAACTTAGGGACTCTATTCTTGAAATTGTTTAGTGATTTTTGTAGCCCTCGGAAAGGAGAATCCGAATCTTAAAAAATCAACGAAAACCTACGGTTGAATCTTGAGATACTTTGGTCTTTAGGTTGAAACCCGAATAGATGATCTTGAGTAATTTTGATGAACTATAATGGATTTTGGTGTATTTGGGATTAATCCCATGTTAAAGAGGATAGAGGGGTAGAAAATACCCAAATTACCCTTAATGAGACGGATGAGAGGAGCTGAAAATAGGCACAAGGCTATGACCTGGGCGGCGCCTTGCCCAGCACCTTTGCTAAGCTAGGCGGCGCCCTGCCCACAACCATTTCTAGGCTGGGCGGTGCTCCTCCACAACCTTTAGCTACTGGAATTTCGACCCAAACATGACCTTAAGCTAGTCTAAAATTTCTGAAACTCACCCAAACATACTACGACCTTTTCCCATCATAACGCAACAAAAAAAATCAAGGAACAGAGGTCAGGAAGGTCGTGAAATAATTCAATAAAGATTTAGGGTCCAAAATAAACTAAGTGTTGGAACACTTATCAAATTTTCTAAGTGTTAAGCATCTTGTGAATCATTTCGAAGGCCTTAACGACGAGGAAATTTTATGGGGTATTACAATATCTCCCTCTTGAGAACATTCACCATCAAATGTCGTTAGGTAGGCTAAGAACACAGAGATAACTAAGGATATACAGCTGAAACATCTTGATAAATTGATTCTACTTTATTCAAAACTTTCGGATACTTCAAGGAATGCATGAACTTTTAAGAGGAATGGCTATGCAGCTGCAACTTGAATAAAAAGGGGCTGAATTAAGAGAAAATGGTACCTTTGGTTTGATCTGAAGTTGCGGAAAAGAGGTGTGGGTACTTGGATCTCAAATCTGCCTCAGCTTCCTAAGTAGCACCCTCAAATGACTGATTCTGCCACAAAACTTTGACCAAGGGAACTTCTTTGTTCCTTAGTCTCCGGACTTGGTAATCTAGGATTTCAACAGGAATCTTATCAAATGAAAGACTGTTCTGAGCATCAGGACTTTCCGAAGGATCTACAACAACAGAATCACCAATATACTTCTTAAGCATGAAAACATGAAAGATAGGATGAATAACTGACAATTCTGCAGGCAACTCAACTCCATAAGCTACTTTCCCAACACGGCTAAGAATTCTGTAAGGGCCAACATATCGGGGACTAAGTTTACCCTTCTTTCCAAACCGTTTCACCCCTTTCATAGGTAAAATTTTTAGATATACCAAGTCACCAACTTTGAACTCAAGATCGCTCCTCCTCAAATCTGCATAACACTTTTGGCGACTCTGAGTTGTCTTCAATCTTTCTCTAATCAATCTCACCTTCTCTATTTCTTTGAATACTGTATCAGTTCCAACCATAGTTGCTTCACCTACTTCGAACCAACCTATGGGTGACCTACATCTTCTACCACACAAAGCCTCAATTGGTGCCATCTTGACACTAGCATGGTAACTATTATTATATGCAAATTCAACCAAAGGCAAGTGCTCATCCAACTCCCCTTGAAATCAAGAGCAAATGCTCTCAACATGTCCTCCAATGTTTGGATGGTCCTCTTATCTTGACCATAAGTCTGGGATGAAAAGTGGAACTCATATGAACTTGGGTACCAAGAACCTTCTAAAATGCCCTCCAAAATTGATAAGTGAACTGAGTACCCCTATTCGAAATGATAGACAAGGGAACTCCATACAACCTGATTAATTTTTGAATATACAATCTAGCATAGTCCTCAGTTGTATAAGATGTATGCACAGGTAAGAAATGTGTTGACATAGTCAGCCTGTCTACAACAACCCAGATAGATTCATGATGACGATGCGAGAGAGGAAAACTAGTCACAAAATCCATATTTATCTATTCCCACTTCCAAGTGGGTATATCGGACTCCTGCATCTTACCATCAGGCCTTTGGTGTTCTACCTTAACCTGTTGTCAAGTTGCACACTTAGCTACAAACTCAGCTATATCCTTCTTCATGCCACTCCACCAATAGATTTCCCACAAGTCGCGATACATCTTGGTAGCACCGGGATGAATAAAATATCGCGCACCATGTGCCTCATCCATAATTCTCTGCCTCGGATCATCAACACATGGAACACATAATCTTCCCTGCAATCTCAAGACACCATCTCTCTCTTGGGAGAAAACCTCTACCTTTCAATCCTTAACTGACTCTTTCAGTCTGACCAAACTAGCATCTAAGTCTTGCTTCTCCTTCACTTCCAAAACTAAAGAGGATTCGAAACTACTCTGCACTAAAATATTCCCCTCAGCGAAATCAATAAACCTAACAACCATTCTATCCAAATGATGCACGTTACGAGCTAACTTTTTCTTATTCTCCTTTACATGCGCAACACTACCCATAGAAAACCTGCTAAAGGCATCTGCCACTACATTGGCCTTGTCTGGATGACACAACACACTCATATCATAATCTTTTAACAACTCTAACCACCTTTACTGCCTAAGATTCAACTCCTTCTGAGTAAACATATATTCCAGACTCTTGTGATCAGTAAATACATCAACATGGACACCATAAAGATAGTATCTCCATATTTTCATAGCAAAAACAACAATAACTAACTTAAGATCATGGGTTGGGTAGTTCTTTTCATAGGGCTTCAATTGCCTAGAGGCATAGGCTATAACTTTACCTTTCTGCATCAACACACAACCCAAACCAACTCTAGAAGTATCACAATACACCATAAAACCATCAACACCATCAGGAAAAGTCAACACAGGGGATAAAGTGAGTCAAGTCTTTAACTCCTGAAAACTCTTCTCACAAGAATATGACCATAGAAACAAATTTCTTTTGGGTCAACCGGTTCATAGAAGAGGCTATAGAAAGAAACCTTCAACAAAATGACGGTAGTAGCCAGCTAGACCCAAGAAATTTCTAATGCCATATGGAGAGATAGGTCTAGGCTAATTTCTTACAACTTCTATCTTTTGGGGATCTACTCTAATACCTTCGGTTGAAATAATGTGACCTAGAAAAGCAACGGACCTTCGCCAAAATTTGCATTTGCTAAATTTGGCGAATAATTGGTGATCTCTGGGAGTTTGCAAGATAATTTAGAGATGATCTGCATGGTCAACCTCACTACAGGAATTCACAAGAATGTTATATATGAAAACTATAACAAACATATCAAGATATTACTTGAAAACTCAGTTCATGAGGTCCATGAAAGCTTCAGGAGCATTGCTTAGCCCGAAAGACATGACAAGAAACTCAAAATGACCATAACAGGTTCGGAAGTCTTTCATCAGGATATCACACTCCCTAACTTTGAGTTGATGATAGTCGGATCAAAGGTCTATCTTTGAGAGGTAACTTGCACCTTGCAATTGGTCAAACAGGTTATCTATTCTAGAAAGAGGATACTTATTTTTGATAGCGACGTTATTAAGCTGGCGATAGTCAATGCGCATATGCAAAGAACCATCTTTATTTCGTACAAAAAGAATAGGTGTGCCCCAAGGAGAAACACTGGACCTTATGAAACCTTCATCCAAAAGATCTTTGAGTTGTTCATTCAACTCCTTGAGTTCTGTGAGTGCCATATGATAAGGTGGAATGGAAATAGGCTGAGTATCGGGAAGAAGATCAATCCCGAATTCCATCTCTCTATCAGGAGGTCCCCCTGGGAGATCTTTCAAAAAAACATTAGGAAACTCATTGACAATATTAAGTGACTGAATAGTTGTAGTTTTAGAATTAGTGTCTTTAACCCTAACTAAATGACAGATGCAACCTTTATATATAATCTTTCTGGCCTTAAGATAGGAAATAAAATGACTGTTGGGAGATACTTGATGTGAAATAAGATAATAGAAGCAAGATAGGAATTAAAGATTCAAAATAAATAAAGATAGACATAATTAGATTCAAACAATCAAAAGATGTAATAGTGAAACTAACCAAAACACCCCTTAATTCAGAAATTAAAGCACCTAATCTATTAGAATACTCAAGAAGGTAGTACCCTTAATTGCAAATCCTATGACAATTGTTGAAAATCAGCAAAGGGTTTCAATCTCTCAAAGGAGGCACAATTTTTCAATATCTAAAAACTAGTAGGTCAACCCTAATAACTACCTATTTATACTAAGGGTTAAAAGAAGTAAGGAAAGACCAAATTGCCCTTCATTTAAATTACAAGCTAATTTAAATGGTAGACACACTTAGGATATTAAATATCTTCAAGTCATCCATATTGGAGCCTTCCAAAGATTCCATCTTCATCCATAAAGTTTGATAGGCTTAAAGGTCCTTAGCTTGACTTCTTGTGAAGGGCCTTCTTAGAGTAGTGTCACTTTGATGTACATCACTCTCCTCTTCTTCAAAAGAGTTCATCCTCAAATTCGCCAATCCTACATCAAAAAGAGATAAATCACTAACATTGAAAACATTATGAATAAAATACTCACTTGGTAAGTTCACTTGGTAAGTATTATCTCTAATCTTCTCAAGCACTTGAAAAGGTCCATCTCCTCTTGGCATAAGCTTGTTCTTCCTTTTGCTTGAAAATCTCTCCTTTCTAAAGTGAACCCATACACAATCACCGGGTACAAAAGTGACTTTTTTTCATCCTTTGTTGGCTCTTTTGGTTGCATCATTGTTAGCCTTCTCAATTTGCAATCTTACTTTCTCATAGATGCTCTTCATTGCTTTTGCCTTAACTTTTTCATCTACACTCACAATAACATCTTTGGGAAAAAGAGTTAAATCCAATGGAGTTAAGGGATTAAAGCCATAAACACACTCAAAAGGGGTTATGCCAATAGATCTATGAATAGTTCTATTATAGGCAAACTCAATTAGTGGCAATTGATCCTCCTAAGAAGTCAACTTTCCTTTAACCATAGCTCTAAGCATGTTACCTAAAGTTTTATTAACCACCTCGGTTTAACCATTCGTTTGAGGATGAAAAGAAGTAGAAAATAGCAATTTAGTTTCCAAATTCCCCCACAAACACCTCCAAAAATGACTAAGAAATTCTGAATCTCTATCAGTAACAATTGTTTGGGGAACACCATGCAATTTCATCACATTATGAACAAATAAAGTAGGAACATGAGATTCATCATCACTTTTATGACAAGCAATAAAGTGAGCCATTTTTGAAAATCTATCCACAACAACAAAGATGCTATCCTTACCATTTCTAGTCCTAGGGAGCCCAACAACAAAATACATGGAAATATCTAACCAAGGACTGTTAGGAATAGGCAAAGGGGTATACAAGCCATGAGTTTGGGTACAAGATTTAGCATGCTTACAATCCAAACACCTAGAACAAATTCTTTCCACATCTCTTATCATTTTAGGCCAAAAGAAATGTTCACTAAGAATAGCTAAGGTTTTTGACACTCCAAAATAACCCATCAAACCTCCATTATGTTCCTCTTTCATTATCCATGAAGACATAGGAACACAAAGTTTTTCATTTCTAAACAAGTATCCCTTCTTCAATTCAAATCTAGGAGTTCTAACTTCATTCCCCTTCTTAACAACTTGCACACACCTAGTTAAGCTCACTTGACACTCTCCAAAGACTTTTCCAAAATCATGATCATTAGAATATAACTCCTTCAAACTCTCAAAAGCCATCAACCTAGACGTCAAGGTATTCATCAATGCATATCTTCTAGATAAAGCATCCACCATAATATTCTCTTTACCTTGCTTATAATTAATCACATATGGAAAAGACTCAATGAACTCTATCCACTTAGTATGCCTCTTATTAAGCTTATTTTGGACCCTAATATGCTTCAAAGCCTCATGATCGGTTCTAATCACAAACTCCTTATTCCATAAATAATGTTGCCAATTTGCTAAAGCTCTCACTAAGGCATAGAGTTCCTTATCATAGGTAGAATATTGCAATAGAGCTCCTCTTAATTTCTCACTAAAGTAAGCTATGGGTTTCCATTCTTGCATCAAGACCGCACCAATGCCTACTTCACTAGCATCACACTCAATTTCAAATATCTTCTCAAAGTTGGGAAGTTGAAGTAATGAAGTGGAACTAAGTTTCTCTTTCAATATTCTAAAGGCTTCCTCTTGTTTTCTACCCCAAATGAAAGGATTATCCTTCTTAATGACCTCGGTTAGAGGAACAGCTAAAGAACTAAAATCCTTCACAAATCTCCTATAGAAACTTGCCAACCCATGGAAGCTTCTAACATCACTAATGGACGTAGGAGTTGGCCAACTTCTAATAGCCTCTACCTTTTCATCATCCACCTCAACTCCTCTTGAACTTACAACAAAGCCAAGAAAAACAACATGGTCAACACAAAAAGAACACTTTTTAAAATTGATATACAACTTTTATTTTCTCAACACATCAAATATCATTCTCAAATAATGCACATGATCATCCAAACACTTTCTATAAACCAAAATATCATCAAAATAAACCACAACAAAATTATTAATAAATGAATTAAGCACATGGTTCATTAATAGCATAAAAGTTCTTGGTGCATTGGTTAGCCCAAAAGGCATCACCATCCACTCATATAATATAAACTTGGTTTTGAAAGAGGTTTTTCATTCATCTCCAAATTTCATTTAGATTTGATGGTATCCGCTTCGCAAATCAATTTTAGAGAATAAACTAGAACCACATAATTCATATAGCATATCATCAATTCTAGGGATGGGATGTCAATATTTTACCATAATTTTATTAATGGCACGACAATATACACACATCCGCCATGTCCCATCCTTCTTGGGAACTAGAATTACGGGCACCGCACATGGACTTAAACTTTCTCTCACTAAACCTATATTCACAAGTTCTTCTACTTGTCTTTGCAATTCTTTGGTCTATTGAGGATTTCTCCTATAATTCG
The DNA here is from genome assembly GCA_030864225.1 of Capsicum baccatum var. pendulum. Lineage (NCBI taxonomy): Eukaryota > Viridiplantae > Streptophyta > Magnoliopsida > Solanales > Solanaceae > Capsicum > Capsicum baccatum. The sequence continues at coordinate 199,601,858 of CM061561.1, forward strand.
CTTTCTTAGGTATTTGAGAACCCGTCAAAAAGTCAATTTCATGCTCTATTCCTCTCAAAGGAGGCAACCCACTTGGTATTTATTCTGGAAATAGATCTTTATAATCTTGCAACAAAGAAGAAACAACACTTGGAAAAGATAAAGAGTTTAGTTCATTGTTAGAAAGCAAAGAATAACCTTTAGGTTTAATAAATATGACTTGAGTAGCATCCTCAATGTTTATCTCTTTCATGCTCTCTTGATTTTGCAAAATCATGCACATTTTCTCTCTTTTTTGATTTTTTTGTTTTTCTTGCTCACCTCTTTTTGTTGTGATAACTCATTCTCACTTGAGCTCTCAGCCTCTCATTTTTTCTCTCTTGAGTTATCAAATTTCACTTCCTTACTCCTCTTTTTCTTTTCTCTCTCAAGTTTTTCTTTCAACTCTCCCATTTTTCTATATTCCTCACTCACTTGAAAAGAATAAAGTGGGTTAAGAATGTTCCTTTTACCATCCTTAACAAATGCATATTTATTTGACCTTTCATCATGTTTAGCCCCTACATCATATTCCCATGGCTTTCCCAACAATAAATGACAATCTTGCATCGGTACAACATCACAAAGTACTTCATCATGATAATTTTCAATCTTGAATTTTGTCAACACTCTCTTGGTCACCTTAAGTTCACCATATTCATTGAGCCATTTCAATCTATAAGGTTTTGGATGCCTTATTGTTGGAAGTTTCAATTGTTCTACCATAGAGACACTAGCAACATTGACACAACTTTCACTATCAATGATAAAGAAACATAATTGCTCTTGCACTCTACACCAATTATGAAACACGTTCTCTCTTTGATCACAATCTTCCCTTGCTAGAGCACCCATACTTCTCCTCATAACAAGAATAAGTTTTCCATCATCATTAATTTCTTCTCCATCACCTTCTCCCATAAACTCATCACTACTATCATCCTCCATGTGGCCATTTTTAGATTCATCTTCGATTTGATAACCACCATCATTCAATGCAATGATAGTTCTTCTATTAGGACACTCATTTTCTTTATGACCATATCCTTGACATTTAAAACACTTTATTTTAGATGGATTTTCAAGTTTAGATTTGTTACCTCCATCCTTGTAGTCCTTCTTTGATTTGCCTTTATGAAAGTTAGACTTCAATTCTTACTTTGCACCTTTGGATTTGTCCCAAGTGGGAGATGATTTCCAAACTTCCTTATTTTTAGCCCATGAAAAAGAAGAAGAATGCACCCTTGACTTGTTTTCCTTTTGATGACCCTCCACCCTGAGTGCTATTTGATAAGCTTCATATAAAGTAGAAAGATGATGCAATTCCAATGGTTGCCTTACCTATTTATTTAAGCCCGAGATAAATCTTGCCACAAGCTCCGCCTTTTCATCATTGACATTAGATCTAAGCCTAGTTCCTCTAGTTCCTCGTAATACTCTTCCACACTTTTACTTCCTTGTTGAAGATTGCAATACTTCTTGAGTGTATTTTGCTCATAATCTTGACCTACAAAACTTTCTTTCATTCGCCTTTTCATGTCATGCCAACTTGTAACAAAGTCTCTATTCACCAAAGCATCTCTTTAAATTTTCTCCCACCATGGAGAAGCAAAACCCTCAAGGTGACTTATAGCATAATTCACCTTTTTAACATCACTCACATTGTTGAGATTATATTTCCTTTCAAGTTTTACAATCCAATCAAGATATTCATTCGGGTCACTACTTCCTTTGAAGAATGGAAGAGTAACCTTGATGTTGTTGAATCCTCGATCTTCATCATCATTCCTTCTATTATATTCTCTACCATCAATCGGATACCACCCTCCATTTCCCCATCTTCTTCTTGTACCACCTAACCTCTCTTGTTGAACTTGATCATTGGCTCCATAATCATAATTATCTCCATTAAAAGAATCATTCTCTTCAAGGTTATGTTGGTCTCTCAGTTGAGTTCTATTGACTTATGGTGGAAGATTTCTTTATTGATTCCCCCCTTTGGAAGTGTTGCTTGATTACAAACTTTTGGTAAAGTAGCATTAGGAGAGAGAGTATCTTGCACTACCATGTGAGATAGAGTTGTATCAAGAGGAGTCTTACTTTATCCCTCATCATGTTGACCAATAGGGTTGAAAACCTTAAGTGGTTTCTTTGCCATTTCTTGACTTCGAACCCTTCTATCCACATCTTCCAATTTTCCCTTCATTTCCTTCATTTCTTCCAATAGCTTTTGAAGCAAAATTTCCATTTTGCTGGAGGATTCTCCCTCAAATTGAGTCATTGTACCTACAAAATAAATAAAAGTTAGTATAAAGAGTTCTTCACCACTCACTCACATCATGTTTCCCTCTTTTTTTCACTCACACTCGTGTATCACTCTAAGGCCAAAGACTTTTAAGCCCACTCTCAAATGAACTCACCTTACTTTTTCTTGTTACCACTCTTGAATAACCCAAGGTTGAGAGTCAACACTATCAAATAATTCACAAGTAGTATTACTTCTTCGGGATAGAGTGGAGTTTATGTAATCTAGAACGGACAATTAAAACTAACGGACAAGGAAACAAATAAGCATACAATGAAATGAAAGAAAAAAAGAAACGGACACAAACTAGTTTAACATTAAGTATGAATTAATACTCAAAGCAAACTAGATAGAATTAACAAGAAAAGAATAGACAAGTTTGAAAGATTTGAACTATTTTGTAATTCTCAAATTCATCCTCTTCAATAACCAAGCAAATGAGCTCAAATTTGAGATATAACTTCCCCACAACTTTACTAACAACTTCTAACAAACAATTTCTTCAACCAAACAACAAATCAACAAAACCCATTTTCAAGTTTCTTCTTCAACATGACTTTCAATTTTTTTTTGTCATATATTTTTATAATTTTTTTTAACTAGGAATAATATCAAACAACATTCAATCAAATTTGGTTCTTTTTTTTTGAATTTTTTTTAATATCAAAACCCCAAGACTTAGGTTTGTGAAAACAAATCTAATCCAATCTCTGATACCAATTTGATGTGAAACAAGATAATAGAAGCAAGATAGGAATTAAAGATTCAAAATAAATAAAGATAGACACAATTAGATTCAAATAATCAAAAGGTGTAATGGTGAAACTAACCAAAAAAAACCTTAATTGAGAAATAAAAGCACCTAATCTATTAGAATCCTCAAGAAGGTAGTACCCTTACTTGCAAATCCTACGACAATTGTTGAAAATCAGTAAAGGGTTTCAAGCTCTCAAAGGAGGCACAATTCTTCAATATCCAAAAACTAGTGGCTCAACCCTAATAATTAACTATTTATACTAAGGGTTAAAAGAAGTAAAGAAAGACCAAATTGCCCTTTATTTAAATTACAAGCTAATTTAAATGGTAGGCACACGTAGGATATTAAATATCTTCAAGTCATCTATATTGGAGCCTTCCAAAGATTCCATCTTCATCCATAAAGCTTGATATGCTTGAAGGTCCTTAGCTTGACTTCTTGTGAAGGGCCTTCTTGAAGTAGCATCACTTTGATGTACATTAATACTGAACTCCCGGACCACTCGAAAATTGGCTCATTAGGGAATTGGAATTTAACTACAGGGGTACGACAAGGTATAGATGCATAACAAGAGTGAAGCCAGTCCATACCCAGAATAAGATCAAAATTAACCATATCCAACTCTATCAGATCAGCAAATATGACTCTATGAAGAATAGAAACAGGACACTTTCTATACACTTATTTAGAAATAGTAGACTCACCCACTGTGGTAGAAATTAGAATAGGTTCAGGGATATTTTTAGGACTCATTCCAAAATTTATAGCAACCAGTGGTGTCACAAAAGAAAAACTTGACCTAGGGTCCAACAATACATAAACATCAAAGTGAAATATACGAAGCATACCAGTCACAACATCAGGAGAATCCTACTGCTCCTGGCGAGATGGTAGGTAATAGAATCTGTTCTGGCACTAACCACCAACAGTGCTAGAAGAAGCGCCCTGAGCAGGGGATGGACGGGCTACAGTAGCTGGAGAACTAGCAGTCTGAGGTTGAACATAACAGTTCCCCTGCCTGGCATGTGGGCAATATCTAATACCGTGGCCCTCATGGACATATCCATAGCAGCCCTTTTGTCCCCACAAACATCTACCTTTGTGGTCCTTACCACACTTGGTATATGGGGGATGATTAGGTCGGTTACTCACAGTGTTTTGGGACCTGTACATAGTCGATTTATCTCCCTGCTCTTGCTTGCCTCCAAGTGCGGGAGCACTAGCTGATGATGGCACTGGCATACATAAACAGCTCTGAAACTGAGGGTGATTCCCTCCATTTAATCTGGTCTGTCCATACTCATGCTGCTCGAATTTGGCTCTCTTGTTTCCCCTCACTCTATTTTTTCCCTAATCTTATCTGATTCAATTTGCTGGGCATGTAGTATCAACTTCGAAAGATCTATATCCCTATTCAACATATTCGTCCTACACTCTTCCACTACCAAACCAGCCACTCCTGTCATGAATTTTCTCATACTAGTCCGAGTGTCAGCAATCAAATTTGGAGCATACTTGGACAACTGATTATAATTAAGACAATACTCCTTAACAGTCATAGAGCCTTATCTCAAGTTCATAAACTCCTCAATCTTTGCTTCCCTCATCTCCAGTAGGAAGAACTTATCCAGGAATACATCCTGGAACACTTGCCAAGTCATAGGGGCAGCATCATCCCCTCTACCCTTCTTCCAAGCAACCACCCAGTCATATACAAGGTCTTTCAACCTATAAGATGCCAGCTCAAAACTTTCTTCCTTAGATACACGCATTACCTATGTAATCTTGCTTACCTCTGCAAGATACAATAGAGGGTCGTCACCTGCCTTAAACCTATAGAACTCTGGCAGATTTATCCAAATAAAATCACAAATCCTAACAGCAGCTAAATTATCTCCCTGCTGAGGTGAAACTGTAGCCTGATTAATAGCCTGAACATTTGCGGTGACTGCCTGGGCTAGTGCCTGAAAAACTGCCTAAAACTCAGCATAAGGGATATTTTCATTTAAGGGATCAACTGGCTGGGATTGTTCATTATTGATGCTGCAGCCATTCGCTCTTCGAGGAGGCATTTTCTGAAATAAAAGAGCATAAATTAATAGCTGAGAGAGACAACTGTAGGCACAATAGAATTTGAAAGAAAGAAATGACTTTTTCCTAAAATATTTTGTAGCCCTTTGCTCATAGATGTGGCGAGCTACGCACCGATGATCAATACTCTACTTAACGTGGCTTGTCAGACTCCATAGGACTCCTTAAACCTCAGGCTCTGATACCAAGTTTGTAACGTCCCAAAAATGGGTCCCGAGACGTCACACGGTGCTTGAGGCTACAAATAGCCCCAAGCTAACGCTTTGAGCCTGCCATCACATATAAAGCTTTCTTAAAGATGAATATAACAAACACTAACACTGTAATATTAAAATCATAACCAATACGAGGGAAATACTTTGTCTGAATGGACCCAACTCTGAGAATCTCAACAAAACTAACAATCTAACAACTAGTCTGACAAGCCTCTACTACTCACTAAACTATAGAGCCATTGGGATAGATCCCCAATTGACTCAAAATAAACTGAAAGCAATAAAAGAATCTAGTCATAATAATGAAACATCTGAAGATAGGTCCTCGAACCATGAGGACTCAACACTATAAGAATGTAGATAAAGTGGTCGGGAATCAGTGATGGGACTGGGACTGAGAACCTGAACCTACATTACAAGAAAATATATCACACAGATAAGTATGTGGATCAGTACCTTGGGAATGTACTGAGTATATGGGGGTGCATGCAATATATATAAAACAGTAATGTCACAAGTTTTCAAATCATGCATGTCAACTGTAAATGGCTCATATAGCTTGATGAAATATAAATTCTAAGATCATAGATAATGAGTAGTAAAGCATAAAATCTGAATGTCATGAACCATTACACTTATTTCAAATAGAAATACTCTTATATTGTTCTCAAATTAAATAAGCTAAGTGAAATCTGGAACATAGTCTACATAGTAATTTGTAAATCAAATCTTTCTAAATCAATAAACTGTGCTAAGAATAAGGGACAACTACTTGGGAGGTTCTTCTAATTGACATGTACAATATATGAGCATCCATGATGTCCCATGACTAGACACCGTAAGGTTAGGGCTGTTCTACCCTTTCCATTGAAATAGAACAATCTATCTTAGTGATCATTATCTCAATTATCCACATGTAGTGGAAGTCACTGTCTTAACCTATGGTGGCACGTAGTTCTGGGGTATGAAATCATAGTAACATGCCCAACTCGGTGGTAAATATTACTCCTAATACTATGCTCAAAACTCAAGGAAAATCCACTTTAAAGTAATCTCGTATTTCATAAGAGAATAAAATTTTAAGGTATGTAATCTCATTCGTAAAGTGGATTTCAACTCTATGGTGACCAAAAGGTCAAATCTTTCAAAATCATTTCAAAATAGTCTAAACATAGGTGCATATAGAACATGAATTCTCAAAACATCAATCTCAATTGGGATTTAATAACCCACATATCAATGCTTAATCAAACTATTTCAAAATTCATGCTTTATATCATAAACATGCATAATTTATATGGAAATTTCAGCTTTAAGCATAATAATAACATCAAACTCATGAAATTCATCTTCTAGGAATTTGAAATCATCATAGTCTCTTGAACATCAATATAGGGTATAACCAAACATTTCAAATTCCATATTAAGGCATATAAAATCATGTATTTTCGTAAAATAATATCAATTTTGGGCACAAGAATGAAAGAATGTTCTTGTTCAAAACTCCACATATCAATTTTAACTTAGGAACTCTATTCTTGAAATTGTTGGGTGCTTCTTGTATCTCTCAGAAAGGATAATCTAAATCTTCAAAAATCAATGAAAACCTACGGTAGAATGTTTAGATACTTTGGTCTTAAGGTTGAAACCCTAATAGATGTTCTTGATTAATTTTGATGAACTATAATGGATTTTGGTGTATTTGGGATTATATACCATGTTAAAGATAATAGAAGGGTGGAAAATACCTAAATTACCCTTAATGAGACGGATAAGAGGAGCTGAAAATAGGCACAAGGCTATGGCCTGGGCGGCGCCTTGCCCAGCGCCCCTCCATAGCCTTTAGCTTCTAGAATTTTGACCCAAACATGACCTTAAGCTTGTCTAAAATTTCCAAAACTCACCCAAAACATACTACGACCTTGCCCCATCACAATGCAATAAGAAATTAAGAAACGGAGGTCAGGAAGGTCGTAAAATAATTCAACGAAGATTGAGTGTCCAAAATAAACTAAGTGTTGGAACACTTAGAAAAATTTCTAAGTTTTAAGATTCTTGTGAATCGTTTCAAAGTCCTTAACAATGAGGAAACTTTATGGGGTATTACAATTTTTATATAGGTCATTGGATCAATTGAACAAGTCAGTATCTGATAATTTGGTCGGTGGTTCTCTTGTCAAACTATTGTTTGGTGTTGCATCTACTTTGTTAGATCAAGTGACCAAGAAAAGTAGAGGGTGACACATAATATATACAGAGGTGGTCATGAGGGCTACCTCCGCATCTTTTGTAAGCCAAGAGAAAAATAAAAAGAATAAAGAAAGAGATGCAAATATGGCTAAAGTGATGATGCAACTTGACCTTTTCACCAAGCATGTGATGAGAGCTCCTCCTAAGGAGGTTAATGCCATTTCTTCTAAGAGTGATAGAGATTATGATGATAAGGGAATGGAGGCTCTTGATGAATTAATTCGGTTCTTGTCGAACCAAGTAGAGGGTTCTCGCCCTACCTATCAATGGCAAGGCAAGAATCAAGGTTGGAAGAAAAGAGATCATGATAAAGATTCGCGTGATATATACTGACATTGGAGAGTTAAAGAGAGATATTATGGTTGATATGTAAATCTACATGATCGATAAAATGGTAAAGCGTCAAGTTCCAATAACCCAAATAAGTTCAAAAATAAAGATGCCCTTGCTCGGATTTTAGTGGGTGTTAAGGGGACTGATATGATGGTGAGAGAGATGAAAGGTGACTTCTCACAAATCAATCAAAAGGTGACATCTCACTCGGCATCTATCATGCAACATGAAACTCAATTAGAACAAATATCGACATAATTTAATGTAAGACCAAAGGGTGGATTACCTACTGACACTGTTATCAATCCTAAAAATGATGCTCACATCATAGATATTATCACTCGGAGTGGTCAGACTTTTGGTAAATATGTTATTGATCTTGGTGAAGACCCCAATGAAAAAGAAAATGATGAACAAGCCAATGCAAAGAGAAAGCAGCAAAAAAGCCAAATGATGATGATCCAAAGCATAATGAGACAAGTGTTGAACGACCAAAGGTAGTTGAAGAAAATATTGAAAGTGAGGAACCTACTAAGGTGGTTGATGATGATATTCCAGAAACGGATGAAACTCCAATTGTTTCATTGCCACAAATTAAAATATCCTTCCCCCATTCCCACAAAGGCTAGATAATAAGGATGATGTTATGAAGTTTAAGAAGTTTTTTGTGAAATTTAGCAATTTATCAGTGAATATTCCTTTGCTAGAAGCCTTACAAGAAATGCCCAGGTATGCTAAATTTATGAAAGACTTGGTAAAAAAAAGCGAGTCATGGATTTTGAAGCATTTGAGGTAACCCACAATTGTAGAGTTATAATGTCTAACACAGTGGTGGTGCAGAAACAAGACATAGGTGTATTTACTATTTCTTGCAATATTGGGGTGTAGAAATTCAGAAAAAGTGTTATGTGATCTTGGGGCAAGTATTAATTTGATGACATTTGTCGTATTTCAAAAGTTAGGATTGGGTGCTCCTAAACCTACCACTATGAGGCTTCTAATAGTTGATCATTCAATTAAAATTCCTGTTGGTGTGTTGTATAATATTTTGGTGAAAACTGGCCGATTTATCTTTCCGGCCGAATTTGTTATTCTTGATTGTGCGATTGATTATGAGGTCCCAATTATTCTTGGTAGACCATTCTTGGCTACCGAAAGGGCTTTAGTGGATATGGAATGTGGGTAGATAAAATTTTAGGTAAACAATGAAAAAGTATCCTTCAATGTGTGCAAGTCCATGAAGCAATCGATGGATTTGCAAGTGGTGTCGGTAATTGATGTGATAGATGATGAAGTGACAAACACCATAGAAGTTAAACTTATGGATGAACACTTGGTGGGTGTATTCTGGAACCTTGGGAGTAAGGTCACTACTAGAAATTACCCCTATGGTGATGGTTGCAAAACCATTACAATAGACAACGAAACCGTTGCCATAGCTCTACCACAATGGTTAAGCAAGTGTCCCATAGGTGGGCGTTGCAATAAATCTATGGCAATGGTTTATGCGACGGTTGTCTAAACCGTTGCCATAGGTCGAGCTATGGCGACGGTTTCTGACAACCGTCATGATAGATTGACCTATTGTGACGGTTATTTTTTGACTTATTGAGACGCCTATTTTCATCTATTGCAACGGTTACTAACCATCGCAATAGATGCTATTGCAACGTTTTTGTTATTCTATTGCAACGCTTTCTGAGTACCTAATACAATTGTTTTATTACTTATTGGAACGCCTATTTTCATCTATTGCAACGGTTACTAACCGTTGCAATAGATTCTATTGCAATGACATTAAATCGTTGCAATAGCATCTATTGTGTTTCTTTTGTTATTCTGTTGCAACATTTTTTGACTACCTATTGCAATTGTTTATTAATCTATTGCAACAATGATTACCACATGTTATTAAATTGAAACGATTTATATAATTGTCGTATTATTATAAATTTTTATTTACATACATAATAAATTATAACACAATACATACATAATTTTTATTTATATAATCGCTCTCTCTGTCTTCAATATGTGACTCTTTAATTTATATCTGACAGATGTGTGATGATTTAACAACCTTGATCCAAAAAAAAATTAGACAAAGAAAGTTTTTTCCAATCTGTTTTTCTTCTAACAATCTTGACCGAATCTATTAGTCTTACAAATATTTAGAAATGGAACTAGTCAAAAATCATGATGCTTAGACAAGTGAAGTAAATTCAGAGCACAAGTCTTACATATTGCACTACTATTGACTATATATTGGGAAAAAAAGAAGTTCAATTGTCACTAGTATTAACTATATCTTTGCAAAACAGTAATGTTCCATTGTTCCTCTAAGTTAGGATTAACGTGCGTTCACCAAGCAATATTTATTTCTGCCATGACCCTTAGAAATTCTAAATGTGTTGGTGGTATAGTAATAAACCACTGAAGGTTTCACCATTTTCAGTAGAGGTGTCCGTAGTAGTGACCCAATACAAGACTTCTATTCATGCCCCAAAAAAACATATCACACTTGAAATCATGTTGCTGAGTAATCCTACAGTAACTTTCACTGCCTATTGGAGTTTCCGGACAATGGGGTGTTAAATGCTTTTCTTTGTTCCATAATTCAGCAATTTATAGCATTACTACAGTCTTCTACTATATTTGCACAATGTGTATTCTCCCGCTAACAGTTCGTTTCATGGTTAACTGCCATTATATATCTTCTTTGGCTACACATACTAGTATAGAATCATTTTCCAGTTAAAGACTCCGAAGTTCACACTTTCTAAGCAGAGCAATACTCGACCATAAAGAATATAACAATCAATTGTTCTTGAACTTTAGATATTTAAAAACACCAAAACTGTCCTGCTTTGATGAAAGAAGGTCCCAAATCACACAATAGCTTCCTCAGTCGTCGAGCACGGAAAGGAACAACTTCTTCATTATGGCCCACCAAATAATCATACGCCAGTGTTGCCCAGTAAAGCCCCAAACTCCACACAATCTCTATTCCTCTACCAACCAAAGAAAAAATATGTCCCCTCGACTCCAAGACCTTGTTTCTCACCTAAGAACCAAAAGATTTCATCAAAAACACAACTTTCCAATAAATCCATGGGAAAAATGAGATTAAGACTAGCACACTAAGTCATGCATAATTTCCATATGTCCACAAAAATTTTGCCAACAATATAGCAAATAATTGGGAGGTAATTCACATATTGCACTTTAACTTACCAGTAAGCCAATAAAAGAAATCAAATAATCACAGGGATGTTAATCACGTATTACAAATTCAATTCTCCAATATATACAGGAAAAAAATAACAAAGAAAGAGCAAATAACTATTTGGATGTTACTCACATAATTATTTTCCAATATAACCCACAAAAATATCAACCAAAAAAACACTCAATTAGTCACTAGGAATTTACTGGCATGTTATATGGTTACTCGAGTCGAGGCCTATTGGATTAACCTATCTACCTTCAGGCCTTCACAAGGTAAGGGCGTAAGGTTGAGCACACACCACCCTCCCAGACCCCATTTGTGGGATTACACTGGGTATGTTGTTGTTGAATTCATTCATATTTTCCAAACCCCTTAAGCAAAACTAAAAGAGTAATCTGGAGCACTAAAGTTCCCGCTATGCACGGAGTCTGGAGAAAGGCCACACTAGGTCTATCGTATGCAGTCACCAATCTTACCCGTGTTTATGCATTTCTATACGAGCTTGTTTCCATGGCTTGAACTCGTGACCTCTTAGTCACATGGAAATAATAATAAAAACAACAATATACCTAGTGTAGTCCCACAAGAGTGTAGGTAGACCTTACCTCTACCTCATACCTCAGAGGTGAGGTAGACTGGTAGAGAGGTTGTTTCCAATAGACCCACGATTCAAGACAAAAACAGAGAGAATAGAGAGTAACAAAAAAATAACTAGTAACAGAATAGTACTACAACAAAATAATATTATGATCGAACTACACAAAACAACAGATAGTAACATCATTCACATGGAAACAACTTTGAGCCAGACTAATTTCACATGATAAAAACTTGATTTTCTGGAAAAACTCACAATTTCCTTTTTTTAAAAAAAAAAAACTAGCATATAATTACCAGGATGCTATTCACATACCCCAAATAATTTCCCACTAAACTAAACAAAAAGAAAACACTAGAAAGTAAGTAATTGTCTTACAAATTCCGGGGAGTATTTTCTTAATGGTGTTACAGCAAAACAGTGAGTGCTGGCTAAATATTGAATTCACCTAGAGGTGGAGAGAACCGAAAGATGCGATGGAGGAGAAGGTAGCACAGATTTTAGATATTTGTACATCCAATATTAGCTGAAATGCCCTCAGTTTTTAACTTAATCACATTACTGCCATAGCCAAGCGGCTCAGTGTATTTAGTCACGCGTGAAATACGGTGAAAATTTAGTATTGTCGGTTGAGTAATGGCCCCTTGGAGTTCAAACTAAATACTATAAAAGGGTAGTTGATAATAGGTAGAACCTCATACTTGATAATAGCATAAAAGCAGGAGAGATTCTTGTTTTAAAAGCAGGAGAAATTCTTATTTCGAGTGTCTCAACACTTACAGGTGTATATGAACATTACTGGGTAGAAAATGTCTCCTACTTGATCTAGTACTCAATATGCATATCTTGTGAATCATAGTCTTAAATCATTAACAAAGAAAAATCAGCAGTTATCCCAAGGTAAAGGGAAAATAGATTTGATAGGGACAACACAAAAGCATGATCAAATTGTTACAACCGAATTTCCATATTAGTCATGCAATACGTCACTACAACATGTTCACAGTGGTCTCAGTACACCAATAGAAAGATTCAGGAAGCATCGAGATTAGACAAACAACTAGATAGGAGGCAAATAATCATATGAAAGCTATTGAAGTATCCTGAAACTAGTGAGCATTCTCAATATTTTGGTTTCTAAAGCTACTTCATATAAACAATTGTCATAAGTAGTCCTATACTAATTGCTAAGCAAAAGCAAAACTCCTAGAAAGAGCTTACCAAAAAGCAACAACTCAAAGAGAACTATCACTTTGCAGGACTTGCAGAGCACAAATATTGGCGTCGATATAAATTAGAGTTGCATATATCAGCAAAATCATGATTCAACCTGGTATGTGCTGTCTCTAAGGATATTAGAGCAGGATACAATTTTTTGGAATTCTGTTGAATAGAATAGCCATGGATTTTGCAAAGTTTCTATCAGACATGGAAAAGGATTAAAAACCGACAAATATGTACAACACTTGTCAAGGTAAGAAATAGCAAAGAGGAGTTTGTATTTGATAGGAAACCTGACATCAATCAAGAATAAACTCCAAACGTGGGCAGTTCTCCAGTAGATATGCTAATTGTCATGACCCGAACCGGATCCCTGGTCGTAACGAGCATTCCCGAACCCGAACGCCCAGAACACCCTCTGTCTATCTGGTAATCATGCACATAATTCGTATGATCAAAGTAATACGGAATGGACACAAGAATACGGAAACATGGTCAACAATTTAAAATATTTAAAGGCCTGGAAACATGGCCAACAATATTTAATAAATATCTGCAACAGTCTATAAAATCTTTACTGACATACTATTTGAATAATTGGGACAAGACCCCCAGCAGACCAAAAACCATATTGAAATAAATACCTGAATGACTAGGCCTTCTGAAGCAAAGAAGGCTCACCAACTGAACTCTGAGACAACCCTGTCTGTAGACTCTACTGAGGATCTGGACCCCTAGACTGCACCTCAGTACCTGGGAGGAAGGGGGTCAGCATAATTGTACTGGCACGCGAAGCAATCCAAAATAGAGTAATTGAACATATATATATATTTATATAATACGTGAGAGAAAATTTTCATTAGATATTATGCATAAAACTGTTTCTAAAAAACACATAGGCACCTTCTGAAAACATGTAACCTCTCTGTAAATCTCAAACTCTGATCTGTGTATTACTTCTGAGTTAGGTGGTATCCCCTATAAGTCTGATATTCCACGGGCAATATGGAATCCACCATTGACTCAGCGGGGAAGCCTCCAACCAGAGTATGCCGCAAGGGTTGGAGTTCCTGAATCTGATATGCCACACGACACTTAAGTCAGCGTATAATAATATACCCGGGTCGGCAAACCACGGTTTTAGGCAAAAAGTTGCTTGAACTCAAGCCCTCTTCAGGGAACCACCTAACATCTCTGTATGCCCATTTTTAACCTTTTCTGTACATGTAATATTCTGAATGTCTAAAATCATGATAGTTTGAAATGTCTATTAGTCTGAGTCTGATATGGCATTGGTCTGAATTGGTATTGTCATACCAAGACTTGCAAGTCATGATTTCTGAACCATAATAAATTAAGCTAAATCTTTCATTTAAAGCATAATTTAGACTACCAAAAACATGCAACTGATATAGAAGATTTCGTGTTTCGAAAATCAAGTCAAAATCATGCAAAAACTTCATCAACATATGGTGGCCTAGTGACCTAAGCAAATCCATGCACTCTTTCATTACATGCATTATGAACATTAAACATTCATGCTAGATTCCCTTTTTAGTGATTTAAAACCACCTTTAAATCATAACAAGAGTTCAATCATTTCATATAGTGCTTTTCAGGGATGCATTGCAAAACAATTCATATGCTATGAGAAATCTGAAATATTCACTAAAGAGGGAATTCACCGAAAATCATTCTCTCAACAAGAATTCATTCTTAAATACATGGTTTCATACATTCATATTCTCAAATCACTTTGGGGAAGGTCAAAAGACCAAAACAATGATGTTAAAACATTTAATACATGAATATAGACATAGATTCAAAAACTCCATCCTAAAACATGATTTTTCTATGCCCATGAGAATTTAGGAAAATCCCGCATACCTCTATTTTAGAAAATAATGGGTTCTTCTTGAAGCCTGTGGATTGGAAATTCCGAATCTCTAATGAATTTTGAAAACCCACGATTAAATCTTGATTTATTTGGGTTTATATGTTGAAACCCTTAGGAGTGTTCTTGAGAATTTTTAGATGAATGTGGATGTATTTTGGAGAATTGAGGACTGAATTTCATGTTTATGGCTGAATAAGGGTGGGAGAAGGACCATTTTGCCCCAAAAATGGAGTGTTTAAGCCACTTGAAACTATAAGATATGCGCCGCATATGATATCACATATATTTACATAGGCGCCGCATATGATATCTCCTATATTTGCATAGGCGCCATATATGATATGGTCTATATTTACATAGGCGCCGCATATGCTATCGCATATGCTTTCCAGTGGCCATGTGGGATTGGTTAGGTGACGCATACTACTTTGAAAGGCCATAACTTCTTGCTCGGGTGTCGGATTTTAGAAAATTTGGTATCGTTCGAAAGTTAACTCAAAGACCTATCATTTGACACATAGTAGGCTCTCTAATTAGACATATACAGAGAGTTATGGTCGATGGAAGCTGACACTAATTACAACGTCCACTAAAACTTAATCGATCGAAATAGTTTCAACTCGTCCTTGAGTTGAAGGACCTCTATGGTCTAAATTCATGCTCAAATGGTTCACATACTACATAAACATGCCAAATTGGCATAGGATTTAAGGCTCTGGGATTATCAACGCATTAGAGTCATGGTTTTTTATTCTAGCCCAAAATACGGTGTGTTACACTAATGCCTCAACCAATCTCTGAATATGTTTGAAAGGGACTAAGGATGCTACAGCTGGTATATCTACAGGATTGACACCAAAAATGCACTTCTTGATCAAACTATCTTCACTTAAACGTAGGCTAAGAATCAATGCTCGACTATACGGTGGTATTAAACAGTAAGATTTATCAAGTGTATTTGTTAGGAGGAGAACTAACATTTCTATGTATATAAAATATTATTTCCAATACATACCTGCGACTAAAATCTGATTTAGTAAAGACCATGTGAACAGGGGGGCTTATTCCACCAAGCTCAGCAAGATCAGCAAGCTCAGCAGCCTCTTTATACTTGGTTTGAGCAAACAACTCTAGGAATCATTGGACAACCTGAAGCAATACAAAATTAATTGATGTAGGATCATTGTGAATAGTAGACAACAAATATTCTACAGAACAAATATAAAAAACAAATAGTAAAATGAACATAGCCTACGCATGTAACACCACTGGAAAATCGGATACACAGTCGTGTTACTCAATTATAAGATGGAATAAAATCAATTAATTGAGAAAACTCTGTGCAGTTTCCATAATATGGCATGAGGGAGGTAACTAGTACTATCAGGGAATGAATACAACACAGAAGATGCCAAGAGTTGTGGATAAACTTGATAATGCATATCACTAAAATTTCAACAAACTTTTTCAGAATAACCTAGCAATTTTAAAAAAAAATATTGCATTTTATTAAGCTAGCACTGAAAAGGTACTGCAAAAGATTACCAAGAACAAAGGGGAATTTAATGACTCCGTTATCTATGACATCCTGTGTTCCTTGCACTAGGAAAACAAGGTGCAGCTACATTTAGATATAACTGTCGAAAAATAGTATTTATAGCTAGAGTTACCTGTCACTTGTATTAATAGGGGTTGTATGTACCAGATGGAATAGTCTAGGCGCACAAAGTGGCCAAACACCACCAATTAAGCTACAAGCTAAAGACAAAATTAGAATGAAATAGATGACCACATACTTGACTTCCAAATATATTGTTACAAATCCTATCCTATTCCCCAAATGAGCTGGTTAACATCTTAACTCAGGTGAAACACACTCGCTTTTTGATAGGTTGTGCGTACTTCTACCAATTATTTTTAAGTTTCAAAATAGCTTTCTACTCATAAAATTGTAAGGCAGACCTCATAGAACGTGGAAAGACATGGGGTAAAGATAATAGAATAAACAAGGGAAGTACAAAACCAGAACTATAGATGATTTGGTTAACTTGGCTGCGAAACCGAAGAAACATGTTTATAACTGTAGATGATTAAATCTTTTGCTGCCTCAGGACTGTTTCAGGAGAAAACATAAAGTTGTGAACCAAACAGTCTGCACATATTAACATATTAACCTGTGAAGGACAACACAGAAATCAATATGTTGTTTTTTCCTTAGATACGTTATACCTTTCAAGAACAGAAGTATTTGATGGTGAGTTAATGTTGTGAGTTCTGCAATATCAGTATTCCCTTTTCCCATGTAAACAATATGAACCTACATATTTAAGCAGCCATTTCTGATACTACTAGTTTCACCATGACGAACTAATAACCTGATCTTTCATTAACATTGTGTTGTCATGATTAAGGAAAAGAAATTTTTGATTTACTAGTATTGATCTACTCACTTTGTTTTCAACATTTGCATAAATTCCTAAGACAATTGACAAGTTGACGAGAAGGAGCAGAGCAGTGAATGCCAATTTATATAGAAGAAGGTGGTTGATACTCATTTTTGGGTATTAAATAGAGGAATATATAGCTATAGAACTAGTTTTGATGAACAACCTTTGACACCAATATCTCCTCTATTTATAGTAAATCACTAATTCCTTTAGAGTTCATCCACAAATATACTCCCTCATTTTCATATTAGTTTGCCTCTATTGACTTGATACATCAATAAGAAAATTTTAATTAGAGGTGTATTTTACTAAATTAACCTTATTAATGATTTTTTGACATTTTAATTTGGCTATTACTAATTTATGCAGCTGTTTCATCGGAGGGGGTTCGGATGAACCCCTAACCACAGGGTATCTTCGCCACTGTCCGTGAAGTTAAAGATCTAAAGTAAATTCGTCACACATGTTTAGAATTGTTTTAATATCTCTTCTGTATGGTATTAAACAGTGGAAACGACACCATCTAATTAGTATTGGCGTCAATTCCAGTAACTTATAGCTGCAATCGTGACTGGTTTTACGAGTGTAAATAGATTTTTAAAGCCACTTCTGTTTTTGTTATTTCAGTAAATCATCAATATTATGCCAATTATACCAAAAAATTAGTCTGGCCAGAAATAAATAACACTCTCGTGTCGGAATATTATTCCACATGTCTCAAATGAGTGACTGCTATCCTCTTTTAACCACTTAAGACACAAATTGGATATACTTCCTACTGTTGTGTTGTAGATATCTATCGAATAAGCAAATCAACAGAATCATCGTCCTCAATCTGATTGCAATCACTAGGCAATACTTATGTAGAATTTTCTAAGTAACAGGCTAAAGATCATCCTTTCTACAGGCATCATTTATCATCATTATTTCTCATTAATCTGAAACCCATATAAACAAGAATAACAATCTAAACATAGAAACTACATTATAGACAAATTAAATGAACAATTAAGACTACAACAATTAAAACTCTAACCAGTAACACTCATCTTACTCAACTTTTTGGTGTCAATTTAACGCATTACGACATCTTTCCCAATATAACGATTGTAATCAGCAGAATTACAAGGAGAAATCAAAACTTGTACGCAATCAAATGAACCCAAGAAAAATCCAAAATCCCAAAAAATTAGGTCAAAGTTATAGAAGAATACACTAACCTTAAAATTCCCAAATTGAAGAAATTGAAGTACAAATTTGAGAGAAATTGAAGTGCAAATTTGGTCTGGCTTTCCAAAGCAAATCGATTTTCAAAGCATCACCATTAAATCCCACAAAGCTCACCACCGGAATTTACTACTAGATCATCTCCACAAGATTGAATCATTTATAGCAATTGTAGCGGCTGTCGTTAGCGATTTTAGCAATTTTGCAGCCCTAATCGTCGATTATAGCGATGAGAAGCTGTAGGTTTAAGCTAAGAGAGAAATTGCATCGTTGATTGTAGCGATAAGAAGATGTAGGTTTAAGCTAAGAGAGAAATTGCATCATCGGTTATAGCAAAAGAAATAAGGGGTCGTTTGGTAGAGTGTATAAGAATAATGCAAAATATGGTGTGTTAGTAAGCTTGTATTAGTAATGTTTGTGTTAACTATGCTTGCATTATTTATGTTTGTATTTTTCTTATGCAGTGTTTGGTTTGATGTATTAAAAATAACATGAATTAAATAATTTCTTTTAAACTTTTTTTTTTTATAAAAATATCCTCCGTATACATGTTGGAAAGAATGTGAAATTTTTTTTGAGGGATAATAATGTCTTTAATCATGTTAATGCATGTATTGGTCTATTGGATCCATTGTATTGCTAATACCATGAAATTTGAGGTATTAGTAATACACATATTAATACACAATAGAGTGTATAACTAATGCAAACATTAGTTATACATAGGGTGCTAAAGTATACCAAACAAGATATTAGTCATACACATTAAATTAATGCATGCATTATTTTTCCAATACATTCTACCAAACGACCCCTAAGAGAGAAATAAGCGTCGATTGTACAATGAATAAGGTTTAAGCTGTAGGTTTATTCTTTTGGCGGACTAAATAAAAAGTTTTCGTGAAAATGGAGGGAATAAATTAAGCGTTGCTGTAGCTTATTTTATTTAGCTATTGCAATGCTTATGGTCAAAAGTAATGGTTATAATGTTAAATAATAGCTAATAGAATAATAATTTTTGGCAACTCTTGAAACCGTTGCAATAGACCACCTATTGCAACGCTTGGTTAACCGTCGCCGAAAAATTTGTTGCAATAGGGGTAATTTCTAGAAGTGGGTGGTTGAAAAGTATGATAAGGTGGTAGCTTCATTGACGGGTCTTGGATTTTACACCAAGAACCAGATCAAAATGGATCTTGATTTGAAAAACCATGAGAGTCTACCCATCAAGCCGTCTATTATTGAACCACCTTAACTCAAACTTAAGTCGTTACCATCCCATATCCAATATGTATTCTTGGGTGAGGATAATACATTTCCAGTCATTGTAGCGGGTGATCTTGAACCTTGTCAAGTGGATGCCTTGAAATCAATTGTAAAAAAGTTCATTCGTGTTATCGGGTGGACTATCGCGGACATTATAGGCATTGCTCCCAGAATTTGTTCTAAAAAAATCAAGTTAAATATTAACCATATTTCTAGTGTGAAACATCAAAGGAGACTCAATTAACTAATGCGAGAGGTGGTCAAGAAGGAAACCATTAAGTTACTTGATGCAGGAGTTGTCTACCCAATTTCCAATAGTATGTGGGTGATTCTGATTGAATATGTTCCTAAGAAAGGTGGCATAAAGGTAATCCCGAATTATAATAATGATATTGTACCTATGCGTCCAGGAACGGGTTGGAGAGTGTGTATGGATGTAATACCCCGAGATTTCCTAGCTAGTTTTGTCCCTAAAATGTCAAGTATTAGCTTATAAAATGAATGATGTTTATTTCCTATGGAATTTCTTAGGTTTTGATTTTACTTTACGTAGGAAATTAAATAAGCTTTCCATCGATATAATATTTGTCCAACTCGGTAAAGAAGTTAGGACGTTTTTAGTAAGCAGTGTTCCCGATAGACAGGCCACCACATCGCGGTGAAGGCCAAATCCATATTTGGAAATTTTTAGAGGGTCTTCGCAATTTCACCGCATCACGATGAACCCTTAATCCGTTATTGTCACAAACCAGTAACTCATCGCAATTCCACCACATCGCGGTGCTTATAACGATGGACCACCCACATCCCCAAATTATGAAAATGGAAGATTAAGAGTATTTTTTAGAAACATATGCTCATTCTTCATCAAATCCTCTCAATTAAAAACCCTAAGCTTTAATACCCAACTCCGAAAGTCCAAAGATTTCACCATTATTTTTATAAATTGGTTCAAGATTCAAGGTTCCTAGTCCAAGAGTTTCAAGAATCTTCATTTAAGATCACAAATAACATCTCAAAAAGCAGACTTATTCATCTAGTTCATCATCTAAGGTATGTGGGGTTTGAACAAGGACAATTCTTTCGTCCTTGTGCCCAAAAAATTATGTTTTCAACAAATTTCTTATGATTTGAAATTGGGGTTTACACCCAAAGTATCTTATTGATGATTTTTAGTAAGATATTATTGAATTATGAAATCCCATGTTTGTTTTGAGTTAAAGAATGCTCTTTTATGATTTGAATACCATGAGCATGTCATGAGATATTGCTTACAGCCTTTCAATTGAATTGAGCATGAGATTGTGATTTGAAGTTATTATCTTGATATTATTGAAGCATTTTAAGAATCTTACAAAGCATGATGTTTTGCCATGCATTTACATAGTTTAAAGAAAGGGGTTTTAGTCCCTAGTTTGAAATATTGATATTCAATTATATAAACAGTATTTGATATTCGGATCCTCAGTTTAGCTATGGAATCCACTTTTTAGAATTTATTATAGTTTACAGATTGAGCTTTATAGACATATAGTTGGTTTTCTTTATAAACCATTAGACTATTTTAAAAGTGGATTTCCAATGAGATGAGTGTAGCAAATAAAAAGGGAGTAGTATTTAGCACCGAGTTGGGTATGATTCTAAAGTCTCATACTCCAGACCTGCATGCCATCATAGGATTGAGATTTAAGTGCCCATAGAGGCAGAAATGTGATCACTTAAGCTGAGATTATACTCCCTGGCAAGAGTATGACACCTCTCCCCAATGTGAGGTTTCTTTCTTAGGAGGACGAGATGTTGTACTCTATGTAGCTCTCATGGTTTATGTCGGTTAACAGAACCTTCCTTACAGAAAGTTGTTTTAAAGTATTTCTTTACTAGTAAAGAAAATATTTTAGAAAGTTAAGTGTAAAGGCTCACAACTTTATTTCAGATTATGCTTTACAGAAAGATCATAGTTATAGATTTCAGCTTTCATCCTTAAGCTTCTAGTGTGAGTCCTTTTGCCCTTAGACAGTATGTTAATTTTATAAAAAGAATACAAGCATAGTTTCAGAACTAAATGATATGGATCATCAGAATAATTAAGTATGAATTGCTCTTATTGCTTCAGATTTCAGTCTTTCAGAGTGAGTCATTTTCATTTAGCATACATTATTTTATAAACTATGATGATGAGATGATGTTTTACATATGCATATCACCCCTATATACTCAGTACATCCTCAAAGTACTAATCCACATATATATTTATGTGCTACATTATCTTATAATGTGGGTTCAGGTGCTCAGTATCAGCAGTGAGAGTAGTTCGAGAATCTATATCACTACAATAAATTTGATTATTTGAGATGAATTATTTTGTCAATTATAAGTCATATTTCATCGCAAAAGTAGACAAAGACAATTTAGTGCTTCGTCGCTAAAAAAATTAAATTAGCTACAAAAACAAAATTGTCCCCAAATGTGTAACATTTATGACGAATCTGTTTGTCATAAAAATATTTTTTTTTGTAGTTGATGATAAGATTTTGCCACTAAAAAGTTATCAATACCGACAAAATTTCATCTTCCCTAATTATTTAATTCAGTCAGCGATGACACAAATTGTCGCTAGAGTCATATATATTTCGTGGTTGAACACATGTATTTTTGTCACTATTGACAACTTTTTGTATACAACAAAAATTTTCATCCTTAAATGTATAAATTAGTGACAAATTTATTATTATAATAAAGATTAATAATTTTGTAGTTAAATCTATCATTTGTCACTAAAAATAGTATTTTTTTTACCGACAATGTAGAATCGTCACTAAATTATTATGATTACTGACAATTATGATTGTCATAAAATACAAAATTAATTTGTATCAAATTTGTATCAAATAAAAAGGAAGATATTGAGACAAATACATATGTCACTAAATATAGTCAAACTTATGACGAACTAGTTTATTTCGTGATGAAAATATTTGTCTTGAAAAGTCTAATTTAATCGTTGCTAAAAGTTATCTTTGATGATAAAATCTTTTGTCACCAATTACAAGAAACCGCTTAATTATTTCATATTGATATTATTTTTTAAATTTGAATTGAATAAATAAAAAATAAAATAATAAAATATGTCAGATTAATAAAATTCACCCACAACCATAAAATTAAAAAAAAAACTAAAATTGTACTAAGGTAATATCTCCTCACATTGCAAAGAAAAGTAAAACTAGTCCAATACAAAGGAAATCTAACTGAAATATAGTACTAAATATTACTCCTATCCTAAACTAAGGTAGATATGTAGAGGTTTCTTCCAAAGTACCAATAATGTGTTGAGCTTGCAATTAGTCTTCATTCAACTCACTTTTGCACCTGTGGGAAAGAGAAGAAAATTAAGATTGATGATGATACTTTCAGGTTTGATAGTTAAAATGACTCTACATGTTACTGCTTCTCCAAGCCACAACTAGAACCCATTAAACATGTAATTATGAAAAGAGAGGCTGCCCAGAAACTAGATAAATTCTATACAGTAAACACATCAAACTTCTATAACAACAACAATAACATACTCGGTGCATTCCCACAAAGTGAGGTTTGGAGAGGGTAAGTGTACGCAGTCCATACCACTACCTTAAACGAATATATTATACAATAACATACTCAGTGAATTCCCACATAGTGGGCGTATGAGGAGGATAATGTGTACGCAGTCCATACCACTACCTCGAATGAAGTAGAGAGATTATTTTCAATAAACCCTGACTCTGGATAGATAACAGTATAATAAAAAAACATAAAAGCACACAACGATGGTACAATACACTTCTAGCTAATACAAGTTAGAGAAGTTTCAGTTATTCAGTAGTACTTTAATAAGAAAGCAAAACTAAGTAGAACTAATACAATCTATTATGAATATCCCGGCGACTCATCAGAACCCTGTAATTATCTATTTAAACCTCTAAGACAAGATATAATGGCAAGCAAACAGAGACATATGATAACAAATATCGAAATATTCCTATAGACATGTTTTATAAAGGATTTCACAACATGATGCAGTCAATACACACAGAGAATGAAAATTACATAGTTTTGAGAACTTACCAGTGAACAACAGTAAAAGAGATAATAAGATTAATAAAGGCCAAGCACTTGTAACAGTGAAATACGCAAGATGTTTTCAGTAAGCCTTGAAGGAAAATCGAAGAACCCTCAAAATATATAATTGCCTTGTATTAAAATAACCAGTAATTCTTTTTGTTTTTGTTTATTTTAGAGAGTAGTAATTATCATTCAAGAACTGTCCCTCCAGTGAAAAAAAGGGTGGTTTATACAGTAGTAGGAATACAGTAGCACAAAAGGAAAAAGTATATTATAAAAAAAAATCACTTTCAGAAATTAAAGGGTAAATATATCAAGAATCAATTGTGAGAAAGCTCAATCCCTTTAATGCCGTATTTACCCTAAAAAATTACATTATAAAGGCAGGCAACAATTAATATATATTTAATTTGCAGAAAGAAAACTAAAAATGGACTCAATCAATTATTCAATGTTTTACTATAAATAGATGAGTAAAAGAAGGCGCGAATTTAAAAGACAAAAGATAATAAGAATAGCAACATGTTTCAACGCTAGTATTTACCATATATATTAAAAATTGATTTACAAATCATAAGATAACTAATCACAAAAACTAAACTAAATAAATTCCACCAATCTACTAAATCAATTTAGTACTGCCATTTAGGAATAGGCATAATCAATATTTTACCATAAACGCAGATTCAAATTTTTGTCAATATCAATTAGATCAAACGTGCTACAAGTATAACATCTTTTGAGAAAAAATAGAGATAAATATGTAATTAAATGGATTGAATCAACATTCAAAGTCAGATATCACAAACTTTAGATCTAACAGATTAATTTAGGCAATTTGCACCCAAAGAAGAAAAATAGCATGCAAATTAAACCAAAGAAAACAATCATGTAATTAAAGGATTGAGGAATCAAACCGTATAATAGTCGGTTTCACCAAAAGGGACCTCACTATTCCTCATTTTTTATGAGAACATGATCGCTGAGAAGAGAGGGAGGCTGAATCGCGGCTGGGGATGTGTTGCTGGTTCGCGACTGCTGGAGGCAGCCACGGTGATGGCAGAGTGGTGGAGGACAGGCGGCGGAATACCATTGTTGTTGTTGGATACATCGATTGGGTATTATTCTATCATCTAAAGCGGCGGCGGGCTGATATTAATGTCCGTTCGAGGGAAACTTAGCCGTTTTGCTCGCCATAGATGCGGCTGGTGGCGCCGGCTGAGAGGTGTTGATTTTGGTTGTCCGGCAGCGGGATTGGTGGTCGGAGAAGTTTTCCCTTGGTTTTCCTTGTGGTTGACGATGAATAGAGGAGGGCGACGTGGTAGCTGGTTTATCCGCCGACCATTGGTAGTGGTTGACGCTGTTAGTGCTACCTTGGATTCGCTGGTCATCAATTTTGGTGAGTCATTGATAAGAGTGAGATCCGAAAGAGACGAGAGATAGGAGGCCAAATTTTTCTCCAATCCATGGTGGCTGGCCGGTGGTGACAGCCATAGTTATGGTATAGTGAGAAGTGAAACTAGAAAGTAGGTAGAGAGAGAAAGAAGGTAGAGAGAGAGCGCCAAGGGATGCAGATATTTTTGTGTAATGAGTAATTAGGGTTTGAGTGTTGTTTAAGATGGAAAGAGTGAGTGATATGATCTTAGTCGTTGGATCAAAATTGATCCACGACTGAGACTAAAAGGATTATAAAAATAGCAAATGAATTGAAATGGAGTTAAACGTAACTAAAATTGTAATAAGTTGAGTATTTTCATAAATCGAATATAAAAAGGTTGGCATATAAATGAACTAGGAAATTGAATTGAATTAGGCTACTATTTAACAGATGTAATAATAACGAAAAAAATAATAGGGTGTCGAGGTTAAATAAATTATGCATGTAAAATTAATGTTACGTAAAAATTGTCATATAAGATTATCGTTAATAATAATAATAATAATAATAATAATAACAATAATAATAATAATAATAATAATAATAAGCAATGTATTTGTAAATTGTAAGTGTTCATATTTTGTGAAAAAAATAATTTAATAAATATTAATAAAATTATGCAAAATTTTGTATTTGAATTAATAAATTGTAAGAAAATGACATCAAAAATTAATAAAATAATTTGTACATTTTAAAACATGAATGTGACACGTCAAAAATCTATTTGATGTAAAAAAAATTTATAAATAATACAAACATTTAAAAATTAATAATTTTACTAAAATAGCAGCCTAAATGTAGTATCGGGAGGTCAAAATTGGGTGTCAACAATCATTGGGCCTAAAGTTCCTTTTCCTATTTTCAAATGGGGGTTCCACAAGGGTAGACCGGTAGAGAACAAAGTGAGTGAAGAGAAATCTTTAGGTGGTTCTTAAGACTTGAGAGTGGAGTCACATAAGCATACCGATAAGCAAATAGAAGGCGTCTCATTGTGTCCTAAATTAGTACCTAAATTTAAAAACCCGGGAAATAGCCACTAAGGGATAAGCGAACGTGAGAAGCTGGGATATATTTGTCACTGTTCCACGTATTTCCCTCAATTCTACAACACAATTCGGCCCTTTACATTTTGGATACTAGGCCCACTTTTCATCTTTAATGGCCCATGTTTTTTTTTGGCTTCTTTTTCCCTTTATTTTTTAAAAATTCTACTCTTTTTTATAACTCATTGTTACTTTTACTTTAGAATTATCTTTTAGCCGAGCTTTAAAAAGCAGTTACAATTATAAATGTCTTTGAATTATATCAATCTAATTATATTATTACAAATGTGAAAAATTATATTAATCTAATTATATTAATTACCAATGTGACAAATTAGTATTAGATTGAACAAAGCGATGTAATATAGTCCAAGGGTACTGGAACAAATCTTTGTAAAACTTAAACTACACACATGTTTTAGACAATGGACGATATGTTTCACCTCCATAGTTTGATACAGTAAACCAAAAGAGTAACTATATAATACAATTGTTAAAGATATATATATCTATATATAATAATGATAAAATTTCTATATATATTAATATTCTATATAATAATTATATCATTTTTATACACATTTTATATAATTTTTAACTACAATTATTATTTAGATACATATTTTATTCAACTCTATATAGTTTCTATATGCATTCTAAAAATGTATCAATCTAGTACAAGAGAGTATCAATTGAGCATATGGACACTGCAAATGTATCAATGTAGCATAAAAGTTTATTAATGTGGTATAAAAGAGTATCAATTGGGTATAGGGACTGCATGTGCTTGCATAGAATTTTCTTTTTCTTTTTAAAAAAGTGTATCAATATAGAATAAAAGTGTATCAATATAGAATAAAAGTGTATCAATGTGGTATAAAGGTGTATCAATTGAGTATAGAGACAACATGTGCACAATTGGGACAAATGGCTTAAAATGGGAATTAAATTGGGTCGACTGGCTAAGGTTGTCCACCTTTTCAATTACGGGCCATTTTTTTTAAAATGGTCAGCCCATGTCTTTTTTTCCCTTAATAAAATCCCTATTAAATTGAAAAAAAAAAACTTAAGAAGGCATACCTGGTAAACAAAGGCTGAGAGCATTTTGACAATCCAGATAATTGATTTAGGAGTCTTGGTTGTGCATCGGGGATGAAGAATTCAACTGCAGTCCTATCAAGAATTTCAATTTTTGCACAATATTGGGTCATTTCTTGGAGTATCGTATATAAGAGTTTCAATCTTTTTGCTTGGTCCTCTTTGGATATGTAGAAAAAACATAAATGATTACGTGAAATTTCACCAAAATTTCAATAGGTACTTAAATTTGAGAAGGGTGGCTTTGAGAAACAGTAAAGTAGACTGCAAAGAATAAATTGGAATTCTTCTAGATTTATTTGGTATATCAAGGTTGGAAAGTGCTAACACGTATCTAAATCGAGCTTCAAGACCAATTTGGTAGAGAAAAAAGACTGAATTAACATAAAGAAGATGAACTGCGTGCTTCTAGATTTATCTTCAACAGTTACTTTCCTTTTTCTGATTTTTGATGTTTCTTTTTCTTTTTGTCTTTATGTTGACCTTTTCTATTTTGTTGTTTTTTATTGCTTAGTATTTACATTTTTTAAATGTATTTTGAGGTTCACATCGAAAAACAATATATATATATAGCGAGATAGATAGATAGATAGATAAATGTAAACCAAAAAGTATATACAAGAAAAAATGAGTATTTATTTTTGCCAGCAAATGGTTACACCTATTTAATAAACATATTTCAGTGCATTCACAAATAAATTATCTTAAAATTATAATTAATTAAAATACATAAATTTTTATTTAATTATAATTAAATATGATTAGCTATAAATAAATATTTTTAAAAAAGAAACTATGGGTAAATTAAAGGGTCCTTTGGTAGGGTATATATGAATTATATAAATGTAAGATCCTGCAAAATCCTAAGTCTAATTCATCCCCTTTAAGCTTGATAAGGGATCCAACACTTAGAAAATTTTAGCGAAGTGTTAGAGGACTTAGTTTCTTTTAAGCCTTCGAAACTTCAAGGATTTATTTCATGACCTTTCCGACCCCAGAACTTTGATTTTTAAGTTGATTCATGATGGGTCAAGTCAATAGTACATCTCGAGTGAGTTTCAGAATTTTTAGAATCCGTTTAGGGCATGTTTGGATTGGAAAAATAGTAGCATCATGCGATATACGTGCGTCGCATGCCCCAGTGCACACCCATGAGCATGTGACGCATGCTCTAGTTCGGCAGATTAGAGCATGTGACGCACACTTCATAGCATGCTCCTAAAATTTCAGCTTCCAGCTCCACGTATTTAAGTGCAATTGGGTCTTTTGGCTCACATAAAAAACATCCTAAACACTAAATTTAGCCCCAAAATCACCAACATACACTCTCACATTCTCTCAAATTCTCTCAAGAATAACTCTAGGGTTTTCAAGTCAAGATTTAATTCTCCAAGATTTAACCATCAATCTTCTCCAAATAAAGTAACAAGGTATGTAAAGTGTTCATCCAAGGGTCCCTTCCACCCTTGGAGCTCAAGAAACCCATTTCAAAATATGAATTTTGAATTCCATGTTATGGGTTTGATTATACATATGTTTATATTGTGATATGATTTCCAAGATTGAATTCTCATGACTTTATGTTAGTATATGGATTGAAATCCTTAAATTTGAAGTGCTTGATATAGCCATGATGTATTAGTTATTGATTTATGCCCTAGAAAATGTTATGTCTTCCATGTGTTTGTTAAAATGCCTAAGTGAATAAGAATTGTGCATTATGACCCATTTGTGATCTAAATGATGAATTCATGATGTACCCACATGTTCAGAATGACTCCCATGCTAAAGCTATGTCTTGTAATGATTCGGTGGAATACTTATAAGTATGGATTTGTAAAATTATGATATGTTAGCATGCATTCCTATACATGTGTAAGTTTATCACTTGCGAATGCTTCATGAAATCCCTCAATAATTGTACTATGAATTGTTGACTATGGTCATATGTTCAAGAAGTGTCATATTTATTTATATTCATGTATCGAGTCCTGAGGGTATTTAATACCCGATAATTTAGTTGTGTACCTAGAGGCAGTGTCGGTTTTTAAAATACTCCCAGTTAAGCCATGATCAGTAGAATTCAGTCAGTTATATGACTCAGGAAAACTCAGTAAATTTTAATATCAGTCCAGTCCTATTCAGTATTCAGTTAAATACATAGAAAACTTAATCAGTTAATAGAACTCAATTGTATTCTATCAGTCAACAGAACTCAGTAAACTCAGTTCAGTCTAGTATACTCATTTCAGTGTCTATTCAGTTAGGAGTAAGATTCAAAACCGAGTGAACCCAAGGATGGGGACTCACCTACCAGCAGAGGGTGTGATCCTTAGAAGCAGTCTTTGCATTCCAGAACTAGATAGCCAGCGTAGGTTGAGATGTACCCCTACGAGTCTAGGGCTAATACATCTCATTCGAGTTCTCCTACTAGCAAGGAGTTGAGCCCAAGAACTCTCTGTCAATAGAGGGTTAACTCACAGCTTGTCTTTACCCGTAGCATGGTACTGACACCTTTCTAGTTGGGGTTACAGGTTGGACCCCACCAGTTATGTTTTGGGGTATGTCGGTTAGATGATTTTCTTTCACAGTCTTAGTCTCAGTCTTCAGTAACGAACTCAGATAGTTCTACAGATTTCAGGACTGTCAGATACATCACTCAGCTCAGCACGAAATTATAAGATCCCATAAAATCTTACGTCTAGAATCAGCTTGTTAAACTCCTTAATCTCTTTAAAAGCTCGAACCCTTAGAAAATTTCAGCTAAGTGTTCAATACTTAGTCTTATTTTAAGCCTCCAAACTTTGGAAATTTATTTGACTACCTTCCCGACCTCCATTTTTTAATTTTCAAGTTGTGTTGCGATGGGGAAAGGTTATAGTACATCCCGGGTGAGGTTCAAAATTTTTGGAATAGAGTAAGGGTACATTTGGGTGCCCAAAATAGTAGCAAAAGGTGATAGGCTCGCGACGTGCTAGAAATTGCCCTGCACTAGGCAGGGTGGTGCCTTGCAAGTGCGATGGACTTAGCAGGCCTGCACCTCACTAAGTCTGGCAGACTAGGTAGGGTGGCGCCCTGGGGATCGCGCCAGGCCAATTTCTTGCACTCCATCTCCGTGTTTTAAAGGGAATTTTGGTCATTTTTCCACCATATATATACTCTTAAACACGGGATTCAGTCCTTTTGAAGCCTAATTATTATTGTTTCTCTCAAGAACACACCTAGGGTTTTCAATTGGGGATCCAAGTTCAAGAATTCCACCGTTAATCTTCCAATAATCATGAACTAAGGTATGCGTTGTGTTTATTCATGGATTTCTTTCGTCCATGAAGCCCAAGAATCAAGTTTTAAACTACGAATTATGATATTCATGCAATGTGTTGATTATGTTCATGTGATTGTTGTTGTATGATTCCCAATTTAGAATCTTTACGTGTTTTTCATGAAACCATATTAGTATGCAAGTTGAAATCCACGAATTGAGTTTTTTGTGATATAAATTTTAGGAATTCACCCATGCCTCAAGTTGTGCATGTAAGGTATTTGATAAAATGCCTAAAGAGATATAAATTATGCCTTATAGCTAAATTGTGATCTAAATGGCCAATATATGTTTTACTTTTAAGCTTAAATGACTTCCCTGATAGTAAGGTGCCTTGTAAATATTGTTGGATTATTCATGAATTAGCCTTATGAAATTATGCCATGTTTACATGAAAACCTATTCATGTACAAGATTATGATAACCATGTACTTCATGTAATCCTCAACTTATTGTATAATGGATTGTTGATATTGGTCATGTATTCAAGAATGTCATGCTTTGTCAATTTCCTTCTATCGAGTCCTGGCAATACTTGTACCCATAAAATATAGTTGTGTTCCTACAGCCAGTGTCATGTTTTCATGATAATTTCAGTCAAGCCATGATCCATATAACTCATTCAGTCATGTGACTTAGGAAAGCTTAGTAATTCAGTAATCTCTGTAGTAATCCATCTGTAAATGGAACTCCATGAATTTAGTTTAGTCAAGTTCAGTTAATCACGTTCAGTGTCTATTCAGATAGGAGTAGTAATTAGCACCAAGTGAACTCAAGGATGGGAACACAGACTGTCAGATGAGGGTGTGATTCTTAGAAGTCATCCTTGCATTCCAGAACTATGTAGCCAGTATAGGTTGAGACATCAACACTATCAGATGAGGGTTGATGAGGTGGATAAACACTATCAGATGAGGTTTCTAACATTCTCTTCTGGGGACACTGTCAGATGAGGGTCACCCATAATTTGTCTTTATTAGTGGCGCCCTATTGACACCCTTCCAATCAAGGCACAAATTGGACCCCGACTCAACTTTAATGCGTTACTTGGGGCATGTTTGTTAGATTACTACCTCCTACATTTATAGTCTCAGTTTCAGTCTCAGTAAAAGAACTCAGATAGTTCTTCAGAATATCAGGAATGTTAGATACAGTCAACTCATGGTCAGAAAATGGAACTGATCTAGTTCCATTAGATTTAGGACTGTCAGATATAGTCATTTATGTTACCATTTACATCAGTAAAACTATGTTATCAACATTCATACTCAGTAATCATGTTATTATGATTCTCAGTTACAGTTATTATGTATTCATACATGTATTCTCACGTTCATGATTAGATAATCAATTAGCATTGTTCATGCATTTGAACCCTTTGCATTCAACCTACCTCACATGCATACCAATACATTCAATCGTACTGACCATTCTCACTATGGTGTTTTATTCTATACCATAGGTTTAGAAGCACGAGCTCCAGAGAATCATTAATATTCCAGTTTCCGCAGTCAGAGTTAGCAGTGAGTCCTCATCCTTCGAGGACATGATCATTAATTTATTTATTCATTATTTTAGTTATTTTTAGTAGATGGAGTTAGTTGGGGAACTATGTCCCATCAACTCCTTATTCAGACAGTTTAGAGGCTTTCAGACTAAATTCAGACTATAGTATGTTCAGACACTTTATTTCAGTTTTGGGTATTTCTATACCCCATTCAGATATTGTCTTATTCATTTGGACTTACAACTTATGTTTCTGCATTTATATGATATATTAGACAGTGTTCAGGTACAAATATCAATCATGGGTGAGCTAGTGGTCCTTTGGGATTGTTAGAACCGTGTAGCATTTTGGATACCAGATTCAGGGCATTACAAGGTCATGGATATCATGGGGGTTACTCCTAGTGAGAGTGTTGAGCTACCTACATATCAGTTACAGGATGTTTCTCACACTTGGTTCAAGAAGTGGAAGTCCGAGAGGCCAGTTGAAGCTGGGCCCTTGGAGTGGGAGGAGTTTGCTGCTGCATTCTTAGATAGATTCTTTCCCTAAGAGCTTAGAGAAGCTAAGGTGTTAGCATTCATCAACCTCAGGCACGGCAAAATGACTGTGAAAGAGTATTCTCTTAAGTTTACTTAATTAACCAAATATGCTCTTTATGTAGTTGCAGATAGCAGGCCATGATAAATAAGTTTGTATCTAGGGTGAATGATAGCGTGGTGAATGAGTGTAAGTCTGCTATGTTGAATAGTGGCATGACCATAGCCAGGCTTATGACTCATGCCCAACAGATAGAAAAGCTGAAGATTAAGATGGGGGAAAAGTAGAATAAGAGAGTAAGGACAGTTAGTTTTAACTTTGCTCAGCCCAAATCAGAGGGAGGAAACCATTCTCAGTTTTGTCCTAATTCATCAGGTTCATCTCCTTCTTCGGCTAGTGCTCCAGCTCCTAAGTTCAAAGATAGGGCGCCAAGCTCTCAGTCTCAGGGAAGTGTTAGCAATGCCCAAACCAATCCCCTTTGTCAGACTTATGGTAAGAACTACCAGGGTGCTTGCAGAGCTAGTAGTGATGTCTGCTTCAGATGTGGAAAGCCAGGCCACAGAGTCAGAGATTATCCCCAGTCAGGTTATCAAGATCAGCAGAACCATTTCTCATCTCAGTCCGATCGCCTAAATCAGCAGGGTGCCACCTCCATGCTACTAGTGGGCAATGCCCAAATCGACTTTATGCTCTCTAGTCCCAGAAAGATAAGGAAAATTCTCCTAATATAGTTACTGGTATGTTACAGATCTTTCATGTGCATGTTTACGCTTTGCTAGATCCAGGTGCTTCTTTATATTTTGTTACTCCCTATATAGCAGGAAATTTTAAAGTTTGTCCCAAAATTCTAGCAGAGCCCTTTTCACTCTCTACCCCAGTAGGTAAAACCATCATAGCCTGACGGGTATAGAGGAACTATCTTGTTATGATATTTTATAAAGTCACCTCAGTAGACTTAGTCGAATTAGAGATAAAAGATTTTGATGTCATTCTCAGCATGGATTGGCTTCATTCTTGCTATTCCATAGTCGACTAGAGAAATAGAATAGTTTATTTTTAGTTCTCAAATGAACCCATCCTTGAGTGCAAGGGTAGTGTATCTGCTTTTAAAGGTTAGCTTGTTTTCTACCTTTGGGCAAGGAAAATGATATCTAACGGATGTGTCTATCATCTTGTTCATGTTAAGGACTCTAGTTTCAAAACTCCTAACCTTGAATCAGCCCCCAGTAGTGAATGAATATTTAGATGTCTTTCCCAAAGACCTTTCAGGAATTCCTTCCGAAAGGGAAATAGACTTCGGCATTGATCTTCTTCAAAATACTCAGCCTATATCTATTTCTCCATACAAAATGGCACCAGCAGAGCTCAAGGAACTGAAAGAATAGTTGAAATATCTCTTAGATAAGGGATTCATCAGACCTAGTGTATCCCATGGGGTACATCAGTCTTATTCATGCTCAAGAAAGACC
This sequence comes from Capsicum baccatum var. pendulum, assembly GCA_030864225.1. NCBI lineage: Eukaryota > Viridiplantae > Streptophyta > Magnoliopsida > Solanales > Solanaceae > Capsicum > Capsicum baccatum. The sequence goes on from CM061561.1 coordinate 199,636,230, forward strand.
CCTAGCTAACTCATGACTTATATCTGTACCTGTGCACTGCATAATATGAAATATCATTGTGGAATATGTAAGATTGTAAGGCCATAAGGTTCAAAATTGAATAAAGCATAATGTATGAAAATCGGTATCATAATACCTAAACAAAACTGAAATAAAGCTGAAGTCTGAATCAAATCTAAAATCTAGTCTGAAAGCCTCTAAAACATAACTGTCTGAAAAAGGAGTTGATGGGACATGTCCTCAACTAACTCCGTCTAGAAAAACTGAGCTGAAATAATAAATGAAATAAAAATCATAGCATCCTCGAATGAAGAGGACTCACTACAACTGTGAGTACTGGAATGCTATTGCTACTGCTGATCTGGAATTCGTGTCTCTGAACCTATGGTGTAAAATAAAAGAAACAACATAGCACAAATGGGTTAGTATGTTGGAATGTACTGAGTATACAAGTGAGGTAGGCTGAATGCATGGGGTTCATATGTATGAATAATACTAACTGATAGGCTAATATGAATGTGAGAATACATGCATGAATACATAGAAACCGTAACTGAATCATGATAACATGAACACTAAATCTATATGCTGATAACATAATTTTTATTGATATCTAACATAACTGATAATGCATTCTAATATCTAATATAATGGATAACATGGGTGACTGTATCTAACAGACCTGAATCTGATGGAACTATCTGGGTTCCACACTGTATCTGAGTTGACTGTATCTGATAGTCCTAAAATCTAAAGAACTATCTGAGTTCTTTTACTAAGACTAATACTGAAACTGTGGGAAGTATTTATTTAACCGACATGCCCCAAATACGCTATTATAGCTGAGCTGGGGTTCAATCTATGCCCTGATTGAAAGGGTGTCAATACCGCACCACTGGTCTGGACAACTATGAGTGACCCTCATATAATAGGTTACTTTAATGAGAATGGTGGGAACCCTCATGTAGCAGGTTAATCCATCTCATCTACCCTTATATAACAATCTATGATGTCTCAACCTATGTTGGTTACGTAGTTCTTGAACTCAAGGATGATTGCTAAGAATCACACCCTCAAAATAATAGGTGAGTTCCCATCCTTGGGCTCACTTGGTGCTAACTCCTACTCCCATCTAAATAAACTAATTCATGATTAATTGAACTCTTTATGATCTGAGTTACTAAATTTCGTTGACTGACAGAATACTACTAATATCTGATAACTGACTGAGATCATGAGATTTCTGAGATTTCCTGAGTCACATGACTGACTGAGTACTATGGAACATGGCTTGACTGATATTGTCATGAAAACATGACTTGGCTCTAGGCACACAACTATATTTTTTGGGTACAAGTACCCCCAAGACTCTATAGAAAGAAACTGACACAACCATGACACTTCTTGATCAAAGGAATAATATCCACAATTCATAATACCATAAGTAAAGGACTCTATACTACCTATAGTCCTTAACATCTCACACATAATAGGGAATGCATATAACATGTACATACTGGTATAACTCCAATATCACGAACACCTCATATCACAATAACAATGATACAACAATAGCATGGAATTCATATTGAGTCATAACGTTTAGCATGGACTTGTCATTTAGGTACCATTGAGTCATGAAAACTTGATTCCTAGGCTCGTAGGCATTATATCAAACACCTTGCATGCACACTTTATGGCATAGGTGTATTCATTAATTTAGCAATTCACACACCGCACAAATTCATATATTCCAACTAATATACCACCCTAATTTCATACAAACATACAAAGATTTCATCTTGAACAACAATAATCCTTCATCAACATGGACATAATCATAACACAACAAGATAATCACAATTTATTATTTAAAACTTGATTCTTAAGCTCCATGGATGTAAGGGATCCATGGATGAACACTACGCATACCTTAGATTGATAATCCATGAAAATTAACGGTGAAAGTTCTTTGATTTAGGTCTTCAAATTGAAACCCTTGCCCTAGTTCTTGAGAGAATTTGATGAAAAGTAGTATATTTTGGTGTAAATGAGCATAAATCCCATGTTTTTGACTTATATAGGGTAAGGAAAATGACCAAAATACCCCTCAATACACAAAGGTTAAATGCAGCAAAATTAGGCATAAGGTGCCAGCCAGGGCGGCGCCCTGCTTAGTCCCCCGCTAGAGCCAGGGCAGCGCCTTGCTTAGAGTGGTGCTCGAAGTTGGGCGACACCCCCTTATCGCAGAGAGATACTATTTTGTACATCCAAACTCGCCCTTATACTATATAAAAAATTCTAAAACTTACCCGAGATGTACTACAACCTTGCCCTATCGTAACACAACTTGAAAATCAAAAAATAAATGTTGGGAAGGTCATCAAATAAATTCCCAAAGTTCGGAGGCTTGAAATAAGACTAAGTGTTGAACACTTATCAAAATTTTCTTAGTGTTGGATCATTTTAGGTCCTTAAGGAGCTGAATTAGATGCAAGATTCTATGATTTCTTACATCAATAAAGTTACGATCAAGAACAAGTATCCTCTTCCCAAAATTGATGACTTGTTTGACCAATTTTAGGGTGCCAGCTATTTATCTAAGATAGAACTCAGATCCAGCTATCATCAGCTCAGAGTTAGAGAATGTGACTTTTCAAAGACAACTTTTCATACTCGATATGGTCACATCGAGTTCCTAGTCATGTCATTTGGTTTTACTAATGCTCCAGCAGCTTTTATTGACTTGATGAACCATGTGTTCAAGTAGTACTTGGAGATGTTTTTCATAATATTCATAGATGACATCCTTGTCTATTCCCGCAGTGAGAGTAATCATACAGACCATCTCAGAACAGTGCTTCAGACTCTCAGATATCATCAGTTGTTCACCAAATTTAGTAAGTACAAATTTTGGATAAGGTCAGTAGCATTCGTTGGCCATATCATTTCCGATGATGGCATTAGAGTTAATCCTCAAAAGATGAAAACAGTAAGAAACTGGCCTAGCCTTGTCTCCCCATCAGATATCAGGAGTTTCTTGGGTTTGGCTGGCTATTACAGATGGTTTGTTGAGGGATTTTCTTCAATTGCAACCCCTATATTCAGATTGACTTAGAAGAAAGTCAAATTTCAATGGTCAGACCCTTGTGAGAAAAGTTTTTAGGAGTTAAAGACTCGACTCACCTCAGCTTTAGTTTTGACTTTTTCAAAAGGTCCAGATGGGTTTATAGTGTATTGTGATGCATCCAGAGTCGTTTTAGGTTGTGTCCTCATGCAGCATGGTAAGGTCAGAGCCTACACTTCTAGACAACTTAAGCCCCATGAGAATAATTATCCTACTCATGATCTTAATTTAGCAAGTTTAGTTTTTTCCTTAACAATTTAGAGGTATTATCTCTACGGAGTTTATGTAGATTTTTTCAAAGATCATAGGAGCCTTCAGTATGTCTTTTCTCAGAAAGATCTCAATCTTCATAAAAGAAGGTGGCTAGAGCTCTTGAAAGATTATGACATAAGTGTCCTTTATCACCCGATAAAGGCCAAATTTTGGCCAACGCTCTCAGTAGACTGTCTATAGGTAGTGTTTCTCATGTTGAGGATAGTAAGAAGAAGTTAGCTTAGGAATTTCATCATCTTACCCAACTGGGTATCGCCTAGTTGATTAAGCAGAGGGTAATTTTGTGTTCAGAGTAGTTCAGAATCATCTTTAGTTTCCGAGGTAAAAGAAAAGCAAGATAGATATCCCAGTCTAGTCAAGTTGAAGGAGTCAGTTAAAGATCAGAAAGTAGAGGTTTTCTCCTAAGGGGGAGATAGTATTTTGCATTATCAGGGTTATCTCTACATTCTAGGTGTAGATGACTTAAGGCAGTGAATTCTTACAGAAGCGCATGGTGCGCGTTACTCTATTCATCCAGGGCTACTAAGATATACTGGGATTTATGGGAGATCTATTGGTGGAGTGAGATGAAGAGAGATATTTCAGAGTTTATGTCTAAGTGCTTTATATTTCAGCAGGTTAAGATAGAGAATCAGAAGCCTAGTGGTTCCATGTAGGAGTTTACTATTCCTACTTGGAAGTGGGAAGAAGTGAACATAGACTTCGTGATGGGTTCGCATCAAACTCGTCATCAGCATGATTCAGTTTGGGTCATCATAGATAGAATGACCAAATCAACTTATTTCTTTCCAGTTCATGCCTCTTATTCGGTTGAGGATTATGCCAAACTCTATATCAGTGAGTTGGTCATATTACACGGTGTTCCATTGTCTATCATCTCAAAAAAAGGTACTCAGTCCACCTCTCGCGTCTGGAAATCATTCCAAAAGGGTCTTTGTACCCAAGTCCATCTCAGTACAGACTTCTATCCTCAGACAGATGGTCAAGAAGAAAGGACCATTCAGACTTTGGAAGATATGCTAAGGGCGTGTGCAATTGATTTCAAGGGAAGTTGGGATGACCACTTGTCTTTGATTGAGTTTGTATACAATAATAACTATCATTCCAGTATTACGATGGCTCCATTTGAAGCTCTCTATGGTAGGAGATACAAATCTCCAGTTGGTTGGTTCGAAGTTAGTGAGGCCGCGGTCAAAGGGCCTGACTTAGTATTCGACGCCTTAGAGAAAGTCCAGTTGATCAGAGAAAGACTTTGGGCTGCTCATAGATGACAGAAGTCTTATGCAAATGTTCGTAGAAAGGATCTCGAGTTTGAAATTGGTGATTTTGTTTATCTAAAGATCTCTCCCATGAAAGGAGTGAAGAGATTCGGCAAGAAGGGAAAAATCAGTCCCCGCTATGTCGGTCCTTTCAAGATTCTCAGTCGCTCAAAGTAGCTTGTGAGCTTGAGTTGCCTTCAGATCTAGCCTCTTTTCATCCAGTCTTCCATGTCTGTTTGCTCAATAAGTGCATAGGTGACCCAGTAGTTGTACTCCTTATTCAGAGCTTAGATGTTCAGAAAAGCCTCTCTTATGAAGAGACTCCGGTCAAAATTCTTGACTATCAGACTCGTATACTGAGGAACAAAGAAGTCCCTCAAGTCAAAGTTCTTTGGCAAAATCAGTCCGTTGAGGGAGCTACTTGGGAAACAGAAGCAAATATGCAAACCAAGTATTCTCACCTCTTTTATGCCAACTTAGATCTAGCTCAAGGTAACAGTTCTCCTTAAGTTTATTCAATTTCATGTTCAGAATTCCATCATAAACTTGGTATCTATTGCCATTGCATATTCAGTCATGCATTCATATATCAGTTTTGTAATATAATCATGCATCAGATATGCATACTCATTTTGATAAACTCAGTTCATTAGAACACTTAGTCATGCATTCATGAATTGGTTACATATGTATCAGATACACATGTTCAGTATGATATATTCAGTTATAGTCATGCCAGTCATGAGATCATGTTTTAGTTATTCATGTTCTGTATGTATGTTTGTTTATCCTTTCTCCTCTCTCAGTCTGTATCATTCAATGATGAATGTTCCTAAGGGAGAGATATTGTAAGACCCCGCAAAATCTTACGTCTACAAATTAGCTCGTTAAAATCCTTAAGTGTCACGACCCGAGCCTAGGCCCTAGCCGTGACGAGCATCCCGAACCATGAAGGCCCGGAACACCCATTCTCTATTTGGTTATCATGCACAACGTTCGTAATCATAATAAAATGCGGAATTGAAACTGAGTACGGAATACATGGTCAAGTTCTGCAACATTTCTGAATAATACTATCTGACATCAGTCTGTGAAATCTCTACTAAGAACACAAACATCTGTCTGAGAAGAAATTGGGACAAGGCCCCCAGTAAACCAAAAACATAATAAATAAGATAATGTCTGACATAATTAGGCCTTCCGAATAATAGAAGGCTCACCACTACGAGATCAAGTCTGCAAATTCGAGAATGTCTACTGAGTAGCTGGACCCCTAGACTGTGCCTCAGGACCTGGAAGAGGAGGGGGGTCAGCACAAAAGTACTGGCACGCGAAGCAATCCAAAAATAGTATAATGGAACATATATATATATATATATATAGAGAGAGAGAGAGAGATTAAGTGGAAGCAATTTTTCATCAAGTCATCATGTATAAAACTGTTTCCAAAAAATACATGGGCACTTTCTGAAAACATGTAACCTGCCTGTTCATTTCAAATCAAGATCTGTGTTTTACTTCTGTGTTAGGTGGTATTCCCTACAAGTCTGATATTCCATGGGCTGTATGGAATCCACCATTAACTCGGCAGGGAAGCCCCTAACCCAAGTGTGCCGCAAGGGTTGGAGTGTCTGAGTCTGATACGCCACATGACATTTAAGTCAGCGCATAATAGTATACCCGGATCGGCAAACCACGGTTTTAGGCAATGAGTCACTTGAGCTCAAGCCCTCTTTGGGGAACCACCTAACATCTCTGTATGCCCATTTTTTTTCCTTTTCTGTACATGCAACATTCTAAATGTCTAAAATCATGAAAGTCTAAAATGTCTGTTAGTCTGAGTCTGATATGGCGTTAGTCTGAATTGGTATCGTCATACCAAGACATTGCAAGTCATGATTTTTCTGAGCCATAATGTATTAAGCAAGAGCTTTCATTCAAAACATAGTTTAGACCACCAAAACATGTAACTGATGTAAAGGATTTCATACTCCAAAACTTAAAGTTCAATTCATGCAGAAATTTCATCAAACACCTGGTGGTCAAATGTCTTTAGCAAGTTCATGTATTCAAAATTGAAACACATTCATTCATATATGTATATAAACTGTCAAATCGCTTTGGAGATGGTCAAAAGACCAAAACAATGATGTTAAAACATCTTATACATAAATATATATACATAATTTAAAACCCCATTCTAAAACATGATTTTTTTATGCCCATGAGAATTTAGGAAAAACCCCGCATACTTTGTTCTCCACGAATTTTGGGTGTCTATCGAAGCCTACGTCGAGAGGATTCCAAATCTGTAATTTGTTTCACAAACCCGCGGTTAAATCTTGAGTTGCTTGGGTTTTAATGTTGAAACCCTAGGGAGAGTTCTTGAGCAAATTTGAAGAATATAATGATATTTTGGTTCTTTATGGATTTAATTCCCGTGTTTAAGTTGATAGGAGAATGAGTATTTACGGAAATTCCATTAAAAAATCCGGATGGACTGAACATTTTGGCCGGGCGCGATCCAGCAGGCGGCGCGGGCTAATCGCGCGCTACCACTTGATCGAAATCCAAACGAGGCCTTAGGCTCATCCAAAAATTCTGAATTTTCTTTGAGACGTACTACAACCTTGCCCCATCGTAACGCAACAAAAAAAATCCAAAAATGAAGGTCAGGAAGGTCAAGAAGTTGTATCCAGAAGGTTGCCAGCTAAGAATGAGTCTAAGTCATTTCAACACTTAGAAGAATTTAAAACTTAAGTCTAAAGCTCAGAAATTACAGTCTAATACCTGCATGACTTTTACGGGGCGTTACATTATCCCCCCCTTGGGATCATTCGTCCCCGAATGATGACGCGGGAATAGTCACGCACGATTTCAAACAGATTCATACATAGAAGGAAACATAAAGCAAGAATTGTACCTTCCAATTCGTTATTTGCTGGTTCAAATAGGCTTGGGTATCTCACTTTCATGTCATGCTCTGACTCCCAAGTTGCTTCTTCAACTTTCTGATTTCTCCATAGCACTTTAACTGAGACTATCTCCTTACTCCTCAATTTTCTCACTTGTCGATCTAGGATTTCCACGGGCTCTTCCTCGTAAGACAAGGAATCGTCCACCTTGATCTCATCAATGGGCCCCACCAAAGAGTGATCTCCGATGCACTTCTTCAACATGGATATGTGGAATACTGGATGAATAGAACCCAAACTTGGAGGCAATTCTAATTCATACGCAACTCCACCTATTCTTCTTACAATCTGATACGGGCCTATATAGTGAGGACTTAGCTTACCCCTCTTCCCGAAACGCATAACTCCCTTCATGGGAGAAACTTTGAGGAAAACCCAATCTCCAATCTCCAATCTCATACTCTAACTCTCTTCTTCTGACGTCGGCATAAGATTTCTGATGACTCTGAGTTGTCTTAAGTCGTTCTCTAATGAGTTTCACATCCTCCATTGCCTGATGAACAAGATCAGGCCCATACATCTGTATCTCACCTACTTCATACTAGCCTATTGGAGACCTACATTTCCTACCATACAATGCCTCAAAAGATGACATCTTAATACTAGAGTGGAAACTGTTGTTATAGGCAAACTCTATCAGTGGCAAGTGATCAACCCAACAACCTTTAAAGTCAATCACACAGGCCCTCAACATGTCCTCCAGGGTTTGGATGGTGCGTTCAGCTTGCCCATCAGTCTGAGGGTGGAATGCTGTACTTAAGTTCACCTGGGTACCTAAACCTTTCTGAAACGATCTCCAAAACTGAGAAGAAAACTACGTACCTCGGTCGGATATAATGGAGACAGGCGCTCCATGCAAACGGACAATTTCTGCAATGAACAGCTTAGCATAATCTTCCCCCGAATAGTTAGTCCTGATAGGCAGAAAGTGAGCTGACTTGGTCAGCCTATCTACAATCACCCATATAGAGTCATACTGATTTCGGGACTTCGGAAGTCCTGTAATAAAGTCCATATTGATCATTTCCCACTTCCACAAGGGCAACACTATTCCTTGGGAAGTACCTCCTGGCCTTAAATGTTCTACTTTCACTTGTTGGCAATTCAAGCACTTAGAAACAAAGTTAGCCACATCTCGCTTCATATTATTCCACCAAAACATAGATTTCAAATCATGGTACATCTTAGTAGAACCAGGATGGACAACATACCTTGAGGTGTGAGCTTCATCAAGAATTCTTTCTCGAAGCCCGTCGAAATTCGGAACACATAATCTACCATGAAACCTCAGAACGCCATCACCACCAATTTCAAAAGACATCACCTTCTGTTGACCCACATCTTTCTTGATTTGCATCAATATGGAATCTTCAACCTGCTTCTCCTTCACTTCAGCACAAAGGGATGACTTAGCTAACTCATGAACAATCACCCCTCCGTCTTCGGAATCTAACAGTCGCACTCCCAGATTCGCAAGGCGGTGAATGTCCTTCACCATCTCTTTCTTTTCATTTTCTACATGAGAAAGGCTTCCCATAGACAACCTGCTGAGGGCGTCGGCTACAATATTTTCCTTGCCCGGATGGTAATGTAGGCTCATATCATAGTCTTTCAGAAGTTCCAACCACCGCCTCTGCCTGAGATTCAGTTCTTTCTGTGAGAAAACATACTGCAAACTCTTGTGATCAGTGAAGATATCAACATGAACACCGTACAAGTAGTGCCGCCAAATCTTCAGGTAAAACACCACAGCCGCTAACTCTAAATCATGAGTATGGTAGTTCCGCTCGTGCACCTTCAACTGCCTAGATGCATAAGCTACCACCTTACCATGTTGCATCAAAACGCAGCCAAGTCCCACACGGGACGCATCACAGTAAACCACAAAACCATCAACACCCTCGGGAAGAGTCAAAACAGGTGCAGTGGTCAGTCTGTCTTTCAACTTCTCAAAACTATTTTCACATAAATCAGACCACACAAACTTTACCTTTTTCTGAGTCAGTTTAGTGAGTGGGGCCGCTATGGATGAAAAACTCTCTACGAACCTTCTGTAATAACCTGCCAAACCCAAAAAGCTTCGAATATCAGTTGGAGTCGTGGGTCTGGGCCATTTTCTCACTGCCTCAACTTTCTGGGGGTCCACTCTAATCCCGTCACTAGACACAATATGCCCTAAGAAGGCAATAGTATCTAACCAGAACTCACACTTGGAAAATTTGGCATACAACCGATGATCCTTAAGGGTCTGAAGAATGATTCGGAGGTGATCGGCATGATCCTCTTTACTCTTAGAATAAATCAGAATATCATCAATAAATACAATGACAAACGAGTCAAGAAATTGATGGAAAACTCTGTTCATAAGATCCATGAAGGTTGCAGGGGCATTGGTTAACCCGAAGGACATGACAAGAAACTCATAGTGACCATATCGGGTTCGGAAAGTTGTTTTGGGAATGTCTGACTCCCTAACTTTCAACTGATGATAGCCCGAACGAAGGTCTATTTTTGAAAAACATCTAGCACCCTGAAGCTGGTAAAAAAAATCATCAATCCTAGGAAGAGGATATTTGTTTTTAATTGTGACCTTATTCAACTGACGGTAATCTATGCACATACGAAGGGAATCGTCTTTCTTACGCACGAAAAGTATAGGTGCACCCCAAGGAGATACACTGGGCCTATAAATCCCTTATCTAGGAGGTCTGCTAGCTGCTCTTTCAACTCTTTTAGCTCTGCGGGAGCCATTTTATATGGCGGAATAGAAATGGGACGGGTATCTGGCAACATATCAATACCAAACTCTATCTCCCTATCAGGGGGTATCCCTGGGAGATCTTTGGGAAAGGCTTCTGGAAATTCATTCACCACAGGGACAGACTGAAGAAGAGGATTTTCAACTTTAGAGTCCTTGACTCGAATAAGGTGATACAAGCAACCCTTAGAAATAAGTTTTCGGGCTCTGAGATAAGATATCAAGTGCCCTTTGGGTGCTAAAGAATGTCCCTCCCATTCTATCATTGGTTTATTCGGGAAGGAAAAGGTAACGCTATGGGTCCTACAATCCAATATGGCATAGCATGAATGGAGCCAATCCATCCCTAAGATAGCATCAAATGCAACCATGTCCAACTCTATAAGGTCTGCCACCGTATCCTGACTACCAACAGTCACCACACAACCCCAATATACCCTTCTAGCAACAACAGAATCCCCTACCGTGGTAGAAATAGAAAAGGGTTCAGAAATCACACTGGGCTCAAACCCGAAACCAACAGCCACATAAGGGGTCACATAGGATAAGGTAAATTCGGGATCAAGTAACACACAGACATCACGGGAAAAGATTTGTAACGTATCGGTAACAACATCTGGGGAAGCTTCCGCCTCCTGGCAGTTGGTCAAGGCATATAACCGGTTGCGACTGTTCCCGGCAGCTGATGTGGCGCCCTTCTGAGATGGGGGTGGCGCTGTGGAATTGCCCTAAAACTTTGCACCACCAGCACTTCTCCTAGCAGATGGACAGTCCCTTTGAAAGTGGCCTGACTGACCACATGAATAACATACAAGTGTGTCCAACTGACATTTCCCCGGATGATTCCTACCATAATTTTCACATCGCGGGTAAGTGCGATACTGCTGAGCCACACTACCCTGCGACTGAGTATCTGGTGCTCTAGATCCATGAGGAGTCTGAAAGCTCTGAGTCTGTCTGTCTGTAGGGGGTCTGGGCGCTGGATGCTGACTGTGTATTATTCCAAAACCTCGTCTTCTTCGACCACCTATTTCCCTAGTTACCACTCTGCGGCTGACTCTGGTGCTGGTCCGCAGATTTGACTCTCTTGGCCTGTCTGTCCTTTTCTCTAGATTCAGCGATCTTTCTCTTCTTCTCTTCCACCTGCTGCATGTGGACTGTCAGTCTAGCAAAGTCTAACTCCCTATTCAACATTGCCCCCTGGCACTCAAGTACCAGGTTATCAGCAAGGCCAGATGCAAATTTTCTCATCCGGGCTCTCATATTGCTAGTCAATTCTGGTGCATAGCGGGCTAGTTGATTAAACTTCAAAGTGTACTCCTGTACACTCATACTGCCCTGCTTCAGATTCATGAACTCTTCTGCTTTGGCCTCCCTCAACTCCAGAGGAAAGAATCTGTCAAGGAAAGCTTCTACAAACTCACCCCAAACTGTAGGCTCAGCACTCTCACCTTTTGCATCTTCCTAGTCTGCATACCACTGATTTGCAACATCCTTAAGCTGATAAGTTGCCAATTCCACTCCTTCAATATCATCTACATGCATTACCTTAAAGATCTTCTCCATCTCATCCACGAACTCCTATGGATCTTCCTCTACCTTTGTACCAGTGAACTTAGGTGGATTCATCTTCATGAAATGCCCGACTCTAGTAGCCTCAGACGTAATGGATGCAGACCCAACATCTTCCGATCGTTGAGCCTGGTTATCTACCAGCTGTGTCAGCATATGGATAGACCATCTGAACTCTGCATTTGATATATCTCTCTGAGCAGTTGGTGGACGGTTGACATTAGTCCACAGAGCCCGAGGTAGACTGGTTGGGACTAGAGGGACTCCCGGAGTAGGGACAGGTTCTGGCGTAGAAGATCTATTACGGGTCCGCATCCCATGGGTGGGACGGACCACATCTGCCTGAGCACTCTGATCGATGTTGCGACGGGGAGGCATAGTCGTGTTTCTAAAATACAAGAGATCATTGATTAGGGGACAGTTTAGACTCTGAAGCACGAACTAAATCACAAAGAAGGGAAACATTCCTAAATGCCTAGTAGCCTCCTGTTTATAAGTGTGGCACGCTACACACACATAAATAGAACTCTACTCGACGCGATTTTGCAGACACCCTGGGACCATGAACCGTGCTTTGATACCAAGTTTGTCACGACCCGATCCTAGGCCCTAGACATGACGAGCATCCCGAACCATGAAGGCCCAGAACACCCATTCTCTATCTGGTTATCATGCGCAACGTTCATAATCATAATAAAATGCGGAATTGAAACTGAGTACGGAATACATGGTCAAGTTCTGCAACATTTCTGAATAATACTATCTGACATCAGTCTGCGAAATCTCTACTAAGAACACAAACATCTGTCTGAGAAGAAACTGGGACAAGGCCCCCAGTAAACCAAAAACATAATAAATAAGATTATGTCTGACATAATTAGGCCTTACGAATAATAGAAGGCTCACCACTGCAAGATCAAGTCTACAAATTCGAGAATATCTACTGAGTAGCTGGACCCCTAGACTGTGCCTCAGGACCTGGAAGAGGGGGGGGGTCAGCACAAAAGTACTGGCACACGAAGCAATCCAAAAATAGTATAATGGAACATATATATATATATATATATTAAGTGGAAGCAATTTTTATCAAGACATCATGTATAAAACTGTTTCCGAAAAATACATGGGCACTTTCTGAAAACATGTAACCTGCCTGTTCATTTCAAATCAAGATCTGTGTTTTACTTCTGAGTTAGGTGGTATTCCCCTACAAGTCTGATATTCCACAGGCTGTATGGAATCTGCCATTAACTCGGTGGGGAAGCCCCCAACCCAAGTGTGCCATAAGGGTTGGAGTGTCTGAGTCTGATACGCCACAGGACATTTAAGTCAGCACATAATAGTATACCCGGGTCGGCAAAACACGGTTTTAGGCAATGAGTCGTTTGAGCTCAAGCCCTCTTCGGGGAACCACCTAACATCTCTGTATGCCCATTTTTTTCCTTTTCTGTACATGCAACATTCTGAATGTCTAAAATCATGAAAGTCTAAAATGTCTGTTAGTCTGAGCTTGATACGGCGTTAGTCTGAATTGGTATCGTCATACCAAGACATTGAAAGTCATGATTTTTCTGAGCCATAATGTATTAAGCAAGAGCTTTCATTCAAAACATAGTTTAGACCACCAAAACATGTAACTGATGTAAAGCATTTCATACTTCGAAACTTAAAGTTCAATTCATGCAGAAATTTCATCAAACACCTGGTGGTCAAATGTCTTTAGCAAGTTCATGTATTCAAAATTGAAACACATTCATTCATATATGTATATAAACTGTCAAATCGCTTTGGAGATGGTCAAAAGACCAAAACAATGATGTTAAAACATCTTATACATAAATATATATACATAATTTAAAACCCCATTCTAAAACATGATTTTTTTTATGCCCATGAGAATTTAGGAAAACCCCCGCGTACTTTGTTCTCCACGAATTTTGGGTGTCTATCGAAGCCTACGTCCAGAGGATTCCAAATCTGTAATTTGTTTCACGAACCCGCGGTTAAATCTTGAGTTGCTTGAGTTTTAATGTTGAAACCCTTGGGAGAGTTCTTGAGAAAATTTGAAGAATATAATGATATTTTGGCTCTTTATGGATTTAATTCCTTTGTTTAAGTTGATAGGAGAATGCGTATTTATGGAAATGCCATTACAAAATCCGGATGGACTGAACATTTTGGCCGGGCACGATCCAGTAGGCGGCGCGGGCTAATCGCGCGCTGCCATTGGATCAAAATCCAAACGAGGCCTTAGGCTCATCCAAAAATTCTGAATTTTCTCCGAGACGTACTACAACCTTGCCCCATCGTAACGCAACAAAAAAATCCAAAAATGAAGGTCGGGAAGGTCGAGAAGTTGTATCCCGAAGGTTGCCAGCTAAGAATGAGTCTAAGTCATTTCAACACTTAGAAGAATTTAAAACTTAAGTCTAAAGCTCAGAAATTACAGTCTAATACATGCATGACTTTTACGGGGCATTACATTAAGCTTTTCAAAGTCTCCAACCCTTAGAAAATTTCAGCAATGTGTTCAATACTTAGTCTCATTTTAAGCTTCCTAATTTTGGGATTTATTTGACTACCTTCCTAAACTCTGTTTTTTGATTTTCAAGTTGCGTTGCAATGGGGCAAGGTCGTAGTACATCCCAGGTAATTTTCAGAATTTTTGGAATAGCGTAAGAGCACATTTGGGTTCTCAAAATAGTAGCAAAAGGCGATAGGGCTGCAACGCCCTGGAAATCACCCTGAGCTAGGCAGAGCGGCGCCTTTCAAGTCCGGCGGGCTAAGTAGGGCGACGCCTCGCTAATTTTGGTGGACTAGGCAGGGCGGCGCCTTGGGGATTACGCCAGGCCAATTTCTTGCACTCCACCTCAGTGTTTTGAAGAGAATTTTGGCCATTTTTCCACCATATATATACTCTTAAACACGTGATTTAGCCCTTTTGAAGCCTAAATATTGTTGTTTCTCTTAATTTCTCTCTAGAACACACCTAGGGTTTTCAATTAGGGATCCAAGTTCAAGAATTCCACCGTTAATCTTCCAAGAATCACGAACTAAGGTATGTGTTGTGTTCATTCATGGATTCCTTTCATCCATGAATCCCATGAATCTAGTTTTAAATTATGAATTATGATATTCATGCTATATGTTGATTATATTCATATGATTGTTGTTGTATGATTCTCAATTTGGAATCTTTATGTGTTTTTCATGAAACCACATTAGTATGCAAGTTGAAATCTACAAATTGAGTTGTTTGTGATGTGAATTTTAGGAATTCATCTACACATTAAGTTGTGCATGTAAGGTGTTTGATAAAATGCCTAATGAGATAAATTATGTCTTATAGCTAAATTATGATCCAAATGACCAATGCATGTTTTACTTTTAAGCTCAATTGACTTCCATGCTAGTAAGGTGCCTTGTAAATGTTGTTGGATTGTTCGTGAATTAGCCTTATGAAATTATACCATGTTTACATGCAAACCTATCCATGTACAAGATCATGATAACCATCTACTTCATGAAATCCCCAACTTATTGTATAATGGATTGTTGATGTAGGTCATGTATTCAATAATGTCATGCTTTGTCAGTTTCCTTCTATCGTGCCCTTGGGGTACTTGTACCCAAAAAATATAGTTGTGTGTCTAGTGTCAGTGTTATATTTTCATGATAATTTCAGTCAAGCCATGATCCATAGAACTCAGTCAGTCATGTGACTCAGGAAAAATCAGTAATTCAGTAATCTCAGTAGTAATTTATCAGTCAACAAAAATCCATGAATTCAGTTTAGTCAAGTTCAGTTAATCATGTTCAGTGTCTATTCAGATGGAAGTAGTAATTAGTATCGAGTGAACTCAAGGAAGGGAACACACACTGTCAGATGAGGGTGTGATTCTTAGAAGTCATCCTTGCGTTCCAGAACTATGTAACCATCATAGGTTGAGACATCAACACTGTCAGATGAGGGTTGATAAGGTGGATAAACACTGTCAGATGAGGGTCCCACCGTTCTCTTCTGGGGACACTGTCAGATGAGGGTCACCCACAGCTTTTCTTTATCAGTGGTACGGTATTGACACCCTTGCAATCAGGACACAGATTGGACCCCGACTCAACTATAATCATTACTTAGGGCATGTCGGTTAGATGACTACCTCCCACAGTTACAGTCTCAGTCTCAGTCTCAGTAAAAGAACTCAGATAGTTCTTCAGAATATCAGGACTGTCAGATATAGTCAACTCATATTTAGAAAATGGAACTCATCTAGTTCCATCAGATTCAGGACTGTTACCAATTATATCAGTAAACCTATGTTATCAGCATTTAGACTTAGTACTCATGTTATTATGATTCTTAGTTACAGTTATTATGTATTTATGCATGTATTCTCACGTTCATGATTAGATAATCAATTAGCATTGTTATGTATTTGAACCCTTTTCATTCAGCCTACCTCACATGCATACCAGTACATTCAATTGTACTGACCTATTCGTGCTATGGTGTTTTATTCTATACCATAGGTTCAGAAGACGAGCTCTAAAGCATCAGTAGTATTCTATTTTCTACAGTCAAAGTTAGCGGTGAGTCCTCATCCTCCGAGGACATGATCATTACTTTATTTATTCATTATTTTAATTATTTTTAGTAAAGGGTGTTAGATGGGGAACTATGTCCCATCAACTTCTTATTCATACAGTTGAGAGGCTTTTAGACTAGATTCAGACTATAGTATGTTCAGACAGATTATTTTAGTTTTGGGTATTTCTATACCCCATTCATACATTGTCTTATTCATTATGATTCAGTTTTGAACCTTATGGCCTTACAACTTATGTTTTCGTATTTATATGTTATATTATGCAGTGTTCAGGTATAGATATCAGTCATGGTTTAGCTAGTGGTCCTTTGGGATTATTAGCACCGTGTAGCATTTTGGATACCAAATTTAGGACGTTACAGGAATTCATCTAGTTACATCAGGATCAGGACTATTAGATATAGTCACTAAGTAAACAGAATATCAGATATCAGTATATTAATTATCAGTAATCCATATTATCAGTAAACTCAGTATTCAAAATACTTATATTTTCAGTTACAGTTATGCATTCATACATTTATCCTCATGCAGTCATGTTCATGTTATTCAGTTAGTTATAGTTCATGTATATGAACCCTTTCATTCATCCTTACCTTACTTTGAATACCAGTACATTCTCACATATGGGTGCATACTTTTATTTTGCGCTATGGTTTTTTATACCATAGGTTCAAATGCACGGGCTCGAGAGTATCCTTAGCAGTTTAGATTCTCAGCAGTATACTATCAGTGAGTCCTTATATTCGAGGATGACATAAATGTTTCATTATTTTACTTTAGTTTTTAGTAGACGGAGTTAGTTGGGGAAATGTCCTATCAATTCCACATTTAGACAGTTTAGAGGCTTTCAGACTAGATATTCAGACTTCAGTATTTTCAGTATTGATGTTCAATTTTGGTATTATTATACCACATTTTTGTTTTATTTTAGTATTATAGTTTTGAACTTTGTGGCTAGTTTCCGCCAGATTCCTCACATTTATATAGTATAACTATTCAGTTATTGCAGCAAGTATAAGTCATGGGTTAGATAGTGGTCCTTCGGGATTATTAGCACCATTTATCATCCGGGGTTCGAGACTCGGGGCATTACAAACTTGGTATCAGAGTCTAAGGTTCAATAGAGTCCTAGGAAGTCTGAAAGCCACATTTAGTAGAGTCTTGTGCATGGGTGTGTTGCATCTTACATTCATGTATAAGATGCTACGGGATATTTTAGGCACAGTTTCCCTTCTTTAAGTATTCATATCATATGAGTGAGTATGAGCTCTAGTTAAACCTCAGTCTAATCAGTTTCTTCCTTTTGTCCATATAATATGCCTCCCAAAATGACTAAGAAAAAGAGAATTGAAAATCAGTCAGTACCTCATTCCGTCCAGGTAGATCCTCTAGATGAGCATGTCTCCTGTGTAGAATTCAGAACTGCATTCACTACTCTAGACAGTTAATCGCAACTCAGAATGAATGGACAACTGCAATTTTGGCCAACCTAGTGGCCAATTTTGCTGTAACCAGGATTCGAGACTTCACCCGAATAAATCCTCCCTTATTCTCAATTTCTAAGTTTGAAGAGAATCTATAGGAGTTCCTCCATCAAGTTTAGAAATTAATAGATATCATGGGAGTAAGTTCCAGTGAGAGTGATGAGTTAGCTGCTAATTAACAACAAGATGTATCCTATACATGGTTTAAGCAGTGGAAGGTAGACAGGGGTGCAGAGGCAGGGTCCTTTGAGTTGGAGGAGTTTGCCACTGCCTTTCTAGATAAATTCTTTTCCTTACAGATGAAAAAAGCCAAGGTTTTAGAGTGCATCAATCCAAGGCAAGGCAGTATGAGTGTGAAAGAGTATCCTTTCAAATTTACTCAATTATCCAAGTTTGCTCCCCATGTAGTAGCAGACAGTAGATCCAGAATGAACAAGTTTGTCTCTGGGGTATCGAGTAGAGTGGTTAAAGAATGCAGGACCATGATGTTGATTAAGAAGATGGACATATCTAGGCTTATGTTCCATGCTCAATAGATTGAAGAACAAAAACTTAAGAAGAAGTAGAGGGAAAATAAGATGGCCAGAATGGGTACCTATAGTTTTTGCCAGTCAAGGTCAGAGGGTAATAACCATTCTAGGTTTAGTCAAAAGTTTTCATTCCTAGTTCTACCTTCTGCTAGTATACTAGTACCAAGGTTCAGGAATGACAATCATAATGATGCACCAGGTTCCCAAACCTAGAGTAGTGCAAGCGGTGTTCGTGCCAATCCACTTTACGAAGAATATGGTAAGAATCATAAGGGAGTGTGTAGAGCTGGTAATGATATATGTTTTGGATGTGGTGAGTTAGGTCACAAAGTCCAAGAATATCCTAAACCTAGTCTATAAAATCAACATAGTCATCCTTCAGCTCAGTCCGGTCGCCCAAATCAGTAGGGTGCCACTTTCAGTACCGCCAGTGGGCAACTCCAAAATAGGCTCTAAGCATTTCAGTCCAGAAAAAATTAGGAAATTTCTCCTCATATGGTCACTAGTACGTTACACATCTCTCACTTATATGTTTGTGTATCTTCAGATCCATGAGTTTCATTTCTTCAGTAACTCCTTACATAATAGTCAAACTTTAAGGACAGACCAAATACTAAAGGGACTTTTTACAGTCTCCACCCATTGGGTCAGTCTATTATAGCCCGACAGGTATATAGAAACTGTCCGATCATGATATCTCAGAAATATAAAGCCTTCAGATTCTAGTAGTAATACCAGTATGTGTAGGAAATCAATAAGGGAAGATGATTCCTGACCTATTCCTATCTTAATGCAAGGTTTTGTACTACAGTCATCATGATATTTACACATATTTCACATCTCAGTTCCATGAACACAACTTACATTTATGCACTTTTTATAAAATCGTGTGCATTTCCAGTTCCTAGTATGAGGAATTCCAGTTCACAAAATAGTACGAATCATGTTCCACGAGCTCAGAAACTCCAAACTCAGGTCATGAAGCTCATGACTCATGCTCCACTCCTAGTGATCAGCCAAAAAATCATATTATGTCATGTATACCCTCAGTTTAGATCCCTCGATAAATCCATGGTATTGATGCTCTATCCCTCAGGCCTTAGTTATAGCATCAGTTCAATAAACAATATTCAGTAAAGGACTCAGATAGTCATACAAAACCATGGATTTTAGCTATTAGTTACTTAGCCATTAGAATTTAGTACTTCAGTACTAGTCTAAACCATAGTTATCAAAAACTAGCATTAAGTCCTAGCTACAGTCTTAGTTACAATTACAGTCTCAATTACTATCTTAGCTTCAATCTTAGTCCCAGTCCTAGTCCAGTAATCAGATCGGTAACTCGGTTCAGTTTTAGGTTTACTCGACCATAGCGTACAATTATCAGCTACTCAGTTGTCAGCCTTCCAGTACCTCAGTTTATAAGACTATTCTAGAATTATGTTGGACTCTTGGTCTTGGATTCTAAAAAAATACAGTTACCTGCAATTCATGCTCAGTTATCTCATGTCACTCAAACGGTCCTTATCTTCTATGCATAATGCTCTGCAGTTTTAGTTCAATTATTAAAGACTAAGGATAGTTCTATCTTGCTGACCCAGTATTCAGCTATCAGTCATTCAGTTAATCAGATAAGTTAGTATGTTTAGGAATTCATGCTCAGAGCTCATGCAAATATTTTTAGTAGCATCAGGTGAAGTGTTGTAATATGGTGGGAGTATAGTTGAAACTATTTCGAAGAAGCACTTCAGTTAAGTATAAGTTTTCAATATGAGTTAGATCGATCAGCCAGGAATTCAGTTTAGCAATCAGGCAACAAGTTTATATGGTGTGGTTTCCCTTTTTTCCACCTAGTTATACAATCATAAATCTCATAAATATAACTATTCAAAGATAGAAAGTTCTTCTAGTTTTAATATCAACTTAGTTCATGTATCATGTCTCAGTTTCAGATCCCAGATATCCAGTCATGATTCAGTTCATAGGTGCCCTATACATCATCCCAGTTTTCCTCAGTATCTTAGCCAAGTCAGTATTCTTCAAGGGATATAATGTCCCAAGAGGGAGTGCTCTGTAACCCCTGAGCTATCATGTCCTAAACCCTCCAATTTTTCTTCATGTAATAAATCCAGTTTTGAGTGGTGGGTACTCAAAGGTTGACCCTCAAGTTCCAATCTCAGCAATAAGTCATGTATTCAAGGACTTAGTTCAGCTCATGATATTTAGCTCATGTATCATATTCCAGACTAAGTTATGTCCTCATATACACATGCATGCATATTTTGTTAAAGATCATAATTTCAAGATTGGTGACTTATTGTATCTAAAAAATCTCTCCTATGAGGGGAGTGAAGAGGTTTGGCAAGAAGGGAAACCTCAGTACCCAATATGTCGGTTCCTTCAAAATTCTTAGTCGCTTCGGCAAAGTAGCTTATGAGCTTGAATTTCCTTCAGATCTAGACTCAGTTTATCTAGTGTTCTATGTCTCCTTGCTTAAAAAGTTCATAGTTGACCCAGAAGTTGTAGTCCTTGTAGAGGGCATAGATGTTTAGAATTGCCTCTCTTTTGAAGAGATTCCAGTCCAAATCCTTGACTATCAGATTCGTAGACTGAGGAACAAAAAAGTTCCTTTAGTAAAAGTTCCTTGGCGGAATCAGCCCATTGAGGGAGCTACTTGGAAAGCATAAGCATACATGCGGTCCAATTACCCTTACCTCTTCTCCATAAACTCAGACTCAACCCAAGGTAATAGCTTTCCTTAAGCTTATTTAGTTTTATGTTCAAACTTTAGTTACAAACTTGGTATTCAGTTTCATGATAAGATTTCCATAATAAACTTAATATAAAATATCATTGCATATTCAATCATATATTGATGCATCACACTAGTCACGTATTCATACATCAAATATGAACTGTCATTATGAGAAACTCTGTTTATAAAAATATCCCAGTCATGTGTTCATGAGTCAGTTCAGTCATGAAATCATGCATCGGATATGCATGCTTAGTATGAATTCTAGTAAATCAGTAATGTCAGTCATGTAATCATGTTTCGGTTGTTCATGTTTAGCATGTACTTCAGCTTATCATTTCTCCCATCTCAGTTAGTCTAATTCGAGGATGAATGTTCTCAAGGGGGAGATATTGTAAGATACCGCAAAATCCTAAGTCTAATTCAACCCCTTTAAGCTGAATAAGGGATCCAACACTTAGAAAATTTTAGCCAAGTGTTAAAGGATTTAGTTTCTTTTAAGGCTTTGAAATTTGAGGATTTATTTCATGACCTTCCTGACCCCAAAACTTTGATTTTTAAGTTGATTCGTGATAGGAAAAGTCAATAGTACATCTTGAGTGAGTTTCAGAATTTTTGGAATACGTTTAGGGTATGTTTGGATTGGATAAATAGTAGCATCGTGCGATATGCGTGCGTTGCATAGCCCAGTGCGCACCCATGAGCATGCGATGCATTCTCCATTCTGTGAACTAGAGCATGCGACGCATGCTCCATAGCACACTCCTGAAATTTCAGATTTCAGCTCTGCTTATTTGAGTGCAATTGGGTATTTTGTCTCACATCAAAAATGTCCTAAATACAAAATTTAGCCTCAAAATCATCAACATACACTCACATTCTCTCAAATTCTCTTAAGAATAACTCTAGGGTTTTCAAGTCGAGATTTAATTCTCCAAGATTTAATCATCAAACTTCTCTAAATAAATTAACAAGGTATGTAGTGTTCATCCAAGGGTCCCTTCCACCCTTGGAGCTCAAGAAACCCTTTTCAAAATATGAATCTTGAATTCTATGTTGTGGGTTTGATTATACACATGTTTATATTGTGATATGATTTCTAAGATTGAATCTTTATAGAATTCTCATGACTTTATGTTAGTATGTGGAGTGAAATCCTTAAATTTAAAGTGCTTGATACAGCCATGATGTATTAGTTGTTGATTTATGCCCTAGAAAATGTTATGCATTCCATGTGTTTGTTAAGATGTCTAAGTGAATAAGAATTGTGCATTATGACCCATTTGTGATCTAAATAATGAACTCATGATGTACCCACATGTTCAGAATGACTCCCATACTAAAGCTATGTCTTGTAAAATGCTCATAAGTATGGATTTGTGAAATTATGATATGTTAGAATGAATTCCTATACATGTGTAAGCTTACAACTTGAAAATGCTTCACGAAATCCCTCAATGATTGCACTATGAATTATTGACTATGGTCATGTGTTCAAGAAGTGTCATGTCCTTTTTACATTCATGCTATCGAGTCCTGGGGGAATTTAATACCCGATAATTTAGTTGTGTGCTGAGAGCCAATGTCAGTTTTCAAGATACTCCCAGTCAAGCCATGATCAACAGAATTCGGTCAGTTACATGACTCAGGAAAACTTAGAAAATTTCAGTATCAGTCCAGTCCTATTCAGTATTTAGTGAAATCTATAGTAAACTTAGTCAGTTAATAGAACTCAGTAGTATTCCATCAGTCAATAAAACTCAATAAAATCAGTCTAGTTCAGTCCAGTATACTCAGTTCAGTGTTTATTCAGTTGGGAGTAGGATTCAAAATTGAGTGAACCCAAGGATGGGGACTCACCTACCAGTAGAGGGTGTGATCCTTAAAAGAATTCCTTCCATTCCAGAACTACATAGCTAGAGTAGGTTGAAATATACCCCTATGAGTCAAGGGCTAATACATCTCATTCGATTTCTCCTACTAGCAAAGGGTTGAAAGAAGAGCTCTTTGTCAGCAGAGGGTTAACTCACAACTTGTATTTACCCATGACATAGTACTGAAACCCTTCCATTTGGGGTAACAGGTTGAACCCCACCAATTCAGTTTTAGGGTATGTCATTTAGATGATTACCTTCCACAGTCTCAGTCTCAGTCTTTAGTAAATAACTCAAATAGTTCTATAGATTTCAGGACTGCCAAATACAGTCACTCAGCTCAGTACGGAATTCAACTAGTTTCATCAGGATTAAGACTGTCAAATATAGTCACTTAGTTAATAGAATATTAGATATCAGTATATTAGTAATCAGTAATCCATTTTATCAGTAAACATAGTATTTCAAATTCTCATATTTTCAGTTATAGTTATGCATTCTTACATGTATCTTCATACAGTCATGTTTTTGTTATTATGTCAATTATAGTTCATGTATATGATCCCTTGCATTCAGCGTTACCTCACTTTGCATACCAGTACATTCTCACGTACTGACGTATACTTTTCTCTTATGCTATGGTGTTTTATACCATAGGTTCAAATGCACTGGCTCCAAAGCATCCTTAGCAATTTCAAATTCTCAGCAATAGACTAGCAGTGAGTCCTTATCATTCAAGGATGACATGATTATTTCATTATTTCAAATCAGTTTTTAGTAGACGGAGTTAATTGGGGACATGTCCCATTAACTCCACAGTTCAGACAATTTAGAGGCTTACAGACTAAATATTCAGACTTTAGCATTTTTAGTATTGATTTTCAATTTTTGTATTGTTATACCATATTTCAGTTTTATATCAATATTATAGTTTTGGACCTTAGGACATGTTTCTTCTAGATTTCTCATATTTATACAACATTACCATTTAGTTATTGCAACAGGTTCCAGTCATGGGTTAGCTAGTGGT
Organism: Capsicum baccatum var. pendulum; assembly: GCA_030864225.1. Classification (NCBI taxonomy): domain Eukaryota; kingdom Viridiplantae; phylum Streptophyta; class Magnoliopsida; order Solanales; family Solanaceae; genus Capsicum; species Capsicum baccatum. The sequence continues at coordinate 199,660,477 of CM061561.1, forward strand.
CCTTCTGGATTGTTAGCATTGTTTAGCTTCAGGGGTACCAGAATTGAGGTGTTATAAACTTGGTATTAGATCCTAAGGTTCAATAGAGTCCGAGGAAGTCTGAAAGTTGCATTTAGTAGAGTCTTGTACATGGGCGTGTTGCACGCCACATTCATGTATAAGAGGCTATGGGATATTTTAGAAATAGTTTCCCTTTTTTCAGTATTCATGTTGTTCTAGAGAGAATGAGCTCCAGTTAAACTCTCAGTTTAATCCATTTCTTCCATTCATCCCTAGAATATGCCTCCCAAAAGGACTAACAAAAGGATAATTAAAAATTAGTCAGTACCTCAGCCCACCCAGGTAGATTCTCTGGATGAGCATGTCACCCGTACAGAATTCAAAACTACATTCACTACTCTAGCCAGTTCTATCGCAGCTTAGAATGAACTGCCAGCTACTATTTCAGCCAATCTAGTAGCCAATATTACTGTAGCCAGGATTTGGGACTTCACCTGAATGAATCCTCCATTATTCCCAAGTTCTAAGTCTAAAGAGTATTCATAGGAGTTTCTTGATCAAGTTCAAAAAGTCATAGATATCATGGGAGAGATTTCCAGTGAGAGAGCTGAGTTAGCCTCTTATCAACTACAAGATATAGCCTATACGTGGTTTAAGAAGTGGAAGGTAGACATGAATTAAGTGGCAGGATCCTTTGAGTAGGAGGAGTTTGCCACTGCCTTTCTAGATATATTATTTCTCTTAGAGCTTAAAGAAGACAAGGTATTAGTTTTCATCTATGTAAGGCAAGGAAGTATGAGTATGAAAGATTATTCCCTCAAATTTACTCAGTTAGCCAGGTATGCTCCCCATATAGTACCAAACAGTAGATCCAGAATGAGCAAGTTTGTCTCTAGGGTATCAGGTAGAGTGGTTAAGGAGTGTAGGACTGTGATATTGATTAAGGAGATGGACATATCTAGGCTTATGGTCCATGCTCAAAAGATTGAGGAACAGAAACTTAAGAAAAAGGAGAGGGAAAATAAGAGGGCCAGAATGGGTAGCTATAGTTTTTCTAGCCAAGGTCAGAGGGTGGAAACCGTTCTCCGTTTAGTTAGATGTTTTAAGCCCCAATTCCATCTTCAGCTAGTACACTAGTACTAAGGTTCAGGAATGACAGTCATGATGGGGCGCTAGGCTCTAAAACCCAGAGTAGTAAAAGCGGTGTTTGTACCAATCTGCTTTACAAAGAATATAGTAAGAATCGAAGGGTGTGTGTTGAGCTGGTATTGATGTGTATTTTAGATGTGGCGAGTTAGGTATAGAGTTTGAGACTGTCACAAACTTGGTTTACAAAATTAGCACAATTGTCTTTCAGCTCAGTTCGATTGCCCAAATCAGTAGGGTGCCACTTCCAGTTCTGCAATGGGCAGCGCCCAAATAGGCTCTATGAATTTCAGTCTAGAAAATATTGGTAAAGTTCTCCTAATATGGTCACTGGTACATTATAGATCTCCTACTTACATGTTTATATATCTTCAGATCCATGAGCTTCTTTCCTTTAATAACTCCTTGCATAATAGTCAAACTTTAAGGTTAGACCAAATATTAATGGGACTTTTCACAGTCTCCATGCATTGGGTCAGGTTATCATAGCCCGGTAGGTATACAGGAACTATCCAATTATGATATCTCAGAAATATTAGGCCTTCAGATTCTAGTAGTAATGTCAGTATGTGTAGGAAATCAATAAGGAAAGATGATTCCCAACCCATTCCTATCTTAGTGCAAGGTTTTGTACTATAGTTATCACGAAATTTACATATGTTTCATGTCTCAATTCCACGAACACCGCTTACATTTTCACACTGTCCATAAAATCATATGCATTTCCAGCTCAGAGTATGAGGATTTCCAGTTCATAAATAGTATGAATCATGTTCCACAAACTCAAAAACTCCAAAATCAGGCCATGCAACTCATGAATCATGCTCCACTCCTATTGATTAGCCAAAAACTCAGATTATTTCACATATACCCTCAGTTTAGATCCCTCGGTGAATCTATGGTATTGTTGCTCTATCCCTCAGGCCTTAGTTACAGTGTCAGTTCAGTAATCAATATTCAATAAAGGAATCAAATAGTCCTACATAACCATGGCTTTCAACTATCAATTACTTATCCATCAAAATTCAATACTTCAGTACTAGTCTAAACCTCAGTTATTAGAAACCAATATTTAGTCCTAGATACAGTCTTAGTTACAATTCCAGTCTCAATAACTGTCTTAGCTACAATCTCAATTCCAGTCCTAATCCAGTAATTATATCAGTAACTCAGTTTAGTTTTGAGTTTACTCGACCATAGCATATAGTTATCAGCTACTCAGTTGTCAGCCTTCCAATACCTCAGTTTACAAGACTATTCTATAATAATGTTGGACTCTTGGTGTTGTATTCTTAAATAATATAATTACCCGCAATTCATGCTCAGTTATCTCATGTCACTTAGTTAGTCTTTATATCCCATGCATAATGCTTTATAGTTTCATTCTAATTATTCAAGACTAAGTACAGTTCCATCTTAAAGACCCAGTAGTCAGCTATCAGTCATTCAGCTAATCAGATAAGTTAGTATTTTAGGCATTCGTGCTTAGCACTCATATAAATATTTTTAGTAGTCTCAGGTGAAGTGTTGTACTATGGTAGGGAGTATAGCTAAAATAGTGCCAAAGAAGTACTTCAGTTAATTATATGTTTTCAATATGAGTTAGATCGACAAGCCAGTAATTCAGTTTAGCATTCAGGAAATAAGTTCGTATGGTGTGGTTTCCCATCTTTCCACTTAGCTATACTATCAGAAATGTAACTATTCCAAGATAGAAAGTCCCACTAATTGCAAGATCATCTCAGCTTATGTATCATGTCTCAATTTTAGATCCCAGATATTCAGTTATGATTCAATTCATAGGTTCCCTGTGCATCATCCTAGTTTTTCTTTGTATCTTACCCAAGTCAGTATTCTTCGAGGGACATAATGTCCCAAGGGGGAGATGCTCTATAACCCCGGAGCTATTATGTCCTAAACCCTCTAGTTTTTCTTTAGTAACGAATCCAGTTTAGAGTGGTGAGTACTAATAGATTGACCCTCAAGTTCCAATCTTAACAGTAAGTCATGTATTCAGGGACTTAGTTCAGCTCATGATATTCAGCTCATGTATCACATTCCAAACTCAGTTATGTCCTCATGTCCACATGCATGCTCAGTTGCAAGATCATGCTCAGTTAGAAAGTCCCACTAGTTGCAAGATCATGCTCAGTTATCTCATGTCACTCAGTTAGTCCTTATATCCCATGCTTAATGCTTTACAGTTTTATTCCAGTTATTCAAGACTAAGTACAGTTCCATCTTAAAGACCCAGTATTCAGCTATCAGTCATTCAGCTAATCAGATAAGTTAGTATTTTAGGAATTCGTGCTCAGCACTCATATAAATATTTTTAGTAGTCTCAAGTGAAGTGTTGTACTATGGTAGGGAGTATAGCTAAAACAGTGCCAAAGAAGTACTTCAGTTAATTATATGTTTTCAATATGAGTTAGATCGACAAGCTAGTAATTCAATTTAGCAATCAGGAAATAAGTTCGTATGGTGTGGTTTCCCATATTTCCATCTAGTCATACTATCAGAAATTTAACTATTCAAAGATAGAAAGTCCCACTAGTTGCAAGATCAGCTCAACTCATGTATCATGTCTCAGTTTTAGATCCCAAATATTCAGTCACGATTCAGTTCGTACGTTCCTTGTACATCATCCCAGTTTTCCTCAGTATCTCAGCCAAGTCAATATTCTTTAAAGGACATAATGTCCCAAGGGGGAGATGCTCTGTAAGCCCCGAGCTATCATGTCCTAAACCCTCTAGTTTTTATTTACGTAACGAATCTAGTTTGGAGTGGTGGGTATTCATAAGTTGGTCCTAAAGTTCCAATCTCAACAGTAAGTCGTGTATTCAGGGACTTAGTTCAGCTCATGATATTCAGCTCATGTATCACATTCCAGACTCAAGTCCATGTGCATGCGTGTTTCATAAAAGATCTTAAGTTGAGATTGGTGACATTGTGAATCTGAAAAATCTCTCCCATGAAGGAAGTTAAGAGGTTTGGCAAGAAAGTAAAGCTCAGTCCCTGATATGTTGGTTCCTTCAAAATTCTTAGTCGCTTTAACAAAGTAGCTTATCATCTTTAATTGCCTTTAGATCTATTCTCAATTTATCCAGCATTCCATGTCTCCTTGATTAAGAAGTGCATAGGTGACCCTGTAGTTGTAGTCCCTGTAGAGGGCATAGATGTTCAGAACAGCCTCTCTTTCAAAAAGATTCCAGTCAAAATCCTTGACTATCAGATTTGTAGACTGAGGAACAAAGAAGTTTCTCTAGTCAAAGTTCTTTGGCAGAATCAGTCCATTGAGGAAGCTACTTGGGAAGCAGAAGCAGACGTACGAACCAAGTATCCTCACCTCTTCTCAGCAAACTTAGGCTCAGCCCAAGGTAATAGCTTTCCTTAAGTTTATTCAGTATCGTGTTCAGACTTTAGTTATAAACTTGGTATTCAGTTTTATGATCAGATTCCCATTATAAACGTGATATCAAATATCATTGCATCATATATGTATTCTCATTATGAGAAACTCAGTTTATCATAAATCTCAGTCATGTATTCATGAGTCAGTTCAGTCATGAAATCATACATTAGATATGCATGCTCAGTATGAATTCCAGTAAATTAGTAATGTCAGTCGTGTAATCATGTTTCGGTTGTTCATTTTCATTATGTACTTCAGCTAAGATCCCGCAAAATCCTAAGTTTAATTCAGCCCCTTTAAGCTTGATAAGGGATCCGACACTTAGAAAATTTTAGCTAAGTGGTAAAGGACTTAGTTTCTTTTAAGCCTTCAAAACTTTGAGGATTTATTTCATGACCTTCTCGACCCTAGAACTTTAATTTTTAAGTTGATTCATGATAGGGCAAGTCAATAGTACATCTCGGGTGAATTTCAGAATTTTTGGAATCCATTTAGGGTGTGTTTCGATTGAAAAAATAGTAGAATCATGCGATATGCGTGCATCTCACTCCCCAGTGCACACCCATGAGCATGCGATGCACGCTCCAGTCCGGCAGACTAGAGCATACGACGCTCGCTCCATAGCATGCTCCTGAAATTTCAGCTTCCAGCTCCACATATTTGAAGGCAATTAGGTCTTTTGGCTCACATAAAAAACATCCTAAATACTAAATTTAACCCCAAAATCTCCAACATACACTCACATTCTCATAAATTCTCTTAAGAATAACTCTATGGTTTTCAAGTCAAGATTCAATTCTCCAAAATTTAACCATCAATCTTCTCCAAATAATGTTGCAAGGTATTACAAGTGTTCATCCAAGGGTCCCTTCCACCTTTGGAGCTCAAGAAACCATTTACAAAATATTAATTTTGAGTTCCATGTTGCGGGTTTGATTATACACATTTATATTGTGATATCTTTTCTAAGATTGAATCTTTATTGAAATCTCATGACTTTATGTTAGCATGTGGATTGAAATATTTAAATTTAAAGTGCTTGATAAACCCATGATTTATTAGTTATTGATTTATGCCCTTGAAAATGTTATGCCTTCCATGTGTTTGTTAAAATGCCTAAGTGAATAAGAATTGTGCATTATGACCCATTTGTGATCTAAATGATGAACTCATGATGTACCCACATGTTCAGAATGACTCACATGCTAAAGCTATGTCTTGTAATGATTCGGTGGAATGCTTATAAGTATGGATTTGTGAAATTATGATATGTTAGCATACATTCCTATACATGTGTAAGCTTATGACTTGCAAATTCTTCATGAAATCTCTCAATGATTGTACTACGAATTGTTGACTATGGTCATGTATTCAAGAAGTATTATGTCCTATTTACATTCATGCTATCAAGTCCTGGGGGTATTTAATACCCAACAATTTAGATGCGTTCCTAGTGCCAGTGTCAATTTTATAGATACTCTCAGCCAAGCCATGATCAGTAAAATTCTGTCAGTTACATAACTCTGGAAAACTCAGTGAATTTTAGTATCAGTCCAGTCCTATTCAGTATTCAGTTAAATCAGTAGTAAAATTAGTCAGTTAATAGAACTCAATAGTATTCCATCAGTCAATAAACTCAGTCCAGTTCAGTCCAGTATACTCAGTTCAGTGTCTATTCAGTTGGGAGAAGGATTCAAAACCGAGTGAACCCAAGGATGAGAGTAACCTAACAGTAGAGGGTGTGATCTTTAGAAACATTCCTTGCATTCCAGAACTACGTAGCTAGTGTAGGTTGAGACATACCCATACGAGTCTAGGGCTAATACATCTCATTCGAGTTCTCCTACCAGCAAGGGGTTGACAGAAGAGCTCCCTGTCTGCAGAGGGTTAACTCACAACTTGTCTTTACCCATGGCACGGTGCTGACACCCTTTTAGCTGGGGGTTAGAGGTTGAACTCTACCAATTTAGTTTTGGGTCATGTTGGTTAGATGATTACCTTCCATAGTCTCAGTTTTCAGTAAAGAACTCAGATAGTTTTACAGATTTCAGGACTGTCAAATACAGTCACTCAGCTCAGTATGGAATTTAGCTAGTTTCATCAGGATCATGACTATCAGATACAGTCACTCAGTTAATAAAATATCTGATATCAGTATATCAGTTATCAGTAATCCATGTTATCAGTAAACTTAGTGTTAGAATTCTCATGTTTTTAGTTACAGTTATACATTCATACATGTATCCTCATACAATCATGTTCTTGTTATTATGTCAGTTATAGTTCATGAATATGAACCCTTACATTCAGCCTCACCTCACTTTGCATTCCAGTATATTCTCACGTACTTAGTACACCATGACCAAGGTTAAGGAATGACAGTCATGATGGGGCACCAGGCTTTAAAACCCAGAGTAGTATAAGCGATGTTCATACTAATCCGCTTTATGAAGAATATAGTAATAATCATAAGGGTGTGTGTAGAGCTAGTAGTGATGTGAGTTTTGGATGTAAGAAGTCAGGTCACAGAGTCTGAGACTTTTACAAACCTGGTCTATGAAATCAGTACAGTCGTCCTTCAGCTCAGTCCGGTCTTCCAAATTAGTAGGGTACCACTTTCAGTGCTTCCAGTGGGCAGCACCCAATTAGGCTCTATGCATTTCAATCCAGAAAAGATTGGTAAAGTTATCCTAAACAGTCACTGGTATGTTACAGATCTCCCACTTACATGTTTATATATCTTCAGATCCATGAGCTTCTTTTCTTCAATAACTCCATGCATAATAGTCGAACTTTAAGGTCAGACCAAATATTAATAGGACTTTTCATAGTCTCCACCCATTGGGTCAGTTTATCATAGCTCGGCAGGTATACAGTAACTATCCAATTATGATATCTCAGAAATGTTAGGCCTTCAGATTCTAGTAGTAATGCTAGTATGTGTAGGAAATCAATAAGCGAAGATGATTCCCGACCTATTCCTATCTTAGTACATGGTTTTGTACTACATTGATCATGAAATTTACACATGTTTCATGTCTCTGTTCCATGAACACAGCTTACATTCACGCACTTTCCATAAAATCGTATCAGTTTCCAGCTCTAAGTATAAGAAATTCTAGTTCGTGAAATAGTACAAATCATGTTCCACAAACTCAGAAACTCCAAACTCAGGGCATGCAGCTCATGAATCATACTTCACTCCTAGTGGTCATCCAAAAACTCAGATTATTTCACGTATACCCTTAGGTTAGATCCCTCGGTGAATCCATGGTATTGTTGCTCTATCTCTTATGCCTTAGTTACAACGTTATTTCTATAATCAATATTCAGTAAAGGACTCAGATAGTCCTACAGAACTATGGCTTTCAGCTAACAGTAACTTAGCCATCAGAATTCAGTACTTCAGTACTGGTCTAAACCTCAGTTAACAAAAACTAGAATTTAGTCCTAGCTATAGTCTTAGTTACAATTACAGTCTCAATTATTGTCTTAGTTACAATATCAGTCCCAGTCCTAGTTCAGTAATCATATCGGTAACTCAGTTAAGTTTTGGTTTTACTCGACCATAGCATACAGTTATCAACTACTCAGTTGTCATCCTTCCAGTACCTCAGTTAATAAGATATTCTAGAATAATGTTGGACTCTTGGTGTAGTATTCTCAGATAATACAATTGCCCGCAATTCATGTTCAGTTATCTCATGTCACTCAGTCAGTCCTTATATCCTATGTATAATGTTCTACAGTTTCAGTCCAGTTATTCAAGACTAAGTACAGTTCCATCTTGAAAACTCAGTATTCAGCTATCAGTCATTCAGTTAATCAGATAAGTTAGTATGTTTAGGCATTCGTGCTCAGCACTCATATGAATATTTTTAGTAGTCTCAGGTGAAGTGTTATACTGTGGTGGGGAGTATAGCTGAAATAGTGTCGAAGAAGTACTTCAGTTAATTATATATTTTCAATATGTGGTAGATCGATCAGCCAGTAATTTAGTTTAGCAATCAAGAAACAAGTTCGTATGGTGTGGTTTCCCATCTTTCCACTTAGTTATACTATCAGAAATGTAACTATTCCAAGATAGAAAGTCCCACTAGTTGCAAGATCATCTCACTCTATGTATCATGTCTCAATTTTAGATCCCATATATTCAGTCATGATTTAATTCGTAGGTTCCCTGTGCATCATCCTAGTTTTTCTTTGTATCTTACCCAAGTCAGTATTCTTCGAGGGACATAATGTCCTAAAGGGGAGATGCTCTATAACCCCGGAGCTATTATGTCCTAAACCCTCCAGTTTTTCTTTAGTAACGAATCCAATTTGGAGTGGTGGGTACTAATAGATTGGCCCTCAAGTTCCAATCTTAATAGTAAGTCATGTATTCAGGGACTAAGTTCAGCTCATGATATTCAGCTCATGTATCACATTCCAAACTCAGTTATGTCCTCATGTCCACGTGCATGCGTGTTTCATAAAAGATCTCAAGTTCGAGATTGGTGACTTTGTGAATCTGAAAAATCTCTCACATAAAGGGAGTGAAGAGGTTTGGCTAGAAGGTAAAGATCATCCCCTGATATGTAGATTCCTTCAAAATTCTTGGTCGCTTTGGCAAATTAGCTTATCAGCTTGAATTTTCTTTAGATCTAGCCTTAGTTTATCTAGTGTTCCATGTCTCCTTGATTAAGAAGTGCATAGGTGACCCAGTAGTTATAGCCCCTGTAGAGGGAATAGATGTTTAGAACAGCCTCTCTTTCAATGAGATTCCAGTTGAAATCCTTGACTATCAGATTCGTAGACTGAGGAACAGAGAAGTTCCTCTACTTAAAGTTCTTTGGTGGAATCAGTCCATTGAGGGAACTACTTGGAAAGCAGAAGCAGCCGTATGGACCAATTATCCTCACCTCTTCTCAGCAAACTCATGCTTAGTCCAAGGTAATAGCTGTCCTTAAGCTTATTCAGTTTCAAGTTCAAACTTTAGTTACAAACTTGGTATTCAGTTTCATAATTAGATTCCTATTATAAACTTGGTATCAAATACCATTGCATATTCAGACATATGTTCATGCATCAGACCAGTCATGTATTCATGCATCAGATATGCATTCTCATTATGAGAAACTCAGTTAATCATAAATATCAGTCATGTATTCATGAGTCAGTTTAGTCATGAAATCATGCATCCGATATGCATGCTCAGTATGAATTCCAGTAAATCAGTAATGTCAGTCATGTAATCATGCTTCAGTTGTTCATGTTTAGCATGTACTTCATCTTATCATTTCTCCCTGCTCAAGCAGTCTCATTCGAGAATGAATGTTCCAAGGGGGAGATATTGTAAGCTCCCACAAAATCCTAAGTCTAATTCAGCCCCTTTAAGCTTGATAAGGGATTAGAAAATTTTAGCTAAGTGTTAAAGGACTTTGTTTCTTTTAAGCCTTCAAAACTTTGAGGATTTATTTCATGACCTTTACGACCCTGGAACTTTAATTTTTAAGTTGATTCGTGATAGGGCAAGTCAATAGTAAATCTCGGGTGAGGTTCAGAATTTTTAGAATCTGTTTAGAGCGTGTTTTGATTGAAAAAATAGTAGCATCATGCGATATGCATGCGTCGCACTCCCCAGTGCACACCCATGATCATGCCATAGAGCATGCGACACACGTTCCAGTCTGGTAGACTAGAGCATGTGATGCACTCTCCATAGCATGCTCCTGAAATTTCAGCTTCCAGCTCTGCATATTTGAGGGAAATTATGTCTTTTGGCTCACATAAAAAAACGTCCAAATACTAAAATTATCCCCAAAATCACCAACATACACTCACATTCTCATAAATTCTCTCAAGAATAACTCTATGGTTTTCAAGTCAAAATTCAATTCTCTAAGATTTAACCATCAATCTTCTCCAAATAAAGTAACAAGGTATTTAAAGTGTTCATCCAAGGGTCCCTTCCACACTTGGAGCTCAAGAAATCCTTTACAAAATATGAATTTTGAATTCCATGTTGTGGGTTTGATTCTACACTTGTTGATGTTGTGATATGATTTCTAAGATTGAATCTTTATTGAAATCTCATGACTTTATGTTAGCATGTGGATTGAAATCCTTAAATTTGAAGTGCTTGATATAACCATGATGTATTATGAATTGCAAATGCTTCATGAAATCCCTCAATTATTGGACAATGAATTTTTAACTATGGTCATGTATTCAAGAAGTGTCATGTCCTATTTATATTCATGCTATCGAGTCCTAGGGGTATTTAATACTCGACAATTTAGATGTGTGCCTAGATCCAGTGTCAGTTTTTACGATACTCTCAGTCAAGCCATGATCATTAGAATTCGTTCAGTTACATGACTCAGGAAAACTCAGTAAATTTTAGTATCAGTCTAATCCTATTCAGTATTAATTTAAATTCATAGTAAAATTAGTCAGTTAACAGAACTCAGTGGTATTCCGTCAGTCAGCAGAACTCAGTAAACTCAGTCTTGTTCAGTCCAGTATACTCAGTTCAGTGTCTATTCAGTTAGGAGTAAGATTCAGAATCAAGTGAACCCAATGATGGGGACTCACCTACCAGTAGAGGGTGTGATCATTATAAGTAGTCCCTGCGTTCCATAACTAAGTATCCAGTGTAGGTTGAGATGTACCCCTAAGAGTCTAGGGCTAATACATCTCATTCGAGTTCTCCTAATAGAAAGGGTTTGACGGAAGAGCTCCCTATCAGCAGAGGGTTAACTCATAACTTTTCTTTACCTATGGCATAGTACTGACACCCTTCCAGCTAGGGTTACAGGTTGGATCCAATAAGTTCAGTTTTGGGTCATGTCGGTTAGATGATTACCTCCCACATTCTCAGTCTCAGTCTTCAGTAAAGAACTCAGATAGTTTTAAAGATTTCAAGATTGTCAGATACAATCACTCAGCTCAGTACAGAACTTAGCTAGTTCCATCCGGATCAGGACTGTCCGATATAGTCACTCAGTTAATAGAATATCAGATATCAGTATATTAGTTATCAGTAATCCATGTTATCAATAAACTCAGTATTCAGAATTCTCATGTTTTCAGTTACAGTTATGCATTCATGCATGTATCCCCACGTTGTCATGTTCATGTTATTCATTTAGTTATAGTTCATGAATAAGAACCCTTGCATTCAACCTTACCTCACTTTGCATACCAGTATATTCTCACGTACTGACACATACTTTTCCCTTGCATTAAGGTGTTTTATACCATAGGTTCAAACGCACGGGATCCAGAGCATCCTTAGCAGCTCATATTCTCAACAGTAGACTAGCAGTGAGTCCTCATCATTCGAGGATGAAATGATTGTTTCATTATTTCATTATTTCAGTTCAGTTTTAAGTAGACACAGTTAGTTGGGGACATGTCCCATAAACTCCACAGTTCTGACTGTTTAGAGGCTTTTAGACTAGATATTCAGAATTTAGTATTTTCAATATTGATGTTAAGTTTTGGTATTGTTATGCTACATTTCAGTTTTATATCAGTATTACAGTTTTGAACCTTATGGATAGTTTCCGCCAGACTCTGCACATTTATACAGTATTATTTTTCAGTTATTGTAGCAGGTACCAGTCATGGGTTAGCTAGTGGTCCTTCGAAATTGTTAACACCGTGTAGCAACTGGGGTACTAGACTCGGGGCATTACAATAATATATGGTGTATTACTAATGCTTGAATAGTTATGTTTGCATATTATTTAGGCATTTTTTGGTTTGGTGTAAAAAACAATTGCATTATTTCTAAAAAATATATTTTTAATATTTTGACATTGGCACTCATAATATCTTTTTAAAAAATAATAAATTAAAAAACCCTTAATTTGAAAATATTATTTGGGCGATTTTATTTTAATGTTGGATATTGTCAACATTAAATATGATAAATTTTTGTATGTGTCAAAAATTAAGGATAGAGAAAGTAACGTATATAATATAGAAGCTATTTTAAAAGTACTATAAATTATAATAATTAATATTTAAATTTTTAAAAAAACATATAAAAAATTTGATTAACGCCAAATTACATTTGTGTCACATAATTGAGACTAAATATTACTCTCTCCGTCCATATTTACTTGTCCCTTTTATTAAAAATAAATGTGCAATAATATTGTTCAATTTGAAAAATCAATGGAATTTTTTATTTCTGCCAATTTTACCATTGATATTAAATACAATTCATTATCCAATAAATTTTTCAAAATATTGAATTTTTTATATTCAAAAGATAACATAGTAACATTATCCCTATCATTTACTAGTTTTAAACATATGTGTCAAAGTTAATAGTGAACAACTACTGATGGGTCGAGGGATTAACATATATTGAGCACATACTAGCGCAGGAGCTCCGATATGTAGTCTTATAAATATAAATGAAAATGAGCACACATTTAATATGTATTTTTCTACTATCTTCAACATGTGGGGCATTTCAAATAAAATGAAGCATATATGATTGTTCTTGAGGGAATATTACTCTAGCTTCTGTATGTTTTCAAGATACAATATAAACATCATTGAATAGGGATACTATAGTAAAATAATTATGTTATTAATTCTTGCTCTCAATAGATGTGTCAAGTAAAAATGTGACAAGTAAAAGAGAATGAGTACTTACTACATTTTAAATTACAGTATTAGTAAGAGATTGAAGAAGGCATCTCTTATTGTAAATAGAATCCAAATAGACCTCGACTTTTATCTAGTGTCGAAAATTGACCTTTAAAACGAATAAAATTCTTATAAGCACTTTTTTTAAAAGAAGTCGCCTAAGGAAGTTTGTAATCCAACAAAAAAGACACATAAAATATCTCTAAAAAATAAAACAAAAAATAAACATGACAACATATCATGAAACAAATAACCAAAAGATGATGATCTTATAATTATACCTATGAATTACTTCGTATCCAATAATTACACTATTCAACTACCAAATCAAAGTCGTAATTATTTTTTTGTGATAAAATTTCATTGTGATTAATTGTAGGTTATACAGTGACGATGATATCATTGTTGCTAATTGTTTGAATTATTAGTTACAAAAATTATTGTCATAATTAAATATAAAATTTTGTGGCTAAAACTTACAATTTGATAGCTTCAAACTTTAATTAATTAGTTGATCATATTCAACGTCGGTCTACTTAAAATGTTTCTCGCATGTACAAGATTAACACACTAAATTTATACCTTCCGAAAAATTCATTCAATAAGTTCACTTCAACCTTCACACAATTAGATCGAGTCCTGTTTTTTTTATAGCTATATCAATATACAATTAATTTTCTATAATCATAAACAAAAATTGCCAAAGATTAATTTATATTTAGCTATGAAATTTTTTTGTAGAAAAAAATAACTAAATTATTCAGCTACAAATTCCAAACCATTACTACTTAATGATGAGATATTTTGTGACAAAATTTTGTTGTCACTGAATCATTGATTAATTAGAGACAATAAAATGAGCGTCACTAATTGTTTATAGTATTAGTAACAAAAATTGAGGTCACAATTAAGTATCAAATTTTGTAGCTAAAATTTACAATATTTAACTACGAACTCTAATTTGTCGCTATTGCGATAACTTATTTTTTATGATGAATTTTTTTTGTGTCTAAAATTATAACTAATTCAAGAAAAAAATAGTTTGTCATGAATTGAATCCATTATTAGAGACAATAAATTGAGAGACACTAATTGTTTATAGTATTACTGACAAATATTGAGGTCACAGTTAAATATCAAATTTTGTAGCTAAAACTTACAATATTTAACTACGAACTCTAATTTATCGTTATTGAGACAACTTATTTTTTAAGATAATTTTTTTTTTGTGCCTAAAATTATAACTAATTCAAGACAAAAAAGAGTTTGTCACAAATTGAATCCATTATTGGTGATAAAAAGGGTATCACTGAAAACTTAAAATTCGTCACTAATGATACTCAATAAAATGGCGCCAAAATATTTTTCGGTGGGAAATTTTAGAGGACAAAACTTTGCTACGAAATTTTATGTTTGGTCACTAAATGTATGTGCTTCATATATTTAGATACGAAATGTAATGTTCATCATAAAAGGTGAACAATTAGTGATGAATTTCATCTCGTAGCTAATAATTTCATAGCTATATATCAATTTTGTTGTAGTGATATATCTACATCCTTACATTTGGTGAGTCCTCATGGTTCAAGGGCCAACTCCTATAGATTTTCATCTTTCGTAGTACTTGACTTATCTTTTTCAGTATAGTTCGAGTTAGTTAGGGGTCTGTCCCAACGACTCTCTAGTTCTTTAGCAGTAGAGGCTTGTTGGACTATCCATTGATTTCCAGACTTTCACAATTTGTTATTCTGTAAGATCCCACAAATTCATGCATTAAATTTCAGCTTCATTGTCTCTTTAAAAGCTTAAATACTTAGAATAATTTAGCTAAGTGTTCAACACTTAGTGTCATTTTAAGCCTCTGAATTTTGGATATTTATTTGATGACCTTCCTGACATCTGCTTTATGATTTTCAAGTTGTGTTACGATGGGACAAGGTCATAGTACATCTCAGATAAGTTTGGAATTTTTGAAGTAGCGCAAGGGCACGTTTGGTGTGCCAAACCAGTAGCTAAAGGAGTTGGTGAGGCGCCGCCCAGCTTAGACCTTCGGTCTAAGCAGGGCGCCACCCAGGCTAGACCGGGGGTCTAAGCAGGGCGTCGCCCTTCCCCTAGCCTTTTGCTCCAGTTTTCTGTATTTAACCTCCATATCTTGAGGGGTATTTTGGTCATTTTCCATACCCTATATATATTCATAAACACGGGATTTGAGTATTTTGAAGCCAAAATATTGGGTTTTTCTCAAAATTATCTCAAGAACACAAGCTAGAGTTTTCATAGAAGGTACAATTACAAGAAATTCTCTCCGTGAAACTTCATGAAATCATGAATTAAGGTACACGTTGTGTTCATTCATGGACTACTTTCGTCCATGAAGTCCAAGAACCCTATTTTAAATTACGAATCATGTTATTATTTTGTGGGTTGATTATGTTTATATGATTGATATTGTATAATCTCCAAGTTAGAATCTTTATGTGAAACCATGAAACTACGTTAATATATAAGTTGAAATCTATGAATTTGGTGGTTTATGCTTTGTAAAAATTGATGATCCCACCTATGCCTTAAGTGGTGCATGTAAGGTGTTTGATAAAATGCCTAAAGGGATTCAGATTATATCTTATAACTAAATTGTGATCCAAATGACCAATGCATATTTTACCTTCAAGCTTAAATGACTTCCATGTTATTAATGTGCCTTGTAATTGTTATTGGATTGTTCATGAATTATCGTTATGAAATTATGCCATTTTCACATGTAATCCTATTCATGTATAAGATTATGATAACTGTGTACTTTATAAAATCCCCAACTTATTGTATTATGAATTGTTGGTGTTGGTTATGTATTCAAGAAATTCATGCTTTGTCAGTTTCCTTCTATAGAGTCCTGGGGGTACAAGCACCCAAAAAAATATAGTTGTGTGCCTAGAGCCAGTGTCATGTTTTCATGATATCCTCGATCAATCCATGATCCATAGAACTCAGTTAGTCTTATGACTTAGGAAAACTCAGTGATTCAGAAATCTCAGTAGTAATCTGTTAGTCAATGGTACTCCATGAATTCATTTTAGTCAAGTTCAGTTAGTCATGTTCAGTGTGTATTCAGATGGGATTAGTAACTAGAACCGAGTGAACCCTAGGATGGGAACTCACCTGCTAGTTGAGGGTGTGATTCTTAGAAGCAATCCTTGTGTTCAAAAGCTATGTAGCCAGCGTAGGTTGAGACATCATTACCTGCTATTTGAGGGTAGATGAGGCAGCTTAACCTACTAGTTGAGGGTTTCCACCATTCTCATTAGAGTAACCTACTAGTTGAGGGTCACTCACATGTTGTCCTTACTAGTGGCACGTATTGACACCCTTCCAATCATGGCACAGATTGGACCCCAACTCAGCTATTACAGTGCATTTGGGGCATGTCAGTTAGATGACTACTTTCCATAGTCACAGTCTCAATCTTAATAAGAGAGCTCAAATAGTTCTTTAGATTTCAGGACTGTCAGATATAG
Source organism: Capsicum baccatum var. pendulum (assembly GCA_030864225.1). NCBI lineage: Eukaryota > Viridiplantae > Streptophyta > Magnoliopsida > Solanales > Solanaceae > Capsicum > Capsicum baccatum. The sequence continues at coordinate 199,677,202 of CM061561.1, forward strand.
TCAACTCAGATACAGTACAAAATTCAGCTAGTTCCATCAGATTTAGGACTGTTAGATGCAGTCACTCATGTTATTAGTTTTATCAGTATACAGATTCCGTTATCTTGTTACAAAAACCTAAGTTATTATGTTTTATACTTGCATTCTCACGTTTATGTTAGTCCGTTAGTTAGTATTGTTCATGTATATAAATCCCATGGATTCAGCCTACCTCACATGCATACCAATACATTCAATCGTACTGATACATTCGTGCTATGGTGTTTAATTTTATACTATAGTTTTCGAAGCTCGAGCTTTAGAGCATCAGTAGTTTTCCAGTTTCAACAGTCAGAGTTAGCAGTAAGTTCTCATCCTTCAATGACATGATCATTACATTATTTATTCATTATTTTCGTTCAGTTTTGTCATACGAAGTTAGTTGGAGACATGTTCCTTCAACTCCTTATTCAGACAGTACTTTGAAGCTTTCAGACTAGATTTCAGATTTGATTTAGACTTTAGCATTTTCAGTTTTGTATTAGTATTGTGATACTTCCTTTTAGATGATATGTTTTATCAGATGTGAACCTTATGTCCTTACAACTTTTACATATTTCACATTTATATGATATAGTATGCAGTGTACAGGTATAGATATCAGTCATGGGTTAGCTAGTGATCCCTCATGATTTTTAGCATCGTGTAGCATTTTGATTACCATAATCGGGGTGTTACAAACTTGGTATCAGAGCCCAAGGTTCAATAGTGTCCTAGGAAATCTGAAATCCATATTTAGTAGAGTCTTGTACATGGGTGTGTTGAGAACCACATTTATGTGCAGAAGCCTATGAAATGATTTAGGAACAGTTTCCCTTCTTTTAGTATTTATGTCATGCCTGTGAGAATAATCTCAAGTTAATCTTCCAGTCTAATCCTTTTCTCTTCTGTTTACAGAACATGGCTCCCAAGAAAAGAACTAGAAATCAGTCAGCCCCTCAGCCCGAATATCCTTTGGGCGATCATGTTTCTCATACGTAGTTCAGAACCATATTCCCCACTCTTGCTCAGTCAATTGCTGTATAGAATGAACGACCAGTAGTCATTTTAGCTAACCCAGTGGCCAATTCAGCTGCTTCAAGGATTCGAGACTTCACCCGAATGAATCCTCCATCCTTTTTTAGTTCTAAGTCAGAAGAGGATCCTCATGAATTCCTTGACCAAGTTATAGGGTCACAGATGTCATGGGGGTTACTCTTAGTCAAAGTGATGAACTAGTCGCATACCAGTTGCAGGATATTGCTCACACTTAGTTCAAGTAGTAGAAGTCAGAGAGGTCAGATGATGTAGGGTCAGTAGAGTGGGAGGAGTTTCCTGCTGCTTTTCTTAATAAGTTCTTTCCCCAAGAGCTTATAGAAGCTAAGGTATTGGAATTTACCAACCTCAGGCAGGGCAATATGACGGTGAAAGATTATTATCTTAAATTTACTCAATTATCCAGATATTCCCCTTATATGGTTATAGATAACAAGGACAAGATGAGTAAGTTTATTTTTGGGATGAATGATAGCGTGGTGAATAAGTGCAGAAATGCTATGTTGAATATTGATATGACCATAGCTAGACTCATGATTTATGCCCAGCAGATAGAGGAGCAAAAGATTAAGATGAGGGAGAAGAAGAATAAGAGAGCAAGGAAAGGTAGTTTCAACTTTGCTCAACCCAAGTTAGAGAGAAAAAACCATTCTCAGTTTCGTCCTAAGTTATCAGTTCCAGCTTCTTGTTGAGCTAGTGCTCCAGCTCCTAAGTTCAGAGATAGAGAACTAGGATCTAAGACGCAAAGCATTGTTACCTATCCTCTTTGCCACATTATGTCAAGAACCATCAGGATACTTACAGAGTTGGTAGTGATACTTGTTTTGGATATGGTAAGCCAAGCCACAGAGTCAAAGATTGTTCACAGTTAGGTCCTCAGAATCGCTCCTCAGCTCAGTCTGGTCACTCGAACAAACAAGGTGTCAATTCCAGTGCTACTAATGGGCAACGCCCAAATCATCTCTATGCTCTCCAGTCCTAAAAAGATCAAAAAAATTCTCCTGATGTGGTTACTGGTACGTTGTAGATCTTTTATGTACATCTTTATGGTTTGCTATATCCAGGATCTTCTTTTTCTTTTGTTACTCCCTACATAGCAGTTGATTTTGGAGTCAGTCCCAAAATTCTAGTAGAGCCCTTCTCAGTCTCTACCCCAGTGGGTAAAACAATCACAGCCAAATGAGTATACAGGAACTATCCGATTATGATATCTCAAAAAGTCACTTCAGCAGACTTAGTTGAATTAGAGATGACTAATTTTGATGTCATTCTTTCCATGGATTTGCTTTATTCCTTCTATGACACAGTGGACTACAGAAATAGAATTGTCCAGTTCCAATTTTCGAATGAACTCATTTTTGAGTGGAGGGGTAGTACTTAAGCGTTCATAGGTCAGCTTGTTTTCTATATTTGAGAAAGAAAAATAATATCTAAGGGATGTGTCTATCATCTTGTTCATGTTAAGGACTCTAGTTATGAAACTCCCAGCCTTGAATCAGTCCCAGTCATTAATGAATATTCATATGTCTTTCTGGAAGATCTTCTAGGCATTCCTCCCGAAAGGGAAATAGACTTTGGCATTGATCTTCTTCCAGATACTCAACCTATATCTATTCCACCATATAGAATGGCACTTGCAGAACTTAAAGAACTAAAATAATAGTTAAAGGATCTCTTAGACAAGAGATTCATCAATCCCATCATGTCCCCATGAGGTGAACTAGTCTTATTCGTGCACCAGAAAGATGATTCTCTCAGAATATGTATAGATTACTATCAGCTTAATAAAGTAACGGTCAAGAACAAGTATCCTTTTCCCAGAATTGATGAATTGTTTGACCAACTTCAAGGTGCCAGTTATTTCTCTAAGATAGACCTCAGATTCGGCTATCATCAGCTCAGAGTCAGAAAATGTGACATTCCGAAGACGGCTTTCTGAACTCGGTATGGTCACTTTGAATTGTTAGTCATGTCCTTTAGTCTTACTAATGCTCCAGCAGCCTTCATGTACTTGATGAACTGTGTGTTCAAGCAGTACTTAGACATGTTCATCATAGTCTTCATAGATGATATCCTCATCTATTCCCGCAGTGAGAGTGATCATGCAAAATATCTCAGAACAGTACTTCAGAATCTCAGGAATCATCAGTTGTTCGCCAACTTTAGTAAGTGTGAATTTTGGCTAAGGTCAGTATCATTCCTTGGTCATATTATTTTTGGTGATGGAATTAAAGTAGAATCTCAAAATATCAAAGTACTAAGAAACTGGCCCCGCCTTTTCTCCCCATCAGACATGATCAGTTTCTTGGGTCTGGCTGGATATTAAAGATGGTTTTTTGAAATATTTTTGTCTATTGCATCCCTTATGTCCAGGTTAACTCAGAAAAAAGTCAAATTTCAGTGGTCAAATCCTTATGAGAAGAGTTTTTAGGAATTGAAGACTCAACTCACCTCGGCTCCAATTTTGAATCTTCTCGATGGTCCAGATAGGTTCGTAGTATATTGTGATGTATCCAGAGTGGGTTTAGATTGTGTCCTCATGCAGCATGGTAAGGTCATAGCCTACGCCTCCAGACAGCTTAAGCCCTATGAGAAGAATTATCTGACTCATGATCTTGAGTTAGCAGCCATACTAGTGTTTGCCTTAAAGATTTGAAGGCAGTATCTAAACGGGGTTTATGTAGAGGTCGTCACTGATCATAAAAGCCTTCAGTATATCTTTTCCCAGAAAAATCTCAATCTTCATTAAAGAAGGTGGTTAGACCTCTTGAAGGATTATGACATAAGCATTTTTTATCACCTGGGAAAGGACAACTTAGTGGCCGATGCTCTTAGTAGATTGTCTATGGGTAGTGTTTCTCATGTTAAATACATTAAGAAGAAGTTAGCTCAGGAAGTTTATCAAAATTCCAGACTACATATTCGTTTAGTTGATACAGAAGAGGGTGATTTGTGGGTTCAGAGTAGTTCAAAATCATCTCTAGTTTCCGAGGTGAAAGAAAAGCAAGATAGAGATCTCAATCTACTCAAGCTAAAAGAGTCTGTCAGATATCAGAAATAAGAGGTTTTCTCCTAAGGGGAAGATAGTGTCTTGCGTTGTTAGGATCATCTTTGTGTTCCAGGTGTAGATGACTTGAGGCACCAAATTCTTGCAGAAACGCATGGTGTATGATACTCTATTCATCTAGGGGCCACAAAGATGTACCGTGACTTATGGGAGATCGATTGATGGAATGGGATGAAGAGAGATATTGTAGAACTTGTGGTTAAGTGCTCTACATATCAGCAGGTTAAGATAGAGCATCATAAGCCTAGTGGTCCCATGCAGGAGTTCTCCATTCCTACTTAGAAGTGGTAAAAAGTAAACATGGACTTCGTGATGGGTTTTCCCAAACTCGTCATCAGCATGATTCAGTTTGGGTCATCGTAGATAGAATGACCAAATCAGCTCATTTTCTTCCAGTTCATACCTCTTATTCAGCTGAGGATTATCCTAAACTCTACATCAGGGAGTTGGTCAAATTACATGGTGTTCCGTTATCTGTCATCTCGGATAGAGGTACCCAGTTCACCTCTCACTTTTGGAAAGCAATCCAAAAGGGTCTTAATACCCAAGTTCATCTGAGTACATCCTTTCATCCTCAGACAGATAGTCAAGGAGAAAGGACCATTCAGACTCTAGAAGATATATTGCGAGCATATGCAATTAATTTCAAGGGAAGTTGGGATGACCACTTGCCTTTGAATGAGTTTACATACAATAAAAGCTACCATTCCCATATTCAGATGGCTCCATTCAAAGATCTCTATGGTAGGAGATGTAGATCTCTAGTTGTTTGGTTCAAGGTTAGTGAGGCTGCATTCATAGGGCCTGATCAAGTATTCGATGCCTTAGAGAAGGTTTAGTTGATCAGGAAGAGACTTTCGGATGCTCAGAGCCATTAGAAGTCTTATGCAGATATTCGTAGAAAGGATCTTGAGTTTGATATTGGTGATTATGTATATCTAAAGATCTCTCACATGAAGTGGGTGATGAGATTCGGCAAGAAGAGATAGCTCAGTCCCCGATATATCGGTCCCTTCAAGATTCTCAGTCGCTTCGGAAAAGTAGCTTATGAGCTTAAGTTGCCTTTAGATCTAGCCTCAGTTCATCCAGTCTTCCATGTATCTTTTCTCAAGAAGTGCATAGGTGACCCAACATTCGTAGTCCCTATTTGTAGCATTGATGTTCTGAAAAGTCTCTCTTATGAAGAGATCCCAGTTGAAATTCTTGACTATCATACTCGCAAACTGAGGAACAAAGAAGTCCCTCTAGTCAAAGTTCTTTGGTGGAATCAGTCTATTGAGGGAGCAACTTGGGAATAAGAAGTAGACATGTATACCAAGTACCCTCACCTCTTCTCCGCTAACTCAGATCTAGCTCAAGGTAATAGTTCTCTTTAAGCTTATTCAGTTTCATGTTTAGATTTTAGTTACAAACTTGGTATCTAAATTTATGCTTATGTTTCCATTATAAACTTGGTACGTAGTACCATTGCATACTCATTCATGCATTCATGTATCAGTTCAGTCATATAATAATGCATCAGATATGCATTCTCATTTTGAGAAACTCAGTTCATCAGAACACTCAGTCATGCATTCACGAATTAGTTACACATGCATCAGATATGCATGTTCAGTATGATATATTCAATTTATCAGTCATGTCAATCATGAAGTCATGTTTCAGTAATTCATTTCATGTTCTGTATCTTTTCCCCCCTCTCAGTCAGTCTCATTCGAGGATGAATATTCTCGAGGGGAAGATATTGTAAGATCCCACAAATTCATGCATCAAATTTCATCTCCGTAGGATCTTTAAAAGCTTCAACACTTAGAATAATTTATCTAAGTGTTCAAAACTTAGTCTCATTTTAAGCCTCCAAACTTTGGAAATTTATTTGATGACCTTCTCGACATCTGTTTTACAATTTTCATGTTGCATTGCGATGGGGCAGGGTCGTAGTACATCTCAGGTAAGTTTTAAATTTTTAGAGTACTTTAAAGGCACGTTTGGTGTTCCAAAATAGTAGCTAAAGGCATTGGTGAGGCGCTGCCCAGCTTAGACCATCGATCTAAGCAAGACATTGCCCAGGCTAGACCGGGGATCTAAGCAGGGCGCCACCCTTCCCCTATCCTTTTGCTTGAGTTTTTGTACATTCAGCCTCCGTGTCTTGAGGGGTATTTTGGTCATTTTCCATACCCTATATATATTCATAAACATGGGATTTGAGCATTTTAAAGCTAAAATATTGGGTTTTTCTCAAAATTATCTCAAGAACATAAGCTAGGGTTTTCATAGAAGGTTCAATTATAAGAAATTCTCTCTATGAAACTTCGTATAATCACAAATGAAGGTATGCATTGTCTTCATTCATCGACTCCTTTCGTCTATGAAGTCCAAGAACCCTATTTAAAATTACAAATCATGTTATTATGTTGTGGGTTAATTATGTTTATGTGATTGATATTGTATAATCTCCAAGTTAGAATCTTTATGTGAAACCATGAAACTACGATAATATATAAGTTGAAATCTATGAATTTGGTAGTTTATACTTTGTGAAAATTGATGATCCCACCTATGCCTTAAGTGGTGCATGTAAGGTGCTTGATAAAATGACTACAGAGATATAGATTATGCCTTATAACTAAATTGTGATCCAAATGATGAATGCATGTTTTACCTTTAAGCTTAAATGACTTCCATGTTATTAATGTGCCTTGTAAGTGTTGTTGGATTGTTCATGAATTAGCCTTATAGAATTATGCCATTTTCACATGTAATCCTATTCATGTATAAGATTATGATAATCATGTACTTTATGAAATCCCCAACTTATTGTATTATGGATTGTTGGTGTTGGTTATGTATTCAAGAAAGTCATGCTTTATCAGTTTCCTTCAATTGAGTCCTGGGGGTACTTATACCCAAAAAAATAATAGCTGTGTGCCTAGAGCCAGTGTCATGTTTTCATGATATCCTCAGTTAAGCCATGATCCATAGAAATCAGTCAGTCTTATGACTCAGGAAAACTCAGTGATTCAGAAATCTCAGTAGTAATCTGTCAGTCAACAGAACTCCATGAATTTATTTTAGTCAAGTTCATGTTAGTCATGTTCAGTGTGTATTCATATGGGAGTAGTAATTAGCACCGAGTGAACTCAAGGATGGGAACTCACCTGCTAGTTGAGGGTGTGATTCTTAGAATCAATCGTTGTATTCCAGAATTACATAGCCAATGCAGGTTAAAACATCATTACCTACTAGTTGGGGGTAGATAATGTGGCTTAACCTTCTAGTTGAGAGTTACCACCGTTCTCATTAGAGTAACCCGTTAGTTGAGGGTCATTCAAATATTGTCCTTACTAGTGGCACGATATTGACACGCTTCCAATCAGGGCACAGATTGGACCCCAGCTCAACTACTATAGTGCATTTGGGACATGTCGATTAGCTGACTACTTCCCATAGTCACAGTCACAGTCTTAGTAAGAGAGCTTAGATAGTTCTTCAGATTTCAGTACTGTTAGATACAGTTAACCCAGATAAAGTACAAAACTCAGCTAGTTCCATCAGATTCTGGACTGTCAAATAGAATCACTCATGATATCAGTTATATCAGTATTCAGATTCAGTTATCATGTTATCACGACCTTAACTATTATGTTTTATGCATGAATTCTCACATTTATATTAGTCCATCAGTTAGTATTATTCAGGCATATGAACCCATGCATTCATCCTACCCTAATGCATACCAACACATTCTATCGTAATGATGTATTCATGCTATGTTGTTTTATTTTATACAATAGGTTCGGAAGCACAAGCTCTAGAGTATCAGTAGTATTCCAGTTTCAGCAGTCAGAGTTAGCAGTGAGTCCTCATCCTTCGAGGACATAATCCTTACATTATTTATTAATTATTTCAGTTCAGTTTTGCTAGGCGGAGTTAGTTGGACCCATGTTGCTTAAAGTCCTTATTCAGAAAGTACTTTGAGGTTTTCAAACTAGATTTCAGATTAGATTCAGACTTTAGCATTTTCAGTTTTGTATTGGTATTGTGATACTGCCTTTCAGATGTTATGTTTTATTAGATGTGAACCTTTTGCCTTACAACTTTTATGTATTCCGCATTTATATGATATAGTATGCAGTGTACAGGTACAAATATCATTCATGGGTTATCTAGTGATTCCTTGAGTTTGTTGCACCGTGTAGTATTTTGGTTACCAAAATCGAGGTGTTACATATTCAGACGGTGTTTTTAGTTTAATTCAATTCAATTTTGACATAATGCAGCTTATTTACTTGACTAGTTTATATTGAAATAAGATACAGACCTAGTAGCAGGCTTAAAGGGCTATCTTGGGTGTACTCGTAATCCTAAGCACCGTGTGATATCTTAGGATTAGATTTTGGGGTATTACAATGGACTATCATAAATTAAAATTTTAGATCGAGAAGGATAACTTTCCCATGCCTTTTATGGATCAAATGTTGACATACTAGCCGGTCGAGGTTGGTACTGCTTCCTTGATGGTTACTCGGGGTACACTCAAATTTTCATCACCTCAAAATACCAAGAAAAGACCACCTTCACTTGTTCCTATGGCACATTTTCTTTCAAGTGCATGCCCTTTAAGTTATGCAACGCATTGGCCATATTTCAACGATGCATATTGTCTATTTTTGTAGATATGGTAGAGGATACAATGGAGGTTTTCATGGATGACTTATTAGTGTTTGGGGATTCATTTGATTCTTTTCTTGCTCACTTAAGTAAAGTCCTTGAATGATGTTTGGAGACTAATATTGATTTGAATTGGGGAAAATGTCATTCCATGGTAAAGTAAGGCATTGTTCTAGGCCACAAAATTTTAGGAAAGGGCATCCAAGTAGATTAATCAAAAGTGAGGTGATTTCTAAGTTACCCCCACCTATCTCTGTGAAGGGTGTGAGAATTTTTCTTGGCTATGCTGGGTTCTATCAATGTTTAATCAAGGATTTCTCAAAATTTCACATCCTTTGTGCAAGCTTCTTGGAAAAGATGCAAAATTTGAATTTGACGGCGATTGTGTAAAGGATTTTAATCATCTTAAGGAACTCATTGTGTCCGCTCCTATCATAGTAGATCTGGATTGGTCATTGCCCTTTGAATTAATGTGTGATGTAAGTGGTGTTGCTCTAGGTGTGGTATTGGGCCAAAGAAAAGAGAAGTTTTTTCACCCAATTTACTATGCAATCAAGACATTGAATGATGCTCAACGTAATTGTACGATTACATAATAAGAGTTGTTAGCAGTGGTGTATACTTTTGAAAAATTTTAGGCTAATTTATTGGCACGAAAGTGGTTGTGCACATGGACCATGCAACTCTTAGATATCTCATGGCAAATAAGTAGGAAAACCCTCAGTTGATTAGTGGATATTGCTCTTGCAAGAGTTTGATTTTTAAGTGAAGGATCGAATGGGGTGTGAAAATCAAGTAGCCGACCATCTTTCTTTCCTTGAGTACAATTATGAGAAGTTAAGTGAGATTTATATTGATGAAACCTTATTAGATGAGTTAGTCATGTCACTCTCGGGTAGTATGGCACCTTGGTGCATTAGTTATGCTAACTATATTATAAGTGGTGTGCTTCTTGATGAGCTTAATCATTATCAAAAGAAGTGGTTCCTATTTGATGTGAAAAAATATTTTTTGAATGAACCATTCTTATTAGGGAGTATGTGGATGGTATGATCCGTCGGTGTGTCATGGAGGCAGAAATGAGAGATATTCTTAATGTTTTTCACTCATCCCCGTTTGATGGTCATCATTGTGTGATCCAGATAGCCGCAAAGGTTCTTCTAAGAGGATACTATTGGCCTACCCTTCATAGAGATGCTTGTAAGTTGGTCAAAATATGTCCTCACTGCCAAATGCAAGGTGCTGTTTCAAGGAGGCATGAGATGCCTCTAAGACCTAATCTAGAGGTCGAACTATTTGATATCGGAGAGGATCAAATTTATGGGTCCCTTTGTGAGCTCATATGGTAATAAATATATCTTGGTATCCATTGATTATGTCTCAAAATGGGTGAAGTCCATGGCTTTATCGAACAGTGAAAGCAAGAGTGTCACATTCTTCTTGAAGAAGTACATCTTTACAAGGTTCGGGACTCCAAGGGCAATTATTAGTGATCGAGGCTCGCACTTTTTTAATCATGTCTTCAGTACCTTGATTGATAAGTATGGGGTGAAGAGTAATGTTTCTACTCTGTATCATCCCTAAAATAATGGCAAAGTTGAGGTTTCAAATCATGAAATCAAGTCCATCCTTGAGAAAATTGTGAATGTTTGTCATATAAATTGGGCAAGATGACTCGATGATGCTCTTTGGGCATATAGAAAGGCCTATAAAACTCCTATTTGTATGTACCCCTACCAATTGGTATTTGTGAAGTCTTGTCACTTACACATTGAGTTGGCACATAAGGCTTTATGTGCTTTGAGAAAGTTAAATATGGATTGGGAGGACTCTTCAAAATCAAGGGTGAATCAACTTCATGAGTTGGACGAATTTCAACCAAAAGCATATGAAAGGTCGGTGTTGTACAAATAGAAGATGAAGAGGTGGCATGATGCTAAAATCTTAATGTAAGAGTTTCATGTGGGTAATGATGTTCTCCTCTTCAATTTAGGATTGAAACTCTTCGTGGCGAAGCTTAGATTGAAGTGGTCGAGTCCATTCAGGATCTCAAATTTTTATCCTAGTAGATCTATTATGTTGGAAGATCACCAAAAGAAGAAATTTTTGGTGAATGGGAAAAGATTGAACACTACTATATGGGTGGACCCAGAGCAGCTAAGGTTGAGTCGCTTCTCTTCAAAGATCTAAAATAATGATCAAGTGATGTCGTTCCATGACAATAACTAAGGCGCTTCTTGGGAGTTAACCCAAGGTTTTTTTTTATGTTTTCAATATTTTTTATACTAATTTTATCTTAGTTTTGATTATTGCGGGTAATATCAGAAAATTAGGGTGCGAGAAGATAGATTCGAAGGATCGAAAGTGAGCCCAAAACCAAGAGTTTTGTTCAAAAAAAAGTATGCACCAAGCTGGTACAACTGTGCTTCACCTGCTTGAGTAGGCCAGTCGCAGGTGTCAAGAACTTAGAACATGGGTGGCCTAAATTTGGAACAAAATAGCAGCAACTACACTGGCTTGACCTGCACTGGACATTCTGCACCAGTCCAGATACAGGCCAGGCATATCTGGAATACAGGAGACTCGAGTTTTATGCAAGAAGCTAAAGGTACTGTGTAATACCCCAAAAATCCAAACTAATATTAGCGCCATGTTCCATGCTCATTCATAATACCTTATAGTTTGTTGGTAATTTTACGAGTCAGTGTGATGTATATTAAGGCCTCAAATAACTCTCAGCTATTGGACGAATCAAAATAATCCTTACCAATTGAATTTTTGATAAGAATGTTGCTTTAGTCAACTTAAATTAACTATATATTTTGCTCTACTAAGAATTTTTGAGCTCAAGACCCCCCCAAATTGAAGGAAATTGAATTAACTTTCGAATGATACCAATTTCACCCAAATCCAATATTCGGATGAGAAGTTATGACATTTTTAGTGAAAAATAGTGTGCCATCGTGATAAGAACCGTGTCGCACCAAAGGGAAATTTCACGTTCATACTTTTCCAGTGAGGCATCACGATTGGCATCGCATCGCGCCAAGGTGCCATTTCGGAATTGTCTGCTTCTACTGGCTCAATGCGATTTCACCAAGTTGTGCCGCTGGGTAAATTTGGGATAGTCCCTTTTTAGTGGCCCGAAGTGATTTCACTACATTGCATCGGGTTTCAAAAATTGGGATTTCCAGTTCCAGTTTTGAGTTTTAATTTTCCAAGGGAATTTAAGTCCTTTCCCTTCACCTCATGCAATCAAAACACGGGATTTAAGTCCCAAAGAGCACTAATTTCTCATTATTTTCACAATTTACTCAAATTAATGTAGCCCTCCTTCAAGAACAAACCCTAGACCTTCAAAATTGAAGATCAAATCTTAAGAATTTACCTTCAATTTTCACAAATTCATAAATCAAGGTATGTTGGTGTTTGTCCTCAGGTTCCTTCCACCCTTGGAGTTCAAAAATCCTTTTTGAGAATTTAAATTATGATTTATATTCTTGAATTGCATTGTGTTTATGTATGTGTTGATTTTATGGGCTTTAAACTAATAAGATTATGAATTTCAAGTAAATAAACTAGCATGTGTGTTGACTTATGTACTCCTCATACCATAACCCATGAATTGTGAGTTGAATATTGTAGTCATTATATACCCATGCTATTATTTCTCATGTACAAGAACCATGCTTCCCAATTGCTTGACAAAATGTCTTTGTGAACAAATTATGAATGATATCCTAATTGTAATGTTTTTATACTTATGATATGGTTCCACTATTTATGTAATCGAGTCCTGGGGGTACTGTATACCCGAAATTAGCTACTTACTTAATTTCCAGTCATAATAGAATGATTTCGTAGTAACCCTAATAATAGCATTCATTCAGTTAACATAATCAGCGTGAGATTTGTACAGCTTAGTACAGTTTAGAGATAAGTGTCAGTTTATTTGGAAGTACGATTCAGCACCAAGCGAACTTAGGGATGGGGGCATTCCTGCTAGTATAGGGTTTGACCCTTAGTAGCAGTCCCTGAGTTACAGAACTACGTAGCCATCATAGGGTAAATCGTCTTCCTGCCAGACTAGGGTTGACATAACCATATACATCTCATGAGTCCTCCTGCCAGATTAGGGTTGACCCAGTTAGTGTTAGTAAACTGTGTCATGGTAATAACACCCTTCCAACTGGGGTTACTGGTTGGACCCCAAATCAGTCTATAAATGGGATATGTCAGTTATATGATAACTCCCACGGTCTCAGTTCCATTACTCAGTATTTAGTATTCATCATTCAGTAGAGAACTCAGTTTAGTTATACACCATTAAAACCTTTAGTTACTTGTAATAAATTATCAAAAACTTAGTACTTTAGTTTTGGTCTAGTTCAGACAGACGATATATGCTTGGTATTACATGTTTAGTATCTTCAGTAGTCCTAGTCTTTCATATACTCTCATCCAGTCACTTCATGATAATTAGTTATTATTACCCATGCACATAAACTCATGCATATTAGCCTAACCTCACCTAGCATACCAGTACATTCAAAGTTCTGATGCATACTCTATTTTCACTATGATATCTCATTTCATAGGTTCGGGCACTCGAGTTCCTGACCATACTTAGCCAGATCAGTCGATCATCCATAATTACAGTAGTGAGTCCTCATCCACTGAGGATGCGATATTTATTTAGCCATTGCATTATTTAAGTATTTTAGTTATTCCAGACAATAGTTGTGAGTTAGTTGGGGCATGTCCTATCAACTCTTTTATTTTAGATGTTTAGAGGCTTTCAGATACTATCAGTTAGCAGTTATTTATAGATGTATTCAGTCTTGATTCAGTTTTATGAACCTTATGGAATTTTTAGTTTTACTACCACGTATGTTTTTATTATTATTACTCCGTGTGTCAGTCATCGGTTAGATTATGGTCCGTCGGGGTCATAGGCATCGTGTGACACCCAGGGTATAGTCTCGGGGTATTACAAACTTTGTATCAGAGCCTAAGGTTCTAAAGTGTCCTAGGGATTATAAAAGTCACGTCAAGTAGAGTCTTATGCATGTGCATGAAGTGCGCCACACTTATGGGCAAGGGGATATGAGGCATTTTAGGAAAATTTCGCTTCTTTCAGTGTTCATATCATGCAAGTGAGCATGAGCTCAAGTTAAAATCTTTGTCTAATCCAACTTTCCCTTAATTTACAGAGCATGCCTCCCAGAAAGACTAATAGAAGAAGAACTGGGAACCAGCTAGTACCTTCACTCATTCAGGAGGATCCCCTGAATAAGAACATTTCTCACATATAATTTAGAGCACTATTCACCACCCTAGCCCATTTTGTGGTATCTCATAATATTCGACGGTTGTTGTTCAGGCCAACTTAGTGGCCAATACTACTACAGCTAGAATTTAGGACTTCACTCGAATGAACTCTCCTTCATTTTTAGGGTCTAAGTCTGTGAAGCACCCACATGAATGTCTTGACATGGTACAGAAAGTAACAAACATTATGGGGGTAACTTCTAGTGAGAGTGCTAATTTAGCTGCTATCAGTTGTAAGATGAACCTCATACATGGTTTAAGCAGTGGAAGGTAGATAGAGGTACAGATGTAGGGCCTAAGAATGGGAAGAGTTTGCTACTGGTTTCTTAGATATGTTCTTTCCATTGGAGTTGAGAGAGGCTAAGGTGTTAGAGTTCATCAACTTGAAGCAGGGCAATATGAGAGTGAAAGAGTATTCCCTCAAGTTTACTCAGTTGGCCTGGTATGCTCCTCATATGGTAGCTTATAGCAGGTCTAAAATAAGAAAGTTTTTGTCTGGGGTATCTGACAGTGTGATCAAGGAGTTTAGGACTACAATGCTGATTAAGGAGATAGACCTTTCTAGGTTGATGGTCCATGCTCAAAAAATTGAGGAACAAAAGACTAAGGATAAAAAGAGAGCAAGAAGGTTAAAATCGGAAGTTTTAGTTTTGCTCAGCCGAAGTCAGAAGGTGGAAACTATCCTTAGTTCTGCCCAAAATCTTTAGTCCTAGATTCATCTTTTTCTAGTTCTTTGATTCCCAAATTCAGGAATAATAATAAGGATAGGGCGCCAGAATCTAAATCTTATGGTAGTGTAAATAGTGCTCGAACAAATCCTCTTTGTTAGAAATATGGTAGAAACCATCAGGGTATCTACAGGGCTAGCAGAGATGTGTGTTTTAGGTATGGTAAGCCAGGCCATAGGATTAGAGAGTGTCCTCAGATGGTTTCACAGAGTCAGCATAATCGTCCCCCAGTTCAGATCGGTCATCCATCTTAGCAGGGTGCCACTTCCAGTTCCACCAGGGGAAATGACCAAAAAGGCTTTATGTACTTCAATCCCAATAGGGTTAGGAGAGTTCTCCTGATGTGGTTATGAGTACGTTGCAAATTTTTTATTTACATGTTTATGATTTGTTAGACCCCGGAGCTTCTCTTTCTTTTGTAACCCCTTATATAGCTGTCAACTTTGGAGTCAATCCCAAAATTTTGGCAGAGCCTTTCTCAGTCTCCACCCCAGTAGGTAAGTCTATCATAGCCCAACGGATATACAGGAACTGTTCGGTTATGGTTTCTTAAAAAGTTACTTCAGTAGACCTTGTAAAGTTAGAGATGATGGATTTTGATATCATTTTTCGCATGGATTGGCTCCATTCATGTTATGCTTTAATAGATTATAGAAATAGAGTTGTCTATTTTTAATTCCCGAATGAACCAGTCCTTGAATGTAAGGGAAGTACCAGAGCACATAAAGGTCAACTTATTTCGTACCTTAGAGCAAGAAAGATGATATCCAAGGGGGTATTTATTATCTTGTTCAATTCAAGGACTCTAACTCTGAGTCTCTTAATCTTGAGTCAGTCTCAGTAGTGAGGGAATTTCTAGATGTGTTCCCCAAAGATCTTCCCGAGTTCCTCTAGAAAAGAAAATTGATTTTAGGATAGACCTTCTTTCATATACACAACCTATCTTTATTCTGCCATACAAAATGGATCCAACCAAACTCAAAGAGTTAAAAATAGTTGAAAGATCTCCTAGATAAGGGATTCATCAGGCCCAGTATCTCCCCGTAGGGCGCACCAGTCCTATTCGTGCGTAAAAAAAATGGTTCTCTTAGAATATGTATTGATTATTGTCTGTTGAACAAAGTCATAATCAAAATTAAATACCCACTTCCTAGAATCGATGACTTGTTTGACCAACTTTAGGGTGCCAGTTATTTTTCTAAGATGGACCTCATATCCGGCTATCACCAGTGCAAAAATAGAGAATGTGACATTCCAAAAATAACTTTCAAAACTCGGTATGGTCACTTCAAATTTCTATTTATGTCCTTTGGTCTCACAAATACCCCAAAAGCCTTTATGGACTTGATGAACTGAGTGTTCAAGCAGTACTTGGACATGTTCGTCATAGTCTTCATAAATGACATCCTTGTCTACTCCCGTAATGAAAATGATCACATAGTTATTGGTGATCACAGTACACAATAAAAATAGTATTGTAGACTCTCATAGCCCATCAGTTATTTGCCAAATTTAGTAAGTGCGAATTTTGGCTAAGCTCAGTAGCTTTCCTTGGTCACATAGTTATCGATGATGGCATTAGAGTTTATCCTTAAAACACTGAAGCAGTGAGAAACTAGCCCAGACCTAATTCTCTATCAGATATTAGGAGTTTCTTGGGTTTGGCGATCTATTACCAGCGGTTTGTTAAAGGGTGTTTGTCTAATACATCCCCCATATCTATATTGATTTAGAAGAAAGTTAAATTTCAGTGGTTAGATTCTTGTGAGAAGAGTTTTTAAGAGTTGAAGACTCGACTCACTTCAGCCCTAGTTTTGACATTACCAGATGGTTCAGATGGGTTTGTTGTGTATTGTTATGCTTTCATAGTTTGTTTGGGATGTGTTTTGATGCAGAAGGGTAAGGTTGTCACCTATGCCTCTAGACATCTCAAGACCCATAAAAAGATTTGGAGGCACTATTTGTATGGGGTATGTTGATGTGTTCACGGATCATAAAATCTTACAATATGTGTTCTTGCAGAAGGATTTGAATCTGTGTTAGAGGAGATGGTTAGAATTACTGAAAGATTATGACATGAGTGTTATGTATCACTCGAGCAAGGCCAATAAAGTGGTCGACTCCCTCAGTAGGTTGTCCATAGGTAGTGTTGCTCACGTTGAGGATGGTAAAAAGAAGTTAGTTGAGGAAGTTTACATACTTTCTAAGTTAGGTGTTTGTTTGGTTGTTTCAGCTGAGGATAGCATTTAGGTACAGAATAGTTTGGATTCTTCTTTAGTTGCCGAGGTAAAACAAAAGCAGGACAAGGATCCCAGATTAGTTAAATTGAAAGAGTCAGTCAGAGATCAAAAAGTAGAGGTTTTCTCACAAGGGGGAGATGGTGTGTTGCGTTACTAAGGTAAACTGTGTGTGTCGTTTGTTGATGAGTTGAGATAGCAAATTCTTGTAGAAGCGTATGGTGCACATTACTCTATTCATCCAGGGGCCACTAAGATAAACTGCTACTTGTGGGAAGTCTATAGGTGGAGTAGGATAAAGAGGGGCATTGCAGAGTTTGTGGCTAAGTGCTCTACTTGATAGCAAGTGAAGATTGAGCATCAGAATCCTTGTGATTCTATGCAAAAGTTCAGTATCCCCACTTGGAAATAGGAGGAAGTGAACATGGATTTTGTGATAGGTTTTCCTCGTACTCATCGTCAGCATGATTTTATTTGGGTCATTGTAGACAGGATGACCAAATCAGCCCATTTCTTACCAATACATACTTCCTTTTCAGCCAAGGACTATGTCAAGCTCTATATCAAAGAGTTGGTTATGTTTCATGATGTCCTATTGTCCATCATTTTAGATAGAGTTATGCGTTCACCTCTCACTTTTGGAGACCCTTCCTAAATGGTCTTGGTACCCAAGTTTACCTTAGTAAAGTCTTTAACCCTCAACAGATAGTCAGGCAGAAAAGACCATTCAGACCCTTGAGGATATATTGAGAGCATGTGTAGTTGACTTTAAGGGCATTTGGGATAACCACTTGCCCTTGATTGAATTTGTGTATAATAATAGCTATCATTCCAGTATTTAAATGTCGCCGTTAGAGGCCCTATATGTGAGGAGATGTATATCCCTGATTGGTTGGTTTAAAGTAGGTGAGGCCGCAGTAGTGGGTCCTGACTTGATGTTTGATTCTTTATAGAAAGTATAGTTGATTAGGGAGAGGCTTACGGCAACCCAGAGCTGACAGAAATCATATGCGGATGTGAGAAGGAAAGACCTTGAATTTGAGTTTGGCAATTTTGTATATTTGAAGATATCTCCCATGAAGGGAGTGAAGAGGTTTGGAAATAAAAGGAAGCCCAGTCCCCGATATGTCGTCCCTTAAAGGATTTTAATCCATTTTGGAAAGGTGGCTTACGAGCTTGAGTTGCCTGCAGACTTAGGACCAGTACACTCAATATTCAATATTTCTTTATTAAAGAAGTGAATTGGTGACCCAACTGTAATTGTTTCCTTAGAAAGCATAGATGTTCATAACAACCTTTCTTATGAAGAAATCCCAATTGATATCCTTGATCGATAGGTTTGTAGACTAAGGAACAAAGAAGTTCCCCTAGTCAAAGTTCTTTGGTGGGATCAGTCCATTGAAAGAGACACTTGGGAAGCAGAAGCAGATATGCAGACCAAGTACCCTCATCTTTTCTCCACAAACCCAACTTCAGATTAAGGTAACAGTCCTTTTAGAATTTTTCTTTTCCCATGCTCATTTTCAACTGCATATAATTCTCATGCCAGTCATGCATTCACAGAACCAGTTCAGCCATGTGTCATGTTTCAGACTCAGTCATGTAGTCACATTTTCATCATGTATATTCAGTATGTACCCAACGTTCGTTAGTGCTTTAATTCTAACTAGTCTTATTTGAAGACGAATGTTCCTGAGATGGAGATATTATAATACCCCAAAAATCTAAACCATTATTAGATCCATGTTATAATCTCATGCATAATACCTTATGGTTCATTGGTAAGTTTAAGAGTGAGTTTGATGTATATTAAGGCTTCAAATAACTCCCAGATATTGGACGAATCAAAATAATCCTTACCGATTGAATTTTTTATAAGAATGTTGCTTTAGTCAATTTAAAACGAGAATATATTTTTCTCTACTTAGAATTTTCAAGATCAATACCCACCACATTGTAGTAAATTGAATTAGTTTTCCAACGATACCAATTTCTCCCTAATTTGATACTCAGGCGAGAAGTTATGGCATTTTTAGTGAAAAATAGTGTGCCATCTCAATAAGCACCACATCGCACCAAGGGGTAATTTCACATTCTTTCTTTTCCAGTGAGGCACTGTGATTGGCATCTCTTTGCACCATGGTGCCATTTTGGAATTGTCCATTTCCAGTGGCTCAAGGTAAATTCACGGTGTCGCACCGCTGGGTAAATTCGAGATGGCCCTTTTTCAAGTGGCTTGACACAATTGAACCGTGTCGTACAGGGTTTCAAAGTCAGGATTTCCAGTTTTGATTTTTAATTTTCCAAGGGTATTTAAGTCCTTTCCCTTTACCTCATGCAGTCGAATCGCGGGATTTAAGTTCCAAAGAGCACTATTTTCTCATTATTTTCACAATTTACTTAAATTAAAGTAGCTCTATTTCAATAACAAACCCTAGCCTTTCAATATTCAAGATCAAATCTCAAGAATTCACCATCAATTGGCACAAATTCATAAATCAAGGTATTTTGGTGTTCATCCTCGGGTTCCTTCCACCCTTGGAGTTCAAGAATTCTTTTTAAGAATTTAAATTATGAATTATATTTTTGAATTGAATTGTGTTCATGTATGTGTTAATTTTATGGGTTTTAAACTAAGAATATTATGAATTTCAAATAAATAAACTAGAATGTGTGTTGACTTATGTACTCTTCATGTCATAACCCATGAATTGTGACTTGAATGCTGTAGTCATGATATTCCCATGTTATTCTTTCTCATGTACAAGAACCATGCTTCCCAAGTGTTTGACAAAATGTCTATATCAACAAATTGTGCATGATATCCTAATTGTAATGCTTTTAAACTTGTGATATGGTTCCATTATTTATGCTATCGGGTACTGAGGGTATTGTATATCCAAAATTAGCTGCTTACTTAATTTCCAGCAATTATACAATGATTCCATGGTATGCCAAACAGTAGCATTCAGTCAGTTAATAGAATCAGTGTGAGTTCTTTCAATCTTCGTACAGTTTAGTGATCAGTGTCGGTTCAGTAGGGAGTAGGATTCAGCATGAAGCAAACTCAGGGATGGGAGCATTCCTGCCAGTATAGGGTTTGACCCTTAGTAGCAGCCCCTGAGTTACAGAACTACGTAGCCAACATAGGGTAAATCATCTTCCTGTCATACTAGGGTAGACGTAACCATATACATCTCGTGAGTTTTTCTTCCATATTGGGGTTGACCAGCCATTGTTAGTAAGTTGTGGCATGGTGCTAACACCCTTCTAACTGGGGTTACTAGTTGGACCTCAAATCAGTCTATAAACAGGGTATGTCGGTTATATGATAACTCTCATGGTCTCAGTTCCATTACTCAATATTCAGTATTCATCATTCAGTGCAGAACTCAGTTCAGTTATACACCATTAAAACCTTTCGTTACTTGTAATCAATTATTAAAAACCTTAGTACTTCAGTTTTTGTCTAGTTCAGATAGATAATATATGCTCGGTATTACATGTTCAGTATCTTTAGTAGTCCTAATCTTGCATATACTCTCATCCAGTCACTTCATGATAGCTATTATTACCCATGTACATGAACCCATGGATATTAACCTAACCTTACCTAGCATACCAGTACATTCAAACTACTAACACATACTCTCTTTGCTCTATGATGTCTTATAAAATAGGTTCAGATGCTTGGGTTCCTGACCGTACTTAGCCAAACCAGTCGATCAGCCGCAATTACAGTAATGAGTCCTCATCCATCCAGGATACGATATTTATTTAGCCATTGCATTATTTTAGTATTTTGGTTATTTCATACAGCAGTTGTTTGTTAGTTAGGGCCTGTCCCATCGACTCTTTTATTTCAAATGTTTAGAGGCTTTCAGACACTATAAGTTTGCAGTTATTTATAGATATATTCAATATTGATTTAGTTTTACGAACCTTATGGCATTTTCAGTTTTACTTCCGCATATGTTTTTATTATTATTACTCCGTGCTCACAGTAGGTACCAGTCATGGGTTAGCTTGTGATTTTTTGGGGTCATAGGTAGCGTGTGATGCCTAGGATATAGTCTTAGGGTATAACATACTGCCTGGACCTACACTGGACTTGCTGTATCCAACCAGGCATAGGCCAAAAGTAGATGAAATGCAATACAACCTTGTGCATTCTGCCCGAACCTATGTTTGACCTATTTGAGCAGGCCAGATGCAGTGCAAAGCATCTGGCATGTAGGTTGAGTAAAAAAATTGAGACTTTATAATGGGTCGGATCTTGTTGGGATGACCCAACCCGGTCAGCACAAAATCTCATTAAACACTTAAAAAAAGTGCCAAAAGCAGTCAACCCTTGAGCATTTTTCAATACAACCCCCTTCTACAGTTACTTTCTCTCATACTCAACATTCCCTCTTTATTTATCAACAATTGAGCTAATAAGAAGTGAGATAATTCTTTTTGACTTGTTTCAATTTTTCCCCTCTATTAATCAAGAAAGGTATGCTTTTTCATGGTTTTACTTTTAAATTCTCTTAAAAATGGACATTATACTTCATACCTCATGAAGATCGATCACTTGAATTTGGTTTGTGTGAGTTTATTGGGATGATTTTTACTTGTTAGAGTCCTTATCTTGGCATGGGTTCCTTGGTTCACTTATTTAATTAATGGTTCTCTCTTAATTGAAGCTAGCGCACCATGTGTTTGAGAAAATATCCATTAATCCTTTCTTATTTTATTTGTGTGGTGGGTGAATCAAGTATGATAGTATGAGCACCTTGAATATGTTTGGAGATGATTTGGTGAGATGAACTTGCTCTCTTGTGCTT
This sequence comes from Capsicum baccatum var. pendulum, assembly GCA_030864225.1. Classification (NCBI taxonomy): domain Eukaryota; kingdom Viridiplantae; phylum Streptophyta; class Magnoliopsida; order Solanales; family Solanaceae; genus Capsicum; species Capsicum baccatum. Next base: position 199,699,139 of record CM061561.1, read on the forward strand.
CTATTCTCTTTCTCCAAGTTTTTAGTTAGCATGCCCTCCATGTGTTTGTTGAAATAACAATAAGAGGGGAATGCCTTGTATGCTTGTAATGGTCAATGTGATCTTCCTTAGGGCATAATGTGGTCATTTTTTATGCATTATTTTGAGTCCAATTGATACTAAAAATGAAATAACCAGTAGTCATTGAATGAGGGAGTTAGTTAACAAATATGGCATCCATGGGTTTTGTTGGTCACTATGCCTAACAGGGGGACATGAATGCTTGCCTTTCCATATGATAGATTGGGTTACATCATTCTTAAGGGTATTGCTCATTCTTGTTTCCATAAGAGGTTATGCATGTGCTATGCACTAGTATGGTGAAATGTGAAAAATGTGAGATAAGTTAGAGCCCAAATGATTAAGTGTTGTAATGAATGAACCCCATGGACTCTAGTGTTGCAGTTACCTTAAAACCATAAATAATTTTATTTTCTTATCTTTACTTTATTTCTTAACATACAAAATTACAAAAATATGTTTTACCTTTTGTATTTTATTTTGTTTCTTTCTTGTAGGTATATCACCAAGGAAGAACTTGCCACGAGGAACTACGAAGGGTAATGCCTCGAATAAAGGCAAGGCAAAAGCTACTTCCACAAAGGGCAAAGAACCAGTCTTCAATATTACTCTGAAAGTCCTGAATGTTTAAGCCACCATTGATCTTACATGGGAGGTTAGAAAGGAAGAGGATCAAATTTGGTTTATTGTATAAGGTATGACGGAGTTATATAATGATTGGGTAACCACTCGAGGGTTCAATTCTGAGAAGGTATTTAGCATAAAGGTAGTTGACACCCATTCCTCAAAATTATTATCGAGGTTAAAGAACAGGTGTGGGAACTCTTCACGAATATGATGCCTTCTTCTCACCCACTATGCTACTTCCCAAAATTTATTCGGGAATTCTATGCTTTCTACATTGTTTAGAATAATGAACAAAAACACAAAATGCCTATTTTCAAACAACCATGTCTCGAGAGTGGATTAGTTTGAGGAGTGTCAGTCCCTTACATGGCCTCAGACATAAATGAGATTAATTTTTCCTATGACTTAGATTCCATGGTGAAGTTCAAGAAGGTGATATTTGGCGGACGTCAAAGTTTTCCCTAGCTTACTAGGGTGATTTCTAAGGGCCCTCCTCCATAGGCTAATGGTTTAGGTCAAATAAATAGGAGAGACCTTTTGGTTTAAGCAAATATTGGTTTGGATTTGTTGGTAACCGTCTACTCCCCTCAAGAAATGACCAAGATGTCATGATTGATAGGACTATCATTTTCGGATGCATCATGGATAAAATCACTATAAAATTGGGAGAGTTGATAGCGGAGATGATGAAATTAAGGTCAAAGTTACTAGGCATTTTATTGCCCTTTTTGGCACTAATATCAATGCTTTGCCTTTAGTTCAAAGTCCCGTTACTCTCCATGATTATTGAAGGGTTATATGCACTGGAGTCACTGACATCACACAGTGCAAGAAAGAGAATAACCCTATGGGAATAAAGAGAAAAACTTTTATTGTGCGGAAGCGTTGCCGAGCACAAAGGGGATAGAGATTCCTCTGGATTCTACACTTAATACGGAGACTCATCATGATTCTTCCGACACTCCTCCATTATCAAGAATCGCATCACCACCTCATCCTACATAATTGGCACGGTCTTCTATGGTGACGTTTGCTAAGGTTGCTTCTATGACTTTGGAAAACAATGCAAATCTTATTCGATTTGTAGATGACATTTCCCAGTTTATTCAAGCTTCTATAGCAACTCTACATGCCCGCATATCAAAGATAGAGCAAAGAGTGGCCCCGCTTGAGGCAATAGGGAATTGTGAGGGGGTAGTATCTTTAAGCGCAGACCTTAATAGTTTATGGGTGGGGTTTTACTCTGGCCAACCTTCTGTCGGTCTTGATGAGGTGGATATTGATTTTTGCCAGAAGACTTCTAGCCTAGTGCTTCCATTTGAGAATTTTTTCAGAGAGGGTCATAAAGATATTGATGATGAGGCCGAGGTTGATATTATAGAAGGGCTACCTGAGGCCCGACAGGTTGAGCTCGACTTACAATTATCCATGGATGATGAGCATGCATAGATGGTTAGGGATAGTTTTAGCACTTGACATAATGATGAGTCACCCTTCCTAGCGGACTCGATGAGAGAAGCTTAGTCTGACAAGGTTTCTATTAAGACAGTACGATCATTCACCGATAGGGATTCGAGTGCCTAGTATGCCATAGGGATTCTTTACCTTCCTCTACTCTCTTTTACTTTCACATTACGAACAATACAATGTCTTTAGTAGGGGTGGGGCATTTTTATGATTTATTTGATGGTCGGTACCTACTGTTTCACTTTATGGCATTTGGTTGGACAAATTGTGTGGACATACTTTATGTTATCACTTTGATATTTGTGTGTACATATCATATTTTGTTATGTTTAGTTGTTTTAGCCCTTGTGGGCCTTGTTCATTGAAATTTACTTACTTTAGCCCTCTTGGGGCTTGGTTTTTATGATTGACATTGCTTTGGGTTGGCCTTTGTCGGGCATTTTGATAATGATGTCAAATATTATTTTTTGGGGTTTTGTGTCATGCACTTAATATAAATGTGATATCCTATTGTTTCCATTGCTCTTATTGGCTTTTTATATAGTGTCCAATAAACTCCAAGGGTTTTCTTCGAAACTCGATTCTTTCCTAAGGAGCAAAGTTTTTTTTTTCTTTTTTTTTGATCTTTTATTTTTATTTTAGTTTAGTTTCTTTGTCGAATAGAGTGATAATTCACCCTGATGGATGACAAGGTGATATCCTGGTGAAGTATCTAGTCATTTTAGTTAACTAGGAAGAAGCAAAAATTCTAAAATACTTTTAAAATGTCATTGGCAAGGAATGAAATATTTTTCAGAAAAAACAAAAATATAGTTCTCCTTTTTTTAAAAAAAAACAAGATCAAGGATGTTTTGAGATTTCTTTTGAGTGAGACCATTAAACTCAATTTTTGGCTCTCTCTTTACAAGGATGAGTCTTTGACTCGGAGTAACTTATCAAGCTCAAATTGCTCAAATTGGTCTTTGACTCGAGGTAACTTATGAAGCTCAAATTGATTGGAAGACTAACTTCTTGCTCTATGAGTATGATGCATGTGTAGTGAGATTTTTGAATAATTCTTGTACATATATGTAGTCAGAACTTGTCCCGAGTGTATTCAAAGCAAAATTCTAGGAAATCTTGGTTTGGAGGATGACTCGAGGCAATTTTTGACCCGTCACATAGCCAAATTCCCACCTTAACATTGTTCCCTAGTTAATCCATTTGAGTCTTTGTACCCATCTTTCTTTCTTATTGTAATGATAACCATGCTAAAAGACGTAAATCCTTTTGAAAATCTCTCTTTTGCCACTTAACCTCTTTTAATGCATTGCATGATTCTAAATAATGGATTATAGGCAAAAGCCTAAGTTTGGGAGGGTTGTGTATTTGGAAGAAGATGATCAAATAAAAGGCAAGAAAGGTGTATGTAAGGTTGTCAACTCATTTCTTAAAAGACAAAAGATGTTCTTGATGATAAAGTTGAATAGCCTAGTCCAAAAAAAACTAGATGAGTGAGGCGATAAGAAGGGCTTATAGATAGAAAATCTCTTGAAAAAGTCAAAGCAGTGAAGAAAATGGTGGCTTTGAATTTATTAGTAAATGTTAAACAAAAAATTAGGAAAATATAGAAAATGATTGAAGAGGAATAAGGTGGGTAATTCAAAATTTTTGAGGGTAGAAAGGGTTAGGCAATTGCATTGAAGGAGGTCTTTTAGTCACTTATTCTATAGATATTCTTTCTCGTATCTTAATCTTTCATCTTGACTTGCAAGACCTTGGTGATTCCAAACTAAGTAAGTCTACATTAAGGGAAAAAAAACACAAAGGGAAAGCCTATGGTTCTATTCGATGTACTTAAATTTCTTTGTGAGTGTGAATTCTTTCTTTGTTTGGGCTCCTTTATAAAGTGAAATGTCTTTGGTGTGTAGATCTAACTCTTTCATATGAGCATCATCAGTACTTTTGGATAGAGGGTGAAGTTTTACTGTCAGTTTTGGTAAATGAGGGAATTAAGTTGCATTGTGAAGATTGAGACAGTCTTTGAAAATTTTATGTCTAATCTTAAGATGATTTCTGATTTAGGAAGTTCATTTGATAAAAACTTGCATCTTTACAACATAAATATGTGCTTATTGAAAAAATTTTGTTTACTTGTTTCCATGACATTTTTTGAAAGTGTTTGTAGAGATTTGTTAGCTAAATCCTTTAGTATAGCTTTCTTTTAGGTGTATTTGAGTTAAATACCCTATCTTATTGAATTATTCTTGGTTTCTTGAGGACAAGAAAAATTTTAAGTTTGGGAGCTTGATAAGTCGTCAATTTGACGAATTGCTAGCACCTTTTAAGCCTAAATTATCATGCTTTTTCATTGATTTGATGGTAATCTCTTACTTAATGCTCATTTGTGTAGGTAAAATTTAAAAAGGGAAGATTATCAAGTCATTCAAGTATACAAGAGGCTAAATGTGAAGGAAAATATATGTCCGCTTTGCATCTGCTTTGGAGCTATTTTCCATCTGCTCTCCATCTGTTTTGGATCTGCTCGAGAAGACAAAGAGCATGGTGTCAATTTTATAATTTCGTCAAATGTGAAAGTGGGGCTTAAAAAAGAGTTTCTAGCTCATTTTTGAAGACCTAGATTCTATCTTTTCATCTTATAACCTATCTTTTCATCTTAGAACAATATTGTACTAGTCTTGAGTGAAAAATATATGGGACTGATTCCTATAAAATAATTAGTGATTTTCATTGAAAATTTATTGAATTTCCAAGTTTTGAACTACATTGTCTTTATTTCTCATGGATGAAGTCAATGATAACTTTGGTATATTTCTACCTTTTTTTCTATGAGTAGCTAATTCTAAATCCTGAGGTTATGCTTGCTTAGGTTGTGTAGTGTATGGGTATTAGCTATTTAGCCTCCTAGTTACTCATTTGTGATGGATGTTCTATTTATTTCATGATTTAATCAAGATTTGGGGGTTTCAAACCCCAACCACCCTTGAACCCATGTCATCCTTGAAAGAGGGGATATGGGTGAGAAATAAATACAACTAATAACTTGAATCATTTCATTTAATGAAATCTCTTAGACTTAAGGATCCAAATTGAGGCAATATATGTGAGAACTTTTCCCACTTGTGAGGTGTTCGAACGAACCCATTTGTGAAATTTGGTGTCGTAATTTAAAGACTGACATCAATACATTGACATCTAGCCTACCCATGACTTTTAGCTAAAGTTGGATAAATTGTCAAGTAGCCATGCATGAAACCACACCTCGAGTTGCATAATACCAAGGCCTATTCCCAATTGAATTCACTCTTATCTTTTTTCAACATCAAGATAGTGCTTTAAAATTGAAGTAGTTGGCATTATAAACACATTCAAACCAATTCCCCCATTTTTTATTTATGTTTGTTTCATCCACATTACACGTCATCTTTTAGTAGACTATCAACACTCTTGAGTTTAGAATTCCATGATCTCACTCCTTGTGGATTCGACCCTAACCTAAGTTGGGTTATTGTATTGACAACAATCGCTTACACCCATTCAAAAATATAATTTGAGTGTTATAAAAAATGGCGTTGTTGCCAGGGAGTGAAACATAATTTTCACTCTTGTAGAGGTTTTAGTTACTTTGGGTTAGACATAGTGGTTTATTTTACATTGCTTAGCATTTTTATTCTTTCTCATATATGTATAATAGTATATACTATACTATGATCCAACATGGTAGTAATGTCGGGATGGTTGATGAGTATCTTTAAGACGAGAATCACCTCGGTAATGTGGGTCAAGCTAGTATTATTCGTATTCCACTGGTAGAAGAAAATGGAGTGTTTCACATTACTAGCGTGATGTTTCATTTGCTTCAAATAAAAGGGTTATTTGGAGGCCAAGCATATGTGGATGCTAATCTACATATGAACAATTTTATTGATGTGTATTCTCCATTTGACACATACAACATATCTTAAAAGTCAATCTGATTGAGTCTTTTCCCATTCTCTTTGATGGGAGAAGCGGTCTTATGGTTGTGGTCTTTGCCTATGGGATCTATCACTTTATATGTTGAGCTCATAGAGGCATTTTTGGAAAGATACTTTCCTTCATCTCGGATGTTGCAACTAAGGGATGAAATCATCAACTTTCGCCAACTTAATGTCAAACCATTACATGAGGCTTGGCAATGATTCAACAACAAGTTAATGCAATGCCCAAATCATGAGGTTTCGGATAAAATGCTTCTTCAAATTTTCTATAGGGAATTGGATCAATTAAATAAGACGGTAGTCGATAATTTAGCATTATAGATAGTGCTCTAGCATCTTAGCATTTTTCAAGGCCTATTCCCAATTGAATTCACTCTTAGCATTTTTCAACATCAAGATAGTTCTCTAAAATTAAAGTAGTTGGCATTATAAACACATTCAAACCAATTCCCCCATTTTATATTTATGTTTGTTTCATTCACATTACGGGTCACCTTTTAATAGACTATCAACACTCTTGAGTTTTGAATTCTATGCTTTAACTCCTTATGGACTTGACTCCAACCTAAGTTGGGTTATTGTATTCTCAATGATCGCTTACACCCATTCAAAAGTGTAGTTTGTGTGTTATCAGAGGTTCCTATGTAAACTTGGTGTGTTCTTTACATTATTACATTGTCCTTATTACTTTTAATATTTTACTACACCTGTAGCTCAAGGACCAGGTCTTTTTGTATTTACTGGATTCATATACTTCATCAAGTGATATTAAAGATATCTCTCTTTAAAGGGTTGACACCTAGAGAGGATCTAGCTCTAAAATGGCTGCTCCACCAAACGTGCAAAAAGGACAATCCACTAATAGACCTCCAAGATTCAATGGTTAGTACTATGAATGTTGGAAAACAAGAATCTATTTTATAATGGCGGATGATAGTGTGTTAATAGATATTATCCTTAATGGTACACATATTCGTATGATAGAAGTAAAGGAATTAGAGGTCACCATATTATTCCCCAAGACATGAAAAGAGTATAATGAAGATGATTGTAAGAAAATTTAAAAGAACTACAAGGGAAAGAAGCTTCTAATATGTGGTATAAGACCTGATGAGTATAACAGGATCTCTGCATATGAGTCTGCTAATGAGATCTGGGATTGATTTAAAACTACACATGAGGAAACAAGCCAAGTAAAAGAGTCAAAGGTTGACATACATACCACACAATATGAAACCTTCACCATAAAAGAAGGAGAAAATATTCAAGAATTGTATACAAGATTCACTTCCATCACTAATGAGCTGCACAGTCTAGGTGAGCTGGTGAGGACATCAGGACTTCTAAGCAAGTAAGAAAAGTTCCTTAGTATTCTTTCCAAGTTAAGGTAAAGTAAAGTAAATGCTATTACTAAAGTAAGGAACCTGAAAACCCTTACAATGGACAAGCTCATAGAAAATCTGAAAGCCTATGAAATGAAGAAACAACAATAGTAGGATAAAAAAGAACCTAAGAAAGAGAAGAACGTGGCACTCAAATAAGCCAAAGGTTAATCCTGTGAAGAATATGAAGATGTGGAATACATAACTAAGAGATTTATTAAGGTTATCAAGCAGATCAGTTACTAGAAATGACTAATGTCATAAGTGCAGAAAGGCTGGTCACTTTATCCAAAAATGCTTGCACAAAGTAAAGCACAAGGATTATGACAGAGGTAGACAAGATAAAGAAAAGCAAAAGGACCGAGTTCTAGAAAAAGTCAAAAGAAGAGCAGTTGCAGACTATGTTGTAAAGTAAGACTTGGTAGCTTGGGGAGACTCATCTTGTAATTCTAATGGCTCTCAACTCCCTGAGTACATTCCTATGATGGTTATTAAAGATTTAGATAATGCCTTTAATTCACTATTTGCATTCATGGCTAAGTTTGATAATGAAGCTGATAAAGAGGTAACTCTTCTTGATATAACAAAATTTCAATAACTACTCTTTAAAAAGGCTTAAAGGACTAGAAACTACTTTGATATACTCATTGGTTGAGCTTACTAATGAGAAGGATCTCTAGGGTAAAACTCTTGAAGTGTATGAAAATGAAAAATTATCTTTTGTTGTTAAAGTGTCTAAGTTGGGGGAGAAGCTAAATGTGTTGTCAAAGAAAAAAGATGATCAAAAAGAAAGAACATTAAAGTTATCTATAGAACATTAAAGTTATATATAGAAAAATCTAAGGTAAAAGAGGAAGCCAGTAGTCTTTAGATAAAATTGGAGGAGAGGTTAAAAAGATTTAAAGAACTTCTTACAGCCTCGTTAAGTAGAAACTCTCAACTAGAGAGAGACCTGGTCTAGGTCAAAAAATATCTTTAAAAATCTCTCAAATGGATTGTCCAGTTTGACAAATTAAAGGTAAATAGAGCACAAGGTCTAGGTAAAATGCAGTGAACCCCCTTATAACCCCCAAAACAAGTATGTCTCTGTATCTGACACTTTGTTACTTTGTTATGTATCCACTATTATAGAAATGGGCACCTGAAGAGGGATTTTGAGTCTATTAAGAGAGTTAAGCCAAGTTTTCAGTTGTTTCATTATGAGAAGAATAAGTCTAAAAAACTTGGTCCAAGGTACTAGAGACTTGGTCCTCATGTTGAAAGTAGTCCTTCAGACTACCCAGTTGAACCAAAAAATCTTTGATCACTCCATTGTCATAATATTGGGAACTCATACTCAAATTGGTTCCCAAGTCTAATAAGTGATTGCTAATGTAGGTGAACTAAATAAGAAGTAGTCAATACTGGTTCATTGATAGTGGATGCTCCAAGCATATGACTGGAAGAACATAAGTCTTTCTGTCACTAAAGGTTCTTCATAGTGGAAGTATCTCCTTTAGAAATGGAAAAAAGAAAAATATTAAAGGTGTGACAAGATTGGAAATCACCAAATCATGCTATTCAAAATATTTATTTGTCAATGGTTTGAAAGACAGCCTCTTTAGTGTGACACAGAATTGTGAGAAAGGAAATAAAGTTATATTTTCGCTAGATAGATACATTATGACCAGTATTTGTTCAAGAGAAGTGTCTTTAAAAGAAAAAAGGTGCAAGAGCATGTATGTGGAAGATCTTAGATTAGTCCTAGGTGATGATCTTACATGTCTTAATGCTCAGAGTAACAGCACTGAGTTCTGGCAGTGAAGACTAGGATATGTGAGTTCATTATTGCTAATAAACTAGTTGCTAGGGACCTATCCATGGCATTCCCAAGGTAAAATTTGCAGAAGACAAAGTTTGTAATGCTTGTGTCAGAAAGAAGAAAATAAGGTATTCATTCAAACAGAAAATACATGTCAGCACCTCCGGACCTATTGACTTGCTACATATAAATCTATGGGGTCCTGTTAAAGTTTAAAGTGGAGGAGGAAAAAAGTACATTCTAGTAATTGTGGATGACTTTTTAAGGTTCACCTAGGCTATGTTCCTGAGGTCCAAGGATGGAACCTTTTAATTATTCATTACTATTATCAAGAAGATTCATGTCAAGTATCATTCCAAAGTTGTTGAGATAAGTTCTGATCATGGAATTGAGTTTGCAAATGTCAAGATAGACCAGTTTTGTGGAGAGCATAGAATTAGTCACAACTTCTTAGCAGCTAGAACTCCCAAAAAAAATAGAGTTGTAGAAAGGAAGAACAGGACACTGGTGGATATAGCGAGAAAATGCTAATAAATTTTGGTCTTCCAAAAACTTTTGGATAGAGATAGTAAACACTGCATGCTATGTAACCAAAAAATTCCTGATCAGATCTCTGTTAAACAAGACTCCCTATGAACTACTGAATAATAGGAAACCTAAACTTGAGTATTTGAGAGCATTTGGGTGCAAGTGTTGTGTCTTAAATTATGGAAAAAATAATCTTGGAAGTTTGATCCTAAGAGTGATGAGGGTGTATTCATTGGGTATTCACCTACCAATAAAGCATACAGGATCTTTAACAAAAGGACCTTGTATTTAGAAGAAAGAGTCCATATCATGTTTAATAAATAAGGAAGTATAGAGGACTTGAGATACAAGGATGATGTTGAACTAGAGAAACTTCTTCAGATTTAAAGAGACTCTTTAAATGATGAGGGTAGCAAAAATCAAAGATATGAAGGACAAGATAAGAATCAGGATAATGAAGGTAAGGATACCAGGGTCATTAAGGAACCAGATCCTCTAGATACTAATCATGAAACACATGTTCCTATTCACAGTAGCCTAATAATCAACCCAATAAGGAAACTAACACAAATCAACCTAAGTCTAGCATTAAAGGATCCAACTGGAAACATAAGTCCTCTGATACCTTCAAGAATATCGTATCACCTCTGAACTCTAGGATACAAACCATATCTAGGGTAGGAAATTAATTTGCCTTCTTAGCCTTTATTTTCTCTATAGAACCTAAGACTGTTAAAAAGCCTGGAAGGATATTGGCAGGGTCATTACTATACAATATCAACTGAATTAGTTTCAAAGAAGAAAGGTATGGCGCCTGGTTCCTAGATTTATTGAAAAAACTATCATAGGGACCAGATGGTTGTACAGGAACAAAAAGGATAAGCATAGAGCCATTGTTAGAAATAAGTCCAGACTGGCAGCATGGGAATATAATAAAGGGGAAGGGATTGACTAATAAGAAAGGTATTTTTAGCTGTGACTCGATACTATTTTTATAACATTAGATGAGTCCATGTGACTAAAGTCAAAACATATAAAATTTTGGATAGCAAAATGTGACAAATTATTCATCTAGTAGTTGGCAGATTAAGAAGCCTATTTGCATTCCAAACACAATTGATCAAAACTTAATTAATATATTTGAGTATACACACTAAAATATGGTAAGGTAATTAAGATTTTCTAATTTAGGATTACGAGTTCTTTTTGTATGCTTCTAATTCATTTTTTTAGCTTAAATTAAAGAAAGTTGAAAAATATATAGAGCATACAAAATAAATTTTATATTAAATTTTTTGGGGTAACCGTTCAACACACATTTTCAAAGATTAGTAATTGAAAAAATGACGTTGTTAATTTTGGTTTTCTTTTTAAGTTTTGAAATTTGAAGTTTGGTGGGATACTTTTGGCAATTAACTGAATTGAAGCAAATTCATTTTGTATTTTCCATTCTACTAACAAAACTAGGATCTTTAATTTTTGTACTTTTTTTTTTTCATTGACTTTCCTCCTCCGATATTCATTTTAGAGTCCAATAAATGTGAATTTGCATGAATAATTCCAATTTTAGGAGATAAAGCAAAAATGATTTCATACTCGAGACTTGAATTCAAAGCGTCTTATTAAAGGATGAATACTTAGCAATACACCACAACTTTTGGTTATCAATTAATATCAATTAATCACCAAAAATCGAATAAAAAATTATAGTACCAAACCAAACATCGAAAGTTCAGTATTTGTTATCTACTTTTAGTTATCAAACTTTGAAAAATATTGAATCAAATACTGAATGTCTATCCTATATTTGTGTATTGACTCCTACTGATTTTTAGAATTTTCTATAGTTGATCATTTTTTCCTTTCCCATAGTTGCTTTATCATATTTAAGAATTGGAGGGATGGAAAAAATGGTCCCCGATGCGTTAGAAAGTATTATAAATAAACGTGGGGCTTTGAACTTTCTTAAATAGATTAGTTTGACTTCGATCAATGTTTTATAAACTGAGCATCGAGAGATGATTTTGACAGTTCCATTATCTTCGTAATGTTAATTTTGAGTTAGCAACATAGTTAGTTCGGGTCTCAAGACTGTATTTTTATTTCGATCCTACATTTGAAAACTAATTAAATTTGACCTAGAGGGGTCCCAGGTGTTAATTTGTTGAAAATAATTCTTTTTTAAAAATCCAACATTTTGAGTATGAAACATTGAAAAAGACTAGTAGCATAGTTATTTGCGTTCATGAGATTTTGATTGAATTTCAAAGGTCTAATAAAAAATTTGCCATTTTTGTTAAGTTGTTGGTGTTGGGCATCAGCTGTTGCAACCGTTTAAGCGGTCAATTGGTCGTCAAATACGAAGCCTCTTAAGCGATCAAAGGGTCACTTTAGCTATCAGTCGATGTCAGCCTTAGTCATTAAAGAGGATCGCTTACCTCTTTAGCAGAGGTTTCTTAAGTGACAATGAATCACTTAAACAAAGATCGATTTATGATATCCAAGTGAGCGGTTTGAAATGATATTATTGATGTCTCATATGACTATTCATTATAGTACTGTTGAGCGAGGGTTGATATCATCAATTATTGATACATTGTATTGATTATGAGCTCACTTATATATGTATTGAATGTATTATTATATTCATATTGATCAATTGTGTGAATTACATCCTTATTTCATACATACGATATTCATAAGACATCTATACCACCAAGAAACACTAATTTTGAAATAAAATAACACACTTTTAAAAATACCTAGACCGAGGGATGTGTTGGTCGGGTCGAATGAGCTATGAGAAACACTTTAAAAATACTGATCTGTGAACATTAGCTAAAGAAGCGGATTGAGATTGTGAGAAAATATGAGTTGTGAACTAATCCCCTCCCCCCCTCCTCATGGGTCCTATATTGGGAGCAGTGAGGCTTAGTATATGTATATTAAAAGTCATGCAATAATTTTCATTCATCACCATATCATTATCATCACTACACTACACTTCATTAATTGTATTGCATGAAATTTCTTTGATATATTTGGACATTGTGATTGAATATTTACTTTTATCTTGATTTACCGTGATTGAACCTTATTAGTGATATTGCGTATTCTATATTCATTTTACTACATCACATCATATTATACTACTTCTTGATTTATTTAGGAGTTGAGATATTCATAATACCTATGGTATATTAATGGATTAATTAGTGAGATATGTAGTGTCGCACCTATTGGCAACATGATATACACATAATTGCACACCTCCACTACTTTATTCTAGATTACTTGTTGAATATGATAATTGAGTTTGATATACTGTGTTAGTGAGTTTCCTTTATAATGACTTCCTTCTACTTATTGATTGTAATAATGGCTAGGATTGACTCATATGGATTATTTAGCCTACGATGTATATTAATACTACTATGACTATTTTGTTAGGTCACTCTGATAGGACAAAGTGAAGTATTTATTGGTTATAGATCTATTTAGAAAAACTTGGAAAGATAGGATTATGGCTCTCACCATTGCTTTAAATTAGGATTGATTATCAATGATGCTTGCTGAGTATATGTATTTTGTACTCACTCTTGCTTTTCTTTCCATTTTTTATTTTCTACACTTTATCTAGATATTTGATTTGAGTAGTAGATCATAGATTGCATTCTTTCATTGTTGGAGTTGTGAAGATCAAGGTAATGGTTGGCAAACTTCAAAGCTTACCATATTTCTCTTAATTTATCTTATGCTTAGCCACATTTAATATACTTTACCTTTTGATATCATTTTGTAGTTAGAGGCTTGTACTAGTGACAACCAGATCTGAGATGCATCTTTGAATTATTTGTTCACCTTTACATATGTTTTTAAGGTTATTTTTCTTCTTCTTTGCTATCAATTTGCTTAATTATTATTTTGTGTTGGGATAGGTTTAATTAATATTTTGGGTTAGGATAGACTTACATGTACCTAGGGTGTGACAGGCGCCATCATGTACTCTATTTTTGGATTCTTACAAATTGGTATTAGAGCCCTAGGTTCATTGATCTCATTAGTATAATTTGAGTTTAGTAGAGTTCTGCAGGTCGGTGCGGAGACATTTGTTATCTATATTTTAGAGGCTACATGAATTTAGGAGGAATTTATTTCATTATTTCTTTTGTGCTTTCGTAGCTTTGTCTAACTTAGTATCTCGTGTTCACTCTCTCACATATGGTGAGCATACATTCTTTTTTATCTTGAGTTTCAAAGCCCATGTCTTTGGTATGCGATGGGAGTAAAGTTTGAGGAATAGGTCAAATCAAGAAGGCCAGAACAGCTATAGGTCAAGTTAGATTTTCCTCTTTAGGTCCTAGGATTATTATTGGTGAAAGGTCTGGTGAGTCAAAGGGTTGAGGATAGTGCAGACACCACCTATGACCATATTTATATTGGAGGATTGTTTGGTTTAAGTGTTGGGTTTCTTTCACTGGGTGGATCCAATTTAGGTCCAACATGCTACTTTGATGCTTCAAACTCCAGATGTATATGTGACTACTATAGGTTCTCCTTGTGTGATAAGTTATTTCTGGTACTGCTCCATAGTTGTTGACCTTACCCTTTATTTCCATAGAGAGATAAAATAGGTTTATAGAGTTTATGAGGACAAATTCTATTTATTTTGATGGAGATCCTGGGTTTGATTCTTATATCTTCTTGCTTGGTTGCCGTGAAAAATTACATAGGTTGGGCTTAATGTTTTTTAATGGTGTAGACTTCACTTTCTTTCAGTTCTTTGAGCCATCTAGATAGTGATGCAAGACCTTTATAGAGAGCAGATCAATTGGATCACCTCCTATTTTGTGGCATCAGTTTGCTCAACTGTTTTTAGAGGATTTTTATAGAGACATGAGAGGCTTACGGAATAAAGGGCCCAAGTATTTAATGATCATAGTGACATGCATAATAGAGGTAGGATCTTTGTGGTTATTATTGGAGAGAGTTCTATCATGGTGGTCATTTAGGTTCTTCAGTACTAGTTTTGTAGATCATGATTTCTTTGGGTTGCTTTTTATGTGGGGATATTAGGAAGTATAGTAGGGATTACCTACAGCTCAAATAGAATGTTGCTTCACCAATTGCTTCGAGAAATAACAGGTATCAATATTAGGTTTCATAAGAAAGACATGAGACATTAGTTTCTAGTGCTACAGATATGATTTTAGTCTACTTTTGATCTACCTTTGTAGTAGTTAACTATGGTCCTTAATTCAGTTATGGGTTTAGTTAATCATCCTTGAGTCTTGATATGATTCATCAAATCTTGTTGGGTCTATTGATATTGCTACCCGTAGATAGCTCCTTAGAGGTGGATTGGGTATGTAGTTCCTATAATGTGACTCACTTAGAGTATATTTTTGGATCAAAGTTTTTCGGTAACACTATAAATATTACAATTGGCGAATGAAACAACACTAAAAACAAATTAAAGAGCACCTTTACCAGTTATTCCTTTATCAGGGAATATAGGCAAAGCCTCAAGAAAGCTGCTAATTACATGTAACTTCTATTCATGAGTCCACTACATTTAAGAAGTTTTCTATTATGACAAGGTATAGTTAATCTAACTAAAAATTCTTGATTTATCTGAGCGATGACCCTCTTCGTATGTACACTTTGTCCTTGAAAAATCCTTCTGCTATGATCTCTCCATATGTGGTAAATAAACTCCCCCCATAATGCTGCTATAATCTTTTTCTAAAAGTATTTCTAATGTTTCCTCTGAATACTATCAAAGACTTGCTGCATATTTCCTTACAGCAGATAAATTCCAAACCAATCCAACAATACTTGCCCAATAGTTTTGAACCAACTGTACTCAACAAATAAGTGTTTGGCAATTTAAATCACTGATGAGGTACATAAATAGCATGTCACATCGTCTACTTGAATGTTGAGCTCGATTAGTCTACTTTTAGAAAGTAATCTCTCTTTAGCTACATTTTTGTGGGTATTATGGATTATAAAACATTTTGGATTTGATATTTTTGAATGGTTATGTGGGGGAATAGTGGTGGATCAATTGTGTTTTTGGCATTTTGTATTTATCATGTCTAGCAGTACTTATTGGTGGTAGACCTTTTGATAGCCCAGATTTTTTATATGACTGGTTTGAAAGGATTGCAGGTGAAGGATTTAGTTGAATGATGGAAAATTTTCAAGTGTTCTTACCTTGTGTTATTACTCTCTTAGTGATTAGTTTTGCTTGCATGAAAGATGTATGGGTGTGGATGGTCTTATTTGAAGGACTCCAGATTAGATTCTAAGGAATCCTTGCTTTGATTCAAAAAGAGTTTTGATAGAAAAGAAGAATTCAATTATAAAGTTTCTCCTTAGTAGCTAACTATCTTGGTGGAATATCCATCTTGAATGGGAATTGATCTGGTGTAAGTTGTACCTTATTAGCCTATAACTCTTGTGTTAAAGAATATTAATGGGAAGAGAGTTAAGGAAAAAAATAAGGATTTTTGTACATAAGAAAATCTGTTATATTCAAAATTTAGCCAGGGTCTTGAGATAGAAATTTGAAGTCCTAATAGTGTGGTCAATCAATAGCTTATGTGGAATTTAGTGGTAATTAACCTGAGTTTTGATTCATGATTTGGGCGTTCGTCAGTGAGATATAGTGGTTTTTGTACTTCTTCTGTGGGTTAATTTTCTCTTGTTACGATGAGTTGCTTATGTGTGCCAGATCAGAAATACTCCTTATTCTATAGATTATTGAGGACTTCAGGTTGTTTGATGGATTTTGGTTAATGAGGGCTACGCGTTTTGTTATGATGAGTTGCTTGAATATTCAATGTCATTTAGAGATTTCATGTCAATGGTATATAGGATGTTTTGACGATTCTCGATTGCCTTAAAGGGGTGAGCAGTAGGATTTGATGATTGAATAGTGATCTAGTGTGCTAAGTGTGACTTTTGAGATTATGGGTGATTTTGATAGTGATTTCTTGCCAAGTAGATTTATCCTAGGGCTATAGTGTCGTTTGATTTGATAGAGTATTGATTGTAGGTAGGTTGATTCAATATTTTGCTGGGTAGTTATATGATTTATGGGTTGTTTGGCGTTTGGTAGGTCTGGGGATGATTAGGTCTTGTGGTTGTAGCTAGTATCTTGTGATGCCTTGGTCACGTTTAGATTAGCGGGTCATGTGCACTACTTCTACTATATTAGACTCAGATTTTGGGGTATAGAGGAAGTTTAGAGGTATAGAAATTCGTCTTCATTGAGAATTTAGGCCTTAGATTCTAGTGTTTTGAACTAGTGAATCCTTATGTGATAGATTTATGGTTCTATACTGAGAGCAATAGTTCTATAGTTGTGACTCTGCGTTGGAGCGCTTTCTTGATGTCTCTCGAGGGTATTTTTTATCCTTTACCTGTTTTTGGAATTTTCGTGTTAGTACGTTTGAGGACGAATGTAAAACTTAGTTGTGGATATTGTAATGACCCTCGTACTAGTTAGTTTTCTGCATTTTAACCATTTTTTCCTTTCCCGTGATTGCTTTAATTCATTTACGAGTTGTAGGGATAGATAGCACTATGGGTGGGCATAAACGTCGGAAAATCGAAAAATCAAACCGAACCAAACCTAATCAATTCAGTTCTTCAATATTGGTTATTCGATTCTTCAGTTAGGTTTTGTTTTTAAATTTTGGATACTTTGGTTTGGTGTACAGTTTTAGATTAACAGTTCTTCTGTGCACCAAAGAACTTAAATTTTATTAGTCAATTTTTTAAAAAATATCTATATTACATTTAACATTGCTGGACCAAAAAAGAATTAAACTCCAAATCCAAAACTAGTGACAAGTTTTCCAAATTTTCAATGGTCAATTTGAATACATTTAGTTTTACATTTTTTTTAGGATATAATATCTCATACTATAATAAAATTTTCGGAACCAAAGTTGGTAAAATAATAAACCAAAGAAAATGCTTGACAGACCCTTCTATGATGGCAAACGTATCATAATTTTTAAATTTTAATGCCTAGCCTAGAACATCATAAGAAGTAACATTAGATAGAGATACTATTCAAAATTTACTGGCTACGAATGTATTTTCAGACTTTAGATAATTTTGTTTCTCACATAGCACCAAAAAACTAATTTAAAAATTCCGAACTAAATCGAACCTAAGTTCAAAAAAGTGCACTGAATTGAGTTATTTTGGTTCGGTGTTCAGTTAGCATTTTTGTGAAACCAAAAACCAATGTGTGAATCAAACTTTGACAAAACTGACTCAAAGGACCAAACGTCCACCCTTAGTTGGCATGGTTTCTGATGCATATGGAACTGTTATATATGAACTTGTGGTTTTGAACTTCATTAAACAGAATAGTTTGACTTTGGTCAGTATTTTGTAATTCGAGCGTCGAATAATGATTCTGATAGTTCTATTAGCTTTGGAATGTCAATTTAGAGTAAGTAGCATTGTTAGTTCGAATCTCAAACCTTTATTTTTTATTGTGGCCCTTCATTTGAAAACTAGCTAAATTTGGCCTAAAGGGGTCTCGAGGTTAACTTATTGAAATGATTCTTATTGGAAAATCCAACATTACCATTAAGTGCGAAATGCCAAAAATAGCCTAGTTGCATAGTCATTTGTGTTCACAGAATTTTAAATAAATTCTGAGAGTTCGATCAAAAACTTAGAATTTTTGCAAAGTTGTTGGTGGTGGTTTTCAACTGGTGCAACTGCTTAATTGGTCAATTGGTTTCTAAATCAGAAGTTTCTTAAGCGGGTAAAGTTTTTCTTGAGCGGCCACCCGATGTTAGCGTTAGTCACTGAAGCGGACTCCTTACCGCTACAACGTAGGTAGCTTAAGCGATAATGGATCGCTTATGTGAAGGTCGACCTTATGTGTCTTGGTCACTTTAGCAACTCCCTAGTTTCTTACGTGGCATGCTCTTAAGCAATGCCATTGTCGGAATAATATACATATAGTCCAATTTTGTGATTATCCACCATTATTGGACCTCCAAGCTTCCGAAAAGACGATTCACTGGGATTTCTTCATAATTTTTTGTGTTTAACCTCTAAACTCATCTTCTCATTATTTTTTAGTGATTTCATCTTCAAAACAACTTCAAATCCTTGATTTTAAACATGGATGAGAGGTTTTACCAATAAAGCTTAAAAATTATTTTTCTTTAATTTGAACGTTATTTCTAGCTCGAATTTTCATGGGTTTCCAACTGTGGACTCCTATGATCTTAGAAAATGTATTTCAAAAATAAAAATCTAGTTTTATCCTTAGGTTTTTGGGAATAATTTTTTAAGTAAATTTTGGATCAAAAATAAATATAGTCGAGTGGATATTATTGGACCTAGTTTGACTTGTAGATGTCGTATTTGATTAGATTAGATGTGTTTCGTCTTGATTTGAGGGAGTCGAGCTTTTGCTTGAGCCTTTGGGCAGTGTTTGGACTTGTAGATCTTCTTTTAAGATAATTTGAGATGTACCTTAACTTTATTCAAAGTATTTATGTGTTGTATGTTTGTTTGCTTGTATTTTTTGAATCACTTAGGATTGGAGCTCCCACTTAGGTGAAATGGCGAGCATCTCCGCAGTTACCAAAGTATTTTGATGGATTGTAGTTGTATAATTTCTTACCTTATCTAGTCTTACTACTTGAGAATATGCTTAGAATAGATCGTAGATAGTTTACTTGTTAACCTTGAATAAATTTAAAGAGGATACCTATTTTAGAGTTTGAATCACATTTAGTGGATTTTATTGTGATGGTCGGGATTTAGTGACCTTTTAGGGGATAATTATATTATTGTTAGTGATGGAATATTGAGGTTTATAAAATACTTAGTGTATAAATAGACTTGTAATAGTCAATATAATTATTGAGGTTTAGTATCTCTCACTAGGGCATGTTGTTATCTTGCATAGTTTTCTTTTTGTCATTTAGGTTAATGATGTCATCTTTTGAAAATATGGGCTTATTGTACGTAACAAGATAGGTTTAGGTAGTTTTGAAATATATTTTTATTGAAATTTTTGTTACTTTGTATGTTGTCGTGCGGGGGCGTCGTCACACCCAAAAGTTAAAAGTCAAGATTAGAACCATGCTTCAAGTACATGTAGGAACAAATTCATGTTTTGAAAGCATAAGAAGTGATTTAGATATAAGGCAAAAAGTAACTCCTAGCTCATAACCAAGTTAAAACCTCCCTTACCGATTGATTTCTTGTGAAGAATCTTGCAATAGTCAACTACAAAAGAGTATAACTCATAGATTCTGAAGTACTTTTGAGATGAAGACCCACCAAATGAAAGATACACTAATTATTTATGACATATTAATTTTTTTCCTTAATCTGGTATCAAAGTAAGAAGTTATGGCCATTTACCTGATGCACTGTCAAAGTTGTCAACGATGGGCCATCAGGAGGCACAATGGGTCGTCAAGAGACCTGAAGGATTGTAGGAACTCCCACCAGGACATGAGGTGGCTCGTGTAAAATGCTTACTGAAGTACAAATCAAGTCCTAGGTGACGACTCAGGCCACGACCCATGGCTAGGTCTCACAGGCAGTAACATGAGTCATCGTGACTTGCTCTAACAACTTGCCACATAATTTTAAAAGAGTTTTTTGGTATTTTATTACTATTTTATCAGTAAAACTATGTCATTTAAGCTATTTCAAGGATTATTATTAAGCCTAATATTAACTTAAGTTCCTCATTCCTCCTAATACAGTCGATATTTAGTAAAAACACAAAAAAGAGACTATTTTCTTTTTCTAAAGGAGAATTACGGCTCTTCAACTTCAGTACCCAAGTTTAAAAATTTCATAAAAATTTCTTCAAGGTTTTTATCTCAAGGTATGTAGGATTTCATCAATGGGTTCCCTTACACCTATTGAGTCCCAAATTTAACTTAAATCCTCAATTTAATTCCTTTCTTGGAGCCCGGGGTTCATGAATATTGTGAATTCCTTGATAATTCAGTCCATTGTTATCATTTAGACATAAACCCATGTTTTACCATGAAATTTAGTAGCATTGCATGTCTATAAATGAAATCCCTCATTATATTATTTCATGTCTATAATTGAAATCCCTCATCATATTATTGCATGTGTATAATTGAAATCCCTCATTATATTATGTATAATTGAAATCCCTCGTTAAATTATGTAAACCATGATTCTTAGACTTAAGTGATGAAATTTCTTATCTTGTTCAGTTTATGAAAATTTTCATAGTAATTGCATTCTTCAGAGATGACGGGTTATGAACACCCGATGACCTAAGATTTCATACACATATTTATGAATATTCAGTCCTTCAATTTTCATGATTTGAATGATTTTAGATAAACTACTTATTTTTAGTCTTTAGAATATCAATGTTATTGAGAATTCCAATTATTAGTTGTTATTTAGTTGGAAGTAGTACTTGGCACTGAGCGGACAAAGGGATGAAGGCTCACCCAACAGTTAGGAGTGAGACCTTTAGTAGAAGTTCCAAAGTCCCAGAACTACAGCACCATTGTATGTCTTAAAAAGTTATTTGTTAGATCAAGCTTAATACTTTAATCCTTATAAATATCGGTTTAGTGATTCAAGTCAGTGTGTTCGTACCCTTGGTAAGGTAATAAACACCTTCCAATTGGGGTCACAAGTTAGACTCTAGATAATTTGGATTGGAGTATATCGATTAATGATAGCTCCCATAGTCCACGATTCAGATTCAAATTTATGTATAATCTTATATTTAGTTTGTTCAGCTTTCTATACCACTGCGTGTTTCTTATTCTATACCACTGCGTGTTTCTTACTTGGTCATTGTATCAGTTTACATGTCACATCTTTTTTTCAATTTACCATGTTACCTCCACCACGTTCAACTTATATTAGATCATGCATATCTCATATGCTTCGTACATTCAAAGTACTGACTACATACTTCTTTACGCTATATAATCTTATAATATAGGTTCTGACATTCAGAATCACACTCGACGCTAAAAAGATTCATCACCATATCAACAATAGTGTTTTGTGAGTCCTCATTATTCGAGGACAGTTATCAATATTTCTTTTTCATAATTAGAGTTAGTTTAAGGGTTTTCCCAACTACTTATATTATTTATATGCTTTCAAATTGTCAAGCTAGATTATGGTTTTAGTTTTATAAGTTATATTCAGATATTGTCTCTTGGTCTTATTACCAAACTTATTATTTAGACTGTTAATTTCTGCAACAATAATTTCCAATTTATTTCAGTATTCATAGAGTTATGCCAGGCCACGGTTAGCTTGGGGTCACTTATGACTCTAAGCATGGTGTTACAAGTGGGGGATATTCTTAGGTTGTAACAAACTTGATATTGGAGATAGGTTTAAAGTATCCTTGGGTATCAGAAATCCAGGTTATGTTGAGTCTCGTTGAAGGGTGTGAAATATGTCAAACATATGAGTGAAAGGCTATGAAATAATTTAGTAAAACTTCATAAAAATCTTATGTGTGTGAACTTTATTAAAATCTTTATTAAATTCGTGCTCTATGCAGACTAATGGAAAAAGAAGTGGAAACAAAAACAAACAAGCACTACTAGATCCTACAACCTATTAAATGAATACATCTCGTATACTGAGTTTAGGGTTACTTTTACAATGCTAGCTTAGACCATGATTGCCTAGACTAACCAATATGATGTAGCATCAGTTAATCTAGAAACTAGTATGGTAGTAACTAGGGTTAGAGATTTTACTCGGATGAACCCTTTTGAATCCTTTGGTTATAAAGTTGCTAAGGAACCGTAGGATTTCTGCAATAATATTCATAAGGTCACTAAGATTATGGGTGTCACTCCAGTCAAAAGTTCTTAGATGCTTATCAGTTAAAGAAAGTATCTCACACTTGGTGTAACTACTGGAAAGGGTATAGAGGTACAGATGTAGGCATGGTAGAATGAATCAAGTTTATTACTGCTTTCATGGATAGGTTTTTCCTACTTAAATTTTGAGGGAAGACAAGTTTTGGGAGTTCATTAAGTTGAAGCAGGAGAACATGAGAGTGAAGGAGTATTCTCTTAAGTTTACTAAGCTTGCAAAGTATGCACCGACAATGGTTTTTGACTCTCAGCATAGGTCG
Organism: Capsicum baccatum var. pendulum; assembly: GCA_030864225.1. Classification (NCBI taxonomy): domain Eukaryota; kingdom Viridiplantae; phylum Streptophyta; class Magnoliopsida; order Solanales; family Solanaceae; genus Capsicum; species Capsicum baccatum. The sequence goes on from CM061561.1 coordinate 199,722,155, forward strand.
GATAGTGGTAATCATTCTTAGTACTGCTAGAAATCATCAACTCCAGCCCCATCTTATGCTACTGATCCAGTGCACAAGTTAAAGCAAGTTAATTTGGATAGATCACCACAAATCTAAGACCTAAAGTAGTGCAAATAGTAGTAATACTAACCTGATTTGTAAGAAGTACAGAAGAGCCATAAGGATGAGTATACAACTGAAAGTAGTATTTGTTTTGGGTGTGGAAAACTAGGACAGAAATTGAGAAACTGTATGTGGATTTGCAAAGAGGCAGAGATATTCTTTAGCTAAATTAGTGAATGCTTCGACAGCTTCGGGGTGCTTCATCGAGTGCAGCAGGAGCGCAGCGTCAGAATGGATTCCATGCCCTTCAGAACCGATAGGATTAGGAAGGTTCTCTTTATATGGCCACAAGTATTTTATAGGTCTTTCATATTCATGTCTATACATTATTAAATCCTGGAGCCACACTTCCTTTCATGACTCGCTATATAAAAGTAGATTGTGGTGTCAGTTCTTAAATCCTCTCAAAACCTTTCTCTGTCTCTACTCCAGCTGATTATTTAGTCATAGCTATACGGGAATACAGGAATTACCTAATCATCGTTTCTCAAAAGGCACCTCAGTTAATATTATTGAATTTAACATGACAAACTTTGATTTTATTCTAGGCATGGATTGGCCCCTCTTTCTATACCTAAATTAACCGTGGAAAGAGAGTAGTCGAGTTTTAATTTTCAAATAAGCCAGTCATAGAGTCAAAGGGTAGTACCTCAGCACCTATAGGTAGGTTTATCTCCTACCTTAAGACTAGAAAAATGATTTTCAAAGGGTGGATATATCATCTCTTTAGGGTTAAGGTTTAAGGTCTAAGACCCCAAATCTGGATTTAATTTCAGTGGTTAATAAGTTCCTAAAAGTATTTCTTGAAGATCTACCCAGAGTTCCTCCTATGCAGAAAATTAACTTTAAAATAGATCTCCTCTTAGATACCCAACCTATCTCAATTCCACCTTATAAAATACCTCTAGTCGAGCTTAAAGAACTAAAGAAGCAGTTGAAAGATCTCCTAGACAAAGGTTTTATCAGGACCAACATCTCTTCATCATGTGATCCAATTTTTTTATACACAAGAAAGATGATTCTTTCAGAATAATCATCGACTATCATTGGTTGAATAAAGTCATGGTCAAGAATAAGTATCCTATTTCCAGAATTGATGACTTGTTTGATTAACTTTAAGGTAACAATTGCTTCTCAAAGAGACACCTCAGATCTGGCTATTATAAATTGAGAGTCAGAAAATGTGGCATTCTATAGACAACCTTTAGAACTCAGTATAGTTACTTTAAGTTTATTGATGTGTCTTTTGGACTAATCAATGCTCCTACAGCTTTTATAGATTTGATGAATAAGGTTTTCAAGTAGTACTTGGACGTATTCATCATTGTCTTTATTAATGATATCCTCATTTATTTTCGAAGTAAGGTGAACATCCAGACAATTTGAGGATTGACTTGAAGGCTCTCAAAGATCACTATTTATTCTCTAAGTATAGCAAGTGTGAATTTTCATTGAAATTGGTAGCATTTTTTGGTCATATTATTTATGGTTTTTAAATTCAATTTGATCCTCAAAAGATCAAAGTAGTTAGGAATTAGCCTAGACCTATCTATCTATCAGATATCAGGAGTTTCTTGGGTTTAGTCAGTTACTCCAGATAGTTTGTTAAAGAATTTCCCTCTATTTATTCTCTTATGTACGAATTGACTTTGAAGAAAATCAAGTTTCAGTGGACCAATTCTTGCAAGAAGGTTTTCACGAGTTGAAGACTTGACTCACCTCCGCTCAAGTTTTGACTCTACCAAAGGGTTCAGGTGGATTTTTGGTTTATTTTGATGCTACCAAAAGTAGGAATTAATTGTTTGTTTATACAACATGGCAAGTCTATAAAATATGCCTCATGACAGCTCAAGCCCCATGAAAAGACTTACCTAGTTCATGTTCTTGAGTTGGCAACAATAATTTTTGCCTTAAAGATTTAGAGGCATTATCTTTATAGGGTTAATCTTGATGTGTTCACAAATCACAAGATCCTTCAGTATGTGTTCAACCATGAAGATCAAATCTTCATTAGAAAAGGTGGCTAAAGTTGTTGAAGAATTATGATATGAGTGTCTTGTATCATTTGGGTAAAGACAATGTAGTGGATGATGATTTTAGCAGGTTATTTAGGGGAAGTTTTGTGTATGTAGAGGATGAGAAGAAAGATATAGTATGCGAGGCTCACCAGCTTGGTAGATTGAGAGTTCTGTTAGTTAATTTAGCCAAAGATAATATTTTGGTTCAGAATTGTTCAATATTTTCATTGATAGCGGAGATAAAATAAAAGCAAGATAGTGATCTTATTTTCTTAAGTTAAAATAAGTGGCCCAGAGTCAGAAGATTGAGCCTTTGTCCTAAGAAGGAGATGGTGTTCTTCATTGTCAGGGCACAGTATGTGTTCCAAATATTGATGACCTTAGATAGGAAAAAGTAACAAAAACTCACAGTTCATTATATTCTATTCACCTAGGATCCACTAAGATATTTTATGATCTATAGAAAGTTTATTGGTGGAATGGCATGAAAAATAATATCACATGATTTGTTGCTAAGTATCCAAATTACCAGCAGGTTAAGGTTAAAGAACCAAAGACCTGGTGGTACGCTTCAAGATATCAATATTCCTACTAGAAAATGCAAAGTGGTAAATATGGGCTTAATTACATGTTTTCCTCGTACTCGTAAATAGAATGATTTTACTTGGGTTATTGTGGATGAAATAACTAAGTCAACCATTTACTACTCGTTAACACTTTTAATTCAGTTGAGGATTATGCTAGACTCTATTTTAGTGAGTAAGTGAGATTGTATGGATTCCCTTTGACTATCATTTTAGATAGAGGTACTCAATTTACCTCTCAATTATGGAAAACTTTTCAGAAGGGTCTTGGTACCTAAGTTCATCTTAGTACAACTTTCATCCGCAGACAGATAGTCGGGTAGAGTGAACCATTCAGGTTTTAAAGGATATATTGAGAGCATGTGTGATGGATTTCAAGGGTAGTTGGGATAATCATTTGTGATTGATTGAGTTTACTTATAATAACAACTATCACTCCAATATTCAAATGGCCCCATTCAAAACTCTTTATGGTAGGCAGTGTAAATCTCTAATTGGTTGGTTTTCCATTGGTGAAGCTATATTTATAGGGCCTGATTCAGTTCATGAGGATATGGAGAAATTGTAGATGATTAGAGAAGGATCGAAAACATCTCAGAGCCATCAAAAGTCCTATATAGATAAGAGAAAAAGGGAATTTGAGTTTGTTATTGGTGATTTTGTCTACTTGAAAGTTTATCCTATGAAAAGGGTCAAGATATTTGGTAAGAAGGTAAAACTTAGTACCCACTATACTGGTCCTTACAAGATTGTGAGTCATTTTAGCAATATAGTATATGAGTTAGAGTTGTCAGCGGACTTAGAATCGATGTATATAATTTTCTATGTGTCCTTGTTAATAAATATATTGGTAATCCCACATTGGTTGTACCCTTAGAGAATGTAGTGTAAAAGCTAAAATTTCTTATGAGGAGGTCCCAATTGAGATTCTTGATCGTCAGGTTAATAAGTTGAGAAATAAAAAAGTCACCTCTATAAAAGTTTTTTGGCTAACCCAGTTAGTGAAGAGAGCTATTTGGGAAGACAAGGTGTATATGATGACTAAGTACCCTCATCTTTTCTCTTCGAATTTCATTCTAGCTTAAGGTATTTAGTTTTCCCTTAATTAATTTTTTTCGTCTCACGTTACTCGATTTTTTCCATGTCACAACATGTATTCATGGATCCAATATAGTCCATGTGTAAGTTACAAACTCAGTTATCATGTCATTATTCAGCTCTTATAAATTGGGATTACAGCTCTTTCTCTAACCATTCAATATAGTTAATTTCTATTAGGGAATGAATGACCCCAAGAGGGTGATATTGTAACTCCCCAAAATTCCGAGCCAAGATTAAAACCATGCTTTAAGTATATGTAGAATCAAATTCATATTTTGAAAGTATGAGAGTGATTTATACATAAGTCCACAAGCAACGCCTAGCTCATAGCCAAGCTAAATTCCCATACCGATTGTTTTTTGTGAAGAATTTTTCTATATTCAACTTCAAATAAGTATAACTCCTTGATGTGTGAGCCGATACTAACACATTTGAAGCTTTTAACTCTGAATAATTGTGAGGTCTTAAGCAACTTTTGTTGTTTTTGATTGATTTTAAAGTGTTAATACAGATACAAGTGATCAGGGAGGAAATCAAAGGAAAGAAGAATAAATCAGCTGAATTCTGGTGTAAATAAATTGAAGTATAGCTGACGTCAATTCTGAAGCGCCGTCATACATAGGACAGGCTATCAAAGTTGTCATCAAGCATAGACAGAACCTGAGAAACTGAGATGAAATATGACGATGTTTAGGATGGGCCGTCAAATATGTGACATGGCGTCAAAATCATCGTCAACTAGAAGAAGAGAATACTAATTTCCAGTGAAATTGTGATGGCAGTTGTCACGCGTCGTCAAGAATTTTGACATACCATCAAGTTTGCCTATGAAGAGTCAGAAGATAACAATTCACTGAAACCTTTGATGACATCTCACACATGTCTTCAGACATCTGACATGCCGTCAAGATCGTCGTCGTCTAATCCGAATAGAAAACTGAAACTTTAATTTTATTTCCTTATTTAGGGTTGACTATTTAAAGACTTGTTTTAGGGTTTTTTAGGAATCGATCATTAATTATCAGAGTAGAACTTCTGAAGAGAAGCACATAACATTGCTTCATCTTTACCATCAAATATTTTTCTTGTTTCTTTACAAATGCACTTATCAACTATTTTTGGGTTTTTATCTCGTGAGTAAATTGAAGAAACTACTTGATGTTTTTCATCCATTCGTAAGTTTATCCTTATTATGATGAATTCAACTTGTTATTTTGTTCATCAAATCATGAGAGCTAATTCCATTAGACGGAGTTATGGGATCCATGGATTAGGGTCCGATAGGTTACTAGGCATTTAACGGATTCAAAGAGTAGTAGGACATCTTGAAATTTTGTTATTTTGACTGAAATCTATTGGTTAAAAACATCAAATTATGCCTTAGGTTTTAATTGCTTTTAATGGAGAAATAAACTAGAGGACGTGAATTATCAACAGGGACTCAAAAGATACCAACCTTCTATTTAATGATTGATGCCGTAACTGGATTAATCTACCTAAGATAATATCCTATTGGAAATAGATAAGTTATCTAAGTTTGAGAGAATTAGATAATAAATTGTCTGGTGAGGTCGAGAGATAAGTCAGACAGTATCATAGTCAGGGATATTCTGTTGTTTCTACTTACTCCAAGAATCCTAAGAATTACCTAGTATTTGTTAACTCCCAATACCCATGGTGAACATAACTCTAGTTTGTCATTTATTTTGATTACAACACTAAAATATTGAAAGTGACAATTGACTCTCTGTGAAATTTAAACCCTCATCTTCGGAAACAGTAAACTACCAGTAAAGTATTTCGTGAACAAATTAAAGTTCACACCTTATTCCCTGTGGGATTTGACCCCAACCTAGTTGGGTTTTATATTGACAACAATCGCTTACACCCATTCAAGAGTATAATTTGAGCGTTATCAAAAATAGCGTCGTTGCCGGGGAATACGGTTGTAGACTAAAAGTTTGTGTGCAAAAATTTGCTGATAGTTGAGTTTTCTAGATTTACGTTTAGTTGTTGTTTTTGTTTATTTATAGGATCTCTATAGGTTACTCTAAGCAATACTCAATCCGGAACCCCACCGCATGAGCAGAATGGCAGAACAATCATTGTGGTATGAGGCTGATGATAATGATGATGTAGATAGAGTAGGTACAACAGGTGCAATCATTCCCCCTCCATTAGCACCTGGAGCAAAGTTCAATATTACAAGCACGATGATCCAGCTCTTAAATCTAAAGGGGTTATTTGGAGGCCTTTCTAGGGATGACCCCAACCTGCATCTGGTGAACTTTGTCACCATTTGTAAATCCTTTAACAATCCGAGAGTGAGCCAGAGCGTGATCCAGTTAAGGATGTCCCCGTTGTCTCTATCTAGAGAGGCAACATTGTGGCTAAGTGAGTTGATGCCTGACTCTATAAACAACTGAAGGCAGTTGATAGGAGCTTTCCTAGAAAGGTTCTTTCCGCCATCCAAGAGGGTATAGTTGAGGGATAAGATCAATAATTATAGACAGCTTCCAAATGAGGCTTTACATGAAACTTGGGAAAGGTTCAAGAAGAAGCTGACACAGTGTCCGAACCATAACATAATGGACATACATTTGATGGAGACTTTGTACAGACCCGTTAACTTTGCGACAAAACCAATGGTAGATAATGTTGCTGGTGGGTCATTTATTGCTCTATCATTTCAAGATGCTGCTAATATGCTAAATAGGATGACCAAACTAAGTAGGTCTTCGTACACCAGTGATTCTGTGGTGGAAAGTCCAACTATTCCTATTGGAATGAATGATGAACAGCGTAGAAGAGATAAGGAGAAGGATCAAGACATAGCCCATGTAAAGATTCAAATGGACCTGCTCACCAAGCATTTATTGTCAGGAAGGACAAAAAAGGTAAAGGCTGCAATGATTCGGGACCGTGTTGATATGGAACCTGAAGAAGAAGTCAATTATGTTTCTAATCAGGGGGTTTCTGAGGCATTAGCCACGGGAATCAAGGTCGTAACGGGTATGACAATCTTAATCACAGAGATAGGGAGAAAGAAAATTGGATAATTAACAATGACAGAAGTAGGTTGTATGTTCGTGCTGGAAATCAAGAAGCTGCTGCAACTAGCTCGAGAAATTAGCCTATGGAAGATATGATAAAAGAACTGTTAAAAGGAGTAGAGGCTACCAACGCAGGAGTGACTAGCATGAGGAGTGAATTTTCCACTATTAGTTAGTTGGTTAGTTCACATTCAACTTCGATCCAGCAGTTAGAGCAATAGATGAGTCAACTTTCATCAATACTAAACCAGGGAAGAAGTGATACTTTACTTACTCAAATGGTTTAGGATCAGAAGACAGATGGTTCATGTATGGTGATTGCCACTAGGAGTGGTAAAATGTCATCTGGACCTTTTGTGGGCAAATCTGTGAGCATTGAGGAAGTTCCAGAGGAACCAGCAGAACAACACCTAGAGGAGACTAAGAAGACAAAAAGTTTTATTGATATGTCAGATAAGGAGAAGGAAGAGGAAGTGGTGTTGAAACCCATCCCAAGGCCACCACCTCTCTTTTCTCAACGGCTAAGAAAGAAGGTGGATGATGCAAAATTCAGCAAGTTCCTAGCAACGCTCAAGTAATTGACTATAAATGAGTCATCCTCTTTTTTCTCAACGGCTAAGAAAGAAGGCGGATGATGCAAAATTCAGTAAGTTCCTAGCAATGCTCAAGCAATTGACTATAAATGAGTCTTTGCTCGAACCACTTGAGCAAATTCTAGGATATGCAAAATTCATGAAAGACCTTGTTACTAATAAATGAGAAGTGAGTTGCGAACTAGAAGCAGATCTCCACCTTTGCAGCGCTATTTCCACAAGGACCTTGACGCAGAAAAAATCAGATCCAGGTGCAGTCACTATTCCCTGCAAAATTGGAACCATCGAATTTACTAAAGCACTATATGATCTAGAGGTAAGTGTTAACCTGATTCCGTTGACTATTTATAAAAAGTTATGCCTGGGAAATACCACACCTACCAACATGAGGCTGGTGATGGCTGACAGATCAGTAAAATGACCTATTGGCATTCTACATGATGTGTTGGTAAAGGTCTCAAATTTCATATTCCCTGCAGACTTCATCATTTTGGACTGTGAGGTGGACTTTGAGGTGCCCATAATCTTGGGTCGTCTTTTTCTCGCAACCAAAAGTGTGTTGATCGATTTAAGAGCGAATGAGCTCTTATTCATGGTGAACGATGAAGAAGTACAGTTTGATGTGGGAAAATCAATGAAGCAACATGAGGAAATGAGTGTGTTCTTAGTAGTTGATATGTATTTTGAGGATGAACAGGATTCAAAACTGAACAACTTGTCATTAAGCCCATAGCCGTGGTTGTGATGAACTATGATAGCGAAGGCATTGAGGAGTATGAAGAGACAGTTTGTGCCCTGACTGGACTGGGCTCGTATTCTCATGCTACTAAAAATCTCGACCTTGATCTGGATAATCTACCAACACCACCAGCCAAGCCATCTATTGAAGAACCACCGGTGTTAGAATTAAAGAAGCTACCTGGTCACTTACGATATATGTTTCTAGGGAAAAAAAGCATGCTACCTATTATTATTGTAGCTAATTTGGAGGAAAGGCAGGTAAATGCACTTGTTTCAGTACTTCAGAGGCACAAGAGAGCAATCGGATGGACCATCGCAGATATTATTGGCATCCCCCTTGGCATCTGTACGCATAAAATCCAACTAGAATAAAATTGTACTACTACCATTGAGCATCAACGCTTTCTGAATCCACCAATGTAGGAGGTGGTTAAAAAAGAGATTATTAAATGGTTGGATGCAGGAGTAGTTTACCCTATTTCTGACAGCAAATGGGTAAGTCTAATTCAATGTGTGCCCAAGAAAGGAGGTATGACAGTGGTTGCTAATGAAAAGAACGAGTTGATTCTACTCAGACCAGTAACTGGGTGGAGAGTCTACATGGATTACCGCAAGCTTAACTCTTGGACTCTAAAGGACCACTTTCCAATGCCCTTTATGGACCAAATGCTTGATCGATTGGCTGGTAGGGGGTGGTATTACTTCTTGGATAGTTATTCTGGATAAAACCAAATCTACATTGCTCCGGAAGATCAAGAGAAAATGACATTTACATGCCCATATGGAACATTTGCATTTAAGAGGATGTCGTTAGGGCTATGCAATACACCAGCCACTTTTCAATGGTGCATGATGTTTATCTTCTCTTACATGGTGGAAGACACCATAGAGGTATTCATGGATAATTTCTCTGTGGTAGGTGATTCAATCGAAATGTGTCTTGCGAATATGAATATAGCCTTTCAAAGATGTGTTGAATTTAATCTAGTGCTTAACTGGGAAAAATGTCATTTAATGGTAAAGGGTGGTATCGTGCTGGGCCACAAAATTTCTGAAGAAAGGATTGAAGTTGATCGAGCAAATATGGAAGTTATCAAAAAATTACCACCTCATATTTTAGTAAAGGGAGTGCGTAGTTTTCTTGGTCATGCAGGATTTTATCGGAGATTCATAAAAGATTTCTTCGAAGTTGCAAATCCACTTTGCAAGCTATTAGATAAAGAAGTGAAATTCCTCTTCAATGACGAATGCTTGAAGGCATTTGAGTGCATTAAAAAGAAGTTGATTGAGGCCACTATTTTTATTGTACCTGACTGGGCAAAATCGTTTGAAATAATGTGTAATGCAAGTGGTGTCACGCCGGGAGTTGTATTGGGACAAAAGAGGGATAAATTGTTTCATCCAATATATTATGCCAGCAAAGCACTGAATGGATCACAAAAGAAGTACATAGTAACTGAACAGGAGCTGCTAGTTGTGGTATATGCTTTCGAGAAATTGAAATCTTATCTGCTTGGGCCTAAAGTGGTAGTCCACACTGACCATGCGGCATTGCAGTACTTAATGGCCAAGAAGGATGCTAAACCAAAGCTTATTAGATGGGTGTTGCTACTACAAGAGTTTGATTTCGAAGTCAAAGATAGGAAAGGTTGTGAAAATTAGGTTGCAGATTTTTATCTAGAATGGAAGGTGAATAGGAAGCTAATGATAAAACCAAGATAAATGATGCATTCCCTGATGAGGAGATCCTGGTAACTGCTATAGAATCACTACCTTGGTACACGAATTATGCAAACTACGTTGTGACTGAGATCATCCCAGAAAATCTTTCATTCCACCAAAGGAAGAAGTTCTTGCATGATGTAACACACTACTTCTGGGATAAGCCTTATCTTTTTTGGCAATGTACAGACATTGTCATACGGAGATGTGTGCCTGAAATAGATGTACTATGTATACTTGAAGCATACCATGCTTCCCCAGTTCGGGGTCACCATACAGGTGACCAAATGGCCAGAAAGGTGTTGCAGAGTAGCTATTATTGGACAACATTATTTAAAGAAGCCCATGAGTTCGTGCACAAATATGACCAATGTCAGAGGTAGGAATCAATATCTAAAAGGCATGAAATGCCCTTGACTAAGATGCTTGAAGTAGAATTATTTGATGTCTGGGGCATTAACTTCATGGGGTCATTTGTAAGTTCTTATGGAATGAAGTATATTCTCGTTGTTGTCGACTATGTTTCTAAATGGATCAAAGATGTTGCTTTGCCTGACAATGAGGGAAAGAGAGTCGTTTCTTTTCTCAAAAAGAACATCTTCTATCTATTTGGAGTACCACGCACTATCATAAGCGATGAAGGATCTCACTTTTGCAATAAATTATTTCGAGCAACTCTAGCAAAATATGGAGTGAAATGACATTGAGTGGCTACTCCATATCGCCCGCAAATCAGTAGGCAAGTGGAGGTATTGAATCGTGACGTTAAGGCCATCCTAGCCAAGATGGTGAATGCTAGCCGAAAATACTGGTCCTAAAAACTTGATGATGCCTTGTAGGCATACCGAACTGCTTTTAATACACCTATTGGTGTGCAACCATTTCAGCTGGTCTATGAAAAAGCGTACCATTTTCCAATAGAGCTGGATCACAAGGCTTTGTAGGCGCTCAAGAGGTTGAATTTGAATTGGAAGGAAACAGTAAAGATGAGACTAGGGCAACTGAATGAGATAGATGAATTCCGTCTCAGGGCATATGAACGAGCAGATTTGTATAAAGAAAAGATGAAAAGGTACCATGACTGGAAAATAGAGAAATAAGATTTCAAAAAATGGGACTTGGGTCTTCGGTTTAATTCTAGACTCAAATTATTTCCAGGGAAGTTGAAATCTAAGTGGTCGGGTCCTTTTAAGGTAAATCAAGTCCACTCATCTGAGGTAGTGGAGCTCAAAAACAAAGATGGCAGTACATTCAAGGTAAATGGGGCAACGAGTAAAGCTTTACATTGGCCCAGAAAAATCAGTGAAAAGCATCACCATTATCTGTCTTGATATAGTCTGAGGTAATCAAAACACCTAAGTCGTGCCGCGACATTAAATCAAGCACTGCATGGAAGGCAACCCATGATCCCTGAAAATGACCCAGTTCAGGTATATCCTAACCCTTAGTGCATTTTATTTTTTATTTTAAGTTGAGGGTATAGGGAAACTGTTGTTGTAACATGTTCTGTAAATAATTAGGAATAGTATAAGTACTTAAGGCTGTTAGCTTGCTTTGTAATTTTTAAGTACCTCTCCAATGGTCTAATCTGTCATGAATTGTGTGAATTGCATTTAGTGTGACCACTGTGTATCTGTTTGTGGCATTAGTATGGCAAATAAATAACCTATAGAAAACAAATGCATGAAACGAATGAGTAGTGATGTGCTATATACTTGTGTGCTATATGCGTGTAAGGTCTTACTCAGTTCCCATTGTGCGTTGAATCTAGAACTTGCCCAGTTATTCGTACCATAGTCATAGGATAGGCGTTAGGAAAGGATCATAGGCCATTTTTGCATGTTAACCCATTTTAGCTTAAATGACCGTCCAAATGTGAATAATATCCCTTGATCCCTTTTTGTGCCTAAATAGCCCAGTTCTTTTTTATACACCTTTCACCCTCCCATTACATCACAATGAGCCTATTTTAGCCCTGGTCCTCCTTGGACACTATGCACCTCGACTTAGGTAAATAACCTAAGTTGAGGGTGGCTACTATAGGGGTGCGTGATGCATTATGAGTATGAAGAGAGGTAAAAGAAGGAAAATGAACAACAATTTAGGTGCAGTGAAAACAAAAAAGAGAAACTAAAAAAGTTAATCTAATGCTTGAACAGATAATATCCATCTTAAGAATGTTTGACAAATAAAAGAAGGTCAAAAGTTGAAACCCCGTGAGTTAACGTAATGCCAAGGAGGTGTAGTCAATATGAAATACCCATGAATATCATACCAGCCCTGAGCCTACATTACAAGCTTAAGAAAAGCCCTATAGTGATCCTAACTGACTTGTCTGAAGACTTAGATAATGACTATAAGGGCAAGCCTATGACATTTGATGTGCAATGTTGGAACTTCATTCTGAGAGTGAGTCTTACGTTCATCCCTATGTCTATTCATATAAATCTAAGTGAGAAAGGAATTTCTTTATTGTGAGGGCACACCAGGTATATTGCTATTAACTTCTTTGTTTGGATAATGTAATTTGGGTATGTGCTAGGCTGTTATTGCTGAGATTTTTGCCATATCTAGATACATGTGAGTTACATGGGTGTTTAGACATAGTTGATTTTACTTTGATTGATCATGGAGATGGTGCATGTATTCCAACCTGATGAGAGTGGTTAGCTGCCGAATTGTACTTTGTATACTCCTAGTTATGTTTTGGTTGCTTGAGGACAAGCAATTGTTTAAGTTGAGGGTGTTGATGTCTAAGCCGATACTAACATATTTGAAGCTTTTAACTCTGAATAATTATGAGGTCTTAAGTAACTTTTGTTGTTTTTCATTGCTTTTAATGTGTTAATGCAGATAAAAGTGATCGGGGAGGAAACCAAAGGAAAGAAGAATAAATCAGCTGAAATCTGGTGTAAATAAGCTGAAGTCAATTCTAAAGCGCCGTCATACATGGGACAGGCTATCAAAGTTTCTATCAAGCTTAGACAGAACTTGAGAAACTGAGATAAAATGTGACAACATTTAGAACGGGACGTAAAATGTGTGACATGGCATCAAAATCGTCATCAACCAGAAGCAGAGAATACTGATTTCCAGTGAAGTTGTGACGGCAGTTGTCACGCGCCGTCAAGAATTTTGACATGCCGTCAGGTTTGCCGTCTGAAGATTCAGAAGATAACAATTCACTGAAACCTTTGATGACATCTCGTACACATCGTCAGACATATAACATGCCGTCAAGATCGTAGTCGTCCAATCCGAAGACAAAACTGAAACTTTAATTTTATTTCCTTATTTAGGGTTGACTATTTAAAGACTTGTTTTAGGGTTTTTAAGGGATCAATCATTAATTATTGGAGAAGAACTTCTGAAGAGAAGCACGAACATTGCTTTATCTTTACCATCAAATATTTTTCTTGTTTCTTTACAAAAGCACTTATCAACTATTTTTGGGTTTCTATCTTATGAGCAAATTGAAGAAACTACTTGTTGTTTTTCATCTATTTGTAAGTTTATCCTTATTATGATGAATTCAACTTGTTATTTCGTTCATCAAATCATGAGCGCTAATTTCATTAGCCGGAGTTATGAGATCCATGAATTAGGGTCTGATAGGTTACTAGGAATTAAATGGATTCAAAGAGTAGTAGGACATCTTGAAATTCTATTGTTTTGACTAAAATCTATTGGTTGCAAACATCATATTATGCCTTAGGTTTTATTTGCTTCTAACGGAGAAATAGACTAGAGAACGTGAATTATCAACAGGGACTCGAAAGTTACCAACCTTCTATTTAATGATTGATGTCATAACTGGATTAATCTACCTAAGATAATATCCTATTGGAAATAGATAAGTTATCTAAGTTTGAGAGAATTAGATAATAAATTGTCTGGTGAGGTCGAGAGATAAGTCAGACAGTATCATAGTCAGGGATATTCTGTTGTTTCTACTTACTCCAAGAATCCTAAGAATTACCTAGTATTTGTTAACTCCCAATACCCATGGTGAACATAACTCTGGTTTATCATTTATATTGATTACAACACTAAAATATTGAAAGTGATAATTGACTCTCTGTGAAATTTAAACCCCCATCTTCAGAAATAGTAAACTACCAGTAAAGTATTTAGTGAACAAATTGAAGATCACACCTTATTCCCTGTGGGATTCGACCCCAACCTAGTTGGGTTTTATAATAACAACGATCGCTTACACCCATTCAAGAGTGTAATTTGAGCGTTATCACTCCTATATTGTGATGTATTTTTCAGCTCAAGACCTAAAAAAAGATTGAAATTATAATTATATTTCCAAAGCATCCATTTTTGCCTTAATTAAGAATTAGAGTAACAAGTTATGACCATTTACCTGAAGCATTGTCAAAGTTGTCAGCGATAAGCCATTAGGTGGCATGACGGGTCATCAGAAGACCTGATGGATAGTGGGAAGTTTGCAAAGGACATGAGTGGTTTGTGACTAGTGCTTATGGAAGAAAAAATCAAGTCTTAGATGGAAACTCAGGCCACAACCCATGGCAAGGACTCTTTGAGCCGTTAAATGAGTCGTTGGGACTGGCTTGAACAGCTTTTCACTTAATTTTTAAAAGGTTGTTTTGTATTTTTTCACTCTTTTAGCATCAAAACAATGTATTTTAATCTATTTTAAGGCTACTTATTAAGCCTAATATTACTCTAACTACCTCATTCCTCCTAATATAAATGATATTTAGTAAAAATACAAAAAAAGGCAATTTTCTTTTCCCAAGGAAAAATTAGGGTTCTTCAACTTCAGTCCCCAAGTTCAAATATTTATTCAAAGTTCTTGTGTTAAAGTATGTGGGATTTCATCAATGGGTTCTCTTTCACCCATTGAGTCCCAACATCAATTAAATCCTTAGTTTAATTCCTTCCTCAGAACCTAGGGTTCATGAATATTGTGAATTATTGATAATTTAGTCTGTTTTTATCATTAAGACATAAACCCATGTTTTACAATGAAATTCAGTGTCATTGCATGTCTATAACTAAAATCCCTCATTATATTATGTAAACCGTGATTCTTAAGCTTGAGTTGTGAAACTTCTTATTTTTTTTAGTTTATGAAAATTGTTATGGTAGTTGCATTCTTCAGAGATGGGGAGTTATGAACACCCAATGACCTAGGATTTCATGCATATATTTATGAATATTCAGTATTTCATTTTTTGTAATTTGAATGCTTTCAGATAAAGTACTTATTTTCAGTCTTCAAAATATTAATACTATTAAGCATTCTAGTTATTAATTGTTATTCAGTTAGGAGTAGTACTGAGCACTGATTTGATACAGGGATGAAGGCTCACCCATCAGTTAGGCTGAGACCTTTAGTAGAAGTCCTAAGTCCCAGAACTATGGTTCTATCACATGTCTTAAAGATCTTGTTAGACCATGCTTGATACTTTACCTTATAAACATCCGTTTAGTGGATAGTGTTTGTGCCCTTGGTAAGGTACTGAACACCTTCTAACTGGGGTTACATATTGGAACTCAATTGTCTCAGATTGGGTATGTAAGTTAACGGTATCTCCCACTTCCACGATTTAGATTCAGATATATGTATGACTTTGTATTCAGTATGGTCAGGTTTCTATACCACTGCATGTTTATTACTTGGTCATTGTATCAATTTCCATATGTCAGCTTCATGTTTAGTTTACTATGTTACCTCTAACATGTTTAGCTTATATTATATCATGCTTATCACATATTCTTTGTACATTCAAAGTACTAACTGCATACTTTTTTGCATTGTATTGTCTTATAATATAGATTCTAATATCACACTCAAGGTTAATACAATTTAATACCATATCAGCAACACTGTTTGATGAATTCTCATCATTCGAGGACCAGTTATGAATATTTCCGTTAGTATTATTATAGTTTAAGATATTTAGAGTTCGTTTGGTCTTTGTGCTAAAAACTCATCTTATTTAGAGGCTTTCAGACAGACAACTAGATTATGTTTTCAGCTTTATGTGTTTTATTTAGATATTGTTACTTGGGCTTATTGCCAAATGTATTATTCAGACTTTTAATTTCCACATTAGTGATTTGTAATTTATTTTAATATTCATAGTGTGATATCCGGCCATGAGTTATCTTTAGGTCACTTGTGACTCTAAGCATCGTATTACGACCAGGGGTAAGTCTCAGATCGTGACAGGCTTATGTGAACCCTTTTAAAAATTCCTAGAGTGGAATGAAATATAAGAAACACTTTATAAACCATGATCTATGAACATTAACTAGAGAGGTATATTGATATTAAGTGAAGTAAACGGCTTACAAAACCCCCATGGATCTTATTTTTGAGCATTTAGGCTTGATAGGTGTATACATAAAGTTATGCGATAACTGTCAGTCATTCATCCTCATTCTATCATCATCACTACACTACATTTCTTGCATTGCATGGACTTTATTTTGCATGTTTGGATATTGTGTTTAAATATTTACTTTTGTATTAAGTTACCGCAATTGAAACTTGTTTGTGATATTGTGCATTTCATATTCATTTCACTATCGCATCATATTATACTACCTCTTGGTTGTCCTGAGAGTTGAAATATTCATGAGACGTGGTGTATGACTATGGATTGATTAGTGAGAATTTAGATAAAAACCTATTAGTAGCATGATCTAGGCGTTTGGCTGAAGGTGGAAGCCTAAAGCTTAATAGGGCATCTTTGATAGCAAAGTCGAGGCAAAAGCAAGGGTTAAAAAGAATAGAGAAGATAAATGAGCCTGATATATTGTGTTAGTAATCTTTTCTTATAATGAATTTCTTCTACTTATTGATCATAATAATGACTAGTGTCAACTCAATTGAATTATTTACCTATACTATTTATTGATACTCCTATGATTGTTGTGTTGGATCACCCTGATAAGATAAAGTGGAGTATTTATCGGGTCTACATCTATTTGGGAAAATCTTGAGTAGTTGGGATGATAATTATCGGCATCGCATTAGATTAGGGTCGGTTATTAGAAATGCTTGTTGAGTACATGTATTTCATATTGATTCATACTTGTCTTTGCCTTTTACAATTTTTATGCACTCTATGCAAGTATTTGGTTTGAGTAGTAAATCTAAGATTATGTTCCTTCGATATTAGAGTTGCAGAGATCAAGGTAGTGACTGAAAAACTTCAAAGTTTATCAAATCTCTCTTTATTTATCTTATGCTTACATGCATTTAAGATACTTTAGCTACTGATATCATTCTATATTTAGAGGATTGTACTAATAATGATCAAACCTGGAATGCATCTTTGAATTTTTATTTCAACTTCATATATTTTTTAGATTCCTCTTCTTTTTTTTCTTCCATTTTTTATTTACTTAATTAATGTTTTGGGTTGAGATAGGCTTACCTAAAATAGAGGATGTGACAGGTGCCATCGCTTTCATTGTTTTGAAATATATCATTACTAATCGAGTCCATAATACATAAATTTATTCATGTACAATAACTCATAAACCACACAAGAGATGTGAACCACACTAGTCAAGTATAATACCTCGAGTTTTTGGAGCTTACTGCTCAACCAATGACTCACTTTCCAGGTCATAAAGACTCATTATAAGTCGTAGTGCTCAAATCATAGTCAGAGTAGTGGGGGTTGACTGTGGTTCTACCTTGACCATGAATAGTACCCAATGATTCATAAGGACACTATACGAGTTATATAGTTCCAATTGAAGTCATCCTAATTGAGGTGTCCATGCTTTTGCCTTGATAGAGACTAAACCCTATGAATCATAATATGGGACTATAATTTATATGCTCCGAGTCATAAGGTCAACAATAAGGGGTCCCTTAGCTAATATCCATACTACGATTGGTCATTGCGAGTATTAATGACTGAGTATGAGTCATATGGTACAATATGTGTCCCTTATCTCATTCCAAACTACAATTCATTGTGATGACTCATATCCAAAAGTCATGAGTCGTGAAGTGACTTGTAACGACTAGACATCAATTCCTGCATGTTTTAATTAAGGGCCTTTTGGTCTTTTATCCTCTTTAAACCCTTTATCCATGACTTAAAGCATCAAATAGGAATTATTTTCCCCTTTCTTAGTCAGTTATCAAAATTTATTCCTCTTTCCACTCTCAAGAAATAAAGGTTAGGGTTTCTTTCATGAATTCACCTCTCAAGGCTCCAAATTCAAGTTTCCTCCAAAAACTCAAAAAATTCAGGTATGTGGGGTTTGAGAAAGGATAATCTTTCATCCTTGTGCCAAAAAATTTGATTCTAAAGTTGAATCTATTTAATTTCAATAAAGGTTCATGCCTAATTTCCATATTCTTGAAACTATGACATTATCATTTGATTTAAAGTTTAGTTTGTGCAAGAATTTACCTTTACTCATGTTTTTACTTACATGAATTTTGACATGAAGTTTGCTAAGTTGATAAAAGACTTCAATTTGAGCATTGAGTTTGATATTTTTTATATGAAGTTTCCATGAAATAATGCATGATTTCAATTTCAAACATAAGTTATTGAGTTTACAAGAAGTTTAAGCTCTTAAGTCTAATTTACAAGTTTTGCTACATGATTAAAGTTCAGTTTAATCTTATGATCTCAAATAAGAAATGAAATTCACAAGTTTACTCATAAAAACGATTTAAGTAAGAGAAGCATAGTTGGTTTTTAGTTTACAAACCCATATGCTATATTAAGGTGGATTTCATAAGTATAAGCATATAAGGATATATTTTGGGAGTAGTATTTATCACCGGAAAGGGAATGCGGGTTTAGCGCATCTTATTTCCTAGAAACTATTAAAATACCTTGGCTTTTATCCCTTAGAAAATTCTTGAACATTGAGCTTCTGGATATCATACGACTTGTGGGTACTAGTCGTATGATGTTGTACGGGTTAAAGTATCTCCTCTAGTATGTAAATCAGTATGTCTTGGATGGTTTTTGTCCAAGGTGCAAATGGAAATCTTACCTTTCATATGTTAGGGTACGAGGTGTACATGGTGATGCCGTATGATGCCCTAAACTTAGCCTAGTGCATTCTGTCTAAAGTACAAGTTAGAGGGTACTTCTCGTATGTTAGGATACGGATTAGACCTTTATGGTTGTATGTTGGTTAGTATATAGGTACAATATAATTCTAGGG
The DNA here is from genome assembly GCA_030864225.1 of Capsicum baccatum var. pendulum. Lineage (NCBI taxonomy): Eukaryota > Viridiplantae > Streptophyta > Magnoliopsida > Solanales > Solanaceae > Capsicum > Capsicum baccatum. Next base: position 199,741,279 of record CM061561.1, read on the forward strand.
TACAAGATACGGGTACCACTCGTACCCTAGGGTATAGTTTAGGAGGATGGGTTGTACCCTCCTACGATCGAGTTTTCAGCTTTTAAGCTAAGGGTATTCCGAATAATTCCCGCCCCAAAGCCCCTAAGTCCCAACATCTTAAAACATATTGTGTACCCTCATAACCCACTATTGAAATATCGAACACTCCAAAAACACTCTCTAAACTCTCTCTTGAAGATTAAGTTTAGGGTTCTTCAAAGGTGTTCATCTTGAGGTATAAGAGTCAAGTTTCTTCTGTGAATCTTCTTGAATGAGGCATGTGACTCTTCCATCATTGTTATTTCTTAAATATCATGTGTTTTAAAGTGTGATTATAATTCTTAAATGGTGGTTTTGAAATCTAAAATTGAGGGTTTTGTTGCAAATGATTGAGTATTATATACTCTTGGTTTTAACTTATGTTTATACATATTTTTGGTAATGGCTTGCACATGTGGGTGCTTGGTAATTGTGGTTTTATAAATGGCTCATGGGTTACCCTTAACTTGATAGTTTTTACCTTGATTTTTCCTTGATAATTGTATGCCCTCAAAGTGTTTGTGAAAATGCCTAAAAGAATAAACTAGTCACATGTTAATGATGTTTTGAACTAAGGCATTGGCCTAATGAATATGAATGGTTGGTAAATGGTTTTATGAAGGCCTTGTTGGACATGTAATGATCTAAATAGAAACCTTGGTGGTTTACATTGTTAAATGGTTTTGAGTCACTAAATATTAACTTGATTTATGTCTTTGTTACAATGGGTTGGTGTCCCTAACTTTGAATTGAACTAGTATCTTTGTTAGATGATAGGTTCGAGTCCCAAAGTCAAATGAATGGATGGTTAATTGGTATACTTGCAAGTGGTATTTTTAGGATGATACCAACGAAATGCCTTTGGTAAGTAATTAACTCAATGGTTGTATATGTAGAATGATGGTTTTAAATTGGGCTTCAAAGTGGGATGTGTATCCAAGCCATGAAAGTGGAGTCCAAAGGATTAACACTGGAACCGCACTAGCTGGTGCAGGTATCTTATGACCGGGTGTTTTGAATCCCCCGAATGAACATATAAAAGAGAGGTTCGAGTCCTCCTTACTACATGCATTGGTGCTTAAGTCATCCTGATTATGATGGGAAGTTTGATTACCCCATATAGGCATATACGAATTTGGATATTCTCTAGTTCGTGCGGCTACACGGACTGGAGCTCTTCCAGCTAAAGGAGAGCTGGGACCACATAGCCTTTGGGTGCCTTATTCTATAACGTTCATTCTACAGAACCCAGGTAAAGGATTTCAAAGTTCATTTTAATCTTGTTCCCTATCCCGGCATAGTATAAATATATATATATATATATATGTATATGTATATTTCATTGGTATATGTATTGATTGATTGGTTTTGAACTGTTGGCACTATTTTATCCTTATCCTTGAGTTACATGCTAGCGCTCCAACCGCTAACAATCTTCGATGTTGTATCCCCATACGATGTTGGTGTTGGTCATACTACACATCCTATTCAGTGATCGAACTTTGGGAACAGATTATGTTGACTTGAGATGGTGAGCATCCATACTTCAAAAGGCTCCATTTCTAGTTTTAGTTTCTTATGTTTTCATTAGTTAGTCTTGGACAAGACATCAGTTTTTTCTATGGTCGGGAGCATGTCCTAATTGAATATTGTTTTGATTTTTTATAGAGGCTTTGTGAGACTACTATAGGTTAGTATGGGTGGGGTCAGCAGTGGTGTCAGCCTTGGAATTGGTATTGGGTCTTATACCGTACGACTTTATTTGATTTATAATTGTTCCAATTTATTATGGTATGGATATGGACTTGGTTATTATTTAGGTTTTTGTTATGGTTGTTGGTTGTCATTGGATAGTTAGACTTGTTTGGATTGGCCATGGTCATGGACTTATCTCAAAGTCCTTGAGTTGATAATCACTTCATCTTGTTATAAGTTCAAAATTCATCTGACTCTGGGTATATCATTAGAGGTTGGATTAGGTATTTGGGGTGGTTGGTCCTTATTGGACTTGGGATGCCAATTATGACAAGGCCCTGGTTTGGGTCATGTCAAGTTGGTATCAGAGTTTTAGGTTCATGGTCAATTGGGAGTCCACAAAGCCATATCAAGTGTAGTCTCTATAAAGGGTGTGTAGCGCGCCACACTCATAAGGGAGATAATACAAGGCATTTAGGAATGTTTTACTTTGTTATTATATTATTTCAAGCTATAGAGTCTAAGGTTTTCAATTTTTTTGATTTCCATTTGCTTGTATTTGAGATCATGCCTTGATGATCTGAAGTTCATGAAAACTCCTCTGTCCCAACTAAGGACAATGTTGATGGAACACACTCTACTCATGGGATCCATACTTGGTCTAGGGGTCCAATTTTGGATCATTTTGGAGTTCCATCGGTTCATTCTAGTCCTCCTGAGGCTAATATGATGAATGCGGAGTTTCTTCAGTCGATTCATATGGTTGCTCAATTGGTAGCTTCTAAAACTAAGCGTGGTGCATCTGTTACTCCATATTCTGAGGCCACAAGTATTGGTCAATTTATCAGGTTGAATCCTATGACTTTTACAGGTGTTAAGGTGGAGGAGGATCCTCAGGGTTTTCTATACATGATGGAAAAGATTTTTAGGGTAATGCAATCTATAAATATGGAAGGGGTATAGTTTTCTGCCTACCAGCTGAAGGTTATGGTGTACTAATGGTACGAGGAATGGGATCAGGCAAGGGATGACATTGATGAGTCATCTTTGTAGGAGGATTTCTCTATGCATTTCTAGACTACTTCTTTCCTATGAAGTTAAGGAAAGCAAAAACAGAGAAGTTTGTTAATCTAAAATAAGAGAGGATATCAGTAAAGGAGTATGCCTTGAAATTTCACCAGTTATCTCAGTATGCTCCAGAGATAGTGTTTGATATGAGGGCACGAATGAAAAAGTTCACTTCAGGACTGTCTCATGAGTTTATATTGAAAGTAAGGCTACCTTGCTGATCAAGGACATGGATAACTCTAGGTTGGTTGTTTATATACAGCAAGTAGATAAAGAGAAAAAAAGCAGTCTGAGTTTAGTGAGAGACAAGGGAAAAAGTTTAGGCCTTCTGAGCAGAGTGGTAAAGATGGTGGTAAGTGGCCAAAGAAGAAGTAGGGGACTTCTGGTTCTTTCTCCACATCTAGTTCACTTTAACCAAAGTCGTCAAGTGATCGTCGATCTCAGCATGACGGTGGGTCCTGAGCACAAGGTGCCCAATCTCAAGCTAGTGGGGCTCAGTCTTATGCTTTCATTGGTTAGTCTTGGACAAGACATTGGTTTTGGCTATGGTCGGGGGAATGTCCTGAGTAAATGTTTTTTTGATTTCATATAGAGGCTTTATGAGACTACTATGGGTTGTATGGGCGGTGTCGGCAGTGGTGTCATCCTTAGCATTAGTACGGGGTTGATATCGTATAACTTCATTTGACTTGTGATTGTTCCATTTTATTATGGTATAGATATGGACATGGTTATTATTTCAGTTATGGTTGTTGGTTAGCATTGGATAGTTAGACTTGTTCAGGTTGGCCATGGTCATGGACCTATACCAAAGTCTTTGAGTTGATTATCACTCTATTTTGTTTGTTTTTAAAATTCATCCGACTCAGGTATATGATTGAAGGTTGGATTAGGTATCTGGGGTGGCCTCCGGTCCTTGTTGGACTTGGGATTCCCATTACAACAAGGCTCTGGTTTGGGTCATGTCAACTATGCTCCCCTGTAGGTTTAAAAGACCTCGTCAGAGAATATCTCCTTATCCCACTTGGGTTAAGTATATTGATCACTTTAGGTTAAGGTTCTATTCTAATGGAAAGGGTAGAGAAGCTCTCCCCAACATAGGTAAGACGTTGGACTCCATGATAGCTCACATGGTTTGTGTCGGTCATAAGAATCTCCCATAAATAAAACTAAAAGTAATGATTTTAGAAACTATGTGTGATGTCTCACTAAGCTTATCAGATTATTTTTTACTATTCATGCATTATGATGTTTTAGCTCTTAGTTTTATTCATGAGCAAGGTGAGTTTTTTTACACTTTGCATGTATGATTTGAAAGTATGTCAGTTTCTGTTTTACTTATACATTCACCCCCATATACTCAGTATATTCCAGAAGTACTGACCCACATATATGTCTATGTGCAACACAATCTTATATTGTAGATTCTGATGTTCGTCCCCAGTAACACGATTGACCGTGGTTACCACTTCCTACATCCCAGTATTTAGTGAGTCCTCATAGTTCGAGGACTAATTTTATGAGAAACTTCAATTATTCAGTACTGTTATACTAGTTATTTACCTCAGTTTAGGTCAGGTGGGGTCTGTACTAGTGACTCTCTAATAATCAGTTTAGAGACTTATCAGACTATGTTTTTTTTCAGTTTGCTTAGATTTGGGGAGATTTCTAAGTTATGATTTTAAATTAAGATTATAAATTGTGTTTGGGATCCACTTGAAGTTTTATACAATTATTGTGTACGATTAAGTTTACATTTATGATAGTTTAGTGTCGGGTATATATCATGGGTTAGCTAGGGACTATTCATAGTCTTAGTCACCATGTGACATCCAGGGGTACTCTCCGAGCGTTACAAAATTGTTATCAGAGCCTAAGGTTTTAAAGAATACCAGGAAGTCAGACAAGCCACGTTATGTAGAGTCTTAATCTGGGTGTAAAGCGTGCCACATTTAAGTTCAAAAGGCTATGGGACTAATTAGAAACCATCCTTTCTTTCATGATCTCTATCATGCATTATCTATCTTCCCTAATTCGTGCTTTCACATAACAGAAAATGCCTTCTCTCAAAGCTTATGCACGAAGAAATGGAGATCAGCCACCACTACTACATGTTGACCCTCTGAATGAAAATATCTCTCATGATGAATTTTGGGTTGCCGTTCAAGTATGATCTCAGGATGTAAATGTGAATGTTCAAGGAAATCATCTAGCATACATCCCACCCCAGCAAAACGTTAATTTAGCTACCGCCCGAATTTGGGATTTTATGAGGATAAACCCACCAGAATTATTTAGGTCAAAGGTGAATGAGGATCCTCAGTTCTTTATTAATGAAGTAAAGAAGATTACACAAATAATGTATATTACTAAAGAGAAAACTGTGAAACTAGCGTCTTATCAATTGAAAAACGTTGAGTAAGATTTGGTTATGATGTAGAAGGATGGTAGTGGTAAGAATGTAACTCTTATAAGTTGGTAGACATTTCAAACTACTTTTCTGAATAGGTTCTTTCCTCGTGAGATGAGAGAGGCTAAGGTGGAAGAGTTTATGAACCTGAGGTATGGATCTATGTTAGTGAAGGAGTATTTCATTAAGTTCACCCAGTTAGCTAAGTATGCCCCAGAGTTAATTCTAGACTCTAGAGCTCGTATGAGTAAGTTTGTCAATGGAGTGTCTGATTTGGCAGTCAGGGAGTGTAGGACTGTCATGTTGATCGGGGATATGGATATTGCTTTGTTGATGACTCATGCTCATCTAAACAAGGAGGAGAAGTTAAAGAAACAAGAGAAAAGAAACAAAAGAGATAGGACTGGATAGTTTAAGTACAGTCAGCAAGAGTCAGAAGGGGGAAATCATTCGCACATTCACTCATAATAACCTGTACCATCCTCATCCATTACCCCGGCACCCTGAACCAAGCAAAAGAAGTATGGCAGAGCTTCAAATTCTAGATCTTAGGGCAATATATTTGGGAGGCCCACTCATCCAGCCTGTGCAAAGTGTGGTAAAACCCATCCGGGTAAGTGATTGATAGGACAGGGGGTTGAAATAATTGTGGTAAGATGGGCTACAGGATCAAGGAATGTTTTCATGATAAGTAAGAAAGTAGATATGTTCATGCTCAGACTCAGTCCATAAATTTAGCAGCTTAGCCAGACTGTCCAACTCCTCCGCAGGGTGCATCATCTAATACTGGTGGCAATTAGCATCAGAATTAGTTTTGTTCTTTACCATCCCTTTAAGAATAAGAGATATCCCTAGATGTTATCACTAGTGTGTTCCATGCCTTTTAACTTGATGTGTATGTATTGTTATACCCAGGTCCAAGCCTCTCTTTTGTGACCCCACTTGTTGCTGTAAATTTTGGTGTGAGTCCCAAAAGTCTTTTTGAAACCTTTGCGGTTTTTACTCTAGTGGGTGAGTCAATTATCGCTAGACGAGTGTACAGAAAGTGCCCTATTACAGTCCTCCATAGGGTCACTTTAGCAGATTTAAAAGAGTTAGAGATGATAGATTTTGATGTTATTATGGGCATGGATTATCTCCACTCATGTTATGCATCAATCAATTGTCGCACCCGCATGGTGAAGTTTCAGTTTCCTAATGAATTAGGCCTTGAGTAGGAGGGTAGCTTGGTGTCTCCCAAAGGTAGCTTTATCTCATCTTAAAGCCAAAAGTTAATAGCAAACGGGTGTATCTACCACCAAGTTCAACTTAAAGACACTAAGTCTGAAGCCTCAACCATTCCGTCAGTTCATGTGGTCAACAAATATTGAGAGGTCTTCCCAAAATATCTACTCGGGGACCTCTTGATAGAGAGATAGAGTTCGGTATTGATCTCAAGATATTGCTACATAATTGAATTTTAGTTTGATCTTATGATCTCAGATAAGACACAAAATTCACAAGTTTCCTCGTGAATATGATTTAAGTAAATGAAGCATAGTTGGTTTTTATTTTACAAACCCTTATGCTATTTTAAGGTGGATTTCATAAGTATGAGCATATACATATATATTTTGGGTGTAGTATTTAGCACCGAGAAGGGAATGTGGGTTTAGCGCATCTTATTTCCTGGAAACTACTTGCCCCCATAGGTTTAAGTGAACTCGCCAGAGAGTGTCTCCTTGCCCCACTTGATCTAAGTATAGTGATCACTTTAAGTTAAGGTTCTATTCTGATGACAAGGGTAAAGCATCTCTCCCCAACATGGATAAGATGTTGGACTCCATGATAGCTCACATGATTTATGTAGATTATAAGAATCTCCCATAAAGAAAACTAAAAGTAATAATTTTAGAAACTAAGTGTGATGATTCACTAAGATTATCAGATTATGTTTTACTATACAGGAATTATGATGTTTCATCTCTCAGTTTTATTCATGACCAAGGTGAGTCCTTTTACACTTAGCATGCATGATTTGAAAGTATGTCAGTTTCTTTTTTACTTATGCATTCACCCCCATATACTCAGTACATTCCAGAAGTACTGACCCACATATATGTTTATGTGTTAAACTATATTATATTGTAGGTTTTGGTGTTTGTCCTCAGCAGCATGATTGACCGCGGACACCACTTCCTACATCTCGATCTTTGTGAATCCTCAAAGTCCGAGGACCAAGTTTATGAGAAACTCTAGTTATTCAGTACTGTTATTCTAGTTATTTCTTTTAGTTTGGGTTAGCTTGGGCTGTCCCAGCGACTCTCCAGTCATAAAACTAGAGGCTTCTCAGACTATGTTTTTTTCAGTTTACTTGGATTTGGGGAGATTTCTAAGTTACGAGTTTGAATTAAGATTATGAATTTTGCTTGGACTCTATTTGTAGTTTTCTGTAGTTATTGTGTATGGTTAAGTTTATTTTATGATAGTTTAGTGTTGGGTAGATATCATGGGTTAGATTGGGACTATTTGTATTCTTCGACACCGTGTTACATCCAGGGGGTACTCTCAGGATGTTACATTAAGCCTAGGTCAACAAGCTCGACTAAGAATAGACTAAGTGGGGGAGATTCCCTAGCATCTCTTAGGATACTACACCCTCTACATCAGCTGAGCCAATTGAGAAAGGATCAAGTTGGATTCGATACTAGACTATGTCATGGGGTATTCCTACTACACTAACTCAGTTATCCTTGTGAATTTTCAAAAGTTTATTTAATATGTATTAATGTAGATTTACTAGTTGTTAAAATCATGTAAAGACACTTAGTGAGTATTTGAATTGATTTATTTTTAGTTGTTTTTTTCTTTTAAGCACTTTTTAATTTTTGGAGGTGTTTGAAAACGACATAAAGTACTTTAAAGCACGTTACTTTAGGCTTAAAGAATACAACAAAAAAGGTCAAAAGTCAAAAGTTGATTGCTACCTACTTTTGTCTTTTATCCTTTAACATATAAGTCACTTAAATAAACCTAATTCAAACACCTCCTTAATGAGGTCTCAAGTAAGCACTTTAGCTTTGATTATGTACTCAATTTATTTTCAGTGTCTGTTGAATACTCCTACTTACAAAATGATAATCTAGATACCTCCAGAATTTGTGTCACAAAAAAGTGAGTATTCACGAGACATAATGAGGATGAGTTGGAGTTTTCAATTGAGATTAAGTTAAGCTATCAATTAAGAACTCTCAAAGTTAAAGACTTACTTGTCAGTTGTGGTTAAGTCGAAGTGTCAATTTATGTATATACACCTCATTATTTGTTGCGACAACATATTTATATGTAAATTGATGACATATTTAGAGACAACACCATGTAAAGATGCCTTAATTAAGAAAATTATTATTCTTTCTCTTGACTAAACTATTCTATATTGACCCCTCTATTAAGAAAGAAGAAAAACACTAAACACCTCAATTTAGTCTTTAAAAATTGTCAAGCGTCAGGTGGAGTAGGCAGAGATATGACAAGTATTATAATTTATTTAATCAAGCTTTTAAAATCAATTTAATTTTAAAATGATTTTAAAAAAAAGCTTTTGGTTAGAAGTAATTCATGTTTGACCGATAAATTTAAAAGATAATTTTGAGCAGCGATTAGTGTTTGACCAAGCTTTTTAAAAGTATTTTTAAACATATTTTCTCAAAAGTGTATTTCAAATAAATGCATATTGAAAGTTACTTTTTATAGAAAAATTATTTATTTATTTCAAAATAATTTATATTGAATTTATTTGAAAAGACAAATGTATAATGTGTTATTTTTCGATGTTTTCGGGTACAAGAATCTATATTTAGGCACAACAACTTCAATACTAGTTCAAGTTTAAAACAAGAACACTATTAAGTAGAAAAACACCCTCAACATAAGATCAAAGTGATCTTTCTAAGAAGTATATTATTTTTTCAGAAATTAAGATAAAACAGAAATATAAAGCCAAGTCCCTCGACTTCACGGAACGTCCTGAAGGAATAATTCCCCTCACTCTACCCGAGGTTTTGGAATCTTCCTCCCAAGATAAAATGGCTTTCAATCCAACTATAGTGGAACCTCAAATAATTAGATTCGTCGAACTGACTCAACGATTTGATTGATCACAAGGAATATTTTGAAGACAAGAAGAGTTTATATTTCAGAAACATTTTCATGCCTAAATCTGTGGATAAATGCAGTTTTATATAGCCATCAAGTTCCCCTTCCAAACGGTGGCACTGGTTCATTCGAAAAGGCGTATCCTTTAGAAGAGTCATGTCTGTTCATTCAAAATATTGTGTCTTTTTCTAAACAGACAAAACTATCTGAACAGTCACACCTTTTCCAAAATAATATATCTTTTCCTCAAAGGTTGTGTGTCACACCCTTATTTCGCTCCACGGACCGAGTCGAAGGGTTTTTCCAATTTAAGTGACGATTATAAATAGGGATTATTTTATTTATTTTCAGAGTCGCCACTTGAAATTGAGTTATGGTGTTCTAAGTCACCTTTTTGAATCCTTAATCAAAAGAAAATGACTCTTATTTGGTCTACGAAAACAGACGATCGGGTAAGGAATTCTGTTGACCGAGGGAAATGTGTTAGGCACCCCTCGAGTCCCGTGGTTCTAGCACAGTCGCTTTTATTGACTTATCTTGACTTAAACTATCTTAATAAATTATGTTAAGGCCTAAAATTGCTCATTTTAATATATTACAAACTTGTCTATCATTTCATATTAATTAAATCGCATGAAAGTTAATTTTAAAAAAATATTTGTCAAGGTTCATTATTGCATTCTTGAATTTTAAATGTCTCAGAAAAATGCGTACGCCGCATTTCAATTAAGAAGAACATTTTAAACATGCCAAAAATTTGTTTAATATTAAAACATTTATTTAATTTTTTTTATTTCGGAATAATTTTTATCTATTCGAAATGTTATTTAATTTTAGCAATAAATTTAACAAAATTTCATTTAGAGTGATTAATTAAATTAACAAAAATAATTTTTCAAAATTTACTAATAACAATGAATAAATATAATAATAAACATAATAAATAATAAAATATTTACAACTACTGATACATTATGCTAATTTTTATCATAGTCCCAATTTATTGTTTTTAAAGAAAATTAGTTAATTAAAAATCAATTAAAACTTCATTCAAATCCTTGAAATAAAAATAAAACAGAAACGCATTGCACAAGAACTCTCAAGGCCCATGAACTAATTAAAATAAAACACTTAAGTTAATTTAATTTTTTTTTTACAAATATAAAGAAAATTCAATGGAATCTTCTCTGAGTTACATAAAAGAACGGGTGTATGGTGGTGGTCTCCAACTAATTCTGTCCGCCGATCATTAACTCCGGCGAGGCACGGCAGTGATAAAGGGGGCGGTGCCAGCGTGGAAAAGGGAGAAAGGGGACGGCAGCAGATCTGATTTGGAGGCAAGATGGTTCGCTGGATTTGGGGATTTTTTCGGTTGTATAGGGTGGTGGCTGGATGGAGAAGGACGGACAGATTTGGCCTGTCACTGTGGCAGCGCGGCCATCACCTATAAAGAAAGAAAAAAAAGGGACGGCGTGGGCTGAAGTCATAGCCAGCCATGGTGACTGCAGATTTTTGGTTGATTTAGCCTGTGGAATCGTGATTGTTGACTGGATTTCACCGGCGAGGGGTGATAGCAGCGTGGGGTTGGTGTATTCCGACGAGAGTTTGTCGGAAAAACTGGTCCAATGCCTATTTTTATTTCTCGATCGATCTCTGCCTTTTCGCCCTTTTAACTAATTTGTCTACTTCATTTTCTTCATTATTTTTATGAATTGATTTCCTCTGTTCTATACAGTACGTGTCGCATGTGATGTGAATGAATTAGTGTAAATATATACATTGTACCAGTGAATGTATGCAAATATCAGTGTATATTGCTAAATCTGTTTCTCCACTATATTATGTTACCAGATGTTCTCACTGTGCATATGTTTTTTTTAAATATTATTTTACTACTTCTTTTTCAATTCTTTTATTAATTTGATAATATTCATACAGAACATTTACCATCTAACATAGCTACATACAAATATATTACTCGTTCGGCAATTTGATTATGTAACATGCAACAATATAAAATTTATATACTAAATTAATTATATACTAAACATTGCTTGAAACAAATTGAACATTCCATTCATGCTTTTAATAATAGATTTACATAAATAATTTAGATTCGAATAAAAAACTGTAATTGATTCAAATTGAGTAATGAAGCATAGAAGAATCATCACCGAAAACTTGAACACAAATTCGATTTCAACTTCACAATTTTTCTCTCTTTTCTTTTTTATTTTCCTTGTTTTTGAAGTACTCTCTCTTTTTTTTTATACAGTCTGATGATGTAGAATGTAGAATATCCGTTCAATTTATTTTTTTTAAGGTGAAAGTCCTTAAATACATGAAAATATTGAGGAAAAAGCAGGGGAGGGGACAGTTAATATTTTTAGGGGGAACAGTTATCTTTTGTTTTTTTTTGGGGGGGGGGGAGGGGGAATGGTTAATTATCAGATAAAGGGACGGGCGGAAAATTTAAAATTCAAATTAATTAATTGAATTTATAATTTTTTAATAAAAAATAATAATAATAATAATAAATAAATAAAGATAATAATAATAATAATAATAATAAATAATACAATAAAAATAATAAATATTAATAAGATAATAATTAATTAATTCTATATTTAACAAAAACATAAATAACAATTTATAAATAGATAAAAACAAATATAATAAAATAATATTAAAACTATTAATTTATTTTTTAAAATTTATATAAAAGAAAACATATATTTTTAATTTTATATTATTTTTTAAAAATTAGAATAAAAATAAAAATAATATATGATTAAATATAAATATAAATATATAATATTGATAGACAAGTTAAAATTTAGGGAGGATCAAAAATCACGTGTCTACATTTTTGCCCCTCTTTGTGTGAAATCTCGAAGATTTTTCATACAAATAAGTAGACGAGATATGAATTTTGACCCTTCAATTATTTAAAAGTTAAGAATAACAAATAAAAATAAAAACAATAATAAAAGGAAAAATGTGACCGAGTCCTGTTTTTTTAAACATCCTACCTATCCCGGGTTATAAGAAAATCAGGTCACGAGTAGTTTAAAAGTAATTTGGTGATATAAAAAGTTAAAGTAGAGTGAGATTCCGCCAAGTTTTCGGTTAACAACTTTTGCCTTTTATATTCAAATGACTAATAAAAAATGAAAATTGTAATCTTCGCGACTTGAATTTGAAAATTCACCCTATTCTTCAGGCGGGCTCCTGAACTTCTTCTTCTTCACCCTGTTCTTCAGGCGGGCTCTGGGACTTACGATTTCTTCACCCTATTTTTCAGGCGGGATCCTGAAATTATTTTTCTTAACCCTGTTCTTCAGGCGGGCTCCTGGACTTATAATTTCTTCACCCTGTTCTTCAGGCGGGCTCCTGAACTTACAACTTCTTCACCCTATTCTTCAAACGGGCTCCTGGACTTATAATTTCTTCACCCTGTTCTTCAGCCGGCTCCTGAACTTAAAATTTCTTCACCCTGTTCTTCAGGTGGGCTCCTGGACTTATAACTTCTTCACCCTGTTCTTCAGGTGGACTCCTGGACTTTATTTTTCTTTACCCTGTTCTTCAGGCGGGCTCCTAGACTTACCATTTCTTCACCCTGTTCTTCATGCGGGCTTCTGGACTTCCTTTTTTCTTCACCCTATTCTTCAGGCGGGCTCCTGGACTTACAATTTCTGATCTTTCAAATATGTTCCAGAACTCAAAATAAAAGGTGAAACAGAAAAATAACATCCCATTCTTCAGGCGGATCCTGTGAACAAAGTGAATTCCCATTCTTCAAGAGGATCCTGAGAAAAAATAAATTCCCATTCTTCAGGAGGGTCCTGTTTAAAAGTAAATTCCTATACAACACACATAAAATTTTGCCCCAGTTTGTACTGAGAAAATTTGTATGTCATCAGATCATAACTGAGATCTAGCATCGTATGTTGTAATCATGATTTTTGCATTGACAGAAGTGTGAAATTGTATCCTTAATTTAAAAACTTGTTATCGCTATTTCAAACAAAACAAAGAAAAATTATGAGTTTTGAAAACACGTGGTGGTTGGTTTGTGGTATTTGTCTCTTGAATTGACCGTTCTTGCACTTGCCATGCTCAAATCCTTTTCCAATCCTTGATAGATATCCATTGACTTGTCACACTTCTGACCCAAAATTCTAACTACTAAGATTCTCAACTCAAAACATATTTCTCTTGTATAATATCTCAAAATTTAACATTCCATACACCCTTTATCTTTCAACGAGTCAAAAATTATCAAATCACAATCATTCTAAATACCTTATTATACTTTGAAATGTTGTCCTTGTACGTCGACCCTTTGTCTTGCTTTTTGACATTGAAGAATTTGATAGCAAGTTTGGAATCCTTTCTCACTAGACCTGACATGAATTTGACTCAAAAACACATACAAGACAACAAATTTTCGTTTAATGACAAGGACACAAAAATCAAAAATTATCTTTGAAATGCCAAACCGACAAATGATGTTGGAGTAAATAAAATCAACCACCACTTTCGTGGTCACTGACTTGAAAGTCGTTGCTTCCACCCAGTTCGTGAAACAATCAATGGCTACTAAGATGAACCTATGTCCATTCGAAGATTTTGGTTCAATTGGTCCAATTACGTCCATTCCCCAAGCCACAAAAGGCCATGGAGCAGTCATTGTATGCAACTCGGATGGAACGGAATATATCAAGTCCCCGTGTACTTGACATTTACGAACAAAATTGATGGAATCTCGCTCCATGGTGAGCCAATAATAATCTGCTTGGAGTATTTTCTTTGCCAAAACATACCCACTCATGTGTGGTCCACAAATCCCAGAATGTACTTCAGTCATGATTTTTGAAGCTTCTTTAACATCTACACACCTCAAAAGTCTCAAATCAGGAGTCCTCTTATACAAGATTCCTCCACTTAGAAAAAATCCACTAGAAAAACGTCGAATGGTTCTCTTTTGGTTACCATCGGCATGTATAGGATATTTTCCAGTCTGAATATATTTTTTGATATCATGGAACCACGGCTCCTCATCAAATTCTTCTCAACCACATTGCAATATGCATATTAATCATGAATCTGTATATGCAAAGGGTCAATATAAGTTTCATCGGGATGTTGAAGCATCGAAGATAAGGTTGCCAAAGCATCAGCAATCTCATTATGAGCTCTGGGAATATGTTTGTACTTTACTGATACAAATCATTGACATAGATCTTGCAAATAACCTCGATATAGTGGGAGCTTTGAATCACGAGTCTCCTAATCTCCTTGGATTTGATGGACTAATAAATCTGAGTCTTCTAACACTAATAATTCTTGGATCCTGATTTCAATAGCTAATCTCAAACCAAAAATGCAAGCTTCGTATTCTGCCATATTATTGGTGCAATAGAATCAAAGCTGGAATGTTATAGGATAATATTGTCCTGATTTAAAAATAAGAACTGCCCCTATCCCCACTCCTTTTACATTAGCAGCTCTATCAAAGAACAACTTCCAGCTTGAATGGCTATTATCAGAAACAAACACATCAACATACAATACCTCTTCATCTAGAAAATAAGTCTTCAATGGCTCATACTTCTCATCAATAGAATTTTCAGCCAAATGATCCACTAAAGCTTGAGCTTTCATTGCAATTCGTGTCACATAGACAATATCAAACTTTGTGAGCAACATCTGCCATTTCGCGAGTCTGCCTGTGGGTATAGGCCTTTGAAAAATGTACTTTAAAGAATCTATATGAGAGATGAGATAAGTAGTAGAAAATGACAAGTAATGTTTTAGGTTTTGGGCTACCCAAGTTAAGGCGCAACACGTTTTCTTAAGTATAGTGTACTTAGCCTCGTAAATAGTAAAATTTTTGCTAAGATAGTATATGGTCTATTCTTTTCTGCCTGTAGCATCATGTTGACCCAATACGTAGCTGAAAGAATTATCTAACACAGACATGTACAATATCAAGGGTCTGCCTGGCTCTGGAGGAACCAAAATAGGCGGATTCAACAAGTATCTCTTAATTCTGTCAAATGCCTCTTGACATTTTTCAGTCCATTGAACTTTAGCATTATTCTTCAACAACTTGAATATTGGCTCGCAGGTTGTCGTAAGCTGAGCAATAAATCTACTGATATAATTCAACATTCCAATTAAGCTCATCACCTCTGTTTTATTCTTTGGTGGAGGCAAATCTTGAATAGATTTTCTTTTTGAAGGATCTAACTCAATGCCATGCCGACTGACTATAAACCCCAAAAGCTTTCCTGACGGGACTCCAAATACACATTTCGCTGGGTTAAGTTTGAGATTATACCTTCAAAGCCTTTCAAATAATTTTCTAAGATCTTTGTCATGGTCACACTACTCTCTAGATTTAATGATCACGTCGTCAACATAAATTTTAATCTCCTTGTGCATCATGTTATGAAACATTATAGTCATTTCCCTCATATAAGTTTCCCCAGCATTCTTTAGTCCGAATGGCATAACTCGATAACAATATGTCCCCCTTGACATGATAAATGATGTCTTTTCTGCATCTTCTAGATCTATAATAATCTGGTGATACCCTACATAACAATCCACAAAAGATGCAATATCATATTTAGCACAGTTGTGCAATAAAATATGAACATTAGGAAGTGGAAAATTATCTTTCGGAATTGCTTTATTTAGATCACTATACACATCTGAACTTTTCCATCCTTCTTTGGAACAGGGAAAATATTTGTCAACCAAGTGGGATATTGAGCCTCTCGAATAACTTTAGCTTCAAATTGCTTTGTGGTCTCCTCTTTGATTTTTACACTCTTGTCGGTTGTAAGATTCCTTAACTTTTGCTTGACATGTAGGAAAGCAGGATCAATTAGAAACTTATGAACTACCAAATAGATGCTCAAACCGTACATATCATCATATGACCACGCAAAGATGTCTTTATACTCAAGCAAAGCTTCAATTATAGATTTCTTTTATTGTGGTTGATCATGTACACTTATCTTAATCTCCCTAATATTTTTATGATCTCCTAAATTGATCGCTTCAGGTTCCTCTAAATTGGGGTTTGACTTGTTCTCAAACTATTTAAAATCCTTGCTTATATCTTTGAATGCTTCTTCGAAATCATATTCAACTTCTTTATTCATTATTTCATAATTAGGTTGGGTTTTTAAATCTGGTTGAAAATTCTTCATGTATGTCATATCATTAGAATCAGCATAAAAAGAATTGTATGATAGAAAATAAATAAATAAATAAATATCAAACTCAAAGTAAATTAAAGAGAGACTGTATTTTATTAAAACCAAAGCTAGAAAGAGTTTTAACCTAAAATACCAAGGTAAAGATATGAATAACAATCCTAAAATTATTCAAATTACAGAAAGAAAAAAAATTTACCAAGACTGAAAGAAAAAATAAACAAACTACCAACACTCCTTCATAGTAGGGGGGAGTGGACTCCCAATTGTTAAGCTGGACATCTGGGTCGATAAACTGCACATCTACATTGCTGGTACCTTCCCCCAATTTCAACCATATCAGCTTCAATGAATATATTCTGGAAAAGGCCAATCAACTTTGTATCATCATCATTCACTAACTCTGCAGCAGGTAACATAGAGGACCTAACAAGGTTGACTTTGATAAAAGATTTTTAAAGTGGCGGTATCGTCTTGGTAAGTGTCCATGAATCTTTCTTATGCTTTTTATCCTTCTTTATATCTTTAGCATTGGGCACGTATCCCAAACTTAAAGTACCAAGGTTCTCATGGAGGTTTACAGGATGAACCCTGCCTTACAAAAACAATCCTAGACCTTTCCCTAATTTGAAACCATGCTTTAACATTTCATTCACTACCATAACAGATGCAAAGGATAATTATGGTCTTGCCATGATATTTCCCTCGAGGATATGCTCAACAGACACTACCTTAGAAGTTTGATGAATTAATACTCTATTTGTAGTATTTTCTTCGATGGAGGAAACGGAGTAGTCTTTATACATGGATAAGTCTCCTTCACCATGAATAACTATCTCTTGTCTGTCATGTTCAAATTTGACCATTTGGTGTTGCAACGTTAATGCGACTGCTTTAGCCATATGAATCCATGGCCTTCCCAATAACATATTATATGAAGCGTCAATGTTCAGCACTTGGAAATCAATAGAAAAATCTAAAGGCCCAATTGTCAATATGAGTTCTATTTCACCAATGGCATCAGGTTTTGATCCATCAAAACCTTTGATGCGTACATTGTTAGGTTGGATTCTTTCTACATTAACATTTAACTTTTGGAAAGTTGATATAGGACAAATGTTAGCTCTTGATCCTCCATCAATTAACACTTGAGTGATGATGGAATGCTCACATTTCACAGTAAATTAAAGACCTTTATTATGTCCAGTACCTTCTAAAGGTAATTCATCGTCTGAGAAAGCAATCTTATTTACCTCCAGGATCCTTCCAACAACTCTTTCCAACTAATTCACCTTAATTTAACTGGGAACAGATGCTTCGTTAAGAATCTTCATTATAGACTTGTGGTGTTCTTCTGTATATATTAATAAAGATAACAAAGAAATTTGTCTTAGTGTCTTCTTCAACTGTTCTACAATAGAATATTCTAGCAATTTCATTTTCTTAAAGAATTCTTCAGCTTCTTCATTAGTAATAGGCTTCTTGAACGTCATTCATTCTTCATTGCCTTGTTTATTCTTTCTTAACTCTACTGGGGCATAACATCTTCCAGATCGAGTTAATCCTCCTCCTTTATCCATATCTTCAATTACTTTCTTCCCCTTGTGCATCACCATAACGCGATCATAGTTTCAAGAAACTGCCTTAGTATTAACCATAGGCAACTGTAACACTAGTTTAATAACAATGGGAGCTATGAGAGCTCCTTTTATGATTATGAGAGGCTTAGGGGATCTTCCAGGAATAATGAGTTTTGGCTTTACTTGACTTGACCCATCATTTTCTGAAATCTCTTTCTCCATCACCAAGGAAACATTCTATGATTTGGGTTTTGTTATCACTACCTCTACTTCTGCAGGTTTTTCTTTTGTCAAATCTGTAGCATTTGTTGATTTTTCTGAATCAGTTTTAATTTTAATGATCAGCTTGAAGGATATTACAGCATCTTTACCACTTGGTATCACTTCAAGCATGTTTACTTCATTATGATCTGGCAGCGGATTTTGATTGACATTTGGAGCATCTGGACTTTGTACCATGATCTGTTGGGTGTCAATCAGCCCTTGAATAGCTCTTTTCAGATACCAATATTTCTCTGTGTCGGGCCCTGGGGCATCAGAACAGTATTTATATCTTCTAGAATAGTCCAAGTTCTTCGGAAGAGGATTTAGGATTGTTCTCTTAGTTAGGTTTAGAACATTCATTTTCCTCAGCCTATGAACTAAACTGGTGTAAGATATTCCAAAAGGAGTGAAATTATCTTTGCCCGTGTTATCTCTTTTGTAGTCTGCTCTAGGTTGAATATTAGACCTAGGAGGGCCTCTTTGAATTTTTGGGATCGGTGGATGATTTTGGATGGCTAGTGCACGCCATTGTGGGTAAGAAAGAGCCCGAGCATATGGTTGTGCATTGTAAATAGGATATTAGGGGGTGGAACGAAATATAATGGATTTTGTGCATATGGTTGACGCGCACCTCTCTAATTTTTTTGTGGACCTGGTATGATAATTGGTACGTCCTCTTTCTTTTCTTTCCCCCGAAACTTCCTGCACCACTTTGAATAGCCTGTGTTATTGCTTTTAAAGCGGTCGGGCTGATAATCTTTCCCGACTTTATTCCATTCTCTACTATCTCTCCAACTTTAATAACTTCGGCAAATGTGCTTCCAATAGTAGAAAGTAAGTGATGGAAATAATTGAGTTCTTGAGCTTGCAAAAAGATATCGATCATTTCAGATTCCTTTATCGATGGTCTAACTCTTGAAGCCTGCTCTCTCCATCTGATAGTATATTCTCGAAAACTTTCAGTCATTTTTTTTGTTATGTTAGCAAGCGTAGTACTATCTGGCACTATCTCAATGCTATATTGAAATTGCTGAACAAAATCTCGAGTCATGTTATCCCACACGTGCCAACGGGAAATGTCTTAGTCAATAAACCATTCAGAAGTTATTCCTGTCAGGCTTTCTCCAAAGTAAGCCATCAATAATTCTTTTTTTCCTCCTACTCCCCTTAATTGATTGCAGAACTTTTTCAAGTAAGAAACAGGATCGCCATGACCTTCGTATTTGTCAAACTTTGGCATTTTGAACCCTATCAGCAAATGAACGTTAGGAAACATACATAAATCTTTGTATGAAATCCTTTTTGGTCCACCTAATCCTTGCATATTTCTCATACTCTGCTCCAAGCTTCTTAGTTTTCTAGCCATCTCCTATTGTTCTTCATTATTAACAATCTTCTCGATTACGATAGGAGAATCGTGTTGATAAGCATGATAATATGGATTTTGGGATTTAAAAGTTATTTCAAGAGGATACAATAGATCATAACTTGGTTTCCCCATATTCATCGGTACTGTCGGTTGAGTGCCCGCAGTAACTGGTGCTACAGAATTAAAAAGAGAGTTATTTGTAATAGACGGATTTGGTGGGTGCATGGTGGAAGTACCAGCAACGCCAGATATATTAGCAAATGGGTCAAATCCTGGTGGGTAAAATGGATCACTAGTTTAAGTTGGAACAGGATTTGGATCATTCGAAATCAAAAGTCTAGGGATTGAAAAAGGTGGGGCTTGTCCATTCAACCAAGCTTGGTACATCTCCACCATCTATTGTTTCAATGACTTTATTTCTTCCATTGATGCTACTTCCTGCGAGATCAACTGATTTTGCTCTTCTTCACTGTCAGACCCTATACCTTCTCTACGGGTTATTTTTCTTTTACCCTTGTATTTGGTGTTATACAGATGCGATGCCAGTTTAAACCACCAATTACTTTATCTTTCTGTGACCAAGTATCAAACGGGTGAGTGTTATATATTTAACACATTATAATGCCACGTTATATGCCATGCTTCTATATGCATTTTCCAACCTATCATGGAAGGTTTTGTGTTTTATCCCGGCTTTTCTAGGCGTATTTTTCAAAAGTTATGATCGACCCCTTTGGAGGGTTGCCTACGTATCATGTCAAGACATAAATCAGATCTTGTATAGTTCGGGAGAAATTTAATAAAATGATTGTTTTGTCTTCTTTTTTTTATTATTAAAGAAACTAAATAAAGTAAATGAAGTAAAACATATGTAATATATATAGAAATAAACAGTCAACTTCATTACATTCTATAAATATGACAAAATAACTGACCCAACTCCTAAAATAAAACTTACTAACTGACATCTAAAAACTAAAAGACATAACATCTAAACAAGAAGTTTTAAAACTGAAAATGAAAAACTATGACAAATAAAAAATCTATCCATTCAAGGAGACTTCGGCTTTATATGTCCTCCCAAACCCAAGTATATGTCCTTCAATGAATTAGTGAGATATTGTGCGAAAGCTGGTACTTGTGCCAAAAAGGTTTTACGATCCAACTGTTGATAATCCAAACCTATTCTGACAGTATCATGTGCTACACGGCGTACCTTTCCTCGAAGGAAACTGAAGGTCTGATCCCATTCATGGTCCTGTCAAACTAAAAAATCAACTATCTCTCTTGCACGCTGTTCACGAGCAGAAACAACCTCTAACTATTCTGGAAATATCCCTCTTTCACGGATCCACTAAGATCTCTCTCGATTAAAGTCTTCTTGCATGTTCTTTTCAACTTCTTGCAGTTGCTGTCGCCGAGATGCGGCAAGTTCTGCAATGTGTGACCCCCTAGTGGTAGACAGTTAGATTTGTCCCCGAAGTGCAACCTCAATATCTGCTAATTTAGCTTTCTCTTCAGCAAATTCCCTTTGTTGTTCATCTATTTTTGTCCTGGAATTCTCTAATTCTGTTCTCAAATCTTGGTTGGACTCATGATGTTCTCGCATGGCTCTCTCAATCCTTATCCTAATTGCAACTTCCTGATATATAGGTCCCCTAACCGATCTTTCTAGTCTGACTGGCGGACTCGACTGTTCTTCAAACCATTCATGGTAATCTGGGTGTACTTCTCTTTTCTCACGCTCTATAACCATTGTTTCAATCCCCATAATACAGCAACCCTCCCAAATTTGCTAGGCCAATTCCTCCAAAAGTGGGATCTTTGGTCTGACATAAATTACAAAATTGGTCATATTTTTCGTTATGAGAATTATTTGACGTCTTCCTAGCTGACGTAGAACTCTAAATGGAACATACGGTTGAACACCCCTAATACCCATTAATAACAAGAACGACCGAATGATAGAACTATGTATGACTTTCATCCAAGCGAACCAAGGGAGATTCCAAGTGATTTTATCTGCTGTCAGAGAACGAAAAAACTTATCCTAATCACTAACTCCTTCTGGGCATTTATATTTCTCTAACCTTTCTTCGTATTCTTTTATGCAATTCAATCTTTCAGAATTAAATCTAGCCATTGTAAGACATCATTAGAGATGCTCCACAATCCACATTTTTAACAAGATATTACATCCCTCAAAAAAACTCTTTCCTTTCTAATAAACGGTTAAAGCACGGTACATATCAGCTAGGATCATTGGTACCATAGTGTGATACCCCGAGAATCCCAAACGATAGTAGAACCATGATTCAAGCTCATGATAAATAAATCTTAGTTATTAGGTAGTTTTATGATCAAGTTTGATGTGTATTAAGGCCTTAAATACATCCTAGCTATTAGACGAATCAAAACATCCCTTACCGATTGAATTCTTAAGAAGGACATTGCCATAGTCAACTTCAAACGAGTATATCTCCCATTATACAAAGAATTTTTGAGTTCATAACCTACCAGCAGATATATAATTGAATTATATTTCCAACGATACTAATTTTGCCAAAATCTGATATCGGAGTAAGAAGTTATCGCCGTTTTACTAAGAGTTATCCGAGCTGTCCAAAGTGACGGACAAACTGACAGACCGTCAACTCAGTGACGGCCCGTCACTTTGGCCATCAAACACAAAGCATTAAGGCCCTTTTATGGACCAAAATTGATGGTGGGAGTGATGATTAGTCACCAGAGTGACAGTTCATCACTCTGACCGTCAGTATTATCCGAGACAGCGCTAAAACACCATTTTAAAGAGATTTTTGGGTCATTTTTCACCCTATTTAACACCCAATCACCCCAAATCAAGGAACATAACTTCTCATTCATCCAAAACATCAAATTATGGTTTCTTTCCAAGATCAAAACCCTTATTTCTTCTTTAAGAAAAATCAAGAGAGATCAGAGAAGTCAAGAAATCAAGAATCTTTTCAAGAACATTCAAGAAAGAGGCTTTCCCAAGGTATGTAGATGTTGATTCTTGGGTCCCTTTCATCCAATAAGCTCAAGAACCTTTTTGAAAACTTCAAGATTTTTATGCTTATGAGATTCCATGATTTTTATGAATTGAAATTTATGTTCCTTGTGATGTTGAGTTTTGATTCATGTTTTTGTACAAGATTTATGAGATTTGACCCTAGTATGTGGAATTTATGTGATGTGTTCATGGCATTTGGTTTTAGAAATGGTTGAATAAGCGAAGCATGTCCCCCAAAGGTTTGATAAAAAGCATAGGTGAAGCATAAAAGGGCCATTGTAGTATGTTGAAGATGAAATCCCAAATTAAGAGTTAGTTTATACATGCCTAGTGTTTGATAAAATGCCCAAGTGGATGAATTATTCCATGATAGTAGGAAATCCCCAAATACGTGTGGACCCGTGTATGACTAGTGTTTGTTGAAGGCCTTTAGTGAACAAGTGAAGATGTGATAGTAGTAAATTCCTCAATTATGTGCTCTTTGATATATGCTAAGTTTTTAATACATGCCAAGTGGTTAGCAAGTAAGTTGTGACGTGATAGTATGAAGTTTCCCCAAATCATGTGATGTCCAAATACATGTCAAGACTGATTTACTTGAGGTAAGACCTTGTTGAAGGAAGTATAACCTAGTAGCATGTTTCCCTACGCTAGTATATGTTGATGTTTCCTAAATGCTTGACGCAATGCCTTAATGATTGCAAGGGTGAAGGTATGTTATGTTTCCTAAATACTTGAAGAGATGCTTTAATGATAATGATGATGAATGACTGACCGTAATGATGAATAAATGACTGTGATGATGAATGAATGGTTGTGATGATAGAGGAATGATTATGCTTTATTTTATGTTATCGAGTCCTAGGGGTATTTGTACCCGACAATTTTAGCTGTTGTCTAGAGCCCATGTCAGTTTCACGATAATTCTAATCGAGCCATGATTCTCAAAACTCAGTGAATTATAGAACTTTGTAACCTCAGACAGTTGCAGAACTTAAGAAAGCTCAGTTATCTCAGGTATCTCTGTAATCTCTGTATCGCTAGTAATCTAGCCTCAGTCTTATAATCAGTTCAGATCTAATAGTATTCAAGTGATTCAATTCTAATCTCAGAAGCGATTCAAGTAATTTGTTCAAGTTATGCATCACCATTCAGATACCATGATTCAATACCATTTTCGGTAGATGCAAAATTAAGTGATTTCAGCTTATTCATTCTTATCCTTTGAAAAACATGATCAGTATCAGATTCAGTTCAGTTTCTTTCAGTTAAGAATTTAGTTCAGAGTCTTTCAGTTAGGAGTAGAAACTAGCACCGAGCGAGGAAAGGGATGGCGGCTCCTTCCGTTAGCAAGAGAGAGGGGCCGAAGTTGTTAGTAGCAATCTCTAAACTCTAAAACTGCGTAGCCAGCGCAGGATACAGGAGTCACCGCCAGAAAAGACTATCACCTCCAGAGAGAGAGTATTTGACTATTATATTGCCTTTGGTCGACTGCCTGGTAGGGTCATCCATCAAAGAGGATTGACCAGAGAAAGTTCTTTACCCTTGGCACGGTATTGACACCCTTCCAGTTGGGGTTATAGGTTGGACCCCACCTATGATAGGTCAGGGCATGTCGGTTAAGTAACTATTTCCCACAGTTTCAGTTTCAATATTAATCTTCAGAAATCAGGATTGTCAAATATAGTATCTATCATTATGAGGAACTCAAATAGTTCCATTGATTCATAGACCATCCCGGCATATAGGCTTGGTCACATATACAGTTATTTGATATCATATTCAGATATATGCCGCCAGACAGGCTTGATTCACAGTCTCAGATTCTATTGAGTATCTTTGTTGTCAGATTCGGATATAATCATA
This sequence comes from Capsicum baccatum var. pendulum, assembly GCA_030864225.1. Taxonomy (NCBI): domain Eukaryota; kingdom Viridiplantae; phylum Streptophyta; class Magnoliopsida; order Solanales; family Solanaceae; genus Capsicum; species Capsicum baccatum. The sequence continues at coordinate 199,765,991 of CM061561.1, forward strand.
TTTCTTATCATTGATAATAGTTTCTGAATAGCATCAGTTAGAAAGGTTGATCTCTAATCCTATCAGTCAAAAGCAGTAAAGCTCAGAATTCAATCCTTGATGTAAGTACATCTAGATCCTCAGTTCTTAGTATCACATGAGTCAGTGATTCGGTATCTCAGTGTTAGTAGTGAGTTCAATCTGCAGTAAAGTGGTATCCGAGTTTCAGTACCTAGAGTTATGATGATTGTGTTTATGGTTTGTGCATTCATGTATTAGTATTCAGTTTTTAGTTTTGAGTATGTATAGATGTGTTGAACTTTATGGCCAGTTTCTGCATTTATTTCATATATTATGCAGTATACAGGTACAGATATCAGTAAAGGGTTAGCTTGTGGTCCTTCGGGTTCATAAGCACCATGTGACATCTCGAGATGGGATCTCGGGGTGTTACACATAGTGTAATCTTTCTTAATCAATATCTGCACCACCCCCGCTAAACGAATATTAATTTTTCTTCTCTCCTCGGGAAAACCATAGTTCCTAGAAAGGCTACCATGAATTCAAATCGTCTGTAAACTTTCCAAGCCTCAAAACCTCCCTTATTACAAAGTTGTTTACAGTACTTTTCAAACCCCTCTTATCTTTAATATCTATCAAACAGAAATTTCAAGGAAACCCAACCCTTTTTCATTGATTCTTCTTTCGAGTTTCATATGTTAATGAGCTTTCATAATCTGTTTATCGAAATGAGTCTTGGGGCTATAAGTTTCTTCCAATGCATATCCCCATATCCAACATAGGCCGCTATCTCCTGTAAAGTCGGAGTCAACTCAAAATCCGAAAAGCGAAACACATTGTTCTTCGGGTCCCAAAAAGTTAGTAATGTATCAATCACCTCCTTATTAGGCTTGATTGACATAATACTCATTAAAAAAACCAATTACTTATGTATCTTATCATAATTAAATGTATCAATTTCGATCCACCACAACCAAAGCTACAAAGGGGTACAATCCATAACCTGAAGCGGTACACTCTCATCCCTCTTTCTCTTTGGTCGTTTTCTACGAACAAGAGGAGACATTTAATACCTATTGATAAGGACATGAGATTAATAAATGTCTAGACTTAGGCAGGACTTAATTCATTAATTTTTTAAAAGAATTTTTAACTTGACTTGTGAGAACTAGTGCGACCATTAAAATAGGGCCTAGATGTAAAGAACTATTTGATTAAAAATCAAAGTTAGAGAAACATGACTGATAATATTTTTAGGAGAAACACTTATTTAAATTGACTCTATCAAAAAATTTGCAATAACAGACCTCTAGATGATTTCAACTATATGTTTGGAGACAACACCCCATAAGTTCACTTAAAAGAACAAAAGGAAATTGTAATAAAATGACTTAGAAAATAAGAAAAGAAAAATGATTGTTTTATGTATGAAGTTGTATAAAACTTTCGGCCTCACGACCCGTAAAGGTTCAGGACTGTTAAAATATATGTTTTCATACTTTATTATTTTACAAAAATTCAGCTCACGACCCCTAAAGGTTCAGGCTATTATGATTTTTATGTTAAAATTAATTTTGAAAATAAAAATGAAAAGTAAAATAAAGATAATAATATTCATGAAAATAATCTTTTTTCTTATCATTATTATTTTTATTATTTTTTTTCAAAAATATCCTTCGATAAATTTGTGAATAAATATATTATTTTTTATATTTTTCTTTTTTCAAATCCAGGGTCGTATCCCGGATAGGACTTCCTACGTATCCCACTAAAAAGTGAGAATCAGACCCTCGTAGTTCATGAAAATCGTAAAACTATGTTACTAAAACTTTCCTTTCTTTTAAAAAATAAAATTTTTTCTTTCAAAAATGATTCACTAAATGTGACAATAATTTAATCTCTTGCATTTTAAAAGTTACCTGAAGCCGGTCAACAAATAAACAGCCTTCCAAACAAATTTCAAAGAGCACGTAGGATGCACATGTTGGTCTTTATAAAGTAGGTCACCTGTCCTAGGCAGACCCGGCCCCTGTGCCAAGTCCCGATAAGTCAAATGCATATGATGCAAATAAAGCGGCACCTAATAGGATAACTAGATTCTGAGTTTTCAGTTCTTCTAAGTTTTAAGCCTAATAGGGATAAGTGTCTAGACTGGCTTACCCGAGTGGACACTAAAGCCGGGGAGGGCTAACTTGATCGGTAGCAAGGCAACACTGCCTTTGTTGTCGATCCGAACCCCGCCTAACATGTGTGACTATATCCTTCACCAGGTGCCTTGACACTTCGGCTATCTCAAAAAGAAAGTAGGATGCATGCGTTGCATTTCTTCTATCCTATTTCAGAGACTCAGAGGGGGTGCGCAAGAGAGACAATATATAATGCAGTTCAATCGATATCAAAGCGGTAAATAAGCAATAAGTAGCACATAAGGCCAACAAACACAATATCAATAATAATTAAAGCAAGTATAAGTCAATATAAAAAGCTCGAATTCTTATTTTCCCTCAGAGTCGCCAGAGATGTCACGCCCCTTTTTCGCTCAAGGCACCAAGTCGAAGGATTTTTCCAATTAAAGTGACGGTTTTGAATAGGGATTATTTTATTTATTTTCAGATTCACCACTTGAAATTGAGTTATGGTGTTCCAAGTCAACTTTTTGAATCCCTAATCAAAAGAAAATGACTCCTATTTAGTTTGTGAAAATAGAAGACTGGGTAAGAAATTCTGTAAACCGAGAGGAAGGTGTTAGGCACCCCTCGAGTCCTGTGGTTCTAGCACGGTCGCTTTTATTGACTTATCTTGACTTAAACTATCTTAATAAATTATGTTAAGGCCTAAAATAGCTCATTTTAATATATTACAAGCTTGTCTATTATTTCATATTAATTAAATCGCAAGAAAGTTAATTTTAGAAAAATATTCGCCAAGGTGCATTATTGCATCCTTGAATTTTAAATGTCTCAAAAAGATGCGTATGCCGTATTTCAATTGAGACGAACATTTTAAACATGCCTAAAATTTGTTTAATGTTAAAACATTTATTTAATTTTTTTTATTTTGTAATAATTTTTATCTATTCAAAATGCTCTTTAATTTTAGCAATAAATTTAAGCAAAATTTCATTTAGAGTGATTAATTAAATTAACGAAAAAACATTTCAAAATATATTAATAACAATGAATAAATATAATAATAAACATAATAAATAATAAAATATTTACAACTATTGATACATTATGCTAATTTTTATCATAGCCCCAATTTATTCTTTTTAAAGAAAATTAGTTAATTAAAAATCAATTAAAACTTCATTCAAATTCTTGAAATAAAAATAAAACAGAAACGTATTGCACAAGAACTTTCAAGGCCCATGAACTAATTAAAATAAAAGACTTAAGTTAATTTAATTTATTTTTCTACAAATATAAAGAAAATTCAATAGAATCGTATCTGAGTTACATAAAAGAACGGGTGCATGGTGGTGGTCTCCAACTAATTCTGGCCGCCAGTGATTAACTCCAGCGAGGCGCGGCAGTGATAAAGGGGGCGGTGCCGGCGTGGAAAAGGGAAAAAAGGGACGGCAACAGATCTGATTTGGAGGCGAGATGGTTCGCTGAATTTGGAGAGTTTTTCGGTTGTATAGAGTGGTGGCCGGATGGAGAAGGATGGAAAGGTTTGGTCCGTCACTGTGGCAGCGCGGCCATCGCCGAAAAACAAAGAAAAAGAAGGGACAGCGTGGGTTGGAGTAATGGTGACTGTCGATTTTTGGTTGATTTAGCCGGTGGAATCGCGATTGTTGACTGGGTTTCACCGGTGAGGGGTGATGGAAGCGTGAGGTTGGTGTATTCCGACAAGATTTCACCGAAAAAACTGGTTCAATGCCTATTTTTATTTCTCGATCGATCTCTGCCTTTTCGCCTTTTTTAACTAATTTGTCTACTTCGTTTTCTTCATTATTTTTATGAACCGATTTCCTCTATTCTATACAGTGCGTGTCACATGTGATGTGAATGAATCAGTGTAAATATATACTTTGTACCAGTGAATGTATGCAATATCAGTGTATATAGCTAAATCTGTTTCTCCTCTGTATTATGTTACCAGATGTTCTCACCGTGTATATGTTTTTTTATTTTATTTTATTACTTCTTTTTTCAATTCTTTTCTTAATTTGATAATATTTATACAGAACATGTACCATCTAACATATCTACATACAAATATATTACTCGTTCGGCAACTTGATTATGTAACATGCAACAGTATAAAATTTATATACTCAATTAATTATATACTAAACATTGCTTGAAACAAATTGAAAATTCCATTCATGCCTTTAACAAGAGATTTACATAAATAATTTAGATTCGAATAAAAACCTATAATTGATTCAAATTGAGTAATTAAGCATAGAAGAATCGTCACCGAAAACTTGAACACAAACTCGATTTCAACTTCACACTTTTTCTCTCTTTTCTTTTTGATTTTCCTTCTTTCTGATGTGCTCTCTCTTTTTTATTTTTTTTTATTTTTTTGGTTTTTTTTATTTTGTTTTATACAGTCTAATGATATAGAATGTAGAATGTCCATTCAATCCTCTTTTTTTAAGGTGAAAGTCCTTAAATACAGAAAAATATTGGGGAAAAAGCAGGGGAGGAAACAGTTAATACTTTTAGGGGAAACAGTTATCTTTTTGTTTTTTTTTTAGGGGGGGGGAGAATGGTTAATTATCAGATAAGGGGAGGGAGGGAAATTTAAAATTTAAATTAATTAATTGAATTAATTTTTTAATAGAAAATAATTATAATAATAATAATAAATAAATAAATATAATAATAATAAATAAATAATATAATTCAAATAATAAATATAAATAAAATAATAATTAATTAATTCTATATTTAACAAAAACATAAATAACAATTTATAAACAGACAAAAACAAATATAATATAATAATATTAAAACTACTAATTTATTTATAAAAATTTATATAAAATAAAACATATATTTAATTTTTATATTATTTTTTTAAAATTAGAATAAAAGCAAAAATAATATATGATTAAATATAAATATAAATATTTAATATTGATAGACAAGTTAAATTTTAGGGAGGATCAAAAATCACGTGTCTACATTGTGTAGCTCCATTTTCAACTCACACCAATTGAACCCAATAATCCCCCACATAAATGGGGAATGATTATTTTTTTCCAAAATTTTATGGACAAGTATGTGATCATCAAGCAAAGACTGATTGCATCTGGATAAGTGGGTTTTCCTTTGAAATGTCCGTAGTGAACATGCATCGGATGCACTCAGTCAATCGGTAGATTTGATATCTCTGAACCGTCGAACTTTAATGTACACCTAGACAACACATGTCACACAACCAGCCTTTTACCATTTATGGTTCTCACGGTTTTATTCTTTTCAGCCATGAATACGTCTCGGTTTCATGAGAACTTAGAGAATAGGCCTTTACTAACACTCTCGTTGAAGCGGCTTCCACTTCGCCCTCACATAGGTGATTTCTAAACATTCAATCCTATAAATTAAACTATTTGGTCAAATTTGCAAAATTTAGATAATAATTAAAAGACTTTTCTCCTTAAGTCTTATCCTTGTTTACTAAACATTGTCTACATCATGAGAATGGGTTGGGTATATTGATAATGTTGAACCTATCAGACACAACTTTGTTTGATCTCCTTGAACCTAGCTCTTGGGATATTCAGTCTGTTAGGTAGAGTTACCACCATGCTGACTTGTCCTAGGCCGTAAACCCATTTCCTTGGATGTCTTCTCAACTTCTTCTCTAGATAGGCCTTTTGTAAGTGGATCCGACGCATTATCCTTTAACTTCACATAGTCAACAGTGATAATTCCATTAGAGAGAAGTTCTCTAACGGTATTATGTCTCCGTTTTATGTGATGAGATTTATCGTTGTACATCATACTCCCTACCCTACCTATTTTCGCTTGGCTATCACAGTGTATACATATTGGTGCCACTTGTTTGGGCCAATAAGGAATATCTTTCAAGAAATTTCGGAGCCATTCTACTTCTTCACCAGTTTTATCCAATGCGATAAATTCAGATTCCATTGTAGAGCGAGCAATACAAGTCTGTTTGGATGATTTCCAAGAGACCGCTTCTCCACCGATAATAAATACATATCCACTCATGGATTTTATTCATTTGATTCGGTGATCCAATTTGCATCACTATATCCTTCAAGTACCGCGGGATATTTATCATAATGCAAAGTATAGTCTTGAGTGTATTAAAGATACCCCAAAACTCTTTTCATTGTCAACCAATAAGTTTTGTTAGGATTACTCGTGTATGACTCAACTTACTATTAGCGCATGCTATGTCTGTTTATGTACAATTCATTATATACATTAAACATCTCAATACTCTTGCATACTCCAATTGTGAGTCACTTTTACCTTTATTCTTTCGAAGTGCAAAGCTCACATCCAATGGAGTCTTAGCAATACCAAATTCCGTATACTTGAATTTGTCAAGTACCTTTTCGATATAATGAGACTGAGACAATGCCAACCCTTGAGGAGTTATATGTATTCTTATTCCTAAGATCACATCCGCAACTCCAAGGTCTTTCATATCGAACTTGCGCTCAAGCATTCATTTTGTTGCACTTATGTCTGAAACATCTCTACTAATGATCAACATATCGTCCACATATAAACACACAATGACTTGGTGATTTGGAGTGTCTTTAATATAAATACATTTATCACATTCATTTATCTTGAATCCATTTGCCAACATAGTTTGGTCAAACTTTGCATGTCATTGCTTAGGTGCTTGTTTTAGTCCATAAAGTGACTTAACAAGTTTACACATCTTATTTTCTTTTACTGAAACCACAAAATCCTTGGGTTGTTCCATATAGATTTCTTCCTCTAATTCTCCATTTAGGAATTTAGTTTTCACGTCTATTTGATGGATTTCAAGACCATATACCTCCACCATGGCAATCAATATTCAAATCAATATTATCCTTGTTATCGGCGAGTATATATCAAAGTAATCAAGGCCTTCTTTTTATTTGAATCCTTTTACTACAAGTCTTGCCTTGTATTTTTCAATAGTACCATCCGCTTTCATTTTCCTTTTGAAGATTCATTTAGATCCTAAAGGTTTGTTTCCTGGAGGAAGGTCAACCAATTCCCATGTATGGTTGCTTAAGATTGAATCAATCTCACTATTGATTACCTCTTTCCAAAAGAATGAGTCTGACGACGACATCACTTCTTTAAATGTTTGGGGCTTATTTGTTAAGAGAAATGTTACAAATCTAACCCAAACGAAGTTGATGCTCTTTGATGTATAATATGTCTTGGATTCTCTTCATTATGTCCATTCTCACTTGGTTCATCTCGAGGTCGTTTAGACCCCCTACAAGACTGTTCATGTCTAGTTTTATACAGATAAAGGTTTTCAAAAAATTCATCATTATCTGATTTAATTATCGTATTTTCATTAATATCTAGATGTTCAGATTTATGAACCAAAAACCAACATGCTTTACTACTTTTAGAATACCCTCTGAACACGCAGTCCACCGTCTTAGGTCCTATCTTAACTCTTTTAGGCATAAGAACTTGGACCTTCGCTAGACACCCCACACTTTGAAATATTTCGAGTTGGGTTTTCTTCCTTTCTATTTTTCATAAAGAATTGATTGTGTCTTAATATAGGGAACTCTATTGACTATACGGTTGGCTGTAAGGATAGCCTCATCCCATAAGTTTTGCGGTAAACCAGAACTTATAAGTAAGGCATTCATCATTTCCTTCAAAGTTTGGGTTTTTCATTCTGCAATTCCATTAGATTGAAATGAATACGGGGTCGTAGTTTGATGGACGATTCCATTCTCTACACATATTTGCGAAAAGGGAGATTCATATTCTCTACCCCTATCACTTCTTATCATTTTTATTTTTTTCTCTAACTGATCAATTTTAGTTTTGTATTGCCTAAACGCATCTATTGCTTCATCTTTACTATCAAGCAAGTAGATATAACAATATCTAGTACAATCGTCAATAAAAGTTATGAAATACTTTTTCCCACCACGTGATGGTGTTGACTTCAAATCACAAGTGTCAGTGTGTATTAAGTCTAAGTGATTGAAATTCCTTTCAATGGACTTATAAGGATGCTGCATACTTTGATTCTACACACATTTGACACTTTGATTTATTGCACTCAAAGTTTGGCAAAACTTCTAAATTAATCAGTTTTTTCAACGTTTTGTAATTAACATGTCCTAATCGTTCATGCCATAAATCATAATACTCGAGCAAGTAAGAATAAACTGAACTTTTATTGATTTTAACGTTCATTACATTCATTTTGAATAAGCCCTCATTGAGGTAGCCTTTTCCTACATACACTTCTCATTTACTAAGTACAATTTTTCAAAAACAAATACATATTTGAATCTATTCTTGTCTAGAAGTGAAACGGAAATCAAGTTCTTTCATAACTCAGGAACATACAAGACATTGTTAAGTGTCAACACTTTGCCGGAAGTCATCTTCAAGCACACTTTTCCTGTTCCTTCCACTTTTGCTGTAGTGGAGTTTCCATGTAGATCTTTTCTTCTACTTAAACCGGAGAGAATATCCAAAACAACTCATTGTTAGCACAAACATGACAGGTGGTACCAGAATCCATCCACCATTCGCGAGGATTTCCCACTAAGTTGCATTTGTAAAGCATAGCACATAGATCATCACATTCTTTGTTGGACTCAATCAAATTTTCTTGGTTATTTTTTTTGCCTTTCTTAAGGGCACGACAATCCATAGACTTGTGGCCAATCTTGCCACAGTTGAAGCGCTTTCCCTTGAATTTCTTCTTGGGTTGATTGCTTTGATGTCTAACTTTCTTACGTTTTTTAGAGTTGTTTTGATCATCTTCTACAATATGTGCTCTATTAATCGTAGAATTTCCTCTTGACCTTCTTTCGGCAACCTTATTATCTTCTTCAATGCGCAATCGGACTATCAGATCTTCGATAGAGATCTCCTTGTATTTATGTTTCAAATAGTGTTTGAAGTCTTTCCACAAAGGTGGTAGCTTCTCTATTATTGCTGCTAATTGAAACACTTCATTCACGATCAAACCTACAAAACAGTTTATGTGAATACTAAGAACATTTTCAATTTGTTCAACAAAGGTATTTGTCAAAATTATACCTTCTGCTAGGAGATCATGGATGATCACTTGTAGTTCCTGCACTTGGGAAACAACAGACTTGTTGTCATCATTTTGTACTCCAGGAATCTTGCAACAAAGAACTTTTTAGTTCCTGCATCCTCTGTTTTGTACTTCCGTTCTAGCGCTCCCCATAACTCTTTTGCAGTCTTGGTTCCACTATACACATTGTAAAGGTCATCTTGGAGACCACTCAAGATATAATTCTTGCAAAGAAAATCTGAGTGTTTCCAAGCCTCCACAATCACGAAGCGTTCTTTTTCATGGGTTCCCTCGGGCACCTCCAGAGCTTCCTCAATCATGAACCTTTGAGACAGAGAGTTGTGAGGTAGAAGAATATTTTATGTTGCCATCTCTTGAAATCAATACCCGCAAAATTTTTGGGTTTCTCCACTGGTGCCATAGCTTGCGGAGCATTAGTATGACTCATCGTGGCAATACTAGTTTCCGCCCTAGTCGTTCCAGCATCATGCATTTGACTATCAGTTATCATTTTTCTGTCACCACAAGACAGTACCTTTAGTACATTGAAATACTTATTAAAAAATTGCAGCAACTTTAAACAGATCTTGTTTCGAGTTTAACGATAAAGTTTTTATGACTTTCAATCGTCAATCGAGTGATCTTTAACTTGTGATGAAGATTTTATGTCTTCAAATCACTAGTTAAGTTCAAACGGAGTAGAAAACTTAAAATCTTTAATCTCCAAAAACAAGCTATATAGATTCCGGAAAAAAAAACTTTAGTGAAAAGAAAATTTCACCAAAAAAGCAAAAGAAAAATAAAAAAAATTAAGATTATTCCTTAAGATTGTTATTTTTTTATGTTTTCGGGTACAAGAATCTGTATTTAGGCACAACAACTTCAACAGTAGTTCAAGTTTAAAACAAAACCACTATGAAGTACAAAAACACCCTCAACACAAGATCAAAGTGATCTTTCTAAGAAGTATGTTTTATTTTTTCAGAAATTATGATGAAACAGAAATATAAAGTCAAGTCCCCCGACTTCACGAAGTGTCCTTAAGAAATAATTTCCCTCAGTTTACCTGAGGTTTTGGAATATTCCTCCCAAGATAAAATGGTTTTCAATCCAACTATAGTGGTACCTCAAATAATTGGATTCATCAAACCCACTCAACGATTTGATTGATCACAAGGAATGTTTTGAAGACAAGAAGAGTTTTTATTTCAGAAAACTTTTCATGCCTAAACCTGAGGATAAATGCAGGTTTATATAGACATCAAATGCCCCTTCCGAAAGGTGGTAATGGTTCATCCGAAAAGGTGTATCCTTTGGAAGAGTCATGTCTGTTCATTTGAAACATTATGTCTTTTTCTGAACAGACACAACTATTTGAACAGTCACACCTTTTTCAAAACAATATGTCTTTTTCTCAAAGGTTGTGTCCCTCCATGTTCCATTCACACCAATTAAACCCAACATAATGTATTTTGGACGTCATTTTATTATTTGAGAAAAGAACAACTAAAAATACTTGTCAAGCATGCATGTAAAGGCGGATCTATAGCCAAAATTTTTGTACTACAGCATCCATTAAATTCGACACTGATAAGATATAATTATATACAAATATATTAAATCTAATATAAGATTTAGAAAAGCATCCAGTAAGCGAAGAAGATAGCTGAATACTTTCATTTTCAGACGAAATATTAAAGTTGTAGACGTTAATATGTGTGTTCAAACCTTCTTACATTCACAATCCCATAATTCTTGGTTCGCCACTGATTATGTCATTATTTTGACACTTGTCATACTGCACCCTACCCTTGTTAGATTTGAAGGCCAAGCGCCATGTTGCTTACACTTGTCTTGTAGAAAAATATCACCTTTATATAAACGGCACTTCACCTTAATGAAATTATTAAAGAAAAAACACATCACTTGTTTCTCTCCCACTCTCTAACGTTCTCTTCTTTTTCCTTCTTTCTTATATAACTTAATTAATGGTCTTGGTTATTGCTTATTAAATTTCAATTAAATTATTGATATTTGTATTAATAATTTTATTAATCTATATATCTTTTGATTAATTAGAGATGATTTATTTAATTTTAGATATCTTCTAATTAATGAGGAAAGTGCTTGTTTAATTTAGAGAAAATATTTCACACTGCTGAAATAGTTTCTTAAGACAGTATCTAGCAGATTCAAGTATAATTAACATATCACTTCAAATAATATCGTAGTAATTTTTTTAATATTTAATATCATTAACTTGCTAATAAGTAATTATATTACTGTTATAATATATCAGAACTATCTTATCGATAATAAATAATAAATCGATAATAAATAATGTTATTATTGTTATATTATTATTATTATTTTGTAAACAGTTCAATAATATTATTGTGGTGAGATTTCATCATTGTTCTCGAACACTTTTTTTAATTTTTAAAAAACAACTTCTGCTTCCCTTGAAGCATTTAATTTCTTTCAACAATTTGATTCAACGCCTTAACTTTTAAAAACAAGTCATTCTAGTAGAACAAATTTACGAAAAAAAAAAAATTGATCAAACAAATTTACGCTTAGGTGGTGATAGGGAAAAAATGCCTTAAAGGAGGACAAAAGGACAACAAACTAAAATAAGAACGGTACTCCCTCTCATTTTTTGTGACAAAATATTTGATTGATAATACAATTTAAGAAATAAAAACATTTGACACATAACTTTGTCTTTATACAACGTATCAAGATTATAAAAATTGTTAAATGAATATTTGTGAAAACTCTTATGTATTCTTTTTTTTTTTTAATTCCTTTCTTGGTAAACAAATAATAGAAGGTGTACAAGAGGGAATTCGACTTCTCTCCATTTCCATTATCTCTATTAAATCTTATTTAAAATACTAATTTTATACACTGTAAATTAGAAAAAAAAAAATCAAAGCAATAATAGCAGAAGCATTAGCTATTCAGAAAGATAGTCTGGTCGTTGTGGAGTGTAATAACATACTAACTTTATACACTGTAAATTAGAAAAAAAAAAAATCAAAGCAATAATAGCAGAAGCATTAGCTATTCAGAAAGATAGTCTGGTCGTTGTGGAGTGTAATAGCATACTAACTTTATACACTGTAAATTAGGGAAATAAATATTAAATCATTAACAGCTGCAGCATTAGCAATTCAGAAAGATATTTTGGTCATTGTGGAGTGTAATAATATACTAACTTTATACACTGTAAATTAGGAGGGGGAGGGGGGGAGGGGGGGAGCGAATTTAAAGCATTAATAGCTGAAGCATTAGCAATTCAGAAAGATATCCTGGTCGTTGTGAAGTGTAATTGGAGGATAAACATTTTAGTGAACTCAATGATAATGATTTAAATCCACAATAAAAAAAATAGTTTCTTTATGAAATTTGAAGTATACGTAGATATTTGACATCTCTGTTATCATTTGGATGACGTAGTATCAATATAAAATATAAAATAATGTATTTATCGTTCATAAGTTAGGTAAGTTTAATTAGTTTAGCATTACTTAATTTCAAGTTTGGAATGTCGATGAGACTTCTTGTTGCAATGTACAATTGACCAATTTTTTAGCTTAATACCTAAATTGCTGAGTATTGATATTTGATTTCATCTTTAAAACTACAATATTTACAATTTATCATCCCCTGGACGAGATCAAGTTAATGTTTACATTTCATAATTCATATGCCATACAGGGGTCACTTAAGTCAACTGGTATGATTCGTGGTATTATTTTTTCCGAAAATAAATTTCAACTTACCTAAATTATAGAAAATTTTCACTACCCTAATCTTTAATTTTTCCCATTTACTGCCGACGAAGAAAATGAAAATTAAATTTAACAAGTAACTGTAACACTATTGATCTTCTTCAATATAATCGTCCAACTTCAAAATCCTAAACAAATTGCTGAGCAAAAGGGGTGGATTTTAAAAAATTTGGAAAAAAACTACGGCTTTTTTTAGCTATAATTTTGAACTTATACTAAGAAGTTGAGTTTTCTAACAATAAATGTCTTAGGAATTTTGAAGTCATTGCATGTTTTCCTTCTACTTTTAATATTCCAGATTTTGTTTCTTTTAGTGTTCAGTATGTTTTTAAAAGGGTTTTATCCAGCGGGATGATAGTAAAAGAAAAAAAAATGTATGAAAGAAGTATAAAAAGGTGAATAAATTAGGAGGAATTTTTATGTATTAACCCTTAAATTATTTATCAAGTGTTGAAAGTATCTAGCAAGTTTCTACAAAGGAACTACTTCCACGAGCAAATAGGACCTCCCTTGGGGGGCGGGGGAATATGAAAATGTAATTTCTCCATTTGTCCCATAATAGTGGTCATGTTACGAGTTTATTTGGTCAAATTTTTGAAGCTTAAATAGGATTAAATTAATTTAAGATTTTAAAATTTAGATATTTAATAAATTTAGATATTTAATAATCACATGAAAAGTACCATAAGTTGTAATTTTTTTAAATATAAATATAGTTAAAAAAAAAAAGTGTATCAAAATATTGATCAAATTTCATGTAATTCAATGCTTAATCAATAAGACATGACAAGTATTATGGATGGTAGTCAACCACTAATACTTATATTCGGATGTGTCTTTATCACATGTACCTTGGGAGTAGCCCCTTGCCAAACCCTCTAAATTTTGTGCACCAAGTGTTGAAACCTCGATCAAATAAACTATACCAAAAGTATAATATTAGATATTATTTATTCAACTAACCTGTGAAGAATATTTATAGTTGATTTTTTGGATAACATAGTTTTTCTTATAAAGTTTCTAGAATATCTTGTGTAATGTTTATGATAATCATCTTGAAGAAATATCTACATATTCTAGGTAGAGGAATCTAGAAAAGGTAGTCTATTTGATATTTGTATTTAGGAAAGATCTACATATGCTAGAGTGTTAGATATTTATGGAAGAGGATAGAATACTCTAGATTTGTAGTATCTAGAATCACTCGTACATAAGTATAAATAGGGGATGACATTAGAAATTTCTAACCAACCAAAAAAATAATCTAATTCAAGAAGTCTTCTTCCATAACAAACTCTTCTTTCATAGCTTCCTCTTCTTTAGTTGAATCTTCTGATCTTAGTTAATGATCTTGAGCTAGTAAAAGGTCTTTCCAGTTATACCTTTCTTCTGCTATTCTCTACATGGTATCAGAGTCAAAGTCATAGATTGACTTGTGTTTATTTCAAAATCGGGTTTGTGGTCGATTCAACTTGCGGGCGCGTTAATGGACTAGGAATAAAGTTGTTGAATTAGTCCAATTACAAGATATGAAAGATATGTATGGAATCATACCTTATGGGCGAGGATTTGTGGGATATTATTAATGGGAGTAACATAAGTCCTTCGGACAACGGACCGGAGAATAGTGGTGCATACAAGAAGTGGAAGCAGATTAATGCGAAGGCGAAGTTCATTTTGAAGAAGTCCATCTCTTCCATTTTATTTGACCATATTATAAGGTGTAAAACAGCTCATGAAATTTGGAGAACCCTCGACCAGTTTGTCATCAAGAAAAATAAAGCCCTCCTACAGATTTTGGAGAATGAATTGGCTAACGCCACCCAAGGTAATTTTTCTATTGCAGAGTATTTCTTAAGAATTAAGAATTTATGTTCTGACATCTCTTTATTAAATTCAAATGAGGCTATCTCCGAAGCATGAATAAGAAGAAATACTATTCGTGGTTTTAAAATCAGAATATATTCTCTTTGTGACATTAATTCAAGGGTGGGCTCAACAACCATCCCTGGAGGAATTTGAGAATTTATTGTCGTCACAGGAGTTACTAGCCAAACAATTGGCTAGTGAATTTGTCAAAGAAAAGGAAAAAATGCTCTTGTAGCTGACAAGAGTAACGTTAAAGGAAAAGTAAGAGATATACCTCACACTTAATTCTCAATTAGTTTAAGCTCTAGATATACCTCACACTTGATTCTCAATTAGTTTAAGCTCTCCTGAAAAGAAGAAAGACACTTTTAACAATTATACTAAGAAGTCTCTCAGATGTTATCGGTGTGGAAAAGCAGGACATATAAGAAGTTATTGTCGGGTCATGGAGATCAATATGCCTCATACTAAAAAAAGTTGTTAGAGAAGAAAAAGGTTGGGAAAGATTCTCAAAAGCTGAGAGTCGAGTAATAAATGTCTTGGCTTCCATAAATTTGAAAAGAGATTGAATGGAATATAATATAATGCACCACGTGGAGCAGGAAGGCACCAATAAGAAGTAAGATGATACTAAAGACATTCAGACTGGAGACGTGGTAACTGCTATCAACAAAATCAAAGAAGCAGATCCTGGAAATGAAAATAAAAGTCTAAATATGAAGGATATTGAAGTAGACTCTGAGCAGACAGTGTCTGAAACTCTATATGCCGGTGATGACTTTATCGGAGTAAGCACTAAGAGAGATGTGATTGAAGTCTCTGATCAATCATCTATGGTGTCAAGATCAATCACTAGCTCAAAGAAAATATTAAAAGTTGATGAGGAAACTAAAGATCAAGCAAATGAAGAATTGTTGACCGTGTAGACTCAAATGGAAAAATGAATGATGAAGAGGTTGACACTGATAAAATTTCTTTATACTTTGGAGTTGTATCTGAAGGAGAGGATTGTAAAACATTAAACCCAGGAGTTTCAGATTTACCCGTGAGAAATGATTCTCCAATGAATATAGTTGTTGAGGAGTTCAGAGAAAGAGGGAGCTCGAAAACTCAACAACATAAAATTCGACAAGGAGATGACTCACTTGGTTCACAAAGACCAAAAGGAAATATTGTGAAGTTGGTTACAAAGATAAAAATTTTGTTGGTACACATATATTTGCAAGATCAACTAATGACAGAAAAACTTCATTATTTGAATAAGTTGGAGGAATCGAGAAAAAAGTACAAGAATTTTCACCACGGCATAGTTCAGAGCTTCGTTTGAGTTCTTCTGCAATAAGTTTGGGATAGCTTTCAAAAAATCACTTTAAGGGAGAGTGTAAAGAATATTTAAAGTTGATTTTTTGGATTTCACAATTTTTCTTGTTAAGTTTCTAGAATATCTTGTGTAATTCTAGGATAATCATCTTGAAGAAATATCTAGATATTCTAGGTAATTCTAGGTAGAGGAATCTAGAAAAGGTAGTTTATTTGATATTTGTATTTAGAAAAGATCTAGATATTCTAGAATGTTAGATATTTATGGAAGAGGATACAATACTCTAGATTTGTAGTATCTAGAATCATCCTTACACAAGTATAAATAGGAAATGACATTAGGCATTTGTAACCAACAAAAAAAAAAAAAAACAATCTAATTCAAGAAGTCTTCTTCCATAACAAAACTCTTCTTTCATAGTTTCGTCTTGAATCTTCCGATCTTAGTTAACGATCTTGGGCTAGCAGAAGGCCTCCCCAGTTATATGTTTCTTCTGCTATTCTCTACATACTCTTTAAACGACTATATTATGAAATGCTATTATATTGTTCAATTTTTTCCTAGAAAAGATTTAATCAATTATGAAAGTACGTATTTTCCAAACGAACATCTTTTCACTAAGAAAACTTGAACAATTATGGTAAATTCAAATAAAATAGGAAACTAGGTAAACTTTATATTTGGAATAGGGAGCTAAACCTTTTAATATATCCAAACAACAAAAACTAAACACAATCGAGATAGGATATATTCAAATTATCCTTATTCCCATTAATATTGGATCTAGAGAGTCCTCAATTACATAAAACTCTTACTCCAACTAATTACTCCTACATATTCATATAATCCACTTTTCTCAATTCCAACCTTTTTCCCCTTCTTCTTTCATCATATATTTTTTATGGCTTTTTCTGTTCATAAATTCATTCGTACAATTCATTTTATTGAAAATGAAAACAAGGAAGAACATGGGTTTTGTTCTTATGCATCAATGTTCCTTTGGAGAATAGTTATGGCAATTCTAAGTGGAATATTCTCGTATTTCTTTTTGAATTTCTTGATGAATATTTCTGTGATTTTGAGTTCTGGGAAATCAATTGGAGGAGAGGATAAATTCAATATTACTTTTGCTATATTATTCGCCATTATTTTTACATCCCTATTTTTTTTCTTTTTATTATTAGGGTTTTTTGAATTGAAAAGTATGGTTGGTGCAATTAGGGCTAGGGGAACAACAGATCATGAGATTCATTATACAACCTTATCTGAACAACTTGCTCAAGAACAGTGGCAAAGGAGGATTGGTTAGCAAGTCAGATGATTTTTTTTTTCTTGAGTCAGAACTATTTGAAGTTTGTTTCATGTAAAAAAAAAAAAATTGTAAATTTTTTTAGAATTTTAGTGATGTCTAGCTTTATGTCGTCCTTATTTCAGAATTTAGATTTCATGGATCATGTTAATTTATAGACTTTGTGGATAAAAAGATTCGATATTTTCTCTTCATATTAATTTATATCTCAATCTCCATATTTTGCTTATCACTCTCTACCATAGATTTTTTCATACCTAAGTCTCAAACTCGAGATCTCTGATTAAGAAATTAGAGGAGCAGCCTCATTCGTTGCACCACATCTTTGATGGTAATCAATTTTGTATTATATATGTTATCACTTATATATCACTAACATAGTTCAACTTTACTGGATGTGTTATCATTTTTGTTATAGTTAATATAGTCAATTAAGACGTTTTTGCCTTCTTTTTAAAATCAATAATCATGGTAAACCAATGTAATTTGGTGTGAATTTTAAATCTCAATTTCTTGAAAATTACACCGGCCACACCACAAAGAAGCTAGCATACGAAATAAGTGTGATGCAGCGTGTATTTTTGTAGTTGGAAACATTGAAATTTTGTGAAACTCTACCAAATGAATTTAATTTTAATTAGGATTTTTGGAGGACCCTACTTAAATCTTAGCTCACATAAATATTATAGTTTCGAATTATTCATAAAGAGATCAAGATATGATTGGACTTTGTTTATGAAAATTAAATATTTCAAGAAATCCACGAGACATCAAATAAATTTCAAGGAGATTCACGTCATTCTAGTTGAGACGCACATTATTTTAGCCCTTGAATCATGAAGATAATCGAGAGATATACTATTTTAGCCCTTGAATCACGAAGGTAATCGAGAGATAAGAATCGAAGAAACAAATAAAATTATACTCATATTTTTCATCAAGAAATATTTCTCCAATAGAATACCCTTGTTTGCAACACTGTGATGGAAAATAAATTGCAAAAATATGAAGAAACATAAATTTTATTAATAAATAATATGAGTATAATTTTATTTGTTACCTTAATTCTTCTCTCTTGATCACATTAAAATTTGTTGCAAAATGATAAATTATTCATTACTTTTGCTACCCACATTCATTACTTCAATCTATTTACTTTGATGTAAATAAATAGGAACATTATTTTATTTCAGTTACACATTCTTTACCTCTCACTTTTTTTCATATTCCCATAAATACATATATAGTATCATACTACAAATGCTAACTGAGAAGTTAAGATGAGTATCAATTTTGTAATTTTCATGTCATGTGACGATATATGCTACTGTGTGCCCAATTTTTGGTGTCTCTTTGGTGAATTTTTGTTTTTAACCTGTATCTCCTAAATCCTTTTGTTTTGTTATTTTTTAAAATTGAATTAATTTTTCTTACTAATTAATTTAGTTGCATTTTCACAGACCTTCTGTTATTAGCTATTGTCTCCTGTATTTTAATTATCGTATTATAATTATATTATTTTTATTTAGAATATTTTGTCATATTTTTTATAGTATTTCACCATGATTTCTTTACTTTTTTTTTAGGTATGCTTTTTTCTTGATCCGAGGATCTATCGAATACAACCTCTTTACCTCTTAAAATAAGAATAAGAAAATTCTACCCTCCCCACGTTATTTCAGTTCATGTGCTAATCATTTGAATCTCCAATTAAAATGAAAAATTAGTACATATTAATGTCCATGTTCTTAATTATTGTCCTCTTCTATAGTAGTTGTATTTCCTCAAAATTTTCTTTCATTTGTCACTATAATATTTCAGTCGTGAAGTTTTGATCTTATGCTTAAAAATCTAAAGTTTTATAATTTTTTGATTTTGCCATCTCCTTTTTTACAAAAAAAATTTTTAGTCAACAAGATACTTAATACTTCCTCCGTCCCATTTTATGTATCAACATTTGACCGGGCACGGAGTTTAAGAAATAAGGGAAGACTTGGTAAAGTTTATCAAATTATCCTTTATCAAAAAATGTGTCAATATTTTTTTTTTAATTAAGTGGGACCAATAAGGGTAAAAGGGTAATTGTGCCTTTAAAAAGTTGTCAAATAAGGAAAGACGACACTTATTTTGGAACGAACTAAAAAGGAAATGAAGACACATAATTTGGGACGGAGGGAGTAGCATTTAGTAGGATGGAAGATGAGTGTATTATACATGGTGCATGGCCTGTTCAAAGAAAGTTTGGGCTAGAATTAGCCTTGAGAAACTATAACTACAAATCACGATTTTTCTATGAAAAATTATTCCAACACTGTCTGCTATTACTGCATTTGCTGCATACATTGAAGGAACTAATTAACAAAATTTATGGTTGTATGGTCCTTAGTTAAAGATTCAGCTACGTTCTTTGTTCCCTCCACGTATGCATGAGAGGTTGAATATTCAGTTGCCTCATCGATGACCTACATTCGAAAAGAATATTTTTGTAGATTAGATTTTTCTATTTAAACATGTTTACAACCTCTTGAGAAACAGAATTTATTTGTAGGGGTTGAGGCCAAATGCAACTACAAGTCTGAGACCTTCTTGGATGGCTAGAAGTTCAGCTTGGATGGAAGTTATATGGCTATAAATTTTAGTATAACCCATGATCCAAGTGCTTTGGTGGTTCCTAAACACTCCTCCCACCCCTTCTTTATGTACATGTTGCTTAATTGTCCCATCAGTGTTAAGCTTGTAGGGCCCCTTTGGAGGGCGTTCCCATTTTATATTGATAATGATGGCAGTGTTCAGGTTTATTTTGTGCTTGCCAGACATGAAATGAAATTCTGTAACTAGGTGAATTATAGTTTATGAATCTATGGGGTTTTTCTTATCATTAAAAAGGTTGTCATTCTTATTAAGCCAGAAGCTTCAAAGTGCAAAAGGAATTATCATGTCCCAGCTTATTCATCGATTAAAAGAAGTTTTCTTAAGGACATCCCAAGTGGCTTTTCAGTTAGTAGTGTTAATGAAGGAGGGGTTGTAAGTGTGAATGGAGTTACTTTTGCGTAGCAAGGTCCAATTAGAGGCAGTAATATTAGGATACTTGAAGAAGATATGATTGGTGTCTTCCTCATGATTATCATAGATGTAACATCGAGCAGTGGTATTGATTCCAATATGTTGGAGGTACTTCCTAGTTGGAAGTCTGTTGTGCTGAAAAAACCATATGAAAGTTCTGAGTTTGTTACGAATGTTTAACTTCCAAATCCATTGGAAGTTAGTATTCCTGGGGATGGGGTTGTGGGAGGAGGTTTCACGAATAGCTTGGTAGGTTGCTCTCATTAAGAAGACCGTTATGTTCCAATACAATTTATCACTATGGGTGTTGTTAGAAGGGATGAAGAAATTTTGGATAGTTTGGGAGAGATCATGAGCGAGGAGGAGAAAAAGACCTTCAAGGTTTCAGTTATCATTGTTGTGGACAATGTCAACTCTCAATTGATTCTCTCCCTTGTTTGGAGGACTTTGAATGAAGCTTTCAATGAATTCCTGGTTAGGCATTCATTTATCTTCAAAAATTTAATTCTGCTATCTCTATGAATTGTCGATCTAAAATTACTACTGCAGGTACGCCAGCTCTCTCAAATGCATTTCCAAGTACTAGAGGCAAGGGTTCTCTATGTAAGGCTTGTAGTATTTGTTAAAGAGAATTCTTGACTACAAGGCATTGGACTGTGGTACATCTTCCAGACTAGGCTAGAATGTTTTTAATTTTTGTCATCTCTTTTTATGGTAGAGTATCAGTTTCATTTATGATGGAGCACTTTTTAATACATAATATTTTATTTTAATATATTATCCTAAAAGCTTCTTACACTATCTTATCTTTAGCTTTTTCACCTTAATAAAGATGCATAAAGTATTGTCTATGATAGGAATGACTTTAACATCCACAAAGTCTTGTCTAGTGCATTTAATGATTTCATTACATTCATTGTGTAAGCATTTCTTCTGCATAAAAGAAGAATGCATGCGCGGCAAGAGTAGAAAACAGAGAAGCAAAAAACTTGCGTGCTTCCAATAACATAGTTATTAAAAAGAGAGTTTATTAGTTGAATTGGAGGTGTTATTTTTGTGGAGCTTTGAACTCAACTCTTGCTCAGAGTTGTTGAGTTATTGAGATTACGTTGTTGTATTCTGGAGGGGACAAGTCAAAGAGTATTACTATTGGACCGGAGAAACAATTGTCACAGTGGACTTGAATCTCCTTAAAGAGAGCAAGATATCCGCGCCTCAGGAGAAGAAATATATTTTTTTTATTCATTTGTAATCTTCAGTTGTAATCAATTCTAATATTTATTGCAATTTTATTGTAATTTCACCAACAATTTTAAAGATATTCAAGCCCAACAACTGAAAATTTCGGATGTCAAGTTGGGAGATATCAACAAGCCATTCCAGTTCAACGGTACTCACTTTAAAAGGTGGAAGGGTAAAGTTCTTTTCTACTTAAGTCTTCTCCATGTATTTTATGTGTTAACCGAGAAGAACCCAAATAAAGTAGATAACTCTTCCATGACTAATGATGAATCTCTCTCTCTTGAAGATAAAGTTGAAAAATACAACAGTGACTCTTATAAGCATCGTTATTTCTTACTTAATTGTCTATCTGATAATTTTTATGATTATTATGATAGAACTTACTCTAGTGCAAAGAAAATTTGGAAAGCCTTGCAGAGTAAGTATGACACTGAGGAGGCGGGAGTGAAAAAATATGTGTCTAGGGGCCAAGATGCACTTATGTAAATAGAAGAGAACAATATCACACCGAAGGTAAATTTATCTTCATATAATGCCACCCCTGAAAATAACCAAAATAATACTTTGAAGCCTAAGAAGAAAACATTCAAGAAAAATAATGGCAGGCATCTCAAGAATAATTATGGTGGGAATAACCAAGCAAAAAAATCAACATGTACAACAAAAAAGATCATGTTTTGTCTGTGGCAAGAGTGGGCATATTGCTTAATTTTGCAGGTCTCGAAAACATGGGCCTACACCTCAGGCAAACGTTACCGAAGAACCATTTGTGGCGATGATAACAAACATATATATGGTGGAGACTGTTGATGGATGGTGGGCTGACTCTGGTACAAATCGCCATGTCTGTTATGACAAAGACTGGTTTAAAAATTATAAAAATTTTGAGGAGTCCAAAATCATCATGCTTGGAGATTCACACACAACTAAAATACTTGAAGTGGGAGATGTCGAATTGAGATTTACTTTTGAAAGGGTATTAATCTTAAAAGATATACTTTATACTCCTTGCATGAGAAAAAATTTGATGTTTAGTTTTCTTCTTTATAAGGCAGTCTTCAAACATATTGTTGAATTTGATCAGTATATAATTGTGAAAAAGAATATTTTTGTGGGAAAAGGGTATGCATGTGATGGTGTGTTTAAGTTGAATGTTGAAATGAATAAAACATCTACTTCTGTTTACATGCTTTCTTCTACTAATTTTTGGAATGCTCGTTTGTGTCATATAAATGATCGTTATGTGGAAATCATGAGTAGTTTAGGATTAATTCCAATGATCAAAAAGAATTTTAAAAAATTTGAAGCTTGTAGTAAAGCTAAAATCACAAAAGAGACCTCATTTCCAAGTTGAAAGAAAAACTGAATTATTAGAATTAATTCATACTGATATTTGTAAATTTGGTGAAATTTTAACTCATGGAGGGAATAGATATTTTATCACTTTCATTGATGATTTTTCTAAGTTTACATATGTTTACTTAATGAAAAATAAAAGTGATGCATTTGAGAATTTTAAAATTTTTCTCCATGAAGTTGAAAATCAGTTTAATAGAAAAAATAAAAAAGAGTAAGAAGTGATAGAGGCCGTGAATATGAGTCACTTGAGTTCAATTTTTTTTGTAAAATCATTGGGTATAATTTATGAAACTACTCCTCCTTATTCTCCTGCATCTAACGGTGTAGCAGAAAGGAAGAATAGAACTTTGGTTGAGTTAACTAATGTCATGTTAATTGAGTCTTGTGCACCTTTAAGTTTTTGGGGTGAAGCTCTTTTGACCGCGTGTTATGTGTTGAATCGTGTGCCTCATAAAAAGACAAAATTGACGTCTTTTGAATTGTGGAAAGGTTATAAATCAAATTTGGGATATCTAAGAGTTTGAGGTTGCTTAGCCTATATAAGGTTAATGGATCCTAAAATCTCTAAATTGGGTAAAAAAAAGTTACTACTTGTGCTTTTTTTGGTTATGCTTCAAATAGTACGGCCTATAGATTTTTTAATCTTGAAGATAGCGTGATAATAGAATTAGGTGATGCTATTTTTCATGAAAATAAATTTTCTTTTGACTCTAAAAATATTGGGGGTCATGGGACTGAAGAAAATATTTTGTCACTACCTAATTCTTCTACTTCTACTTTAAATAATAAATGAAAATGATGGTTTTGAGTTAAGAAGAAGTAAAAGATCTAGAGTAGAAAAAAACTTTGGTCCTGATTATTACATTTTTAACGTTGGAGATGACCCACTCACTTTAAAAGAAGTTTTGTCTTCACATGATGTTATTTTCTAGAAAGAGACTGTAAATGATGAAATGGAATCGCTAATTTCCAATAAAACTTGGAAGCTAGTTGATTTACCACCAGTTTGTAAAACAATTGGATGTTAATTGGTCTTACGTAAAAAATTAAAATTGAATGGATCTGTTAATAAATATAAAGTTAGGCTAGTGGCTAAAGGTTTTAAACAACTAGAAGGCCTAGAATTTTTTGATACTTTTTCTCCGGTAACGAGAATTACATCCATTAGACTTTTAGTTGCTATTGCGGTAAGTTTTTATTTACAAATTCATCAAATGAATGTAAAAACTGCTTTTTTAAATGGAGACCTAAACGAAGAGATTTACATGGAACAACCCGAGTGTTTTGTTGAATCTGGCCAAGAAAGCAAAGTGTGTAAACTTAATAAATCCCTATATGGCTTGAAACAGGCACCAAAGCAATGGCTTGAAAAGTTTGATTCCTGCGTAATTAATAATGGGTTTAAAACAAATGAGTGTGATAAGTACATATATCATAAGTCTTGAAATAATTCGCATGTTATTATTTACCTATATGTTGATGATTTATTGATCTTTGGCTCTAATATGAATATTATTGATGAAACTAAAAATATTCTTAGAAGCCATTTTGAAATGAAAGATCTTAGTGAGACAAATTTTATTCTAGGAATAAAAATTACTAGAACATGTGATGAAATTTTTCTTGACCAGTCACAGTATGTTGAGAAAATATTGAAAAATATAATTTCCTTGATTGAAAGCATGTTGTAATTCCATTTAATTCTAGTGTTCACTTATTTCCTGTTAAAAGTGAAACTGATGTAATAAATCAAAAGGAATATGCTAGCATAATTGTAAATTTGAGATATGTGACTGATTGTACTAGGTCTGATATAGCATATGCAGTAGGAGTACTTAGCAGGTTTACTAGCAAGCCAGGTAATGAACACTGGCATGCTATAACGAGAGTAATGAGATATTTAATTAGAAAAATGAAATATAATCAGGTTCAAAGGGAAAAACAAATCACATAATGACTTGTTGTGAAAAATGCACTATTTATTTATCCCTTCCTATGATGTAAGTGCATTTACTTGTAATGATTGTGAGGATGAGTTTATTAAACTCTTAATAAATATCTGCAACTCGTATAAGTGGGGTGCTAAATTACAGGAGCACTCTCGACGGATTTGACCTATGTGAGTATGGAGGTAGGCCGCTTCCTATGAGAATTAGGCTCATTCTCAAAAGACACTCATTAAAATCGGGATAGCACAAGGCTATAACTTGCTGGCTATAAAGCTTATGTCAACAACTTACTATTATGTGTAAGCAATAAATTTTTATTTCTTCAAAGCAGTCATAGTTCAAGTGTGAGAACACTACGACTCTGGAGTAAAAATTACTATTTTACTAAGTGGAGGTTCAATGCAGAGCACACCTTCATTATGCATGATAATCTTCCTTCAACTATTGGACTCTCTTGTTAATATTAAAAAATAAGTGGGGAATTGATGAAACATTTTTTAATACATAATATTTTATTTTAATATATTATCCTAAAAGCTTCCTACACTATCTTATCTTTAGCTTTTTCACTTTAATAAAGATGCATAAAGTATTGTCTATGATAAGAATGACTTTAACATCCACAAAGTCTTGTCTTGTGCATTCAATGATTTCATTACATTCATTGTGTAAGCATTTCTTCTATATAAAAGAAGAATGCAGAATGCATGCACGGCAAGAGTAGAAAACAGAGAAGCAAAAAACTTGTGTGCTTTCAATAACGTAGTTATTAAAAAGAGAGTTTATTAGTTGAAGGGAGGTATTATTTTTGTGGAGTTTTGAACTCAACTCTTATCCAGAGTTGTTGAGTTATTGAGATTAGGTTGTTGTAGTCTGGAGTGGACAAGTCAAAGAGTATTTGGACCGGAGAAATAATTATCGCAGTGGGCTTGAATTTTTTTAAAGAGAGCGAGATATCCGCACCTCAGTCGTTGAAGAAGAAATATATTTTTTTTTATTCATTTGTAATTTTCAGTTGTAATCAATTGTAATATTTATTGCAATTTTATTGTAATTTCACCAATAATTTATATGGTAGAGTATTAGTTATTTAACTACTCTGTCTTTGTTTTCAATTATTTTATGTGAAATAGTGATTGATTATGTACATAAAGTGATTTATTTTTGAAGTGTTGTCGTGAGTTACTAATTCTTTGACAGAGAAGTTCAACGAAGAAATGAAGTTGTACAACATAAAATAATTTACTTTTTAGAGTTTCCGGTAATAAAGTGATTTTTTTTTACTTTTCTATTTTCTTAATTGTTAGAGTAACATCGCATTTAAGTCCTTCAAGATGTAAATGTTCTCTCATTATTTCAGCAAATTAAATTAATTCACTATAAACAATTTACTGGTAGTTACTATTTGCTTATATATCGTGTTAATTCCTCGAATTGTCACTGAACTTATAGAAGTATCCCACCAAAGTAATTTTTTAATTTTTTCGAATTATATTGTCACTCAACTTGTAGAAACATCTCATTAAAGTAACTTTTTAATTTTTTTGAATAATATTGTCACTTAACTACACATATATTTCCAACAGGGTGAAAACTAATAAAAAATTTAAATTTTTAACGAAATTGTATTCCCCCTTTTTTTTTTGGTAAATTTTAGGGATTGAGCATCACTCCCGGACTTTATTATTAATCACAAAAGAATCTGTACAATGAGGGAGGCATAAACCTGACATCAAGATTGGCAACAACTTTGAATGAATGAAACTAGTACAACTCTGAGATATTGATTATATCTATCAAGACATAAATTCACTAAGGTGGTTCCTGCAGTTTATTCAGTTTCCTCCTTTTAAAACTTGGTAGTCCATTTTTATCAAGTTTGAAGTATCCTGCTGCTTCTGAAGGAAGTTAATTTATATTTTTAGATCAAATAACTATCAATTATATAAAATTTATTGAATTCATATTAAATGTGACATTAATTAAAATAAATTATATTTATATAATTTGAGTAAAATAATGGTGCAATCTTTTGTTAAAAAGTGATACACGTATCTTTTATTTTTAACGAAAGTTTATATATTTATCATTTTAATTTTCTTTTTGTTTAAAATCTAATCTAATTATAGAATTTATTGTACAAATATGCAAAGATGAATAGTAATCATACATAACCGATATTAGTTTTTTTAACTAATCTTTATTTTTGAAAACTTCTTACATATCAAATCTTTTTAATTGCCACATTGAGATTAGTATGTAAGAGAAAAAAAAAAGGGGGAGAAGATGGTATGGTTTTTATGAAAATATTATTTTAAATTGCACCTTCATTTTGCTCTAGTTACATCAATATAATTTATTTTACTAAGGATATATTTGAAATAGATTAAATAAATTTTGAAATATATATATATATATATATATATATATATATATATATATATATATAGAGAGAGAGAGAGAGAGAGAGAGAGGGGAGAGAGTTCAATGACAATACTATCCAATAAAATTTAAAAGTTACTTTAATGAGATATTCCTATAAGTTGAGTGACAGTATTGTCCTAAAAATTTCAAAATTTACTTTAGTGGAATACTTTTATAAGTTGAGTGACAATTTGAGGAATTAACTCTATATATCCCAATTGTCCTATGTTCATTTAAAAAAAAAAAAAAAAATAACGTGTAATTGACTAAGTTGTACACAAAAAATTACACTCCTACTTGGATCAACATTGCTATTAATATGATATTTTCACCACCTATTTATGAGCATACATAATTTTAAGCAGAGTAAATTAAAGTAGAAAAACACGAAAAAATACATTCTCGAAAATAAAATCGCATTTTTCTTTTGTAAAAGAAGAAATATAGGAGAAGAATAAATTAAAATACCAAACACAAACGATAATTAGTTAGTTTCTCTCTTTGAGTGTTATATGGATTCATCTATTCTATAAATTTGTTGTTGACACCTAATTTTTGCCTCTCATAATTAAGTTTAATTTCGAGTTTCTTTGATTTTAAATAAAATTACAACCTTTATTTTATCCGGGTAAAAGCTTTTTCAAAGAATTTATCTAGGTAATTACCAGTAACCAATATATATATTCGTATTCATATATACGAAATTGTATAATTTTGTTACTTAAATAATTATTTTACAAAAAATAGATTTTAATCAAAGGTATCTTGAAAATTAGTGCAAATGGTTAAGATTTCGATTTAAATATAATTTGTTCTCAATGATTTAATTTTTTTATAAAAAATTAAAATAACAAAAAAAAGTGCTTGCTTTTACTAAATCAAGAAATCTGGGATTAAATTGATTGTTAATTTATTTCAAATTTTGATTCAATGAAGTCAATTTGTTGAATTCGGTCATAACTGAAATCAATTTGACCACAATTACAATGCAATTGGCCAATGGACTTGTTAATTTGGCTAGATTATAAATAAAATTGACTAAAATCCCAACTCATTAGGCTATCTCTTAAATAGCTTAATCTACCCAACAATAATTAAAGTCCTATTCCTAAATCAATCCAAGTCCAATTCTTTTAAGGATAAAATACATATGTTAACATACTTAAGTACTTAATTACAAAAAAATAGCAACATTTTTCTCTAATTACATTCCATAACATATGTAGCATTGTTTTAAGTGGTCCCTATTTTTTTGCCGAATACTTTTTTTACTGTGATAAAATCTCCCTTTTCAATCTTATCGCATTTTGCACGATTCTTGCACGATCTGTGATAAGGAATTGCTTTCCATATTTTAGGTAATTATTAATCGCATTTTGCATGTGAGCGTTTTATTTTTTTTCCTACTTTAATCCATCGGAAATTTAATTTTTAAGGATTTTGTGTTTTAATGGATGAACACACTGCAAAAACACCTATAAATAGTGGTACAAGGAATATGAAATTAGTGTATGATGCACCATCTTTTAGTCTTGGGTTAACTCAAGAAGATTTAGTTATTGTTGTTTCAAATCCTTTACAGTTGAGGAAATCTGGTAGATCGAAAGAGATTAGGTCGAAGTTTCGCAACGACGAACTGAAGATGACGGAAATTTAAAAAAAAGGTTGAAGAAAACTCCTTCTCCAAAGGAGCAAAAAACAAAAAACGGTACGAGAAGAAAAAGAAATCTAAAGAAATTGAAGACGATGTTGACAAATCTGATGATGAATCTGAAGAAAGTGAGGAAGAGGTATTTTTTTTTGTAAATGTATTATTTTTTTTGTGTTCAAGTAATTATGTATTTTCTGTTATGATGATATTTAGGAATTATGTGAAATACTATTGTTGAATTAACTATTCATGAATAGCATTTGGATATATTTTTTTCTAGCATAGGTGATATGTATTTTTAGTATAGTTGATATGTATTTTTTAGCACAACTGAATAATTTTGACCTATATGTATTTTTAGTGTAGTTGATATGCATTTTTGAGTATTTGTATTTTTTAGTGTTTGTTGTATTTTTTATATGGTCAAAATACATATGCATGTTATTTTAGTTTAACTACCATAACAGTCTATTGTCTATATGTATTTTTAGTACATTTGATATGTATTTTTCAGTGTTAGTTGCAGTTATGATTTGATCAAAATACATATACATTTTAATCATCTGAAATATATGTGCATGTTATATGTTTTTTTTTGTTGATTGAATTTTGTTTACAGATTAAGAAGTGATAGTTTTACTTTGTATAGGTGATGCAGGATGAAATATTCCTTGTCAGAAAACTTCCAAGTTTTGAACCGCACATGTGCTCGTACAATGAAAATGATATTTATGAAAGCATACGCACAATTTTAAACAAGGAACAGTTTAAAAATTTTTGTGAGAATAACATTTTTGATTATTTTATGAAGAAGAAGCAGTGCGTAATGCAAGAACAGTTGTGCAGATGTGTTATGACGCTTGAGGTGAAGGGTAGTTCTACTTCTGAGATTATCATTTGTGCTAATGGCACCTCTCTTAGTTTTACTCACATGGAATTTGCTATCATAACTGGATTGAATTGTGTGTCTAATAGGTATGACTTTATTTTTTATGAGGGTGTACCAAATAGGATGATTGAAAAGTATTTCAATGAGGCAAAAATTATACAGAAAAGACAACTATTTCTAGCATTCACGGAGAAAGTATGGGGGGAAAACAATGATGAGGATGTTGAGAAATTTGCAACTCTGTATTTCCTACATTCATTTGTATTGTCTAACATTGACACGGTTGTTATACCCCATCTTTATTTTGATTTGATAGATAGTGGTAGATATAAGAATTTTTCATGGGGTTGTTTATCTTTTGAAGATCTGGCTAGAAGTTTGAACAACTGGCTGAAAGCTGGAGACAAATTTTATTTGATTCAGGGAATGCCACTGGTTATTCAAGTGTGGCTATATGAGTGTTGTTTCAAATGTCCCACCAAAGACTGCATTGAAGGTTGAGAATTCGATTCTCGGATTATTAAATTGGAAGACGATTGCACCTCGTTCAAGGTATGAGTTTTTGATGAATGCTATGTTCAAGGACAATGGCAAGGTTTGTTGTGAACAAATATATATGCATTGATATGTATTGTATTTTATACATATATCCTTTTTCATTTTCAATTGTTTAACATATTATTTAACATATTCGTAGGTTGTATTTAAGAACATAGAGCCAACTGAAATGGAACTGGCAAAATTTGAAATACCACAGAAGGATGTAACTGAAGACGAATGTTCAATTGATTCTGACGATGACTTCCAGGATCCACCATCAAAAAAGATCAACGAACGTTCAAAGAAGAAACAGAAGGTGGATTCATCAACCCCAGTAGCGAAGAAACCTTTAGGGAAAAAGCAAGTCAATATTTTTTACGCGCATAGCCAAACGAGGACTCCACCTCATCGTGCTGCCAAAGTTGTTGTAATGAAGACACCAGTATTCAAGCCAATTCCAACACGACAGGCTTCTTCTTCAAAAACGAAGGAAGAAAAGCAAAAAACTAGGGTTATTTTTCCTCAGGTACAGTCAAAGACAGATAGTCATGTAGAGAAAGTAGTCGTGTCAAAGCGTAAGAGTAATGTTGAGGAAGAAACATTTATTTCTAAGAAAGTTTTTGATGCATTCTATGAAGAGGTAATTTTTTTGTCAAATGTTTGTTTTACATTTAAAAATATGTGTTTACTGAATTTGTATAAATACAAGTTCGTCAAGAGTTTAAAGGAGTTCGTGAAGAGTTTACTCAAATTCGTCAATTAGTGAAGAAAAAGTTCAAAAAAATGGTCAAAGTAATTGAACATAGCAAGGTAAAAGTTTTATTATTATATAATATCTACAGTATTAAAAAAAATACATATGCAGAGTATATGAAAAAATATATATGCAGTATATTGCTAAAAATACATATGAAGTTTATACAAAAAATACATATGATTTGATTTAAAAAAAATACATATGAAATGTAATACAAAATACATATGCAGTGTGTCAAGAAATGTATTTTCATAAATACATATCCAGAGTTTGTAAAAAAATACATATGCAGTATATTGCTAAAAATACATATGTAGTTTATTCAAAAAAATACATATGAGTTGATTTTCAAAAAAATACATATGAAATGTATTACAAAATATATATGCAGTGTGTCAAGAAATGTATTTTTCAACACTATGTATTTTTAGTGGGTTGGTATATACATATTAAGTGAAATTAAATAATAGTAGTTTATTCAAATTATACTTGTAGCAACAACATGAAGATACAGAGGTTGAAGCACAACAGATGGATTATGCTGGTATCGAAACATCAGCACAACAATTCAGTCCTACTGTTGATCAAAATTTGAATGAGAATCAGGATGGTACAAAGGTAAAAATAACTAAAATATGATTATTCTTTTGAGTGCACAAATGTAATTACTTTTTTTGTACAGTTATATGTTATTTTATATATAGTCCTGTATAAACATATACAACTGAATTTTTGTTTGAAGTTGTTTTAATTTTTTTTGCTTGTTTGCAAGGGGTGCACTGATTTGCATCCAGATAAAACAAATATTGAAATTTATTCTCAATATTTAATCGCTGATGAGCTTCTCCAAAGTATAAATTTGGATTATAATCTTTCTGAGAAGATTGTTCATCACGATGATCGAGTATGTATAATGAATTGAACTTCGGTTTATGTGATGTAAAAATCATGACAATCCATAAGACAATTATATATTTTCTTTCACTTCTATTGCAGATCACTAATGAGAAATTGGATGATACAAATTTGTCTGATTCGTAGTTTACAATCCCAGATGAGTTGTTACCAAGTCTTAATGCATACCGAAGAGAAAGCATCAGAGACATCCATTGGCAACTTCTTAAGAAGAATAAATTGATGAATATTTTAATGATAAAAAGTTCGAATCTGTTGTTCAAGATCATTGTCAGGTATGTATTATAAATATATCTGAGGTTATGTGGGTTATTTTTGACATAAAAAAATAAACTGTTTTCTATTTTTGAAGGAAAACAAAGAGAACGTTGGATCAAGCTCTAAAGCAGACATGCACGGAGAGGTTGATCTTGGTACAGAGGAGCCAGTTATGACAACTCCTAAAATACAAGAATTAACCACTGATGAACAAAGGGATGAAACAGTTTTGGCTGATTCACAAGACACAATCCCTGATGACTTTCTTCCTAGTTTGAATGTATACAGTAGTAAAAGCATCATTGTTCATCCCTCTGCTAATCGTGAACTTCAAACTCCTATTCCTAAGTTAAGTATTAGGCGACCATCCAAATTCAAAGAGTCACCTTAAACAATGAAATTTGGTTCAGCTGCCGGTAAGTACAATTAATTATATATTTAGTTTACAATGTAACATGTTATGCAAATACTTTTTAATAATTATCTTTTTGTATTACGTAACTATATAGAGAGCTCAGAAGGGCACATACGTATATTTTCATAGAAACATTCATTTGTTTATCATCCGATTGATGAAATTGTGGATACGAAGATTGTCAACAAGTTCATGGATTGGATTTCTGAAGACCTTCTCAAAGTTCATGCTAAAAGGTATTTCTATTGAACTGTTTTAAGTTTTTTTTTTTGAAATTACATTATATTCTCATGATTTAACATATACTAATTAACAAAAAAAATAGGAAGGAAAATGTGGATCATTACAAAAGGAGAAAATCAACCATTTCAATGATGCATTTCGGAATTGAGACTGTTGAAGATAAAAACTGATTCTACATAATGGGGTTTTCTGATCAGTCATGGACCGACTCGGTTAGTATATTTTTTTTACAATATTTTTTTTACATTTATAGCACTAATTAAACTACATATTATGATAGTAAATACATATGCAGGTGCAAATAAGTATTTTTTTTATGTAATTTTTTATTAAATAAGAAAGGATGTGATGCACTTTAACTTACATATGTATTTTTATATTACATACACATGCTAAATTTAGTATACCAATAGTTTGAATTATCTAAAATTGTGTTCTTACTTACTGCAGCATATTGATGTTTGCTTCTACTACTCGAGGAAGAAGTCGAAGTATGACCCCAATAGGTCTTACAAATTTAGCACAGTAGATTGCAACTTTATGAACACAATTAGATCTGTTGATGATAATTATTCTGCGGATACTGAAAATCTTACGGTAGAAGGACATGTGGCACATCTTAATGAATACATAAATGGATTCCGTATGCATGCTGCTGTGCCATGGCGTACAGTGGAAGACATTTATATTTCAGTAAATATAAAGAAAAAACATCATTGGGTGCTAGAAATTTTATCTTTCTTAGAGAGATGCATATTCCTATATGATTTATATGAATCATCTGGTCATTATTCGACTGTTCTTGATGTCATTGAGAAATTAGTTGCAATTATTTCATTGTGTCTCGAACATTGTGATTTCTACGTTAAGAAAAAAATTCATGTTGAAAATCATCCAAGATACAAAGACAAAGACTCCTCAGATATGTTTGATGTGTTATTTCAAGAGAGTTTGCCTCAACAACCGAGCGGAAGCTTGTAAGTTATTTAATTTACATATAACAAAATTGTATGTTTGTAAAATATAAATTAAAGAACATATGTGTTTCTTTTTATTATTTTTGTAGGGATTGTGGTGTCTATAAGGTTACATATGCGGAGTGTCTTTCTTATGGTCACAAAATTCTTGCGAATGAGTTTGACCCCAATGCACTCCGTACAAGATATGCTGAACTTTTGTGGGATTATGGGACCAGAAAGCAAGACATAAATGCTCATAGTGATGTCGAAGAACCTTTGAGGCCTCCAAGGCAAAGTAGAATTACTAGTGTAACTGAAGTTTTTGATGTATGATGTATGATGGATTGATTACTTTATATAGTTTAGACGCTGGTTTATGGATGTAGGTACTGATTATACAAACTAATTTTGATGTTTTGAAGTGGTTCTAATTGTAGGTTATAATAGTACTAATTCAAGTTTAATACGAGTCCTTTATGTTGTTCTTCATTTTACTGTGTGATTTTGGTAAAAAATACATATGTATTGTTCATATTATGCATAAAATATATATGCAGGAATTTTTATGCCTAAAAAATACATATGTATTGTTTTTAGATGAGAAAAATACATATGCAATGTTATGCCTAAGCATTCCAAAAATATATTTGAAATTTTTTGTTTAAAAATGTCAATGTTATGTTAGAAAATACATATGCAGTGTTCATATTTTGCTAAAAAATATGTAAGCATTGTAAATAAGATTTAGCATAAAAATACATATGCAGTGTTAATAATAAGTTTTTTTTAAAATACATAATGTTCATAACTAATATTTATTTTGATATGTGTCCAATTAATATGATTATAAATGAAAACTGAAATTAAAGATAATTTTAAACTTTTAATACAATTCTGTAATTTATGGTGAGATTTTATTTTACATAAATACATATGCAGTGTTGATATTTTTTATTAAAAATACATATGTATTATACATTTAAATATATTTTTATCATATAAACACATGTGTTGCGCTAAGATTTTAAAATTCAAACATAGATTTGCAGAATATGTCATATGTGGCTAAATCAATTAATAATTACGAACCAAATAAGTGTTTGGTTAATCAAAGTTACCAACTTTAACCTAAAAAGTATATTCAATGTTAAATATACGTATGAACTGCACATTCAAAATACATATGCAATGTTCAGATCTTTCAACATATACGTATGCAGAATTTAGATTTAACTGTGTTCACTTGTCAAATGATGATTAAAAAAATAGTTTAAGTTTATAAAAATAGAAAATAAAATTTTAAGCAATAATACGGAAAGAGAAATGTTTCATTTTCGATATTTCCTACAGGAACGCCTATTGTGACCCTTAGCCCCACAACCACCACATGAGTTGATGTTCTTCTTTTCAAATATATCCCGTTCTGATTTTTCACGATCCTTCTTCGCAGGTCTTCTTAGAGGTCTTTTGTATTTTAGAGGCAATACTATTTCACCAAGTACGCTCTCTGAAATTAGCCAATCATCTTTGTGTGTCAACGGATAGATGGGAACATCATATGTTTTCAAAACAGTTTTTGGTTTAAACAAATCATAACAGTATGGCCCCTTCTCAAAATTCTTCTTCTCCAACACCACACAAGCATGTGCACATGGTATCTGATCTAGTTGAAATACATTACATGAATATTTTTTTTAGACAAACAATGTAGTATTTTTATTTACCGTGTACCGTATACACATATTCTGTGACTGGTACAACCTGATACAAAAATAAAAAGTTCAATGATATGCTACAAAAAGATGAAATTCATATTTATATGATATGTTGTAAGCACACTAGCATTTTTTCAGAAAAAAATACATATACAGAGTAAAAATACATATGCAGAGTACATAATATTTTTCTTACTTAACTTTTTAGTTTTTTTTAAATGTTTCCATTCATTTAGCACTTAATGGAAGTTATTCTATTAATTATTTTTTTCAGAAGTATAAATTCCAAAAATGTAAAAGGTCATACTGTCATACGAGTACACAAAGCCTCGTTCTCTTTGAGTATGTCATAAAACTTTTCAATGAATGATGTGAAGGTATATAAAGCCTGTTGCCTATTTTTGCAGTTTTATTTTGCAAACAATAATCGAACATCCTTAAGAAAGTCATAAATTGGCAGTTCTCTAGCTGATACAAGTACTCCATTTATTGACTCCGCAATGTTTGAAGTCAAAGTTCACCCTCGATTAACTGTTGCATAGGACCTAGTCCACTTTTCATAACTAGCCAGTTCCAAATAATTCTTCACCCTAATATCAACTACCTCAATTTTTTCCATTAACATTTGGAATTCTGACTTTGAATATGATTTGGCCATTGTATAAAAGATCTCCGACAATGCATCGTGTGACTTTCTATAAAGTTTTTTAACATTCTCCCATAGATGTCACATATATGAATAATGTGAAACATCATTGTACACATCGCTAACAACCTTTATGATGCTTGGATTCCTATCAGAAATAACACATATGTTTTTTCTTTCCCCGTACACTTCCTTTAGATTCTGAAAGAACCACATCCATGATGCATTTTCAGAATCAATCACACCATATGCCAGAGGAAATATATAACCTGTATATATAAAATAATTATGCGCAGTAAAATAAAAATACATATAGAAACTGTATATGTATTTATTATATATACAGGTAATTAAAACTGTATAATTTATCAAATAAATGGTATCAATTACATATAATAAAATTTAGACACCCATAACTATAAAACATAATCATTTTTAAATATTTTAATTCATAAAACTTTGGAACTCTAGGTAATTTTATACAGATATGTATATATCTAGTGGAGATATGTATTTTCAGGTGATACACAGAAATACAAAAACATACAACAAGTTTTACAATATAATTATTACAAATTCATACTAACCTGCTCCATCCATTGTACATGCTGTTACAAATACCCAATTATATATTCCTCTCAGATGACTTGCATCAATAATTACGATCGGTCTACAATGATCGAATCCCTTAATGAATCCATTTAAAGCAATAAATACATACAAGAACTCATTCTCATCTGTCTTCTTCATTCTTATATGTGACTCTGGATAGGTAGTATTCAGTACATATAAGTATGATGACAGTTTCCCATAAGATGTTGATGGCTTATCCCTCAACTCTTCTAACACTCTTTCTTTCGCCCTCCAACATAAAGTGTATGTCAGATCCATATCAAAATCTTCCTTCATGTCATTTCTAATTTCTGTTGCACTGTATTTTTTTTTGTGTGGTTCTTGAATTTTTGTTTAACTATACCACCTATCAACATACTAGCATCATGCACCTTTGGATAGATCTTGTCCTTCACCGGGCATGTATGTTGAGGTCTAAATTCTCTTATTCTAAACATTCCAGTTTCTTTCATTCCTGATGCACACATTAAAAACTCACATTTTCTTGATTTGCAAAACAACGTATACCTGCATCCAACATAATTTAGTATTTTGAAAATACATATCCAAACTAATATTAAACAACAATAAAGTGATATAGAATATACGTACGTTTTCTTACTTGACCTTTTACTTCGCGTTTGAAACTTCTCCCTAATTGAATAGTCCTTCATGACTGACTTCAAAAAATTTTCCCTCAAGTAAACCTGGTCTTCCTCAACATGTTTGTGATGTGGATAGATAATCAACTCCACAGTATCCATTTCAAATACATCTAATGCTTGTGTATCTTCACAAACCACCAAAACTCCTTCATTTGTTGTATTTATCAGTGTTTGAATGTTGTCACAGTTGGTTATTCTTTCAGCAACACACATAAAAGAACTAGCCACGTTGCTCCCTACAAATTTCTTCAAAATGCTTACATATAAAGAAAGAAAATTCATGTCTTGTATCTGCTTTTTCTGAAATATAAACACCTTTAAACCCATATCATTTCTATCTGCCCTGCATTAGCAGTAATTTGATATTCCACTAAAATACGTTTCCTCGTTAAATCCACACTTAAGTGAGATGTCAATTCATCGTGCAGCTCAATAAATATTACTGATGCGCTCAACAGTATAGCATCAATGATATATTCTTCGTAGTTTTTTTCATACGTCCACCGACCAGTGTGCTTCACAAGCACTGGTATGCTTCACATTTCTACTTGATTTAACCAAAAAATAAATAAATATAAACATGTTGTCAAATTATAACTTGTTAAAACAAACACTTTTCAGCTTTAACTGCAAACAAACTTACACAGCCAACATCTCCATTCAAAAAAAAAAATTAAACAAAATTTGTTTAACGTAAAATGCAAACACAAAAAAAACTATTAAACCAAATACAGAAACTACTGAATCAAATCGAAGAAAAACTTGTATAACGTATATTCTCAGCAAAAACAGTTATACTATCAAATTCCGACAAGAAAATTAAAAAATACATATGCAGTGTTAACATTAAGTTGTTTAAAAATACATATGCAGTGTTAACATTAAACATATCAAAAAATACATATGGAACATACCTAAATTAAATTTTGAATTGTGTGAATAGAATTTCATCACATTCAGCAGCTCAATTCAATCATCCATTGAGTAATGATTTTCATAAAATAATTGAATCAAATTCAACTCGAAATTTGTTTTTTTCATAATCGATTATACAAAACTCTGAAAATATACTACAAAGCTTCATAATTTTATCAATTGTTAAATCGATCAAAATAACAACAACCAATACTGAAATAAATAGTCGATCAATGAAATCTAAAAAACTGAAACAACTAATAAACTGAATTTTTGCAATGAAAAATTTCAATTCTGAAGGTTTTTGTTATATATGTTGAATTTCCTCCTGCTTTGATTAAAAATCAAAACTAAATAGGAGCATCAGTAATGGCTGAAATAAAAAATCCAACCAAAAATACTTAATGATTACGTACCTTAACCAACAATAACAAATGAATTTTCAACTGATAGTTAAATTTGAACAATATGAACCGAAGAATCTATAATTGGATTTGATTCAAAGAAATTAATTCTTCGTTTTGAAATTGATGTTGAATTCAAAGAAGATACTGTAGAATTTCATATGAATAACAACAATGGTTGAACATAAAAACACAGTTGAATTAGAGAAAAATTCTCATAAAAACGAAAAGCAAATTTTGATTTTTTTTTCTCAGATGAACTCGTTAATCTTGAAAATTGAAATTTGAAATTTGATCAATGATGTTAAGTCGAAACGGAAGTCGCGTGATTGAAGTTATTTTAACGAAAAAAGAATCTACAAAATTAATTAGTTGGTACTTATACCATATTTACCTCAGTAAATTTCAGTTATTTAAGGGAGGTAAAATTAGTTGTATATGTATTTTTATAGCATCAGTTTTTAAAAATACATAATACAAATTACTACAAAATATAATAATGAAATTATTGCTACAAAATTAATAATTAGAACCTCAAGTATGTAATTTCTGAATTTTGCCCTTCTTTTAAGGGAAAATTTTAGAAATAGCAAATCTGTAGCCTTAATTATAACTTTTATAGCAACAGTTTTATAATTACGAAAAATAGCAAATTGTATTTGTATTTAAGTAAAATGTTGCTATATAAATACATATACAAATATATATGTATTACTCATAAATACATATGCACAACTGAAAAATACATATTCTTCTATTACTATGAAGTGGGTAAAATATTGCTACTTTTTCAGTTGTAATTTTAAAAAAGTGTTGCTATTTATTGTAATTATAGTCTTAAGGATGTTAGTCTCTGTAATTTTTCCTTCTTTTAATACAAACAGGCCCAACAACACTAACATAACACATCAATCCACCCCACTGCACTTACCAGCCGCCCCAATAGGCCTAAAAATAACAACCCGACCCACTTTTGTCTTCTTCAATACAACATCAACAGCTGCGTAGCAGCATTGCAACAATGAACAATAACAACAACTCAGGAACACACGCCTCCCTTCAACTTCCGCACGTCCCACCACTTTCCCACGCGCTCAACTCTTTTCCAGATAAAGAAAGGAGTGTTGCATCTTTCTCTCCACTTTTTTTCAGAACAGCTAACCATAGCCAAGTCTCTATCGTTTTTTAACCTATTTTCGGCTGGAATTCACCATCTTATGCGATTTACTGTCCACGTTCACCATTTTGGACTGTCAATTTATTCACTTTGTTGATCAATAAAGTCAACGTCACTTTTCCTCATCTCTTTTCACTGATTTCAAGTACAAAGTCACAATGGTCTTTGTCTTGCTGTGGAATTCAAAAAAAAATTATCAAGAAATCAACTCAAATTCAAATTTGAAATCCTAATCCCCCCCTCCCCACACACCCAAATTTTTCTATAAATAGGCCGTGAGACAGTGGCGGAGCCAGACGGGTGTTCATATTTTTTCTTGGGCAAAGAACTGTTTGAAAAATCAAGAAAATAAAGCACTGCTACACCTATCAAGGTTCAAACCCGGGTTGTTGATGCGCAAATGCACACTCTTAACCACTGTACTTTGCTTCTCTAGCTTGTCAAGGGTGTGCAACAACATGTATATAACCATAAATATATATATTTAACCTAAATAATCGAAAATGGAGGGAGACATGTGAGGGAGAGAATTTTTGAGAAAAATTTGAAGGTTATGGAGGTGCATGTTTCTAACCTCACGTAACCAAATTCTTAAGGAGCACAACATGCAGAAAGTCAAAATCCAAAGACTTTGTTTGAATTTCGGTAAATCAAAATCGAGTTTTGATCGTGAAAATTGTCATCTTTATAAGCTTGTGTGTCCCGATACAATGCTCAAAAATCGGTATATTCTCCATTTTTTTTTACACTACTCTTTTTAAGTCGTGAATTTCATCGCCATTTGTTATGAATTTTGTTGTGGCTGGGATTGGTTGAATCTCCATGAGATTTTGATTGTTTGGATGGTGTTTTCTAAGAATAAAAGTGAAATCTGTTTGTGTGATCGGAGTCTTATTGCATGGGATATGTTACCAATTACCTCTTTATTTTACAATTTAGTTGTTTCTTTACGTGTTTATGAGCTAAGAATTTTTTGAGGATTTTCTTCACTCACGATAAGCATAGTCTGTCGATTAATAAGGCTTCCTGTCTATGGTAATTTCTATTGAGGGGATGGTCTTGTAGAATAATTAATTTTGTGATGATTTTGATGTAACTTTAAGCTAAGGGATCTTTGAAGACCCTCCCATTTTGCAATATTAAATACAGTTTATCAAAAAAGGGTATAAAGCCCCTCGTACATCCTAGTTTAAGTGTGCAGTTTAAGCTTGCCTTATTCCCCTCGTACATCCTAGTTTAAGTGTGCAGTTTAAGCTTGCCTTTTTCCTGATTTTGTTGTTTAGCAATTTTCCCTTTTTTGCGTGCTACTTTGCTCTTTTTCTTTTATTATTTGGATTACATGTCTCCTAGTTTGAGTCAATATCTCGCTCCTCATAGATGTCAAGATAAATGACTGTTTCCTTTAAAGTCTTTGATCTAGTGTGCTTCGACTCGTCTCATTAGATTTTACATGTTTCATCTAGACAAAGTAATGCTAAAGTTAGGCTACTATTAGATATTTTATGTATAGATCATGAGTGGCAACATTGTTGTTGGAATATATATGTTACTCAATAATTCTATTACGTTATGTAGGGAAATAGTGTGTCTTTGTTTGGCCTCATTTTTTTTCTCTATATGTGTTTAACATGAGATCACTGTTGGACCTTTATTTGATATGAAAATTTAGTCCTCCTTAATAAGCAATAGCCTAGGATCTATTCGTCTATGCGTGAAAAGAGATAAAAAGAGAAAGAAGCAACTGTGATATGCTCTTATCATGGGTATTTTTATTTAGTAACCTTGTCTACTGTGATGTGCTCTTATCGTGGTTGTTTTTATTTAGTACTCTTGTCTACTGTTATATGTTCTTGTTATGTTTATTTTCATTTAGTAACCTAGTCTGCTTATTCAAAAGAATATTAATAATTATTCTTCCACGAAATATACGGCTTTAGTATTTTGTTTATTCTCCCTTAGTCATATGCTAGTTCTTACTCTTATTTTGTTTGGCATGTGAAATCTGTTGTGAGTCCAATGTGTTGGGTTCGAAATCGAGAGGGCGTCATGCGGAAGCTTTTAGTTGCAAACTATGAGACGATAAATCAGATGACAAAGAAACAATACTAAAAACATAATATTATTATATGATTTGGCCAATTGGCTACATATAAAATCTAATATTAAAAACATAAAACTAATAAGAGAGAATTTCCCCCTAAATGAAAATCTTAAAAGACTACATTGTGGATGAAACAATACTAAAAACATAATATTATTATATGATTTGACCAATTGGCCTACATATAAAATCTAATATTAAAAACATAAAACTAATAAGAGAGAAAATCTTCCTAAACAAAAATTTTAAAAGACTACATTGTGGATGCTATTGTGTTATGGTATGAGAAGGGGTCTTCTATTTATAGATGTCCAAAACCTTTCCTCCAAGAAAGAGGTTAGCCAAATATGAAAAATAATTATAATTTTTCTTTCAGAAAAAGTAAAAGTAATTATGAAAACTTTTATTTTTCTTCTAAGAAAAAGTAAAACTTAAATATAATAAGAAAATCAGGTCAAAAACTCTAACACAATGGACTCCCTCTAATTGAATATCTTATTGGGCCAAAGAGGCCCAAATCTCGAGTCGAACCACATTAAAGTCCAAAACTGGATTGATTATCGGTAGTTGAATAAGGTGACGGTTAAGAATAAGTATTCTCTTCCTCGCATTGATGATTTATTTGATCAGCTTCAGGATGCTGCGGTGTTTTCAAATATTGATTCGAGGTCTGGTTATCACCAGTTGAGGATTAGAGCTTTGGATATTCTAAAAACTGCTTTGCAAACTCGATATAGTCATTATGAGTTCTTGGTCATGTCCTTTGGGTTGACCAATACCCTTGCCGCATTCTAGGAGTCAATGAACCGGGTGTTTCGGCCGTATCTTGACTCCTTTGTTATCGTATTTATAGATGATATCTTGGTGTATTCCAAGGGTGAGATTGAGCATGAG
The DNA here is from genome assembly GCA_030864225.1 of Capsicum baccatum var. pendulum. Classification (NCBI taxonomy): domain Eukaryota; kingdom Viridiplantae; phylum Streptophyta; class Magnoliopsida; order Solanales; family Solanaceae; genus Capsicum; species Capsicum baccatum. The sequence goes on from CM061561.1 coordinate 199,809,323, forward strand.
AAGCATTTACATATTGTGCTTCCGAGATTAAGGGGTGAGAAGTTGTATGCTAAGTTCTCTAAGTGAGTTTTGGTTAGAATCTATTTCTTTCTTGGGTTATGTGGTGAGTAAGAAAGTTATTATGGTTGATCCAACCAAGGTTGTAGCGGTTCATGAATGGGCTAGACCTACTTCGCCCACTGAGATTCAAAGTTTTATTGGCTTGGCCATGTATTATCGACGTTTTGTTGAGGGTTTTTCATCCATTGCAGCTTCATTAATCAAGTTTACCCAGAAGAAGATTTCTTTTCAGTGGTCTGATGCTTATGAGGTGAGCTTCCTGAAGATCAAGGATTTGTTGACTTCAGCGCCTATATTAGCTTCGTCTAAGGAGGGTGTGGGCTTTATTTTATTTTATGATGCTTCAGGTGTTGTGTTAGGTGTTGTGTTGATGAAGGAGGGAAAGATAATTGTGTATGAACAAGAGAATGAGGTGCATGATGTCTAAACTTTTCTTCATTCAATAAACCATCAACAAGGAAGTCTGAAACCGTAGAATTATCAAGCCTTGAAATGTAGTTGTTGTGCAAAGCAATAGGCCCAACTCCAAGTCAATCATCCCACCAAAAAGTACAATTTCCTCGCCTTCAAGTGCCAATGAATGTATTTTTCAGCTTCGGCTTTATTGATCATCATGTGCTTCCAAGTAATAGATTGACCGGTATCCCATTTTTTGCTAATAGGATTTGATCTTTGACAATACTTGGCTCTTAAAAAATCACCCCACAGGGATTTCTTGGATCTAAAGGTCCACCATTGCTTATATTGCAAAGCTATGCAAATATCATATCCAGCCCAGTCTGAAAGAGTTAAGTCATAACCTACCTCGAAAGCCGAAAACGATCCGCTATACTTGAACCCGCGACCTTACTTTTCACTAATGATCCCGAACTTCACTAAAAACATCAAATATGAAATCTACGCATCAAAATAAAATCAACGAAACCCATATTGGCTACTTTTGGTTCGGGGTCAAAACGGAACCCCAAAACGGATTTCCGAAAAAGAAAGGAAAAATCTGAACTTTACTTCAAAAACATATTCCCCGTATTTTTAGGAACCTACAGATGAAAACCCAAGTTAAATCAAGTCAAAAATGGGGTTCAAATCGAATAAAAATCTTTAATTTTGGAGGATATGCTTCGCGCATGCGTGATGGATTTTGGTGGCCAGTGAGAGCATCATTTGACGTTAGCAGAGTTTGCATATAATAATAGCTACCATTCCAGTATTGATATGGCTCCTTTTGAGGCATTGTATGGTAGGCGTTGTCGCTCTCCAGTAGGTTGGTTCTATGTTTCAGAGGTAAGACCTCGAGGTGCGGACTTGCTTCGTGAGTCTTTCGATAGGGTCCGGATCATTCATGATAGACTTAAAGCGGCTCAGAGTAGGTAGAAGTGTTATACCAATCGTAGACTTCGTACCTTGAGATTTGGTGTTGGTGATTGTGTTTTTCTTCGAGTTTCACCCATGAAGGGTGTGATGAGGTTTGGGAAGAGGGGCAAGTTTAGCTCGAGGTGCATTGGCTCATTTGAGTTTCTTCGGACTGTTGGTGATGTGGCTTATGAGTTGGATTTGCCTCCTGATCTATCAGCTGTTCATCCAGTTTTTCGTGTTTCTATGCTTCATCGCTACATTTTTTATGAGTCTCATGTCATTCATTGGGAGTCGGTTTAGTTAGATGAGCAGTCGTCCTTTGTTGAGGAACCGGTTTGCATTTTGGCTAGGGATGTAGGTGGTTGTGCTCTAGAGTGATCCCTGTAGTTAAGGTCCAGTGGCGACATCGACCTGTAGATGAAGCTACTTGGGAGGTTAAGTCTAATATGTGTAGTTCTTATCCCCAGCTTTTCATTGGTTCAGGTATTTCTTTTGCCTTAGTTCGAGGACAAACTAAATTTTTAGTGGTGGATGATGTAACAACCTAAAAAATTGATGAAATACGTGAAATTTATGATTTTGTGTGATTTGACCATTTTACCCCTTCCCGTAGTTGTATTATGATATTTTTGGGGTGTGGGAGTGATTGACATAATTTTTGATGCATTTTGGTATCATTTATACAATATTGTGATCTTTGATGGCTTTGAGAGCCTTATTTTGGACTTACGTGGATATCTTTTGATCTGTGCAATGGATGACCAAACGAATTACGCCAGCAACTCTGGAATATTGATGTTATGCTAGGTAGACCTTTGGTTCGGGTCTCGGTGCAGCCGAGCTCATTTCGACCTATTGGTCGGAAAGTTGAAAATTTTGAAATATGGTTGTAGGACCCACATTTGATCGAAACGACCTCGGATGGAAAATCCGACTTTACCAGCAGATCCGAAATATTGATTTTAGGATGTTAGCATATTTGGTATGATCTTAAGCCTTTTAAATTTCATTTCGACTCTCGATTTGAAAAATTATAATTTCGAGTTTCAGGGGTCAACTTTGTGAAAATGATATTTTTTTATATCAGATATCGCCATCACGTCCAGAACATCGAATTTAGTATGGTTGCATAGTTCATTTGTGTATATAAGACTCCGAACGAATCCCGGGCACCCCATCAAAATTCATTTCGACTTGAGAAAAAAACAGCAGTTATTGCAGAAAAACTGAGCTTTTTCCACCTATTTTTGGTTCATTTTGCACATTTTCGTCTTGTCTCTTGGGAGTTAAACCCTAAAATATGGGATCTTAGAAGCAAAGTTTGTGAGACCTTGGAAATCTAGATTAACACATTTTTCTTGGTTTTATTACGGATCAAAGATAAGAATTCACCCTTTTATTAGTAATTTCTTGATTAATTTCTCAAAACCCCAAAAAATCTTAGGGCATGATTTTAAACCCAAATTTCACTCCTTTCACTTAAATAGTATTTTTATCTTATAATTACTAGTTTTTCATCAATTTAAACTTCAAAACAACTTCGATTCTTGATTTTAACCCGAATTTCTAAGATTTTATTCAATAAAGCTCAAAAATAATTTTTCTTCGATTCGAACCCCATTTTTGACTCAATTTAACTTGAGTTTTCAGCTGTAGGTTTCTAAAAATATGAAAAATATGTTTTTGAAGTAAAGTTCTAATTTTTCCTTCTTTTTCGAAAATCCATTTTGGGGTTCCGTTTTGACCCCGAATCAAAAGTAGTCAATATGGGTGTTGTTGGTTTTTTTTAATACATAAATTTCATATTTGATATTTTTAGTGAAATTCGGGATCATTCATGAAAAATAAGGTCGCGGGTTCAAGTGTAGCGGACCGATTTCAACTTTCGAGATAGGTTATGACTTAATTCTTTCAGATTGGACTGGATAGTAAATGATGGTACAAAATGCATGCTAAGGGTGGGAACTAATCATGAAAAATGACTATTTATGTTTGTGCCCGTGTGGGGCTTATATGTGATGTAATTGTCGAAATTGAGATATTATGTGATATGTGTGACCGTGTGGGATCCTATATTTTATATTGATAGCCTTGAATACATATGAATAATTGTTTTGTGTTGTTAAAATGCTTAATTTGGTACCATTGATGTATTGTGATTATATTCTTACTCTATTGACAAATGAGACATGTGAAAATTCATAGATGATATGAAAATAATGAGTGGATATTGGCTCATGTGGTTGTGGAAAAGTATCATCGTGGTTGGTTGTAGAAATACTCTTTGTGATTGGTTGTGCACATTACATCTTCATATCATACTCATTCATGAAACATTGGTACCATCGTGGCAACATCTAAGAAACACTGGCAACACCTTTTAAAAAATATTGTAACACCTTATAAAATCTTTTCCGAGGGATGTGCCGAAAAAAGATATGAGATATGTAGATTGTATACGGGTTGACGAACCCCCCATGGTTCCTGCTTTGGAGGCTTGCCTCCGTAGGTGTATATGGGGATTATGAGACTATCCCAGAGATTGTGGGACGAGCTCGTGCATCATCATCATCATCACCATCGTCATCATCATATACATTGCACTTACTCTATTATGTTTATGTTGTGTTGTATTGCCTTATTGACTTGTCATCTATGTATTTGTCTTACCTTTCTTTACTTGTATTTGATGATCTTGTATCTATATGTTCTCTCTTGTTCTATTTATATGTGACATAATATATACTTGTGTTCTATATCTTGGTGTCTTATTGTAATATGTGAGATATATTAGAACTATTAGTGCAAGCGGTGTGGGCTACTATTTTGGGACAATTTCTGATTGCAAGTGACGTGCCCTTAGTGTATATTTTGTATGCTTTATTTACTATTTTGCTTGATCGGCCTATGATACCTACTGAGTACAAGTGGACCGTACTCATGCCTACTAAGCCCTTTCGGTGCAGGTCCTAGCTCGAGTGCGCCTCAGCTTGATTGACTTGGGCGATTGTTGGAGCTTCCAAGGTAGCGGTTGGACATTCATGCATTCGAAGTTCACCTCTATTTTTCTATAGTAGTTATATCTTTATTAGTATTCAGAGACAGTTATTAATCCTTTGTGGTTATTTTTTCGATGCATTTGACTCTTAGATTGTATTAGTAGTTCTTACACTATTGACACCTGGTTTTGGGTATGATTGATATTTTTGATAAGTTCTTTCCGCATTGTTATGATTACTACTATGGTTCGGCTTCGTTCTAGATGCCTTACCTTGGGATATTTCTGTCTTTTCTTCTTTTTGTATCAGTTTGGGTGATAGGCTTACTTGTCAAGGTACGCCGCAACAAGTGTCATCATGACCGTCGTTTTTGGGCAGTGACAAAATAAAATTTAGATAATCATTAGCTAATTATATTGTAAAAATAATTTAATTTTTTAGTTATTGAGATTTATAATACTTTTCTTCTATTCCAATTTACGTGAGACTGATATAATTTCTGGAGTCAATAAAATATTTAATATCTTTACAATTTTTTAAGTTGTTAATTATTGTGATTTATAGTACTTTTTAAGTTTTTTTTTTAAATATATAACAAAAAAAAATTTAGTTGCTTTAAGATGTCAACTATTGTAATTTATAATACTTTTTATGTGATTTTCAAATAATACATGTTACTCTCCTTGTTCTCGATTTTGGGGCATTGATATTTAATTATATTTTTAACTATTCTAATTTAAGTAGCACTGGTATAATTTTGAGAGTTAATCAAATATTTTATGTCTTTTACATTTTTTAAATTGTTAATTATTATGATCTATTATATTTAATACTTATTTTTTTTTTAATATATAATAGAGTAAATTTTAAAGATATTTTAAGTCGTTAAACATTGTAATTTATAGTAAATTTTACGTAAATTTTAAATAATATATGTTATTTTCCTTGTCTAAAATTTTGTGGCATTACTAGTCAATTGTATTTTAAAAATTATTTAAGTTCTTAATTACTGTGATTTATAATACTTTTTCTTCTATTTCAATTTAAGTAGCACAATGCTTAGATGACCATAATAATTAATTAGGGGTGATATAGTAAAATCATGATTGAAACATCAAAGTAGACATGTCTTGAATGAATTATAATAATTAACTAATTCGAAGTGATATAACAAAATCATTATAAAAAAAACTTGTGCAAAAAAAAAAAGTGGATCTCATATAAGACGTCAACTTAATTTAACATTAAATATTATTAATTTTGTAATACTTAGATGACTTTATACTAATTTTTTAATATTAATTTTTAATACTTAGATGACTTATAATAATTAATTAGGGGTGATATAGTAAAATAACAGTCGAACCAACTAAAGCACACAAGTTACAAATGTTTGTTTAATTTTTTTATTAAATATTATAATATTTCTAATACCTAAGTGACTTATAATAATTAATTAGAGGTGATACATTAAAATAACGATTGGAGCAGCTAAAAAAAATCCTCTAATAATAATAAGTGAAATTTTTGAGGAGCTTAGTAGTCATTTCGAAAACAATCCTTTTATTAAATATTATAATATTTAAATGACTTATAATAATTAATTAGGGGTAATATAGTAAAATTACGTTTGAAGCAGCTGAATTAGGCAGCTGAAGTAGCCAGGACGACCCTAAGATGCTCAACATTCATGCTTTAAAATTACATTTGAAGCAGCTGAAGCAGCCAGGACAACCTTAAGCTGCTCAACATTCACGCTTCTTATATATAGTAATTTTTTTTTATAAATTTTCTAATATCTAAATGACTAATAATAATTAATTAGAAGTGATACATTAAAATAACGATTGAAGCATCTGAAAAAAAATCCTCAAATAATAATAAGTGAAATTTTGAGGAGCTTAGTAGTCATTTCAAAAATTATCCTCTAATTAAATATTATAATACTTAAATGACTTATAATAATTAATTAGGAGTGATATAGTGAAATTACGCTTGAAGTAGCCAGAACGACCTTAAGCTACTCAACATTGACGCTTCTTATATATAGTAAAGTAATATCAAACTGCAGCCACAAAATAAATGTTTTTGTATCGGTCACAAGCTAAAGGAAAGAATATGTTAATATTATATAATATACTACTTACCAGAAAAAAAAAATGAAAGAATATGTTCCTTACAGACATCAGACAAAATTTTCATATTTGGAGTTCTCAATCGGCACAAGGTATGAGAGCTGAGTTTATGGTAAGGCTGTCTAACGGGCCGGGCCGGGTCCGGAACCGGCCCCCTCTCTCTTACCGCGTTACGGGCCGGTTTTGGCCTTAACCGGGCCGGGCCGGGCCGGGCCGCACAGTAAAAAAAATAAAACCCACCCGGAACCGGCCCACTTAACCCAATCCGGTCAAACCCGCTAAAACACGGTCAAACCCGGTCAAAACCGGTCAAAACCGGATAAAAACCGGTCAAATATACACTATATATACGCTATATACACAATATATACATTAAATATACACTTCTATAGAAGATATATACAATGTATACATTAAATATACACTTCTATAGAAGATATATACACGTGTATACGCACCATTCAATGTATATATACTACTACTTATAAAATATACTACATTATATATACATTACAATATGTATAGATATACTTATATACTAATTTATAAAACATATACACATGTATAGGTTAAGTATACACTTCTATAGAAGATATATACACATGTATACGCACCATTCAATGTATATATACTACTACTTATAAAATATACTACATTATATATACATTACAATATGTATAGATATACTTATATACTAATTTATAAAACATATACACATGTATACGTTAAATATATACTTCTATAGAAGATATATACACGTGTATACACACCATTCAATGTATATATACTACTACTTATGCAATATACTACATTATATATACATTACAATATGTATAGATATACTTATATACTAATTTATAAAACATATACACATGTATACGTTAAATATATACTTCTATAGAAGATATATACACGTGTATACACACTATTCAATGTATATATACTACTACTTATAAAATATACTACATTATATATACATTACAATATGTATAGATATACTTATATACTAATTTATAAAACATATACACATGTATACGTTAAATATATACTTCTATAGAAGATATATACACGTGTTTATGCACCATTCAATGTATATACACTACTACTTATAAAATATACTACATTATATATACATTACAATATTTATAGATATACTTATATACTAATTTATAAAACATATACACATGTATACATTAAATATACACTTCTGTAGAAGATATATACACGTGTATACATTAAATATACACTTCTGTAGAAGATATATACAAATGTATACATTAAGTATACACTTCTATAGAAGATATATATAATGTATACATTAAATATACACTTCTATAGAAGATATATACACGTGTATACATTAAATATACACTTCTATAAAAGATATATACACATGTATACATTAAATATACACTTCTATAGAAGATATATATAATGTATACATTAAATATACACTTCTATAGAAGATATTAAAACTTTAAATTGATAAATAAAAAAAAATAAAAAACAACAACTAAGGAGTGAATGAATTTGTGGAATTTTATTGATTGCAAAATGATCCAAAATTTATAATTTACATGAATGAAAAATCTATAAATTATGCATCATTTTTTCCAACTCATTCATGTTAATATTAATTGGAATTTGCATAGGATAGTCGAAGTCAACGGGGGCAAACCCATGCATTGGACTTGATTCTGTTGAGTTCTCCAGTGAAGTCATTATTTCTTCAAGTTTGAGGTCGTCGCTTGGCTCTGGTTCCATTCCTTGGTTTCTTCTTTCTGCTCTAATCCAGTCTCTAAGGCAAACTAAAACATTCATTGCGTTGCTTCCCAATGAGTGTCGGTTGTCGCCAAGCTGCTGTCGTCCCTGACTGAAGGCGCTCTCTGATGCAACGGTTGACATTGGAACATTCAAGATATCTCTGGCTAATCTTGAAAGTACAGGATATTGTGATTCATTATTTCTCCACCAATCCAGCGAGTTGATCCGTCGTCTGCGATCCTCTGGTGGCGTCCGCAGATAATATTTCAGCTCCTCCCGATAAGTTGATGTGTAAGCTCTCTCATCCACACTGTTCCAACAAGATAAATCATAAAACGAATCAGGAAAACCACTATGTGCCGACCTTTTAGAAGATGATGGCTCCTCGGGAGGATGAGGAGCGACAGTTGGACTGATATTTGTAGGTACGGCTGAATCAAATAAATCAGCATAGTGATTATATAATTTTTCTATATAATCTTTTGCATCAGCCGTAGCCGTCCACAAATCAGGCTGCTCTTGTTCAGACTCACGGTTAGTATTTATTTCTAAGTTAGTATAAATAAGCGTACTAAAGTGACACATATGATTAAATTTCATGCAAGGATTTAAAATAGCACCAATCATGTAAATAGGGGGAATCGGGAAGAAATATTTTTTAAATTTTGTAAACATAGCGCCAACAGCTTCTTTATAACCTTCTTTATTTTTATATTGTTGGAGCAAACCAGAAATATCGGCTATATATGCCAAAATATTACAAACAGTAGGATAGTATGCACCGGAAAATTCAACCGTAGCTACATAAAATTTTTCTAAAAATTTAACAAGATCATTAATTATAACCCAATCAGAATTATGTAACATGCAATCAGCAGAATCAGCAAAAGAACCACAGTGTTGGTTAAAAGTTAGTGTAATAGGAATTCTATATTTATAACAAGTTTTTAAAAATTCATACGTAGAATTCCATCTAATATCAATTTCCTCAGGCATTAAAATCGGTGTAAGTCCATTTTCTTGACATTTAACTTTAAATTCTTTAATTCTCGCTCTACGATTATTTCCTTGAATGAAACCTACGGCAAGACGAATTTTTTCAATATAAACCTCAAAAAAGTCAAGACCATCTTTTACAATTAAATTATAGATATGACATGCACACTTAATATGGAAAATTTCAGGAAAGGGTGGAGATAACGTAGATTTTATTTTTGTTATAGCATTCTTGTTGTTAGAAGCATTATCAAAAGCAATACATAAAATTTTATTTTCTATACCATAATATCCGGCAATTTTAATAATAGAATCAGAAATAAATTGTCCAGTATGCTTGCGATCTTCATCATATAAAAAAGCAAGAATACGTTTTTGCATTATGAAATTACTATCCATCCAATGACAAGTAACAGTTAAATAATCATTTTTATTAACAGCACGACCAAGATCAGAAGTTAGGGACAATCTACATTGAATATTTTTTAAGAATGTTGATAAATAAAAACAATATTGTGAATGGAGTTTAAAAATATCAGACCGACAAGTAGTTCTAGGAATACCATTAAACATAGGATTATAAATTGCTTGTATATAACGGATAAAAGCATCAGAAGAAGGAAAAGTAAAAGGCAAACAACCCACAGCTACCATTTTAGCTATTTCTTCCCGGTCCCTCAATTTATTATACTTTTTCGCTACTTGACCGGTTGTTGGGTCCATTCTAGTTTGCGTTGACCCACCAACATCCCCACCACCTTTTGCAATATTTAACTCTCTTTTGTGATCTTCAGCTATATATCTCATTAACGTACCCGTACCCCCTTGCTTACCGCCACTTCTATGCTTATATATTTGTTGACAAATATTGCACTGCACCTCAATATCTGATATACGTTCAAAAAATTGTCATGCAATACTAGTTCTTTTACGTGGTTTTGGGGCACTGGGAGGACGGGAAGGGAGATTAACTGATTCAGATCTAACGTTAGCATCTCCTACTGCGGGTGTTTCAGCAATATTTTCATCATCTTCGTCTACATTAACTGCATCTACTTCATTTTCTTCTTCTATACCGTAATTTTCTTGAAATTCTACATAATCCATATCGTGAGCACCTACACCTATTTCTTCCTCAAAAGGTGTACCAAGCGGTACCGGAGGCGAACACGGGTATATCTATTACTTGAACTACCTCTACCGCTAATAATTCGCTTTTTACTACCACTACCGCTTCCGGGACAAAAATTTTTAACACCTTTAGCAGCGAGGTTTTTTAATTTATCCATAATATAAATTAAATTAAACTAAAAATATTCAAAATACACAAATATAACAAAATTAAATATTAAACAATTAATACAATAAATAAAAATTAAACGTAAGAGATGGAACGACAATACCAAATTTGGGAAGTATCCGAAGATTGCGACTTTAGAAACTTCCGCTCTTACTTTGTAAACGAAAAAATAAAAAATTAAAGTGAACACTTTAAGAAATTAAATATATTGAATATTTGAGAATTGAGAATTGAGATTTGAGAGAGAATGAGATTTGAGAGATTGGAAAATTGTGTGAGAAATGATTTGAAGTTGTAGGGTATTTATAGATTTATTTTGAGGATTAAAAAATATTTTATATATTTTTTTTTTTTTTTTTTAATGAAATGGGCCCAAACTAGCCGTTTGGACCCAAAAACGGTAATATTACCGTTGGGCCAACGGCTAGTTTGGCCCAACAGAATTTTTTTTTTTTTTTTTTTTTCGGTTACCGGGCCGGGCCGGGCCGGGCCGGTTAACCGGCGGGCCTGGACCGGGTTGGTCCGGGCCGGGTTAACCGGGCCCAATTTTTTTAAAAAATCGGACTGGGACCCGGTACCCTAAAGCCCTAGGGCTTTCCGGGCCGGGTCAAACCGGTCCGGTTTGATGTTACGGGCCGGGTCGGGCCGGGCCGGGCCGGGTCAGCCCGGCCCGTTTGACACCTTTAGTTTATGGATCTTACTTAGAAACTTTTATTTTATAAAGAGAAATTGCAACTAACATAACAATATGACACAATTACATAAGTTTCTTCCGTTATGTGGAGATAGGCGGCATAGGTCTTCTCTTTTTGAAGCTTCCCATGAGGATAAAATATGAATCCACGGATTTTCTCTCTGTTGTTTAAAACGTATTCTTCGGACAGGCCATCGGATAAAAGGGCGGAAGATCTGGCCAAAGAAGGTGATAGCCCTGTAGATTCGTTCCCATGGTTCGATACACAAATCACATGGTACATTTGAATTTAAATTATATTTTACGTATGTATTGTAAATATCAAATTTTCTTAACTTCTAACATTTATTTACTTTTTTAGATTTTAAATTTTCTTACTGACAATTTGAAATATGCCACCAGTAAAAAAATTATATTTTACGTATATATTGTAAATATCAAATTTTCTTAACTTCTAACATTCATTTACTTTTTTAGATTTTAAATTTTCTTACTGAAAATTTGAAATCTGCCACAAGTAAAAAGTAGTAATTACTTGTGTTAGCAAGTGAGCTGCTTTAGACTATTCTTACTTTGGGTAATTGTAAGTGGTCAATGGGAATGACTCTGCCGTAACAAACTTTCTCATCCTTCATTAACCCACATCTGCCAAAGTTCGTCAAAAAAATAAAAATAATTAATGAAATTAATCAAAAAAATTAAAATAATTAGTAAAATTAAGTTGTAATAACAATTGTTATGGAAATTAACGCAAAAATTCAAGTGATTTTATTAAATAGTGTTCAGTTCTTATTTAAGAATTTCAGAAGATACATATTTCAAAAAGATCTGTTCTTTTTTGAATCAAAGGCATGAATTGAAATTTTCAATAAAAGTACTTATTCTCTTTTTATTTTATTTTAAAAAAAAATTAGCTACATAGAAGTCTTTTATAATAGTAATTTGTATTTTAAGGATTACAGTTTAATATATTAATTATGAATATTACTTACTAATAAGAGGGAAAGCACACAACACAGCAAATATGTTTATTTCAGCTGTGTGCTTCATAAAGATATGGAGTGCTTGGTCTGGTGGTTAAAACTTCGACTTTCTTGTTAAAAGTTCGAAGGTTTGGCGATTAAACTCCTACAAATTTTTAGGCCTTATAATTGGAGGCTGCTACTGTTAGTACGGACACTGGGGCTCACAAATTAATGCATTAAAATGCTATGCTCCGCATTGATTATTGTAACGTCCCGTATTTTTAAGCTAGAAATCGAATCGTCGTTCCTACGTATGTAAACTCAACTCCCCTGATTCATATTTTAATTCATGTGTCATGATCTTTATTCTAGCATGGGAAGTGCTTTCTAAGTGAAAATTGTTCATACAAACCACCTACAGTAAAGTTCAGCTAAGAATCTTTGATTCGTCCAAAGTTTGGCATTCGATTCTATAAGGGTCAATATTGAGCAAGTATAACTTTTGATATATGTGGAATTTTTTAGCTCACGACCCACCAAATTGTAGATAATTCAATTAGCTTTCCAACTATACCAATTTCGTCTTAATCTGATACCCGAGTGAAAAGTTATAGCCATTTTCGTGAGAGATGTAGTGAGGTCGCGCGACTAGCGTGCGATGCACGCTCCACTTCACCCCTAGTTTTCAGCTTTTGGTTCTGAATTTTTAAGGGCTTTTTAGTCTTTTCCTACCTTATAACTCCCAGCCCACGTTTGATAGCCCTCAAGGAGCGATATTTTCCTCCTATTTCATCAATTAAACATCTCAAATTCTCTCAAAAACATAACCCTAGCTCCTCCCCAAAGATCAAGAATTCAAGTCTTTCAATTCAAGATTCTCAAGAAAGATTTCAAGATTAGGTTTTCAATCTTCAAACTAATCAATATAAGGTACGTGGGATTTTCCTAAAACTACATAGGCATGGTGAAATAGTTATAATGATATTTGAATGTTGAGAAGCCATGAAATTACAAAAGGGTTTTGACATTTACATTAACAATTATGCTTTGTGAATCCTTTTTGATAGTATTATTTTGGTCTTGAGGCCTTCCCTTAAATTTGATTTTGTTAGTATATATGTATGTATGCGTTTGGAATTTTGAAATATGAATTGAGAGCATGAATCAATGAATTTTTCCCTCTCTGATTGTGTTACTTCTTGATTTACAAGTTATGGGTTCCTAAATTGCATGATTTAAAGAATGAGTCAAGACCTTTACTATCTTATATGAATTTTATGCTGGTTGAGAATTGAAAAGGGGGATAGTATCATGTTTTAAATGCTAAATGTGATAATCGAAGAAATTTCATGATTGTTTTGAGAAATTGACCACCATTTGTTGGAATGTTAAAAAGATGAGAATCTTTACATGGTTTGACATATGTTTTAAAATATGAATTCTCTTATACTGTTGAATGTTTTAGTGGTCTGAACATTGTTTTGAATGAAAGAGTTGTACATGATATTTTATAGCTTAGAAGATATGACTTGCAAGTCTTGGTATGACGATACCAAAATAGATAATGCCATGATAAACTCAGAACAGAATACAGATTTCATTCAGATTGTGAATTCAGAAAGATCATGTTTAGAAAAAGTTAAAAATGGGCCTAAAGAGAGTTAGGTGGCTCTCGAAGAAGGCATGAGTTCAGAAACTCATTGCCCGAAACTGTGTTTTGTTGATACGGCTTATTATGTCCCCAAAGAGGGATTATACGCTGCCTAGTGCCCTGTGACGTATCAGAATCAAAAAATCCAACCCTCGTGGCAAACTTAGGTTGGGGGCTTGGTCGTCAAGTCAAGGGAGAACTCCATATAGCCTGTGGGGTCGTAGATTTATAGGGTGTACCACCTACCTTAGAAGTAAGACAAAGAGTGAGTCATATTTTCAAAAAATGTTTCAAAGCATTTTAAGTATGCCCATGTATTTTTATATATAGTATATGTAAAATATTTTATGAATTGCCCTCACTTATGTTGGATAAAAGTATGTTATTTTGGATTGCTCTGCGTACCAGTACAATTGTTTTGACCCTCTATATTTCAGAATTTGAGGCACAGTCTCGGGGTCCAGCTAAGCAGTAGGTTGAATTCTGTCAGAAATTACAGTTGGTGAGTTTAGCTCCCCCAGCGGTTCTCTCTGATTGAGTTATCCATGAAGCTATGAGATAGAACAAGGACTTGAGAGGAGTCTGTTAGTGCTTCAAGGTGTATTCCGTTAGTGCTTCAAGGTGTATTGATTCGAGTGTATACCTTTACCCTGATGAAATTATGCTTTTCAGCCTGTGGTCTGGAGCGTATTCAGTCCTCTTTAAAAAAACATTCATGTTGCAGATGTCATGTATAAGGGTAATGATGTGTAGCAGAATGTTGGAATTGTATTTTCACCCGAGTAGTAGTATATGTTAAAGTGTCATGACCCATTGGTAACGAGATGGTCCAGAAGTTGGTGACATGAAGTCACAAGGTTAGCTGTCAGAGTGAGGGTGACTTTTGCATAAATAAGTAGTTTTATTTGTATAACCCTTTGATTAAGGGGTGGTTTTTCCTTTTATGGTGGTTGACTAATGTTATGGCAAGACTTATAGATTGTATGGTAGTCCGTGAAGGAAGTGTTTGGCTATGATTATTATTTATTTAAATTAGGGAAGGAGCCTAGAGTGGATAGTTTTAGTGCTTATAAAAATCAGTTATAGGTTGTGAATGAAAAAGGGGTAGACTAGTCAATAAGTTATGGGTGGAGACTCACTGGTGTTTATGGAATTTAGTGATAGTGAGAATGTATACATGAGTAAGTAAGTATGATGTGAGAAATTAGAATATGTTGATAAGATTGAAATGCGTTATATTAAATGGTTAAGATCGACTATCCTTATTATGTGACTTTACCCCTTGATTTGTGTTTTCTCTAGTAGTTGTAAACTAGTAGCACACCTGAGAAAGTATGTAGTAGATTTTGAGGTGTAGTTGTAACGTTGTGGAGAGGATGAACTTATGGGCCATAGTTAAGTGAAATAATAGACCTACGTTGATATTTTTATTCGATTGATTAGTATAGTCTGTGGTATGCTTCATCTGATTGGTGTTGTTACACAGTAGGCTTGAACTTTAGATGTGGAGTGTGGTGGTAAGAATAGTAGCTTAAGGTTAATGATGCCTATTTTATGAGAATAAACTAATTGGTTTGGTGTAAAGTATGAAATATCCTAGGTTGGCAACTTGCGAAATAAGGAATGGATAATTGTGTTATGCATTTAGCCATAAGAACTACTGTTAAAACTGATTTGGTTGAATTATTAAGTGGATTAGAGCGTGAGTATATACGAATAAGTTAAAAAATCTCCAGGTAGCCTGTTGTTAGACAAGGTTTATATTTGTATAAGTGTCATTTGTGCCTAGTTCATGGACTGTGTAGTATTGGAAAGACTAAGGAGTTGTTGTATGGTGTTGTGTAGAGTTGAAGTGCGGAAATATACGCCATTGGAGTAGTTGTACTAATTTTGTTAAGTCGCGGGTTATGTGATTAGGGGTGTAATGCAAGTAATTTAAGAAATTGAAGGTGGAGTGTTAAGCGCTTAGAAGTATGGATGTCTATACCCATGATAATATTAGCCATGAGTCGATGACTTTGGGGGTTGGATGAGGTTAGGATTAGTGTCCCTGAAAAAGGGATGTCCTCAAAAGAATTTAGTGTCCTTGTATTAGAAATTAATGAGAGGAGTCTGTGATTCCTATATATACTGATACCCCTTTTTTGTGATAAGGAATATGGATGCATACACTCATGAGAGTGGGAGTTGTAGAGTGATGGCTATATAGGCTAGGGAAAGTTAAGAGTAGCATTTATGGAAAAGAAAGGCCTTCTGAGTATAGTTATAGTTCATCAGGGAGAGTTTAGAGTCTAAGTATATGGTGATGTCTCTTTTGTGTTGAGAGTTAAGGCTATAGATGTTAATGTGAGGTTATGTCCGCAAGTCTAGAAGAGTAACTTCGGTCTAAGAGGGAGATGATGGATTAAAGTCGTGGTGACACGTTATCAGCACGAGACTCTACTATTCAAAATTTGAAGGCTAAGGTATTATTTTGCTCTCTCTTTAATATGTCTAATCTTACAAAACTTGATTTCGTTGCCCTTCAAAGTTCGAGCAAGAACTACCTTTCATGGATATTGGATGTTGAAATTTATTTGGATGTTATGGGTCTTGGAGACACAATTAAAAATGAAAATAAAGTATAAAACCACGATCGTGCTAAGGTTATAATATTCTTGCGTCATTATATTGACAAAATTTTAAAAATTGAATATCTTACTGTTAAGAATCCACTTGTTTTGTGGAATAGCCTAAAATAAATATATGACTACCTAAAGCTGGTCATACATCCAAAAGCAAGATATGATTGGATGCATCTGAGATTTCAAGACTATAAATCTGTTCATGAATACAACTCTGTCATGTTCAAAATTTTTTCTCATTTGAAATTATGTGGAGAGACTGTTAATGATACTGATATAATGGAAAGGACACTCTCCACCTTTCATGCCTCGAATGTGCTCTTGTAGCAATAATATCGAGAGAAAGATTTTAAAAAATATTCTGAACTAAGTTCTCATCTTTTTGTGGCTTAGTAGAATAATGATTTATTAATGAAAAAAATCATGAGCTTAGACCTTCTAGATCTACACCATTTTCTGAAATGAATGAGGTATACGTCCACCATGCTAGGCGTGAAAAGGATCATGAATTTGACCGTGGATGTGGTCATAGCTATTATTATGGTCAAGAAAGAAATCGTGTTCCTGGTGTTAGTCATTCATCAAAGAAATGGATCCGTCCAAAGGAACAAGGAAAGAATGAGAAACGTGAAGTAGGTAAAGTGTGTGTTTATTTTTGATGTGGTGTAAAAGAACACTATGAACGTGACTGTTTTACTCCCAAGCACTTGGTTGAGCTTTATCAAGCATCACTAAAGAAAAAAGTAAAAAATTTTGAAGTTAATTTTATCTATGAAAATCATGTTGACGTTACTCAATTAGATGTAGCAGATTTCTTCGAGCATCCTGAGGGAGAGATAGATCACCTTATTGGTGATAGTTCTATGGCTATGGAAGAGTGAACAACTTTTAATGTTTTGTAGTAACAGTAGTGCAATGAATAAATGTTAATTTACGAGTAGTTGTTTTATTTTATCAGTATTTTTGTTTTAGTCATATTATCGTAAGTTTCTTAGTAATTTATTTTTGGTTTGATCCTTTTACATTTTAATATTGCAATCTACTTTCTGCTTACAAAAAGAAAAAGAAAAAAAATTCTCATTAATATCATTAAATTTTAGTCTTAATTCTTGCATCTTTTTGGATATCTTAAATATAGTTCACCAGGTTATGTTTATAAAGAAATATTTAATCAAATTACCAATAAGTTTCTTTAACATGGACCAACAATTATTATTATTGATATTGTTTTCTCAACAAGTACGTAAAAAAGGAATCTTAGTACTTGTGTCACGACCTAAAATCGAGGGTCATGATAGCACTTGTCGCGGCGTACCTTAAAAAGTAAGCCTATCACCCAAACTGATACGAAAAGAGGAAAAGACAAAAATATCCCAAGGTAAGACTTCTAGAACGAAACCGAATCATGTAAGTAATCATAACAATGCGGAAAAAACTTATCCAAAATATCAATCATGCCTAAAACTAAGTGTCAATAGTGTAAGAACTACTAATACAATCCAAGAGTCAAATACCTCAAAAAATAACCACAAAGGAATAATAATTATCTCCTAATACTAATAAGGACATAACTACTACATAAAGATAGAGGTGAACTTCAGACGTATGAATGTCCAACCCCTACATTGGAAGCTCCAACAATCGCCCGAGTCAATCAAGTTAAGGTGCACTCGATCTAGGACCTGCACCGAAAGGGCGCAGAAGGTATGAGTAGGGTTCAATTGTACTCAGTAGGTATCATAGGCAGACCAAGTAAAGTAGTAAATAAAGCATACAAAATACACAATAAGGGCAAGTCACCTGCAATCAAAAAATGTCCCACAACGGTAGCTCACACCGCTTGCACTAACATTTCTAATGTAATCACATATATAATAACAACACACTAAGATATAGAACACAAGTATACATTATGTCACATATAAATAGAACAAGAGAGAACATGTAGATACAAGATCATCAAATACAAATAAAGAAAGGTAAGACAAATACATAGATGGCAAATCAATATGGCAATACAACACAACATAAACACAATAAAGTAAGTGCAATGTATATGATGATGATGATGATGCACGAGGTCATCGCACAACCTCTGGGATCGTCGCACAATCCCCGTATACACCTACGGAGCTAAAGCTTCCCGATGTAGGACTCATGGGGGGTTTGTAAACTCGTATATAATCCATATTTCGCATATCTCCTTTCTGGCACATCCTTCAGAAAGGGTTTTATAAGGAGTTACAATATCTCCTCCCCGGCACATCCCTCAGGAAGGGTTTTAAAAAGGTGTTGTCAGCGTGTCTCACATGTTGCCACGACGATTCCAATATTTCATGAATGAGTATGATATGAGGATGTCATGATCATAACCAATAACAATGAGTATTTTCACAACCAATCACAATGATATATTTTCACAACCATGTGAGCCAATATCAACTCATTATTTCAGTTTCATCCACAAATTTTCACATGTCTCATATGTTAAATAAAGTATGAATATAATCACAATATATCAATGGCACCATATTAAGCATCTTAACAACACAATACAACTATTCACATATATTCAAGGCTATAAATATCACATAGGACCCCACACGATCACACATATCACATAATAACTCAATTTCGAAAATTGCATCACATATATGCCCCATACGGGCACAACACATAAATACCCATTTTTCATTATTAGTTTTCACTCTTAACATGTATTTTGTATCATCATTTATTACCCAGCCCAATCTGAAATAGTTAAGCTATAACCTACCTCCAAAGTTGAATCAGTCTGCAACACTTCAAACCCACGATCTTAATTTCCACGAACAGTCCCAAACTCCTCTAAAAACATAGAATATGAAATCTACGTGTCAAAACTAAACCAATGAAACCCATATTGGCTACTTTTGGTTCGGGGTCAAAACGAACCCCCGGAATAATTTTCGAAAAAGAAGGGCAAAACTAGAACTTTACTTCAAAAACATGTTTCACATATTTTTAGAAATCTACAGCTGAAAACCCAAGTCAAATTGAGTGAAAAACGAGGTTCAAATTGAAGAAAAATTATTTTTGAGCTTTACCGAGTAAAATCCTTGAAATTCGGGTTAAAATCAAGAATCGAAGTTGTTTTGAAGGTTAAATTGATGTAAAACTAGTCATTATAAGATAAAAATATTATTCAAGTAAAAATGAGTGAAAATGGAGTTTAAAATCAAGCTCTAAAATTTTTGGAGTTTTGAGAAATTAATTAAGAAATTACTAAGAAACGGGTGAATTCTTACATTAAATCCGTAATAAAACCAAGAAATAGGTGTTAGTCTAGATTCCCAAGCTCCCACAAGTTTCACTTTTAAGCTCTCCTACTATTTTTGGGTTTAACTCTCAAGAGGCAAGATTAAAAAAGAGCAAAATAGGCCCAAAAAAAAAGGGTAAAAAGCTGTCATAAAGAGCAGAAAAAACTGCACCACTGCAGATTTTTTTTTTCAAGTCCAAACGGACTTCGACGGGATGCTCGAAATTTGTTAGGAGTCCGATATACATAAACGAACTATGCAACCATACTAAATTTGATGTTTCAAACGCGTTAGCGCAGTCAAATTTTAGAAAAAACATCATTTTCACAAAATTGACCCCCCGAAATCCGAAATCACAATTTTTCAAATCGAAGGTCGAAATGAGATTTAAAAGCCGTAAAATCATACCAAATATGCTAACACCCTAAAATTAATATTTTAGATATGATGGCGAAGTTGAATTTTTTATCTGATATCGTTTCGACCAAATGTGGGTCCCGCACTCATTCCTAATTTTTCAACTTTCCGATCAGTAGGTCGAAATGAGCTCGGGTGCACTGAAACCCGAATCAAAGGTCTACCCAGCCTAAAATTGATATTCTGGAGCTGCTGGCGTAGGCCGTTCGACCATCCGTTGCACGAATATATCCACATAAGTCTAAAATACGGCTCTCGAAGCCATCAGAAACCACAATATTGCATAAATGATTTCAAAATGCATCAAAAATCATATCAATCACTTTCACACCCTCAAAATACCATAATGCAGCCACGGGGAGGGGTAAAATAGTTAAATCACACAAAATCACAAATTTCACATATTTCATCAAATTTTTAGGTCGTTACAATTTGTGACTTTCTATCAATACTTACCATGAAAGTGAACATCACTCATTTAATTGCTCAAATTTATTATACTAATTAGGGTTGACTTTGTATTTTATTCATCATTAATATTTAATATATATTTATTTTGTGTATGTATTTATTTGAAGATATGGATAATTTTCAAAGCAAGTTATTCAATTATGAAAACATTTGCTTAATTAATTCTGATACAATACACACAAATTTAAAAATGAAAAATATCTTCTCATTTAAATATGAGCAAAATAAATGTTACTATAATTTCTGGTAGTGCTAATTTGTTTGAAGGCTTCGGAAGAGCCATTATAATTTTGCATAAGGGAGCAAAACTTACCATAAATAATGTTATGTTTTCTCCTAAGTCTCGAAGAAACTTGTTGAGTTTTAAAGATATCTGTAATAATGATTATCATATCAAGACAGTGGATGAGTTGAACCATGAATACCTTGGTATTACCAAAAATGTCTCTGGGCAGACATATGTTATAGAAAAGTTCCATATTTTATCTTCTAGCTTGTATTGGACAAAGATTAGTGCGATAAAGTTTCCTACTTTATCTTCTAGCTTGTATTGGACAAAGATTAGTGCGATTGAGGCATATTCTGTAGTAAATAAAAAATTTACTAATTTCAATATTTTTTAACTTTGATACGATCGACTGGGATATTCTGGATCTATAATGATGAGATGAATTATAGAAAATTCAAATGGACATTCGTTAAAGAAATTAAAAATTCTTTAAAATAATGAATTTTCTTGTACTGCTGGTTATCAAGGCAAGCTAATTATGAGGTCATCATCAACTAAAGTTGAGATTGTACCCCCTACTTTCTTAGAACGTATACAAGGAGCTATTTGTGGACCTATTCATCCACATACTGGGTTGTTTGGATATTTCATAGTCTTAATTGATGTTTTTTCTAGATGGTCTCATGTGTGCCTATTGTCATCTCGTAACTTGGCATTTGTAAAATTATTAGCATAAATAAAGTGATTACGGACACAATTTTCTAACAATCAGATCAAGTTTATTCGTCTTGATAATGTTGTAGGGTTTTCGTCCCAAGCATTTAATAATTATTGTTTATCAATTGGGATAAAAGTTGAACATCCTGCATCTCATGTTCACACTCAAAATAGCCTTGCTGAGTCATTAATTAAGTGTCTGCAATTGATAGTAAGACATGGCTTATGAAAACTAAGTTGCTCACCTATGTTTGGGGTCATGCTATTTTCATATTGCAATAATTATTCATCTCAGACTAACAAATTATCATAAATTTTCTCTGTTATAATTGATTTTGGATCAAGAGCCTAATATATCTCATTTGAGAACTTTTGAATTATTGTTTATGTGCCTGTTGCACCACCACTTGTCAAGCGTGAAGTTTTTGAACCTATTATTCAAACACCAAATTGTATCAAATTTGATTACTATAAATGAATCTTTGTGTGTAAAAGAAAGAGAAAAATGAAATAAAAAGATATAAGGCACGCCTTGTTGCACAAGAATTTTCACAAAGACCTGGTGTCGATTATGAAGAGGCATACTCACCAGTTATGAATGGAATAACATTACGTTATCTCATTTGTTTCACTGTTCATGAGAAGATTAAAATGCATTTGATGTATGTGGTTACAACCTATTTTTATGGATCAATGAGATATACATGAAAATTTCTGAAGATATAAAATGCACAAGGCATCTCAAAAAATATTTATTCAATTAAATTGCAAAGATCATTATATGATTTGAAACAATTTAGACGCATGTGCTATAACAGTCTTAGTAAGTATTTATCTAAAATAAGTTATATAAATAATAAAATTTGTCCATTTCTTTTTATAAAGAAAATAACATCGAAGTCTGTTTATGTTGATGACATAAATTTTATTGGAACTCCAATAGAGCTTTAAAAAGCAATTGATTATTTAAAGAAGGAATTTGACATGAAAGATCTTGGAAGGACAAGACTATATCTTGATTTGCAAATTGAACATTTGACAAACGATATCTTTGTCCATCAATCTACCTACATAGAAAAGGTTTTGAAAATATTTTATATGGATAGGACACATCCATTAAGTACCCCAATGATTGTTCAATCACTTGATGTGACTAAGGATCCATACCGACCTCAAGAAAAGAACGAGGAAATTCTTGATCCTGAAGTACCATATCTTAGTGCAATCGGTGTACTAATATATCTTGCTAACTCTACAAGGCCTGATACAACCTTTTCTGTTCACTTGTTAGCAAGGTATAGTTTTGCTCCTACTAGGAGGCATTGGAATTAAATCAAACACATATTGTGGTATCTAAAAGGGACTATCTATATGGGTGTTTTATCTCTTTCGAATTTTATTTAAAAAGAAAACGGTTTGACCTTTCTAAAACTATTTCAAATGATTTGAGAAAATCTTGAAATAATTTTGAGAAATTCACAAAGTCACCACTTGATTTTTATAGAAAAATTAAGAAAACTTGAAAGAGTTTCGAAGGTTCAAAAACATAAATAAACCTTTAAAACCAGAGAAACTGGTAAGGATTTAATTAACGCCCTAAGAAGCTTTGTAAGACACTTAGGAGCGTTCATTTAAAAAATGATGTACCAAATATTTTTTGACTAACTTAAAAATGACTAAACTTTACAAAAGATTGATTTTATAAAATACTAAATTCATTTATTTACGTATTTAAAAATTATTCATTTAGACGAGAAAATATTCTATTTGAATTTAAACTAAGTTTCCATTTTTCCTTTGGGATTTTAAGAAGAAAAATTTCTTGTTTTTATTATTACGTAAATCCCAACATTTCATACCTTTTACTATTTTTGAGATACAAGTTAACCCTACATGTATCAACAGTATGTATCTAATGTGATGCAAGTTAGTCACATTAGATACATGTAATCAGCAGTATGTATCTAATGTGATTAACTTGTATCATCAGAGGTCAAATGTTGGGGTTTTAGGAGATTTTGAAATTTTTTAAGATTTTTAGTAATTAAGAGTAAACATGTCGGTATATATGTAATTTTTCCTAAATTATATATGTATAAATTATAAGAGAATAAAAGATAAAGATTTGGAGTTGGGCTCTCTTGGCCCATTAACAAACTGCCCAGATTTTGGGCTGCCAATCTTATGGACTTTAAAGTCCATTTTAATGCATGTATACCAGTTGTATATCATAGATATTTTCCTTGCATTATTTTGTATATCCAATGTATATGAAACTGTATTTCCCGCAACTTCGACCCTCCAACCATATAACCAACTTTCATTTCCATTCTTCCTTTTTTCTGTACCTGTATATTTGTGTATATTGTGTATACCAGTAACTGTATCAGTCGATTTTCTTAATGTATTAATCCATTTTGAACTTGAAAGAGGTTTGGACTTGATGACAGATTAGGCCTCCATGGCCCATCAAAGAAATGCAGGGGTGTGAGTCCAATTGGACTCCAACGAAGGTATTCATGCATAAAAGAAATGAACGAAAAATTAGTGCTAACTCATATGATAGTAGACAAGGAAATAATTTCAATTCACACAATATTTAGTTAGTAGTAATCCATTTCTATTTCAAGCCACACAAGATTATTAAAGATCCATGTTAGGAGGGAAATCGCATATAATGCATTGTCACTTGACTATCAAAATCATCAAGATAAAAAAAATGAATGTTTTGTTTAAGAGTAGGGAAAAAAGTTCTGGGAAATCTTAAGTTTAATTGGAACTTATCCATTTCGACGGTTGATCTTAGAAGTAACAAACAGAAATAACTTGAAGTTTACAGGCAACATCCAAACACAACTAATTAAGCATGCCACTAGTTCATGAGGTAATTAATCTTTTGGCAACTGGAAAGATTACACATTGTACATGAATCAAGAATAAAACTTTATTGTGATGAAGTAATAACAAGAAACATGGTCTTGAAAGAATGTTCAGAAAAAAAATTGTCTTTTCTCCTCGGACAGTAGGCTCATTTTATTGTCTAATTAACCATCTTATCGAACTTAATCAGTGAGTAAATATACGAAAAAAATAGTTCTCTTTAAAACTCGATCATTTTTACAACACAAGACACAAATCAAAGTACAATTTTCTTAAAAAAATTTACCATTAACGGTATTTTCCCTCCACTTAGTGATTCAAAAGGTATATTATTTATAACCTCCGTCCTTTGGCCACTGGACAATGCATAAATCACACGTACAGACTAAAGAGGGGTTGGAATTAATCGAAATGAAATAAGACGAAGCTTCGAAAATTTAATTCTTCAAGCAGTGATCTATACTATATCCTTATTTAATGTTAAACACATGACCAGCTAACGATTTAGCATAGAATCAGACTTTTATACTTTCCAGGTAACTAAAACTTAAATAAAATCAAAGGACAAACCATAAGTTGCACTTCATAAACCTCATTTGGTACGTAGAGCCAAAGAGACGTGTTAGGTATTAGTCAAACGACAATCAAACCAAGCAAGCAAGAGTAGAAGTGAATCCAATCAAGCTCCTTTAATACTCACGAGGAGTCTTTGGCAGCGAACTCTTCTAAAGTGGAAGAAAGAGGTTTATGAAATTTCTCTTCCTCTCGTAATTCACTCCTCGGAAGGATAAGGAAAAAGAAAGAAAGAGAAAAAATAATTCATCATGTTTTCATCCTCTGTGTATTTGGACTTATAGGCCAAGAAGATCCTTGAGGAGTCCTCAGCCCACCAATATAACACTAGTTCCTCGACACACGCAAGATACCCAACTGGTTTCAAACAACAAATTTTATTATTAAGCTCAAATACTGTTTACTGGCAGAATCTATAAAGTCACGAATTAAACGCACCAGAAATTCAATTGTACCCAGTAAATATTTTACCTTCTCCCTTTTTCACGCCATATTTCAATTTTAGTTCCCTCCAACTTTTTTTTTCAAACTCCATTTTTTGCTCTCCGAATCTTGATAAACTCTGCATCCAAATTTTAAGGTAAGTTTATTTTTAAAGTAATGCATGTTATATTTTCCATATAAACTCTTTTATATGTTTTATTGTCGATTTTTTTTCAATTTTTCATTCTTCTTCTTCTTCGTCTGTTAGGGTTTGATTTTTCTTTTTTTGAGTTTGTGTTGAAATCTTTGATTTTTTGATATAATGGCACAACATGCAAATCGTAGTATTTCAGTTAGTGGTAATAAACCGATGGATTTTAACTTGGATTTTTCTAATATTCAGCCTAAGGGAGGTGTTAGCAGTGAGGGAGCGAGATTGAAGCACTGTAACAATCTGGAAAATATTGTGAAAAAATAAAACAGAAAGGTTTGACAAAACCTTCATCCCCAAAATCCTCAAAAATTCAAAAATCAATGAAAAAGACAAAGCCAGATGAAAAAGGTGAATGTAGTAAAATTTCAAGTCCTGTTTCATCTGATTTTGAATCAGAAGAAGAGAAAGTGGAGGAGGTATGTTTCTATTTTTAAAATTTTGTATTTTATTGAAAACATGTTCATAGATGTTTTTTATATATACAATTTATTAGGTATGTATTTATTTTTATTTTTCTTTATGATTTGAAATTTTAGTATATATTTTGTTGTTAAGATATGAAATTGTAGCCCCTAATTATATGTATTTGTGATATTTTAATTTTTTAAGGTTGTTAAGATATGAAATTGTAGCCCCTAATTATATATATTTTTGTGAAATTTATATTTTGTATATACTTGTTGTATACATAAAATACATATCTATATGTTTATTGTAATTAGTTGTATTCTGTAAATACATAAGTGTCACTGTTTTGACATGTAAAATATACATGCTACAGTTTAGATATTTTTTTATTTTGTTTACTGTTAATATTAGTGTTTGATGTCAAGTTGTATTTTTTATTCATTTGATTTAGACAAAGTCATGTACTTCTTCTTGTTAATTTGAATGATTTTCGTCATAGTTACATAAATACATATATGTCACTGTTTTGATATATAATTATATTTTGTGGTGTATAGATTTTGCGTGATCAGATATACATGGCAAGAGTATTGCCAAAATTTGCTCCACATATATGATGCCATACTGTCAATGACATTGAACATCACATTAAGTCAACTTTAACGAAGAATCGGGATAATATCTTTTGTAATAATAGCATATTTGCTTTCTTCATGAAGAAAAAGAGTTTCGTGGTTCAACCACAGTTTGGAAGATGTATTATGTTGCTTGAGACTAAGGAAAGCACTGCAAATGCCATAGTAATTCGTGCGAAGGGCACAAATCTTCATTTCAGTCCTAGAGTATTTACTGTGGTTACTGATTTGAATTGTGTTTCAAACAAGGATGATTTTGTGTTTGATGAAGATCTTTCGAATAGACTTATTGAGGACTATATTGGTGGTGCCAAGTATATTCAAAAAAAGAGAATTATTTGTTGCTTTTTTTGGGGAAAATGTGGGGAAAAGACAATGATGAAGATGCCGTGAAGTTTGCTAATCTATATTTTATTCATGCATTTTTGTTGTCTGCTGTTGATACTGTAGTTATTCCACGGCTACATTTTAATTTAGTTGAGAGTGATCGCTACAGTGATTATCCTTGGGGGTCTGTTGCATTTGAGGAATTAGCCAAGAGCTTGAATAAAAATATAAAATCGAAAGGCAAGTTTCATATGCTACATGGAATGCCTCTGGCCACTCAAATTTGGTTGTACGAGTGTTGTTCCACTGTTCCTTGTAATGTTGCTTCAAGGGTGGACAATCAAATTCCCCGTCTTTTGAATTGGAAAATAAATGTTCCCCGTCCACGATACGAATCTCTTATGGAAACCATGTTTAATGATGCAGATGTCAAAGTCAGTTTCGTTTATATCTCTTATTCTTTATGTTATTATTTGTAAATGCGTTACTGTTTATGCATATGTTATATATAAACTATAATTTGTCAATGCTTGTACATGTATGTAAAGGTTAAATGTTTTGTAATGTAAGTGATTTATGTTCCAACTGTCATTGGTGTTACCATGTAAAAATAAATTTTGATGAGTATGCAATATAAATTGTAGGTTTCTTTTAAGAATATTGAGCCAACACGAAAGGAGATTTCATGCTTTCGGATACCCAAGAAGGTTGTTCCTGCAGGTGTAAGTCACAAAGGTGATGAGGTTAATTCGAATGATGATTTCCAGGATCCGCCATATCCAAAAAAATATTCAATCACCCAAAAAAATATCATGGTGATTCATCATCTTCACCTGTCAAGAAAAAGTTGAAGCAACAACATAAAGGTTTGGATGAGCAGACACCAAAAAGGACCCCTCCACCTCGTGCTGCAAAGAAGCTTTCTGTCAGGACTTCAATTTTTATGCCGATTCAACAAAAAGAGAAAGTAGCTTCAAAGAAGAAGGACATAAACCGGTCAGCAAGCAAGAAATCTATTCCGATTCAGTCACCTGATTCGTCTTTGTGCAGTTCTGAAAATGAAGATGATTTTGTTTCAAAGAAAGTATGTCACAAGTTTCGCAATGAGGTAATGTATGTTTAAGTTTTGAATTGCTTTGTTTTCATATATAATTTATTTATTTTTGAAGCAGGTTCTTCAAGAGATGAAATCCATCTGTGGCCTAGTATCAACAAGGTGTGATGAGATAATGAATGCTATAAGTGAGATCAAGGTACAATAATTTTAAAAAATATTTTGAATGTTGACTACACATACAACATATGTATTTTATGATTTATGATATGCATATATAAAAAACAGTGTCTTTTTTATGGATAATAGGTATTTTTTTCTAAATGCTAATATGTATATTCATATGAATATACAGTTGTATTATGTATTTTTTCAAATCATATATACATATGAATATACAGTTGGTAATATGTATAACACATGATGTGTTAAATACATATTCTGCATATACAATTGTGTTTGAATAAATACATGTGCAATATATACTGTATTTTTACATTTATATTACGTATTTTTTCAAATCATTATATGTATAGTCATATATACATATGCTGAGCGATTATAAATAGTTAGTTTAATATTGTTCTTGATATTTTTTAATATTTTTTGAACTTGAAGAAAAAAGATAAGGACAATCAAGTTGACAATCCACCCATGGGTGAAGCTGACAAGACTACGCCATACCATGAATTCACTTCAAATTTTGTGCATGATCTTTATAAGAATTCTAAAGGCACATTGGTAAGTTAATTGTTTACATTCATATGTATTTTATTTATACAATGTGAATTTATGTTTACATATACGAATTATACATGTGCTACAGGTTACTGAAGAGATCAACGGGAATCAAAGCGCTAGTTTGATGGAGGTGTATAATGAGGATAAAGATGTTGTTCTGGTAAATAGTTTATTTTATTTCTTTCATGCTATTTATATAGTAGAATAATAATATCTAATACACTTGAGTTTATCGTTTATGAAAGGATAAAACTGATATTGATCAGCATGAAGCAAGAGGTATAAGTGAATCGCTGGTATGCTGAATATATCTATGATGTTTTTTAGTTATAGACATCTGGTGTTGTTATTTAATTTGTATTAACATGACTTGTAGAACACAAAATTGGTTGATGATAATATCGGTGAAGCACATATATCAGATTCTCAATTCTTATTTCCAGATAAGGTGCTCAAAGCATTAATCTTGATTTCATAAAATTCAATTTGAGAGTTGAAGATGAGTCTACGGTATTTGCATTCTACGTCTTTATTTATTTTCATAAGGTTTCAGCTTAGTAAAATATTTTTATATTTATATAGAACACAGGAGGTGCTGCAAAAATGACTGTGAATACATCAGTAGAAGATAAGTCCAAGGTATACTGAAAATGTGTATTCTCTGCGTTTATTTCTTTTGCTTTAAATTTACTTTAACAAGAATTTTACATTTAGTATACAAAACACAAATTATCCTTCACAAATGGATGAAAATAAATCAACAAAAGATCAGTTTAATGTAGCATTGTCTGCATTTGGTTATTTTGATACTTTACAACATTATAACATTTTTATACATTTTATATAGAACAATGAATGTGATGCTGAAAAGATTGTAGACACATCAGAAGATTATCAAGCAGAAATGAATGAAAATAAATCACCAAAAGATGATTCAAAGGTAGCATTCTCTGCTTTTATTTATTTTGCTAATGTTGCAACATTATAACATATTTATATATTATATATAGGATAAAGAATGTGATGCTGAAAAGATTTTAAATTCAGTAGAATTTAATATGGATAACTCAAAGTTGAATCAGCAAAATCAGTCTTCGGTCCACATTCATGTAGCTTTAACTGAAGAAAGAAAAGCTGAACAAAACTTTTCAGACTCGCAAGTCACTATTCCTGATGAGCTTTTACCGAGTCTTAATGCATATTTGAATCAAGAAAGAAGTATAATTGTACATCCATCGGCAAACAAAGTACAAGAAACGTCCATGCATGTATCAAGGATTAAGCGACCATCTAGATTCAAAGAGTCACCATTCACAATAAATTTTGGTTCAACGGCTAGTAAGTACACTAACATATTAAATATTGTTAAAAAATTTCTTTACTTTATATATTTTAAAAATAGTAATTTCTTGTTATTTTTTAATGGATAAGAAATATGACATGTAACCTGTAAATATGCACCACTACATTAGTGACACTTTTTTGACATGATAAACTTTAGATATGTATTTGTTTTGATTACTACTATGATTTGTATTTAATGTTATGTTGTTTTTGTTATTCATTAGATTTTGATTATGACAAGTATGTTAATTGGAATAATTCGGAACAATTAAAATACATAATTTTTATGTTATCTTGGAATCATGTTTATATTTTGTTGTTCGATAACTTCAATATGTATAACTGATGTACTCATAATATAGATATGCTACATATTGATGTATGCTTTTACTATCTGCGAAAAAAATCTAAGTATGATCCGAATACTTCATACAAGTACAGCACTGTAGACTGCAATTTCATGAATATTATAAACAGTGTGCTAGCTGTGTATAGAATTGATGATACATCTCTTAATGCTGGTGGAAAGGAATACTGATAACGCTCAATCTACAGCTCTCGTGGGAGTGTCAAGCGGTCGCTAGCAAATATAGAACCCAACCTGGGTTGGGTATCGATCCCACAGGGAATAGCTTGGTCAACAAGTAGGAGACTATTACTAGACTTTTAGTGCAAGTCTCGTAAGTAGGGGTGATTGTAATGTGTAACCAAAGTATTAAAGTAAAAACTGAAAATAGCAACGTAAAAAGAAAGAATGTGTAGTAGGTTGTGAAACAATGAGAATTGCGGCATTGGGGTTATGTCCACCTTCTGAGTTATACGTCTCTATTGGCTATGAGTGTGTAGAATTCAGACATGTATGTGCTTACAGAGAATTGTATTCGATGGTAAATCCAGGCGTCTTTCGACCTATTCGAGGATTATTTCACTTTAACTCTTTCGAGCTTAAAGCGTGTCTAACTGTACGAATTCTCCAAGAGGTTAATCCAGTTACGGCACTAACTGTTTAATAGGGGATGGGACCCTACTACCTTGACACTATCTCTTTTCCAAACAAATAACCTTTCTTTCGAACAAGTTAAATGTTATACTGGCGTATTCTTATGTTTGCAACCACAAAGAATTTAGATTAAGATGAAGAGAATAATGATATAAGCAGCATACGTGTCACGAACTCACAAGCTCATAGTAATAGATAGTACCTCATTCGGCTTCCATAACCCCAACAGAGAAGTTTAGTTACCCATGAATGCGAAGGAGATCACGATTGACATTGTTATTATACCACAATAATGATTAATTTCGTGTAGCACAAGAGTGGTAGGCGTTTAGGCGTGAATTCCTAGGCAAAGTAACGATTCTCTTGTTGCGGAAATTAAGAATAGATGAATAGAAGAAGAAAAATAGAATTAATGGAAAGATTAGAACTGTTGGAAGAGTAGAAAAGATTAAAAGTTGAAGAATGAATATGGATTGATAAAAATCTCTAGCATGATAGGGTATTTATAATACCCATATCCTAATCCTACTAAGCTAATGAAATACTTAACCAAATCCTACTAAACTAATGAAATACTTAACCTAATTGTACTAGGTTAATGTATTATTATCCTAATCCAAATAGACTAATGAAATACTTAACCCAATTGTACTAGGTTAATGTATTATTATCCTAATCCAAATAAGTTACTGCAAGTCCCCAAAGTCTTCAGAAATGCTGTTTTAGCCCGGGACAGATTTTCCATGCATCACTTTTGGTCCTTAGGCGTCCAAGCTTCCTTTTCTCCTTCCGTGAAGCTTTCTTTGTCGTCAAGTAATCCATAAAATGCTGAATTCTGCATCATTTATACCTGAAACTTTGCTAATCATGTTCGTTAGCTCACTTACAGGAAAAAGGACTAAAAGTGCATGAAATATATAATTTGTTCTCAAAACTAGGCTAAAATATGGGCAAAATATATTGATATAGGCGTGTAATATCGCCTATCATCAAATACCATCTGAATGAGTACATAAATGGATTCCGCATGCATGCTACAATGCCTTAGCATATGGTTGATCATATTTTCATTCCTATCAACGTAAAGGCCAAACATCATTGGGTTCTAGTGGTTATATCTTTTAATGATAGATGCATTTATGTATATGATTTTTTGTCGTCTGCTGGTCATGATGCTGGGGTACTTGCTGAAGTTGAAAAGTTAGCTGAGGTTATACCTATATGTCTCGTTGCATGTAAATTTTATGAGAAGAAGGGTATTGATACTGCTAATCATCCAAATTACAAATCCTATGATAAGATGGATTTATTTACTGTTTATGTTGTAGAGGATTTGCCTCAACAACCAAGTGATAGCTTGTAAGTATTCATATACATATCAATTGTATATATACACATATATTATTTTTATAGAACAGATTCTTATTTCTTTATATATGTATTTGCAGGAATTGTGGTTTATATAGGGTGACATATGCCGAGTGTCTACCTTTGGAGATCTTGTTTCACCCGTTGATTTTGATTCAGATTTGATTCGTCCGAGATATGCTTCAATTTTGTGGAATTATGATATGAAGAAAAAAGAAGAGAATGCACAAAGTGATGATGAAGCACCAATGAGACCTCCTCGTGAAATTGGTTTAACAGAAGACACTGAAGTGCATGAAATTTGATGTTTCTTTTTATTTTGTTGTAGTTTACATTATTTAACATTAGCCAGATAAACAAGTTGTTGAATATTTCTTATTTTCCATCAGTAACTTTTAATGTTCTTAGATGATATACTATTGGTTCTTGGTTGTTATGTTACAGTTTAATGTTCTACATATATATTTATGTTCTACATAATCATTTCTGTTTAATGTTCTACATTTTTTTTATTTCTTGTTAATGTGTAACTTTAATGTTCTACATATATATATTTAATTTTTCGTATTTATTTATGAATAATTCATATCATCAATCCTTTACATATATATTTATGAATAATAAGTAAGTTTACTTATTATTAGTTTTTATATATGTTCATATGTACTTAAAAGAGTATAATATGTATTTTTCAGATTTATGTTTAGCTTAAAGTATCTTACATATAATATCACCAATTTAACAATGACAACTACAATAACATAAAAAATGTTTATCAAAATTGAAAATCACATATATTTTTCATTAATGAAAAAAATCATCAATTGTTTATTCACTTAATACGTCAATCAAATTATCATTTGTTGTATTTCCTACATGAACGCCTATTGTGACCTTTTAATCCACATGAACTACAATAATTTTTTCTCTTCTTTCCATACATATCTCGTCCAGATTTTTCACGGTCCTTCTTCGGAGGTCTTCCAGGGGGCACTTGTATTTTGGAGGGCAGAACTACCTTATCCATAATTTCCTTCGGAATCACACAGTCATCTTTGTGTGGTAGAGGATAAATTAAAAGATCATATGTTCTTAAGACAGTTTTTGGCTTGTATAGATCAAAGCAATATGGTCCCTTCTTGAAATTCTTGCGATCAAGAACTGCACAAGCATGAACACACAGTATCTCATCCAATTGAAATACATTGCAAGAACTTTTTTTTTCCTTAAGACAAACAATAAAATATTTCTCCTTGTCGTGGACTGTATAGATATACTCTGATCCAGGTATAACCTACAATTATTTAAAAAAAAAAACTAATTAGTAAAATAAAATTCATCTCAACGTATGTATATTACAAGTCTGCAAAATATGTATTTCTTTCATGCATATGTATTTTTAATACAGAATATATTTTCCTTAATTTATTATTTGAAAAAGAAATATAGTCCATACAAAAAATGAAAATACTATTATATATATAAAATGATTACAAAAAAATTAATCATACCTTCATACGTGTAAACTCTGCTTCGTTTTGTTGAAGAATTTCTTGAAATTTACCAATAAGATTAGTAAAAGTATACAACGCCTGTTGTCTGTTTTCACAGTTCCATCTTCCAAACATTAATCTAACTTCCTCCAGAAAATCATATATTGGTAATTCTCTAGCTGATACCAGCGCAGCATTAATGGACTCGGCAATGTTTGAAGTCAAAGTCCATCCTCTATGAACGGATGCATACGATCTAGCCCACTTATTGTAACCAACCAATTCCAAGTAATTCTTCATTCTAGCATCAACTGCCTCCACTTTCTCTATTAACATGTGAAATTCAGTCTTCAAATATGATTTTGCCATGGTATAGAAGACATCTGATAATGCATCATGTGATTTACGAAAAAAAAATTTACATTTTTCCATAGATGCCACATACATGCATAAGTGGTACCTCATTATACACATCACTGACAGCTTTTATGATGCTTGCATTACGATCAGAAACGACACACATATCTTTTCTTTCACCGTATGCTTTCTTCAGATTCTCAAAAAACCATCTCCAAGATGCATCATTTTCAGAATCAAGTACACCATAAGCCAAAGGAAATATATGTCCTGCATGTTGAAAAAAAAACAAAGCATAAATGATTTTTTTAAAATATAATAATGCATATGTATATTATAAATACATACATACAGCTGGAAACATATGTGAAGTGAAATACTTAACTTCCAGTGCACAAATAGAACTACTGCATATGCAAATTATGCACATGTATATTATTAATACATACACCTGAAAATATTTGTGAAGTAAAATACTTAAGTTTTAGTGCACAAACAAAACTACTGCACATGTATATTTTCAAATACAACTGACACTGATCACATAAACATAATACATATATGTATATTATAAATACATACAGCTGAAAATATATTTGAAGTCAAATACTTATCTAATATATCTTACCAGCTCCATCCATGGTACACGCAGCTACGAAAGTGCCAGTATAAAGTATCTTGAGATGACTTGCATCAACTACTATGATAGGTCTACAATGATCAAACCCTTGGATGAATGCAGTTAGTGCTACAAATATATATAAAAACTCATTGTTTGCATTCTTTTTCATTTTTATATGTGAACCTGGATAACTGGTGTTCAACACATGTATGTATGTAGGTAGTTTTTCGTACGATGCTGATGGTTTTCCTCTTAAATCTTCAGGTGCTTGTTCCTTAGCTCACCAACACATAATATATGTCAAATCCATACCCATGTCTTCCTTCATGTCACTTTTGATATCAGATAGACTGTATTTCCTCTTGTGACATTTAAACTTTGGTTTGACTATACCACCAATCAACTTACTAGTAGCATGCAATTTAGCATAAATCTTGTCTTTGATCGGACAGGTATGTTTAGGTAAAAATTCTCTTACATAAAACATTGTAGATTCACCGATAGCAGATGCACGGAATAAAAATTCACAATTTCTAGATCTGTACAATAATGTATAACTGCAAACAAAAATAAATACATATGCTCAAATACAACTAACACATATTGAAAAAAAAAAATTAAAATTCACAATAAACTTATCAGGTTTTACTAGATCTTGCAGATAGTGATTGAAACTTCTCTCAAATTGTATAATCTTTCATTACCAATTTTAATACACTTTTTGAGATATAAACTTGATCAACCTCAATATGTTTGTGATGTGGGTCTGAGATAATAACTCTAGTTGTATCCATTTCGAAAGCATCCAAACATTAATTTGAAGCGGGAACAATTAACGCACTTTCAGTACTTGTATTTACCAAGTTACTATCAGTGACATACATCTTCATAGGTTCTCCAGTACACAACGATGAACATACCAATGTGCTGAAATTTTTCTTGTCAGAAACACTTACATACAAAGGCAAAACACTAATATCCTTCAATTATTTTTTCTGCATAATATAGACCTTCAAACTCATGTCATTACGTATACGTATTTGCCCTGCACTATTTGTTAATTGATACTCAATTTGAATACATTTGTACGTCAAATCAACATAAATGTGAGTAGCCAGTACAGTGTAAAGTTGGTCATACGTTGCGTTTATGCTCAACAATATCGCATCACTGGTGTAATCTTCATATTGTTGTCCATATGTCCATCTACCAGAGTGTTTAATAAGAACAACTATACTTCCCATTGTCAATCTCCAAAAATTACAAAATAATAAAAATATTACTAAATATGAAATAAGTACTATAACACCAACTACGACTAAAATTAATAAACGATTTAAAAAATTTTCAAACCTACGTCTGCTTCAAAAATACAGGTATTTCTTCAGTAAATTTCGCATTATATTTTACTTAAACCACAAATAAAAATTAAGTTGTTGATAAATACCTGTATTTGCACCTTTGTATTTTTACTATTTTCTTCAAGACGTTATTCGATCAACATAACAAAAAAAAATTGAAGAAAAATGTTTTTCAATTTGAATGAGTATTTTGAATTTGAATTGAAAAGTTGATTATGGAAACCATTTTTGAATTTTGAATTTGAAGCTGAAATTTAACGTTTGCGGTAACAATAGAGTTTTAAAAGGTTAAGAAATCTATCAAATTAAATGTTCTTTAATTTAAGGAACCGTTTGTTACCATATTAAACTGAAACATATTGGAGTTATATTAGAAACACAATATAACTATCAAATTAAATGTTCCTTTTATCATGAATTCCTTAATTATTAGGTTCTCGTAACACTTCTTACTAATATATCTTTTCTTTTTACCATAGACTTTAGAATTTCATAATTATCAGTTCTCTTAATATCTATTATCATATATTTAATTTTAAGACACCTTAAATAAATTATTCAGAAAATAACACACATAAAAAAAAAGGAAAAGAAAGTTCAAGGACGTGTTTTATATGAATCAAAATCAAAGTCCTAATAGTAAGGATATAAATTAAAGACTTACGTGTTTATTATGGACTAAAATCAAAGTCCAAATAGTTTGGAAATAATTAAAAGATTATTTTTAAATATTAAAAAATAATTAAAAAATATTTTTATGTATTAGAAAAAAAGTGCAAAGAATATTTTATCTACTATTACGAAGTCTTTTAATAAGAGCCAAAGTTTAAATCACTTTTTAAAAAATTGTAGATGTAGATGCATAAGTAGATAGCTTAGATTGTAAATGTAGAAGTAGATAGCAATATGTAGATTGTAGAAGATAGATGTAGATGTAGATGTAGATGCCTCACAACTAACCATATATTGAAAAACTTACATGGTGTTCGGAACAACTTGCACGCACCTCCTAATTTCATAGGATACCTATCACCTTCCCACCAACAACACGTGTCTGGTAACTTTGTCCACCAAGGCTAGAACAGATGGGAAAAAATCACCTAGTGTTTGTTTCTGTTGGAAATTAAACCTAAGATCTCATGGTGCTCAACTCAACTTCATTGACCCACTAGGCCATACCCTTGGATGCACAAATAACAAACTTTTTAAAAAATACGTATTATAAAATTTTGATAAAGATTGAAAATTAAAAGAAACTGGTGAAACTATTGCATAATGCATACTAATAAAGTGAGATAAATATATACTCACATAATTCTTTTCTTTATTGCAGGTAAAAAGGTTTTACTCGGTCTTCTTTTTTTAAAAAGATAAAAATTAGTTCTCTTCAAAATAAAAAAAGCTATAAAAATACCACAGAGACAATAAATTTTTTTAGAAAGGATTCATAAAAATAAAAAAGTTATGAAAGGTTTCAAGGCAGCTACAATTCATTATCTAGCTACTACATCTTCAACAATGACATATTCATATTATTATATTCATACTATTATACATCAAAATAATGCTATATTTATCATTCTCTAAACATTATTGAAGTTGTGAATTTATGATTTGATGTTGGCTCTAACGTCATCTTTGACAAACGTAATGTTTGAATTACTTATCATAGATCAATAAATTATATTAATGTCTGAATCAGTACCATAAATTCAAAAAGAAAAAAAATAATATTGACTTGACTTACTTGTAGCTCCACTTTTCTTTTGTCTACAATAAAAATTGAATAAGAACTATAACAAAATGCGATTAATATGCTAACCTCAAAAATAACTGCAACAATATTAAAAAGAACACAAACTTTATTTGAATCGCCTACCATAAATTCGTAAATTACATAAATGTGTGTGAATTCTACCATAGGTCAAAAAATAAAAAATAAAATATTGACTTGATTTACTTGTAGCTTCACTTTTCTTTTGGCTATATTAAAAATTGAAGAAATACTACAATAATATTAAAAAAAAAAGAATTAGTTAACTAATTGAAAAAAATCAATTAACATACTAACCTCAGGAACATCGAACTGCAACAATATTATAAAAAGATTAGTAAACTAATTGGGAAAAGAAGAACGCCAATTAACATGTATACTAACCTCAATAGGTTTCACAGCTTCTATACTATGTTTGTGTTTGTGTGTAAATATATAAAGATTGATATTAGAAATTTTCTTTTAATTTTTTTTTAAAAAAATAATTAATATGCTAACCTCATAGGTTTCACTGGTTGCTTGTCTACTTCTCTTGGTATACGAATTTGTATTTCTGTGGGAAACAAAGTAAAAGCACGCAAATTAGGTCAGTCGCCCTTTTTCCTTGGGAGAAAAATTTCACCCTAAAAAATTTATGCCCAAATATATATTTTAACGAAAATTCTTAGGAAAATACATATAATCATAAATATTAGGAAAACAATAGTGAAAAGATGATTTTGTCTTGAACAGGATTAGAATAGGGATGTGGCTGTGCATAAGCAATGTCATTCCAAATTTGTATTATTTTATTAGATTTGTAGACAAAATTTGTGGTTTTTTTGTTAGAATAGGGTTGTGATTGTGCATTAGCAGTGTTGGTCTTAATTTATATTGTTTTATTGGATTTGTAGTTAAAATTTATATTGCTTTATTAGATTTATAATTTAAATAGAATATGCGAAAAGACATTTTGTTTAAAGTAAAATATTTTAATAAAGGGCAAAAAATTCAAACGTAATTTATAAGGCCCTTCACACTTTTAAGATAATAAAAATAAAAATATATACACGACACTCATAGAAAAGCTCACCAAAAATACACCCTCACAGCTCAGGCACACACTCCACCCATACACCTATACACACAACACTAACAAATATATACAATTCCATTCATACATATGTAGATAGAAAATACGCACAAAAAGAGGGAGGATTTTCCATTCATCTTTCATTTTTTTCTACTCACAGATACTAATCCTCACGCACACCAATCCTCCCCTGTTTTTTCGATTTTCACTACACACACTCACACACCACCACAGATTTGAGAAAGTGAAGGAAGATTGAGAGAAAAATTGATCGAAATTGGAGAAGAAAACAATGAGAAGAGAGAAGAGAGGAAAAAACAAGCAAAAACAGAGAAGGTTGAGAGAAGCAGCTCCGGCGAAGTTTCACCGGAATCGTCGCCCATCATGGAATCCGTCTGCTTCCTTTGAAAATCTGGTCAAAACCAGCGACCAGCTGCTCAAATCCCATAAAATAAATGGCTCCATCCCCCCTGAAAATTCGATAATCAGTGACCACACATTAACGTCAGTGAGACTTTTGCCGAAAATTCATTAGTACCACGGCAGCTCAAATTTTCCTCTGTTTTGGTTTGATTTTCGAGCAAAAACTGGCCGAAAACGTCACTGGGTTTGTCTGCAGGATTTTGGGGTTCCAGTTCGAGATCCGTCTATGGTTCATTGGTCCGTGAGACTTCTGTCGTCGTTGAAATCAGTTCAAATTAGTCGAATAAAAGCCCAAATTTAAGGTCAATCTCTTTATCTTATTCTTAGTCAATTTTTATTATTATGTGTGGTTGATTGTTATCGTCTCGACTTTCTCTTATCTTATGCGTGATGTGAATAATGAATGTCGAATTGTATTGATTGTGGGTGACTGGAATGTTATCGTTGAATTGTTATGCTGGATCAATGGTTGAAATGGATATTAATGTTGTTGAATTCAGGTTAATTTTGATCCATTGTTGAAATTGATAGTATCATGTTTTAGGCGGAAATTGATAGGCAAATTTTAGGTTTCGGGGTAGGTAGCTCGTAGGATCCTGTGTCATTGAATGTGTGAATGTCTTGTTGAATGGTTCTTTCTATTTTAATGCACAAAATTGAGAAAATGTATTCATTTGGCCGAGGAATGCCCCGAGGTATTTGTGTTTATTTATCGAGAAGGCCCTAAAGTATTTTGTACTCGAAGGACGTTCGTGACGAAGGTCCGAGGTGTCGGGTGAAGCTTAGTCTAGGACTAGTATAGAATAGGATTTATATTTTTCGCATTTTTCTATTTTGGACTGTATAACTGGACTGGACAATATATTTTTGATTTTGGATTATTGCTTGATTTGTCTGTTGCTCGTTTTATGTGTTTGATGTGGTTTATACATTCTTAGTGTCAAATTAGCTAATATACTCCACCAAGCGACCGTGCTCGAACCACGGGATCGAGGGATGCCTAACACCTTTCCCTCGGTCAACAGAATTTCTTAAACGAAATCTCTGTTCACGGATCAGTTTTAGAGTCAAAACAGTTTTGAAAAAAGGATTTCCAGGGGTTAAAAAAGGGGTGTGACACACTTAAAATCATAAGGTAATTCTATCAAGTTTGATTTAAAATAATTATTCATATAAGTGTCAATAATTCAAATATCATGAGATTCAAATGTGTCCGAAGATCAATCAACAAGCATTCAATTTAGGAGCATACAAACAACTAAATTGAGTCTAAACTCTAATTAAACTGTAACCTACTTCAATCGGAGAATCTAAATGCAAGCTAATTTGTAAGGGCGTTGCCCTTCCGTAAAACTTCTGAATGATCAAAATCTGTTTAAAAACACAATCTCCATAAGAATAAGAATTTAATGACACCCATTTTATACAGTGTAAACAACATAAATCCCCTAGACAATGAAAATAATTACATAAAACTCCTTCTTGTTTTCTCTCTCCCTTTATTTGCAAACATACTCATATATTCGATCACATATTACACATTGGTCGAATGTATGATGTAACAGCTAATCGTAAATTTAATGTAATTGAAATAATTACTTATTTTAAAGTTCCTTAATTGAAGGCAATAATTGGGCAACTTTAACTCTTTTCTGGATAAAAGTAGTTTCTTGATATTGAATTTCAAAACTTTTCTGAAAGTTCAACTTTTTTTTTTGGTGTAATCTTGGATTCAAGATTTGAAAAGGAAAAAGCAATAAATTTCTTATACATACGTTTTTAGTACTACTTAAATCAATATGAATATTCCCATATTGCTGCGACATGCTGGAATTTGGGAGTCAAAAATAAGTTATGAGTCATACAAAAGTGACGCAATAATTATTTCAGAAGGTATTACTTACTTGAAATTGGTTTCTACGATCGCCATGGAATTGGATATCGACGAAGTACGAAAAAAAATAGAAGTTACATATGTGGTTGGAGGAAATTCTTCTCCAATTGTCATAAGAAACAACAATGGAGTGAGGGTTTACGTTGAGTTGAAGAAACAATTTTGTGGTTTGGTTAATTTTTCGCTTTGTATTTTTTGATATTTTAGATCTAGAAAATTATGTCAAATTCTTGAATTTTTATGGGAAATAGCTTGTACAGTATTTTTGTTGAGTTTCAAAGAAAATGGGATGCCTAAGAAAATCTTAGACTCTTTCTCATTTGTGCACATTTATGCTTCTTTTGATGATTGGTGTGTTCTTGTAAATTTGATTGAACTCCACTTGTTTATTATTTTGTGTTATTTCAGTTCTGGAAATGTTTAGTTAGATTTACTTGTTTACCTATTTGTAGGCTCATGTAATTGGATATATTTCAATAGATTCTACTCTGAATATTGGAAGAAGATAGAATAATTTGTGGATTTTGAAATGAAATTGTATCATTCCAGTTAACTTACGAATGTATAATATGTTGTTATACATTCAAATCATTGTATAATGAAAATTGTGTCAATCCAGTAAACATTTGAATGTATAATATTTGATTATACATTCATCTATGTCTATAATGAAAACTGTCGCAATGACAGAAATTGCATTTTGTTCTGGTTTTATTATTTTTAACATGTTTGTTTAATTCATTGACTCAATTTAAAAAAAATTATGCAGCTATGTACTAATTTGTCGTAACAAAGACTGCAAGTGGGTACACGAGTGATAATGAGGATCCTCATCGGCCGTGGAATAGTTATTTCCAAACAATTGATGAAAGTGCACTTGTTACTTTAGAGTAACATTTTTTGTATAATAGTCGGCGTTGAAACAACTAATTCTTGATTTTGTAGTTGATGTTAAACGGTTACAATGTTATGTTTTGGATGTTAATTCACATTTTATGGATTTCCTTATTCTTATTATACATATATAACGTCTGAAGAAATATTGTGCAATTACTTACACTATATTATAATGTTACTAATATAGTTTGGTAGTTATTGAGTTTGCCTTACATTTTATTATATATTAAGTATAAACTAAATTACAAAATAATGTATTACTGTATATCAACATATTGAATTTTTAACAGTAGGTAAATTATGTTATAAGTTAATAATACATTGAACAAGTGTCTCATACGTTAAAACATATGTATTACATAACATCATACATGTTGTTAAGCACTCATGACTTAATAGAAAATAAAGAAATATTTAACGTTATACATATTTATAAACTATAACACTATATCATACATTATTAACATACTTTTAATGTATTTTTTATATTAAATACATTGTGAACGTATCATACATTTACACGAAAGTATAATCTATAACCATACACATAAAACAAAATGAAAAAAACAACTTAAATTATCACGAATTATGTTACATAAGTCTGTCATTTCTTATGTTGTTTAAACAAAAAATAATACATATAGTCAGTTAAAAGTCATTGTTGTCAGTAAAACATCATGTATGTATAAGGAGTATGAATAAGGATAAGACGCCTTCAACACCCATTTCTCATATAAGCATTAATTTCCGATTCATTCATAGAAGACGTCCCCAACACCCACTTGCAGTCTTTGTTACGACAAATCAGTACATAGCTGCATAAATTTTTTTAAACTGAGTCAGTGGATTAAACAAATATGTTAAAAATAATAAAACCAGAAAAAAATATTATTTCTGTCATTGCGGCTGTTTTCATTCTACACATAGACGAATGTATAATCAAATATTATACATTCGAATGTTTACTGGATTGACACAATTTTCATTATACAATGATTTGAATGTATAACAACATATTATACATTCGTAAGTTAACTGGAATAGCACAGTTTCATATTATATATCGGCTTTAATGTATGCTAACATATTATACAAAAAGAAAGCAAATGTAATATTAAAAATTTAGAACAAACACTTCTTCAAAACCTCAAAGAACATTATACACTGACAGACATGTATAATAAAACATTATACATTCGTATATTTAGCAGGAACA
This sequence comes from Capsicum baccatum var. pendulum, assembly GCA_030864225.1. Classification (NCBI taxonomy): domain Eukaryota; kingdom Viridiplantae; phylum Streptophyta; class Magnoliopsida; order Solanales; family Solanaceae; genus Capsicum; species Capsicum baccatum. The sequence goes on from CM061561.1 coordinate 199,853,076, forward strand.
GCAACAAATAAACCAACTTTAGAACAAACACTTCTTCAAAACATCAAAGAGCAAATTACCATAAAATATAAACTCAGCAAATACAATTGATCATGAACATCAATCTCCTCATCACTATAATCATCATCCACCACAGAATCCGGCTCAATCCAATTCTGTGGGGCAACCACTTCCTTTAGCGGAGCAGGAAAGAAATCAAGATCGCCACAGAACCCCATTTCCTCAAACATCATCATCTTGAAAGCACGTCAATTACACCAAAAAATATTTATTGAAATCTAACTAAACATTTTCAGAACTGAAATAACATAAAATAATAAAAAAGTGGAGTTCAATTAAATCTGCAAAAACACACCAATCATCAAAAGAAGATCCAAGAATTTGGCATACTTTCCTAGATCTAAAATATCAAATTAATGTAACTTACCTAACTATGTGGCTAATTCAACAAAAGTGAAAAAAACAATAACCATATTCAACAAAATCAAGAACAAAAAAAACACATAAAATTCAATCTTGAAGCAAAAGCTCAAATATTTATATCAAATTCAAAGATTAAACACAATTATTTTAATAGTAAAATAAACCCCATATGAAAAAACTAACACCAAATCCCAGTAAAGATCTCAACTTTATCACAGAAAAACAAATATTTTCAAGAAATAATTGTACAGAGAAGGAAGAAGAATACCTCAAAAATATTGTACTACTTTTTTTTACCAAAATCAATGTTTCACATGTGTAATGATTAAAAGAGAGAAAGTTAAAAGGAAAGGGATTTATGTGGGAGCATATGGGAGGTGAATTAAGAAAGAGATATTGAAATTGTGAGGTGTATAATATTTAAGAGAGAGAAAGTTGAAAGTAAAGGAATTTATATAAATAATTTGAGATATGTGTAAATATTTTAGCAAATTGATATATAATGTAATTAGATAATTTTAATTAGTGTATATACATAAATTTTAATTTTATAAATTCTTGCTCTAAATACTCTAGGCCTAAAATCAAATACGAAACAGTAGCTTCCGGACTATCCTATACATAAGAAGAAAAACCAGTAATTGTAATATTTTAATTACTACGTAGAAAATCATTATTCCACACCCAATGGACCATCATTATCCAATTATTAGCATCAAATCACACTGGTCAAAAATTGGCCATTAACTTATTATATTGTATTTTTCAATCATTATATCATCATTAGCTTAGGATTATTCTTCAATTTTTATATTCGTACTGAAGGCATACTGATTTTGTACTTCCACCGTACTAGTTACTTGAGGTACTACTCCAACTATAATAATTATCTCATCATTATTTTATAATTATGTTTTTTATAATATCAAGGTAATATTATAAAAGGAAAAAGTAAGAATGACCAAAAGCTTACCCAACTCCATTTGTATAACCACGCCACTGCCACCTATTGCACTGCTAATGAATCATTCTTGTAATTATGCACATACAACAATATGAACAATTGACAAAGAAAACATCCTGTGCTAACCTGAGGATGCAGATACCTCCACAAGTCGGGGGGGGAGGGGGGAGGGGGGGGATAACAGTGCAACTGCTGTGCTCTTCTACCTATGTGATGTTTTATTATTAATATATGGTAAACCTTCTCATTTAAATTCATAATTGTATGGCTACATAATTAAATAAATTGCGATTTTGATTCATTTAATTATTAATTAAATTAATTATTTAAAATACTTCACTTTTAAATAAATTTCCTAAATTTATTTGAAACCCCATAAAAATAAATTAACTATGTAAATTGACTAAAAAGTACATTCAAAATCTATTGAAATCACTAAAACACTAATCCAGGGTCATCTTGATAGAAGACTGTGTTTGGGTTTTTTTCGCCCTGATTTTCTTACCAAATTTAAGTTTTACTTTTTCTTAGAAGAAAAATAAAAGTTACCAAAATTACTTTTATTTTTCTAAAAAAAAAAATATAAAACTTTTCCATATTTGGCAAACCTCTTTCTTGGAGGAAAGATTTTGGGCATCTATAAATAGAAGACCCCCTTTCTCATACCATAACATAAGAGCATCCACAATGTAGTCGTTAAAAGAGTCTGGCTTAGGGGGAGATTTTCTCTCTTATTAGTTTTATATTTTTTTTAATAGGAAAAATTAACTCTATAAACTTATTAGATTAGTTATTACAACTTATAGAAAAAGTTTTAAGTTTTCAAGTTATAGCAACTTTCATCTTAAAAAAATATATATAAAGGTTTTTCTTTTCTTTTGTTGAAAATACAGAAAAGAAATTACTGAAAAGGGAAAATTAATATTTAATACAATTAATATACAATTTACCTTCCTTAAAAGTAGTTAACCTTAATTATTGGTATTTATCCACCCCAAATCCCTCAAACCGTTATTTATCTTTCTATTTTAATGCTTACATTAAGAGTCTCCATCTTCATACACTATTTGCCACTTTTTACACGATATCTCTCTACCATCAAGCAAAAAACGCATTCTATGTTGATTAGAATTTGATAGAGAAGAGAAAAACAAGTATTTCTTTAGATAAAAAAAATATGAATTCTGTTAATTTGCATTCAATCATGATCCGTCGTAGAAGGAGATGGGATTCTTCAGGTTTGTTAATTTTTTACGCCTTCTAAATGAATTTAAATATTTATTTTTGGAGGTTTTTCAACTGTTGTTATTGTATAAACAGAAAAACTGAGGGACTTTGAAATTGATGGGATAATATATGATGCAATAACAAAGTACAAAGGATTAGTAGAAGCAATCACAACACAACTGATGATAGACACATCCGTAAATACACTTGAAATACGATACATAATAAGTGATAGATGCCCAAGTATGGTCATACACAATGATACAAGTGTGCAGGTGTATCTGGAATAGAAGAAAACGATTGCTGATTTCTTCTTAAAATATCCATTATACGTTACAACTTTGGATAAAACGGATGGTGTAATTCACCATACTGAAGGAGCAATTGTGTGTGTTGGGTAACGGTATTCTAACGAAAAAAATGAACAAAGTAGAAAGCTATTTTCAAAAGATTGTGTTCGTTTGATCAGAATAAGTCCATATTTTGAAGAATTTGAATAAGAACGTGTGGATGTAATTTGTGATGTAACGAATATCAATATAGCTGTAAAACAGACTTACAAGGATAAACAAACACTGGCTAATGTTCTGGAGTTGCATGCATTTATGAAATAATTCTCTTATCGAACTGAAAGGTCAAGTGGAAGTAGGTAAAAACGTTTGTGTATTAAATTAGATGGTAAAGTTGTACGTTAAGCCGAAATATAATTTTTTATAATAATTTTTTTTCTTTAACAGCTACTATTTGGTTTGTGTGGTGGAGGACTGTACTTGATTACTTCGTTCTTTCAGAATTAACAAATCAAATATTTTTAAAATAAGAAAGTATTGTGACATTCATACATGCTCAATAAAGGATCAAGTTTATGCGAGGCGTCAAGGGATGACAAAAGTGGTAGCCGAACTGATCTTAGGTAATTATGTGGACACCAAAAGAATATACACTCTCAATGATATTGTTTCTGACGTGATGAGGGAGCATGGAATTTCATTAGATTATCATCAGGCATGGCGTGCAAAAATCAAAGCAGTTAAAATATTGCGCGGTGATCCTACCGAGTCATATCAAAAGATACCTGGTTATTTATATATATTGGAAAAGCATTATCGTGGATCTATTGTTAGCTAGGAGAAAATCGAAGAAAATAAATTCTTGTATGCTTTTGTTGCATTGGACACTTCAATTCGTGGATGAAAATATTGCAGGCCAATTATTGAAGTCGATGGAGCAGCTCTAAAATTCGCTTTATAGTGGAACTATGCTTACTGCGAGCACGTTGGACCTAAGGGGTAAAGCATTTTTTTAAAATTTTTATTTTTAAATGTAAATCATAACAGAATTTTAATGTGTTGTATAATATTGGTATGTCATATGTATGTATTTTGTTTGTCTTGCAAAAAAGTAATCACCCAGTATATTATATAAAGTATGTTATGATTGTAGGTCATATACTACCCCTTGCTTATGTTGTGGTTGATTCAGAAAATATTGCCTCTTGGACTTGATTTTTTGATAAATTTAAGATTTCATTTGGGGAAAGAGAAGGTATGTGTATAATGTCCGATAGAAACGAGAGTATTTGGAAGGCAACATCCACAGTATATTCAAATCTGTCACATCATACTTGTATTTGGCATTTATGGTGCAACATAAAGGTAAACTTTCGTAAGAATCTTGAAGAATTGCATGAAATTTTTTTTTGCAATGGCAAAGGCATGTACTCTACAATAATTTAAAGAGTTAATGGAAAGGGTGGACCAAATTGATAAGAGAGTTAGGGCGTATTTATTTCAAATTGGCTATCACAAATGGGCAAGGGTTCATTCTACTGTCAAACGGACTTGGACGATGACATCAAATATAGCGGAATCCATCAACAACACCAACAGAATAGCTAAAAGATTACCCGTGGTTTCAACAATGGATTTTATGAGGTTAATGATTGAATCATGGAATGCAAAACAACATGAGGAGGCAACAAACACATTAACAGAGTTGACGGTCAAATATAATGATGTTTTGATAAATAATCATTTGTTATCTCAGAGAATGATAGTAAGTCCTTTATCCATTACTTTTTAAATCACTTAAATTTTTTGTTAATTTATTTGTGTAGTAAAGTTGCTTCTAGATGCAGGTAAAAGCATCAAATGAATTTCTAAATATTGTTACTAACGGAGCAAAAAGATTCATTGTTTGTTTTCGAAGAAGAAAGTGCAACTGTGGAGAATTTCAATTGGACGAAACACCCTGCTCTCATGCTATGGCTACTATTACATATAGAAACCAATATGGAGGGAACTATTGCTCACCTTACTATAGCAACAAAAATTTCTGAGATGCTTATGCCATACCAGTTGAACCTCTTCCTTGTGAAAGTACATGGGAAATACCACGTGAAGTGTTGGATGAAGTTGTATTGCCACCTGATTCTAAACGACCTCCTGGAAGACCATGTTTTGAAAGATGAAAAGCACCAAATGAAGACAGGTGTAAACGTTTAAAGGTTACATGTAGTGACTGTCATCGTGAGGGGCACAATAAAAGGACTTGCCACAAACATGCACCATCTGCTTAAGATGGAAGCTGTGTTTCTTACTTTATGTTGATGTTAAGTGTTTTTTTTTAAACATTTATGATCAATAATTTCAAGTGTTAAGATTTGTGTTGTTTTAAGTAATTTTGTGGTTATGAATATATTGGTTTAAAATAAAGAAATGTTTGAGAGTTGGTTAATTTTTTTTCAATTAATATAACTGAACACATAGATATTGTTGCAAAACATAACAGCATACACCAGAAATGCACAGTAATGTGCAGTAATTGGAAATTGGTATGCAGGTATTTGAATCAATAACAAACAATGTGTTATTTACATGGTATTTTCAATTACAAAACAACAAATACTATGTGAAGACCTCGAATACTATGTCATCAAAACAACGATTCCTTATAATTGTATTGTGGTGCATGAAAGCTAGAGAAACAATGAAAAAAAAATAGTCTAGAACGTAAGATAGTGATAAATAAGAAAAAATAAGCAGGTAGGTCTGTTGTGAATTGTATGTAAACCATGTTGGATCCGACGTATAAAACACAAGAATATATGAGAAAAATTGCTAACATTTTATAAACTAATTAAAAGATAAAATTCAGAGTATGATGATGCGCTCAATTTTTTTTTCCAAATATTTATAAAGACACACTATGTATACAGCTGAATGCAACAAATGCAAGTATCAAATTGGGTAGAAAACTAAAACAAGCACAAGAACTTTCCCAACTAAAAACACTGCTGCTTTACTTCATCACATTAATAAAGTTCAACCAAAAGGAATAAAAAATCAATATAAAGTAACCAAAAAAAGTTTGGGTACCCTGGTAACAATTAGAAAAGATCCTACTACTTTCAAATAACAAAACATCCATCAAAAGATACAAGAACTAAATAAGAACAATTACTGTTATAATATTTTGTGACTGGTATTATCGTGTCCTTGAACTTCCAAACTGTTCCCTAGATCTTTTGAAACCACCATGCTTGCTAGTAACATTTTCAGTTGCCTCACTTTCACTGACTGCTCCATCATTCTACTTCCGTCTAGCATAATCTCATAGTAGTGCACCATATCTGAGTCGATGGTTCACAACACCAAATAGTGTACTGGAGATATCAAAGATGCCATGCCTAACGTACTCAGCAAAGGCACATACAAACATACCACAGTCACTTTAAAATATAAAATTAGAAAAATCACTTATAAAGCAACATATACATTAATATAAATACATAAAAACACAATTTAAATGTAACTTACTTAGATTGAGGTCCCTACTGTGGTTTATCCTTCAAAATGACATACTCCAAAGGTTCACTTAGTGATTTATCAATGTATGTAGCTTCTCGATGCCAGTCTATATCCGAACATTTTTTCGTAAAAATTAGTGGCAACCAAGAACAGAGGTATCATGGTAGAAAGGGATCGAACATAATCTAAAACACTCTTTGAATGGACAACACCTCCCATCATCGAATCATAAACAGATAGACACCTATGTCTAATTCGAAAAACAACTAATATCCAATGAAATAACTCACTAACATTCACAGGAATAATGACGTTATCAACAGAATCTCAGAGAACATTGGCAAGTAACTTGTAACCCCTAATGTACTGGCTAACATGATGTTCAGGAGTGATACAACTTATTTCTTCATTCAAACTCAACAATTGTTTATGAATTGAACGTATTCATTTAACAAAGAAGACATCAGTAGTGGTGTATGTAATTGACTTCACGACACTATACTTTAATTTTTTCCTCAAGTAATACATTATCACGTCAACATGCTGAATAAATAAAAATTATATTAGAAAAAAAGCAAAAATATAATACAGATATGCATAACAACACAGGACAAAGAGAATAATACAATAGCATAATTAGTGTATACTGTGCACAAAATACTCACAATCAAAGTATACTAACCAGAACTATACACTAGCATACACATAAAATACAGATATGCAGATATGAAGCATTTCTAACATTTATGCATCCTTTGGATAGGCACTGAATATATTCAATGTTGCAATATATTCTCCAGTATATTATGTAATGTTCACCATTTTTACCATCATTGCAAGTGCAATAATATTCAAGGTATGTTGTCAATTGAAGCCATTCTTTGTTGTGGTCCTCAATCGATATGGATAAGAATAAAGGATATGAAACCCATCATTAATTCATTGCTTTTTCATATTGATTTTTAAGAATGGGCTTGATAAAATACTATAAAAAGTATCTGAGATGTTTGGATTTATCACAGTGCTTTCAGGAACATGTGTATTCCATGTGACTAGAGAACAAGAACAAGCAAATCCACCAGGTAAAAATTATAGCTAAAGCATGTAACCAATTATTCCATACATAGAAAAATTGTAACTTTTAAGCCTCATAAACTGAATCAAATAGCCACAGAAGTGTAATCTTCAAGACTCAACAAACTATGTACGTTCTCGTAAAGTTAAATTTTTGAAAAGACTATGCTTTCTACTGCTATCTACACACAAAATAAACCTAAAGAAATTATTCAATACCAAATAAAATAAAGAAAATATACCTCACCATTTCATGGTCGTTCAGTGTGAATCAAGGTGCGAAACCACTATTTGTTTCCAATGTTTATGTCAGCCAATAGAAATTCAGAAATTATCTTGTTCTGTAAAGCAATGTTTGCAGCACTCTTATATACATTATTAAAGATAATAAATATTTCTTATTGAACTGTCAATAAAAAAAACTTGAAATTCAGAAATCACACCTTTTTCCTCTTGACTTGGGGTAACACCAATCAGTGAATTGTTGAATCAACGAATCAGGAGTCTCAAACCCAATATACTTCTGAAACGGATGCTTGCTCTTGAAGTAGGACATCTCGAGAGCTTGTGTCGGATTGGTTATACACACCTACTGGAGATTTGTCAAACATTATAGGCGTAGCGATATGTGCTTTTGGTGTTTCTAATTCTCTAAATGTTGGTTCAAGAGTAACTAATTGAGACTCGGTAAAGAAGGGTATGTCATCAAACGGTGACTGATCATTGACAGGATTATTCACAATTGGATTCTAATAAACAGTGAATGAAACATGAGAACTCATGAAGTGAATTTCAATAATGTACAATCTTGATATTATATAAATAAAATTAAATATGAAAGTATAGAAATATTACCATCCAATGGGACAGAAACATCATCGCGAAAAGAATATTTTTCAATAACCGGATCAACAAGCACTTCATTTTGCTTCTTTCTTGAAGGTGGGGTTTGTAAGCCAACGTCCACATTCTTAGAAAAGATATAGTATTTTAATAACAATTAGTAATGAAAAAATTTATAACAAATATATGATAGTTGAATGCAATAAAAACTAACCTCTTTTTCAACAAATTTAGACGATTGTTGTTTAACAAATCTTAATTCATTCAATATCAACTTCATAGATTCTTCAACAAACTCCCCCATCCCATTGAATTGACTATCAACCTGAAAAAATATAAAACAATGACAAAGATATATCAAAAAGTGATTTAGACTACTAATGAAATTAGAAAATTATAGATTAAACATTCTTTTTATATTCTATCATTTCTTTGAAAACCTGCACATACATGAATATAAAGTACTTAGTTAATAGTACAACTGAAAAATATAACCCTACGAAATAAAAACACAAAAATATTGAAATTGAAAGATGATGTGTATTATAACGTTTTAGATATCATTCAAAACAAACCTTCTCCTAAAATAACGACATATGACGACAGACCTGCACATAGACATACAAAAAACCTCAATCACATGTTTATTAAATATTTTAAAAATAATACTGAATATGTACTTGAAGATTAAACTAGAAACATACATTGGCTATTTCATTCTTTAAGACAGAAAATACATCTTCAGTTATGGGTGGTACAGAATGGTCTAAATCATTACGATGTTCATGACCCAAGTTGTCCTGATAAATAACTCCAAGGTTGAATTCCAACTCCTCTTCATCGGTAAACACAATGTCACTAAACACATACTAAAATTTAAAAAAAAAATTAGATAAAAAATTAAACACTGGTTTGCCCAAAAAGTGTTACTGCATACTAATAATATACATATAAAATACGAAGGAACAATGCTGATACGTAAAATAATTACTTAAGAAAATACAGTTAGAATATAAACATTACCTCATGTTGTACCGCTTGAACATTGTATTCTGAATATAGTCATAAAAAATGAGCTCTTCAAATGATTCCCAATTTAAAATTCTTGAAGTTTGTGATCCAATCTGATTAGCAACACACTTATCAATATCCGAACAACACTCATAGAATCAGATTTGAAGCGCAAGATGAAATCCTCGAAAATGAAAAGAGGATGGATTTTTTTTCATCTTATGACTATATGATTTTTTCAAGACTTGAAAATACTCACCTCCCCAATCATACTTCAAATAGTGACCTGATTCTCCAAGTCAAAATCAGCCTTCTTTATGAACGTTCTTGGCAACTCAGAATGAAGAAATCGACTTATGAAGTATACTAATCCAATTTCATACAAATCTTCATCTCGAAAAGCAATCTTATTGTTAACAAAATCATCATAGAAAACAGACCTCATTACCTTATCCATACCGGGATAATATCTATTCATTAATTTATTTCTTACTTTTGGATCAGAAACAAAATCTAATTTCTTAAAACATTTCAACCCACTAACCATAGAAAATTCTCTCTTTTTGAAATGCAGATCTTTACCATTGATATTAAAGATGAATAAATCATCCCTATTGTTATCGATTTCTGCAAGTTATAGACTACGAAGAAGCTGTGGTTGAATTTTCAAAAAATGCATATTCAAAAAATGACAAAATGGAGATTTCTAAAATATTTTGAAATGCTCTTTGGTCCATCTCTGTTTGAGATCATCAAACACATTAACTTTTATGTATGAAGACCAGTGAGTATACTGTTTTTTGTCCTGAAAAAAAAAAAGACATAAACTATTCACAACACTTCAACCATCAAATATGGATATATACTGTTTTTTAATAACATCTCTATTTTTTGCATACTTAAAAGTTAAAATAAATAATTCATAAAAATTTTGCTATGAATGTACAAAAACATAATGCACCTACTTATTTCACAGTTAGAATTTACATTTCAACTCTCATCCATTAACAACAACAAAAGAAATGTTTTAACATAATCCGAACAATAACAATATCAAGAGTTATATTTCAACTTTAAACCACAAAAACTCAAAAATTAAAAAAGACTAATTTGCATGCATGTCATTAAAAAAATTAAAATTAATTCACTATCAATTTAACCAATTTAATACATATATGAAAAAAAAAATCAGATTACACGAACCTTGAACACATTTCTTGATTTCTTTTTGTTAGACTTTTTATCATCCACTTTGTCAACACTCACATTGACCTTAGACCTTGTAACTCTAGCATTTTCACTAATTTTGATTTTTATTTTTTTATTTTAGGTGAGGGAATTTCATATTCAAAATCCAATCGAAATTATGTTGACCAACAAGCTTTTTCCTCTTATCAACCCTTTTAAAATCTGGAACAATTTTTTTATATAATATAGCTTTGCATGTTGAGTTGTTGTTGCTTAAAGGATAGTGAAATCTTTGAAAAATTGATTTTCACCGGCAAAATTTCACTTCTATTGTGAGAAATAGAATCAACTTCAACAAATTTTTTCTTGCTCTTTGATTTTGGAGATGGAGTAAAGCACCCCAAATCAAACGACGGTCTTGAAAGATTAATAGGATTATTTTGTTGTATAATTCTAGGGCTTTTCCTACTAGGGGTAGAATCAAACTTGATTTTTCGAACATTGTTTCAAGAAAACAAGAACAAGTTTAAGATATTAAACTAAACTCAAATAGTGACTGATGTTGGGAAACCAAAAACCGTGGTGTATTGGAAAACCAAAAGTTATACTCAAAAGAAAAGTAAAAAGGCTGAAAAGAATAATAAACTTTTACTGATAGTTATCAGTAAAAGTTATTAAAAGATATAGTATTGCGTATGAAGGGAGAAAGGAGTTAAAAAAAATTAAAGAAATAGACTTCTACTCATAATTAAATACAATAAAATATAAAAAAGTGTATAATTTAGGTAATTATTCAAGTTAATAAAATAATGAAATTAATTTTTAACTTTACAAAAAATAATTACCATAAATGACTCCTTAAATTGTGAACAAACTCTGATATTTAATTATTAAAAAAAATATTGAAATCTTAACTTGCCATAGTTATCCAATAGTCATTAATTAAGAGTGATAAATATTAAATGCAAAATATAAGGAAATAATATAAATTATAAATTGATTTTCATAAATTTAATTAAAATATATTTTTCTCAAAAGTTGCTATAACTTGTAATTATTTCTTAAGTCTAGTAATTAATGAAAAGTTTTGCTATAACTTATAATTAACAATCTAAGAAGTACATTTGGGATAATATTTACTTTTTAATATTAGGTTCTATATGTAGGCCAATTGGCCAAATCATATAATAATATTATATTTTTAGTATTGTTTTCTTTGTCGTCTGAATTATCACCATGATAGTTGCAAATTTTAAGCTTCCGCATGACGCCCTCTCGATTTTGAACCCAACAAGTGGTATTAGAGCTTACGGTTCAATGGTCCAATGGTGTGGTGAGACGAGATTAAACAGGTTCAAAGCGGTTTCAAATTCAAGTTGTAACAATTTGGATGATAATGAAGATGTTAGTCCAACTAAATGTGGAGAACAAGTTTCAACCATATTTTCAACATTCCTGTTGCTGCTTCTTTAAAAATAAAAATAAAATATTAATTTTTAATTAATTTTTAACCATGATATTTAAACTTTATTTTTAACCATGACAAGCAACAATTATGAAGATTATATCAAAAACGAAGTTCATGCATGTGATGCGAAGAAGGTGGATCAAGTGAAGAAAATCAAGCCAAAAAGGGGAGATTTGTTAGGGGTTTTGCCCTAATTTTCTTACCAAATTTAAGTTTTACTTTTTCTTGGAAGGAAAATAAAAGTTACCATAGTTACTTTTATTTTTCTAAAAGGAAAATATAAAAAATTTTCATATTTGGCAAACCTCTTTCTTGGAGTAAAGGTTTTGGGCATCTATAAATACAAGATCCCCCTTCTCATACCATAACATAAGAGCATCCACAATGTAGTCGTTAAAAGAGTCTGACTTAGGAAGAGATTTTTTCTCTTATTAGTTTTATGTTTTTTTAATATTAGATTTTATATGTAGGCCAATTGGCTAAATCATATAATAATATTATGTTTTTAGTATTGTTTTCTTTGTCGTCTGAATTATCACCACGATAGTTTGCAAACTTTGAGCTTCCGCATGACGCCCTCTCGATTTTGAACCCAACAGACTGATCATGCTCAAGCTTAACTTTATTAAACTCAAGAACCTAAATAATGACTTAAATCGCTTCTGAACACCTCAAAAATTGATACTACTCATCCCGTAAGCCATAATTAACGTATACAAACTATGGGGAGAGCTAAAGTAAGGAAGAAGAGAAAATTTCACAAACGACCGAGAGGGTCGTTACATTAGATACCAATTAAACAATCGTTCGTCTACGAACGGGCAAACAAGAGACAAGAAGAAGGTATTTTTTTATGTAAACCACTACAAGAAGAAAAGTTGATTATTCTCCTTGCAAATACTACAAAAAGAAAACACACTTAGAGAAACTTTGTTGGTGGAGATTTGATGCATTATGTGAAAGTTGCAAACAAAAGGCTTATGTCACAAAAGTGTGCTAGTTCAAAGACACTCAAAATAATTCAAAAGCACTACTTGTAGAAGAACATGAGGAAGAACAGCTTTTTTAGATTGTTACAACAAAATCAAGAAAAAATGATTTTTTATTAATAATAACTAAGTGTTTAAACTTAAGTTGGATACACCAACTTGAGTTTAAGGGAGAATATTGAGATTTACCTTTCTTCTATTATATGATTTTCATTAATGGTACAATATTTTTATTTTCTCTTTTTAGTCTAACAACAACAACATACCCAGTATATTCCCACATAGTAGGGTCTGGGGAGAGTAGAGTGTACGCAGTCCATACCACTACCTCTAAAGAGGTAGAGAGGCTGTTTCCGATAGACCCCAGCTCAAGTTAGAAGACAGCATACAAAAGCATGAAAATCCTAGAACACAATAAAATAACAACGGTACGACATCCAATAGTTGCTTCTATTTGAATCGATGAAAGAATCAATACCAACAGTTATCATTCAATCTCGCTTTAATTTTCTTTCTTGTCTCTTCCATTCCACAACAGAAAGGACACAACCTTTCATCTAAATAATACCTCTTCATCTAAAAGATATTCTTCACTAAAAAAATACTCTCTTTTCATAATTAAAAGATACAACATTTCACTAAAGGCACCTTTTCATAAAAAAACTTTTTAATATGCCTATCCTTAAATTTAACTCCTATTGTGGAGATGTGAAATTTTTCTGAAATATTAAATATACACTCCCTTGAGGCTTAAGGACTTGAGGTTTTTCATTAAGATATACCCTACCACGAAGCTACTCTAATATACCACTTGTAACCACTCATCCACCACTTGTAACATACTCATCCTAGTTACTAGTAATATTGTTTCCTTTAGACCTTTACAGTTACAATCCCCTAACCAACTACCACCACCTCAATAAATACTCTTAAAAAGATGAGTATTTGCGTACACAAAAGATATTAGTACACAACATATTAAATCAAGAACAAGGTACAAATTACCAATTGAAGGAAGGTTTTTCTCTTGTGCATGGTAGTTGCCACTGATTTATCAACTAGAGAGCACCAAATACAAGTATTCAAACGATTTTTACCATTCTTCTCAAACATTTGGGACAAAACACTTCTATTTTCTCCAGAGCTTCCATTATTATTTTCATCTCCTTTTTTCAATCCTTAATTCCTTTTTTTTCCTCAGTTACCGTCACTATGGAGCAGCACAGCCAAACAGATATAAGGTTTCCTAATTTTGTAATATTTAATACAGTACATTAGGAAGAGGTGAAGAAAGATGAAAAATTAGTCGAGTAGGAACAAATAAATGGAAGGGATCAAGTGGTTAAATAGCGGAAACAAAAAGCCAAGCCAAGCGTTATATTATTTAGTAACACTTAAACACATTGTTTGAATGGTGATTTTTCATGGTATGATATAATATGGTTATTAAGAGAATCTTATTTATTTTTATTGTTTATTAAAATATATGGTATGCTATGGTTTAAATTTATAATTTGATAATCATGAAAACTCTCGCTTTAGAGAACCATCGATTTGATGATATCTCATGATTTTCTTCTTCTTCTTTTTTCAATTACGCCCTTATTTAATGTTATATAATCCTATTTTACTCTTTGCCTTTTATTATTTAACTTCATCTGCTACCTCAACCCCCACCACACCAACCTGGCCCAAAAAATATTTTTTAAAAAAATTCTTTTTTTTTTAAATTCTAAAAATTTTCTTATCCCATCCCCCGATCCCTAGACCCCACCCCTTAAGAAACATCCACTTCATTTTTTTAAAATTTGTATTTTAAAAATATTTTAAATTTTTTTTCTTACTCCCACCCTCCCCCACCCCTACCCCTACCATTACCCCTCCTCCCCCAACCACTTACCAGCCCCCTCCCTGCACCAATTTTTTTTTCTTTCAAAAAGTTTTAAAAAAAATAAAATTTACCACATCACCATCTCCTACGAGCCCCCTCCCCCCACCCATAATTTTTTTTAAAATATTACTTTAAAAATAAATTTAATTTTTTTTTCTTACCCCTATCCTCGACCCCCCATTCCACTACCCTACTCAAATATTTTTTTTAAAGAAAATTATAATATTTTTCTTATCCTATCCCATTATTCTATTCGTTCTCATTATTTTGTGTTAAAAATATACAAATACTTTTAGAAAATATTTTTCTATTTACACAATGAACACAAGAAAATAAGTAAGAAACAATTTATTTTTCTAAAAAAAAAAAAATTGTTTTGTTTTTCATACTGAACACACCCATAGCGTACACAAAAGATGCATTCAAACTTTATACTTGTCGATGTTTTAAAACACCAAAAGAAAATGAAATATGTTGCTATAAAAAATGAATTCGGTTACATTTTTTTTTTATCTACTCTTGTATTGATTTTGTTAAAAGTTAGATGAATTTAGCAACTTAATATATCTATATGACCTAATTTGTGATAAATTAACTAGAACAAATTTATTTTATTAATAATTATTAATAAATTTAACATTTTACATTGAAACAAATTATAAGTAGTAGGCACACCAAACAAATATCACGCAAAATAAGAATTAAGATATAAACCAAATAAATAAGTAAAAAATGTCATGATAAATTTTTATATGAAGCCACATATATAAACATATTATTTTATATGTCTATGTGATATTTTATTATATTTCAACTTTGTAAAAAATGTTCTTTTCCCTTTGTCTTGCTTGATTGTGATGATATGCATCCCTTCAACATGCTCTTCTATTGGGACAGCTCCCGTTTGTGAACCTCCCACTTCATGATCCTTGAAATTAGTAATATACAGTTCATAGTTTTATACTTTAGTAGTAGTTTATATGTCACTGAAGGACAAAAATGGGGCATTAGCATGTCTTTAGATTGGGAGAAAGTCCTTCCTCTTTTATTATAGTTTCTTTCTTTGATAAGAAGTAAATATTCATTTTCTTATAATTCAATTTTGAATGAATAATTTTATAATAATTAATAATATTTTAGTAAACTTACCAGTTACGATACAATATCATACTGTCCAATCAAATAATAAAACTGTTATTAAACAGCAGTAAACGATAGTGTACATCCAAACATTGTACGTTACTATATTGTACAATACCATACCATATCATACAGTACCATGCATTATAAAACCATAACAAACCACCGGCCAAACAAAGTGTAACAAGATGTTTCTTCCTTTCTTCCTTATTTTTGGTTATTATATATTTTAACACATAGTACCATGCGTTATAAAACCATAACAAACCACCGACCAAACAAAGTGTAACAAGACGTTTCTTCCTTTCTTCCCTATTTTTGGTTATTATATATTTTAACACATAGTTACTTTTAGTTTCTAAATATAACTCAATTAAACTTGTTTTACTTCGAATTGAAGGGGATGTGGAAGTGGAGAGGGGAACTGGGGTAGGAATGGAGAGAAAGGGAATTTACATAAAACCAAAAAAAAAAAAACGAAGATGATTCAATTAAAAAAGGGACTTAGGGATTAAGGATCTGAATAGTCAACATTGATGGGTATTTGAGAAAGCTGTGTGTGTTGTACCCAAAAAAGGAAGAAAAACGAAAAAGAGAAAGCTAAATGTGTGGAATGTGGACTATATTATTGCCTGCTATCATCAACGTTTAATTATTTTATCTGCAACTCCTCTTTTTCTGGCTGTAAAATTGCTTTATTTTTCATTTACATAAAACAAGAAATTAAGAGTACTATTACAAATAGGGACAGTTCTTGCTGAAATTATAAATACATATTATTGGGGAAGGTATCCAAGGTTGGCAAACGTCAAAAGGAGCTGATCTTTACCGAAGACATGCTACTGCTTTGATTTACTAGTATTTGTATCCCGGCAGGCCGCGGGGAGGAGAAGATAAGAAGAAACTTGACTCATATTTGAACTATATATAAATGTAAATTAAAATTAAGAAAGGACATTGATACTAAATTTATCACTTTTTGTCATCTCCTCCAGATGATGTAGACTTGTATCAAGGTCATGTAATAAGTTAGCTTGCTTAAGGAACCGATCCGTATTATTTATAACGCCAGTAGTAAGGATGTAATTTTGCCACTCTTTTAAGATCCATATCTCTAGCAATAGGGAAGGTCTTGTTAATGCATGGAAGCAGTACCAGTGCTACTACTTTCCCTTGTAACCCTCCTTTAACTTTTATATATATATGTGTGTGTGTGTGTGTGTTCGTGTTTCTACCCCAAAAAAAAGGAAGGAAACCTACCAAAGAGTTTCTGTATCTCTGATATATTTGACTCCTCAAGTTCATAAGACTTTTTGACAACCTAGTTTTTAATTCGAAAAAGGGAGTGAAAAACACCCTTTTTCCCCTAATCAATTTTAAAAAAAAAACAAATGAATGGAACATCTTTAGTATTCCCTATTTGTGAATTCACATTTTCTTTCTCCCTGTATTCCAAACAAATTGAGATGCAGGAAAAATGTACAAGCTTGAACAGAAAACAAAGCGTGTGCACACATGGATGCCCAGAAAGTCGGTGAAAATGATCAATTTTCTATTTCAAAACGGCCACTACAACTGTATATTTTTCTGAAGAGGTATTCAAAAAAAAGAAAAGAATAAATTACCAGACTATACAACTCTAGGGGTAACATCTGACCAGAAGAAATACATGTACAAATATCAATTACCAATGCTCAACTGGTCAGGTTGCCACATTCGAATGCCTGAATTTCTACAACGCTGGTAGAATAACAATAATCCCACTGGTTGCCATTAATCAAGACGCGACCAGTTTTCTACAAGGGCGACACTAGCATAAATAGTCTTGGCACAACTCTATAATGCAGATCAGATTGCCGGAGTCACTGATTGTCGAGACCCTCCAAGTGCCAGTTCATCAAAACATGGAATTTGTCCACCTGTTGCCATGAACCAAATCAGCAACCAACTTCCTGGAAGATATGGATACTGCCTCAAAAAAAGTAAAAGCCTCGGACTATAAATTTCTCTGTTGCTAAATGGAGGTACGAGGAAGAGATACATGAACTAGTTGATCACTAAATGACATTAAAGAGGTTCAAATCATGTAGGACTTTCTCTTTCCCCTTGTTTTCCTCGTCTCCTATCTCAAGTCAAAAGCACAACAAAATCACACAAAATCCACGCAAGCAGATAGCAAGTACTGATGTAGGAAATCAACCTCCAGCGAGGAAACAAAGGGGGTTGACAACACTGACAAGACGGAATAATTCAACGAGGGAACCATAACTTCTCTTGGAGAACTATTAAAATTCAAATGAGAAACCTGGCAGTGCTTTTGTTTCTCCTAAACCTTTACACCAGGACGATCTATCTATATGCACTCCTAGTTTCTATATAGGGAAATACACAATTCCAGTGATGTATAGAATGGTATTATTTTCTTGGGAGAAAAGGAAATTCTAAGAGATTGTTTTACGATGGAGAAATGACTCAAAATTTTAATAGGGAGGAGAGAAGTACCTAAAGAATATACACACACAGAGACAGAGGACTGCATGAGTTACCAAAAGCTGAATCTTCCATATATTGAATGGAACCCTGAATTGGATTATAACATCAGAAAAAAAACTTGCTCATCAATAGTGAGACATCATGTTATAGTAATATTGAGTAAATAAAATAATATACTTTTAGTCTTTTGGTTGTAAACGTATACATGTTACAAGAATATATTTCAAATTATAAAAGTGAGACATCAAGATACTGAAAATAATGTAAAAATTAATCATAGTACACGTGTATTTCTTATAGGAAATTCAAGTAGTTATATAAAAAAGGTGCATTGGATATAGTAGGTACGAGGGGAGGTAGAGGTAGGCTGAAGAATAACCAGGGAGAGGTGAGGTGATTAGACAGGACATGTCGCAGCTCTAGGCAACTGAGGACATGACATTAGATAAGAGGGTTGGAGGACACGTATTAGGATAGAAGGTTAGTAGATAGCGGAGTGTCGTCTGGCTTTTTCGAGGGTTTAGGCTTGGTTTTATTTATTTGTCGTTGTACTAGTCGTATTCATGTAGCTCTTGCTTTTGATACCTATCAAAATCTGATGTTTATTGTGTTTTGATTACCACATTATTTTGTTGTTGCTCTTGTTCCTTTCTTGTAGGTTTTGCACGGCTTCCCTTATTAGTTGTTACATTTCCTTCATTGTTTCCCTCTTCTTTGGACCTTGGACCGAGATTTGTTGCACTTGAACCGAGGGTATTTTGGAGACGGCCACTCTACCTCCACGGGGCTGTGGTAAGGTTTGCATACTCTACCCTCTCCCGAACCCACTTGTGGGATTTCACTAGGTATGTCGTTATTGAAATGTCGTTCACATTTTTTACCCTCTTAAAATAGATTTTAGTATTTTGAGATCAATTAAAATTCTAGTTTTGGATCTTTCAAACAATATTGGTTGTCCTAATATTTAAGGATTTAAAATCAATTAAGATTTAATTTTATATGAATTAATTTTCTTATTTGAACATGATAAAACAAACAAAGCAACAAAAAGAACACAAATCAACAAATCTTTGTAAAAAAAGATTACCTGAGACAACACAACAGACACTAACATATTTGAAAACAATATTTATTTATGTCATTTACAGACACAGCCCCCCTTTTTATTTGACTTGACTTGGTGATGGATGTTTTGACGCGTCATGTTCAAGGGGAGGTGCCTTGTTGTATGTTATTTGCTGATGATGTGGTACTGATTAATGAGACTTGAGGAGGAGTTAATGATAAGTTGGAGATTTGGAGACAGATCCTTGAATCTAAAAGATTTCGATAGAGCAGGACCAAGATGGAGTACTTGGAGTGTAAGTTTAGTGATGTGTCGCAGAAGGCTAACGTGGTTGTGAAGCTGGATTCTCAAGCCATTCAAAAGAGGGAGAGTTTCAAGTATCTGGGGTCTATGATTCAAGGCAATGATGAGATTGACAAGGATGTCACGCATCGTATTGGGGAAGGGTGGTTGAAAAAGAGGCTCGCTTTGGGAGTTTTATGTGATAAAAAGGTGTCCCCAAAGCTTAAAGGTAAGTTCTACAATATGGCAGTCCGACCGGCTATGTTGTATGGAGCGGAGTGCTGGCCAGTTAAGAACTCCCACATCCAAAAGTGAAGGTGGCCGAGATGATGATGTTGCGATGGATGAGTGGTCATACCAAGAAAGATAGGGTGAGGAATGAGATTATTCGGGAGAAGGTGGGAGTGGCTTCGATAGAGGACAAGATGCTAGAAATGAGGTTACGTTGGTTTGGGCATGTGAAGAGGAGGGTCTCTAATGCTCCAATGCAAAGGTGTGAAACACTGCTATGGATGGTTTTAGGCGGGGTAGAGGTAGACCGAAGAAATATTGGAGGGAGGTGATTAGGCAGGATACAGAGCAGTTACAACTTATGGAGGATATGGCCCTTGATAGGAAGGTGTGGAGGATGCGGATTAGGGTCGAGGGTTAGGGGGTGGGAATGCGTCGATAACAATAGGAGAGCGTCTTTATTTGTGTTTGAAGTTACTTGTTCCTGGTGTTGAGTGATGTCTATAGTTACGGACAGATAGTTTTTAATATTATCTTGTGGCTAGCGGTGTTAGTTTATTTTGCATACTGTACTAGTTTATATAAATTTATGTTTTGTGTTTGTTATAATGTTATCGGTCCTAAACCGGGGTCTATCAGAAACAGCCTCTGTACGCTCTAACCTCCCCTAACCCCACTATGTGGGAATACACTGGATATGTTGTTGTCCATAGACACAGCATTTCATCTATTCCTATGTTTTAATAATTTTGTCTTCGTGTATATAGTTTATTGATTGATGTGATACACATGTGCAAAGCACATGCACTAAACTAGTGTAACGAATGGTAATAGTCATAAATATCTATCTCCAATTGATCTGAAATGTATAAAGCCATGACAGCGAGCTCCAAAAAGCCACAGAATTTTCTGAAAGAAGATTTATAGAGCACGAAAGCTCATTTACATATAGCAGCAAAAAAAAAAGGGCATAATGAACAAACAATCAGATAAAAAACATAATGTATGCACAGACAAAAGTAGTCACTTAAGCTTGGAATTATTTATATGGTTATATTTCTGTACCTTCAGGACTTGGAACTGGTTCGAACAAAGTTAAGGTGAGCGAGATAATTGCTTTCAGCAAAATCATGTAACGTGCGTGGTGCTCGTGCCCCATCATGACCCAATTTACAACCTTCATCCTTCAACAACGTCCTACCTTCATCAGCATCCTGCAAAAGTTAAAACCATGACTTTAAATTCGAGTTGGACAATATTTGGGGAAAGTACATTTAACCATCCTAAATGTTTATTAAATTAAGAAAATGGAACATCCAATAAATGAACTAAAAACTCACGATGATATCCTTTTTGGCGGATAAAATTAATGCAGATCATTGGTCAAAGGATTAATCTGATAACTATACCGTTCATTAGAGAGAAATACCTGCAGAAACTTCATCATTTGCTCCTCAATTGTGCCACTCATTGCCAGTGTTTCCACAAGAATAGGACGTGTAGCACCCATCCGGTGAGCACGACTGATCACCTGTTCCTCCATACTGATAAATATTACGAAAAGTCAAAACCATATAACGTGAAGAAAGCTGTGCAAAAACTCCACAGGTTAGCTATCTGATTCTCAGAGAACAATAGTCAAATAAAGTACAAGAGAAATGGCTTGCACTCAGCAGATACTTATTCAGAGAGGAGGGAAGGGGGGATAATCGGTTTCCAGCTTATTACTCGCAAAATTGTCTTTGGACAAGTTAAAATTCTGCAACTACATAATCATGGACTTCTTCCAAAGGCATCACAAGGAAAAAGATATGAAGCCTATATTCATAGTGCGTAATCATAGCAAGCTTAATATCTATTACCTTTTGTCCCATATTGGTTCCATTAAATACACATGTGTCACAAAGCTCAAATCAAGACCCAAAGCTGCGCTTCCATCCATTAATAGAGCCATGCAGTCAACATCGCGCTGAAATGTTGCCAGTGCTTTCACCTGAACCATGCAAGTATAACTAAATAACTCCGGAAATACCACAGCAACCATCCTAAGAAATTTGTTAGAAAGACATAAAAATCAAAATGATTAAGCAGCAACACCTTGTTGATGGAAGGCATTGGACTGTACAAACTGGCAAAACTGATACCAGCAACAGCTAACTGCCAGGAGAACATGGAGTAATCAGACCATCATATACCAATAAAAATATTAAACAGAAATGCTCACAATGAAGTAAGGTTACCTGCTGTTCAATTACATGTATGTGCTCCAGAAACTGAGAAAATATGATAACTTTCTGGGGGATTATATTGCACAATCTGTTTGATGGCCCAACCAAATACTGTTGGGATGAAAACGTGCTGAAATTGCTCATCCCACTAAGGACATGGGATCCACTAACAGTCTCGGCAATTCTGTCCTCGTTGGAGGCAATAATTATCCTATTAGCTTCCTGTATTTCCTTTAATCTATCAACAAGGTAAGCAACTTTACTGCTAGACGTTGACTGCCAATCGGGATTCCAGTCATCCTTCAGAAGAATAATGAAAATATTAATTAGTAGTTTGTTATGGGATGAAAAAAAAATTAACTACAAACTAGGTCTTGTCCAATATGTATGTCAAGGATTAGACCTACCTGTTTATAAGATGGCTGCAACTCAATCAGATCCTTTGGAACAGGCCACTTTGGATTAGGATTTTCAGGACGGGCCAGTGTTTCAGGACTTTGCATCTCATACAAGTTACCACAGCCAGGAATAGTACACTTCTCACTATCTAAAGAAACACAGTCAAGGCATAATAGATGTTTACAAGGTCCAATCACTGGTAGACGGCACCATGCTTTGCACCTACATAAATTATTTTAAAACCAAATTCAAAATCATGATGCATTTGGTCTAACAAAATCAGTGCCACAAATGATCTCAGAGACTATGACTAACCTCATGCAATTTCCACCAAATAAAAGGTGATATTTTATCAGAGCATACTCCTCTGAAGTGGAATCCAGACCATCCTCAACTAAAATATCCATAGTTTCTTGAATATCATCACCTGCCTCTGTCACTCTGATATGCCCTGCTACACAGCACGATAGTCTTACATTTCTGATTGTAGTACTTCGGAATTTCCATTGCTTAGGGTTCAGTAAACTCTCAACATGAGAAGGATCATTCCAGTCTGCCATTAGTATGTTCCTCCGCACGGTTTCTACCAATTCATTGTAGCTTCTTGCATGTTCTTCAGTAAAATTTAAGAGTGTTACTTTCTTGATGCAAGGGGGAATATTCTGCAAATCCTTTTTCCTGGCACTGATCATACACCTGTGAAGTAACTGCAGCAAACGTGACCGACCCTCTTCCATCTCTGCTTCGAATGGCCGAAGAATACCAGCTTCCCAGGCTTTCTGATTCTGTCCATAAGCTTCATCATGGAGGAACTTAAGCAGGGGCTGCAGATGAGAAAGCTGGCTACTAGGTGTGTTTGGAGTTGGTGTTCCAGTTAATAACCAGCGATTTGTGGCACACAACGAAACAGCCATTTGCAGTTTGTTCGTCAAACTTAGACTTGAACCAAGGGTATGACCTTCATCTAATATAATTCTCAGCCAATGAACTTGCATCAAGACACTTCTCTTTTTGGGGCCCCACTCAGCACTTAGGCGACTGAATGTAGTTATAACTACATCATAATCCCAAGCAAGACTATGTGCAGAGGGCCTTTTATAATCACTCCAGACAAAAACTCTCAGCTGACCTTGTCTTATATGCCTCTCAATCTGACTTCTCCAATGATCAACTAGATTTGAAGGGACCACAACTAAAGTAGCCCGAGACAAGTACAATCTAAATGAATCCAGAGGTTTACATAGAGCTTCTCTTAGGGCATCCAAATCAAAGACCAAGTTCACAAGACCTCTAGGATAGTGCCACTTAGTTGTACCCTTTTCAGCCCTCTTTACAAGACCAAAGGCTTGAAATATTTTATGATAGGCCTGAGGAGCTCCTACAGAAGTTTGTACAATAGGTTGCACCAACCCAATTGTTTCCATTTCTAATAGCTTCTGTGGTGACAACTTAGCTAACCAAATTAGAGCCTTCTTTGCTTCTGAATCCATAATTGAATACTCATCCTTCAGCACACTGGTAAAAAAAGATATATTTTCTTCCAGTCCCCCAGGAGTTCCTTTACTATGAAATCCTGGAAGGCAAGTGATACGCTGCTTATGATCCCAAGAGTCTTCTGCAACACCACAACTCTGATATAATGGATCACTATTCATACTGCAGAACCATGCAGAAGTAGCATCTGCCACATTGGCTTCTGCAAGCCTCCGCCATTTGTGACAAGCATCACACTGGATCCAAGTATCCTTGAGAACATAGTTCTCCGCAGAAGGCTCATAAAACTTCTTACTACTGCAAGATAATTTATGTGAATAACCAGATTTCTCATACGCCGAGTTTTTTTGCTGCTTGTTGGAAGCAAGCTTTCTTTTTTTCGAGTTTTTCCAAGCATTCCTCTCTTCAGGAAAGAGGGACGCCTCTTCATATTCATAAACAAGATCTCTTTTTATCTGGCTATAGCTACTGGAACACCTCAAAGCATACCTTGTTGGAGTGGCGTGTGTGACTTTAGGTGAACTGATTTCTCCAGTTGTTATATGATCAGCAGAACCAACAACCACGGATCCAATTAATGTGGAGAAGTTGTTCAAGCTTTTCTTTGGGGTTAGTTTATCTAAAGATAATCGCCCCCTTCGGCCATTGTGTCCAGTAGCTCCACTAGCTAATAAAACACCAGAACTGATTGTATCTTCACTACTAAGCTCATAATAACCACACCTCTGATCAGCATTATGCATACACCAGATGACTTGTGCACCATCTGGTGGCTCTGGCAGTGTCCCCTGAGTCTTCAGAATGAGACAAAGAGCAGTAATAGTTTTACCCAAGCCAGGCTCATCACAGAACATTCCCCCACGGAAATCCTTGATTGTAGGAGCCTGCCCTGTGGCTATTTGACCAGAAACAACATTTATATAAAAAGCAAATCCATCTTCAGTGACAAAATCCATGTACAGTGGGTGCCGAAGTAACTCAACATTACGCTCACGCTGTAACATCCAGTCAACTGCAGCCTGCTGATGAGCAAATAACTTAAGTTTCATACATGGCATGATTGATGAAGCAATAAATTTTAAATGCCGACATGTTGCAGAAACCCTGAGAAGAGCAACAGGACAAAGTGAAGAAAGAATATTGATCAAAATATCATCTGTTATCACCCAAATACCCGATTTACTAGCATCAAGTGGATTCACTCTTAAAGAATCAGGATTCCCCCTCTGTGCTACACTTGGTAAGCTCTTAAAAATTTCATGGAGCTCAAAGAGTTTTTTCTTGGAAGGGTCAGGTGCACTGCAGTGCAGTTTGCATCCTAGAACATGACAGTCAGACAGATTCCAAATACGAAAATCCTTTTCAACACCAAGCTTAGCAGACTGAAGCATAGAACTCCTAGCTTCCCAGTCACAACTGTAAAGAAATATTTGGAACATTCATTAGAATCAGCTGCATCAAATATTTAGGACAGAAATCAGCATTAGCTGCATAGACAATTCAATGCAACTCAAAATTCAAGGCTCCAACTCAACATGAAATTCTACATACAACTGTTGAAAGATTCAGTAACTGCTCATCAGTTTACTCGGTGTAATGGTGTTAAGATTATTAATAATTTATTTCAACTGCAAATTCAGCAACCTAAAACTCAACAAAAGAGAATATCCAAATCCATTTTCCTCTGTAACTGAACCTTTTTTTAAAGAAATTTATTGCACATTGAAGTCACAATTACTTCAACTAAAACAAAGCCAAGATGCAAAGGGAAGTCTTCCTCTTCATTTTTTCAGAAAATTTTCACCCTAAAAGAAAAAGGAGAAAAAGAAAAAGGCTTTTATCACCTAATCTACACTATTAATCTACAACCCCTATTCTAATAAAATGATTGTATTATCGATTCAATGATATCCCTAAACGTTAATCATCCATCATTGTACACTAATTACTAACATGATCCTATTAGTAGCTCGACTAGCAAGAGAGCTGGACAGGTCCTTCCACTATACCAAATAAAAGAGCATAACGTGGATAAACTAATAACCTCAATTACACAATTTTTTGGCTGATCCTGCCTTGGCACCAAGATCAACAGTCCACTAAGTTTATAAATTATAAGACTGTATTTTAAAAAATAACATATAGGTCCCACTTAAAAAAAAAATTAATTATATCCATGCACATCAAAAGTACACTCAATTAGAACCCAGCCTTGATCCCCACACCCTTTTTCGCCCCGATGGTGATGTCCAGTCCAACTTGCTCGCACCTTGACAATTTCATTGAATAGCTCTACCTCACAAATGAGAACAAATCAGCTAATGTTTTGCTTCCGCAAGGACTTGAACTTCAGACGTCATGGTTCTCACCCCGCTTCACCGACCACTAGGTCACACACCTTGAGTGCCCCATTCTTGCTATCACTTATAATTGGTGCCTCACAGGACTCATATATATTAATTGAATGAAAGATCTTTGAGCTCATCCTCCTTTTCTTGAGGAATTAGAAAATGTGTTGAGTTCTACCAGATCGTTATACATGGTGTTGCAACGTCTTTTGGTACAAGTTGGTTTTTCATGTTGTGCTTACAATCCTTACAACATTTCATAATAGATATTAATTTCTTTCACCTTCAAGATGAGAAGTTGATTATTTTACAGTTTGTCATGGCGTATGTTCTTTGTACAAATATATTTGCATGACTTAAAGTTCATGAATTATCTCAACTAATTATACATGGACTATAAGGGTGGTTTCCATCCCAACTGAACTCACCACGATTATTCCATTCGATACTTGAACTCCCCCACCATTGCCACTACTACAGTTTGGTATACAGTGTACTAGTTGATTTCACGAATTTATGTTGGTTAAAAGAAAAGTACAGGACAATCACAATCTAATTAGGTAATATCCATAAAATATTAATATTCAAATATGATGGATTCAGTGTTTTCTTAGTTTTCACTGCACCTAGACTAATAAGCTGAGCAGTCCCAATGTCGGGTAAGCACAGAAAATGCCCTAGTAATTAATGATATAACAACACTATAAAAGTTACAGGTAGTAGGTAGCAGTGTGTTGTCTTGTTACCTATCCTTACTAACAGTTGTAGCATTGCTCCTGTTGTAGCTTGTCGTCAAGAAGAAACCAGCAAATATTTTGCTTCCGCAAGGATATGAACCTCAAACTTCATGGTTCTCATCCTACTTCACCGAGCACTAGGTCACACACCTTGAGTGCCCCATTCTTTCTATCCCTTAGAATTGGTGCCTCACAAGACTCATATATATCAATTGAATGAAACCTCTTTGGATTGGAGCTCGTCTTTCTTTTTTTTTTTTTGATAAACAGTAATTGTATTCTTCTACAATAAGGGAGTGTTGGCAACCCTCAAAAAATTACAACGGGAAGTAATCATAATTACAGAGAGCCTAAAAAGTCTACTAACTATTTTACTTCATCTATACCCTCTTCTTTACACCAAAAATACAAAGTGGTATGCAGTTTTCTTTAACTTTCTGCATTGAGTTGGTAGCATTCTCAAAACATCTGTCGTTTCTTTTTTTCCAAATGGACCACCATATACATGAAGGGATTATTCTCCACCATTTTTTCCGAGTCTTGCTCCCCCCCCCCTCCCCCCCTCCTCATCCAACAGCTTAAAAGATCTGCAGTATGCTCTAGCATCACCCATGGTCCTTGGATAAGGTTGAGGAACATGTGCCACACCTGGACAGTGACTCTACAATGAAGGAATAAATGGTTGTTTGTTTCCTCTTTTTCATGAGGAAAACACACCTAGAGACAACTGGAAACCCCTCATTTCCAGCTTCTCGTGAGTTAGACATGCTCTTCTGCACACCAACCATGTGAAACACTTTACCTTGGTTGGGGTTGTACCATAAGGTCTCTTTTGTAGTCTTCCTACGGAAAACCTCCCATCCCTTTCATGCCTCCATCTTATAGTATCAGGTTCAGCGTTTAGGCTCGAGAAAGCATTCAATCTCTGTAGTAATTCAGCAACTCTCTCCACCTCCCCGTCATTCAGAAGCCTCCTAAAAGTGACGTTCCACAATCAACAATAGATGCTCCTGAGTGACCGCAAAAATAAAAAAGATCTGGAAAAGCTTCCATGAGAGAATTTTGGCCAATCCATTTGTCTTTCCAGAAAAGAATCCTATTGCCCTCTCCCACCTTATAACATATATTCTTACTCAATTCGGACCATAAATTCCTAATAGTCCTCCAAACTAAGACCCCATAGGTGTTGATCACAATGTTGGAGGTCCAATGATCAACTTGCCCATACTTGCTTATGATGACTTCCTGCATGAACTTCTTTATCAAATCTCCATAGCCACTTTGATAATAAACACCTATTTTGCAACCCCAAGTTCTTAATACCAAGTCCACCTGATTGTTTGCTAAGTTGTGCATTTTGCTACTTCACTAAATGAATGACTTTCCCTTCCTTGTTGCCCGACCAAAGGAAGTCCCTCCTTAATTTATTCAGTCTTTCTTCCACCTTAACAGGAAGTGGGAAGAGAGACATGACATAAGTAGGCAGCGCATCCAGAACAGAGTTGATCAAAGTTGTTCTTCCTCCCAAGGATAGATATTGAGGCTTCCAAGTGGCTAGTTTCTTCTCAATCTTCTCCACAATTCCATCCCATATCTCAGCCTCCTTATGATTATATCCCAAGGGCATTTCCAAATAGTAAGTTGGAAAATTTTCAATTTGGATGTTGATAAATTCCTTTACTTGAAACATGTTGCTCTTTCTTTCTCCAGTTAACACAGAGTCCTGATACTGCTTGAAAAACTACTAAAATAACCCTGATAAAGCACGCTTGTTCTGCTTTAGCCTCGCAGAACAACACAGTATCATCTGCATAAAGGAGCTGGCAGATTTGCAATTCTTCACCCGTTTGACTGGCCACCTTAAAACCTTTCAACCAACTTCTCTAAGTAGCCACCCTCAACATGCTATTAAGCCCCTCCATAGCTAGGATGAAGAGGAAGGGGAAAGAAGATCCCCTGTCTTAACCCTCTCTCGGAAGGAAAAAAAACCAGCAGGTTCTCCATTGATCAAAATAGAGAACCTGACATTATGCAAAAGTTTATCCACTTCACCCATTTTTCTCCAAATCCCATCTGTCTCAAAAAGTTTATAAGAAAAGCCCAGTTCACATGATCATAAACTTTTTCAATATCAAGCTTACACATAATCCCTAGAGCTTCACCTTTGAGCCTTGAATCCACACATTCACTAGGTATCAAAGCAGCATCCATGATCTGCCTCCCTTGAATGAAAGCCATTTGATGTTTGTTGACTAGCTTGCTGATTACCCCTTCAACCTTTCTGCCAGAAGCTTGGCAAAAATCTTATAAACTCTACCAATGAGACTTATTGGCCTAAGATCTCTAAGTTCAATTGCCCCGAATTTCTTTAGGATGAGAGCCACAAAAGTAGCACTGAGACTCCTCTCAAACTCATGTCTCTCATGGAAATGATTAATGGTATTCATAACATCTACCTTCAGCAACTCCCAAAAAGTTTGAACAAAACTCATGGCAAAACCATCTGGGCCTGGAGCTTTATCACTAGCACATGACTTAATACAATTCCACACTTCCACCTCTTCAAATTGACTTTGTAGCTAGCTTCTTTCTTACTCATTAATACACTCTGCTCCATGTAATTTGAACTCAGGTCTCCCGGGTTCAGTTTCTTTATACAGTTTCGGGTAGAAACTAATGATCTCTCTCTTAATCTCATCTGGTTCTGTGATAGAATTCCCCTCCACCATCAAAGCATCAATAAAATTGAACCTTTTGTGAGTTGTGGCATCTCTGTGGAAAAATTTGGTATTTTTGTCCCCCTATTTTAGCCACTGCACCCTAGACCTTTGCCTCCAAGCTATTTCCTCTTGTCTAGCAACTTCCTTAAATTCCATAGAAAGGTGAACCTTTTGTAGAAGCTCATCCTCTGTTAGTAGTCTCAACTCCTGAATCTTCTCTAGATCTGATATTTGATGTAAGATTTCTTCTTTCCTCTGTTTTCGATTGTTTCTGTATGCTAATCTCCATTGCTTTAATTTCAGTTTCACCCTAAGTTGCGCGGACTCTTCATTTTCGATGTCGCACCCGTGTCGGATTCTCTAAAAATACACAAGCTTTGGCGAATCCGATACGCACCCGTCGATATTTTTGAAGAGTCTGAGCAACATAGGTTTCAGCATTCCCGGTTTTGAAGCTAGAACAAAGGATCTTGTACCAATTACATTGAAAGACAACCTCCATTCTTTGACTTTGTCAGTAAAACCATCTACTCTCATCCACCATTTATTTGAAATACGACTTGCTCAAATTCAATTCACTGCAATCAAGCATGATGGGATTATGGTCTGATCCTATCCTATTCTGGGTAGTAGGTTTTGTTTGATCCGTAAGAAAGCTTCATTGAGATGAATATAAGAATTTATCAATTATCTCCTCTCCTCCAAGTAAAACAACCCCCAATAGTAGAGGATCGAAGAATTCCATCTCATTATCCAGCCTGTGAATTCATTCATGGGTCTCGTTATATTGTGCCCTTCTAGCCTTTCTGACCTCTCACCTGGATATCTTGTGACATTATAATCACCATAAGCCACCCAAGGTCCATTACAAGTTTCTTTGATGTTGCTCAATTCTTGCCACAACTCTAGTGTCACATGAAGCGTAGATTGCACTAAGAAACCATGTGAGCTCCTGCCTGATACCTTCAAACTTCACTGATAAGCTTTGGTTAGCTGCTACCACCAATTCCCCCTCCAGTATCTCTTATCCCACATCACTACTATCCCGCCCCTTCTGCCAATTGCATTTAGGTGATACTCCCCCATCCATCTGTTTTGCCATAATTGTCTAAAAATATGCGCTTCATTTTCTGTCAGTTTAGTTTCTATTAACTCATACATATCAGCCTTTCATTGTTGTATTATTCTTCTAACTATCTCCATCTTACTTACAACATTTACCCTCAAACATTCCAAGAAAAAAATTTCACCTTCATTGAGTAATGGCTGGTGTTATCCTCCCTTTGTTCCTTGGCTCTCCCTCTTTAAATTTCACATTGAATTCTAGGTTTTTGACCTCTTTTAAAACTGTTCTCTTGGCACAATTTGACATACTAAGTACGTCCTTATGCTTCAAAGCCCCCCTGTTCTGATCAATTCTTAGAAAAAGATCAAAGGTCACTTTGTCAAACCTTCGCTGCTCCAAACAAACGGCTAAGCTTTAGAACATTTGATTGGACCCACAAAGATGGCCTATCTTTGATTGCCTAATCCGAAAGAGAATCATTAATTTGAAGGTGTAAGGGTTCTTCGTAATTCATCATCTCCCCAGTTTCCTTAACCCTTTGCAAAACAATCTCCCCACCTGTGCTATTTTCAGTCCCCTGTTTCCACTGTTCTTCAAAGTTAAGTCCATAAAAGTTATCCCTCAATGATCACGTCTCCTCTCCCATCTGCAATCTCCATATCCTCACAGAATGAAGTTTCAGGGGGTCACAGTTTCAACCCCATCTCTTCTCCAGATAAAAAGGTATCAAAATCTCATTCAAGAAGTGATTGTCGATAAAAGGTTCTGCTTCAGTTAGAATTGGATCTTTCTGATGGATTTGATCTTTTTCCGGACCAATGCAATTTACACCACTCAACTGGATCAACAAGCCCCGATTTTCTTTAATTAAATCCGGGCCCATTTTTTTAATTAAAGAAATCACTTGTTTCTCTGACAAAGGCACGTGCGCCACTTTCCTTTTAAGATCATAAACCTTCTGCGAAGTAATATCCATCATGTGCAAGCCAGACACCGAAGGGTCCAAGGTATGAGAGGTTACCATCGAGTTGACCTTACATAGCAGGTCCAGTCGTCTTGTTTCTCGAGGCTCGCATCCATCTCCGTTGCTATGTTTGTACCTCACCGGAGCTTCACACCATACCAGTGGAGAAAATAAACTCGCCATCACTAACCTCGACTTCTTATGGGATCTCTTTCAAAGGTCCTCTAACTCGTATACAAGCCCATCCCAGCTGGTTGCGTAGATGCGTCTCCTTTTCAGTCTCTAACCACCCACCGCACTGGTCAACAATCTCCTTCATCACTTCTTCCGACCATAACTACAGAGGGAGCCTTAGTATGCGAACCCAAAACCAATCGAATTTCTTCTGTGTGTTGATGGCTCCCATTGAAGGAAACCACCAATCCAGTTCCAATAGTTGGTTGTTCCTCTTCCATCTTCCTGAAAGAACATTCTCGGCATACCTTCTTGACTGAAATTCAAAAAGAAACTGAATTCCATTCAGACCGAAAATCTGAATGTTGAAAATGCCTTTCCAGGTCTGTTGTACCCATTTCCTCAGGTCATTCCGAGTCGGAATCTTGTCGCAATCGGGAAAGCTGCCGACAAGACTTCTTCTCAAAGGATTTTCCCCCTCAGTGATGCTCTTCTTCAATGGAGGGAAGGAAGCATTTGCAGACCATCTGTTTCTATGTATCGCATCCCTGTTACTCCCTTTTCCCGTATCCCCTTTTGTGCTTGCCTCCCCTGTTTTAGCATTTAATTCTTGTATCTGTAAATCATCATCAATGAACGACTCAACTTTTGATGAGAGGTTGGTCCACCCTTCATTAAACGCGTTCTCCAGTAGAATAATCACAAATCTTTCCTGCCCATTAACTGCCCATTAACATTTAACAGACAAAAATCTCCCAAACTTATTGAACTTAGGGAGCAATAAACGTGGGTAGTCCTGTCTCTGCCTCTCCAAGTTTTAAAGGATTTCCCTTTAATGTCAGAAGCCTCTTTGAATCTTTTGCACAGCCAAACTAAGACAGCTTTGTTTAGCTTCATCCGACGCATGTATGGCCTTGCACTCTCAACCCATTCGAAACAGATCTCTGATGAAGAATGTGATTTCGTCAAGTCGTATGACGTCGCCCCTAGCCGGAAATAGATTCTGTTAGACATTTACGAAGGAAGATATAGAGAGCTATGAAGAAGAGAGAGAAGATGGGATGAATGATCGACGATGAAAGAAGTCCACCAGAGCTGGATAGCCCAGGGCCAGAATGGTCCCTAAAGCTTCACATGTACCATTGAATTTTAATTTCCAGTAGTAATATATTAACTGGAGCACGTTTTCTGGAGCTCGTCTTTCTTTCCATAGGGCATTAAAAAGGTGTAGCAATGTCTTTTGGTGCAAGTTGGTTTTTCATGCTGTGCTCACAAACCTTTATTTACACATTCATATGAGAATTTAATTATATCAACTAATTAGGATACTGTCCAACTGAACTCTCACCACGATTATTCCATTCGATACTTGAATTATCCCACCACTGTCACCACTACAGGTTTGGGGTACTAGTTCATTTCCCTAGCTTATGTTGGTTAAAAGAAAAATATAGAATAATCATGATCTAGTTAGGTAATATTCATAAAATCTCAACATATAAATATGATGGATACCGTGTTTTTTTAGCTTACACTGCACCTAGACTAATAATCTGAGCATTCCCAACGTCGGGTAAGCACAAGGAAATCTCTAGTAATTAATGATGATAGCAATAAGGAAATCTCTAGTAATTAATGATGATAACAACACTAAAAAAATATGGATAGACTTCCATCATCTGACGATAACAATTAATATTGATAGATTATCATGATCGTCATAACAATTACAGAAGCTAATTGGAGATAACTGCATTCTTACGTATTTTAACTTTTTCTAAGATCCTAATCAAACTCATTTTTTCCACTTCATAGTATCTATATAGTTTTAGCAAATTATACTTAAAATGTACTTCTAAAGCAGAGTTGATGATATGCACCCAAGGGCATGGCCTAGCAATCAATGAAGTGGTTTGACTATGTTGCTCAGACTTTTAAAAATGTCAACGGGTGCATGTCGGATTCTCCAAAAGTAGTGTATTTTTGGAGAATCTAACACGAGTGCGGCATCAAACGTAAAGAGTCCGCGCCTAAGTTGCGCGGACTCTTCATTTTTGATGCCGCACCCGTGTCGGATTTTTCAAAAATACACTAATTTTGGCAAATCCGACACGCACCATTGACATTTTTGACGAGTCCGATCAACATAGGTCTGCGCAACTTAGATGGTTGAGAAACAAAAGGTCTTAGGTTTAAATCCCAACAAAGACAAAAACACTACGTGATTTCCTCTCATTTGTTCTAGCCTTAGTGGATAGAGTTAACTGGTACCTATTGCTAATGGAGGTACCATGATCACAATTACAAAGGCTAAATGCATTGTTATCTGTTTTTTTGATAACTGCGGTGTCCGGGCCAGCTTGCGCGCACCTCGACTAAATCCATGTGATACCTGCCACCACCATCAACAGGTAAGATCCTAATCAAACTCATTTTTTTTGCACTTCATTTTTGTAAGTTGCTAAGGTAAGTTTGCGTACAATAGACTCTTGTGATCCTACCCTTCCTGGACTCGCACATAGCGGGAGCTTTAGGGGGTGTTTGGATGAGTTTTTTAAATATACTTTTAAAGTTTTAATGCTTTATACTCAATATGTACTTAGAAATAGCAATTAACAGATACCTGACATGGTGAAACAGTGCAGCAGCAGCCGGACCAGACTTAGGAAACTGCCAACCAGACCACAAAGCAATAGGCAAATAAACATTCACCATCACAACAACCCTAACTTCTTCCCCATCATCATCACCCTCACCGCCACGCTCCACAACGTCAACAACCCTAACAGCAACCTTCAAACACTTGCCCATTACAAGCTTATGTAACTGACGCACCACACTTAAACTCCCATGAACCATCCCACCAATTCTACTCCGCTTCTTCGTTACAACAACCCCGCCCCTCTCCTCCTCAATTGGAGTCAATACGACATCGTTATCCGCTACAAAGTGGACATTAGAACTGTCACCGGCGATATAGCATTGGGAATTTAATGGCAGGTGGACCTTGTTAGAGTACGGTGAAGATGAAGTTTTAATTTTAACGGCGGTGAGGAAATAACCGCAGAGTTTGTGGTCTGGAATTGAATTATCAAGCTCCATTCATGAAAATTGGAACTAAGAACTCATGGAGATGTTAGGGTTTTTGGCCTATGAGAGAAAGGAGATCCGTCCGTTCGAGGATTAGGAGGGTGTTTTAAAGCCAAAATCAATTAGGTGCTTATTTTTTTGAAATTTTAAGTTTACTAATATTTAAATTATTATTTTGTCCCTTGTAAATTATATATTATTTCAATTTTATCCTTAATCAACAATTTTATTTTGTGAATCAAATAAATAAATGGGTTGATTAGCTCCGCTTTCAATAAAAAAAAATTAATGATACAAAATCTTAACGTAATTATGCAGAAATAAATAATCTTTTAATATATAATTATATTTTTCAAACACAAAAATTCAACACTTTAAACTCTTAAAAAAAATATTTTTAGTGCACAAATTAATAGTCATTCATGAAAATATTTTTTTAATATATATATATATATATATATATATATATATATATATATATTAAAATATATATTTATTTTAATTTGAATCAGTTTAGCAATAAAAATTAATAATAATCAATTATATATATTATTAACAACTATAAGGATTTTTCAGTCATTTTAACCACAAAAAAAGTACTTAAAAGCATTATTTACCAAACACATCAATAATTTTTTTTTAAGTTTCAACACTTTTATTCAAACACTAAACTGTTTATTTTTAAAATAAGTTCAACACTTTTAAAAATATTTTTTTCAACTATTTTTTTTTTCAGCTTATCCAAACGGGCTCCTAAGGATTTAAGGGAAAGAGAGAATAGAAGAATGTACTACCAACGGTTGTTTCACGTGCGCCCACGGAAACCTTTCATTTTTTTATTAAAGGGGAAAAGAATATAAAACCAAAACCAATCAAAAGTCCATTAATATTTAATTACATTTTTTTATTTGTCACAATTCGAATTTGATTTAATAATGTTCTGGATAAGGTATTCGAAATATATAAAAAAAAAAAGGTAAAAAATAATAAACATATGAAAACTAAATATATTTTTAAAATAAATTAATATTATTTGAATGATTAAAACTTATACGTTGTAAAGAAAATTACGATGATGTTTTAAAAAGCTATTATTAAGCAGTAATTGGAATATATATGTTTTTCTCTAAAAATTTTCTTCTCTAAATATTATTAAAAAAATTAAATTTCCTACAAAGATGATTTTTTTTCTTTCCCAAATGAAAAATAAAAATAATACTTGATTGGACATGGACTGTTTTTTTTTTTTTTTTTTTGTGGGGGGTTTCAAAAATACGTTTCAAATGGAAAAGGGGATTTTTACCAATTCTCAAGTGAATTCTTTATCTAGAAAAAATTTATTTTTTAAAAGATAAATGCATATTTAGACATCTCTTTCATTTTCAAATGATTTTTTTGCAAGTTTCTTTTCTATTATAGAGAAGAGGTGGTCTTCCAATTACCAAAAAACCCAATTACTTCCATATAATTACATACCATGCCCCAATATATAATAATTTTATTATTTTATTATAATGATTTAAATATTTAATATATTTTATTAATTTATATTAATTAACTATAACTACATATTGAAAGTAAAAAAAATTATTTACTTAATTGTCTATCATGTTCAAAATTAATTTGTTGCCACAAATCACAATAATTAATAACTTAAAATATTTAAAAGATATATAGAAATTTTATTGACTCTTACCAAAAAAACCCTCTACTCCTATTTAATTACATACCATGCCCCAATATATAATAATTTCATTGTTTCATCATAATGATTTAAATATTTAATATATTCTATTAATTTATATTAATTAACTATAACTACATATTGGAAGTAATTTTTTTTTATTAATTTAATTGGCTATCATGTTCAAAATTAATTTGTTACCACAAATCACAATAATTAATAACATGAAATATTTAAAAGACATATTAAAATTTTATTGACTCTCATTATTTTAGCAATGCCACATAAATTGAGATAAAATAAAAAGTACTGCAAATCATAATAATTAACAACTTAAAATATTTAAAAGATATATAAAAATTTTAGTTGACTCTCAAAATTGTATCGAAGCCACATAAATTGGGACACAAGGAGTAAATATATTATTTAATAATTAATTAAAAATTATTATAAATCAAAATAATTAATAAGTTAAAATACTTTTTTAAAAATAGATAAAAGTTCTATTCAACTCTCAAAATTTTATCGGTGCAACATAAATTATGACAAAATAAAATTTTTTTATTAATTAATTGCAACTAAATATTTAAAGTAAATCAATTTTATTATTTTAGTTAACTTTCATATAAAAAATAATCTTTTTATTTATTTTAGTAAATTTAAATTTTAAAATTACTTTTTCCTTATGTAGAAATACTAATATCTAAACTTAACTTTAAACTTTTAAATTACAAAATTAATAAATGTAATTTAATAAAATAAATTTTTAATGAATATTTTCTTAGAATTTGTGTTGGGTCAATATGTATCAAGTTAAAAAGAAATAAAGCAAAATATATAGTAAAATTTTATTATTGTGAAAGATAAATATAATGCACTATCCAATAATGCTTAATAATATCATATTTTGCATATGCAAATATAGCATCCCGTATTTAATTAATATACTATTCCGGTGAATTATCGATGATTACTTTTGGA
Organism: Capsicum baccatum var. pendulum; assembly: GCA_030864225.1. Classification (NCBI taxonomy): domain Eukaryota; kingdom Viridiplantae; phylum Streptophyta; class Magnoliopsida; order Solanales; family Solanaceae; genus Capsicum; species Capsicum baccatum. Next base: position 199,891,060 of record CM061561.1, read on the forward strand.
AATGATAAAATTATATTAATTTTTATAGTAATAACATAATTAATCGCTCTTAATTAATTATTATGAGTCATCTAGGTGTTAAAAAAATAAATATTATTTAATGAAAAATAAAATAGACATAAAATACGAAATTAACTCTTGATGTTTTAAATTAAATTTTCGTCTTTCGAACGATGATTTTACTATATTACTCCCTTTTATAAGTCATTTATGTATTAGAAAAATAAGAATAACAAAATGATATGTCAACCTAAAATATTTGATTGACTATTAAAATTATACTAGTGTCACATAAATTGGGACGGGACAGAAGAAGATATAAAGCAACATATATTATTTGAAAATGAAATAAAAAGTACTGTAAATAACAATAATTAACAAAAAAAATTGTAAACTGATTTCTACTTCAGCTACTTCAGTCGTGATTTTACTATATTACCCCTAATTAATTATTATGGTAATTTGAGCATTGTGCCACATAAGTTGAGATAAAAAAAATATTATAAATCACAATGATAAAAAATTTAAATTATTTAAAAAATATAATTGGCTATCGTTGACACAAAATTCTGGACAAGGAGAGTAGCATATATTATTCAAAAATTACATAAAAAGTATTGTAAATTACAATTGTTAAAAACTTAAAATATCTAAAAACAATTTAATATGTTATATATTTCTAAAAAATTACATGAAAAATACTAGAAATCACAATAATTAACAACTTAAAAATTTAAAAGATATAAAATATTTGGTCGACTCTTAAAATTATATTAGTGTCACTGAAATTGAAATAGAAGAAAAGTATTATAAATCACAATAATTAAAAACTTAAATTATTTTTAAAATATAACTGATTATCAATGCCACAATAATTTGGACAAGAAAAGTAATGTATATTAATTTAAAAATTACATAAAAAATATTATAAATTAAAATAATTAACAATTTAAATTATCTAAAGACGTATTAAAATAACATATGTTGAACTCATGCTAGATTCCGGATGAATCCTAAAAAATATATGCAATCCTTTTATTAAAAAAAATTATTTAAATATATTAAGATTGAAAAGACAAATAAATATCTTAGTGTTGGACTCGTGCTGACACGGGATCATGCTCCTCTAGTTCCTATATACATGCTTTTTCTCATGTATTACATTTCTCTTTTTTCTTTAATATTCAAAATATGCCTTGGATTTAGTCGGAAAAACTTACCTGAATATGATGATTATCGGGAAAAAAAATGTCCAAAGGCCTACTAAACTAAAACCATCAACCTGTAGGCTGTAAAACCATCACCTTTTTTGGCTTAGATTTTTTCTTTTTTTTTTTAATCAAACTAAAATATTTCTTAGAAATAGAAAAGACAAAACAAACCAAAATCATTCAAAATAATTATCCAAAAATATTTTCTCATAAGCCAATAAAAAAATACAATTTTTGAGTATTTTATTAGCTTATTAGTTGTTTGAGTATGTAAATTTACACCTTATTGGTGAGAGTTTGATTTCCTACATTTTAATCTTCTCCCTTTATATTCTGTTCTCCAACCTCCAATTTTTTTTTTTTTTTAAAAAGGATAATACCCACGAAAATACCTGAACTTTAATCAAATTTCTAATGGAGCATGCTAAACTTTACGGAGGTCCTATTACTCCTAGACTTTTTCAAAGTGAAATTATTATCCCCAAAAACTCTATATTCAGATTTGACGTTGGGAGGTGTGACACACGCGCCTTTTCTTCTTTATTTTTATCATTTTCACCATTACAACCATATTCCTCCTATAAACAACACTGATAATACTACAAATAATTCTAAAACACCAATAATCACAAAAATCTTGATTTTTCACCAAAATCTTGATTCTTAATTCTTGAAATTTGGCTTTTAGTTAGTTCATATTATTTTATTTACCGTGGTTGCTCCATTATTGAATTGAAATTAAACACAATTTCATCACACACACCCCCAAATGGGTCATCTTCTCGAAAACCTCACAAAACATACACACACTCACAGAGATCATACAACACACACATATACACATGCGTCATTGGATAACACTCACCTCACTGGAAAATGCACACACACAGAAAATCCACTCGCAAAAACCACAACATACACACATAGACGTGGGAGCTACACACAAAAAAAAAATCAAGAGAGGTAGATCTAGAAGGCCAAAAACAGTGATAAAAGGATTAAAATGGACTGAAAATTGTCAAGTTCTGATTCGAACAATATCATCGAACACATCCAATTCATATTATTTTATTCACCGTGGTTGCTCCATTGTTAAATTGAAATTAAACACAATTTCATCACACACATCCTCCAAATGGGTCATCTTCAATACACCAAATTCAATTATATCAATTTGACCCAATTTTTTTTTTTAAAAAAAAAACACTGCCCATCAATTTCAATTTCAATTTCAATTACATCAACAACACAGTGTCTTCACTATACGTGGAGTTGTGTAATTGTCCAACGATACAGTAAATATATATATGATTATGGAATTGAAGGATTATGGAATTGAAGCTTTGGTCACTTTCTTCACTGTAGGTGGAGTGTGTGTATATGATGAGTATATATATAATTATGTAAGTATTTTAATTGAAAAAAATAAAATAAAGGTTTATAATGAAAATTAAGAGGTTGTTTGGCAAAAAAAAAAAAGAGTTTATAACGTTTGTAACACTTTTCACGCGCTCAATGCGCGTGACTTACACACAATGGTCCAAGTGGGCAGATATATGTCATTAAAATACAAAAAAAAAAAGTCTAGGGGATAATAGGACCCCCGCAAAGTTCAGTATGCTCAACTTGTAATCCAGACAAATTTTAGATATTTTTGTGAGTATTCAAAGCACAATTTTTTCTTAATACTACGCTTATAAACTTAATAAAAACCCAAATTTGATTGATTTATTAATTCATGAGTTGAAAATAATGTTAAATATATTAAGAAGTTCTTTTTCATTTGTATCCAATATATAATTTTCCACTCCTTTACAAATTCATTTTTAATTTAATATCTTTTTTACAAGTGACTTCATTTTTAAATGCAAACTAGTATATGTACCCGCGTTATATGTGGATAAATAACGTATTATTTTAAAAATTATAGATTGCAACGTCTTATTCTAGTATAATAAATAATTGTACATTTATATATAGTATAATATAATTAAATTATTTGTTATTTGATTAAGATATTATTATTTGATTAAGAAAAAACAAAGAACAGACGTAATTAAAACTTTGTTTGAATTGTTGACACAACAATTGTCATTGAGTTTTTATTTTCTTTTTTAGCCGTTTGTGACACTAAAAACACCATTAAATAGAATAGTAAACATAAGTTATTTTTTAATGATAGTGACATAGATGAGTCAAATTATTTATGACAGTGACATGAATGTGCATATTTCTAATATATGGTATAAAAGATATAATTTTATAAGTTTGATGACATATTTATGTCTTTTTCATTAATATCAAATTTTTTATATTTATTATTTAAATTTATAGTATTTTCCTATTGAATTGGCTAATTTTTTTTTAATTTTATGATTAATTACATTGAACAAAATTTTTTAAAAAGGGTTAAACAATGATAAAATAAAATAGTAAGATTCACTTAAAAAGAGGTGTATGCGGGTCGTGTGAATTATTATTTTTGTAAAAATAATAATAATTTAAATTATATTTTCTTCTTTCAAGAAAATAATTTTTATTTTAAGATATTGATTCAAAATTAAAAAGTAAAGCCCAACCCATAAATTAAAAATTTGAAAAATAAAGTTCAGCCTAAAGGAGACAAAATATATATGTAATAAAATATTATATATATGTAGATTAATTTAGAAATGAAAAGTATTCCTTATTAACATTTATTGTCTGAAAAGAGAAAATATTTCATAGTTACATTCATTTCTAATTTCGTACTCCATATTGAAAGCTATAGTTTCAAGAAAACTACAGAGTGTATTTTTTTGACCTTGGAAGAAAAATTGGTCGCTACAAGGTCAAAGAAGTTCATATTTTCGTAATTAATTTTTTGATTCATTTCGAATTATTTCTTGTTGAATTTGTAGTAGACGTTTGAAAATAATTTTCATTTATGTTAGTGGATATTTAATTTTGTGGTCTGTAATGTTTGGTAAGCTCTTTTTTTTTTGTGATTTTTGTAAACTCTGGTAAGCTTTTCTCTACCTATGATTTTCTTTTTCTTTTCGATCTGAACATGCAAGTGAAATTTGTGTTTTTTATTGTTGAATTTATGGTAGATATTGAAAAATAATCTTCATTTATGTCAACAAGTATCTGATTTTATGATCTCGATAATGCATGGTAAGGTCTCATCTTGCTATGATTTTTTTTTTCGTTTGAAATGCAAGTAAAATTAGAGATTTGATGCAATTGCGCTTACAAAAATATCGAATGAAATAAAAAGCTTGAGTAACAGAAGATTTGAAGTTGGATATTGATGTTAGGGCTGTGCAAAAAATCGAACCGACCAATAAACCGAACCGATAAAAATGTTATTAGGTTATTGGTATTGGGTTATCGGGTTGATGATTTTTTATTGGTTTTATAAAAAAATTTATTAGGTAAACGATTCGATATCGGTTTTAACTTAAACTGACAACCCAATAAGGATACACTAAGTTATTGTTTTATCCCTATTTATGTTATATATTTAAATCTCTCTCTCTTTATCTGTCTATCTATCTATCTATCTATCTATCTATCTATCTATCTCTCTATATATAGAGAGAGATATGTGTATGTATATAAATTATATACACTACTAATTCATAATTCAGTGATTCACAAAGTATTAACCTATTTAGGGCAACAAAGGCACAATACAAAGTTCGGCTATTATTGTAATAAAAAGCTTGAAGCATTTATAGCTTCCAACAATTAGGATTCAAATTTGAAGATTCTTGTAAACTAAAATACATTGCGTAGGTTTTGACAGTAATTAAGATTTTATTTTTTTATGTTAGTTGTTACTATTTCTATTTATTAAGTATTTTCTTATTGGTTAAACCGAAAACCAATCGTTAAGGACCAAAAATCGATAAACCGAAACCGATAAGAAAATATCTTATTGGTTGGTTATTGGTTTTATGCATTTAAAAATCGAAAACCGATAAACCTAACCAATAAAACGTGAAATTGAACCGAACCGATCGATGCACACCCCTAATTGATGTTGATGATATCTTCTTGTTCCTTTATACTTGCTTTGATGATTTCATGGCATATATTAAGTCATATCCAATAAAAATGATTGATTGTTCAATTTTATTTTATTTTTTCCTTTTTTTTTTTGAATGTTGTTTTTGATAACTTTTGATTTGCCATCTTAATTTATTTTTATATGATGTTTAGATTTTTATCAAAAGTCTTGCTTTTATAAGAAATTTCCGAATTGACCTCTTATTGTACTTTTTCAGTGATAACTGATCTCTTTAGAGATGTCAAAACGTAATAGGTAATATATACTGTTTTATCCCTAAACATTAAGTATGACCACTCCAAAAAATGAATCTATTAAACAATTTGCCACCTTAAGGTGATTTCTAACTTCATTACTATGACGTACACGAGTATTTGTTGTAATACATCTCTATTCTGAATGAATTGATTAATATGTATAATTTTGAAGAAAAAAAATAGACAGTACAATTATAGTTTAGATAATTTCACCTATTTTTTCTTGTAGCTGTATGCATAATTTTGAAAAAAAAAATAGATAGTACAATTACAGTTTAGATAATTTCACCTGCTTTTTCTTATAGCTATTTATAAGGTTATTTGATTGAAGAAATTGTGCATGAAAGGGAAACTCTGGAGTGCGTAATTATAGTTATAGAAATTCAATTATTATAATACTTGGTGCGAACTACAGAAACCTAATAGTAGATCTCTATCATGTACATCGGGCATCTTATGCCAAAATGTTAGAGAAAAGAGATGAATTCACCTGCTTAATCAACCATCATATTAATGTTCAACAATGTCGATTATGTGTCAATTCACACCTAATTAATCCATAATGCTATAAATAGAGGTCAACTTACTTGCTATTTCTAATAAGTTTTCTTTATTGATAAAGAATAATTAAAAATTAACGGTTCCTTTCTTTGAGGCAATGGGAAAAAATTACATTTTGTCGTATTTTGAAATTAGTATGCAAGTGCATTACTCAATGCTTTATATTATCTTTATTCAGGAGTATGATATTCCAACGGACAATAACAAAAATTCAAGAAAGCGATTGGCACGCCATAAACAAAATTTGTGACGTCGATTTGGTGAGTTCACATCAATTGTTGGTTAGTTGATATATTTTGGTGACCTATTATTTTTAGTAGATTTTTCGTGTTGGATTTTTCTCACTGTATTTAGCTACAACTTCAGCTAAAGGTATACTTTTATATATCAATTTTCTGTTATGAACTTTCTTTTCTTATTTTAAATGTGAAAATTATTTTATATCATTGGTGTTTTGCTTAGTTTTTTGAATGGCAGAAGATATGTTAGTGTTTGTTTTTTTAACGATTTTTTTTTTAGTCTGAGAATATTGATAAATTGAAAAGGGGTAGACAGAAGTTGATTTTTTGAAATAATAACAATGCCTATTTCTATAAGTAACAAAATAGTACATAGATTGTCAAAATCATATTTACAATTATACTTTACAATTTATTGTTCCCTCCTTATATTGAATCTAAATCATTAATGATAGAGACAATGTCATTCGAGTATATCTGATTACATCAAAAACGTAATATCAAAATGCAGTTTAGTTTAACGTGTCAAATATTATTCTCTATATTCTCAAAACATCTAAGGTTCTTTTCCTTTCAAATTTATTCACTATATGCTTGTGGGTAGTATTTCACTTATTTCTATTCTTGGATTGTACTCTTGCTTTCCTCCAGTTGTGTAGTGCATCTATGATATTGACCGATATAGATCATGATATGTTTTTGAGATTTAAGAATAATCTTCATTATTGACCTGTGACTTTACAATGGATAAAGAAATGATTAACAGTTTCTATAGTTTTCCCACACAAAAAAATCTAAAACATAATTGAAATCCCATCTTTATAGATTATCCTATGTTAGCACGGTCATACAAAGCAAATCATTTTGTGTGATATTTTGACTTTCAAAATGTGTTTTCAGACTGATTATGCAACTACTGATTTGATTGATTCTAACTTTCTGTGCGTTGCATTCACTTTGGAGTCTCTTTTTTATTGTTGTGTCATTATAAAATGTTTTGTCCTGTTGTTAGAACACTGAAATGATTAACGATGCTGAAAAATTCAATCACTCTTTAAATTTTTAATCATTTAATTTTGTTAAACAGAGGCTAATATTTTTGAGTTTTAGCTACATTTTCTGAAATCAATAAACTGAGCGTAGGGGTCAGTTGTTTTTTTAGGAGGGGGTGTTAATGATTTTGACAATCAATCCAACTTTTTAAAGAATCTCTGGTCAACTTTTTTCTTGACACTGAAACACAAATCTGTTAGACATGGTGAAATGAGTTAAATGTTTACGTTTTATCAATTGTAATAAAAAGTTTATTATATGAACTCACTAAATAACTTTATTCTCCCATGCAGATTAGTGGCTTTCTATCGTGCTAGTCTAGATTTTCTTAAGACTAGTGGCTCCCTACTATACTGATTTTGATATATTTATCTTCTTCGAATTACTAGTTAGTATTCAACCATTTCTTTGTTATTGTGCTTTATGAAAAATAATTAGAGCAAATAAAATATTTATTTTAATTAATAAAAATCAATTAACATAACTAATTTATGTGCAAACTGCCCAACATGATAAGAAGAAAAAATAAATGAGAAGTTTATTTTAATAATTTCTCAAAATAAATTAAGAAAAAACTCTTTGTACACTATAATTTTTACTTCATTTGTTATTTTTCAATCATCGTTGTAGGCCAAAAGCTTTAATCCCTTTTTACTTGTCACCGTGAAAGAGCAACATATAATTGTCCATGAATGAATACTGATTTTTTTAAAAATACCCGACATGAGACAGTGATTGGCCTTAACTTTTATTGATGATCATGAAAAATGATACAGCCATAAAAAAATATCTTCGTTGAAACTTAAAAGGTATTCTCATATCAGATGGTGTCAAACTCATTCTTGGGATAAATACCTTTTCACTTGTCATTTTGCCTAATAAAAATTTAGCTTCAATAACTCGATTTTTAATTCTTGTAATGATCAGCCTTGTCCCATTACACAATCCTAATGATTGATCTTTGTTTCTCAATAATATTACCCCTACACCTACCTTTAATATGATTGAATAATTTGAAATTTCAGAGCACTTGATACTATTTAGGAGTTTCGATGTGTGCACATTCTTCAATGCCGTAAAAGAATGACCAGACATACAAACTGTATCAGAACTCAAATATGTCTTCTCAAGATTATGATTATGTGATATCATAAATTCGTTGATCGAGTCCATCATGTCTAGAGTTAGAGCATGAATTGCTTTTTTTTGGAGGTAATCTAAGTCACCGAAGTCATAATAGAAATCAGGATATGTACTATCTATAGTTGTCGATATTGGATCGACACAATCATTAATGAGAATATCATCAGAACTTTGAATAGTTTCAATGCCATCAATGGAGCTTTCAATGTTTCCATCACTAATTGACAAAGTTTCTTAACTATTCTAAATGTGTGCCTAATCAATTTCGCTGCAATCTCATATGTCATGTTAGCTTTAGGACTTGATAGCGTCTCTATAAATATGAAAAATTTAAAGTGGCATTGTTAATATCTTGCCTAGTTTCTTATGTTATGACTAATAAAATCTGTCTAAAATCACCACCTAAAATAATTGTTTTTCTTCCAAAAGATTTCTCTAAATCGAAAGTGTTTTTAAACCAAAGAATATTTCAGAGAGTATTATCAAGAGCTTCAAAACAGTATCTATACATCATCGATACCTCATATTATATACTCAACTTTGTCTTAACAATCGTATTTGCTAGAGGACTATCTTCATTTATATTGCATATTGCATCTTCAGTTGGATTGAAAGGAATTACAAATCGTGAATGAGCTGTTCGATCTCCCTGTAACAAAAGAGATGTAATGTCACTTGATGCAAGTTAACACAATATCTTATCTAGATCATAAGCCAGAAGACAAAGTCCTCCAAATAAAAGTCTTGTCAGTTCCTTCATGACCATCTAAGAAGAATAATTCACCTTTGTCTTCATTCACTGCTGTCATTATTTTGTCATACACTAATTTTTATTCAGACGTCAAATTCATTATTAATTGTTGGTGTTCTACCAACAAAGAACTCCTATTACAACACAATTCACCATGGATTAATCTATTGGTATTATTCACTTGTTTCTCATTGTAAACAGGTCTTGAGATAGTTGAATTTTTTTCCGTAATTTTTCAAAAAAAAATTCAATCTTTGGAAACAATGATTTATCAATTCATCATATGTTATCTATGCCTCTAAAAGAACAAAAATATCACAATATTTGAATGGTAATAATATAAAAATATCATATCAACATATATATGGAATGTTAATTATTCTTAACTATAAATTTGTATTTGAAATAGATAGCAACACTATTTTTTCATGGGTGATGCGCCATGAAAACACAACACTTTCGATACTTAAAACAATGAATTTATGTTTGGGATTCGGTTGTTTTAGTAGATATGATGTGTTTTGTGTCTTTTGCAGGTGAAACTAGTAAATAAAAGTCGTGGAAAGAAATCAAAAGAAAAAGTTATTAAAAAGATAAAGTCTATAGATGATACGAGTCACCATACGAGTCATCGACACACCATACGGCTCATAGGCTGACTTGTAAGCATAACAAAACCAAAGTTTAAGAAGAAATGCTAAGGGGAGAAAAGATACAACTGGAGCATACGAATCGTAAGATGAGGATATAAGTCTAAAGAAGCAGTCGTCAAGAGAATAGAAACTAAAGTTAGATTCAGAGTTGAAGTCATAGAAAAAGATGAGTCAGAAGTCTGAGTACGACGCAGATGATCAAACTGTAAGCTGACCAGTTTCCAGATAAAAGGAAGAGCAAGTCCCAAGTGGTAACAAGTGAAGGCCATGAGTCGTATGGTCAAGGTATGACTCGTGAGCATGAGTCATAAATATAACTAAAATTTGAAGCCTAGAAGATCCTGGAGAACATACGAGAGGCACTGTACGACTAGTAAGAAAACCTTACGAGTGGATGAGCGAGCTATTCCATGTGCCAACATTACTTTTCCTATTTCATTTTAGTTAGAATTTTTGAGTTTTTTAAGACACTATAAATACCCTAGGGTTGATCTTTTATTAGTTTACATCCGTTGGCATTATATTGCGTTCCTTAACATTATTTTACATTCTTTGATACTTTTACATACTTTACATTATTCTTGAGATTTTTGGGTTATTATTTAATTGAAGACTTCAAATTTTATTCGTCTATTATTGTGCAATAAATTTAATGCTTTCTTTATTGATTATCATGGATTATTGAATGAACCTGAGCAACTAACTTCCCTAACTAGGATTGTGGGAACCTGGCGAATTAACTACGTAAGGAAAGTGGGAGAGTCATATATTCTAAAGTAGCTGTATGTATCTTAATCTTCTTCATAATAATTAACCTCAGAGCTACTGCAGAAGCTTGGGGATAACCTGTATCCTCACAAGGGAGTTTGAGATAGGAAAAGAGGATTAAGATAGTAATTTGAGATTCATAACCATCTTATTATACTGCCATCTCATTTGATCAACTTGAGACTCAAAAGGTAAGAGTTGAACTAAAGTTATAGATAAGGAGCAATAAGGTGACACCCTGAGACTCACAAAGTGAAGGGTGAGATTTATCAACATGTTGAGAAGATGGTTGATAAGACACAACTTTTCAACTTTACATGTAGAGCAGCAGAATAAGTGGGTTGAACACGAGAAATTTATGGAGTTGAGAAGCCAGGTGTAACACAGTCCTAGTGTTTGTTTTCTATTGTTTACAAACTCAAAGCATTCAAGTTCGGTTACTACTTACTGATTACTTCTAAATTTCCTATTTACTTTTCCACACTGCTCATGAATTTTATCAAGTTAAGCAACCGTTCAATATTTTCCTTGTACGTTTGACCCCAACTTGGTTTGGGTTACTATATTTGGCATCGATGCAACATACTTCTTTGGAGGTTAGTTTTGGGCAACATCAAATTTTGGCACCATTGTTGGGGACTACGATGTATATATTGATTAGATTGAGTAAAGTTTACGAGTTTTATTTTTTATTTTTTATTTGACATACACCGGTGTATGCCAAACACGAGAAGTAGAGAAAATCCTTTACTCTCTTTTGATCCAGAGCCTAAAAGGATTCTTCTAACACCAAGGATGATGTCAGGGCAAGTTTGTGATGGTGTCTTTGTTGGGGTTCAATACCCTCAGATTGTACCTCCCCCTCACCAAATGATCTGCAAAATATTGTTGATAGATAGACTAAATAGTTATTAGTAGTAGCAACTTAAGAAGCTAGAGTGGCTGAGGAAGCACGGTTAGCTAAAGAGGCTAGGCTAGCCCGATAAATACCTAAATATCAAGATATATTTCAGAGAAGCGGGGCTCTAATGATTCCTGTATATCAGCATCTTTAACCATATGACCATGATAAAGATATGGGATATGTTGAACCTACTGAGATAGGAGCCATCATTCCTACTACTCTATCAGCCAATATGAAATTTGAAACTACTAGTGCAATGATCCAATAAATCAATTTGAAGGGTGCATTTTTGGGATCAATAACTAATGATGGAAAAATGTATCTTGATAATTTTATCAGGATTTGTATGTCATATGATATTCTGAGGATGGACCAGGAAGCTTTGAGATTGAGGTTGTTTCCATTTTCCCTAACTGGAGAAGAATCACTATAGTTAGGGAACTTCCGAGAGGTTCAAATACTACTTGACATAAGTTGTGTAGATAGTTTCTGAATAGATTCTTCTCTCCTGCAAGGATGCTTAGTTGAAAGATGAAATTTACAACTTCAGACAGTTACCTACAGAATCTATGTATGAGGCGTGGTTTAGATTCAAGAAGAAGCTGAGCATGGTATCTAATCACAGGATTCAGTCTGTTGGAAATCTTTTATGGATCACTGAATGTCAGTTCAAGAGTAATGGCAGATACTATTTTGGGAGGTACATTGATGCATCTTCGGTGGGACACTGCACAAGTGATGCTAGATGATATTTTAGTGACCAATCGAGGATGGTATACTAGAGATGTTGAGCGTGGTGTAGGTACATATGTTATTAGAGCATCTGATAATTATGGAGCTGGTCATAATTTGGTAGCACAAAAGGTTGCACAACTTTCAAAAAACATTGGGTTACTGATAAAATTGTTTGCGATAATGAATATTGAGAAAGTAAATGCAGTTGGGGCACAAAGACCTACTTCTAAGGTCATCGAGACAAAATTTGATAAGGAAACCGAGTATCTTGATCGTCAGTTGGCGGATTTTTGAGCCCAAGGGCATGGGAATCAAGGTCAAACTATTACAATGATAGATATAGAGATAAAAGTAGAGACTAAGATGGTGATTGGAGATACAAAAATGACTACAAAGAGAAGAGCGATAGATATGTACCACCAGTTAGCCGAGATACTGAGTCTAGAATGGAGGCAATGTTGTCAAAACTAGTTGAAGGCCAAGAAAGTCAAGAGTGCTGTCTTACGGAGATTAAAACAGACCTGTTATGGCTGAATTTGAAAGTTTAGTCATATTTTATCGCAATCAAACAACTGGAGCAGCAGTATGGCCAGATGTCGGCCACATTGAATCAAAGAGAATCTGGCACTTTTCCTAGTAACATGGTTGCAAATTCAAAATATGATGGTCACTGCCATGCCATTACCACTCGGAGTGGTAGAACCACCATAGATCTATTTGTACCTTCTATTAATATGAAGAGTGGTAGCAAGCAAGATAAATAAAAAACTGAGGTTGATGAGCCTATTTTAAAGCACATTCCAAGACCTCACCCTCTTTTTGCTTAAAGGCTAAAAAAGAAGTAAGAAGAGGTTAAGTACCAAAATTTTTTGTCTATGTTAAAGGATCTGTCAGTCAATATCCTACTTGTAGAGGCATTAGAGCATATACCCGGATATGCAAAATTCATGAAGGATCTAATCACCAAGAAGAGGTCAGTCAGTTATGAGTCAGTCGACAATATTCATCACTTCAGTGTTGTTTCTACTAGAGCATTGGTTGAGAAAAATAAGGATCCTGGTGCTTTCACCATACCTTGAACTATTGGATCTTCCAACTTCACTTGTGGATTATGTGATTTAGGTGCTCATATCAACCTCATGCCCTAGAAATATTTAAATAGTTGGGGTTGGGAGCTTCCAAACCAACTACCATGAAACTAATGATGGCCGATAGGATGATAAAAAAACCTGTTGGCATTCTATATGATGTATTAGTGAAGGTGTCTACTTTTATCTTTCCTGCTAATTTTGTGATATTAGACTGTGAAGTAAACTTTTAAGTTCCAATTATTTTGGAAAAATCGTTCTTTGCTACAGAAAGGACATTGATTGATTTGGATCTAGGATATCTAATACTGAGACTCAATAATAAGAAGGTGACATTCAATATATGCAAATCCATGAAGCAACCTGATGAGTTAAGAGTGATATCTATGATTGATGCATTTGATAAATAAATCAATAGATTCATTCCATGATGTTGATGTAGTAACTACTTGAGAAGATACTTCGATGTTGTTCCTATTGAATAGAGGCTGGGTGTTGAAGCCTTAGCAGTTGTGATTACGAACTTTGATAGTGATAGTATTGACCACTATGATTAGATGGTGTGTGTACTCTATAGTAGCAGTTCTCACACTTATACACCAAAGAAGCTTGATTTGGACTTAAAAAATAGAACCACTCCTCCTACTCTCCCATTTATTAAGGAGCCATAAGTTTTAGAGTTGAAGGCCCTCCCGCCTTATCTGTGATATGCATTTTTAGGGGCCAATAATACTTTACCAGTAATCATTGTAGTCAATTTGATAGAAATTGAAGTGGAAGCTTTCTTATTAGTGCTACAAAATTTTAAGATGGTCATTAGTTGGTCCACTGTAGATATTGTTGGTATACTGCCTGGCCTTTTACTCATAAAATCCAACTTGAGCTGAATTGCATTCCAAGTATAGAACATCAACGCAGACTTAATCCTCTTATGTAAGAGGTGGTGAAGAAAGAGATAATTAAGTAGTTAGCTATTGGTGTAGTATATCTTATTGCTTATAGTAAATAGGTTATTTGGTATAATATGTTTGAAGAAAGGTGGTATTATTGTTATGCCTAATGAGAAGAATGAGATTATATCGATGAGGTCAGTCACAGGATGAAGAGTATGCATAGATTACAGAAAATTAAATACATGGACTCAGAAGAACCACTTTCCCATGCCCTTTATGGATCCGATGTTGGATAGACTTGTGGGCGGAGGATGGTACTATTTTCTAGATGGGTATTCGGGGTACAAACAAATCACTATTACACCTAAAAACCAAGAGAAGACAACCTTCACTTGTCCTTATGGAACCTTTGCAGTCAGACGGATGTCATTTGGGTTATGTAATACTCCAGTTATATTTTAGAGATGTATAATGTCAATCTTATCTAACATTGTAGAAGATACCATTAAAATATTTATGGATGATTTCTCAATCATTGGTGATTCTTTTGATGATGCTTAGTGTACTTGGCAAATGCTCTTCGAAGGTGTGAGGAATGTAACTTGGTACTTAATTGGGAAAAAGTGTCATTTCATGGTTAAAGAAGGTATTGTGCTTTGGCACAAGATTTCAAAAAGAGGTATAGAGGTAGATAGAGCTAAGATTAAAGTGATTGAGAAATTACCTCCGCCAATTTCTGTGAAGGGTGTTCATAACTCTTTGGGACATGTTGGGTTTTATAGGCAATTTATCTAGGATATATCCAAGATTGCCAACCCTCTTTGTAGGCTTCTTGAGAAAGAGGTGAAATTTGAGTTTACTTAAGCATGATTGAAAGCTTTTGAATATCTGAAAGAGAAGTTGATGACTTTTCCTATCATTATGTCCCCTGATTAGTCCTTGTCATTTGAGATTATATGTGATGCGAATGGATTGGCCTTAGGGTTGTACTAGGCCAACAAAAAAATATCCTTTATTCCATATACTATGATAGCAAGGCACTAAAACTTGCTTAAAAGAACTAAACCATCACTGAACAAAAATTTTTGACAGTGGTTTTTGCATTTGAGAAGTTTAGGTCTTATTTGATTAGGACAAAGTTGATTGTGCACACTGATCACGCAACATTGAGGTACCTGATGTCAAAGAAAGATGCAAAGCCTAAACTGATTAGATGCGTTCTCTTGCTGTAAGAATTTGATTTCGAGGTCAAGGATAAAGAAGGCACTGAAAAATCAAGTTGCGGATCATTTGTCCAGACTTGAGGAGAAGGCTATGCAGAATGTTGAAGATGGGCTCGATATTGATAACAATTTTCTAGACAAGCAAATATTAGTAGCTTCCCAAGATCTAATTCTATGGTTTGTAGACTATACAAATTATTTAGCCAATGATCTAGTCCCAGAAGATCTTTCCTTTCAACAAAGAAAGAAGTTTATGCATGAGGTAAGGAAATTTTTCTGGGATGAGCCTTATTTATTCTAAATTTGTGTGGATAGGATTATTCGTAGATGTATACCTGAGGTGGAGATGAAGAGCATACTCAAGGCTTGTCATTCTTTGCCAGTTGGGGGTCATGAAACACCTTGGGTTTTGATTCTTAGAAAATTTCTTGTGTATGAGCTTCTAGACATCATACGATTGGGGGTACTTATCGTAAGATAGGGTACAGTTTATGGGTCTTGGTCATATGTTACTCAATGTTCTTTTGGTTGGTTATTGTCCTAGGTATGACTAGACTCCATACGAGTCGTATGAAGATAGTACGAGTGGAAAGATCTAACTCGTAGATTGGATGGACTTTGACATTATTCTGTGGATATTACTATGAAGGGCGTAGGGTACACGGGAGCCCCTATGATAACTCCAGTTCGTACGTCTATATGTACTGAAGCCGTTCAGGGAAAAACACTAGACCCATATAGCCCATGGGTAGATTATGGTGGTAAAGCTACAAAAACCCAGGTTAATGGTTTTAAAGACATGCTAAACCCGGTTCTCTTTCCCGGTATGAATTATATATGTATATGTATGGTTATGCTTGCATACGGTTATTTACTTGGTTTCAAAAGTTTGCATTATTTTATTCTTATCCTGAGTGTATGCTAGCATTCACCCTCTAAACCATCTTTGAGCACTGTATCCCTACGCTATGTAGAAATTGAACATACTTCTCCTCCTACTCAATGATTGGATTCTGGGACCGCTTATATCACATTGAGGTGGTGAAATTCCCTACAGGAAGGCTCCATTTCATGTTATAGACTTCTTTACATACTTTTTGTTATTTATTAGACATTGGTTTTGGCTATGGTCAAAGGCATGTCACGATCGAGTATTGTTTTACTTTTGGATAGAGGCTTTTTTGTGGTACTACTTTAGGTTGGTATGGGCGGTATCGGCAATGGTGTCAGCCTTGACATTAGTTTTGGTATTGCGATTGACACCAGTTGGCTATATTTGATTTATGATTATTCCATTTTGTTATGTTATATATATTCAGAATTCATCCAACATTGGGTATAGGGTAGTTATGGTTGGGCATTGAGGGTGATTTTTGGTCTCTGTTGGGCTTAAGGCACCGAACACGACTAGGCCCTAGTTTGGGTCATGTCAAATTGGTATCAGAGCCCTAGGTTCATGGTCAATTAGTAGTCCACAAAGTTGTGTCGAGAAGAATCTATTTTAAGGTGTGTAGCGCGCCATACTCATAAGGGAGAGGGTATAATACATTTACGAATGTTTCTCTTTCTTGTAATCTATTTTCAAGCTTTGGAGTCTAAGTTTTGGAATTTTCTCTAATTCTCATTTGTTTTCTTTCCAGATCATGCCTCGATGATTTAAAGTTCACAAAAACTCCTTTGTCCCAACTGGGGATAATGTTAATGGGACACGCCCTACTCACAAGATCCATACTCGGTCTAGGGGTCCAGTTTTGGATTGTTCTAGAATTCCACCGGTTCTTTTTTCTTTCTCAAACTTCTCAGGCAAAAGTGACGAATGTTGAGTTTCGTTAATCCATTCATTTGTTGGCACAGTTGGTGGCTAATCAATCTGAGCATGGTATTCTTGTTACTCTATCTTCTAAGGCCATAAGGGTTGGCCAGTTCATGAGGTTGAATCCTCTGACTTTATGGGTGTTAAGGTGAAGGAGGATCATCTAGGTTTTTGGATAAGATAAAAAAGATTTTTAGGGTTATGCGTGCCACGAATATGGAGGGTGTGGAGTTTGTAGCCTATTAGTTGAAGGATGTGGCGTACCAATGGAACGTGGAATGGGATCAGACAAGGGGTGACGTTGATGAGTTATCTCTATGGAAGGATTTTTGTAATTTTTTTCTAGATCATTTTTTTCCTTAAAAGCTGAGGAAGGCTAAGGAAAATGAGTTTGTTAATTTGAGGCACGGTAAGATGTCAGTCAAGGAGTACGCCTTGAAATTTCACCAGTTATCGCAGTATGCTGTGGAGTTAGCTTCTAGCATGAGGCCCAAAATAAGAAAGTTTGCTTTAGGACTATCTCATTAGTTGATACTTGAGGGTAAGGCTACATTGTTAACCAAGGACATAGATATCTCCAGGTTGGTTGTGTACATACAACAGGTAGAAGAATGAAAAAAGAAGTAGGTTGAGTTAAGTGAGAGGAAGGGCAAAAAGTTTAGGTTTTCTAAGCAGGGTGGTGGCCAACAACAAATTGGTAGGGATGGTGGTAAGTATCCAAAGAAAAAGTGGGGGATCTTAGGTTCCTTCTCCATGGATAGTGCTTATTACCCAAAGTCGTTGGGTGATAGGCATCTCAATTATGGCGATAACTTTAGGGAATAAAGTGCCTAGTCTCAGGCTAGTGGGGCTTAGTCAGCTCCATCGTATCTTCCTTATACATTTGGTGGTTGTTTACATCAGGGTTTTTGTGATGAAGAAAGGGACATGTACTTCAACTATGGTCAGCTATGCCATGTGCTTAGAAACTATCTTGTAGGTAACGTTGCCTCTGGGGCAAATAAGGTTCCAATTGTATCTTCTTCAGCTCCAAAATTAAAGGGTATACTATCTAGTTCTAACACTGGTCAAAACCATCTTTATGTTCTCACTACCCAACAGGAGTCCGAGGCATCGCGTGCTGTCGTGCTGGTATGTTACAACTCTTTACTTGTGATTTTATTGTTTACTTGATCTGGGGTCCACTCTTTTTTATGTGATTCCATTTGTGGCTGTGCATTTTGGTTTTGGTCCCGAGTATATTTCAGACCCTTTTTCTATTGCTAAAAGATTTTATAGGTGGGGTGGGGTATCTTTTAGTAGTAAATAAACCTTGGTGGATTTATTTGAGCTAGATATGGTGAACTTCGATGTTATTCTATGGATGGATTGGTTGCATTAGACTGTTGAACCTGTAAAACTGTCTTTAAGTTCCCTGGTGAGCCGATTATTGAGTGGTAGGGTGGTTCTCTAGCTCTTAAAGGGAGGTTTATATCCTATCTTAGAGATCAGAGATTAATCTTTAAGGGGTGCCTCTATCATCTAGTCCTGGTTAAAGATTCTAACTCGGAGGGTCTTTCTTTGTATTTTGTCCCAGTGGTAAATAGATTTCCTAAGGTCTTCCTTGATAACCTTCCTGGAGTTCCTCCAGATAGAGAGATTGAGTTTGGGATTGATCTTGTACTGTACACTCGTCCAATTTTCGTTCCTTCATTTAGAATGGATCCAGCTGAGTTAAAGGACCTTAAGGAGCAATTAAATGATCTTTTAGAAAAGGGTTTTATCCGTTCTAGTGGGTCTCCATGGGGGCACTTGTGTTATGCATATGTAAGAAGAATGGTTTATTCGGATGTGTAATAATTACCGACAGTTGATAAAGGTGAGGGTAAGGAACAAATATCCTCTTTCAAGGATATATGACTTGTTTGATCAGTTGTAGGGTGCTTAGTTTTTCTTTAAAATTGATGTTCAATATGGGTATAATTAGTTAAAGATTATGGAGGAGGATATCCCTAAGACTGCTTTTCGTCCCTAGTATGGGCATTATGAGTTTTTGGTTCTATCTTTTGGGTTGACCAATGCCCCGTTGGCGTTTATGGATTTGATGAATAGGGTCTTCTACCAGTTTCTGGATCTGTTTGTCATTGTATTTATAGATGATATTTTGGTGTACTCTAAGAGTGAGGTGGATTATGCCGATCACCTCCGTGTTGTGTTACAAACTTTGAAAGAACAACAGTTGTATGCTAAATTTTCAAAATGTGAATTCTGGTTGAACGTTGTCACTTTTTTGTGTCATATCATTTCTAGTGAGGGGATCATGGTAGATCTACAGAAGATTATAGTGGTTAAGAAGTGGCCTTGATCCATGACTCCAATCGATATTTGGAGTTTCTTGGGTTTAGCTGGTTATTATCGGAGGTTCATGGAAATTTTTTTAACTATAGCTGCCCTTTTGACTAAATTGACTCAGAAGAAGGTAAAGTTCTTGTGGTCTGATGCTTGTGAGGGTAGTTTCAAAAAGCTGAAGCATAAGCTAACTTCAGCTCTGATTTTAACTTTGCCTGAAGGCACTGATGGATTTATCTACTATGATGCGTCCCTTGTGAGGCTTGGATGCATTTTGATACAATATGGTAAGGTGATAGCCTATGCTTCTAGGCAGTTGAAGGTGCGTGATAGCAACTATCCAACTCTTGATTTGGATTTGTTAGTTGTGGTGTTCGAGCTGAAAATCTAGATTCACTATTTGTATGGGGTGCACATGGATATCTTTTTAGATCATAAGGGCATACAATATGTGTTCACTCAGAAAGAACTTAACCTTAGGCAGAAGAGGTGGCTTGAGCTTCTTAAGGACTATGACATGAGTTTTCACTACCATCCAGGTAGACCTAATATAGTTGATGATACTCTTAGTAGGTTATCCATGGGGATTTTAGCTCATGTGGATAAGGAGAAGTAGGAGTTGGTGAAGGATATTCACCGTTTGATGAACCTACAGTTTACCTCTTGGACTCGGAGGATAATGGTGTATTCGTTCAGAAGGTGGCACAGTCATCTCTTAGTGTTGAAATCAAGGAGAAGCAGATCCTTGATCTTGTCTTGTTGAGGATCAAGGGTGATGTTGGAGGATAGAAGGTGATGGACTTCGAGATTAGTAGTGATGGTACTTTGTAATACCAAGAAAGATTATGTATTTCTGACATCGATGGTTTGCGAGAGAGGATCTTTGCTGAGGCGTATGAGTCGCGCTATGTTTCTTATCCTAGTTCTACAAAAATTTATCATAACCTCAAAAATATGTATTGGTGGAATAATAAGAAGAGAGATTTGGCAAATTTTTTGGCCAAGTGTATGGTGTGTCAACAAGTAAAAGTTGAGGACATGAGACCAGAGAAATTATATCAAGAAATTAAGTTGACAGAGTGGAAGTGGGAATTGATCAATATGCTTTTCATTACCGATCTTCCTCGGTTTCAAAATCAGTTTGATTCAATTTGGGTCACCGTTGATAGGATGACAAAGTCTGCTTACTTCTTGCCAGTAAGGACTAACTTTGAGGCTGAGAATTATGCAAGGTTATATCTTCATAAAATTGTGAAGCTGCATGGGGTACCAGCTTTAATCATCTCATATAGTGGTACGCAGTTTACATCTCACTTTTGGCAATTATTTTAGGAAGTTAGGGACGAATGTGAGTCTTAGTAGTTCTTTCTACCCACTGTCGAATAGGCAAGTAGAGAGAACTATTCAAACGTTGGAGGACATGCTTTGTGCTTGTGTTATTGACTATGGTTGTAGTTGGGTTGAGCATTTACCTCTTGTGGAGTTTGCTTACAATAATAGCTACCACTCGATTATTGGGATGGCTCCATTTGAAGCATTGTATGACAGGAGATGTAGGTCCTCCATAGGGTGGTTCAAGGTTGGTAAGGCAGAGATATTTGGCTTGGATTTGGTTCAGCAAGCCATGGAAAAGGTGAAGATGATTCGGGATACGCTTAAGGCTGCCCAAAGTCACCAAAAGTCCTATGCGGATGTGGGGATAAGAGAATTAGAGTTTTAGGTTGGGGATAGGGTGTTCTTAAAGGTGTCTCCCATGAAGGGAGTGATGTAGTTTGGTCAAAAAAGGAAGCTCAATCTCGGGTATATCAGTCCTTACTTAGTTTTGCGAAGGGTTGGTAATGTTATGTATGAGTTGGAGTTACCTTCTAGTTTTATCTCTATTCATTTAGTGTTCCATGTTTCTATATTGAGGAAGTGTATGTATGATCCGTCTCAAATCATGCCTATCAAGGATATTAGTATTTCAGATTCTTTGTCTCATGAGGAGGTCCCGGTTGAGATCTTGGATCAACAGGTTGGTCGGGTATGGGCCAAAGATGTAGCTTCAATAAAGGTTCTATAGAGAAATCACAAGGTCGAAGAGGTTACTTGGGAAGTGGAAGAGGACGAAAAAATCTAATTATCCATTCTACGTGAATTAGTGCAGAATGTATGAGTTCTTCATTACACTTTTGTTTTCAAACTTTGTTAAAGGAAAGATTGATTTCCATGTATCTTTGTTTTCTAACTTAGTTAAAGGTTAGAGTTGAGGTGGTGGGGTGTAAATCATGCTAGTTATGCCTTATTCCATTATTCGAGGACGAATGATCCAAGTGAGGGAGAATTGAAACACCCTGGGTTTTGATCCTTAGAGAATTTATTGAGTATGAGTTTCTAGACATCATACAATTAGGGTTACTTATCGTTTGAGAGGGTATGATTTAGGGGTCTTGGTCGTATGTTACTTAGTATGGTTTTGGTTGGTTACTGTCCTAGGTATTACTAGACTTCGTACGAGTCATATGAAGATGGTGTGAGTGGTAAGATCCAACTCGTAGGTTGGATAGTGTCAACCTCTTTTGATTATGTCTTGGTTATGATTTATAGGTACTACTTTATGCTATGAGTATGATTTGGGCCAGGAAGTCATATGGTGGACATTGTGTGATGTCCACCATTCTGTCTAGGGTACCAGTGGTGGTTACCACTCGTATGTTATGTATACGAGTCAAGGGGGAGAGTCGTACCCTCATGGATATATTTTTTAGCTTTTAAGCTAAGAGTATTATGGATATTTCCTCTCTTGTCCAACTTAAAACCCACATCTTATAACTTCCTTAGGACATCATTAGCTATAAAAAAACGTATCAAATACTCTCAATCACTCCCAAATCCTCAAGGTCAAGAACACTTAGGGTTTTTATCAAGCATATCAATTGGGGCTTTCAAGGGTGATTTCTTTTCATCTTCTTTGGTATCTAAGGCATGTTACTCCCCCCTCATTGTTAGTTCAATTAAATTCATGTTTTAATGAACGATTTTCATCATTTAATTATGTGTATTGTTTGGTTTTGAATTGTATGTTAGGGGGTTTGGTTGTTAATGGATGAATATTGTTTTTCCCATGTTTTACTTATGGTTTTCATATTATAATGGTGGTTTGAAACATGTGGTTGAATGTGAATGGTCAATTGGAACTTGGTTTTAGTTTTGGAAACTATATACCCTCAACATGTTTGTTAAAATGCCTATGAGAATGCTTTTATTACTTAACTGGACTTTCATTGAAAACTTTGCATGTTATAATATGGTAATGGAACCTAAATTGGTTAAATGCTAAGGCTTTGACATCCATGGCTTTGATTTAGAACCTTGGGGGAGGGGGCACACGAGAATCCCCTAAGTAAATCTAATAATGGAACTTACGCGATACATGGGAATCCTCTAAGTGATTGTCTAAGGACATTTCTTACAAGATATAGTGGGTATGGCGATGCCACTTCTTATAGCTTGGTTAACAATATATCGAATGGGTGGTTTGTTTGTGTGCTAATGGTTTTAAATAGGCGATAATAGTGGGTTGTGATAGCTAACCGTGAAGGTGTGAGTCCAATGAACGGACACTGGAAACTCATGTTTGCCGACATGGGAATTGGTCATGATGACCATATACTTGTGGAGTACACGGGAATCCCCTAAGTTATACTTGTATATATGTATCATGGAGGTTGAGAGGTACACGGGAATCCCCAACCCTTGTGATATCTCTGATTCGTGCGTCTACATGCATTGGGGCCCGTTCAGGTTGTAACCCTAGACCCATATATGCTGTGGGTAGATTATGACGGTAAAGCTACACAAACACAGGCTAATGATTTTAAAGACATGTTAAACCTGATTCCCTTCCCCGACATGGATAATATATGTATCTGTATGGTTATGCTTGCATATGGTTATTTACCTGGTTTCAAATATTGGTATTATTTTATCTTTATCCAGAGTGCATGCTATCGTTCACCCGCTAACTCAACTTTGGGCTTTATATCCCCACGCGATGTAGGAACCAACCATACTCCTCCTCCTACTTAGTGATTGGATTTAGGGACAGCTTCTGTTAGATTGAATTGGTGGGCTTCCATACTCCGGAAGGCTCCATTTCATGTTATGGACTTCTTTACATACTTTTGGTTATTTCATGGTGTGGTCCCTTTACTGTGCTAAGAGTGTTCCCATATGGTGTTTTGGAATTGAAGCAAGATGGTGAAGCCTCGGTAAAGGTGAATGAGCAAAGAGTAAAGCATTATATGGGTAACATTAAAGATGTAAGTGTAATTTTTGAGATGGACTGATAGCGTCCAAGCGCACATGCAAATGTACATGATTTTATCAAGTAATATTGTAGCTTCAAGGAAGCCCATGTATCGATCTCACTGGGACTTGCGTTCGCTGCCTATCTAATTCTAGTCTAACTAATTGAGAAAAAAATAAACAAGGAGAGAGTTTGTAATTTTTGTAAATTAAAAATAAAATAAATAATGCGAAAATTAAATTCTTGGAACAATCAATGGAAGAAAATCCAGGTTTAAAGCACTTCGAATAATCGTACTATGTTATTGAAATTAATTCGTTAACTTGCTTATCGTGGTTGTTGATTCGTAGGGTTAATTGCATGATCATGGTTTCCCAACCTATAATCTTTTATCTAATATGGACATTACAACTACATCATTGAGCGGAGATGTAATAATCCAATTAAGTGAATTAAAGTTATCATCCTACGAATGAATCAAGACATCTAAGTACATTCCTGTCCTAGGCGCTAAGTTTAATTATTTATTTTATAAAAGAATAAAAACTCAAACTTTGTTTATTCTCATGTTCTATCTCCCTATTCCCTCTCCCGAGATCAAAAGATCAACCATATATATATTCTAAGGGTCACGAATTCTTAAAATAATTAAAACAAGAATAAACAAACAACCAAATATGATAAGCAAAAATTAATCGAAATTAATCCAAAATAATAGTAATCATGTTCTTGACTTTAACCCTTGAAAGGAGGATTTTTTAGCCACTAATATTCATAATCATGATCTAAATAATTGAATACATGATATGAAAAATTAAAGATTAAAAATAAAATTAAAACCTAAAAAACCGTATAGAAGCTCCTCCGCTTTTCGTCCAAAACAGTCCAAGCCGTCAAAAGACCTCCATCCTCTCCTGTACGTGTCCTCTCCCCCCTTTTAAACATAAGTGGTGTCTAGCTGTACAACATTTTGAGTTTGTGTATAATTATAATATCCTATATAATCCATATAGGAAAAAGTCATGCACAGTTCCCAGGGATTTTCCACTAGCCCCCTTTTACATTGTGCTATTTTTGAATTACATTTGGACAAGCCACTGCTATGTAGGCGCTGATTTGTTGACCAAGCGAAAATTTGGCAATGCGATGCGTCGTTCAAGGCGTTGGCACATCGATGCGACACGTTGACTTCACGTCTTCTCATTGGAATTTGCATTTAAAAATTTGATTTAAGTATGGAACGTCCTATCTTTTGTTCATATCATTTATAGTGTATTTCTAATGAATTTTGAACCTTTTTATAATCAATATATCACCGTATTTAATTCACCAAGCCTCCTACA
This sequence comes from Capsicum baccatum var. pendulum, assembly GCA_030864225.1. Lineage (NCBI taxonomy): Eukaryota > Viridiplantae > Streptophyta > Magnoliopsida > Solanales > Solanaceae > Capsicum > Capsicum baccatum. The sequence continues at coordinate 199,916,365 of CM061561.1, forward strand.
ATATCATACACCACATATTCAAGATTAAAACAACACAATATTCTCAACATAAAATCAAAACAAGAGCTAGGATAAGACAAATTCGCAATGATCTTTCACTTATTATTTCGACTCTTGACTTAATCAAATTAGACTTTGCACATTAAAAACAAGTTATTCCACATAAAATTACACCATTAAAACATTTGAAACAAATTAAACACATTAAAATTCAACGGAACCAACTAGACACACACCTAGCTCAAGTTAGTAAAACTAGTTTTTCGGGTTGGAATCTAAATTACTCAATTAAGCACAAACTTGTTTGAAAACTACCTTGGACATTGTAAATGCACACTTGGACACTTAAATGCTTATTTATATCAATATGAACACGTTAAGCACACAAATTGCTCTCAAAACAAGGCGAAATAAGCTAGAATAATAATACAAAAGTGTATAAAATCACCTTAGATCATCACCCCGCACTTAAACTCTTGTTCGTCCTCGAACAACTCTTTAAGCATAAAAATCTGAGGTGATGCTACACTTCTACTAAAATAAAGACACTCAAGCTAGTACTACAATGACTACACAAAATGCAAGTTTCTACACAAAGCACATTATTTACACAATTAATATCTCATGAACACTACTCTAAAACATCCCAACCTCATGAATTGACTCAATACAAGGCAAACTCATGAATATTATTCAATCAAGGGCATCTTACAAATCACCCACATTCATCAAACATGTGCCTTCACAACAAGAGAGTTACCCATAAACACTCACAATAATGCAATTTATCACATAATGGGTACAAGAATTAAATTACGTTCACTCTCACAAAGAATTCACAAGTTACACATAATGAACCATAGACTTACCCTTTAGTGTAATGCTCCACTAATGGTCTAGTGTAAAGCTTAGAATCAATTAGGACTTTTTCAGGTTGTAATGTAGGCTAAGGGACGGGTAGGAACTATTTTGGCCAAGAATAGTGACTAACCTCTCGAAGCGCTTTAATACATTACTTTTTACAATTAACACCAACTCCAACAATCAAATTACACCATTTTTGTCTACAACCTCTTTTATTTTTTTTTTGTCTCTTTTACACATTTTCAATCCACCACACATCAATTATAAACACCAATAACTATTACCTTGGGGCATCAATTTCACCTTTTTCTTCTTCAATTTCTCAAACTCCTTACTAATTCATTTTTTTAAAAGCACTTAGGAGCCTTTGGGATCAAATTATGGTCCATCAAAGAAGGGAATTAGGCTACATATGAGGTTGCCAAAGAAAAAGCTAAAGGCTCAATGGGGTTAACTAGGATAATGCACAAAGATAGGTAAAAAGAAGGTATAAAACAAGGCTATCAAAGAAATGCCTATATCATCTCCTAAACTCACACTCTTTATTTCGCTTTGCACACACACCGGGCAAGTTCTAGACGTCATATGCAACAAGGAATCTACAAAAAACCCTACACCCAACAATAGCAACAACAACAACAACATACTTAGTGTATTCCCACCTAGTGGGGTCTGGGGGGGTAGAGTGTACGCAGACCATACCACTGCCTTAGGAGAAGTATAGAGGTTGTTTCCAATAGACCTACGGCTTAGGACCGATACCCATATACCAACCCATATATAAGTGTATATAACTAGTATGGTACACAAGACAAACTAACAGAATACCAAACTCAAAAGATAAGTACATATATAAACTAGTACGGTAAGCAAAATAAACTAACACTGCTAGCCACGAACAAAAAACTCCAGCCCCCGAGTAGCGCACCCTTACTATTACCGATGCCCTCCCACCCCTAACCCTCTACCCTAATCTGCTTCCTCCACACCTTTCTATCAAGGGTCATGTCCTCCGTTAGCTGTAACTGCTCTATATCATGCCTAATTATCTCCCTCTAATATTTCTTTGGTCTATCTCTACCCCATCTAAAACCATCAATAGCCAGTGTCTCACACCTCTGCACAGGAGCATCTAATCCCCTCCTCATCACGTACCCAAACCAACATAATCTTACTTCTCGTATCTTATCCTCCACCGAGGCAACTCTCATCTTCTCTCAAATAATCTCATTCCTTACCCTATCTTTCTTGGTATGCCCACACATCCATCGCAATATTCTTATCTCTGCCACCTTCAACTTTTGGATGTGGGAGTTCTTAACTGGCCAACACTCTACTCCATACACCATAGCCGGATGGACTACCACTCTATAGAACTTACCTTTAAGCTTTGGAGACACCTTCTTATCACATAAAACTCCCAAAGCGAGCCGCTATTTCAAGCATCCTGCCCCAATACGATGCATGACATCTTCGTCAATCTCACTATTTCCCTGAATCATAGACCCCAGAAACTTGAAACTCTTCCTTTTCTGAATGGCCTGAGAATCCAGCATCACAACCACTCCAGTCTCCTGGCACACATCACTGAACTTACACTCCAAGTACTCCATCTTAGTTCTACTTAACCGAAATCCTTTATACTTAAGTGTCTACCTCCATATTTCTAACTTATCATTAACTCCACCTCGAGTCTCGTCAATCAGAACCATATCATCTGCGAATAACATACACCAAGGCACCTCCTCTTGAATATGTCACGTCAAAATATCCATCACCAAGGCAAATAAAAATGGGCTAAGAGTCGATCCCTGATGCAACCCTATCACAACTAGAAAGTGCTCTGAATCGCCACCCACTATCCTCACCTGAGTCTTCGCCCCATCATACATATCCTGAATCGCCCTAGTGTACGCCACGGGCACCCCTCTAGCCTCCAAGAACCTCGATAGAATCTCCCTGGGAACTCTATCATGTGTCTTCTTAAGATCAATAAACACCATGTGTAAGTCCTTTTTCCTCTCCTAAAACTGCTTCACTAATCTTCTTACAAGGTGAATGGCCTCAGTGGTCGAGCGACCTGACATGAAATAAAACTGATCCTCAAAAATCATCACGATCCTTCTCATCCTCACCTTTACCACCCTTTTCCAAACCTTCATAGTATGACTCAACAACTTAATACCTCTATAGTTATTGCAACTCTGGATGTCTCCTTTGTTCTTATACACTGGAATCATTGTACTCCATCTCCATACTTCAGACATCTTTGTTGTCCTAAAAATACTGTTAAATAACCTTGTTAACTACTCCAAACCTGCCCCGCTAGTGCTTTTCCAAAAATCCACTAGAATTTTGTTTGGCCCCGTCGCCTTACCTCGCCTCATCCTGCGAATAGCTCCCTTGACCTCCTCAACCTTGATACACCTAAAATACCCATAATCTCAACACTCCTATGAATTCTTCAAGTCCCTCAACACGAAACCTTTGTCCCCATCGTCGTTCAAAAGTTTATGGAAGTAGGACTGCCACCTCTCCCTAATAAGAACATCCTCTACCAACACTGTACTATCCTCTCTTTTGATGCACTTTACCTAGTCAAGGTCATGAGCCCTCCGCTCCCTGGCCTTAGACAGCCTATACAACTTCTTATCTTCGTCTTTCTCCTCTAAAGCCGCATACAGGCGCTCAAAAGTTGTAGTCTTTGCCGCCATAACCGCTAACTTAGCCTCTCTCCTAGCTACCTCATACTTCTCCTTCTTATTCATCTGTCTTTCCTCATCATAATTTCTCGCAACCAACTTAGCATAAGCCATCTTCTTATATTCCACCCAATACCTTTCTAGCGGTCTCCCTAATACAATTAGTAGTCATCTCCCACATACTATCCGCACCTTCTCTACTCTTCCAAGCCCCTCTACTCTTCAACTTCTCCTCTATTTTCAAAGCACTAGCCAAAGTCAAGCTACCCTACTTAATCCGGGGCCGAGCCTCTACACTTCTTTTCCTTTTTCCCTTATTGATAACCAAATCCATCACCAACAACCTATGCTGAGTCAAAAAATTCTCGCTAGGTATTACTTTACAGTCCTTACAAAGTGCTCTATCCCCTTTCCTTACAAATCTCGCTTTAGTGCCTACCCATTTAGTTTCCTGGACACACACTATACAAACTCTCCTTTTTTGAAAAATCTTCACCAGCTCTATAGACTTACCTTGCAAATTCCTATGTTCCAAGATCCAACTCGCAACCTAGAAGCTCTCTTATCCCACGTAACCTTACTACCCCTAACCCCAAACTCGTCCCCAACCTAGCCTCCCACCTCCCAACCCCGATCCCGACCTATGACACGACCTTAGTCTACTATTGCCAATTCCAGCCACTACACAAATAGGAGAAAATGGATGGAAAAAAAAGACAGATAATAGAGGAGGATAAAGATAAGGCTAAAAGGACAAACTGGTTACAATGAAATCAGTCAAGGAGTTAGAATCTGCTACCCAACACCGACAACAACCAATATATACTACCAAACTAAATATATATGCTAGTTTCTTAGGTAACAGTAATCAAAACTACTAAAATAACTAGAAGCAAAAAAATGCAAATAGTATTAACAGGTAAAACACAATTAAGAATTACTAAGATCACCAAGTTGTCACCCCCAATCCAGATAGGCAGCCAAGATACTCAGAAAAAAGAATCAAGACAGAAATATTATACCCAACTAGAAAAGATGGAGCGAGTGCACCTGATTGACTGAGTTCATTTATTTGATAGAGTCGCTGGATTCTGATAATCTACGGTCGAAATTGGTCGTCGGAATAGTATTGTTGTCGCCAGAATAGTATTGATGTTGCCTAAATAGTGTTTATCGTCCCTAGATTCTGCACTTGTGGTACCTGAGATGGATTTCAAGAATCCATCAAGAATTCTATTCCTCTTCGACGTCAACTGGCCAGAGCGATGAGGAGGAGAAGAAGTGGCGGGTGGCTATTTCGATGGATTTCACTGGTGAAACGACGAAAATTGTTGTGTGGCGCTCTGGGGGGGGGAGAAAATGGTAGCATCGGGGGTTTTGACGATGGTTGGCATTGTTGTTGCTGTCGTTAGGGGTGCTGGAAATGGAAAGAGTGAAGATGACTTCGACTGGTTCGGGGATGAGGGTTGGTTGTTCGTCGGAGAGCGATAAAGAGGAAGGAGCCAGCGACGGTGCCGGGTTGGTTCACCGCTGTTAATAGTGGTGGCAGTGTGGTGGTGGCCGGTTTTGCAATGGTGGTTGGTAAAAGTTGACGGCTGGTCCCGACGACAAGAGGGTTTCGAGAGAGGAGCGGGCTGGTGGCTCCATTCATCGGCAACCGAAGAGGACAGCGTGAGGGAGAGAGAGATCATTGAGAGAAAAGGCAGTGTGAGCCCCAACAATAGCATGAATTCAAAATTAAGTCAAAAAAATACAAGAGTCATAAACTTGATTCTAAGAGTCTCAAAAATAGGAATTCACTCAATTCAACATGCTTTTACAAACAACCCACTTGCATCATGTAATAAAAAATAACATCAACAAGAATATCTCACTTATTTCTAACCACAAAAAAAATTAAGCCAAAATTTGGGAATTTCTCCACCCCACACTTAAAAATCTACTTTGTCCCAAAAGTGAATTTAAAGGTAAAGAGATAGAAATACTCCCTGAGGCCTCTAGGCCTAGCTAATAGCATCTTAATATATAAAGAAGATCCATGAGACCCCACACTCAGTCTTTGCCATGCTTCAAGATCAAATTTATGGTACTCAGGCTTTCCATTAACTTGTGACTCAACCAAAAACAAAAACTACATGAAATAAAAAAAAAATTAAAACTGAAAAGAAAACATACCTAATTAACTTAGGTTGCCTCCTAAGAAACGCCTAATTTAGTGTCGCGGCACGACCCATATTAACTTTTTCCTCCACCTTGAGGATATGAATTTCACCACCAACATCGCATTCATCTTTTTGCCTCGCTCATATAGAGGTGGTATAAAGATAAAGGAACCAAGTAATGGAATATGTATGGTAAACCACTCGGCCTTCAAGTTAGGTATGTTTTTATGTTATTTATCTGGTGTAAATTCAAGAATATAGGATTCTTGTTCCTCATCTTCACACTCTTCCACTATTCTAAATGTTCCACAGACAAGACATCACCTAAACATAATGTAGAAAAGTGAGTTGAGTGAGGCCCAACCAATCCTACTTTAAAATTTACACAATCTAATACACCTTCACTTATATTCACCTTCTCACTTCCAGTCTCAAGATAAAGATGATTGTGATTCTTGTGTTTACTCCACACATTGGCTAATATCCTCCTCATATTTTTCTTCTCTTAGCCACTGTAGACATGATGTCAGTGGTATCTTCTCAACGTGTTCAACAATTTTAGTTTTCAAGTACTCAGACTTCCTCGAATTATCTGCTTCATATTGTGAAGGTCCCGTCCACGCACTTCCATCAAAATCTGGACAATAAGCCGCTTGATATAGTCCCCCACAGAAACAACAAGAATCATCATCACTTGAAAACCATCTATCCCAAGCTGTCAAGAAGTGTGATAAAAATAAAAAAAAACTAAACAAAAATCATTTACAACTCAATATAGCTAAACTAAAAATAAGATAGTTGCCTAATTACAAGTCCCCGGCAACGATACCAAAAACTTGACAGTGCACACGCAAGTGTACGTGGTCTTATCAAATAATATAGTGGCTTCAAGGAAGCCCAAGTATCGATCTCACAGGGACTTGCGTTCGCTGCCTATCTAATTCTAGTCTAACTAATTGAGAAAAAAATAAACAAGAAGAGAGTTTGTAATTTTTGTAAATTAAAAATAAAATAACTAATGTATAAATTAAATTCTTGGAATAATCAATGGAAGAAAAATCAAGGTTAAAGCACTTCAAACAATCATACTATGTTATTGAAATTAATTCGTTAACTTGCTTATTGTGGTTGTTGATTCGTAGGGTTAATTGCATGATCATGATTTCCCAACCTATAATCTTTTACCTAATATGGACATTACAACTACATCATTGAGAGGAGATGTAATAATCCAATTAAATGAATTAAAGCTATCATCCTACGTATGAATCAAGTAAGACATCTAAGTACATCTCTGTCTTAGACGCTAAGTTTAATTCTTTATTTTATAAAATAATAAAAACCCAAACTTTACTTATTCCCATGTTCTATCTTTCTATTCCCTATCCCGAGATGAAAATGTCGACAATATTCTAAGGATCGCGAATCCTTAAAATAATTAAAACAAGAATAAACAAACAATCAAATATGATAAGAAAAAATTAATCAAAATTAATTCAAAATAATAATAATCATGTTTTTGACTTTAACTCCGAAAGAAGAGTTTCTTAGCTACTAATATTTATAATCATAATCCAAATAATTTAATACATGATATAAAAAATTAAAAATTAAAAATAAAATTAAAACTAAAGGTGTCAAATGGGCCGGGCTGACCCGGCCCGGCCCGGCCCGACCCGGCCCGTAACATCAAACCTGACCGGTTTGACCCGGCCCGGAAAGCCCTAGGGCTTTAGGGTACCGGGTCCCGGTCCGGTTTTTTAAAAAAATTGGGCCCGGTTAACCCGGCCCGGACCAACCCGGTCCAGGCCCGCCGGTTAACCGGCCCGGCCCGGCCCGGTAACCGAAAAAAATAAAAAAAAAAATAAAAATAAAAATAAAAAATTCTGTTGGGCCAAACTAGCCGTTGGCCCAACGGTAATATTACCGTTTTTGGGTCCAAACGGCTAGTTTGGGCCCATTTCATTAAAAAAAAAAAATATATATATATATAAAATATTTTTTAATCCTCAAAATAAATCTATAAATACCCTACAACTTCAAATCATTTCTCACACAATTTTCCAATCTCTCAAATCTCATTCTCTCTCAAATCTCAATTCTCAATTCTCAAATATTCAATATATTTAATTTCTTAAAGTGTTCACTTTAATTTTTTATTTTTTCGTTTACAAAGTAAGAGCGGAAGTTTCTAAAGTCGCAATCTTCGGATACTTCCAAAATTTGGTATTGTCGTTCCATCTCTTACGTTTAATTTTTATTTATTGTATTAATTGTTTAATATTTAATTTTGTTATATTTGTGTATTTTGAATATTTTTAGTTTAATTTAATTTATATTATGGATAAATTAAAAAACCTCGCTGCTAAAGGTGTTAAAATTTTTTGTCCCGGAAGCGGTAGTGGTAGTAAAAAGCGAATTATTAGCGGTAGAGGTAGTTCAAGTAATAGATATACCCGTGTGCCTTCGCCTCCGGTACCGCTTGGTACACCTTTTGAGGAAGAAATAGGTGTAGGTGCTCACGATATGGATTATGTAGAATTTCAAGAAAATTACGGTATAGAAGAAGAAAATGAAGTAGATGCAGTTAATGTAGACGAAGATGATGAAAATATTGCTGAAACACCCGCAGTAGGAGATGCTAACGTTAGATCTGAATCAGTTAATCTCCCTTCCCGTCCTCCCAGTGCCCCAAAACCCCGTAAAAGAACTAGTATTGCATGACAATTTTTTGAACGTATATCAGATATTGAGGTGCAGTGCAATATTTGTCAACAAATATATAAGCATAGAAGTGGCGGTAAGCAAGGGGGTACGGGTACGTTAATGAGACATATAGCTGAAGATCACAAAAGAGAGTTAAATATTGCAAAAGGTGGTGGGGATGTTGGTGGGTCAACGCAAACTAGAATGGACCCAACAACCGGTCAAGTAGCGAAAAAGTATAATAAATTGAGGGACCGGGAAGAAATAGCTAAAATGGTAGCTGTGGGTTGTTTGCCTTTTACTTTTCCTTCTTCTGATGCTTTTATCCGTTATATACAAGCAATTTATAATCCTATGTTTAATGGTATTCCTAGAACTACTTGTCGGTCTGATATTTTTAAACTCCATTCACAATATTGTTTTTATTTATCAACATTCTTAAAAAATATTCAATGTAGATTGTCCCTAACTTCTGATCTTGGTCGTGCTGTTAATAAAAATGATTATTTAACTGTTACTTGTCATTGGATGGATAGTAATTTCATAATGCAAAAACGTATTCTTGCTTTTTTATATGATGAAGATCGCAAGCATACTGGACAATTTATTTCTGATTCTATTATTAAAATTGCCGGATATTATGGTATAGAAAATAAAATTTTATGTATTGCTTTTGATAATGCTTCTAACAACAAGAATGCTATAACAAAAATAAAATCTACGTTATCTCCACCCTTTCCTGAAATTTTCCATATTAAGTGTGCATGTCATATCTATAATTTAATTGTAAAAGATGGTCTTGACTTTTTTGAGGTTTATATTGAAAAAATTCGTCTTGCCGTAGGTTTCATTCAAGGAAATAATCGTAGAGCGAGAATTAAAGAATTTAAAGTTAAATGTCAAGAAAATGGACTTACACCGATTTTAATGCCTGAGGAAATTGATATTAGATGGAATTCTACGTATGAATTTTTAAAAACTTGTTATAAATATAGAATTCCTATTACACTAACTTTTAACCAACACTGTGGTTCTTTTGCTGATTCTGCTGATTGCATGTTACATAATTCTGATTGGGTTATAATTAATGATCTTGTTAAGTTTTTAGAAAAAATTTATGTAGCTACGGTTGAATTTTCCGGTGCATACTATCCTACTGTTTGTAATATTTTGGCATATATAGCCGATATTTCTGGTTTGCTCCAACAATATAAAAATAAAGAAGGTTATAAAGAAGCTGTTGGCGCTATGTTTACGAAATTTAAAAAATATTTCTTCCCGATTCCCCCTATTTACATGGTTGGTGCTATTTTAAATCCTTGCATGAAATTTAATCATATGTGTCACTTTAGTACGCTTATTTATGCTAACTTAGAAATAAATACTAACCGTGAGTCTGAACAAGAGCAGCCTGATTTGTGGACGGCTACGGCTGATGCAAAAGATTATATAGAAAAATTATATAATCACTATGCTGATTTATTTGATTCAGCCGTACCTACAAATATCAGTCCAACTGTCGCTCCTCATCCTCCCGAGGAGCCATCATCTTCTAAAAGGTCGGCACATAGTGGTTTTCCTGATTCGTTTTATGATTTAACTTGTTGGAACAGTGTGGATGAGAGAGCTTACACATCAACTTATCGGGAGGAGCTGAAATATTATCTGCGGACGCCACCAGAGGATCGCAGACGACGGATCAACTCGCTGGATTGGTGGAGAAATAATGAATCACAATATCCTGTACTTTCAAGATTAGCCAGAGATATCTTGAATGTTCCAATGTCAACCGTTGCATCAGAGAGCGCCTTCAGTCAGGGACGACAGCAGCTTGGAGACAACCGACACTCATTGGGAAGCAACGCAATGAATGTTTTAGTTTGCCTTAGAGACTGGATTAGAGCAGAAAGAAGAAACCAAGGAATGGAACCAGAGCCAAGCGACGACCTTAAACTTGAAGAAATAATGACTTCACGGGAGAACTCAACAGAATCAAGTCCAATGCATGGGTTTGCCCCCGTTGACTTCGATTATCCTATCCAAATTCCAATTAATATTAACATGAATGAGTTGGAAAAAATGATGCATAATTTATAGATTTTTCATTCATGTAAATTATAAATTTTGGATCATTTTGCAATCAATAAAATTCCACAAATTCATTCACTCCTTAGTCGTTGTTTTTTATTTTTTTTTATTTATCAATTTAAAGTTTTAATATCTTCTATAGAAGTGTATATTTAATGTATACATTATATATATCTTCTATAGAAGTGTATATTTAATGTATACATGTGTATATATCTTTTATAGAAGTGTATATTTAATGTATACACATGTATATATCTTCTATAGAAGTGTATATTTAATGTATACATTATATATATCTTCTATAGAAGTGTATATTTAATGTATACATGTGTATATATCTTTTATAGAAGTGTATATTTAATGTATACACGTGTATATATCTTCTATAGAAGTGTATATTTAATGTATACACGTGTATATATCTTCTATAGAAGTGTATATTTAATGTATAGATTGTGTATATAGCGTATATATAGTGTATATTTGACCGGTTTTTATCCGGGTTTGACCGGGTTTGACCGGGTTTTAGCGGGTTTGACCGGATTGGGTTAAGTGGGCCGGTTCCGGGTGGGTTTTATTTTTTTTACTGTGCGGCCCGGCCCGGCCCGGACCGGTTAAGGCCAAAACCGGCCCGTCACCGGCCCGTAACCCGGTTAGAGAGAGGGGGCCGGTTCCGGATTGACCCGGCCCGGACCGTTAGACAGGTTTAATTAAAACCTAATAAACCGTGGAGAAACTCTTTCACCTTTCGTCCAAAACAGTCCAAGCCGTCAAAAGACCTCCGTTTCTCTCCTGTACGTGTCATCTACCCTCTTTTAAACATAAGTGGTGTCCAGCTGTACAACATTTTGAGTTTGTGTATAATTATAATATCATATATAATCCATATAGGAAAAAGTCATGCACAGTTCTCAGGGATTTTCCACTAGCCCCCTTTTACTTTATGCTATTTTTGAATTACATTTGGACAGGCCACTGCTATGACGACGCTGATTTTTTGACCAAGCCAAAATTTGGCAACGCGATGCGTCGTTCAACGCGTTGGCACATTGATGCGACATGTTGACTTCATGTCGTATCACTGAAATTTGTATTCAAAAATTTGATTAAGTATGAAATGCCTTATTCTTTGTCCATGCCCTTTGTAGTTTATTTCGAATGAATTTCAAACTTTTTTATAATCAATATATCACCATATTTAATTCACCAAGCCTCCTACAATATCATACACCACATATTCAAGATTAAAACAACACAATATTCTCAACATCAAATCAAAACAAGAGTTAGGATAAGGCAAATTTGCAATGATCTTTCACTTATTATTTCGACTCTTGACTTAATCAAATTAAACTTTGCACATTAAAAACAAGTTATTCCACATAAAATTGCACCATTAAAATATTTGAAATAAATTAAACACATTAAAATCCAACGAAACCAACTCGACACATCCCTAGCTCAAGCTAGTAAAACTAGTTTTCCAAGTTGAACTCTAAATTACTCAATTAAGCACAAACAAGTTTGAAAACTACCTTGGACATTGTAAATGCACACTTGGACACTTAAATGCTTATTTATATCAATATGAACACGTTAAGCACATAAATTTCTCTCAAAACAAGGCGAAATAAGCTAGAATAATGATACAAAAGTGTATAAAATCACCTCAGATCATGGACCTTGGTAAATTCTGAGTAACCAAGGCAACTACGTCGTGCCACAACGTTAAATTAAGTGCAACGTGGGAGGCAACCCTTGAGGCTAGTTGGAGAAATCCACTATCCAACTTAGCCACGACGTGCCGTGACGTTAAATCAAGCAATGCGTGGGAGACAACCCATGTTTTTATACTTATTAATTTATAGGGTAATATTTGTGTTTTGTGTGCAGGACTAAGGATTCCAGAAAAAAGCCAAAAAATTCCAAGAAGTTAGGTCATATGGACTCTTCATGAGTCGTATCATAAGGTAACAACTTATGAGTTAGAGTCGTAAGGCCCTAGGAGATGAAACAAACCCAGGTAAAAGTTTCTGGAGTCTTTACGACTCTCAGAACGAATTGTACCCTTGAGTTGTATTAACTCCAGAATCTAGTTAAAGTCCCAAGTCTTTACGAATGAAGGAAAAGACCGGTAAGCCTGGGTACGAGTCATGTTATGACTCGTAACTAAGCTTATCAGGTCAAGGGTTGTGGGTCAATCCGACCCAATTCACCGTTTTAAACAAAAGGGGTGCCCAATATTATGAAAACACCGCAAACCTCCATTAATGATCGATCTTTAAGCTCCTAAAGCACGAATTCATTCCAAAACGCATACCAATTGTAGGCTTCTCTCACATTGCATAAAATACGTAAGAAAATAGGGTTAAAAGAGATAACTTCAAGAAACCTAATCTCTCAACCATTCAAGTAAGTTTTTGAACTCAAATTCAATAAATTTTGAGTTGAAGTTGATAGTAAGTTGAGATTTTAGAGTTTCTTCAAGTTGAATAGCTACGTGTATTGAGAATTTTGACCCTAGGTCTTAGAAATTGAACTTAAAATAGAAAATGGGGTGAACTTATACTTTGTTTAATTTGTGTTTTTGAACTGATATGGGGTCGAAATGTTGTAGAATGAAAGGGTAGTTTGGGGATTGCGTAGTGGAATTAACTCATAAGTTAAACTTTTATGTTGCAGTGGATACGATACACCTTACGACTCGTACCTACACGTAACAAGTCATGACAAGACTTTACCCACTAATAACATAGAAGTCTAACTGAGTGTAGGTTTTGGTATGGGTACGACTTGCCTATGTGAGTCGTATCCAACCTATATGACTCGTAAACTTAAGTCATAAGGGCTTGGGAAGTTAACATGTAGTTGAGTTTTGTTTCTGGTTTGCTTACTAGTTGGTAAAGAGTCATAAATTGTCCTTACGATTTGTCTGGAGGACTCGTTATTAGCATGTTTCAGTTTGGGTCATTGTAGACAGAATGACCAAGTCAGTATATTTCCTTCTAGTTTATAGCTCCTATTCAACCGACGATTATGCCAAACTTTACATCAAAGAGTTGGTTAGATTGCACGGTACCACATTATCTGTTATCTCTGATAGAGGTACCCAGTTCACCTCTTATTTTTGGAAAGTGTTCCAAAAGGGTCTTGGTACCCAAGTTCATCTCAATACAACCTTTCACCCTCAAACAGACGGTCAAGCAAAAATGACCATTTAGACTCTAGAAAATATGCTAAGGGCGTGTGCAATTGATTTCAAGAGAAGTTGGGATGACCACTTGCCTTTGATTGAGTTTTCATACAACAACAACTATCATTCCAGCATTTGGATGGCTTTATTCGGAGCCCTCTATGGTAGGAGATTTAGATCTCTAATTGGTTGGTTCGAAGTCAGTAAGGCCTCAGTTATATGGCCTGACTTAGTATTCCATGCCTTAGAGAAGGTCCAATTGATCAGAGAAAGACTCTGAGCTACTCAGCAACGATAGAAATCTTATGCAAATGTGTGCAGGAAGGATCTCAAGTTCGAGATTGGTGACTATGCCTATCTAAAGATCTCTCCCATAAAGGGAGTGAAGTGGTTCAGCAAGAAGGGAAAGCTCAGTCCCCGATATGTCGGTCCCTTCAAGATTCTCAGTCGCTTTGGCAAAGTAGCTTATGAGCTCGAGTTGCCTTCAGATCTAGCTTCAGTTCATCCGGTCTTCCATGTCTCTTTACTCAAGAAATTCATAGGTGACCTAGCAATTATAGTCCCTATTCAGAACATCGACGTTCAGAACAGTCTCTCTTATGAAGAAGTTCCAATTGAGATCCTAGACTATCAGACTCATAGACTGAGGAACAAAGAATTCCCTCTAGTCAAAGTTTTTTAGAGAAATTAGTCCGTCGAGGGAGCTACTTGAGAGGCAGAAGTAGACATGCGTACTAAGTATCCTCACCTCTTCTCCGCCAACTCAGATCAAGCTTAAGGTAACAGTTCTCCTTAAGCTTACTCAATTTCATATTTAGTGTTCATCAAACCTGGTATTAAATACCATGCATATTCATTCATGCATTCATATATCAGTTCAGTTATATAATTATGCATCAGACATGCATTCTCATTGTGAGAAACTTAGTTCCTCAGAACACTCAGTTATGCATTCATGAATCAGTTACACATGCATCAGATATGTATGTTCAGTATGAATCAGTTATCAGTCATGTCAGTCATGAGATCATATTTCAGTCATTCATGTTCAGTTTATTGTTTCCCCTTCCAATCAGTCTCATTCGAGGACGAATGTTCTCAAGGGGAAGATATTGTAAGATCTCGTAAAATTCTAAGTGTAAAATTTAGCTCCCTAAGCTTTACAAGCTTCAACACATAGAATATTTTGCTAAGTGTTCAACACTTAGTCTCATTTTAGACCTCCGAACATCGGGGATTTATTTGACGACCTTTCTGACCTTCGTTTTTAGATTTTCAAGTTACGTTGCGATGGGACAAGGTCGTAGTACATCTCAGAAGAGTTTCAAAATTTTTGGAGTAGTGTAAGGGCACGTTTAGGTGCCCAAAACAATAGCAAAAGGTGATAGGCCCGCGTCGCCCAGGGTAGAGTACCGCTCCAGGCAAGGCATCACCATGGGTACCCAGGCGGACTTACCAGGCGACGCCCAGGCTATAGCCTTTTGCCCATTTTTTTTAGCATTCCACCTTCGTGTTTTGAAGGGTATTTTGGTAATTTTCCATCCAAATATAAGCTCTTAAACACGAGATTTAACCCTTTTGAAGCCAAAATATACTAGTTTCTCTCAATTTCTCTCAAGAACACACCTAGGGATTCTAATTGTGGATTCAAGTTCAAGAATTTCACCGCTAATTTTCAAGAATTTTCCATCCAAGGTATGCGTTGTGTTGATTCATGGACTCCTTTTGTCCACAAAGCTCAAGAACCCTATTCTAAACTATATATCATGATATTCATGTTATGACTTGATTGTTGATCATATTTGTGTGTTGAATGATTTCAAGATGTAATCTTTATATGTTTCTATGAAACTAGGATGGCATATCAGTCGAAATATATGAATTTTAGGTGGTTTGAATTGTTAAATTAATGAATATACCTATGCCATAAAGTGTGTATGCAAGGTGTTCGATAAAATGCCTAGGAGACTAGTAATCATGTTTTCATGACTTAATAGGACCTAAATGACAAGTCCATGCTCTATCCCTTATGATTCAACATGAATTCCATACTACTGTCGCATATTATTGTTGTGATATGGAATGCTCATGACATTGGAATTATGCAAGTATTTACAGGGTATATGCATTCTCTTCCATGTATAAGATTATGATGACTATGAACTTCATGAAATCCCCCACTTATTGTATTATGGATTGTTATTGATGGTCATGTATTCAAGAAATTTATGCCTTGTCAGTTTACTTCTATCGAGTCTTGGGGGTACTTGTACCCAAAAAATATTGTTGAGTGCCTAGAGTTGGTGTCATATTTTCACGATACTCTCAGTCAAGCTATGTTCAGTAGAATTCAGTCAGTCATGTGACTCAAGAAATCTAAGTAATCTCAGTAAACTCATGAACTCAGTCAAGTATCAGATATCAGTAGTGTTCCTTCAGTCAACCGAACTTAGTTAGCTCAGTACAGTTCAGTTCAGTTAATCATGTTCAGAGTCTATTCAGATGGGAGTAGGAATTAGCACCGAGTGAACCCAAGGATGGGAACACACACTGTCAGATGAGGGTGTGATTCTTAAAAGTCATCCTTGTGTTCCATAACTATGTAACCAGCATAGGTTGAGACATCAACACTGTTCGATGAGGGTTGATGAGGTGGATAAACACTATCAGATGAGGGTCTCACCATTCTCATTTAGAAAACACTATCAGATGAGGGTCACCCACAGTTTATCTCTACTAGTGGCGCGATATTGACACCCTTTCAATCAGGGCACAGATTGGACCCCAGCTTAGCTATTATAGTGCATTTGGGGCATGTCAGTTAGATAACTGTCTCCCACAGTTTCAGAATCAGTCTCAGTAAAAGAACTCAGATAGTTCTTCAAATTTCAGGACTGTCAGATACAGTCAACTCAGAAACAGTACGAAACTCAGCTAGTTCCATCAGGTTTAGGACTGTCAGATACAATCACCCATGTTATTAAATATATCAATAAACTCATGTTATCAGTAGTCAGTCTCATTAATTATGTTTTATTTTTTCACGATCTTACTTACAGTTGTTATGTATTCATGCATTTATTCTCACGTTCATGTTAGTCAACCTGTTATTATTGTTCATGCATATGAACTCCATGCATTCAGCCTACCTCATATGCATACCAGTACATTTAAAGTACTGACATATTTTGCATCATGGTATCTTATACCATAGGTTCAGAAGCATGAGCTCCAGAGCATCAGTAGCATCCCAGTTTCCACCGTCAGAGTCAGCAGTGAGTCCTCATCCTTCGAGGACGTGATCATTACTTTATGTTATTATTTATTTCTGCTCAGTTTTGCTAGACGGGGTTAGTTGGAGACATGTTCCTTCAACTCCATATTCAGAAAGTACTTAGAGTCTTTCAGATTTGATACAAACTTTATTAGTTTTTAGTTTTGTTTTGGTATCAATATACCACACTATTCAGACATTATTATCTTATTTATGATTCAATATGAACCTTATGGTATTACAACCTTTATTTCCACATTTATTCAGTATATTATGCAGTGTACAAGTACAAATATCAGTCATGAGTTAGCTTGTGGTCCTTCGGGGTCATGAGCGCCGTGTAGTATTCTGGGTACCAGATTTGGGGTGTTACACCTACTTACTATTTGTCGATTCTTAAATGGACGAAACTTCTAGTCGCCAGTAAACATAGGAGAAATAAAATTCCGCATGGATGAAATATAGAAAATTTCAAGGAAATAACTGGGGCCGAAAGATAAAATACAACACTTCCATGGATTGCTAGTTTGATCACACTAAATGGTGAGACAACCATTTGGGTAGTAGGTGGCCCTGGAATGGTATCGTAGAAGATAAAATAGCACACGCTAAACTTTAAGGTCAAGGCATGGTGGACACTAGCCCAACACAGACTATGTCCTACAGCTAGGGACAACATACTCAGCCCAGTTCATACAACTTTGATAGCTGGGTACGAGTTTGATGTGTGTGAGTTTTTAGCGTAAGAGATTCGAGACTGACCGATGGTGGAGAGAAATCATTAGTAGCTTACCTATGTATGATCACTCAGTTGTGCTTTACTGCGAGGGTACATGCACTTTGAGGGATTGATAAGCTGATTGAGCCTACGAAAATCATAGATCTTATGTTGATTGGGGATGCAGCAAACCCAATAGCCAGACAAGCAAGAAAATGAGCCAAGATGATAGATGAGATATATAGGAGCTAGATTAGATAGGCTAATATTTCTCAAACGGATGACACTATAGGTGGAGATGTGCGGACTAAGCCACATATTTTAGATACAACGGGTACATCTAGTGCCCGTTCTACGATTCAGTATGTACCACCTTAACCTAAATCTATGTCGGCTGGTCTTATAGTGATCTTACAGACTGTGTTGGAGGAGGTAATGAAGAGACTGGCCACGTTAGAGGCCAAAGTGCAGAACATGAAAGGGGTGTGAAGCCCTGGGCTGAAACAAAATTAGAGAACCAAGATAGACGATTGCATGGATGGTTAGATGAATTTGAGCAGTTAATGACCAGAAAATTGGGAAGCAGCCAGATTCAAAATATAGTAGATGTTAAATCTGAGGTGGCCGAAATAAAGAAGTTAGTTGTTGAGTTATATAGTAGACCAATCATCCCAGAACCCTTGGTTATGGAAGTTGTTCTCGAAGTATATGTTTAAAATATCTGGAAGAGTTTTGAAATTGGTAGAAAAACTCCAAGAGAAAAAGAAGAAAAGAAAGCAATGGAGTGCTGAAAAAGATGCCTTAAAGAGGGCCAAGAAAGATAGCTTACTGAGTGAGAGAGACCAATAGGTGCGTGTTGAAGAGATAATAACTGGTGTCGGTAGTTCAAACTCAACAAATAATGATGTTGATGGATGCGTTAATGTACCCCCAATGATTGATGCACCTTTCAGCACACCGGTTACAACCGGTGCCACTATTGTGAAGGCAGTCATGATAGTTGATGGGATGGCCCACATGATGATACTATATGATCCAGCGCCTTGAGTGCCTAGGTATATTGCCGATCCCTTGTATTTCATTATTAAATACACTGGGGACAATGCATAAGCTTTGAGTTGGGGTGGGGTTGTACCAAGGTCGCCATGGGTTATACTTGCCATGTTTCGAAGCCCGTGGCCCCAATTTGAAAAATTTGAGAACTGGCATGTTTTTGCTTTTGTTTTTGTTTTTGTTAATTTTTTGTGTTTTTGTTGTGTGTTGGGATAGAATAGGAGGAAAATTTATACTTGTGGCAGTAGATGTTGTTTTGAAAAACTATGCTGAAATGTTTGATTTTGAAATAATTGTGCTAAAAAATTGATACCCCTCCTGTATTTTTATGTTAACTATGTGTTGTATGTATTTATGTGAGGCGATTGTGAATATGATATTGGCATTAGGATTAGAAATAGAACAACTAGGGCGAACAATTGCATAACTGGATAAATAGTACCTAGCAATATGACCCTGTGCGAGTGTATGTGAGATGCTACTTAGTTCCCGGTGTGTTGGAATCTAGAACTTGCCCAGTTGCTCTTACCTAGGGTCCAGGATAGTCGAGCAGGAAATAATCATAGGTCATTCTTGTTTTGAGTCCATTTAAGCCTAAATGTCCAACCGAATGTGATATGAATCCCTTTGATCCAAAATTTTGAGCCTAATTGACCTATTTCTTGTTTACATCGATTTCACCTTCCTATTTCACTTACAATGAACCTGTTTTGGCCCTGTTCCTCTTTGGACATTGTGCACCTTAACTCAGGAAAATCGCCTAAGTTGAGGATGGTTATTATAGAGGTGCATAGGAAAAAATGAGTATGAAGAAAGGCTTGTAGAAGAAAAAATAAAAAAGGATAGGAGTGGTGAAAATAAAAGAAAAGAATAGAATAAAAGAAAAGAAAAAGGAAATTGAAAGAAAAGAAAAAAAATATAAAAGTGAGAAAATAAAATCGTAACTGGTCCAATCTGTATGTGCTTTAAAATAAAAAAAAGAGACACAAGGGCAAAAATAAAATAAAGAAAAGTGAAAAATAAGTGGACCCCAAAGAAAGCGTAGTGTCAAAGAGGCATAGTCACTAAAAAATCCTAAAAGATACCATACCAGCCCTAAACCTACATTACAAGCCAAATAAAATCCTTTAGTGATCCTACCTCGACAGTCCAAAAACTTAAGAAAAAAGCATATGGACAAGCCTATGGTATTCCGCATACATCGATTGATACTTTTATGTGAGCGAGAGCGTCTTTGGTAATATCCCTGAATAATTTGACTCATCTAAATTGAGTGAATGAGATTTCTTTGACTCTGAGTGCATATGGGTTATATTGTTAGGATACAATACTGTATGGTTATTATGATTTGTATATGCCTAGTTGTCTGTTACTAATGTAATGCCATCATCAGATTTCTTTTTGTTATTTTATGTACCAAATTAATATGCACAGTTGGGATCTTAAAAAATAAAACTAGGAGGGGACATAAAATATTGAAAACTAATCTCTGCCATAGGTATCGTAAGATCATCCTGTTTAAGCATCGTTGTAGTAGGTAGTAGTTTTGATTTTTGTTTTGCTTGAGGACACGCAAACTTCTAAGTTGAGGGTTTTGATGCGTGATGGAAACACAACACTTTTAATACTTCAAATAATGAATTTGTGCTTGGACTTCAGTTGTTTTAGTAGAAATGATGTGGTTTTGTGCTTGTTGCAGGTGAAACAGGTAAATACAAGTCGTGGAAAGAAATCAAAAGAAACAGTTGTTAAAAAGATAAAGTATGCAGATGATACGAGTCGCCATACTAGTCGTCAACACACCATATAGCTCATAGGTTGACTCATAAGCATAACAAAACTAAAGGATAAGAAGAAATACTAATTGAAGAAAAGATACGACTGGAGCATACAGATCGTAAGATGAGGATACAAGTCTGAAGAAGAAGTTATGAAGAGAATAGAAACTAAAGTCAGATTCAGAGTTGAAGTCATAGAATAAGATAATTCAGAAGTCTGAGTACGACTCGAATGATCAAATCGTAAGCTGACCAGTATATAGAGCAAGGAAAAAACAAGTATCAGGTGGTAATGAGTGAAGACCACGATTCATATGCTCAAGGTATGACTCGTGAGCATGAGTCATAAAGATAATAAAAAGTTGAATCTTGGAAGATCAGACACTATAAAACACACGAGAGGCAATGTGCGACTCGCAAGAAGACCTTACAAGTGAACGAGCGAGTCGTACCATATGCCGACATTACTTTTATTATTCTATTTTAATTAGGATTTCTGAGTTATTTTGAGACACTATAAATACTCTAGGGTTAATCTTTTATTAGTTTACATTATACTCCATTCCTTAACATTATTTTACGTTCTTTGATAATTTTACATACTTTACATTATTCTTGAGATTTTTGGGTTATTATTCAATTGAAGACTTTGAATTTTATTTGTCTATTCTTGGGAAATTAATTACATGCTTTCTTTATTAATTATTATGGATTATTGCATAAACATAAGCGCCTGACTTTCTTGACTAGGATTGTGGGAACCCTGGTGGATTAACTACGTAAGGGAAGTGAGAGAGTCATCTATTCTAAAGTAGCTACATGTATCTTAATCTTCTTCATGATAATTGACCTCAGAGTTACTGCAGAAGCTTGGGGATAGCCTGTATTCAATAACGTCTTTAAAATGGAGTTTGAGATTGGAAAAAGTAGATTAAGACTATAATTTGAGATTCACAACCATTTTATTATACCGCCATCTCATCTAATCAACTCGAGACTCAAAAGGTGTGAGTTGTACTGAAGTTATAGACAAGGAGAAATAAGGCAACGCCTTGAGACTAACAAGCTAAAGGGTGAGATTTATCAATACGTACATGACGGCTGATAAGACATAGCTTGTCAACTTTACATGTAGAGCAGTAGAATAGGTGGGTTGAACACGAGAAATTTATGGAGTTGAGAACCATGGGAAACACAATCCTAGTTTTCATCTTCTATTGCTTACAAACTCAAAGCATTCAAGTTCGGTTACTACTTACTGATTACTTCCAAATTTCCCCATTTACATTTCCACATTTCTCATGAATTTTGTCAAGTTACGCAATTGTTCAATGTTTTTCCTGTGGGTTCGACCCTAACCCAGTTTGGATTGCTATATTTGACATCGGCCACCGCATACTTCCTTGAAGGTTAGTTTTGGGCAGCATTAATGGAGGATATCTTTTGATAAATTTTTTTATGTTAATTGATAAATATATTCTGATCGTGACATCGAATTAGACAATAACAACATTGGAAATAATTGCCTAAGATATGATGGCATTTTTTATTCACTTGCTTTCTTTATGGCATCAACATACTCTTTGTCATCATCTAATAAGCTAAGTACGTAATATGCATCTCTGAAAGTGTTGTGGTCACTATTGTTGACTTTCTTAAGATCCTTATAGCTTTTCACATCTTCATTGACATTCAACAATAATCTTAGATAATATAACTCGCCACTTTAAGGCAAAAAAAAAAAAAATCCTCCCAAAAGAAAATGCAAAAGTTTTTTTTTCTCTCATGTCTTTGAGTTTTTTTCCACACAAATTTAAGCAAAAAATCTGCATAAGTTAATTCTCTAGCTTCGAGATATTCTTTATTTGCCTCAAACCAACTTAAGAACATTGATTCCCTTGCACTCGATCTATTGGCAAAATTATTAATTGGATCATCATCATAGAATATAACATTTTATTTATTTTTAAATGAAATGCTAATTTTTTTATCAGAGCATTCACTTGCTTTCTTTATGACATCAACATACTCTTTGTCATCATCTAATAAGCCAAGTGCATAATATGCATCTCTGAAAGTGGTATGGTCACGATTGTTGACTTTCTTAAGATCCTCATAGCTTTTCGCATCGTCAATGACATTCAACAGTAATCTTAGATAATATAACTCGTCACTTTCAGGCGGAGCAAAAAAAAATCCTCCCGACAAAAAATGCAGAAGTTTTTTTATCTTTCATGTCTTTGATTTTTTTTCCGCACAAATTTAAGTCGAAATTCTGCATTAGTTAATTCTCTAGCTTCAAGCAATTCTTTATTTGTCTCAAACCAACTTAAGAACATTGATTCCCTTGCACTCGATCTATTGGTGACATTATTAATTGGATCATCATAAAAGAATATAACATTTTGTTTATTTTTAAGATGAAATTCTAGCTTTTCTATCAGAGGTTGCCTATATTTAATTAAAATTTCAAGTATTCTCCAAGCAGCTTCACAGGATGATACGTATCGATAATCATAATACCTATTGATTTCATCGACATTTGATGAATCTTCCTTATTCACACTTTGAGAAAAAGCAGCAGTGACGCGGTCATTTCTCTTATTAACATACTTAAATAAGTACTTAATAGTTCTGAATTAATTGCATAATTTCACATTGATATGAACACCATACTTTAATAATAAGAATCGATTGGGCAACACTACATACCTGTTCCAACTCAATAATAAAATAAATAAACTATATTTTATCTTTGCGAAGATATTGTATTTTCAATTCAAATTAAAAAGAATTGATGGAATCTGTATTATATAAGCACTCTACATTAAAAATACCAATAGATTAAGCGGTATCTCATACCTGTTATCCGGATCAATACCATCATTCTTGATAGTTGTCTTTCCTTTTTCTGTAAATAGAATAACTATCTTCATCAATTATGGTTGACTGATCAGATTTCTTTGGAAAGTACTTTGTGCATCTACCATTCTGCATGCATGCAGGGAGAGTAATTTCTCACAGGAACACACGGGTCATGCATTATGAATAACTGTACTGCATTATAGTAATGAGGATCAATCAATTCATTAGATATTTTTGCTAAAATAATTCTATCGATATTTGTAGGCATAAGATATTTAATGTGCTCATGAAAAAAGTACGGTGTGAGCATGAGACAATCCTCATTTTTAAAATTAAATAGTATAGATCACTGCATCAATAAATTTATTACATGAATAAATAGTAGGAACCCATACTCCTATATATATATATATATATATATATATATATATATATATATATATATATATAGATTATAAATGAGGAACTGATTATACCTGTTTTTACTCTTTCAAAAATTTGTTTGTCTTTCAAGTCCTTTATTAAGCGATCCAATTTGATTTTAAAAATTCTGGCAATCCTCTAATTTTAAGCCCTTATTCTCTACAAATTTACAAATCTCTAGCCACTTTGAATTGAAGGTAAATGTGATGAAAATATCAAGGTAGTTAGCCCACTTGCATATCGTCATAACTTTTTAATAATTTTAAAGTATGTATCATGCGCCCCTTGTGAAGCTTGAACTAGAATTACCCTTTGTCTTGAAAAGACACACAAAAATACATCTTCTAACCCTTTATACATATGAGATTTCAATTGTTTTAATTAAACGAAATATAATTCAATCAAGAAGATTCAATCATTGTATATCCATTAACCAAGAAATATTGAAATAGTCTTTTGGAAGACGGAATCGTTGGAACTTCATTCTTCCTATCTTGAATTTTGTATGCAAAATATTCTCGAATACTAACACAACTCATTTGTTGAGTTGTTTTGTCACCCCCATTATAATGAATGTCCTTTCTATAGCCATCTTCACCATATGAAAGAAGTAAAGGATACTGTAAGCTTAAATATGCTACATTTAGTTCATTAATCCTTTATACCTATCTAGACCGACTTCCAGTGATGATATCTCTGCCATCTTTAGATTGTTCAAAATCTCTTACTACCGAAACAACTACTTATAAAACTATTGGAAATTTATATCTTTTTCTATTAGTGCCTCCTTTGTCTAACATTGGAGCTCCTATATTTTTAAAATCTATCTCTTACCATTTCGAATGTATTAGCTAAAACTTTATGGAAATCAAGCATTTGATTTAGATTATTAACTATTTCAGCGTGCAGTTTATTTATATCCTGTTTCACGACTGTAAAAAATTAAATTTATAAAATTAACAAATATTTCCTTTTCATGTAAAATATTATATACATTATTAATTATGAAGGGTAAAATACTAATCTTACAGCGTGAATTCTACTATGCAGTTCATTATCTTTATCACAAATAGATAATTGCGCAAACTTAGGAATGGATTCCTCAAGAGGCAGTATATTTTTAATTTTATGATAATTTTGTCCAGACAATAGTAATATTCTTTTCCCTCAAATTTGATTGACAGATGCATTAACTTTTCCTCCCATAGAAGTAAATGATAACATAGAATTATAGCTCTTAATATTACCTCGAAAGTGGTTGCTTTTAGAACCTGCATAATGTATGAAATGAAGAATAAAGAATTATATATATATAATGTGAATGATAAAATCAAAATAGGTGTTTTATCTAACCAGATTCAAACAACAATTGCCTTAGAATTTGAGGAGGCTCATTTGACTTTGACAACTTAATCTTTTCATGATTACAAAACAAAGAGAATATTGGTCATCTAAACTTAATCTTGTTGTTGATTCTTTCTTCATATCAAAAACATGCCCCACAATGTTCACATTCATAGGTAGCATATTCAATATCCCAATAATCTATTAATGATTAAAATTTATAGGGTTAAAGCCATATAAATTTACGTATTTTATGAATTCTTACTTAATTACTCTTATGTATATAAAAATTAAATAGTGCATAGTATCATTACTAACGTCCCTACAAACATCATCCTCTAAAAAATTAATAGTAAATGAATTAAGTGGCAATACAAATACAATTTGACTATCGGTATCAAATTTAAAATAATTGATTACCAACTTAGACACTAGGTATATACTTCACAATCATCCCCATCTTCTTAAACTTCATCGCAAAGAGAACAATTTGAATCAGGAGGATGATGGTGACTTTGGGCACCCATGATAAACAATTGTTAGCCATTATAACTCCAAATTTTGAAATGAAAAATGATTTTTGATGTTGATTGATACTTAAATTTAGTAACAATTTTTATTCAGGAAGAATTGAGTTAGTAGTTTCATTCACCAAAACGCCTTTACCCTTCCTCTGCCTTGTATTTGAGAAAAATAACTTTCAAAATTTGTCATTAAAATAAGATAGAAGATATTTTTAACAAACAGGTGCTAGAAAATAATAAAATATACATTGATGTCCTTATAATAGATATGGTGAAAATGTAAGGAGATCCAAAATTTACTATCATCAGTTGAACACAATTTTAATTGGGCAGTGTGTCTTGCCTGCAATCTGTAATCTCATTAATTTGTATGTCTTAATTCTTGTTCTGCTTTGTGGATAAACAACTTTCAAAATCTATCATTGTCGAATTAAGATTTTCAAATAAATATAAAATTCAGATTTTTCAAATTAATCTAAATAGTAATTTGATACAAACTTAAAATTTATCCCCAAAGAAATAATAATCACTATTCAAATCTCGTACAGGAATGAACTTTGAATAATGTGTGGGAGGTTTTGATGAAGAAATCTTTTCAAGTTTCATCATCAGTACGTTGGTTGGTGGTGTACAATTTTGATATGATGGAACTAGCACTACAACTTGGCCCTTTGTTTGATCTCTATTATCTATATGCATTCCGAACATTCTAATACCACTACTCAATTTTGAGTTATTGAAATTCTTTCGTAATGTTTCCAAACAGACATTTCTATCAATTGACATATTTGAGATTGACGCTTTTTTTTACTTTCTCCATTTATTGACATCGTTGCTTAGAAAACACCTCTTATTTCTCAATTGGGGTAATGTTCCTGGACATGTTCAATTAAGGTAAGTATATTATATGGATAGCCAAAAAAAAATTAACAATATTATATATATTGAAACTGACTGTTTTTATATCACATAGAGGTAAAGGAACTCTATTTTATTTTTCAATAACATTTACTCCATCATATGTTGGCCGATATTCTCTGTAGAGAAAATTACATTGTTTTAAAGATAAAATATACAAAGAAGGAACAACTTGAAAATTTTAATATAATATGATTATAATCATTACTTATATATGTATATATATGTGTGTATACCAATTTCATTCGATGGGCGTTTAGCCTATTTTAATTTTGTAGAATTTTTTTATTTAATCTCGCTAATTTTATCTCCAAATTTTTTATTTGTATGCCTTCTATAATCTAAATTTCATATGAGAATTTTCAAGTCAGTTATATGAGAGAAGAGAGATAAAAGCCAAAGGAGAGAGAGAGAGTAGTTGTTCTTTTTAATTATACGTATACTATAAAAATTATGTTTTAATTTTATTTTGGAATAATTTTATTTTATCTTGAGTGTTTTGTCATTTTCAGTCTTTATATTATTCTTATATTTTTTAATTTTATTATTGGCAAATTTCTTATAAGATGAGCATCATCATCTAGCTATCTCATTTTTTGCTTTTCCCTTTCTACAATTTTTCTTGAGCATTAATGCCACTATTTCACTAAAAATGTGCAGGTATCAGAAAAATTTCTTTGAAAAAAATTCACAAAACAACATGTTTAATTAATTTTCTTCCCATGAAGTCAAAATCTTGTACTCTATGTTCAATTGACCATATAACATAATGGGGGTTGAGTCTCGATTTGTAAGGTTACTAACAACTTTTTAATAAGTTTTGGGTTAGTATTATGTGTTTGAATTCTAAGCATGTGAATGTATTTTTGCTTAGAAAAGATCTCATCGAAGAGTGATTCATAATTGGTATCCTAACTTCAGTGATCTGTGAAGGACAACATTTTTTAATGAGAGAAATATGAGGTAAAAGGTGGTGCTGCATATCATATCTTTGGAGCAGTAATTGATTGAAACCTGTAGATTGTAGCTTTAAATTATGGAGGATAAAGACATTTGATCCTCTATTTATCTTGGAGTTAGAATTATCCAACATAATATTTGCATTCCACTAAAGAAAAATTCACAAATAGACAGTCAATATCCTGAATTTCAGAATATGTGCTCTCTTTTTCTTGATCTAATGAGTTTTTTTTTGAAAACTTTATTCTTTTGTCGTATTTTGAAATTAATATGCAAGAGCATTACTCAATGATTTATATTGTCTTTATTTAGTATGATATTTCTATAGATAGTAGCAAGAATTCAAGCGAACAGTTGACACACCAGAAACAAAATATGCGACGTCGATTGGGTGAGTTCACATTAATTGGAGGCTAGTTGATCTATTTTGGTGATAACTAATTATATTTATGCCATTAAAACTACTTTACAACTTTTTTAGAATGGAAAACTACTTTATAAATAAATCAAAAATATTTCTGACTGAAGTGTTGCTTATGTGTTAGTGGTAGTGAAACTACTAAAATTAATTGACTGTCTCAATGGGTCAGAAAATTTAGCACAGTGGGTGTAGGAGTGTTGTCATATAGAACAAAGTTATGCTCGTAGAGAGGCTTTAATTATTTTTCTTGAGCATTAATGCAGTCATTTCACTAAAAATATATCGGTATCTAAAAGTTCCTTGTGAAAAATTCACAAAAAACATGTTTATTTAATTTTCTTCCCATAGAATCAGAATCTTGTACTTTATGATCAATTGATTATATGATATAAAGGGGGTTGAGACTTGATTTGTAAAGTTATTAACAACTTTTTAATAAGTTTTGAAGTTAGTATTATGATAGTTTGAATTCTAGGAGTTTGAATTTTAGGCATAACAATGTATTTTTCATTGAATTATAGTTCATAACCTAACTGTTGACTCAAGAGGAATTCATGTTTTTTTTTAATTCTAGGAATACCAATACAATATTCGACTTAGATCATCTCGTCACAGACCTACTTGTTAATCTATGAAAAGTCTGTGCTGCAATTTTTTGATTTGCTTACTTATTATGGACCTCAGAAGAATTCTATACTGTAATTTACTACTTATCTATAGATAACTGCAAGATGA
Source organism: Capsicum baccatum var. pendulum (assembly GCA_030864225.1). Taxonomy (NCBI): domain Eukaryota; kingdom Viridiplantae; phylum Streptophyta; class Magnoliopsida; order Solanales; family Solanaceae; genus Capsicum; species Capsicum baccatum. The sequence goes on from CM061561.1 coordinate 199,945,096, forward strand.
TAAGGCTTGAAAGTCATTCTTTCTACTGGTTCTATAGAGTAATGGCGCACAAGAAAGGAGAGAGGGGCGGGCTTAGCGATAGAACGCGTGTTTATTGTTACATTATTTTCTTACTGGAGTGTTTAGCACTTTTACTACTAAATGGTTTGTCTTCATTTGAACCTAGAATCCGTTGATTTCTAGATACCCATTTTCAATTGGTGAGGTTTATGCAACAATTGTGTACAATAAAAAATTTTGTCATTTGGGATCAAACAATAGGCTAATATAATAGTTGTAACTGATTATTTGTTGTTACACTTCTTGATATTTATTTTTCAGTTTTCAAATTATGATTGTGTCTCTCGTTTATTGAATACATTTGAAATCTTGTATCTAGTGTAATGAAATTTCTCGATAAAGTAGATAAAGTGTAAGGCATGCCTAAGGACCGCCGTGTTGGAATAACTTCACTTTAATTTATTTGTTTGTTAAATCATGTGATACACTCGACTTTCTTATGTGTTATTTTGAGTGCATGGATATCCAACTAAAGCCAACGGCTGCTAGGTCCACACTGAAGATCGGGAAGTTGCTTGTTTAATTTTTCTAGAATTTGCACCCAAATTGCCTATTCTATTTATAGAAGTTACCTCACCTGATTGATCCAATAATGATCAGATAATGAAAATCTATAAGTATACTATTGTGTTTTCTTCTACAATAATGAGAATATAAATGTCGATTCAGTTGACTTTTTTGTGACATAAATCATTCTTCATAAAATATTTCATTTCAAACATAGGCTAAGATTATAAAATTCTTAATTCTTCATGTTACATCTAAATTGGAGCAGATTGTGCATTGGTTCTGATCAACTGATTTTGTTTTTTGTATTCTTTTTTATTTGTTAATTTAATTTTAGAATTTTGTGCAGTTAATGCAGTGTTCACATGTATAGGAACACTCAGGTCATGATGTCATTTTTCCTTCTTCGGTGAATAGCGACAAGCTTGATGCCCTTTTTCCTCAATTTGTTGTAGATTCTAGATCTTTCACTCTAAGGCAGGATAATTCAAGCATATATTTTCATACTGAAAATTGATCTATTATTTTTTTATGAGATAAATATTGATATTGAGTAGAGAAAATATATCGAATTTCGAGTATTGGTCTTTGTGAACTCAAAGGACCCTTTCTTCCCCTTTCTCTTCTGTATTTACTCAGGATATGCATAATAAATTAAAAAATGGAGTTTTAATTGAGCCTCAAACTACCGAGTCCATTTCACTTGGCCTTGGAGATATAATTGCTCTGGTAAACAATTTATCATTTATTCTTCTGTTAAAAATACAATAATGCAATTTAAATAAATCTAATATTTATAATGATGATTCTTTATTTCTGTTTTCTAGGCTAAAAATTTGCCAGGTCTTTTGTCGGTAGGCTATTGCAACAATTAAAGCTTTAGAGGGGAAGGTCCGTTACCGTTTATCTCTGGTGACGGTGTAGCAGCTTCGAATCTTGTGATGATATGCTTGCACCTTTCTTCCTGATCCCATTTTCATTTTCTGAGTTTTTCTCTAAAGAAAATAATATGATGATTCTTCAGACCCATTATTTTCACTTTTCAAGTCAATATTGTGCTTGCTTCTATTTCTTACAATATTGTTTAGCCTTAAAATCGTACTACTTTCGCTTTGTATACGATAATGCTCTTATTTGCTAGGAATACTCATCATATGTGTTGCATTTGCTTACATTGTCGAGTTTTTAGTAACTTTAAATCCTACAATGGTCAAATTTTGATCGTGTCTCTCATTTATTGAATATATTTGAAATCTTGTATCTAGTCTATATCACATTAAAGATTCTATAGGGACTTTGAATTTAATTTCAGAACTTTCATCTCCTACTATCCCTTCTTCCCCAAGGCTCAAATAAACAAAGAGTACTACAAATGAGGTTGTGGATAGAGACGTCATTCTATTTTGAGAGATCTACCTTCATTCAGAATATAACGTAGGTTTACTTCTTCCTCTGCATCTCTTTAGCTTAGTATCATGTACTACCTTTTCTTTCTGAATGATCTTTGAGCGGTATTTTGAACTTGCTTTAACTGACCGCAAAAGTATATGTATTTACGACTATACTGCTCGAACTCTTTAAAAATGTCAACAGTTGTGTGCTGAATTCTTTAGAAGTAGCATATTTTAGGAGAATTTGACAAGGGTACAACAACGAAAGTGAAGAGTCAGGCAACTTAGGCGTACGAAAGAATATCTATCAGTTATTGCTCAAGCATGCTTCTATAATCCCGTAGTACTTCAACTAATTGAAAGTTCTTGAATGAAAAATTCATTGGGTCTTGCTTGTGCTCGACAATTCCTTGCATTGATAAATCTTGTAACTCTTGCATTTACTTCCCAAACATGGTTTTGTAAAACTTCTAGTCTTGGGTAAAGAAGACTAAACACATAAATTTGCATAGATAATTATGTGCAATGTCACTTATCAGTTTTATGGTTGCAATTCATTTGCTTTCAATAAGAAGTTAATCTTCGTTTCAAAAAGGGAACCTAAAGATTCTGGATTAGAGAAAAAAAAGGTGATTTTTGTCAGAGTTTCTACTGGCTTGAGAATTGATAGATCTACTGATAAATGGAAGAAAGTATTACAATTTATCTGTCCTTCATGCCTTTAGCTTTAGTTTCTATATTCTAATTTATTTGGCCTGCTTTTCACTTATATCTTGTCTCACTTTTTCTTTCCCCGTTTTCCTTAAAACATTAAAGTTCTATGTCTCAAGTATTCAAAGAGATACTCAATGGTGTTCCTTCATATTGTAAAATAATTTTAGCATTGATGTGATTTTTGTGAAATAAACTACTTATTTTCTTTCTTAAGAGTTATCTTTCACTTTTCTTTGATAAGGTAAAGGTTTATACTAAGTACCAAGAAGGTACCAAAATCAAAAGACATAAAAGACTGCAGGGAATAACCACACAATCAACTGCAACAACTCACAAAAGTCCATATAATGATCTATATTATCAATGAAATTACTTTTACACCAACAAACCAAATTATGTAAACACTTGTTTTTAACTCTAGAAAACAAATAGTCCAGAATAAGAAAAAATGGTATAGTTCTCCATATTTTCTTTAACGCTTTATGCATTTGTACACTTTCAATTTTATACAATATGTCAAATCATCAGTGAAATCTTACCTATACTTTGATTAGTGAAATCTTGCCTATACGTTGCCCTGTTCGGAGTTGGACACTTTGCTTTCACTATTCGAACTTATATAATTATTAATGTCATTAAACATTGCAATGTGCAGGAGGTTACTAAAGTCAAGATCAAATTACCTAGGTCAAGTAGGTAAAATCTGAAAGTGCACATCTATAATAGGGATGAAAGCGTAAACTTCAGCATTGGCATGGTGATATTTTGCTGAGGAAATGCACTACTGCATCAGCCGTGCACACAAGATACTGAAACTATTTAATTTTTGAAGAACTTATATTTGAGGCAAGTCATGTCCTAATTTTTAATAATGTTTCTTCACTCTCTATTGTCTAGGCTAAGAGCTTGCCAAATCTACTGTCGGTCAAGGCTATCGCAATAGTTGAAGCTTTAGAAGGGAAGGTCAGTTACCGTATTCCCCTGGTGATGGTGTAGCAGATTCCAATCTTGTGATGATATGCTTGATCTTTCTTCTCAACCATATTTTCACTTAAGGCATCAATGCAAAACAATTTCTTTTTGCAACAGCAAGGATTCTTTGTGTTTTTCTCTAAAGGAAATAATATGATGATTCTTCTAACCTGTTATTTTCACTTTTCAAGTCAATATTATATTTGATTTTGTTCCTTACAATATTTGTTTAGTCTCAAAATCATACTACTTTCGCTTTGTTTATAATAATGCTCTCATTTTCTAGGAATACTCATCATCTGTGTTGTATTTTCTTATATTATCGAGTTTTTAGTAACTTGAGATCTTACAATGGTCAAATTTTGATCGTGTCTCTCGTTTGTTGAATATATTTGGAATCATGTATCTTGTCTACATCGCATGAAGGGTTCTATAAAGACTTTGAATTTATCTTCAGAACTTTCATCTCCCTCTGTCCCTCCCTCCTTGAGGCCCGAACAAACAAAAAGTACTACAAATAAGGTGTAACACCCCAAAAATCTATCCCGAGATGTCACACGATGCTTAGGACCACAAGTGATCCCAAGCTAATCCTTCTACTGGCATAATTCATAAGCAACTGAATGATATGCATAAAACAACTGAGTTTACTATATGAAAGCATAATAATGGTGGAATCTAAAAAAACAATACTGATATGACTTTTACATTCTGATAAAGTCTGAAAGAGGGTCTGAAAATACATAACTGACTCTAACTGACATCTCTAAAGCCTCTACTATACTGACTATAGATAGCTGAAACGCGATTCCAACTATCACTAATCAATACATATGAATGAGAAAATAAAGTGCATCAATAACATCTAACTAAAGTCGTCAAAGTAGGAGGACTCATCTGCTGGCTAAAATCTGTAACTTTTTGAATATAGTATACGTGCTACAACTGAGTTGATACCTACATTATGAAACATTGTAGCACATAGACATATATGTGGATCAGTACTTTGAGGATGTACTGAGTATATGAGGGTGAAATGCATAAGTAAAACATTATCTCATCATCATAATTTATAAAACCATGCATGTTAAGTGTAAATGACTCATATAAGATGGAATATCTGAAATACTAAAATAGGTAGCAATGAGAAGCAAAACATACTTTATAGATCTTGTGAGCCATAACATTTAGTTCTAAAACTATACTTGTATTTTGCCTTTAAAACATTTTGTCTAAGTGTAGAAGGACTCACTACTGAATATGAAATCTGAAGGATAAAATTTGTAGTTAATATCTTTCTGTAAAGCATGATCTGAGTAAAACTTGTGAGCCTTAACACTTAGTTTTTCTGAAAGCTTTTCTGTTACTCTTTTTGCTCTAGAACCTATAGTCTGAAAGCCTTTAAAGTTTAGGAAAAATACTTTAAAACTATTCTGAAAAGAATATTATAGGGAAAAAATGTTCTGCAAGGGAGGTTCTCTTAACCGACATAAACCATGCAAGCTACATGGAGTCCAATGTGTCGTCCTCATAAGGAGGAAACCTCACGTTGGGGAGAGGTGTCATACTCTTGTCAGGGAGTATAAACTTAGCTTAAGTGATCACTATCTCTGTAGGCACTTTAATCTCAATCCTACGGTGGTACGTAGTTCTGGGATATGAAACCTTTGAAACATACCCAACATGGTGCTAAATACTACTCCATTTTCATTTTCTACGCTCATCTCATTGGATATCCACTTTTAAAAATAATCTCATGGTTTATAATGTAAACCAACTATATATATCTGTAATCTAAAATAAACTCTGAAAAGTCCATTCCAAAACTCAACTAGGGATCCAAAGATCGAATACTTTTTTTATTCAACTCAAAATATTCTAATCTCAGGGTTCTCAAAGCACAAGTTCTTGAAATATAAATCCTCAAATTAGGGTCTAATAACCCATGTCTCAAACTCATGAAATTTCATAGTAAATCATCATGCTCAACAGTTTTTCTTGAAAACACTTTAACCATATCAAAATACTAAAATCAAGAATAAAAATATGTGCTTAAACTCAATCGAAAATCCCAAATCAATCTCTCATAACTTACACGTGGTATTCAAAATCATAAAGAAGTATTCTTTAACTCAAAACAAGCGTGGAATTTCGTAATTCAATAATATCATGCTCAAAATCATCAATAAGATAATTTTAGGTATAAACCCAATCTTAAACATAAGAAATTTGCTTTAAAACATAATTTTGTGAACAAGGACAAAAGAATTGTCCTTGTTGAAACCCCGCATACCTTAGATAATGCACTAAATAAATAAGCTTGATTTTTGAGATGCTATTTGTGCTCTTGAATGAAGATTCTTGAAGCTTTTGGTCTAGGGATCTTAAATCTTGAAACAATTTGGAAAAAGAATGGTGGAATCTTGAGTTTCTTGGAGATGAGTGTTGAAGCCTAGGGTTTTGTATGAGAGTAGTTTTGATGAAACTTAGCATATGATGCTTATAAAAGGCTTTAAATATGTGTTTGGACGGATTGGGGGTTGGGGAAAAGTCCAAAATACCCCTTTTAAATCCTAAACAAAATTGGAAAAATAAACTGCGGTCCCAATTTTTAGCCTTAGTGCGACGCGCCACTATCGCGCCAAGCCACTGGAAAAATGCCAACTGGGAAAATGCTTGGTGGCGCGATGCAAAGGTATCGCGTTGCCACCTTAGATGGGACCTAGAAACTCGGCGCGATGTACCACTATCGTGGACCTTTACTGGAATCGAACAATTTGGGATTTGGCCCTCTCCACGATGCGTCACATCGCGGAGGGCCACTGGAAATTGACAAATGTGAATTTTCTCATCTCCGCGATGTGCTAAGGGTCCTGGTGATACACTGCCAACCTAAAAGTGTCATAACTCCTTCACCGAGTGTTAAAATTGGGCGAATTTTGTATCGATGAAAAGCTTAATCAATTTTCCACACAATGAAAAGTCAAAATCTTAAAAATTCCACAATGTAATAAATATTATTCATTTTGGAAGCTATCCCTTAACATTCTAGGAACAAATTTAAGCTAAAACAAATATGAGGTATTACATAAGGTTGTGGATAGAGATGTTATTTTATTTTGAGAGATCTACCTTCATTCGAATATAATGTAGGTTGAACCCTTCCTCTCCATCTCTTTAGCTTTTTTTCAATTATGCCCTTATTTAATATCATATAAGACTGATTATAAGCCTGAGAATCATTTAGTTAGGCCATCTTTTAACTTGGCATGGTACTTTGTAAGTTGAAATTTACACCATATTTGTCACTGCACATACATCATGGGTAGAGATTTTATCCAAGGAGTAATTCTTTTTTAGATTATATCAGAGGTGCTTCTACCTCCCTGCTTCATTCTCTCCTATTCAGAAAATAGATAATAACTTTGTGCTTATGTCCAACTTTATCTCTTTTTTAACATGATTTTATTGAATCAAGACTTTCGAGATTTGTTGCTTCATTTATATTAGTGAGATCAAGAAGAAGCTAGGGAATTTCAACATGCATATTGGTTTCAGGCTTTACTTATTGCGGCTAACTTATTCATGTAAGCTATTGTGATGCTTTTATCAACTAAATAGTTAGGGATTGGAATATAAAAATTGATTTTTTCTCTTAGGGGTGGGCAGGGTGTCTTGCAGTATTATCAAAGACTCATTTGAGGAACGTTTTGTGTTTCATCTTAGGCAAGGCACTAATGTGTGCTTCTCGTTTATTATCTTAAGTTGGTTTGAGGCAAATGAGAATTTATAAATATATTACTATGTTTTCTTCTATAAGAATGAGAGTGTAAATGCAGATTCATTTGACTTTTCTATGACATAAATCATTCTTCATAAAATAATTTATTTCAAACATAGGTTAAGATTATAAAATTCTTAATTCTTCATATTGCATCTGAATTGGAGCAGATTGCATTGGTTTTGATCATCTAGTCCTATTTTGTACTCTTTTTTTTATTTTTTGATTTCATTTTAGCATTCCATACAATTAATGCAGTGCTCACATGTACATGAACTTCCAGGTCATGGTGACGTTTTTCCTTTTTTGATGAATAGTGGCAAGCTTGATGTCCTTTTCCTTTAATTTATTGTAGATCGTAGATCTTTCACTCTAAGGCAGGATAAGAGGTAAATCTACACACATATTTTCACATTGAGAATTGATTTGTTGTTCTTTTATGAGATAAATATTGGTATTGAGTAGAGAAAATATATCTCAATAAGACAATATCAAAATATGAAAATTTAATAACTTGTAATTGACACCATCAAAACATTTCGTCAATAATTAAAATCAAATGTTGAAATTAAAATAGAAAATATGATATTCCACTGAATATAACTTATTCAAGTCTCCCAAATGAGTTGAGACTCATGTGATTTTCACTTTTTTATGACTCTTTTGGCTTTACTACTTAAAAGTCATGTATTAGTGTAAGATCTCGTAAAATTCTAAGTCCAAAATTTAGCTCCCTAAGCTTTACAAGCTTCAACACTTACAATATTTTGCTAAAAGTGTTCAACACTTAGTCTCATTTTAGATCTTCAAACTTCGGAGATTTATTTGATGACCTTCTCGACCTCCGTAGATTTTCAAGTTGCATTGCGATGGGGCAAAGTCATAGTAAATCCCGGGTGAGTTTCAAAATTTTTGGAGTAGCGTAAGGGCACGTTTAGTGTGCCAAACTAGTAGCCATAGGCTATTAATGGGAACAACCCATTGTGTAGCCTTTGTGGGCAAATCAGCACAAAAGGCACCGCCTAGGGTACAAAAGGCTCTACCAAAGGCGCCGCCCTTTGTGTAGCCTTTGTACCCAGTTTTTTAGCATTACACTTTCGTGTCTTGAGGGTTATTTTGGTCATTTTCCAACCCCTATATAAGCTAATAACACGTGATTAAGGCTAAAAAACACCAAATTATACTCTTTTTTCACAATTTCTCTCAAGAACAAGAACAAGGGTTTCAACTTGAAGACCCAAATCCAAGAGATTTCACCGTTAGTTTTCAAAGGTCTTCTATCTAAGGTATGCGTTGTGTTGATTCATGGACTCCTTTCGTCCATGAAGCTCAAGAACCCTATTTTAAACTATATATCATGATATTCAAATTAGGACTTGATTGTTGATCATGTTTATGTGTTGAATAATTTCAAGATGTAATCTTTATGTGTTTTCATGAAACTAGGATGACATGTTAGTTAAAATACATGAATTTTGTGTGGTTTGAATTGTTAAATTGATAATTATACCTAAGCCATAAAATGTGCATGCAAGGTGTTCGTTAAAATTCCCAGGAGATTAGAAATCATATTTTCATAACTCAATAAGACCTAAATTACAAGTCCATGCTCTATCCTTTATGATTCAACATGAATTCTATGCTACTGTTGCGTATTGTTGCTATGACATGGTTATGCATCATGGTTGTTGATAGGATGTTTATGAAAATAGATAGATGGATTTGTGGCATGTTGTTATGTGTGTTCCCTTCCATGTATAAGGTTTTGATAACTATGTGTAGTATGAAATCCCCAACTTATAGTATTATGAAATGTGGACTTTAGTCCGGTGATCTATAAGTGCCATGTTAGGTTAGTTTCCTTCTATCAAGTCCTGGGGTTACTTGTACCCAAAAAATGTAGTTGTGTGCCTAGAGCCAGTGTCATATTTTCACGCTATCCTCAGTCAAGCCATGATCCATAGAACTCAATCAGTCATGTGACTCAGGAAAAGTCAGTAACTCAGAAATCTCAGAATTATTTCGCCAGTCAACAGAACTCAGTTGGCTCATTTTATTTAGTTTAGTTACTCGTGTACAGTGTCTATTCATATGGGAGTAGAAATTAGCACCGAGTGAGCCTAAGGATAGGAATTCACCTGTTATTTAGAGGGTGAGATTATTAGAAGTAATCCTTGCATTCCAGAACTACGTAGCCAGCGTAGGTTAAGACATCGTAGCCTGCTATACGAGGGTAGATAAGGTGGTTTAACTTGTTATATGAGGGTTCCCACCGTTCTCACTAGAGTTACTTGTTATATGAGGGTTACTCACTGTTGTCCTTACCAATGGCGCGGTATTAACACCCTTCCAATTGGGGTTGCTGATTGGACCCCAACTCAGCCATAATGGCGTATTAGGGGCATGTCGGTTAGATGACTACTTCCCACGATTTTAGAATCCGTTTCAGTAGAAGAACTCAGATAGCTCTTCAGATTTTAGGACTGTCAAGTACAGTCACCCATATTATCAGATATATCAGTAAACTCATGTTATCAGTACTCAGACTCAGTAATCATATTTTTACGATCTTACTTACAGTTATTATGTATTCATGTATGTATTCTTATATTCATGCCAGTCAGCCAGTTAGTATTGTTCATGCATATGAACCCCATACATTTAGCCTACCTCACATGCATACGAGTATATTCAAAGTACTGGCGTATTTGTGCAATGGTATTTTTATACCATAGGTTCAGAAGCATGAAATCCAGATCCTCAGTAGCTATCCATATTCCGCAGTCAGAGTTTTAGTCGTAAGTCCTCATTCCCCGAGGATAGGATTATTATTTTATCATTTCAGTATTCAGTTTCCTTCAGTAGTTGGAGTTAGTTGGGGACATATCCCACCAACTCCTTATTGAGATAGTTAGAGGCTTTTCAGACTACAGTCAGACTACAGTATTATTCAGACTTTCATTTATTTAGACAATTTATTTCAGTTGTTTTAGGTATCTTATACCCCACTCTGATGTTATCAATTTATCAGTTTTATTACAGTATTGAACTTTATGGCCTATTAGAATTTATTTCCTCATTTATATACGTGTATTATGCGGTATAAAGGTACAAATATCAGTCATGGGTTGGCTTGTGGTCCTTCGGGGTCACCAGCACCATGTAGCATTTCGGGCACCAGGCTCGGGACGTTACAATTAGGATCATCATCAACATCTACCACAAATGATTTACTCTTGGATATACTTCACTTTGCTGTAGTCTTTGGAATAGAGATCACGTCATTTTCAGCTACATAATACTAAGGATTCAATTAATAAAGATAAAGAAAATCAGTTATATTTATGAGTTTTACAAATGATCTCTCTCTCTCTCTCTATATATATATATATATGTCATTAATTAATTATCTCCATATGCAAGTTGTTAATTGTTGAACTCTAGATACAATGAAAGAAAAATAATAATATCAGCAACAATTTATATTCTAAGGTGATAAATTTTAATATTAATAGAACAATTTTAATTTGTCTGAAATTTATATGTCACTAAAATAACATACAATGCATGTATCTTCACTTGGTGGAGGACGATATTGCTTGATGAGATTTTTATCATCACTAAATTTAAGAACAATATAAACGTTGTCATGTTTATCGATGTTATCTTTCTTGGTATCCACTTTAAACATAATCTCTATATCCAAAAGATAATCCAATCCAATGGATATGATAGCGCACCAACAACACCATCATTCTAAAATAAATATTAATATTAGAAATGGTATAATAAATAAGAAGATTCAAATTTATTATTTTTTTGCTTGAGCAAGTCTTTCATTAATTCATTGGCAGTCTTCTTTCATTAATTCATTGGCAGTCTTCTCTATGAGTTTCATCGCATTTTGGTCCCAAAGCAACAAAGAAATAAAGTCATTGTCATCTGTTATTCTCAGAAATAATTTATACCTTCAAGGGACATATTATTATAATTTTGTATTTTTTGCAATTATAATATGATGTAACTATGATATTTGTAAAATCTATGATTTGCAGAATTCCCAAGCATTTGACACGTTTTGCGGTAAAACTTATTCCTAAGTTTTTGAACCTTTTTTGTTGCAACCCTTGGAACTCACGTATAATCACTTATTATCAAGGTCTATATGTATTATGGTTGCAGCAACACATAAGCTTCCTTTCTATATTTTATTAAAAATGACACACGGGTTAAAAAAGTATTCACTCGTCAAACTATAAATTATTAATGAAATAGTTTTACTCATATCCATGCACTCAATTAATTGCTCAATAGTTTTAACTTCAACCGATCTAAAAGATAACTCAAATGAAATAAAAGAGTTATTTTGAAAGGACATTTGACAAATTCTCTCAGATTTATCTCCACACACATCTTTTATTCTCTATGTGTTGAAGTTTGTTAAAATCTATATCATATAATAAATTATTCAAGTTACTAAAAAAATAAAGGATATAGGATTATATAAACCTAGAGATAAAATCAGTGACTTCAAGTAGTTCGGGATTAATCCATAGTTTTGAAGCAAGCCAATAATTTTCTACAGAATATTTACATGCATTTGTGCCAGTATATTTTATCACATGATGATAAATATTTTTACGATCTAATTTACGAGTCATAATGACACCTACTAAACCTGTAATACCCCGTTTTTCCTTGGCATAATCTAAGTCCCAATACATGAGTCTTCGTATATATAACTTTTAAATAAACTCATTATTTGTCAGTTTAGAGCCTGACATTCCATAAGAAATTGAATTAGCTTTCCAACAATATAAAATTTGCCCAAAACTGATAACCAGGTAAGAAGTTATGGTGATTTTAAGTTTGAGTCATTAAACACCATCATTTTAATCCTCAGCGCATCACGGAGCCAGCATGAATGACGATTGTCAATTTCTAGTGAAGCTTCATGAAACCACCTCATCGCGCTGTCAGCCAAAATCCCAATTGTCCTTTTCCAGTGTCATGATAGCGTTGTGTCACGCCAAGGCCAAAAATTAGAAATTTTTCAGTTTTGCGATTTGAAATTCCAGGGGTCGTTTGGTCTTTTCCTATGACCTCAAATCTGCCTAAACACGGGATTTAACCTTAAGAGAGCATTATTTGCTCATTTTGTCATTATTCTCTCAAATTAAAATCAACTCTCTTCGAGAACAAGAAACCTTAGCTCTCAAGAATCAAGGCCAAATCTCAAGAACTCACCACCAATCCTTCCAAATTCATTATCCCAGTTATGTTAGATTTTCATCCATAGAGTTCAAGTATCCGTTTTAATTACAAATCTATCATTTTTTCAAGATTTATGATATTTAAATTGTGATTTAAAACTATGAATCTCCACGAACTCCATGAATATTGATTTTATACCCTACTTTATAGGAATTGTCGTTGTTATCAAATCCCCTATGTTTTATTATTGTCATTCTTTGAATTAGATCATGATTTGGTGTTATAAATGTTGAAGTCATGCTATAATTTCAAGATTTATACTATTCCCATGAATTTACTAAACTATGAAGTACAAGTGTTTGAAAAAATGCTTACAGGAGTGATTGATTTAATAAAAGCCTTCATGCTTTGTCCCCCAAGCTTTAGTGTCATTTTACCATTGTTGTTTTGAGTCCTGGGGGTATTGAATACCTGAAAACCATAGTTGTTTATTTAGTCTAGTCTCAGTAAATTATAGAATAGTCTTCAGCATATACTATGAGCATTTTCAGAATAGTCAGTTAACAGTCAGTTAAACTCAGAATAATCTAGTATTTCAGTGTCTTTCAGTTGGGAGTAGGATTTAGCACCGAGTGAGAGTAGGGATGGCAACTTCCCCGTTACATAGGCATAGTCGTTAGTAGCAGTACCTATACTCTAGAACTACGTAACCAACATAGGATATGACAAGTCACCTGTCAGATTAGACTTGACTATGTCGCAGGGGTCACCTGTCAGTTCAGGCTTGACACCCTTAGTCCTTTGGACATTATATCAGTTTAGTGGATCCACACAACCAGCGTTAGTACCCATGGCACGGTATTAACACCCTTTCAACTGGGGTTATAGGTTGGACCCCGATTAACTCAAATTGGGGAATGTCAGTTAGATGATACCTCCCATAGTCTCAGATACAATCATAGTTACAGTCCCAGTTCAGTTATTCAGTCTTAGTATTGTTTGACCAAAGCATATAGATTTCAGTTATTTAAGTATTTCAGTTTATTGATTTTACTCAGTTCATGTTATATGCTTGGTCGCGCATCCTCGGTATTTAAAGATTTTCATGCATATTCAATATTTACAAATTTCCATATATTCCTAGTACCTACAAATTTCATGCTCTCTATTCAGTACTCCATGTTTTACATGCATATTCAGTTAATTATTAGTTTTGTTCATGAAACCATGCATATCAGTCTACCTCATTTAGCATACCAGTACAGTCAAAGTATTGATCGCATACCTTTTCTTTTGCGCTATGATATATTATATCATAGGTTCTGACGTTCAGTTGCCAGCTCACGATTAGACTTATCAGATCCTCAGCAGTAACAGTGGTGAGTCCTCATACTTCGAGGACAGGCTTACTTTATTTCATGTCTCAGTTTAGTAGTTGGTTGGAGTTAGTTGGGGACTGTCCCATCAACTCACAGTCATTCAGTTTTAGAGGCTTATCAGACATTAGAGTCAGTTATTCAGTATTCAGACATTACATTTAGTTATCTAGTTTATCATTATTTTATCAAATTCAGTAAGTTATTTCTATAAACTCATATTTCAGTATTGAATTCAGTTATTAAAACCTTATGGCATGTCAGTATTTTTTCACTTTTATGATCATGTTATCTAGTGCTCACAGCAGGTACCATCTCATGGGTTAACTTGTTATCCCTTGGGACTATAAACACCGTGTGATGCCCAGGGTGTACTCTCGGGGAGTTATAAAATCCCGCCAGTAGGTAAGATAAACCTTATCCCGGAGCTAACGCAATGGGTTAATTCGGTGAAAAATACCCAATATAGGCAAATTTCAAGAACATAATTTCTAAATAACAAGGATTCTATAAAAACTAAACAATCAATACAAGATAGTAATCCCACGACCTGGTAGATCCAGTACAAGAGCATCTAAAGTGTAAATACAACTCAAAGTCTATAATAGTCAATACATCTATCTCGAAACAAAAGACTAAAAATAAAGATAAGGGGAAATGGGTGACTCAAACTCAAAGAGCTCACCCTATCTCCGAAAATCAATCACCGTATAAACAATGATCAACGACGACAGATAGTACTAGAATCTACAACCAAAAGGTACAAAAGTGTAGTATGAGTACCAAAACAACGGGTACTCAGTAGACATCATCAACCGACTGAGCTAAATCATGATATAAGTATGATAAAATACAAGATAACATAACTAAGCTATGGTACAGAAATGAACCCGAATCATCTCCCACATTGTTGTACGTAATAAATAATTAAATCGGAATAATAATATAACATAAGACAAAATACGTGTCAATCATCATTCAAACATAATAAATAAATAATTTTAAATGATAACTATCATGAAACATCAACACAAGCAAAAGATAACACAAAATTAGCTCTCATATGTCAATTGGTGCAGAAAAGTAAAGAACTCATCACGGCCTCCAATATGACTAGAGAGTAAAACCAAGAGAAAAATAAAGTCATCAATCAATATTATAACTTTTATCGTCATTTAACCATCATCACATAATCATCATCAACCGATCGTTTAAGATATTTCATAATTTACCAACATTTGACAATATACCCATATTCCATAATGCTACCATTATGTAACAAAATTATCATCGATACTTACTAGTTACCGATTTATGAACTAATCATCTTTTATAAACCAAATTCCTCTGATTACTAGTCATCATATAGCCTCTAGTCATCATTTAAAAACTATTCTCCACATATCCATTAATTATTATATATTACATAACCATCATTTATCAACTAACACCATTTATCCACTAACATAATTTATTAACTAATCACCATTTACCACTAATTTTCGTTTATCAGCTAGTCAGTATTAGTTACTTAACAATATCCACCACCATTCCATATTTTGCTCTAATAATCAACTATACCACTTTATAAACATTTATAACTTACGAACTACAACTGACACCACTAATGTCAACAACATATCCAAATTTCATATAAGTAGACATAAACACATAGTTGCCATACATAGGGCATAGCCGAACTCGAAGTGGTAGATGTATACATAGGCACATCAATGTACTCATCTTATGTCCTTGTCAGGTATCAATATATCACCATAATATCCTCCATCCTTGGCGGGTATCAATATATCATCATAATGTCATCTGATCTCGTCGGGCATTAATATATCATCATAATATCCTCCGACCTTGCCGAGTATCAATATATCAAAGCAATATACTACATAATGTCCTCCGGCCATGCCGGGTATCAATATATCATCATAATATTCTTCGAACTTGTCGGGTATTAATATATCATCATAATTTCCTCCAACCTTATCGGGTATCAATATCATCATAATATTCTTTGGCATTGTCGGGTATCAATATATCATCGTAATATCCTATGATTTTTTCAGGTATCAGTATATAATCATAATGTCCTCCGAACTTTTCGGGTATCAATATCATCATCATATCCTTCGGTCTTGCCGGTATCGATATATCATCATAATGTCCTGCGGCTTTGCAAAGTATAATCAATCTCAACACCATATTTGGTAATAGATCCAGGTATATAATCAATGTCATAAGTGACAACATAATCAAGAATCATGATTTCTAGCATAATTAATAACATAATTTTCCATATAATAAATAATCATGACTTCTAGAACAAATAATAACACAATTGCTAACATCGCCAATAAGGATGTTTTCTAATATGATTACTAGTATAATTATTTAGCATGGTCATAATCATGAGCAATGGATTATCAATAGAATATTTAATGTCTTATCATTAACATAAAAAAAGTGTATCAATAGCTTTAGCAATAGCTAATACATGGCATAATCTATAGCTTGTTCATAGCATAGTCAATAACATAATTTTTGGTCTAGATATTATCATAGTCAAGGAATTATTCAATGATATATTAGATAGACCAATCAATAGCCAAGACAATAACATAATCAATAGCTCATCATAAGCTTAATTAATAATTCATACATACGGCATAATCGCTTAGGCATCACTTCCAAGAGATCAATAGCCCAATCCCATGTCTTGCTTATCATCAATCAAACACCTAAAACCCATCCCAATCGAACAAGAGATCATAAATATACTATGACATACCTCAATCTAACAAGGGATAAATATAGCATACCTCATCACTGAAGAAAGATCAACGAATCGCTAAATCTTTATTTTTCCCTTTTGAGAAGTATCATCAAGATGCCAAGCTTTCAAAAACACATTTTACTCATCAATACGAGCATAACGATATCCATATTGCACCATTGTGCTTCCGATTCAAAAATCACCTCGAATATCTCATGTGGGTATCACTTACGGGAATCATATTTTTTAAATCACCTCATCATAGTGTCAAGCTCAGGGAATCATTACCTTAAAAATGGGTGAAAATTGAGCTAAATTGGGGCTAATATCAAGCCCTAAAGTTTTTGTAGTTTTGAGAAAATAATCAAGAAATTTCACTAAAAAGGGTGAATTCTTATCTCAAATTGGATGATAATCACAAAAATAGAGGTTATTCTAGCTTGACAAACTCCCACAAGCTTCAAGTTTAAGCTAACACACTATTTAAGATTTTTGGCTCTCAAGACATAATACGGGCACGACCACATAGATGGATGAGTGCGAGAGTGAATCGACCCGAGACTTGAAATGTGCAAGTGAAGTGCAAAGGAGGGCCCAATTGCACACAAAAACCGTCTATACATACTTCAAGTGAACCTTTGTTATTCACTCTTTATTAAGGGTCCTTTTGGTCATTTTATATTCTATTTTGTACCTACTATATATAGAAAATTTATGGCATTTACTAGTAGATTTTGATAATGTTGTAAGTCATTGAAACACAAAGTCCTCTCTACCTTTTAGAGGCAACCCAAAATTAGGTTCAACCAAGTGTGGAATCATTTGTGTTGTTTGTTCTTAGATTGGAAACGTTGGGTGTTTGGGAGATTGACATCCCTCTTGTGTCCACGTAAAAGTGTAGGTACTGTTATTATATGTATTAAGGGTCTTAGTGCTTGATATACACTTAAGTTCTTAGTTATTATAATAATCTGTGTCTCACTACCTATCTTTACATTTTGTTGTTGTCATCTTCTTATTGTTGTGTTGTGGACTGTATTAGGTCCTTTGTTGAATCTGAAACTTTTGTTATTGTTGTTCATCTTGTTCTTCACGTTATTGTAGTGTTCTTGGCTATTTTGGGTATTAAAATACACCCTCATATCTTGTATTCTTATTGCAGTTGTTGAATCCGAGAGTGGTCTCCATTTGGTCCTTGGATCCTTGTGGTTTGTAGACTATTTTGAAGTGTGTTTTTGATACTTCCAAGTGTGTATCGTATTAAGACATGAGTGAAAATGGGCAAAATCGTGGACTAAGGGGTCCTTTTATACTAGTCTAGGTCCTCAAAAGTCACTATTACGACCTGTGGGTATGAAATCGCAACATTTTATGGTCTGCACAACTTGTCTCGATTATGACACCTACGTGCGATTGCATCATCGCGATTATGGCCCAAAGATGGTGATCACGACTGCATCAGTTGACAACTGAAATTTGGATATTCTTCCGAGTTTTCGTTAAGCCCTCAGGATTCATCCAAAACCCCATAAATGAAAATAAATTATGTAACCATACTAAATTCAATGTTTCAAATGTGATGGCATTCGAGGTTGTTTCGACCGAATATGGATCCCACACTCATATTTCATTTTCCTAACTTTCTAATCAATAGGTCGAAATGAGCTCGGGTGACTTAGAACCCGAACCAAAGGTCTACCTAGCCTAAAAATGATATTTTAAAGTTGTTGATGCAGTCAGAACTTACATACAAGATCATTTTGCTGAAGTTTTATTTCGATGGCCATTTAGAACCAACGATGACTTCTAAATAGGGAAATGACTCTAAAAAACAAACGCACTGGCTGGTAACTGAACTATCAGCTCTAGAAAGTCATAAATGACTTGGGACAGCTACAGAGATATTCTAACAACGAAAATAAATAAAATCTGAAAAATGACCCGAAGAGTCATTACAAATATGTTCAATATAAATATTTCAAATATATACCATAAGTTGAAAATCTTTAAACTTATGTGCTTGTATCAATTGCATCACCACAATGATGGTCTTATTGGTAGATCCCTCCAAATGCAGACAAATTTAAAGAACGAATTTCCCCCAGGAAGTAGCTTCAATCATTTTATTCCTTCAAGAAAAATGTACGATTTAATAATATAAAAGTCAGACATTTTCAAACATATCACCAACTCATATAATTATGCTTATCGTCTTACTCATAATCTTGAAGTTCCACATTCATGTAGACACTGGGCTTACACCTTTTCTGTATTCTTGTACAGGTTCATAAGCAATGATCTCTCCTACGACATCTTTTCAGAGATAAAAGGTAGTATGAGATATAGTTGGTGAAACATTCTGATTAAATAGTTTTTAAAAAGAATAATTATCGAATAATTTAGTCTCATCAACATTGACTTGGTTGATCAATCTTCAAATGATCAAAATTTGAAGATGGTCTGGTCAAACTGTGGGTATCTATTTTTTGTATGCTTGTTCTGTGGATAAACAATAATTTCATTGTGTGATTGTTGGTTGTGACTTTAGACTTGTTTGGTACAATAATAAAATTTCTAATAAAATACAATCCTTGTTTCTAAATCTCCTCGGTGAGCTTAGCGAAAATGAAAGTTTCAATGGATGCCTGAAAATGATCACCCTACAAATAAATAATAATCCATAATTGAGTGTATTATAAGAAAAGAAAATTATTATAATAAAATATGCATGAAGTACGTATACCTTTTCATCCTACAAAAGTATTTCTAACGATAATAGCTTATCGAGATTTTTGTGTTTTGAAACATGCCACAATTGTACTATGAGAACCTTCAAGTTCCATTACATTTTAGTATTCGATATCTCATGAACGAAGTCTATTTTAGTAGGCATCTATAATCTATAATCTTGTAATGATTTGAAAAAAAATATATATTGTGTGATTTAACTGTTTTACCCCTCTCCGTAGTTGCATTCTGATATGTCTGAGGTGTGTGAGTGTTTGGCATGATTTTTGATGCATTTTGATATCATTTATGCAATATTGTGGTTTTTGATGGCTTCGAGAGCCTTATTTTGGACTTATGTGGTTATATTTGATCCGTGCGATGAATGACTGAATGAACTGCGCCAGCAGCTCTGAAACATCGATTTTAGGCTAGGTAGACCTTTGGTTCGAGTTTCGGTGTGCCCGATCTCATTTTGACCTATTGATCGAAAAGTTAAAAAATTGGAAAGTCGAGTGTGGGACCCACATTTAGTTGAAACGACCTCGTATAGAAAATCTAACTCCGCCAGCAGATTTGAAATGTTGATTTTAGTGTGTTAGCATGTTTGGTATGATTTTACGGCTTTTAAATCTCATTTCGACCCTCGATTTGGAAAATTATGATTTCGGGTTTCGGGGGTCAATTTTGTGAAAACGACTTTTTCTGGAAAATCCGGTATCGACATCGCATTCGAAACATCGAATTTAGTGTGGCTGCATAGTTCGTGTGCATAAAATAGACTCTGAACGAATCCCGAGCACCCCGTCGAAGTCCATTTCGACTTAGAAAAAAAAGACTGCACAGTTATTGCAAAAAAATCTGCAATATATAGCAGATTTTTTTCACCTTTTTTGGCCCATTTTCCTCATTTTTCATTTTGCCTCTTGAGAGTTAAACCCTAAATTGTTTGGGAGATTAAAAGTGAAGTTTGTGAGAGCTTGGAAAGCTAGATTAACATTTTTTTTCTTGGTTTTATTACGGATTTAAGGTAAGAATTCATCCCTTTTCTTAATAATTTCTTGATAAATTTCTCAAAACTCCAAAAATCTTAGGGCATGATTTTAAACCCAAATTTCACTTATTTTCTCTTGAATAGTACTTTTATCTTATAATTACTAGTTTTTCATTGATTTAACCTTCAAAACAACTCCGATTCTTGATTTTAACCCGGATTTCAAATATTTTATCCGGTAAAGCTCAAAAATGGTTTTTCTTCGATTTGAACCTCCTTTTTGACTCGATTTAACTTGGATTTTTAGCTGTAGGTTCCAAAAAATATGGAAAACATATTTTTGAATTAAAGTTCCAATTTTGCGTTTCTTTTTGGGAAACCCATTTTAAGGGTCTGTTTTGACCCCGAACCAAAAGTAATCAATATGGGTGTCGTTGGTTTTGTTTTGACTCGTAGATTTCATATTTAATGTTTCTAGTGAAGTTTGAGATTGTTCATGAAAAGTAAGGTCGCAGGTTCAAATGTAGCGGACCGGTTTCGGCTTTTGAGGTAGGTTATGACTTAACTCTTCAGACTGGGATGGGTAGTAAATGATGGTATAAAATGTATGTTAAGGGTGAAAACTAATTATGAAAAATGTTTATCTATGTGTTGTGCCCGTGTGGGGGCCTATATGTGATTTAATTATCGAAATTAAAATATTATGTGATATGTTTGACCGTGCGGGGTCCTATGTAATATTGATAGCCTTGAATACATGTGAACAATTGTATTGTATTGTTTAATGTGGTACCATTGGTGTATTGTGATTATATTCATATTTTATTGGCATATAAGACATGTGGAAATTCATGGATGAAATAAAAATAACAAGTGGATAGTGACTCATATGGTTGTGGAAATGTATCATTGTGGTTGGTTGTGGGAATATATTATGTGGTTGGTTGTGAAAAGACTTATTGTGATGGTTATGATCATTACATCTTTATATCATACTCATTCATGAAACATTGGTGCCAGCGTGGCAACATCTGAGAAACACTGGTAACACCTTTTTTAAAATATTGTAATACCTTATAAAACCCTTTCTGAGGGATATGTTGGAAAGGAGATATGAGATATGTGGATTGTATATAGGTTGACGAACCCCCATGGGTCCTATGTCGGGATGCTTTAACTCCGTAGGTGTATACGGGGATTGTGCGACGATCCCAGAGATTGTGCGACAACCTCGTGCATCATCATCATCATCATCATCATCATATACATTGCACTTACTTTATTGTATTTATGTTGTGTTGTATTGCCTTATTGACTTGTCATCTATGTATTTATCTTAACTTCCTTTACTTGTAAGTCATGATTTGTCATGCTTTACTTGTAAGCACTTACTTTGTCATCTATGTATTTGTCTTACCTTCCTTTACTTGTAAGCACTTACTTTACTTGTAAGTCATGCTTTAACAGTTTCTTTTCCTCGAGTCCTGGGGTACTTGTACCCGAAACATTAGTTGTGTGCCTAGAGCCATGTCATGTTTTCATGATACTCTCAGTCAATCCATGATCCTTATACTTAAGATAGTCTTATGACTCAGGAAATCTCATTAATCTCATGAACTCAGTCAGTTGTCAGGTATCAATAGTATTCCATCAGTCAACGGGATTCAGTAACTCAGTCTATGTTCAGATCAGATAATCATGTTCAGTGTCTATTTAGATGGGAGTAGGAGTTAGCATCGAGCGAACCCAAGGATGAGAACTCACCTGCTAGTTGAGGGCGTGATTCCTAGGAGCAGTCCTTGCATTCCAGAACTACATAGCCACAATAGGTTGAGACATCATACCTGCTAGTTGAGGGTAGATGAGGTGGATTAACCTGCTAGTTGAGGGTTCCCACTGTTCTCATTAGAGTAACCTACTAGTAGAGGGTTAATCACATGTTGTCCTTACCAGTGGCGCGGTATTGACACCCTTCCAATCAGGGCACAGATTGGACCCCAGCTCTACTATTATTGTGCATTGGGGCATGTCGATTAGATAACTAATTCCCTCAGTTTCAGTCTTAGTAAAAGAATTCAGATAGTTCTTCAAATTTTAAGACTGTCAGATATAGTTAACTCAGCTTAGTACAGAACTCAGATAGTTTCATCAGAATCAGGACTGTCAGATACGGTCACTCATGTTATCAGTTATATTAGTTATCTGTATGTCATGTTATCAGTATTCAGATTCAGTAATCATGTTATCACTATATCAGTGTCAGTTATTATGTCTTATGTATGTATTCTCGCGTTCATGATAGTCAGTTTGTTATTATTGATCATGCATATCAACCCCATGCATTTAGCCTACCTCACATGCATACCAGTATATTCAATCGTGCTGATGCATTCGCGCTATGGTGTATTATACCATAGGTTCAGAGATACTAACTCTAGAGTATTAGTAGTATTCTAGTTCCAACAGTCAGAGTTTGAAGTGAGTCCTCATCCTTCGAGGACGTGATCATTACTTTACTATGTCATTAATTAATTTGTTAGTTGGAGTTAGTTGGGGACATGTCTCCTCAACTCCTTATTCAGACAGTTTAGTTAGTTAGAGGATTTTCAGACTATCATGATCAGTTAGTTTCTTTCAGTTGTTTTGGGTATTTCATACCCCATTCAGATGTTATACTTTTCATCAGATATTATGTTACAGTTTGAACCTTATGGCTTTTTAGTTCATGTTTTTGCATTATACAGTATTTTATGCAGTACACAGATACAGATGTCAGTCATAGGTTAGCTTGTGGTCCTTCAGGGTCATAAGCACCGTGTAGCATTTTGGGTACCAGATTTGAGGCGTTACATCATCACTGGTTATACTCTTCATGGAGGTATCTGACTTATCATGATTATCAACTGATTTCATCAGATTTCTTCAAACTTTTTCCAAATATTTTTTAATCATCTCTATCCTATCTCTATCATGGACAGAGATTCTTCTAGCAATATGCTTTAATGATATATCCTCGATAATATCTTTTCGAGGAGCTAAAAAATACTCCTGAATCGTCTTTCTAATAGTGTCCAGGAGTTCTTGTCCATACAATATTTTTGTTTTGGGATCCTTGCGCATCAGTTTGTCCCAAAAATTATTATTAAATACCCTATATCAACAAGGGGCTTGTTCTTTAGTGAATCCTAGTTCTAGAGTCCATTTATGAATCCAGGGGAATAGAAAATTCAATAAAGAAGTACATTTGATCAATTTTATCTAAATTACAAATATGATCTGCATGATATACTTCATTCAGATACAGGGATAATTTGATCCATTTTTTGTATAACTTGAGGAATGGATCAAGCAATAGCTGAACGGTCGAACTATGATAAGATCACCAATCTATAAACCAGTTAGAGATAGGTTCTGCAAATATCTTTGCGCATATCTTTATAAACCAAGTATGCTTATGTCTGTCGTCATTAAAATAAAGAGCTTTAGAGAAAGCTTCAATGTAGTCCCAATAAGTGAAATTGATCTTGGACTCTTTAAGCAATATGTGCTTCTTAGTCATTGAGGTCACTCCCTAATCTTTTATGGATATAATCCGTTTAATAACAACTTTAGAGAAGTTATAAACATTCTCTTCACTGTTGTATCCAGAGAAATGTTTGAATTCTGCACTTCCTGTGGTAATGAGAATCGTTTCATAATAAGTGCAGGTTTTGTATAACTTACCTTAAAAAGATAAATTATTTATCAAATATTTATGAAGTATCTTCCACGATCTATTTTGCCTCTGAATTTCAGAGTTTTCGACAAAAAATATCATCTTTTTATTTTCAATTTGTTCATAGGACTTGATGTCATCATTGTCCTTTTTCTTCGCAATCGAAACAAATGTATCATTCTTTTGTGCTGCCAGATAAGCTTGCAATTGCTCGTATAACGGGCTGTCTTCTGGAATATCATTCAGATGGATCGACTGTGATGATGAAGATTCACCTGTTTGTTATACTTTGGAGTTCATCAAACTCCTATTTCCCATTTGTATATCTGGACAATTGGACGAAGATCCGCATGACAATCCAGAATATGATCTGATTGTTGGGGATGATCTTCCCCTTTCTCCGGAGGCTAATCTTCTTCCTGATCTATCTTGTCCTTTTCCTATGGATATTTGTCATAGTGGGTCAGTAGCCATACTACAAAGAGGATAATTAATCAAATGTTTCCAAATCACACCAATCAATAACTCTAATTTCCTTATAATTGTAGACAAAAAATTCTTCTTCAATTATATTATTGATGATATTATCAATTATGAGATTTTAAATGTCTCTGTATAATGAAATTACCTTTAAAATGGTGATAAATTTTTTCAGAAAGAAAAGATGTATAAAATTTCATTTTTAATTTAGATATTCCCTAGATAAGAAATCAGGGAGGGAATTATCAGTTCCTTTTTTATATTGAATTTCAAAATCAAAAGTGGCTAATTGAGCTTGCCACCTTACAAATATTAATTTTGAAGTATCATGTTTAAAATCATTATCAAACATATATTTTACAGATTGAGCATCAGTACTTTTGATTATAAAGATCATCCTAAAATTTTAGAACACATTTAACAATGGTTAGCATTTCATGAGCTATCTTAGCATATTTTTTGACTATCAGGCCTTTTACCTGAATGAAATATTATTAAGCATTGAGTTTTATCATGGGGATTAACTTATTTCAGTATTCCTCCATAACCGATATTCGACGCATTAGTCTCAATAATCTTTTGCCAAGCAGGATTGGCTAAAGTTAAACAGGGTAAAGATTTAACACGTTGTTTAATACGTTTAACAATATTAGTGAGATTATCGGTCCAAGAGCCTTTATAATCTTTTTTTAGTCTATCGTATAACGGGACTAAATTGTGAGACAAATTCTCATAAAAGGGAGAAATATAATCCAGGCATCCCAAAAATCTCTGCAATTGAGTCCTGTCAGTTATAACATCAAGAAATTTAAAAGCAAAGTCAATGGATCTTTGGATGGGAGTAATCTTCCCTTGACAAATATTATGTCCTAAAAATCTTAACATTTGTTTGAAATAACCTCATTTTTTATTTAGATATCACCAAACCATTCTGTATCACAATTTTCTAAAAAATATCAAGATGTTTGATATGTAATTCAAATGTTTTAGAAAACACAAGAATTTCATCAATATAAATGATGATTAAATCCATATAAGGATTAAATATATCATTAATTATTTTCTAAAATTCTGATGAGGGATTTTTTAAACCAAAAGGCATGACATTCCATTCAAATTGCCCAAAAGGAACATTAAAAGCAGTTCTATAAGTATGCTCTTTTGAAAATTTGAATTTGCCAATATCCAAATTTTAAATCAAATTTAAAAAATATATTGGCATCGTATAACCGGGATAATAAATCTTTGGATACCTAATCCATTTTAAATATTTATTCAGAGGTTTGTAATTTATTACCAACCTGAGAACACCGCGTTCCTTTTCTGTTGCGTTATTAACATAAAAAGCACTACATGACCAAGGAGATTTTGAAGGTTTTATTAAACCCTTTTGTAACATATTATCAATCTTTTTTTTGCAGAATTCAACTAATTCAGCATTCATTTGACAAGAACGAGATTTTGTTAGGATATTAACCTCACAGAAATTATCATCATGGAAGAGTAACAATATGTCTTTTGTGATTCCAAAAAGCACTGATCAGCACAAAGATCAACAACCATTTGTTCGAAAATTAATTTAATTTTTTCATGTACCTTATCAGATTTCATTTTATTATAAATATTCATGCTAAGTAATTCAAGCTATAAAGAATTAACATGTTCGTGCTTCATATGAATTAAAACATTTATATCTCTAGTTATCGAACTATAACAAATGAATAAGATATCTCTTTATTCTTGTAAGTAGCAGTAAATTCCTTTGTATCAATATGAGTATAAGGATAAACAATATTTATAAAATGAGTTCCAAGTATAATTGAAGGGTATAACTGATTTTTTACCAAAATGAAAAAATGTGAAATGCATACTTTATTTTGACAGATATGAGTATTAGGCAATTTATACTCTACATCAAGAGCATGTCCAGATGCCGATTTAACTATAAGAATAGCATTTTAAAAATATCTTATGGAAATTATCCTTCTTGTATGCAACTAACATCTGCGCCACTATCAATCATACCAATATTAGTAACAGAGAAATGATTATTAATTAAAATAATACATTTAACATACCATTAATGGGTAGTAACAATTTGCATCATACCTAAAAAATAAGCATTTTTCAAGTCAAGGAATTTTGAATATCATCAACATTGTCATTTTCTTCAGAAATCTTTTCTTTCCCTTTAGAATTTTCAGTGTGAGAAATATCTTTCTCGATTTGCGAAATTTTGTGATCATAAATCATTTGATTTTGTTTAAGAGATTTAATCTCCTATTTCAAGTTTTCAACTTTAATTTTTAAATCATCAAAAGAAGTATCTTTGCCAGGAGTATAACTCATAGCAAGTCGTCTATTAACTTCTGTAAAGAATAAAGCATAAAATTATTGCTATCAGCAATTATAGAAGTAAAGGTATTGTTATCAGCATGTTTAGAAGTACTAGGTTTTGAACTAGTAGACAAATTAATAATCTTTTCACGTAGTTTCTCATCCGAAACTTCTTTCAAAAGTTCTAACACATTTTCAGAAGTAATGGTTTGAACATTTAAATCTTCAACTGGAATTGCAAATTATAAAATGCGTCATCACAAGTGCAGGTATCACCTTGGCAATCGAAACAATTATTAACATTATCATTATCCAATGAATCAGGCAATTCAATATCATTTTATGATTCAGATTCAGTATTATAATCAGATTCCGAACCTGAGGTGTATAATAAACCATAAACTTGACCATGCACATCATCAGCAAGACCTAAATATTTAAGCTTTTAGAACTTACAATTTGGAGCAATATGCCCAAAATTATCACATCTTTAATATTTAATCTTAGCAAGATCTCGCTTAGACCCATTTTTGACAAATCTAGTAGATTTTCTATATTTTTTTCAAGTTTCACGTTCTTCTTTAGGCCTGTATCTAGATCTCCTTTTTCTATAAGGCTGATGATTTTTGGAATATCTATTTCCTTTCTTCCTAGAAGAGGAAGCTGGTTCAGATATACCAAACTGGGTACAAAAATCTCCTATCGGAGATTTTTCTCTAAGCTTATCAAGCTTAATTTGTCTAGTCAATTTTAACTCATTACACATATTTAACCCTTCTTATGTACAAGCTGTTATCAAATGACCATAGGTATAGTTTCCCCAAAGAATTTCACCATAGGAGCCTCTAAGAGCTTTTCTAACCATTTCGACAAATAAAGGAGGAAGTCCGTCTATAAACTTGGTCTTCCAATGTTCATAACTATTTCTGGGCAATTCTATAACCCTACTTAGAAAGGTGTCTTTATACCACCTAAATTCTCCTAGGGTCTTACATCTAAGCCCATTTAAGAGAGTGCAAATATTTTCATACTGGTTGATAAATCTACCATTAAAGTGTTCTAAAATTGTAAGAACAAGCGTATAAACAACATCTTTCCTATTTGTAGGGAGGTTTCATACTAGATTATCAGTCCCTTGAGTAGTAGCTACATCATTAAAATTTGACTCTCTTTTCTCCTAAGTCAAATAATTGTCCCACCAGCTATGAAGTTAGCCAGTAAAACCAGTAACGATCATTTTACAAATAACTTTATCTGTTCTATTATTTGTATTACCAGTGGCTTTGCACATCGTTGAATACACCATCATACGGTGTACGAGGATTGTTAATTGCCTCTCTGTTAAGCTATTAAAATTTCATTCATAAATATCATCTTCACTATAGGACATATTAGTCTGATTCCAATCCCTTTCCTCTATCAAAACATCTTGAGAAGTGGGTCGTGAATAGTAATAAGTTTGTATGCAGGGTAAATCTGCATATCTGGGATTTTTACCAGGCCTACCTAGACTCCTATTGAGAATAGAAATATGACCCTTCTGAGAGATAGAGGTTCAAAGAACCGGAATTATCTCTTGAAGGACAATTCACTGTTCTTAATTAGAATCTGTGACCTCACTGCTTTCCATTTGAGAAAACGTTAAGAGACAGACTTGCTTTTCAAAAAGCAGAAGCACTCAAGACTGCTTTTCCAAAAGCAGACGCACTCAGGAAAGCATCTACTTTTCAAAGGTAGTACTCACTTTTGTCAGCATAATCTTAGCCTTACATGTGTATGCACAAGATGTATAATTTTATTTCTTTCGTCTATATAAGATGAGGAAAATGATTAGAGTAGGCATCCAAAAATTTCCTCACACTAGAAATTCTCTCTTGTCCAATCTCTTGTAAATCTACTATAATGTTTTAAGGTTTTCAATGAAATTTGTAAGTTATTTCACTCTTCAATTTTGTTTTGCTACTTATTTTCTAATAATAGTTCCTACGATCCATTTTCTGGTATAAGAGCCTGGGAAAGTACTGGGCTCTCGGAGATGATCATTCGGGATGATTTGGAGGTTTTTGGGAGATTCGGGAGGTGAGGCTTTATCAAGAGGAGAAGCTGATTTGAGGACTTGATCTGTAAGAATGTTAAATGCTACTTGGTCAAGTCGAAATTTAAGCCGTTTGACTTCTCCTTTGAGAGAAGAATTTCTCCTTTGAGATCCGCAATGGAGGGCTCAGTAGGTTTGTTGAATTTAGACATGACTTGTTTCATGCTAAAAGGTTGAATGATAGGTTTAGGAGGGCTTTCTTCTTGAGAAAGCATGAGTCGTTTGAGCTCGAGGAGATACTTATTCCTAAGCTCATCGTCTTGGATGTGTTCGATTATGTCAAAAAAAAATTCTTTAGGATTTCCTAAAATGACATTAATCGTTTGATTAGAGCAAGTACAAAAGGTGCCGTTACAAGAACATTCTTGCCCTGACTGAGAAAGGTCGGACTCATAGGCGGCATTGATGAATTCCTCATCGTTGTAATCCTCGTTCGAGGAGGTATCAGAGGACGAGGAAGAATATTCCATGATAGAGAATAACTTTTCTCTAGCTTCTTCAGGGAGATCAAGTTGGTTGATTTTCTTTTTCTTGTCTGACTTGCAATCTTTTGCTCTATGGCCAGTTTTGCCACAAGTCCAATAAGTATCCTTGTTTTTGGAAGATTTTTGTTTGATTTTCCTACTGGGTTTAAAGGATTCCCTTTTGAAATTCCTTTTGCTAGGAGAGGTCGTTTTATGAGACTTAAAAGATTTCTTCTTATGCTTTTTGCGGGAAGAAAGGTTGGGAAATCCATAGTCTTGGCAGAAGGTTCCTAGACCATATTTGGAGGTACTGTCTTGCTTAAGTTATTTCTTAAGCTTAAGGTCGGTGCAGAGATCTATTCCTACGGTCGTAATAAAACTTACTAAATCTCCATAGGTGAGGAGTCCATAAGGGATTTGTCCTTCAAATCTATCCTTAATTTTAGTTCTAACCTTATCTGCAAATATATGAGGTAGACCACTAATGAATCTTTCTTTCCAAAAGTTATAGTTGCAGTCTGGCTGAATCATGACTTTTACTAAGAAGGTGTCCTTGTACCACCTAAAGTCTGCTAGGTCTTTGCAGGTGAGATTATTGATGATTTCTAGGCTCCTATCCTGGAAAAGCTTAGGTTCTCCTATGAAATGCCTCGCTATATGGTAGAGTAGTGTGGCACAAGCATCTTCTTTTGCCACTTACTCAAGAATTTCTTGGTCATTTTCCGTTTTAACAACGGTTTCCATGGAGGTAGCATCATAGATGAGGTTCTTTATATCATCTCTGAGGTAGTTGTCCCACCAATGTTTTAGCATACCAGTGAATCCTGATACTATTATGGTGGCTGCTCCTTTATCAGAGGCTCCTCTAATGTTATAAGCTGTAATGGCTACACCCATTTCATGGAGTTTGTTGTAGATTTGGTGTTCCACCAAACCGTCAACATTCCATTCGGTTGTTCCTCTTCCATCATGGTTGGAAGAAGAGAGGTAGGGATTCTCCTCAAACTGGACTTCCGGAGGAGACGACCTTTTGTAGTAGTTTTTTCTTGAAGAAAAATTCTAATTGGTAAGTTTAGAAAGGGAATTTTTGCTGGACTCACCTTCCTCAGAAACTCTAAATTTAGCAAGTTTTTGATTGATGTGTTCCAAGATTTTTCTCGAGACTTTGAAGTCTTCACTGAGATCGAGAAATTTCTCTTTTTGGAACTCGGGGATCTTGAAGATGGGATTGGTGATAGGTTTAGAGCCTGAAGTGCCCTTTTCTGGTGGAGTAGGCTCAAAGGGGAGCGCGGAATTTTTGGTTTCTCCTAACTGCTGAGAGATGGTGTGAAGAACTTGATTGGTGTAGTTATTTTGTTCAACTACTCTATCAAGGTCTCTATTAGTAGGGGGCGAAAGTGGTCTATCATGCTTCTTCTTGAAGGGAGAAGCATTGAGCACTTTATTATGATGAGGAGTTTTTATTCCTTCAAGAGGGGGAGTAACAGTTTCGACTATCTTGTTACTCTGAGTATACCATCTGTTAATGATAACGTTGAGGGACTCATTTTGGTTCTCCATTCTTCCTGTGATTTCAAACCACCTGAAGAATTCTATATCACAGCGGAGCCTTTTCATATCAGTTATCCATAGCCGACCAAACTCCTTTTGTGGCTCTTTAGAATAGGTGTTGGTGTACCATTTCCTTTTAATGGCGTCCTTGGGGAGATACCAGCGGATTTCAAGAGCTTTAAGGTCTGGTTTATACTCTTCATCGGATTTGATGACGAGTAAGCTAGGGTCTGTCCTAATCTTTAGGTGAGACATGGTAGGGGGAGGTTCCATGTCTGAGGCTGTAGGGCTTCCTGGCTCATAAAGATTTTCGGATTCGTTGACCCTAATGTGGTCTTGATAATAAACCTTTGGGACTGGACCAGAGAAGTCAACTTCTCTTATCTTACCCTTGTCATTATCATTACCATTTTCGTCACTTCCCTCCTGGGTTTTTGAAGTGGAAGCTCTGTGCGAGACAGATCTTCGAAAAGATGAATTCCTTATGGCTTCAAAACCTAAGAATTTTAGATCTATAGATCCATCTGGGTGCTGGATAACCCGTTCGATCTGGGATTTCTCCGGATAAGTCCGAAGGGGTTGGGTGATGGCATCAAAATGCCATTCATTGCTATGGATGACTTCATCCCAGACTAAAGCTTTAGGAACAAAGACATGGCTTCTGTCATTATTAGCTTCCATAAGGGTGGTGACACCCCTAGGGCTGGTAAATCTAGCCTTGGGGGCTAGAGTGGTACCCATTAGCCGATAATATACTCGGTATATTATAGCTATTTCTCGAGTATTGTCCTTACTGTTCATGTTTTTTGTTTTAACATTAAGAGTTAAAACATCCATGATGTTAGGATCAGTAATATCTACCGAGAAATTGGGATAGCAATTAAAGTATACCGGGCCATCGGCGAGGTTACTTCGGATAACTCCTAAGAGTGAATCGTCAAAGTTTAAAAGACGAGCATCTCTTAGGATCGCACAGACAGGGATATCTAAGCCCTGTCGAAAGAGTGGCTTAATAGCTACTTAAACAAGTCCAATATGCAGATAGTTAAACTGATTTTTAAATTGGTTTATGTCAAGCTCATTTAAAAGTTGAATAATTTCTAAAGAATTATTAATGGCAACAGTACACTCCGAAGTTTTAATATTATGTTTCTTTAGAAAACTAAATTTTCCGATTTGATAAATCATGTTAAAAGACTCTTCTGGAATACTCCAGTTTTGAAGATTATTTTCAATATTAGCAATCGGGGTTGCTTGAGAAGATAAGTTAACAATATTCTTAGTATGAATGTTGGAATTCATATTGAGAAGCTGCTTTCTAATTATTTCTCTAAGCTTATTAAACTTTGATTTAGTCTAATTTTTCAAATCAGGAGTGGTTTCTAGACTATCAGCAAAGGCATTAGACAAATCAATGGATCTAATATTTAGACCAGAAAGTTTTTTATCAAGAAGTTGTTCTAAATAATATAAAGGTGATTTAAATTTAAATTCCTCAATATCAGGAGGTCGTTGAATACCAGTTTTAGTCATCAAATCTCCTGTCTTACTTTCGGAAGAGAAAGCAATATCAGTAGAATTTGGGCTAATACTCAGTTTCTTTATCAAATCAATTAACTCATCCAATTTCTTATCAAGAGAGGAAATATGTTCTCCTAAAAATTTCACATATAAGCTCAAATAATTTTTTTGAAAAATTAAATTATTAATTTCTGCAACAATTACCTTAGCAACTTCATTATCAATGAATTTTTGAAATGCAGAAAATGTAATACCCGTATTATTTGACAATATAAAAGGAACTTGGGGAGGGTAAAGAGTTTTAACAATGTACCACTATTATCTTGCTATGATCTTTCAAGCACCTTAACATATAATGGCAAATAGGTGGTTATAAACCAAGGTACAAAGCACATAATTTGATTATGCAATGCACAAGTTTCATAAAATTCTTGAGAAATATTATTCACCTCTTCAGGACTATAAGTCTAAAAAAACAAATTCTAAACTGGTTTCATTTTTCATTAAAAAATTCTTTTTTAATTTCTTGTCTGGGATCCATGACTAAAATTAATTTAGTATGGAATCATTAAGTATCATTTGGATCAAAGTTCATTTCAAAAGCAGTAGGAATATCTCTATCAGAGATATTGTCATTATCTTGAACAATATTTGTTCGCGGATTGACTTTGACTTTCTCTACAAATCTTGTAGAAGTTTAGTCAATTGTGTGCAAAGAAGCTGTACGACTTCTAGCTGGACTTATATCAATTCTATAGGAGAAATATGATGCATAGCAGGCAATAATTTAGGCATGGATAATGAATGTTTGTTATAAATAGTAGAGCTTGCATCAAATTGAATACAAATCATACCATCCAAATTTTGAGTCACATGCGGTAATTCACTATTAGTTAAATCATCAATGACTTGATTCTGAGATATAACTAAGTTTAAGATCCATGTAGTGGAAAAATCAATCCCATCCCATTTAATAGGTCTCCTTGTGGTGACCTTGGATTTTGCAAAATTAGTTTCGACTAATATAGTTTGATCCGATGCATTGTATAACCTACATCTTGTAGGATTCAAAGTAATTAATAATATATAGCAAATTCTGTATGACAGACAAACCAGTTCAGATCTATGCACATAATTATAACCATTTGTTTTCACATTTAATGTCAAAGCATCAAGTATATTCGCATCAGTCAAAGCTAATTGTAAATTTGGCTGAGTGTTGAAATAAACTGCTCCATAGGTCACGGTGGATTCAATCGTACTCATTAAAGATTGTCTAAAATCTAGATTTATAGCATCCCTAAGAGCTGCTAAAAATGTCTCAGGAAACCCTTTAAGAGTTAATGGTTTAAAAGCAATCTTGATACAAGTATAATCGTGATTGTGGACCAATACCTAAATACTCGAGATCGGGTGGCTACCCAACCAATGGAACAAGCTTTGAAGTGTAGAGAATAAGTCCCAACACTCCAAAGTCGTCCAATATGTACACTCCAAGGCCGCCCCTTTGTCTTGGTTCATTAAGGACATTATAGTCATTTTGTAAAAAGTTATAACCTAGACTATAAATAGAACATATTAGGTTTTTGTTCATAACTTTAATGATATTTGAGAACTCTAGAGAGATAGAGTCTTTCAAGGTGGATTCCTTGTAAATAAGTGTGGAATCAATTATGTTGGTAGTTAATTTGAGATATTTATTGCTTGGGGATCCCATTCCCTTGAGGTCACGTAAGAGATAGGTTTATATTGTGTGTGGTATTAAAGGTTCAAGAGTGGAATAAGCTCTTGGGTTGTTAATATTATATTATCCATTTGTCTATCTTTCTATCTTTGTCTTGTTGTAATCTTGTAACCGATTCTATGTTGTTATTATGAAGCCGTGTATGTGTTGTTGTTCTTCACAATGTTATTGTTCATTTTGCTCTTCAAAAATTGTTGTTAACATTAGTATGAGTTGTTGTTTTGGTGCCAAATACACCACTAATTCTTTTATTCTTTTTGTTGGTAGAGAATTCGAGAGCGGTCTCTATCTTGGTCCTCAAAACCTTAAGATTGTGGACTGATTTAGTGTATATTTTAGTGTCTTCCTTGTCAATCTGGTATCATTTGGTATCAGAGTCATCTTTGATTTTGTTTGAACAAAATCAATCTTGGGCTTGAGAGTTGAAAAATAATTTAAAAAATGTGAAGTGTTCTTGAGATTGTTCTTGACTGAAAGTTGGGTCTTGTTGTTGTCTTGGCCGAAACATTTTCTTTGTGACTAGATCTTGTAGTCTTTTGTTTGTTTAGATTGTTTCTAGTGTTAGTTTCTTTCTCACCAATACTAAAAGTGTCTAGATCTAAAGGTTTGAGCTTATGTTATTGAACTTATTGTTGTAAACTTGAAGTTGGTCGTGGATTGATATTGTTGTTCTTGATCGAGTGGTACAATTATTATGGACTTGGAGATGAATAATAGTGGAGTTATTGTTGTTCTTGAGAAATTGTTGTTGTGATCTTGTTGTTCTTGCAATGTCTTGACAAATATAAAGTATAACATAGATCCAAAAAGGTGTAAGATAAAGTTGAAAAGTTGTTGGTGAAGAGACTTGAACACATCACTTCAAAGACTTGTCAACCACTTTTCCATATTTTAAGGACCTTGTTTTATGGGAATAGTACAAGTCAAGTCTCACCTTTTTGAGTGAATTTGAAAAAGTTTCTAAGACTTGAATTTTCCCATCAAAAGACAAACTCTTCCATTCTAAATTGTATCAAGACAAAAGCTTCAAGTTGGTAATTAAAATTATATGGGACCGTGACCAATTGCATGGCTGCCATATCATCACGGTTTACTGTTCACACAACATAATTAAGCTCAAATTTTTTATTTCTTAGTTTCTAATCTTTGTCTCTTAGTTTTCTTTTGTTGATTCTATTACTAATTAACAAACTAATAATTGTCTACTAGGTTGTAAGTTAGTTTTGGGTCCATTTATTCGTGTCTACATATCTTTGTGTGCTTTTATCTTTTTGAAATTCGTTGAAGTTTCTTGATTCAAGTTCGTATGTATTTTCTTTAAGTTGTTTCAAAAGAGAATCTATTCCGACCTCGAGCCCCAATTGGTACCAAGCAATCTCCTTGGAGTATAAATGAGTTACCAATACTTGTGAGGCCAATTGAGAGACATTTCAAAGTGTGAGAGCTTGTGAGGATGTTTTCTTTTCTAACATTAACTAGTTTGCTATTTTTTGTATTATTGTTTTAGAATTTCTCTTGTTAGGTACCATGGCATTGGAAAAGGTGACCATGAATGATTTGATAGCTGCCATAATGGGTATGAAACATGACCTTAGTAGTCGTATGGAGAGAATGGAAAGAATAATGGAACGAGTGGAAGAAAAAATGGAAGAGACGAAAAGCTCTCTTTGCAAGGAGTTGGATAACTTGATAGAGCATCCAAGCCTTCCTAATAAAGTTTCCATGAGTGGACATGCTCCACACGAGCTACAAGGTAATCAAAATAACTCTTGCACTCTAGTGAATGAGGCTAGTAGCCAACTAAGTGTGAATGATAGTTTGTCTTTAGGTGAGCCGAATGTGCCTCTATTTGGTGATGATAATGTACAACTTGAGATTGTGGAAACACTAGTTGGTCCATCTAGTGTTGAAGCCATTGTGGCAAGTGATAGTACATTGTCTTATGGAAGTCATGGAGACCAACTTGTGTGTGAAAATGGTGATGTTGAACGTGTTAGCTGATTAACTATGAACGTGTCTATCTTTCTATCTTTGTCTTGTTGTAATCTTGTAACCGATTCTATGTTGTTATTATGAAGCTGTGTATGTGTTGTTGTTCTTCACAATGTTATTGTTCATTTTTCTCTTCATAAATTGTTGTTAACATTAGTTTAAGTTGTTGTTTTGGTGCCAAAGACACCACTAATTCTTTTATTCTTTTTGTTGGTAGCGAATCCGAGAGTGGTCTCCATCTTGGTCCTCGGATCCTTAAGATTGTGGACTGATTTGGTGTATGTTTTAGTGTCTTCTTTGTCGATCTAGTATCAAATCTGAACTATTTCAATATGCATAAAGTTATAATGATTTTTATATAAATCAATATCGCGTTTATTTAATAATCGAATCGTCTATTCTGACGAATTTAATGCCAAAGACTACTCAGTCGTCTTTATTATTTATTTAGAAAGAACTTTATCAAATCAACCATAATTATAAATGGTTTTAATATTAATCTTTGGAATAGTCCACTTATTTAACAAGTCAAGGTTTTGAGGTATATCTACCTCTTTAAGTCGAGTACTCTTAGTACTCGCATCTCTCATTTTCATGAGTAGAAAATTCATATCTATGCTGAAAAGTTCAGATCTATTACATAATAACCACGAAAGTTCCTAGGCTTTGATACCAGACTATAGGATTTAAGGGCTGGAGGTAATCCGCATGTTCATCCAAACCTATAAGTTAATATCGAAAAAACAACCGAAATATATAAGAATTTCTTATAGCTTATTGACTGTATGGAAGATTGAATCTTTTTACCCAAGCAAGGGGCTTGTCAGAAGTTAATACATACTTTAGTTGAGCCCATGTGTCTAGCGATTCTAACCGTGAAAAAAGGCGCCCCTTTTATCATCTTTAACGAACTTAAAGTCACGGCTTGCTAGACGTAGTCACTAAGACAAAGATAACAAAAGTAGTACTAACTTCGACTAGACTACGGGATTAGACTACAGAATCTGAGGGCTGGCAGTAATCCGCGCAGCCCAGACTACAGGATCGGAGGGCTGACTGTAATCCGCGCGGTCATCCAGACCTATAAGTTAATACTGAAAAACCAACCGAAATATATAAGAATTTCATATAGCTTATTGACTGTATGAAAGATTGAATCTTTTTACCCGAGCAAGGGGCCTGTTAGAAGTTAATACGTACTTTAGTTGAGCCCATGTGTCTAGCGATTCTAACCGTAAAAAGAGGAGCCCCTTTTCTTATAGAAAAAATAAATATAATATAGCATAATGATAATATAATATAATATAATATAATATAATATAATATAATATAATATAATATAATATAATATAATATAATATAATATAATATAATATAATATAATATAATATAATAATATTTATTTATTTTATATATATTTATTTTATTTTATTTAATATATATATATATATATATTTATTTTATTTAATATGTATATACATATATATATATGTATAAATATATATATAGATATAAATATATATATAGATATACACAAAATTATGTATTGGACCCGTGAAAATACGAACATTCTTATCTAGTTATTATTATTATTTTTATTATTAATAGAAGTGTAAGGCTCGTGCAGTACATGCCCAACAGTAGAACATGTGGATTGCAAGTTTTAAGTTTTAGGATTTATCTTGGAGTAGAAAGTTTGAGCAGTAGAATATTTTCATTAATATGATTGAGCTGAGGGGATCACAATTGAAACCTTTTTTTAACCTTCTTGTTGAATTTTGTGATCAGAAATATAAAGAAAAAAGAGGCGTAAATTTGATGAAATAGCTTAAATCAAATCTCCAGCAGATTATTGATTTTCAATATCGCAAACATTAAGAATCATGTAAACTTACCCGATCAAGAGAATATATACCTTAGATTTGCTATTGTTTTGTTTAATTATTAATTTTAACAGAGGAAAAAAGTGTTGTTTTTTAATAGAGAAGGAAGAGTTGGGATTTTCTTTTCTTTATTTTATTTTTAAAACAGAGAAATGTTAATTAATATTAAGGAGCTGTAAAAAGTTGAGAAAGATGGCTACACATGTTTGATTGAAAATTTGTTAATGTTAAGAAAGTGCGAAATGTTTGGTAACAAATTTGTGATAGATACACGTTTTTTGTATTTAAATTTACTTTATTTATATTTAAATTAGTTGGTAAAATCTTTTGCAAATAATCTTTATACTTCTTTTCTTTAATTTCTTTAAAATGTAGTAATAAAATTTACTTATGCTTTATTCTTCTCACACTTTACTGCATATATTTTATCCTCTTTAAATCTCATTATACCATTTTACCCCTCTTTAAACATCACTGTACACTAAAATCACGATTGAAGCAGCTGAAGCAGAAATCAGTCAATTTTTTATTTTTTTTGTTAATTATTATTATTTACAGTACTTTTTATTTTATTTTCAAATAATATATGTTGTTTTATATCTTCTTCTGTCCCATCCCAATTTATGTGGCACTAATATAATTTTGATAGTTAATCAAATTTAAGTTTAACATATCATTTTGTTATTCTTATTGTTCTAATACATAAATGACTTATAATAAGAAGTGACGTAGTAAAATCATCATTCGAAAGACGAAAATTTAATTTAAAACATTCAGAGTTAATTTCGCATTTTATGTTTATTTATTTTTCATTAAATATTATTTATTTTCTTAATACTTAGATGACACATAATAATTAATTAAGAGCGATTGATTATGTTATTACTATAAAAATTAATATAATTTTATCATATACAATAGTAATCATTGATAATTCACCGAAATAGTATATTAGTTAAATACAGGATGCTATATTTGCATATGAAAAATATAATATTATTAAACATTATTGGATAGTGCATTATAATTATATTTCACAATAATAAAATTTTATTATATATTTTTCTCTATTTCTTTTTAACTTGATACATATTGACCCAACACAAATTCAAAGAAAATATTCATTAGAAATTTATTTTATTAAATTAAATTTATTAATTTTGTACTTTAAAAATTTAAAGTTAAGTTTAAATATTAGTAAAGAAAAAAATTATTTTAAAATTTAAATTTACTAAAATAAATAAATAAATAAAAAGATTAATTTTCTATATAAAAGTCAATTAAAATAATAAAATTGATTTATTTTAAATATTTAGTTGAAATTAATTAAAATAATTTTTTATTTTGTCATGATTTATGCTGCACCGATAAAATTTTGAGAGTTGAATAGAACTTTTTATCTATTTTTAAAAAAGTATTTTAACTTGTTAATTATTGTGATCTATAATAATTTTTACGTAATTATCAAATAATATATTTACTCCTTGTGTCCCAATTTATGTGGCTTCGATACAATTTTGAGAGTCAACTAAAAATTTATATATCTTTTAAATATTTTAAGTTGTTAATTATTCTAATTTGCAATAATTTTTCTTTTATCTCAATTTATGTGGCATTGGTAAAATAATGAGAGTCAATAAAATTTCTATATGTCTTTTAAATATTTTAAGTTATAAATTATTGTGATTTGTGGTAACAAATTAGTTTTAAACATGATGGCCAATTAAATAAATAAAAAATTTCTACTTTCAATATGTAGTTATAGCTAATTAATATAAATTAATAGAATATATTAAATATTTAAACCATTATGATGAAACAATGAAATTATTATATATAGGGGTATGGTATGTAATTAAGTGGGAGTTGAGAGTTTTTTTTTTTTGGTAATTGCATAAGAGGTGGTCGAAAATAATTTTTTATTTTGTCATGATTTATGCTGCACCGATAAAATTTTGAGAGTTGAATAGAACTTTTATCTATTTTTAAAAAAAGTATTTTAACTTGTTAATTATTGTGATTTATAATAATTTTTACGTAATTATCAAATAATTTATTTACTCCTTGTGTCCCAATGAATGTGGCTTCGATACAGTTTTGAGAGTCAACTAAAATTTTATATATCTTTTAAATATTTTAAGTTGATAATTATTATGATTTGCAGTACTTTTTCTTTTATCTCAATTTATGTGGCATTGCTAAAATAATGAGAGTCAATAAAATTTATATATGTCTTTTAAATATTTTAAGTTATTAATTATTGTGATTTGTGGTAACAAATTAGTTTTGAACATGATAGCCAATTAAATAAATAAAAAAAATACTTTTAATATAAATGAAATAATAAAATTATTATATATTGGGATATGATATATAATTAAGTGGGAGTAAAAGAATATTTTGGTAATTAGATAAGAGGTGATGGAAACCACCTCTTCTATATAATAGAAAAGAAATATACAATGCTATGTCCCTTAAGCAAGAGGTCGGGGGTTCGATCCCCGCCTCTGGCGAATGGAGCAAACTCTATGGCTAGTTTCCTACCACAAAATGCACTGATCGAGGAATGAAGGATTAGTCTCACGACTGCCGGCTGTGGGAATACCTTGGGAAACCAAAAAAAAAATTATTACTATTACTATATAGAAAGGTGAAGCAAGAGACAACCAAGGACAGAATAGTCTTTTAATCCATACATTAAGGGGCAGATGATAATTAATATATTATATTAAGCGGTGCTTAATTAATTGATCAGTTCTAGAAGCCTCCAATTCTGTACCATTCTCTTCACCTATTTTACATAAATATCATGATTCCAGAAGCCTTCATTAGTTCTCTTCATCTTCTCAGCAAGTTATTTCAATTGAGGTAAGCTTTTTCTCTTAATTTCTCCTTTAATCTTTCTCCCTTTTGTTCTTGTGAAATCCCTAATTAAAAGTTCCCAAATACTTAAAGAATTTCAAACACAATATAGTGATTGGAACTTGTGGGTTCGTTTCATTTGTAATTTGCTTGGCTACAAGTCTCTCAAGCATTAAACTTGTAATTCAAGAACAAAATTTAGTACCCGGGATAGCTAACCGGGTGGTTTCTTTATTTGCTTATAAAGTGTTTGTTGTATTTAACTCTTCTGTTGATCGTTTTTGGCAAAAAAGCAAGTGTGTCGTGTGCGGGAATCTTGTGAAATTATCGTTGAGTTAGTATACGTCTAATGTCGTGGGAAGAAAACATTTCTTTTCAAATGTTGTTGTAGGGAAAGGGGATGGTAAGGTGGTGTTGATTCTTTGGGGCTCCTTGGGTGCTAATGCAATTAATGTTGCCATCTTGCATTTGTATTCTGAGATGTTAAATAAACAAAAAGACTTGTTTTTTATATGGAAAACGGGGGTCTTAACATATGATAAGATGGAGAGCCTCGTGAAATTTCATCCCCGGTTATATATAACCCCGTGAGTGTTATTTTGTTTCAAACAATTGTGTATTTACTGTATAATGAATTTAGCATTTCAGGCTTTTAAGTTTAGGAATGGGGTGTCCTCTTTTGTCCATTTTAATCTGATTTGATCCTAACTTGGTGAAGGTTTTTGTACTTGACGGATTTAGCGTATGCAGCGGCTGACCTTCTTTTATCTTAGCTGGAGTAATGATTTGCTCTGAGGTTTTAGCTGCTGGAAAACCTTGTATTCTGGTATGTTCACACATAGTTGGTGGTTAAGTGTTGTATTAGTAGCTTAACCTAATCTTGTCATCTTGAGTTTGATGGTTGTTAAGAACTCTGAGTCTGTGGTAGTACTATCATATTCATGAGGACTTTGACTTTTATTCGTTGTCATCTATTGTTTATTATGTTTAGAAAATCGGACCTTGTTGTTTAATATAACAGTTGAATAATGCACCAAAAGTCTTATCATTCTTCTGTTAATCAGTAAGGTTATTAAAGTAGCACTCTGCAGTTTCCCAACCATAACAACACCAATAAGATACAAATGCCCAACATCGTTTTCTGACTTAAAAAGGCAGAGGCCTCTAAACCTAAATGGCCTCGTGCTTACATCACCAGATGTAGATACAAGGGTAAGTTAGATTTAGTTGTAAAATAGTATCCTGACACATTTCGAACCAAAGTTAAAATATGTTTTCATTCTCCTATTCTACATCAGATGCACATCATTAAGTTAAAACTGTTTCCATTCTCTAGTTCTACATCGGATGCACGAACATTTCCCTTTATTACTCTGGAAGGTCATCAACTACTTCTGTAAATATAATATGAACTGCACTTTTATTTTGGATATCACAATTTGAAGTCTATGCTTGCAGATCATGGATATTTTTGACTGCTTATTTGTATACATGTTTAATAGCCTGGATGAGAAAAGCAAAAAGAAACTTGAAGCCATTGAAAGGCAATACCCTTCTTCTTCAGGGGTCCTAATGGCGTTATAGCTGTAGTTGGTGCCCAACATTCTCAGGTATATCAGTGAACTCAAACACAACTTGTTGTGTTTCCTCGAGCAGCTCTTGGAGTTCCTTTAATTTAGGTTAACCAACCTAAGCATCACGTATCCGATCAATATCTGGTCTATGTTTGAGACTGAAGATTAATGTGTGTTAATAAATAGATCAGTGGATAAACTGGAAGAACTATAGGACAAAGTAATATTGATGTTTTATACTGTTTTCTTGGTTTCTATTTGGTGTAAAAGGTGGTTACCTACAGATAAATTTTCTGTGCATAAAGGATTAATGAAGCGACATGCCAACAACTTGTCAAACAATCCCATAATTTTATCTAACTACAATCCTACTTCAAGTTGAAGTTGTTGTGACATTACCATCAACGTAATAGAATGTTAGCGGTTTGGTCATTTGATCAATTTTGCTATGATCAACTAGGTTTCATTTTAGGTTAGTATATTTTGGCTTATCAATCAATTTAACAAACTTTTATTGCTAATTCGTACTATATTAATTCTTTTATATTTTTAAACATGAACTTCTTATATACTTGATTTACGATATCGTTGCAATTCTCCTCCTATCAAAATATTGAAAGGGTGCATTTTAAAGTGTTTGGATCAAAGTTTTTATCAAGTCTTGGGATACACTAATATGTTGCTTCTGTAGAGAAAATACATGCGGTGACACATGGCGTTATAGCTTCTGCGGAGAAAACTAGCATCTCAGCATAAGAACGGCATTCTATGAAATTATGAGGAAACACCGAGTACGACCTGTTGGCTTTCTGCCATGTGCTACATTTGGGTGCAGTGTAGCTACTTGTGCGAGCTTGCTTGTGTATGGAGATGGAATAGAATGTGTTGTTAAATCTCTTCCAGCAGCTCCTTCAATTGCCAGTTTGGGGTGTGGAATCCAAAGTTTGCATCAAGCTTCTAAGGCAGTGAAACAAACAGAGAACTCCATGATCTAAAAGTCTATAGAGTCTCTTGTATACTGATTTAAGAAGGTAAGTTTCTCATTCACTGTTCATTAGTTAATAAGTGAGCCCTAAATTTTTCATGCAAATAGATTTT
Source organism: Capsicum baccatum var. pendulum (assembly GCA_030864225.1). Lineage (NCBI taxonomy): Eukaryota > Viridiplantae > Streptophyta > Magnoliopsida > Solanales > Solanaceae > Capsicum > Capsicum baccatum. Next base: position 199,988,936 of record CM061561.1, read on the forward strand.
AGGAAAGAGGTTGTGCAATTTATGATACCTGGGTTTTGTCTGTATCACATGTTTTGTGCCAAGAAAATCCAATAAGATGTGATTGGAGTTTGGAGGATTTTTCACCATGTTGATTATAGTTCTTTCATGTTCCTATCAACGGCTAGCCTAACAACTTTTACTCCCGCAATCAAATTTAACAAATTTTGTATCAATTTTTGCAGTAACTTGCAGTGTCTAATATGCATTCTGAAATTTGACTCATTAGTTGTTGTTACTTACTGTAAAGTTCTTTTTTTTTGTTCTAAATTCCATTTGTTGCATGTCTCTTACTAATACTTAAGCAAGTCGAATATTTTTGTACCAAGTTATTCCTTTGTATCTAATTACAAGGTTTTAAAATCTCTATGGAGTATTATGACCATTTTTCAAGGTAAAGCCTCTGTTCAAGAGTACTTAGGATCCAAAAGAGTTGCAAAAATTTATTGTGTCAAGTTTGTTGGCAACTTTGTGAAATTAGGATCCCTGTTGTCATTTTTTCAGTTATGATGAAGGAATGAGGACTCAGACAAGAATCAAAGTGGAAAGAATGAAACAACTGTGGAGGAAAAAATAATGGATTAGATCACTGGATTTATTAAAAACCAAAAAAAGCTGTAAAAGCCTAAAATGATGATCAAAGAAGCGTTCATAAATAATAGGACATGAATTTATGAAAGACATCTTGCACCTGGCTTTGATTGCATAAATCCTTTCAGCTTAGAGAAATTTGTCCCTTTAGTTTTTCCCACAATTAATTGGGTCCAACCTTTTCTGTTTCGAGGGAAAGAAAAACTTCTAGAATGTTGTAGTTTTTCAATGTTAATTATGAAGCCATAAGTTTTGAAGTTGCTGAAGTGGAGCCTTGCGTAACTGTTAAAGTTGTTTTATGTGACCCAGAGGTCACGAGTCGAAGCCGTGGAAGCACCTTTTGTAGAAATGCAGGGTAAGACTGCATACAATAAACCATTGTGGTTTAGCCCTTCCCCGGATCCTGTGTGGACTAGAGCTTTATTGCACGGGACTGCCCTTTTTAAGCTCTAAAATTAGAGACAAATACCAACTTTTCAGTAACTCATTTTTTTTAAAAGGAGCTACCAGTTTCTTAGTAAGGTTGTGATTGTATACAACAATTTTCTAGCATGAACATCACGATGTTCTTCTTTTTATGAGTTCTTTCTAAGGTTCATACTCAGTCTCAGATCATGGATCATGAGGATATATATTTTTAGGTTGACGCAAACACTAGAAATACACGATCCACAGAAGTAGTAGAAATACACTGCCACTGGTCGTTGTCGTTGGACTTCTGTCATTGTGTGGAATCATTTTAAACATTTTTACATCTTGGTGTATCGCCTTGAATAACTTTGCAGTATTTTTATTTTCTGAGACACCAAATCAAACAACGTAAAGCGAGATCCTGATATCATCCACTGTTGAAGCCCATTCCAGGGTTTGAATAGCCATCTCTAGAGAAATCTTGCCAATATGGTCTCAAAATCCTGGAAACATCAAGCTGCTTCCTCATGGCTGGAAAACTCATTCTAAAGCTGGTAAAGTGGTTCCTGTTCGTCATCAAGGAAAATCATTTGCTGTTTTAGTTATTATCAGAGGTTTATATCTTTATTGCATAGGTTGAAGGCCAACATGATTTTGGCTCATTGTAAGTATCTTGATACTTTACTTTTCCAGAAAAATATTGTTAAGATTATTATCATTTGATTGTCATCATTGTTTGGTAAAGTTGCTGCTATGTGACTTAAAGATCACGGTTCCATCAATTAACCCAATCAAATGGAATAGTCCATTGGTGTTATATCTTTATTTTATTCTATGCGTTACCTATGTAGTCTAGTATAGAAGAAGAGCTTAGAGACAACCAAGGGCACAGCCGTAAATAATCACATTATTGAGGGCAAATATTAATTTCAATATCTACTACCCTCAACAGCATCTGGAAATCTCCACTATACTTTCATTCCTCTTCCTCCGTTTTCCCCTTTCTTCTACTGCTACAGTGAATAATAATTTTGTTTTACTGGACGCATTGGAAAGCTTGGTGCTAATGGAATTTTTACGGGATTTTGTTTTGGATTATAAGAAATTGCTTTGTTGAATCTACAAATTTGAGGTAACATATCTGATAGCCCAAAAATCTGCAAATTTCATCTTATATCCGCAAATCAGTAGATTTGGGCAAAAAACAGTTGCAATCTTTTTTTATTCTTACAGTAGCAAAGTTGGATTTCTCTGTTTTTTTTGATGAAGAATTTTTGACAGATGTTGTCTTCAGCAAAACCCGCTACTCTTCTTGATTTGGTCATCGTTATCTATTTTTCTCCTCGCTTGTCATCTTCGCTATTCTTCTCAGGTAATTACTTACATTGTTAACAGTTGTTCTTTGTTCAATTTCGCTGATTCATATCATATCATATAATTGCTTAAATTGTTATCAATTGTTCTTGGTATGCTTATTTTTGTAGTTGTTGGCACTTTTTCCTCTCAACTTGCGACAAAGAAGATTTAGGAGACTGAGTAGGTGGAGTCAAATCACATTTTGCTATTTACTGGTCAAGGTATGTCCCTTCTTTGTTTTTCCTGTTTCAGTGGGTCGCTATCTAACTTACTGCATTGGCATATTGGCTGCTAGAATTTACCGGGCCGATTAGGTCCTAAAATCTTTGCAAGCTATACTGATGAGTGGCGAGAGTAGTACTGGTGATTGGCGAGAGTCGGAGACAAAATTGATCCTACATACTACATTTCAGTCATGTTTTTTCTATGATGGTTATAATACAAAATACTTTTGTACACAATTTAGATTTTGTAGACAACCATTCTGAAACCATTTCCTAATGTCTAATTGGAGATAAAAATTAATGGAATGTGATAATTAGTGAAGCATGCAGGGCGGCCTTATGATTTGTGTTATGTAATAGTCGCAACTCACAAATTGAAGAGTGAAATTGCCGCCCGTCGCACGAAGCATCCTGCTACCTAACAGGATTTGAAGAAACCTTATTTAGTTTTTGGATCCTTCATAGTAACCACCGTGAATTTGTACAATACACTTAAAGTAAACATGTCATGTTTTGTAGCTATATAACTAGGGACCTATCTTTCTAATGATATATGCACCGAGTCAAGTTTATAGCTTAGCTGTTCTCTTTGAGTATGCAACTTTTCCTGTCAACGATAAAGTTTATAACTTAGCTGCTCTCTTTGAGTATGCAACTTTTTCTGTCAACGATATACTATGGCGTGAAGAAACATAACGAACAAAAGAGATAGGGGGAGAAGAAAGGGGTTGAATGTACATACTGTCAGTTTTATCCCGTTAAGTTGCTCGACAAAAGAAGGAACTTCTGGATGATGTAAGATTCTCACAAATTGATGTTCTGGCAACATACTAGCTGACGACCTCTCTGCTGGATTTCTACGGAAACAACAATGCAAGAAATCTTTTCCTTCTGGTGATAATGTTTCAGGTATTGGTGGGGTATTTCTTAGAACCTTGAACATTGCTGCAGCCTGCAATAGTTAAAGTTAATTGATAGAATCAACTTGAAAGATTTATAATTGTAGAAGTTTAAGATAGCACATGCATGATCTTGCTCTGTAATTTGGTGAAATTATACAAAGAAAGGTTGCATATCTAGAGTATAAGCAAGACTCAAGTCGCTGTGATTTTTCCGCTGCTTAACATTCCTCCAGTTCTGATGTTGAAAAGTTCAAGCAGCAATTAATGATTTGATAATTCATAACTTGATTTTGAGTTTCGACAAAGGCAAATCTAAACACAGTAAAAAATATCTTTAACACTATTAGATGGCCAATGACACAAATAAAGGTACGTTGGGAGAAATCAGATATTTGATTACACTAATTCGAATGATTTTTAAATTCCTGCACCCAATTATAGCTCATGATCTGGATCACTTTTAAGTGCAATCCTCACAACATAGTTACCTGCTGCCACTTCTGTCATGTTGAAGCAATTATATTTACTGTCACAGGCAGAAAGAAAAAGGAAGCTCGGTTTGCCACCAGAAGATCCCGCTTTCCCCAAACCTTCTACTGCACCTGTTGTGGAGGAAAAAAAGGTGTTTATTTATTCAAAAACTCTGTTTATAGATTTGTCCGATTCAGACATATATTGTCCAACTCAAAACTTTTTGTATGTATTTTTTTTAGAGCTCATTTTTGCCTGTCAGACCAGCTACAAAGGCAGTGCGGATGAGAGAGTGCCTGTGAACTCTTAAACGGACCCACAAGGTAATCATTCAGTTGTTTTTCGGATACATAGAGTACTTTCTTGCAGGTTAGAGCTTTGGAACAGAGAGTAGAATGGATACTTCTTTTTTCTTTCTTTCTTTAGTGTATTAGCATTAGGAAGCTAGACAAAATATAATGAGTTTAAAATACAAGGATAGAATGGTTACTTCTTTTTTCTTTCTTTCCTTGGTGTGTCGCATTAGGTAGCTTTTTCTTTTGAAAAGTAATCAACAAATACTCCCAAGGAGCTTAGTAACCTATGAGTGACATTCTACATTCCTTCGGTGGGTTTTTGATATGAATGAGATGTCGTTCAAACTTCATTTTCCTCTTGCGATCCAGGATGATGATGCCAAAGTCAAGACTGCTTTCAACACTCTGCTAACTTATGCAAAGTATGTCGCTACAAATCCCAATGAGAAGAAATTTCACAAGATTAGACTTTTAGTAATGCTGCTTTTCAGGTTAGATGTCATCAAGAAATAGTTGTGCCTCGGTTTTGATCTTTAGTTACACTTCTGAAACGACTTCTTCACTCCTTGAAATTCTATAAGAGAAACCTCATTTAATCCTTGCTTTTATAACCTTATTAGTTGGTTTCCGTCATTCAGTTTCTGAAAAATAGGGAGTGGGGTGAGGTTTATGTACTTGATTAATTGCTTAGTCGATTACTTTTGCATGCCAAACTGCTGGATAATTTAGGACCCTCTTCGATATTTCTTTCATTGTTTAGTTTCTGGTTAGCGGTGGGTTGCTTTCATTTTGCAGTGACAAGTTTCGTAAATATTTTGAAAATTTAGAAATAGCATTGGCATTTGCCAGAGCCTATGAATTGAGCATTACTATAGGTGGTATTATTCGCTAATATGCTTATATTTGTTGGTATCTAGAATTTGTTGTTTAGGTGATTCTTTGATTGAATCACACAAAGTAGATGTCATAGGATGTATATGCATAGTATGACCAATTGTTGATTTCTTTAGTTGTCTTTTAAAACTTTTGAGTGTCTATAATGTCAAATCAGAGGGTTGCGGAATGCTGTTTAAGAGACTGACTTCAAACTTTTCATGCTTCCTTTCTTTTTAATTTTGATATTATCTTCCTACATATGAATGTACCTAGATTAAGAAACTTCTCCTAGGTTCTCTATTGTCTTTTCTTGACTTAAGCTGTGGCTTTTTGTGTGATGTGCACTTATTTCCTTCGTTGGTTTTGTCGAAAACAGTGTCCCTGATGGCCAAAGTACCAGTCTCACTTTAACCTGTCATAGCTTTGTGCACTGTTCAAAAGAAACTCTCTGAAGATTCTATGATCTGAGCTTCACCTGTTGCAGGGCCACAAGAAATGGATAACTGGTATTTCTTGGGAACCTGTACACCTCAGCTAAGTTGCTCGGACTCTTCAAAAATGTCTACGGGTGCGTGTCGGATCCTCCAAAAATAGTGTATCTCTAAAGGATCCGACACGGGTGCGGCAACATTTTTGGAGAGTCCGAGCAACTTAGCACCTCAGTGCTCCATGTCGCCGATTTGTAAGTGCAAGTAAAGATGGTGATGCATGGATATGGGATGTTACCACAAGGAAGTGTCTCATTTTCCTCACTGGCCATACACTTGCAATAACATGTGTAAAATGGGTTGGAGATGGAGTTATATACACTGGGTATATTTCTTTAGAGCATTTCATTTTATAGATCGTTGTTATTTATGTACTATATTGATCTTCGTGGAGAGCATCTACTTACTGTGATTGGCCCATTTGATATCGATTTATTGAACTTTTGCTGGTTCCTTTTGGTGAATAGATCTCTCTCTTTTTTGTGTGTGTGCTTGGGAGGGGTGGGGTGTGTGCGCACATATATATGTATATACAGATATATAGAGAGAGATAGAGACTGAGCTGTGAAACCCGAGCATTAGCTTATGAAATCTTCAATATGGTGTTGGTAACATTTATTAATTCATATTCCAGATCTCAGGACTGTACAATCAAGGTATGGGAAACCACGCAAAGGAAGCTAATTCGTGAATTGAAGGTGAAGTCTTTAACTTTTGATTATTGTGGGATTCTCCTTTTAACATTCTGGGCATTTGTAGGAAATCTCTGCCTCTACAGCAACTTTCTTCAGTATGGGCCCTAGGCCTTCCATAGTTGACTAGCCTAATATTGACGTGTTCTTTTGATTGTATTCAAGCGAAATTATATCTGCCATTGTATCTGTTTGTTTCTTTCATGTATGTGATGAAATGGAAAGAATTTTTCCCTGAGAATGACTTTAAGGAGCCACCTTACGTTGATGGTCGATCTGTTTGCTACCCATCCTCTGAGATTCTTCGACACTATCTAACTTGGAAACAAGTTGATTGTGAATACTTTTTATTTTTGTCATTGTTTTGAAGAATTTAGGCAAATCAATAAGAGTTATAATGACCTATCATTCCAGGTTTCAAACTAAAGAAAATGAATGCATGAATCTAACATCACAATGCAATACTTTGACTTTGTAGGTCACATAAACAATCAGTATAATACTTTCTTCTGGATGCTTGTTAAGTCTGCAAAGAGCATAACTGAAGCTCAGAGCTACCTAAAGGTGCTGAATCTTTTTCCCTTCTTTGGTATTTTACAGGATCCTTGTTCTAGATGTAGTAGTTCACAGATTTAGTCCTGCATAAATATGATGGAAAACCTTTTGTCACTTCCATCGCTAAGATTATAAAAGCGTTTCTACATCTTGCAGCTTTTGAGAAGAGCACAAAATTTCATTGAATAATCTATAATACCTGACTCCACAATTGTGCAACAAGGGTAGATTTGGAATTTCACAATTGAGAAAAGAAGCCACCTTGACCTACTCTTAGAAACAATAATTTGGAGGTTAGACCTGGTGAGAACATTGCTATATGGGCGGAGGTGGGCTTATGAAAGTCAACTCTTCTGGCAGTAATTCTTGGAAAGGTTCCAAGTATCGAAGGAACTGTAAGTTCTATTCGTTACTTGCTGTTTTTTTTTTGCTAGGTAAAAAATGCCAAGCAGGTTCTCAAAGTTTGTATTGCAAGTACGTTCAGAATTTACTTCATCTCTATCAATGTAAATAGCCAACTATCACTATCATATGTAAATGTGAGCATCCAATCAAACGAGAGTCTCTTGCTGTTACATCTTCATTTTATTCTACTATACGCGTTGGGCCCATGCAACGCACGGGCATGCCTATCTAGTATTATATATAAGTAAAGGTTTGGTGTACTACTAATTTGTCTTTTGTGGTACTACCAAACCTTTACTTATATATATTAATAGAAAAAATAAATATAATATGGCATAATAATAATAATATATATTTCTATTTCTATTATAGAGATAATACTCAATTACCCCTTGTACTATATCCAAAAAGGTTATGACACACCTCAACTTAAAGGGGGTCTTATTACCCTCCGAACTAATTAAAAGTGTCATTTTGACACCCTTAGTGCCTACGTGGTGTCTGCGTGGCACATACGTGGCACACACGTATGCCTATGTATGTGCTAAAGTAAGTTGAGCGGACAAGTTCAGGGGAAAAAATATTTTTTTTCTTCTTATTATTACTATTCATTTTTTTTACTATTACTGCAACGCAACAACAAACCCAGTGTATACCCACATAGTGGGTCTGGGGAGAGTAAGATGTATGTAGTCCATACTACTACTTTCGGAGAAGTAGCAAGATTGTTTTCGATAGACCTCCGGCTCAAGACAGAATAGTAAACAAGTTCGTAAGAAAGCATGAAACAAGATGGTATAACAGGAACAAAGAATAGTAGTAAATCTGTAATAAAGCATGAAATAAGATGGCATAATAGAAATAAGATGAACCAGGTGCACCTCTATACTCTCCTACTCGCAGCTCCAACCTATGGGCATAGCCTTAGGACTACCAACCCGGCTACCCCAAAACTCTCCTAATTACTGACTACGATCCACTCATACGCCCTAACCTTCTATCTTAATTCGCATCCTCTAGACTTTCCTATCTAGGGTCATGTCCTTAGTAAGCTGTAACTGCTCCATGTCACGTCTAATCACCTCTCTTCAGTATTTCTTCGGCTTACCCCTACCCGGCCTAAAACCATCCAAAGCTAGCCTCTCACGCCTACGAACTGGGGCATCTTTGCCCCTTCTCATCACGTGACCGAACCATCTCAATCTGTTTTCCCGCAACTTGTCCTCCACCGAAGCCACTCCAACCTTCTCCCGGATATTCTCATTCCTAACCTTATCACTCTTAGTAAGCCCACACATCCAACGCAACATCCGCATTTTCGCCACCTCCAACTTTTGAACTATTACTATTACAATAAAATGGATACACATGCATATAGACATACATTGATTCCGAAATATTTATTGCACCATAAAATTATCGAAATACCCTTAGTAGTCATTTAATGAGGAACAAAGAGATATTTATAAAAAATTACTATCATGTATAATTCAATTACAAAGGTTTAAATAAAAATATTATTAAAATAGTACATGAAAACAAAACTAATAAATATACGAAAAAAATAATATGCATGTGTAACCATTTTATTACACCATAAAAATGACGACAAAACTAATAAATATAAGAAAAAAGTAATATGCATGTGTAACCATTTTATTGCACCATAAAATTATCGAAATACCCTTGGGGTATTAAAAACAAGTAATTTAATAAGGACAAAAAGATACTCCCTTTGTTTCAAAAAGATTGACTTACTTTCCTTTTTAGTCCGTTTAAAAAAGAATGACCCCTTTCCTTTTTTAACAATTTTTAAATTTTAACTTTCCATGTGGCAAGTCAAACTAGGTCATTCTTTTTTAAGTGGAGAGAGTATTTATAAAAAATTTCTACCATGTACAATTCAATTACAAAGGTCTAAATAAAAATATTATTAAAATAATAAATGAGGACAAAACTAATAAATATAAGGAAAAAGCAATGTGCATGTGTAACCATTTTATTGCACCATAAAAATGAGGATAAAACAAATAAATATAAGAAAAAAGCAATATGCATGTGTAAACATTTTATTGCACCATAAAATTAACGAAATACCCCCCTTGGTAATCATTTAATAAGGAACAAAAATATATTTATAAAAAAATACTATCATGTATAATTCAATTACAAAGGTCTAAATAAAAATATTAGTAAAATAATACATGAGGACAAAACTAATAAATATAAGGAAAAAACAATGTGCATGTGTAACCATTTTATTGCACCATAAAAATAAGGATAAAACTAATAAATTACTATTACTATTATATATAAGTGAAGGTTGGGGTGACTACCAAAGGTATTTCGGTAATTTTAGACACTCCAACATTCACTTATATACAGTAGTAAATAAAATGGTTTTGTTCTGTTACGGTCTATTGTGTTTGGGTTACTATCTACTGTCTCTTGTACTTCTATTACGTCTTTTTCTAGACTATTTTTGTCTTGAGCTAGGGCTCTTTTAAAATCACCTCTACCTCACCTCTAAGGTAAAGGTAAGGTTTGTATACACTTTATCCTTCCATACTTCACTTTGTGGAACTATACTGGATATGTTGTTGTTATTGTTGCTATTGTAAGGATTCTAGCTATAAGCCAAGGATAATAATAAGGGAAGCTACTTAGTATATTTCTAACTAAGGTCAAATTCTCCATGAACGTGTGAATTTAGCAAAATTATCAAATTCCTATGCTTCTTTGTTAGAAACTTCTTGAGGACTACGGGCAATCCATTTGATTTGGTCAAGAGCCCAAGACTAACATCTACCTTTTACGGGGCAATTTCCATCCTAGGATTGGCAAATTCACATATTCATATGATAATTTGAGCATTTTTTAGATTGCTCACCCAAAATTAAAATCAGGGACGGAGGGCAAGTAGTTGTTTGTTTACACCCTGTTACAAAATTCATTAAATACCTATAAATATTTAATTGTGAACCCAACAAGTATGACCACTATAGGGTTCGTGGCAAGTTTAAAACCCATAAACTCTACAACAACAACAAATCTAGTGTATTCCTACAACGTGGGGTCTAGGGAGGGTAAGATGCATGCAGTCCATACTGTTACCTTCGAAGAGGTAGAGAGGCTGTTTTCGATAGACCCCCAGCTCAAGATAAAAGATCGTAAACAAGGGGATGGATGACATAACCGAAATAAAGAATAAGAAATAATAAAATAAAATCAGAGAAATATGAGATACGGAAAATACGAGCAACACGGAATAAGAAAAATAGGAACTAAGAAATAAGACATAGGACACCCACCTAATAGTAACATACACTCACATACCAAAGACACCTATGTACACTGTCCTATGATTACTAACCCGGCTACACAAGAACTCTCCAGACTGCTTGCTACAACCCATACACTAACACTAGCCTTCTACCCTTATCCTCGACCTCCGCACCTTCCTATCTAGGGTCATGTACTCAGTAAGCTGAAGCTGATCCATGTCATGTCTTATCACATCCCTCCAGTATTTCTTCGGCCTCCTCTACTCCTCATGAAGCCATCCAACGCTAGCCTCTCACACCTACGAACTGGGGCATCCGTGACCCTCCTCATCACATGCTCAAACCATCTCAGTCTTCCTTCCCGCATCTTATCATCCACCGAAGCCACTCCCACCTTCTCCCGAATAATCTCATTCCTAACTCTGTCCCCTCTAGTAAGCCCACACATCCAACGCAACGTTCTCATTTCCTCCACCTTCAATTTTTAGATGTGAATGTGCTTAACCAGCCAACACTCCGCTTCATACAAAATGGTCGGACAAACTGCCACTCTAAGAATTTGCCTTTAAGCTTAAGGGATACTTTTTTATCGCACAACACTCCCGAGGCACAAAAAACAAATAAAGTAATGCACAAATAGTTGGAAGTATATATATATATATATATATATATATATATATAATCTTGAATAGTGATGTGATGATTTAGACAGATTTTCACTGCTGCAATAATGGTGGACTATTTTCAGCCAGTCCCTTGAGGGTAATCATTGCCGAACGCAGCCGGGTATTAAATTGAAAGTCTCCATTTGGAATGATATGGACAGGTCTAAGGAGGAAATAACGGCAAATGATGTAGCTGCAAATGCACTACCTAAAACAAGGGAGTGCGCTATTTCTGTTGGACCATCAATAGGGAAGAGTACATCTACCAGTCATAAGTTGCCAAAGGGATCAACTTCTGCCAGTTCAGGGATATTGGACAGTGATGATATGAACAGAAACGTAACGTCCATGAAGGGGCCTCAGTCCCACGGTACAATCTCTTACTCATTGAATAGTTCAAGGCTCACAGTTGAAAAATTATGCAATTACAAAATTTCTGAACTTGCTTCCCTTAGATGCTCCAATAATCAAGAAACCAATCAGAAACCACAAATTCAGTGGCAACGTTTCTATCAATCGGGGGCTGGCTCTAGAAGTGTGAAGGGGGATGGGGATCCTTCATACTCCCATAAACTCTAAGCATGTATAATATTTATTTGTAAACCTAATAAGTAAGACACTACGGGGTCATTTGATTGAAAACAAGTTACCGTGGGATTATTATCCCTGGATTAGCTATCTCGAGATCAATTGTTTCATCCTCAAGTTGGGATAAAAATAAAACTACAATCACCCATGCATATTATCTCAATCAAACATGAATAAGTTCATCCTAAAATTAATCTTGGATTAATTATCTCGTAAAGATGAGTTACAGAAGACTGAAACATACCTGAAACTGTTTTTCTATTGAAGAATAAGGGCGAAATACAAGCCCTAATTTTCGATAAATTTCAAAGAGAAACGGCAAAAGGGAAAGGAGTAGGAAGAATGGAATGAGGGGGAATTTATACAATTGACCTGGTTGTGTGAGGAGAACTGTTAGTGAACAGCCAAAAAAGAAAAGAAAGAATACTGATTTCACTATAAATTGTACTCCCTCCCTGCCATTTTATAGGCGACCGCGATGCTGAAGAAATAATTAATGAAATAATTAATTTTATGTATTAAAATAGTAAGTAATCAATTAATTTAAAATATTTATTTTTAGCCAATGAACATAGGATGAATGAAGTAATAATAGTAGATAGAATACTGTACGAATTAAAATATTATAAGTAAAAAGTATATCTTGAATGAAAGATTTCTAGGTTAAATGAAAATGAAATAGATTTTTGTCTATTTTGTTTTAATATGAAAATAATGTATTTTTTAACTAAATATAATAAGGGTCAAAATTATCTCTGAACTATTTAAAATAGAGTAAAAATATTCTTCATTTGTTTTTTAGTTTAAAGATATTCCTCACCTTAACGGGGTACCAACACCCATACCACATCGGAAGAATTATCACATGAACAATTCACGCCAGCATCTCATTTATAGAAAATGGTCAAAACTACTATTGAACTATCCGAAATAAAGTAAAAAATACCCTCCACATATTTTTTGGCTAAAAGATACCCTCCAGTTGTTTCTTGGCTAATACATACTCTTCACTTCAATGGAGCGTCACCAAGCATAAAAAAAAGGGCAGCCTGATGCACTAAAGCTATCGCTATGCGCGGTGTCCGGGGAAGGGCCCCACCACAAGGGTGTATTGAACACAACGTTACCTTGCATTTCTGCCAGAGGCTATTTCCCGTGACCTCCTGGTTACATGGCAGCAACTTTACCAGTCACCAAGCATAACATATGAAAAAAAGTTGTTATATGGTCAGTCCACGTCAACATCTCATTGAATACCTAGGCTAACTATTTAACCATCCATTTTAGTAGCCCATTTAATACTCGGACTCGATCCATCTTTAAAACATTCAACCTGTCTTCATAAGTAAATGGTAAAGATAGATTCACTCTTTGTTTCATAGATTCACTCTTTGTTTCACTTGAGCTCTCCCAAAAATAATCGATGCAAACTGAATTTAAGAGAAAAGAAAGTCATTAGTACATGGGTTGAAACTTGTCCCATTTTTATCGTGACAAAGAATATAGAAGAATTCAACTCATGTAGTAAGGGCTTTTTTCCCTCAAAATTCCTAGTCTGCATCGATATTTTGGGGAGAGTTTAAGTGAAGACGTATTAGATTTTTAAAGACGGATTGGGTTATGTATTAAATGGGATGTTAAGTTGGATGATTAAGTGGGTCGGCTGGATATTAAACGAGATGCTGATGTGGCTTGGCCATGTGGTAATTTTTTTGTCATATTATATGCTACTTGTGAGACAAAAAACAAATAAAGGGGTATTTTTAAGGCAAGAAACAAATAGAGGGGTATTTTTGCTTTAGTTCAGAGGTAGTTTTGCCCTTTTTTGTAAATGAGATGTTGACGTAGACCGAACATGTGGTAATTTTTTTCACGTGGTGTGCTTGGTGACACTGTTAAATTTAAGGATTTTTTTGAGCTAAAAAATAAATAAAAGAGTATTTTTAAGCTAAAAAATAAACGAAGGATATTTTTAAGCTAAAAAATAAATGAAGGATATATTTGTCCTTTTCCAAATGGTTCATAAATACTTTAAACGTTTTTCTGTGTAACAAATCATTCAATTTACTGACAATTTTTTGAGGAAATAAGATGTGTTGCCATTTATAATTTTGGATAGAACAAAATATCTTTTTCAAACCTTTTGTCTTTTAAAATGAAGTCTCTCGTAAAAAAGCTATTAAATTAAAAATTATTATGAATGTATTTATATTATAGTGAATGTCTTTCAACATCTAATAAGATCTATATCAAGATTTGGTTGATATTTATCATGATTTGAAGTATCGTCTTTTAATCAGAAACTAGGAGTATTTTCCCTTATAAATAAAGGGGTTTTGTACATTATATTGTGAATCTAATGATCTTTCACCCTAATGAGAAATAAAGAAGTCTCCTTATTCTCTCTCTATTTATTCTTCTTGTTCTTTCTTTATATTTCATAATACGTTAGCAGCACAAGCCTCTAGTCAATTTAGTAAAATTATTTTCTTTGTGAAAGCCAACAAGTCGTTCAAAAACATTGAGGCCAAAGGATGATACTAATGGTCATCATTCCTAGGTAACTGGTAAGTATATTGAATCATTTAGACCATTCCCAGGTAACTGGTAAGTATATTGAATTATGAAACTTACAATGGGGCAATAACATACAATCAAATGATAAGGATGTCCCACAGTGTTTATACGGTCATGGTTGTTACTGTTTTAAGTAATTTTTAAATTGCTTTTACACTTTAACAATCAGGTTGTTGGTAATATTTCATGTTGAGTGATTAATTTGTTAACCATCATTATTTAAACAAACTTGCTAAAAGCTTATATATTTTATGTTATTGGATAATTAGCCTTTGAAAATATATTTGGCTATTATATTATTTATTGGCGGTAAGACGCTGGATTTGAATTTCATCGCATCAAGAAAGTAAGATCTTGGGTTAAAGTTTTGATGCATCACGATGATAAGATGTTTGGTTCAAGTCTCATTGATTTATGCCTAAGACGCCTTTATATGGATGAGACGTTGAGTTTGAATCTTAATGCACCATATCGATGATATTATGATGGCTAAGGCAAAATAATGTGTTTTGATGAAAAGTCAAGAAACTTGTCCATTGCTCCATTCCATGAAGTGAATATGGTAGCAATATATGACAGGTCTGAAAGATGACAATTTGCTCCATTCTTGAAGTAAATGTGGTAGCAATATATGATATATGCCTCGATTTGCTCTTGAAGTAGCAATATTATGAAAGAGGTTATAAGCTATCAAAATTTGGTAGGCTTAAGTCATGATTATATTCCATTCATGGGGAATGAGAAACTTATTAATGCAAACTTGCACTTGATTATGATGGTATTACAACCCACCTCCAAATGAGGCAGAACAATTGAGAAGAGTTATTTCGAAATCTACTTCTAAAGTAGTAAATCTGAAATTTACTCATGCAATAGTAAATCTGAAATTTACTCGTGTAGTAGTACATCTGAAATTTACTAAAGTAAAAAGTACAAGTCATGGTAAACTTGAGTTTGCTAGAATAAAAGTTCATAAATTGACATAAATGATTGCGACATCTCAAAGATGTGAATACCGAGTATTGAGCATATATTGAAGAATTAGAAAATTCTTCATTAATTTTAATATTGACCAACTCTGGGATTGGATTTCTTAAAATCAGAAAAGTATAAAAGGTGAATAAGAGTCCGTTCACCTATCATGGGATATGTTGAAAAGATGCATCAATAAGATGATCACATGTATATTTATTGTCAACGTGTAGTTTGACATTCATAAAGTTGCTTGCTCAATAAAATTGAGTTAAGAACATAATTTTCAGATTGTGGAATTAAGACAATTCATCTTGATGATGATGGTTTGACATTGAATGCCTTTGATAAATAGCTAAATCATTACTAATGAGAACAAAGTTTCATGTGTTGGTCTGAAATATGATATGTCGCATACAATAGCACTTGAATGTATTAGACTAATAAATTATGATTATTTCTTCCCTTTTAATTGGTTCAAGGTCAGGAACTAACTATTCCATCTAATAGTTTTGATGTGCGGTATACGATTAATGAATATACTATAATGCACAACAATGGATTTCTCAAAGAAAATGGAGGATACATGTTAGTTTTCCTAACATAAGGGGGAGATTATAAGTAGCTATGAAATATATTAGGAATTATCATCAGATCCTCATTCAAAAAATGATTCGAGTCAAATGCCGGAAGGATCTGTTGACTCAAATTTAGTATCATATTTAAGCTATGAGTGCTCCTATGTTGTGTCCTTAAAGGACAAAGTCTATGCATGCGTGAAGCGTGTCGGACCAATCGGTTCCAATGAAACAATCCTTGAAAAGGATAAGGAGCAAATAATCATAATAAGAAGGCAATGTGCTCTTAAAGAGCATACGACATAACACTTCATGAAACCTTATGAGAGATTCAGGTACCTGAAAATAATAAAGTGATGAGATCTCAAAATGTTATGTCACACTGTGAATTGATACGAAATGATATATTATCAACATCTTTGACACAATATTGACGTAATATTGTAAAAGATTACGAGGATCTGAATTCTAAGATTATTTAAGCACGCTAACGTAGAAACATTTATCAACTAACATGAAAGGATGCATCTTGGTAATTTACAATCCAGACACTTGAAGATGTCACATATGAAATGTTAAATTTATATGAAACTTTCTAAGGATTCAATATGTTTGAAGCATATAAAAGTTTCTGGAAAACTTATTTAGAATCCTTATATTTGTCTAAGCTATGTGTTCACATGTGGGGATACTGCCATATGTTGGGAATATACAAAACAGTCTATCGTAGCCACTTCATTGAACCATGCTGAAATAATAGCTATTCATGAAGCAAGCCAAGAGTGTGTATGGTTGAGGTCCATGATACATCTCATTCACGAAAAATGTGGTTTGAATGTGACAAAGTACCCATGTTTTTTTTATGAGGATAATGCAGCATGCACGACACAACTTAAGGGAGGACTCAAGGAGATAGAACGAAACACATTTCGCCGAAGTTTTTACATGAGCTACAAAAGAATGGGGATATTAACGTGCTACAGTTTTTGGTTAAGTGACAATATGGCTGATTTATTCACCAAGTGTCCTCTATTTGCAACTTTCAAGAAGATAGTGCACAAGATCGGGATGCAAAAATTCATTAATGTTCTCATCAGGGGAGCAAATACGCGTTGTACTCTTTTTTCCTTCAAAGTTTTGTTCCATTGGATTTTCCTTGTAAGGTTTTTAATGAGGCAGCCGAAATGCGTATTGTTAGAGATGTGTACTCTGTTTCCTTCATTAGATTTTTTTTCACTGTTTTTTTTTCAGTTAGGTTTTAATGAGACACATTATCTATCAATTAGACATTCAAGGGGGAGTGTTATGAATGTATTTACATTATATTGAATGTCTATCAAGATCTAATAAGATCTATATCAAGATCTAGTTGATATCTATCAGGATTTGAAGTATCTGTCTTTTAGTCAGAAACTAGGAGTATTTTTTTCTATAAATAAAGAAATTTTGTTCACTGTATTGTGAATCTAATGATCTCTCATCCTCAATAGAAATAAAGAAGTCTCGTTCTTTTCTCTCTATTTATTCTTCTTATTCTTTCTTTATATTTCATAATAAAAATAAATTTGTAAAGTATTAGAAAATTATATATATTGGATGAGAAAATCTTCTTATCATATTTAACATTATTTTCCACTCATGAATTAATAAATCAATCGCCTTGGGGTTTTGATTAAGTTTATACTAGGTACCTGTGCCCTTGCAAGACACATACATTTTGGTAATATTAATGTGCAAAAGAGATTCAATTTTAGCGAAGATTATTTTCTACTTGTTTTAATTGTTTATTTAATATGAAAGTAAAAGAAAAAAAATGTAGTATAATGAACCGATGTTAACACAATATATACATTCAGTGTAGTCATTTAATAAAGAACAAAGAGATATTTATAAAAAAAATAGTATAATTTAATTACAAAGGTCTAAATAAAAATATTATTAAAATAATATACAAGGACAAAACTAATAAATATAAGGAAAAAGCAATATGCATGTGTAAACATTTTATTGCACCATAAAAATGAGGATAAAATTAATAAATATAATTAGAAAATCATAGGCATGTGTAACCGTTTTATTTACTACTATATAGAAATAAAAGTTGGGGTGATTAAAATTACCGAAATACCCTTGATAATCACCCCAACCTTCTGTGGTTGATGATACCCGTTAAGGTGAGGAATATTTTTAAACTAAAAAACAAATGAAGAATATTTTTACTTTATTTTAAATAGTTCAGAGATAATTTTGACCCTTGTTATATTTAGTTAAAACATATTTTATTTTCATATTAAAACAAAATAGACAAAAATCTATTTCATTTTCATTTAACCTAGAAGTCTTTCATTTAAGATATATTTTTTACTTATAATATTTTAATTCGTACAGTATTTTATCTACTATTATTACTTCATCCATCCTATATTAATTGGCTAAAAATAAATATTTTAAATTAATTGATTACTTACTATTTTAATACATAAAATTAATTATTTCTTCAGCACCGCGGTCACCTATAAAATGGCAGGGAGGGAGTACAATTTACAGTGAAATCAGTATTCTTTCTTTTCTGTTTTGGTTGTTCACTAATTAGTTCTCTTCACACAATCAGGTCAATTGTATAAATTCCCCCTCATTCCATTCTTCCTACTCCTTTCCCTTTTGCCGTTTCTCTCTGAAATTTATCGAAAATTAGAGCTTGTATTTCGCCCTTATTCTTCAATAGAAAAGCTGTTTCAGGTATGTTTCAGTCTTCTGTAACTCTTATTTACGAGATAATTAATCCAAAATTAATTTTAGGATGAATTTATACAGGGATAATATGCATGGGTGATTGTAGTGATTTTTATCCCAACTTAATGATGAAACAATTTATCTCGGGATAGCTAGTCCAGAGATAATAATCCCACGGTAACTTGTTTTCAACCAAACGACCCCGTAGTGTCTTACTTACTAGGCTCACAAGTAAATATTATACATGTTTAGAGTTTATGGGTTCTAAACTTGCCACGAACCCTATAGTGGTCATACTTGCTGGGTTCACAATTAAATATTTATAGGTATTTAATGAATTTTGTAACAGGGTGTAAACAAACTACCACTTGCCCTCCGCCCCTGATTTTGATTTTGGGTGTGAGCTCTAGCAATCTAAAAAAAAATGTTCAAATTATCTCATATGAATATTTGAATTTGCCAATCCTAGGATGGAAATTGCTCCGTAAAAGGCAGATATAAGTCTTAGGCTCTTGACCAAATCAAATGGATTGAGCATTTGAAAGTTGGAACTACTTCCCGTAGTCCTCAAGAAGTTTTTAACAAAGAAGCATAGAAATTTGATAATTTTGCTAAAATCACACGTTCATGGAGAATTTGACCTTAGTTAGAGATATGCTAAGTAGTTTCCCTTGTTATTATCCTTTACTTATAGCTAGAATCCTTGCAATAACAATAACATATCCAGTATAGTTTCGCAAAGTGGAGTATGGAAGGATAGAGTGTATACAAACCTTACCTTTACCTTAGAGGTGAGGTTGTTTTAAAAGAGCCCTGGCTCAAGACAAAAATAGTCTAGAAAAAGACGTATTAGAAGTACAAGAGATAGTAGATAGTTACCCAAATAATAGACTGTAATAGAACAACGCTATAATAAAATAATACTACAAACGAAGTACACGGAATAATAAATAGTAGTAGAAATCAAAGAACAAGAAACTATAAGGGTAGTTCTACAACTACTAGTAAGGGAAACAAGGCAATACACTCCTACCTGCTAGTATGGACACACTTCTACCTACTAATCGTCTACCAGAATACATGTCTTCTATCTAAGGTCATGTCCTCGGTGAGCTACAACCGCGCCATGTCCTGTCCAAGCCAATCACCTCTCGCTAATACTTTTTTGGTCTACCTCTACCTCTCCTGAATCCATCCGTAGCCAACCTCTCACACCTCCACACTAGGACATCTGTGAATCTCCTCATCACATGTCTGAACTATCCCAACCTCGCTTTCCCGCATAGAACATAATTAAATGTTTAAGATATTTGAGAGAATACAAAGTTTAATATGGAATCACATAGGTCCGTTTACGGAATAAATTCACATCTAATTTCCGGTTTCAGACAAAAGGAAAGGAAGACTAGAACATTGAAAGAGAAAAAGAAATTGAAAGGATGATCATTAGATTAGACCATAAATATCACAGTCGTGTGAATACTTTAATTGATTAACATACATCTATATTCAGTTTTAGGCAACTAACATAAATAAAATGAACTAAGAAGAGAATCATTTCCATGTTCTTTTAGTAGGCGTTCGGGCATGCGATTGCATCTCTTGATTTGAAATCATGAGATGAAATTAGCGTTTGGACATGTGATTTAACACTGATTTCATCTCATGATCTCATATTATGAGATGAAATCTCAAAATCTTTAAAAAGCTTGATTTGGAATTTTTCAAATACAAAATTGGGAAAAGGCTCAAATATGCCATCGAACTAGCAGAAATGACTCATTTATGCCATCCGTTAAAAGTTTGACTCGTTTATGTCATTGCCGTGACAAAACAAGTTCATTCATGTCATTACTTGTTAACAGTGTTTTTTCAAAAACAGCTTTGCCATGTGTTGCCTTATTAGAGGTGCACGATTTTTAGAGCTTTCAGTTATGTATGGTTTTTCATTTTGAATTTCTTCATTGAAACTTTTGGGTCATATATAATATTTTCTTTTGTTCTCAATTTGCTTTTTGCATTCAAATTTTAATACTATAATAATAAGAATGTCAAATATGATGTTGAGAGTAAAGACTCATACATAACAAAAGGTTTCAACAAATTCAACAGAGAACAAAAAATTTATGAAATTTATTCTTTAAGTGAACGAGAGACGTCCCCTTACACGAGCATAAAAATAAAGGGCCCTACTTTTTCAAAAGTAACATCGTTCGGATGAATCTTTCCTGTCAATATCAAAGGATCAGGCATGGTATTTTCTGGTCCTAAGAACGTGAAAAAACCAGTTGAACTTCAACTTTTCTTGATATGAATGAGAAATCAGAGACATCAATTCCTGAATTTCCTCTTTCTCAACATGTTGATTAAAAGTTGATAGAAATCCTTCCCGATTTTATAACTCGTTCTGCAAATGCGCACAGATACTCAATTCGCAAATAAGATTGCAAACAAAGGATCAGATCAAAGGAACAGACTTTAAGAGTAATAAGCCAAAAATCTGATTATATTACTAAAATTTAATACTCCATTCTTATTATTATAGTACTAAAATTTGAATGCGAAAAGCAAATTGAGAACAAAAAAAATGTTAGATATTGACTAAAAAGTTCTAATGAAGAAATTCAGAATGACAAGCCATACATAACTGAAAGCTTTAAAAATCGTGGACCTCTAATAAGACGACACGTGGAAAAACTGTTTTTGAAAAACCATTGTTACTAAGTAATAAACATGGATGAACCTGTTTTGTAACGGCTACGAGCCAACCTTTTAACGGATGGCATAAATGAGCCATTTCTAATAGTTCGATGGTATATTTGAGCCTTTTCCCTACAAAATTTGACCCAAAAGTTCATATTTTGTAAAAAAAAAAAAAAACCACGATTTATATCTACCAATCATTTATTTCATATGCAAATAAAATTTATAGTTTAGGTTATTACTATTTAAATCATGTATATCTCATATAAACATTAAATCTCACCAACATAAGATTTAAAATTTATTATTACTTCAAACCTCCTCCTACTGTACCATTTATTATTCACCAAGCTCATTATTGTTGACAAAATTCATTCACCAACCAAACTTATTACTAGTTAATTCAAACCAACGCTTAATAAAAAAATAATTTTCAGACAAAAATAAATGCCTATACGAAAACATGGAAAAATAGATTTAGAATACTAAAACAAGGCATGAACCATTATGATATTGCCAGACAAGTGACAATTGTCATAGCTTGTGTAGTGTTGCATGATTTTTTGTGAGAATTCCAGAGGAGTGATGAAATATTCACTATATATGAACATTAATATATACTCCCTCCGTCCTATTTTATGTGTCATCATTTTTTTTTTGATCCTGCCAAAAAAAAATGTCATCTTTCCTTATTTGGTAACTATTTAAAGACACAATTTCACTTTTATCCTTATGGTCCCACTTAATTAAAAAAAAGATAGCAACATATTTTTTGATAAAGGACAATTTGGTAAACATTACCAAGTCTTTCCTTATTTCTTGAATTTCATGCCCGGTCAAATGGCTGACACATAAAATGAGACGGAGGGAGTAGTTGCTAATGATATTGACCAAGAAACGACTCAAAGTAACAATGTTGGTTTGTCTTTTCGGTCATTTCGTCGAGAAATGCAAGCTCAACGTGAGGAGATTGTCCGTACTATGTGGGAGGATTATATTAAAGAGTAATACACTACAACTCATGTTCAATTTTACTTTTTTATTGAACTAAAGTTTGATCTGTATTACTTTTTAGAATAACTTTGTCATAGTATATTATACTTTTGTTATAAACTTTTGCTTATTTGGTAAGACTTTATAGAGAATTAGCGCAATTTAGATAATTTCACAACTTATGTTGTTTTTATATTTACGAAAAAGCATACTACATAAAAAGTTCAAATTGCATGTCCAAACAAAACTTCAACTTCATCTCATCATTTCAAATCACGATTTCATCTCACATGGTCAAACATACCCTTAATGTAGTGTTTTCCCTATTTGGGAGCAGGGGCAGAGCTCGGGGGCAAGTTTAAGCCTAAACTGCGGGGCTTGTGAACCTAAGGTCTTTTCGTTAAATTAATGTATATATTTTCTAAAGTTGGTATTATATTATCTGCTGACACCCATGCTGCAAGAAAGCTAAATGGTACACATGGTTGAATGTTGAGTATTTACCTAGAGGATTAGGGATCAATTCTCACTTAATACATTTTTCCTTCCTTTTTTTTAGTGGTGTGTGCATGTTCTAGAGATCCTAGATTCGCCTCTGGCGGAGCTAGCCCTTTAACTATGGGTTCATTTGTACCCATAACTTCTGACACTGTGTATAAATATATATGTAAAGCGTACTAAAATCTTAACAATGTTAAATCTGAACCCATAATTTTAATAGTATAATGAATTTATTGATGATAATCTTAAAAGTTGAACCCATAAAGTTCTGGATCCGCCTCTATTTGGGAGGTTTGTGGGGGTAGGAGGGAGGGTATAGCCTTCCGTGAAGCCCATTATAGGGTCCTACAAATACGGTGCATGATGTTTACTTGGATGATTTGAACAGGAAAATAAATAAGTTAGCCAAGAATTATAAAGCCACTGCTACTATTTATATTCCATTGGTAGAACTGCTTCTCTAATATCTGCCAATGGACTGCTGGACTGGATTATCCTTCTGTGAAAGATAGCTTCAAACACTTTCCTAAAACTATAGATCTACATAGCTTCAAACACTTTCCTAAAACTATAGATCTACCAAAAGTATAAAAGAGTTCCATAACTTAGAGTAACACCTTCCTCTCTTAGCATTTATAAATGTCTTATGGCTCTAAACTATCAAATGAGGTAACTAGATAAATTGGACGGCTGAGTATAACTAATTGCAGTTCTTCTCCAAATTAAAAAATGAGACATCAGAGGAAAAATGATGATTTTGTTCTCTCTTTCAAAATGATATATAGGAACTTAGGAAGGTTATTGACTAAGTACTTACATAACATAGTGTGTGTTGAGAAGCTTATGGCTTAATTTATAACTTATGGCTAATTATAAGCCATAAGTTAGAAATTCCATCTTATAGCTTTTGGCTTATTTTTAGCATTTTAAGCCAAAAGTCATAAGTTCAGATTTCTAACTTACTTTTAACTTATTTTTAGCATTTTAGCTTAAAATTTAAGCACTTTTTAAATTTACCCGAACACTTTAAAAGTGCTTAAAAGTCAATTTTGACTTAAAAGCACTTAAAAGAAGCCAATCCAAACGGGGCCTAAAACTGTGATATGTGTTATCTTTGTGTTTATATTTCTGCTTATTTTCATTATGTGCACAATCTTTTCGTATTGCTGTGACCTTGAAAGATCATCTTAGAACTTTCTCGGAATTGGTATTCATTTTCTCCTAACAGCTCATAAGACAATCATAGGACATCAGACATTCTTAATTCATTATGAAAAAAATTCTTAAAATGTCTTTAGAACCTCAAAAAGTAGGCACAGATCATGATGGGAGCTGATTTGAGCATGTTACCATATTATATGATAGGGACAGCGTAAAGGGCCAAGGTATAAAACCTGAGGTTTTAGTAATTCTTTGTTCTTTTCTTTTTTACTGGTCATTTTGCCTACATATCAAAATAGTTGGGGCAGTATAATTTTTGCAATTGATAGGTTCTCTAGTGTGGTAATTACGACTTTAGGAAAACGAATGAGGGTCTGACATCAGTCTGATTTGTGAATATTAAAGAGGAATTAAGAGGTGTTTTCAAAGTTGAAACCTGAATCCAGACATCACTAGGGTTTGACTAATAAATTAGACCTACAAATTCACGTCCCATGTTTTTCTTTCTTGAGTTGTTCCATTGTAGGAAATGGCATAACAGCTGGTTTGGTTTGTCGAGCAAAGCACGAATAGTGAAGCCCTCCCCACCTCCTTCCCACTTCTACAGTAACACACATACTTGCACTGACACTCTCATCTACTCTCTATGTTGTTTGTTCTCTTGAAATATATTTCTCGTTTTTCGATTTATCTTAGGCCTTGCATCTCACTTTGTACCCGTTTCTGTTGTAAAGATCTTATTGTGCCCCACTCTTGCAAAATGGGTAGATGATAATGTCTATTGGTTGCAAAATGGACCATGAACGTTAACTCCTTGATGGAGGACTCTGTTACATGTAAACTTTACTTTGGTTTATGGAATTATTAACATGGCATAAAAGTGTTTTCTTCTTGTAGTCTCCTAATTTGAATCTTTTGTCTTCTCTGTCACCGTAAATTTTTTATGCAATTTGCATTTCCCAGGACTCCTGGAGAGCGCAGGTGCAACAGACACCAAATAAGTATGTCATAACAAGTGAAATTCTGAATTATGTCATGATATATATGACTATGATTAATGTATAGGCGTCCGTATTGGTCGTTCAGTCGTTTCTGCTGCTATCTGCTGAATTTTGCCATCGCCTCCTCACTCTGCTACCTTGTTTATGCGGTCTCTACGGATATATCAC
The DNA here is from genome assembly GCA_030864225.1 of Capsicum baccatum var. pendulum. Classification (NCBI taxonomy): domain Eukaryota; kingdom Viridiplantae; phylum Streptophyta; class Magnoliopsida; order Solanales; family Solanaceae; genus Capsicum; species Capsicum baccatum. Next base: position 200,014,145 of record CM061561.1, read on the forward strand.
CGTTCCTTTCTCCTATATCTCAGTTATTTCAGTAAAATTTTTAAACTATTGTTTGTAAGCCTCTACTGGTGTATTCTATATAGAATTAGTAATATTTAACTTTTTTTTTTCAAAACTTTTTCATATTTTCGCGGAGTTTCATATTTTCTTGTCGATTCGCTTAAGTGAGCATGACTACTCACAAATTATATGCTGCTTCTGGATCCAATTTGCTGACACACGCACCCAGAGGGATGTATGAGAGCATATACTAGTTAATACTTCTATTAACTTTCTAATTTGTTGGGTATTGTAAGAGGTTTAAATCTTAAATGATATTTAAAATTAAAATTCACATCTACTTATTCTTTTCACTTGGAAAGAATCTAATTCGAAACTATGGCTGAACCAAGATAAGTGTCGATAAAGTTGTCTACTTGTTTGAATGTTTCTTCTGAAAAAAGGAACCTCAACCATCAGAATTTAAAATATTTGATGAAATATGTTGATGATATGAAATTATAAAAGGAAGGTAACAAAGTATAATGGAAATAACGAGTAATGTGCAAAATAAAGAGTGCAGATTGTAGTTGTATATTTCTTCTTATTTTCATACTCATTTCCTTTCCTGTAAAGGCTATTCATAGCCAAATGTTGAAGTGGAATACATAGAGGAATTCAACTACAAATGCGACTCAATTGTTAATCCATTAGCTTGTCTGTCATATGTCTAAGACAAATGGTAATTGGTTTCAAAAGTTGGGTAAAGACATCCAACATAGAATTCATAACACTCCCCCTTTGGATGTCTATGTAATGAAAATTACTGAATACTCATTTGAGTGTTGTCTCATTAAAAGGGAAAAACCCAGTGGAATAAAAACCTTGGTTAAAAAAAAAAGAGTACAACGCGTATTCTTACTCCTCCTAATAAAGATCCTGATTCAACCGGTTTAGTTTTAGCATCCCAATCCTGTATACCATCTTCTCAAAGGTTGAAGTTGGTAAAGATTTGGTGAACAAATCTGTTGGACTATCACTGGAGAGGATTTGTTGCACATCAATATCACCGTTTTTCTGAAGGTCGTGCGTGAAGAATAACTTTGGTGAAATGTGTTTCGTTCTATCTCCCTTTATAAAGCCTCCTTTTAGTTGATCTATGCATGCTGCATTATCTTCAAATATGACTGTAGATACTTTGATATCAAGCTTTAGGCCACATCTCTCTTTGATGGAATATACTACTGATCTCAGCCATATGCATTCTCTACTTGCTTCATGGATTGCTATTATCTCAGCATGATTAGAAGAAGTAGCAACGCTGGACTGCTTTGTCGATCGTCATGATATTGCAGTACCTCCATATGTAAATACATAGCCTGTTTAGAACTGTGCTTTATGTGGGTCAGATAAATAACCTGCATCTGCATAACCAATAAGATCTGGACAAGCTTTGTTAGTATAAAACAAACCCATATCAATAGTCCTTCTTAGGTACCTCAATATATGCTTAACTCCGTTTCAGTGTCTTCACGTAGGGGAAAAACTATACCTCGCTAGCAAATTAACAGAAAATGCTATATCCGGCCTTGTAGCATTAGCGAGGTACATAAGTGCACCAATAGCACTGAGATATGGTACTTCAGGACCAAGAATCTTTTCACCCTCTTCCAGAGGTCGGAAAGGATCTTTACTCACTTCAAGTGATCGAACAACCATTTGAGTACTTAATGGATATGCTTTATCCATGTAAAATCGTACCAATACCTTCTGGGTATAGGCAGTTTGGTGGATGAATACTCCGTCTGCTAAATGTTCAATTTGCAGATCAAGACAAAGTTTTGTCTTTCCAAGATCTTTTATTTAGAATTCTTTCTTTAGATATTCGATTGCCTTTTGAACCTCTTCTGGAGTCCCAATGAGATTTATATCATCTATATAAACGACGAGTATAACGAACCCCGATACCGTTTTCTTAATGAAAATACAAGGACAAATAACATCATTTATGTATCCTTCGTTTTTCAAGTACTCACTTAGGCGATTATACCACATGCACCCTGATTATTTCAGACCGTACAATGATCTTTGTAATCTGATTGAATATAATTTTCGAGACTTTGAACTATATGCTTCAGGCATTTTCAATCCTTCTGGGATTTTCATATAAATATTGTTATTAAGTGAACCATAAAGATAAGATGTAACCACATCCATTAGATGGATTTTAAGATTTTCATGTACAGTTAGACCGATGAGGTATCGAAACGTTATTGCATCCATGACAGATGAATATATTTCTTCATAGTCAATATCGGGTCTTTGAGAAAATTCTTGTGCAACAAGGTGTGCCTTGTATCTTACAATTTCATTTTTCTTATTTCTTTTATGTATGAAGACCCATTTATAGTCAATTGATTTTACACTATTTGGGGTTTGGACTACAGGTCCAAAAACATCCTGTTTAGCAAGTGAATTCAATTCAAATTGAATCGCCTCTTGCCATTTTGGTCAATCTTTTCTTCGTCGACATTCTTTGACAGATAGAGGTTCAAGGTCCTCATTGTCTTGCATGATATTTAGTGCAATATTATATGCAAAAATATTATCCACCATAATTTTTGATCGATCTAAATTTACCTCATCATTGGTAGAACTTATTGAAAGTTCTTTATTCATTTGAGTCTCGAGTTCACTAATTTCTTCAGGAATATCAGGATTAATCAGATTTTAAGTCTCTTCAGGAGAACCTTTTACAATACCATCTTTATCATTTTTCGCGCTTTTTTCTAGGATTTTTATCCTTTGAACCCAAAGGCCTACCACGCTTCAGGCATGCTTGGGATTCAGAAGCTATGACATTAGAAGATGGTTCTTTTGGAACTTCAATTCGTACAGACACATTCGCTGCAAGGATATGTGACTTGGTTATCCTTTTCAAATCAGTAAATGCATCAGGCATTTGATTTGTTAATTTATGTAAGTGAATGATGTTCCGGATCTCACTTTCACATATGGAGGTACGTGGATCAAAATGAGATAATGATGAAACTTTTCACCCAATTTCTCTTTTAAGTTCACGCTTTTCTCCCCCTAATTGCGGGAAATTTATTTCATTAAATCTACAATCTGCAAATCGAGCAGTAAATAAATCTCCCGTCAATGGTTCAAGGTAGCGAATTATAGAGGGTGACTCAAACCCCACATATATTCCTAACCTTCTCTGGGGGGCCATCTTTGTACGCTGAGGTGGTGCAATTGGCACATACACAGTACATCCAAAAATCTGTAGATGGAAAATATTTGGCTCATGGCCAGAACTTATTGAAACGGGGAGTATTTATTATAGTGAGTTGGCCTGAGACGAATAAGTGTGTTGCATGTAAAATAGCATGACCCTAAACAGTAGTAGGCAATTTTGTTTTCATAAGCAGTGGTCTTGCTATCAATTGTAGGCGCTTAATAAATGACTCAGCAAGGTCATTTTGAGTATGAACATGAGCAACATGATTTTCAACTTTTATCCCAACTGACATACAATAATCATCAAAAGTTTGGGATGTAAATTCTCCAGCATTATCGAGGCAAATAGCCTTAATAGGATAATCTGAGAATTGCGCCCTTAATCGTATTATTTGTGCCAATAATTTTTCAAACTCCAGGTTGCGAGATGACAAGAGGTACACATACGACCATCTTGAAGATGCGTCTATTAGGACCATAAAATATCTAAATATCCCACTTGATGGGTGAATGGGCCTGCATATATCCCCATGTATACATTATAGAAACTGAAAGGATTCGACGCTAACTTTCAGTGGCGATGGCTTAGTTATCAATTTGCCTTGATAACAAGCAGCACATGAAAATTCATCCGGTGTAAGAATCTTCAGGTTCTTTAACGGATGCCCTTTTGAATTTTCAATGATTCGTCTCATCATTATTGATCCAGAATGACCTATTCGATCATGTCAGAGCACAAATGTATTTATAAAGCCAGAAAACAAAGCTGGTAATTTCTCCAACATTTGTTTTTGGCCTGAGACATTCTTTGTAATGCCAAGATATTCAGCATTCATTTCATTTATTGTCTCAACATGATATCTATTTCTGCGAATATCTTTAAAACTTAATAAGTTTCTTGGAGATTTAGAAGAGAACAGTGCATCTTCTATAATTAATTTTGTCCCCTTAGGCAGAAATATAGTAGCTCTTCCGGAGCCTTCGATCAATTTTAAATTACCAGGAATTGTTGTAACATTTGCTCTTCTTCTGAGTAAGTGGAAAAAGTACTTCTCATCTCTAAATATTGCATGTGTTGTTCCACTATTAATTACACAGATATCGTCATGATCGATTATTGATCCAAATAAGACTTGAGGAGTATTCATATTTTTTTCAAAATATAAACAAAATGAACATTATAATATAACTAGCACATAACATATTATATAAATATTATTTATATATAAGATTAGTAAAATATTATATAATAGTTATGCAAGACTTATGCTACAGTGATCAAATAGCATTATATGATTCACATAGTCATCAGATTCACGTATAACAATGCGATTATATATAAAAATGATGATGACTTGAAATATATACCATATATTCTTAAATTGTATAATTCAATTGCAATCATATTTTTTACTATTATTATATTTATGTAATAAGTTAATGGATTATTATATTAAACTCTTAATAAATAAGTATAGTGTGAATGAATTTGTAAAATTATGTTAGTATTATAATAAAGTAGGCACAAAAGAGTGCGATCAGAAATCATGCCAATACATAATGCAGCAAGCATGCACTATTTTTTTTTAATGGGATAATATGGACACAAAACCAAACACACTGTACATTAGCAGAAAATATATACAACTCATATAAAGTTAACAGAAAATTAACATAATCGGATTATATTATTATTGTCACCTACAGGGTGATTTATTTGTTCTTCAGGAATAAAATTTGAAACATCCAAATTCATGGGCTCAATGTTATCTTCTAGGAGGAAGTTTATTTCAGTATCATTTTCTGGCTTTTTAAGGGACGTTTGATATAGTTTTACCAGATGCTTAGGCGTACTTACGCTCCCAGTGTCCCTTTCCTCTACATCGATAACATCTACTTTCAGGGTTCGTCCTTGACGCTGCTTCAGGAGCTTTACCCCTCTTTTTGCACTGCTGATGCTGAGGGTTATTGTTTATTGCAAGACGAATACCCTGATTGGAATACCTCCCACGACTACGACCTCAACCTCGACCACGACTGGGGTCAGGATTTCTTTCAAGTCAAGTTGGGTGAAAATTTGCAGCATTCACTTCTGAAAATGGAGCAATACTAGGAGGCCGAGTTTTATTATTTTTTTAATTAAAAGATCATTATATTGTTCAGCAACAAAAAGATGACCAATTAATTCAGAATATTTTTTGAAACCCATTTCTCAGTACTGCTGCTGCAGGACCATACTCGAGGAGTGAAAAGTAAAAAGTATTTTTTCTATCATGTCGTGATCTGTGATCTTTTTCCCGCATAAGTCATACTGTAATTTAATTTTAAACATCGCAGAATTATATTTAGTTACATTTTTGAAGTCTTGGAACCTCAAATAGGTCCATTCATTACGAGTTTGTGGGAGTATGACCATCTTCAGGTGGTCATATCTTTCCTTTAGATTGTTCCACAATGTAAGGGGATCTTTGATCGTGAGGTACTCCATTTTTAACCCTTCGTCAAGATGATGATGAAGAAATATCATGGCCTTAGCCTTATCTTGTTCAGATACCTTATTATTAATTTTAATGGTATCTGTCAGACCCATTGCATTTAGATGTATTTCTGCGTCTAGTGCCCAGGACATATAAGTTTTGCCAGATATGTCTAGGGCACTAAAATCGCGTATGAAAATATTAGTCATTATTTTAAAAAATAAAATATTAACCTTTAAATATCTTCGAAAAAAAATTGTAGAGACTCGTGCTGATAACGTGATATGAAATTATAAAAAGAAGGTAACAAAATATAATGGAAATAATGAGTAATGTGCAAAATAAAGAGTGCAGATTGTAATTGTATATTTCTTCTTATTTTCATACTTATTTCCTTTCCTGTAAAGGCTATTTATAGCCAACTGTTGAAGTGGAATACATAGAGGAATTCAACTACAAATGTTAAATGGGATATGAGTCCATTGTTAATCCATTAACCTGTCTGCCATATGTCTAAGACAAATGGTAATTGGTTTCAAAAGTTGGATAAAGAATATAGAATTCATAATAGTTGAGCCTTTATTTCATTTTTTATGGGCAGAGAAGCATAAAACAGGGTACAGGTTCCTTATTTACTTTATCCAACAAAAAGCAGTAGCATAAAACAGGGGACAAACTGCCTTATTTTATTAAAAATTATACGCAAAGCATACAGGTGATCATTAGTTTAATGCATCAGTACTTTTGAGGTGGGCATAAATACCCAGAATCGATAAATTGGACAGAACCTAGTTTTGATAAAGTATTGATTTTAAATGCTCTTCGGTTTCAGTATACAATTTTTTTTTGAAAAAAATTGATATTTGGTTTGATTCGGTTCTCTTTTATATGGTCCCGATTCTTTGATTTAAACAAAGTATTCATTACATAACATAAAAATAAGTATATAATTCTAGGAAAAATTACATAAATCTCATATTTAAGACACCATATTACCTAATATCCCTTAATATTTTAAAAGTTACATAAAATTCCTATTTGCATATTTATTGGTGATACATATGCTATAACTTGCACACCTATTTTCTCTCCACTTTTTTACGCCATCTCTCTCATCCTTTTACGTATCATCCCTTCCCCCCCCCCCCCCCCCCCCCCACACACAAATTACTTTCCTAAAACCTCTCCCATTTTAGTAGATTTTGAGTCAATTTCATTCTCCAATATTTCAATTGATTTCAACCGTAATCATTCATCCTTTAATTTCAAAAATTGACAACTTTTTCAAAGAGGTTAGCTTTTGGTTTATGCTTTAAAATCCTTTTGTGTTAATTTGTTTTATCTTCAATGGATAATGAATATTCACCCTCATTCAGCTTGAGGATTTCACAAATTGAAATACAAAAAATTGTTCATTATAGTAATCAAGTCATGGGTTTTACTCCGAACAATTTTGATTACACCAAATTAGGTTTTAGTGAAAATCGATCAAAGCAGCGGAACGATCCTGAATAATTGAAGATTTTAAGACAAGCTTTAGCTGCTAAAAATCAAGTTTCCGACATGCAAATGGAAGATCAGGATAAAATTGAACAAATCCCTAAATTTCCGTCGGAGCAGATATTATTTTCGCAACTAATTCATAAATGGTGATTCATATAACTGGTGATTCATATGAGTGATTCATATAATTACAGATTAACAGATTAATTGGTTGCTTGATGATTCATATTTTTTTTGGTGATTCATATGGGTGAAACACTAAAATGATATTTTAATTGGTGATACATATATTGTGTTGGTGATTCACAGATAGTCATTCATTTGACTGATTCTTTTAACTGGTGATTCATATGGGTGATTCATATAATTACTTGGCACAATCAAGTAATTGTTAGAATGATGAGGTATGCCTCAGAGAAATATATATGGCAATTAACCTTTTTATTAATTTTTATTATTTAAGCACAAGTTGATTTTTACAACATGACCCAAAAATTTAATGTTTACAGTATGAATATAGCTTTTCTGGTAACAGATGTATCATAGTGATATATCTGGGTCTCATATGTATCACTATGATGCATATGCTGTCTAACTTGAATTTAACTTGAAAATTTAATTAGCATGGCTTAATCTTATCATTTGAACAACTGATTATTATTATTTGTTGATGATCCGACTAGTCTGGTTGAAGTATAGGTTTCATCAGATAATATTATGATCTTTATTCCTTTGGTCGTGGTGATTGTTTTAGTTATTCTTGCGCAAGATTTGATCTTCACGTCTAATGCTTAAAGCTTTTGAACTACATTCTACTGCATTTTTTAATGAGCAAGATTTAATTTCTATGCTGCATCCTGTTATGAATGATGTGCAACTCGATACATTTGTTGTGGATTTAGCTTGTCTCTACGTTTCATGCGAAGCTGTGATTACTATATCTTTCTTTATAGTAACTAATATTTCAAGTCTTGTGTATGCCTTATAAGAATCACCTGTTCTTACACATCTTAGTTTTATATTACAGCATATTGATATGGCATTCTACTATCTTAGAAAGAAAGCAAAACTGGAAACAACCAGTGAATATAGATATACAATTGTGAATTGCGTATTCATGAACTACATCCATGATACATACACTCATTATCGCCGAAGTGATTCTGAGATTGATCTTAGCTCGCATGACGAAAACGTTCGCTCTATGAAAGTGACTTCGGTAGAGAGATCAATTTGTAAGATTATGCAAGGACTATGCATTCCAGCTGGTATTCCATGACATTTGATTGATGAGGTGTATGTGCAAATAAATTGTAAAGGGTCGTTTCACTGGTTGTTGGCAGTCATAGTACTCAAGGAAAGATGCATTCGTGTGTACGATTCGTTGAAAGGTCATCGAGGTCATGCTGATGAGATAAAGGAGCTTGCTGAAATATTATCAACTTATTTGACAATATCTAATTTTTTTGAGAAAAAAGATCGCACAGACTGGTCACTTCTAGACACATATAAGAAAAAGACGGACCAGCATGCATTCAATGTTCACATTGTTGATGAAATTGTGCAACAATCAAGCGGCAGTTGTAAGTATCATTTATTCTTTTGAATATATTATTTTAAGTAAGAGCTCATGACAACACATAAAATACCTACTTTTTTATTTTTCAGAGATTGTGGCTTGTTTGTTGCAGTATATGCTGAATTTTAAGTGACTGACATCAAATACTATCTTCAGAGTTTGACCCAAAAAAGCATCGTACAAGATACGTATTCTTGTTATGGGACTATGATGTGAGCAAGGCATGCACTGGATATGTTAGTGACAACCAGGATCCGCCTTGGACTAAACGCACCTTCATTAGAACTGAGGATACAGAGATGATTGATGTTGAACCGTAGTTGTCCAGTATTTATTGTGTGACAAAAAAGATATTGGTTTCTTATGTTTGTGGAATTCTGATTATTCAGTTTTTTTAAGTTTGAGAATTTCTTGATATATCATGACAACGTATTTTTTTGTATAAGATGTCATGACATTTTATCTTAGAAGCAGATCTGGTATTAGTACTTTTGTGGACAGTTTAACTTACATAATCAATCACTAATTTTCAAGTTTATCTATTGATATGTAGCATCATTATTTTGTTAACAATTACAAGTGATCTAATATGTAGCACCACATATCATATGAATCACCATTTATATTACTAACCAGTTTTTATATGAATCACCAAATATAACTTACTATGTTAAGTTGTATTCTGTTATCACCATTTATATTCTTTAATCATATGAATCTCCACTTTCATGAATAACCAGTTAAATAAATCACTAATTATACGAATCTCCATTTTTAAAATGGTTAAAATAAATCACCAGTTAAAAATGATTAAATCTGAATAAACTGTAACCAATATATTGCAAATGAATCACCAATTTACATGTTAATTTTAATTTCTAATATGAATCAACTAATTTTACACGAATGGTTTATATGAATCACATTACAATATTAAGTTTTTTAATATGTATCATCAAATACCATATGAATCACCATTTATATTATTAATCAGTTTTTATATGAATCACCAAATACAACTTAATATGTTAAGTTGTATTCTGTTATCACCATTTATATTCTTTAATCATATGAATCTCTAGTTTCATGAATAAGCAGTTACATAAATCACTAATTATATGAATCACCATTTTCAAATGGTTAAAATGAATCACCAGTAAAACATGATTAAAACTGAATAAACTGTAACCAATATGTTGAAAAGGGATGACCAATTAACATGTTAATTTTAATTTATGATATGAATCAACTAATTTTACACTAATGGTTTGTGAATCACATAAAAATATTAAAGTTTTTAATATGCATCAATTGAAAAAAATATGGTTAAAATAAGTCACTAATTAACCTGTGGAGATTAAATAGTAATATGTATCACTTTATAATTTCGTTTAGGAAATGTATCACTAATTACATGAATCACCATTTTCAAATGGTTAAAATGAATCACCAGTTAAAAGTGATTAAACCTGAATAAACTGTAACTAATATGTTGAAAATGGATCATCAATTAACATGTTAATTTATAATATGAATCAACTAATTTTACATGAATGGTTTATATAAATCACATAACAATATTAGGTTTTTTAATATGTATCAATTGAAAATAATATGATTAAAATATATCATTAACTAACCTGTTGAGATTAAATAGTAATATGTATCACTTTATAGTTTGGTTTAAGAAATGTATCACTAGCATTCCTTATGAACTCTAACATATCTGCATAAGATAATAATACTAATAAATTATAAACAATGATCTTAAAAACACATATCTCTTTCAATTGTAAACAGAATATATCAATCAATGAACTTTTGAGTATTTATCTCAAATTATTAAATTCAAAATTTTGAACTAAGTAAACATATCTAATTAAATTTTAAAGAGAAAATGTCACATCTCTGTTGGAAAGCAGTTGCAAGTATGTCTGTTGTGACCTTCATACCCATATTTGCCACAACGATTTGATGTTGATGAAAACTTTTCACTATTTTTTTTTTAATCTTTCGTGGGTCTTTCGGGTGGGTTTTTATATTTTGGAGGCAAAACCACATCTTCTAACACCTCCGGTGGTACATGTCAGTCTCGTTTATCGGGTATTGGACAAAGCAGCATTTCATAAGTCTTCACCAGTGCCTCCTTCTTGCAGTAATCTGAGGAGTATGACTTCATATCCTTTACATGTTTGCTTTTCAAAACAGCAATAGCGTGCGCGCATGATATCTCATCAAGCTGAAATCTACCACAATTGCAAATTCTATTATCCAACCAAACAATGTATTTTCTTCCTTCTTTATACACATCATATATGTAGTTAGTTGATTCCCTAATTTGAAAATATTATCCCAAATTTTTTTATGTAAGTCAACATAATATACGAACCATAAAAGACCCAGATTAATTAAATATAAAGAACAAAAATTCAACAGGAGGCATATTTCAACAGATGTATCAAAATGATACATATGACTCACAGATGTATCACTTTGATATATCTGTTATCAGAATGTTAAAAAAAATCTGTAAATCAACTTAGTTAAAGTATAATGATTATTATTTTAACTTACCATCATACGGGATGACTTTGCCTCGTACAATTGAACAATTTGTTGAAACCGACCTATAAATGTATCAGTATCAAGCTTGCAGGAGGACTGGAATACCCCAACTACATTCCAGCGATTTGCACAACAACACATAACTAAAATATACGTCAAAAAAATTTATCGCCAATATGAAGTTAGATTAATCTATTTATATATGAATCACCATACGCCATATGAATCACTACTTCAATAAAAAATGAACCAATTAACCAATAAATAAACAGTTAATATGTATCACAAATTTAAACTTAATCATTTATTCCTTTTTATTATATGACTCACCAGCTATATGAATCACCAGACATATGAAAAAAATGTAACTGCATGTTTATTGCTGTAGGTGTCGTCTACTTCTAATGTATGTGCATATTCATTGAATGCAATTTTGTTTTACGACATATCAAAACAGAGAATGGAGAATCAGTGTTAGCAGATTGGAATTGAGAGGGACGAGCAATAAGAAACCTCCTGCACACAAAAAGCACACACCTGTCGTCGCACTAGGTGATTTATGTTCACCTCCCCCTTAGCACCAGATTGTACAAGTTCAATCATCATAACTTTACATCCATCGAGAACGCTTTGCACACACTGCAAGAATGTTTGTGGTTTCCCCAAAGCTTCAACAACTACGTCAACACAGTCAACACAGTCACGAGTTCCATTAAAAAAAATTCAGAAATTTTAGATGGGAGATCGATTTTTTTGTTCCAAAATTGAAAAACTTTGAGCTTCTAATCTGGTTTGCTTCATTTTTGAACTCTTATCAAATGAAATTGCGTTTTTAACACTTGTAACAGTTTTGGCGAGATTTGCGTTGTTAAAATCAGAGAAAATCAATTGCTTTCTTAAATAACTACCAGATCTGTTTCATATATATCACCATTTAATATGTATCACCACTTAGTAAATATATCATCATTTCAAAAATTCGAAATAAGATGTAATTAGAAAAAAAAAATGAGAATTTTCTGTAATATAACTTAAAAGTATGAGGATTCATGTAAGTTGCTCATAATTGTATGTATTTAGAGGCCCATTAACAAAAGCACTGTATTTCCGAACTCAAAATTCTTAACCCTAACCTAAAAACATTTCTAATTTGATTGGCTTCTGTTTTCTGAAGCCACTGAGGGCTGAGACATCTTCGACGAGAGCAACTAGCGATCGGCTGGTGCAGTGTGTACAGGCGCAAGACTAAGGTCTTTGGCATTTGGTGGTTTACTGCTTGTAGTGTCTGCTTATTTGTGCAATATTTATAGAGGAAAAATTGCTGGGCACTGATTGATTATGCACTGATTGCAGAGGCCAAAATTTGTTTGCAGATGAGAACAGTAAGTTTCATTGCACAAGGAGTTGGCTTGATTGTGCACTCTAATTTTTAGTAATACTAAATATTGTTGCTTTCTCAATACACAAAATGTGCAAAATAGCATAACCGAAATTTAAAAAACTTCGGTTCGGTATTCGGTGAGCACTTTCGAATAACTGAACACCGAAGAACCGAATGCCCACCTCTAATTTAATGAACTGAACTCCTTGTAAGTGCACTTCCAGTGGATGATTGCTATACTTACTCTCGACATAGCACAGATATATTCCTTAAACGCTTAAGCATAACTTGAATGGATATCAAGTTTTTGTTAGTGTTATGTATCTGTTTTCTTGTCTGCACTTATTATTCCAATGACAAAATTGTTTATAATGGCATGTGTGGAGGTAGTATGAAGCACGTTCTGAGTACATGCAGAATAGTAGTTTGTATCTTTTTTGTGTGTATGCTGAAAGCTTCAGAATAAAGAGTCATTAATCAAGTAAAGTGATTTTTGATTGTGTACCTGGCCTTTGGAATGTCAATTTAGAATTCTAATATTCACACTCTTAATAATTTATCTTCGTTTTAGGTTCTCGGCTAACGAAATATTTCAAGCATAGTCTGCGTCGTTTGCAAACAGCTAGAGGAATGGCTGCATCAACAAATACACCAGCTCTTGACAAGCCTAACCCAGCTGAAGATTGGACAGTTGTATTGCCTCGTGGTGGAAAGCCAAAAAGAAATTTTCATAAAGTTATCATCCGTGTAGGGCAAAAACAAGAACAATTGTGGACTCCTTCAGATACTGAAACCAATCCCGAGAGGGAATCTAGATTGATGCAGAAGATACAAAGCTGCATTAAGAAACTTGAGAGCTCCTCCTTCTGGCTGGCATTTTTGAATCAGTTACAAACGCCTGAAATATTTGATTGGTTTCAAAAACGTGTGGGCTCAGAAGGAAAGATGCAGATGGTAATATATGGAATTGGTAGCATAGAATCGTTTGAGCCTCCTCGATTACAGCTTAGTCTTGCAATCTTAATGAAAAGATTGTTTAGTTGGATTGGGGAGGTTGAGGTATTTGATCCAGTGATCTCTTTGGCAGAATCTAGGGTACTGACAGCTCTTGGCTGTTCTGTCCTAACAATCAATGAACAGGGTCGACGTCAAGCTTTAACACCTATGATGTTCTTCATGCCACATTGTGAAGCTGAACTGTACGACAATCTTCTAGAGGCAAATTGGTGTCCTGATCTATTGAATAACATTACACTGTTTGGGAACAGTTTTGAGGCATATGAACAACACTTGTCAGTGTGCAAAAATCTTAGTCTTGCTGATTCTAGGAAACATATCCTCGCAGTCAGGAAGTTCGTCAAGGAGCTTGCAATTGATTCTTCTTCAGATGATTATTTCCGAGCCTTCCATGGTTCGAGTTGGCATTTTTTCAAACTTGATCCTCATTCAGATTTATGTGATGCTAGACCATAAACTCTTTCTTGTTTTCTGGATCATACTCTTTGTTGAAACTTGAATATCACATTTAAAGTAAGGAAAATTCTCTTCTTCACCTTTCGTTTCTTAGAATTAAAGCCATTTTTATTGGTAATGTTCAAACACGGAGTTGGCTGAGATGCTGCCTCATTGATTCATGACTGTTTCTTTATGTGCATGCGTTTGAACATTCCTCTTTTATCCTTTATGATCCTTGACGTGTCCAAATGAGATATATTCATGATTTAAAAGTCAGGAGTAGAACATCCTATCAGCTTTACAATCCGCTAATTCCCTGTTTTCTGATGTTTCAAAAGCAATGCTTGAATCTCACACATGGAGGTGGGAGAGTTGATGCTTTGTGTTCTTTGACTTCGGGCTTCCTTATGACTCTCTTAATAAGTGGTGAGTGATCATATATAACTATATATTTAGACTTTTCATCAAATGTTGTAAATGTTGTCGTGGTGAATTAAATGATAACATTTTACTTGTTTTAGATTAAAAAATGCTATATTGTTTACTTGATACTTGATATATATGGTTAGAATCTGTTTTATTTGCGATTTGATTATTTCAATTACATTCAAGTTGTAATTTGATAATCTAGTTCATATGGATCTACGACCTACTTACTATTCTAGTACCTGGTGTTGTAGTCTTGCTTGTGCTTAGCCTTTTTTCCTTCTTATGTGTAAGATTTCTCCTTTGTTGCTTTGCATATTTTGTTCGGACTCCTTAAAAATGTTGTCGCACCGGTGTTGGATCCTCGAATGCACTCTTTTTGGAGGATCTGACAGGGCCTTTCAACATTTTTTAAGTTCAAGCAACATGGTGCTTTACTATATTGTTGAAAGACCTATAAGGTTGAAGAAATGCATACTGAAATAGATAAAGTTGATCAGGCTTTCTTATAGTCAATGCAAATTTTGAGCTTTTTGTTCACTCTAAAAAGCATACCTTCAAGGGAATTGTTGTACCTTCACCTCATTTCTAGTATTTTTTTTGGTAATTGAATTTTTATTACCAGATAAAGCATTTAAACCAGGAGTAGACCAGTGTTGGACATAGTCCCAACCTCAGGTCTGTGCTACAGTTCCAGTTCATTACCATATGCTACAAATTTTTTAAGGATAAAAATTAAGTCTCTGCATGGTGCCTGCCAACTGAGTATATAGACTAGCCTTGCTATGAATATCCTGAATAATATGTCTGATAAGAGTCTCATTTGTTGTCAACTTTCTTTTGACAAATTCTTTGGTTCCTCTCCAGCCATACATGATAAACTGTTGCAGCCAGTGTCATCCTGAAAAGCTCTGCGTGTGTGGTCCTTCCTTTGGCATGTGTTGATGCCCAAGCTATTTCTCACCCCATCCCAAGCAATGTCTGCTGATACCTTGCCACAACAATATCCTCTGCCAAAGGCCAACTGTGAATTTACATTCAAAGAACAAGTGTTGGTGAGTTTCAGGTTCTATAGAACACAGTGGACATAGCAAACCAGTGGCAATACCCCATTTACTCAATCTATCTTTAGTGTATAGCCTCTTTTGAATAGCAAGATACAAGATAAAGTTCCACTCAGGGCTCCCCTGGTTGTTGCAAGTTAATCTTCTCCACACAACTTTAGAGTGCTGTCCCCTTAACTGATTATACAGTCCTTTTATAGAATAGGACTCTTCTCCCATTTCTTCATTCACATTAAGACCAGCTTCAGAGAGCCATTGGGTTGCTTGTAATATTTTCCTGACAATCCAAGAGGCTTGCTTAGCCTCCACTTCCCATGGCCTCTTCCCCTTCAAGTAGTAAGTGTGTACCCATACAATCCATAGCTTTTCTTTCATCATTGCCAAGCTCCATGTATGTTTTAATATAGCTACATTATTCCATAGGAATATATCAATAATGTTGGGTCCACCTGCTGATTTTGGTAAGCACAGTTGGTCCCATGCTATTCGGTTTTTCCTCTTTCTTTGGATATTACCAGTCATTTCCTACAAAGAGACTCAACTTGCTTAAGTATCTTCTTTGGTAGGGGAAAAATTTGAGACCCAAAAGCTTGGATTGCATGTAAAATACTCTGAATTAATTGTAATCTCCCAGCATAAGATAGAAATTTAGTTGTCCAGCAAGTAATTCTACCAATCATCTTGTCTAGGCTGACAATTGACTTATTGTCAGTTTTTTTGGAGCTCAAAGGGACCCCAAGATATTTGAATGGTAGGGAACCCAAAGTAAGCCCCAGTTGCTGTAATTTGATGTTTTGAGCATCTGCTGCTACTCCCCCAAAATAAACACAGCTCTTGGCTTCATTAGCTATTAATCCCGAGACTCTCGAAACTGCTGGAAGCATTCAAAGAGCAGCTTGGCTGAGATTGTCACGTCTACAAAATATTAAGAGGTCGTTAGTAAAACTCAATTGGATGATGTTTAGTTTTTGGCACCTTGGGTGATAATTGAAATCTGGTGCTTAGAGTTTTGAGCAGCCTAGTGAGATAGTCCATGCCTAACACAAAGAGGTAGGGGGAGAGAGGGTTTCCTTGTCTCACCCCTCTTTTAGCCTGAAAAGGATCGGCCGGATAGCCATTAATGATGATAGCATATGTCACAGTTCTTACACATCACATTACCCAATCCACAAACTTTTTAGGACAGTTCATACTTCAAGAAACGACCACTCTAAAGTGTCATAGGCCTTTTGTATATCAATTTTGAATAGACACCTTGGAGATATATCTTTCCTACCATACCCTTTTATTAGTTCATGACTTAGAAGCACATTATCATGAAGCATCCTCCCCGGAACAAAAGCTGCCTGAGACTTATCTACAAGGTAGTCCATAAGAGGTTGTAATCTATGTGTAAGCATTTTGGAGATAATTTTATAGATGGTGGTTCTTCAAGATATGGGTCTATAGTCTTTAATTGAACCAGGGTGCTTAATTTTGGGTAATGGTACTGGTTGCAAAAAAGTGAAGTACAGCTTCAGTTACCTCCTTACCTATTACTGACCAGCTTTGTTTGAAAAAATGGGAGTTGAAACCATCAATTCCTGGAGCCTTGTCATCAGCAATCTCTTTAAGGGCAGTCTCAACATCTATGTCAGTGAATGGCTTAATAAGTTGTAGTTGTTGAGCTCTTGTTGGGCATTCCTGATCACTGCAGGGTGAATAACAGGTAAATTAGGGGCTGCTTGTCCTAATAAGGTCTTATAGAAATCTACCACTTCAGGTTTGATATCCTCTGGGTCTCTGATAATAGTGCCATTAGCTGCAATGAACACTTTGATCTGATTTTGTGCTTTCCTTCCCTTCATCTGTGCAAAGAAACAAGAGATGTTTTTTTTGAGAAGGTAACATTTGTATTATAAACCAGCACTTAGGTAGAGCATAAAACCCCTTTACAAAGTGAGCATCTAGATAAAAGAAAATAGAAAAAGAGAAATAGAAAAGGCTCCCCATCCTAGAAAGCTTCTAAAACTTCTAGGATATCGTTAGCCTCTACAGGGGAGTTCTTTGTACACCAAAAACACAAAAGCAAAATACAGTTTGTCTTAATTGTCTAATTGCTCTACTTTTGTCTTCAAAACTTCTAGCATTTCTCTCCTTCCAAACAGTCCACCAAATACAAGATGGGATAATTCTCCAATAGTTCTAGTTCTTTGCCCCCTTCCCAGCTTCCTCCCAACTAGATAGAGTGTCAACAATCTTTCTAGGCATTACCCATTGTATGCGTCTGAGATTGATGAAAATCTTCCATAGTTGGCCGGTGAATCTGCAATGCAAAAATAAATGTCCCACTGTCTCAGCTACCTCTTCACATAGGCAACAATGTGTAACTAAAATTATATTCCTCTTCCTCAAATTTTCATGTGTTAACACAACCTCCTTTGCTAACAACCATGAGAAACATGCAACCTTCTGGGGGTATTGGATTTCCAAAGTTGTTTCCATGGCCACCTGCTAGCCTGTGGCATTGTTCTATTTAGTAACTTGTATCCAAAGTTGGCCTTATAAATCCCTTTATTATGTTTATTTCACCAAAGTTTGTCCTTCGAGTTCTACCTTTCTTAGGATTTCCCAGTAAATCCCAATCTTGTGGAGACCACATATCAGCCATAGTTTTGTCTTGTTGTTGAGCAAGAACAGACAAGTCTAGGTACAAACAAGTCTGGGAACATCTCTGTAAGACTCCTGTTGCCTAACCACCGGTCTTTCCAAAAGAAAGTTTTGTTACCATTATAGACTTTGATGGCGACGCAGTTTTGCATTATAGTCTACCAATTCCAGATTGACCTCCAAACAGTTACACCATAAGGATTGATTGCTTCTTTGGTAACCCAACCATTCACATCCCCATACTTCAACCCGATCACCCTTTTTCATAAAGTTTGTGACTCTTGAGCATATCTCCACAACCACTTCATTTTCAGTGCTTTACTTTGATTCTTCAAGTTTTTGATACCCAAGCCTCCTTGTTTTTTACTGGTTATGAAAATTTTCCACTTCACTAGGTAATACCCTTTCCTGGTTTTGTTACCTTCCTAGAAAAAAGGACCTCCTGATTTTATCCAACCTTTGTACCACACTTGCTGGGATGAGGAATAAGGTCATCATATAGGTTGGGAGGGCATCAAGAACAACATTGATCAAAGTAAGTCTGCCTCCAAGAGAGAGATGTTGATCTTTCCATTTGGACAACTTTCTTTCACATTTCTCCAAAACATTCTCCAAGATTTCTTTTGATCTTGATTTGGCCCCCAAGAAATAAGGTGTTTGAATCACCAAGTTTAACCCATTGTACTCTTGATTTTGATTTCTTCGTGTAGATGCTTTCCTCAATTTAACTCCATTTGTTTAACTGCAGTTTCAACTCCTATTCGTCAGCAAACAAATCTGGTGATACAGGAGCATTGCCTGTCTCACCCAATTCTGCCATACACCCCTCAATCCTTGTCCATGTATCACCCACTTACCCTGAACTTTAGCTTTGAATTCAGGGTGCTGAGCAATGCAATTGTAAAATTTGAAAGGCCCGTGCCTGTGCCTGTTATCAGCTGATTCCTCCAAGGGGATGCCGAGCGGGGAGTGATCAGAGAACTGGGGATGCATCACCTATACTTGCTATGGAGGAATGGTCAATAGCCAGCATTTACTAATGCCTTGTCAATCCTGCTATACACATGCCCATTCGTCCAAGTGAATGATCTCCCTATTGCTGACAGTTCTGGAATATTACAGTAGACTTGTATTTATATACTTGAAATCCAACTAGAGCAATTCAAATGTTTTCTTCAATTAGGACTATTTATGGATTTCGTTTTCTTATGCACACCATATGGCTACTCTATAAGCCAACTGCCAATGAAGCATGTATGCCGTTTATTATTGGTGGATAGAGTTGTTAAGTATCCCACATCTGGAAAGGGTTGGGTAATTGGTCTCCTTATATGGACTGGGGCAATCCTCCCTTCATGAGCTAGCTTTTGGGATGTGAGTTAGGCGCAAGATCAATTTTAACAAAAGTAAATATTGTTAATTCGCTAGTGTTTCTCCCCCCCCCCCCCCCCCCCCCCCCCCCCCCCCAGTTGGTGTTGGTACCCAGATTGGGGTTCCACTAAATCCAGATTTTCTCTGGAGGTTCAATTCCCAACAGAGGCAAACACTAGGTGGTTTCTTCACATATGTTCTAGCCTTGGTGGATAAAGTTATCTTGTACCTTTGGTGGGAGGTGGCAGGCATCTAGTGGAATTAGTCTAAGGTGTGGGCAAGCTGGTCCGGACACCATGGTTATCAAAAAAAAAAAATGAAAAAAGAAAAACTAGAACCCAAGACTTGGCTAAGGATGGATTACTCACTAGTGTACTATGACTACAACTGTTTTATTCTAATATTCAGAATTTGTTAGACTGCTATAGTTGAGTGAGAACAGTTTCTTTAAAAGGGATGACATGATACAGGAGTGAATCTATTATTTTCATAGATTTTTTTTTTTCCAGTAAAAATAAGGAAAACTTTTAGTATTGTTATTATTAGGTTGTTTTTTTTTTTGTTTAATTTTTTAAATTTGGTATGATGTTATTTGAACTTAAATATATAAACATGGTCAGTGATGATTTATTGATTTATACTGTTGACTATGACTTGTTTGAGATTGAAACGTAGTCCTTTTTTGTGACTATGTATGATTTGTTTAAGATTGAAATATAGTTATTATTTGTATATTTGTACTACCGTGGAAGATTTTATATGTTTAATGACGCCGTCATCCTTCACTTTTTACCTAAACAGTCATCTCATTTCAGTTTTTCTGGATGTCCTGGAAGGGCAAGAAAATCATAAATTATTTAAAACCTAAAATTAAATCCAAAAATTAAGGAGAGAAGCTTCTATGTTACCTTTGTCAAAACAATTTAAGGAGAGAGAAGCTTGTGGAAAGATTAAAGTGTGCATTTTAAAATAAAATCATTTCTTTTCCATCGTGCATAACTCAATATGCTCAACGTACAAAAACACAATTTTTGTACCATTGACTTACAAACAAAAATTCCTTTTCCATTGCCAAAATCATTTTTTGCACCTTTTCTGAAACACCATCTTTCTTATATATATATAGAACTTCCACATTGAAAGCCACCCCCACCATCTTCCCAAAAAATAATTACCAAAAAACTCCATCTCCCTCTATTCTACCTATATATCTCTTTCATATTCATATCTAGTTTTGATCTTCAGAAATTTAATTTTATCATTCAACAATTTCTATCATATATCATCATATATTTATTTTATTTTATTTCGAGGATTGATTGTTTTTATCCCGTGCCTTTATATTGATTCTCCTTAGGATATATTGTTCTTTTGGTTTTGTAGGCCACTTACAATTTTTTAGTTTTATGTCCTTTTTAGAAGAGACCTAATATTTTAAGTGGTCAAGAGATCTTAATTACTCGATCCCTTTTGGATCATTGGTATATTGGTATTAAGAAATAACAAGATGGATCATAATCATCATAGGGATAATGAATTTGAACATCAAGAAATCCAGAAGGCAAAGGCATCATCAAAATTCAATAGATCAAAAACCATACACACCCCCAGAAATTCGATTGAATGCCCCGAAAAGCCTTTATATCTCTACCCTTCTCCTCATTCGATTGAACGTAATGGCTCCATTAAAAAGCTTCATTGTTCACCTTTAGGTTCCATGGTTGGAACTTCATTCAAAGGAAAAGTGAAAAAATTATATTCTATATTCGATTCTCTTAAGGAAAATCATCATCGATCCTCAATACCGAAACCTCAAACCACCAAGTATTCAAAGCCATTGATATCTACTTCCCCGTTATTGCCTGGTACAGAGGATCGTGTGGTAATCTACTTAACGAGTATACGTGGAATTAGAAGGACATTCGAGGATTGTTACACGGTGAAAATGATATTAGGAAGCTATCGTGTTAAAGTCGATGAAAGAGATGTCTCAATGCACATCGCGTATAGGAAGGAATTACAAAGTGTTATGGGTGAGAAGAAGAACAATAATATTGTGACATTGCCACAAATTTTTATCAAAGGGAAATACATTGGAGGCGCTGAATTAATCAAGCAATTGAATGAACTTGGTGAACTGCGAAAGTTATTAAGAGGGATTCCTTTAAGGCCAATTGGATATATTTGTGAAGGTTGTGGGGATGTACGGTTCGTGCCTTGCTCGAATTGCGATGGCAGCAGAAAATTTTTCGATGAAGATGACGGACAGATTAGGAGGTGTCTTGTTTGTAATGAGAATGGATTGGTTCGATGCACACTTTGTTGTTCTTGATCTGCATAAATTTGTGAGTGGTATTGATTACATTTTCGTGTACTTGGCATATCGCCTTATAGTTTTTAGCTGGTGAGGCATAAAGCGAATTCAAAATTTTAAATGAGTTGAGGTAAACCTAACCTAACTCTTTTGTATTAACAGGTGGCGTTTTAATACTTATAAATTATATACTACTACTACATATATTGACATTGTATAGTTTATTAACAGGTGGCGTTTTAATACTTATAAATTATCTACTACTACTACATATATTGACATTGTATAGTTGTATAGATAGTGATGGGGTGCACTGTAGTGGGTGCTTGTTCACCTGTTGACATACCAATTTTTTCTATATACTGAAAAAGTTCAAAATTGCTCCTACTATATGAAATGGAACATTTTGGTCCTCCGTTAATAATTGGGGTCATTTGTGTGCTCGCCATTACAAGGTGGCTTGTATTTGCTTGTATTTTCAATCCAGCAAACAGAATCATTACATTGTATGTGGCCCCGAGTGTTTGCATCTAGTTTGTCCTGGTGATCAACGAACTTCTTCACAGTGTTATCTTATATTTAGATACTTCATTTAGACGGCTAGAAAGATGTTATTGATATGGTCTAAGATCGACATTGTTATTCTTTTAACATTTTCATTGACATTCCTGTGCTTGTTATGTATAGAGCTTCAAAATAAAACCTTAGAATCACCATAATCTTAGAACATGATTGACAGTCTCAGTCCCAAACAAGTTGAAGACACACACGTAATTCAAGGTTCATATGCACAGACATACAAATATATACCCGTAGTACTACTTCTTCCTTGTTTGATTTCTCTTTCTTTAAGTAGGGATGAGCGGTTTTCAGTCAATTAACATCAGAAACTTTAAACTCGAGTTTTTTTTAAAGACAACAAAACAAAGTACTCTAAGTACGCGAGTTTTTTCACACATTGCTTACAATCAAGAAAGTATATTCTCTTTATTGTTTGCCTGTTGTCTGGTTAGAAAGAACTCCCTGCATGTTGCCCAATTTCATTTTGAATGTGCAAAGCTTAATGAACATCTTACGGTGACTCTGGAAAGACTTACCCGTGGTAATTTATGACATCCCTTTTGAGTTCTTGTTGAGGGCAGCGGATCAATTTTGCAGAATGTTGTACTTTGTTGCAAGCTCAGAAAGAATGCTTGTGTTACATATGGCACTCTTGAGGAAAGAAACTGCCACAATAGGCTGTCATAGGACTATCCTAGAGCCAATTTTTTTTTCATGGTTCAATATAAATTAATTATGCATACCATCAATCAAGTTTCTCCACCATTATGACTGAAACTATGAGACAGAATATATGTGTTGCATCATTTTCGTCAAATTTTCACTAAAATAAGGGATGGATCAATTAGTATATTGTGTGTTATTAACTGTCAGCATGATGAAAAGGATTCTTCTCATTTTGCATTGTGGGTCACAACTAAGGAGGACTACAACACGATGCTTTGGTAGGGATCAATGGCGAAGGCATGATTTTCACAAAGGGGTTCGAAATAGACTCTCAAGTGGCAAAGGGGTTCAATATGCAATGTACACACATAAATATCAGCTTTGACCTTACAAGTACAGTGTATTTTTTCAATGAAGAACCCCCTTCCGTCACCCTGACAGGGGTATGTGAAATCACCCGATCTGGAATTCTTACACTGAAGTATGAATATGTTCAAAACAAAGGAAATTTGATTAACTTGCTGTTTGGTCTGACTCCAGCAATGACCGGGGGTTCACGTTATGTAACACCATATCGCTTGACAAGGTTCTGCCTACAAGGAACAGAAAGAGTTTTGCTTTTACCATCAAATGCTTGAGAAAAAGAAAGAGTGACAAGTATATTAGGAACCAACACATGTTTAAGGATCATATTCACACATGCATTATAATGTAGCATTAGATATTTACATTGTACAGTCTTCTTTGATAACAACACCGGAATGACTAGTTTTGCCAATCAGATATCAGACAACGGAAACGAAATGATAAACAAATATAAAATGGAACTACAATATCAGATTTAAAAAGACTTGGTAATCTAAAAGCCCTAAGTTCATCTCCTCCTATTCCTACCATGGCCATCTCTTTCACTGTCACTGTTAGTGGAAATGTGAAATAAAGAACGAGAGAAAGACACAAGATTTAATATGGTTCGAATTCAAATGATCCTACATTTATGAGAGAATAACTACCTTTATATTAACAAAGAAAGGGGAGAAATCACAATTACATATAAGAGAATTGCTCTCTCAACTCTTTACTCTTGCAATGGATAACTACGAATTTTGGGATGATTTTACAATGATGAATGTTCATCCTTTTATATGACAAAACTTGGACACCAAGTAACTGAACTTGGTCTCTAAGCACAAAATAAGAAAAGGAAAATAAATACAAAAATTTGTCCTCCGCAAATATTTGCTTGCCCTCCAAGTTACTTCCTAGCCAAGTAAATTGACACGGCGTTTTCTTCCACATGTATCAGACCAAACAAAAATCAAACCAACTCTTTCAATCTCCGCCTTGGTTTGCATTCCAAGCATACATGTGAACAACTCTAGCCAAAACTTCTAAGCTTACTGGGCAGCCCCGTTGTAAGAAACAAGAAGAATCAAACCTTTGTTGAACATACTAGCTCCACCTAACAGTTGTTCTCTCAAAGTTGCATCAGTTGATGCATACTTCCGCCAAGTCCTTGCAGTGTGCAAACTTGGCTAGTGGGACTATCTTGGTCAACATGTCTGCAACGTTAGCGTCTGTGATAACCTTCAGGACCTTGATAGTTCCCTTTTCACGACATCTCGAATGAAATGGAATCTGATATCAATGTATTTGGTGCACTCATGAAATCTTTGATTTATAATCAAATGAATAGAACTTTCACTAGCATATTTTAGAGTTGATTCCAGCTAAATCGAACTTAATTTTTCTACAAAACCTTTCAATCAGATAACTTCTTTCACTGCCTTCATTGCTGCCATATATTCTGCCTCTGTTGTAGACAAAGCAACAATCGACTGTAAAGTCAATTTCCAACTAATAGCACTGGCAATGAGAGTAAATATGTATTTAACTGTGGACCTCCTTCTATCAAGATCCCTTGCATAGTTAAAATCCACATAACCAAAAACTAAAATATCTCCACCTTTTTGAAAGGTTAGGCCAGCATCAGAAGCTCCTTTGAGATATCTCAATATCCACTTGACAACTTTCCAATGCCTCTTTTCTGGATTGGTCATGTACCTGCGTACCAAACTTATATAGATTGAGAAACATTTGGACGTGTGTGTACCATAACATACATAATACTACCAATTGCACTAGCATAAGAAACCTTTGACATACACTCCACCTCATCCTCAAACTGAAACATCAATAACTCTGAAAGTTTAAAATGAGGAGATGACAGTGTACTTATAAGACTGCTGATATGCATATTGAATCTCTCAAGAAGCTTTTCGATGTACCTCTTCTGAAAAAGATGTACAACACCATCTTTTCTTGAAATCTCCATTGCAAGGATTTTCTTTACAACTCCCAAATCCTTCATATCAAATTCCTTGCTCAACAGTTTCTTCGAAGTATTTAACTTTGTGATGTTGTTAGTATCAATAAGCATATCATCAACATACAATAGTAAAGAAATCGTAAAGTTACTAGACATTTTCTTATGATACATACAACTATCAAATGCACTCCTTGAGAATCCATGTGTGGTCATGAATGCATCAAACCTTCACCACTGTCTAGGGGACAACTTCAAATCATACAAAGACTTCTTCAGTTGACATACATGATCTTCTTGTCCCTCAGCTAGGAAATATTCAGGCTGATCTATATAGATTGTCTCTTCTAGATCACCATGTAAGAGAACAATTTTGACATCAAGCTATTGAAGCTCCAAGTCAAATTAATTAATCAACGTCAATAGCACACAAATTGAGTTATGCTTCATGACTGGAGAGAAGATCTCATTGTAGTCAATTTCCTCCTTATGACTAAAATCCTTTGTAACTAATCTTGTATTGAACCTAACATCTTCCACTTCTAGAATTCCCTCATTTTTTTATAGACCCATTTGCATCCAACCATCCTCTCCCTTTTAGCATTTTAACTAAGACCCATATTTGATTCTTGTGAAGAAACTCCATCCCTTCCGTCATGGCTAGCTGCCATTGTGTAGTATCCTTGCAAAAATTTTGCTTCAACATATAAGAAGGGATCAAGATTTTTAATCTTTTTTTCTGTAGCTACTAATGCATATGCAATTAGATATGCTTTCTCTATAAGGCGTTTCAATTTTTGTATCTGCCTTTTGTCCCTTTTATTTGCAATTGTGTACGGTTCATTGACAACAAGTTCTTCAAGATCTGTATTTTTTCACTCATCAACTTGAGTCTCTTCATCCTTCTTCTTGGTAACCTCTATCGGTAGCTCTACCTGCTCGTTGTTCTCATTTTTTGATAACTCTATAGAAACTTTACGAGGATAAAGTATCGAGGATTCATCAAAGGTAACATCTATACTAACTACAAATTTGAGTAAAGACAAACATAAAAGTTTATACCCTTTTACTCAATCCATATATCCTATGAATATAGCCTTTTTAGCCTTTAGTTCAAGCTTTTCTTCATTAACATGATAATAAGCTGAACACTTAAACATTTGCAAGTATGAATGGTTAGAGGGTTCAACTGACTATACCTCATTCGAAGTCTTAAAGTCAATCATTGATGTTGGAGATCGGTTGATAATATGAGAAGCAGTGTGAAATGCTTCAGCCCAAAATACTTTAGACATTTTAGCGTGAAGGACATACAACGAGCATTTTCAAGAAAAGTTCAGTTCATCCTTTCAGTAACACCATTCTGCTGTTGGGTATGCTGACCGTCTTATGTCTTGAGATCCCATGAATTTTTGCAGAAATTATTAAACTGTTTACTGTAAAATTCCAAGTAATTGTCAGTGTAAAGATACTTGATTTTCCACTCCATGTGATTCTCAACCAATATCTTTCACTCTTTAAATGCTTCAAAAGTATCACTTTTTGCCTTCAAGAAATACACCCAAATATTTCGTGAAAAATCATAAATAAATGTGAGAAGATACCACTTTCCACTCTTTGACGAAACTTTAGAGGGATCTTATAAATATGAATAAATATAGTCTAACACCCCTCTCATCGTGTACTTGCTAGTGCTGAAGCTGACCTTCTCCTTTCCTAGGATATAATGCTCATAAAATTCAAGTGTGCTGATTTTCTCATTATTCAAAAACTTATGATTGCTCAGCATCTCCAGTCCCCATGCATTCATATGTCCCTGTCGCACGTGCCACAATCTTACCATTGTTATCATTTGATAATTGCACTGTAGATACATTAACAGAGCCAGCAATGATTCTTTTTGCCAGTGTGTAGAGGCCATCCTCCAACTTAGCCTTCAGCATGACCAATGAACCTTTAGTCACCTTCATAGTTCCTCTTCCACACATATACTTGTAGCCTTGTTTATCCAAAGTTTCAGAGAGATCAAATTCTTCTTTAAATCAGAAACAGAGCCAACAATGATTCTTTCTGCCAGTGTGTAGAGGCCATCCTCTAGCTTAGCCTTCAACATGACTAATGAATCTTTGGTCACCTTCATAGTTCCTCCTTCGCTTATGTACTTGTGGCCTTGTTTATCCAAAGTTACAGGGAGATCAAATTCTTCTTTAATTAAGAAACATGACAGACTTCTGTAATAGTCCTCACAAGTCTATCATAGCAGTGTACCCGAACTGAGCCAATGCTAACTATTTTACAAGTTGCATTATTGTCCATTACTACGATTCCTTGATTTTTCTCATAATTGCTTAACCAATCTCTTTTGAATGTCATATACAAAGCACAACCAGAATCTAGCACTCATTTGTTGCCATAGATTCCACTATTGCACGATATTATAAGTACATATTCATTATCAGAATCATACACTTGTTCAATAATAGACGCCCTTGCCTTTTCTTTAGACTTTGACATTGGGCAATCTCATTTAAAGTGTCCCTTCTTGTGACAACCCCAATGCCTTTTCTCGTGACATCCCCAACACTCTACATTCCTCTTGTTCACATAAAACTTTGATCTGTGCTTTGATTTGCTCCTCCATGTTGGCTAGTATGGCTTTTCACAAGGAGCCCATTAGCTTCATCATCTTTGCCTCCTTCAAAATACCTCCACACATCACAAGAGTTAAGTGTTTGCTGCACTTGCTCAAGAGTTATAGGCTCCTTTCTATATATCATTGAATTCTCAATATCATGATATTATGAAGTCGGTAAAAATAATAAAACACATGCTAGCGTCTCCTCATTCTTTTTAATTTTGACAGTCTATGACAAGTTTATTGAATGCATCGAGATGGTTTTGCAACAAAGTACCTAACTCTATCTTAAATGTGTGAAGACGCCATTGTAACAACATTCTTGTTGTTACCGACCGGTCCTGATAAAGCCCTTACAGCTTGTTTCATAATTATTTGACCATCTCGTTGGTATTTGTAGTCACTTCACAGAGCACGTTACATGGAATGAACAGTTGGGTGACACACAATGCATTGTCTTCAATCTTCTCCTTGTCGGAATCCGATGTACCATCGGGGTACTTTCAGTCTGTAGCATAGATTGAACCTTCCCTCCGCAGTAATGCCATCATCTAGATCTTTCAAATGTTGAAGTTGTTGCGCCCACTAAATCTATCAATTTCAAACTTCATGGAACTCATCATTACTTGTTCTTCCTCTTCTACTACAAATAGTATTTGGTAATACAGAAAATCAAAGTAATTCTTTTTTGATGTGGAAGTCTAGATTGTGCTGCACCCATAGAGCATACTCAGACAAAACTTTGTCTTTGAAACCAATTGTTAGCGAAAACATGAAAAAAGAATAAGAAACGGACACAAGATTTGATGTGATTCGGAACCAAATGATCCTACATCCACCAGAGAACATCTGCCTTTATATTAACAACGAAAGAAGAGAAATCCCAATTATACATAAGAAAATTGCTCTTGCAACTCTCCGATCTTGCATTGGATAATTATGAATTTTGGGATTCTTTTACAATGAAGAATGTCCAGCCTTTTATAGATGACAAAACGTGGACACCAAATAACAAACCTTGTCCTCTAAGCACAAAATAAGAAAAGAAAAATAAATACAAAAATTTATCCTCCAGAAATTTTTACTTGCTCACCAATTTTACTTCACATTGAGTTTTCTTCCACATGGATTAGACCCCACAAAAACCAAACCAACTCTTTCAGTCACTACTTTCAGATTCTGAATCAGGCTGCAAAGATGCAGGCGTTTATTCTTTCATGATATGCCTTGACTTGTTCTTTAAATACTCTCGCAGATTTTCCTTACTACAGCAAGACCAATGGAAGTGAAGAAGTTGATTGCAAACCTCATATTTTAAGATGATCGTTCAACAAAGGTGCTCTGCCAAGTTCTGAGATAGGATTTTGGTAAATATACGAGAAGAAGATGCAGCGTCCTCTTCTGTCAGCCGTTTAACATAAGCCAAAACATGCCAAGGCAGTCCTCAAATAGGATTTTTCATTATCCATCACCTAACAACATACACCAGTCATTGTTGTATCATGCATGTTTCACTAGTATCATCATGTAAATCATAAAGTCTATGCGGCACCAAATATTCAGTCGGTATAACGTAAACAGCTAGAAGTTGCAGGTTAGCAGCTCTTTCTATTATCTATACTATAAGAGACATGAACTGCTGGGAGTGATGTAATAATAATAATTGAACTCTGGTTTCTGAAGAGATGTACAAGAATTCCTAGTAGCACATTTAACTTAAAGAGGGGATGGGGTGGGGTGGGTGGTGTTGGTGGAGGAGATGAGTTTACTTGGAGCTGGTTGACCGGGAGGTCACGTGTTCTAGCTGTGGAAATAGCCTCTGACAGAAATGCTGCGTACGATAGACCATTGTCCTTCTCTGAACTCCGTGCATAGTGGGAGCTTTTTTGCACCATGCTCCTTTTTTCTTCACTAGATAAATAACTGAAAACTTGAGCCATGTGTTAGGATTCATAGTTGAGTTGACTTTTTCGGACACAAGTTTCCAGCTAATAAAATAGTATTATTACCAGGCAGATACCAACTAGAGCCAATACATCAGTTCAAGAATGTCACTAGGTTAACCAATAGCCACTACAACACCACTCCCAAAAAGCAAGATTACTTTCTGAATGTAATGTATAGAAATCAATAATCCTGTTGAGAAACAGATTCGTAGATCAGTGGAACTAATGATTTCTGTACGAAATAGGCAGAGCATCTCAATTAACAGTCAATACAATGAGTTGTTTTCAATATAGTTTATGTCCAATTTTATTTCACAGTACAGTAACAAGTTTCTAACATGTCAGAATGAAAATACAACGACGAGATACTGAATCATAAACATGTGTTTCATCTTCTTGATGATTTTCCTGTTATTGTCTCCTCCCACGCTGGATTTTTAATCCCAGAACCAGCATCATCATAACAGGGGGAAATGCAACCACTTCCCATATCATACAGTCTCCAACCATCAATGGAATGATGAGTAAAATAAACACAGTTGTTTCTGCAGCCAACTTGACTTGCAGGCACTAACATAGAACATTTAATCCCCGTGAATAATGTTCTATCTCCGAGGTTGTCCAATCTTAACCATGACACATCTTCAATCTGCAGCTTGAACACTTCTACTTTGTCCACCACCCTATTTGATCTTTCTGAGATCAGGAAAATGAGCAAGATCTCTCCATTAGATTCAAGCAAGTATTCTATGTAATGCTTTGAGTCGCTTGAAGGAATGGCTCGCCTTCTACTAAGTCGCGTGACTTGAAACTGATCTTCAATTTCTTCTATTACTGCTAGGGTCCCTTGCAAACTTAGTGCATAAAACTTCCCTTCAAATATAATGGCATTGGTGAATTGTATCAGTTGCCCCTTAGGATCATTCGGATCAAAAAGGCCATTTTGGCTGCTGTTTTGTTTCATCCATTTTTGGTTTTGTCCAAGCTGATAAGCTACAAAAGCTGGAAAACAACAACAGCCACTACTATTATAGGACCATGGAAATAAAAACGATTTTCTGGGATCGGACGAGTAAGTAGCCCATGAACCACAGGCTCTGGAATTATTCAGAAAGCAGTAATCCATAGGTAAATTTTCTTCTTCCACAATCGACCAAGGTGAGTAGTAGTGAAAATGCTTCCAAGAATCATAACGTGGCCTTCTTCTACCCTGCCACCAGTAGCAACCAGCTTCTTTAAATGAGAAGTTGAACACATGCTGCTGAGTTTTGCAATAGTATTGAGGTTCATTTGAAAGCTCAAGCCATGGCGATTTTCCAATGGAATCACATTTTCTCGATGCACATCTCCATGATTTAGAAACACCAGCATTACCTATGGATTCAATTACATTTGAATGTCTCAGTTGCTTTTTGAGAAAGTTGAGTAGCTTTTCAGGAAGATTTTGCCATGGTTCCACATAGGCAAACTCTTCTTTAGATGAAGTTTTTTGTTTCCTTCTATCATTTGGAGCCATGAATAGATAATAGTCGAAAATAACAAGGTCTGATTCCGAATTTAACTGACGATCTGAATAATGCTTTTATATAATCTAATCCTCCTACCTGTCCTAGCTGTTTATTTTATTAGTCTTGAGCTCCAAGAAATAAGATAGTTGACTTCTTCAAAAATTATTTTGTCATTTATGTTTTAATGATCAGTTCGATATATAAATATATGCAATTAGTTGTAGAGATCAATTGTGATTTTAAGGAATTTTTTTTATAGGTTGAGTGTCCATTCCTTCCATCATATTTTATTTTTTATGTTTTCGCTAAACTTGAGGTTCTTCCTCAAACTCTGTGCATAACAGGAGCTTTAGTCAGGGCCGAAGCTACAGTTATATACGGGGGTTCGGGTGTATAAGAGTGAATAGAGTATGAAAACTTCTGTTTATTTACGATGTGTAGAGGCACTTTAAATACAAGCAAAGATTAACAATATCTCCTATATTACAGGAGGAGTATTGCTAATGGACTCTAAATAATAAACGTGTAATCCTAATCGTATGAGCTATAGGTAACTAACTAGCACACAATATCTGCAAAATTAAACAAAGTGCAATAACAATACTGCACAATTACAGGGAGTAGGATGTATACGCCAATATGCCCCCTCAAGATAGGCAATGTGTTGCAAAGCCTAGCTTGAATAGCTGTATATCAAAGGTTGGCTTTGGTAGAGCTTTAGTTAGAGTATCCGCGATTTGTTCTACAACAGGAATATGAACAATGTGAACTGCTGGACTTGTTTGCGAACAAAGTGAAAGTCTACAATAATGTTCGATCAATCACATCTCCATCCCATTCTGCGTCAGAGTATATGTGTAGCTTGAAATCATTACCTTTATGAATGTGAAGAGCGAACTGAAGTGTTCCTTGGAGAGACCTGAGTACTCGTTTGAATGCTTTCTAGTGTACTTCAGATGAAGAGTGCATAAATTGAGACAATTAATTCACAAAGAAGCTAGTGTATGGACGAGTAAAAGACAAGTTGTAACACCCCAAAATCTGATTCCCGGGATGCCACACGGTGCTCCGAACTACAAGTAGTCCTGAGCTAACCCTGACTGCCTTTTCTAAATCTGAATCTCAAAAGAGGAAAATTATAAATAAAAAATCATAATAAACACGAAAAACTGTCTAAATAAGCAAATACTAAAAATCTGAATACTGTAACCGAAATCTAAAACTGAATCTAGTAGTCCGATAAGCCTTTATTGACTGAATCTAGAGAGTCACTGGGACAAGACCCAGCTGGCTCAAACTATCTGAAATTAATAATAAAGCGTCTACTAATAACTGAAAATATGAATAGCTAAGTCCTCGAACTATGAAGGCTCACCAACTGCAGGGATGTAGATGAGATGCTTGAAAATCACTCACGCTACTGAGATTGAGCACCTGAACCTACATTATGAGATAATGTAGCACATAGACGTATATGTGGATCAGTACTTTGAGGATGTACTGAATATATGGGGGTGAATGCAATAATTAAACACTATCATCGCAATTTATAAAATTATGCATGCTAAAGGTAAATGACTCACATAGGCTTGAGTAGTCTAAAAACTGAAGATCATAAATCATGAACCATAAAGCATATATTATAAATCTTGTGAACCATTACCCTTAGTTCTTAAATTCGTATTTTGTTCTTGTTCTCAAATCATATAGGCTAAGTGAAAGCTGTAAGTCTGTATAGAAATACTTTATCTTAAAGGGTTTAGAAATATGAAATCTTATTCTGAATGGAAAATGCTTTATCTGAAGGCTTTAAGGAAATACTTTATCTTTTACCTGAAGGGGGTTCTTCTAACCGACATAAACTATGTGAGCATTCATGGAGTCCAACGTTCTTGTCCTCCTAACGAGGAATCCTCACGTTGGGGAAAGGAGGGGAGAGGAGTCATACTCTTGCCAAGGAATATAACCTATCTAAGTGATCACATATCTATCATCCATGTAGAAGTGGGAACAATCTAAATCCTATATTGACACGTAGTTTTGGGGTATGAAACCGTAGTAACTTATCCATCTCGGTGCTAAATACTACTCCCATTAAATCTATATGCTCATTCTGATGAAAATCCACTTTTAAAATAGTCTAATGGTTTATGATGAAAATCAACTGTATATCTGTAAAGCTAAATCTGTAATCTGAATTCTGTCAAGTGGATTTCATATCTATTCTGAGACCAAAATGTCTTTATCAGTAATCTGAAAAGAATCTAGTCATAAAGTGCTCATAGCACAATCAATCTTGAAATAGCAATACTCATTAGGGCTTAATAACCCAAGCATCAAACTCATGTTAAAACATCTTAAAATTCATGCTTGATAATGTAAACATTTATAATTCATCATAAAGTTTGAAAATTTCTGCAATATGCATGAAAATATGAACAAAATCATGTAATTCAACTTCTAAATCAATGGAAATCTAATAATCTTATGAATAGCAATATTAGGTATAAATCCTAACTTCAATTTCATGGGAAATCACATAAAATCAAATAACTTTTGTAATTAAAAGCAAGTTTTGGGTATAAAGATGAAAGAAGTATCCTTGTTTATAACCCTACATACCTTAATTGATGATCTTTGATGAAAAGCTTGAATCTTGGATTCCTATTGATGCTTTGGAGATGAATACTTAGAGTTCTTGTATTGGGATTCCTAAATTTTGAATTTCCTTGGAGAATTAATGGAGGAATTTGAATTTCTTGGGGAGAAAGTTTGATGATCTAGGATTTTCTTTGAGAGTATTTTGGTGAAAAGTGAATGTAATATGCTTAGGATGGGTTAAATCATTTGTTATTCACGACTTAGGGCTTGGGAAAAGACCAAAGAGACCCTTTTAAATTTTTACTCGAAACTGGGAAAATTCTCGAATTTAGCCTATGGCGCTACGCGCCATAATCGCGGTGGCTTACTGGAACCTGCTAACTGGGACCTGGAAAGACACTGCGATGCGAAGCTATCACGATGCTCTGCTATATTGCCATTTGGGTCATCACCGCGATGCACCACCATCGCGGTGAGCCACTGGAAATGGACAAATGGGAAAAAGGGCTTCTCCGCGATGTGGAAAAATCACGAAGTTTCACTGGATCTTGATGAATGGGAAATTTGACCTCTCTGCAATGCACCAATATCACAGAGTCTCACTGGAATTTGACAATTGTCATTTAAACGTCTC
Organism: Capsicum baccatum var. pendulum; assembly: GCA_030864225.1. Lineage (NCBI taxonomy): Eukaryota > Viridiplantae > Streptophyta > Magnoliopsida > Solanales > Solanaceae > Capsicum > Capsicum baccatum. Next base: position 200,049,028 of record CM061561.1, read on the forward strand.
CGCGATGCGCTAAGGACCCAAATCACGGTGTTTTAGGACTGAAGCTTAAAATAGCCCTAACTTCTCACTCGATCATCGAATTTAGGCAAATATTATATCGTTGGAAAGCTTATTAAATTTCCTACACAACGGGAGGTCTAAATCTGGAAAATTCCACATGAAATAACTACTCTTTATTTTTGAAGCTATCCCTTAACATTCTAGGGACAGATTTTAGCTAGAAAAGGTACGGGGTATTACACAAGTATTGTAGTTTTCCAAGAACTCTCCTATAGTGAGTGGCATCATTGGTCGCTTCATCATGTAGTTGAGGCACTTCAGTGGCACTCATTGGTGTTTTTGCTGAATTATAATCCTTCATGTTATTGTCAGTGAAGATTTCATTGATGTAGTTGGACTGTGATAAAGTGATTCCTTTGGCAGTTTGAAGCACCTTTACTCTAAGAAAGAAGTTTAGATTCTCAAGATTCTTAATGAAAAAATGCCCAACAAGATAAGCAATAATCTGATTTACCTCTGATTTGTGATTCCCTATAATAATGATATTGTCCACATAAACCAGTGCGTACAAAATGCTCTATGAATGAAGAGTGAGGCATCAGATTCTAACTTGACAAATCTTAGATAAAAAAGAAATGTCTTAAGTTCATTATACCATGCCTAAGGGCTTGCTTGAGGCTATATATTGCTTTCTTTAGACGACATATGTGGGAGAGGAACTGCTCGTTTGCAAAACCCGAAGGTTGGATCGTGTACACTTCTTTTTCTAGACGACCTTGCAAGAACGCATTGTTGACATCAAGCTGGCGTAGGGGCCAATTCCACTGGACAACAATAGAGAGCACCGAATGTACAATAGTTGGTTTGACGACCAAACTAAATATGGCATGATAGTCAACTCCAGGGTGTTGTGTAAACCCCTTTGCAATAAGTTGAGATTTATAGTGATCGACTATCCCATCAATTTTTCTTTTTAACCCGTATAACTATTTGCAAGAGACAATGCTTTTTGTGGGGTCATGTGGTACCAAATCCCATGTCTTATTATTTAATAATGCATCAAATTCATTTTTCATTGCTTGTAATCACTTCGGGTGTTTGTTTGCTTGTTTGAAGTTGGTAAGGGTGGTGGAGGGGGATAAGTGAGCCATAAAGTCAAGAATTGTTTTTGGTTTGTAAAAATGTTGTGCTGTGAATGGGGTACAACATAATTTAGAGTAGGAAGAAAAAGTTGTAGTGGAATTGAGGTAGAGGGACAAGAAACGGAGTTTTGGCTAGCTGATGGTAATGCCCCGAGTCTGTACCCCGGATGCTACACGGTGCTCATAATCCCGAAGGACCATAAACTAACCCATGACTAGTACCTAGATGAATAATAATACTATAAATATGTGGAAATTAGGCGAAAACTTGCCATAAGGTTCAATACTGAAACAAATCTGAATACAGTATAGCGATACCAAAACTGAAACATCTATCTAAAAATACTCTAGTCTGAATAGCCTCTAAACTGTCTAAAATATGGAGATGATAGGACAAGTCCCCAACTAACTCGACTACTGAAATAAACTGACATGCTGAAATAAAATATAACACCCCACATTTTGGGCTAGAATAAAAACCATCATTTCTATGTGTAGATGATCCAAAATCCGTAAATCCTATGTAAATTTTCTATGTTAATTAATTATGTAGTGTGGGAAATTGAATGAGATTTCCGTCGATATAAGATTCACCCAAATCTGATACCCGGGCAAGATGTTATGGCTAATTTAAGTCCTAGTTGTAAAACACCATCATTTTAGTGCTTGGCGCGTCACGAAGGGGGTCTATTTAATAATTGTCAAATTCTAGTATCCTAGCGTAATTGTGGAACGTCGCGTTGAAGTTCCAGGTCCCAACCAGTGGGACAACGTGATGGATCCGTGTCGCGGTGACCCTAAAAATCCCATTCATTAATTTCCAGTGAGCCACCGCGATAGTGGCGTGTCGCGGTGGCCCATAAAATCGGGCTCCCAGTTATATTTTATTCCGTCTCATTAAGGGTATATTGGGTATTTTTCACCCCCTTATCAGCTTAAATGCGGGGTTATACTCCTAAGTGACCACATTATTCATATTTTCTTCAAAAATTCACAAGAACACTCTCTAGGGTTTCAAACTAAAAACCCAAATAACTTAAGATTTAACCATGGGTTTTTAAGATTGATTGAAGATCTGGAATCCCCAAATCGTAGGCTTCAAGAATCATCCGCTAAATTTCTAAATTGAGGTATGTGGGATTTTTCTAAAAATTCATGGGCAAAGAAACCTTCTTTAATTTATGCTAAAGGTTTAGAAGTCATGATTTTACGGAAAGGATTTGAATTTACTATTACTAGCATGTTTTAGAAACCTTGATTAATATGGTTTTGGCCTTTTGGCCTTTTCCCAAATTGATTTTAAATCTTATATATATGTATGTTTGTATTTAAGGTCGATATTTGAATTGAGAGAATGACTTACATGAAATCCCTTTCTTATGATGATTTTTTCCACTTTTCATATGTTATGATTGTTGAATGCATCTTGAAAAGCATGAAACAAAATGTCTTGATTTATGTATGATTTGGTTATGATCTTGAATTCAAAAGAGAGGGTTGTTCATGTTGATAAACGTTTATTACACATTTAATGAAAGAGTTGCATGGTTTGACAAAGATTTCAGGACCACCACATGGTTATTGAAAGAATGAGAATCTTTGCATAGTTTTGACTTGTGCTTTCGGAACATGAAATCTCTTATACTATTTGCATGTTTGGGTGGTCTGAATTAAGTTTTAACGAAAGAGTCATGCATGATACATTATGGCTTAGAAATAGGACTTGCAAGTCTTGGTGTGAAGACACCAACTCAGATAATGCCATGTTAATTCAGAACATAATAGAATGCAAATTTAAAATCAGATTTTTAGATTTTAAAACTGGAATGATGCATGTTTCAGAACGGACTAAAGTTGAGAGCATAGGTGGTTCCCCGAAGAAGGAACGAGTTCCGAAAACTTATTGCCCAAAACTGTGAGTTGCCGATCTGAGTATATTATTATACGCTGGCCTAGTGCCTTGTGGTGTATCAGAATCAGACACTCCAACCTTTGCGAAACACTTAGGTTGGGGTCTTCCCCGCCGAGTCAATGGTGGATTCCATATAGCCCATGGAATATCAGACTTGTAGGGGAGTGCCACCTAACTCAAAAGTAATACAAAGATCAGAAATTTGCATTAACCGAAATGTTTTATGATTATCAAAAATGCCTATGTGTTTTGGAATTTATATCCTATATGATGTTTTATGATTAGCTCTTAATTATTTTATTTATATTAAAAGCTTTATTTTGGATTGCTCTGTGTACCGGTACATTTGTATTAACCCCTACCTTCCAAGTTCTGAGGCACAGTCTAAGGGTCCTGATAAGTAGTAGATTTCTTAAGATAGAAGTACAGAGTATAGTTTGTGAGTCTTCTATATTTAAGAAGGCCTATTAATTTTTAGACATTTATTATTAGTTATAGTTTTGGTCTACTGTGACCTTGTCCCAGTTTTTAGAACAGTTTTGAGATGTAGTAGAGATTTTGTAGACTGAGTTAGATCTTATTCAAATGTTTTAAATTGCAACTTTCATTCTTATATCTTGAATCTCAGAGTTAATAACCATGTTTCCATATCAGATTGTATTTTCTCATCTTCTCTTATAATATAAATATTGTGCATGGCTACCAGATAGAGTAGAACGTCGGGGCCTTCAGGGTTCAGGATGTCCATCACGGTCAGGCCCTAGTTCAGGTTGTGACAAATAATCATGTCCTTGAACTATGAGGACTTACCTCTAACTCTAACTACTGAAGATCTGAAATGCTAAGGGTGCTCGAGATCCCGTGTATCTGAACCTATGATATAAAACATCTTAGCGCAAGAGAAAAGTATACACCAATACTTTGAATGTACTGGTATGCTAGGTGAGGTAGGCTGAAATGCATGGGTTTATATCCATGAACAATACTGATTGAATGACATGAGTATAACTAGGTGAGAGTACATGCATGAATATGTAACTATAACTGAGATCATGATAACATTGAATACTGAGTTTGAATACTGATTAACTTATATCTGAGTATACTGATATTGAATTACTGATAACAAAATGACTGTATTTGACAGTCCTAATTCTGTGGAACTATACTGAGTTCTGTACTGAGATGAGTGACTCTGTCTGATAGTTCTGAACCTGTAGAACTAAATTGAGTTCTATAATGAGACTGAATTTGAAATTGAGACTGTGGGAGGTAATCATCTAACCAATCTACCTCTTTCTACATAGATTGGGGTCTAACCTGTAACCCCAGTTGGAAGGATGTCAATACCGTGCCAAGGGTAAGGACAAGCTGTGAGTTAACCCTCCCTGACAGGAAGCTCTTTCATAAACCCTCGCTGACAGGAAAACTCGAATGAGATGTATCAACCCTCATAATATCTGGCTGAAAGATATCTCAACCTACGCTGGCTACGTAGTTTTATAACGCAGGGATTGCTGCTAAGGGTCAAACCCTCTGCTGGCAGGAATGCCCCCATCCCTGGGTTAACTCGATGCTGAATCCTACTCCCATCTGAATAGACACTGAACTAATTTCCTAGTTTATACTAGGATTGAATGGACTGTTATTGATTATACTGTCTAACTGAACTGAACTAAGTTCACTGAGTTCTGTTGACTGAGGGAATACTACTAAATTTTGTTAACTGGCTGAATTTACTGAGGTCTGAACTGAATACTGAACTGGACTGGACTGATACAGAGTCTACTGAGTTTTCTTGAGTCCTATAACTGACCGGGAGTACTACTGATCATGACATGATTGAGATTATTCTGTATATGACACAGGCTCTAGGTAAACAACTAAATTGTCGGGTATTAAATACCCCCAAGACTCGATTGCATGAAAAGTAAAGCATCTCATGATCTTGCATAGCATATAACGCATACTTGTTCATAATGTATCTATAGAGATATTTTATCAAACAATTGCATGGTATAACTTGCACATAAGCTAGCATGACATGATTTCTTTCCCTGATTAGTTCACATGAACAATTCATCAAGCACTTGGTGAGCATAGTATATAAACATAAGAAGAGGGCATTATGATTCACTTCCAATTTCACAATTTCAAGGGGTTTAACATGGATTCATACGAATTTACAAACATAATACCAATTCCACATGAAATGTATAATAAATCATGAAATAGAAATTTAATTCAAATAATAACCATGAATACACTTTAATTCCAATCATAAAAGTCATAAATTCCAACTACTTGAAGTTTAAAAGTATTTCTTGGTCTCCAAGGGTGGAAAGAACTCTTGGATGAGCACTTCACATACCTTGGTTGCTAAATTCTTGAAGATTAATGGTGGAATCTTGAGCCTTGAATTTGAAATTCAATCACCTAGGATTTTTGTTCATGAGCAATTTGTGAAATAATGAGTGTATGTATCAAATAGAGGGATAAATTTTGTGTTTTTGGGGGCTGAAAGACATGGAAAAAGACTCAAATACCCCTAAGGACGCGGCTTCTAATGACTGAAAACTGAACTGTCGACGCACAGACCGATTGCCGTATTGATGGGATCGACGCGAAGGACGATACACCGCGTCGATTCCTCGTTGGTTCATTGGAAATTGCACTGAGGAAAAAATTATTTGTCGATGCGATGAATGACACAATGCATCGAGATCGTGTTGACTCACTGTTTTGGTCATTCAAACATGGTCTAAATAAGGTTCAAAAAATTCAAACTCATTTAGAAACACCTATTGACATTCCTGATCATGAATCAACCTAAAGATTGACATTTTAAGGTCATAAAGGTCGTGAAATAGCGTTGCCAACTTGCAAAGGCCAAAATAATACTAAGTCTGAATACTTAGCTAGAATTTTCTAAGTTTGGGACCCCTTAGCAAGCTTTTAGGGATTGAGTTAAGCTTTGGATTTTGCATGGTCTTACAATATCTTTCCATTGGGAACATTCGTCCTTGAATTAGACTGACTAAGCTGAGAATACTGATTGACTAGATTTAGACACTGGACATGCATAACTGAAGCATGATTTAATGACTGAGATTTCCGATATACTAAATTATCATACTTAACATGCATATCTGATGCATACGTACATAGCTGAACATGATTCATGAATACATGATTGGGATTACTGATAAGCTGAGTTTATATACTGATCATGCATATCTGATGCATGGGTACATAACTGAACTAATTTGTGAACGCATGACTGAGTATGCAACGTTAATTGATACCAAGTTGGTAGCTATATCTGAAAATTAGACTAAGTTTAAGAAAAAACTGTTACCTTGGACTGAGTTTGAGTTTGCGTAGAAGAGGTGAGGATACTTGGTTTGCATATCTGCTTCCGCTTCCCAAGTAGCTCCCTGTGAATCTGATAATCAAGGATTTTGACTTGGATCTCTTCATAAGAGAGGCTGTTCTAAAAATCTATGGCCTCTATAGGGACTACGTCTGCTGGGTCACCTATGCATTTCTTTAGTAAGGAGACATGGAACACTGGGTGCACTGAAGCTAAGTCTGAAGGCAACTCAAGCTCGTAAGCTACCTTTCCGAAACGGTTGAGAATTCGGTAAGGACTGACATATCGAGGACTGAGTTTCCCCTTCTTGCCAAATCTCTTCACTTCTTTCATAGGAGAGATTTTCAAATACATAAAATCACCAATCTCAGACTCGAGATTCTTTCTGCGTAGATCTGCATATGATTTCTGTCGGCTCTAAACTTTCTTAAGCCTTTCCCTGATCAACTAGATTTTCTCTAAGGTATCAAATACCAAGTCAGGACCTACCACCGCAGCCTCGCCCACTTCAAACCAACCAATAGGAGACCTGCATCTCCTACCATAAAGTTCCTCAAACAAAGCCATCTAAATGTTGGAATGATAGCTGTTGTTATATGCGAATTTAATCAAAGTTAAGTGGTCATCCCAAACTACCTTTAAAGTTAATCGCACACGCTAGTAGCATATCTTATAAAGTCTGAATGGTCCTTTCTGCTTGGCCATCTGTCTAAGGATGAAAGGCTGTACTAAGGCGAACTCGGGTACCATGAACCTTTTGGAATGCCTTCCAGAAATGAGAGGTAAACTGGGTACCTCTATCTGAGATAATAAATAGCAGAATACTGTGCAATCTGGCCAACTCCTTGATATAGAGTTTGGTGTAATCCTCGAGTGAATAAGAGGTTTGGACTATTAGGAAATGAGCTAATTTGGTCTTCCTGTCCATGATGACCCAAACTGAATCATGCTGGCGATGAGTACGAGGCAAAATCATTACAAAGTCTATGTTCACTTTTTCCCACTTCCAAGTGGGAATACTAAACTCTTGCATAGAACTACTCAGATTCTGATGCTCAATGTTAACCTGCTGACATGTTGAGCACTTAGCCACAAACTCTACAATATCTCTCTTCATCCTACTCTAGCAATAGATCTCCCACAAATCACGGTACATCTTAGTGGCCCCTGGTGAATAAAGTAGCGCACGCCATGTGCCTCTGTAAGAATTCGCTGCCTCAAGTCATCTACACCTGGCACACATAGCCGACCCAAACAGCGCAACACATCATCTTCCCCTTGGGAGAAAACCTCTGCCTTCTAATCTCGGACTGATTCCTTCAACTTCACTAGACTGGGATCCCTATTCTTCTTTTTCTTCACCTTGGAAACTAGGGATGATTCTGAACTACTCTGTACCCATACACTACCTTCTGCTGAATCAACTAACCAAATACCTAGTCGGGTAAGCTGATGAATTTCCTGAGCTAACTTCTTCTACTGTTCTCAACATAAGCAACACTCTCCATAGATATCCTACTAAGAGCATCAGCCACTACATTGGCTTTACCCGAATTATATAGGATGCTCATGTCGTAGTCTTCAACAACTCCAACCACCTTCTCTGACGGAGGTTTATATCTTTCTAATAGAACACATACTGTAGGCTCTAATGGTTGGTGAACACATCAACATGCACCCCATACAAATAGTTTCTCTAAATCTTTAAGGCAAACACTATTGCTACTAACTCATGATCATGAGTAGGATAGTTCTTTTCATGGGGCTTAAGCTATCTAGAGGCGTAGGCTATGACCTTAACTTTCTATGTTAAAACACACCCTAAAACAACTCTGGAGGCATCAAAATACACCACAAACCAATCTAAACCATATGGTAGGGTCAAAACTGGAGCTGTAGTGAGTCGAGTCTTCAACTCCTGAAAACTCTTCTCACAAGAATCTGACCACTGGAATTTGACTTCCTTCTGAGTCAATCTGGACATAGGGGATGCAATAGATGAAAATCCCTTAACAAACTATCGGTAATAGCCAGCCAAGCCCAAGAAACTCCTGATATCTGATGGAGAGATGGGTCTAGGCCAATTTCTCACTACTTTGGTCTTTTGGGGATCAACTCTAATTCCATTATTGAAAATGATATAGCCAAGAAAAGCTACTGACCTTAGCCAAAATTCGCACTTACTAAATTTGGTGAATAGCTGATGGTTTTTGAGAGTTTACAACACTATTCTGAGATGGTCTGCATGATCATGCTTACTGTGGGAGTAGACAAGAATACCATCTATGAAGACTATGACGAACATGTCCAAGTACTGCTTGAACACACGATTCACCAAGTCCATGAAAGCTGCTGGGGCATTGGTAAGACCAAAGGACATGAATAAGAATTCAAAGTGACCATACCGAGTTCTGAAGGCTGTTTTTGGGATGTCACATTCTCTGACTTTGAGCTGATGATAGCCCGATCTGAGGTCTATCTTGGAGAAGTAACTAGCACCCTAAAGTTGGTCAAACAAGTCATTGATTCTGGGAAGTGGATACTTGTTCTTGATCGTGACATTATTTAGTTGACGATAATCAATACACATTCTAATAGAACCATCTTTCTTTCGCATGAATAAAATTGGTACACCCTACGAGGACACACTGGGTATGATGAATCCCTTATCTAAGAGATCCTTCAACTATTCTTTTAACTCTTTGAGTTCTTCTAGGGCCATTCTGTATGGTGGAATAGATATGGGCTGAGTATCTGAGAGAAAATCAATTTTGAAATTAATTTCCCTTTTGGGAGGAACTCCGGGAAGATCTTTGGGAAACACATTTGGGAATTCACATGCTACTGACACTGATTCAAGAGTAGGATTTATGAACTAGATCCCTAGACTCAAATAAGATGGTAAACACATCCCTTAGATATCATCTTTCTCTCCCGAAGGTAAGAAACAAGCTGACCCCTAAGTGATAAAGTACTATCCCTCCACTCTAGAATGGGTTCATCAAAAACTAAAACTGGATAATTCTATTTCTGCAGTCGACTGAGGCATAGCAGGAATGAAGCTAATCCATGCTGAGAATGACATTGAAATCGGTCATCTGTAATTTGACTAAGTCTGCTGAAGTGACTTTTAGAGATATCATAACCAGGAAGTTCTTGTATACCCACCTGGCTATGATGGATTTACCCACTGGGGTAGAGACTAACAAAGACTCGGCTAGAATTTTGGACTGACTCCAAAATCAATTGCTATGTATGGAGTAACAAAGGACAAAAAAGCTACTGGATCTAGCAAAGTAGACTTGGATAATTTTGTATGGACCAGACCAGTTAGACTTTAACTTACCTGGGAATAGCTTCAATCTAGATTTGAAGAGAAGTACCATATCATCCTTTTGGAAGTTTCGTCGAACAATCCGCTGATCATGATACCTTTTTATCCGCTCCTTGTATAGGTCTGACCTTTCATATACATGGAGACGGAACTCATCTAATTCGTTTAGCTTCTCCAACCTCAGATTCATCGCATCATCCCAATTCAAATTCAATTGCTTCAACGCCCACAATGCCTTATGTTCGAGCTCAATGGGTAAATGACAAGCCTTCCCATAAACTAGTTGATAAGGGGACATGCCGATGGGTCTTTTGAATGCAGTCCTATAAGCCCATAGTGCATCATCTAGCTTCCGAGACCAATCCTTCCTATTAGCATTTACCGTCTTCGCAAGGATTTGCTTGATCTCCTTATTGGAAACCTCTACTTGTCCACTCGTTTGTGGGTGATAAGGCGTGTCTACCTTATGTTGCTTGACACCATACTTGATCAACACGGATTTGAATAGCTTGTTGCAAAAGTGAGATCCTCCATCACTTATGATAGTACGTGGTACTCCAAAGCGAGAGAAGATATTCCTCTTCAAAAATGCTACAACACGCTTTCCCTCGTTGTCGGCCAATGCTACAGCTTCAACACATTTCGAGACATAATCTACAGCAACTAAGATGTACTTCATTCCAAACGAATTCACGAATGGACCCATGAAATCAATGCCCCACACATCAAAGAGTTCTACCTCAAGAATTTTTGACATGGGCATCTCATGGTGTTTCGAAATAGCACCTTGTCTTTGGCATTGGTCGCATCTTATAACAAAGTCGTAGGCATCTCTAAATATCGAAGGCCAATAATATCCACTTTGCAATACTTTTCTTACCGTCCGATTGCCTGCGTAATGTCCTCCAACTTGGGAAGTGTGGCATGCTTCCAATATAGTAGGTACCTCTATATGGGATATACATCGTCGAATAATACCATCCGCACATCGTCGAAACAAATATGGCTCATCCCAATAGTAATGTTGTACGTCATGCATAAACTTCCTCTTTTGATGGTATGATAAATTGGCAGGTATTACATTACTCACCACAAAATTTGCAAAGTCGGCATACCATGGTAACTTTTCTGTTATCGTCGCTAGGATCTCCTCGTCAGGGAATGCATCATCAATCTCGATATCAGGCTGCGCCACATGCTCGTTCTCGAGTCTAGATAGATGGTCGGCCACTTGGTTCTCGCAACCTCTTCTATCTGTAACTTCGAAATCAAACTCTTGCAGAAGCAATACCCATCGAATTAATTTTGGTTTTGCATCCTTCTTTGTCATTAGATACCTAAGAGCTGCATGGTCTGTATGAACGATCACCTTAGTACCCAATAGATAGGCACAAAACTTCTCAAACGCATACACAACCGCTAGGAGCTCTTGTTCTGTCACAGTGTAGTTCCTTTGGGCTTCATTTAGGACCTTACTCGCATAGTAGATAGGATGAAATAATTTCTCCTTTCTCTGACCAAGAACAGCTCCAACGGCTACACCACTAGCATCACACATGACTTCGAACGGGAGAGACCAATCTGGTGCTACCATGATAGGGGCTTCAATGAGTTTTCCTTTGAGGCATTCGAATGCCTTTAAGCAATCTTCATTGAAGTCAAACTTTGCATCTTTCTCCAAGAGTTTTCACAATGGACTAGCAATTTTGGAGAAGTCTTTGATGAACCGACGATAGAAACCTGCATGGCCGAGAAAACTACAAACTCCCTTCACCGAAATTGGAGGCGGTAGTTTCTCAATGACTTCAATTTTTTATCGATCAACCTCAATTCCTCTTGCGGAGATTTTGTGCCCAAGAACGATTCCTTCTTTTACCATGAAGTGGCACTTCTCCCAATTCAGCACTAGGTTGAATTCTACACATCTTTGCAACGCCATACTTAGGTTTGCCAAACACGCTTCAAAAGTCTCACCAACAACTGAAAAATCGTCCATAAATACCTCCAAAGTGTCTTCAACCATATCAGAAAAAATTGATATCATACAACGTTGAAAGGTGGCTGGTGCGTTACATAGCCCGAATGGCATACGTTTGAACGCAAACGTACCATATGGGCATGTAAACGTTGTCTTCTCTTGGTCTTCGGGTGCAATACAAATCTGATTATAGCCTGAATAACCGTCTAAGAAGCAAAACCATCCTTTCCCCGCTAATCGATCTAGCATTTGGTCCATAAATGGCATTGGAAAGTGATCTTTGAGTGTCCAAGAATTCAACTTTCGGTAGTCCATGCATACTCTCCATCCAGTGATGGGTCTGAGTGGAATAAGCTCATTCTTTGCATTCGCGACCACTGTCATGCCTCCTTTCTTAGGAACACATTGTACCGGGCTTACCCATGTACTATCAGAGATTGGATACACAACTCCCGCGTCTAACCACTTGATAATTTCTTTCTTCACTAATTCTTACATAGGTGGGTTTAGACGTCTTTGATGCTCAATGGTGGGTGTGCAATTCTCTTCAAGCTGAATTTTATGTGTATAAATCCCAGGTGGAATACCAATAATATCCGCAATGGTCCATCCAATGGCTCTAATATACTTTCGTAGAATAGCAATGAGAGCTGCAACTTGTTGCTCACCCAAATCTGCTGCAACAATGACTGGAAGTGTGTTTCCGCTTCCTAGGAATGCATACTTTAAATGTCTTGGCAGCTCCTTCAATTCTAATGTGGGTGGCTCTTCAATAGATGGCTTAGCTGGTGGTGTGGGTTGATTCTTGAGATCACGGTCCAGATTCTTGGGAGCATAGTGATATGTCCCTAATCCTGATAGAGCACCAGTAACTTCTTCATAATTTTCAGCATCCTCATTCTCTCCATTCATGAGCACAACTGCCAAAGGGTCATCCATAATTTGCTCTTCTTCAAGTAATTCTTTCTAATCATCAAAGAAAACATCAGCCACCAAAAATACACTCAGATCTTTGGGTTGCTTCATTGATTTGCAGACATCAAAGCGAACTACTTCGTCATTTATTCAGAACGAAAGCTCATTAGGTCTCAAATCAATAAGCACGCTTCCCGTAGCAAGGAAAGGACGCCCCAAGATTATGGGAACTTCTGAGTCTGCCTCACAATCCAAAATAACGAAGTCTGCCGAAAAGATAAATGAAGAAACCTTTACCAAGACATCACATAGAATACCAACAGGTCGTTTTACCGACCTATCCGCCATTACGAGCCTCATGTTGGTTGGAGTAGGATCACCCAACCCCAACTTCTTATAGATAGATAATGGCATCAAATTGATGCTGGCTTCTAAGTCGCATAATGCTTTGGCAAAATTCAAAGATCCAACGGTGCAAGGAATAGTGAAAGCATCGGGGTCAGCCTTCTTCCGAACTATTGATTGGGTAGCGATTGCGCTGCAATGATGAACATCATCTTTCAACTCATAACTTGCTACCCGCTTCTTTGTCAAAAGATCCTTCATATATTTCGCATACCCAGGCATTTGTTCAAGTGCCTCCACCAACGAAACATTAATGGTTAGCTGTTTTAACATAGTCATGAATTTGCTGAACTTCGTGTCATCCGCCACCTTCAATCTTTGAGGTAAAGGTGGTGGTGGGTATGGAATTGTTCTCTCCACGGCTTTCTTCTCCTCTTGCTTCCATTTTTCAGCTTTTTCAGGTTACAAATTGTTGGGGTTGACGTCGTTGATGATAGGATTAGTTGCAGCGGCATCTTCTCCTTTTGCCTTATCATCAATGTCCACTACTTCGTCAACCACTTGCTTGCTTTTTTCTGAAGTTTCCAGCACCTTACCACTTCGGGTAGTGATGGCCATGCATGACCCATCATTCCTTGGGTTTTGCACAGTATCGCTAGGTAAAGTGCCAGCCTTTTTTTGATTGAGTGCTGCTGAAAGTTGGCTCAATTGCTGCTCTATTTGCTTGATTGAAGTGGAATGAAAATCAACTATTTGTTTAATAGAGGACAAATCATTTACTACCTCCGTTACTCCCGCGTTTGTTGCTTCCACTCCTTTCAATATTTTAGCCATCATGTCTTCCATACTTCCAGAACTAGATTTGGTGGCGTCACGTCCTCCAGGGGGAACGTACAAACCACTCTTTTCATTCTTGTTCTTCCAACTACCTTGGTCCTTGTTTCCAGATTTATCATAATAGTTCCGACCTTGGTTTCCTTGGGTATTACCTCGTAAACCCCCCTGATTGTTCAAGTAGTTGGCCTCTTCTTCCGAATCAGATTCGTCTCTTCCTTTTGGCGCAATAGCTTTCACTTTTTTGGACTTTCCTGATAATAAATGCTTTGTAAGAAGATCCACTTGTGTTTTCATGTGCGCCATATCTTGATCACGTTTTTCTTCTCTTCTTCTTTGGTCTGCAGTCATGCCAATAGATAAAGTGGGGCTTGCTACCTCAGAATCCCTGGTATGCCAAGCTCTACTTTGCTTTGTCATACAATCTAGCATATTGCTTGCTTGACCAAAGGTGAGGTCCATAAAAGATCCTCCAGCCGCATTATCCACCACTGGTTTAGTTATTGAATTCAAGGCTCTGTATAATATCTCCATTAGGTGAACATTAGTCATGTGATGGTTTGGGAATCTCGCTAGCTTTGTCTTGAACCTCTCCCATGTTTCATGAAGGGCTTCAGTTGGAAGCTGACGGAAGTTGCCGATTTCATCTCTCAATTGTGCTCTTTTGGATGGCGGAAAGAATCTTTCTAGGAAAACGTCTCTCAATTGCCTTCAATTTGTAATAGAATCAGGAGTCAGCCCATTCAACCATAGAGTTGCCTCCCCAGACAGAGACAATGGAAATAGACGTAATTGAATTGCGTTCTGACCAACACCAGGATTGTCGAACGACTTGCATGTAGAAATAAAGTTGATGAGATGCATATTCGGATCATCGCCTGCTAGTCCACCAAATAATCCCTTGAGTTACAATAGCTGAATCATGGTGCTTGTGATGTTGAACTTGGCTCCGGGCGCTAATGGTGGAGGAATTATGGCTCCAGTGGCTCCGGCTCCATCAAGATCATCATCATCGTCGTCAAAAGCTGGTTGCATGGGTTGGCGATCATACCTAAACCGAGCTTGATGACCTCTTCTGTTGGAAGGTGTTGCGATTTCAGCATCATGCCTTGGGTTTAGTAATTCATCATCACCTAAATCCTCATTGTCAGGATTTGTTGCTCGCCCAGGGTTATTAATATTTTGTTGGTGTACTTGGGCGGAGGCAAGAGCAGCTAATCTCGCCTGTTCCTGTTGAGCAGCCATCCTTTCGATTTCTGCTTGTGCCTCCATTCTGCCAATTCGTTGTGGTTCAGGATTGATAGGTAATAACGGTTGACCAGAACTTCTAGTATGGGGCATGCACTGAATAAAAATCTGCAGTAAACAAAAACAAAAACTAAAAGTAAAAGTACGAGAATCTTTGACCAAAGGGTCTAGTAATTATCACAAACTTAATTGACACTCGTATTCCCCGGTAACGGCGCCAATTTTTGATAACGCTCAATCTACAGCTCTCGTAGGAGTGTAAAGCGGTCGTTAGCAAATATAGAACCCAACTGGGTTGGGTATCGATCCCACAGGGAATAGCTTTGTCAACAAGTAAGCAATGATTACTAGACTTTTAGTGCAAGTCTCGTAAAAAGGGGGGATTGTAATGTGTAACCAAAATATTAAAGTAAAAACTGAAAATAGCAACGTAAAAAGAAAGAATAGTTATTAAGTTGTAAACAATGAGAATTGCGGAGTTGGAGTTATGTCCACCGTCTGAGTTATACGTCTCTATTGGCTATGAGTGTGTTGAATTCCGACATGCATATGCTTATAGAGAATTGTATTCGATGGTAAATCCAGGCGTCTTTCGACCTATTTGAGGATTATTTCACTTTAACTCTTTCGAGCTTAAAGCGTGTCTAACAGTACGAATTCTCCAAGAGGTTAATCCAGTTACGGCACTAACTTTTTAATAGGGGATGGGACCCTACTACCTTGACATTATCTCTTTTCCAGACAGATAACCTTTCTTTCGAACAAGTTAAATGTTATACTGGCATATTCTTGCGTTTGCAACCACAAAGAATTTAGATTAAGATGAAGAGAATAATGATATAAGCAGCATACGTGTCACGAACTCACAAACTCATAGTAATAGATAGTATCTCATTCGGCTTCCATAACCCCAACAGAGAAGTTTAGTTACCCATAAGTGCGAAGGAAATCACAATTGACATTGTTATTATACCACAATAAGAATTTCGTGTAGCACAAGTGTGGTAGGCGTGATTTCTTGCAAGTAACGTTTCTCTTGTTGCGGAAATTAAGAATAGATGAATAGATGAATATAAGAAGAATAAAAAGTAGAATTAATGGAAAGATTAGAAGAGTTGTAAGGTAAGATGGAAGTTATTGTTAAGTAGAATGTATCTTAAAAATCTATAGCAAAATAGGGTATTTATAATACCCATATCCTATTCCTACTAAGCTAATGAAATACTTAACCAAATCCTACTAAGCTAATGAAATACTTAACCCAATTGTACTAGGTTAATGTATCATTATCCTAATCCTACTAAATTACTGCTAGTCCCCAAAGTCTTCAGAATTACTGTTTTCGCCCGGGACATATTTTCCATGCGTCACTTTTGGTCCTTAGGCGTCCAAGCTTCCTTTTCTCCTTTCGTGAAGCTTTCGTTGACGTCAAGTAATCCATAAAATGCTGAATTCTGCATCATTTATACCTGAAACTTTGCTAATCATGTTCGTTAGCTCACTTACAGGAAAAAGGACTAAAAGTGCATGAAATATATAATTTGTTCTCAAAACTAGGCTAAAATATGGGTAAAATATAGCACTATAGGCGTGTAAATTCGCCTATCATCACCTGGCTCTGATAACAAGTTTGTAACATCCCGAGTCTATACTCTAGACACTACACGGTAATCATAATCCCGAAGGACCACAAGCTAACCCATGAATGGTACCTACTGCAATAGCTGAATAATAATACTGTAAATATGTGGAAATTAGATAGAAACTTTCCATAAGGTTCAATACTGAAACAAAACTGAATACAGTATAGAGATACCAAAACTGAAACATCTGTCTGAAAATACTCTAGTCTAAATCGCCTTTAAACTATCTAAAATATAGAGATATGGGACAAGTCCCCAACTAACCCTGACTACTAAAATAAACTAAAATGCTAAAATAATAATCATGTCCACGAACTATGAGGACTCACCACTAACTATGACTGTTGAAGATCTAAACTGATAAGGGTGCTCGGGAGCCCGTGCGTCCGAACCTATGATATAAAACATCATAGCGCAAGAGAAAAATATGAGTCAATACTTTGAATGTACTGGTATGCTAAGTGAGGTAGGCTGAAAGGCATGGGTTCATATGCATGAACAATACTGACTGAATGACATGAGTATAACCGGATGATAGTACATGCATAAATACATAACTATAACTGAGATTGTGATAACACTAAATACTGAGTTTGAATATTGATTAAATGATATCTGAGTATACTAATACTGAATTACTGATAACTGAATGACTGTATCTGACATTCCTAATTCTGTGGAACTATACTGAGTTTTATACTGAGCCGAGTGACTGTGTCTAACAGTCCTGAACCTGTAGAACTGAATTGAGTTCTATACTGAGATTGAATCTAAAACTAATACTGTGGGAGGTAATTATCTAACCGACATGCCCCTTTCTACATAGATTGGGGTCTAACCTGTAACCTTAGTTGGAAGAGTGTCAATACTGTGCCATGGGTAAGGACAAGCTGTGAGTTAGCCCTCTCTGACAGGAAGCTCTTTCATCAACCCTCGCTGGCAGGAAAACTTGAATGAGATATATCAACGCTTATAATTTCTGGTAGAAAGATATCTCAACCTACGCTGGCTATGTAGTTTTGTAATGCAGGGATTGCTACTAAGGGTCAAACCCTCTGTTGGCAGAAATGCCCCTATCCCTAAGTTAACTCGGTGCTGAATCCTACTCCCACATGAATAGACGCTGAACTAATTTCCTAGTTCATACTAGGATTGACTGGACTGTTACTGATTATACTATCTAACTGAACTGAACTGAGTTCTATTGACTGACGGAATACTACTGAATTCTGTTAACTAGCTAAATTTACTGAGGTCTGAACTAAACACTAAACTGGACTAGACTGATATAGAGTCTATTGAGTTTCCTGAGTCCTGTAACTGATCGAGAGTACTACTGATCATGACATGACTGAGATTATTCTATATCTGACACTGGCTCTAGGTAAACATCTAAATTATTGTATATTAAATACTCCTAGGACTCGATAGCATGAAAAATGAAGCATCACATGATCTTGCATAGCATAAAATGCACACTTGTTCATAATGTATGTATAGAGACATTTTATCAAACATTTTCATGGTATAACTTGCACATAAGCTAGCATGTCATGATTTCTTTCCCTTATTTGTTCACATGAACAATTCATCAAGCACTTGGAGAGCATAGTATATGCATATAATAAGAGGGTATCATGATTCACTTTCAATTTCATAATTTCAAAAAGTTTAATATGGATTCATACGATCTACACACATAATAACCAATCCACATGAAATGTATAATAAATCATTAAATAGAAATCTAATTCAAATAATAATCATGAATACACTTTAATTCCAATCACGAAAGTCATAAATTCTAACTACTTGAAGTTTAAAAGAGTTTCTTGGACTCCAAAGGTGGAAGGAACCCTTGGATGAACACTTCACATACCTTGATTGCTAAATTCTTGAAGATTAATGGTGGAATCTCGAGCCTTGAATTTGAAAGTCAATCACCTAGGGTTTTTGTTCTTGAGCAATTTATGAAATAATGAGTGTATGTTGCAAATAGAGGGCTAAAATTTTATGTTTTGGGGGGTTGAAGAATGTGGAAAAAGACTCAAATACCCCTAAGGATGCGACTTCTAATGACTAAAAACTGAACTGTCAATGCGCAGACGATGCACCCCGTTGATGGGATGGACGAGATGGACGGTGCACCGCATCGAGTCCGCGTCGGTTCACTAAAAATTACATTAAGCTGAGGGAAAAATTATCTATTAATGCGATGGATGGCGCGAGCATCAAGATCACGTTGACTCACTATTTTGGTCATTCGAACATGGTCTAAACAAGGTTTGAAAAATCCAAAACTCATTTAGGAACACCTACTGACATTCCTGATCATGAATCAACCTAAAGATTGATATTTTAAGGTCATTAAATAGCGTTTCCAACTTACGAAGGCCAAAATAATACCAAGTCTGAATAATTAGCTTGAATTTTCTAAGTCTGGAACCCCTTAGTAAGCTTTTAGGGGCTGAGTTAAACTTAGGATTTTACGGGATATTATATTGATGACATTGTTATATTTTTGTGACTGTATACAGTTGGAAAAGCTGATGATTGAGGCAATGGAGGATAAGAGTGGTTGTCATAGAGATCAATAAGAATAATAAAAGTTATTGGAGGAGGAGGAGGAGGAGGAGAAGAGGTACCTAAACTTGCAGATTTTGTTGGAACATAGACAGATGAGATAGTGTCTTTGAGAACGTTCCTGCTATCTGAACTTGGGATAAGTATGGGGCTGAGTAATTCTCTGCTTATGGGAGAAGAAAATCTAGGGGATATTGTTGAGGTAGTGTCAGTTGGGTTTTCCCATGAAAGTTCTTTACAAGTTGAGGAAATATTTAAAAATTCAAAAAATATCATGAGATAAATATATTTTAGAAGGTTTCGGATAAAAAAACTGGTGACAATGATGAACTAAAGAAAATTGTATATATAAACATGGTGTTGATCGTGACTTTAATTTATTTTTTGAATAAGGTTTGAGCCAGGGATAGCAGAGATACCCAAATTCTTTAAAGAATTGCAATTCGTATCATCACCAAACAATATTTGAAAAGGCAATTTACTTTGTAAAAGTGAGGTTGGCAAGCAATTTATCAGATAAACAACATGTTGAAAAAAAAAGATCAAAGAGTCAATAGCATCTTTCCGCAAGAGTGACTCTTTGACAGGTGTATGGAGGGGATAAAAGATGTTCAATACCCTGAGATCTTAGGTATGGATCAAGACTTTTATATTCACCACTACCATCTGTATAGATGGAAAGAACTTTCGTATTAAAAGGATGTTTAGTTAATGCTTGAAAGTTTTTGAAAAGGTCTGTAACCTCACTTTTATTTTTTAATGTGTAAATCCAGGTGTATTGAGTATACTGATCCACAAAAATATAGTAGTATAATCTTTTGTCAATCGATTGAACAGGAGAAGGATCCCATAAATCACTAAATATTGTTTGAAATGGTTTGGTACTTGATAAACTAAAATGCTTAAAAGGATGGTGATGAGCCTTATTCGAGGAACAAGAATTACAAATTGAATTTTTTTCTCACGAGCAAGGTAGCGAGAATTTATTCAAAATAAAATTTAAAACTCTTGCATTCGGATGACCCAGTCATCTATGCCAGGCAGAAATGGATGTTCTAGTGGAGGTCAAATTCACTTAAGGAGAAGACATGGAGTGTAAGTTTGGCCACTCTTAGAGACCGTCCTTATTCTGACCGTGCACCAACAAAGTTCGCGTTTCAAAGTCCTTCACAAAAAAATGAAAGGGAAAGAATTCAATAGAGGTTAGTTTATCTTGATAAAATTTAGATACAGAGAGTAAATTGCATTTAATGCTAGGATCACAGAGAGTGTCAAAGAGTTTGGAAAATTTATTTGATACATTTAATTGAGTTCAATCAGTTAGTATTTTATTACCATCACCCATGGAGACTTACTCCATCCTATTGTATGGCTGCAAACTTTGAGGTTCGACAGTGATGTGATGAGATGCTCCAGAGTCTAGAATCCAAGGATTTTCTGACGCTTGTAATCTTGAAACATAATTGGACTTTGCCTAAAAGTTATTATGAGATTTTCATCGACAAAAACTTATAACATGACTTGGTTTGTTGTACAACTGACAACGAACACCATCAGAAGAGTTATTGGTGGTCGAAAATCACTTTTGATTGGGTGAAGTAAAGTGATTGTTGGACTGCCACTCTTGGTTATTGCCATTGTTATTGTTGGGCCAACAATTGGTGCGATTGTTCAAAATACCAGACTTCTTGGAGCTAGCAGCAGCATCAGTAATCTGATTGAAAAGTTTTTTTGACTTTTCACGTCGAAGGAAAAGATCATGTTCTCGAAGCTTTTCTTAGAGTTCTTCATAAGTAATAGTGGAATCACAAGCACGGATTGCAACAGAAATCTCATGAAAATTTGGACCTAGACCACTTAGTATCTTGACAATAAGTTCAAAGTTGGAGATTGAATCACCTAGAGTTTGTCAGAAATAGATCAAATAGTTTGCAAATATTCGATGACTGGCTGAGAGTCTTTGGTTAGACTGTGCCAGTTGTGATTGTGCGAGATGGGAAAGGTGTAGAACCATCGATATGACCATGGAGATCATGACCATGCATAAGCATGGAAAATCGCGCCTTTCACGTCGCAAACTTATGGCTGCCATGTAATTTTATGGAAAATTAGGACGCAGAGTTAAATTAAATAACCATTGGGCTTGTTATCAGAATTAACAACTCGAGGAGTGTCTGCCATTTGTGGAGGGTGAGTGGGAGAGGAAAAAAATCTTACTCGTTAGAGTATATTGAGGCTCCTGATACCATATAAGAGTGAGTAGAGTATGAAAGCTTCTGTTTATTTATGATGTACAGAGGCACTTTAAATACAAGAAAAGATTAACAATATCTCCTATATTATAGGAGGAGTATTTACAGTGGACTCTAAATAATAAACGTGTAATCATAATCCTATGAGCTGTAGGTAACTAACTAGCACACAATATCTGCATAATTTAACAAAGTGCAGTAACAATACTGCACAATTACATGGAGTAGGATATATGCGCCAATAGGTTGAACCCAATAGCTTTCAGGTGGAGTCTATATTTCTTCTAAAAAATCAAGAAAAAATATATGTATTAATTGCGTGTGAACCCACGACATAAGAGATGTTTGCAGCCCAGCGGTGTGAGCACGTACTGCATAGCCTTTCATTCCTTGTGATTGTAGGTTTGAAACCCATTAGCAACATTAGTTTTTTCACCTAAATTTAGAACCCACAAACTTCAAATCTTACCTCCGTCTTTAACTTTAGTGCATCGGCTGCCCTTCTATGTTTTCGCTAAACTTGCAGTTTACAAATCCGATCATACTTCAAGTTATATTGATTGTAGTGCTTATTCATAGTTTATGCTTTTTACAGCACTCCTGTGTCACGCCTTAAATCCTATTGGGGCGGACTAGCACCCATAATCGAGGAGGCCCGGGAGAACCAGCTCATAACCTTATACTTCCCATGCATACCTCTATGACAACCCAAAATTCGGACAACATCATGTTGCATATAAAAGAAAATAATCACCTATATAGGCTCGAGCACACGTATATATGTATATACAATACTTGGCCGTTGGAGCCATCACGTGTATTAACAAAACACCACCTTGACTGTACATTAGGTCTACAAAGCCTCTAGACAATACACAGAGTTTAACTAAGGTCGGGACAGACCCCACTATATAACTAACTTCTATACAATACCAAAAGTGACTGGATATGACACAGAAAGCCCCGAAGCAAACTGGAGCTCACCAAAAGTAGCTAGATATCCTGGCTCCTACTTGTGCGGTGTATGAGCTGAGGTACCTGTGCCTGTAGCATGAAATGCAGGTCCCCCATGGGGGACGTCAGTACGAAATATGTACTGAGTGTGTAAAGCTGTAGATAATCATATATGATATAGGAGCTCAATAAAAATCAGAAACAAGTGAATAAATCGTAATAGGAGTGGACCGCACTTACTAGAACTTGTGACAACCTGTACATTGTATTTATTCAATAACTTTACCTTCGTTCTTATCATCTTTGTAATCATTACGGTATTGTACTGTGACCATTAGGCTGCCTCCAGTACATATCAACTGGGATCGACCCATGATAGGCTTATGCCCCTGGGATACCACCCATAAATACATAAATAGGGATCGACCCATGATAGGCTTATGCCCCTGGAATACCACCCGATAAGTGAGAACTTCCATCACTTAGTTCAATTAATCTTTGAGATTGTTATTTTGGTCGCCACCGCATTTTTGATACTTTGAAACAATGATACATCAATAAGAGACGTATAAATAGATCATCAATGCAATAACAATGAAGTAAGAACTCATTGGCACATCAATGAAGTGTTTTGGAGTCATCAATCCCATAACAATGAAGTAGGAACTTATTGGTATATCAATGAAACGTTTTGGAGTCATTAATAGCACATGGATCTTGTTTGAGTAACCGGATACCTTCTGACATTCATTAGTGCAATAAACATGTAAGATTTGGAAAACAAGTAAGTATTGGAATGTCTTGACATCTTGTAGGGTGGAAACAAGTTCATTGGTAACGTAGGACATCATACAAAACCATTATGGATCACATGTTACTGAATAACTTTGGAAACTTTCTTAATAGAACAATTGTTCACTTTCAAGCCAAAGATATGGTATAGAGTATGGTTTACATACCTGACTGTCAACCTTCAATACTAGTCCTAAATGGAATTCCCGTCTTTTCAGATTACTTATCTACAATGAACATATATAGCAATCTAGTATTAGCGATCAAACGTCACAATTCAATTATTTGAATTCACCAAACTAGTGGTTAAGTAGTAAGCCTTAATTACACCATAAAGGGTGTCACTTTAACCCTCTTATACTCCAATTACATTCATATGCCATGCATATTCATACAACATCCTCCAATATCAAGTTTGGATTCATTTATCCTTCCAACGAATCCATTAAACCAAATTGAGCCATAGACATAAATAATCATCAATTCAATAGTATATCACCATATCCACCTTCCATAACTCAATTACCATATCCACCTTCCATAACTCAATTAACATATCCACCTTCCACAATTCAATACAACCAAATCATGCAAAATAGTCCATAACCCTATTTTCATCACCTTTCAATAACAACCAATACATATAATCCTCTATCACACATATACATATGGAAAAGAACAAAGGCAAATAATATTCATACCGTAGAATTCACCTCTTGATTATGCAATCCTGTTTGCACAAATAATAGGTGCCGTTCAAAGCTCTTGAGATGACAAACACAGTTATCAGATTACTTTGGAATTTCTACGGTTGAATCAAAAGTAATTTAAAGGTCAAATTTGGCTAGGGTTTGTTCTTTCTCAATGATTGATGATGAAAATGAATTTTTGAACTCATATACATGTATATATACACATATTCCCGTCCATAATATAATAGGAAATGACCAAAATGCCTTTAAAATATAAATAATGTCAAATCTGTCCTTTGGTGGACTATTTTGATAAGCTAAAGTAGATCGACCATAACTCTTTGCTCCGATATCAGATTTGGGTGAAATTGGTATCGTTGGAAGGATAATTCAAAGGTCTTTCATTTCATATAAAGTAGGCCACCCAGTTCGTCCTGTACAAGGAGTTATGGTCATTTGAAGTTGACCCTAAAAATCTATTTTGATAGGCTGCAGTAAAACGAGTATAACTCCTTACTCAAACGTTGGATTTGGATGAAACCAATTGCATTGGAAAGAAGACTCAAAGATCTTTCTTTTCATAGGTCACAGATCTCCCAGTTCATTATATTAAGGGAGTTATGATCGTTCGAAGTTGACCCAAAAATTCGGCTGGCCTCAGTAGTTT
Organism: Capsicum baccatum var. pendulum; assembly: GCA_030864225.1. NCBI lineage: Eukaryota > Viridiplantae > Streptophyta > Magnoliopsida > Solanales > Solanaceae > Capsicum > Capsicum baccatum. The sequence continues at coordinate 200,073,692 of CM061561.1, forward strand.
GTGTGCAGAAAATTTTCCTGCACATTTACTATTCCCAAATATCTTGGCCACCGTTTTATAGTTTCGAACGTGCTCGATTATATCCGAAACCTATCCGTTTTTGGAAATCTTTATATCGTTGGAAAGCTTATTCAATAACCTTCGCATGGAACCATCAACGGGTAAATTCCGGTATAAATAAAATAAAAAAATTAATTCCATATAAATAAGATCAATACATGTACTTGAATACGCCAATACACGTACTTGAATACGGGGTGTTACATCTTGCTACTTATTTAATTAGCACAATTCATTTAATGTGCTCCTAAATATACTATGAAAACAAAGATTAAATTCAATTCTTTTATCTTCTTTCACGGTGAGTTTCATATGGGTGGTAAATTAATATATAAGAAATCTAAATAGTCAACTCAACTACTAAATTGAAAGTGAATACCACTTACCTACTCAAACCTTAAACCCAGAGCTACAAGCATTCAAGAACCAAATACGAACTATATAACCCAAAAGTTACAAGGATATAATAACTTAATTGCATTACGAAAAACTAACCCAAATCTAGTTAAAATCTGTTTCAGTTATGGACTACTCAATACTGTATATACCCAAGACGGAAGTGAATTATCTGCTATACCAGAAATATATAAAACAATTACCACTTGCAAAAAGATGACCAAGAAGTTTATTAGCAAAGTGGAAAAGAAGAAAAATTTCTAGAACTATGCCTTCCTAAAGGTGAAACCGGTGAGACAAAGAAGTCGTGATAGGGGAGTAACCAGAGTAGAAGCGCTGTTTAGGAAAAAATATCCAGATTACCATGCTAATAGTGACCGAAGAACATGTTATTTAAGAATAATCTAGTATATAGTAATCTAAGATGATCATATTTTGTTATCTACATGATTGGAGGGAATATTTTGAAAAATAGTATCATATGAAAAATGAATAATTATTTACCTGATGAAATGATAGATGAATTTAAGATACTTGTTTTATATGTATTTAAGGATATAGAGACAATAGGTATAAAGAAAATTATATGAGAAAAGGTATTTGATATTGAAGATGAAAATTGGATAGAAGATGAATTAGAACGAATACATTTAAATGACGATAGCTACTATTCATACCTAGATAATTATTATTCAGACGGATATTATACAAATTAAAAATGTTAGAATATATTAGAAGAGTTAGAGAAAAATAAAGTGGGCTATATGAAGAAATTAATAACATGAATTAGCTTAAAAGAGGAAAAAGACAATTAGAAGAAAGATTACTTAGAATAAAATTAACCTTAGAAAAAGGAGATACAAATGATAGTTTATATAATACTATACATGAACAACAAATGTTAATGGATCACATAGATAACATAGAATTACATATCAAATATAGTACGATAAGAATAAGTTGTTACACAGAAATTTGTAAAATTACAACTACCATAGGATAAAATGATAAACTACAAATATTTAGAATATTGGAGAGAAGATATGGAGCAAATAAGATTAATAGAAATACTTATGAAAAAAAATCTACTTGACTACATAAAAACTAGAAATATAGAACATATAGTATACCTTAAAAATAACATAGAAGAATTAATAAGGTTAAAATAAATAACTAAGAAATGCTATGACATAACATTTCAACATAGTTATCCGCACTATCTACACCCCCTACAATTGAACAACATTTGCTCTTTATCACATTTAAGCCCGTCTCAAGCTATACGCTACGCCCATACCTTTTCCTTCTCGAGCTCCCATTTTGCCAAAAAGAAAAAAAAAGTTTAAATAAAAATCAACATGGTTCCAAAAAGTACATAGATTAACAAACTTAAGTCCATTATAACACTTTAAAAGATTGAGTGGTATAACAAAATAACAATATTCTAGTTATTCATTATCCTTCCTTATTTTTTTGCCTCTTTCTCTTTTATTTGTCAATTTTTTTTGTTCACTTTTTTTTTCTTTTTCGTTTTGTCATCTTCTTTTCTTTTTCTATTTTTGTTTTACTTTTTAACCTTTTCTCACTTTTTTCCCTCTCTTCTTTTCTAGCTTCTATTTCTTTTTTTGCTTTTTTTCGCTTTATTGTTTTTTCTTTATTTTTCTTTCTCATTTCTTCTTTTTTCATTTTTTTAATTTTTATTTTCCTATTTTTTTTCCTTTCTTTTTATCCCTATTTTTTTTTGTTTAAATTCTTCTATTCTTAGCTTTTATTTTTTTCTTTTGCATTTTATTTTGTTTTTTACCTTTTCATTTTATTTTGTTTTTTCTTTTTCTATTTTTTTCTTTCTTTTTTTTAGTATTTTTGTGTTTTTTACCCTTCCATCTCAAGCTGATTTTTTTCTTTCTTCTTTTCTCTTTTTCTTTATTTTATATTTTTTCTTTCTCATTTTTTTTTAATTTTATATTTATATTTATATTTATTTGTATTCTGAAAAATATAACTACGTCAAATACAAGTCATGGATGATAATAAAAATGCCCCAATCGTTTACTGTATTTGTATCGAACCATCATTTCTATTTTTACGTTCGTTGATACAATTGTAATTGTATTTTATAGTTTACACTTGTATTTATATGTATTTTATAATTTTCACTTGTATTTGAATTTTCTAGTTCGCTCCATCATTTATATTTTACACAATTTGCAGTTGTATTTAAAGAATTATTTTGTTTTTCTATTTTATAATTGATTGCATTTGTATTTGTATTTTTTTGTTTTATTTTATTTGTATATGTATTTGTATTCTATTTCATTGATACACACATATTTTTAAAGAACTATTTTGTATTTATATTTTTAAGCTGACCATTTTTTTTATTTGTAATTTATTTTTTTGTATTGAATTTGCAGTTGACTGCTTCATTTATATTTTTAAACAAGTGAAAAAGAATTATTATTTTTCTTTATATGAACATATGTATTCATATTCATTGCTACAAATTACATTTTACTGATATAAATTGAATAATATAAATACAAATTATAAATCATACAAATACAATTGTTCCATTTGTAGCAATTGATACATGTTTATACAATTTGAATCATATGTATAGAAATGATACATGTTTATATATAAATACAAATGATAAATGTGACATACAAATACCAAAGATACATTTGTAGTAAATGAATACATTGCTTATATATATATATATATATATATATATATATATATATATATATATATATATATATATATATATATATATATATATATATATATATATATATATATATATATATATATATATTAGACTCAAGCAAATAAAATTAATACATATACTTGTTTGTATATGAATACAAATACTAAATTATGTATATATTCACGACTAAACTATTCAAATATAAATAATAAATTTATTTAAAATATATATTTTGATACAAATTAATATAAAATACAACAACAAAAAATGAGAAAAATAATACAAAAAAATAAAAAAGAAGAAAAAATGACAAAAAATAAAAAATAAAAAGAAAATACTAAAAAAGTGCAAAGAAAAAAAAGAAATAGTAAAAAAACAAAAAAATGAAGCAAAACAATGGAAAAACTGAAAAAGATTAAAAAAGAAGAGAGTGAAAAATAGAAAAAGATTTAGGTTAAGTAGCAAAAGATTACTATGAGCCTTATAATTAGTGTTACTTTGTGCCTTCTAATTAGTGAGTCTAGTTTGCTATTTTTGAACTTTTTCAGTAGAGAACAACAAACTTAAATTTACAATGAAGCTAAATAGCAATCCTATAAAGAAATTATTGCAGATGGCATAAATAATAATATTTTAATGAGGTCCAACAATTAATGTGGGTGAAATATTCTCCCCTATTTTCACGTCTCAAATTTTTCCACTTCCTTTTATAATTTTTCCTCTCTTACATTTCAAATTTCTTCTTCAAATTTTTAGCTTTCGATTTCTATTGCTTTTCAATTTTGATTTTCCTTCCATTACTTGAGGTTCTGCCATTAATAGCGGTGTAACGACCTGAAAATTTGATGAAATATGTGAAATTGGTGATTTTGTATGATTTAACTGTTTTATTCCTATTCGTAGTTGTATTGTGGTATTTTTAGAGTGTGGGGCTAATTGACATGGTTCCTGATGCATTTTGGTGCCTTTTGTACGATATTGCGGTTTTTGGTGGCTTCGAGAGTCTTATTTCGGACTTTTGTAGGTATCTTTTGATACGTGTGATGGATGACTGAAAGAACTGCGCCAACAGATCCAAAATGTCAATTTTAGGGTGGTAACATATTTGGTATGATTTTACGGCTTTTAAATCTCATTTCGATCCTTGGTTTGAAAAATTATGATTTCGGGTTTCGGGGATCAACTTTACAAAAATGATATTTTTTTAAAATTCTGATATCTTCATTGAGTTTGGAGCGTCGAATTTAGTGTGATTGCATAGTTCGTTTGCATATATCAGACTATGAATGAATTTCGGGCATCCCATCGAAGACTGTGTTTGGACTTAAAAATTTGGTGTAAAACATCTGCAATAGAAAAATAGATTTTACCCCTCTTTACCCCATTCTTTCACCTTACCTCTTGAGAGTTAAATCCTAAAATAGCGTGAGAACTTAAAAGTGAAGTTTGTGGTAGCTTGGGAAGCTAGATTAACATCTATTTCTTGATTCTATTACGGATTTAAGGTGAGATTTCATCATTTTCTACTCTAATTCTTGATTATTTTTTCAAAATCTCAAAAATCTTAGGGCTTGATTTTAAACTCCAATTTCACTTGAACAATGTTTTAATCACATAATTACTCATTTTCGTCAATTTAACCTTCAAAACAACCTCGTTGCTTGATTTTAACACGAACTTCAAAAATTTTACCTGGTAAAGCTTAGAAATGATTTTTCTTCAATTTGAACCTCATTTTTGACTCAATTTGTAACACCCCGTACTTAATTACGTGCATTAGCCATGGTTATATGTGTTGGAGTATATGTATTGATCATAAGTTAGGTATATATGAGTTTAAGTATGAGTATTGATTATTTTGAGATGGTTTCAAGTGTATAGTTGAATTATATGTGTATAGGAATCGACTTTATTTATACCGAAATTTGCCCGTCGATGGTTTCATACGAAGGTTATTGAATAAGATTTCCAACGATATAAAGATTTCCAAAAACGGATAAGTTTCGGATATAATCGAGAACGTTCGAAACTATAAAATGCTGGCCGGGATATGTGAACAGTAAATGTGCAGAAAATTTCCTGCACACAAACTACTGAGGCCTGCCAGTTTTTTGGGTCAACTTTGAACGATCATAACTCCCTCAATATATGAACTGAGAGAGCTGCGACCTATCAAAAGAAAGATCTTTGAGTACTCTTTCCAATGCAATTGGTTTCATCCAAATCCAACATCTGAGTAAGGAGTTATACTCGTTTTACTTCAGCCTCTCAAAACAGATTTTTAGGGTCAACTTCAAACGATCATAACTCCTTGTACAGGACGAACTGGGTGTCCTACTTTATATGAAATGAAAGCCCTTTGAATTATCTATCCAAAGATAGCATTTTCACCCAAATCTGATATCGGAGAAAAGAGTTATGGCCGATTTACTTTAGCCTGTCAAAACAGTCCACCATGGACAGATTCGAATTTACTTAAATTTTTAAGGGCAATATGGTCATTTTCCATCACCTCATGGACGAAAATTGGTCATTATATACATAAACTTAGCCTTATATCCATCATTCATCATCCAATTATTGAAAATAAGAAACCCTAGCCTAATTTCAACTCCAATTATCTTGTGATTCAACCGTAAAAAGTCCAAATTGATTCCGTAGTTGTGTTCACCGTCTCAAGGGCTTCGAGAAGCACCCCTTATTTGTGCCAACAGGACTTCGAAATCAAAAGGGCCATTTTATGATAAGGATGTAAATTATGTTGGTGTTATTTATATGGATATGTATATATATGCATGTGAGCATAAGAAGTATGTTATTTGATTGTTGTTGAAAGATGATTGGAAATGATGTTGGATTATTCTTGTGCATGGTTGGATTATGTTGAATTGTGAAGGGATTTGGTGTGATGATGTGGTATTGAAATAATGATTATATATATATATATACACATAAACCTATTGTTCAAGTTGGTTTTTGGAACGTTTTGCAAATATTGGTTGTATGGAATTATGGAAGAGAATTGTGGTGTTGGGTTGCTAATCCTAGATGCCAAACATTTCATTGTAGATAAGTGATTTTTAAAGGCAAGAAGTTGTGTTGAATTGGTATCCGAATCTACAACGAGGTATGTAAAGCATACTCTAACGATGTTCTTTGGCATGAAAACACCAATGCTCCGTCAAGTAAGATTCCGAGGTTGTCCAAAAACATGTATTGTTCTACATTACCAACGAAGTTGTTTCCATTCTATAAAGTGTCAAAATGTTTCATTGATATACCAAAAGGCTCCTATTTCATTATTGTGATATTGATGATTCTAAACACATTGTTGATGTATCAATGAGTCTTTATGACATTGTTATTGTATAGAAGGTCTATTACTTGATTCTTATTGATGTATCATTGTTCCAAAGGTACTATATTGGCATGAACACTAATGTAATAATCTCAAAAGCTTTTGAACTAAGTTATTGGAAAGATCTCTTATGTGTGTTACTTGATATACGTGTGGGTGGTATCCCAGGGGCATAAGCCTAGCATGGGTCGATCCCTATTTATGTGTTTATGGGTGGTATCCTAGGGGCATAAGCCTAGCATGGGTCGATCCCAGTTGATATGTACTGGGGGCAGCCTAATGGTCACAGTACGGTACAGTATTGATTATTGTTAGGTGGTTGGAGGTTCGGGAGGAGGAGGTAATGGCGTTTGATAATTGTAAAGAATGAAATGAACGAATGTATACCGTTCCACAAATGTGTTTGAATTCAAGAACCCAATTCAGATTAATGATAATGTGCATGATCCTAAAAGTGTTTATGAAGTGTGGTTCACTTCTATTATGATTTATTCACTTGCGTCTGATTTTCTTGATCCCCCATATCACATATGATTATTTACAGCTTTACATACTCAGTACATATTTCGTACTGACGTCCCTCACGGGGGACCTGCATTTCATGCTGCAGGCACAGGTGCTTCAGCTCACTCACAGCATAGATAGGAGTCAGGTCATACAGCTATTGTTGGTGAGCTCCAGTTTGCTTCGGAGCTTTCCGAGTCGGTTCCTTATGTTTTATCAGTGTACAGGAGTCGTGTGTGGGCGGGGGTTTGTCCCGACCCTAGTTATGTCATGTATATCCTAGAGGCTTTGTAGACATAAGGAAGGATAAAGTCATGGGAGTTTATATAATGATGTTATATTTGTATATGTGGTGGCCCCGACGGCCAAGTATTATATATATATATATTTGTGCGTGTTGTACTGATACAGGTATTTAGACCCTTCTATATGCAACGAAGTGCTGTCCAAATTTTTGGTGACATGTAAGTGAAAGTACAGGTATTTGAACGGGTTCTCCCGGGCCTTCTCGGCTTCGGGTGCCAGTCCGGCCCGATGGGATTTTGGGGCGTGACACAATTTCACTTTGGTATTCAGTTGTAGATTTCTTAAAATTTAGGAAACACGTTTTAAAGTAAAGTTATGATTTTGCCCTTCTTTTTTGAAAATTTATTTTGGGGTTCAGCGGTGCAGGATGGCTGTCAGGGCAAGTTTAAAGTTTGCTATGTATGCGATGAGGTTGTCCATGTGGCCAAGGACTCTTTCCATAGTGTGTTTAGAGCCACTCCTGTTATAACCATGAGAGGTAGAGATGCTACCAGAGGTGCGAGGGGCAGAGGTAATAGATCTCGTATGGGTGGTTGGTGGTCGTAGGGTCACTCAGGCAGTTGGTGGTCGTGGGCAGTGCTATGCCATACCAGATAGATCTGAGGCGGAGGATTCTGATGCTGTGATTACAGGTATTGTCCCTATTTGTTTCCGACCTGCATCTGTATTATTTGATCTTGGATCGACTTTCTCCTGTGTCTGTATACTTTTCTTTGGGTTTTAATTCCGTTAATGAGCCTCTTACCATGCCTATTTATGTATCTACCCCTGTAGGAGATTCTTTATTAACGTATCGGGTGTACCGATCTTGTGTTGTGACTTTTTATAGGTATGAGACTTTAGTAGATTTGCTTGTGTTAGATATGGTTGATTTTGATGCTATTTTGGGTGTGGCTTGGTTGGATCCTTATCATGTTGTCCTAGATTGTTTTGCGGAGACTGTGACTTTAGCTTCACTGGGTGTGCCAAGATTAGCTTGGGAGGGTGCTCTTCATTCGGGTCCTAAGAGGGTTATCTCTTATGTTCTGGCTCGTAAGTTGGTTGAGAGGGGATGTTTAGCTTATTTGGCTCATATTCGTGATATCAGTGTTGTTTCACCTCCTTTATTGGATTCTGTCTGTGTTGTTCGTGAGTTTATGGATGTATTTCCTACGAATTTGCCTGGTATGCCTCCGAATCGTGATATTGATTTTGCTATTGATGTTGAGCTGGGCAACAAGCCCATCTCTATTCTTCCTTACAGGATGGCTTTAACTAAGTTGAAGGAATTGAAGGATTAGTTGTAGAAGCTGTTGGATAAAGGTTTTATTCGACCTAGTTGTAGACATGCGATTTTTGATCCTCCTCGAATTTTAACTTATATTTTGATATTAAATATTTATATTTGATCCGATATTATTTTAATTCTTATTTATTTTTAATAAATTTTAGTTAAAATAAATAACTAAATGAAGTTAATTTTGGGATACTTTATTTTATTTTTATTCTAATTTTAAAAGAATACAAAATTACAAAAATATTTTTTTTCTTTTAAAATTTTAAATAAATAAACTAGTAGTTATAGTACTATCTTAATTATATTTATTTTTAATTATTTATAAGCTTTTATTGATTCGTTTAAATATAAAATTAATTAGTCATTATTATATTAATTATTATTATTTTATTTATTTATTTTTATTTATTATTATTATTATCTTCTACATTAAAAATATATAATAATAATAATAAATAAATTCAAAATTTAAAAATTTCCACCCTTTATTAGATATAACTGTTCCCCCAAAATCCCTTTATTTAAGGACTTTTATCCACACCAGAAAAGGAATAAACGTGCTATTCTGCCTACTTTGACCATCAGACACTGATGAAAAAAGACAGAAAAACAAACCAGTCAAAAAGAAAAAGGAGAGGAAAAATCAGAGTAAAAAACATAAAAAAAGTAATAGAAAAAAAAAAAGAAAGGGAGAAGAAAGCAGAAAGAAAAATAAAGTGTAGCGAATCGAGTTTTGGATTTTTATTCAAGTACCGGAAACAATTTCTTGCTTTATCAACAAGTTTCATTCTACTGTGTATTATTAATTTTATGAATTTTTATAGTGAATTCAAATCATGTCAAATTTATGTGAATAATTATATCTGATTATGTGGACCTTTATCGTCACATATTATACTGTAAGTCTATAAATGTTTATGTATTTATTCAGTAAATATGTTAAAATTTAAGTATTGTTTGTTAATATTATTTAGTTAAAATTTGAGACAAGAAAGGAAAACAGGCAAAGAGATTTAATATGTACGCCCATCACTGAAAATATAACCACACACATTACACAGATGATAATATTCATCTGCGCACACACCAACATCATCATTCACAACACACACTGGCAAGCACGTTGAGTAGTGAAAGGAAAAGAAATAACGAGAGAAAAAGTAAAACAATGATAGCCTGTGATTTAATCACCAAAAAGTGTTTACAAACTAGTTTCGGGTTCCAGCTAAACCATTGCTGGAATCCCGTGTCGAAAAACACACCCACACAGTAAAATAAAGAAATTGAGTAGGAGAGGTTAAGAGAAAAAAAAAGAGAAAATTGAGAGTGAGAGATCTTGAGAGTTGAACGGGATTAAAAGAAAAATGGAATTTTCCAAATTTTCCGATGAGAAACTCGCCGGAAACACCCGCATGTAACCATCACTAACAATCCCAGCCAACACTCACAACCACCGCCGCTGCCTTCCCCCTCCCTCTTTTCCGTAGTCAACCGGCCATAGCCGCTAGCAAAAGCGCCGGAAAACCGGCCAAACTGCACCATCTTCGCTGGAATCGTTCCCTCCCCGGAATTCGCTACCATCAATCCGCCAGCCACCGCCCTCTCTTTCAGATCTAGATACACTGAAAATTCTCCAAATATCGACGGAATCTAATCGGATAACCTCTCTCAAAACCAGCGAAAGCCGCCGGAACCAGTCACATCTCCGTCTCCTTTCCCTTTCCCGTCATCGATGAATACCCCTTTCTCTTTTTTGTCGTCATACGCCCCTGTTCTGGTGGCGCATCCGTGTATTGTGTTGCTGATTTTATGTAATTGGAATTTGTTTTTAACTTAAATAGAATAGAAATTTAGAATTTTAATAAAATTAAAAAATAATGTGGTTAAGTTTTGTATTTATAATAATATTTATTTATTATTGTTATTATTATTATTATATTTATCTTATTTTATTTTATTCTGTTGTCATCAATAAATTTGAGACTTATTTTTGTTAAATTAATTAATTACAATAAATAAGATTTTGCTTAAATTTATTGTTAAGGTTAATAAGTATTTTGAATAAATAAAATCATTGTGAATTTATAAATAACGAATCAACATATTTAACGCTATATAAGTTTAGGCGTGTTTAAAATATTCATATTAATTAAGAATGCGACGTACGCATATTTTTGAGACATTAAAAATTTAAGGATGCAATAATGCACTTTAACAAATATTTGTCTAAAATTAACTTTTACCGATTTATTTTATATAAGATAATAAGCAAATTTGTATAATAAATAAGTGGATTTAAACCTTAACACATTTTTTTTCTAAATAGTTTAAGTTATGTATAAGTCAATAAAACGATCGTGTTAGAACCACGAGACTCGAGGGATGCCTCACTCCTTTTTCTTGGTCAACAGAATTTATTATCTTGTCTTTTATTTTCACAGACCAAAATAGAGAGTCATTTCTTTTTGACTAGGTATTCAAAAAGGTGACTTGGAACATCATAACTTGATTTCAAGTGGCGACCCTGTAAATAAAATAATTCCTATTTAAAATTGTTACTTTAATTGAAAAAACCTTTCAAACCTCCCAGAGAAAAAAGGGGTGTGACATCTCTGGCGACTCTGCTGGGGAATAACTAGAATTTGAGCCTTCGATATTGACTTTACTTGCTTTAATTGTTTTGATAATGTGTTTGTTGGCTTAATATGCTATTTGTTGCTCATTTATTACTTTGATATTGTTGAATTGTATTATAAATTATCTTTTCTTGCGCATCCCTTCCGAGTCTTTGAAAATTGGATAGAAGGAATGCAGAGTATGCATCCTACCTTCTTTTTAAGATAGCCAGAGTGTCAAGGCACCTGGTGAAGGATTATAGTCACACATGTTAGCCGGGGTTCAGATCGACAACGAAGGCAGAGTAGCACTACTACCGAACAAGTTGTCCCTCCCCGACTCGAGTGTTTGCTCGGGTAAGACAATCTAGACACCTGTCCCTATTAAGCTAAACTTAGAAGAACTGAAATGCAGAATCTGGTTATCCCTATTATGTTCCGCTTTATTTGCATCATATGCATTTAACTTAGAGGGACTCGGCACAGAGGCCAGATCTATCTAGGACAGGTGACCCATTTTATAATGACCAACATGTGCATCCTACGTGCTCTTTGACATTTGTCTGGAAGCCTATTTGATTGTTGACCCGCTTTTAGGTAACTTGGTAAAATGCAAGAGAGTATATTGTCCTCAAATTTAATAAATCATTTTTAAAAAAATTAAAAAAATATACGCAGTCTTTTTTTAAGGTCTTCATGAACTACAAAGGTCTGATTCTCACTATTTAGCGGGATACATAGGAAGTCTTTTCAGGGTACGATCCTATCTTTTGAAAAATTATTCGTAGATTTATTGGGTAATATTTTGAAAATATGATTACTTACATATATATATATATATATATATATATATATATATATATACATCTTAGTAGTCATGAATCTTTAGAGATCATAAGGCTAAGTTTTTACAAAATAAAAAATATATATCAATCTTAACAATTCTGAACCTTTAGAGGTCTTGAGGCTAAGTTTAGCACCACATTTTTTTTTCAAAATACGCAAGATCTGATTCATGTACTGACATGACATGTAGGCAACCCTCAAAGGGTTCGATCAAAACTTTTCAAAAAGTACACTTAGAAAAGTCGGGATAAAACATAAAGCTTTCCATGATAGGTTGGAGCATGCATATAGAAGCATCACATACAACGTGGCATTATAACGTGTTAAATGTGTAACACTCATCCGTTTGCTATTTGATCACAAAATAAGATTTGGTGGTTGGTTTATGGTTTAAACTGGTATCACATCTGATCAATACCAGATACAAAGAAAAGAGGACCCGCAGAGAAAGTGTAGGGTGTAGGGTCTGATAGTGAGGGAGAACAAAATTAGTTAATTTCGCAGAAATTAGCATCAATTAAAGAAATTAAGTTATTGAAATAACAGATGACAGAAATGTTCCAAGCTTGGTTGAATGGACAAGCCCCGCCTTCCTCAATCCCTGGACTTTCGAATACGGATGATCCAAATCCTGCTCAAGTTCAAACTAGCGATCCATTATACCCACTTAGATTCGACCGGTATGCTAATTTGACTGGCGTTGCTGGTACTTCTACCATGCACCCACCAAATTAATCTGTCACAAATTACCTGATTTTTACTTCTGTAGCACCAGCTACTGTGCTTCAAAACTATCCATATCGAATCCGACTTTCAGTGAGTTATCAATTAAATCATGGACAAAACAGCTCTCTCTTGACAAATTGTTGATACCATCCAAGAGATCAAAGCTAAAAAAGATTTGTGTGAGAAGTACAAAATTGATGACTGCTTTAGAAGGGGCAATAAAGTTGCCAAACGTGTTAACTTTGGGTAGCATTAAACCAATATAACCTGATTTGATGATCTTCACCAGCTACCACAAGATGCGATGAGAAAATATATTCCTAGATCAATCTGTAGATGTAATTTATTCTTTTGATGTCCGTGAGTTTACACCATCAGGGACACTCTCTATGGTCCCTTACATTATTTTTGTGAACTTAACTGAAATTCTATAACTGAATGTGAGATGAATTTTCTTTTGTTGACATGGAACAAAGGCCATAACTTTTCCTTTTATTAATTTGAAACTGAAAATTGAAAAAAGTGAGTCATAAGGAGTACTAGTCCAGTTTTTCTTTTTGTCATATGATTGAAGCTTGAAGGTGAAGAAGGTAAGGTTCTTTTTGTAGCTGTGAAATTGAAGGTATATTTTTTTAGTAGAATATTCTTTTTCTAGGTATAAATTGAAGCTTGAATCATAAGTGTATCTCCAATGCACCACTACGTATAATGACCAAGATATTATATTTATACATTGTTATACAAAGTATATTCATTACGTGTGTGTTTATATATGATGTGGAATAATAATATGTATTGCTGTATACTTAATTTATAAAAGTAATATATTCACTTTAATTTGTCATATAACAAAGATTTTAATGAAAAATGAAAAAATGAAGAGGGTAAAAAGGTAAAGAAGTAACGTTGAAAGAGATTTGGCTTTATAAAATTCAATACGAGCATGCATCCAAGGGTGTGGCCTACTGGTTCAATGAAGTTGAGTTGAGCATCAGTTCTAGGTGATTTCTTCCCATATGTTCTAGACTTGGCGGATAGAGTTACCTGATACATGATGGGAGGTGCCAAGTATTTAAAATAAAATTCAATACGAGTATATGTTAGCTAATTTACATATAAAAATTATTGAATTATGTTCATGGTAACTATATATTTGAACCATACGTATGAATAACACACCTAAAAAGCTAAGAACCAAAATTTTTATATATAAAAAACGCATGGCATGTTTTTAAGAAAATACATGTTCTTTGTTTTATTGCTTTTTAGGATCTATACTACATGTTAGATTTTGATTTTATTTTTTTGATATCATTCTATGATATTCTATGTGTAGCTTTGTTTCGTCATTTTGAGGATTTTATTTTATATAAATAACATAAATATCAACCCTTTTAGAAGTAATTACACTCTCTCCTATTTTTTTAATTGCTTTACTCTCTCCCTATTAATATACATAACATAGCCGACATATACATAGCATTTTGTGTATATGTTGGGATTTTTGTAATATGTTTAGGGAGTTGAGATTTTTTATAATATTGGAAACATAAGCTGTGTATATGTGTAATTTTTAGTTTTATTTTATGTATTTCACTATTTATCTATTGTTTTTGTGACATGTTTTGTGAAAAAACTATGATGTTGTTAGCTCTTGATAGATGACTTGCAAATGTCTTTCATCACAATTTTCAGGTTGTCATCTTCTATCTTAACATAATCTTTTCTGTTATTGTTAATTTGTTAAAAATAGTTGTAAACTAAAAACACTTGCTTTATAGTTCAAAAGAAATTGAGTTAATCAAAGACTCCTTTAAACTCATTATCAGGCCAATTAGGTTCAAGCAGAAAACAAATTCGTAGAATATTTTGCTTATTTATAGAACTCAATGACTATATATGTTTTGTAAGTGCACAACAAGTTTTTTTTTCACGATTTGTACTATTTACAATAAGTTTTGTGCTTCTCTTTTTCCTCTTTGTTTTTAGGTCAACTTATTTCTAATGTGGTGTTACTTTGTTATAAGTTTCAACTTTTTGTAGACTTCCAGTTGCGTAAAATCACCACATTAAGATGTTATTTTAATTTTGAAGGAATTCTCATAACATCAAAAGGATCAACTTGTTTATGCAACGGGATGATTTGTACAAACTCTCATAACTTAACCTTAATCGCTCCACTTGAGGTTGGATTTTTGAAGTTAAAGACATATTGTTCTGCTAAAAGAGCAAAGGTAATCTAGAACTTATTAATAGAGGAGGCCCATTACTATCTATTGTCTTTGTTACTATCTACTATTTCTTGTACTTCTGTTGCTTCATTTTTGGGACTGCTTTGGACCACTCTTTCTTTAATCCCAAGGGTCTGTTGGAAGCTTCCTCTCTACTTGAGGTAAAGGTAAGGTCAGGGTACACTCTACCCTCTTCTGACCCACTTTGTAAAATTATGCAGGGCATGTTGTTGATGTTATTATAATCTTTATTACAAAGTATGCACCAGTAACACTATCTATATGAACTTTATGCAAATATAGTTCTATATTATCTAAGATAATGATTTATAGTGAATGCATGAGGAAGAAACTTCCATATATGAAAAATGTGCCATTACGGATCGAAGCATTTGCAGTAAAAAAAGGATGATTTATCAACATAAAATTACTTGGTTCATAGATGTTATTTGAGGTGTAGACAACCTTGGGAATTCAAAGCCTTTCCTTTCACAAATATGGTGGAGATAAAAGTGAATGCAAAGGGTTACATGTAAGGTTAATCCAGTGCCATGGGCCACTTCTAACCAAGAGGGTAGAAGCTCAAGTCACCAAGGAAACAAAGTAAAATGGGCCACTGTTGACTCTTGAGGATTGGGATTTTCTGTAATACCCCGAGAATTTTTCATTAAAATTTTGTGCGTAAACGTGTTGGGTTCTATCTTCTAAAATGAATTATAAATTTCATGCGGAATGTCTTAGATTATGACCCACCATTGCGTAGAGTATCGAATAAGGTTTTCAACGATATATGGATCATCCAAAACGGACACCCGAGCGACGAGTTATGAACATTCCGATCGAACCGTGAATAGTAGTGAACAGTAAAACGTGCAGGAAAAAGTACTGACGCCTGACGTATTTTTGGTCCAACTTTAAACGATCATAACTCCTTGTACATAATAATCTGGGTGATCTACTATATATCAACGTAAAGCTCTGCGAGTCCTCTTTCCAATGAAATTAGTTTCATCCAATTTGTCTATCGAAGCAAAAGGTTATGGTCGATCTACTTCAGCCTATCAAAAGCAAATTTTTGGGTCAACTTCAAACGATCATAACTCCTTGTAAACAATGATATGGGTGAGATACTATATATTAAAAGAAAGATATGAGAGTCCTCTTTCTAATGAAATTGGTTTCATCCAATTTGGATATCGGCTTAAAACGTTATGGTTGATCTACTTCAGACTATCAAAACAGTCCACCAAAGGACAGATTTGAGAATCATTTGATTTTTAGGGGTGTTTTGGTCATTCACCCTCACCCAAAATCCATCCAAACCCTATATTAAAGCCTATTAGGAGCATTATATGTTATATTTCATCAAATTCCCTAAAAAAGAAAACCCTAAGCTCCTACATCCAACTTCAAGAACCTCTAAAGTTCACCATTAGTTCTGCAAATTTATTCAAGATTCCAAGTTCCTAGTTTAAGAACTTTAAGAACCTCCAAAGTTCACCATTAATTCTGTAAATTTATTCAAGATTCCAAGTTCCTAGTTCAAGAACTCCAAGAACCATCATTCAAAGGCACGATTAACATCTCAAAAATGAGTACGATCTAAAGTTCATCATTCAAGGTATGTGGAGTTTTTCAACAAGAACTCTCTTTCGTTCTTCTGTCCAAAAGTAATTTTCTTTACAAAGGCATGATTTTTATTTAATTTTTACGAATTTGAAGCATGAACCCATATCTTATGATGATTATTATGAAATCTTGATGTTTATGATTTTGAAAGATGAATTTACATGTGTGGAGATATAAAGCATGAATCTTGAACGATATTTATCATGATTTTGATATTTGGGTCGTGAATCCCCATTGAAAATTGTGTTTTTTTGAGAAAGTGTGTGTTATAAGCATGTTGATATTAAATATTTGAGATATTTTGAATGATTTGACCTTTTGGTCTTAATGGAGTTGTTTTGAACTCCACAACGTGGTTGATTTTGATAGATGGAAAGTATGATGGCTCCCGATGTATATTTATATATTACTGAAATTGTTTTATTGTGGATTGTCTTTGAAATGATCTGATCTAAGTCCGGGAGAAATCTTTAGCAACGAGTGAGAGGTATAAAGTGACCTTACTTCCCTAGAACTACGTGCCCCCGTAGGAGTGAGCTTGAGGCTGATTTATATAGTGATCACTAGTTTGTGTGGATTTGATATCGATAGTCCTACTCCGATGGCAAGGATATGACAGCTCTCCCCAACGTGGGTTGTACGTTAGACTCCATGTAGCTCACATGGTTTATGTCGGTTATAGGATCTCTCAGTGTGTGTGTGTTTTCTTGTGTTTATGGTGAATGGTGAAGTGATTTGAAAGTGGAATTGTGAAAGTTATTCTTTCGAAAGATTTAAATGATATTTACATTATGAGAATTGATATTCTTGATGAACTGAAAGTGATTGACAAATTATATGATGACTCACATGTGTTATTATACTTATTTCATCCTCTCATGACTATGATGATTTTCTTCAGGCTATGTGAGTCTTTCATACGTCCTGGATATTTCTTATAAATATTTATGATGATGATATTTATACAACTGCATACACCCCCATATACTCGATTCCTTTCCATGGTACTGACCCACATCTTCGGATGTGGGCTGTATTTTCTCAGAATGTAGGTTCAGGTGCTCAGTTCCAGGTTCGACAGTGATTCTTCGGGCACGCTGTTCTACATACTCTGTTGTGGTGAGTCCTCATGTTCCGAGGACGTGATGTCTGATGTTGGTTTCACAGAATTGTTTACATTTGATAACTGAGTATGAGTCAGTTGGGGCATGTCTCAATGGCTCGCTGGTTTTATTGATTTTCTTAGAGGCTTGTCAGACTAGTATAGATGTTGGGAGTTGACTAATAAGTCGTATTTTGTTATCTTTCTGAAATTCTTTTATTCTTGGATTATGATTACTCTGTTGATATTTGAGGGTTATTTATGGAAACCCCATTGATTTGTGTTGAACTGAATGAAAATGACTCAAAGAGTTAGCTTGGGGCTACTCGTAGCCTCAAGCACCGTGTGATGCTTCGGGACCTGTTTTCCGACGCGTTACAGTTTCTAATGGATTTATCATACCAAAAAAGAAAAAGAAGATTAATCTTGAGCTTAGGAGTTCTGGAGTGAGGTTTATCACATTACAGAAGAAAATAGAGAATGAAAGGTTCTTTTTAAGCATGACTTTAAGATTAGGTATAAAGAATAGTAATAGGCTAAATCAATGATGCATGCATTGTCACCAAAAAAAAAATAATGATGCATGAACTTTACTGTACTTTGTATCAAGTAGAGGTTTCACCTAAAAAAACAAGCATTCTTAGAATGATAATGAGGCACCAAGATCGTCTTTTTTCTTTTTTTTTTTCCTACAATTTAATTTCTCAAAATAATATATTAATTCTTTTTCAAATTTGTGTCCTACTATAAATATATTAAATTTTTACCAATACATTAAAATCTCTGAAAAGAAGACGTCAAAAATTCTATTCACGTAGCAAAGTTCAACAATATGGGAGAATAATTATTTTCCTTTTTAAGTGTAGAATCCTTTTGATCATAGAATTCATTAGTTTTTTATTCCTTTTAAATATATAGCCAATGCACTAAAATTTACACGTTAAAATCTCCGAAGAAAAAACATCAAAAATCCTGTTCACGTAGCAAAGTTCATCATGGTTATGTCTCTGTCTTCTTTACTTGTATTTATATAGCAAAGTTAAAAATTCTCTTATCATGATTTTTATAGAAGTCTGACAATATATAATGTTTTTGTTTCTTTTAGTAAGTCCATAATTATTCTAAGTTTTAAAGTTTGTCCTTTCATAAAGCAACCGTTGCTAACTTCATTGGCTGATAATTAATTTTGATTGCCCAATTTTCATGTGTTTGAATTCAGGGTATTGTAAATTTTGCTTGCGTCATATATATCAAGTTGAGTCAATCAAATTTGAATTTATTTTTTTATTTTTCAATGTGACTTTTAAATACGTTAATTGAGAATACAACATTATACTAATAAATTTGTTTTTGATCATATTCAAGCCTTGATCGTGACTTCACATAATGAATTGTCACGAGTTCTTTTGTTGTTCACTCTATTTTTACTTAGAACATGACATCTAATCTTTAAGATTATTACATGTTTCAAGGAAGTAAAAGTAATTAAATACAACACAATAATAAAAATTTAATAATCACACGAAGATCAAAGAAAGGGAGGGGATATAAGCCTTAGCATCACTACTTCAAAATTGGTGGTTTAGTCTAACTGAGCATAAAATTAGCTTATTTGACATGTTCATCAATTTTAATCTTCTAGCTGTAAATTTATTATGTTTAAATAATTTTATTTTTCTTGTAGATAATTTTATGAATTGATACTAGAAACACGTGCAAAACACATACACTTGACTAGTATATATATATATATATATATATATATATATATATATATTAAAATGTGAAGATCCTTACAAAAGTAATTTAAACTTTTTGCCCTTCATTAAAGGACTCCATAATAGACAAAATCATCTTTTCATAATTTTTCTTCAATTTTTAATATTGAATATTGTCTATAATATATATATACAAAAAAATAAATGGCGAAGATTTTCTACTTTTAGTTGAATTCCTAAATTTATGGCAATAAATTGTTAAAGAAAATACAACTTCATAGAAATTATTATTTATCAAAAATTCTATAAAAGGTAAATTTCAAAATATTTAAAATTTGGAAACTATTTTACATAAAATAGGTTAAGAAAAAAATTCTTCCAAAAATTAAATGCAGTTCATGTATCCCAATTAAAAAAGAATAGTGGACTTCACAAAAAAAAAAGGTATTGTATTTATTTTAGGTTAGGTCTAGCATAGTTGTAAACCATCATACCCTTTCAGCTTTTGATTTCTTTATTTCCTAGTAGGTTTTGATATATTTGTCTTATGATTTTTCCCTTAGGATCTAAGACCCTTTGGGTTTCCATGAGGGTTCCTCGGGTTTCAAAAATCTTTCTGATAAGCCATGTTGCTTGCTTTGGAATAGCAGCCTGTTGGAAATCAACTCCTTTTATGTAGTATGCATGGACCCACTTTATCCACAATGTGTCTTTCTTAGTAGCCAGATACCAACATAATTTGGTTATTGTAGCTTTATTCCACTTTACAATGCCGAGAATGTTTAATCCTCCGACATTCTTTGGTGCACACACTTTATCCCAAGAAACTAAAGCTTTCTTTGTAATGACATTGCCTCCAGACCATAAGTAGCTTCTGCAGTAACTTTCAATAATTTTTAGCACCTTGACTGGAATAGTGAATAATTTCGCCCAATACATTTTGATGCCAATCAACACAGATTGTATTAATTGAAGTCTTCCTACATACGTTAGATGTTTTGCTCTCCAAGAAGAAATTCTTGCTAGGATTTTATCTCTCAACGGACTCCACTGCACTATGGACAACTTCTTAGTGGACAAAGGAACTTCAAGGTATTTAAATGGTAGCTCACCTCTGGAATAGCCTAAGAGTTGAAAAATCTATTCTTTTTGTTGTTGATTCACTCCACCAAAGTATACCGAGCTCTTCCCAAGATTTTCTTATAGTCCAGAGGCTTGGATAAACTTTGTGAAAGCTTCTTGTACTGCAGAAACTAATTGGGCTTCACCTCTGGCAAACATGAGAATGTCATCTGTGTAACACAAGTGGGTGATGACTAGTTTGGTACATTTGGGATGATAGTGAAAGTTGCCATTTATCTTCAATTGTGAGACTGTTCTACTTAAATACTCCATTATTATGGCAAATAAGAAGGGTGACATGGGGTCTCCTTGCCTTAGTCCTTTAGCCGCTGGGAAAGGTTCACTTGGTTCTCCATTAATCATAATACTGTAAGAGACTATTTTTACACAAGTCATGATCTAGTTAACAAATTTATCTAGGAAACCCATGGTAACTAAGATCTGGTGCAGGTACACCCATTCAACAGAGTCGTATGCCTTTTGAAGTCTACCTTAATCATAACTTTAGGAGATATATGTTTCCTATTATATCCCGTAATGAGTTCATGTGCCATGATGATACTATCTCCTATCTTTCCTCCTAGAAAAAAACTAGACTGAGCTTCATTGATGATAGTTGGCATGATGATCTGGAGCCTACTTGTAAGAATCTTAGCAATCACTTTGTATATAACTGAGCAACAAGTAATGGGTCTATAGTCCTTGACTGTGGTAGGAGCTTGGATTTTTTGAACCAAAGTAACTAGAGCACAATTAAGTGTCTTATGAAGTTTACCAGTATAAAAAAAGTGCTTCACAGTGGATATGATATCATGCTTGACTATTTTCCAAGTTTTATTAAAGAACATTGTATTGTATCCATCTAGTCCAGGTGCTTTATCATCTCCAATAACTGTTAAACTCTTGAGGATTTAAGCTTCAATCATAGGTTCACATAGTAAGAGTTTCTGATTCTGTTATAGCCTGGGCCTTTTCTGCATGATTATAGTATCTATAGCAGGCAAAGAGTTTGCTACTGATCCCATAAGACCTTTGTAGAAGTAGTTAATCTCCTCTTTTATATCCTTGAGGTTAGTTAATATTTTACCATCTAGGCTAGTGAGTTTACTGATGGTCTTTCTTTGAGTCCTTTCCTTGACAACTGCTGAGAAGTACTTCATATTAGCATCTCCTAGCTTGATCCATTGAGCTCTAGATTTTTGTTTCATGATACTTTCCTCCACTGTGGACCATTTTCAAGATTCTACAGTGCTATTTTCTCCTGAGCTTGTAGTGCATTATTAGGGCCTTGTATTATGGTCTCTTGGATAATTTGTAGCTTAGTTCTCACTTGTTCTACTTTTTGGGTTGTGGCTTTAAACTCTTGATTGTTGAGTTTTTTCAAGTCAGTCTGGAGGGCTTTGAGCTTCAGCCATAAATTCTTTCCAGGGTCCTCGTTCTTTATGCCTTGCCATCTACCTCCAACAATGTGAGAAAAATCTACATGTTCTACCCATATATTAAAAAACTTAAAGGGTACCTTGGTGTTCTGCTGTGACTTTGTAAGGTTGATAAACATTGGGGAGTGATCTAATACATTTGGAGTTCCATACTCAACTTACACATGTCCTCATTGTTGCATCCAGCCACTATCACCCATTGTTCTATCAATTCTGCTTCTGATTCTATCTGCTCCCAGCTGTCTGTTAGACCATGTATAATAATCTCCTCTTCATGGTAGTTCATACAGTACACAATCCTGCATACACTGAGCAAAGTCTTTTAATTCACTATGTTGTACTAGGTTCCCTACACATCTATCTTGGGGGTACAATAGATCATTGAAATATCCACTGATCATCTATGGTAGTTGGATACCTTACGAGATTTCTCTTAATTGATCCTACAGGCGCAGTCGCAAAGCAGAAGTATTACAGCCATATACTGTTGTGATGAGATAATCTTCCTCTTCAGTTAAGTTCTTGACCTGGTAGAGCATAAGTTGTATTTCTTCTCGCATCAGAGTGATATGGTAGTGTCTAGTGTCCCATAATATCCAAATTCAACCATTTTTAGTAGTATTGTAGTTGTGTAGTTTCCCCCAGGCTGGTGCAATATTGGCACTGATTTGAGTAGTTTTATAAGCTTTAACTCATAAGCTTTAACTCTAGTTTTTATCAAACCTACTAAATCTATATTCTTATTCCTCAAAATATTTTTAACTTCTTTCTGCTTATACCTTTTATTCACACCTCTAATATTCCAAAATAACCAAGTCATAAGGTATTGAAAATTTTCCCTTTATCAGGAGGGACCAAACTCACTTTACCCAATTCATCCTTGATACTTGAGAATCTATTTCTAAATGTAATATTAGGCATACTAAAATTCTGGCTACTCTCTTTAGGATTTATACCTCTTTGCTTCGCAGTTACTGACTGGAAACTAACCTCTTTATTTGTAGGTTGTGCAGGCTATGGTGAACTGATAGTTGCAGCCTCTACTGTTGCAATTACTCCTTCTTTTAGTGAGTTTGCTCCAGAGAATCTAGTTCTTTTTCCTCATTCTTCTCTTTCTTCTTGGTTTGATCTACAATTGGACCCTTATATTGCCAAGTAGGGGTCATCCTCTTTGGTATTTCTTTCTTTTGTCTATGCATTGCTGATTTCTCCTTATGACATGTATGACTTTTTGTCTGGACCTTTTGGAAGTACATTGGTTTCCAATCATACGTAACTTCTTATTGAAAGACATGACCATCCGGTGCCCTTACTACAATTGTATTTGGGAGTGGTTGAGTGATGTTAATCTCAACTATTATATGAGCATATGACACACGGGTCTAATTTGCTGTGCACTTATCTGCATACATAGGTGTGCCTATTGAACTAGCAATTCGACTCAATGAGTTACTGCTCCAGCAATTCAATGAGAGTTTGGAAATTTCACCCATAGTGGTATCTCTGTGGGGTACTCTTTGTTAAAATAAAACTGAGCTAATCACTATTTAAGAATGATAGGGATATTATTGATTGTGTATGGACCTGAACATAATACCTCATGAACATCATGTAGCGAGTGAAATAAAATAATGAAATACCTTTCCTCATGCATATATAACTCTGGCTGGTCTATTTCTTTCCAATTTTGATAAATATAACCCATCAACGCATTGTACCTTGGGTTTTCCCTAATTACGTATCCGATTAAGGCACTCTTCCATATTTGTGTTTCCTTAGCAATCTCATTCTCTTCTAATTCAGCTATACCTTTACCATTTTCTATTGTTGAAGCGATATAGTTCAGAGGCATACTATTGGCGGTAGATCTGTTCTTCTGAAAGAGATTCACACATGTTTCAACTGAAACTTTCCCTTTCTCTTTCCTCTAGCATTCATCTTCTGCTAGATCTGGGTTTGTCAGTTCATTGTTTTGGTGCTTATCAGTTCGTAGTGTCATGTAATGCCCCGTATTTTTGAGCTAGTCTTTGAACCATCGTTCTACATGTATAAGTTATAATCCAAGTGATTTTCATGTGAATAAAAGTTTCATGATCTTTATCCTTATATTTGATTTGCTTTTGAGGTGAAAAATGTTCATAGAAATCATTTAGAGCCAAGTTGAGCTAAGATTCTTTGATTCGTCTAAAATTTGGTATTTGATTCTACAAGGGTCTATTTTAAACATGTATAAATTTTTATATATATAAAATTTTCATCTCAATACCTATCAAATTTTAGATAATTGAATTATCTTTCCAACGATACCAATTTCTCAAAAATTTGATACCTGAGCAAAAAGTTATGTCCATTTTTGTGAGTGAGGCAGTAGCTAGTGTGCGACACACGCACTATCGCACACACCCAATTTCAATGTTCTGTTTTCATGTTTTTAAGGGCAAAAAGGTCCTTTCCTTCACCCAAACCCATCCGTAACAGAAAAATAAAGCCTTAGAGGGCATTATTTGTCCCTTTAACCATATTTTCTCTCCAAACCTCCCTCAAGAACAAACCCTAATCCCCATTCAAGAAGATCAAGACTTCATTACAATACCTTTAAGTAAAACTAATAATTTGGTTCCCTAATCCAATAATCTTAAGAAAAAGCTTCAATAACACCATTGGAGATTCAATAGTTCAATAGTTTACATTCAATTCATCCCAGGAAATTCAAGATTCAAGCTTTCTCATCTAATATCATCAATTAAGGTATGTTACATATTGATTCATGGGTTCCTTCCACCCATGAAGATCAAGAATCCTTTTTGAATTATAAAGATTGTGTATTAATGATTTCGATGATTGCAATTGAAATAAAGTTTATGTCCATGTTGTTATTGGGTTATAATTCATGTTTTAGATTACAAGTTCAAAGCTTTGATCCTAGTATGTGATTTACATGATATTGATGATAAATCCTTCAATTTGCAAGTTTATTGATGTATCCATGACAATTAGATGTATTGATTGTTGTATAATCAAAGCATGCTCCCCATATGTTTGACAAAATGCCTATGTGAAGGAAATAGTACCATTATAACATGTTAATATGAAATCCCCATTTGTGTATAAGTTAATGTATGCTAAGTGTTTGTTGAAAGGCTTTGGTGAATGAATTATGAGATATTAGTATGTATGCCTATACATCCACAAGCTTATGACTTTCAAATTCTTGAAGAGATGCCTCATTGATTGTATTGCGAATGATAGACGATTGTCATGTTATTCAAGAATTGTTATGCCTTATTTTTATTCTATCGAGTCCTAGGGTTTTTAATATCCTTAGCTGTGTGCCTAGAGCCAGTGTCAGTTACAGTACTCTTAGTCCTGTCATGAATCAATAGTATTCTCAGTCAATTAAAGAATTCAGTAGAATTCAGTCAGCTTCATAACTTAGGAAAATTCTGTAATCTCAGTAACATTCCAGTTCTGTTCAGTAATCAATTTAGAACTCAATAGTATTTCGTTAGTCATCAAAACTCAATGAACTCAGTTCAACTCAGTTAAGAAGTACGACCAGTAGCAGATTCAACCCAGTCTAGTACATTTTAAAAATTAGTTTAGTGTCGATTCAGTTGAGAGTAGGATTCAACACCGAGCGAGGGCAGGGGGGATGGCTTCCCCATTAGTTAGGCAGTGTCGTTAGTAGCAGTCCCTGTACTCCAGAACTATGTATCCAGTACAGGATGAGGAGTCACCTATCAGATTAAGGCTTGGCTACCTCCCAGGAGTTACCCATCATAAAGGCTTGGCTTCCTGTTCTGGGTCACTTGTCAGATAGGCTTTACTATAATAATGTCTTTACCCATGGCACGGTACTGACACCCTTCCAACTGGGGTTACAGGTTGGACCCCACTAGTTCAGATTCGGGGCATGTCAGTTAGATGATTACTTTTCACAGTTTCAGTTTTAGTTTCAGTCTTAATCTTCGGAATAAAATTTAGTTTAGTATTACAGAAATAAGGATAATCAGATACAATCACTCAGCTTAGTAAAAAACTTAGATAGTTCTATAGATTTAGGACTATTAGATACAGTCAATCAGTAACATTATCAATAGCTTCAGAGATCACCTGCTAGATAGTCTTGATCTCAGATTCAGTCCATCAGTATCAGTATTAGTTGATTTTGGGATCACCTACTAGATAGGCGTGATCTCAAGGGTCACCTGTCAAATATGATTTACCCTACAACAGTTATAAAAAATACAGTATCAGTAGACTCACTCATCAGTAATTTAGATTATCAAAAATCTCAAATTATCAGTATATTCAGTTATCAGTTATCAAATTCAGCTCTAGTTTACTCAGTATCAGTAATCTAGTTATTAGAACCCAATATTCAATGTCAATAGGATTTTAGTTATAGTTTATGCATTCATGCATGTATCATCATTTAGTATACTTATGTTATTCAGTCAGTGTTGTTCATGCATATGAACCCTTGCATTCAGCTTTATCTCATCTAGCAAATTGGTACATTTCCATGTACTAACACATTCTTTCTTGCGCTATGGTGTTTTATACCATAGGTTCAGATGCAAGAGCGCTCGAGCACCCTTAGTAGTTCAGATTCAGCCAGCAGTAGTAGACTTAGCAGAGAGTCCTCATTATTTGAGGATGATCTTTATTTTAATATTGTATTAGATTTAATATTTCAGTAGATGGAGTTAGTTGGGGGCTTGTACCTTCAAATCTAAAGTTTAGATAATTTAGAGGCTTTCAAACTACAGTGTTTTCAGACTAGAGTATTTTTAGACAGTTTATAGTTTTATAGATGTTATGTTATTCTTAGTATTTTAGATGTTTTGAACCTTATGGCAAGTTTCCGCCATATTTCTGCATTTTATAGTATATTATTTAGTGCTCAGTTACAGATATCAGTCATGGGTTAGTGTATGGTCCTTTGGGATTATGAGCACCGTATAGCATTTGGGGTTCAGAATCTGGGGCATTAGAAACTTGGTATCAGATCTTAAATGTCCTAGGAAGTCTGAAAAGCCATATCTAGTAGAGTCTTGTGCATGGGTGTATTGCGTGCCACACTTCTGACATGAGGCTATGAGATGTTTTAGGAACAGTTTTCCTTCTTTCAGTATCTATGTCGTGCGAGTGAGCATGAGCTCAAGTTAAATCCCAAAGCTTCTCTTAACCTTTCAGTGAACCCTCTTTAGTGTTGGGCAGTTGCTTAGATGGGAGAGTAAATATTTCATGTTAAGGAGGGATTGTTTCATGCTTGTTTTACACAAGGCTTTAGTCATGAAGATAGGCTTGGATGTTATGTTGATGTGCAAGTGGCTAGATATATTTCAGAGATTTGAGTAGGCTTGAACTTAGCTGGAGAAGTTAGTTTAGTTTAGACCTCAGTAAGTAGAATTATCAGATCCCTCCTCATAATCCTATGATAGCATATGACCTAGGGTTAGAAACATGAACCTAGGAGTTTATCAGTATTAGAGTTATGATAGCGTTATCCAGATTGAGCAGATTATGTATTCATGGGGATAGTTGTGTAAAAGGTATATCAGTAGGCTTGAACAGTGCATGTATGGATTTAAGTTTGTTGATTAGAAACTAAGTATGAAGGTGTGGATGTGAGTTAGGAGATGTGATCTTAATAGTCTATGAAGAAATAGAAGCAGATGATGTGTTTAGTGAGACAGACATGTGTTGAAAAGAGTGTAAGTATGTGATGATTGTTGCAGAAACTAAAGAAAGTTAAGGGTTGTATCCCAGGCGATAGTATTAGCAGTGGGTTTTATATTTTTGGGTACAGTCTTTCAGGATGAGTTTATCTTTCACGTGTATTATTGTACCCCAGAATCTAGAGTAAATTGATAGTAGTTCAGTTCAGAGTTTAGTAAAGTGTTCACGGGCTTATGATGATGGCTTATAAACTAAGATGGAGAGTATGGTTGAAAGAGTATCGAAGAAGAACTTCAGTTAAGTATAAGTTTTCAGTATAAGTTAGTCAGTAAAGCCATCAAATCAGTTTAGCAGTCAGGCAGTCAAATTTGTATGGTTCGTTTTCCTATCTTTCCATCTAGTCATACTATCAAAAATCTCAGGAATGTAACTATTCTAAGATAGAACATCCTAGTAGTTGCGAGTTCAGCTCAGTTCATGAATCATGCATTAGTTTTAGATCCCAGATGTTCAGTCACAATTCAGTTTTTAGGTTCCTTATGCATCACCTAAGTTTTTCCCAGTATCTCAGTAAAGTAAGCATTCTTAAAGGGACATAGTGTCCCAAGGAGGAGATACCCTATGACTCCCTAATGCTTTCATGTCCGTAAACCCATTCAATTTCATGCTCAGATTTTCCTTACAAAATTGATACTAGTTACCATTGCATATTCAGTCATTCATTCAAAAGTCAGTTCAGTCAGATATTCATACATTAGGTATGCATGTTCAGTATGAGAAAGTCAATTTATCAGTAATTTCAGTCATGCATTCATAAGATAACTCAGTCACGTAACCATGCATTAGATATGCATGTTCAGCATAAAATTTCAGTGTATCAGAAGTTCCAGTCATATAGTCATGTTTCAGATGTTCATATCCAGTAAGCAAGTTCAGTATATCTGCAATCTTATCTTAGTCAATCCCATTTGAGGACGAATGTTCCCAAGAGAGAGATATTATAATACCTCACATTTTTGGGCTAGTCTTTGAACCATCGTTCCTATGTATATAAGTTATAATCCAAGGTGATTCTCATGTGAATAAAAGTTTTATGATATTTATCCTCCTTTTTGATTTGCTTTTGAGGTGACAAATTTTCATAGAAATCATTTAGAGCCAAGTTGAGATAAGACCTTTTGATTCGTCTAAAATTTGGTATTTGATTCTACAAAGGTCTAATTTAAACATTCATAATTTTTTATATACATGGAATTTCTTATAAAAATACCCACCAAATTGTTTATAGTTGAATTATCTTTCCAACGATGCTAATTTCTCCCAAATCCGATACCCGAGCAAAAAGTTATGGCTATTTTCGTGAGTGATGTAGTAGCTGCGCGCGATTAGCGTGCGACACGTGCTCTATCGAACGCACCCAATTTCCAAGTTTTGTTTTCACGTTTCTACGGGGAAAAAGGTCCTTTCCTTCACCTAAACTCATCCACAACAGATAAATAAAGCCTTAGGGAGCATTATTTGCCCCTTCAACCATAATTTCTCTCCAAGCCTCTCTCAAGAACAAACTCTAATCCCCATTCAAAAAGATCAAGACTTCACTACAATACCTTCAAGAAAAACCAAGAATTTGGTTCCCTAATCCAAGAATCTTAAGAATAAGCTTCAAGAACACCATTAAAGATTCAAAACTTCAAGCTTTTACATTCAATTCAACCTAGGAAATCCAAGATTCAAGCTTTCTCATCTAAGATCATCAATTAAAGTATGTTAGATGTTGATTCATGGGTTCCTTCTATCCATGAAGCTCAAGAATCCTTTTTGAATTATAAAGATTGTGTATTTATGATTTCCATGATTACAATTGAATTAAAGTTTATGTCCATATCATTGTTGGGCTATAATTCATGTTTTAGATTACAAGTTCCAAGCTTTGATCCTAGTATGTGATGATTTATATGATATTCATGACAAACCATTCAATTTGCAAGTTTATTGATGTAGCCATGATAATTAGATGTATTGATTATTGTATAATCAAAGCATGCTCCCCATATATTTGATAAAATGTCTATGTGAAGGAAATAGTGCTATTATAGCATGTTAATATGAAATCCCCATTTGTGTATATGTTAATGTAAGCTAAATATTTGTTGAAAGGCTTTGGTGAATGAATTATAAGATATTAATATGCATGCCTATACATCTACAAGCTTATTACTTTCAAATACTTGAAGAGATGCCTCATTGATTGTATTACGAGTGATAGACGATTGTCATGTTATTCAAGAATTGTTATGCTTTACTTTTATGCTATCTAGTCCTAGAGGTATTTAATACATGACAATTTAGCTGTATGATGAGAGCTAGTGTCAGTTACAGTACTTTCAGTCACATCTCAAATCAGTAGTATTCTCAGCCAGTTACAAAATTCAGTATAATTCAATCATCTTCATAACTTCGAAAAATTCAGTAATCTCAGTAGCATTCCAGTTTAGTTTAGTAATCAATTCAGAACTCAGTAGTATTTCGTTAGTCAACAGAACTCAGTGAACTCAGTTCAACACAGTTAAGAGTAGTATGATCAGTAACAGATTTAGCCCTGTCTAGTATAGTTTAAGAATCAGTTTAGTGTCGATTTAGTTGGGAGTAGGATTCAACACAGAGCGAGGGCAGGGATGATGGCTTCCTCGTTAGTAAGTTAGAGTCGTTAGTAGCAGTACCTATACTACAGAACTGCATAGCCAATGCAGGATTAGGAGTCACCCTTCAGATTAAGGCTTGGCTACCTCCCAGGAGTCACCCGTCATATAGGCTTGACTTCCTGTTCAATGTCACCCGTCAGATAGGCTTGACCACAGTAGTGTCTTTACCCATGGAACGATACTAACACCCTTCCATCTAGGGTAACAGGTTGGACCCTACTAGTTCAGATTCGGGGCATGTCAGTTAGATGATTACTTCCCATAGTTTCAGTTTCAGTTTCAGTCTTAATCTTCAGAATATAATTTATTTCAGTATTGCAGAAATAAGCACTGTTAGATACAGTCACTCAGCTTAGTAAAGAACTTATATAGTTTTACAGATTTAGGACTGTTAGATACAGTCAATCAGTATCATTATCAATAGATTCAAAGATCACCCGCTGGATAGGCTTGATCTCAAATTCAGTCAATCAATATCAATATTAGTTAATTTTGGGATCAACCGCTAGATAGGACTGATCTCAAGGGTCACCCGTCAGATAAGATTTACCTTACATCAGTTATCAGAAATACAGTATTAGTAGACTTAGTCATCAGTAATTCAGATTATCAGAAATCTCAGATTATCAGTATATTCAGTTATCAGTTATCAAATTTAACTCTAGTTTACCTTAGTATCAGTAATCCAGTTATTAGAACTCAGTATTCAGTGTCACTATGATTTCAGTTATAGTTCATGCATTCATGCATGTATCCTCATTCAGCATACTCATGTTATTCAGTCAGTATTGTTCATGCATATGAACCCTTGTATTTAGTCTTACCTTATCTAGCATATTAGTACATTCCTACGTACTGATAAATACTTTCTTGAGCTATGGTGTTTTATACTATAGGTTCAGACGCACGAGCTCCCGAGCACCCGAGCACCCTTAGCAGTTCAGATTCAGCCAACAGTAGTAGACTTAGCAGTAAATCCTCATCATTCGAGGATGATCCTTATTCTATTATTGCATTAGATTCAGTATTTCAGTAGATGGAGTTAGTTGGGGGATTGTCCCTTCAACTCCATAGTTCAGACAGTTTAGAGGCTTTCAGACTAGAGTATTTTCAGACAGTTTACAGTTTTACAAATGTTATGTTTTTCTCAGTATTTTAGATACCTCACCCTTTAGCCATGGATGCCAAGCTCAGCGTACGTTATCTAACGTGCGCTAAGAGCATTTCTAGGGAGCATTTTTTTTCTTGTTTCCTAATTTAAGAGTTGAAAATTAATTAAAATATTTATAGTAAAACCCTTTCTTATTAAAAGTCATCAAAATTAATGACAACTAATACTTTTTGCATTAGTTTAAGAATTTTAAATCATCTAGATTTGATTTTAAGAAGATTTGAAAAAACTAGAAATAAATATAAAATCATTAGAATAAGAAAAGAATTAAAAAGTACTAGATTTTTAAAAGATTTAAGTAAGTAAATAAATGGTTTTGTAAAGATTTGACTTTAACAATAAGAAAAGATTTTTAAATATATAAAAAAATAATCATAACATAAAGATGATGCAAATTGATGCGTCTCTCTTAGCCTGTGACAATAAGGGAAAGAGGTACTATATGACAAATGCAAGTGATATTCCATCAACCACTCGGAACTACTGATTGTAAAATATATATGTATACATATGTTTATATTTACATTATTATATTAATGTGTGAAAGATTTTTGAAAAGTAATTTGAACTTACACACTTTATTAAAATTCTCCGCAATAAATTAAATTATTTAATTTTAAATAATCAAACGTTATACATGCAAGGCAAGTGTGAAGGGCCTTAGAAATGTTGTTTCTACTTTTTACCCTTCATTAAAATACTCCGCTGTAGACAAAATCGTCCTTTTTTACTTTTATCCTATTATTTTAGTATTATTAAATATTGACTATATTAACAAAAAAATCTAAACCTTTCCTAACAAAAATATAAGTCCTTTTCCACTTTCCACCATCTAAAAAACTTAATTATATCCAGAAACCAAAAAAATAAAAAAGCAAAATAGTTTTCCTTCCTCAACCTGAAACCAAAAGCATATTAATAAAGAGAAATAGTAGTTCAAAAAAACCAACGTGAAATCCCCAACCTGAAACTAAAAAAAATAGTAATAAGAAAAAACTCACCCTCTATGTGAAACCCAACAATAATAATATAATAATAAAAAAATTGTAATTAAAAATTACCCCGCCCCACAACGTGAAACCAAAAAAATAAACAAAATAAAAATTTTGTCCAAAAAAAAAACAAAACAAAAACCTTTCCCATCTTCCATAAAAGTTGTATTCACAATTAATTTTAGTTAGTTATTTTTTTTATTTGATTATTTAATCTAAGTAATAACTCATAATATTTAAAACTTCTAAATCAATTAGAATTTTAATTTACGTAAAAAAAAAATTTCTACAATTCTATTAAACTAATATTTGGATCAAAGTTTACTAGAAATATAGCTCTACTTCTACTTTTTCTTCTTATTTTGTTATTACTTCAGGTTGTCTTTTTTTTTTTTTTTTGTGTGTGTATTCATTATTATCATCTTATCCATATTTCTTTATTTCTTTTAGTTAATAACTTCAAAGATTATATATAAATTATGACTAAATATTTAACAAGACAATGCATTCTTCCTTTTTGATAATTTCTCGTATTTTTTTCTTTCAATAGGATTTTTTTTTTCAAAAATTAAAAGAAATAAGTATAACGTTACCGAATGAAGTGGTCAAAAACATCAAAGGTTTATCTCTCTCTTTTTCTTTTCCTTCCTTTGTCTAACTGTGACTATGTTATGATTATGTTATTTAACTATTTCATTACTATTAGTTGAATCTTCAATTAAAATTATTAGTTGAGTTTTAATATAAGGATATAATAAGTGTTGAAGCTTGATATGCATAACTTGTTTTTGAAAGATGAACATATAAATTTAGGATTATATTCGAATCTTTCAATTTTGGGCTTACTAATTAAGTTTGAAAGTGGATCAAGTATATCTAGTCATTGTAAATCAAGTTTAATCTATCTACCTACTATTATGAAATCCTGAACATAAATGTTAGTTGACAAAAATATCTTTCGAGAAATCTTCTCAATATATTAAAAATTATTGAAAAATTAATTGGGTTGAACAAATTAGTTGAGGAAGCTTCTAAAGGATCTGAAAAGCCTAAACAATTCAAATAAAATGATAATTGTATTGATATGAAATTGGAGAAGTTGGAAGAAGAGATTCAGGAGATTAAAGAAAGTCTTGATATGAATTTGGAGAAGTTGGAAGAAGAGATTTAGAAGATTCAAGAAAGAGAGAAGAGGTGGAGAATGACTCAAGGAAGGAGTCAAGAGAATATACTCTTATTTGTAAAATTTCTTATGTTTAAACTAGTATACACAGTTTGGGTTGGCTAATTTCTACTTTGAGTAAAAAAGGAAATTGTCCTAATGTCAAGATGCTAACAAACAAAAAATGCAATAAATATTTTGAAAGACTATCATGCTTTTTATATTTTGAATGATTTTATAAAATTGAACTACTAAGTTGAGGTATACGTGCAAGACACGTATATCTAAACTAGTATATATATACATATATACTTTTTAGATTGTTTATTGCAAGTTGTAATTGTAGTTATTCACAATTATTGAATAAAGTTTTTAATTGCAAGTTGTAGTAGATTTCAAAAAAAATATTTTAATTTTTTTTGTAAAAAAAAATTATCTATTAGATATATATCAATTAAAATCTCTCTTAAATATTTACATTTATTTTTCTCCAGCTTTTAGTTCCTTAAATAAAAGGATTGATAACAAATCCTTAATTTTCTCCAATAATATTTCTTACTTTTTTTAACCTTGTAATTCCCCAAACCCTCCACCTAACAAAGTAAAAAAAATTATGGTAAAAGGAAAATACTAAATTTGGTTTGTACCTGGTTTCTTTCACCCAAAATTTTCCTATAATTAACTTTTTCCAAATTTAGCTTTTCCCCACTTTTTTATACATTTTTTTCCCCGTAAAACATATGGTTTTTTCCTACTGTTTAAAACACCTTTTTTTTTTTCAAGTTAATCCTATTTGGTTCCTACTTGGTTTCTTTCAATCCACAAACACCCTATATTTCCCTACAATTAAATTCTTTTCAAATTTAACTTTTATTTTTTTAATCCTATTTGATTCCTACTTATTTTTTTTTTCAACCAAAAAACACACACTTTTATGCTACTTGGTTTCACCAAAAATATATCCAATTTTTTCTCCTTTTTGGGTTGTACCTTCTGTCATTCTATATAAACCCTTGAGCTTTTCCCATTGTTCATCGTTATAAATAGTTGTGATCTTTCATTATTTTTTGTCTCAACACAGTTTCAATAATTTTATTTTCAGGTTTTTGTCATTATATCATCCCTCTCTTTTGTTAATTTAAACATGATATTACTTGTTAAGACAACATAAATTGCTTAGTTTAATTTAGCTTAATGTGTCCGGTTAGTTCAATATATTTTATTTTTTACTGTTCATAGAATTGGTACTACCAGGAGTATTGTTAATTAATTTATTCCACTTTTCTACTGCTTGCTGCTGAGTTTGCTTTACCTGCTGCTTATCGGTACTGCCAGGTGTATTGTTAATCAATTGTTTCCACTTTTCTACTGCTTTCTGCTGCTGATTTCGTTTTACCTGCTGCCGTGTCCTTTTACTAAAATATATTATAATTTATATTATTCATAACTAATGTTCTTTATCTATCCACCTACCAACAAGATTCACATATTCAGGTATATGTTTTCTTATTTAACAAATTTACCTCTATTATGAAATTATACGTTATTATCGTTCTAAATTCTATTTTATTAAAGATTATTCCAATGGATCCTACACGAAAGTTGTGGGTATCAACACTTTGAAGCCAAGAGATTTTATCTGGATGATCAAATTCTTGGTCATCAGAAGTGGGCCAACAAAGCCGTTTAAGAATGGAAGCAATTCTCGAAAAATTGTTATATTAGTTAATGAGGAGGTAATATTATTCTTTCATACCTCGCATTATAAAACAATTCTTTTTAATGTAAAGACTATAATATTCGTCTATTAGATTATGTTTTTTTTTCAGGGAACCAAAATTAATGGTACACTTTTCAATGAACATATTGAAACCTTTGGACATTCTTTACAACAATTCAAAGTTTGCTATATCATAAACGGTCGCATTAATAGGGTCAATCCTAATTTTCAATCTGTTAATAAGGACATTGAACTTGCATTAGTACCGTCCACTATAGTTCAAGAATGTCACAACCCTATTTCTACATTATCTTTTTCTAAGAATTTTATTCCATTCGAAGATGAAAGATTGCATACCAAAGAAACAATAGTAGGTAATTCCTTTAGCTTTCATCAGCTAATTAATATTGTCATAAATTCAATTACTTACTGTTATTTATCTTAATATTGTCATAAATTCAATTAGTTACTGTTATTTATCTACTCATACATGCTTAATAATTTTTTTCAGATATATTTGGCATCTTCGTGAGTTCTAAGCTTTTCACAAAAGGAACAACCTGAAGAGAAATCGTACTTATGAATGAAGAGTAAGTTAACCTTAATTTTTTTATGAAGCGAAAGTGTTTGTTTAATACATAAACTATCCTATTAATTTAATAATTTAATCTCATGTTCTTTAATTGAAAAATAAATATGTGATAGAAAAACTATCACATTATGGGGAGAATTCTCAGAAATAGATGACGCGTTGCTAGAAAAGTTATCTGTAGAAATAAATGTAGTGGAATTTTGTGATTTAAGGACTAAATTATATCAAGGTACTATCTTAGCAACTACATCATTTACAATAAATACTGTGTTATTATTTTGTACCTAACATTTTATGTTGCAGGAAATTTTGGGCTATCTTCTACCTTTGTCAGTAGTATGTGGGTATGCACCACATTTGAAAAAGCAACTTCTCTCCAAATTTCGGTCTATCTTCTACCTATTAGGATGATAATTAAAATCCCTTACACTTACTAAGTTTTGGTAATTAGAATTTCAGAATATCCTCACCAATATTACAAATAAAATAAACAATTTAAAGGCCTGTCTGCTGTTTTAGGAATTTCCTTAGTAAATACATAGGATAGGATGCCAGTTTATATGGATGGTGAACTCATTTCACATTATTTTAATGTCACACTTACCTCTGCCGTAGATAGATCATTTCCCTCTATATGTCCTTTACATATCCAGTCATATTGGCCTTCCAAAACATTATGGTTAGAACCTTCAAAAATTTTGTTCAGCCACCCCATTAGGTAAAATGCTACTGCCCATGATCAACAACGCCTATACCTACAGAAAAAAACTAATATTTTTGGTCAAATCTTATCGATTTTTTCTGTTTTGTTTTTCTAGCATTTGGAGATTCATATAAGTATAATCTTTTGAATTTTTTTATTAGTTTATGGTTACTTATTTACTCCAAAAACATGTTACTATTTATTTGATTTCAAACTCATGATTATAAACCTTCAATCATCATTGGATATCTTTCTTATGTCAAATTTTTTATTAGAGTATGTTTCACGTACATGCAGATTGGTGTTGAAAAATAATGTGCCTATCATGTTACTGAGAAATTTAGATGCTTTCAATGGTTTGTGCAATGGAACGAGAATGATATGAAGAGGTTTTGACAAAAATGTCATACATGCAGAAATAATGATGGACCAAAATGCTTTCAAGCATGTGTTTATCCCACGAATCTAGCTATCACCTTCCGAAAATGAAGGTTACCCATTTAAATTCATTAGAAAATAATTTCTAGTGCGACTGTGCTTTTCGATGATGATAAACAAAGCACAAGGACAAATAATACAAACTGTTGAACTATACTTGCCGCAACATATTTTTTCACATGAACAACTGTACATTGCACTCTCAAGGGGAATATCAATGTCAACAACTAAAGTTTTAGTTATGACACAACAACCAAAGTGACAAAAGGAACATACAAAAAAAAATATCATTTACAAAGAGATATTAGGTGAGATACAATATATATGATTACCTGATATAAAAAATAAATTAGTCTTTTGAGTATGTAATATGAGACTACCTTTAAATGTTCGTGTTTGCAGGTTCTGAAGATTTGCAATTACTTTAGATTCAACTATTGTCCAAGTCATTGCATATCATTTACTTTCACAGACATTTACATGGACTAATTTGTTTTATTATGATATATTTACTTTATGTTCTTGATGGGTATATTTTGGACAGAAAGATATAAGTTTTTCCTATGGCTTTAAATAGGCACATAACCAATTCAGTAGACTCGTCCTACAACTAACTAAAAAACATAGGAAACTTGTAACAAGTAAAAGAAAAGAGACCAAAACCAAGAGAGGAAAAGCATGTGTAGTTCATCTAACTGCCACCCTTCTCCTCCCGTCCCCTCAAGGCTAAAAGGAGAAGAAATATATCAGGTGAAAAGAATAAGTCCATCTTATTTATCTTCTTGAAATAGAAGGTTCGATTTTAAAGGTTCATAAAATCACTTTTTTTAATCAAACATGCTTAGGAGTTTAAATATCGCGATCTAGTGCTTCACAATCAACTTTAATCCAGCACATTTTATTATTTTCTCAACACGCTCTATCAAAAGAACGGTAAATAAAACAAGACGTTGATTAAGATCAATATACTCTTTCCACTAAAGCACATCAAACTTTCAAATTTTCTAATTAGATGATAAAAAGATAAAGAAACATAAATGAACAAAATGGAAGAACATAGTGGATGAGGAAGAAAGCCAAAGACTACTGATACCTTAAGGGGCAAGAGATTATCCAAATTTGTGATTTTTACACTTCTCTCCTAAGGGGGCAAAATATCATGTAGAACCTAAGAGTCTTATCTGCTCCAACCAATACAACAGTCAAACAATCAGGGCTCTGCATGAAGACAAGGAAAGTCACCATCTCAATTTTGATAGAAATATTACTTCTAATTGTTTTGATGTCAAAGTCCCACCTGGGAGAGATGCAGAATTCTTGATGAAATGCATGACACAGTGGCTCTCCGATTCTAGCCATGGAAGGATAACTCTATAAACACAATTGACAATGAGATTTACTTCTTCCAAATCCATGACCACTTCTTATCTCTTTGTGATACTTGTTTCATTAAAGACCACAAATCTACCAATTTAAGAAAAATTTATACGAATCAAAATTATAATTGAAATTTGTGATAAATCTATAAACAAAAATGTCATTGCTCAAAATGTCAAGTTAGTGGAAAGTGGGAGCTGTGGTATCCATGCAAACTTATACATAATTGCTATAAGAAGCAACATCTAATGTTAAAACTTGCCTGAGCACTAGTTTTGTTAGTGATGATGCATGTCCCTTATGGGTATTCCAAATTTTAAGACATCCATCATCTATGCCTCCTACACATAAATATATATGTAATCCATCAATTTAAAATTACATAACCGCATTCAAACTTCGTAATTGGTTTGAACATTTTGAATTTTTATAAGAAATTATAGCAAAAAAACTCAATGAGGTAAGATTAACGTCTATATATACCTTACCCACTATAGTAGGGTTAAATTTAGAGTATGAAGTATGAGTTCTTGAGAATCACTAACTATAGCATAGGTCCTACATCAATATTGAAATTCATCAAAAAAAGATTTTTTGTTTCTTTTTGAAGTTTCTCTAAATCTCATTTGTGGAACTACACATTTATATTATTGTTGTGGTAGTAAGTTTGTACCTCATAATGAAATTCTACAAATTTTGACTTGCCATCCACCAAATGCTAAAATGAAAGGCTTGTCTCATAATAATATACACCTTCCTTGATACACTATTTCAGTACACCAGGACTGGTACAGTACCAAGTACATCCAATATAATATTGCCAACTATCAAGAAACTATACTTACCAGTTATCTTGAAAATTAACATCCAAACTAATATCCCCTCTTTATCTTACTCTTTGATTCTTTAAGCAAATTCTTACAAACCCTATTTCCCTATCAATCCCAATTTTTCTAACTGTATACAAGAATCACCAAGATTTCATTTTTGTCTATTCTTAGCTGTCTTTGAAAGGACCCAGTAGTAAGAAAATACTACTAACAACTACCCAACTAAGGAAATTCTAACTATTTATTCCTCCTACCACATTATATATAATAACAAAACCACTGTACCAAAGATCCTTAAGACTAAATAGGCTTGCCAATATGACTTGCAAAATTGAGGAACTTTGCAAATATGCTTCAATTTTCTCATCTAAACCAATTATTTTTCAATCACATTGGTGATTAGATGTCAAACATAGAAATGAAATCAATTTAGTATTCTTTCCTTTTATTTTTACTTCAACATATAAGTAAGCTAAAAACAATAGATCACTTAAGAGAAAGAAACAAAATCACCCACCACCCATTACAAAAAAGGAGATTAAAACTTAAGCATTCAATAGGGGTTATCTAAAATTTTCAGGAAAGTATTTATAAACAAACAACTATAAAAAAGATAGATTCTTCTAGCTCAACTTATCCATTATTAATAATCAAGAACCATTGGGTGTTTTTGATAGACCCTTAATTTAAAGAAACAAAACAAAAACTACATCATAACAAATGATAAACAGATTGGAACAGAAAATAACACATTGATATACAAATTAAAATGCTATACTTTAGAATTTAATTAAGAAGTTACTGAAAGATTGTTGGAAAAACTATAGTGACATTCTTTTACCTGGCTACCGATTTGTTTTACAAAGCTTGGACCAGATTAATATGTCATACCATGACCATAGTTCATTAACAATAGTTTATCAGTTATAGAATAAAGGAAACATTACTGCCCTTTTCCATTAACAACACAAGAAGAACATTATCTACTTGCTATCGACACCACCTTTCTGTATTAATGGATAAATCACCAAATATACCACATTACCTATTAAGCCGATAATTAGAAGCCCTTACACTTGCTAAGTTTTGGTAATTCAAATTTCTGAATATTCTCATCAATATTATAAATAAGGGATCTGCATGAAAAGAAGGAAGGTTACCATCTCAATTTTGATAGAAAAATTACTTCTAATTGTTTTGATGTTAAAGTCCCACCCGAGAGAGATGCAAACTTCTTGATGAAGAAACATGATGCAGTGGCTCTCCAATTCTATCCATGGAAGGATAGCTCCATAAACACAACTGACAATGAATTCACCTCTTCCAAATCTATCTGGAGTTTAAGAAAACAAAATTTACAAATAGGCATGTTTACCTCGTTATCACTATCATTTCCACCTATTTTATTCTTAATACGATCTACATGTGAAGTAACAAAATCAGAGTCATCATCGGCCAAAATAGGAACACCTTCTTTAACCCGAGCTTCATTAAGGTTTGTTGTTTTCAAATATTTTTGTAATACCCTGCATGTTTCTAAGCTAGGAAGTGAATAAGTATTCCTACATGTGAAATCTCCTATCCTGTGATTCATACTTAAGTACATGACTTACAATGAATATCCTAGTGATAGGATAGCTTATTATGCATTAAGCATGTTTATATGAGTCACTTAAGGTAATACAAGCTAAGAGTTTTTGAATCCATCAAGTTTTAGTGTTTGATTTTGCAAGGGTCATCCTTGAATGAGTATAAATCGATATTAATATGGTATTTTGGCTGATTTAGACCCACCAAATTGTAGAAAATCTAATTAGCTTTCCAACTATACCAATTTTGCCTTAATCCAATACCCGAGCGAAAAGTTATGCCTATTTTCGTGAGAGACAGTAAGCATAGGCGATTGGTTAGGCGCCGCCAAACCCAAGAATAGGCGATCACTTGGGCGCCGCCTAAGTCAAATTCCAGGTTTCAAAAATACTTTGTTTTGAGTTATTTTAAAGGTAATTAAGTCTTTAAATACTCCTTACACATCTCTAAATTTAACCCTACGAAATATATAGCTTCTAAACATATTGCAACCCTATTTTCATCTCAAAGCTCATCATCCAATAG
Source organism: Capsicum baccatum var. pendulum (assembly GCA_030864225.1). Taxonomy (NCBI): domain Eukaryota; kingdom Viridiplantae; phylum Streptophyta; class Magnoliopsida; order Solanales; family Solanaceae; genus Capsicum; species Capsicum baccatum. Next base: position 200,115,217 of record CM061561.1, read on the forward strand.
CACTAAAGGAGAAAAATAACTAGAGTTTCATAACTAAGCTTGAGGATCCAATTTCAAGAATATTCCTCCGTCAATCATCAAGAATCTTTCTTCTAAGGTATGCGTAGTGTTCATCCACGGATTTCTTTCATCCGTGGAGTTCAAGAATCAATCTTTAAAATACAAAAGCTTGGTTGATTATGGTGATATGATCATACCCATGTTGATGCTTGTTTGTTTTCCTCTTTTTCATTATAAAGTATGATTTCTATATTGTTGGGTGTTTATGATCATGTTGTTGATATTGGGTGATTCCCAAGATGGAATTTTTATATGTTTTTTTTTATGAATTCATGATATCACATGAGTTGAAAACATGTAAGTTTGGTTGTTCATGATGTATAATTTGGTGATTTCACCTATGCTTAAGATGTGCATGTAAGGTGTTTGACAATATGGCTAAATTGTGACTAAGTGAAGGATTCATGATATGCCCTTACATTCCAATGACTTCTATGTTGATAATGTGCCTTGTAAGTGTGGTTGGAATACTCATGAACTATTCTTATGAGATTATGCTATGTTTACTTGCAAATCCTACTTATGAACAAGATGTATGATAACCATGCAATCTACATGAACTTCCATGCTATTAGTATGTGTTGCCAATATGATTATACAACGATCATGATATTAAGATTGTGCAAGTACTTCCACATGATATGAAATCCTTTCCATGCAATACATTGTTGATAACCATGCTTAGTATGAGATCCCTACTTATGATATTATAAATTATGGACTCTACTCTTATGATCAAGTCAGTCATGTGTGTCAGTTTCCTTCCATCGAGTCCTGGGGGTACTTGTACCTAAAAACTATAGCTGTGTGCCTAGATCCATGTCATGTTTCACGATATCCAAACTCAAGCTATGATTCTATAGACTTCAGTCAGTCATGTGACTCAGGAAAACCTCATGATCTTAGTCAGTTGTCAGATATCAGTAATATTCCTCCAGTCAATAGAATCCAGTAAGATTAAATCATTCACAGTCAGTTATTCATGTCCAGTCCCTCCAGATGGGAGTAAAGGTTAGCACCGGGTGAACCCAAGGATGGGAACTCACCCACCAGTTCAAGGTATGATTCTTAGTAGCAATCCTTGTGTTCCAGAACTACGTAGCCAACGTAGGTTGAGACATCTTAACCCGTCAGATTAGGGTTGATGAGGTGGCTTAACCCGTCAGTTTAGGGTTCCCACCATTCTCATTGAGTACCCGCAAGATAAGGGTCACTCACAGGCTGTCCTTACCCGTGGCACGATATTGACACCCCTTTAGTCGGGGCAAATATTGGACCCTAGCTTAGCCATAACGGGATACATAAGGCATGTTAGTTAAACACTACTTCCCACAGTTTCAGTATCAGTCTCAGTAAAAAAACTCAAGGCATTCTTCAAATTTCAGTATATACAGGACTGTTAGATACAATTGTCCATGTTATCAGTTTCAGTATCAGTCATAACAGTTATCAGTAAACCATGTATTAGCTTACAGGTCATGCTATCACGTATTCATGGTCCCAGTTTCTATATATGTGTGTTTGCACTCCCACGTTCATATTAGTCAGTCATTGTTGTTCATGTATGAAACCCTTTATGTTTAGATTACCTTCCTCGTATACTCAGTACTCCAGTTGTACTGACGCATTTTCGGTATGGTGCTTTCTTTTCATGTTACACTATAGGTTCCGAGACACGAGCTCCAGCCCAGCAGTAGCGGTAGCATTCCAGTCGCAGAGACACAGTGAGTCCTCATTAATTCGAGGACAATATGATTTGATACATTTATTTATTTCTTCAATTTAGTTTTATGGAGTTAGTTGGAGACATGTTCCATCAACTCCTTATTTAGATAGTTTAAAGGCTTTCAGATTTATGTTCAGAGTTATGTTCAGATTGAGTTGTTTTGGGTATTTTCACCCGCATGGTTTTATTCAGTTGAACCTTATGGCCTTGCAGTTCTATGTATTCCACATTTTTATATCATGATTTGCAGTATATAGGTACAGATATCAGTCATGGGTTAGCTTGTGGTCTCTCGGGGTCATGAGCACCGTGTAGCATTCCGGTTCAGCAAATCGGGGTGTTATAATTTTCCACTGCATTAGCCAATAATTGTATCAGGAAGTTGAAATAAACTTGTATTTGATTCAAAAATGACACTATTATTCTAAACAAAATGGGCTATGTGAAGATAGAGTCTACAAAGACATTACCCCTACCTCAAAAAAACAAAAATAGACCAAGCATTTTCGATAGACCCTCCTCGACTCGAAGAAACAGAACAAAAACTACATCATAACAACACAATAAACAGATGGAAATTAGTTGAAGAAGCCATAGCCCTGTAAGGAATTTTGATTAAAAAAACATAACCCCATCAAAAGAAAACATGAAATAAGAACACACAACAACCATAAACAACTCAAATTAATTCAACTAACAATTTGAAATAACAAAGACCCTAAATGAGGTAGAGAAAATTAATTTCACTAGGTCTATGGAAATGCACATAAAACGCATGCATGCCACCTGCTTCGATTCAGAAACTAAAATTTGTGTATCTAAGCTGACATGCAAACATCAAGACGTTAAAAATTGGTAAGATTAACATGCTTGACACAAATTATATGTGAAACTTTAGTAATTATCCATCACAATCAAAAAATGAGTTTCGAAAAACTCTAAACCAAACATCCTTGTTCACCTTTCCTATGGCCAAAATCCCTAAACGAACCTGCATCAAATGTTCAATTTCTGATATAGCATAGAGAATCTCACTCTTTTACACACGTGTTTGTAAAATTGATGCTTTAACTCACTAAAATCACACCTCTTTTTATCTAAAGTGAGTGCAGTCAAGTTAGCCCGTTGAAATAGGTATCTCTTCTGTCTTCTTAAAGTGTTCTTCAGTTCCTTTCTCTATCTACTTAGGAAAGTAAGATTGAGCTTTTTGCGCTCAAAAAAAAAAAATTATCCGATAGATCTTTGTTATGGTCTGAATCAGGTTTGTAAAACTATTGGGCCTAAGAAAATTACTTTGGGCCATCTTTGTTTTCTTTGTATGATTTGATATACTTTAACCAAAAATATTTACTGGGTATCATATGATTATCATCTCAATCGGTCTCATTTTATGTGCCACACCCACAAATATATGAATATCATTAAAATTAACAAAAAATAATTATGTCACAAAAATATATATAATGGGTTTGTCTTTGAAAATTTTCATTTGACACAAAATCTCAAATTATATATATATATATATATATATATATATATATATATATATATATATATATATATATACTCAATTTATTGAGAGTATAGAAAATGTATTAAAATATCATTGTCATTAATCAAGTCGTCACAGGTTATAGAAAAAAACTAAATAGTATGAAATGAAATGCATAATATATTATTGGACCTCTTATCATTTGAAAAAAAATGAAAATAATTTTATTAATAAATTTTACAAAAACTTTTGAGAAAGATACAACAACAACAACATTCCCACCTAGTGGGGTTTGGGGGGGGGGGGGTAAGATGTACGCAGTCCATACCTCTACCTGTAACGAGGTAGAAAGGCTGTTTCCAATAGACCCCCGGCTCAAGACTCGAGAAACCACACAAATACATAGCTAAGCACAACAAGATATGATAACATAAATACGGCACCCATAAGTAATAAAAACAGAGAAAAGCACACAGAATCGTAATAAAACATGGAACAAGGTCCCATAGCAAGAATAATACCCCCACCAAGTAATTCCCTACACTAGCGACCCAAACTGACCCTTGCCTTCTGCCCTAATTCGCGTCCTCCAGATCTTCCTATCTAGGGTCATGTCCTCGGTGAGCTGTAACTGCTCCATGTTCCGCCTAATCACCTCACCCCAGTACTTCTTCGGCCTACCCCTACCCGGCCTAAAACCATCCAACGCTAGCCTCTTATTAATAACAAAATATTCTCTAATATTTTTTTATGAACAGTTTTATAATCACTCTATTATCTAATCGTAATATTATATTATTACTTCTTATAATTATATTATAAATTCTCTCAAAAAAATAATATTATGAATTGCTTGAAAATGATGAGAGACAATAAAGCTTAATAAATTTAACATCTATTAAATGGGGGATAATATATTCTTCATCAATAAGTTAAAATATATTTTATAATAACAATTTGTTTCATTTTTATTACATATTCAATAAAATTGAAGCTTTAATCTACATGTCTCACAATATCATATACTTTGACATATATTTTCCCCTTAATTTCTACAAATATCTCACAATATCAAATAATTACAAGTAATTGTATATTTATATATATATATATATATATATATATATATATATATATATATATATATATATATATATATATATATATATATATATATATATAAGATACACATGCAATGCACGTACACTATTCTAGTTTTAAAAAATAGTGAAGAGACAGTTTTGTCTAAAGAAGAGTCTTTTAATGAAGGGCAAAAAGTTTAAATCATTTTTCTAAGGGTCTTTACACTTTTAATATATTATAGATTATAGATTATAGATACACATACACCTGTATATGTAAAATTATAGTTATAATTTAGAAAATATTAAAATATTTTTATTTTATATAGATAATATTTTCAGTTGAGATGAGGAAAAAAAATCGTTTAAGAGAGAAATTAGGGCTGATTTGAGATCTTTTGACAATCAATTTCTTATTTTAAGGTTGTTTTTCATTTTAACAAAAAATAGAAATTTTGTTTTTCTTTATTTTTTTTGTTTTAAAGTTGCTATGACTTGTAATCTAAAAAATAATTTTATGACTTGAAATAAACAATCTAAGGTTGGATATTTTTCCCCCTACTCTAATTAGTGTTACTTGTAAAAGTGTGAATGCACAACATGATAAACATTTGAAGTGGTCTAGCCCAAAACTAAGGAGGGTCAAAGTGCATGTTGGTACTTACTAGAAGCGAAAGAAAAACAAGAACTAAAAATTACACAAAGCCACAACTTAAGTTTTACTTATGACACAAAATTCCAACTCTCAAAACATATTACAAAAATCTATTTTTTCAATTTTTATCTCTAAAAGTACCTATACATAACTTTACCAAATTGTTTACGATTTATTATTCTTGGAAGAAGCCTAAAATCAAGGAGCCATAAAGTACCGGTTATCATTTTTGAATTAATTACCATGTTTTGATTCTTTCTCAGTGGCATTCAATTCTAACAAAAAAATGCCATTTATAAAAACTCGGGTTGGTTTTTTTCTACTTTACCAAAAAGTATTAGATGCTGATTGAATAATTTATTGCATGCTGTTCATTCAATAAAATAAGTTTAAGTTTTTTTTCCTACTTTGAGTAAGATTTTCTCTTTTTACTTTACCAAAATTGAAAATTCTATCTAATAAGTTCTTGCCTGTACTCCATTCACTGTTTATTACTTAGTAAATGGATGATACTCAATTTTAAGTTTAGGATTAACTCAGTTAAACCATTGTGAACCAACAAATTGGGTTATTGGATTCATTTTCAGGAAATTTGATTACGATGATTCTAATTTTGTTGAAAATAGATCAAAATATCATAACGACCCCATTAAAATAAAAAATCTCAGAAAAGCTGCTGATCAAAGTTCAAAAAATAATTATGATTATTTTTTGTAATGGAATATTGTGATTTTTTAAGTAATATGAGGTTATTTGATTATTATTTTTTGAATATTATTGTTAGTTGTGCAACATATCTGTTTTTTTTTCTGGAATATGATGATTTATTAGTAGTTGATAGTTCATATACATTAACATTATTTATGTGTATGATAATATATCATAATGTAATATACATAAGTAATTTATGTATATGAACGTCTCACAGGGTGTAATACCTCGAAAAAAATCCAAACCAATATTAGTGCCACGTTTCAAGCTCATGTATGGTACATTATGGTTTCTTTATAGTTTTATGAGAAAGTTAGATGTATATTAAGTCTTCAAATAACTCCCAGCTATCAGACGAATCAAAATATTCCTTACCAATTGAATTCTTAGGAAGTATATTGCTATAGTCAACTTCAAATGAGAATATCTTATTAGACCATTAATTTTTGAGCTCATGACCTACCAAAATATATATAATTGAATTAGCTTTACAACGATACCATTTTATCCTAAATCTGATATCGGAGCATAGAGTTATGCCCATTTTACTCCGGCATGTTAGACTGGGAAACTGAGTGACGACATTCGTGATAAGCTATTATGCCCGTGATGGCCTATCACCAATGTCGTCAGCCCTGGGAAGATTTTCACCCCCAGTGATGATATTTTGTGACAAGCCGTCATGCCCGTGATGGCCTATCACCAATGTTGTCAACATTAACTAGAAAACCAAGATTTCGCCTTTTTGTGACGACAATTCATGATGACCTATCACCAGTATGACGGCTTGTCATGAATGTCGTCAACTATTTCTTTCCAGCAATTGAGAAATATTTTTGCAAGGGTATTTTGGTCTTTTCCTTCACTTTCCATGACTTATAACCCTTAAGGAGTGTATTATCTTTCATTCTCTTTAGTTAAGATCTCAAAAAGATCTCTCATACACTCTCAATCATAAGATTAGGGTTTTCTCTCAAGATCATCTCCTCAAGAACAAGAACATTCTCTCTCAAAGGGGTTAAACCCTAGTCAAGAAAAATCAAGAACAAACCTAAGGATTTCTTCAAGAACCTTCAAGAAACATTAGATCTCTTTCAAGATCAAGCTTTAAGGTATGCATAGTGCTAATCCATGGGCTCCTTTTATCCATGGAGATCAAGAATCATGTTTTAAATTATAAATTGTGATTTTCTTGTTGTGTTATGACTATATTCATTCTAATGATTGTTGTTTGGATTCAAGGTTGTATCTTGATGTGTTTTTCATGAAGCTTGTGAGTAGGTTAGTTGAAACCCATGAATTTTGGATGGATTAAGGTTGTCAAATTCGTAAGTACACCTATGCCCAAAGATATGCATGTAATATGTTTGATAAAATGCCAAGAATGATAGAATCCATGTTTTTATGACTTAATAGTGCTTAAATGACAAGCCCATGTTCTATTCTTTATGATTCCACATGAACTCCACGTTATTGTTGTGTTTTATTGTTGTGATATGGAATGAGCATGATATTCAAGAAACGCAAGTATATACATGTTGTGCGCATCCCCTTCCATGTATAAGATGTTGAGAACCAAGTGTAGTATGAAATTCCCTACTTATGTTATTGTGAATTGTGGACTCTATTCTTATGATCAAGTCAGTTATGTGTGTCAGTTTCCTTCCATCGAGTCCTGGGGGTACTTGTACCCAAAATAATATAGTTGTATGCCTAGTGCCATGTAATGTTATCATAATACTCTCAGTCAAATAATGGTCTACAGAATTCAGTTAGTCATGTGATTCATGAAAACTCAGAAATCTCAGCAGTCTCAGTAGTTCAGTAACCTCAGTACTCAATAATCTCAGTGATCTCAGTAACAACAGTATTCCTAGTGATCTCAGTAATTTCAATACTCTCAGTCAGTCTTCAGAACTCAGTATGTTCCTTCAGTCAAGGACACTTAGTAAACTTAGTTTAGCTCCACTAAACAATACCACTAATATTAGTTCAGCTAATCAGTTCAGTTCAATTATTTAGTTTAGCTCAGTTATCCAGTTCAGTGTCTTTCAGATGGGAGTAGGATTCAGCACCGAGTGAGCCTAGGTATGGGGACTCAACCGCTAGAAAGGACGGAGATTCTTAGAAGCAATCCCTAAGTTCCAGAACTATATAGCCGACGTAGGTACGAGATGTCACCCATTAAATACGACTGGAATACTCAGGAGTTACCTGTTAGCATATTTATATGTATAGGACTGATCCTAAGAGTCACCCGCTAGATTAGGACTGAATCTACAATAGTTGTCTTTACTGGTGGTCCAATACTGACACTCTTCCAGTCAGGAAAGAGATTGGACCGCAGTCAGCTTAGCATGGGGCATGTCGGTTAGATGAATACATCCCACAGTTTTAGTTATAAATTAAGGACTGTCAGATACAGTCAACTCAGTTAGTAGTACATATTCAGTACTATTTGAGACAATCAATCCTTATTATTATAAATAGACTTCAAGATCACCCATTAGACAAGACTGATCTCAACTAAAGTTAATCAGCATCAGAATTATCAAATTTAAAGATCACCCGCTAGATAGGACTGATCTCAAATTTAGTTACTCCATATAGCATGGAACTCAGATAGTTCTATCAGAGCTCATGCTGTTAAATATAGTTGCTCAGTATCAGTTATGTTGGTCTTGTCGATCATCACAGTTATATCAGTTATGTCAGTTGTCATAGCTTATTTTACTAGTATTTAGTCTCAGGACTATTAGACACAGTCAATCAGACCAGTTCTTTATAATTTAAACTATCAGAAATAATCATTCATCTATTCAATATCTAAGTATCTTTAAAGTCCTATCGTTAGTATTTAGACTCAGTAGTCAGTATCACCACGACTTTAGTTATAGTTGCTTATGCATGTATGTATTCTTACATTCATATTAGTCAGCATTGTTCATGCATATAACCCTTTGTATTTAGCCTACCTCACTCGTATACTCAGTACATTCAGATGTACTGACGTATTTGCACTATGGTGTTTTCTCCTATGTTACACCATATGTTCAGAGGCACGTGTTCTAGATTAGCAGTAGAAGTCTATTCGTAGAGTTGTAGTGAGTCCTTATCTATTTGAGGATGATATTATTTTATTTTATTTATTATTTCAGTTCAGTTTCGCTAGATGGAGTTAGTTGGAGACATATTCCTTCAACTCCTTACTCAGACAGTATTTAGAGGCTTTCAGATTTAGTTCTTATTTGATTCAGACTTCAGTTGTTTTTGGGTATTTTCCACCCATATGGATATTATGTTTTGTTAGATATTTTATTCAATTGAACCTTATGGCTTATTGTTTATGTTTTCTGCATTATTATGTCATATATTGCAGTGTACAGGTACAAATATTAGTCATAGGTTAGCTTGTGGTCCTTCGGGGTCATAAGCACCGTGTAGCATTCCAGTTCAGAAAACTGGGGTGTTACAAACTTGGTATCAGATCTAAGATTTATTATAGTCCTAGGAAGTCTGAAAGCCGCATCTAGTAGAGTCTTGTACATGCATGTGTTGTGCACCACACTTATGTGCAGGAGGCTATGAGATGTTTTAGGAATAATTTCCTTTCTTTTGGTATTCATGTCATGCCAGTGACCATAATCTTAAGTTACTCTCAGTCTAATTTATTTTCCCCTTTCTTCTACAGAACATGCCACCTAAAATAAGAAATGGGAATCAATCATCCCCCCAGCCCAAAGACCCTTTGGGAGATCATGTTTCTCATGAAGAGTTTAGGACCGCATTCACCACTCTTGCTCAGTCAGTTGCTGCTCAAAATGAACGACCACCTGTCGTTTTAGCCAATCTAGTGGCCAATTTAGCTGCAGCTAGAATTTGGAACTTTACCCAAATGAATCTTCCTTCTTTCACGGGGTCTAAGTCAGATAAGGACCCACAGGAATTCTTAGATCAAATTCAGAAAGTGATAGATATTTTGGGGGTGACTACTATGGAAAATGCTGAGTTAGCTGTATATCAGTTGTAGGATGAGGCTCATACTTTGTACAATAGTGAAAGTCAAAAAGGTTAGATAATGCAGGTTCTGTAGAGTGGGAGGAGTTTGCCTCTGCTTTCCTTGATAGATTTTTCCCGCTAGAGTTTAAAGAAGCTAAGGTGCTGGAGTTTATCAACCTCAGGCAGGGCAGTATGACAGTGAAAGAGTATTCTCTTAGTTTTACTTAATTATCCAGATATGACCCTCATGTGGTTGCAGACAGTAGAGCCAAGATGAGTACGATTGTGTCAGGGGTGAACAATGGCATGGTAAATGAGTGCAAATCTGCCATGTTGAATAGTGATATAACTTTAAGCAGACTTATGATCATGCTCAGTAGATAGAGGAGCAGAAGATTAAAATAAGGGAGAGAAAGAGTAAGAGAGGAAGAACAGGTAGTTGTAGCTTTGCTCAGCCTAAGTCACAGGGTGGTAACCATTCTCAGCATAGTCAAAAGTTTTTAGCCCCAAATCCATCCCCATCTAGTGCACTAACACCTAAGTCCAGATATGACCATCATGATGGAGTGCCAGGGTAGTAAGAATAGAAGTCTTACTTATCTACTTTGCAAAGAGTATGGTAAGAATCACCTAGGTGCATGTAGGACAGTAAGCCATGTACTCAATAGATCAATTTAGTCCATGATATGATACTCTATCCATTTCATGCATTGCAGACTCAGTTCAGTTTATGTATCACATTCCAGACTCAGGTTCTTATGTTTTCGCTCATGCATATTGAGTGATTAATCTCAGACTCATCGATATTTTCAGTTCAAGGTGACAGTCTTCTTTGATATTACTCATTCCCATATTCAAATTTTAGTAACAAACGTTGTATTCAGTTCCATGCTTAGTTTTCAGTTCAAACTTGGTACCTCTACTATTGCATGTTCAGTCGCATATACTTGAGCCCGTTCAGTCATATATTCACGCGTTAGATATGCGTGATCATCTTATCAGTACTTTCTGTCATGCATTTATATATTATTTCAGTTGTATAATCATGCATCAGATATGCATGGATTTAGATCATAAATTAGGCATCAAATATGCATTCTTATTATGAGAAACTCAGTTCATCAGAACACTCAGTCGTGCATTCATGAATCAGTTACTCATGCATCAGATATGCATGTTCAGTATGATGTATTCAGCTTATCATTCATGTCAGTCGCAAAACCATGTTTCAATAGTGTATGTATTGTGCATACTTCAGTTGATCTTTCCTTCCATCTCAGTCATTCACATTCGAGGATGAATATTCCCAAGGGGGATATATTGTAATACCCCCAAAAAAATCCAAACCAATATTAGATCCACATTTCAAGCTCATGCATAGTACACATCATGGTTCCTTTATAGTTTTATTAGCAAGTTAGATTTATATTAAGTCTTCAAATAACTCTCAGCTATCAGGCAAATCAAAATATTCCTTACCGATTGAATTCTTGGGAAGGATATTACTATAGTCAACTTCGAATGAGCATATCTATCATTATACTATGAATTTTTGATCTCACAATGTACAAAAATATAGATAATTGAATTATATTTCCAACTATATCAATTTCTCCTAAATACAATATCATAGCAAGGAGTTATGCCCATTTTACTCCGGCATGTCAGGCTGGAAAACTGAGTGACGACATTCGTGATAAGCTGTCATACTCGTGATGGCCTATCACCAATGTCGTCAGCCCTGGATAGATTTTCACCCCTAGTGATGACATGTTTTGACAAGTCGTCATGCCCGTGACGGCCTATCACCAATGTCGTCAACCTTAACCAGAAAACCAAGATTTCACCTTTTTGTGACGATAATTCGTGATGACCTATCACCACTATGACGGCTTGTCATGAATGTCATCAGCTATTTTTATTCATCAATTGAGAGATGTTTTTGCAAGGGTATTTTGATCTTTTTATTCACTTCCCACGACTTTTAACCCTCAAGAAGTGTATTATCTTTCATTCTCTTTAGTTAAACATCTCAAAAAGCTCTCTCATATACTCTCAATCATAAGATTAGAGTTTTTTCTCAAGATCATCTCCTTAAGAACAAGAACATTCTCTACCTAAGGGGTTAAATCCTAGTCAAGAAAAATCAAGAACAAGCCTAAGAATTTCTTCAAGAACCTTCAAGAAACATTAGATCTATTTCAAGATCAAGTTTTAAGGTATGCATAGTGTTCATCTATGGGACCCTTTCATACTTGGAGTTCAAGAATCATGTTTTAAATTATAAATTATGATTTTGTTGTTGTGTTATGACTATATTCATGTTGATGATTTTTGTTTGAATTCAAGGTTGTTTATTGATGTGTTTTTCATAAAGCATGTGAGTAGGTTAGTTGAAACCCATGAATTTTGGATGGAAAAATATTGTCAAATTGATAAGTTCACCTATGCCTAAAGTTGTGTATGTAAGGTGTTTGATAAAATGCCAAAAATGATAGAATCTATGTTTTTGTGACTTAATAGTGCTTTAAATGACAAGCCCATATTCTATTCTTTATGATTCCACATGAACTCCACGTTATTGTTATGTGTTATTGTTGTGATATGGAATGAGTCTGATATTTAAGCAATGCAAGTATATACATGTTGTGCACATCCCCTTCCATATATAAAATGTTGAGAACCAAATGTAGTATGAAATCCCCTACTTATGATATTGTGAATTGTAGACTCTATTCTTATGATCAAGTCAGTCATGTGTGTTAGTTTCCTTCCATAGAGTCCTGGGGGTACTTCTACCCAAAATAATATAGCTGTGTGCCTAGTGCCATGTCATGTTATCATGATACTCTTAATCAATCCATGGTCTATAGAATTTAGTTAGTATGTGGTTCAGGAAAACTCAGAAATCTCAGTAGTCTCAGTAGTTTAGTAACCTCAATACTCGTAATCTCAGTGATCTCAGTAACAACATTATTCCTAGCAATCTCAATAATTTCAGTACTCTCAGTCAGTCCTCAGAACTCAGTACGTTCCTTCAGTCAAGGAAACTCAGTAAGCTTAGTCTTCCTCCGCTAAATAATACCACTAGTATTAGTTCAGTTAGTCAGTATCAGTTTAGCTAATCAGTTCAATTCAGTTATTCAGTTTAACTCAGTTATCCAGTTCATTGTCTTTTAGATGGGAGTAGGATTCAGCACTGAGTGAGACTAGGGATGGGGACTTAACCGCTGGAAAGGACGAAGATCCTTAGAAGCAATCCCTAAGTTCCATAACTACATAGCCAGCGTAGGTACGAGATGTCACCCGTTAGATAGTATTGGCATACTTAGGGATCACCCGTTAGCACATTTATATGTATAGGAATGTTCCCAGGAGTCACCTGCTAGATTAGCACTGACTCCATGATAGTTGTCTTTACTGGTGGTGTGGTACTGATACCCTTCCAGCCAGGGCAAAGATTGGACTCCAGTCAGCTTAGCATGGGGCATGTCAGTTAGATGAATACATCCCACAGTTTTAGTTATAGATTCAGGACTATCAGATATAGTTAACTCAGTTTAGTAGTACAAATTAAGTACTGTTTGACATAGTCAATCCTTATTATTATAAATAGACTTCAAGATCACCCATTAGATAGGACTGATCTCAACTATAGTTAATCAGTATCAGAATCATCAGATATAAAGATCACCCAATAGATAGGACTAATCTCAAATTTAGTTAGTCCATATAGAACAAAACTCAGATAGTTTCATATAACTCAGACTGTTAAATATAGTTGCTCAGTATTACTTACATCGGTCTTGTCGATTATCATATTTATATTAGTTATGTCATTTGTCATAGCTTATGTTATCAGTATTTAGTCTCAAGATTGTTAGACACAGTCAATCAGACCAGTTCTTCATAATTCAAACTGTCAGAAATAGTAATTCATCTATTCAGTATCCGTAAAGTCATGTCATCAGTATTCAGACTCAGTAGTCAGTATCACTACAACTTCAGTTATATTTGCTTATGCATGTATGTATTCTTACGTTTATATTAGTCAGCATTGTTCATGCATATAAACCTTTGCATTTATCCTACCTTACTCGTATACTCAGTACATTCAGACGTACTGACGCATTTGTGCTATGGTGCTTTCTCTTATGTTACATCATAGGTTCATAGGTACGTGTTCCAGATCAGCAGCAATATTCCAGTCGCAGAAATATAGTGAATCCTCATCCATTCGAGGACAATGTTATTTTATTTCATTTATTATTTCAGTTCAGTTTTGCTAGACAGAGTTAGTTGGAGACATGTTCCTTCAACTCATTACTCAGATTGTATTTAGAGGCTTTCAAATTTAGTTCAGATTTAATTTAGACTTCATTTTTTTTGGGTATTTGCACCCATATAGATATTATGTTTTGTTAGATATTTTATTCAGTTGAACCTTATGGCCTATTGTTCATGTTTTTCCACATTATTACTCCATATATTGAAGTGTATAGGTATAGATATTAGTCATGGGTTAGCTTGTGGTCCTTCGGGGTCATAAGCATCGTGTAGCATTTCATTTCAGAAAATTGGGGTGTTACACAGGATTTTTATGATATTTTAGTATGTTTCTGTAGGATTTTATTTGGTTTTGGTTCAAGCTATATTCATATAGTCAATGACCTGGATATTATTAGTATTGTAAGGTTATTTGATTTTTTATTTTTGAATATGATTGTAGTTTGTGCAACATTTGTGTGGTTTTTTTCAGGAATGTGATGGTTCAGTAGCAGTTGACAGTTCATATACATAACATTATTTATGTATATGATAAACATATACATAAATAATATTACTGCTAGGTTAAGTTCATGTACATATCATAATGTACTATACATAAGTAATTTATGTATATGTGCTATACTGATATGTATAGTCAACACACATCTCATAAACTTTTCTTATGATTTTTTGTATGTTTCTGTAGAATTTTATTTGGTTTAGTTCAAGTTATATATATTTTCAACCACCTAGACATTATGATATTCTTTTTTTTTTTTAAAATTAGGGTTTGAAATACAGGATAAAACAAGTCCCTGCGCATTCATTGCACTTTGATAGTTCATGTAATCGTGATTTTAGAGAAGATATCAAAAACTATTTGGGTGAAAATGTACAAATTTGTTCCAACAATCAATTTTTGGGAAATTTCTCGACATGCCTAATTGCAATTTTCAAGGACAAATTTCAAAATGTTTGCTCATCCTTGAGATAGAGCAAGATAACCACTGATGAAATACATGTGTATTTGAAGGAGACTAGTTTGCTCTCATAACCGGTCTTAAATGTACCGGTAACATAGAGGACTACCTGTATCCTGAACCATCCAAGTCCGTTTTAACTGACAAGTACTTTCAAAATGCGAAGAATTCTATAAAAAAATGGATATTTGTTCAGTGCTTTAACATGGAAAAACTTGATAAAATTACAAATGCTTTGCACATGTCAATTTTTTATTTCATTTATACCCTTTTGTATGCACAAATACGTGATGCTGCTATTAGCAGACTAGATTTCTTGATGATGGAGGATGAATGATTTGATTTTGATGCAAAATAACATTGAATGAGATACACATCGCTCGTTTGAAATTATGGTCTACGCAAGGCACAGAAATGCTATGTTAGTGATAACGATTATCCTCCAAAACCAAGGCCAATTTATATGCTTCATATGTATACATATTTAATATACTTACTATTGTAATTTAGATTGTATAAGTA
The DNA here is from genome assembly GCA_030864225.1 of Capsicum baccatum var. pendulum. Taxonomy (NCBI): domain Eukaryota; kingdom Viridiplantae; phylum Streptophyta; class Magnoliopsida; order Solanales; family Solanaceae; genus Capsicum; species Capsicum baccatum. The sequence goes on from CM061561.1 coordinate 200,130,713, forward strand.
AAAAATTATTTATTCAGCATATACATAACAAATACTGCATATGAATTTTAAATACACAGCAGTTCTAACGCACATAACAATGTAAATATATACAAAGCTTTTAATATGACAGTTAACACACACATTGTATTGTAGATTGCATATTCAATATTTTTATGTATCGAGCATATTTGAGCTAAAAGTGACAAAATAGTTTGAAAATGAGGTGTAGGTGACTCAAGTCTTAATAATTGAGTGGTGGTGACAAGTACTTTATTATGGATTAAGAAAGTCGAGAAAATTTGAAAATAACCCACAAGTTTTTAAATTTACACTCTTATCCAAATGTTAGTTAATATAACGGGAAATAGAGGGAAAAATGCATTTTTATCTCTTCTCATCTGTTGTTTTCTCTCTCTTCGTGATTTTTGTTGTTCATTATTGCTGCTGCTTTATTCATCATCTTCTGCTTTATTATCATCATGTTCTACTTCATTATCATCTTCATCTTCTTCTTATCAACCATTGTTGTTGTTTTTACTGCTACTGCTACTACTTGACCAATATTTTAGGTGAAATTTTGTTTCGCACATCACTTTCCACTAAGTCATTACTTCATAGGTCACTATGGGAAGTAAAATTATAATTTTTAGTTGAATTTGTCATCTGGGTACACTGATACTGCTATTTTTTCAACAATGGATAGAACCCGTTCATGAATACAATATAAGAGCCCATAATTTAAATTGATCACTCAGTTTGTTGCAACAGATAAATATCCTGTTGCAACAGAAGACTTATATATTGGATTTATGTTCATGGTCCTATATTGCCCATAACATGAATCAAATAGATGGGTAATCTGTTGCAACAGCTGAGTTATCTATTGAAACAAACTAGTTATCTATTGTAACATATTACTCAACTGTTGGAACAGATGAGTAATCTGTTGCAACAGAATATTTATCTGTTGCAACAAACTATTTATTTGTTGCAACAAATAATTATTCTATTGCAACAGATGAGTAATCTGTTTCGAACAACACAATAGAACTCCTGCCACAAACCCAATAGATAACTAATATATGTCAACTATTGCTATTGCTACTGGATTCAAATTATTCCTTAATCGTCGACATGTTTGTTGAGAAGAAGAAAGACATATAAAATTAAATAAGAATTAAAACATCAGAATCGATCAAACATAATTTTTTTATTAAATATAAATAAATAAAAATATATAGGCTAAAAGAAAAATATAATCTAATTATTATTATTATTATTATTATCATCATCATCATCATCATCATTATCAGTATTATTATTATTGCCAGTAGGCCAATCTTCAACTGACAGCAGCAGGACTCTCCTCAGCCTGCGGATCTCCCAGAGCATCCTTGCTCTAACGGCGCCCAACTCCCACTGCAGGTCGTGAACTTGCTTTTGAAGTTCCCGCACGACGTCTTGCAGAAAAGTAATATCCCATACTTGATCACCCATAGCTTGAACACATATGAATTAACAAAAAACATAAAAATAAAAGTAACAAAAATAAATCCGAATATAATACAACGTATACTACCAATTGGGTATATTCACACAAAAAAGAAATAAAAAAACCTACCTTAGTCAGGGAAGAGAAAGTGGTTGAAGGTGTAATATAAAAGACAATATGCAAGAAATAAAGAGAGTGTAGTAGAATGAATGAATGAGTAAGGAGGGACCTATTTATAGAAGATTGAATTTAAATGAGTTAGGCAAAAAGGCCCGTCTGTTAACCTCCATTTATTAATTACATAAAAATTAGTGACTTTTTAATTACTGTGAAAAGTTACGACTTAATAAAATCAAGTTGGTGACTGGCTTTTTGATTATTGTGATAAGTCATGACTTTTCAGCTTATTATTATTAATTAGTTCTTTCCAATAACCGTTTTAATTGACTTGTGACAACAGATTCTATATTAGTTGCATCAGATAACCCATCTTTGACAACATATACACTATCTGTTGTAACAAATCGACAACCTGTTGTATCAGATAAACTATCTGTTGCAACAATCATCATATCATTAATCCAAATTTAGTGATTTTTTTATTATATAAATTAAAAAATAGATTTAAAAACAAAAAAGGGGAAAAGTCACTACATGTCCCCTATTTAATATTAACATCAATTATTCAAATTAAATAGTCATTTTTTTATGGTTATAAATTATGTTTATCATTTATTTTCTTATTTTTTTGTGAAAAGAAATGACTTAATTAAATCAAGCTGTTGAATTTCTTATTATTGTGATAAGTCATGACTTTTTATCTTATTATTATTAAGTAGTTCTTAAATTTAAATAAATTTTTTCTTAATTAAAAAATCGAAGACTTCTCACCTTACTAACCGTTTCTTTAATAAAATAATAACCACTTTTATTGAGTTATGGCAACAGATTGTATATCTGTTGCATCAGATAACTCATTTATGGCAACAGATATACCATCTGTTGCAACAAATTGACCATCTGTTTTAGGATCTTTTTTTATTTCTTCTAACAACTAATTCATCAGTCAGAACAGATATGGAATTCGATGCATCAACTATTTTGAATGTGTTAGACAAAAAGTCATGACTGTTCACCATTTTTTTTAACAATCATCATATACCTTAATTAATCCAATGTTGTGACTATTTTATTATATAGTAAATAAATAATTTAAAAAATAGAGTTAAAAAATAGTGAAAAGTCACGATCAATTATTAAAATCAAAGAACAAGTCTTTTACGGTTATAAATTATGTTTATCATTTATTTTTTTATTATTTACTTACGAACAATTTTTCATATTAAATAATTGAAAAGCCATGACTTTTTCCCCTCTCAATAACAATAATCATTTTTTATTAATAACTACCTGTTGCAATATATGATCCATCTGTCATAATTGAATGACTATCTGTTGCAACATATGGTTTATCCGTTTCCACAAACACTCAATTCCTACCTCCAACCGTGGACATGTTGAGAACAAGAAACAGACAGAATAAAAATTAAAAATTAAATAAGAATTAAAAATCCAAAGTCGACAAACATAGATTTTTGAATCCATTATATACAAATATATACAATTTAAAAACATACCCTTGGGTAGATCTGATATAAAAAAAGAAAATACATACGCTAAAACAAAAAAACATAACCTAATTATTATTATTATTATTATTATTATTATTATTATTATTATTATTGTCAACCGGTCAGCGCCATCTGGCAGCAACAGGGCCCTTCTCAGCCTTGCTCTTAGTCACCCAACTCCATCCGGAGTTCATGAATCTACTTTTCAAATTCCTGCAAGGACTCGAGATGAATCAACTTGTACAAATTTGGATCAACCATATCTAGAAGTGGAGTAGAATGAACGAGTAAGGAGGGACCTATTTGTAAAGGATTGAATTCGAATGGGTTAGTCAAAAAGCCATGACTGTTCACCTCTTTTTAAATAAAACTGATGAAGTTTTGAATATGTAATTTAAAAAATGGATCTAAATACAATATTTTATATTTATTATATTTAGAAAAGAAAAAAAATTGCTTTAAAATAAATATAACAGATGGATAATCTGTTGCAAAAATATTCTATCTGTTTGATAATTTACAATATATTGACAATCTGTTGCAATAGATGGATATATATGTTTGATTTTTCCAACAAATAAGCCATATGTTGCAAAAAATTAATCATCGGTCGTAACAAATATCTATAATTGTTTGATAATTTTAATAGATGTGTTATTTGTTGCAACATGTTAGTAATCTGTTTATTCAAATCAAGCCATAGATGGGCTAGGAAGAATAAGGTGTGTGTAGATGGATGGATCTACTCCCATGTGTGAGAGTCATGTATTACTGAAATCTTTTATGATGTGTGAAGACATCTACATGAACTTCGTATAAATAATGCCTCCCAATCTTTAAGGCAAATACTATGGCTCGTAACTCAAAATTATGAGTCAAATAATTGTTCTCATGGGGCTTAAGCTGCCTGGAGGTATAGGCTATGACCTTACCATGCAGCATGAGGACACATCCTAAACCTACTCTGGATGCATCACAATATACTACGAACCCATCTGAACCATCTGGAAGAGTCAAAACTAGAGCTGAGGTGAGTCGAGTCTTCAACTCCTGAAAACTCTTCTCGCAAGGATATGACCACTAAAACTTAACTTTGTTCTGAGTCAATCTAGACATAGGGGATGCGTTGGACGAAAATCCCTCAACAAATTTTTTGTAATAGCCATCCAAACCAAAGAAACTCTTGATATATGATGGAGAGACAGGGCGAGGCTAGTTTCTTACTACTTTGTTATTTTGTGGATCCACACTAATTCCATCTCCAGAAACGATATGACCAAGGAATGCTACTGACCTTCGTCAAAAGTTACACTTAATGAATTTTGGGGAATAACTGATGATTTCTGAGAGTCTACAATATTTTTCTAAGATGTTTTACATAATCATACTTACTGCTAGAATAGACGAGGATGTCATTTATAAATACTATAAAGAAAATGTCCAAGTACTTCTTGAACACACGGTTCATCAAGTCCATGAAAGCTGCTGGGGCATTGGTAAGACCAAAAGACATGAGTAAGAATTTGAAGTGACCATATCAAGTTTGAAAAGCTATTTTTAGAATGTAATATTTTATAACTCTGAGCTGATGATAGCCGGATTTGAGGTCTATCTTGGAGAAATAACTGGTACCCTGAAATTGGTCAAACAAGTCGTTGATTTTGGGAAGAGAATACTTGTTCTTGACCATGAACTTATTGAGTTAACGGTAGTCTATGCATATTCTTAGATCCTTCAACCATTCTTTCAATTCTCTGAGTTTTGCTGGTGCCATTTTGTATGGCAAAATAGATATGGACTGAGTATCTGTAAGAAGATCAATGTCGAAGTTTATTTCCCTTTTGGGAGGTATTCTTGGAAGATTTTTGGGAAAGACACCTGAGAATTCATTCATTACTGGGACTAATTCAAGACTAGGATTTTCAAAACTAGAGTCCTTAACATGAAAAATATGATAGACACATTGATAACGCTCAATCTACAACTCTCGTAAGAGTGTAAAGCGGTCGTTGTCAAATATATAACCCAACTGGGTTGGGTATCGATCCCACAGGGAATAGTCGGTCAATAAGTAAGCAAAGATTATTAGACTTTTGGTGCAAGTCTCGTGAAAGGGGGGATTTTAACGTGCAAATAATGTAAACAAAATGGTAAAGTAAAAACGGAAAATAGCAAAGTAAAAAGAAAGAATGTTTCGTAAGATGTAAAACAATGAGAATGGAGAAGTTGGGGTTATGTCCACCTTATTAGTTATACGTCTATATTGGCTATGAGTTATGCAGAACTCAGACATGCATGTGCTTATAGAGAATTGTATTCGTTGGTAAATCCAAGCGTCTTTCGACCTAAACAAGGACTATTTCACTTTAACTCTTTTGAGCTTAAAGCGTATCTAACGGTACAAATTCTCCAAGAGGTTAATCTAGTTATGGCACTAACTTTTTAATAGGGGTTGGTGCCCTATTACCTTAACATTATCTCTTTTCCAGACATATAACTTTTCTTTCGAACAAGTTAATGCTATACTAGCGTATTCTATGCGTTTGCAACCACAAAGAAGTTAGATTAAGATGAAGAGAATAATGATATAAGCAGCATACGTGTCACGAATTCACAAACTCATAGCAATAGATAGTATCTCATATGGCTTCCATAACCCTAACAGAGAAGTTTAGTTACCCATGAGTGCGAAGAAATGACAATCGACATTGTTATTATACCACAATAAAGATCTCGTGTAGTAAAGTGTGGTAGGCGTTAGGCGTGAACTCCCTTGCAAAGTAACGTTTCTCTTGTTGTGGAAATTAAGAATTAATAGATGAATAGAAGAAGAATAAAAAGTAGAATTAATGGAAGAATTAGAATCCGAGTTGTAAATTGTGGAATAAGAAGTAGAATGAGAATTATGAGGAATTAATTGAAAAGGTAAGATTGAATTAATAAAATCTCTAACAAGATAGGGTATTTATAATACCCATATCCTATTCCTACTAAGCTAATGCATTACTTAACCCAATCCTACTAGGTTAATGTATCATTATTCTAATCCTAATAAGTTACTGCTTGTCCCCAAGGTCTTCAGAATTGCTGTTTTTGCCCGGGACAGATTTTCCATGCGCCACTTTTGGTCCTTGGCGTCCAAGATTCCCCTTCCTTCCTTCGTGAAGCTTTCTTTGGCGTCAAGTTATCCATAAAATGCTGAATTCTGCATCATTTATACCTGAAAACTTACTAATCATGTTCGTTAGCTCACTTATAGGAAAAAGAACTAAAAGTGCATGAATTATATATTTTGTCCTCTAAACTTAGCTAAAATATGGGTAAAATATAGCACTATAGGCGTGTAAATTCGCCTATCATCAACACCCCACACTTAAAGCTTTGTTCGTCCTCGAACAAACTATCATGTCCATCTACACATTTACTTCAGGTTTCACAGCAACAACACGAAATATTCATCAAGACAAGCACAACAATTATCAACAAAGAGTAGTTTTCCAATCATTAGTAGAAACAATTCAACCTCCAACATAGACTCGTGATGATGGTTAATTTGTATCCACAAGTTAAGGCACAAAGAATCATACACAACTACCCAAAACTCATCAACCATGTGTGTCTCATAATATATTACCCATAATCACTCACAAGCATAGTATATTTATCGAACATGGGTATAAAAGTATCCTTTCTCTCGCTCTCACAAAGAATTCATATGCTGCAACTGATGACCATAGGCTTGCCCTTAGTGTAATGCTCCACTAAATATCAGAATGCTAAGCTTAGGATCAAATAGGTCTTTTGCTGGTTGTAATGTAGGCTAAGGGACGGGTAGGAATATTTTGGCCAGAAATAGTGGCTATGTTCCTAAGCGCTTTAATACATCACATTATGTCATTAACACTTTTCTTTCAAACAACCTTTCTACTTTCTTTTATTCTACCACCCCTTTTCTCCACCTTTGTTTTTCAATTTTAAACATAACTAACTTTTCAGTTTTCCTTCCCTTTCTTTTCTTTTCATAACACCTCTTATGATAGAAATTCTTTTTCATAACAAATTCAAGCACCATTCCATTCTAAAGCATCATACTCACCCAATTTCCTCTTATTTTGTCACATGACTTTTCACTTTACAGCACTTAGGAATTTGGATTAAATTATGGTCTTGAAAAAAATGGATTAGGCTTACATATGCGGTTGTCAAAGAAAATAGGCTAAAGGATCAAAGGGGTTAACTAGGATAATGTCCATGGGTAGGTAAAAAAAAAGAAGGTAAACAAGTATAGGTTGCGAAAGAAATGCCTAAATCATCTCCTAGACTTGCACTTCTTATTTTCGCTTTACATACATACCAGACAAGTTCTAGCATCAGCCATAAACATGGAATATACTATTGTCTCACACACATAAGGCACATGGTCGACTTTATTGGGAGCAGTATAGACTCTTGACCCAACAGATGAAGGAATTGAACCATACAATTATCACATAGTAAGTCACAATTAGAACCTAAATGTCTCAATAGTCATGACTTTATCACAAACTCTTGTCATAATCTCATGCTGCCTATCAGAATAACTTCATGTAAAGTTAAAAAAAATTTTACTGCTAAAAAAACAATTAACTAAAAAACAAACAAACAAACATAGATAGATGCAAATGAGGATAGAGAAGTATATCATGCAATTACCAGCACCCCACATTTAGACGGGACACACTGTCCTCAGTGGAAAATAAATAAGAAGAACCTGGTTAGTAGGACTCTTCCTCTATGTCTGGGGTCATACCCCCTTCGTCGAAATCATCATTGGAGTCGTCGTCATCAGAATTCCCCTCCACGTCGGAGTCTGGCATTCATTGATCATCATCGGTTGGCACATCGTCATCAAGAGGTTCCTTAAAATATGTACCTACTCCACACATCACCTTCGCATGCTCATTTATTGGGTAGTCATAATCCAGCTGTTGGAGCTCTGCAGCAGTTGGAACACGACCCTCGCTCATCATTATAAACTGAGTTATGCCATAAAGATGGCGAAAGAAACTCTCATCTCGAGCATGCCTTTCTGAAGTGGTAAGTTTGATGCCATGCGTGGTTTCAGCATCTTTAACCTTTGTGAGGTCAACTTTTTTGGGTTGTGTGGGAGTTTATGATCAGCCGGTTCCTCTTCAATGTCTTCCTTCCTCAATATTGCAGTCAACAGATTGCCAAAACTGAAATGGGACCTCTTGTGTAGCCTAGCTTTCCGCATTGTGGATCAAATAATTGCCCTAATGTTGATAGGAACATTCGTCATCAATGCGTATACCAAGTACACTCTATCTCTTATTATCTTTATGTACTGTGTCCCTGGAGTTAGGCAAGAGTTGACTATGCGCAACCATATCCTTGCTTCTCTATTCAAAGGAGCATATGGGAAGGTGTTGTGCCGACCGGTGTCCTTGTGTCTGCTCCATTATGCATGAATCTTGTTCCACAGAGTGTGTGTCGAATGGCTCTGTATGGAGGTCTGTTGTACAGCTCCTTCAATGGTGATGGATCGACGGATGGCAAGCCTAGAAAGGAGTTGAAGAACTCCGCATTTAGTTGCAGAACTTGGCCCCGAATCTTTACTTCATTCCCTGTAGTTTTCGGTGACCAGTTGGCATAGAATTATTGTGTTAAATCGAGATTGCACTCCCCCATATCTTGGAATATGAAATCCAGATGTAACGCCATGATCTTGGCCAACATGCGCGGTTCTTTCTTTGCTAGGCTTTCCTTGTTTATCAAGTACACATGAACATATTTCTTTTCTTTGTTGTTCCTATACCATTCCTTTGCTTCCTCCTGTAAAACCCATTTAATTCCAAAAATGCGGCGTGGTATTTGCATCGAGGATGATTCTCCTTGCTCTTTTCGTCCTCTTTTCTTGCGTTTTTGTGAAGTGGTTGCTTTATCTTTGCCTTGTCTTGCTTTGGGTGCCATTGTACCTGAGATTAAAACAATAGTCATGTTAGCGTCATATCGATGGATACAATCAACAAACAAGCAGTAGTGGCACCACCCCACACTTAGTTTGTTGGTACAGACTAGTGAGGTGAAAGTTGTTGATTACTCAGACTTCATCGATATATGTTTTAGGCGCTATATTCCAACAATAAAATCAGTGCAGTCATTCTTCTTGTAACCTATGCAATACTTTCATGTTTGATATATCAAGACTACTACATAGGGATTGAATTAAGGTATAACATCTAGAATAATCACAACCTCATATGTTGGTAGTCAACCATAATTCTCATCTTGATGAACAAGTCATTCCAACATGTAAGCTTTCTATTGACAAGAGTATGCAATTTTCGTGACCATGTCAATTCCGTAAAAGTATGATAGTACATCATAATCAAATACAAGTTGGAAACAAGTTAAGATCATCCTTACGTATTCATTTACTCACTTAGTTGTATCACAACAATTCAATCACATTCAAATCACCAATACTACTTCAAGATTTAACAATTCATAATAGGCGTAGTAGTGTAGTACTTACGGAATATAAATGAATAACAAAGAAGTACTTACTTGGTTGATGACCTTGGATGATGTTCTTGCAAAGTAAAAGAGCAAAAGGAAAATTTTTGAGAGGATTTGGAGAGGTAGGCGACGCTTATGCTAGGTTTCCAATGTGTTTTTGGTCTAAGACTAAGTCTCTTATTTATAGGAAAGGCGTGGGTCAGGTTTTGACCCATTTAAAATCAGATTTGGAGACAAGAAGTGACCATAGGCGGCGCCTTTTGCTTTGCCTATGCTTGGCATAGGCGGCGCCTTTTGCAAAGCATTGTTGAGCATAGGCGGCGCCTATGCCATGGAATTCTTAGGCATAGGCGGCGCCTTTCACTTAGCATATGAGATTCAGACACAAAAGGCATTGGCATAGGCGGCGCATATGCTATGGCATACTTGGGCATGGGCGGCGCCTATGCTATGGCACACTAGATTCCGAGAGCTTAGGCCATAGTATAGGCCTTGCCTTGTTCGTGGCCTAGTTTTACATAGGCCTAGCCTTGTCCGTTGCCTATATTTTCATAGGCAATGCCCACTCCATAGCCTTTTGCTTCTTCATTCCTAACTTACCACCTTTAACATGCAATACGTCCAAATCAAAATTTGAAACCAATCTCCTCGTTTACGCCTCTTGCTCCTACACTTGCTCAAAAACAACAAAAACGGTTAGAACGATGGGTTGCCTCCCATAAGCGCCTTAGTTTTGGTCGTGGCATGACTCTTCTTTTTGGATTTTTATTTATCAAAAGCAAGCACGTAATAGAACGAAAGAAAGATAAAAAATAAAAAACGATGGGTTGCCTCCCATCTAGCGCTTGATTTATTGTCGCGGCACGACATAGTTACCTCGAGTACTTAGACTTCATCGAGATAGATGGGGCATCGTTTTCTGAATGGATTTAGATGACAATGAGGCTTACTTGTAGGCATGCAATATTCTTCGGGATGACCCTTGTGCATGCTTATCCCAGGAGGGATACCAATTATATCATCAATAGTCCAACCCATAGCTCTCTTGTATCTCTTCAGAGAAGAGATGAGAGCCTATACGTGTTGTTCACTTAAATCATCCACCACACTTACCGAAAGTATATTTCCACTTTCCAAGAACACATACCTTAGATAATCGGGGAGCTCTTTCGATTCTAGCATTGGTGTTTCTTCAATGGAAGTCTTCGCTGTTGGTGACGGTTGATTCTTAAGATCAAGGTCCGGCTGTTTAGGAGTATGAGAATAGGACCCTATTTCTGTTAGAACGCACATAGTTTCTTCATAATCTTCATCATCCTCATGCTCAACATTCAGTAGCGCAGCAGACAATGGCTCAACAGTAAGCTGTTTCTCTACAGATAATGCTTTTTTATCCTCATAATGAACATCAGCTACAGAGAACACATTCATATCGCTGGGATGCTTCATTACTTTGCATATATCAAAGCGGATCACTTCACCATTCAACCGAAATAAAAGCTCATTAGCTCTCATGTCAATAAGCACACTTCCCGTTGCAAGGAAAGGACGTCCCAAGATTATGGGAACTTCATAATCCACCTCACAATCCAGAATAACGAAGTTTGCAGGAAAGATAAATGAAGAAACCTTCACCAACACATCATTCAAGATACCCACAGGTCGTTTTACCGACCTATCAGCCATCACGAGCCTCATATTGGTTGGTGTCAGATCGCCTATCCCCAACTTCCTGTAGACGGATAGTGGCATCAAATTGATGCTAGCACCCAGATCGCATAATGCCTTGGCAAAGTTCAAAGATCCAACAGTGCAAGGAATAGTGAAGGCACCAGGGTCGGCCTTTTTCTGAACTAGCGATCTTGTAGCGATTGCACTGCAATGATGAACATTATCTGCCGGCTCATAGATTACCGCTCGCTTCTTTGTTAAAATGTTCTTCATGAATTTCGCGGACCCAGGCATTTTTTCTAGTGCCTCCACCAATGGAACATTAATGGTCAGCTGCTTTAACATAGTCATGAATTTGCTGAACCTTGTATCATCCACCTTTTTCTGTAATCTTTGAGAAAAAGGTGGTGGTGGAAGTGGAATTGTTCTCTCCACTGTTTTCTTCTCCTCTTGCTTCCATTTTTCAGCCTTTTTAGGCTGCAACATACTCGGTGTGATGTCATGGACGTCGTGGGTGGTTTCTACGGAAGCTTCTCCTTTTGCCTTATCATCAATGTCTGCTGCCTCATCAACCACTTGCTTGCCTTTGGATGAAGTTTCCAGCACCTTACCACTTCGGGTAGTAATAGCCATGCATGATCCGTCATTCCTTGGATTTTGCACAGTGTCGCTAGGTAAGGTGCCAGCCTTTCTTTGATTGAGTGTTGCTGAAAGTTAGCTTAATTACTACTTTATTTTCTTGATTGAAGTGGAATGTGAGTCAACCAATTGCTTCATTGAGGACAAATCATTTATTGCCTCTGTAACTCCAGTGCTGGTTGCTTCCACTTCTTTCAATAGTTTAGCCATCATGTCTTCCATACTTCCAGAACCAGATGTAGTGGTGTCACGTCGTCCTGGGGGTACGTACAAACCACTTTTGTCATTCTTGTTCTTCCAACTACCTTGGTCCTTGTTTCCATATTTGTCATAGTAGTTCCGACCTTGGTTTCCTTGGGCATTGCCTCAGAAACCCCCCTGATTGTTTAAGTAGTTGGCTTCTTCTTCCGAATCAGATTCGTCTCTTCCTTTTGACGTAATAGCTTTGACTTTTTTGGTCTTCCCTGATAATAAATGCTTTGTAAGAATATCCACTTGTGTTTTCATGTGCGCCATATCTTGATCACGTTCTTCTTCTCTTCTCCTTTGGTCTGCAGTCATGCCAATAGATAAAGTGGGGCTTGCTACCTCAGAATCCCTGGTATGCCAAGCTCTACTTTGCTTCGTCATCCCATCTAGCATATTGCTTGCTTGACCAAAGGTGAGGTCCATAAATGATCCTCCAGCCGCATTATCCACCACTGGTTTAGTTATTGAATTCAAGGATCTGTATAGTATCTCCTAATAAGTTATTGCTAGTCCCCAAAGTCTTCAGAATTGCTGTTTTTGCCCGGGACAGATTTTCCATGCACCACTTTTGGTCCTTGGCATCCAAGATTCCCCTTCCTTCCTTCGTGAAGCTTTCTTTGGCATCAAGTTATCCATAAAATGCTGAATTCTGCATCATTTATACCTGAAAACTTGCTAATCATGTTTGCTAGCTCACTTACAGGAAAAAGAACTAAAAGTGCATGAATTATATATTTTGTCCTCTAAACTTAGCTAAAATATAGGTAAAATATAGCACTATAGGCGTGTAAATTCGCCTATCATCACACATTCCTTAGATATTATTTTCCTTGCCAGATGGTAGAAAACAAGATGACCCCTGAAAGCTGAATTACTACCCCTCCACTCTAGGACGAGTTTATTTGAAAACTGAAACTAGACTATTTTGTTTCTGCAATCGACTGTGGCATAGAAGAAATGAATCCAATCCATGCCAAGAATGATATCAATATCAGTCATATCTAATTCGACTAAGTTTGCTAAAGTAACTTTGTGAGATATCATAACCGAGCAGTTATTGTATACCCGCTAGGCCATGATAGTTTTAACCACTAGTGTAGATACTGAGAAAGGCTCTACTAAAATTTTGGGACTGACTTTGAAATCAAATTCTATAGAAAGAGTGCCAAACGACAAAGAAGCTCCTGTATCTATCAAAGCATAAACATGTACATGAAAGAAATGTAATGTTTTGTTGACTACATCAGGAGAAGTTTCCAGATCCTGTCAGGACTGGATAGCATAGAGTCTGTTTGGGTGTTGACCCCTGGTAGCACTGGAAGTGACACCCTGCTGGTTCGGCCGACCGAACTGAGATGATGAATGGTTATGCTGACCCTGATAACCTGACTGAGGATAATCTCTGACTCTGTGGCCTGGCTTGACATATCCAAAGCATACATCGCTGCCAGCTCTGCAAACACCCTTATGGTTCTTACCACATGTCTGGCAAAGAGGATTAGTTTGAGCACTACTAACACTGCCCTGAGACTTAGAGCCTGGCGCCCTATCTCTGTTGCTGTCTTTGAATTTTGGCACTAGAGCACTAGCTGAACAAAAAACTGGAACAGATGACTTTTGGCCAGAATTAAGAATGATTCCCACCCTCGGACTTAGGCTGAGAAAAGTTGAAACTACCTGTCTTTGCCCTTATATTATGCTTCTTTAACATCTTAATATTTTGCTCTTCTATCTGTTGAGCATGGGTTATACGCCTAGCTTGTCTACATCACTATTCAACATCACAGACCTGGACTCATTGACCACACTATCATTCACCCCAGAAATAAACTTACTCATCTTGGCCCTGCTATTTGCAACCACATGAGGAGCAAATCTGGCTAACTAAGTAAACTTAAGAGAATACTCTTTAATCTTCATGTTGCCCTGCCTGAGCTTGATAAATTCTAAACCTTAGCTCCCCTCACCTCTAGGGGAAAGAATCTATCAAGAAAAATAGTGACAAACTCCTCCCCCTCAATGGGCCTGGCATCTCTGACCCTCTCTGCTTTCCACTATTTGAACCAAGTGTGAGCCACATTGTAATGCCCTGAAATCGGGTCCCGAGATGTCACACGATACTTAGAATCACAAGTGACCCCAAGCTAACCTTTCTACTGACATAACTCATAAGCAACTGAACAAAAAGTATAAATCTATACAAATCTGCGGAAAATAACTTTTTTCTGAATATGATAGATACAAAACTAAATTTTCAAGATTACAACTTCTCTTTTACAACCAAAATTGAAACGGAATACATCAACTTCTACTGACTATCTATGAAGCCTCTACTAGTACTGACTATAGGTAGCTGGGTCATGACTCCCGACTATCCCAACTCAATACGATTGGATAGAGAAAGTACAATACTTCTCAAACTATATAACTAACTCAAGCCCTTGAATCAAAAGGACTCATCACCTGCTGACTGGATGCCGCGAACTGGATGGATCTAAAAATGTACACTATACCATGTACCTACATTCCAAGAAAATGTAGCCCACATACGAATATATGGGCCAATACCAAGGAAACGTACCAAGCATATGGGGGTGCAATGCATATATAAAATAATATCTTAATATCATCATAGTTTGTAAAATTATGCGTGCTGGTATAAATGACTCACTTAGCTTGAATTAAAATCATCATAATTATAGCAGAGTAAAATATATCGGGTGAAACATGTGACTCATCATAATAAATCTCAATTCACTTCCATCTCGATTCCAAATCATCAAATCATCAAAGCAATCAAATATCATAACAATTCTCCTTGCAATATATGTTCATTAAATCTTTGGAAAACAATGACTTTCTCAAACTCAATCTTTCAAACAAATATGTTTTCATCTCAGATAGAAGAATAAGAGTTTTCATATTAGATAAGAGAATAAACACACACACATTGGGAGTTTCTTACAACCGACATAAACCATGTGAGCTACATGGAGTCCCACATCTAACCCACGTTGGAGAGAGCTGTCCTATCCTTGCCATCAGAGTAGGACCTTAAATCATCAATCCAAACACTAGTGATCACTATATAAATCAGTCTCAGGATTACAACCTACGGGATACGTAGTTCTAGGAAAGTACCAATCCTGCTATACCTCCCGCATGGTGCTAAATACTACTCCCGAACTTAGCTCAAATCTTTTTAAAAGAAAATCCACAAATAAACAATTCAACAATTCACAACGGGGTCCATCATGCTACCCTTTTTTTATAATAATCAATAAAAGTGGATTTCTTTTCTCATCTCGGGTTCAAATTAACTCCTTTTTATGACCCAATGGTCAAAGATTCATTATCATCTCAATTCATTCAAACAAAAAGTGTTTATAACACATAATTTCTAAAAAAAATGACAATCTCAATTAGAGTTCAAAACTCATGTCTCAACATCATATGAAAATTTATCAAGGTTCAAGCTTTACATCATAAACATATATAAATTCCTTAAAAATCTGGAAATTTAGCCATAAGGCACAAAATATCATCGTTCTCATATAATTTCACTTCTAAAATATCAAAACCATCATAATCTAATGATAATCAATATAGGATATAAATTCATGCTACAAAATCATAGTAAAACATATAAAATTCATAACTTCGTAAAAGAAAGTATTTTTGGGCACAAGAACGAAAGAGTGTTCTTTTTGAAAAACTCCACATACCTTAAACTTGAAGCTTTGAATGACTTTTCGAATGACGTAATGCTATTCACGAACTTTTGGGTGTCACTCGTAGCCTTCGTAACTGGGATTCCAAATCTGTAAAAATTATAGAATTCTCATGGTTGAATCTTTAGCTATTGTGGTTTTTATGTTGAAACCCTAAAGGTTGTTCTTGGTGATTTTGAGAGAAAGTAAACTTATTTTGATGTTGTGGGAGTTTAATCCCGTGTTATAGACATATATAGGGGTATTTTTGGCAGTTGGAAGTGAAGTATGCGGCGTACAACCCATGGAAAACCTTAAAGTGTGTGTCGTACACCTTATGGCAGACATTTAAGGGTGCCTCACACTCCCAATCGCACACATTTGACTGGGCGGCGCATTGTCCATCGCATACCCTTACTGCCTCTCATAAAAATAGGCATAACTCTTCGCTTGGGTATTGGATTTTTGTAAATTTGGTATCGTTGGAAAGTTAATTCAATTATCTACAATTTGATAGGTCTTGGAATGTAAAATTCCATGTATATTAGTAGATATTCACTTTTGAAGTTGACCCTTGTAGAATCAAATGTCAAACTTTGGATGAATTAATTGGTCTTAGCTCAACCTTGTTCTATGTCATTGCTATAAACATTTTCCACCTCTAAACTACTCCATAGACTAGGATAATGATCATGCAACTTGTATTCACGTGAGAATCACTTGGATTAGAGCTTAGACGCGCAATAACAATGGTTAGAATTCTAGCACAAAAATATGGGGTATTACATTATCTCCTTCTTGGGAACATTCGTCCTCGAATGTGGATAATTAACCTGAAACACAGAGGAATATTAGTCTTCAAGCTATCATGTGTAACTGATAGAACTGAATCATTGTATCTCAAGAATAATGAGCTACTAAACTGGTCTGCAAGTGCATGAATCCTCAAGAAAAATAACTATATGGCTAAGATAGAAATAAGAGTGTCAACTTATGAGTAACCATTACTTTGCACTATCTCATGAGAAAGGATGAGTGGTTTATGACATGAAAACTCGGGGTATTACAACATTCCCTTCTTGGGATCGTTCGTCCCCGAATGATAATAATTTGATAAAAATACTAAGAAGATACTGTGATACTACACAGGATACTTACGAACTGAATCATGACTTAATATCTGAAACAGAAATTGATGCATGAACTGAGTTGAATTCATAATTTAATTAGACACAAACACATTGCCTCTTGGAATGTACATACGTATAAGACTGCGGATAATAAGACTAGCTGGAAAATTAAGAATCTATAGGAGCTTATCTCCTTGTTTGCCAAACTAGATTACAGGCTATATGGACTGGATCATACTAACTACCCATACTCAAATGGAGTATTTTTTTAGCACTTTTCTACGAAATTCTATTGACATTAGGGAGCAAAGAATTTTGGGCATGCTCTGAACAAGACATTTGGCTAAGGAATTACAACATTGATATAACTCTATATCATGGAATACAATTATATAACTCATAAACTAGGATAGGATTGCTAGGCCGTAGGTAATGCAACTTCTTACTTTCAAGCTTAGCATCACTTCTCAAATGCTCTCTCAACTATACTATTCCCTTTAAATACCATACTCATTTGATTCAACTTATAATTCTCATATTAGCACTGCGAAATCTTTCTACTAAGGTCTAAACTAAACTAAGTTCTCTCACCATGATCAAGCCTAACACTAAATCACAAGATACAACATGCCAAACCACAATACTAGTCTAAACCACAAGGTTCAATATTCTATATCTTCTTAGATGTCACACCCTAAGCATAACATGCCTTACCACTTCAATGACTAATTTAAAACTCTTGATATGGATTCACTAGTGTATATTACATTCACCATCTTACACCCAACATGACATTCAAGCTTATCATTAAAAATCACATATAACTTTAAGGCAAATACCCCTAAAGGCATACTTCGCATATTC
Source organism: Capsicum baccatum var. pendulum (assembly GCA_030864225.1). Taxonomy (NCBI): domain Eukaryota; kingdom Viridiplantae; phylum Streptophyta; class Magnoliopsida; order Solanales; family Solanaceae; genus Capsicum; species Capsicum baccatum. Next base: position 200,148,600 of record CM061561.1, read on the forward strand.
TCTAAACCTTTATTAACAACAATTTTCTTGCACTATTCTTAAAAACATACACACAATTTCTAACTAACCATGACATGTATCAAAGACTTGGCCTCAATTTTACTTTACACTTTAGCCTTAGATAGAAAAGCATAAATAATCTTTCTTAATGAGGGTCATCAACTCTCTCACATATAAACCATTGATTATCCACTATCATCACCACTATCTTAACATAGGAAGAGGTCACCGAAGGGCTAACACATATGAACCAGAAGCACGAAAACTATAATACATAGCATTAACACTTATCTTTGTCCTGAGGAATAAAATATCAAAGGCATAGATTCATTAAAGAAAACTAACCTGAGGACATGCATTATATAATACGAACTTCACTAGTATCATGAGTTTAAAAATTGTTCATACTCTGAAACATGAGTTTATACTTATCATGAGCTATTCAACATAAGACTGGAGTTCATAGATTCATAAGAGATAACTCGAATCACAGAGTGAAGCTGTTACATCCTTAATAAAAGCTAAGAATGGGCTTGAGCACACATGATAGGTATAAGCATAGGCCTGTGGCATGGATTTATCAAGCAAGTGATGGATTCGGTGTCGTAATGACTGAAATCCAAGGAATAATCTAGAGTAAGAAGGGATCACTATCTCATCATAACTCATTATTGACATGTATCACAATCTAATTCTCAAAACTCGGTTTGGTTCTTCACTTACCATCTCCCCCATAGGTCAAAGTTGGTATTCTAAGTATGATGGTCTACTCTATATCCTCCTAAATTCCCTATAGCCTCTCAAAAAAAAGTACAGACGTCTCTGTATCATTTTGCAAGACTCTACTAGACATGGCTTCATAGACACCCTAGGACACTTGAACTTTGTGCTCTGGTACCAAGTTTGTAATGCCCCAAAATCGGGTCCCAAGATGTCACATAGTGCTTAGGATCACAAGTGACCCCAAACTAACCCTTCTACTGGCATAACTCATAAACAACTAAACAAAAACTATAAATCTATACAAATCTGCAAAAAATAACTCTTTCCTGAATATGATAGATACAAAACTAAATTTACAAGATTACAACTCTTCTTTTACAACCAAAATAAAAATAGAATACATCAACTTCTACTGACTATCTATGAAGCCTCTACTAGTACTGACTATAGGTAGCTGGGTCATGACTCCCGACTATCCCAACTCAATATGACTGCATAAAGAAAATACAACACTTCTGGAACTGTATAACTAACTCAAGCCCTTGAATCAAAAGGATCCATCACGTGCTGACTGGATGCCGCAAACTAACTGAATCTGAAGATGTACACTATACCTTGTACCTACATTTTGAGAAAATGTAGCACACATATGAATATGTGGGTCAGTACCATGGAAACGTACCAAGCATATGGGGGTACAATGCATATATAAAATAATATCTTAATATCATCACAGTTTAAAAAATTATGCATGCTGATATAAATGACTCACTTAGCTTGAATTAAAATCATCATAATCATAAGAGAGTAAAATATATTGGGTGAAACATGTGAGTCATCATAATAAATCTCAATTCACTTCCATCTCGATTCCAAATCATCAAAGTAATCAAATCTCATAACAATTCTCTTTGCAATATATGTTCATTAAATCTTTCAAAAACAATGACTTTCTCAAACTCAGTCTTTCAAACAAATATGTTTTCATCTCAGATAGAAGAATAAGATTTTTCATATTAGATAGGAGAATAAACACACACACATTGGGAGTCTCTTAGTACCGACATAAACCAGATGAGCTACATGGAGTCCAACGTCTAACCCACGTTGGGGAGAGCTGTCCTATCCTTGCCATCAGAGTAGGACCTTAAATCATCAATCCAAACACTAGTGATCACTATATAAATTAGCCTCAGGCTCATAACCTATGGGGGTACGTAGTTATAGAGAAGTACCAATCCTGATATACCTCCCTCTCGGTGATAAAGACTACTCCCGAACTTAGCTCAGATCTTTTCAAAAGAAAATCCACTAATAAACAATTCAAAAATTCACAACGAGATCCATCATGCTACCCTTTTATAATAATCAGTAAAAGTATATTTCTTTTCTCATCTCGGGTTCAAGTCAACTCCTTTTTATGACCAAAAGGTCAAAGCTTTATTATTATCTCAATTCATTCAAACACAAATTGTGTATAACACATGATTTCTCAAAAAAAAATGACAATCTCAATCAGAGTTCAAAACTCATGTCTCAACATCATATGAAAATTTATCAAGGTTCAAGCTTTTCATCATAAAAATATATAAATTCCTTCAAAATCTAGAAATTTAGCCATAAGGCACAAAATATCATCATTCTTATATGATTTCACTTCTGAAATATCAAAAACATCATAATCTAATGATAATTAATATAGGATATAAATTCATCCTTCAAAATAATAGTATAACATATAAAAGCGATAACTTCATAAACGAAAGTATTTTTGGGCACAAGAACGAAAGAGTGTTCTTGTTGAAAAACATCACATACCTTAAACTTAAAGCTTTGAATGACTTTCTGAATGACGTAATGCTATTCATGAACTTTTGGGTGTCACTCGTAGACTTCGTAACGGGGATTTCGAATATGTAAAAATTATAGAATTCTCACGGTTGAATCTCTAGCAATTGGGGTTTTTATATTGGAACTCTAAAGGTTGTTCTTGGTGATTTTGAGATAAAGTAAACTTATTTTGATGTTGTGGGAGTTTAATCCCGTGTTATAGACATATATAGGGGTGCTTTTGGCACTTGGAAGTGAGGTATGCGGCGCACAACCCATGGAAGACTGTAAGGTGTGCGTCGCACACCTTATGGAAATCATTTAAGTGTGCCTCGCACTCCCAATCGCACACATTTGATTGGGCGGCACATTGCCCATCGTACACCCTTACTGCCTCTCATAAAAATGGGGATAACTCTTCGCTCGAGTATCTGATTTTTGCAAAATTGGTATCGTTGGAAAGCTAATTTAATTATCTAAAATTTGATAGGTCTTGGGATTATAAATTCCATGTATATTAATAGATATTCACTTTTGAAATTGACCCTTGTAGAATCAAATGTCAAACTTTGGATGAATCAATTGGTCTTAGCTCAACCTTGTTCTATGTCATTGCTATAAATATTTTCCACCTATAAAGTACTACATAGACTAGGATAATGATCATTCAACTTGTATTAATATGAGAATCACTTGGATTAGAGCTTAGACGTGCAGGAACGACGATTAGAATTCTAGCATGAAAATATGGGGTATTACACACATCCTGCAACTGATATGCTTATCGCTCAACACTCTTACTAGGATTAACCCCTATGATGTCTGTAACCTTATGAACCTGATTTAGGAATTCCTGAGGATCTTCTTCTATCTTAGACCTGAAAAAGGATGGAGGATTTATTAGGGTGAAATCCTGAATCCTGACTGCAGTTGAATTGGCCACTAGGTTGGCCAAGATGATAGCTGGTCATTCATTCTGGGCAGCAACTGAATTAGGAAGAGTGGTGAATGTAGCTATTAACTCTCCATAAGAGACATGTTCGGCCAAAGAATCTTTGGGCTGAGGGGCTGACTGATTTCCAGTTCTTTTCTTGGGAGGCATGTCCTGTAAGCGGAAGAGAAAAGGATTAGACTGAGAGATTAACTTTGATATTATGCTTACTGGCATGACATGAATACTAAAAGAAGGGAAACTGTTCCTAAATAATATCATATCCTCTTGCAAGACTCTACTAAATACGACTTTTAGACTTTCTAGGACATTACTGAACCTTAGGTTCTGATTCCAAGTTTTTAACTCCCCGAATCTTATATCAAAAATACTACACGGTACTAATAATCCCTAAGGACCACTAGCTAACCCATGACTGATATCTGTAATTGAGTACTGAATAGTATACTATATAAAAATGCAGAATAAAAATTGTAAGGCCATAAGGTTCAAAATTGTAACATAACTGATAAAAATAATGTCTAAATGGGGTATAGAAATAACCAATGCTATAAAAACCATTTGAACATACTATAGTTTGAAATCTAGTCTAAAAAGACTGTAGTCTAAATCTGTCTGAAAATACTGTAGTCTGAAACTAGTTTGAAAACACTGTAGTCTAGTCTGAAAATGTTGTAGTCTGAATCTAGTCTAAAAGCCTATAATATTGTCTGAATAAGGAGTTAAAGGGACATGTTACCAACTAATTCCATCTACAGAAAACTAAACTGAAATAATGAAATAAATAAATAATCATATTATCCTCGGATGATAAGGACTCATTGCTAAATCTGGCTGCCAAAATATGGAATGCTACCGATGCTCTGGATCTCTTGTTTCTGAACCTATGCTAATAAAACACCATAGTGCAAGAGAAAATTATACATTAGTACGTGAGAATATACTAGTATGCAAGTAAGGTAGGCTAAATGCATGGGTTCATATGCATGAATTATACTGACTGACTGGATAACATGAACGTGATAATACATGCATGAATACATAATAACTGTAACCTAAACTGAGATCGTGACATCATGATTATTGAGTCTGAATACTGATAACATAAGTTTACTGATATATTTGATATACTAATACTGGGTGACTGTATCTGACAGTCCTAATTCTGGTGAAACTAACTGAGCTCTGTACTGAGCTGAGTGATTGTATCTGATAGTCTTGAATTATATAGAACTATCTGAGTTATATTATTGAGACTGAGACTATGACTGTGGGAGGTAGTCATATAACTGACATGCCCCTAATAAACTATTATAACTGAGTTAGGGTCCAATCTATAACCCCAATTTAAAGGGAGTCAATACCACATCACTGGTAAGTACAAGCTGTGAGTGACCCTCATTTGATAGATTCCCCAAATAAGAATGGTGGGACCCTTGTCTGAAAGTGTTAATCTACGTTATTAAGACTAATCTGACAGTGTTGATGTCTCAATTATGCTAGCTACACAGTTCTGGAATGCAAGGATTGCTTCTAAGGATCACACCCTCTGACTGTCAGTGTGTGTCCTCATCCCTGGGTTCACTCGATGCTAAATCCTACTCCCAACTGAATAGATACTAAACTGATAATACTGAATTGGACTGAGTTCACTGATTTTTGTTGACTGACGGAATATTACTAAATTTTGTTAACTGAATGAGTTTATGAGATTTTTGAGATTTATTGAAATGACTGAGATTACTGAGATACTGAACTAATACTGAGTTTTCCTGAGTCATGAGACTGAATGAATTCTACTAATCATGGCTTGACTGAGAGTATCGAGAAAACATGACACTGGCTCTAGTCACACAGGTAAATTTTTGGGTATAAATACCCTCGGGACTCGATAGCATGAAACTGACAAGACACGATACTTATTGATCATAGGGCTAAAGTCTACAATTTATAATACCATAAGTTGGGGATTTCATGAAGCACATGGTTATCATAATCTTGCACATGAATGGGAATTTAATAAACATGGTATGATTTCATCTTTCTAATCTTATGGACATTCCATTAAGCAATTACATTGCATAACAATAACATGGGAGTCATTTTGAATATAAGTGAATAACATGCATTTATCATTTAAGTCACAATTGAGCAATAATGCATGCTTTCTATTCTCGTAGGCATTTTACCAAACACTTTGCATTCACAACGTAAGGCATAGGCAAAATCATCAAATTATTACTTCAAAACTTCATGAATTAACTAATACTTATAGATTTCAAGCCATACTTTAATATAGTTTCATGAACAACACATAAAGATTCCAACTGGGAATCATACAACTAGAAAACATGGTCATAATCAATCCACAACATAAACATCACAATTTAATATTTAAAAGTGGATTCTTGGGCTTCATAGATGAAAGGAATCCATAAATGAACACTTGACATACCTGAGATGGAAGATTCTTGAAAACTAACGGTGAAATTCTTAAACTTTGATCCTCAATTGAAAAACCCTAACTTGTTGTTGAGAGAAATTTGAGTGAAACGCTATATTTTAGGTGAAAAATGGTTGAGTCACGTGATATTAGGTTTATATAGGGGTGGGAAATTGACCCTTTTGCCTTTGAAATTTTGGAGCTAAAAGCTGAAAAAAATGACCCAGGGCGATAACCAAGGTGGTGCCTCGCTTAGGTTGCCGGTGTAACCAAGGCGTTGCCCAGTTAGAGTGTTGGTATAAGTTGGGATACGCGGTCTTATCACGGAGAGCTACTGGTTTGGCATACCAAATATTCCCTTAAGCTCACCTAAAAATTCCAAAACTCACCCGAGATGTACTATTGACTTGCCCCAACATAACACAACTTTAAAATAAGAAAACAGAGGTCGGGAAGGTCATCAAATAAATCCCTAAAGTTTGGAGGTTTAAAATGTGACTAAGTCCCTAAACACTTGGCTAAATTTTCTAAGTGTTGGGATCCCTTAAGGGGCTTTCAAGGGCTGATTTTTGACGTATGATTTTGCGGGATCTTATAGTTTTGGTCCAAAAAGCCACTTACATCAAGGTAAGTAGGCAATATTTTGGCCAGATTTTGTATCTCAGATGACGGTCCAGAATATCTCCTCCACGATATTGAGTCATAAACTCAGATGTGCCTCTCATTTAGAATGACGACAACCAACACCCAATAAAATTCATCAGCACAATTGATTGGGTTGTACACTTCGTCGATCAAATGCTAAGGTAAGCTAGGTAGAATGCTAAAACCTTTGATCATGTTGATTAAGCATTCCTCATTTCAGAAAACTTTCGGCTGTTGTTGACAAAACCTATTGTTGGCATTATTGATGTAAACTTGTACAAATAATTGTTTGTCATGTATCTTTATTGGTCTTGTATTTGCAACTTTATCTTCTTTCAGAGTTAGTAAAAAATGACATCGATGTGTTGCACATATTATCAAATATTTTAGATTACGTGATAATAAAATTAATATACGGATGAAATTAATTAAAGTATTAATTAATATTAATATGTATGACATTTAAACCTCATCATTCCAGAAAGTTTTGGGCTGTGACATCAAATACAACCAATCCTTCATTCTGAGATGTGCAGCAACAAAGTCAAACATATCAAAACCGAGACTTGATTCGTTCACTTTGTAGTGTTTGTCATTTTATTTTCTACATGATTTATATGTGTTAATGTCATGTTTTTACAATAAGAATTGTATAAATCAATATCTTCAGGAATGATTTATGTACCTGCCGGTATTATGCTTTAACAACCCATCGATAATCCATTTTGAATAGTCGTTGATCAACTTTGTTAGTTTTTTGAAGCCTCGTCCAAGATGTTGAACCCTTTAAATGGGTAATACTTCCGCTCTCCCAAACTGACAGTCTCCATATTTTCTTCTTCTATGGAAGTAATTGATGGATTATCAACTGTGATATTATGCTGTTCAACAGTAGTTTCTATTGTGACATCCACCTGTAAATCTAGAATTGTTAATTCTAATGATAAATATACAACAGATTATCTATCTGTTATATCAGATGGATCATCTAGTGGGACAAATTCGATTAGGTAAAATAGAGTTGTACAATAATTTCAAACAGATGAACCATTTGTTGTAATATATGACTCATCTATTGGTATAAATTAAAAGAGTACAAAGACCTGTTTGATTTTCTGAAATAGACGAACATATGTTACAATAGATAACGTATCTGATGCAATAGGTTAGATGATAGTTGCAATAGATTTATATATCTTCTTGGTAATTTTCAGTAGATGTATCATCTATTGAAATAGATATGTGTTTGTTTGTTTGTTGGAATAGATGATATACATTTACTATATTGATGAAAGGTTCAAGACAAAGATAGAGGAGTTAGAATTTTGCTTTTTTTTATGCTTTATGATGCCTTTGAAATTTCTTTTCTTCTCCTCTTAGCCACCTTGATATCTAGTGGAGTGTATGGATACAAAATCCTCTTTAATGGAATGACACCCTTCTTAGATTTCATTTTCTTTAAAGAAGTAGTTAATGCATTAATAACATTAATCACTCCATCATGTTTCGCCTTACATTCTTGACATTTGTATGCCGAACATTCGCTAAAAGTAGAAAAATTTGTATAACCAGTATTATCATAATCATAATGGTTTGTCATTTCAAAAACTATAAGAGGAGCATCATTAGCTCCAACAGCAGCACCACTACCACTACCATCATCAACAATAACAAGCGCACTCTCCAAAATTATTTTTCTTGTGATGGCTATTACTTCAAATAATTCCTTCTTTATTCTATGAATAACCTTAGGACCTGATAAAGTTTGCACAAATCATAAAGTAAGAAAAAATTGCATCTTTGACTCTCAATTGATCGGAACAATCCACGGATGGACAATCTAAAATAAGTCTGTACATATATTAGAATGATGATGGAATCATTTTAAAAAATCATTAATTAAAACAAAAACTTAATTAGAATTAGACTTACTGCTTCCTTCGAAAGGTTGAAGAGATAAAATTTTTTTACATTTTTATCAGTTTTGGCAGACAACCATCTCAGGATTCTTGGATGAGAAACTTCTTCCTGGTAGTTCACTTGTTGTCTCAAATAATAAATGGCTTCAAATGCCCAAGCCTATAAAATAACGCCAATAAATCAAAAGCATTATTGAATAAAAAAAAAGAATCATGTCATGATAAAAGAAATATTTATCATGAAAGCCCATGAAAATCCATATAAGTTGACTGTCTTTGGCGTTAATGGAGTCAACAAATATTTAACAGTTATTTTGAAGCTTTCATAACCCCAAGGATAGCTGTTAAATGCCTCAAGATCATTGGAGAGCTTTATCAAACTAAGTGGTATATTGTTATTAACATCTCTCGCGCAAAGAATATTATGTACAAACCAAACCAAGCACAATGACTTCTTGTGCTTCTTTGAAAGTCTTTTACCTTTCAACGCTTCTATCAAATTTATGTTTTTGAAGCTTGGACAAACAAGGGACACCGGGTCATCACAATCACTTGACTTGCCTTTGCCTTTTTTGGGTGTGCGGGGTGTTTTTTTTTGCGTTTGAATAGATATAACTTGAGAAGGAGAACGAGGATAACATTTTAATCCGATAACTATGGAAAACTCCCTTCAACCAAAAAAAATAGGCATGCCACATTAATTTATCCACACCTAATCCATCTTATCTTTATTTTCATACATAAACCTACACTTGAGAAGATCATATACCATTTTTATTTAGAAACGAGCATTGCTTTCCTCCTGCAAATCAAGATATTGCCCAAAGTAGTTGTCCCTGAAATAAGCTTCCAAATTCTGTTCTTGAAGTATTTTTTTGAATGCGTCAAAAGATTTTCCCATGGCTGACTTAACCACGAAATCACTCGTTAAATCTGTGGCACCATCACACTACATTCTTACAGGATAACTATCAATGCTGAAGGTTTTGACCAACTCTTTGGTGGGAAGGGATATTAGTATGTGGATCATCTATTTTGATATATTTCCCCTCCCCATGTTCATTATCTTATGCTTCTGATTGAGATAATGCTTGTAAAGCAAGCTCATAAAGTGGTGGATGTAGCCTAGCTGCTTCACTTATTCCTTTACTTAGACTTGATTGGGTTTCTTTCCTTTTGGGATCCATATAATCTAAAAATTATAGAAACATAAAATAGATTATAATTGATTAATGCATTGTTAAAAAGGGATAAAAGAATATCTAACATGTACAATAGTAAAAAAATAGTTCCAACAGATCATACATCTGTTGCACTAGGTAAGTTAGTTTTTACAACATATAACTAACCTGTTGCAATGGATGAGTAATTTGTTACAACAATAAAAACAGATCACTCATCTGTTGAAATAGATGACTGGTCTGTTGCACCACGTATATTACATGTTGCAATATATAACCAACCTGTTGTGATTGATGAGTAATTTTTTATAACAATAAAAATAGATCACTCATCTATTGAAATAAATGACTGGTCTATTGCACCAAGTATATTACCTATTGTAATATATAACCAACCTCTTGCAATATATGAGTAATCCATTGGAAATAATAAAAAGATCACTCCTTTGTTGCATCAGGTAGATTATCTGTTGCAACATATAACTAACCTGTTGTAACGGATGAGTAATTCAATTAAAATAGTAAAAATAGATCACTTATCTGTTTCACCTGGTAGGTTATCTATTGTAACATATAGCCAAACTTTTGCAGTGGATGATAACTCTATTGAAAAAAATAAAAATAGATGACTCATCTATTGCTAAATGAGTTATCTGTTGGAACTGTTATCAACTATCAATATTGTTTAGGTTTCTTCCTGGTAGAAGTGGCATCCGTTCTCAATAACGAAAAAGACTGAGCTGAGGGAAGAAGGTTAAAGAGTGGAAATCCGCGTCTTTATCAAGCTTGTTCTGCCAATAAGCGAAGGCGATCGCTTAAGAAAGGGGATTCAGCCCCGACAAATGCGAAAGAAGAGTCGTATGCCACAACAAATGAATGATCTATTAAATTGTTCATTTGTTTCATTAGATTTTCATTGTTTCATTAGATTTTAATTTGTTGCATTATATTTTCATCTGTTGTATCAGATTTTCATCTGTTGCATCAGATTGTTCATCTATTTCATTAGATGGTTCATCTGTTGCTTCAAATAATTCATATATTGTAAAAAAGTATCAGGATCTTGTTCAATAAAACAACACTATCATCTTTTAATATCAAATACAACATTTTATCAAGAAAAACACAAATCAACCCAGCAACACCAACACAACACACACACTAAGGATATCAATGGTGACCAAAAATCAGGAATATTGTTGTTTTGCATTTGTTCATAACAAAAATTAAACTTTAAAAAACTCAATAGATACCAACAAATCAAATCAAGAACTACAATAACAACAAAAAATTATATTTCACACCAGAAAGAGTAGAGAAGAAATGCCAGAAATTAGGATTTTCTTCAGTCCACATTTTAAATTTAAGCAAGAAATATTGAAATTGTTAATCAATACTAGAATAAAAGTTGTCTCAAGTTCTTTTTTTTCTTCATAACTAAAAAGACAAAATTTTTTACCTGTGAAAGAAGAAATGGGACGACGAAAAACTCAAAGTCATTGTCGCCGAAGAACACTGTTGTCATGTCGATTGACGATTGAAAGTAAAAAAAACTCGCCCAACTATTTTTCACCAGAGGTTGAAATCACTGGAGATTGAAGGAAAAAATTTTGCAGAATTGTTGTTGGGGTTGAGAGAAAGATAGGAGAGAGAAGTTGATGATCTGGAGAAGAGAGAGGTGTGGGTTGATTTGTATTTTTAAAAATAGTTTAAATTGTATTTTTGAAAAATTAGAAAGTTTTAAAAATATTAATAAAGTCCACAATTAACTTAATTAAGTTTTCTGATTATGTTTGACCCTTTAAGTTGATCAATATAACCAATCCTTCAATCAAAACTTAAATGACACCTTTCCTTCAATTTTCTTACATAACATAGCTTTGTATATACATACAATATACATATATGAAAACTACCTATGTAACTAACATATAATATAACTAAGTATCTAACATATTTAATAGCTATGAATATAACATTGTTATGTATATCATAAAACATGTAATATACATAACAAATTAGTACTTATGTATGTATATTAAAAAAACAACCAACGAAAAGCATATTAAAATATATATATAAAGCTTTGTATAAGACAGTTAATACATATAACCGATATGTACATATCTAGATATCTAAGTGGTTCAAATATATTACATAACATATATATATATATATATATATATATATATATATATATATATATATATATATATATATATATATATATATATATATATATATATATATATATATATAAAATAAATTACACCTGTTAAATACATAACATATTACTTTCAAACACAATAACCAATTACATAGTAAAATTTTCATATACGTAACAAATCTTTACATTTTCACTTAATAATCATCAAATTATTAGTTAAAGTCACTTTTTTTTTCAAATACATATTTACTTATAAATTGTTGTGATTAGCATAGTTGTACAGTTTCATGATTTTGATACTTCATAAATATTTAATAACATCAAAAAAAAGTATTAATAACTAAAATATATATAAAAATACACACAATTATATGTCATCATGATAATTAAGTTTATAAATGAAAGAACCAACTTCAATTGTTCAAAAAATATTACATAAAAGTAGAAAATGATAAACGAGTGATTAATCATCATAAGTAGAGAAATTTATAAGTCATTTCTCTTTCGAGAAAAAGTTACAGAAATGCCTATGGAGACCCTCAGGTCCGCATCGTCCACAATAATTTGTCTTGATTTCTTTTTGCTCCCTTTCTTAGGCCTTTATAGTTTTCTTTTATATATCGGTGACAATACTTCTTCTTCTTCTACACTTTTAGGAATATTCCAGTCCTTTTTATCTGGCATTGGAATAATTGGAAGTTTATAAGTCTTCACCAAAGTACTTGGCTTGTAGTAATCTGAGCAGTATGTTCCAAAATCTTTTACATGTTTAGCCTTTAAGATGATAATAGCGTGAGGACAAGGTATAAGATCTATTTGAAAACCTCCCATAATTACACGATTCACTTTTAAGATCGACGATGTATCTTCTTTCAGATTCATAAATCGAGTAAATATAGTTCGAGGAAGCCTTGACCTGAAAAAAAATTCAAACAGGGTAACATTTGTAGATAGCATGGAATATAAAATCATAAGATAATACCAAGTGAATAAAATACAACAACTAAATTTAAAATAAAAAATATAAAATATTAGGACATATACAAAACAAATTAACTTGTATACATTCCATAACAGATTAGTATATATGTATATTTTGAAAAACAAATTAAAATTAAAAAAATTGCAACACTATATAACGATATAACATATATTATGTATATTTAACATAATACACATTACCTCGTTATGTATATAACATAAATGGATTGACACAGTAAGACATAACATATTATTTCATATACATAACAACTTAACTTGTATAAATTACATAACCGATTAGTATATATGTATATTCGGGTATCAAAAGATAACAAAAAGAAACCATACACTACATAGCGTTTTACTATACATATGAATAGTTATGTATATTGCACCTAATATATATTACATTGTTATGCATATTATATACACAATTTAACAAAGTAAATCACAACATTATGCCTGACATTATTCCAACATAAAGAAACATGACAATCTCATGTGTTCAACGCTACAACAATCTTCGTAAAACATCTTTAACATCAAGATAAAATTCACACAACATTATACTATAGTTAAAGTTGAACGATTAACAACCAAAAATTAAGTAAAAATATATCGTAAATTAACTTACAAAAATACATCTTTTTGTCCGAACGTTTTGCTCTACAATTAAAATCACGTGAGACCACAAATTTAGAAATCACTGAAACAAGTATCGATTTATCCTTATACATGTGTTTCACCTTCACGTCAATACTTGTGCTATCGCAGATCAAAGTTTCAACTTCAAACTCTGGCACATACAATAAATATATATATTCTATTTCAATTTTTCATTCACCAGAGTGCCTCAAAAGAATTGCAACATTCATCTTTTTTAGTACAAATGAAATCAATTTTTTTTAAGAGATAAAAAATCAGTGATTAGATTATTTGTGATTTTTATTTTTTGGTTGATTTTCTTTTCATGTATTGTTGTTTTTCAAAATTTAAATTAGTATAGTTGTTACACAAATTAAGGGATGCAGAAATCCATTATTAATGTTGCAGCGTTATTTGCTTCCTAAATATAAGGAAAAATCTATTATTTTCCTATCAAAACATTGGCAATAGATTTTCATAAACATAACGTCTTATGTATATAACGACTGAGCTATGTATATTAATAGGAAGAGAGACCAACTTAATTAGGAATATGGGAGAGAAGATAAATATGTTTAATGGGGTTGGGATTTATGTTATTTATACAAAGAAAAAAGAGGAGATGATTAATGAAGATCAGTTTAATAGAAAAATTAAGTAAGAACAATTTTGATAAATTTCAGTTGTTCAGTACGTAATTACATAAAATTTTAACTGTTTTATGTTTACATAAAATTCTAGTTTTTCATTTATAATAGCGATGTATAGCTAATATTCGTGATACATCACCATCTTATACATAAGTACTAATATATAACTCTAAGAGGTCGTTTGGTATTGTAATACCCTGTATTTCCCTAGATCAGTTTAGCTCTCAATACACGTGTATTTCTATTTAAAATATTTAAAATAACAAGAATTTTTTGATTTAAGACTTACCAAAGTGTAGAAAATTCAGTCATCTTTCCAACGATAAAAAATTCACCCAAATCCGATACTCAGGTGAGAAATAATAAAACTTTTAGTGAAAAAGTGTACCAAATCGAGAAGCACCACATCGCGCTGAGGAGACCAATGGCAATAGCCAAATTCCAGTGGCTCACCACGATACCACCGATCGCAGTGAAGGACAAAATCTGGATTCTCAGTGATGAAAAATTACATCTTTTCAGGGGTAAATTGGTCTTTTTCCATGACCCTAATCAGTCCTAAACACATGATTTAACTCCTAATAACCTAATTAAGTATTTATTTTATTAAAGTTTCCACAAAATAAAGAGAAGTCTCTCAATTAAAAAAACCCTAGCTTTCAAGAATCAAGAACAATTCTCAAGGAATCCATCAAGAACCTTTAAGAAGTTAATTTCTCAAGTATGTTAGGTGTTTGGGTTCCTTTCACCCATGGAGTCCAACAACCCTATTTAAAAATACAAGTTATAGATTTGTGAATTCAATGATTGAAATTAATTGTACTCATGTTCATGATATTGTTTGGGTTTCAATCCATGATTTATTACAAGTTTCATGAAGTTACAATAGCATGTGAGATGAATTATATGATTCACATGTTAAACCCTTGAATTTACAATTGAGTATTATATTCATATGTTCATGTGTTGACCATTGTCATATGCATTAACAATTCTCCCCAAGTGTTTGATAAAATGCCTATGTGAATTGAATAGTGAAATCATGACATGTTATCATGTGGTCCCATTCATGTACAAGTTAATGCCTCCTAAGTGTTTGATAAAATGTATAAACAAATGCATTGTTGACAAGAATCTATTGTTATGCTTTTAAGATCATGTCATATTTTACTTTCAGTGCTATCGAGACTTGGGGTATTTAATACCCGAAAATCTAACTTCTTACCTAGTACTGCAGTAGCTACATAATAGTCTCAGTAATGTCATGAATAGTATTACTCAGTCAGTTACATAACTTAGTGAAATTCAGTACAGTTAAGTTCAGTTTAACATTCAGTTTCTTTCAATTGGGAGTAAGATTTAGCATCGAGCGAACCCAAGGATGGGGGCTCACCTGTCAGTAGAAGATGTAGTTTTTAGTAGAAGTCTTTGCATTCCAGAACTACGTAGCAAGCATAGGTTGATACATCAACCTGAAACTTAAGGGTTTATAAGGTGTTTACCTGCCAGTGAGGGTAATACCATTCTCACTAGGGCTCCTGCTAGATGAGGTTGACTCTTTAGCTTATCTGCACCCATGGCACGGTACTGACAACCTTCCAACTGGGGTTATAGGTTAGACCCTAATCCATTTAGAGAGGGGAATGTCAGTTAGATGATTACCTCCCACAGTTTTAGTTTCAGTCTTAGTATAGAACTCAGTTCTATTCTACGAAATCAGCACTGTCAGAAATAGTCACCAAGTTATTAGTAATTTAGTTATCAGTAATATCAGGTATCAGTCACCCAGTTATCAATAATTTAACTATCAATAATCTCAGATATCAGTTACTCAGTTACCAGAACTTAGTATTCAGTTTTAGTATATATGTGTATATACGCAGTATTGCGTACTTAGTACTTAAAGTAGTTTTAGTTATCCATGTACTCTTATTCAAGACCCCATATCATTCAGTCAGTTACTGTTCATTCATATAATCCCTTGCATTCAACCTTACCTCATTTAGCATACTAGTACATTCCACATGCTAACACATACTCTTTCTTTGCGCTATGATGTCTCATATCATAGGTTCAGATGCTTAGGTTCCTGAATGTCCTTAGATAAATTTAGTCAACAGTAGAAGATTCAGTAGAAAGACCTTATCTGTTGAGGAGTATTACAGTTAATTCAGTTTTTTGTTAGTTGGAGTTAGTTGGGGGCTTGTCCCATCAACTCCATATTCAAATAACTTAGTTAGAGACTTTTTTAGACTAGACTAGTTCAGAGAATGTTCAATTTTGCAGATTTTATTATTAGTTGTTATATTTATCAGTATTCAAATTATGAACCTTATGGAATTTCAGTATAATTTCCACATTATTTTAATATTATTATTCACTACTCATAGAAGGTACTAGTCATAGGTTAGCTTGTGGTCCTTCGGGGTCGTAGTACCGTGTGGAATTCGAGGTGCAGATTCGATGCATTACAAACTTGATATTAGAGCCTAAGGTTTAAAAGAGTCTTAGATATTCTAAAATCCACATCAATTAGAGTCTTGTGCACGAGTGTGTAGCACGCCACACTTATGGGCAAGAGGCTAAGAGATATTTTTAGGAAATTTTCCTTTCTTTCAGTATTTATATCGTGTGAGTGAGTATGAGCTCAAGTTAAACTCTCAGTCTAATTCTTTTTTTCCTTCCATTTATAGAATATTCCTCCTAAAAAGACCAATGAAAGAAGAACAAAAAATATCCACCACCTCCGGCCGTTCAGGTAGATCCCCTAGATGAGCATGTCTCCCATGTAGAATTTAGAGTTGCATTTACTACCCTAGCACACTCGGTAGTAGCTCATAATGAATGGACAGCTGCTATTTAGGCCAATCCAGTAGCCAATACTACCGTATCCAGGATTTAGGACTTCACTCGAATGAACCCTTCTCTATTTTTAGGATCTAAGTCTTAAGAGAACCTACGGGAGTTCCTCAATCAGGAGCAGAAAGTCACAGATATTATGGGAGTGACTTCTAATTAGAGTGCTGAGTTAGATACCTATCAGCTACAAGATGTAGCTCATTTGTGTTTTAAGTAACAGAAGATAGACAGGGGCACAAATGTAGAGCCCATAGAGTGGGAAGAGTTTGCTACTACTTTTCTAGATAGATTCTTTCCCTTAGAGTTAATGAAAACCTAGGTGTTAGAGTTCATTAATCTCAGTAAAGGTACCATGAGTGTAAAAGAGTATTCTCTCAAGTTTACTCAGTTAGCTAGGTATTCTCCCCATGTAGTAGTCGAAAGTAGGTCCAGAATGAGCAAGTTCATATCAGAGGTATCAGAGACTATAGTTAAAGAGTGCAGAATTGCAATGTTAATTAAGGAGATGGACATATCCAAGCTAATGGTCCATGCTCAGCAGATAGTAGAGGTTAAGAATAAGAAGAGAGAGAGAGAGAGGAATAAGAGAGCTAGGACAGGTAGCTTTAATTTCACTTAGCCTAAGTGAGAGGGCGGTAATCGTTCCCAGTTTCATCTAAAATCTTTAGTTCCAAATCCGTCCTCAGCCAGTTCTCCAGTACCTAATTTCAGAAATGGTAACAAAGATAGGGTGATAGGCTTGAAATATCAGGGTAGTGTCAACAGTGCTCGAACATATCCTCTTTGCTAGAAATGTGGCAAAAACCATCAGGGTGTTTACAAAGCTGACAGTGATATTTGTTTTCAGTGTGGAAAGCCAGGCCATAGAATCAAAGATTATCCTCAGTCAGGTTCACAAGGTCAGTACAATCGTCCCCCAGCTTAGTCCGGTCACCCGAATCAGCAGGGTGCCACTTCTAGTTCCACCAGAGGGCAATGCCCAAATAAGCTTTATACACTTCAGTCCCAACAAGATCAGGATATTTCTCCTGATATGGTCACTGGTACGTTATAGATCTTCCATTTACATATTTATACCTTATTAGATCCAGGAGCTTCTCTATATTTTGTAACTCCTTACATAGCAGTCAATTTCAAAGTCAGACCAGAAATATTAATAGAACCTTTCTCAGTCTCTACCCTAGAGGGTCAGTCTATCATAACCCGAAGAGTATACAAGAATTTTTCGGTTATGATATCTCAAAAAGTCACTTCAACATATTTAGTAGAATTAAAGATGATGGATTTTGACGTTATTCTTGGCATGGATTGGCTCTATATATATTATGCATCAGTTTATTGTAGAAACAAAATTGTTCATTTTTTGTTTCCAAATGAACAAGTCCTTGAATGAAGGGGTAGTACTACAGCACTTAAGGGTCAGTTGATTTCATATCTTAGAGCATGAAGAATGATATCTAAGGGATATGTCTATAATATTGTGCGGGCAAAAGACTCTAGTTCAGAGACTCCTAGTCTTGAGTCAGTTTTAGTAGAATGTGCATTTCCATATATGTTTCTTGAAGATCTTCTCGGAGTTTCTCCTGAGAGGGAAATCAACTTCGAAAAAAACCTTCTTCCAAACACTCAGCCTATATCTATTTCGCCATACAGAATGGCTCCAGCTTAACTCAAGGAATTAAAAGAATAGTTAAATTACCTTTTAGACAAAGGTTTTATCAGACCCACCATTTTCCTGTGGGCCGTACCAGTTTTATTCGTACGAAAGAAAGACGGTTCTCTTAGAATATGTAGAAACTATTGTCAGTTGAACAGAGTCATAGTCAAGAATAAATACCCACTTCCTAGAATCAATGACTTGTTTGACCAACTTCAAGGTGCCAGATGCTTTTCTAAGATAGACCTCAGATCAGGCTATCATCATCTCAGATTCAGAGAATGTGATATTCCAAAAATAGGTTTCCAAAATCGGTATGGTCACTTCGAGTTTTTAGTTATGTCCTTTGGTATCACAAATGCCCCAATAGACTTCATGGACTTAATGAATCGCATGTTTAAGTAGTACTTTGACATGTTCATTATAGTCTTCATCAATGACATTCTTGTCTATTCCCATAGTGAGAATGATCTCACGGATCACCTCAGAATTGCACTTCAGACTATCAGAGCTCATCAATTGTGTGCCAAATTCAGTAAGTGCAAATTTTTGCTAAGGTCAGTATCATTCCTTGGTCATGTTATTTCTGGTGATGGTACTAGAGTTGATCCTCAAAAAACCAAAGCAATGATAAGCTGGTCTAGACCCATCTCTCTATTAAATATCAAGAGTTGCGTAGGTTTAGCTGGCTATTACTATCGGTTTGTCAAAGGGTTTTTGTCTATTACATCCCCCATGTCCAGATTGACTTAGAAGAAAGTCAAGTTTCAGTGGTCAGATTCTTGTGAAAAGAGTTTTCAGTAACTAAAGACTCGACTCACTACAACCCCAATTCTAATGTTACCAGATGGTTCAGATGGGTTTTTTGTTTACTGTGATGCATCTAGAGTAGGTTTGGGTTATGTCCTCATGAAGAGAGGTAAGGTCACATGCCTCTAGACAGCTTAAGCCCCATGAGATAAATTACCCTACCCATGAATTAGAAGCAGTAGTGTTTGCCTTAAAAATATGGAGGCATTATTTGTATGGGGTGCATGTTAATGTGTTCACAGATCACAAAAGCTTACAGTATGTGTTCTCTCAGAAAGATTTGAATTTCCATCATATAAGGTAGTTAGAGTTGTTGAAATATTATAATATGAGTATTCTATATCATTCAGTCAAGGCCAATGTAGTGTAAGATGCTCTCAGTAAGTTGTCTATGGGTACTGTTGCTCATGTTGAGAATAGTAAGAAGAAGCTAGTTTAGAAAGTTCATCAACTTGCCTCTCTAGTTTCCAAAGTAAAGAAAAAGTAGGATAGAGATCCCAATCTAGTTAAGTTGATAGATTCAGTCAGAGATTAGAAAGTAAAGATTTTCTCCCAAGGGGGAGATGGTGTATTCCGTCGCTAGGGTCGGCTATGTGTGCCAGGTGTAGATGATTTGAGGCAGCAAATTCTCAATGAAGTGCATGGTGCGCACTACTCAATTCATCCAGGGGTCACTAAGATGTACCGTGATTTGTGGGAAATCTATTGGTAGAGTGGATGAAGAGGGATATCACGGTGTTTATAGCTAAGTGCTCTACTGTAAACAGGTTAAGATTGAGCACCAGAAACCTAGTGGTCTATGTAGGAGTTCAGTATTTCCACATGGAAATGGGAAAAAGTGAACATGGACTTTGTGATGGGTTTGCCTCGTACTCGTCATCAGCATGATTCAATTTGGGTTATCGTAGACAGGATGGCTAAATCATCTCATTTATAGCTAGTTCATACTTCCTATTCAGCCGAGGACTGTGCCAGACTCTATAATAGAGAGTTGGTCAAGTTACATGGAGTCCCAGTATCCATCATCTCAGATATAGGATCCAGTTTACCTCTCACTTCTGGAAAGCATTCCAAAAGGTTCTTAGTACCCAAGTTCACTCTAGTACAGTTTTTCTCCCTCAGACCAATGGTCAAGAAGAAAGGACCATTCAAACTGGTCCATCGAGGGAGCTACTTGGGACGAAGAAGTAGATATGTAGATCAAGTATCCTCACCTCTTCTCCATAAACACAGACTCATCTTAAGGTAACAGTCTTCCTTAGAATTACTCAGTTCCATGTTAAGTTACAGCTATAAGCTTAGTATCAGTACCATTACATGTTATCTTCATGATAGTCATGTATTCATAAATCAGTTTAGTCATGTAATCATGCTTCAATTATGCATGTTCAGTATGTAAACTCAGCCTATTAGTATTTCTCAGCTTAATTAGTCTCATTCGAGGATGAATCTTTCCAAGGGAGAGATATTATAATACCCCGTATTTCCCTAGCTCAGTTTAGATCTCAATAGATGAGTATTTCACTATAAAATTTGAATATAATCAGAGTTTTCCAGTTTAAGATTTACCAAAGTGTAGGAAATTCAGTCATCTTTCCAATGATATAAAATTTGCCCAAATACGATACTCAGGTGAGAAGTTATGGCACTTTTAGTGAAAAAGTACGTTAAATCTAAAAGCACCGCATTGCGGTGAGGAGCATAATGGAAATTATCAATTTCCAGTGGCATAATGAGATTGTACCACATTGCGCCAAAGTTCCATGTGACACCTCAATTTTTTGAACCGGAACGCTACACAGTGCTCATGACCCCGGAGGACCACAAGCTAACCCTTGACTAATATCTATACCTGTAACTGCATAATATACATATAAAAATGCAGAAAACATGAACTAAAAGGTCATAAGGTTCAATCTTATACAATAAAACATCTGAATAAGTGGTATCACAGTACCAAAACAAAACTAAAAATACTAAAGTCTGAATTTGAAAACTCTATAATCGTCTGAAAGCCTCTAAACTGTCTGAATAAGGAGTTGAAGGAACATGTCTCCAACTAACTCCTTAAACTAAAAATAAAATGAAATACTAGAGTAATAAATGTAATGATCATGTCCTCGAAAGATGAGGACTCACTGCTAACTAAACTGCTACTGGTGTTCTGGAATCTGCGCCTCAGAACCTATGGTGTAACATAAAAGAAAGCACCATACCATGAATGCGTCAGTACAACTAGAGTACTGAGTATACATAGGGATAGGTTAAGTGCATGGGGTTTATATGCATAAAAATGCTGACTAATATGAACGTAAGAATACATACATACATATATACATACATACATAACTGTTACTGAACTAGTAGAGATACTGACTACTAAGTATGAATACTGACATCATGACTTTACTGATACTGAGATACTGAATAGATAAAGGACTATTTCTGACAGTTCGAATTATGAAGAACTGGTCTGATTGACCATGTCTAACAGTCCTAAAATTGAATACTGATAACGTAAGCTATGACAATTGATTTAACTAATATAACTGTAATGATCGGCCTAACCGATGTAACTGATACTGAGTGACTGTATCTAACATTATAAATCTTCTAATAATGATTAAGAGTGACTAAGCTTGAGATCAAGCCTAAATAACGGGTGATCTCCTGAACTAATAGTGAGACTATTCAACTGAATCTGAGATTGAGATCAATCCTATCTGACAGGATATCTCTAGACCTAATAATAAGCATCTGAATATAAGACCAAGCCTATCTGAAGGGATGGTCCATGAATCACTGGAACTATCCGAGTTCCTCACTAAGATCGATGACTGTATCTGATAGTCCTAATTTCTAATTTCTAATTTCTACTCTAAAGACTGATACTAAAATTGTAACTGTGGGAGGTAGTCACCTAACTGACATACCCTGATACTGAACTGGTAGGGTTCCAATATTGACCCTGATTGGAAGGGTGTCAATACCATGCCACCGGTAAAGACAGCTGCTGTGGAGTCCGTCCTAATCAAGCGGGTGACTCCTTGGATCAGTCCTATACATATAAATGTGATAATGGGCGACCCCTGAGTATGTCAGTCCTATCTAACGGGTGACATATTGTACCTATGGTGGCTATGTAGTTCTGGAACTTAGAGATTGCTTCTAAGGATCTCAGTCCTACTAGCGGGTGAGTCCCCATCCATAGGCTCGTTCGGTGTTGAATCCTACTCCCATCTGAAAGACACTAAACTGAACTGATTAACTGAACTTAATGAGTTCCGTGATTGATGGAATACTACTGAGTTCATGAGAGTTTTGAGAGTACTGAATTATAGAGATTACTGAAGTTACTAGGTTCTGAGATTACTGAGATTAACTAAGTATAACTGAGATTACTGAGCATAACTGAGATTACTGAACTATTGAGACTGTTGAGATTTCTGAGTCACGTAACTGAATTGTATAGATCATGGCTTGACTAATAGTATCGTGACAACATGGCTTGGATCTAGGCAAACAACTATATTTTTCAGGTACAAGTACCCCTGGGACTCGATGGAAGGAAACTAACACACATGACTGACTTGATCATAAGGATGGATTCCATAATTCACAATATCATGAATAGGGGATTTCATACTACACATGATTATCATATTCTTGAACATGAAATATAATTCATGTAACATGTACATAATTGCATGGTTCTAGTTTCATGAGCATTCCATATCACAACAACAATACATAACAATTTGCATGAAATACATATTGAGTCATAAGGGATAGAGAATGGACTTGTCATTTGGGTTCTACTTAGATATATTGCATTATTTCTAGTCTCTTAGGTATTTTATCAAACACCTTGCATGCACTCTTTAAGGCATAGGTGTATTCACAAATTTACACCACTTTAATCTACCCGAATTCATAGTTTCCAACTACATGATCACAATCTTCATGAAAATTCATCAAATTCCCATTCTATAGCACAAACAACAAACAAACATGAATACAACCATATCACCACAAAATATTCATGATTTAGTAATCAAAGATTGATTCTTGAACTCCACGGACGAAAGGAATTCGTGGATGAACACTACGCATACCTTAGAAGGAAGATTCTTGATGATTGATGGAGGAATTTCCATGAACTTGAATCTTCTATAAAAACCCTAACTTGTGTTCTTGAGAGGATTTTGATAGAAAGAATATGTTTTGGTGAAATAAGGGCTTAATTCCCTGTTTAGGCATTATATAGGGATGGAAAAAGGACCATTTTACCCCAAAAATGGACTATTTAAGTCACCTGGACACCCACATGTGTGGCGCACACTTTATCGCATATCTTAGGGTGTGCGTCTCACATCTTATCGCACATATTAGGGTGTGCGTTGCACACCCTATCAGACACTTTAGGTTGTGCGTCGCACACCTTATTTCAGGCGACATACTCTACTTTGCAAAGTCATAACTTCTTTCTCGGGTGTCGGATTTGGGCGAAATTAGTATCGTTGGAAAGCTAATTCGATTCTCTAAAATTTGGTGGGTCTAAATCTGACAAAAAACTACATAAACATTGAGTTATTCTCATTCAAATATGACCCTTATGAAATCAAATACTAAAACTTGATGGATTTAAAAACTCTTAGCTTGCATTACCTTAAGTGACTCATATGAACATGCTTAATACATCATAAGCTATATTATATCTAGGAAACTCATTTTAAGTCATGCACTCAAATATGAATCATAGGATAGGATGTTTCATACGTAGGAAAAATGGTTCACTTCCTAGCTTAGAAACATACGAGGTATTACTTCCAGTTCCGGTTTGACATTTTCCAGTAAGCCATCGCGATAATGGCGCATCGCACCAATGACCATTTTGGTAATCGTCTTTTCTAGTATGCCATCACAATACCACCACGTCATGTCAAGGGTTAATTTTACACTCATCCATTTTTTATCAGTCTCAGCCAAATTTAGTGGCTCACCGCGATTCCACCGCATCATGGTAAACACCAAAATTGGGATGCTCAGTGTTGAAAAATTAAATCTCTCCAGGGGTAAATTGGTCTTTTCCACGGCTTTAATATCAAGACTAAACACGTGATTTAACCTCTAATAACCCAATTAAGTATTTATTTTATTAAAGTTTCTCCAAAATCAAGAGCAATCTCTTAATTAACAAAATCTCTCTTCATCCTACTCCACCAATAGATCTCCCGCAAGTTGCGGTACATCTTAGTGTCCCCTGGATGAATACAATGTCACGCACCATGAGTTTCTACAAGAATTCACTGCCTCAAGTCATCTACACGTGGAACACAGAGATGACTCTGACAACGCAAAACACCATCTCTCCCTTAGAAGAAAACCTCTACTTTATGATCTTTGATTGACTTTTTCAACTAGACTAGACTGGAATCTCTATCTTACTTTTCTTTAACCTCGAAAACTAGAGATGACTTTGACTTGTTCTGAACCAATATACTACCTCTTGCCGAATCGACTAACCGAACACCTAGTTTGGCAAGCAGATGAACCTCCTGAGCCAACTTCTTCTTACTATCCTCAATATGAGCAACACTACCCATAGACAGTCTACTGAGAGCGTCGGCCACTACATTGTCCTTGCCTGAATGATAAAGGACACTCATGTCATAATATTTCAAGATCTCTAACCACCTTCTCTGACGGAGGTTGAGATATTTCTGAGAGAGTACTTACCGAAGGCTTTTATGATCTGTGAAGACTTCTACATGAAATCCATATAGATAATGCCTCCCAATCTGTAAGGCAAATACTACGGCTCATAACTCAAGATCATGAGTTGGATAATTCTTCTCATGGGGCTTAAGCTACCTAGAGGCGTAGGCTATGACCTTACCATGCTGCATGAAGACGCAACACAAACCTACTCTGGATGTATCACAATATACTAAGAACCTATCTAAACCATCTGGAAGATTCAAAATTAGAGTTGAGGTGAGTCGAGTCTTCAACTCCTAAAAACTCTTCTTGCAAGGATCTGGTCACTAAAACTTAACTTTCTTCTGAGTCAACCTAGACATACGGGATGCGATAGAAGAAAATCCCTCAACAAATCATCTGTAATAGCTAGCCAAACCCAAGAAAATCCCTCAACAAATCATCTAGTTTCTTACTGCTTCAGTCTTTTGAGGATCAACTCTAATGCCATCACCAGAAATGATATGACAAAGGAATGTTACTGAACTTAGCCAAAATTTGTACTTACTAAATTTGGTGAATAACTGATGATTTTTGAGAGTCTATAATACTGTTCCGAGATGTTCTGCATGGTCATGATCACTGCAGGAATAAACTAGGAAGTCATCTATAAAGACTATAAAGAACATGTCCAAGTACTGCTTGAAAACACGGTTCATCAAGTCCATGAAAGATGATGGGGCATTGGTAAGACCAAAGAAAATGAATAAGAATTCAAACTAACCATATCAAGTTTGAAAAGCTATTTTCAGAATGTAACATTTTCTGACTCTGAGCTGATGATAGCCGGATCTGAGGTCTATCTTGGAGAAATAATTGATACCCTCAAGTTGGTCAAACAAGTCATCAATTATGGGAAGAGGATACTTGTTCTTGATCGTGACCTTATTGAGTTAATGGTAGTCTATGCATATTCTGAGATAACCATCTTTCTTTCGCACGAATAAAACTGGTGGACTTCTCGGGGATACATTGGGTTTGATGAATACCTTATCTAGGAGATCCTTCAACTGTTCTTTCAATTCTTTGAGTCCTTCTGGTGCCATTCTATATGGCGGAATAGATATGGGCTGAGTATCTAGAAGAAGATCAATGCCAAAGTCTATTTCCCTTTTGGGAGGAATTCCTAGAAGATCTTGGGAAAGATACCTGAGAATTCATTCACTACTGGTACTGATTCAATACTGTGAGTTTCGAAACTAGAGTCCTTAACATGAATAAGATAATATAAATATCCCTTAGAAATCATTTTCCTTGCCAGATAGTAGGAAATAAGCTGACCCCTGAAAGCAGAAGTTCTACCCCTCAACTCTAGGACGAGTTCATTCAAAAACTAAAACAGGACTATTCTATTTTGCAGTCGACTGTGGCATAGCAGGAATGAAGCCAATCTATGCCGAGAATAACTTAAAAAAAGTCATCTCTAATTCAACTAAGTCTGTTGAAGTGACTTTCTGAGATATAATAATCGGGCAGTTCCTATATACCCGCCTGGCTATGATAGTTTTACCTAATGGGGTAGATACTAAGAAAGGCGCTACTAAAATTTTGGGACTAACTTTGAAATCAATTGCTATACAAGGAGTGACAAAAGACAAAGAAGCTCCTAGATCTAGCAAAGCATAAACATGTACATGAAAGATCTATAACGTATCGGTGAATACATCATGAGAATTTTCCAAATCTTTTTGGGACTGGAGAGCATAGAGTCTATTTAGGTGTTGCCCACTGGTAGCATTGAAAGTGACACCCTACTGGTTAAGGTGATCAGACTGAGTAGATGAACGCTAATACTGACCCTGGTAACCTGACTGGGGATAATCTCTCACTCTGTGGCCTGGCTTTCCACATTTGAAATAGACATCTGCCAGCTCTGTAAACACCCTTGTGGTTCTTACCACAAGTCTGACAAAGGGGATTAGTTCGGGCACTGCTAACACGGCCCTGAGACTTAGAGCCTGGCTCCCTATCTTTATTGCCATCTCTAAATTTCAGCATTAGAGCACTAGTTTAAGAAGGAGATAGAACTGGTGACTTTGGGAAAAATTAAGAATGATTTCCACCCTCGAACTTAGGTTAAGCAAAGTTGAAACTACCTATCCTTGCTCTTTTATTCTACTTCTCCCTCATCTTAATCTTTTGTTATTCTATCTATTGAGCATAGGTCATAAGACTATCTATGTCCATGTCACTATTCAATATCGCAGACCTGCACTCATTGACCATACTATCATTCACCCCTGAAATAAACTTACTCATCTTGGCCCTTCTATCTGCAACCATATAAAAAACATATCTGGCTAATTGAGTAAACTTAAGAGGATACTCTTTAACCTTCATGTTGCCTTGCCTGAGATTAATAAATTCCATCACCTTCGTTTACCTCAGCTCTGGGGGAAATAATCTATCTAGAAAAGCAGTGATAAACTCCTCTTCCTCAATGGGCCCTGCATCTCTAACCCTCTTTGTTTTCCACTGTTTGATCCATATCCTGCAACTAATATGCATCTAGATGATCCCTCTCACTAATATTAACCCTATGATGTCTGTAACCTTTTAAACCTAATCTAGGAATTCCTGAGAATCCTCTTCTGTCGTAGACCCAAAAAAGGATAAAGGATTCATTCGGGTGAAATCCAAAATCTTGGCTGTAGCTGAATTGGCCACCGGGTTGGATGGGACAATAGCTGGTCATTTATTCTTGGTATCAATTGAATTATCAAGAGTGGTGAATATACTGTAGTCTAAATCTAGTCTGAAAATATTATAGTCTGAATCTACTCTAAAAACGTTGTAGTCTGAATCTAGTATGAAAGCCTCTAATAATGTCTGAATAAGGAGTTGAGGGGACATGTTCCCAACTAACTTCATCTACTGAAAACTAAACTAAAATAATGAAATAAATAAATAATCATATCATCCTCGGATGATGATCACTCACCGCTAAATCTGGCTACCAAAATATGGAATACTACTGACGCTCTAGATCTCGTGGTTCTGAACTTATGGTAATAAAATACCATAGTGTAAGAGAAAAGTATGCGTCAGTAGGTGAGAATGTACTGTATGCAAGTAAGGTAGGCTAAATGCATTGGTTCATATACATGAATTATACCGACTGATTGGATAACATGAATATGAAAATACATGCATGAATATAAAATAACTGTAACTTAAACTGAGATTGTGACATCATAATTATTGAGTATGAATACTGATAACATAAGTTTACTAATATATCTGATATACTGATACTGGGTGATTGTAACTGACTGTCCTGATTCTGGTGGAACTAACTAAGTTCTGTACTAAGCTGAGTGACTGTATCTGACAGTCCTGAATTATGTAGAACTATCTGAGTTTTATTACTGAGACAGAGACTATGACTGTGGTAGGTAGTCATCTAACCGACATGCTCCTAATAAGCTATTATAGCTGACTTGGGGTCTAATCTGTAACCCCAATTAGAAGGAAGTCAATACAACGCCACTAGTAAGGACAAGCTATGAGTGACCCTCATTTAATGGAGTCCCCAAATAAGAATGGTCGGACTCTCATCTGACAGTATTAACCCACCTCATTAACCCAAATCTTAAAGTATTGATGTCTCAACCTATGCGGGCTACATAGTTCTGGAATGCAAGGATTGCTTCTAAGGATCACACCCTCTGACTGTCAGTGTGTATCCTCATCATTGGGTTTACACGGTGCTGAATCCTACTCCCAACTGAATAGACACACTAAACTGATAATATTGAGATGAATTGAACTGAGTTCACTAAATTTCATTGACTGACGAAATATTTCTGAATTCTATTAACTGATTGAGTTCATGAGATTTCTGTGATTTACTGAGGTGACTGAGATTACTAAGGTACTGAAATGATACTGAGTTTTCCTGAGTCATAATACTGACTGAATTCTACTGATCATGGCTTAACTGAGAGTATCATGAAAATATGACACTGGCTCTAGGTACCCAGGTAAATTATCGTATCTAAATACCCCGGGACTCGATAGAATGAAACTGACAAGACATGAAACTTATTGATCATAGGACTAAAGTCTATAATTCATAATACCATCAGTTGGGGATTTCATGAAGCACATGGATATCATAATCTTACACATGAATGGGAATTTAATAAACATGGCATGATTTCATCTTTCTAATCTTATGGACATTCCATCAAGCAATTACATTGCATAACAATAACATGGGAGTCATTTTGAACATAAGTGAATAGCATGCATTTATCATTTAAGTCACAATTGAGCTATAATGCATGATTTCTGTTCTCGTAGGCATTTTATCAAACACCTTTCATGCACAACTTAAGGCATAGGCAAAATCATCAAATTATTACTTCAAAACTCCATGAATTAACTTATACTTATAGATTTCAAGCCATACTTTAACATAGTTTCATTAACAATACATAAAGATTCCAACTTGGGAATCATACAATAAGAAAATATGGTCATAATCAGTCCACAACACAAACATAACAATTTAATATTTAAAAGTGGATTCTTGGGCTTCATGGATTAAAAGGAATCCATAAATAAACACTTGACATACCTTAGATGGAAGATTCTTGAAAACCAACGGTGAAATTCTTGAAATTGGATCCTCAATTGAAAAACCTTAACTCGTTCTTAAAAAAAATTGAATGAAACACTATATTTTGGGTAAAAATGGCCAAATCACATAATATTGGGTTTATATAGGGGTGGAAAATTGACCCTTTTGCTTTGAAATTTCAGAGCTAAAAGCTGAAAAAAATGGCCCAGGGAAATAACCAAGGTGGTGCCTCGCTTAGGCTACCGGTGTAACCAAGGCGGCACCTCGCTTAGGCTACCGGTGTAACCAAGGCGGCGCCCTTCTTAGAGCATCGATCTAAGCTGGTCGGCGCAGGCTTATTGCAGAGAGATACTAGTTTGGCATACCAAACATTCCCTTAAGCTCATCTAAAAATTCCAAAATTCACCCGATATGTACTATTGACTTGCCCCAACATAATGCAACTTGAAAAACAAAAAACGGAGGTCGGAAAGTTCATCAAATAAATCCCCAAAGTTCAGAGGCTTAAAATGTGACTAAGTACCTAAACACTTAGCTAAATTTTCTAAGTGTTGGGATCCCTTAAGGGACTTTCAAGGGTTGGTTTTTGACATATGATTTTGCAGGATATTACACTTTTATCACAAAAAGCCATTTATATCAAGGTAAGTGGGCTATATTATGGCCAGATTTTGTATCTTAGACGATGGCCCAAAATGTCTCCTCCATGATATTGAGTCATAAACTCGGATGCGCCTCTCTTTTAGAACGACGACAGCTAACATTCAATTGAATTGTCACCATAATTGATTGGGATGTACACTTCATCGACCAAATGTCAAGGTAAGACAGATGGAATGCTAAAACCTTTGATCATGTTGGTTAAGCATTTCTCATTTCAGAAAACTTCGGCTATTGTTGACAAAACCTATTGTAACCATTATTGATGTAAACTAGTACAAATAATTGCCTGTCGTGTATCTGTATTATTATTGTGTTTGCAACTTTGTCTTTTTCAGAGTTAGAAAAAAATGGCATCGATGTACTATACATATTATCAAACATTTTAGATTATGTGATAGTAAAATTAATAAATAGATGAAATTAAATAAAGTATTTATTAATAGTAATATGTATGACATTTAAGCCTCATCATTCCAGCAAGTTTGGGGTTGTAACATCAAATAGAACCAATTCTTCATTCTGGGATGTGCAACAACAAAGTCGAACATATCAAAACCAAGACTTGATTCTTTCACTTTGTAGTGTTCGCCATTTTATTTTCTACATGATTTATATGTTTGTCATGTTTTTACAACAAGAATTTTATAAATCAATATCCTTAGGAAAGATTTATGTACCTGCTGGCATGATGCTTTAACAACCCATCGGTAATCCATTATGAATAGTCGTTGATCAACTTTGTTAGTTTTTGAAGCCTTATTCGAGATATTGAACCCTTCAAATGGGTAATGCTTCTGCTCTCCCAAACTGACAGGTTCCATTTTTTCCTTTTCTATGGAAGCAGTTGATGGATTACCAACTATGATATTATGTTGTTCAACAGTAGTTTCTATTATGACATCCACCTGGAAAGCCAGAATTATTTATACTAATCACAGATATACAACAGATTATCTATCTATTACATCAGATGGATCATCTAGTGGGACAAATTCGAATAGGTAAAATAGAGTTGTACGATAATTTTGAACAGATGACCCATCTGTTGTAATATATGACTCATATATTGGTACAAATTAAAATAGTACGAAGACCTATTTGATTTTATAAAATAGACGGAAATATGTTGCAACAGATAACGTATCTGATGCAACAAATTAGATGACAGTTGCAATAGATGTATATATCTGCTTGATAATTTTCAGTAGATGTATTATCTATTGAAATAGATATGCATCTGTTTGTTTGTTGGAATAGATGATATACATTTACCTTTAGCTCATGTTGCTCTTCTATGACCCTTGTATATTGATCAAAGCTTCAACACAAAGACAGAGAAGTTGCAATTTTGCTTTTTTCGATGCTTTATGATGCCTTGGAAATTTCTTTCCTTCTCCTCTTAGCCACCTTGATCTCTAGTGGAGTGTATGGATATGAAATCCTCTTTGATGGAATGACACCGTTATTAGATGTCATTTTCTTTAAAGAAGCAGTTAATGCATTAATAACATTAATCACTCCACCATGTTTCGCCTTACATTCTTGACATTTGTATGCTGAACATTTTCTAGAAGTAGAAAAATCTGTATAACTAGTATTATCATAATCATAATTGTTTGCAAAAACTATAAGAGGAGTATCAGTAGCTCCAATAGCAGCAGCACTACCACTACCATCATCAACAACAACAAACCCACTCTCCAAAAATATTTTTTTTGTGATAGTTGTTGCTCCAAACTATTCCTTATTTATTCTATCAATGACCTTAGGGTCTGATAAAGTTTTCACAGACCATAAAGTAAGAAGAAATGGCATCTTCGACTCTCGATTGGTTGGAACAATTCACAGATGGATAGTCTAAAATAAATTAGTACATATATTAGAATGATGATGAAATCATTTTACAAAATCATTAATTAAAACAAAAACTTAATTAGAATTAGACTTACTGTTTTCTTCGGAGGGTTGAAGAGATCAAGAAATTTTACATTTTTATCAGTTTTGGCCGACAATCATCTCAGGATTCTTAGACAGGAAACTTCTTCCTGGTAGTTCACTTGTTGTCTCAAATAAGGAATGGCTTCAAATGCCCAAGCCTATAAAATAACGCCAATAAATCAAAAGCATTATTGAATAAAAAAATGAATCATGTCATGATAAAAGAAATATTTATCGTCAAAGCTCATGGAAATCTATATAAGTTGACTGTCTTTAGCGTTAACGGAGTTAACATATATTTGACAGTTAGTTTGAAACTTTCACAACCCCAAGGATAGCTGTTAAATGCCCCAAGATCCTCAAAGAGCTTTATCAAACTAAGTGGTATATTGTTATTAACATTTCTCCCCTAAAGAATATTATGTACAAACCAAACCAAGCACAATATTTCTTGTTCTTCTTTGAAAGTCTTTTACCTTTCAACGATTCTATCAAATTTATGTTTTTGAAGCTTAGACCAACAAGGGACACCAGGTCATCACAATCACTCGACTTACCTTTGCGTTTGTTGGGTGTACGGGGTGCTTTTTTAGGGGTTATAATAGGTATAACTTGAGAAGGATAAGGAGGATAATATTTTAATCTAATAACTATGGAAAACTCTCTTCAACCAAAACAAATAGGCATGTCATATTAATTTATCCATACCTCATCCATCTTATCTTTATTTTCATACATAAACCTACGCTTGAGCGAAAGAAAAATAGCATCTAAACAATGAAAAATAACCTTCAATGATGAAATTTCATGATTATTTAATGACCTCAAGCCAACATGAATCAAAATGCAAAGATAAAACAAGAAACGTCAACATATTCATCACAAAATCCTATGGCTTGTCGAAGTCTCTACGGAAAAACATCCCACCTTACACTAAAAATTGAGAATCTACTGGTGCTCCGACTATGATAAAGCGAGAAAAAAAGAGAAAAATTGAAGACTAACCATTCTTGGGGCAGCAAAATGGAACTACGATCTATCATCGAAATCACGACTATTACAAAAAAAAACTTCACCGCCACTACTAATTAGAATCCTAGGCTCGAAAGAGTCTTACAAGAATTCTAATTGAAATTTTGATCGATTGAAAAGACTTTTCTTGACCATGTTTGGAAAAAAAATAATTCACGCCTTTTTTGCTCAAAGATTTTCATCGTAAAGACCTGGAATTTTCAGGTCAACAATGGGCTTATATGAAAGATGAAATTGAGGGTGAGTTGTTGCTTCCATCGATGTGGGATTTTGGGTAAAAATCCAAATCCCACGGTTATGAATAAATTTCAACAAATGGATGGTGAGAGATGGGATTCCCTTCCTTGCTCGTACCATTGACAAATGATATGAGAGCAAGTGAAAATTATCAAAATATTCTGCAGATTCCATGGGGTTTTGGGGGGAATCTGTTCGGGCTTTTTTAATTTCAAATAAAATTTTGGAGGATTGAGGTAACTGAAGCCACATATTGTACTAATTTGGTACAAATTTGGATAAGAAAGGACCATGAATGATGTGTTGTCTTGGGTGAGCTGGATTCGACTGTTATTGGTATCACTTGGGTTGGAGTCGAGTTGAAATTGAGTTGTTGCTGAGCTAAAATTGGGTTAGGGTCGTTGAAATTGTTGTTGATGTTGTTTTCTGGATGATTTTGTTCATGTTGTTGATAACTGCTTTTGTCAATTTTTGTTGTTATTCTGTTAAAAAGACAACAAAATTATGTCGAATTAGGGTGTGTTGTTGGGCCTGTTCAACTCGGCTAAAAGCTGAAGAGGGGATTAGACTGCTAATGCTATTGTTGGGCTAGGCAGAAATAAAATAGAAAAAGGTAAGTTGCGAAAGGCTATTAAATAAAGATAATAGGTTATTTATTTAATTTTAAGTTTTTTGATTTAGTAAAATTAAACAAGTATTTTTTCCAAATAAGTTATTTTCAAGGAAAAATTACATGTAAGTCAAGGTTTTAATCGTTTGAATTAATTTTCAAGATAACCCTTGATTAAAATTTGATATTTCATAAAATAAATACTTAAGTAACAAAATTATATGATTTCATATATATGTGTACAAAAATATATAATCGCTACTTACAATGACAAAAATTATCTAGATAAATATTTTTAAAAAAATTTATTCGAATAAAATAAATATTTTAATTTTATTTGAAACCGAAAAAACTCAGAATTAAACGTAATTGTGGAGGGAAAAAATTAGGTGTTATGAATCTTCACTAACATTATCATCTTCAATCCCCATTAACGAATCTCCGAAGTTTATAACTTCTCTTGGCTTGAACGGTCTTATACGTCATCGTGGATTCGGGATGTGATGGTGCAGGACATCATGGATTTGAGAGTTGATGGTAGGAATTTGAGATTTGATTCGATATCTATTTATGAATTCTGCACAAATCATTCGACATTTGATGGTGGAGGACAGCGTTGTGGACCTCTCTTTAGCCACTCGCGAGCTCACCATTGTGTTGGTTGATTTGAACTCGTCAGAGCTTGAGTGGTTTCATTGCTGCTGCATCGTGGTTTGCTCCGATTCATCGGAGCTAGAGTTCCTTGCCTTAGCTAGGACTTGGACGGACGAAGAATTGTATTTTTTAATGGCGTTGACAGAATAAGAATTGAAAGAAACTGAAGGATACTGTTAATAGAGTTTCTCAGTATAAATTGGAACTTGTTGTTGAGCAAGTTAAGAAGAATATGATTGTAGTTTAAAATTGAAAAATTGTTTAATAATGTCGTTGATTTTAGGCGTTGTTTGAGGAGCATTAGACGTTAATATGAGGAGGTGGATTATGTATTTGATAGTTGGAGAGAGAAAATTTGAGAAGGAACTTTTATAATTATTTTTGGGAGTTGGAATTTTAAGTAATATTAATAACTTAAGATGTATTTTTATGTAATTTTTTGTTTAATTAATTAACAAAGATACAAAGAACTAAGCTAAAAACAAAAAAGAAAGACAACTCTTCCATGTACTCTGTGAGTTTTATTTTGCTTGTTCCTCTTAAGAAAAAGAGTCAGATTTACTCCTCTACTTTAAAAAATTGACTAAATATACTCTTCCTTATATTTTGGGATTAAATTTACCTCCCTTTCTTTAAAAATTGACTAAATACATCCTTCGACCTTCATCATGCTTTGAGGCCAAAATTACCTTCGATGTCATACTTTGGGATCAAATTTACCCTCATTGTTATGAAAATTTTCACATGTATCCTCCCTTTAATAGAAAAGCCAAAATCAATGTTAAATGTTCAATTTCATTAAAATAAAACACACCCTAATCTAACCCTTTCGATTCAACTCGAGCAATGAAAAACACATAA
Organism: Capsicum baccatum var. pendulum; assembly: GCA_030864225.1. Classification (NCBI taxonomy): domain Eukaryota; kingdom Viridiplantae; phylum Streptophyta; class Magnoliopsida; order Solanales; family Solanaceae; genus Capsicum; species Capsicum baccatum. Next base: position 200,184,402 of record CM061561.1, read on the forward strand.
ACAAATATACCTCCTTCAATTTTGTTGGTCAAATCTTTTCAACGAGATTAAGCGTCTTAACAATGAGGGTAAATATGGCTCCAAAGTATGACATTGCTATTAAATTTGTCTGAAAGTATGACAAAGAGAAAAGACATCAAATCACCCCTCAACTTGTCAGCAAAACTTACTTTAGACCCTAAACTAATCAGGCAATTATATACCCCCTTAACAACTTTCAAGTGAATTAAATTCAAACCCTACAGCTGCTGACGTGGCAAAAAAATAGAAAAGCACGTGAATTTTATTTTTTAAAAAAAGATCTCACTTTATATATATATATATATATATATATATATATATATATATATATATATATAAACAAGAAACCCAACTTCATCTTCTTCGTAATACCCGCCTTGACCCGCCACCATCCCCAACACCTCATTTTTTCATATTTTTCATACCCCCATCCTGTTTTTTCAACTTCTTCGTAACCCCCTTCCTACCAAGTCCCAACTGATCTTAAAGGTGTATAAGGTAAAGTGGGTAAATCAAAAAAAAGGTCTAAGCAACTGAATTGATGAAGCAATTGGGATAATGCATTTGGATGATTCAAGTTTGGTTCTTGGCCAAGAATTCCATGTCATGCGAATACCATCAATGACTTTTGGCTCTGTTTGTCTATTTCTGTTGACATTTTTGAGTAAAAGATTGAGAATTCAGGAGTTTTGGGATTTGGAGTTTTTGTTAATGTAGCAGAGGTTGGATTTGGGATTTTGTGTATTGGTGTGTTTTTGTGATCATGTACTTGTATTTATTTCATTGTTAGATTTTCTCAAGTTAATTCAAGTCAACTTTTTATTTGATGAAGAAAAAACAAACTTACTGAAAAGCTTGCAACAATGAAAAATAATCATGGTGAAAATTATGAAGAAAATCACTGAAAAGCTTACAACAACTTTTGATTTCTCAAAAAACATTTGCAATTCTCTTGCTATAAACAAATTAACTTGCGTTGCGATAATTAGACATGGACAGTTAATTAACTTTTGATTGTTGTTAGGTTTGGCTGGGAAACGTGATAAAGATCTCAAAGTAAGAATCATAATTAGACGTAGACAGTGAAGAATTTTGGTTGGCAGATGATAAATTTATTCATTTTCAGGTTTCAGGAAGGATTACATATAATGGGCATGGGATGGATGAGTTAGGGGCGTGGGGTGGGGTGGATGGAATATTCAAGAAAGGAAGAGAAAAGACGGTGAAGAAGAAAGGTTAGGAATAAATTTTAATATATTGGTTAGAGGGATTATTTTTTAAAAAAAATTATTACGTGGCGCGAATGTACTGCACTCTTCGTAGTGAGAATGGTATGATATTATTAGGGTGGTATAACATTCACTTGAAAGTTGTTAAGAGGGGTATATAATTGTCCGATTAGTTTAGAGCTTATGGAGACAAGTTCTCAAGGGGGAGGAGGATGATGTATTTTCTGTATGACTATTTACTTGCCGAATTTATGAAATCAAGAGAATTTTATATTTTTCTTCCAATATTACATAAAAGTACTTCCTCCGTTTCATTTTAGTTAGTCGCTTTACTAAAATTTATTGTTTCAATTTAGTTATTCAATTCATAAAATCAAGATAAGTTTATCATATTCTTTCAATATTACCCCAATCATTAAATGACTACAAAAAGTATATACTATTAAATCTTGATTTTATATTTTCAAAGTATAATTAATAAAGCTAGTTTAATAAAATAAATTCTTAATTAATATTTTTGTTAAGGAGAGTATTAATAGTCAAATTTAAATTTTTAAAGTATAATTAATAAGATTAGTAAAATAAACTCTTAATGAATTTTATTTTAGTTTTAAAGAGAGTGTCAAAACAATAGGAACCATGTAAAAAGAAACAAGAGGAGTAAGATAAAAATTCTAGAGGATTGAAAACTACACCCGTTTTTAATTAGTTCTATTCTTTTCTAGCTTTCTATTAACCACCATTTTATATATTCAAAAGTAATATACATACGTAACATAGAACTTTAGTTATGTATCCAGGAAGATTTCTGCCTGACTTCCTTAATTACAAACCACAAGATCCCTAACTAAGCTTTAACTTTATTTAATTAGTCAATCTTACCTCGTAATGGATTCGAGATTTGGAATAACTATCCACAAACCAAATAGATTAATAAGGATTAAACTAGAGATAAAATATTTGAGGTTTAACTTTTAAATAGTGCGATTCAAACCATACAATTCATTTTTTATTTTTGTTTTTATTAAATTCTATCCATTTGAAAGGGTTCCTCTTTATGAATATTTAATTTAACGGAAAATGAAATTTATTACTAATATAATAGTGATTGTCTAAGTAACCTACTTTATTTTCATATATCAATTAACAATATATTTTTTTTATATTTGGATCGAAAATCTTTTGAAAATAGTCTCTTTTATCTTTATAAGATAATAATAAGATCTGTATATAAATGTACCTTTCCCACACTCACTAATGAATTGCACTGCATATGTTTGTTATTGTAACTATACACCTTTTTGATGTTGTCTCACTTGCTTTAGCTAATTAAAATTAAGAAACCAATTAGTATCGTGCGTAGTATGCAACCTGCAATCCTGTCAAGCTTTAAGACGACAAATTCCAAAATACAAGACATCTTTAATACATAAAATTATTCTGCATTTAGAAATACTAAGATTTATGTTATGAATGGACGTGGTTCAGAATAATTGGAGCAATTTAACGGCAAATTTAGTGGCTATGTTTGGGATTCGGGTTGATAAATAGGGCAAGAAAAAATAGGGACAGGCAAATATTATAGAAAAAAATTCTATTTCCTATCATCCCCATTCTTAGTCTCTATATCTCGTCATCCCCTTCTACTCTGTGTTATAATTCTCCATTATCTTTTCTATTACATTATTGATCTTTATAATTTCCATCGTAATTGCTACTTTGAGTTCTCTATCAAAGAAATTATTTCTCTGTCATTGAAGTGTTATAGAAGCGTTCAAGCGTTCACTTCAATTTGTTGCTTGAATAGTTGAGTTCCACAATTGAAAACTTGGTTTGGGTAATCCACAAACCAGTATTGAGAACATTTATTGTTAGTCTATTATAATAGTAGTTAAAACAATATTTTTACTTTTCATCCAATTTTATATGAACATTATATTCGAAGCTAAGCGTCCATGTTGTTGATTCATACTAAAGAGTTTGACTTCACAAGGAATTGAAAACAGATGATTATTGAATTGGTGTATTTTTTTTGTTTGTATCAATTGAAGTATTTTGATTTAAGAAAAATTTGATAAAAGATAAAACAAAATTCTCCTCCCAATCCCACCAAAGTTAGAGAAATAATTAATCTAAACTTGCATCTAGTGAATGCCTACTCAAAATACTCTTCTCCATTCCGCAACTATTTTTAAGAACTATTCCCTCCATTTCGAAATAAATGAATTGTTGAATTTTGGCACACAAATTAAGGAACAAACATTAAAGATATAAATTAAACATAACTTTTCATTTTTAATCAAAAAAAAATTTGATCTAAATAATACATTTTCAAAAGTTAATTGATTGTCAAATCATAAAGGTAAATTTAAAAAAATATTCGACGATTCATTTACTTTGAAATACTAATAAATATCTCAATAATTTATTTATTTCAAAACGGATAAAATATTATAAATAATTTTGGACGAAGAGATTATTATAGGAAAAAGTCAAGGGGTCCCAGCAATCCCATGACCCCATCGTATTATAATATACCTTTGGCACTTGTAAATAGTTCAATCATTGTCTATAAGCACTAATTAAGTAGTAGAGTTCCATTGCACTTTAATTTTGGCTCCGCACATAGAAATGCAAAAGGGGTGGGCGCCACTATATCATATCTTATCATCATGATCGATAAAGAACATTTATTTTAATTACTTAGCGTCAGCTGATTGAATTTTAACTTGTAAATAATTTTAATCCTTTTTGCCCCATTTTATAGCATATTTATTTGAGCACTGTTAAACGTCTAAAAAATTGCTTTTAAAACATTCAAAAATGACGTTTTTATAAATTTATGAAAAAAAATTTCACGTAAATAATATTTATATTCTTTTCATGTTCGTTCTCTACTTCTTCATTTATTAATAAGATTTTTTGTTATAAATATATTATCATATATAGTGAATGTCTACTTTATCATATATAGTGAATATCTATTTATGGAAAAGTTAAAAACCCCAAGTCTAGTTTTCTCCTTTAAATAAAGGGACTTTCCTTCATTGTAATAGACCCATCAAGAACCTCTCAAAAGAAATAACAATAACTTTCTCTTCTCGCTCTATTCTTCTTCTTCTTTACTTTATATTTCATAACACGTTATCAGCACAAGACTTTGTCAAACAAGGCGAGATTATAAATTAAAGGTAATTTCAAGGTGAGTAACTCCGTATGTTATGTTTTTTGTTATTAATGATATAATTATTATTGGATTTGAGGAAAAATAATTGGTTTGGAATCACTTAACTTATTCTTTAAATTTGTTCATGAAGACCAATATTGTTAAAAGATATGACGATGAATTTAAGTTTCATATTATTAATAGGGTAAGACACTGGGTTAAAAGTTTCAATGCACTATGATGATAAGATATTGGGTTCATGTCTCATCGAGTTATAGCCTAAGATGCCTTTTTTATATGGATAAGATATTGAGTTTGAATCTTAATACACCATATTGATGATATTATGATGGCTAAGACAAAATAATGGGTATTTGTGAAAAGTCATGAGACATGTCCCATTGAATATGCTCCATTCTATGAAGTGAATATGGTAGCAATGTATAATAAGTCTGAAAGATGACAATTTGCTCTATTCTATTGAATGTGGTAGTAGTACATGATATTGACTACAAGATATGTTAGAGAAAATTCTATAAATTATATGTATACTTCGATTTCTTCTGAAGTAGCAATATTATGAAAGAGGTTATACGATATCATAATTTGATACGTTTAAGACACGATTATATTCCATTCCTGGGGAATGAGAATTTTGCTTATTATAAATACAGATCTATACCCGAGGGTGAATGTGACTGTATATAAATTCGAGCGTGTTCTTGATTGTGAAGATATCACAATCCACCTCCACAGGAGGTAGAATAATTGGAAGATTAAATATCTCCAAATTACTGTGGTAAGAAACACAAATATGAAAGCTTACCCAAGCATGATGAGATCGCATGACATAATAATCTAAGAGTTTATTGTTTTTTGATACAAAATTCTTGTCATAGTAAACAAGAAGTTCATTAAAGAAAAAAAATACATGTCATGGTAAACTTGAAGTTTACTACAATAAACAAGTTCATAAGTTGATATGAGGATTGTGACATCTCGAAGATGTGCATTGAGTATTAGACATGTATTAAAGAACTAGAAAATTTTTCAAGAATTATTTATGTCGCTTTTTCTCATAAGTTCGTTGGGCCAACTAATGCTGGGATTTGATCCCTTAAATCTGAAAAGTATAAAAGGTGAATATAGGCTCATTCACCTATCATGTGATCTATTAAGATGCATCGATATAATATGATCACATGTACATTTATTGTCAACCTGCAGTTTGACATTCATAAAGTTGTTTGCTCAATATAAATTGATTTAAGAATATAATTTTCAGATTGTGTAATCAAGACAATTCATCTTGATAATGATGGCTTAACATTGAATGCCTTCGATAATTAGCTTAACTATTTCTAATGAGAACGAAGCTTCATATGTTGGTTTGAAATATGAAATATTATATACAAAAGTACTTATATGCATCAAACCAATAAATTATGACTAATTTTCTCTCCAGTTGGTTCTGAGTCAGAAGTCACACGTTGTCCATCTAATAAATTTGATATGTGGTATACGATTAATGAATATACCATAATGCACAAAGATGATTTTTTCAAACAAGACGGAGGATGTATATTATTTTTCCTAATATAGGGAGAGATTATAAGCATCTATGAAATATGTCAGGAATTATCATCAGATCCTAATTCAAAAGATAATTCAAGTCAAATGTTGGAAGTGTTTGTTAACTCAAATTTAATCTCATATTTAACCTACAAGTGCTCTTATTTTGTTTCCCTAAAGGACAAAGTCTATGCATGCGTGAAGCGTGGTATACCAATCGATTCCAAATGAAATAATTCTTGAAAATAAAAAGGAGTAAATGATCATAATAAAGAGGTAAAGTGCTTTTAAACAGCCTAAGACATAATACCTCATGAAACCTTATGAAAGGTTCAGGTACCTGAAAATAATGAAGTGATGAGATCTCAAAATGTTATATCACATTGTGAAACAATACAAAATGATATATCATCAGTGATATCTTTGATATAATATTGACACAATATTGTAAAAGATTACGAGGATCTAAATTCTACGTTTATTTAAGCATGCTGACGTAGAAATGTTTATCAAGTGAAATGAAACGATGCATCTTGGTAAGTATAAAACTTATTTAATTTTCAGTCCAAATACTTGAAGATGTCAATCATGAAATGTTGAATATTGTCACTTAACAAAATTTATATGAAAACTTTTCTAAGGATTCAAAATGTTTGAAACATATCAATTTTTTTGGAATAGTTATTTATAATCCTTATATTGTATAAGCTTATAGCTTGAAAATTGTTGAAACTCTTAGAGAGTTTTCAAAAGCAATAGATTATTTGCTGAAATGAGAAATACACCAATTTGAATTGGCTATGAAGTACCATATCTTAGTGCAATTGATGCACTCACATGTCTTGAAAATACTACAAGGATTGATATAGCTTTATCGGTTAATTTGTTAGAAAGGTATAGTTTTGCTCCCACTAGGATACATCGAAATGAGATCAAACACATATACGGTACCTAAAGAGACTATCGATATGGACTTGTTTTACTCTAAAGATTGCAGTCCCGATCTTATTGGTCATGCTGATATTGGGTACTTATCTGACCTGCATAAAGCTTAGTCTCAAATATGCTACGTGCTCATATGTGGGGTACTGCCATATCTCGAGATGTACAAAGCAGTCTATCTAGCACTTCATCGAATCATGCTGAGATAATAGCTATTCATGAAGCAAGTCGATAATGAGTATAGTTGAGATTCATGATACATCTCATTCGAGAAAAATATGGTAATGTACCTATAATTTTATATAGAGATAATGCAGCATGCATAACACATCTTAATGAAGGATTCGTAAAAAGAGATAGAACGAAGCATGCTTCATCAATGTTTTTCTGTATGCATGAGCTATAAAAAAATGGTGATATTAACGTGCAACAGATTCATTCGAGTGACAATATGACTGATTTATTCATCAAGTCTATTTCAACTGCAACTTTCAAGAAGATGATGCACAAGATCGGGATGCAAAGGTGTAATGACCCTTATGGTTATTTTCCTGTATTTTCATATAATTTAGTACCTTTCTTGAATATTTTCGATATAGGTAAAATTCTTTAAGTGATAATATATTTATTTTACTTTATAATAGATTTTTATGATTTACTAATATTTTAAATGGAGATAGTAAATCTAGAAATGTCAAAATATTATTATTATATAATAAAGGTTTAGTTAGAAATAATTTTATATTAATTATGGTATATTCAAACTGTTATAATTATTTTACCACGAATTTATACAATACCCGAATATGTAGCTGATGTAGAAAAATTATTAATTGTGGCCAATGGAATGACACGTGGGAAATGATATGTGGACAACAACATATTGCTTGGTGGCATCCATACATGTGTCCACTTGATTAAAGTTTTTTCTATATATACTTGGTAGTAGTGTCATTAAAAAATAGAAATTCTTTTTTTAACAAAAGGCATCAAGTGCAAGTTTCTTATGTTTTACATATACTGCACGAATATATATGTATACTTTGTAGTATCAATTTTTGGGCAAAAATATTTTAGCATCATCTGAGCATCAAATTAAAGATTAATTATCAGAATCAGTTATTCAAGCTCGGGTTTTACTAGTGTTATTTTGAGGCTTCGCAGAAAGGCTTTTTAGCATTGGCGTCCAGGTAGGCTAGGCTTACCCTACCTTTATATTGAGCTTATATATCAAAATTGTGAACTATTATGCTATCTTTGGATAAGTTCTTGTAGATGTATATTATTTAATATATATATATAACTTGTCTTGTTTATCCCGATTAGGACCCTGTTGTAGTAGATTTTGGTATTTTATCTTTCAATATATTATAACATCTATCACTTTAGGATGTGGGATTAAATTACAAAACCTTAAAATTTCTCCTTTAAAATTAAGACATGCATATGACAATTAGACGCATTTTAGCAGCTTTTTAGGTTCAGTATATATTTTATTTATATCATTGATTGTGAACTTTTGTACCACATTGACATCATTATAATATGATGTGGATTTTAATATTTTTGTTGGGTATGGTTACTATGAGCTTCGGTTCGAGTCCGGCATCTGATTATTAATGTTACTATGAGTTTCGGTTTGAGTTCGGTATCTGATTATGGTTGTTGTTCCTCTGAGTTCTGGTTCGAATCTAGCATCTGATTATGAGTTCTATATATGTGGCCTATCGTTATTTCCCACTATGTTTGGTTCGAATCTGGCACGTGTCTTTTTGTGATTATCCATCACCACCGGTTCGAGTCCGGTGTCTGGCTTCTCGTTACTACCTATTGGTATCGGTTTGAGTCTAGCGCACATTTGGATGACTATCGTGATTTGTTGGGATCAACGCAGTTATAGATTATTTATGTTTATTTTCATTACTTGTGTGTCACACCAACTTATAGGGGTATAGTTGGGTTAATTTTCTTCTTCAGTATTCCTAGCGGGCTTATAGGGGCCCAGTTAGGTTATGTTTGATTTGTCTGTTATTACTGCATTATTGATTTTTTTGTATCTGTTAAGTTTATTCCTTTACAGTCGTTGCGTAGCTTAGTAGTTGTTTACCTTTTTATCCCCATTTACTGATAGCTCATATTACGCCCTCGCATTGTAGTTATACTTTTTCTGTATTGAGCTCTGTCGATCGATGATGCCTACTGAGTATCCATTATTTTAGTACTCATACTATACTTCTGCATCTTTTTCCTGATGCCGATTCGGGTACTAGCAGTTGATATTAACGTAATTCCTACCTTCTAGTACTGATTCAGAGTAGGGTGATCTTCCTGTCATTCGAGGTTGATCCTCCTCTATCTACTCTAGTTAGTCCTTTGCACTCGAGACTGCTTGTATATATTGTGTACATTTTAGATTTTTGTCTAGTACTTTGGGTACCTGTTAGTAATAGCTCTAGTACTGACCTTGTCAGCTCTTAGGAAAGATTCATTTGTACAGTTGGTCCTTTTTCATCCTCTTGTTTGGATATAATATACATGCTCTCTTTTTAGTTTTCATTTATTATTATTGTTGTTATCATTATAAGTGGTCTTTTATTTGGTCTCTGCCTGTTAGTCCGATACTTATCATTTCGGACTATGGCTTGGCTTGCCTACTAGTGGGTTAAAGTAGGCGCCATCACAACTTGAGAAATTATTTCATAACAGCTTGGTATCAGAGCCTAGGTCTTACTGGTACGAATGTTTAGTAGAGTCCCGCGGATCGGTACAAAAACATCAGTACCCTATCCTTGGGAGGCTATCGAGTATTTATAGAGAAAAATCTTATTTTCTTGATTCATTTTTATGTGTTGAGTCTGGGTTGGTTGTAATGTTTTTTTATTGGTTCACTCTCTATGCAGATGGCTAGGATGCTAGGTTAGAGAGCAGGAGGTTGAGACCAATGGTCTTCTTCTAGAGTTCTAGCTTGGGGTCGAGGTCGACCAAGATATTAGGGGCAGGGTAGAGCAGCAACCCCTATTTGAGATCAAGCCAGGGATCCATCACCTAATCTTGTTATAGCTCTAGGGATTGAGAGAGCTCCAGGTATTTTACCACATCAGTAGGTGGGCCAGGGGGAAGCCCAAGCTCTACCCAACTTTATATCTTCATCGATTATTCAGGATATATTAGTTTAGTTATTATGGTTAGTTGGTGGTCCACCGGCCATGGGAACTCAGCCAGCAACACGGGGTGGTGTTGATTTAGGGGCACAACCTGCGACATCGATACCTAGGGTGGAGGTTCCACCAACACCAGTAGTCCCACAGTTGGCAATAGCCCATCCAGCTATGTCTATAGAGGAGCAGAAGATATTGGATTTATTTTTGAGATTGACTCCACCTAGGTTTGTCGGGACCCCGAGAGAGAATGCTTATGAGTTCCTCTCCAGTTGTGAGGAGCAGTTATAGAATTTAGGGCTAGTTGAAGCGCGAGAAGTAGAATTTATTTCTTATATGTTTGATACATTAGCGAGGAGGTGGTGGATAGGTTATCTCTATTCCAGGCCAGCTGGATCTCTACCAGTGAATTAGACTCAGTTCTCTGAGGTTTTCTTAGGAAAGTATATATTGCGCAACATGCGCGAGCATCTTCGGGATGATTTTATAACATTGAGACAGGGTTTTATGACTGTGGCTGAGTATGATCCAAGATTCCATAAGTTATCCAGACATGCCACTATGATTCTGTATACGGAGTACTAGTGGATTCGATGCTTTGTAAAGGGATTGAGATTATCACTCCGTCGGGCTACACAGAGTTTGGTGACTTTAGAGAAGTATTTTTTGGAGATAGTCAAGAATATTTATTATATGTAGGATATGTATCGTGAGGCCCAAGGTGGCAGTGATAAGAGACTACGATACCAGGGCAGTTACAATGGTTCACAGTTCTCAAGCCAAGGATTTCACCGTAGGTACCCTCATCAGCAACTTTATCAGCATTAGGGTCGGCTAGTTCAGGCATTGCTTTAGATATTTGATAGGGGTCAGCCCTGCTATAGTAGTTCTAGTGGTCAGAGCAGCAGCCAGCCGCAAAGGGGTGCTATCCTTCAGTACTAGTTGCCCATCCGATCAGATCAGTGCTGCCGTTAGACAGGGGTGGTATACAGGGTCGTAGAGATAGTTCCTAGGGTTGTAGAGGTGGTCTGCAGGGAGATAGGTCAGGCGGTTGGGAAGGTACCCAGTCTAGTAGTGGACAAGCTAATTTGTATTCTGTTCCAGGTAGATCAGGGGCTGAGGCTTCGGATGTTGTGATCACAGTTATGATTTTCATGTTCTATCAGCCAGCTTCTACTTTGTTTGATCTTAGTTCCACATTTTCATATGTTTTTGCTTATTTTGCATCGTGATTGAGTTTATGTTCTAAATCTTTATCTGTGCCATTACATGTGGCTACACCAGTATATGATTTTTAGTGGTGGATCGGGTATATAGATCTTGTTTGGTGACTATTTGGGAGTTTGATACTCAGACTGACCTCATTGTCCTTGATATGGTAGATTTTCATCTGATTCTAGGCATGGATTGGTTGTCTCCTTACCATACGGTCTTGGCTTGTTTTGATAAAACTGTTACTTCAGTTTTGCCTGGCGTACCACTAGTTATGTGGCAGGGTTCTCTTACCTGCGTATCGACAGGGATTATTTCGTATATTCGGGCTAGGAGACTGATATCGAGGGGTTATGAGTCATTTCTTGCATATGTTCATGATGTTAGTGCTGAGAGTTCTTCACTTGACTTCATCTCTGTTGTTTGCGAGTTTTCTGATGTATTTTTGACTGACCTACCTGGCCTTCCTTCTGAGCGAGATGTATAGTTTATTATTGACCTTGAGCCAGGCAGCCGACCTATTTCTATGGCTCTATATCATATGGCTCCTACTGAGTTAAAGGAGCTGAATAGTCAGCTTTAAGATATTCTAGGTAAGGTTTTTATCAGACCGAGTATATCTCCTTGGGTTTCTCCAGTTCTATTTGTGAAGAAGAAAAATGTCTCCTTGCGTATATATATCGACTACATGCAGTTGAATAAGGTGAATGTGAAGAATAAGTATCCTATGCCTCGCATCAATGATTTATTTGATCAGCTCAGGGTGCAGCGGTGTTTTCTAAGATTGGTTTGAGGTCCAGTTACCATCAGTTAAGAGTTAGGGCTGTGGACATCCCTAAGAAAGCCTTCAGGACTCATTATGGTCATTATGAGTTCCTGGTGATGTCTTTTGGGTTGACCAATGCTCCAGTAGCTTTTATGGATCTGATGAATCACATGTTAAGGCTATGTTTGGACTCCTTCGTGATAGTATTTATTGATGACATTCTTGTATATTTGAGGAGCAAGGAAGAGCACGAGCAATATTTGAGGACTGTACTCCGCACTTTGAGAAACCACAGGCTTTATACCAAGTTCTCAAAGTGTGAATTTTGTCTTATGTCTATTGATTTCTTGGGGCACGTAGTGTCCAAGGACGGTATTTTGGTGGACCCAACAAAAATTAAGTCTATTCATAGTTAGGCTAGGCCTACGTCACCCTCTGAGGTTCGCAGCTTTGTTGGGTTAGAAGGTTACTACAACGGTTTATTGAGGGTTTTTCTTCTATTGCAGACCCTATAACTAAATTGACCAGGAAGGAAGTTCTATTTCAGTGGTCTGCGAGTTGTGAGCTTTATGAAACTTCAGGATTTGCTTACTTTAGCAGCTATTCTAACTCTTCTTGTTGAGGGCGAGGATTTTACTATCTATTGTGATGTGTCTAGTGTTGGTTTGGGGTATGTTCTTATGCAACGTATCCATGTTATTGCATATGCATCGAGGCAGTTTAAGGTGCATGAGCGTAACTACCCCACTCATGACTTAAAGTTGGCAATGGTTGTAGTTGCGCTTAGGATTTAGATACATTATTTGTATCGGGTTTGCTGTGAGATATTTACTGATCACCATTGTCTTCAGTATATTATAACCCAGAAGGAGCTTAATTTGAGGCAGCGCAAGTGGATTGAGTTGCTGAAAGACTATGATATCTCTATATTCTACCCTCCGAGCAAGGAGAATATGGTAGCGGACTCCTTGAGTTAAAATTCAGTGAGTATGGGTAGCTTATCTTTCATTTCAGATTTTCAGCGGCCGTTGTCTTTGGATATTCAATCCTTAGCTAACATGATGATTTGTTTTGATATTTCTTACCCTCAAAGAATCATTGCTAGTGTTGGGTCAAGATTTACCTTGTTGGAGCAGATTCAGAGTCATCAGTTCGAGGATAGCAGACATTGTAGCATTCAAGAGCAGATGTTGAGGGGTGAGTCTGAGTGGGCTACCCTAGATTCTGAGGGTGTCTTAAGGTTTGACGGTTGTATTTGTGTTCCAAGTTTTAGAGATTTGATCCAGTTGATTCTTCGTGAGGCTCATAGCTCTAGATACTTTATTCATCCCATGACAGCGAATATGTATAGAGATTTGAGGCAGCATTACAGGTGGAGTGGTATGCGGAGAGATATAGTAAGGTTTATGGCGCGATGTCTTTATTCTCAGCAGGTAAAGGCTAAGTATTAGAGACCTGGTGGATTGCTTCAGTAGCTACCCATTCTAGTGTGGAAATGGGAGCGAGTTACTATGGATTTTGTAGGTAGATTTCCTCATACTTTGCATGGTTTTTATAACATTTGGGTTATCGTGGACCGATTGACCAAGTCTACATATTTTATCCCCGTTTGATTTTCCTACAGTGCCGAGAGGTTAGCTCATGTTTATATCTAGAAAGTGGTTCGCCTACATGGGGTCCTTGTAACCATTATTACTGACCGAGGCTCTCAGTTCACATCTAGCTTTTGGAGGACATTTAGGATGAGTTGGGAACCCAGGTTGACTTAGCACTGGCTTACATCCCTAGATGGATGGGAAATTAGAGCGGACTATCTAGGTCTTATAGTATATGCTACGCACCTGTGCGTTGGATTTCAAAGGTTAGTAGGACCAGTTTTTACCTTTGGCAGAGTTCGCATATAATAACAGCTTTCACTCGAGTATTCAGATGGCCCCATTTGAGGCATTGTATGGTAGGAAATGTCAATCTACTATTGGTTGGTTTGAGACTTTTGAGGCTAGGCCTCGTGGCACAGATTTGCTTCGTGATTTGTTGGATCGGGTTCGAGTGATTAAGGATAGTCTACGAGCATCTCACTACAAAAAGAGCAACTATGTTGATCGCAGACATCATCCATTAAGTTTTAGAGTTAGTGATAAGGTCTTCTTGCGAGTATCGCCTATGAAGGGTGTGATGAGGTTTGGGAGAAGGGGCAAGCTTAGACCTAAATATACTACAGAGAGTTGGGGAGGTAGCTTATGTGTTGGCATTGCCACTTGCCTTCTCATCCATTCACCTAGTGTTTCATGTATCTATGTTGTGGCAGTATATCCCCGGTGAGTCACACATACTTCAGTGGGACTCGGTTCAGTTGGACGAGGGATTTCCGTTTGTAGAGGAGCCAACATCTATTTTGGCGAGAGATGTCAGGCGGTTGCACTCCAAGGACATTCCGATAGTTAAGGTTCAGTGGCATCACCGTCCAGTTGAGGAGGCTATTTGGGAGATCGAGCGTGATATGCACGCCCAGTATCCCTACTTGTTTGACCGTTTAGGTATTTCCTTATCTTTTACTTTCGTGGACTAAAGTCCTTTTAGTAATGGATGTTGTAATGATCCTTACGACCGTTTTCTTGTATTTTCATATAATGTAGTGCCTTTCTAGAATATTTTCGATGTAGGTAAAATTCTTTAAGTGATAATATATTTTTCACTTTATAATTGATTTTTATGATTTACTAATATTTTAACGGAGATAGTACATCTAAAAATGTCAAAATATTATTATTATATAATACAGGTTTTGTTAGAAATATTTTTTTATTACTTATGGTATATTTAAAATATTATAATTATTTTACCATGAATTTATATAATATCCGAATATGTATGTAGTCTAGAAAAATTATTAATTATTACTAATGCCATGACACGTGGCAAATGATATGTGGACAACAACATATAACTTGGTGGCAGCCATACATGTGTCCACTTGATTAAAGTTTTTTCTTCTTTTATACTTCTCTCTCTCTCTATATATATACTTGGTAGTAGTGTCTTTCAAAAATAGATTTTTTTTAAGAAAAGGCATCAAGTGCAAGTTTCTTACGTTTTACATATACTGCACGAATATTTTAGCATCATCTGAGCATCAAATTAAAGAATAATTATCCGAATCAATTAATCAAGCTCGGGTTTTACTAGAGTTGTTTTGAGGCTTCGCGAAAAGGATTTTTAGCGTTGGCGTCCAGATAGGCTAGTTACCCTACCTTTAGTTTGAGCATATATACCTGAACTGTGAACTATTATGCTAGCTTTGGATAAGTGCTTATAGATGCATATTATTTAATATATATATAGCTTGTCTTATTTATTTGGATTAGGACCCCGTTGTAGTAGATTTTGGTATTTTATCTTTCGATATATTATAGCATCTATCAGTTCAGGATGTGGGATTAAATTACAAAACCTTGAAATTTCTCCTTTAAAATTAAGACATACGTATGACAATTAGATGTATTTTAGCTGCTTTTCAGGTTTAGTATATAGTTTATTTCTGTCATTGATTGTGAACTTTTGTACCACGTTGTTATCGTTATGATATGGTATGGATTTTAATATTTCTGTTGGGTACGGTTATTATGAGCTCCGGTTTGAGTCCGACATTTGATTATTAATGTTACTATGAGTTTCGATTCAATTTCGGTATTTTATTATGGCTATGGTTCCTCTGAGTTTTGGTTCAAGTCTGGCATCTAGTTATGAGTTCTATATATATGGCCTATCGTTATTACCCACTATGTCCAGTTTGAATTCGGTGCGTGTCCTCTTGTTATTATCTATCACTGCCGGTATGAGTCAGGTGCCTAGCCTCTTATTACTACCGATTAGTACCGGTTCAAGTTTGGTGCACATCAGCATAACTATCATGATTTATTAGGATCAACACGATTATAGATTATTTATGTTTATTTTCATTACATATCTATACCACCGGCTTATGGGGGTACAGTTGGGTTAATTATCTTCTTTAATGTGCCTAGCGGGCTTATGAGGGCCCAGTTAGGTTATCTTTGATTTGTCTATTACTACTACATTATTTATTTTTCTGTGTCGCTTAAGTTCATTCCTTTACAGCCATTATGTAGCTTGATAGTTGTTTACCTTTCCATCCCCATTTACTGATGACTCAGATTATGCCCTCGAATTGTAGTTATACCTTTTCTATATTGAGTTCAGTCAGCAAATGATGTCTACTGAGCACCTGTTGTTTTGGTACTCATACTACACTTCTGTATCTTTTTCCTGATGCAGATCCGAGTACTAGCAGTCGATGTTGACGTGATTCCTACCTTCTAGTACTAATTCAGAATAGGGTAAGCTTGCTGTTGCCCGAGGCTGATCCTCCTCTATCTACTCTAGTTAGTCTTTTGCAGTAGAGACTGCTTGTGTATATTTTGTATATTTTAGATTTTTGTCTAGTAGTCTGGGTACCTGTTAGTATTGGCTCTAGTACTGACCTTATCAGGTTTTTGGAGAGATTAATTTATACAGTTGGTCTTTTTTCCTCCTCTCATTTGGATATAATATATATGTTCCCTTCTTAGTTTTCACTTATTATTGTTGTTTTTATCATTATAAGTGATCTTTTATTTGGTCTCTGCCTATTATTCCATTACCTATTATTCCAGACTATGGCTTGGTTGGCCTACTGGCTGGTTAAAGTAGGCGCCATCACGACTTGAGAAATTGGGTCATGTCAAAAGGCTCAAGAATGTTCTCGTTACGGGAGTTAATACGCGTTGTACTCTTTTTTTCCTTATGGGTTTTGTCCCACTGGATTTTTCTTGTAAGGTTTTTAATGAGGCAACCTATGTGCATATTGTTAGAGATGTGTAATCTTTTTCCTTCACTAGATTTTTTCCCACTGGATTTTTTAGTAAGGTTTTAATGAGGCATATTATCTATCAATTAGACATTCAAGGGGGAGTGTTATAAATATATTACCATATATAGTGAATGTCTACTTTATCATATATAGTGAATGTCTATTAATGGAAAAGTTAGAAACCCCAAGGTTAGTTTTTCCCTATAAATAAAGGAGTTTTCCTTCATTTTAATGGACCCATCAAGAACCTCTCAAGAGAAATAGCAACAACTGTCTCTTCTCACTCTATTTTTCTTCTTCTTTACATTATATTTCATAACACTTTTCATGTACTTTTTCATTTATTAGTACGAAATAGAAGCACTTTTGGGGGGGGGGGGGGGTGGATGTTAATTGGGCAGAATTAAAGTTTTTGTCCTAATTTTCATATTAAATTTGATTTTTAATTTTCTATTAAAAAAATTTAAATTATTACCATAAATACTTTTATTTTTTCTAAAAGAAAAATATAAAACTCTTTCATATTTGACTAACCTCTTTTTTGGTGGAAAGATTTTGGACTTCTATAAATAGAAGATCTCTCTTCTCATTACATAACAGAATAACATTCATAATATAGTCTTTAAAGAGTCTTATTTCGGGGGAGGAGGGGGGGCGTAGGAGAGGTGGGATTTCATCCAATAAATTTATGATTTTCCTATATTAGTTTTTAATATGTAGGTTGTTTGATCACACTATATTAATAATAAAATTTTTATATGTTTTCCTTTGTCATCTAAATTATCGTCACTATGATTTACAAACTATTATCTTCCGCATAATGCCTTTACCAATTTCAAATTCAACAAGTGGTATCATATCCTATGATTCAATGGTCTAATGGTTCAAACTGAGGACAAATTAAGATCAAAGTTGCAGTCAAATTGACGATAGTGAAGGTTATCTTTTTGTCAAAAAAAACATTTAAATGTGGAGATATTGTCAATCATATTTTCAATAATTCTGTTGTTACATATTTTAAAAACTAGTTTAATTTATGTATTTTGCACGTGTATATCACGTTAATCAAAAATATTATATTCTAGAAGAATGAAATTATTAAAATATAATAATTGATGTTAAACAGATGTTATATCTATTTAAATTTTATAAAATTAATATTGTAATTAAAATATGTTATTGACTATTCTATCTCACCTGATCTTTTTCATAAATAATTTGTTGATTTTTTTTCGGTCGATTAGATTGTATTATCATGTTAATTAAGGAAATACTTTATTCTATAAAATTAAATCTTAACTAATTTTAAATTCTTAAATATCAAGAATCAACATTGTTTGAAAGATCTAAAATCAAATAGCAACTATCCATCAAGAATACATGATAATTTATTACAATAAATATCAATAATATATTATAATTTTAGAAAACTTATCTAAAATTACAAATAAATTATTATTATATTTTTTGGTGAATTTTTTTTTATTGATCTCCACACAGAACTTTACATTATAACCTCATAAAGAACCAATCAAAGACAAAATTTGTTATGCATCTTGATACTTCTACCTAAGTATGTTTTCTATCCAATCTCTATGTTTATTGTTCTGCTTTCTATTCAAAAACCTCCTCTTTCTTAGTCTGCATTCTTGAAGGATCTGTTCTTTTATCAGTTCTGGATAGGGTAGTTTATGCTCCTACAGCGCCGTGTTATGTGCTTTCCATATTCGATATATCAGGCTTGTAAGTGCTGCTAGTATCAATTCTCTGCATCCTTTACCTTTTGTCCCTCTATCGAGTCTTCTCCACAAACCTTTCAGGTCCAGTGAACTCAGCTTCCTCTTTATCCATATGAGCATGTTCTGTAGACATCTCTTTGAATAAATACATTAAAAAAATAAGTATCGAATTGTCTCTTTGGCATCTCCACATAGAAGGCATTGGTCATCTTGGCTGATTTACATTCTTTTCAGTTAGTCTTTCTTTAGCAATCTCCCATGCATTATGTAATACCCCATAAAAGTCTAAGTTTATTCAGCTCCTTAAAAGCTCTTTAAAATTGCCAACACTTAGAATATTTTAGCTAAGTGTTCAACACTTAGTCTCATTTTAAGCCTCCGAACTTCAAGAATTTATTTGACGACCTTTCCGATGTTTCTTTTTCACTTTTCAAGCTGCGTTGTGATAAGGCAAGAAACGAGTACATCTTGGGTGAGTTTTGAAATTTTTGGAATAGTATAAGGGCACGTTTGGTTTTCCAAACCAGTAGCTCTCCGCGATAGGGAGGCGCAACCCAGCTTAGACCAGTGCTCTAAGCAAGGCGCCGCCCTGGCTATAGCTTTGGTCCAATTTTTTATCTTTCCACCTCCATGTTTTGAAGGGAAAATAGGTCAATTTCTCACCCCTATATATGTCTAAAACATGGAATTTAGAACCATTTGAACCAAAGTATAGTCACTTCTCTCAAAATCCTCTCAAGAACAAAGTAGAGTTTTCAACTGGGGATAGAAATTCAAGAATCTCTCCATCAAATCTTCGTAGAATCAGAAACTAAGGTATGTCAAGTATTCATTCATGGATTCCTTTCATCCATGAAGTCCGAGAATCTTATTTTAAATTATAAATCATGTTGTTTATGATGAGGGTTGATTTTGTTCATGTGATAGTTGTTGTATGATTCCCAAGTTGGAATCTTTATGTGTTTTTATGGAACTACAATAGCATACAAGTTGAGATCCATGAAATTTAGTTATTTATGATGTGTAATTTGATGATTCCACTTATGCCCTAAGTGTTTGATAAAATGCCTAAGATACTAGGAATTATGTATATTAGCTAAATTATGACCTAAATGACAAATGCATGTTATTCTCTTATGTTCAATATGACTTCCATGATAGTGTTGTGCATTGTAATTATTTGACGAAATTCTCATAAAGTTAGATTGATATAATTTTGGCATGATTATACGCACTCCTAGAAATATATAAGATTATGATAACCATGTGATTCATGAAATCCCTAACTATTGTATTATGAATTGTGGACTTTAGTCATGTATTCAAGAAATATCATGTCTTTCAGTTTCATGCTATCGAGTCCTGGGGATACTTGTACCCGACAATTTAGTTGTGTACCAAGAGCCAGTATCATGTTTTCGCGATACTCTTAGTCAAGCCATGATCATTAGACTTCAGTCAGTCTCACAACTCAGGAAAATCTCAGTAATCTTAGTAATCTCATGAGCTTAGTCAGTTAAGAGAATTCAGTAATATTTCGTCAGTCCACGAAACTTAGTAAACTCAGTCCAGTTCATTTCAGTTAATCGTGTTTAGTGTCTATTCAGGAGTTAATTCCTCAAAATGTCATTGAACTTGTCTAAACATCCTACTACAGTAACTTTTATTTCTTTTATGACAATATTGTCATTGAACTTTGCACTTCTTTCGATTATAAGGTAAATCTAAGAAATTGTTAAGGATATATTTGGAGAACCACAAGGAAAGTGAAATTAGATTTAATTGCATAGTCCAATTCTCAATTAGGAATAGAGAATTAGGTCCAATTACGTAATGTAATTACAAAGTTACATTTTATTTCTTTTTTTTAAAAAAATAAAATTTAATATCTTTTTCTTTTATATTTCTTTTTTATTTCTATTCTTTTAATTTCTTTTTTATTTTTACCTTTTTTTCATTTTATATTATTTATCTTTCATCTCTTTTCTTCTCATTTTCCAAATTTACTTCTTATGATTCAATATAATACTCATATTTTTTTCTTTATTTAGCGCATTATTGATTTTTTTATAATTTTTATTCTAGTGTTTGAATTAAAGTAGTATTTTATTATAGAATGAGATTATAAACTTATGAGTTTTTCGTTCTTCTGAATCATATTTATTCATCGGAATTTTATATAAGAGTATTATGTTTTTCTCTTGGATTTTGAATTTATGTTTTGATTTATTTGTTTTAGTATTATAGACATGCTATTTCATATTGCATGTCACTGCAAATTGTCTAATAACATATAATTTTAATTTTTCTATGGCTTTCCAAATATGTCCTTAACTATTTTTTAGTTTCACCTTATTTTAGAAAGATGTGCATAGTTTAATGACAATATTTTCCTAAATAAATTAATAAAAGTTACTTTAGTAGGATGTTTGCACAAGTTCAATGGCAATTTGGAAAATTAACTCGATAATTTGAAGTGACATGCAATATAAAATAAAAAGTCTATAGTACTAAAACAAATAAATTGGAACATGAAACAAAACACAAATTGAAAATTCAAAAAAAAAAAAAAAACACAATACTCTTATATAAAATTCCAACGAGTAAATAATTCAAAAGAAAGGAAAAACACATAAGTCATCTCATTCAATAATGAAATACTACTTTAATTCAAACACTAGAATAAAAATGCAATAATGCACTAAATGAAGAAAAAAATACGAGTAATTATGAATCATAAGAAGTAAGGTTGGAAAATGAGAAGAAAGAGATGAACGATAAATAATGTAAAAAAATTAAAATAATAGAAATAAAAATAAAAAGAAATTAAAATTAAAAAAAATAAAATGTAACTTTGTAATTACATCACGTAATTGCACCTAATTCTTTATTCCTAATTGAGAATTGGACTATGTAATTACATCTAATTTCACTTTTCTTATGGTTCTCCAAAGATATCCTTAACAATTTCTTAGTTGTACCTTATAATGGAAAGAAGTGCATAGTTTAGTGACAATATTCTCCTAAAAGAAACAAAAGTTAATTTAGTGGGATGTTTACACAAGTTAAATGACATTTTGAGGAATTAACTCTCTATTCAGTTGGGAGTAGGATTCAGCACCGAGTGAAGCCAAAGATAGGAACTCACCTGCAAGTTGAGGGTGTGATTCTTAAAAGCAATCCTTGCATTCCAGAATTACGTAGCTAGCGTAGGTTTACACATTATAACCTGCTAGATGAGGGTAGATGAGGTGGCTTAACCTGTTAGATGAGGATTCCCACCGTTCTCATTAGAGTAACCTATTAGATGAGGGTCACTCACAGCTTGTCCTTACCAGTGACACGGTATTGACACCCTTCCAATCAGGGTATAGATTGGACCCCAACTTAACTTTAATATCTCATTTGGGGCATGTCGGTAAGATGAATACTTCCTACAATCTCAGTCTCAGTAATAAAACTCAGATAGTTCTATAGAATTAGGACTGACAGATATAGTCAACTTTAGCTCAGTACGGAACTCAACTAGTTCCATCAGTATCAGGACTATCAGATACAGTCACTCATGTTATTAGTATTTACACTCAGTAATCATGTTATCACGATCTCAGTTACAAGTATTATGTATTAATGTATGCATTCTCACATTCATATTAGTCTGCCAGTTAGTATTGTCCATGCATATGAACCTTATGCATTCAGCCTTACCTCACTTGCATACTTGTACATTTCACGTACTAACTCATAATTTTCTCTTATGCTATGGTGTCTTATACCATGGCTTAAAAGCATGAGATCCAGAGCGTCAGTAGTATTCTTGATTTCAGTAGACAAATTTAGTAGTGATTCCTCATTATTCGAGGATGTTATTATTTGATTATTTATTCTTCAGTATTTAGTTATTTCTTTAGTTGGAGTTAGTTAGGGACTTGTTCCATTAACTCCTTATCCAGACAGTTAGAGGCTTTCTGACTAGATTCAGACTATAGCATGTTCAGACAGTTTATTTCAGTTTTAGGTATTTCTATACCCTATTTAGACTTTGTTTTATTCATTATGATTTAGTTTTGAACCTTATGGCCTTTCAGCCTTTATTTTCATATTTATACAGTATATTATGAAGTATACAGGTACAGATATAAGTTATGGGTTAGCTTGTGGTCCTTCGGGGTCATGAGTACTATGTAGCATTCTGGGTACCAGATTTAGAGCTTTACAAACTTGGTATCAAAGCAAGGTTCAATAGTGGCCTAGGAAGTCTGAAAGCCGCATCTAGTACAGTCTTATACATGGGTGTGTTACGTGCCACATTTATGTGCAGGAGGCTATGAGATGTTTTAGGATCAGTTTCCCTTCTTTTAGTATTCATGTCGTGCTAGTGAGCATAATCTTAAAGTAAACTCTTAGTCTAAGCCTTTTTCTTCCATTTATAGAATATGCCTCCCAAGAAAAGAACTGGAAATTAGTCATCCCCCCAGCCCGAAGATCCTTTCGGAGAACATGTTTCTCATGCAGAGTTTAGAGCTGCATTCACTACTCTTGCTAAGTCAGTTACTGCACAGAATGAACGACGGGATGTCATTTCGGCCAACCCAGTGGCTAATTCAGCTGCAGCCAGGATTCAGGACTTCACCCGAATGAATCCTCTATTCCTTTTCGGGTCTAAGTCAGAAGAGGATCATCAGGAGTTCCTAGACCAGGTTCAGAAGGTTACAAACATCATAGGGGTTACTCCTAGTGAGAATGTTGAGCTAGCTGCATAATAGTTGTAGGATGTTGCTCACACTTGGTTCAAGCAGTGAAAGTCAAAGAGGTTAGTTAATGCAAGGCCCATAGAGTGGGAGGAGTTTGTCACTACATTCTTAGATATATTCTTTCCCCAAGAGCTGAGAGAAGCTAAGATGTTAGAATTTATCAACCTTAGGTGGGGAAACATGACAGTGAAAGAGTATTCTCTTAAGTTTAGCCATATATGCTCCTCATGTGGTTACAGATAGCAAGGCTAAGATGAGTAATTTTGTTTCAGGGGTGAATTATAGTGTGGTCAATGAGTATAGGTCTGCGATGTTGATGATAGGTGAATTTACGCGCCTATATCAATATATTTTGCCCATATTTTAGCCTAGTTTTGAGAACAAATTATCTATTTCATGCACTTTTAGTCTTTTTTCCTGTAAATGAGCTAACGAACATGATTAGGAAAGTTTCAGGTATAAATGATGCAAAATACAGCATTTTATGGCTTACTTGACGCAAAAGAAAGCTCATGAACGAAGGGAAAGAAGTTTACACGCCTAAGGACCAAAACTGCTGCATGGAAAATCTGTCCCGGGCTAAAACAGCATTTCTGAATACTTTGGGGACTGCATGGAAAATCTGTCCAGGACTAAAACAGCATTTCTGAAGACTTTGGGGACTTACAGACACAAAGCTGGATTTTTGCCATAATACATTAACCTAGTGCAATTAGGTTATGTGTTTCATTATTCTATTTGGATTATAATTTTGTAACCTTACCCTAGTACATTTGGGTCAAGGATTTCATTAGTATATTAGGATTTGGTTATTTATTTCATTAGCTTAGTAGGAGTAGGATAGGAGTATTATAAATACCCTATCATGTTAGAGATTTTTTTATCACTTCTTCAATAATCAACTCAACAATTTAATTTTCTTCCATCCCTCTCATCTTCCACTACAAACACTTCTAATCTATTCTTCTATTCTTAAACTCCACAACAAGAGAATCGTTACTTGCTACGGAATCACAAAACCACACGCCAAACACCTACTATTCACGCCATCCACCATGCAAAACGTGATATCCTTCGCATTCATGGGTAACTAAACCTCTTAGTTGGGGTTATGGAAGCCGAATGAGTTACTATCTATAGCTGTGAGTTTGTGAGTTCAAGACAAGTATATTGCTTATATCATTATTCTCTTCATCTTAAATCTACATTCTTTGCGGTTCAAACACAAGAACACGCCATTCTAACATCTAACCTGTTAGAGAGAAAGGTTATTTGTCTAGAAAAGAAGACGCATAGACCAACGCCAGTCTAACATTTAACTTGTTCGAGAGAAAGGTTATTTGTCTGGAAAAGAGATAATGTCAAGGTAGTAGGACACCCTTTCCTATTAAAAAGCTAGTGCCATAACTGGACTAACCTCTTGGAGAATTTGCACCACTAGACACACTTTAAGCTCGAGAGAGTTAAAGTGAAATAGTCCTTGTTTAGGTCGAGAGACGCTTGGATTTACCATCGACTACAATTCTCTATAAGCAATTGCATGTCAAGACTCTACACACTCATAGCCAATAGAGACGTATACCTCTGAAGGTGGACATAACCCCAACGCCTCAATTCTCATTGTTTCACAACCTACGAAATACTCTCTTTTTACTTTATTATTTTCAGCTTTTATTTCATTACTTTGGTTACTTATTACAATCCCCCCTTCTTACGAGACTTGCACCAAAAGTCTATTAATTTTGCATACTTGTTGGCCAAGCTATTCCCTGTGGGATCGATACCCAACCCAGGTTGGGTTCTATATTTGCTAACGACCGCTTTACACTCCTACGAGAGCTGTAGATTGAGCGTTATCAAAAATTGGCGCCGTTGCCGGGGAATACGAGTGTCAATCAAGTTCGTGATAATTACTAGACCCTTTGGTCAAAGATTCTCGCACTTTTACGTTTAGTTTTTGTTTTTGTTTATTGCAGGTTTTTCTTTTAGTGCATGCCCCATACTAGAAGTTCTGGTCAACCGTTATTACCAATCAATCCGGAACCACAACGAATTAGAAGAATGGAAGCACAAGCTGAAATCGACAGGATGGCTGCTCAACACGAGCAAGCAAGATTAGCTGCTCTTGCCGCTGCTCAAGTCCAACAACAAAACATTGATAATCCTGGACGAGCAACAAATCCTGACGATGAAGATTTAGGTGATGACGAGTTACTGAACCCTAGGCGTGATGCTGAAATTATAACACCTGCCAACAGAAGAGGTCGACAAGCTCGGTACAGATATGATCGCCAACCTTTGCAACCAGCTTTCGACGACGATGATGATGATCTTGATGGTGCCGGAGCCACTGGAGCTATAATTCCACCACCATTAGCGCCCGGAGCCAAGTTCAACATCACAAGCACCATGATTCAGTTATTGCAACTCAAGGGATTATTTGGTGGACTAGCAGGCGATGATCCGAATATGCATCTCATCAACTTTATTTCTACATGCAAGTCTTTTGACAATCCTGGTGTTGGTCAGAATGCTATTCGATTACGTCTGTTTCCATTGTCTCTGTCTGGGGAGGCAACATTATGGTTGAATGGGCTGACTCCTGATTCTATTACAAATTGGAGGCAATTGAGAGACGCTTTCCTAGAAAGATTCTTTCCGCCATCCAAGAGGGCTCAATTGAGAGATGAAATCAGCAACTTTCGTCAGCTTCCCTCTGAAGCTCTTCACGAAACATGGGAGAGGTTCAAGACAAAGCTAGCGAGATTCCCAAACCATCACATGACTAATGTTCACCTCATGGAGATCTTGTATAGAGCCTTGAATTCAGTAACTAAACCAGTGGTGGACAACGCAGCTGGAGGTTCTTTTATGGACCTCACCTTTGGTCAAGCAAGCAACATGCTAGATCGTATGACGAAACAAAGTAGAGCTTGGCATACCAGGGATTCTGAGGTAGCAAGCCCCACTTTATCTATTGGCATGTCTGCAGACCAAAGAAGAAGAGAAGAAGAACGTGATCAAGATATGGCGCACATGAAAACCCAAATGGATCTTCTTACAAAGCATCTATTGGGGAAGACTGAAAAAGTGAAAGCTATTGCGTCAAAAGGAAGAGACGAATCTGATTCAGAAGAGGAGGCCAACTACTTGAACAATCAGGGGGGTTTCCGTGGGAATGCCCAAGGAAACCAAGGTCGGAACTATTATGACAAATCTGGAGGTAAAGACCAAGGTAGTTGGAAGAAAAATAATGAAAATAGTGGTTTGTACGTTCCCCCTGGTAGACGTGATACCACCACATCTAATTCTGGGAGTATGGAAGACATGATGGCTAAGTTATTGAAAGGAGTGGAAGCAACGAGCGCAGGAGTTAAGGAGGTGATTGATGATTTGTCCTCCATGAAGAAACTAGTTGATTCTCATTCCACTTCTATCAAGCAAATAGAGCAGCAATTGAGCCAACTTTCAGCAGCATTTAATCAAAGAAAGGCTGGCACTTTACCTAGCGATACCGTGCAAAACCCAAGGAATGATGGGTCATGCATGGCCATAACTACCAGAAGTGGTAAGGTGCTGGAAACTTCAGCAAAAGGCAAGCAAGTGGTTGACGAAGTGGTACGGTTTGATATATGCAAAACAATGAAGCAGCCCAGCGATATGAATGAGTCATCTGTAGCTGATGTTCATTATGAGGATATGAAAGCATTATCTATAGAGAAACAACCTACTGTTGAGCCATTGTCTGCTGTGCCACTGAAAGTTGAGCATGAAGATAATGAAGGTTATGAAGAACTTATGAGTGCTCTAACAGAAATAAAGTCTTATACTCCTAAGAAACCGGATTGTGAACTCAAGAATCGACCAACAGCGAATACTCCCTTTGACGAGCCACCAATGCTAGAATCGCAAGAGCTTCCCGATTATATAAAGTATATGTTCGTGGAAAGTAGAAATATACTTCCGGAGAGAGCAGATGATTTAAGTGAACAGCACGTAGAAGCTCTCATCTCTGCTCTGAGGAGATATAAGAGAGCTATGGGTTGGACTATTGATGATATAATTGGTGACTCTCCGGAGAAACGTATGAGCCAGCTCGAAAAAGATCGCATGACCACAGGTAAGCCTCATTGTCGTCTAAATCCTTTTAGAAAACGATCCATCACTCACCTCGACGAAGTCTAAGTACTCGAGGTAACTACGTCGAGCCACGACAATAAATAAGGCGCTAGATGGGAGGCAACCCATCGTTTTATCATTTTATCGTTTTATCGTTTTGTCTTTCTTTCATTCTAGTACTTGTTCTGTTTTATGAAAAATCCAAAAATAAGAGTCGTGCCACGACCAAAACTAAGGCGCTAGGTGGGAGGCAACCCATCGTACTAATCGTTTTCATTTGGTTTTGAGCAAAAATAGGTGCAAGAAGTATGCAACGAGGAGATTGATTTCAATTGACGATTTGGTCGCATTGTATGGTAAAGTCGGTAAGTTAGGAATGGTGATGCATAAGGCTATGAAGTGAGCCTTTCTCACGTCATAATAGGCTTCGAGGAAGGCTAGGCCTTGGTAAAAATAGGTCACGAACGATGCACAACCTATTCTATAGCCTAAGGACTCGGAATCTAGTGTGCTATACACTATGCGCCGCCTATTCCTAGGTGTGCTTTTGACTATGCGCCGCCTATGCTATGGCATTTGAGATACTGAGACCAAATGCCATAGACTATGCGGCGCATATGTCTAGAAATGCCATAGGATATGCGGCGCATATGTCCCATTATGCCATGGACAATGCGCCGCATATGTAAGTGATATGCCGAGGGATATGCACCGCATATGTGGTGATTTTGTCTCCAAAACCGATTGTAAATGGGTCATAACCCGACCCATACTCTTCCTATATAAAGGGGACTTAGTTTTATAACACAACCACACTAGAAAATACCCTAAAGGCACCGCATTCCCTCTCCAAATCATCTCAAAATTTTCTTCTTTTGCTCTTCCAATTCACAACACCATCTCTACAAGCTTCAAGCAAGTAAGTACTCTCTTATTCTTCATTTATTTCTCGTAAGTACTACGTTGCTATGTTTATTATGAATTGCTAAATCATATAAGATTGTTGGTGATGTTTATGTGTTTGGATAGTTGATACAAAATCATGTGAGTGAACATATACGTAGGAAAATCTTGACTTGTTTCCGACTTGAATTTGGTTTCAATAGCATTGTTATGATATTTGCTGAATTGATATGGCTATGAATATTACTTAAGAGTGTTGTTTGGATGCTTACATGTTAGACTATCTCGGCCATCGGGATAAGATTATAGTGCCTATCGACTTAGGAGGTTGTGCTTAAGAATAACGATTCCATGTGGTAACCCCTATGTCGTAGTGTTGCTATATCCACCATGAAAGTAGTCCAATGGCTGCAAATAAGTGATACAATGCTGATTTTCTTGTTGGAATACAATCCTAAAACGTATGTCGACGAAATCTGAGTAAATCGACTAGGTTTACCTCGCTGATTTGTGCAACAAAACTAAGTGTGGGGTGGTACCCCTAGTACTTGCATATAGATTGTATCAAGTGAGATTGTGCTGCAACTAACATTATTTCTAGTCCCAGGTACAATGGCACCTAAAGCGAGACAAGGCAAGGAGAAGGCTACCACCTCCCTAAAGGGCAAAAAGAGAAGTCGCAAGGACCAAGGAGAACCCTCCTCACAGCAAATACCTCAACTCACGCTTGGAATTAAGTGGGATACTTATGAGGAACGTCTGAGGATGACAACTCTGATGATGATTCCAATGCAAAGGGGTATGACCCCAGACATAGAGGATAAGTCCGACCAACCAGGTTCCTCATATTTATTTTCCACTGAGGACAGTGTCCCGACTAAGTGTGGGGTGGCGGTATCGCATGCTATACTTCTTTGTTTGCACCTATGTTTGTTTACTTTGTTTATTTTAGTCCATTTTTTTTTTGACATTTTTTTTAGGAGTAAAATCTTTCTAGCTTCGCATGAAATTATTTTGATAGGCAGCATGAGATTATAACAAGAGTATGTGCTACAATTGTGACTATTGAGACGTTTAGGCTCTAGTTGTGACTCATTATGTGATATTGTGTGATTCAATTCCTTCACTTGTTGGGTTGAGAGTCTATATTACTTCCAATCAAGTCGACCATGTGCCTTGTGTGTGTGAGATAATAGTATATTCTATGTTTGTGGCTGATGCTAGAACTTGCCCGGTATGTATGCAAAGCGAAAATAAGGAGTGTGAGTTTAGGAGATGATTTAGGCATTTCTTTGGCAACCTATACATGTTTACCTTCAGTTTTTCCTACCCATGTACATTATCCTAGTTAAACCCTTTTGAGCCTTTAGCCTATTTCTTTGACAACCTTGTATGTAAGCCTAATCCATTTCTTTCAAGACCGTAATTTGATCCAAATTCCTAAGTGCTTTAAAGTGAAAAAGTCATGTGACAACATAAGAGGAAATTGGGTGAGTATGATGCTTTAAATTGCAAGGGTGCTTGAATATGTTATGAAAAAGAAAGGGCTATCATAAGAGATATGTTGTGAAAAGAAAAAGGACAAGAAAGCTGGAAAGTGAGTTGTGCTTAAAATTGAAAAACAAAAGATGATAACAAGGGTGGAAAAATAAAATAAAGAAAGGTTGAAAGAAAAAAGTGTCAATGATACAATGTGATGTATTAAAGTGCTTAGGAACCTAGTCACTATTCTTGGCCAAAATAGTCCTACCCGTCCCTTAGCTTACGTTACAACCATCAAAAGACCTACTTGATCCTAATCTTAACATTCCGACATTTAGTGGAGTACTACATTAAGGGCAAGCCTATGGTCATCAGTTGCTACATATGAATTCTTTGTGAGAGTGAGTGCAAGGATATTTTGATACCCATGTTTGAAAATATGCTATACTTGTGAGTGATTATGGGTACTATATTGTGAGACACACATGGTTGATGAGTCTTGGATAGTTGTATATGATTCTATGCACCTTAACGTTTGCATGCGAGTTGATCACCATCACGAGTCTATGCTTGAGGCTAAATTGTTTCTACTTATAATCGGAAAGCTACTCTTCGTTGATAATTGTTGTGCTTGTCTTGAAGAATGTTTTGTGTTGTTTCTGTAAAAACCTTAAGTCGATGCTTAGAAGGACATGATATGTTGTTCGAGGACGAACAAAGCTCTAAGTGTGGGGTGTTGATGATAGGCGAATTTACGCGCCTATATCAATATATTTTGCCCATATTTTAGCCTAGTTTTGAGAACAAATTATCTATTTCATGCACTTTTAGTCTTTTTTCCTGTAAATGAGCTAAAGAACATGATTAGGAAAGTTTCAGGTATAAATGATGCAAAATACAGCATTTTATGGCTTACTTGACGCAAAAGAAAGCTCATGAACGAAGGGAAAGAAGTTTACACGCCTAAGGACCAAAACTGCTGCATGGAAAATCTGTCCCGGGCTAAAACAGCATTTCTGAATACTTTGGGGACTGCATGGAAAATCTGTCCAGGACTAAAACAGCATTTCTGAAGACTTTGGGGACTTACAGACACAAAGCTGGATTTTTGCCATAATACATTAACCTAGTGCAATTAGGTTATGTGTTTCATTATTCTATTTGGATTATAATTTTGTAACCTTACCCTAGTACATTTGGGTCAAGGATTTCATTAGTATATTAGGATTTGGTTATTTATTTCATTAGCTTAGTAGGAGTAGGATAGGAGTATTATAAATACCCTATCATGTTAGAGATTTTTTTATCACTTCTTCAATAATCAACTCAACAATTTAATTTTCTTCCATCCCTCTCATCTTCCACTACAAACACTTCTAATCTATTCTTCTATTCTTAAACTCCACAACAAGAGAATCGTTACTTGCTACGGAATCACAAAACCACACGCCAAACACCTACTATTCACGCCATCCACCATGCAAAACGTGATATCCTTCGCATTCATGGGTAACTAAACCTCTTAGTTGGGGTTATGGAAGCCGAATGAGTTACTATCTATAGCTGTGAGTTTGTGAGTTCAAGACAAGTATATTGCTTATATCATTATTCTCTTCATCTTAAATCTACATTCTTTGCGGTTCAAACACAAGAACACGCCATTCTAACATCTAACCTGTTCGAGAGAAAGGTTATTTGTCTAGAAAAGAAGACGCATAGACCAACGCCAGTCTAACATTTAACTTGTTCGAGAGAAAGGTTATTTGTCTGGAAAAGAGATAATGTCAAGGTAGTAGGACACCCTTTCCTATTAATAAGCTAGTGCCGTAACTGGACTAACCTCTTGGAGAATTTGTACCACTAGACACACTTTAAGCTCGAGAGAGTTAAAGTGAAATAGTCCTTGTTTAGGTCGAGAGACGCTTGGATTTACCATCGACTACAATTCTCTATAAGCAATTGCATGTCAAGACTCTACACACTCATAGCCAATAGAGACGTATACCTCTGAAGGTGGACATAACCCCAACGCCTCAATTCTCATTGTTTCACAACCTACGAAATACTCTCTTTTTACTTTATTATTTTCAGCTTTTATTTCATTACTTTGGTTACTTATTACAATCCCCCCTTCTTACGAGACTTGCACCAAAAGTCTATTAATTTTGCGTACTTGTTGGCCAAGCTATTCCCTGTGGGATCGATACCCAACCCAGGTTGGGTTCTATATTTGCTAACGACCGCTTTACACTCCTACGAGAGCTGTAGATTGAGCGTTATCAGATGTTAAATAGTGACACGAACATAGCCAGGCTCAAGACCCATGCTCAACCGATAAAAGAGCAGAAGAATAAGAGAGCAAGGACAGGTAGTTTTAACTTTGCTTAGCCTAAGTCAGAGGGTGGGAATCGGTCACATTTCAACCCAAAGTCATTAGTTCCAGCTCCTTCTTCAGCTAGTGCTCCAGTGCAAAAATTCAGAGGCAGAAACAGAGATAGAGCGCTAGGCTCTAAGTCTCAAGGCAGTGTTAGCAGTGCCCGCACCTATCTTCTTTGTCAGACTTGTGGGAAGCACCATCAGGGTACTTCCAGAGTTGGAAGTGATACATGTTTCGAATGTGGCAAGCCAGGCTACAGAGTCAGAGATTGTCCTCAATCAGGTCCACAGGGTTAGAAGAACCATTCCTCAACTTAGTCCGGTTGCCCAAACCAGCAGGGTGCCACCTCCAATGCTACTAGTGAGTAATGCCCAAACAGACTCTATGCTCTCCAGTCCTGATAAGATTAATAAAATTCTTCTAATATGGTCACTAGTATGTTATAAATCTTTTATGTACATGTTTATACTTTGCTAGATCCAGGAGCTTCTTTGTCTTTTGTTACTCCTTGCATAACAATTGATTTTTGAATCAATCCCAAAATTCTAGAAGAGCCCTTCTCAATCTCAACCCTAGTAGGTAAAACCATTATAGCCAGACGGGTATACAGGAACTATCCGGTTATGATATTCCAAAAAGTCACTTCGGCAGACTTAGTCTAATTAGAGATGGCTGATTTTGATATCATTCTCGGCATGGATTAGATTTATTCCTGCTATGCCATAGTTGACTGCAGAAACAAAATAGTCTAGTTTCAGATTCTGAATGAACCCGTTCTAGAGTGGAGGGGTAGTACTTCTGCTTTCAGGAGTCAGCTTGTTTCCTATTTTCGAGCAAGGAAAATGATATCAAAGGGATGTGTCTATCACCTTGTTCATGTTAAGGACTCTAGTTCTGAAACTCCCAGCCTTGAATAAGTACTAGTAGTGAATGAATATTCGATGTCTTTCCTGAAGATCTTCTAGGAATTCCTCCCGAAAGGGAAATAGACTTTGACATTGATCTTCTTCTAGATACTCAGCCTATATCTATTTCTTCATACAAAATGGCACCGACAGAACTCAAAGAACTAAAAGAACAGCTGAAGGATATCCTAGATAAGGGATTCATCAGACTAGTGTATCCCCATAGGATTCACCAGTTTTATTTATGCATAAGAAAGACGGTTCTCTCAGAATGTGCATAGACTACCGTCAGCTCAACAAAGTCACGATCAAGAATAAGTATCCTCTTTCCAGAATTGATGACTTGTTTGACCAAATTCAGGGTGCTAGTTGTTTCTCTAATATAGACCTTATATCAGTCTATCATCAACTCAAAGTCAGAGAATATGACATTCTGAAGACAACTTTTTGAACTTGGTATGGTCACTTTGAATTCCTAGTCATGTCCTCTAGTCTTACCAATGCTCCACTAGCTTTTATAGACTTGATGAACCGTGTGTTCAAGCAGTACCTAGACATGTTCGTCATAGTCTTCATAGACGACATTCTTATCTATTCCCGTAGTGAGCAGGATCATGCAGAACATCTTAGAACAGTACTTTAGACTTTCAAAAATCATCAGTTATTTTCTAAATTTAGTAAGTGAAAATTTTTGGTAAGGTCAGTAGCATTCCTTGGTCATATCATTTCCGTTGATGGAATTAGGGTTGATCTTCAAAAGACTGAAGCAGTAAGAAACTACCATCGCCCTGTCTCTCCATCAGATTTTAGGAGTTTATTGGGTTTGGTTGGCTATTACAGATGGTTTGTTGAGGTATTTTTATCTATTGTATCCCTTTTGTCCAGATTGACTCAGAAGAAAGTCAAGTTTTAGTGGTCAGATCCCTACAAGAAGAGTTTTTAGGAGTTAAAGACTCGACTCACCTCAGCTCCAGTCTTAGCTCTTCCAGATGGTCCAGAGAGGTTTGTCATGTATTATGATGCACACAGAGTAGGTTTGGGCTCTGTCCTCATGCAACATAGTAAGGTCATAGCCTACGCCTCCAGACAGCTTAAACCCCATGAGAAGAATAATCCTACTCATGATCTTGAGTTAGTAGCCGTAGTTTTTGTCTTAAAAATTTGGAGGCATTATCTATACGGAGTTCATGTAGATGTGTTCACAGATTATAAAAACCTTCAATGCGTATTATTTCAGAAATATCTCAATCTATGTCAGAGAAGGTGGTTAGAGCTCTTGAAAGATTATGACATAAGTGTCTTTTACCATTCGGGCAAGGTCAATGTAGTGGCCGACGCTCTCAGTATACTGTCTATGGGTAGTGTTACTTATGTTGAGGAAGGTAAGAAAAAGTTAGCTCAGAAAGTTCATCAGCTTGCCCGACTGGGTGTCCAACTAGTTGATTCAGTAGAGGGAAACATATGGGTTCAGAGTAGTTTGGAATTATCTCTAGTTTTCAAGATGAAAGAAAAGTAAGATAGAGATCCCAGTCTAGTTAATCTAAAAGAGTCAGTCAAAGATCTAAAAGCAGAGGTTTTCTCCCAAGATGGATATGGAGTTTTACGTTGTCAGGGTCGTTTGTGTGTTCCAGGTGTAGATGACTTGAGGCAGCGAATTCTTGCAGAAGCGCATGGTGAGCATTACTCTATTCATCCGGGGGCCACTAAGATGTATCGTGACTTGCAGGAGATCTACTGGTGGAGTGGGATGAAGAGGGATGTTGTAGAGTTTGTGGCTAAGTGCTTTACATGTCAGCAGGTTAAGATAGAGCATCAGAAGCCTAGTGGTTCCATGCAGGAGTTCACTATTCCTACTTGGAAGTGGGAAGATGTGAACATGGACTTCGTGATGGGTTTGCCTTGAACTCATCATCAACATGATTCAGTTTGGGTCATTGTAGACAGGATGACCAAATCAGCTCATTTAATTCTAGTTCATACCTCTTATTCAGTCGAGGATTACACCAAACTCTATATCAGGGAGTTGTTTTGATTGCACGGTGTTCTGTTATCTATTATCTTAGACAAAGGTACCCAGTTCACCTCTCACTTCTGGAAAGTATTCCAAAAGGTTCTTGGTATCCAAATCCATCTCAGTACAACCTTTCATCCTCAGACATATGGTCAAGCAGAAAGGACCACTCAAACTCTAGAAGATATGCTGCGAGCATATGAAATTTATTTCAAGGAAAGTTAGGATAACCACTTTCGTTTGATTGAGTTTGCATACAACAGCAGCTATCATTCAAGTATTAAGATGGCTCCATTCAAAGCTCTCTATAGTAGGAGATGCAGATCTTTAGTAGGTTGGTTTGATGTTAGTGAGGCCACAATCATAGGGCCTAACTTAGTATTCGATGCCTTAGAAAAGGTTCAGTTGATCAGAAAGAGACTTTGGGCTGCTCAGAACTGACAGAAGTTATGCAGATGTTCGTAGAAAGGATCTCAAGTTCGAGATTGGTGACTATGTATACCTAAAGATCTCTCCTATGAAGGGAGTGAAGAGATACAACAAGAAGGGAAAGCTTAGTCCCTGAAATGTCAGTCCCTTCAAGATTCTTAGTCGCTTCAGCAAGGTAGATTATAAGCTTGAATTACCTTCAGATTTAGCTTTAGTTCGTCCAGTCTTTCATGTCTCTTTGCTGAAGAAGTACATAGGTGACCCAGTAGTAATAGTCCCTATTCAGAGCATAGTTGCTCAGTACAACCTCTCTTATGAAGAGATTCCAGTTGAAATTCTTGACTATCAGACTCATAGACCGAGGAATAAAGAAGTCCCTTTAGTCAAAGTTCTTTCGCGGAATTAGTCCGTTGAGAAAGATACTTGGGAATCGGAAGCAAACATGCAAACCAAGTATCCTCACCTCTTCTCTGTTAACTCAGATCTAGCTTAAGGTAATAGTTCTTCTTTAGCTTATTCAATTTCATGTTCAGAATTCAATTATAAATTTGGTATTAAATATGGTTGCATATTCAGTCATGCATTAATGTATCAGTTCAGTCATATAATCATGCATCATCTATGCATTCTCATTGTGAGAAACTCAGTTCATCAGAACACTCTGTCATGCATTCATAAATTAGATACACATGCATCAGATATGCATGTTCAGTATGATATATTCATTTTATTAGTCATGTCAGTCATGAAATCATGTTTCATTCATTTATATTCAGTATGTGCTTCAGTCTATCTCGTCTCCCCATCTCAGTCAGTCTCATTCGAGGATGAATGTTCCCAAGGAGGAAATATTGTAATACCCCATAAAAGACTAAGTCTATTCAGCTCCTTAAAAGCTCTTTAAAAGCTCCAACACTTAGAATATTTTAGCTAAGTGTTAAAAATTTAGTCTCATTTTAAGCCTTCGAACTTTAGAGATTTATTTGACAACCTTCTCGATGTCCGTTTTTTGATTTTCAAGTTGTGTTACGATGGAACAAGGCAAGAGTACATCTCAGGTGAGTTTTGGAATTTTTGGAATTGCGTAAGGGCACGTTTAGTTTCCCAAAGAGTAGTTCTCCGCGATAGGGAGGCGCCACCCAGCTTAGACCGGTAATCTAAGAAAGGCGCCACCTTGGTTACACCGGAGGACTAAGCAGGGATCCGCCTTGGCTAGAGCCTTGGTCCAAATTTTTCAGCATTCCGGCTCCGTGTTTTGAAGGGTAGATGGGTCAATTTCCCACATCTATATAAGTCTAAAACACAGAATTTAGCACCATTTGAACCAAAATATAGTCACTTCTCTCAAAATCCCCTCAAGAACAAATTAGGGTTTTCAATTGGGGATCCAAATTCAAAAATCTCTTCATTAAATCTTGGTAGAATCACGAAATAAGGTATGTCAAGTGTTAATTCATGGATTCCTTTCATCCATGAAGTCAAATAATCTTATTTTAAATTATAAATCATGTTGTTTATGATGAGGGTTCATTTTGTTCATGTGATTGTTGTTTTATGATTCCCAAGTTAGAATCTTTAGGTGTTTTTATGGAACTACGATAGAATGCAATTTGAAATCCATGAAATTTAGTTATTTATAATGCGTAATTTGATGATTCCACCTATGCCCTAAGTTGTGAATGCAAGGTGTTTGATAAAATGCCTCAGAGGCTAGGAATTATGTATATTAGCTAAATTATGACCTAAATGACAAATGCATGTTATTCTCTTATGTTCAATAAGACTTCTATGCTAGTGTTGTGCACTGTAATTATTTGAAAAAATGCTCATCAAGTTAAATTGATATAATTATGACATGATTATATGCACTCCTAACAATATATAAGATTATGATAACCATGTGCTTCTTGAAATCCCCAACTATTGTATTATGAATTGTCGGCTTTAGTCATGTATTTAAGAAGTGTCATGTCTTGTCAGTTTCATGCTATCGAGTCCTGGGGGTACTTGTACCCAACAATTTAGCTATGTAGCTAGAGCCAGTGTTATGTTTTGATGATACTCTTAGTCAGGCCATGATGATTATACTTCAGTCAGTCTCACGAATCAGGAAAATCTTAGTAATCTCATGAGCTCAGCCAGTTAACAGAATTAGGTAATATTTCGTCAGTCCATGGAACTCAGTAAAATAAGTCCAGTTTATTTCAGTTAATCATGTTTAGTGTCTATTCAGTTGCGAGTAGCATTCAACACCGAGTGAACCAAAGGATGGGAACTCACCTACTAGTTGAGGGTGTGATTCTTAGAAGCAATCCTTGTGTTTCAGAACTACGTAGCCAACGTAGGTTGAGAAATCATAACCTTCTAGATGAGGGTAGATGAGGTTCCTTAACCTATTAGATGAGGGTTCCCACCATTCTCATTAGAGTAACCTGTTAGATGAGGGTCACTCACAGTTGGTCCTTACCAGTGACGCGGTATTGACACCCTTCCGATCAAGGTATAGATTGGACACCAACTTAACTTTAATATCTCATTTGGGGCGTATCGGTTAGATGAATACTTCCCATAGTCCCAGCTCAGTAATAGAACTCAGGTAGTTCTATAGAATTAGGACTGTCAAATACAGTCAACTCAGTTCAGTACGGAACTCAGCTAGTTCTATCAGTATCAGGACTGTCAGATACACTTACCATGTTATCAGTATTCAGACTCAGTAATCATGTTATCACGATCTCAGTTACAGTTATTATGTATTCATGCATGCATTCTCACATTTATATTAACCTGTCAATTAGTATTGTTCATGTAGATAAACCCCATGCATTCAGCCTTACCTCAATTGCATACTAGTACATTCCACGTACTGACACATACTTTTCTTATGCACTATGGTTTCTTATACCATAGGTTCATAAGCACGAGATCCAAAGCGTCAGTAGCATTCTTGATTTCAGCAGCCAAATTTAGTAGTGAGTCCTCATCATTCGAGGATGTTATTATTTGATTATTTCATTCTTCAGTATTGAGTTATTTCTTCAGTTGGATTTAGTTAGGGACATGTCCCATCAACTCCTTATCCAAATAGTTAGAGGCTTTCAAACTAGATTCAGACTATAGTATGTTCAGACAGTTTATTTTAGTTTTGGGTATTTCTATACCCTATTTAGACTTTTTTTTATTTATTATGATTCAGTTTTGAACCTTATGTCCTTTCAACTTTTATTTCTGCATTTATACAGTATATTACGCAGTGTATAGGTACAGATATTAATCATGGGTTAGCTTGTGGTCCTTTGGGGTCTTGAGCACCATGTAGCATTCTGGGTACCAAATTCGGGTTGTTACATATTATAAGCCAACATATGAAGCTATGTTTAGGTAGTGTTCCTTTACTCCATACCAGTAACTCCATTCCCATCTTCTTTGCTCTCCCTTTTTCTATTTGTATCCACTTCTTATAGTATGCTAGCCATTCATAGTGAGCCAGTTATTGTGAATGTAACCTCCAGGAAATATATCGCGTACATGGCAAATTTTTTTCCAATACCAGCAGCTGTCTTGGACAATCTCACACTCCCACCACTCTGATCCTTTCTGATATACATTATTCACCTATTTTACCCATAGATTGACAACTTTCTAGGCTATATTCCATACATATTTTTCCACTGCGGCTTCATTCCATTGTATACACTCCGTTATTCCCAATCTTTCTTCTGTTTTTTGATTTACAGACTATATCCCAAGCTATTAAAGGGACCTTATAGCTTGTTGTCTGTCCTGCCCATAAGAAATTTATGCACGCATTGTAATTCCCTTGAGCACTTATTTTTGCATTATAAACATGGATGACTAATAACTATGTATGTGGAGCAACACTGCATTCACTAACAGTGCCTTCCTTGCATATGTAAGGTGCCTGGAGTTCCATCTTCTTATTCTTGTTGTCATCTTATCCAAAAGAGTCCCATAGTCTAGCTTTGATATTTTTCTTGGTGAAATGGGCACGCCTAAATATCTAAATAGGAGATACCCCCTCTGATACCCTGTTAGCTCACACAAGTTAGCTATACATTGTGGTTACATGTTTGCATAGTAGATATTAGATTTTGCTGAATTTGTCTGTAATCCTGAAGCATTGGAGAATCTTTTCAATGCTCTCAGCAGTAGTAAAATTGATTAAAACTCTCTTTTGCAGAACACTAACACATCATCGCCATATAACTGTGTTAGCTATAAGCTTTTGCACTAGTCAGGGTATTTAAACCCCTTCATACTGGCTGCCACTCTCATTAATCTGGTAAAATATTCTATGCATATTATAAAGATAAAGGGAGATATTGGGTCGCTTTGCCTAATCCCGCACTTTCCTTTTATGTTCTCATACATCCCATCGTTCATTGTTATTATAAACTGAGTAGTTGTGAGGCATTCCATAAACCAACTGATAAACTGCGTAGGAAAATTTAGAGCATATAGCATCTCACTTACAAATTCCCACTCTATCATATAATAGGCTTTTTTCAAGTCCAATTTCATCAAGCAACTTCTAGGGGCATTCTTCCTATAATAGAGTCTCACTAGGTCTTGACATATTAGGACATTTTGTGCTATTGTCCTCCCAGCAATAAAGGCACACTGATTCCCTGATATTATATGTGGTAACACTTTTCTCAACCTATTACAGAGGACCTTTGAGATCCCTTTATATGTTGATCACAAATAAATTTGTGCATGACAAATACTATCCAGATTTTATAAAATAAAACTTCTTAATTAGCAATTGTCCATCAAGAGTATATGATAGCTTAGTATTGTAAATTTCAATTAATAAAATTTTTTATCTCTTTAATCATAAATACTATAAATATTTCAATTGGTCATAAAATTCTCTATATCTAAACCTATTTTACATTAAAAACTTCTCAATTTCAAATTATATTCAAAGAATAAGTAATAATTTATTATTCTAAACTTATGGAGCATACTTTAACGCCCCGAATCTATTACCCGGAATGCTACACGGTGCTCATGACCCCAGAAGGACCACAAGCTAACCCATGACTGATATTTGTACCTGAACACTGCATAATATCATATAAAATATGGAAATAGTAGGCTGAAACATGCCATAAGGTTCAAAACTGAATAAATCATAACTTCTGAGATAGGGTATATCAATACCAAAACAAAACTAAAATAACTATCTAGTCTGAAAACACTGTAGTCGTCTGAAAGCCTCTAAATCTAAATTTTTTGAATAAAGAGTTGATGGGACATGTCTCCAACTAACTCAATTATTGAAATACACTAAGTGGTGAAAAAAATAAAATAATGATCATGTCCTTGAAAGATAAGGACTCACTGCTAACTTTGACTGCTGAAACTGGAATGCTACTGATGCTCTAAAGCACATGCGTTAGAACCTATAGTATAAAATAAAACACCAAAGCGCAAATGTGCCAGTACGATTAAATATACTCGTATGCTTATGGGGTTGGCTGAATGCATGGGGTTTATATGCATGAACTATACTAACTGACTGTATAACATGAGTGTGAGAATACATACATGAATACATAATAACTGTAACTGAGGTCATGATGATACTGACTACTGAGTTCGAATACTGATAACATTAGTTTTTGATGACTGATATAATTGATACTGCGCGACTGGGTCTGATAGTCTAGGTTCTGATGAAACTAGCTGAGTTTTGTACTGTTCTGAGTTGATTGTATCTAACAGTCCTGAAATTC
Source organism: Capsicum baccatum var. pendulum (assembly GCA_030864225.1). Taxonomy (NCBI): domain Eukaryota; kingdom Viridiplantae; phylum Streptophyta; class Magnoliopsida; order Solanales; family Solanaceae; genus Capsicum; species Capsicum baccatum. Next base: position 200,225,819 of record CM061561.1, read on the forward strand.
TGAAGAACTATCTGAATTCTTTTACTGAGATTGATGCTGAAATTGTGGGAAGTAGTCATCTAACTAGCATGCCCCAAATAACACACTATAGCTAAGTTGGGGTCCAATTTGTAACTCCAATTGGAAGGGTGTCAATACCGCACCACTGGTAGAGACAAGCTGTGGGTGACCCTCATCTGATAGTGTTCGCAAAATAGAATGGTGGGACCCTCATCGGGAAGTTTTTATCCACCTTATCATCCCCCATATTTCAGTGTTGATATCTCAACCTATGCTGGCTACACTGTTCTGTAACGTAAGGATTGCTCTTAGAAAATTCACCCGCAATCTGGCAGTGTCTATTCCCATCCTTGGGTTCACTCGGTGGTAACTTCTACTCCCATCTGAATATACACTGAACATGACTAACTGAACTAAACTAGATTGAGTTTATTGAGTTTCGTTGACTGACAAAATACTACTGAGATTATTGAATTACTGATATTCCTGGGATTACTGAGTTTACTAAATCTTTCCTGAGTCACATGACTAACTGAATTCTACTGAACATGGCCTGACTAAGAATATCATGAAAACATGACACTGGCTCTAGGCACATAACTAAGTGTTCAGGTACAAGTACCCCCAGGACTCGATAGAAGGAAACTGACAAGACATGACATTCTTGAATACATGACCAACATCAATAGTCCATAATACAATGAGTTGGGCATTTCATGAAGTACATGGTTATCATAATTTTGCACATGAATGGAAATACATATCAACATTTCATCAACTAGTCTCCTAAGTAACCCTTCAAACATCCATAATGCGCGACAATATCATAGAAGTCGTTTTGATAATAAAGGTAAAGCATGCATTTGTCATTTGGATCACCATTTAGCTATAGGGCATAATTTATATCTCTTTAGGAATTTTATCAAACACCTTACATGCACAACTTAAGGCATAGGTGAAATCATCAAATTTCACAAATCATAGATCAACAAATTCATGGATTTCAACTCATATGCTAACGAGTTTCATAATTTCACATAAAGATCTGAACTTGGGAATCCTACAACAACAATCACATAAACTTGAACAACCCACAACATAACAACATAATTCATAATTTAGAATAGGGTTCTTGAGCTTTATGGATGAAACGAATCAATAAATCAACACAACACATACCTTAGTTCGTGATTCTTAGAAGATTAACAGTGAAACCTTGATGATTTGAGTCTTGGATTAGAAACCCTAGGTCTTGTTCTTGAGGAAAATTGAGAGAAACTAGTATATTTTGGTTTAAATGGGGTTAAATCCCGTGTTTTTAACTTATATAGGAATGGAAAAATGACTAAATTACCCTTAAATACGTTGAGCTGGAAGCTAGAAATTTTGACAGCGTACGTCGTATGCTCTAGTCCTCTGGACTGGAGCGTGCATCGCATGCTCTGAGTTGTGGAATAGAGCGTACGGAACACACATATCGCATTCAGTCACTGGTTTAAAGTTCAAATGTTCCCTAAACGGATTCCAAAAAATTCAAAACTCACCCAATATGTACAATTGAATTGTCCCATCGCAACGCAACTTGAAAATCAAAAAAGGAAGGTCAGGAAGGTCGTAAATTAAATCCCCGAAGTTTGAAGGCTTGAAATGAGACTAAGTCTTGAACACTTAGCTAAAATATTCTAAGTGTTGGCTCCCTTATAGAGCCTAAAGAGCTGATTTTTGACACATGGATTTGCGGGATCTTACAATATCTCCCCTTTGAGAAAATTCATCCTCGAATGAGAATGACGAGGAGGGGAGAGACGATAATCTGAAGTACGTACAAAACATACACTACTGAAACATGACTTCATGTCTTACATGACTGATAAGCTGAATATATATCCTATTGAGCATGCTTATCTGATACATGAGTAACTGATTTCATGAATGCATGACTGAGTGTTCTGATGAACTGAGTGTCTCATAATGAGAATGCATATATGGTGCATGATTATATGACTGAACTGATACATGAATACATGACTAAATATGCCATGGTATTTAATACCAAGTTTATAATGGGAACATGAGCATAAAACTGAATGACTTAAAGAAGACTGTTACCTTGAGCTAGATATTAGTTTGCAGAGAAGAGGTGAGGGTACTTGGTTCGCATATATGCTTAAGCTTCTCAAGTATCTCCCTCAACGAACTGATTCCGCCAAAGAACTTTGATTAGAGGGACTTCTTTGTTCCTCAGTCTTCGAGTTTGATAGTCAAGAATTTTGACTAGAATCTCTTCATAAGAGAGGTTGTTCTAAACATCTATGCTCTGAATAGGGACTACGACTATTGGGTCACCTATGCACTTCTTTATCAAGGACACATGGAAGACTGGATGAACTGAAGCTAGATCTGAATGCAACTCGAGCTCATAATCTATTTTGCCGAAGTGGCTAAGAATTTTGAAGGGACCAATATATCGGGGACTGAGCATTCCCTTCTTGCCGAATCTCTTTACTCCCTTAATGGGAGAGATCTTTAGATAAACATAATCACGAATCTCAAACTTGAGATCCTTTCTACGAACATCTGCATAAGACTTCTGTCGGCTTTGAGCAGCCCGAAGTCTTTCTCTGATCAACTGAACGTTTCCTAAGGAATCAAATACTAAGTCAGGACCTATGACTGCGGCCTCACTAACTTAGAACCAACCTACTGGAGATCTGCATCTCCTACCATAGAGAGCTTTAAATGGAGCCATCTTAATAATGGAATGATAGCTATTGTTGTATGCAATCTCAATCAAAGGCAAGTGGTCATCCCAACTTCCCTTGAAGTCAATTTAACACGCTTATAGCATATCTTATAAAGTTTGAATGGTCCTTTATTCTTGACCATCTGTCTTAGGATGAAAGGCTGTACTACGATGAACTTGGGTACCAAGACCCTTTTAAAAAACTTTCTAGAAGTGAGAGGTAAACTGGGTACCCCTGGCTGAAACAATAGATAACGAAACACCATATAATCTGACCAACTCCATGATATAGAGTTTGGCATAATCCCTAGCTAAATTAGTGGTATGAACTGGAAGAAAATGAACTGACTTGGTCATTCTATCTACAATAACCCAAACTTAATCATGTTGATGATGAGTTTGAGGCAAACCCGTAATGAAGTCCATGTTCACATATTCCCACTTCTATGTAGGAATATTGAACTCCTACATGGGAGAACTAGGCTTCTGATGCTCTATCTTAACCTGCTGACATGTAGAGCACTGAGCCACAAACACTGAAATATCTCTCTTCATCCCACTCCACCAATAGATCTCCCGTAAGTCGCGGTACATCTTAGTGGAAACTGGATGAATAGAGTATCGCGCACCATGTGCTTCTGCAAGAATTTGCTGCCACAAGTCATCTATACCTGGAACACACAGACGGACCTAACAATGAAAAACACCATCTCCCCCCTTAGGAGAAAACCTCTACTTTTGATCTCCGACAGATTCTTTTAGCTTTACTAGACTGGGATCTCTATCTTGCTTTTCTTTCACCTCGGAAACTAGAGATAATTCTGAACTACTCTGAACCTAAGCAGACACCTAATCTAGCAATCTGATGGACTTCCTGAGTTAACTTCTTCTTATTGCCCTCAACATGAGCAACACTACCCATAGATAGTCTACTGAGAGCGCCAGTCACTACATTGGCCTTACTTGGATGATAAAGGACACTTATGTCATAATATTTCAAGAGCTCTAACCACCTTCTCTGATAAAGATTGAGATCTTTCTGAGAAAAGACATATTGAAGGCTCTTATGATCTGTGAACACATCTACATAAACTCTATATAGATAATGCCTCCAAATATTGAAGGCAAAAACTACGGATGCTAACTCAAGATCATGAGTCGGATAATTATTCTCATGTATTTTAAGCTGTCTGGAGGCGTAGGCTTTGACCTTACCATGCTGCATGAGGATACAACACCAACCTACTCTGGATGCATCACAATACACTACGAACCCATCTGGACCATCTAGAAGAGTCAAAACTGGAGCTGAGGTAAGCCGAGTCTTCAACTCCTACAAACTCTTCTCGCAAGGGTCTGACCACTGAAACTTGACTTTCTTTTGAGTCAATCTGAACATAGGGGATTCAATAGAATAAAATCCCTCAATTAACCATCTGTAATAGCCATCCAAACCTAAGAAACTCCTGATATCTAATGGAGAGACAGGTTTGGGCCAATTTCTTACTGCTTCAGTCTTTTGAGGATCAACTCTAATGCCATTATCGGACACGATATGACCAAGGAATGCTCTGAACTTAGCCAAAATTTGTACTTACTAAATTTGGCAAATAACTGAGGATTTCTGAGAGTTTAAAGTACTATTCTGAGATATTCTACATGATCATGTTCATTGAGAGAATAGACAAGGATATCACCTATGAAGACTATGATGAACATGTCTAAGTATTTCTTGAACACACGATTCATGAAGTCCATGAAAGCTGTTGGGGAATTGGTAAGACCAAAGGACATGACTAAAAATTTCAAGTGACTATATCAAGTTCAGAAAGCAATCTTTGGAATGTCACATTCTCTGACCCTGAGTTGATGATAGTCAGATCTGAGGTCTATCTTAGAGAAAAAGCTGGAACCCTGAAGTTGGTCAAACAAGTCATATATTCTAGGAAGAGGATACTTGTTCTTAACCATGACTTTATTGAGCTGACGGTAATCAATACATAGTCTAAGAGAACCATCTTTCTTGAGTACGAATAAGACTGGTGCACCCCACGAAGATACACTGGGTCTGATGAATCCCTTATCTAAGAGATCCTTAAACTACTCTTTCTGTTCTTTGAGTTCTGTTGGTTCTATTCTGTGGCAGAATAGATATAGACTAGTAATCTGGAAGAAGATCAATACCGAAATCTATTTTCCTTTTTGGAGGAATGCCTGGAAGATCTTTGGGAAAGACATCTGAATATTCATCCACAATTGGGACTGATTCAAGGCTGGGAATTTTAGAGCTAGAGTCTTTAACATGAACAAGATGATAGACACATCCCTTAGATATTATTTTTCTTGCCCAAAGTTAGGAATCAATCTGACCTCTGAAAATCGATGTACTACCCCTCTACACTAGCACGGGTTCATTCGAAAAATGAAACTGGACTACTCTATTTCTTCAGTCAATTGTGGCATAGAAGGAATAAAACCAATCCATTCCGAGAATGACATCAAAATCAGTCATCTCTAATTTGACTAGATCTACTGAAGTGACTTTCTGAGATGTCATAAACGGAAAGTTCTTGTATACCGTCGAGCTATGATAGTTTTACCCACTGGTGTAAAGACTGAGAAGGGCTCTGCTAGAATTTTCAGACTGGCTCCAAAATCAACTGCTATGTAAGGAGTAATAAAAGACAAAGAAGCTCCTGGATCTAGAAAAGTGTAAACACGTATATGAAAGATCTGTTACGTACTAGTAACTACATCAGGAGAATTTTCCTGATCTTGTCAGGACTAAAGAGCATAAAGTCTGTTTGGGTGTTGCCCACTAGTGGCACTGGAGGTGGTACCCTGCTGCTGAGGGTAATCGGGCTAACTCTGTGGCCTAGTTTGGCTGACCCTGAGAAACAAACACCGCTACCAACTCTGCAAGCGCCCTTATGATTCTTACTACAAGTCTGACAAAGGGAATTAGTTCGGGCATTGCTGACACTGCCCTGAGACTTAGAGCCTGGCACCCTATCTCTATTACCATCACTGAACTTAGGACCTGGAGTACTAGCTGAAGAAGGAGCTGGCACTGACGACATAGGATGAAACTAAGAACGGTTCCTACCTTCTGACTTAGGCTGAGCAAAGTTGAAACTACCTGTCCTTGCTCTCTTATTTTACCTTTCCCTTATCTTAATCTTCTGCTCCTCTATCTACTGATCATAGGTCATAAGTCGGGCTATTTTCATGTCACTATTCAACATTGTAGACTTGCACTGACTACACTATCATTCACCCCAGAAACAAACTTACTCATCTTGGCCCTGCTGTCTGCAACCACATGAGGAGCATATCTGGCTAATTGATAAACTTAATAGAATACTCTTTCACCATCATTTTGCCCTGCCTAAGGTTGATAAATTCTAATATCTTAGTCTCTCTCAACTCTTGGGGAAAGAATCTATCTAAGAATACAGTGACAAACTACTCTCACTCAATGGGCCCTACATCATCTGGCCTCTCTGACTTCTACTATTTGAACCAAGTGTGAGCAATATCCTGCAACTTATGTGCAACTGGTCTAGGAACTCCTGAGAATCCTCTTCTGACTTAGACCCCAAAAAGGATAGAAGATTAATTCGGGCGAAGTCTCGAATCCAGATTGCAGCTGAATTGTCCACTAGGTTGGCTGGAACAACTTCCGGTCATTTATTCTGAGCAGCAACTGACTGAGCAAGATTAGTGAATACAGCTCTAAACTCTGCATGAGAAACATGGTCACCCAAAGGATCTTCGGTTAGAGGGGCTGACTGATTTCCAGTTCTCTTCTTAGGATGCATATTCTATAAATGAAAGAGAAAAAGGATTATATTGGGAGATTAACTTGAGATTATGCTCACTGGAATGACATGAATACTAAAAGAAGGGAAACTGTTACTAAAACATCTCATAGCCTCATGTACATAAATATGGCACGCAACATACCCATGTACAAGACTCTACTAGATGCGGCTTCCAAACTTCCTAGGAAATTATTGAACCTTAGGCTCTGATACCAAGTTTTGTAACACCCCCAATCTAGTACCCGAAATACTACACAGTTCTCATAACCCTTGAAGGACAACAAGCTAACTCATGACTGATATTTGTACCTAAATACTTCATAATATCATATAAAATGCGAAAATAGTAGGCTGAAACATGCCATAAGGTTCAAAACTGAATACATCATAACGTCTAAGATAGGGTATATCAATACCAAAACAAAATTGAAATAACTGTCTAATCTGAAAACACTGTAGTCGTCTGAAAGCCTCTAAAATTGAACTTTCTGAATAAATATTTGATGGGACATGTCCCCTACTAACTCCAACTATTGAAATAAACTAAGTGATGACAAAAATAAAACAATGATCATGTCCTTGACAGATGAGGACTCTTTGCTAACTCTGACTGCTGAAACTAGAATGCTACTGATGCTCTGAAGAGCGTACGTCGGAACTTATTGTATAGAATAAAACACCATAGTGCAAATGTGTCAGTATGATTGAATGTACAGGTATGCATATGGGGTAGGCTGAATGCATGGGGTTCATATGCATAAACTATACTAACTGAATGTATAACATGAGCGTGAGAATACATGCATAAATACATAATAACTGTAACTGAGTTCGTGATGATACTGACTACTGAGTCCGAATATTGATAACATAAGTTTTTGATGATTGATATAACTAATACTGAGTGACTATGTCTGACAGTTTAGGTTCTGATAAAATTAGCTGAGTTTCATATTGTTCTGAGTTGACTGGATTTGACAGCCCTGAAAATCTAAAGAACTATTTAAGTTCTTTTACTGAGACTGGTACTAAAACTGTTGGAAGTAGTCATCTAACCAACATTCCCCAAATAACGCATTATAGCTGAGTTGGGGTCTAATCTGTAATCCTAATTAGAAGGAAGTCAATACTGCGCCACTGGTAGAGACAAGCTGTGGATGACCCTCATCTGATAGTGTCCCCAAAAGAGAATGGTGGTACCCTTATCTGGCAGTATTTATCCACCTCATCAACCCTCATCTATCAGTGCTGATGTATCAATCTATGCTGGCTACATAGTTCTAGAACACAAGGATTGGTCCTAGGAAATTCACCCTCAATCTGGTAGTGTGTATTCCCATTCCTGGGTTTACTCGTGTTAAATCCTACACCCATCTGAATAGACACTGAACATGACTAACTGAACTGAACTGGATTGAGTTTATTGAGTTTCGTTGACTGATGGAATACTACTGAGATTATTGAATTACTGAGCTTTCTAAGATTCCTAGGATTACTGAGTTTACTGAATCTTTCCAGAGTCACATGACTAACTGAATTCTACTGAACATGGCTTGACTGAGAATATCGTGAAAACATGACACTGGATCTAGGCACATAACTATGTTTTCGGGTACAAGTACCCCCAGGACTTGATAGAAGGAAACTGACAAGATATGACATTCTTGAATACATGACCAACATCAACAATCCATAATACAATGAGTTGGGGATTTCATGAAGTACATGGTTATAGTAATCTTGTACATGTATGGAAATACATATCAATATTTCATCATCTAGTCCCCTAAGTAACCCTTCAAACATCCATAATGCACGACAATATCATAGAAGTCGTTTTGATAATAAAGGTAAAGCATGCATTTGTCATTTGGATCACCATTTAGCTATAGGGCATAATTTATATCTCTTTAGGCATTTTATCAAACACCTTACATGCACAAATTAAGGCATAGGTGAAATCATCAAATTTCACAAATCATAGATCAACAAATTCATGGGTTTCAACTCATATGCTAACTTAGTTTCATAATTTGACATAAAGATCCCAACTTGGGAATCCTACAACAACAATCACATAAACTTAAACAACCCACAACATAATACCATAATTCATAATTTAGAATATGGTTCTTAAGCTTTATGGATGAAAGGAATCCATAAATCAACACAATGCATACCATAGTTCGTGATTCTTAGAAGATTAATGGTGAAATCTTGATGATTTGAGTCTTGAATTAGAAACCCTAGGTCTTGTTCTTGAGAAAAATTGAGAGAAACTAGTATATTTTGGTTTAAATGGGGTTAAATCCCGTGTTTTTGACTTATATAGGGGTGGCAAAATGACCAAATTTCCCTCAAATACGCTGAGCTAGTAGCTGGAAATTTCGGTAGCGTACGGTGGAGCGTGCGTCGCATGCTCTAGTCCTCCGAACTGAAGCGTGCATCGCATGCTCTATTGCATGCTCTGAGGTGTGGAATAGAGCATGTGGTGTACGCATATCGCATGCAGCCACTGGTTTGAAATCCAAACGTGCCCTAAAGGGATTCCGAAAATTCTAAAACTCACCAAATTTGTACTATTGACTTTCCCCATCGCATCGCAACTTGAAAATTAAAAAATGAACGTTGGAAAGGTTGTCAAATAAATCCCCAAAGTTCGTAGGCTTTAAATGAGACTAAGTGTTGAACACTTAGCGAAAATATTCTAAGTGTTGGCTCCCTTATAGAGCCTAAAGAGCTGATTTTGCACACGTGGATTTGCGGGATCTTACATATACCATATTAAATAACAAAAGAAAGCTTCTCAATTAGCAATTGTTTATCAAAATACATGATAATTTATTTTTGTGAACACTAAGAACATACTTAAGTTTTAGAAAAATTACCTCAAATTATAAGTAAATTTATCTCATCAATCACATATTGCCACGATTCAAACGGTCATGAGTGGCACCCACACTAATCTTTTTATGGGAGAACCATCTAATCCAAACCATTACCCAATCACTTATTAGTAAGTATTAAAACAATATTATCATAAAACCGCCTTAATAACAATAATTTGAAGCTAATCGTTATTAATGCAAAAATCAAACAAACTACTTACTGAAATCCCCAAGACCCAAAAGTCATCGTACAAGAACTTCTACATAATGATCATGTCAAAAAGAGTATTCAAAAATAAAGTAAATAACGAATGTTTCATTGCCCAAAAGATGGACAAAAACAAATAGGATGAACCATGGCAACCTGGAGACGGAGTACTCACCCTTGAATCGATATCTACTATCAAACTCTAGAGGCGTGGTCATGTCTGAACCTCTGGAACACTTTCTTCACTCAACAAAAGAAGAGGACAGGGTAGTATCAGTACAAACCACTATGTACTGGTAGGTATCATAGGTCAACTCAATTCAATAACATGTACACTACATAAACCAAATAACCATTAGACAGACATCGTCACATAAAAAGTGTTCAGTGAATTAACAATACATCAATAATAGGTCAAACGGTGCTTACAAATAGGACACATAAACATCAAGAGTATCAACCATACTGTAAACATCCGCAGAATCAATAATAATACCATAAGTAACAACCACCTCTTTCTAAACCTCACAATTAGAACACCATTAGATCGTTATCTGCTTAATAACCCATACAACCTCACAAGTTCAACACCAATATATATATATATGTTAAAGGACTTATTTTTTCACAACTAGTCATGACCTGTAGGGAACAGTCTATGTTCATGTACCGTACCGGCATGGTACCCGATCCTCTATAAACAAGTAATATCATATCATATTCATACCAGTGTGGTACCCGATCCTCCATAACCATAATAGGTATGTTTTATCAAATTCACACTACCTCTCAGGATACAGTACAATATACTAAGTTTACAAGTACACTTAAAGTCACATGACAATTCCATCAAGTAAATTTTCAATAATTATTTATACATATCTCACCAATCCAAAAATCATCAAATTAAAGCATGTCCCAATACCACTCAACAAGAGTCAAATTTAGGAGCAGACACACAATTAAATCAAGTCTAAACTCTAATTAAATCATAACCTATCTGGACTGAAAAATAAGAAGGTAAGATAATTTGCAAGGGCCTTTCTTTTCCATTAAGCTTCTGAATGGTCAAAATCTGATCAAATACATATAATCCCCATAAGAGCATGAACTAGTACATCAAACTTCAACTAAAATGAGTCATTATTCGATCCCCAAACTAATAAATTCTTACTCTAAAAACTCTAAATCTAAACCTAAATCTATCAAAATAGTAGTTGTTTATATCTTATAAAGTACCGACAACAACTTAATCATAGACGAAATAGGAATACCCAACCGAAAACCCTAAATAGTAGCAGGCAAACTTTCCCTTGATTAATTAATTATTAAAAATTGGCCAAAGATTTGTTTGTTTATTATTTTTTTTTGAATTACTTTATAAGTAATGATTATAGTAATCATTATAGTGAAGAATCTTTCCACTTCCTCTAAGTTTTTCAAAGCAACTGAAACATACGGTGTCCCAAATACACAATTGACATGCTATTGCTATTGCGTATTAATTAATTTGAATTGAACTAACCTCAAGTTATTGAGATCCTCTACTTCCCAACTAACCACGCATAAATCGTTCTTTGTTTGAAGTTCTACTATAATTCAAAGTTAAACCTACTGACTTCAACTAATCTTAATGTGGATTACATGAAAAGAAAATAAATGTAGTTTTGACCCACTATTTCTAACTAAATTAATTATTTAATGCACAAAAGTTTTACTAAATCCTCAAAAAATTTTCAGAATCTCATAAAAATAAATCAAATATGTACATTGACTAAAAATTATATTCCAAACCTACTGAAAACACTATGACACTAATCCTAGTTTGTCTCAATCAAAGATTGACTATTATTGGGTTTAACTTTATTAAAACTCAAGGATCAAATTAATGACTTAAATCGCCTCTGAACACTTCAAGAATCACCACTACCCATTCTCGTAAGTCATAATTCACGTATACAAACTACGGAGAGAGCAAAAATGCAAAAGATTAGTAAAATTCATGAAACGACTAGGCGGGTCGTTACATCAGATACCAATTAAACAATTATTCATCCCCAAACGGGAAAACCAGAGACACAAAAGGAAAATAAGGATTTACCTAAATTAGCAAAAAGATGTGGATACTTTCTAAGAATGTTTGCTTCGGTCTCCCATCTGGCCTTCTTAGTAAGACGATTCTTCCATTAGACCTTCAGAGATGCAATCTTCCTAGTCCTCAGCTTACGAACATCTCTATCAAGAATAACAACAGGTTTCTCTTCATAAGAGAGGTTATCATCTAACAAGACTGAATCCCAATGAATTATATAATTACCATCACCGTGAAACTTCTTTAACATAGATACATCAAACACACAATGAACTTCCGACAAACTCGGAGAAAAATCCAATCTATAGGCTACTAGCCCCACATGCTGAAGAATATCAAATGGCCAATCAAGGTCTAAGATTACCTCACTTCCCCAAACGCATGACACTCTTCATGGGTAAAACCTTGAGCAACACTTGCTAACCCTCCATAAAGTGCATATCTCTAAATTTTTTATCCACATACTCCTTTTGACTACTTTGAACCACTATAAGTTTCTCTTGGATGAAGCTAACCTTCTCCAATGAGTCTCTCAATAGATCAATACCCCATGGTCTCACCTCAACTGCATCAAATCACCCAATGGGAGATCTACACTTCTTCTCATATAAAGCCTCAAATAGTGCCATATCGATACTCAAATAATAATTGCTATTGTATGCAAACTCGACCAAAGGTAGAAACTAATCCTAATGACCTCTAAAATCCATCACACACACAAAGCATATCCTCCAATACCTGAATCATTCGCTAGGATTACCCATTGGTCTGAGGGTGAAAATTTGTACTAAGGCCCAACCTTGTACCTAACTTCTCATGCAAATTCTTCCAAAAGATAGAGGTAAATTAAGTACCCCTATCCGAGATAATAGAAATAGAAACCCCACGAAATCGAACAATCTCCTTAAGATAAATCTTGGCTAACTTTGTTACATTATAAGTCACATGAAATAGAATGAAATATGCAGACTTCATCAACCTATCCACAATAACCCATATAGAATCATACTTCTCCAAAGTCTTGGGAAGACCAACAAAATCCATAGTTATCCTCTCTCATTTTTATTCAGGAATGGGTATTCTCTAACTAGTACCACCCAGCTTTTGATGCTTGTACTTTATCTGCTAGAAACTCTGGAATTTAGCACCAATATCAACTATATCATGTTTCATTCCAACCTACTAGTAATGTTGCCTCAAATCATGATACATCTTATTCACTCCAGGATGTATGGAATACTTTAAACAATAAGACTTAACTAGAACAGTAGAAATCAAATCAACACGAGGCATACAAACTCGCCCCTTTGTCCGCAACACCCCCTCATAATCAAGAATGGCCTCCTTAGCCTCACCATGAAAAACTTGATCATGAATCTTGCTCAATATAGCATCCACAAATTGTTTAGCCTTGATTTGATCAAGAAATGTGAACCTTGCCTTAATATTGGCTAGAATTCCACCTCTCTTATTTACCTCAAGTCGAATAAACTTATTATCTAGAGTCTGAATATCTCAAGCGAATGGACGTTTGGTAATTCAGGTAAGCCAAGATACCCATACTTGTTGATTTTCTTCTCAATGCATCAACTAGTATATTAGCCTTCCCCGAATAATATAGAATAACAATATCATAATCTTTAAGAAACTCCATTTACCTACGTTGCTTTAAATTTAAATACCTCTGTGTGAACACATACTATAAACTGCACTGATCAGTGAAAATTATACAACGGATCCCATACAAAAAATGCTTCCATATCTTAAGAGCAAAAAACACAGCAACCAACTTCAAATCATGAGTTGGATAATTCTTTTGATTAGGCTTTAATTGCCTCGAAACATAAGAAATCATATTTCTTTCCTCCATCAAAATAGCACCTAAGCTAAAACGCATAGCATCACAATAAATGATAAAATCCTTACCCTCTACTGGCAATGCAAGAATAAGAGTGGTAGTCAAAAAAGTATTGAGCTTTTGAAATCTCTCCTCACACTCATTAAACCAAATAAAAGATGCATCTTTCTATATCAACCGCTTCATATGAGTAACAATAGAAGGAAGCCTTTTCACGGACCTGTAAAATAAGTTGCTAACCCCACAAAGCTATGAACCTTCGTCACTTAAGTAGTCCTAGCCCAATTATTACTGCTTCAATCTTTTACCAATCTACCATTACCCCTTGCTTCAAAACTATTTCCCTAAAAAGGATACAAAAGTCAACCAGAATTCACACTTAGAAAAAATTGTGTAAAGCTTTCACTCTTTTAACAAACCTAAAACAATTCTTAAATTATTCTCATGTTCCTCTTTACTCTTAGAATAAACCAAAATATCATCAATAAAGAAAATCATGAAAGAATTTATGTAGGGTTTAAATATCCCATTCATCAAACTCATAAAAGCAGTTGGGGAATTAGTCAACCTTAAAGACATCACAAGAAACTCATAGTGCTCATACCTAGTTCAAAATGTAGTCTTAGGAATATCATCTGGTTGAATCTTAGGCTGATGATACCCGAACCTCAAATCAATCTTGGAAAATATGGATGCACCCTGCAACTGGTCAAATAGATCATTGATACGGGGCAAAGGATACTTATAATGGATCACAACTTTGTTCAATTACCTATAGTCTGTCTATATACACATGAAGAATACCATCATTCTTCTTCACAAATAAGACGAGAACACCCCATGGAGAGGCACTTGGATAGATAAATCCCTTAATTAACAAATCCCCCAACTGAGCCTTTAGCTCCTTCAACTCAACCAGAGCTATCCTACAGGGAGAAATAGAAATATGATGAGTACCTGTCATCAATAAAGAAATCATTATCACAGTCTTGTGGCATGCCATTCAAATCTGTAGGAAAGACCTCTTAGAACTAACACACCATAGGAGCTGACTTAATAAATGGGACCTCTGCAGAAGTGTCCCAAAGATATGTTAGGAAGGCCAAACAACCCCTTCTAATTAACCTTTTAAACATAGGAAAAAACAAGTTTCATTAGAGGAGGACTATAATTACCCTCCCACTCAAGCCTATTCATTCTCGGCATTGCCACAGTCACCATCTTATCATGAAAGTATAATATAGCATGATACGAAAATAACTAACTCATACCCAAAATTATGTCAAAATTTACCATATTTAGAATCACTAAATCTTCCCAAGTTTGACGCCTTATAACATAACAGAACAAGAATGATAAACCCTATCAACAACAACATAATCACCAACAAGAGTAGAAACATAAATTAGAAAGTCAATTAAATCACACACAATGTCCAATCCTACAACAAAATTAGAATATACGCATGAAAAAATAGAGCTAAGATTAAATAATATAGTGGCCATCAAATCACAAACAATAATTGTACCTATAATAATAGTATCTAATGTCTCTACCTCAAGCCTTCCTAGAAGGAATAGATATATGCCCTACCACCAGTTTGAGTGTCACCCTTGCCAATATGAGAACCACCCCTACCTATCTGATGACCACATCGACAACCCTATAGAATACTTCTATCATTACTAGCACATCCCCTACCTGCTGGAACTAGAGATCTATGAGCCTACTGTAGTCTAGATATACTATACTGCCTCAAATTAGGACAAAACCTCTTGATGTGACCAACTCCATTGCACTATTACATACATGATCCAAGGTAGGTCGCTGGGTTGATAAAGATTAAGTGAGAGAACCAACAAAGTCTGAAGATGGATGGCTAAATCCTGATGGACCCCCAACAGACACCTGCACTCTGACTAAATGGGGTGGGTAGGGTATCTCTGTGAACTCTAACTCCTAGAATAAGAACCACTGAAACTGCCCCCTTTACAGACCTTCATTTTGCTGCCTTGGCATAACCCTCTTGCCTTATGACCTTTACCTTCTTGATAAACTCAATCATCTTCTGAAAAAAAACTACCTAAAGTTGTCATTTGAAAAGAAGAAATATGGAAACTTTATTCAAACCCTTCACAAAGAGACAAATCTTTTTCTCCTCAGTTTTAAGAAAATAAGGTGTATATCGAGATAATAAATGAAATTTGACCTCATAGGCCTCAACTGACAAATTCCCCTACTTAAGATTAGCGAACTCATCCCTTTTTCTATCTCTTAAAGTACGAGGCACGTACTTCTTTAGAAACATTAAGTAAAACTGAGTCCAACTCAACGGAAGAAAACTTCCATCCCTACACTCTACATAAGCTCTCCACCACATCTTCGCATCCCCCTGAAACTGAAAAGTAACCAACTCTACACCATACCTCTCAAGCATATCCATTTTGTGAAGTGTTTCATCATAGTCAATAATAAACTCATAGGCATCCGCAGACTTGAAGCCATGAAAAATAGGATGCTTCACCTTAATAAACTTATAGAACAAATCATGCTCATCTTCAGTTATCACCGAACCACTACCGATCTCAAAAATATATTCGACCCTGACACCTCTTCCATCCGAGAAGCACAACATCAGCATGTAGTACCCTCAGATGCTAGACTGCGGGTATTGCGGGCGTAGTCCTAGTTCTTGCCAATCTACTCCAAAAGCTTAGAACTTGTTGAATTACAGCAGAAGACATCTGAATAGGAGTTTCACCTCTCTAAACTTGTTAAACCTCATCATGAACCGACATCCCCTTATTTTGTACTAGCATCGCTCCATCCTCTGCTATTCCAAGCATATCCACATGCGGAAGAAGAGATATTAGCCTCTCTCTAGCTGGTCTCGCAACATGAGTTATACCTATGGTAGTTTCTGCTCTCCTTAATCTACCTCATCTTTCCCTTGCCTGTATTCTACCCCAAACCACAGCCCTAGCAGCCGATTCGGGAACCTCAACTCTTGCTCCATTTGCTCATGTTCTTACCATCTATGAGAATAAAGTGAAAGAAGTCAAATACCAATTGAAATCAAGTAATAGCACGTAAGAAAGAAGAATTTGAATTTTTCTAGTGTCCTGTAACCTCTCGAAGAAAAGTATAGACGTTTTGTACTATTTTGCCAGACTCTATTAGACATGTTCTTGATTGATGAGATCGATGAACCTAGGGCTTTGATACCAACTTTGTCATGCCCCAAATGGCCATGAGTTACACCCACACTAATATTTCTATGGGAGAACCATCTAAAATGAACCATTACCACTACTAAAAAATCTATAAAAAGATACCTAAAAAGAGACCTCATGAGGTCTCTTTTCCTGAAAAAGAGACTTCAAAAGTGACCTCAATGGATGGTATTTAAAATATAGGTCGCTTTTTGTAAGAGACCTCATGAGGTCACTTAAAATCAACCTTACGAGGTCACTAAGTTATTTTTTAGATTTTTTAGAAAATGACCTAGTGAGGTCTCTAAACTGGTTTTTATAATAATTATTATTTTATTAAAAGAGACCTCATACGGTCTCTATTTGATTTTTTTTTAATTTTTTTAGTGAAAAGACACCTCATCATGTGACTATTATTTCTTTATTTTTATCATAAATAGTTTTTATAAAAAGTAAGCAAACTCGTGCGGACTCTTGTGTGAGTGCCTAGAAGATGAAATTGCAAAAAAGAGACCTACTGCGGTTGTTTTTGTTCATTTGTTGAAAAATAAAAATGCAAAATGGCGACCTCATGAGGTCTCTTTTCTGCCCCCAAAAAAACTGATGGCGCTAACAATACTTTTACAGATACCTACCATTTTAATTTAATTGGACAATATATACAATCTAATCAACTAAATCCAGCTTCAAAAGCTCTTACCAATCAATCAAACAACAAACACAAGTACTAAATATCTCATCCAATAAACACTAAATGAAAATCAACTTAAAGTACCTTGAAATTGAATGAAAACGCATAGTAGTCAAGTTATTTATACAATAGTACAATTGATTAGACTATTTCAAAGCTCTCGCACATTCAAAAACACTTAATAATTTAAATAAATCACCATCAAATACATAGTTTAGATTATCAACACAACACCCAAATTTAACAACGCGCCGATGCATTGTCCACATAATAATCCTCATCATCTTCCTCACTATTGGGCTCCTCAGTCACATCTTTGTATTGAGCATATACTCATATACTCTATGTGAAATAGGTAGCAAGGAAGCATCTAAGTCACAAATAGAATAAAGCATTTCAAATGTCATTTACAACTACATACTGGAACAATCTCTTCTTGTCAGCTATTAAAGTAGCAAAATATCTAGACATGTATGTATTCTAAAAAAATATACTGGGTGTGTGTATGGTCTCATGGTCTGAATGTTGAATAGAAGATAAGGATATCACAAGAAAATACTGAGCAAGTTAATGGTAATAAACTTACAGGGAAAGACCATATGGCTTTCATGGTCTTAATGTTGAATAGAAGATAAGGATATCACAAGAAAATACTGAACAAATTTCTGGTATTAAACTTACACATTAAGGCCATCACTTGCAAGAATCCGTTGTTGCAACTTAAAAGAAATAAAGAACTGTCTTTTAACAATGAATAGGTAGAATCCCAACTTATAAGTCCCATCACCACCACACAAAAAAAGGCAAGTGTATGAATCAAAGA
Organism: Capsicum baccatum var. pendulum; assembly: GCA_030864225.1. Lineage (NCBI taxonomy): Eukaryota > Viridiplantae > Streptophyta > Magnoliopsida > Solanales > Solanaceae > Capsicum > Capsicum baccatum. The sequence goes on from CM061561.1 coordinate 200,244,158, forward strand.
GAGAACAAATATAGCATCACATATAGAAAAAAACCACCAGTAAAGGCACTCATCATATCATCTATTAGAACAATGTCAAACTGAGTTCTGACATCAATTTTATGTAGAATAGTTTCCTTGATTATGATGGTGGTGCAAACACCGAAGAAAATAAAGAAAGAAGGGCAGGGAGAGAAATAACAAATTAAGTTTTATAAAGAAAGAAGGGCAAGAAGAGAGATAACAACTTAAGTTTTCTTGGGAATTGTGACCAGCTTTCAATATATAGTTACCTTCCATAACCACACTAGTGCGTGACTCTAATTTCTACTTCATATTGACAAAGTCGAATTTTCTTATCCCTTTAATCTTACCAACAAATTTCATTTTAGACACTCAAACTATGTCTTGTTCCAACTAAGAACAATATTTTTGCGTGTGTTTTCAAGTGTCTATTAGCTAGTTGAGTTAATCACACAAAGTTCTTGATCAAAAAAAAATTTACACTTTATCATGGTATGAAAAAGTAATGGACTTTGGCAGAGAAATCTAAAGAAAGTAAGAAACAATAGCATTAAAATAAGGAATGTATGGCAAAGAATATTCTAATGTCCCATTCGGCATTGCGAGTTATTATCAAACTACAACATGAAAGACTAATAGATTCCAAACCTATTTATAAATTGAAAAGATTTTCTTAACCTAACAAACTGGTAAGTATAAAATTTATGGAAGGGAAAATCCGACAGCGAAGACAGTTATCATGTAAAGCTAAGGTTTAAGAATGATTAGTGCCAGATGAAGGATTTAAAACCATAAAGTAATAGAACAACAACAACATACCCAGTGTAGTCCCACAAAATAGTTCTGGAAAAGGTAGAGTGCTTCAGTGTACGCATATTTTACCCTGTCTCAGAGGTAGAGAGAAAATTAATATAAGCTAGAGAAAATTAAAATTTCCTAGCATTTTCTCCCCTACACACCAAACCTCACCCCTAAAATAAAGGTACTATCTAGGCGAGCACCTTAACTAATCCTTGGGAACCTACTTCCTCCGTCCTAGCTCGGGTATGTGGTAATAAAGGGATCCGAGAAGATTGGATGGCAAGAATTGGAGGTTCATAAACTTTAGTGTATGTAACTGAAACTGGGATGAAAAGAAAAGCATGGACAGAAGTAGATTTTCCAGGAGCAACACATACATTACATTGAAGAACATTATCCATATTGGGAAGAGAAATAGTAAAAAGAAAAAAATGTTGAATCTTTGTGGATATTTTACGTCTAACAACACCAACTATAGTAATAGATACCGCGTCTTAAATTTTTTGAGAAGGTGCTTCAGATATTCCTAGTTATTTTATTATGCGGGTTGTTCTTCTGTAGAATGAAAGTGGAAGATTGATTCGCGTTCAGTTTTAGCCTTTAGATGAATAATTATAACAATTAGATTGAAGCTCATTCCGATCAAATATTGAAGGATAGTATTTTCGTTGTTTAAGACTTTTGACTTCCTAAACTACTTTAGCAATAGCCTATGTTACTCGGACTCTTCAAAGTATCAATGGGTGTATATCGAATTCGCCAAAAGTAGTATATTTTTGGAGAATCCGACATGGGTACAACATCAAAAGTGAAGATTACGTACAAACTTAGGCAATAACAATACTTTCTTGATTTGTAACTTAAGCTTTCTTGACTCAAAGGGATATTCGTTATTGGTAGCAAACTATGTGTTTGACAGTAAAGCGATTAACTATAGAGTGTGCATGTAGAGTTTCTGCTGAGGTTGTCCTGGGTCAGGCATGATCCAGCCACCATGTAGTACTAATAGGTTGTAGAAAATACTTCATTGATAGCTTTGTCTTCTAAATCAGTTTCTAGGTCCAATAGTTTGCCATACCATTCTTGGAACAATAATAATTATACCTTTCTCTAGATTTCTCTGCAACAGTCTGCTACTCTTTCATACCATGGTAAAGTGTTCCTATTAGGCACTTCAAGCTCAAATATTGAAAAAGTTTTTGCATGTATTCTCAAATGCCCATTATGTAGACAAGTTAACCACTTAAAAATAAGTCATCTCCTTTAGTTATATGCATTAACCTTATGCTTATACTACATCTAAAATGTCGTTTCTACAACATATCAGGACACAGTAATATCCATGTCAGAATGATCTAGACAAAGATTAAGGACAAGCTTCAGGCCTCAAATTATTTGCACAGCTTATGTTTGTTTAATAGAACTCATCAATTATGCAATGTCAAGCTTCAACAAAATTATAACCAACCTTAGGCCAATAGGTGGTGTTAAATATTCCCTAGTGTCCATGTAAACTTTCATTCTCTCATTATAGAAATTGCCAAATTCATAGCATCACAGAGAAATAAACTAATCATCACAATTCTCAACCCATACATCCCAAAAATTCAACAATACACATCTACTAATTTTCCACATATTTTCATTTAATTTTACTATAAGAATAGTAGAATAGTAGAGTTTAATAATCTTCAAAAACTATATAGTATATTCCAAAAATTAAAACTAAAATTCAACTGACAACGACGATAAAGAGGAGCTCTTACAGATCGCATTACAAAAACAAGCACAAAGGAATATCAATTACCATAAACCAGTTCAGAACTATGCTCAGCCGTCACAGTCGAGTTTGAGAGTCGCCGCCAGTGGTGGTGGTACGACGGAGAGGAAGAGCAGCACTAGTGATGTTACGATGATGCGGAGATTGTTTGCTCGCCTATGAGTTTTAATTAGTCGATTTTGAGAGAGCTTTTAATTTTGGGGTTTTTATTTTTCTAATTATAATAATAAATCTAAGAGAATTACATAAATATATCTTTTGACTTCACACTAAATGAAATAGTGATATACATAATAACTATTAATTTATTAAAATTATTGTGACCTCATGAGGTCGCAATGTTTAAAATTTAATTAACCCACTTTATATTTTAGAATTTTCTTTTGGCGTTAACTTTTTTCGCATTTTATTTTTGACCTCTTGAAGTACCTAATATTATGTTGCTGAATTTTTTTTATCATTTACCGACTTCATGAGGTCACTTTATTTTTTAAAAAAGTAAAAATAAAATTGAGTAGATAAGTGACCTCATGAGGTCTCTTATTTTCAACCTACTTATGAGGTCTCCTTTTTTTGGTCGCTTTTTACAACTTTTTTAGTAGTGTACCCAATCACTTAGTCAGTATTACAACAATATTATCATAAAACCAACTTAATAACAATAATTTTGAGCTAAACGTTACTAATGCGAAAATCAAACAAACTACTTACTGAAATCCCTAAGACTCGAAAGTCTTTGTACAAGAACTGCTAAGCAATGATCATGTCCAAAAGAGATATCCAAAAATAAAGTAAATAAAGAATATGTCATTGCCCAAAAGATGGATAAGAATAAATAGGATTACCCATGGCAGCCTGAAGACGGAGTGCTCACCCTTGAATCGAGATCTACTATCAAACTCTAGAGGTGAGGTCATGTCTGAACCTATGAAACACTTTCTGCACTCAACAAAAGAAAAGTACAAGGTAGTATCAGTGCAAATCAGTATATACTGGTAGGTATCATAGGCCAACTCAATTTAATAGCATGTGCACGACATAAATCAAATAACCATTAGATAGGCATCATCATATAACAAGTGTTCAGTTAATCAACAATACATCAATAACACGTCAAACAGTGCTTACAAACAAACCACATAACCATCAAGAATATCAACCATACTGTAAACATCCACAGAATCAACAAAATATCATAAGTAACAAAATATCCTTCTAAACCTCGCTATTAAAAAAATCATTAACTCGTTATCTGCTTATTAACCCATAAAACCTCTCAAGTTTAGCACAAATATGTAAACACATGCTAAGGGACTTATTTTTGTCCAACTAGTCATGACCTGTAGGGAACAATCTATGTTCATGTACCGTACCGACGTGGTACTCTATCCTCCATAAACAAGTAATATCAATATCATATTCGTATCGGCGTGGTACCCAATCCTCCATAAATAAGTAATATCGATATCATATTGTATTAGCGTGGTACCCGATCCTCCATAAACAAATAATATTAATGTCATATTCGTACCGGCGTGTTACCTGATTCTCCGTAATCATATTAGGTATGTTTTATCAAATTCACACTACCTATCAGGATACAATATGATGTACTAAGTTTACAAGTACACTTAAAGTCATAAGACAATTCCATCAAGTAAATTTTCAATAAGTATTTACACACGTCTTAATAATTCAAATGTCATCAAATTCAAGCATGTCTGAATAACAATCAATAAGCATCCAATTTAGGAGCATACACACACTTAAATTGAGTCTAAACTCCAATTAAATCGTAACCTACCTCGACCGAAGAATCAAAGTTAAACTAATTTGCAAGAATCTTGCATTTCCGTAAAGCTTCTGAATGGTCAAAATCTGTTCAGATACATATAATCTCCATAAGAGTATGAACTAGTATGTCAAATTTCAACTAAGTCATTATTTGATCCCAAAACTAACAAATCCTTACTCTAAAAGCTCTAAATCTAAACCTAAATCTATCAAAATAGTAATTGTTAATATCCTATAAAGTACCTACAACAACTTAATCGAAGATGAAATAGGATTCCACGCCCAAAATCCAAAACAGTAGCAGGAAAACTTTTCCTTGATCAATTGTTGAACAATTGGCAAAAGATTTGTTGTTTATTTTTTTTTTGAATTACTTTATAAGTAATGATTATAGTAATCATTATAGTGGAGAATCGTTTCACTTCCTATGAGTTGTTGCAAGCAATTGAAACATATGGCGTACCAAATACACAATTGACATGCTATTGCTATTGCATATTAATTAATTTAGATTAAACTAACCTCAAGTTATCGAGATGCTCTTCTTCCCAACTCAACCGCACGTAAATACTTCTTTGCTTCAAGTTTTGCTATAGTTCAAAGTTAAACCTATGACTTCAACTAATCTTAGTGTGGGTTATATGAGAAGAAAATAGATATAGTTTTGACCCATTACTCCTAACAAAATTAGTTATCTAATATCCAAAACTTTTACTAATTTTTCAAATTTTGTTCAGAACTCCATAAAAATAAATCAAATAAAGTGCATTGACTAAAAAGTACATTTCGGACCCATGAAAAAAATTATGACACTAATCCGAGGTTGTCTCGATAAAAGGTTGACTATTATTGGGTTTAACTTTGTTAAAACTCAAGGACCCAATTAATGACTTAAATCGCCTCCGAATACCTCAAGAATCGCCACTACTCATTCTCGTAAGTCATAATTCACGTATACAAACTACAAGGAGAGAAAAAATACAAAATATCAGTAAAATTTACGAAACGACTAGGAGGGTTGTTACACATATACTATAAAAATTCAAGAAAAAAAAATTTCTCAATTAGCAATTGTCTATAAAAAAATGCATAATAAATTCAACGTAAATAAATGAACTGAAATTCTAACAAATTCAATGTAAACAAACAAATATATTAAATGTAACTTTATAATAGTAATCAAGTAACAAATATGAACATATATCAATGTTTCAATTCAGAAAATTGTTTAACGCATAGAAGTGTTTACCCTGGAATTTTTAAAAGGTGGTCTAGAGTATACGTTTTTTTGAACAAGTCTGTCGGAGGTGTGCTGCCATGACAATTTGCAGCAAAACTAAAAGACAAAATCTAAATTTAAGAAATTTATTAGAAATCTTATTATCGGGCCAAGTATTAGAAGTGGTGTATGTATTCAAAAATTAGAAGAATTTCGAAGTATTACATTGTTAGGACACGGATTGATAATAAAAAGGAAAAATAAAAACTTTCTATAATTTAGACTATTTCTCATATATTTTAGATTTAGAAGTCCTTATTTTCACATGTACGATTATAAATTTCAAAAATTTAGATTTCTACACTCGAAAGTGAAATAAGATTGTTTTTATTTAAAATTTTCAATAGAAAGAAATTAAAAATAAATTTTAACCAATATAGAATTAAATAATTGTTAGATCAACAAAATTTAGAAAAGTATACAAATATTAAGAAAATGTAGTTTAAAATTATTTCTATGTTTTCCCTCTTTAATTGAGATGACAAATTAATATTACTTACACAAACAAAAGTTTATAAAATAATTTGCAAATACATATTCATTTATGTAATTTAAATCAATAAAATTTATAAATTCTTTTGAAACTATGTTTTTGTGATTTCTCTTTAAGTAAAATATGTAAATTTAAATAAAGTATCTTTTTAGTATTGGATGAAATAAAGTATCTTTTTCATTTTGTTTGAAATAATATAATATATCTTTGAATCATCTCTTATTTATTACTGCTTTTTTATTTTTCCTTTCTCCCCTATATATATATATATATATATATATATATATAATTGCCAAACCCCACTAATGGGATTACACTGATTTTTTTTATTGTTTTTGTTTTGTATTTTTTTAGATTTTAATATTTTTATATTATTTGTATAGATATGTACTCAATGACTTGTTTCAATGTTATTTCACATCTTGAAACTCTCTTTCTTTGTGTGTGCGCGCTCGCCCTATAATTTTTTTATTTTTATAATTTATTTTAAATTTTTGTAATTAATATAATGACCAGTCAATTTTAATATCTTATTCATGACTATTGTTTTATTAACTTTAACTATATGTAGTATTTTGAAGTTAAATATTCAAGTTAATCCTCCTTTTTAATGAATATAAATATGACAATCACTTAATTAATTTAATCATTTATGATTTGAACATAATAAAAATTATCAAAAAATTATTTTTATATAAAATTTCTAATATTTTATTTTATATAATATAAACCCCAAAAAATATAAATATTATCATAGAAGAAAAAGAGTAGAAAAGATAACAAATTGAAGGATATGAAATAATAATTCTACAGAGGATATAAACTATTCAAAATAAGAATAAACATGTATGTAAAACTTGTTGAAAATTAGAAAAATTTATTGGGTTAAGTGTATGTTTGTAATGAAAGATAATAATTTTTTTAAGGAAAGGGGGAGCGTGGCTTAGGGGTACGTAGGGTGGAGTTGGGAGGTGATGGTTTGGAGGGCAATCTTAAGAAAGAAGAGGAAACTTTGGGACGAAAAATAGATATTTTGTAGCAAAAGTACAATTAAAATGAGGTTTATTTATGAAAAAAGAATAGTTTTTTTCATGAAAAATAAAAAGTTAAAATAATGTTTTGGTTGTTTTCAAATTTTGAATACAACTTCAATTAATATTTGAAATTCTTATGGTCAAAAATCTTCAAATTATGTTAAATTCCTTTTTTACTTTTTTGAAAAAAGTATTATTCTCATATTTGAATATTAAGATACACAAGCAACCCATTTTTTATAGAAATATGAGATTAATTTACTAAAACTTTGAAAAGAATATGATTTTTCACGTTAAAATTAATTTTATAATACTTAAAATTATATAAATTAAATTAATTCAATTTTCAATTAAAGTCAAAATATTTATGTCGACTAATTGTTACTCCCTCCGTTTCATATTAATTGACCTTCTTTCTAAAAATATTTATTTTAATTTGATTGCCCAAGTTCTAAAGTCAAGAGTATTTTATATATGTGTTTCTCATTTTACCCTTGATAGGAATACAAAATACATCCATGGTTTTCAAAATTATTGAATGTTGCATAAATAATCTCAATTCTCAAAATCAAAACTAAATGATTAATATTAGTTTTAACTATAAATACTTAATGTTCTAGACATAATACATGAGATGGAGTAATATATACCAAATTTCAATATTTAATCATTGTATTGATTAATATTGCACTTTAAAAAGCACACAAACGCAAATATATAAAATGCATCTCTATTTATTGGTTTCTTAGTGGGTGTGCCAAGTCCATAGGGACCAACTAATATGAAACAGAGAAAGTATATGTGCAAGTTGATTCCCAATTTCAATCTTATCATACTTAGAACAACATAAGTTAAAGCAGTTCAATATTTTGATTAAAGTCAAATATTAGGATGTATGATTGACTAATTGTTACTCAACAAATAAATAATCAATTCAATCATGTAATACTTGGAGTTATACAAATTGAATCAATTCATTTTTCATTTGAAGTTAAATACATTTACTGAATTATTATTTAATATACAAGTTAGGTCCTAGTAAAATCTTATAATATTTAAATTTATATAAATTGAATCAATTTAGTTTTAATCTAATGACTAACTATTACATCAACAAATTGAATCTTAGTTCAATCTTGCAATACTTAGTGTTATATAAATTGAAGTAATACAATCTTTCATTTAAAGTCAAATAGGATAAGCTAATGGTATATCCACAAATTGAGATTCATTTCAATTATTCAATTGATGTTAGATATTTGTTCACTAATTATTACATTCACAAATTGAATGTAAGTTCAATCTGATACTACTTAGAGTTATATATAAATTGAAGCAATTCAATTTATTAATTAAAATCAAATTTTAAGATTGATTAATTGTTACATGCACAAATTGAGACTTTATAATACTTAGAGTTATATAAGTTAAAATAATTCAATTTCTTTATTAAAGTCCGACTAATTGTTGCATCCACAAATTGAGTTTTAATTCAATTATTCAATTGAAGTCAAATATTTGTGTTGGATAATTATTGCATCCATAAATTGAGTCTTAATTCAATCTTACAACACTTAGAGTTACATGTAAATTGAAACAATTTCAGTTTTCAATTAAAGTCAACATTATGATTGACTAATTGTTACTTCCATAAATTAAATCTCAATTAAAAAATTTCATTGAAGTTAAATATTTATATTGACTAATTGTTATATCCTCTTACTGTGTCTCAATTCAATCTTATAATACTTAGAGTTATATAAAATTTTCTATTGAAGTCAAATAGTTGTATTGACTAATTGTTGCTTGCACAGATTAAATTCCAATTTGATCTTATAATACTTAGAGTTATATAAATTGAAGTTAATATTTGTGTTTGACTGATTGTTATCTCAATCTTATAATACTTAGAGATGTATAAATTGAATCAATTAAACTTTTCAAATGAAATAAAATGTTTATATTGGCCAGACATTAAATCTGTTGCGCTTGAACCGAAAGTCTTTTGAAAACAGTCTCCTGAGTTAATGATAAGGCCTATATATACTTTATCCTCTTCAGACCTCACTTGTGGAATTTTATTGGGTATGTTGTTGTGGTACTAATTATTAAATGTACAAATAGAGTCTATATTCAATCTTATTATTTAGAGTTATATTATTTGAATCAATTTAATTTTTTAATTAAAGTCAAACATTAATGATGGACTAATTTTTACATCCACTAATTGAGTCTCATTTCAGTCTTACACAGAATTATATAGACTGAATTAATTCAATTTTTTCAAGTAAAGTCAAATATTTGTACTGACTAATTGTTACATATATAAATTGAATTCCAATTTAATCTTATAATATTTAGAGTTATATTATTATAAATAACTTATTATTTCAACTAAAATCAAACATTAAGACTGACTAATTATTTGTCAAGACCCGTGTCGAGGCCCTGGCCGTGACGGACATCCCAAACCAATGAAGGCTCGAGATGAGCCCTTAACATTACATCATAAGCATAGTCATAAATAAAGTGCAGAATTTGGCTCATAAATATGAAGTTCAACTTCACTACAACAAATTCTATTATCAGTGATGAATATTTTATCACGAAAAAATCATATATCATCACAAAAAATTTTTGGTGACGAAAATATAATCGTCACTAGTTCGTCCCTAAATCGTGGGTCGTTAAATGTATATTTGAGATGACTTAGTACTTCGTCACTAAATAGACTTGCATTAAGTAAGAAACTATTTGTTGTCCCCAAATGCATAGCATTTATGACGAGCTTGTTCGTCATAAAAATTATATCTTTTGTAGGTAATAGTATTTTTTTGTCACTAAAGAAGTTATAATGCCGACGAGAATGATGTGTCGCTAACTGTTTATTTGAATTAATGATAAATTAATTTTTCTCTAATCTTCAATGTATTTCATTGCGGAACAAAAATTATTTCATCACGAATGCTATTTTTACATATGCATTCTCTATTTGTCTCTAAATGAATAAATTAGTGACAACATTACTTTCTTATCATTTTGTAGCTGAAAGTGATCACGTCATCACTAAAAATACTTTTTTTACCTACGAAATAATTTTGTCACTAGAATATGTCATAATTAGTGATGATAGAAATTGTCATAAAATACAAAGTTAATTTGTAGGTAATAAGTGGGCTATTTAGGGACAAAATTTACTCTTGTCATCAAATGCTGTAATTTGATGACGAATATGTGATGATTTTAAAAAGTTAAAGTAAAGCTTTTACGGACAAAATAATTCGTCACTAATCACAAGCATTAGTATTTAGCTAGCTAGGTTTTTATAATTTGAAACTGAAATCATATATAAATATCTTAAACTTCATTATAAAGAACATTATACAAATTTAAAAAAAAAAACATATTAGAAGAAGTAAGATAATAGCCAAAAAAAAAAAACTAACTAAAAACATTGTCATATACTAATTAAGAACAACCTAAATGACATTCATGAGATGATATCTCACTAGATACGCTCAAATAAAAATTAACATTGATCAAAATTCATCCAACTTGAAAGTCTAACTGAGATATACTAAACATTAACAAAACGAAGATAATAAAATGAAGGTTTCTTCTCAAAATTGCAAAAGCATTTTTTGTAGCAACTAGTTTTGATTTCTACCTTATACAGGATGTGTAAAAAAAATAATTCAAGATTAGAACTCTTATGTTATGATATCATGATACACTACAACAACAATGATATTCTTAGCATAATTTCTCAAGTACAAAAATGATTCAATGTACGCAGACCTTACTTCTTTCATTGCGAAGTTAGGAAGAGTGTTTCCAATAAACTTTTGAATAAAATAAATGTAAAAAATGCAGGAACGTATATGCTTTGTTCAACACAACCTCATTATTCATATTTTCCATCATGAGAACAAGCTAATAGTAAATAGAAAATTAATAGTTCAACATCAAACTAATAGTAAACAAAAAAATTCTAGTTCAGAAACAGAAACAAGATTACATGAAAACAGAGTTAACAGAGTCAATTGAGATCTTTCATAAAACTTGTATTTGGTTCGACAATTTGATTTTTGATGATTGGGAATTCAATCCCAGGTCTAATTGTCAAAATAGATAAAAAAAAGTTTTAAAAATAAAATTAACAAGAAGAGACTTATGTAGTTATTAATTGCACCTCAAGGGATAACTTGATAAGGTTCAATGATCATTGTATTATGAAAAGAAAATATAGTTAGGGGCTAAATGCTATAAATTTTTTTTCTAATTTATTTAAAATAATTATAATAAAATTATAATTTAAATTATAATAATTCTAACCTTTACTGAGATGAGCACATAAAATGTTGCAGTTGTTTCAAAATATCATCTTGGCACGCTAATACAATTTCCAATTGAGAATTTAGCGACGTTATTTGAAATTGTTGATTTTCTACCATGATTTCAGTTGCATTTAATCATTTCTGTAAATCATGTTGGACAGTAGCAACTTCCTCCTTCACCTTCTTAAGGGAGTCTTCTAAATCTGCCGTTCTTCTTTGTATTGCTCGAGTAGTGTCAAGTTTTGGACCATAACCAAGACCTTTTATGTATCCTGGCTTTTTACTACGTACAACATCCACAATTTCATTAATCGTCATGGATGACTCTCCCGAAGTATATATAGATTTTAAATCATTCATGATATTCTGCAAAAAAAAAATTATTTATTAATGTCATGATAACAACAAGTAAATCATATTTGCATATGCGATCAAAATATCTAATTTCTTACATAGCTAGCTTCAGCTTATTCAGGTGACCAAATTTTTTCAGTCGAGTAATGAGTGTTTTTGTAGAAGTCAATTCTGTCTAATTTCACAAACAAATAAAAAAATAATTGCATAGATGAATGACAATAAAGTTATCATGCTCCACGAAGTAAGAAGAATAAAATCTAGTACTCGTTGATAAAAAATGGTATTCATAATAATTTCATCACTAAATCACCATTAACGAGAAAACAAAAAAAATATGACTTACAATTTCAGCACGAGCAACTATAAATTCTTTCGAACCAATGACATGATTATATTTTAGTATGACTTATAATTTCAGCACGAGCAACTATAATTGCTTTCGAACCTATGACATGATTATATTTTAGCTCTGATCGATTGATCTTGATTAACTGACATCGTTTCTACAAATATAACATATATATAATTAAGTTAGATAGAATTGAAACAAATATAGTGCATATTTATTCGAATATAGGCCACCTTATGCTCCGGATCTGACCACATATCACAAAGCCTATTTCAGTTTACGGGTGTCAGTTCTGGTACGTCAATTTTACGAGTATCTTCTTCAGAATGTGAACTTTCAAACATTTTTTTTAATTTATAACTCCATTGAATACTCCTATTTTTTGAGGATATCTTTACAACTATCTTGGACGTAATGTTCATCTAAATTAATTTTGAACTTCTCCTGGAGAAAATGTTTAAAGGGATAAACATAAAAATCAAGATCCCTGACGTATTAAAAGAATACTATCATCAGTGTTACAAGATTAAAAAATGTAAAAAAATCTTACATGATATCTAATAAGTGTAGCATTCTTTCCTCTTTTGTAAGTTCCTTCTACTTGTGTTGAAAGCGTAAGAAAATTTTGCACAATTATCCCCAGCCCATTTGATAGTTTTGATGACTGGACCGCCTTAACTGTCCTTCCCTTACCAACTGGAATTTCTATTACCAACTTTTCCCCCAAAGTCCTCTTCAGCTTTTCAAGACCTTTTTCCCTAGTTTTTCCTCGACGCTTCTTAATTCTACTTGTATCATCTGAGTAGAAAAAGTCAGTTGCAAATAGTGGTATATACATTATAGCATTTCTCCATCTTATTTCATTAACATAAGTACCAAATAACTTAGTTTAACCAAGCTTGCATGTATGGTATTACTTGTAGTAGTTGCTGGAGTACTTTTATTTGATTCATCGACAGATTAAGTAGCTGAAATAGTTTCTCCAGTAAGTGTCATTTTTTTATATATACGTCCTCCTGGTGCCATGACTTTACTTATATTCCTGCTAAATATCATAGCATATGAATTATAAAGCTTAACTAGTGAATTTGTCCGCGCTTCACAGCGTCTTAACAAATTATATAATTTATTAAAAAATAATTGAAATAGAAGAGATAATCTTTTTTCAAATATACATACAAATATATATATATACACACACACACATACACATATATATGTATATGTATGTACATATACATATATATATAAATACATATATATATATATACATATATATGTGTGTGTGTGTATATATATACATATATATATATATGTATATATATATATATGTATGTATGTATATGTATATATATACATACATACATATATGTATGTATGTATGTATGTATATATATGAGGAAAGGTTTACTATAATTATTTAATTAATTTTCAAACTCTTAAATATTAAGAAAATAGTGTAAAGATGATTTTGTCTGAAGCAGAAACTTTTTATGAAGGGCCAAAAATTTAATAATATTTCTACGGCCCTTCACATTTTTAGTATATTATATATATATATATATATATATATATATATATATATATATATATATATATATATATATATATATATATATATATATATATATATATATAATGCACACATATGCAACATACACATAGAGTATGTGAAACAATAAAATTAGGAGTCAATCATGGTCTGTGCCTCTTATCTCTACTAAATCAATGTTATCTCTAGGTGTTAAGACATAATAAACTTCAAACATATATTACTAACACCAACAGAACACAGCTTGCACTTAACTTCTATTTAATTCAATTAAAAGCTAGAAAGAAATACATTAAAGGCACACGCCATTTTATACAATTTTTTATATTTCGGCATGTTACATAATTGCTAAAATATTTTGGCATGACTTTTTTTATCTCCGTTATTCTTTTTTCTTGATTGAGGAAAAAAATCTCGCTCGTGAAAATGCACTGAATATGTTATTATATATAATTTATCTAAAATAAAAAAATTTAAATGATAAAAAAAATAAATCAACATTCATATTAGAATATCATAATTTTATAACAGTATTGATCTAATGAAGATAACTATAAAATTATAGAGTGTAAACAACCAGAACACTTGACTAATTGAAAAGCCATTTAAAATATACTATATGTATCTATGTTTTTTTTTTTTTTTTGTCGCATTGTATAATTTAAGAGAAGAGGGGAATCAACCCAAGTTTTTAGTATTACGCCCATATGGATCCAAAAAATCAATTTAAATAAATACTTAGGCAGCAATCTAATAAACTATAGACATGAACAAATCAAGCTACTTACGAAAAGATAAAAGAAGAACTCCCAGCTTTTTTAGTGACATCAGTTGAAACCTGCATCAACAACAAAAACCTAAAAATAAAAAGATGACGAAAAGCAAAAACTGAGAGATTAAAAAAGTACAGTGTTTTATTCTTGTCTGTATATAATGTAAGAGTCCTTTAATAAGGAAAGAATCAATACAAAATATTAGTTGATTTGAAAGTCCTAATTTATATATTTATGGTAAAATCTTTTTAATAAAAAAGAAAAATTAACATGGAAGGTATTTTAATTGGGACTAAAATTTTGCAACTAATTTTATTCTCTTTATATTAGGATATGGATGCCAACACAATATTTTAATTATGGAATGATTTAATCAAATATTGGCTGACCTCAAATTACTTATCAATTAAAACTAATAACTAAATTAAAATTATATGAGGAAAATAGTAAAATTAACTAGGATGTTGTTGTTATGCTTGGTGTGTTCAAGAAATCTATAATTTATAATCTATATCTATAATATATTAAAAGTGTGAAGGGCCTTAGAAATATTGTTTGAACTTTTTGTCCTTCATTAAAAGTCTTTGCTTTAGACAAAATCATCTTTTTCATATTTTTTAAATATTTAAGTGTTGAAAATTAATTAAATATATTTATGGTAAAACTTTTCCTTATTATAAGTCATCAGAATTAATGATTTTTTCAAATATTTAAGTGTTGAAAATTAATTAATATATTTATGGTGAAATCTTTCTTTATTAGAAGTCATCAGAATTAATAACAACTAAAACTATTTTCATTGGTTTAAGAATTCTAAATCAACTAAATTTGATTTTAAGAAAATTTGAAAATCTAGAAGTAAATATAAAAGTGTTAGAATAAGAAAAAATTAAGATGTACCAAATTTTAAAAATTTTAAGTACGTAATAAGAATGTAATCAATGATTTGGTAAAGATTTGACTTTAAATTTTAAATATAGAAAAAAAATAATCGGGCCGCAAATATGATTTAAATTGATGCGTCTCTCTTAGCCTTTTGTAGCAAGGGAAAGAGGTACTGCATGACAAATGCAAAAGTGATGATCGATCAATCACTTGAAACTTCTGATGGTAAAATATATAAGTACTTATACTAAAATATTTATTTATATTTAAATTATTATATTAAAATGTGAATGATCTTCAAACATTGAGTTGAAATTTTTACACGTCACTAAAAGTCTCTTCAATAGATAAAATTATTTAATTTAAATAATAAAATATTATACGTGTGAGGCATGTGCAGTTAAACTAGTATCCCAAAATATGTATAATACGTGTATACTAATTGTATGTATGTGTATATATATATATATATATATATATATATATATATATAATTAGTGAGATTTATATATTTATTATAAATAAATTATACAACAATAATACATTTTTATATACACAGACATACATATTTCATACAACAATGATACAGTTTCATTATGTATAATACATTTTTTAGACATATACATATTGATACATTTTCTATACTATGATAGAAATTGTTGTATACATTAGTGATACAAAAATGATACAACTTTTCTGCACATAATACATTTTTCATACACATATAGTAGTGATACATTTTCTATATAGTAATGATATTATTTTATACGAAATAAGACTATTTTAAAGAGGCTAAAAATCTTTTCTAAGCTTCTAGGGCCATCTGATGTCCATCATTTCTGTTCTTGTTCACATAATACATTGCTCTACTTGTAATCATTAACAATAGTAGCCAAAGAAAATTTTGTATTTTGCTACCAATGTTTTTCGTCGCAAATAGTTGAATTATTCAACTATAAATTTTAAAGTCGTCACTATTTATACCTTACAAATTTTATGAAAAATTTTTATTGTCATTAAATCATAGATTGATTAGAGATAATAAAATGACCTTCACTAATTATATATATTATTAGTGACAAAAACTAATGTCACAATTAAATATAAAGTTTATGGCTAAAGCTTACAACATTTAACTACAAAATATAATTTGTCACTATTGTAACAACATATTTTTTGTGAAAAAATATTTTTGTATCCAAAAATTAATTAGTTTTAAGACAAAAAGTTGTTTTTTCACAAACTAATTAAATTATTAGAGACAAAATTATGTCTCTGATAACACATAATTCGTTACTAATGCTGCTTAATAAAATGGTGCCAACTCATTTTTTGGCGAAAAACTTTAGAGGAAAAAATTGTGCTACGAAAATTTATATTTTGTCACTAAAAATATGTGACCCATGTATTTAAACGACGAAAGGTAACTTTTGTCATTAAAAGTGAACAATTAGTGATAAATTTTATATCGTAGCTAAATATCACATTTGTTGTAGTTAAATGAAAATTCAAACGCAAGTCTTTAAATAACATATAAAAATATTTATCTAACTCAGTGTATGAAGACTCTAACAATATAAATAAAAATTCTAAGTTGGGACATGGCTCTGAAAATACCATAAAACATGATAGTTCATGTCTAAGTAAAAGTGAACATATGCTTTCCGAAAGATGGATGGCTTACCACTTGCTAGCTATTGTATTGAATGAATCCTAACGCTGGGTAGGATCACGTAGAAATGCTTCGGAACCTACATCATGAAAAGATATACTATTCGGAGATGGTCAATATGATAAGTACTGACATGCAACTCAGGGAAGAGGGGACCAAAACAATTTGTAAAATAATTTAAAAATTCATATCATAAGCTCTTAATAAAGATTATGAGAAGCAAGTGACTTAAAATCATAAAAGAGACATAATCACTAGAAACCTTTAATTTTGGACTATGCAGTTTGCACCAACATTAAGTAACTCACAGGCTATATAGGTCTAGTCCTTATCCAACTGGTAGGGCCTCAATTCAAGTTAGCCGCGTGGGTTGAGGTATTCATCATTAGGCCATCATATCATAAACATAACTGCATACCTCTTCATGTAGAAAACATACAACGATCATTTATGTTTTAGGACAAGACCTTCCTACGTCGGCAAATGCGGTTTCAAGTATTGGTCACAAGGACTACACCTTACCGTGAAACTGCACGTCCTCTTTAAGCCCAATTAAAACATTTTTCATAACCTTTATGTTAGATTCTTTCATTAAGGCATTCACATTTTGATATCGTCTCATTCATATCATATCAAAATTACTGTCATCAAACATTATTGACCCTTAACCCCATCATTCAAAAATCATAAACATAATCGCCATTAAATTTTCATAAGTCTTAAAACATGTCATAAATTTCTATACATTAATTAGTTCAAAGGACGGGGTTACATACACATGCATCATTGTAATTCAAAGCATTTTTAAGAGACTTGAAGATTATAATTTCATCATTTAACCTATCAAATTCATATATGAAAGCACACCCTTTTAAAATAGTCGTTTCAAGTATCAAAACTCTCTACTAGATATTAGAAGACAATTTATAACAAGAAGGAAATAGTATTTAACTTTTCATAAACGTAATTCTCAACCTAATTTCAAACTTTCAATATAACATAAGTAAATACTATTTAAATTAACATTTTGTAATAGTAGTTAAAGTAGAGAGTGTTCAACATGCCTTTTCGATGGAGAGAAATTAAGAAAAGCTTGACCTTTGGATTCACTTATGGAATTGACTTGCTTCTTGACTTATAGAGGAAGAGAAGAGAGCTCTTTTTATTGATTTGGGGTGAATGGGACTAGGGGAACCGTATAAGAGTAATGGGGAATGATTTTTATGGAATAATAACAAAAATACCCTTAAAATAGCTTAACAAATAAAGTCCCATTAATGAAAAATAGAGAGTAGGGGTGCGGTGCACACCCCAATCCATGGCCTCCCCCGTACGACACAAACCCATCGTGAGGCTAAGACCTGTACAATGCAAGGCCATTGCAAGGTTGAGACAGTAGCTAGTTACTCTAGTTTGTGTGACATAGGGCCAAATCTCGGCCTTTCCCCATGCAATGCACGATCGTATTTCACGTCCTAAACTCCCCCAAAGTTTATGAACTCATCCCATGATGTTTTCTACTTATTCTTAGGGTCATGCTGGTTCATTTCTAAGCTAAAAAGAGATGTAATAACAAACGGGCATTACATTATCCCCCCTTGGGATATTCATCACCAAATAATAATTAAGGACACTATTATCATAATATAAGGATTCGTATAAACAATACGAACCAGCGCGTAGGAGAAAGTTTAAGATAAGTACCTTCCATGACTTCGTCCAAAGATACGAACATAGAGGGGTATCTAGCCTTCATGTTGTCTTTTGATTCCCATGTAGCTTCTTTTTCTTTTTGATTCCTCCACAATACCTTAACCGAAACTATTTCCTTACTACTCAACTTTCAAACTTTCCTATCCAAGATCTATATAGGGACTTCCTTATATGAAAAAAATCTTTCACACCAATATTCTCTTCAAGGACTATAAGAGAATGATCACCTACACATTTCTTAAGCATATACACGTGGAAGGTAGGATGGACCAATGCCAAACTCCTGGGCAAATTCAACTCATAAGCAACATTCTAAAACCTTCTCAAAATCAGATAATGACCAATATAACAAGGACTGAGCTCACCTTTTTTACCGAACCTCATCACTTCTTTCATGTGGCAGACTTTTAGAAACACATAATCATCAATTTTGAACTCCAACTCTCTTCACCTGAAATTGGCATAGGACTTTTGACAACTCTAAGCAGTCTTAAGACTCTTTTTAGTAACCTTAACTTTCTGTTTCTTGGTGTACAAGGTCAAGCCCGAATAGTCTAGTCTCACCAACTTTATACCATCCAATTGGTGGCCTACACCTCTTACTATAAAGAGCCTCGAATGGTGCAATCTAGAAACTAGAGTGATAATTATTATTATAAGTGAACTCTATAAGTAATAAGTGATCCACCAAGCTACCTTTAAAATCAACAACGCAGGGTTTTAGCATATCTTCTAACGTCTAAATAGTATGCTCCGCTTGTTTGTCCTTTTTAGGATGGAAAGTGGTGCTAAGGATCACCTATGTACCCAAACCTTCATGAAAGGACTATTAGAACTAAGAAGAAAATTGTGTACCTCTGTTGGATATAATGGACACAAGAGCTTCATGTAATATAACAATCTCGTAAATATATAACTTTGTTTAATTCTCTCTTGAATTAGTCATTCTTATAGATAGTAAGCAGACTTGGTAATTTTATCAACAATAACCCAAATAGAATCATACTGGTTTTAAGAATACAAAAGGTCGATAGTAAAATCCATGTTTATCATCTCTCTTTTCCATATTGGAATAGCTATATCTTAAGACATACCTCAAGCCTCAAATTCTCGACTTTAACTTGTTGATAATTTAGATATTTAGCAATAAAATTAGGAATATCCGTCTTCATATTATTCCACCAAAAAACCTCTTTCAAGTTATGATACATTTCAGTAGAGCTGGGATGCACACCATATTTGGAGAAATAAATTTCAGTCAAGATCTTATCTCGCAGCCCATCGATATCGAGAATGCACAGTCTTCACCGATATTATAATATACCATCTCCTCTAATCTCAAAAGCTATAACCTTTTGCCGACTAATATCTTCCCTGATTTGCATTAATATGGGGCCATTAGCCCGCTTCTCCTTAACTTCAGCACACAAAGATGACTTAGCCACTTCATGAACAATTACTCTTAAATCCTTAAAGTCTAAAGTCTAACTCCAAAATTATCAAGCCGGTGGATGTCCTTTACCAAACCTCTCTGTTTCTCATCAACATTAGAAAGACTGCCCATGGACAACCTACTAAGAGCGTCAACAATCACATTATCCTTTCCTGAGGGATGGTGCAAGCTCATTCCACACTACCTTTCCTTAATATGTAACTCTTTCTATATGAACACATACTGCAGACTCTTGTGGTAAGTGGAAATTTCAACATGTACCCCATATAAGTAGTGACACAAAATTTTATATGCATAAACTATAGCTGCCAATTCAAGATCATGAGTGGGGTAATTTTTCTCATGAACCTTGATGTGCTATAGAAATATAGAACTTTCAACGCTTAAAACTATGAAAATATGCAAGTTTTTGAGGTTATTTCTTTAGATATGATGCGTTTTGGGTATTTTTTGTAGGAAATCATGTTTTGGATGCTAAGATCATGAAAAAGATAAAAAGGGGTGTTTTTTGCTACTTATTAGAGTAATTATGGATGTTCAGGACTTGTTTCGACTTGTTCGCGATCAAATCATGTGCAGGAATTGAATAAGAGCTGAAAAATGACTCCCGATATTTGCTAAGTCAATACACAGACCGCAAGTAGTACTTATGGACCGCATGTGGGCAAACAAGTGACAAAATTCTAAAATCCCGAGATTTGACTTGCAGGAAATTTTGGTCTGGAACTTGCGGTCGCTACTTGTGCCCTCCCTGCAGCCGCAAGTACTACCTGCGCCTAAGAATAGGGTGTAAGTAGGGACCATAAGTGGTCATCGACTTTTTTTCTTATATTTCATTTAGGATTTAATTTTAGGGTTTCCTCATGTACTATAAATACCTTTTACATGGTTTTAGTAGAGGTTATGCCCTTTTGATACTTACAAACATATTTTGATTTTGAGATTTAATTTTGATCTTGGAACTCTCTTGTATTAACTTTAGTTGATAAATTCAGTTTTGGTTTTGGGTTTTCTATTTCTTATTATTGTGATTTCATATATGCTTTCAATCATGAATGTTGTTGTTACTTAATAAGCATGGGAGGCTAAAAACCCATAGCTAGTGTTATGGAAATCCTGGTGGATTGACGAAGTAAGGGAAATGCTATCGTTGTTCTAAATCGATACCCATGCATGTATTGCTTTATATTCAATATAATAGTTTTCTTAACAATTTCACACGTTAGGATCCCACCTAAATTATTACTACTTACTCAAAAAGAGGAGTATTGACTAGAAAAAAATAAAGACAATAGTAATTTGGAGCTTAATTGTCGATCAAAGATTCTAGGTTTTATCTTAGTAATATGGTTAGATTTTATATAATAACTAGAGACTCAAAAGGTAAGATTTAATTGGGATAAAGATAAGGGTTAGTAAGGTGACATTCTGAGACTCAAAAGGTAAAGGGTGAAATCCTTCTACTAGTCCAAAAAACTCTAGAAGGTACATAACTTATCGATTCTGCATGCAAGGTATAGGGTTGGTTCAGCAAAGCATTATAATCCTACAGAGTTGACAAGCCAGGGGGACATAATCCTAGTGTTCACTCATGACTGATTACAACCAAATTTGATACTCATCACTTGTTAGACCTTGATACTCAAAACCCTCATTCACCTTTCCAATTCCACCCGTTGAGTACAACAACTAAGAGCCACGATTTCACATATTCCCTTGGGATTCGACCCCAACCTTTGTTGGTTTACTATATTTGGCAGCGACCGTATTATCTTTTGAGATGAGGTGTAGCTTGGACGTCACCAAATTTTTGCATCATTGCTAGGGAATACGGTGTTGATTAGTGAATTAAAGTTGTTGCAGGTTTTGGGTTTTTTCTTTTTTTTTTCTTAGTTAGGAATACACCGGTGTATGGATAGTACATGGAGTAAAGTCAATCCTTTAGTCCCACTGAATCTAAATCTAGAGAGGATCCTACAAACACCTAGTAGGATGTGGAATAGAAAAAAGATAATAATCCTGAAGGGTTCGTGATGTTGTACCTCCCTCTCCTACCAAAGGAGTATGGATATTATTGATGGACAGATTGGTCAACGTTTAGCTCCAGCTGAGAATGAGAGAAGGGAAATGCAAAAATATTAGTGAGCAGCTTGGGCGGTGAGCTAGCTTAGCAAAGACAAGAAAAACTCAATGGAAATCGGAATAGTACAAGAGGTGATCGTGTTCAAGTGATCCCATCATATCAGTATATGCAGCCATATATATATTTGATGAAGAAGGTCTGGGATACGTTGGGCCAGCAGAGACTGGAGCCATTCTTCTTCATATTTTACCCGCAGGCATCAAGTTTGATATAACAAGTGCAATGATCCAGCTCTTAAATATGAAGGGGGTGTTTGCACTACAGATGATGCAAATTTGCACCTTCCCAATTTTATCGAGATCTACAGTTCATATATAAATCTAGGGGTGAATCAAGAAGTGCTTAGACTGAGGTTTTTCCCCTTCTCACTTATAGTAGAAACATCTTTATGGTTAGGGGAACTGCCAAGAGGCTCTATCACTACATGGATTGAGTTAAAAATGTAATTTTTGAACTAGTTCTTTCATCCATCTAGGATATTGTAGCTCATGGATGAGATCTATAATTTTAGGTAGCTGCAGTCAGAATCTATAGATGAGGCATGGTTCAGGTTCAAGAAAAAGCTGAGTATGGTGCCCAACCATTAGATATCAGGAATGAGCTTATTAGATATATTTTATCGAGACTTGACCATCAGCTCCAGAGCCATGGAAGACACCATATCTAGATGAACTTTTATATGACTATGCTGGAAGGCAGCTTTAGAGAGGATATATTAGATCTCACTCACTAATCAAGGGTGGAAAACTCGGGAGGCTGAGAGGGGATCTGGCATGTATGTTAATGGTGCATCCTACGACAAAAAAGTCACTGATGATTTTGTAGCACAAGAAATTACGCTGCTATAAACTGATTTAGAGGTAATAGCAAAGCATCTTGAAGTAGCGACTTCCGAGAAAGTAAACATAGTATCAATACAAAAGTTAGCTTCCAAAGCTTATGAGTCAGAATTAGAGGAGGAAGTAAATTATCTGGATCATCAGTTGGCGGGCTTTCGATCCCAAAGGAAAGGGAACCAAGGTAGGAACTACTATGATAGATACAAAGACTATAATAGAGAGATAGATGGTGACTAGAGAAAGAAGGATGACTATAGAGAAAAAAGAGATAGGTACATTTCGTATGACAGAAGTGATGCAGAATCAAGAATGAAAGAGATGCTGACTAAGATGATGAAGGGTCAAGAAAATCAAGAGATCAGCCTTAAGGATATTAAGGCTGACATTTTAGGGTTGACCCAAAAGGTCGAATCTCATGCCATGCTATCAAGCAGTTGGAGCACCAATTCAGGAAGATGTCAGCAACTCTGTACCAAAGGTGGCCAGGTACCCTTTTAAGCAACACTGTACAAAATCTGAAAAACAATGGTCATGTTCTTGCCATTACCATGAGAAGTGGTATTACTACTATGGATCCCCCACTCCCTGTTTCGAAAGCTACTATTGATGAAACACTTGTTGAGGATTCAGAAAAGCCAACAGGTAGTGATGATGTAGTTTCTAAGGAAAGAGGTAAAGGTCTAATTATTGACCAAGAAATAAGACAAATTTTGAGACCTCCCCCACCTTTTCCTTAGAAACTAAAGTACAAAAGAAAGGAAGGAAAATTCAAGTGATTCATTGTGATGCTGAAAGAGTTGAGCTTGAATATTCCTCTTTTCGAGGCATTAGAGCAGATGCCTGGATATGCCAGGTTTAGAACAGAGCGACGATTAAGGATGTTGATGAATTGTACCACTGTAGTGTAGTCACTACGAGGTCTTTGGATTAGTAAAAGAGTGACCCCAGAGCATTCACGATTCCATATACTATTGGGTCATCCCGATTTTCTAGATCCTATTGTGACTTAGGATCCAACATTAATTTAATGCTGCTGGCCATATTCAAGAAATTAGGTTTGAACCTTCCTGAACCAACTTCAATACGGTTATTGATGGTTGACTTCACGATAAAAAAATCTATGGGAATATCTTTTGATATGATTGTGAGAGTGGAAAATTTCATATCCCGACTAACTTTGTCATTTTGAACTGCGATGTTGACACTGATATGCCCATTATATTTGGAAGACCATTTATGGCCACAGGTAGAAAATGGTTGACATGGAGAAAGGAGAGCTGAAATTCAGAGTCAACAATGAGGAATCCACCTTCAACATCAAAAAATAAATGAAGCAGCCTACCAACATAAGGGTGGTGTCAGTGATTAATTGTATTGATGACCATAGAGGGTACTTCTATGGGTATCTTGATGAATTCTGAGTAATCAAGATACCCTCTTGTGCCACAACGTTAAATCAAGCACTACATGAGAGAAAGACCATGGTATTGTTGGTGAAGTCTGAGTAACCAACATAGTCACGTCGTGTCGCGACGTCAAATCAAGTGTTGAGCGGGAGGCAACCCACTATTTTAGTGTTCACTTTTTGTTGTTTTTTTTGTAGGTTTTTAGCTCTTGGACTTACCTAGAATATGGTAAAATTGATACATTCATCCATTTCTAGGTAAGGCGACTATGTGACGACCCATCACGGTCACAAGTCCCATACGGGATAGGTAAGTTGAATAATAAATTTGAAAAATCAAATTTTTGAGGAGGAAAAATGGAAAGTTGTGGACTTGGACATCTATTCATACTTTTGGGACTGTAACTTTACATTTCGGGACCATTAATAGCTGGAAAAATATTGAAAAGCCAAGTTCGGAGTATATAAAATCAGGCCAAAATTTTTGGCCCTACACCTGCTGGTCGCAGGTGGCATTTGCACTCCATGCCTGGCCGTAGGTGGCAGGTACAAGTAGCTGTTGCGGCTAGGTCATCAGTAGGCCAAAATTTTAGTTAAAATTTTTGGCCCACCAACACATATATAAGACCTAAAATATTCCCCCATTTATATTGAAACATCCCTAGCCTCATTCTAACTCATCCAAATCCTCAAAACCTCACTTTTCTCTTTGAGTTCAAACTTCCTTCTGAAAACATAAACTAAACCCATACTTAAGTAAAGGTTAAATTGACACTTGTTTGAGATACCAACTTTTCCAATACACTAAAAACAATTTCCAACTTTGAATTTGCTCGAGTTCTTCATTGTTCACTTCTGGTTTATCATAAAAGGGTAATTTTCTCGGCTCCTAATGGTTATGTATTGATTTATTTATCATATAAAAAAGTTGATATGTGTATTCCCATGAAAAATATATAGATTATATCATGATTGTATGTAGGATCCTTGAAGTAGCCTATAATCTCAATGTAGGGCATTGTTTTGAATTAAATTCTAAGGTTAGTCCCTAACCAAAAGTTGAACTTGAATGAATAGAGTCATACCACAAGTTGAGCATGTTAGTTTCCTTGAAAATCATGATTCTTGATAGGTGTGTGCACATTGGAATTGTTGGGATTTCAAATAGGTTATAGGAATGTGAAAACTAATGAAAATTTTGAACTTTTCAAATTTTGAGTTTTTCTTCAACTTTTACTACCCCTTTTTTTTGTTGGAAACTAACGACTAATTTTTTAGGTAGATATGGAACCTAAAGTTGCTAAGAATAAGAATGCCAATACCTCACGGAGACAGATAAAGTCTCTTGAGCCTAGTGGTTCAATGGAGGAGTACCCGATACAGCGACATTGAGACACTGTAGTTGGGGTGATACAAAGAGTTACTAGAGTCCAAATATGCTAGGCTACTCAGGCTATTGTAGCATGGCCAAGGATAAAGTTAGTTCGAATGTCAACCCCATATACTCCTCCACTAGATCATGATTATGATAAGGATGAGATAGATTTTGAGTCTAATCAATAGGTTACAACTCAGGACCCCCAGTCTGAGGAGGGGCCCTAGGATTTATCTGAGAATGCTGAGCAGGAAGAGTCATCAGTGGTACCTCAGTCTGAGGAAGTTACCACCACACATGTATAACACTCAGATGTACCCAATCTGAGGAGGGTATAGAGTAGGCTTCCCTTGATGCACAGTGCAATGGAGGCAGAGTCCTATATCCACACATGCCTCGGAGGTAACTCATGATAAGAAAAATCTAAGGTCATGTTTAGAGAGGATGCGAAAGTTATTTAATAGGGACAGTCATATTAATGAGGACAGATGACTTAAAAGTCTTATTTATAAAGAGCGCCATATTGATCTATCTGGTCTTAGTGGAGTGCCACAGTTGTAGGCTTCATTTGATTGATATCAATTAGAGTGGGTAACTAGACCACTCGATTTCTGCAACTCAAATATAGTACGTGAGTTTTATGCATCATACCGAGCTACAATAGTTTTTCCTATGCTCAGATTTCCAGGCTTGATGAGGCATATGGAACAGTCATAACTTGATCATACACTAGTGAAAGGGGTCAGAGTTGATCTGTCATCAGAGACTACTCATTGGCTCATTTTTGGTACTGATTATATTACTCCTACATCTACAGCTGAGTGCAACTACAGATTAAGAGTCACACGTGATCGACACATTATGTGGAATATTGAGCACAGATGAGAGAGGGTTGAGATGGCTAGGTCGATAGCCACCTATATTTCACATTTGGGTGAAGCTAACCCATGGATTGAGAGTCATGGTGTGATCAAGAAAGTCCTGTTAATATTTGAGGCCAGTTTTTTTGTGGTTGATGATCAGATATTGACAGTTCTTTACTACATCAAATAATTTGTTGACTTAAGAAGGAGCAACCCTAGTTTCTAGTATGATGGCTAGATATTCTATTGATTTTGTAGTTATCCTCCAACATAATATCTATGTAGAGCATTTGGCAAGATAACTAATCTTCCATTCTTTTTTATAATTCAGAGGCTATGTCATGAGGCTGGTGTACCTGAGATATCAGGAGTAGATGAGAGGGTACGTGCAATATTTACTACACAGACAAAGAGTATGAAGGATATGGTATGCCCAAGCCTTCCTAGAAGATTTAAAGAACCAACCAAAGTACCTAGGGCCCAGACTGAGGGCCCAAAAGTTTCCACAGATCCCGGTGATGCATATGGAGGCGATGTGGGTATTAGTGTTAATATACAGATATGGGAGCAAAAAGAGGCCCCGGATATGACTACTTAGGGTGAGGGGACACCATCCACTTCTTCATCAACCCCAGCTTTGACCTCAGAGCCAGTTGGCATATCTTCAAATCCTACTCGCCTATCCACTACAACTCATACTACAGGAATGATTACTATATCTCTATAGTTCTTGCAAATCTTAGTGGATAGTCAGACGGCCACTGATGCTCGATTAAGGGTCATAGAGATTAAGATGACTACCCTATATGGGCATATGAGACCTGGAGTTTAGACTAAATTTAAGCAGGCAGAGGCTATATGAGAGGCTGCATAGAGAGTTACACTGTCTGAGCTAAGTGCTGACTTCTAGGCATACCTTGATAAGTTTAAGAGACAGGTTACAACCTAATTTATAGAGATGAGGGGACGGATCTAGCCCAGATAAGGTAGGATTTTAATATACTATGAGTAGAGGTACACACTCTCACAAAGATCTGTGTAGCAACCATTCCCTCAGTTATACTTCCAGTGGTATAGATATCACCCCTGCGCATACCAAGATAATTTGATTTCTTCACAAAGAATGAGGAGGTGGTCCCGGTAGTTTAGGTCCAAGAGAGGTCACATTGGAGTCTTATAGGATCTTGATATGCCATATGAACAGGCCATTAAAAGGTCCAGACATGATTTGATGTGACTCCCATCATTGATAGATAGAGGCATATGAGATAGCCGCGGGTGTATCCTCTAGTAGTGCACCGCTACCACCACCACCCCCGCCAACTTATATGCCTATATCTGGAGATTTCTATGACATAGATGCTTATTGCGTCCCATGTATGTTCTAAATTCCGTTTGTTTTGTATTGTTTTAAAGCATTGAGGGTGCAAAATTTTTTTGTTGGGGATGGGGTATACCATAGTCGTTGCGGGATTTTGTTTTTGTGCTTCTTTTCCTGTAGAACCAACATGTCTAGGATAATTTTTGTCGTATTGTGTTTTATTTTGTATTGTGTTTTGTTTTTGTGTAATTAGGAGATTTTTTAAGTATTTAGGGCAGTTATAATGTTTTTATGGATTTTTGAGAAAAATGATAACCCCCCAAAATTTTGTGTTTTAGAACTGTGTGAATGTATATATGTGTGAACATTGTGGATCTTATTATGGTATGGCACTTGTGGTCGGCACTTATGCCCTCCCTGCAGGCCGCAAGTACTATCTTCCCCCAAGGATAGCGCGCAAGTAGGGACCATAAGTGGCCACCGACTTTTTTTTCTCCTATTTTATTCGGGCTTTGATTTTAGGGTTTCCTCATGTACTATAAATATCCTTTATATGTTTTTAGTAGAGGTTACGCAATCTTCATACTTACAAATATATTTTGATTTTGAGATTTGATTTTGATCTTGGAACTCTCTTGTATTAACTTCAGTTGATAAATTCAGTTTGATTTTGATCTTGGAACTCTCTTGTATTAACTTCAGTTGATAAATTCAGTTACAATTTTGGGTTTTCTACTTCTTGTTATTGTGATTTCATCTATGCTTTCAATCATGAATGTTGTTGATTACTTCATAAGCATGAGCTGCTAAAAAACCACAGTTAGGGTAGTGAAAACCCTGGCGGATTGACGAAGTTGGGGAAGTCTTATCGTTGTTCTAAATTGATACCCATACATGTATTGATTTATATTCAATAAAATAGTTTTTTAACGGGTGCACACGTTAGGATCCCTCCTAGATTATTGCTACTTACTCCAAAAGAGGAGTAGTGACTAGGAAAAGATAAAGGCAACAATAATTTGGATTTTAACTATCGATCCATGCTTCAAGGTTTTATCTTAGTAAGATGGTTATATTTCATCTAATAGCTAGAGACTCAAAAGGTAATAGTTAACTGGGATCAGGATAAGGGTTAGTAAGGAGACATCCTGAGACTCAAAAAGTAAAGGGTGAAATACTTCTGCTCATCCAAATAACTGTAAAAGGTACATAACTTATTATTTCTGCATGCAAGGTATTGAGTTGGTTCAGCAAAGCACGATAAGCCTATGGAGTTGAGAAGCTAGGGGAACATAATCCTAGTGTTCACTCATGACTGATTACAATCGAAATTGATACATGGAACTTGGTCGACCATGATACTCAAATCCCCCCATTTATTTTTCTAGTTCTACCCGTTGATTAGAAAAACTGAGAGCGACGATTCCATGTATTCCTTTCGGATTCGACCCTAACCTTTGTAGGGTTACTATATGTGGCAGCAATCGTATAATTTTCTAAGAGGAGGTGTCATTTGGAAGTCACCAAACCTTAAGTTTCCTTGACACAGAAGTCATCACCTTACCATGCTGCATAAGTACACAACTAGTTCCCACTTCGGATGCATCACAATAAACAACAAATTCTTTAGTACCCTCGAGAAGCATCAAAATAAGAGCATTAGTCAATCGATCCTTCAACTTCTCAAAACTGCCCTCACAAGAATTAAACTATCGGAACCTCATCTTCTTGAGTCAACTTAGTTAGAGGGGCATCTATAGAAGAAAAAATTTCCATGAACCTCTT
Organism: Capsicum baccatum var. pendulum; assembly: GCA_030864225.1. Lineage (NCBI taxonomy): Eukaryota > Viridiplantae > Streptophyta > Magnoliopsida > Solanales > Solanaceae > Capsicum > Capsicum baccatum. The sequence goes on from CM061561.1 coordinate 200,274,164, forward strand.
GTAGTAACTTACCATACCCAAGAAACTCCTAATGTTAGTTGAAGTTATCGATCTAGGCCATTTCTTCAATGCCTCAAATTTTTGGGGATTCACCTTAATCCCTTCACTAAAACAATATGATCAAGAAAAGACTGAACACTTAGAAGGCAAAGTGTTTTTTTGTATATAGTCCTTCGTATAAGATAGTATTCTCATTTCTCCCGTGAAATCTAGAAAATGGAAAAGTAAGTGATTGTTGTCTGCTTAGAGATTTTATATATGTGATTCATCCTAACAACTATCGATTAGGTTTAAAAATCTGTCTAAAGGATATGAAGATTACTACTAAAAAGTAAAGGTTGTCTTCGAGCAAGCTCTTAGCTTTCATCGTGAGTATAATAGAGGAGCCCATTCTGTATCATCTTTATTTGTGAACATTAATGTATTTTGTCTTATTCATTTGATGAGAAATAAAAATAAATATAAAAAATTTGAGTGGTTTCCCCAGAATTCACACTTCATAATTTTGGCATATAACTCTTGATCCATAAGGGTTTGAAGTATAACCTGGAGATGATTGTCATTCTCCTCCTAACTCTATGAGTACACCATGATATCATTAATGAAAACTATAATGAACAAATCCAAAAACTATCTGAACATCTTGTTCATAAGACTTATGAAGGTTGCAGGTACATTAGTCAAACCAAAGGACATAACGAAAAATTCATAATGCCCATACTAGGTTCAAAAAAGTGGTCTGGGGAATATCAGCTTTTTTAACCTTTAATAAATGGTAACCCAAACGAAGGTCTATTTTGGAGAAACACTTTGAATCCTGAAGCTGGTCTAAAAAATCATTAATTCTGGGAAGAGGATACTTATTTTTAACTGTGACCAAATGCGCCATAGGTTTATGGCACCTTCGTTACTTTAAACAAGGACTATATGCAAATACTTAGGCTATTTTGTTAGATATTATATGTGTTTGTGTAAATGTTGTAGGGAAAATAGGTTAGAAGTGAGTTGGATCAAAAATAAAAAAATAAGTTAGAAAATCAAACTTACTGACTAGACTACGAGTCATTATATGACTATATACGACTCATAGCCCAAGTCGTGGTAGTAACAATGAAGGTTGTTGATTCTAAGAGTAAAGCTAAGGCTGACCACAACTCGTTAGGAGTGACAATGAGTCATGATGTGAGTTGTTCTGAGCAAACTAGCAAAAATTCCTGAGAAATTCAATTTAAAGCCTAGTGGAAATGAAGGATGACTATGAGTCGTTATGACAGGGTATGACCCGTAGTGACTAGTAGTTCTGAGAGCTGAGAAAAAATTCAAAAAGGTAAAAAACTACTAGAGTGATAACGAGTCCAGCTAACAACTCGTAAGGTTTGACTACGAGTCATCATCACTAAGTGTAGAATAAAGACAGCGAGCTGACAACTAGTCATCATCAGTCCATACAACTTGTTTCCTAAAGCATAGCCACTGCCGACTTTATTTTCCTATTTTGTATTGGTTAGGTTTTCTTTGTTATTTTGAGAAACTATAAATCTCCAATGAATACTCTTGTAATAGGTTACGAACATTATACTCTTACAAATATATATTGATTTAAAGATTGACTTTTGATCTTGGAATCCTCTTTGTTCTTAGTTTTTGATTGATTAATTAATTCGAGACTTTGGTTTTTTACATCAATTATTTGGGATACTATTCATATGTTTTCTCTATCGAATTCCATGGATTTTTTACAACCAAAAACATTCGCAACTTGTTACTTTTTACAATTTGATACAAAAACCCCTATTTATTTTCCTGCACTTCCAGCCATTTTGATAACGCTCAACTGACTCCTATGATTTTGGTGTAAAGCGGTTGTTGTCAAGTAACCCAATGTAGATTGGGGTCGAATCTCAAGGATTTAATGTTATAGACCTCAAACCTTTGGGTGCTTAAGTTACTATAAGGTTACCGGAATGCAAATGGAAACAAACATGTATAATTAAATTGGGGGATTTGCTTGAAGATTCTTCACACAAACTTCAATTAGTACATGGTAAAGGCTATCGTTCGTTTGAATTCAAGATTTAGAGAGATCTTGGGATTATGTCTCCTTAGAGGTAAAGCATGTGGGATAATGTTGGTTTGTTATGGGATTTAGTTGTTAATTAATGGATAGGCTAGGTCTAAGATCATTAGGGTAAATCTTTAACAATTTAATCCATTGGCTCTTTCGAGAACCTAACAAGTGTGGAGTTTATATAACCACCCAAAACCACAACCAAGCATTCCTATTTCTAGGATGATGCTTTTGACATGATTCACATTTCCTAAACACTTATTTCTAAGATTGCAAAGGGTAGTAAACCATAGGCTTAGTTGTTCACCATTGCTTTGTCCTTCGATAACCTTCTTTAGAGGATGTTATGGGTTACCTAATATTCACCTAAATCCCTATTTCTAGGATAGCAAAGGGTTTCTAGAGCTTGGAGCTTTTACTCATCAAACCCATTTGGAGATTTGGAATTTTCACCAATCAAATTCTACAACATAAGATCAAGCATTGGTGAAATGCATACTCAATAACTAAATCCATGCAAACACAACAATACCCACTCACTACTGCACTCTAATTCAACATAATCCCAAGACTAAAGAAATTAGATACTCATTAAATAAGGGAAAAGAAAGTTACCAAGTAATGCATCCATGGAATTCATACTAAGAGGGGATAAAATGATCTTTCCACAATCCAATTTCACTAAATTCTCCTTGTAAACAAAAATCACAATAATATAAAAACTATCTAAAGTTCTATTTTTCTCTTCCCCAAATTGTAGGGTTTCTCCCCATGTGTCTAGAGTGTTTTAAATTCTCCATATAAATCTTGAATTGGTTGCACAATTTACTAAACTGCCCTTCCTTCATTTAACCCGCTATGCCGCGGTCGCGGGGCTTGACTGCGATTGCACAATTGTGGTCGCAGTTAAGACCGATCGATCACGTGATGCTGGCCAGAAAGTTCAAATCTTGTCCCAATTGGTCTTTTAGGACAAGAAAAATTTGGTCGCGTCTCATCCTAACAGGCTCCACCGCTAAAGGCCGTTAGCGGCGAGTCCAATAAATCGGTCCTTAAAACTCTTTTGCGATAGAAAAAATCTAGTTATAATTACCTTTTAGCGATGTTATATCTTGTCCCAATCGACTAACTACCCGATCTTAATTATTATTTTGCGACAAGCAATCTCGTCCTAAATAGACTAACTACCTCGTCATAATTATCTTTTTGCGATGGTATATCTTGTCTCAAATAGACTAACTACCTTATTATAATTATCTTTTCACGATGTTATTTCTTATCCCGAATAGATTAAATACTTGGTCATAATTATCTTTTAGCGACGGTATATCTTGTCTCAAATAGACTAACTACCTCATCGTAATTATCTTTTCACGACGGTATTTCTCGTCCCAAATACACTAACTACATGGCCATATTTATCCTTTAACGACGAGCAAAATACTTTTCCTAGATCAACATTTAAGGACGAACAACATCTTGATCCTAGATCAACCTTTAAAGACGAGCCAATTTCTAGTCGTAGATCAACCATTAAAGACGAGAAATATCTCATCCTATATAAACATTTAAAGATGAGCAATATGTCTGGTCTCTAATTGACCACAAATGAGCCTAATATCACAAAATAATAAATTTAATCAAATAAATACCAAATTGCTATTGAAAATCTCGATACAAAAATATGATATAATCATAGACCATAAAACTTAGTTAACATCCCATGATATTAGTTTCACAAAAAACATAGTTACCATCCCGATCGAACTAGATATGATATCAAATTTTTCATAACATTTGAATACATAACAAAAAAAATAATCAAGTAAATCCTGTTTCTACTGTTTAAGTGATCAACTTTCAGTTCAAATTGCCAGCTTCCACCACAGAGCCAAAAAATATTCAAGTCCTCGACTTTCAGTTCCTACTATTTCACCTAAATCAAGTAATTCCTACAACAGTAAAGCACAAATTTAGTACTTTTCTTCACCTCATATGCTCGACATAAATCAAGTAAGTGAATATATCAAAGAATCAAATTCAATTTTTAAACACTCAAAGTGCAGAGATAAAGTAACAAGTATCGCCTAATATGTACATCATATCTTCACACTAAGCATAATCAAATACTTCAGCAGTTAACAATAGAACAAGTTCAAGAGTATACACTTTAATGGACTATATCTATTCGACTTCAATAAGAAAAAAAACTGCAGTCAGAGAAAGAAAATGGGCAAGAAAAGGTAAATGACCAGTGGCAGACTCAAAGGAGAAGGAAATGCAAAAACCATGAGAAACAACAAAAACAACAACAGAAATGCTAGCAAAAAACATATAAATCCAAAGGTCCATAAGCTTCTCGAAATATAGATGTGTGTGCTCAAAAATAATTAGAAGAAGCTGGATTTGAGAATAAGGAGTATTCTTTCTCCCCAACCCTATGATCCCAACGGTTGTGTGACTGATTTTATGCATGAATCTGATGATGATGTGGCTGGTTTTGTGTAAGAATCTGGTGGTGTTGAATTATAACGCTAAGAATTCAATTTAAAGCTCAAGATTTTATGGTGATTCAACTTAAAATACATAAAGAGAGTCTTGTAATTCTTTTTCTTGCAGGATCAATGTGATGCTAGTTTGGAAGGGGCTATTGACCAACCTTTGATGGTCCTATAACTTTATAATCAAACCTCAATGAGCTAGTTCATGTAGTTCCTAAATTTGATATTAGTTGACAAGGCTGCTTATATATACCTAGTTCTATTTGATTACCAAAGATCAGAAAAAATCTAACCAAGGAACATAAGTTTGATAATATTTGTTTGTACAGTAGAGTATAATGGTAAGATTTAACCACAAACTTCTAGGGGAAGAAAAAATAACAAGAGTTACTAACAGTACCAGTTCCATTATTTCTTAAGAAAGAAAAAGAAAAATAAAATTACAGAAAGGATGGATCAATTTTTATTTCAAATTACACATAACTAGAGGAATAATAGACAAGAAAGTTTTAAATGGAATATAAAGCCACTTACATATATCCCTATCTGCAGCCACACTGGCAACTCTAGAAAATGTACCACATAGAAAGAAAAGAGTTTTAATACCTGCATAAAAAATCTGCCATTAACTAAGATGATCCTGATATTGCACATAATATAATGATATCATCCCAAAATAATGAAACAGATAATTTTGTAATTTCAAGGAAGATCTTATTTGGTGTCATAACAAATCATCCTCCCTTCATGACCACGTTCATATGAAAATGTATGAGTCATGCATCTAACTGATTTAAGTATTATAATTGAAAGCAAAGATTATTAGACATGGTATGATAGACACAGACACCAAATTTAGGATGTAGTATCTATTCTCGCTAATATTCAGATGACAACATCATTTGTGAAGTGTGTCTTAACTAACTAAATGATTATCATGCGTTAGAATGTGCCAAATATCAACATTCCAAAGTCAAATCTCATAATTTTTGTAGGAAAAAAAAGGAATAAGATGAATTACTTAGACCCCTGCTTAGGGTGACTCAGATGGTCAAAGTGGCACTAAGACAAGGTAGAGAATTTATTTTTTGAGGTCAAAAAGGAGAACTGAAAAGTCACCATGTAAAATGATGCACTTAAATGGTAGTAGAAATAGTCTATGAAAGGGTAGAGGTCACTTAAGGATCATATGCTTTTCAGTCTCTCTTTGTTTGAAATAAATACCAAATTCAATATACTATACCCTGAATAGGGAAAACTCTATCCATATCCTTACGTTCCTCCAGTTTAAGTAATATTTAGCAACTACTTCCAATATATAAGTTTGACAACCTTGTGTCCTATCTCATTACTACCTACAACAATTCTGTAGTTTCCTCTTGTAAATATTTACAACACTTAAATTTTATTGATATCAATATACAACCTTTAAAAAGATACTTAATTCTTTAAAGTTCCATTTACAACAGTAAACAGAGTCTAGGAACTGCAACAACAGTAGTGTTGGGATACATTTACTTCCAGAGATAGGAGTACCTCCTTTTATTGATAATCAACAATCCACTATAAACATCAAACTTGATATTATTCAATAACCTTATGGTTAGTTCATAAATTCAGAAAAATGAAACCTCAAAAAGGATTAACAAAGTTTACATACTACAAACACCAAACACTTGGTACAACTCATGCATTTAAAATATCTCAATCCAATACAATAAAGATTATCCCACATACCAATAGAGTATTAAGGTCATTCAGAGTTACCGCATAGCACAAGCGAAGTTACTTTACACTCTTTTGAAACTTGGTGTAAGAATAGTAGACCACTCAAGAATCATGACACAATGATAGGCTAATCCAGGTAAAAGCATAATCGTGACAAAGCAAAAACAATAATACACAGTAATATAGTTCAATATGACTATCAGGGGCAGTAACAATAAAAATTAAGATGGAAAGGTACACACCAAAAAGGATAAATAATAATAAAATGGACAATAATATAGCTATCAAAAAAAACAGATTGCATACAGCTAAGCCTGCACATAGTGCAAATACGAATATGAAAGGGATAAATAGATGAACGCCACTAAGAAGTATGCAGCCAGGGAGGGACATTCAACTTTCTATTGATATAGAGTTCACAGGTATTGCATTGGTATTTTGTATGATGGTCCTTAAGGATATCCCCATCTGTAAGAAAATAACTTTTTAATGTATTTAGAGCACAACAGGAGCAAATCTCAAAAATGGAACAAAAGGTAGAGAATGAAAGTAGCATTAAATTACTTTCAGTTTTCATGAAGTAGCCTATCTGTTAAAAACTGCTTGACTTGAGGAAAGGACCATCTCTCTATGCTATTTGTTCACAAAAAGCCCAACCTGCCCAAATCACAAGGCTAGAAGATCTATCCACACGATAATGAGATTCAATCAACAATCAAGAAATGCGATATAATGAGCTAAAGAGATAAAATAACTTGATCTAAAGCCATATGAAGACCATTAACATAAGCCCCATTATATCAGCTAATCTACTTTTTAAAAACTTCATGGATCACACAGCTGAGTGTCGGTGTAATGTTAATCAGCAGTAAAATATTAACCTTATTTTCCAAGATAAAAAATGGCATTTTCCTCTGGGTATGGCAACAAATGTTCTCCTTGGAATATCTGGTCGACAAGCGGCACATCCTTTTATAGTAATTACTAGTTTGCTTCATATGTTTGATTGAAGATTTAAAGTACATATATTAGCACTAAAACTTTAATATACTTGTAACAAAATGGTACATAAGAAATGTGGTGATTTTGACATTTTTTCATCCAATATGACTTGAACAAAAGCAGTTGATATGGCTCTTGACTATGGCTTCATTGAGCCATGTAAGTGTAAGTGTTCTTTCATTGAGCCATGTAAGTGTAAGGGTTCCTAAACTCATCCCGTGTAAGTGTTCTTTTATGATGCAAATCTAATAGCTCTATCAAACAGAAGTATGTTCTTTTATAATACAAATCATACAACAAATAAATTGTACCAGGATTAGCTTTGAGTCTCATGCTGCAGATGGAAATGAATGAATGGAAACAAAGGTTTCCTAGAAACAACTTTCTTTATAACGAAATAGTCCTTCAAGATAATCAATCGAGTTCTTCAGAAAATTCAACTAGGAAAAATATGGAACCAACTTCTCTTTTAACTCTCAACAAGGAAGCACTAGATTAGTTGGAATTTTCTTTGACTATTTGGGAGAACATACTATGTGATACTGATCAAGACATGATGAGACGGAGTTCTTCAATGGACTTGGATGAATCTATTAATTATGTCGATAGCCCTACTATGTCTTACCCACAACTAACCGTTGACGTTGAATCTAAGGTTTTTGGTATTGACATGAATTCTAAGCCTAATAAAATCGCTACGCCTGATGTTACTCCACGTAAAAACTGAGTAGAGACTGTTAGTAATTTGCCAACATGAGTAAATGATGTATTCTGGGAATAATTCCTAATTGAGAACCCTGGTTCTACTACTGATGTAAAGGCAAAAAAAGAAAGAGATAGAGAGCAAAATAGGTGAATCTAAGATAGCTGAGAATGGGAAATTTTGGTGGAAAACAAAGACTGTAAATAGCCTTACAGAATAGTTGGAACATCTTACTCTAGTAGACAGATCATAATGTGGCCGGTTATGTACTATTTTTGATAAAGAAATGAATCATAGCACAGGGCCCAAGTCCTTAAATAGTAAAACCATTTTTAAGAGAAGAATTCTAGTGGACCCCTTTTCTTCCATATAAAAATTACAACAATTAAATAGTGAGCAGTACGCAAAGTAGAGGCACAAAAAGTAAATGCAGATGTTGAACGCTATTCTCACCAGTAGGCCACAAATAGTGAGTCGTATGCGAAGTAGAAGAAAGACAAAGGACAAGTCCCGATTGGGAAAGCACAAATTATGTACTTAGGATCCCTTTCAGAATTGAATCATAATTACTCATTCAGACACCAACCAAAATAGAACCTTATTCAGCAAAATAGAACCTTAAAAAGGATTAACAAAAATTACATGCTACAATACCAACCACTTGCTACAGTTTATGCATTTTAAATTTTTCAAAACAAGGATCACATCTGAAGAACGAAAAAAGGTAGTACTTCTATACAAACAAGCCCGATGATCAATGATATAATTTTTTCAAACCTGTCAGGAATCCAAAAGCCTAAACTATTGGAATGATAGTTTTTTGTCATGATCAAGATTGAAGGATCATTATAAACTATGCAAAAGTAATACTGATTAGGATCTTCAACAACATCCCACGCTAACTACCCAAAAAAATTACATCTAAATATATCTTATACTTTCCCCAGCACATTACCTCACTATACATATAAATATATCATTGCCAACGGTCTCAAATATGACTACATCCATATCAGTATTATAGTCAATATTCTGATAAAAGTCATTAGGGCAAATTGAGCAAAAACATAGATTAGTGAAATCAAATAAACAAAATTGAGTGAAAAAGAAATTTGAATGAAACAAGCAATAGAAACAAAATTGAAAATAGATTAAATTGAGAACGCACAGAGATTAGAGAATCAAATAAATAAAATTTCAGAGAAATCATACCTTCACAGGTTGAAAACCCAATATTATAGGGCAAAATCAAAAGGAAAGCACGCACAGTCGTCTGAATTTTGCTTTCTCTGTATACTGAAAATGCAAAGCCGACACTAATTGAGAGAATTTCTTTCAAAATACAGTGAAAAAATAATTAGGGCAAATTGATGGAATATTAAATGTTTAAGCTTGTATATTTTCAAGAGAGAACAAAGCTTCCTTTTAATTAGTTTATAGAAAATGGAAAAAAATAGTGCCTATGTATTATTTTATCAGTAAAATATGAATGATTTTTTTTTAAAATTAAAATATTTAGTTTCCCGCTCAATGATCTATTATTAATAGGGACGAGTTAAAATTTTTCTTAAGACCATATTTTTTACCTTCGTGAAAAAATACATAATTAAGGACCAAAATATAATCTCATATCAGTAGATATACTTTTAGAGACAAAATTATTAACTCGTCCCTAAATGTTGGTCTTAAATAGACCATTTTGTTGTAGTGTTTGATCGCGTCCCTAAGACTACGATCGTGTTACCAGAGGCTAATAAGGTTCTCTGCTTGGCTGATAGTAATTGTGGTGTTTCGCCTGCGAGCATGATACCTGAGGTCCTTTTGTCTTTGAGTATTCAGCTGCACTTCTTTTGTTCCCTTTTGATTATTTCAAGCTTTAATTCACTTCTTTTATCTTTTCAACTCTATACCTGCTAGGAGTGGGTATTAGTTCACTTACTCACACTTAGGTCTCACTAAATTATTTAAATCAAGGTAAAGTGTATGAATGTTGGATGTAAATGAGTGGTAAAATCTCCACTCATCACCACTTCACCAAGTTCGAGGGACAAATTCGACCTGTTCCCTATGGGATCGATCTCAACCTAGTTGGGTTAGTATAATTTGATAGTGACCACATTATATTTTCTTGGAGGGTATAGTTTGGGTGACATCAATTTTGGAGGTATTGATAGGGAATACGATTGCGGATTTATTAATTGAAGTTTGTGAAGTTTTTGGCTTTTACTTCTCTATTCTTGTTGAGGCGTATGTCGGTGTATGCCTAGTACTATGAGTAAAGAAAATCCCTTGATACCATTTTATCTAGAGCTAGAAAGAATACTCTAATGGAATCATAGGATGGTACAACACGGTCGATATGCTCGTCATGAGCTACCTCAAGATGATCCATAAAACTTGACTCCCCCACCTCTTTAGGATATAGCTAATCAAACCATTGAGTGGTTACTAGCAGAGAAGAATGTTAGGAGAGATATTGAGGCTTTTCTTCATATATCTCAAGAGATAAAAAGAGTGAGATAGGAACAACAGTGTCGAGTAGAACTCAATAGAAACCGAGATAGAGGTTGAAGGGGTAGAGCTCAACTACTTCTAGCCCATCAGTACTTACCACTATATGATGATCTAGAGGAAGACATAGGAAATGTTGAGCCTACTAAGATAGGATCTATCATTCCTCTTGCATTACCCCCAGGTGTGAAGTTCGACAATACTAGTGCTATGATCCAGTTGTTTAATTTTAAAGAAATGTTTGTTGGCTTGCTGAATGATGATTCAAACATGTACCACATTAATTTTATTTGAATTTATACTTCATACACTATACCTGGGGTAGATTAGAAAGCGATAAGACTTAAGTTTTCCCATTATTTCTAACTGGTGAAGCTAGATTATGGTTAGGGGAACTATCTTGTGGGTTTATTACTACTTGGATCGAGATATAGAAGCAGTTCTTAGACCATTTATTCCCTCTGTCAAAAATTCTATAATTGAAGGATGAGATCTATACTTGTAGGAAATTGCATTTAGAATCAATGTATGAGGCATAGTTTCAATTTAATAAGTTGATGACGGTGCTTAGTCATAGAATTACGAAAAGAAACTTCTTGAAATATTCTATTGATACCTGAATGCCAGTACCAAAGCTATGACATATACAGTTACTAGTGGAGCATTCATGCTATACGCTAGAAAGTAGCATCAGATATATTATATTAGATCTTTCTTACCAATCGAGGGTGGAATACTCATGAGGCAGAGAAAGGCACTAGTACTTATGTTATTAGGGCTTCCAGCAATCATAGAGTTATAAATAACACAGTGGCTCAAGAGGTTGCTCAGCTAAGAACAGAGATTGGGCTGCTGACAAAGCAATTTGTGATGATAAGTTTTGAGAAGGTGAATGTAGTGGGTGCACAGGGTAAGGCTTTTAGATCATACGATTTTGATATAAATGAAGAAGTAAAATATCTTGATAAAGAGTTGGTGGATTTTCAAGATAAATTCCAATCGTCTACTCAAGATAATTGGAACTCGAGGAAGAGAATCAAGGTTGAAACTACTATACGAATAGGCACAAGGATTAGAGTAGAGAGATATAATGACCAGAGATATAAGAATAACTATAAAGAGATGAGTGGTGTAGATGTTCCATCAAGGAACCATGAAACTGAGTCAAGGATAGAGGCTTTATTTTCAAAACTACTAAAGAGTCAGGAAAGTTGGCTTAATGGGATTAAGGAAAATATTTTTGATTTGACCCAGAAAGTGGAATTACATGCTACTACAATCAAGAAACTTAAGCTGCAATTTGGTCAAATGTCAGCAACCTTAAAGCAAAGTCAATTGGTACACTTCCAACTAGTATTGTGCAAAATTCTAAGAACAACAATCAGTGTTTGGACATCACCACTCAAAGTAGTAAGGCTACCATTAATCCTCCTATGCCTGTAACTGATGAAGCTAGGAATGATGTTGTTGATATAGATAAGGCACCTAAACTAGAGTCTAAAAATTTGGTGACTAGTATGGATTCATCACAAAAATCAATATGTATTGATAATAGTATTTTGAAGAAGGAACGGGGAAAGTAGTCGAGCGTGTGTTAAAGACTATTCCATTACCTCCCCTTCCTTATCCTTAGAGATTGAGGAAGAAACAAGAAGAAGGAAAGAATTAGAAGTTCTTGTCAATGTTGAAAGAATTGTATTTTAGTACTCTCCTTGTAGATGCATTGGAGTGGATGCCTGGATACGCTAAGTTCATGAAGGATTTGGCTACTAGAAAGTGGATGGTGAGTTTCGAGCCTACTAATAATATTCATCATTGTAGTGCCTTCATTTCTCGATCATTGGTTGAGAAGAAGGAGGACCTCAAAGCATTTACTATTTCATGTACCATTGGATCCTTCAACTTCTCTCGAGCTTTATGTGATTTAGAAGCTAGTATAAATTTGATACCATTGGTAGTATTCAAGCAGTTGGGGTTAGGACACCTAAACCTACATCCACAAGGTTATTAATGGTTGATCGAATAGTAAAAAACCAGTTGGTATTTTATGTGATGTTTTGGTGAAGGTAGCAACCTTCATATTTCCAACTAATTTAATGATCCTTGACTATGAGATGGACTTTGAAGTTCCTATTATCTTAGGAAGGCCTTTCCAAGTCATTGGTAGGCCTTGGTTGATATGGAAATAAGACAGATGAAGTCCAGACTCAATGATAAGCAAGTTACATTTAATGTGTATCACTCTATATGGTAACTGAAGGATATGAGAGTAGTGTCCATGATTGAGATGATTAACGATGATGCGATGACTACCCCATTGAAGAGCGACTTGGGGTTGGAGGTTAGCAGCGATGATCGTGAACTTTGACAGAGATGGCATTAATAAGTATGATGAGATAGTAAGTGTATTGTATGGTAGAGGTTCTTATAATTATGCTTCAAAGAAGCTAGATCTTGATTTGAAGAATAAAACCACACCTATTGCTCGATCATCAATTTATGAGCCACCAATTTAGGAATTAAAAGCCCTCTCATCTCACTTACATTAAGTATTTTGGGGGTCGACAATACCTTGTTGGTCATTATTGCTGCTGATTTATTAGAGACAAGGTTGAAGCATTACTTTCAGTGTTGCTGAGGTTCAAAAGGGCCATAGGATGGACTATTGCAGACATTATGGGGATTCCACTTGGTATCCTCTCCCATAAGATACACAAAATGTATATCTAGTAAACAGCACCAGCATAGGCTAAATATACCTATGTGGAGTTAGTGAAGAAAGAAATTATCAAATGGTTAGGTGTTAGAGGGGTTTACCCCATTACAGACAGCAAGTGGGTAATTTCGGTTCAATGTGTGCCTAAGAAGGGTGGGATCACTATGGTCGCTAAGGAGAAAAATAAGTTGGTTCCCATGAGACTAATTACCAGATGAAGAGTAAGCATGGATTACAGGAAGATGAATACTTAAACTCAAAAGGACCAGTTACCTATGCCATTCATGGATTAGATGCTTGGCAAACCAGCGCACAATATTGGTACTATTTTTTTAATGGGAACTCGAGATACAATCAAATTTCTATTGATCCCAAAAATAAGGAAAATACAAATTTTACTTGCCCTTATGGACTTTTGATTTCGAGCGGATGCTATTCGGACTATGCAATGCTCCCGCCATCTTTTAGATATATATGATGTCTATATTTTATAAAACGGTGTAGGTCACTATATAGGTATTTATGAATGAATTTTTGATTATTAGGTACTCCTTTGATGATTGGTTAGCCCATTTAGACAACACACTCTAAAGTGCGAGGAGTGTAATCTGGTGCTGAATTAGGAAAGTACCCTTTTATGATGAAGAAAGGTATTGTCCTTGGTCTCAAAATCTCAAAGAAGGGTATTAAGGTGGATTGAGCAAAGATTGAGATGATTGAAAAAATGTCTCCTCCTATCCCAGTTAAAGGTATCCAAAGGTTTTTTGGTTATGTTGCTTTTTTATAGGAGGTTCATCAAGGACTTCTCTAAAATTGTTAACCTTTTATGCAAGATTTTAGATAAGAAGGTGAAAATTTTATTTGACGATACATATCTCAGGGCCTTTAAGTGCCTTAAGGAGCGGCTGATCTCGGCTCCTATTATTGCATCCCCTGATTGGTCTTTACCGTTTGAGGTTATGTGTGATGCTAGCAAAGTGGCCTTGGGTGTTATCCTAGGACAAGGACGTGATAAAATCCTTCACCCAGTCTATTATGCTAGTAGGTCATTAAACCCCACACAAAACAACTATACAGTTACTAATCAGGAGTTGCTTATGGTAGTTTTTGCCTTTGATAAGTTCTAGCCATATTTGATACGGACCAAATTCATAGTTCATACAGATCATGTAGCTTTGAGGTATCTAATATCGACGAACGACACCAAACCTAGGTTGATACATTGGATCCTCGTGCTATAAGAGTTTGACTTTGAGGTGAAAGATCGAAAGGGCACTGAGAACCAGGTTGTTGATCACTTATCTCGCCTTTAGAATAAGGCAATGCAGAAGTTAAGGGATGAGCTTGACATATATTATACTTTTCCAGATGAGTGGATCTTGGCAGCATCTCAAGACTTAATCTCCTAGTTTGCTGATTTTGCCAACCTTTTGGCAAGTGATCTTGTTTTGGAAAATTTGTCTTTCCAGTAGAGAAAGCGGTTCATGCATAAGATGAGAAATTTTTTTGATGATGAGCCTTATCTCTTTTGAATTTGTGTAGATGGTATAATTTGTAGATCTATTCCTAAGGTAGAGATGATGAGCAACCTTAAGGTGAGTCATTCCTCGCCAATTGAGGATCATCATAGTGGTACCCGCACAACCCACAAAATTTTACAATATGGATTATCCTACTATACATAAGGATGCTCATGATTTTTCCCAAACCTATGATCAGTGACAACATTAAGGCAATAATTCACAGAGATATGAACTCCCCATGACACCTATTTTCGAGTTAAAGTTATCTAATGTATGGGGGATTAATTTCATGGGTCCGTTTATGAGCTCCTTTGGGATGAAGTACATTTTAGTGGCAATCTACTATGTTACAAAGTGTGTAGAGGCGGTTGCACTTCATAATAATGACGGTTAAAGTGTCAATATATTCTTAAAAAAGAATATATTTTCTTGATTTGGCATTCCACGTGCTATTATCATAATGGTAGGTATCACTTCTGCAATCATCTTCTTAAGGCTTTACTCAAAAAATATGGTGTGAAGCATAAGATGGCAACACCTTACCATCCTTAGACGAGTGGGTAGGTGTAGGTCTCCAATAGAGAGATCAAGTCTATATTAGCGAAGACTGTGAATGCCAACAAGACTGACTAGTCAAGGAAGTTAGATGATGCCTTGTGTCCCTATCGGACAACCTTTATGACCCCCATAGGTGCCTCACCATATCAGCTTATGTACGACAAAGCATGCCACTTGTTAGTCTAACTTGAGCATAAGGCACTCTGGACGTTGAAAAGGCTCAATTTTGAGTGGCATGGTGTAGTTAAGTTAAGGTTGAGCACAGTGAATAAGTTAGAAGAATTTGGGCTTTGTTATTATGAGAGTTCTGATCTATACAAAGAAAATATAAAGTTGTATAATGACAAGAAAATCAAGAAAATAGTGTTTGAGCACGGTGATTTGGTCATGTTGTGTAATTCAAGACTTTGCTTGTTCCCAGGCAATTTGAAATCTAGGTGAATGGACCATTCACCATGGTTAGGTTATTCCCACATGGTGCTATTGAGTTGGAACATGATAGTAAAGCCCCATTCAAGGTGAATGGGCATCAGGTGAAGCACTATAAGGGATACTCTGATGTTGTGAAAGTATATGTTGATATAAGCCTTGGCAAAGTCTGAGTAACCAAGGCAACTGCATCCAGGCCCTGCATAGGAGGCAACCTATGGGCTAGATGGTGAATTCTAAGTATCAAACATAGTCACATAATGTTGAGACAATAAATCAAACACTGTGTAGGAGACAACTCATGTTTTGTACTTATTACATTATAGGGTAACTTGTGTGTTTAGTGTGCAGGGCTGGAGATTATAGAAAAAAATGAAAAAAAAAATCTATTGCTAGGTCCTTATGAGGGACCCTACGAGTCATAGGGTCACCCTATGACTCATCACCAGAGTCGTAGAGAGAAGGATCAGAGTCCATTTTCAAGTAGGTGTTCTCTAGAGTCCCAACCAATCTTAGAATGAGTCATTGTCAATGACAACGACTCATCACCTTGAGTCATTGTTAGTGAAAACAACTCATAACCTTGAATCATTATGACTGGAGAACCAGGCAAGGTTCTAGTCATAACAGAAGGAGTCTATGAGTCGTACCCTATGGTTACAAGTCATTACAATGACTCGTTGTCAGGCCTGACATCGCAGGCCCAGTGGGTCGACCCAATCTAGTTTCATGAATTAAAAATGAAAGAGACACCCAAATTAATTCATATACAATTTTTAAATGGACGTGACTCCCTCCATTCCCTTAACTGCTCCATAACTACTTAAAATATACTCCAAATCCATCTCTCAACATCCCATTCTAGTTTCAATCTCCCAAAGAGTTGTGTTTCTCAAGAACTAGGGCAAAGTCAAAAATTATTAAAAGATCCAAATAAGGTTTATTCAAGTAAGTTTGATGCTTTAATGTTTTATCTCTCAAATTTATGGTAATTATGTTAGAAAAATTCTTGGATTCCTTAGTAAAATTATGTACAAAAGGGTGAAAACTCATAACCTAGTTCTTGAGATATATGACTATGAATGAACAAATGAAGTAAATAAATTATGATTAAAAATTTAATGTGGGGATGTATTAGGAGTATTATAGATGTGAAACCTATGGGGAAGTCTAAGTAACCATTAGGAATGTGAAAATTAAAATTAAATCCTCTAAGTATCCATGTAATAGTAGCTACGGGGCTAATAATGACTAGTAGGGTCATCTAACGTGTTATTACGTGAATCGTAGCCGCTGGGAACATGGGTGTAAAGAGGAGTTTGGTTTCTGGTCAAACCATAACTCACATTATAAGTCGTTGTCTCACTATATGACTCTTAGTGTGAACTCGTGGTGACTAGGCAGGGGAGTACCTTAAAGAAAGGCTTCCAGTCAGACTATGAGGCAGGGGAGTACCTTAAAGTAAGGTTTTTAGTCATACTATGAGTGTTGGTAATGAGTCATTGTATGACACAACAACTTATTAGGAGGACCCATATCCTGACCAGTGAATGATCCATATGCCTTTTATTACCCTACGAGTCTTAGTACGACTCTTAGTCTTCGATAATGAGTCATACCCTGACTTGTAGGGTGCCCAGCTACTGCGAAACACTGTTATTTCCCTTGATTTTTTCTTTACTTTTATTAGGAATAACTAACATGTATACTTCAATAAGTACCAATGGTTTATAATAATGATTCCATCAAGAAGAAGCACCAAAGATGCAAGACCACCCCCTACTTGTTATATCAAGAACGAAGCCACTGATGATAGGTCAAGTGGCTCTGCCGAAGAATATCCACTTGAGGGGTGGTGGAACCAACAAAGAGTCTACCTCAAGGATCTAAAAATGGTTCACAAAAAAATCACCTCCACCCACCAGACCAAGTTTTAAGAATCTTATCCAATCACCACCACACTCACAGTCCTAATTTGAAGAGAACATCGGTTAGACAACGAGAAAAATGAGTCTGGCCTTAAGGAGAAAGATGATAAAGCTGATGATACAAATAGTGGATGAGAGAATTCACAATTTGAGAATGAGGGGTTAGAAAATAAGAAGGAGGAGAGCGAATCCAGTGATAACCCAGTAGAGGTACCACCTTCACCTCCACATATTGATTCATTACATATTGAGACTACCCCGATGCCCATTATTAACCTATAGGGGTACCCTTGAATACAGGAATTTTAGGAGAGAGACATCACCATCACCCCTTCCACTCAAAGATAAAAGAGATGGTTATACTTAGAGCCCAAGCTGAGTATCAAAGATATTTTTGAGATGCTTAACTTTGAGGCTTATTTCAGACAGTACCACTTTGAGTGGATGACTATGTCTCATGGATAGTATAACGCAACATTGGTGAGGGAGCTTTATGTTGTGTATTAGATGGAGCTTAACAGACTTTTTCTACAGTGGCATTTGTGGATTGATGGTGATCCCTTGGTTGCAATTATCATCAAAGGTGTTCGAATGAACATCTCAACACAAACTATTTCAAGATTCCTGCATGGTCCAAATTTCCAACTGCCATCCAACACTGCTGAGATTGATCACCACATGGATGAACTATGAAAAGTGAAGACAAAATTGGGATAGAGGATACGTATACTCATTTTTGGTAGATAGCCGGGATTATTGCTACGGTGCAGGAGGAGGCGCCTTGGGTGGTTGGCCCTTCGGCGTGGATCATCAAGGGTGTCTAAATTTTGTTGTGAATTTATGGTAGATGCTAGTGCATCATTATTTGAGTCCCATAAATTGGGATAATATGTTGAGTCCTGATTGATCCACTCTAGTTGTTGGTATCATGGAGGGCTATAATATTGATGTAGCTAAGATTATAGCTTGGGAGATTTTTTTATCAAGAGGTTAGCATGAATATAACCTTATACTTTCCATTCCTATTGATGCAGCTGTGTTTAGATCAGGGTATGTGAGAGATGTCGTGTTTGGAGTAATTGTTTTAGGTTTGAAGGACTACTGATTTAGGGTTGATATGAGATTTAGCTAACCCTATCTCCAAGGTAAAGGTGGAGGCTACTTTACTCCAGGAGGTATTTCAGGTGGGAGGGCATGGTATTGATACTTTGGGATTCACTAATATTGGTGATACCCCTACTAAGACTGCCCAGTCTAAGCCTCAGTCCTCGATAGATGTAGTCAGTACTTTTCATACTCTGACCTCACCTTTTCTAGTGAGACAATTTACTTTCAGACTAGCTCTCGCTAGCTATGCTCTAGTCTCGTAGGCCTTCCTAATTGATATACTGAAAAGATTAGGAAAACTTGAGCATAGGGTAACCTATATTAAGTAGGGAGTGCAGTTGGGGTTAAGAGGGAGATTTAGGGGGATATTAGGAGTGTACAGACCCAGTTTGATGGGTTTGAATAGCGGATCAGCCAGAAGTTGGCGACCATTCAGTTTCTAGATCTGGCAGACATGTAAGAGAAGTTGGTTGTGCTCTAAGTTGTGATAGAGAACACGTTTGCTATGTCGTTCCCGACTTACTCCAATATTGATGAGATCTAGAAAGAAGAGGTTCCAAATATTTGGGGCACCAAGGGAAAAGAAATAGCTTCTGAGGGTGAAGGTGGTGAGAGGCCGAGCAAGAATCAAAAGAGAAGAAACGATAAAGAAGTGGAGGTGGCCAAGGCGACCAGTGTTTAGTTTTCACAGTACCACTAAACGAGGGTACATGAGATAGTTGTGGGGGCCAATAGCTCTCAAGTTGTTATATGATAGTTGTAGCTACAATAGAATTGTGTGGGAGTATCGCTCCTCCTCCAGAGGTACTATTGAGCGCTCTGACCACTATCGGTACCACTGTTGATATGAGTGTCCTGGTCACTAATAGGATTATTACTGATGATAATGGGTCCTCTCATGTTGAAATGTCATGATTCGATGCCTAGTGCGCCCAAGAATGTCCTCATTCCCAGTTATTACTTTATAGGTTCACTAGGGATGGTGCATCGTCTTTTAGTTGGGGTGGCGTGTACCATAACCGCGGTGAGTTTTTGTTGTCGTGCTTCTTTTGTCATCGGTCGTGATATGATTATAGAACCAGCATGTCCAGGAAAATATTGTGTTGTATTGTGCTTTGTTTTGTGTTGTTTTGTGTGTTTTTGTTTAGATAGGAGAAAAATAAGTACCTAAGGCAGTTGATGTGTTTGATTTGTCTATGCTTGAATAAATATGTTAGAAAAAATGATACCCTTCTGAAAAATATGTTTTTGAACCATGTAATGTGTATATATATGTTACCATTGTGAATCTCGTAATGACATTCGAATTAGGAACATGATAATCATAGCTAGCATTTGCCTGAAAAGGATAGGTAGTAGTTTGTGATACAATCTTGTGTCATGTGTGAGTGAAATGCTTACTTAGTTTCCTTTGTATACAGTTAGTCTTGCCTGGATTGTAGGATAGTTGGTTAGGAAAGGATCATAGGCAGTTCTTGAATTAGTCCACTTTTAGCCTAAATAACCTTTCAAATTATGAATAAATATCCCTTGATCTCTATTTTAAGCCTATCTAGACTATTTTTCTTGTTTTCATCATTCACCTTCTCATTTTAATTGAAATGGACCTATTTATCCCTAATCCTCCTTGGACATTATGCATCTTAACTCAGAAAAATTTCCTAAGTTGAGGGTATCTATCATAGGGGTGCGTGATTAGAAGTGGGTATGAAAGAACGGTGTAAATAGGAGAAAAGAAAGTAGGGCCAAGTGTGGTAGAAAAAAATGGAAAAAAAAATATAGGTTTGAAAAAGAAAAAGCAAAAACTAAATTAAGCGCACCCAAAATGAATAAGCAATAAAAGAAAAAAAGGGAGAAACACGGGGGGAATGAAAAGAAAAGTTGGTTAATAAGTGGACCCCTAATGTAATTGTAGAGCCAAAGAGGCTTAGTCACTAAATTCCAAAACGTACCATACCACCCCAAAGCCTATGTTACAAGCCCAGCAAATTCCTATAGTGATCTCAATCCTACAGTCAGAAAACTAAAGTAAAGAAAATAAGGGCAAGCCTATGGTATTTTGTGCATATTGTTGGAGATTCTTTGTGAGTATGACTGTCTCGTGATCGTTCCCATATTAATATGCATGATTTATCTGAGTGAATGGACCTTCTTTGTTGTGAGGGAACTTGGGTTGTGTTGCTAGCTGCTTATTTGTTCGGATAGTGTATTTTGTACATATACGTGATTGGTTGTTACTAATATAATTCCATAGCTTGATTTCTTTGTGTAATGTTGTTGTGCTGAATTAATTTACACAGTTGGTTTTGAAAAGTTGAAGTAGGAAGGGGTGATATTTTTTAGCTGAATTTGAAGATTGACTTCTATAAGTATCCTAGGTTTTTCTTAGTTAAGCATCATGTTTTTTTTGTTTACTAAGGACATGCAAACGTTCTAAGTTGAGGGTGTTGATGTGCCATGGGTTCATGAAACTTTGGATGCTTAAAACAAGAAAAATATGCAAATACTTAGGCCATCTTGTTAGATATGATGTGTGTTTGTGTGTATGTTGCAGGGAAAATAGGCTGGAAGTGAGTTTGATCAAAAATAAAATAAAAAATATCTAATAATCAAACTTATTTACTGTACTATGAGTCGTTATGTGACTATACAACTCGTAGCCCAAGTCCTCGTGGTAACAATGAAGGTTGCTGATTTCAAGAGTGAAGCTAAGGTTGACCACTACTTGTTAGGAGTGACTACAAGTCACGGAGTGATTCTTATAGACAAACTAGCAAGAAGTCCCAAGGAAGCCAAGTTAAAGCCCCAATGGAAACGGATGATGACTACAAGTAGTTATGACAGGGTATGACTCATAGTGAATAGTCATTTTAAGAGAAGAGAAAAGTCCTCAAAGGTGAAAAGCTATTGGAGTGATACAGAGTCCAACTAATGACTCGTAGGATATGACTTTAAGTCATCATCACGGAGAACATAATGGAGACAATAGGGCTGACAACGAGTTATCGTCAGTCCAAATGAGTCGTTGCCTGAGACGTATCCACTGCTGACTTTATTTTTCTATTTTGTTTTGGTTAGGTTTTCTTTGTTATTTTGAGATACTATAAATACCCATCGGATACTCTTGTAATAGGTTACACGTTTTATACTCTTACAAATATATATTGATTTGAAGATTGAATTTTGATCTTAGAATCCTCTTAGTTCTTACTTTTTGGATGACTAATTAATTAGAGACTTTGGGTTTTCTTCATCAATTATTTGAGAAAATATTCATATGTTTTCTATATCGAATTTCATGGATTGTTTTGCAACTATGAGCGGATAGTTCCCTTAGCTGGGGTTGTGGCAACCTTGGCAGAATAACGAAGTAAGGGAAGTTTAAGGTTCTTCTGGATCATCGTTTACACTTGCATTGTGATCTTATTCAGTTTAATTGCTTTCTTAGTGGTTGCCAACTCTAAGAACCTACATGTATTCGAGATCGTCTTCACAAGAGATATTGAAATTGGCAAAAAGGATTATAACAGTGATCTGAGGCTATCAACCCTCATCTAATAACTTAAGACCCATAAGGTGATGATAAACTGGGATCAAATACCAGGGTTATTAAGGCAATACCCTGAGAGTCACAAGTTAAAGGGTGACATTTACCAATGTGTTCATAATACGGTTAGTAATACCTAGCTTGTCAGATTCTGCATGTGTGATGGTGAGATAGTTGGATTAAGAATGAGAAACTTACTGAGTTAAGAAGCCAAGGAGAACACAGTCTTAGAGTTCATCTCACATTGTTTACAACCAAAAGCATTCACAACTTGTTACTTTTTATGGTTTGATACACCCCCTAATTTATTTTCCTGAACTTCCGTCTATTTCAATAAGTTCAAGAGACAAAGTCAAATTATTCCCTTTAGGATCGACCCCAACCTAGTTGGTTTAACATAATTTAAAACCAATCACATTTGTATCTTCTTGGAGGGTATAGTTTGGACGACATCATGACCTTATTCTACAGATGATAATCTATGCACTTATAAAAGGACCCGTCTTTCTTTCGCACAAAGTGTATCATAGCCACCCAGGTAAAGACACTAGGATGGATGAAAACCTTATCAAGGAGGTCTTTAAACTATTTCTTTAACTCTTTTATCTCCACAGGAGCCATTCTATATGGTGGAAAGGAAATGGGCAGGGTATCAAGCAAGAGGTCAATCCCAAAGTCTATCTCTCTATCAGGGAGAATATCAGGAGGTCATCGAGAATGACTTAGGGATACTCATTAACTACAAAAACAAATTGTAGCGAGGGACTTTCAATGCTAGAATCCTTAACCCAGACTAGATGGTACAAACAAACCTTAGATTTCAACTTCCAGGCTTTATGATAAGTAATGAATCTTTTCTTTTGTGCCAAGGGACTACCCTCCCTATCTATGGTCGATTTATTAGGAGCATGGAAAATGAATTTTCTAGTTCTAAAGTATAAGGAAGCATAATAAGAGCGAAGGCAATCCATCCCTAGAATTACATTAAAATCTACTATGTACCAAATTCATCACGGTATCCAGATGAAAAATAGGCACAACACAATTTTTATAGACCTTACTAGAAATAATGG
The DNA here is from genome assembly GCA_030864225.1 of Capsicum baccatum var. pendulum. NCBI lineage: Eukaryota > Viridiplantae > Streptophyta > Magnoliopsida > Solanales > Solanaceae > Capsicum > Capsicum baccatum. The sequence goes on from CM061561.1 coordinate 200,297,558, forward strand.
ACTTACCAATAGAGGAAGAAATTGAGAAAGGTTCAGGAATATTCTTGGGACCAAAACCAAAATTCATAGCCACATAAGGGATCACATAAGTTAGAATAGAATCGAGGTCAAGTAGTACATAAACATCATCAGAGAAAAGTTGTAAAATACATGTGGCAATATCTGGTGAGGCCTATGAATCCTAAACAATAGATAGGGTGTACAGATGGTTGCGACCCCGCTTTTACTAGATGTATCACCCTTCGTAGTTGAGGCTGAAGAAGTAGTAGATTGGATATTATTGTCCCTATAAGTTCCCTTTGTCAAGTGACACTCCCACTGATAATGACTAGTTTGGCCATAAGTATAACACACACCCTTGTTAAAATGATAGACTTCACGATGAATTTTTCCACAAGTACGACAGGGAGGATAAGATGGAGCCTACTGTACCACACTAGCCTGAGACTGAGTAGCCTATATCCTAGGTCCACTATTAGGATAACATCATTAATCAATTGAGGTTTAGGGGTTAGTGCATTAGCTGACGAATGAGCATTACCCTAAGATTTCTTCTTAAACCATTGTGTCCCCCCTTTACCACTATGTTGTTGATTCAAATCCTGATCTGCATGGTTAACCTTTTTTTACTTTGCCTGTTTCTTATTTTCATTCTCTATGTGTTGCACCTAAACTACCAACCTGGATATATCCATGTCACTATTCAGCATGACACCCTTACATTCTAGCACCAAGACCTGAAGTAAACTTTCTTATCAGAGACCTCATATTAGACATCAACTTTGTAGCATAATGAGACAATAGAGTAAACTTCAAACCATAATCCTTAATACTCATCTTTCCCTATTTTAGGTTCATTAACTCTTTAGCCATAGCTTTTCTCAACTCTCAGGAAAAGAAATGATTAAGGAACACGCTAGAAAACTCTTCCTAAATAGCAGATTCAACATCCTTACCTTCGATTTACTCATACTCATTATAACATTGATAGGACAGCCCTTTCAGCTGATAGATGCAAAATCCACCTCTTCGGTATCACTAGCATGCATAACCCAAAACATAATTCCTATCTTATCGACAAACTCTTAAGGATCTTTGTCAACTTTGAATCCCGTAAAATTCAGTAGGCTTAGTCTCATGAACTTACCAATTGAGTAATATTTGAAAAACAGAAAACAGAACAAGTATCACCTGACTGGGGGGATTGAGACAACACAATCTGAGCAACCATATGGATGGTCTATCTGAACTCAAAATTGGAAACTTTGCCCTGAGGGTCCTGGGTACGAGTGATATCGATTCTAGAAGAGAAAGAAGGATTATTAGGGGATGGTGAAACAAAAGTAATCAAAGTTTGAACTCCATTACAGGTCTGCATTCCGTGAGTAGGATGGACCTCTTCAGTATTTGCCCTAGTTGGGGCGGAGTTTCTAGATGAAGCCCTTTGTCATTAATTCTTCTTGGAGGAATGATCTGAAATTCGGGAAAAATTAGAGGTTAGAAGAATTCACTTGGAACTAGACTCTAGCATGAACTAGATCATGAATAGTAGGAAACATTCCTTAATGTCTTATAGCCTTTATTTTTTAAGTGTGGAGCGCTACACACTCATAAAGATGACTCTTCTTAACATGGTATTGTAGACACCCTCTAACTTTGAATTATGTTCTGATATCAAATTTATTAGGACTCGATCTAAGGCGTTGGCCATGATGGGCAACTCAAATCAATGAAGGCTCAAGCTGACCCCTTAGCATTACATCATAAGGATAACCACAAATAAAGTATGAAATTTGGCCCATAAATATGATGTTCAACTTAAATGACAATTCGAACTCAAGTCTTTAATAAAGACATAAAAACATTTATCTAACTCAGTCTACGAAGTATGTGACACTATAAATAGAAATCCTAACTCGGGACATGGCCCCGAAAATACCATAAAGTTGGATAGTCCAAGTCTAGCTAAAAAAGAACATATGCTTTTTGAAAAACGGATGACTCCCCACTTGCTAGTTGTTGTGCTCATTAAATTCTAACACGGGGCAGGATCACGGAGAAATACTGCAAAACCGACATCATGAAAAGATATAGCATTCTAGTATGGTCAATACGATGAGTACTAGCATGTAACCTAGGAAAGAGGTGACCAAAGCAATTTATAAAATAATTCAAAAATTCATATCATAAGCTCTTCATAATGATAATGAGAAGCAAGTGACTTAAAGTATAAAAGAGGCATAATCACTAAAAACCTTTAATTTTTTACTATGAAGTATGCAACGATATTAAATAACCCAGGGCTATATAGGTCCAGCCCACACCCAACTGGCGGGGCCTCAATCTATGTTAGCCGTATGGACTGAGGTATTCATGATTAGGCCATCATATTATAAGAATAACTTCCTACCTCTACGCGAAGAAATCATACAACAATTATTTATTTTTCAAGACAAGACCTCCCAACGTTGGAAAATGTTGTTTTTGGTGTTGGTCACAATGACTATATCTTCTTAGAGAAACTGCAAGGTACTCTTTGAGCTCAATTAAAACATTTTTCATAACCATCATTCGTAGAGCCCTGAAAGTCATTCATATAATACCAAAACTATTATCATCAAACATTATTGACTCCTAACCCCATCATTCCAAAATCACAAACATAATCACTATTAAATTGTCATAAGGGTCTTAAAACATATCATAAAGTTTTATACATCCATCATTTCAAAGGACAGGGTGACATACTCATGTATCATTGTAATTAAAAGCATTCTTGAAAGACTTGAAGATTATAATTTTATCATTTAACCTTTAGAATTCATATATGAAAGCACACCCTTTTCAAATAGTCATTTAAAGTATCAAAACTCTCTATTAGAGATTAGAAGATAATTTATAACAAGAGGTAAATTTTATTTAACTTTTAGTAAACGTAATTCTCAACCTTAATTTCAAACCGTTAATATAATATACGTAAATACTATTTAAATTAACACTTTGTAATAGTAGTTGAAGTAGGGAGTGTTCAACATGCCTTTTTGATAGAGGAAAATTGAGAAAAACTTGACCTTTAGATTCACTTATGGAATTGACTTGCTTCTTGACTTATAGAGAAAGAGAGTAGAGCTCTTTTTATCTATTCAGGTTGAATAGGACTTAGGGGAAACATATAAAAGGAATGGGGAACGGTTTTCATAGCATAATGACCAAAATACCCTTAAAATAGTTTAAGAAATAAAGTCCAATTAAGGCAAAACAGGGGGTGAGGTGTGGCGCACACCCCAAGGCATGGCCTCCCCCTGTGCGGCATGAACCTATAGAGAGGCTAAGCCCTGTGCAGTTCAAGGCCATCGCGAGGTAGATAGTAGACCCTTTCTCTTGTTTGTGCGACTCGACGCCAAAGCTCGGCCTTTCCATATGTGACGCATGATTCCATTTCATGTCCTAAACTCCCCCAAAATTTTCGAACTCATCCCACAATATTTTCTACTCATTCTAAGGGTCATGTAGGTTCATTTATAATCCAAAAAGATATGTAATAACATACGAGGTGTTACATTATTGCATCCACAATTGAGCTTCAATTCAATCTTATAATACTTAATTATATAAATTAAGTAGTTTTTAATTTTTAAGTCTTAGTTCAGTCTCATAATACTTAGAGTTGCATAATTTGAAGTAATTTAATAATACTTAAAATTATATAAATTGAATAATTTTTAATTAAAAACACAAATTAAGATTAACTGATTGTCACATCCATAAATTAAGTCTAATTAAATCTTATAATACTTAGAGTATATAAATTTAAACATTTCAATTTTCAGCTGAAGTCAAATATTTGTGTTGACTAGTACAAGTCAAATCCTAATTTAATTTTATAATACTTAAAATTGTATAAATTGAAGAAATTCATTTTTCAATGGAAGTCAAACATTTCAATTTACCATTTATTTAATGCACAAATTGAGTCTCAACTAAAGTCAAACACTTGTATTGTTCAATTGTTTAATGCACAAATTGAGTCGCAGTTAAATTTTATAATACTTAGAATAATATAAATTAAAGTAATTCTATTTTTCAATTAAAGTCAAATACTTGTAATAGGGTCTGATCCATAATTATCTGTTCCTACATCTTCTGCACAGTGGCGGATCTACATACAATTCAGGGGTTTATTTGAACTTCCTTCGTTGAAAAATTATACTATTTTTATATGGTCAAAAATATTTTTATGTATATATAGTAGATGTTGAACCCCCTTCAATTAGTCCGTATATTTACTTTTGAACTTCCTCAATGAAAATTCTGGCTCTGCCACTTCTTCTGCACCTTTATGTTTTATTTTAACTAACTTTATGTATTTACCTTATTTTAGAATTTTTAATTAATTTTATGTATACTTTTAGATCTTAATATTTTGTGTGTTACATTATTTATACAAATATGTATTCGATTATTAATTTTAAAGTTATTTCATGTGTCGTAAGTTTTTTCCTAATATTTTTACTTTTCTTAATAAAATTCTCTTTAGTTTATTTAGTATTTTGTTTAGATTTTAATATCTTTACATTATTTATAACTATATACTCGATTGCAAATTCGAAGGTTATTTCATATCTTGATTTTTTCTAAAATAATTTTAATATATTTTTTACATTTTTTCCTTTTTTATTTATTTTTGAATTTTCATAATTAATATGATGACTACTCAATTGTAGATAATGCTTTTATTAATTTAAATACATATAATATATTAAAATAAAATAATCAAGTTAATTCTCATTTGTGATCTGAACATAATAAAAATAATAACATTAAATTTATTTTTATTTATAATTACTAATATTTTATATTATATAGTATAACATAATAAAACGCTTACAATTATTATAGAAGATAGAAGAGTAAAAAAGATTGAAAATTGAAAGACTAGAAATAATGTTATGGAGAATATAAATTATTTCAAAATTTATAGATCAATTGACCAAATCAATTCTTAGAATATGTGTCTATTTATAATTTCTCTTTGTTATTATTCTTCAAGATTTCTTTATTAGTTTTAGCACGATAAAAAGAATGTCTTTTTTTCTTTGGAACAAAAATTAAAATAATATAAAATTTTAAATTTTGAAATAAAAATGCAATGAAAGTTCATAATAAAAGATCATAGTCAATTTTTTCTTCTTTCTAAAATATATAAAAATTAGGTACTAATTACCCCAAATTAAATATTGAGATAACTTCAAAATAATTTATTTAACCAATCTTATTTATAATATAAGTATAGAGGTTAAACTAATCTATATTATATTTACTCTCAATTAATTATTCAAATATCAAACATAAGTATACTTATATTTTTCAATTATTAATTAAGTAATGAAAATATACGTATGTAAAACTCTTACTTTAAATTGACAAATTTACTATCCTTATATAATTAAATAAGTAACTTAATTATATTTATATTATAATAAAAGTGAGTAGTATAATTTATAATATACAATTACTCTTAAATGTACACTGAGAAAGTGTTAAATTCTAATATTTTAGTTCCCTTTATTCATAAAAAAGTTAACATATATTAATATTTTAAATTATAACTTTGATAAATTAAATTAAATATGACAAGTAACGAAGTAACCAATGATTTGTATAAGAAAATCTCAGTAACATTATTGTTTACTATAAATAGTAATACATTACATAGAAAACATTTGATTTATTTTAAGGATGATTTTAGTGACATGAGATTTTTTTCGGGTCTGTGAGGGGCCATTTGTAGGGGGTTGTAGGGGATGCGGATAACTAAGATAATAAATAGTATAATAAATAGATTTATTATAACTGATGAATCTATTCTTTTTTGTGCGTGGTTATTTCTTAAATTTTGTTTATTCTTTTTGTGAGATGTATCCATTAATTTATTTGGTATATTATTTTATCCTGTAGTAACTGCAGAGTTATAAATTTCTGTATAATAATTTATTCTTTCTGTACTGTAGTGTATATCTAATTCTAGATTTTCTATGTCATTTATTATTTTGTGTTGTTCTTCTCGTAGTGAGTTTTTTATATTATATAAACTGTCACATGTACTTCTTTCTAAATTTTCTAAGGTTTTTTCTATCCAAATTAACTTTTCTTTTAGATCTTCCATTATTTTTCTAATATGGTTTCTATAATTAATTTCGTTATTTAGATTATCTTGATTTTCTCTAGTTTTTCTAATATATTCTAACATCCACAATCTTGGTCTGAATAATATCCTTTTGGGTAAATGTCTTCGTATATTTGTTCTAAGGCATTTGTCATTTCTATTTCGTAGTTTATTACTTCTTCTAATATCATTTTCTTAATATCTATTATTTCTATATCTTTAAGTATATATAAGATTAAAACTCTAAAGTAGTCTAAATGAGCTATTTTCTAAAATTGATATTTTATAGTTATTTGTTTTAGACTTAGTAATTTTTGCATATTTTTATTAAGAGATTTTATATATTTTTTATTTTCCATGTATTTGACTATATTTATTTTTATCTGTTTTTCTAGTAACTATATATTTTGCGTATCTTTAAAAATCCTACGTAATTTTAACATAATAAGTATTTATAAGAGTAGTTAGGTATGTGTGGTATATAACTTATTCTATCCGTATAATTTTCTTCAAATGTTTTTTCTAATATAATTTTTCTTATATCTGCAACATTTATATCTCTAAGTGCATACAAAATAAGTATCTTAAATTTATCTACCATGACATCAGATATATTATCATTCATTATCATAAAATTGCTTTTTTCAAAATATTCCCTTCAACCGTATACATAATAAAATATAGTCATCTCAGATTACTATATACTAGATTATTCTTAAATAACATGTTCTTCGGTCACTATTAGCATGGTAATTCGGATACTTTTCCCTTAAACAGCGCCTCGACTTTGGTTACTCCCCGCCACGGCTTCTTGCCTCATTGGTTTCACCTTTAGGATGGCATAGTTCCTTGGGATTTTTCTCCGTTTCCACTTTGCTAATAAACTTCTTAACATATTATTTTTCGAATAATTCTACTATAAAGTAACTAATATGAATTTATTTTATCATATCATGATTGTCGGAAATTATGAATTTAGCTATTCATAATCATAATAGATATACCTGTTCTGGTAGCTTTGATATTTCTGAGGTTTGTTGTTCCATAGATTTTTCCATTGCAGTGTATATATTTAATTAACTGGGCTAAATATTTTTGAATGGAATGGAGAGAGTTTTTTGGCTAATGTGAGAAGGCTTGCTTCCGCAATGCCTTCTTTCTTCTTTATTTATAAGTGAACCAAACTTTACATCCAAAGTATTTTACATGTGTCCTAAAAGATAAGATTCCTAAATCTAAAAACAAAAAAGGTTCAAAAAAGTCTTAAAGGCTATTAAAGCCTACTACCTAAAGTCTAGCTAAAACAAGAAAGTCTTTTTATAAATAGTAAAGTACAATAATTTCTAAAGACTTTATATAATAATTTTTAAAGACTTTACGTAACTTTAAAATATCTTGTTTCCGTGGTTTTTGTTATATCTACTGTATCTCCATTATTGCTCCGGTCTTATCTTTCCATCTGTCGTCCTTATCTTCTTTTATTCTAGCTGCACTGTTGGGACGTCATTATCTCCTCCATTAAATTTTGAAGATTTGTGGTCTGGGTATTTGTGTCCAATAGTCTTGCAATATCGGGTCAATAATTCTTCTGAAATAAATTTTTCTCTAATAACTCTGGCGATAGGTTCTGTTTCTGGTTTAAGCAACGTGATAATCCATTGCCTAATAGTTTCCATATCTGTTTCTCGTAACTCTTTTGAATTTGAATAGATTAATACATGATTTCTTCAATAATAGCTCCATATAGGATTTTGGTTGCAATATGTATTTGCTAGCTCTTGTAAAATTGTAGATAGTCCGATAACTCTTTTGTTCGCATAAAATTTTGGTATCTCGATTCTGGGTATCTCTGGCTGTGAACCAATATCTTGTGGTATAATCATATCTCTTGTCATATCTTGTGGTATAATCATATCTCTTGTCATTCCTATCTTTACAACTTGTATAGGTTTTTTAACTTCATCAAATAATATCTCTGCTGGTGCCGTGTAAATTTTTATGAAAAATAAAGTACCTTTGGTTATTCTTTTAAATGTGGTAAATGCTTCATATATCTCGGGTATAGTGGATATCTCAGTTCCGTCCGTGGTATATACGGTACTAAGTAATCCATATTCGTAGCAAGTTTTAACTAAGCTGGGTTTGATTTTAGGTAAGGCAATTAGCTTATTGTATCCGGTAAATTTCTGGGTTATATAGTTTGTATCTGGTTCTTGGATATTTGTAGCTTTGGGGTTGCTATTTAAAAAAGTTTGTACATTGTAAATATTTTCTATATATGTGCGGGCTGTGTAGTTGTATGTCTTTTTGTCTTGGTTTAGGCTATCTCGATATGTGGTAACTTGTGGGGGTATAAATATGGGGTCTTTTGATGTATTTGGTGTATATGGTTTGTCAAATAGCTTGTTTAGGTTCATATTTTTTCTAACTCCTTTGCTTGTACCTGCAGAAGTAGATTGATAAACGTTATGGGTTTTATGGAGTATCCCAACATCTCCTTCTAGCTCTGGAATTTTGATGTCTTCCGATCGACATAGCTCTGCGCATTGCTGAGTTAGCTGATTCATAGCTATAGACTTCAGTTTATCTTCACTAGTCTTTAGCTTTAGCATTTCTATCTCAGTACCCATCTTTACCATCTCAGTACCCATACTGTTCACTTTCAATGAAAGCGTAGTCAGGGCGTTGAGTATCTTTTCATGTATATTTTCTTCTATCATTTCAGTTTTGTGTAGCTTTGTCTTGATATGTAATCTGCAATAACATTTTTGTTAGTACTGATTACTTCTATTACAAATGTAAAATTTAATATGTTTAAAACTAGTCTCCGAATCTCTTTTGTTGTAACTGAATTTTGTATTTTCATTGTTAGCCACCAGCGTACCTGTGTATTATCTGTTCGCACAATAAATTTGTTATATACAATATATGGCTCAAATGCTAACAAACATTTATATAATGAACATAATTCTTTCCTATTTATTTCCCATTTTATTTCTGCCTCGTTAAACGAACCTGAGTAGTATCTACAATGGTGTTCTATTTTTTCTGCTTCATATCTATATTTAAGTACTCCTCCGTAACTATATTCACTGGCATCTGCTTCTACTATATATTTAAATTTTCTATTTTCATCCGGAAATTGTAATTTTGGTAATTCCTTGCAAAGTAATTTTATTTTTTGAACTTGTTTTTTATCTTCTTCATTATAATTATATTCTATATCCTTTTTAAATTTTTTCTGTAGTGGTTTTAAATTTTCTGCTAATTTTGGAATATATTCTCTTACTTGGTTTACTAATCCTAAAAATGATTGTAATTTCTTTTTTGTATCTAATTCTTCTTTCGAATTTATTATTTTTTGTACTATATGTTGTTGCATTTTTACTCCACTTTTATCTATTTGTATTCCTAAAAATTCTATCTGGTTTTTCATAATTTCAGCTTTCTTTTCACTTAGACTTATTCCTGATTTTTCTATTATATCCGTAAATTGTTCCAATAATTTTATATGTTCTTCTTTAGTTTTTGTATATAATAATATATCATCTATGTATACTATGCAATTAGGTAATTGTTTAAAATAATTATCCATAAAATGTTGATATCTACCTGGTGCATTTTTATATCCAAATGGTAATACATTCCATTCGTAAAATCCTTGTGGTACCGTAAATGCAGTTAATTCTTTAGATTCTTCTTCTAACTTTAGATGGTAAAATCCTGATTTACAATCGAATTTACTAAAATAATTATATCCTTGGATTTGTCTTATTTTTAATATCTTATTTGGTAGCGGATAATTGTATGTTATAATTTTTGCATTTAAATTTCTATAATCAATAACCATTCTACTTTTTCCTCTTTTTTGTTCACTATGTTTATTTACTATAAATGCTGGACTATTATGTTTAATATTAGTTTTTTTGTATATATTGTTTCTCTAATAATTCATCTATATGCATTTTAAATTCTTTTAAATCGTCAAAATTATATGTTAATGGTTTTTGGGTTATTATGCTGTTTTTATCTATTAATTCAATATTTATGGTAGTTTTATGTTTTTCCCAACCTTTTAATGGATCTTCACTATATAATTGTTCTAATTTTTTTCTTAATTATTTCTATCTTATTTATTGAAAATATAGTTATTTTTGTTTTGTTTATCGAAAATACTACTAATTCTATTGTATCTTCAGTGGTTTTTATATTTTCTAACTTTTGTGTAATTTTTTCACTTCCTTTTATCCAATCAGTTTTCTTTCTTATTTTATTGTTAACTCTTTTTTCTCTTACTTTCTGTTTACATGGTGTTGTGAACCACCAATCGTTTTTAGTTATTACATGTGGGTATAGTTTATCTAAAAATGGCATTCCTAAAAGTATATCTTTTGATGTTAGTTCATAATTATAAATTTCTTCTATTGTTAATATTTTATCCCATATTTGTGCTTTTACGTTCCTAGCTTTATAAGTAATTAAGCTTCCTTCATTATTAAATCCTTTAACTACTATTGGTATTTTTAATTTATCCCATTTACTTTCTGGTAAGCAATTATATCTACATAAATTAACTTCTGCTCCTGTATCTATCATAGGTGTATAATATCTACTGTAATATCCTTCCACTACTATCTTCATTAATACATATATTTTCATTTTATGTTAAGGCTCTTCTTAAGAATAATCTTTCCCTATTATATGTTATGGCTAATTGTGTATGTTCTATATTATATGGTTTTACTTGTTCTAACCATTTTATTCCTAATATTATATCTGCTTTTTGCATTTCTTCTTTTACCTCAAATTCTATTTTTATTTTTCTAATTCCTCCTATTATTATTTCTTTTTCTGCTATATCTTTACTATTTATTAAACTCCTCGGTAGATCTGGGCATATATCATTATCATTTTTTATTTCTTCATTTTTTACTAGACATTTTGCTATATAATTTTTTTCTTGTCCTGTATTTAATAGTATTAAATATTCTTTTTCATTTATTTTTCCTGTTATGTAATATTGGTTTAAATTACTTATTGAATTTGTTTCATAACTTGTTCTTTTTGATGAGCACGGTGACTCTGGTTTTTCATTAGCTATTCTTTTTGTTGTACTTATTCTATCATTTACTATTTCTAAATTTTCTTCTATATCTATGTCTCTATAGCTATAATCATTATAATCTATTATTTTTACAATTTGTTCAAAGGGGCTATCTATTTGTATCTTGTTAATCTTATTTTTCCATGTTATTTTATGTTTTGTTGTTAATACATATAAATTTTTACATCTTGCTGTAAATATTTTACTTCCTGGGTTAATTCTATTCCTGATATCTTCCAATATAATACTGATGATTTATCTATATTTCTATCTGTTACTGCTACTGAATAATTTGCACTTATTATAAATTTAAATTTTTGGTATATTAAATTTCCTTTTACGGCAGTTATTATGCTTTTTTCTATAGGTTTTATAATTCTATCATCTGCTAAATATAATTCTATTGGTGTATCTATTCCTTCTCTAAAACATGTTTTTATTAATATTTCTATACCTCCGAGGTGTACATATTTTATTGGATCTCCTTTACTTTTTATATCATTTATTTCTTTATTAATTATTCTTTTTGTTACTAGTGGTATACTAGCTTTTCCTTTTGCATATCTACAGTCTATTACATGTTCTTTTTGACACACTACATAATATTCATCTTTTTTCCTACTAAAAATATTTTTTATTGTTGGTATTTTAAATATTTTTTCTACACTTAAATCCAACTCTTTTCCTTTTATTTCATCAAATATATTACTGTCAAATATTATCTTTTGTTCTGTTCCTTCGTCATTTAAATATTCTTCCTTTGTTATTATTTTTATATCTTCTTCAGTCATTCGATTCATCTATCTCACTATCTATTTCAGTATCTGTTTCGTTTTCTGAAATTTCATATATACTATCTTCACTTTCTAGTTCATAATCTATATAATCTATTTGCATATATTCTGTATTTTCTATTTTTATTTCTGATATTTGTTTATTTTTTGGATTTTTGGGTAATTTACAATCTCTAGCTAAATGTCCTAACTTTCCACAATTATAACATGTACATTCTTTTATAGATTTTTTCTTTCTATATGGTCTTTTATTTTTGTAATTTTTTACATAATATCTTTTTCTTGGTTTCTTATATTTATATTTTGATTTTTTATATTTCTTATATTTCTTATGTCTTTTTCTTTTCTTATAATATCTTTCTTCGCATCCAAATTGGGGAGCTATTTTATTTTTGCAACATGCTAAATTTCTTATTAATGTTTTTTTTATTTTTAATTCTTCTCTATATTTTTCACATAAGTTTCTATACCATTGTTGTAAAAATTTTATTCTAGCTCCTAACGTATCTACTATTTTTGCTTCTTCCCAACTTTTTATTATTTTTGAACTAAATGGTTCGGGTAATTTATTAAAATATAATTTCCTTATTTCCTTACTTTCTTCTATACTATATGCTCCTTTATAATAATATTCTTTAAATGCACAAGTATATTCATCTATATAACACATATTACATATTGTTAATTTTATCATTAAATTCCTATTTGTATCTTTTTCTTCATCTTGTTCTTCTTCTAATGTTGTCATACTACCAAATTCATCTTTTATAGTTGTTTCATATTTTTTCAATAATTCTATAGGTGTTAGTTTAGTTGTTGTTGATGATGTTCCTTCTATAGGTTTATTAGTTCTTAATACTTTTTTACTATTTTCAGTTAAATTTGTAAACCATAATTTTACTGATCCTATTAATGTTTTTTCTATATATTCTGGTGCATCTGTTATGTTTATATTATTACCTAATAATTGTTTTGTCATATATCCTATCCATAATTGTATTGTTTTTTCTGTATCTATTACACAGTCTAAATCTAAAAAGTTATAATTTTTATTAACTATTTGTTTTGGTGTCCATTTGTCATATTCATTATATCTTTTAAATTTATTTTTATAATATATAGGTTTTCTTATTTCTGTTGTTTTGGGTATTAGATTTTCATCTTCTTTTTTGTCAAGTGTATTTATTTCTGTATTGGTATTTTCCAAGTTTTCTTCATTAATTTTTTCTTGTTTTTCGTTAATTTCTAAATCTTTTATATTTGTTAATATTTTCGTATATGTTTCACTATCTTCTGAATCATAATTATCCGTTTCTTCTACCTCTATATTATTTATTTCTAATTTTTCTTTAAATTGATTTATCTCGTTTATTAATTTTTGTTCTTTATCTTTTTCTTCTTTTTCTTTTTGTCTTTGTTCGTATAAATCTTTTAACATTTTTAGTTCTTTTTCTAATTCAGCAATTCTATTATTTTTAGTTTCTTCTATTTTTCGTATTTCTTCCATAGTTTGTTGTTTAATTTTTTCTATTTCCTTTTTTCTATCTATTTCTTCATTTTCTTTTTCTATTCTTACCATTGCTGTTAATTTATCTTCTAATTTTAATTCTTCCTTTTCTAACATTAGATGTAAATGTTCTCCTATTTTCTTATATCTTCTTCCTAGATTAGAAAATACTATTTTTATTTTTGATCCTTCGTGATTTTCATATATTTTTTCATCTATTATAAATTCTTCTTTATTCATTTTATTGTGAATAGTTCATGTTGATATATATATATTCTAAACTATCTATTTGGGATTCTAATTTTGATATTTCATCTTTTTGTATATTTATTGAATTTTTACTAACTCCGGTAAATATATTATAATGTAATCTTTCTTTTCTTATTTTTAATTCTTTACGTTTTTCAGAGATAAATTGTTTTAATTCTTTGTATTTTTACTCTTTATTCATTTAACTTATATTTATAATATTCTGGTTGATATCTAAATCTTATTTTATCATAATTAGGTGGTGTGTGTCTCATTCTTCTAGATTTTAAATGGATTATTAATTTTGCTTCAATACTAGATGTTAATGTAATTAAATAGGCTAATCTTTGTGGATTTTCTTTTGTTTTATTTAGACTTATATATTCTGAATAATTACTAACTAACGATTCTTTAATTTTTCTAAAAGTTTCTCTATTTTTAAATGGTCTTCTCATAATTAATTTAATAAATAACTAAATCTAACTTAACCAAATTTAATCTAACTAATTCTAACACGTATCTCACTTCCATATCTTTTAAATTACTTAGCTCTGATACCATTTGTAGGGGGTGCGGATAACTAGGATAATAAATAGTATAATAAATAGATTTATTATAACTGATGAATCTATTCTTTTCTGTGCGTGGTTATTTCTTAATTTTTGTTTATTCTTTTTGTGAGATGTATCCATTAATTTATTTGGAATATTATTTTATCCTGTAGTAACTGCAGAGTTACAAATTTCTGTATAATAATTTATTATTTCTGTACTGTAGTGTATATCTAATTCTAGATTTTCTATGTCATTTATTATTTTGTGTTGTTCTTCTCGTAGTGAGTTTTTTATATTATATAAACTGTCACATGTACTTTTTTCTAAATTTTCTAAGGTTTTTTCTATCCAAATTAACTTTTCTTTTAGATCTTCCATTATTTTTGTAATATGGTTTCTATAATTAATTTCGTTATTTAGATTATCTTGATTTTCTCTAGTTTTTCTAATATATTCTAACATCCACAATCTTGGTCTGAATAATATCCTTCTGGGTAAATGTCTTCGTATATTTGTTCTAAGGCATTTGTCATTTCTATTTCGTAGTTTATTACTTCTTCTAATATCATTTTCTTAATATCTATTATTTCTATATCTTTAAGTATATATAAGATTAAAACTCTAAGGTAGTCTAAATGAGCTATTTTCTAAAATTGATATTTTATAGTTATTTGTTTTAGTGTTAGTAGTTCTTGCATATTTATGTTAAGAGATTTTATATATTTTTTATTTTTCATGTATTTGACTATATTTATTTTTATCTGTTTTTCTAGTAACTGTATATTTTGCGTATCTTTAAAAATCCTACGTAATTTTAACATAATAAGTATTTATAAGAGTAGTTAGGTATGTGTGGTATATAACTTATTCTATCCGTATAATTTTCTCCAAATGTTTTTTCTAATATAATTTTTCTTATATCTGCAACATTTATATCTCTAAGTGCATATAAAATAAGTATCTTAAATTTATCTACCATGACATCAGATATATTATCATTCATTATCATAAAATTGCTTTTTTCAAAATATTCCCTTCAACCGTATACATAATAAAATATAGTCATCTCAGATTACTATATACTAGATTATTCTTAAATAACATGTTCTTCGGTCACTATTAGCATGGTAAATCGGATACTTTTCCCTTAAACAACGCCTTGATTTTGGTTACTCCCCGCCACGGCTTCTTGCCTCATTGGTTTCACCTTTAGGATGGCATAGTTCCTTGGGATTTTTCTCCGTTTCCACTTTGCTAATAAACTTCTTAACATATTATTTTTTCGAATAATTCTACTATAAAGTAACTAATATGAATTTATTTTATCATATCATGATTGTCGGGAATTATGAATTTAGCTATTCATAATCATAAATAGATATACCTGTTCTGGTAGCTTTGATATTTCTGAGGTTTGTTGTTCCATAGATTTTTCCATTGCAGTGTATATATTTAATTAACTGGGCTAAATATTTTTGAACGGAATGGAGAGAGTTTTTTTTTGGCCAATGTGAGAAGGCTTGCTTCCGCAATGCCTTCTTTATTCTTTATTTATAAGTGAACCAAACTTTACAAAATTTTCCAAAGTATTTTACATGTGTCCTAAAATATAAGATTCCTAAAGCTAAAAACAAAAAAGGTTCAAAAAAGTCTTAAAGGCTATTAAAGCCTACTACCTAAAGTCTAGCTAAAACAAGAAAGTCTTTTTATAAATAGTAAAGTACAATAATTTCTAAAGACTTTATACAATAATTTTTAAAGACTTTACGTAACTTTAAAATATCTTGTTTCCGTGGTTTTTGTTATATCTATTGTATCTCCATTATTGCTCCGGTCTTATCTTTCCAGCTGTCGTCCTTATCTTCTTTTATTCTAGCTGCACTGTTGGGACGTCATTATCTCTTCCATTAAATTTTGAACATTTGTGGTCTGGGTATTTGTGTCCAATAGTCTTGCAGTATCTGTTCAATAATTCTTCTGAAATAAATTTTTCTCTAATAGCTCTGACGATAGGTTCTGTTTCTGGTTTAAGCAACGTGATAATCCATTGCCTAATAGTTTCCATATCTGTTTCTCGTAACTCTTTTGAATTCGAATAGATTAATACATGATTTTTTCAATAATAGCTCCATATAGGATTTTGGTTGCAATATGTATTTGCTAGCTCTTGTAAAATTGTAGATAGTCCAATAACTCTTTTGTTCGCATAAAATTTTGGTATCTCGATTCTGGGTATCTCTGGCTGTGAACCAATATCTTGTGGTATAATCATATCTCTTGTCATATGTTGTGGTATAATCATATCTCTTGTCATTCCTATCTTTACAACTTGTATAGGTTTTTTAACTTCATCAAATAATATCTCTGCTGGTGCCGTGTAAATTTTTATGAAAAAATAAAGTACCTTTGGTTATTCTTTTAAATGTGGTAAATGCTTCATATATCTCGGGTATAGTGGATATCTCAGTTCCGTCCGTGGTATATACGGTACTGAGTAATCCATATTCGTAGCAAGTTTTAACTAAGCTGGGTTTGGTTTTAGGTAAGACAATTAGCTTATTGTGTAAATTTCTGGGTTATATAGTTTGTATCTGGTTCTTGGATATTTGTAGCTTTGGGGTTGCTATTTAAAAAAGTTTGTACATTGTAAATATTTTCTATATATGTGCGGGCTTTTCATGAATATTTTCTTCTATCATTTCAGTTTGTGTAGCTTTGTCTTGATATGTAATTTGCAATAACATTTTTGTTAGTACTGATTACTTCTATTACAAATGTAAAATTTAATATGTTTAAAACTAGTCTCCGAATCTCTTTTGTTGAAACTGAATTTTGTATTTTCATTGTTAGCCACCAGCGTACCTGTGTATTATCTGTTCGCACAACAAATTTGTTACATACAATATATGGCTCAAATGCTAACAAACATTTATATAATGAACATAATTATTTCCTATTTATTTTCCATTTTATTTCTGCCTCGTTAAACGTACCTGAGTAGTATCTACAATGGTGTTCTATTTTTTCTTCTTCATATCTATATTTAAGTACTCCTCCGTAACTATATTCACTGGCATCTGCTTCTACTATATATTTAAATTTTCTATTTTCATCCGGAAATTGTAATTTTGGTAATTCCTTGCAAAGTAATTTTATTTTTTGAACTTGTTTTTTATCTTCTTCATTATAATTATATTCTATATCCTTTTTAAATTTTTTCTGTAGTGGTTTTAAGTTTTCTGCTAATTTTGGAATATATTCTCTTACTTGGTTTACTAATCCTAAAAATGATTGTAATTTCTTTTTTGTATCTAATTCTTTTTTCGAATTTATTATTTTTTGTACTATATGTTGTTGCATTTTTACTCCACTTTTATCTATTTGTATTCCTAAAAATTCTATCTGGTTTTTCATAATTTCAGCTTTCTTTTCACTTAGACTTATTCCTGATTTTTCTATTATATCCGTAAATTGTTCCAATAATTTTATATGTTGTTCTTTAGTTTTTGTATATAATAATATATCATCTATGTATACTATGCAATTAGGCAATTGTTTAAAATAATTATCCATAAAATGTTGATATCTACCTGGTGCATTTTTATATCCAAATAGTAATACATTCCATTCATAAAATCCTTGTGGTACCGTAAATGCGGTTAATTCTTTAGATTCTTCTTCTAACTTTAGATGGTAAAATCCTAATTTACAATCGAATTTACTAAAATAATTATATCCTTGGATTTGTCTTATTTTTACTATCTTATTTGGTATCGGATAATTGTATGTTATAGTTTTTGCATTTAAATTTCTATAATCAATAATCCTTCTACTTTTTCCTCTTTTTTGTTCACTATGTTTATTTACTATAAATGCTGGACTATTATGTTTACTATTACTTTTTTGTATATATTGTTTCTCTAATAATTCATCTATATGCATTTTAAATTCTTTTAAATCGTCAAAATTATATGTTAATGGTTTTTGGGTTATTATGTTGTTTTTATCTATTAATTCAATTTTTATGGTAGTTTTATATATAATTGTTCTAATATTTTCTTAATTATCTCAATCTTATTTATTGAAAATATAGTTATTTCTATTTTGTTTATCGAAAATACTACTAATTCTATTGTATCTTCAGTGGTTTTTATATTTTCTAACTTTTGTGTAATTTTTTCACTTCCTTTTATCCAATCAGTTTTCTTTCTTATTTTATTGTTAACTCTTTTTGCTCTTACTTTTTGTTTACATGGTGTTGTAAACCACCAATCGTTTTTAGTTATTACATGTGGGTATAGTTTATCTAAAAATGGCATTCCTAAAATTATATCTTTTGATGTTAGTTCATAATTATAAATTTCTTCTATTGTTAATATTTTATCCCATATTTGTGCTTTTACGTTCCTAGCTTTATAAGTAATTAAGCTTCCTTCATTATTAAATCCTTTAACTACTATTGGTATTTTTAATTTATCCCATTTACTTTCTGGTAAACAATTATATCTACATAAATTAACTTCTGCTCCTGTATCTATCATAGACGTATAATATCTACTGTAATATCCTTCCACTACTATTTTCATTAATACATATATTTTCAATTTATGTTAAGGCTCTTCTTAAGAATAATCTTTCCCTATTATATGTTATGGCTAATTGTGTATGTTCTATATTATATGGTTTTACTTGTTCTAACCATTTTATTCCTAATATTATATCTGCTTTTTGCATTTCTTCTTTTACCACAAATTCTATTTTTATTTTTTTAATTCCTCCTATTATTATTTCTTTTTCTGCTATATCTTTACTATTTATTAAACTCCTCGGTAGATCTGAGCATATATCATTATCATTTTTTATTTCTTCATTTTTTACTAGACATTTTGCTATATAATTTTCTTCTTGTCCTGTATTTAATAGTATTAAATATTCTTTTTCATTTATTTTTCCTGTTATGTAATATTGGTTTAAATTACTTATTGAATTTGTTTCATAACTTGTTCTTTTTTATGAGCTCGATGACTCTGGTTTTTCATTAGCTATTCTTTTTGTTGTACTTATTCTATCATTTACTATTTCTAAATTTTCTTCTATATCTATGTCTCTATAGCTATAATCATTATAATCTATTATTTTTACAATTTGTTCAAAGGGGCTATCTATTTGTATCTTGTTAATCTTATTTTTTCCTGTTATTTTATGTTTTGTTGTTAATACATATAAATTTTTACATCTTGCTGTAAATATTTTACTTCCTGGGTTAATTCTATTCCTGATATCTTCCAATATAATACTAATAATTTATCTATATTTCTATCTGTTACTGCTACTGAATAATTTGCACTTATTATAAATTTAAATTTTTGGTATATTAAATTTCCTTTTACGGCAGTTATTATGTTTTTTTCTATAGGTTTTATAATTCTATCATCTGCTAAATATAATTCTATTGGTGTATCTATTCCTTCTCTAAAACATGCTTTTATTAATATTTCTGTACCTCCGAGGTGTACATATTTTATTGGATCTCCTTTACTTTTTATATCATTTATTTCTTTATTAATTATTCTTTTTGTTACTAGTGGTATACTAGCTTTTCCTTTTGCATATCTACAGTCTATTACATGTTCTTTTTGACACACTACAAAATATTCATCTTTTTTCCTACTAAAAATATTTTTTATTGTTGGTATTTTAAATATTTTTTCTACACTTAAATCTAACTCTTTTCCTTTTATTTTATCAAATATATTACTGTCAAATATTATCTTTTATTCTGTTCCTTCGTCATTTAAATATTCTTCCTTTGTTATTATTTTTATATCTTCTTCAGTCATTCGATTCATCTATCTCACTATCTATTTCAGTATCTGTTTCGTTTTCTGAAATTTCATATATACTATCTTCACTTTCTAGTTCATAATCTATATAATCTATTTGCGTATATTCTTTATTTTCTATTTTTATTTCTGATATTTGTTTATTTTTTGGACTTTTGGGTAATTTACAATCTCTAGCTAAATGTCCTAACTAAGAAATATAAAAAATCAAAATATAAATATAAGAAACCAAGAAAAAGATATTATGTAAAAAATTACAAAAATAAAAGACCATACAGAAAGAAAAAATCTATAAAAGAATGTACATGTTATAATTGTGGAAAGTTAGGACATTTAGCTAGAGATTGTAAATTACCCAAAAGTCCAAAAAATAAACAAATATCAGAAATAAAAATAGAAATTAAAGAATATATGCAAATAGATTATATAGATTATGAACTAGAAAGTGAAGATAGTATATATGAAATTTCAGAAAACGAAATAGATACTGAAATAGATAGTGAGATAGATGAATCGAATGACTGAAGAAGATATAAAAATAATAACAAAGGAAGAATATTTAAATGACGAAGGAACAGAATAAAAGATAATATTTGACAGTAATATATTTGATGAAATAAAAGGAAAAGAGTTAGATTTAAGTGTAGAAAAAATATTTAAAATACCAACAATAAAAAATATTTTTAGTAGGAAAAAAGATGAATATTTTGTAGTGTGTCAAAAAGAACATGTAATAGACTGTAGATATGCAAAAGGAAAAGCTAGTATACCACTAGTAACAAAAAGAATAATTAATAAAGAAATAAATGATATAAAAAGTAAAGGAGATCCAATAAAATATGTAAACCTCGGAGGTACAGAAATATTAATAAAAGCATGTTTTAGAGAAGGAATAGATACACCAATAGAATTATATTTAGCAGATGATGGAATTATAAAACCTATAGAAAAAAGCATAATAACTGCCGTAAAAGGAAATTTAATATACCAAAAATTTAAATTTATAATAAGTGCAAATTATTCAGTAGCAGTAACAGATAGAAATATAGATAAATCATTAGTATTATATTGGAAGATATCAGGAATAGAATTAACCCAGGAAGTAAAATATTTACAGCAAGATGTAAAAATTTATATGTATTAACAACAAAACATAAAATAACAGGGAAAAATAAGATTAACAAGATACAAATAGATAGCCCCTTTGAACAAATTGTAAAAATAATAGATTATAATGATTATAGCTATAGAGACATAGATATAGAAGAAAATTTAGAAATAGTAAATGATAGAATAAGTACAACAAAAAGAATAGCTAATGAAAAAACCAGAGTCATCGAGCTCATAAAAAAGAACAAGTTATGAAACAAATTCAATAAGTAATTTAACCAATATTACATAACAGGAAAAATAAATGAAAAAGAATATTTAATACTATTAAATACAGGACAAGAAGAAAATTATATAGCAAAATGTCTAGTAAAAAATGAAGAAATAAAAAATGATAATGATATATGCTCAGATCTACCGAGGAGTTTAATAAATAGTAAAGATATAGCAGAAAAAGAAATAATAATAGGAGGAATTAGAAAAATAAAAATAGAATTTAAGGTAAAAGAAGAAATGCAAAAAGCAGATATAATATTAGGAATAAAATGGTTAGAACAAGTAAAACCATATAATATAGAACATACACAATTAGCCATAACATATAATAGAGAAAGATTATTCTTAAGAAGAGCCTTAACATAAAATGAAAATATATGTATTAATGAAGATAGTAGTGGAAGGATATTACAGTAGATATTATACGCCTATGATAGATACAGGAGCAGAAGCTAATTTATGTAGATATAATTGTTTACCAGAAAGTAAATGGGATAAATTAAAAATACCAATAGTAGTTAAAGGATTTAATAATGAAGGAAGCTTAATTACTTATAAAGCTAGGAACGTAAAAGCACAAATATGAAATAAAATATTAACAATAGAAGAAATTTATAATTATGAACTAACATCAAAAGATATACTTTTAGGTATGCCATTTTTGGATAAACTATACCCACATGTAATAACTAAAAACGATTGGTGGTTTACAACACCATGTAAACAAAAAGTAAGAGCAAAAAGAGTTAACAATAAAATAAGAAAGAAAACTGATTGGATAAAAGGAAGTGAAAACATTACACAAAAGTTAGAAAATATAAAAACCACTGAAGATACAATAGAATTAGTAGTATTTTCGATAAATAAAACAGAAATAACTATATTTTCAATAAATAAGATTGAGATAATTAAGAAAATATTAGAACAATTATATATAAAACTACCATAAAAATTGAATTAATAGATAAAAACAGCATAATAACCCAAAAACCATTAACATATAATTTTGACGATTTAAAAGAATTTAAAATGCATATAGATGAATTATTAGAGAAACAATATATACAAAAAAGTAATAGTAAACATAATAGTCCAGCATTTATAGTAAATAAACATAGTGAACAAAAAAGAGGAAAAAGTAGAAGGATTATTGATTATAGAAATTTAAATGCAAAAACTATAACATACAATTATCCGATACCAAATAAGATAGTAAAAATAAGACAAATCCAAGGATATAATTATTTTAGTAAATTCGATTGTAAATTAGGATTTTACCATCTAAAGTTAGAAGAAGAATCTAAAGAATTAACCGCATTTACGGTACCACAAGGATTTTACGAATGGAATGTATTACTATTTGGATATAAAAATGCACCAGGTAGATATCAACATTTTATGGATAATTATTTTAATCAATTACCTAATTACATAGTATACATAGATGATATATTATTATATACAAAAACTAAAGAAGAACATATAAAATTATTGGAACAATTTACGGATATAATAGAAAAATCAGGAATAAGTCTAATTGAAAAGAAAACTGAAATTATGAAAAACCAGATAGAATTTTTAGGAATACAAATAGATAAAAGTGGAGTAAAAATGCAACAACATATAGTACAAAAAATAATAAATTCGAAAAAAGAATTAGATACAAAAAAGAAATTACAATCATTTTTAGGATTAGTAAACCAAGTAAGAGAATATATTCCAAAATTAGCAGAAAACTTAAAACCACTACAGAAAAAATTTAAAAAGGATATAGAATATAATTATAATGAAGAAGATAAAAAACAAGTTCAAAAAATAAAATTACTTTGCAAGGAATTACCAAAATTATAATTTCCGGATGAAAATAGAAAATTTAAATATATAGTAGAAGCAGATGCCAGTGAATATAGTTACGGAGGAATACTTAAATATAGATATGAAGCAGAAAAATAGAACACCATTGTAGATACTACTCAGGTACGTTTAACGAGGCAGAAATAAAATGAGAAATAAATAGGAAAGAATTATGTTCATTATATAAATGTTTGTTAGCATTTGAGCCATATATTGTATATAACAAATTTGTTGTGCGAACAGATAATACACAGGTACGCTGGTGGCTAACAAGGAAAATACAAAATTCAGTTACAACAAAAGAGATTCGGAGACTAGTTTTAAACATATTAAATTTTACATTTGTAATAGAAGTAATCAGTACTAACAAAAATGTTATTGCAAATTACATATCAAGACAAAGCTACACAAACTGAAATGATAGAAGAAAATATACATGAAAAGCCCGCACATATATAGAAAATATTTACAATGTACAAACTTTTTTAAATAGCAACCCCAAAGCTACAAATATCCAAGAACCAGATACAAACTATATAACCCAGAAATTTACCGGATACAATAAGCTAATTGCCTTACCTAAAACCAAACCCAGCTTAGTTAAAACTTGCTACGAATATGGATTACTTAGTACCGTATATACCACGGACGGAACTGAGATATCCACTATACCCGAGATATATGAAGCATTTACCACATTTAAAAGAATAACCAAAGGTACTTTATTTTTCATAAAAATTTACACGGCACCAACAGAGATATTATTTGATGAAGTTAAAAAACCTATACAAGTTGTAAAGATAGGAATGACAAGAGATATGATTATACCACAAGATATTGGTTCACATCCAGAGATACCCAGAATCGAGATACCAAAATTTTATGCGAACAAAAAAGTTATCGGACTATCTACAATTTTACAAGAGCTAGCAAATACATATTGCAACCAAAATCTTATATGGAGCTATTATTCAAGAAATCATGTATTAATCTATTCAAATTCAAAAGAGTTACGAGAAACAGATATGAAAACTATTAGGTAATGGATTATCACGTTGTTTAAACCAGAAACAGAACCTATCGCTAGAGCTATTAGAGAAAAATTTATATCAGAAGAATTATTGACCAGATATTGCAAGACTATTGGACACAAATACCCAGACCACAAATCTTCAAAATGTAATGGAGGAGATAATGACGTCCCAGCAGCGCAGCTAGAATAAAAAAAGATAAGGACGACAGCTGGAAAGATAAAACCGGAGCAATAATGGAGATACAGTAGATATAACAAAAACCACGAAAACAAGATATTTTAAAGTTACGTAAAGTCTTTAGAAATTATTGTATAAAGTCTTTAGAAATTATTGTACTTTACTATTTATAA
This sequence comes from Capsicum baccatum var. pendulum, assembly GCA_030864225.1. Taxonomy (NCBI): domain Eukaryota; kingdom Viridiplantae; phylum Streptophyta; class Magnoliopsida; order Solanales; family Solanaceae; genus Capsicum; species Capsicum baccatum. The sequence goes on from CM061561.1 coordinate 200,322,399, forward strand.
AAAGCCTTTCTTGTTTTAGCTAGACTTTAGGTAGTAGGCTTTAATAGCCTTTAAGACTTTTTTGAACCTTTTTTGTTTTTAGCTTTAGGAATCTTATATTTTAGGACACATGTAAAATACTTTGGAAAATTTTGTAAAGTTTGGTTCACTTATAAATAAAGAATAAAGAAGGCATTGCGGAAGCAAGCCTTCTCACATTGGCCAAAAAAAAACTCTCTCCATTCCGTTCAAAAATATTTAGCCCAGTTAATTAAATATATACACTGCAATGGAAAAATCTATGGAACAACAAACCTCAGAAATATCAAAGCTACCAGAACAGGTATATCTATTTATGATTATGAATAGCTAAATTCATAATTCCCGACAATCATGATATGATAAAATAAATTCATATTAGTTACTTTATAGTAGAATTATTCGAAAAATAATATGTTAAGAAGTTTATTAGCAAAGTGGAAACGGAGAAAAATCCCAAGGAACTATGCCATCCTAAAGGTGAAACCAATGAGGCAAGAAGCCGTGGCGGGGAGTAACCAAAGTCAAGGCTTTGTTTAAGGGAAAAGTATCCGAATTACCATGCTAATAGTGACCGAAGAACATGTTATTTAAGAATAATCTAGTATATAGTAATCTGAGATGACTATATTTTATTATGTATATGGTTGAAGAGAATATTTTGAAAAAAAAAACAATTTTATGATAATGAATGATAATATATCTGATGTCATGGTAGATAAATTTAAGATACTTATTTTATATGCACTTAGAGATATAAATGTTGCAGATATAAGAAAAATTATATTAGAAAAAAAATTTGGAGAAAATTATACGGATAGAATAAGTTATATACCACACATACCTAACTACTCTTATAAATACTTATTATGTTAAAATTACGTAGGATTTTTAAAGATACGCAAAATATACAGTTACTAGAAAAACAGATAAAAATAAATATAGTCAAATACATGGAAAATAAAAAATATATAAAATCTCTTAACATAAATATGCAAGAACTACTAAGACTAAAACAAATAACTATAAAATATCAATTTTAGAAAATAGCTCATTTAGACTACCTTAGAGTTTTAATCTTATATATACTTAAAGATATAGAAATAATAGATATTAAGAAAATGATATTAGAAGAAGTAATAAACTACGAAATAGAAATGATAAATGCCTTAGAACAAATATACGAAGACATTTATCCAGAAGGATATTATTCAGACCAAGATTGTGGATGTTAGAATATATTAGAAAAACTAGAGAAAATCAAGATAATCTAAATAATGAAATTAATTATAGAAACCATATTACAAAAATAATGGAAGATCTAAAAGAAAAGTTAATTTCAATAGAAAAAACCTTAGAAAATTTAGAAAAAAGTACATGTGACAGTTTATATAATATAAAAAACTCACTACGAGAAGAACAACACAAAATAATAAATGACATAGAAAATCTAGAATTAGATATACACTACAGTACAGAAAGGATAAATTATTATACAGAAATTTGTAACTCTGCAGTTACTACAGGATAAAATAATATTTCAAATAAATTAATGAATACATCTCACAAAAAGAATAAACAAAAATTAAGAAATAACCACGCACAGAAAAGAATAGATTCATCAGTTATAATAAATCTATTTATTATATTATTTAATATCCTAGTTATCCGCACCCCCTATAAATGGTATCAGAGCTAAGTAATTTAAAAGATATGGAAGTGAGATACGTGTTAGAATTAGTTAGATTAAATTTGGTTAAGTTAGATTTAGTTATTTATTAAATTAATTATGAGAAGACCATTTAAAAATAGAGAAACTTTTAGAAAAATTAAAGAATCGTTAGTTAGTAATTATTCAGAATATATAAGTCTAAATAAAACAAAAGAAAATCCACAAAGATTAGCCTATTTAATTACATTAACATCTAGTATTGAAGCAAAATTAATAATCCATTTAAAATCTAGAAGAATGAGACACACACCACCTAATTATGATAAAATAAGATTTAGATATCAACCAAAATATTATAAATATAAGTTAAATGAATAAAGAGTAAAAATACAAAGAATTAAAACAATTTATCTCTGAAAAACGTAAAGAATTAAAAATAAGAAAAGAAAGATTACATTATAATATATTTGCCGGAGTTAGTAAAAATTCAATAAATATACAAAAAGATGAAATATCAAAATTAGAATCCCAAATAGATAGTTTAGAATATATATATCAACATGAACTATTCACAATAAAATGAATAAAGAAGAATTTATAATAGATGAAAAAATATATGAAAATCACGAAGGATCAAAAATAAAAATAGTATTTTCTAATCTAGGAAGAAGATATAAGAAAATAGGAGAACATTTATATCTAATGTTAGAAAAGGAAGAATTAAAATTAGAAGATAAATTAACAGCAATGGTAAGAATAGAAAAAGAAAATGAAGAAATAGATAGAAAAAAGGAAATAGAAAAAATTAAACAACAAACTACGGAAGAAATACGAAAAATAGAAGAAACTAAAAATAATAGAATTGCTGAATTAGAAAAAGAACTAAAAATGTTAAAAGATTTATACGAACAAAGACAAAAAGAAAAAGAAGAAAAAGATAAAGAACAAAAATTAATAAACGAGATAAATCAATTTAAAGAAAAATTAGAAATAAATAATATAGAGGTAGAAGAAACGGATAATTATGATTCAGAAGATAGTGAAACATATACGAAAATATTAACAAATATAAAAGATTTAGAAATTAACGAAAAACAAGAAAAAATTAATGAAGAAAACTTGGAAAATACCAATACAGAAATAAATACACTTGACAAAAAAGAAGATGAAAATCTAATACCCAAAACAACAGAAATAAGAAATCCTATATATTATAAAAATAAATTTAAAAGATATAATGAATATGACAAATGGACACCAAAACAAATAGTTAATAAAAATTATAACTTTTTAGATTTAGACTGTGTAATAGATACAGAAAAAACAATACAATTATGGATAGGATATATGACAAAACAATTATTAGATAATAATATAAACATAACAGATGCACCAGAATATATAGAAAAAACATTAATAGGATCAGTAAAATTATGGTTTACAAATTTAACTGAAAATAGTAAAAAAGTATTAAGAACTAATAAACCTATAGAAGGAACATCATCAACAACAACTAAACTAACACCTATAGAATTATTGAAAAAATATGAAACAACTATAAAAGATGAATTTGGTAGTATGACAACATTAGAAGAAGAACAAGATGAAGAAAAAGATACAAATAGGAATTTAATGATAAAATTAACAATATGTAATATGTGTTATATAGATGAATATACTTGCGCATTTAAAGAATATTATTATAAAGGAGCATATAGTATAAAAGAAAGTAAGGAAATAAGGAAATTATATTTTAATAAATTACCCGAACCATTTAATTCAAAAATAATAAAAAGTTGGGAAGAAGCAAAAATAGTAGATACGTTAGGAGCTAGAATAAAATTTTTACAACAATGGTATAGAAACTTATGTGAAAAATATAGAGAAGAATTAAAAATGGAGAAAACATTAATAAGAAATTTAGCATGTTGCAAAAATAAAATAGCACCCCAATTTGGATGCGAAGAAAGATATTATAAGAAAAGAAAAAGACATAAGAAATATAAGAAATATAAAAAATCAAAATATAAATATAAGAAACCAAGAAAAAGATATTATGTAAAAAATTACAAAAATAAAAGACCATACAGAAAGAAAAAATCTATAAAAGAATGTACATGTTATAATTGTGGAAAGTTAGGACATTTAGCTAGAGATTGTAAATTACCCAAAAGTCCAAAAAATAAACAAATATCAGAAATAAAAATAGAAAATAAAGAATATATGCAAATAGATTATATAGATTATGAACTAGAAAGTGAAGATAGTATATATGAAATTTCAGAAAACGAAACAGATACTGAAATAGATAGTGAGATAGATGAATCGAATGACTGAAGAAGATATAAAAATAATAACAAAGGAAGAATATTTAAATGACGAAGGAACAGAATAAAAGATAATATTTGACAGTAATATATTTGATGAAATAAAAGGAAAAGAGTTAGATTTAAGTGTAGAAAAAATATTTAAAATACCAACAATAAAAAATATTTTTAGTAGGAAAAAAGATGAATATTTTGTAGTGTGTCAAAAAGAACATGTAATAGACTGTAGATATGCAAAAGGAAAAGCTAGTATACCACTAGTAACAAAAAGAATAATTAATAAAGAAATAAATGATATAAAAAGTAAAGGAGATCCAATAAAATATGTACACCTCGGAGGTACAGAAATATTAATAAAAGCATGTTTTAGAGAAGGAATAGATACACCAATAGAATTATATTTAGCAGATGATAGAATTATAAAACCTATAGAAAAAAGCATAATAACTGCCGTAAAAGGAAATTTAATATACCAAAAATTTAAATTTATAATAAGTGCAAATTATTCAGTAGTAGTAACAGATAGAAATATAGATAAATTATTAGTATTATATTGGAAGATATCAGGAATAGAATTAACCCAGGAAGTAAAATATTTACAGCAAGATGTAAAAATTTATATGTATTAACAACAAAACATAAAATAACAGGAAAAAATAAGATTAACAAGATACAAATAGATGACCCCTTTGAACAAATTGTAAAAATAATAGATTATAATGATTATAGCTATAGAGACATAGATATAGAAGAAAATTTAGAAATAGTAAATGATAGAATAAGTACAACAAAAAGAATAGCTAATGAAAAACCAGAGTCATCGAGCTCATAAAAAAGAACAAGTTATGAAACAAATTCAATAAGTAATTTAAACCAATATTACATAACAGGAAAAATAAATGAAAAAGAATATTTAATACTATTAAATACAGGACAAGAAGAAAATTATATAGCAAAATGTCTAGTAAAAAATGAAGAAATAAAAAATGATAATGATATATGCTCAGATCTACCGAGGAGTTTAATAAATAGTAAAGATATAGCAGAAAAAGAAATAATAATAGGAGGAATTAGAAAAATAAAAATAGAATTTGAGGTAAAAGAAGAAATGCAAAAAACAGATATAATATTAGGAATAAAATGGTTAGAACAAGTAAAACCATATAATATAGAACATACACAATTAGCCATAACATATAATAGGGAAAGATTATTCTTAAGAAGAGCCTTAACATAAAATGAAAATATATGTATTAATGAAGATAGTAGTGGAAGGATATTACAGTAGATATTATACGCCTATGATAGATACAGGAGCAGAAGCTAATTTATGTAGATATAATTGTTTACCAGAAAGTAAATGGGATAAATTAAAAATACCAATAGTAGTTAAAGGATTTAATAATGAAGGAAGCTTAATTACTTATAAAGCTAGGAACGTAAAAGCACAAATATGGGATAAAATATTAACAATAGAAGAAATTTATAATTATGAACTAACATCAAAAGATATACTTTTAGGAATGCCATTTTTAGATAAACTATACCCATATGTAATAACTAAAAACGATTGGTGGTTTACAACACCATGTAAACAAAAAGTAAGAGCAAAAAGAGTTAACAATAAAATAAGAAAGAAAACTGATTGGATAAAAGGAAGTGAAAAAATTACACAAAAGTTAGAAAATATAAAAACCACTGAAGATACAATAGAATTAGTAGTATTTTCGATAAATAAAACAGAAATAACTATATTTTCAATAAATAAGATAGAAATAGTTAAGAAAAAATTAGAACAATTATATAGTGAAGATCCGTTAAAAGGATGGGAAAAACATAAAACTACCTTAAAAATTGAATTAATAGATAAAAACAGCATAATAACCCAAAAACCATTAACATATAATTTTGACGATTTAAAAAAATTTAAAATGCATATAGATGAATTATTAGAAAAACAATATATACAAAAAAGTAATAGTAAACATAATAGTCCAGCATTTATAGTAAATAAACATAGTGAACAAAAAAGAGGAAAAAGTAGAATGGTTATTGATTATAGAAATTTAAATGCAAAAACTATAACATATAATTACCCAATGCCAAATAAGATAGTAAAAATAAGACAAAATCCAAGGATATAATTATTTTAGTAAATTCGATTGTAAATTAGGATTTTACCATCTAAAGTTAGAAGAAGAATCTAAAGAATTAACCGCATTTACGGTACCACAAGGATTTTACGAATGGAATGTATTACCATTTGGATATAAAAATGCACCAGGTAGATATCAACATTTTATGGATAATTATTTTAAACAATTACCTAATTGCATAGTATACATAGATGATATATTATTATATACAAAAACTAAAGAAGAACATATAAAATTATTGGAACAATTTACGGATATAATAGAAAAATCAGGAATAAGTCTAAGTGAAAAGAAAGCTGAAATTATGAAAAACCAGATATAATTTTTAGGAATACAAATAGATAAAAGTGGAGTAAAAATGCAACAACATATAGTACTTAAATATAGATATGAAGTAGAAAAAATAGAACACCATTGTAGATACTACTCAGGTACGTTTAACGAGACAAAAATAAAATGGGAAATAAATAGGAAATAATTATGTTCATTATATAAATGTTTGTTAACATTTGAGCCATATATTGTATATAACAAATTTATTGTGCGAACAGATAATACACAGGTACTCTGGTGGCTAACAAAGAAAATACAAAATTCAGTTACAACAAAAGAGATTCGGAGACTAGTTTTAAACATATTAAATTTTACATTTGTAATAGAAGTAATCAGTACTAACAAAAATGTTATTGCAGATTACATATCAAGACAAAACTACACAAACTGAAATAATAGAAGAAAATATACATGAAAAGATATTCAACGCCCTGACTACGCTTTCATTGAAAGTGGACAGTATGGGTACTGAGATAGTAAAGATGGGTACTGAGATAGAAACGCTAAAGCTAAAGACTAGTGAAGATAAACTGAAGTTTATAGCTATGAATCAGCTAACTCAGCAATGCGCCGATCGGAAGACAATACAATTCCAGAGTTAGAAGGAGATGTTGGGATACTCCATAAAACCCATAACGTTTATCAATCTACTTCTGCAGGTAAAAGCAAAGGAGTTAGAAAAAATATGAACCTAAACAAGCTATTTGACAAACCATATACACCAAATACATCAAAAGACCCCATATTTATACCCCCACAAGTTACCACATATAGAGATAGCCTAAACCAAGACAAAAAGACATACAACTACACAGCCCGCACATATATAGAAAATATTTACATTGTACAAACTTTTTTAAATAGCAACCCCAAAGCTACAAATATCTAAGAACCAGATACAAACTATATAACCCAGAAATTTACCGGATACAATAAGCTAATTGCCTTACCTAAAACCAAACCCAACTTAGTTAAAACTTGCTACGAATATGGATTACTTAGTACAGTATATACCACGGACGGAACTGAGATATCCACTATACCCGAGACATATGAAGCATTTACCACATTTAAAAGAATAACCAAAGGTACTTTATTTTTCATAAAAATTTACACGGCACCAGCAGAGATATTATTTGATGAAGTTATAAAACTTATACAAGTTGTAAAGATAGGAATGACAAGAGATATGATTATACCACAAGATATTGGTTCACAGCCAGAGATACCCAGAATCGAGATACCAAAATTTTATGCGAACAAAAGAGTTATCGGACTATCTACAATTTTACAAGAGCTAGCAAATACATATTGCAACCAAAATCCTATATGGAGCTATTATTCAAGAAATCATGTATTAATATATTCAAATTCAAAAGATTTATGAGAAACAGATATGGAAACTATTAGGCAATGGATTATCACGTTGCTTAAACCAGAAACAGAACCTATCGCCAGAGCTATTAGAGACAAATTTATTTCAGAAGAATTATTGACCCGATATTGCAAGACTATTGGACACAAATACCCAGACCACAAATGTTCAAAATGTAAGGAGGAGATAATGACGTCCCAGCAGTGCAGCTAGAATAAAAGAAGATAAGGACGACAACTGGAAAAATAAGACCAGAGCAATAATGGAGATACAACAGATACGACAAAATAAACGGAAGAGATATTTAATATATTGTACAAAGTCTTTAGTATATTTAATGTATTATAAGACTTTAGTCTAAAAACTTTAGTCTTTAGGAATATGTAAAAGGAAAAGATAAAGTAGTTAGCATTTATTGTAATATTTATGTAAAGTTTGAAAATTTTAGGGTAGGTAGGTAAGAGAAAAGACATTTAAGTCTTTTTTAGGTTTTTACTTTTTTAGTTTTTTAATAGTTTTTGGAAACAGATGTAAAAAATCTTGTACACTTTTCATTCTATAAATAATAGAAGGAAGGCATTGCAGAGGGCAAGCCTTCATACATTAGCCAAAAAACTCTCTCTCTTCCGTTCAAAAATATTTAGCCCAGTTAATTAAATATATATACTGCAATGGATAAAGCTATGGAACAACAAACCTCAGAAATATCAAAGCTACCAGAACAGGTATATCTATTTACGATTATGAATAGCTAAATTCATAATTCCCAACAATCATGATATGATAAAATAAATTCATATTAGTTACTTTATAGTAGAATTATTCGAAAAATAATATGTTAAGAAGTTTATTAGCAAAGTGGAAACAGAGAAAAATTCCAAGGAACTATGCCATCCTAAAGGTGAAACCAATGAGGCAAGAAGTCGTGGCGGAGAGTAACCAAAGTCGAGGCGCTGTTTAAGGGAAAAGTATCCGAATTACCATGCTAATAGTGATCGAAGAACATGTTATTTAAGAATAATCTAGTATATAGTAATCTGAGATGACTATATTTTATTATTTATATGGTTGAAGGGAATATTTTTAAAAAAGCAATTTTATGATAATGAATGATAATATATCTGATGTCATGGTAGATAAATTTAAGATACTTATTTTGTATGCACTTAGAGATATAGATGTTGCAGATATAAGAAAAATTATATTAGAAAAAGCATATGGAGAAGATTATACGGATAGAATAAGTTATATACCACACATACCTAACTACTCTTATAAATATTTATTATGTTAAAATCACGTAGAAATTTTAAAGATATGCGAAATATGCAGTTACTAGAAAAACAGATAAAAATAAATATAGTCAAATACATGGAAATAAAAAATATATAAAATCTCTTAATAAAAATATGCAAAAATTACTAAGTCTAAAACAAATAACTATAAAATATCAATTTTAGAAAATAGCTCATTTAGACTACCTTAGAGTTTTAATCTTATATATACTTAAAGATATAGAAATAATAGATTTTAAGAAAATGATATTAGACGAAGTAATAAACTACGAAATAGAAATGATAAATGCCTTAGAACAAATATACGAAGACATATACCCAGAAGGATATTATTCAGACCAAGATTGTGGATGCTAGAATATATTAGAAAAACTAGAGAAAACCAAGATAATCTAAATAATGAAATTAATTATAGAAACCATATTAGAAAAATAATGGAAGATCTAAAAGAAAAGTTAATTTGGATAGAAAAAACCTTAGAAAATTTAGAAAAAAGTACATGTGACAGTTTATATAATATAAAAAACTCACTACGAGAAGAACAACACAAAATAATAAATGACATAGAAAATCTAGAATTAGATATACACTACAACACAGAAAGGATAAATTATTATACAGAAATTTGTAACTCAGCAGTTACTACAGGATAAAATAATAAACTAAATAAATTAATGAATACATCTCACAAAAAGAATAATTTATTAAAACAAAATCTAAGAAATAACCACGCACAAAAAAGAATAGATTCATCAGTTATAATAAATCTATTTATTACCATAGTTATCCGCACCCCATCTATTCCCCTAAATCAATTCTTTAGTGTGTGAAAGAAAGAGTCGGACTACCTATAATTGTGCATGGATTTGGAGTCTTAACAATATAAATAAATTTATATTACTGTTATGGCTTTGCTCCCACAACAGATTTTTTACCATACAGTTTCTTTATCGGTTATACATCACTGATAATTCGACTTGTTTCATTTGTAAATTGAAGGAAAAATCTATTTCGCACATCTTCTTGCATTGTTATGTTGCTATTGCTTGATCTTGATTTAAATGTACATCAACTGAACTTTTTAAAAGATCACTGGTTATTAGTATTAAAAGATCAAAAATTTCTCCCCCTCCTTTCCCCCCCAACCCAAACTCTCCTATAAGTTATGATTGGATAGATTTTCTTTCCTTTACGTTTTGCCACTTGTGGATTAATAGGCATAGACATGTCTACAAACATGAAATTGCTATCCTTTTTTCTCCTTTGTTAAGATCCGTATTTTGAAATTTATACTGTATACAAATAGCGAACAGATTTTTGGAACTGCAATTCCTATCAAAATCAAATGGACTTGCTCCCCAAGTGGCTATTTTAAGCTGAATATAGATGGGACATATGACTCGAAATAGCTGCTACCCACAAATGTTTGCCTTTAAAAGTTGAGGTCGATTCGATCGATAATTTTCTCGTGCTGAATAAATCTCCACCTTTACATAAAGGAAAAATTACTTAAGTAAATACCCTAACTTTACTATATTACTTTAAATATCATTTTATTAAATATATTACAAAAATCCCTTCAACACACGCGCTTTTGCTGATACATTCCAATCCAAAACTTAATATAATCCCCAAATACTATTCTTGCGCCTAAAATCACGGGATTGCTGGCAAAGATTATGCCAAAATTCGATCTTCAAGCAACAACTGTTATATTCCATTACAATTACTCCAATAACTTAATTATTCTAGATTTGTTCGAGGTTAGTTTGTTTATGCTTGATAATTTTGTTTATTAGTTTTGAAATTGAACAAATCCCTTTTCAATTTTATGTTTTTTAAACATTATAACATTATTAATGGAGTCATCACCCTCTTTTAGTTTGGGTCTTACTCAAATTCAGTCAACTTCTAATGAAATTGGTATGTCTGGGTTTGTTCCTGATAATTTTAATTACAAAGATGTTGGTTTTCGTGAAAATAGATCTAAGTATCAGAACAATCCGACAATCACGAAAAAGTTACGGGTTGCCGCTAGTGTTAAAGGGAAGAAGAGAGTTGTGATAAAGGGAAGAAGACTGATGTTGCTATTTCAAAGGAAAAAAAAAGGAAGTTGTGAAAAGAGATCCATAACCAAAGGTATGGTATTTATGTGTTTGGTTGACGAATTTCTCCATAATTTGTTATTGTTAGTAACAAATGTCAGTGTTACAAATTAGTATGATACATATCGAGGAAGATAATGTTCGTGCATGCATTATGATACATCACAAATTTGTGAATATGATACATAAGTAAGATTTCACAAATGTGTATGATACATATGTTATAGTTATGTATCATAACTATAACAACTCTTAATGCTAATTACTAATTGATACATTACTTATGTATATAACTGTAATTGAATGCGTTATGATACATCACTGTTTAGAACTAAGAAAGAAATTTAGCAGGATGTCTGGTACAATCTGATACATAAGTAAGAATTTTATCAGTATGTTTGATACTTATGTTGGAAGTTATGTATTATAATCTGATACATTACTTATGTATCATAAGGTCATTAAATGTGTTATTATACATTATGTTTTTAATGCAGGGGATGAAATACGTGATCAAAACTGTTCCACCTCATTCTTTGAGGTTTGACATTTTGTTCAACCGTAACTTTGCGACTGATGTGGAGTACTTTGTTGGTAAAAAGTGCTAAATATGTTTAAGGAGACATGCTTTGGTGTGTTTGTTGATATTCCTAAATCAAATTTTCAAGGTCAAATAATCAAATGTTTGTTGATTCTTGAGTGAAAACAAGATAACCAAAATGAATTTCATGTTTATGTCAAGGGAACAATTCTGAAATTTACGATATTTGAATTTTCTCTCATTAGTGGTCTGAATTGCACCTCAAACATTGAGGACTTTTAGTATCCCCCTTCAGATGGCTCTGTTTTATCGACAAAGTATTTTTCAGTTGCAAAAAATGGCATATCCAAAAAAAATTTGTTGAACGGTATAAGATGAGAAATTTTGACAATGACCAGGATGCACTACAGATGATCATATTATTTTTTATTCATACATTTTTGTTATCTGAAACTGATGATGCAGTTGTTAGTTATATAAAATTCAATACGGTAACGGATGATTGATATGAATAATATCTGTGGGAAAATATTTCTTTCAACAAGTTGATAAACTCGTTGAGACAGGACTTTTTCGTTGAAAAGCATCTTTATCGGTTAGGAGAAATACCACATGTTATCAACGTCTGGATGTACGAATGTTGTTCTGAAGTAGGTAAAGACATTGCTTGTCGTATTGGTAATGGTATTCCGAGGATATGTAATTGATTTGTTGTTGAACAAAGCCTAAATTTGAAACGTTCATGAATGGAATGTTTAGCAAGTTAATTTCTATTTATTTTCAACCTCTTTTTGTATTTTGTGTTGCACACATGAAATTTTCTTTTATGTTTCAAGATATATATTCTTGTCAATATATGATTAAGCATGTAACTTGTTCATACTGTAGTATATTTGAGGATCAGACATCTTTCATATCAATTCATGCAACAAAATAATTTTTTTCACTATTTCATGATACATTACAGTCCTCATATGATACATTCACATACTAAATTGTACAGTTTTTAGTATACCACTACATGTTATGTAGAATACTGATACAATATTGCGCTTACATTCATTTAACTGAATTTGTTATTTTTTTCAATCTCAAATATAGTATGTGTATACTAACATAAGTCCTACAGTTGATGAGCTGAAATGTCTTCAACTGCCAAATCATGATGGAATGAATTTGCAAGATTCTCTCAATTCAACTTTGCCATCCACATCTTGTAGACAACCGATGAAAGTTGATCAGAAAGATAAAATGACAACTGGTTCATTACTTTTGGATGATTTTACTACCCCACCACCGCTCGGACTGTTAACTAGGACAAAGGCCAAGTATGATATATCATTGGCACCACCTTCAAAAAGAAGAAAGACAAACGCTGATAAAAAAGAATCGATGATAGATCAAGAAAAGATTAAAGGTCACCCCTATGTTAAAGAAGTCAATGAACCACCTTCTGGCACATCAAACACAATTACTGACCCAATTAATGAAGAAGCTCCACATGAACCATCTCTAATAGATTTCGGCGAACAGACACTAACAACAAAACAAAATCCTCCAGTTGTCGAAAGTGGGCATGAGTCCACACAGAAAATTAATGTGTCTGGAGGAACGTATCATGAGCAAGTTTTGATGAAAGTTGATATGAATGCAATCGAATCATTAGTCAAGACATATGTAAGTGCAATATGTTTTTTTTTTATAAAAAAATAGCTTTATTGACATATCTAATTTACTTTGTTAAACTTATGAAGGTTGACAAAAGATTTGATGAAATTGAAGCATTAATGAAAAAATATCATGAAGAAATAAAAAAAACAACATTTAGAAATGATGTTAGCTGTGAAGAAGAAGCGTGATGCTCCACAAAAAGTAACTTTAAATATGATCATATCATATTTTATTAAATTTTATATATTTTTATCTTTTTTAAAAGTTATATGTTTTTCAAATTGTTATTGAAATCGATAGTTCAAATAAAGATGTAGAAAAGAATGAGACACATGGTGATGATTTGGGAACTCCGAAAGAACATCCAAAGGATTTTCCAGAAAAGGTAAAGTTGTAGGAATGTTAAAAAAAGTGTCGTCTATTATTTTTATAATGTAATGAATTTTTTGTGGTTCAGAATGATGATGTAAATGCTGTATATACTGGAGATCACAAGCGTGGTGAAAAACCATCAACTGAGTCTTCTCACAAATTTAATTTTGATGATTCGTCTTTTCGGAGACAAACTATTGAGGTTCAAAATGAACAAAAGGTACTGATAGTGCAAAAATTATATCGAGTGTATGTTATTAATGTGTAAAATCATTATGTTCTCTTAGATATTGCATTATATCTTATACAACTAACACATTTAATGCCAAAAGATGGATAAATTTGTCAATTTTTTCTCAATAGTGTTGTTATTTCATCCTATATAAGTCTTACATGTTCTTTAATATCTAATTAATTCTATGTTTCAGGAAAGTGAAACTGAGGTTAAGAATGATGCGTTTCAGCATTCCATTGATAATACCATAGCTGACTTTTCCTCACCAGTTAGTGCAATACAATCTGAGGAGCTTTTACAGAAAGAAAATCTCCCTGATCTTATTTTACCAAAAAATAATATTGAAGTTCAAAATGAACTGCAGGTATGTAGAACATACAGTTGTGGATTTTTTCATATGGGATCTCTTTCATCCAATTAATGTTAGTATAATGCTATAACTGTTTGTAGCTGTAGCTAACAATTTGCATTTTCCAGGTGTCCTGCACTATGGTATCGTCTGAAGCGTTTCAGGAATTGATAGATAATATCATAGCTGGTATGTCCACACCAATTGTTGCAATGGCAGTAAACTCAGACGATCTTTCTCAAAAAGTCAATCTTCCTGATCTGTCCTTACAAATGGCCAATGTTGAAGATCCAAATGAACTGTGAGTATGGATAACACACGAGATTTGAAATATATATGCTATTAATTTGAAATATCTTTGTGTAAAACAAGATTAAGCATGTTTTAGAATTTAACTGATACATTAAATACACCAAATCAATTTGTTATGAAATGTATCAGACAATTATTAAATATAATAATACATAACAGTTTCACTAAACAGTATGAGTACTTTCTTATAATACAACGAGACAAATGGGTTATCATATACAATTAATTTATATATAATAATTTTTCTTTTCCAGGAGTCTACCAATGTTATTTCAACTGATTCATCTCCGAAATCGATAAATAACATTATACCTAAAATTTGCATACCAGTTGTTGCCATGAAAATGAAGTCTGTTAGACCCACTGAAATCAACGACAATGAATTTCAAATTTATGATACTCGGTTTCAATTAGTTCTTCCTGAAGCAGAAGTGGGTAAACAAGATGGCATTAAAACACGTGTACCAAGAAATAAGAAGCAAACTACAATATTCAGGTCACCATTTACAAGTAAATTTGGTTCAAGTTGTAAAGGCAAAGAATCTGCAACAGTTGATTTTTCTCGAAAGCATCCGTTTGATGGTTATCTTATGTCCCATGAAATGCCGATGAGACTAATCGAAGAGTACTGTGATTGGATTGTCGAAGGATTATTAAAGTTTCATGAAAAGAAGTAAGATATTTTTACTTTTTCATTATTATTTTACAATTTTAAAATCACAAAGATTAATATAATTTCATAATACTTATGTAGGGAATTGAAAGACAACCACTACAAAGTTAATAGATCAGAAATTGGTTTTAGTTCGTTGGATTTTGTTGTTGCACAATCAGATTCAAAGAACTGGTTCTACACAATGTCTAGGGTAAACACCTGTTGGAATGATGAGGTATTACAAAAAATATTACTTACATGTACAATAAACAACTTCTGATACATATATATACATTATTATACATTCTGATACATAACTTAAATAAAAAGTAAATAAGTGTCATTCTCAAATTTTATATACCAAATTAATTTTCTTACTTAAGTAGAATTTATGGATATCCATAACTTATTTATTTTGTTATTCTAAGCAGCATGTAAATGTTATATTCTACTACCTTCGGAAGAAATCAAAGCAACAAAAGGATCAAGAATATCGATACACCACTGTTAATTGCTTGTTCAAAACATACATCGATGAGACATACAAAAGTTATTTTGAGGATGCAGCGGGTGATTCTCTCTCAACTCAAGATGATTATAAAAAAATGTGTTTTGTTCCAAGCAATGAAGGAGCATTGATAAACATCATCAAAGGGTTCAACATACCAGCTGCTTTGCCTTTTCACTTAGTCGATGTTGTATATGTTCCTGTAAATTATGATGGAAATTTTCACCGGGTGCTAGTTGTGATATCTTTAAAGACAAGATGTATCCGGGTGTATGATTCAATGTTGTCATCGCAACATAGAGAACCATCATATAAGATCAAAAGGTTGTCTGAGATGCTACCAACATACATTAGTTACAGTGGATTACTGAAAAACATTGAACGAACTGTATGGTCAAGTCTCGAATCTTACAAAGATAAGATGAGTAACGTGGACGGTGATTTGAATGACACTCCATTTGATGTTGAATACGTTGAAGATATTGCACAACAAGTCAATGGAAGTTTCTAAGTATATCCTCACAGTTTTATATATCTAGAAATATTTCATCTCAATTTTTATTGTTGAAAATTTTATAAAGTTACATAATTCATACTGACACATTATTATACATTTATTGTCCATTTTAATAAGTTTTGATACAACAATAATTCCCACATTATTAACCATCTAACTAAATAATTTGTCATGCTTAAGGACTGTGGAGTATTTATGGCAGTTGATGCAGAATTTCTTAGCGATCAAATGCAGATTCCTTCATCAAATCTTGATGTAGAATATCTTTGAAAGAGATATGCAGAACTCTTATGGAACTATGGAGTTAAAAAGGCTAAGAAGATTTATTCTAGTGACCATGACGATCCACCAAGAGTACGACCATTTTATGTCCCTCCGACTGATGAGTCTAATATTATTGCCATAGAGTAGATGCTAGGTAGTTCCATAGCTAACTTCTTAAGATTGTTTTTGTTGTTGTCTTATTGGCCTCTATTAATGTAATTTCACACTACTTTTAATAGAGATGTTTTGTGGTAGAAATTTTTCATCAATTTTTTGAATCAATTAAATTTTAATTTATGATATGTTAAATTTTCACCGACACATGAAAATCGATGAATTATATATGTGAAAATTTTGTGAAAGTTTTGCAATAATTTGTTACTTTAAGGAAATGTATCATACATAATTTTTTCAAAAATGCATGCAATGTATCTTATTAATTCAAAGTGTCTCATATCAAATCAGAAACATATTTAAAACAAATATAACTAAAAAATCTTCACATTCAGTTATGATACATCTCATATTCATCTATCATATATTCTGATGTTACAGTTCAAATATCAATAATTAAGTTATTATAAAGTTGACAATTATAAACAATGTTTACAAATACTCATTGCAATGTATCATAATACAAGCTACGTTGTATCATGAATACTAAACTAGCATCAATTATGTGTAAGCTTTTAAGTTTTTAGAGCAATTACATATCAGTGTTGTTTTATGAAACAAATTATACCAAAAAAAAAAACAACAGAACAACCTTTCATGATAAAGTTCCTTTCTAATTTGAAGAACAATCTAAAAAAATTATATTTTAACAGATTAATTAAGAAACAAATTAAATAGTAAATTAAATTACAATGAAAATACAAAAATAAGCCACTAAAAACAAACAATATTCAAATTAAACATTGTTCGAACATTATTCAAACATAGCCAAATCAAAATCAAACTAACAGTGATGAACTAAACATAGATAGTTCAATGTATCAGGTAATCAAAACATCAATTCTCCTTTAGAAAGAAGTTGCAAGTACGTCTATTGTGACCTTCTCTACCACATTTACCACAACTGTTTGTACTGGATGATAACGTAACGCTCCAAAATTAGGTTCTGAGACGTCACACGGTGCTTAGGGTCACTTGTGACCCCAAGCTAAACCTTCTACTGGCATAACTCATAAGTAGCTGAATTAAAAGTATAAATCTATACAAATTTATGGAAATAACTTTTTTCTGAATGTGATAGATACAAAACTGAATTTACAAGATTACAACTCTGCTTTTACAACCGAAACTGAAACGGGATACATCAACTTCTACTGACTGTCTATGAAGCCTCTACTAGTATTGACTATAGGTAGCTGGGTCATGACTCCCGACTATCCCAACTCAATACAGCTAAATAAATAAAATACAAAACTTCTCGAACTTTATAACTAACTCAAGCCCTTGAATCAAAAGGACTCATCACCTGCTGATTGGATGCTGCGAACTGAATGGATCTAAATATATACACTATACCTTGTACCTACATTACGCAAAAATGTATCCCAACACTGTGATACCCCGGGAAATTTTTTATTGAAATTTTGTGCGTAAACGTGTTGGGTTCTATCTTCTAGAATGAATTATAAATTTTCCATGCGGAATGTCTTAGATTATGATCCGCCATTGCATAGATTATCTAATAATCTTTCCAATGATATGCGGATCATCCAAAACGGACACCCGAGCGACGAGTTATAAACATTCTGATCGAACTGTGAATAGTAGTGAACAGTAAAACATGCAGAAAAAAGTACTGAGGCCTGGCGTATTTTTCTCCAACTTTAAACGATCATAACTCCTTGTACGTAATGATCTAGGTGATCTACTATATATCAATGAAAAGCTTTGCGAGTCCTTTTTCCAATGAAATTGGTTTCATCTAATTTTTCTATCGAAGCAAAAAGTTATGGTCGATCTACTTCAGCCTATTCAAAGTGAATTTTTGGGTCAAATTCAAATTATCATAACTCCTCGTACAAAATGATCTGGGTGAGATACTATATATTAATGGAAAGATATGAGAGTTCTCTTTCTAATGAAATTGGTTTCATCCAATTTGGATATCGGAGTAAATGTTATGGTTGATCTACTTCAGACTATTAAAACAGTCCACCAAAGGATAGATTCGAGAATTATTTGATTTTTAGGGGCGTTTTGGTCATTTCCCCTCACTCAAAATCCATTCAAACCCTATATTAAAGCCTATTAGAAGCATTATATGTTATATTTCATCAAATTCCCTCAAAAAGAAAACCCTAAGCTCCTACATCCAACTTTAAGAACCTCCAAAGTTCACCATTAATTCTTCAAATTTATTCAAGTTCCAAGTTCCTAGTTCAAGAACTCCAAGAACCATTATTCAAAGCACGATTAACATCTCAAAAATGAGTATCGATATAAAGTTCATCATTCAAGGTACGTGGGGTTTTTCAACAAGAACTCTCTTTCGTTCTTGTGCCCAAAAGTAATTTTCTTTACAAAGGCATGATTTTTATTTGATTTTTATGAATTTGAAGCATAAACCCATATCTTATGATGATTATTATGAAATCTTTATGTTTATGATTTTAAAATATGAATTTACATGTATGGAGATATAAAGCATGAATCTTGAATGATATTTATCATGATTTTGATATTTGGGTCATGAATCCCCATTGCAAATTGTGTTTTTTTGAGAAAGTGTGTGTTATAAGCATGTTGATTTTAAATATTTGAGATATTTTGAATGATTTGACCTTTTGGTCTTAATGGAGTTGTTTTGAACTCGAGTGTGAAAGAAATCCACAATGTCATTGATTTTGATAGATGGAAAGCATGATGGCTTCCGATGTATATTTATATATTACTAAAATTGTTTTGTTGTGGATTATCTTAGAAATGATCTGAGCTAAGTCCGGGAGAAATCTTTAGCACCGAGTGGAAGGTATAAAGCGAACTTACTTTCCTAGAAGTACTTGTTCCCATAGGAGTGAGCCTGAGGCTAATTTATATAGTGATCACTAGTTTGTGTGGATTTGATATCGATAGTCCTACTCCGATAGCAAGGATAGGATGACTCTCCCCAACGTAGGTTGTATGTTGGAATCCATGTAGCTCACATGGTTTATGTCAGTTATAGGATCTCCCAGTGTGTGTGTGTTTCCTTGTTATGGTGAATGGTGAAGTGATTTGATAGTGGAATTGTGAAAGTTATTCTTTTGAAAGATTTAAATGATATTTACATTATGAGAATTGATATTCTTGATGAACTGAAAGTGATTGACAAATTATATGATGACTCACATGTGTTATTGTACTTATTTTATTCTCTCATGATTATGATGATTTTCTTCAGGCTATATGAGTCTTTCATACATCCTGCATATTTCTTATAAATATTTATGATGATGGTGTTTATACAACTGCATACACCCTCATATACTCAGTTCTTTTCCATGGTACTAACCCACATCTTCAGATGTGGGCTGCATTTTCTCAGATTGTAGGTTCAGGTGCTCAGTTCCAGGTTTGACAGTGACTCTTCGGGCACGCTGTTCTACATCCTCTCTTGTAGTGAGTCCTCATATTCTGAGGACGTGATGTTTGATGTTGGTTTCATGGAATCATTTATATTTGATAACTGAGTATGAGTCAGTTGGGGCATGTCTCAATGGCTCGCTATTTTATTATCTTCTTAGAGGCTTGTCAGACTATTATAGATATTGGGAGTTGACTAATAAGTCATATTTTGTTAACTTTCTGAAATTCTTTTATTCTTAGATAATGATTACTCTGTTAATATTTGAGGGTTATTTATGGAAACCCCGTTGATTTGTGTTAAACTGAATGAAAATGGCTCAAAGGGTTAGCTTGGGGCTACTCGTAGCCTCAAGCACTGTGTAACGCTCCTGGACCCATTTTTTGGGGCGTTACAAACTTGGTATCAAAGCCTAAGGTTATAAGGTGTCCTAGGGAGTCTGAAAAGCCGCGTTAAGTAGAGTCTTGATCATCGGTATGTAGAGCGCCACATCTATGAGTAAGAGGCTATAAGACGTTTTAGGAAAAAAAGTGATTCTTTCTTTCAGAAGTCTATCATGCTTAAAGTGTCTTTCTCTGCTATTGATTCATGCTCTCCTCTTTCAGAAATATGCCTCCACATCGAGTGAGAAGAAATAATGATGTTCAGCAACCTCAACTCACTGACCCACTGAATAAAAACGTGTCTCATACTGAATTTTGGGTAGCCTTTTAGGTACTGTCCTAAGCTATTACTGCAAATTTTTAGGCCAACTCAGCCCCGGCTCCACAGCAGCAGGGAGGTGATTCAGTTGCTGCTAGGATCCGTGACTTCATGCGGATGAATCTGTCGGAATTCTGTGGGTCCAAGTCTTATGGGGATCCACAGTTGTTTTTAGAGAAGGTGCGGAAGATTACTCAGGTGATGCATGTATCTGAGGAACATAGTGTGGAGTTGGCTACATATAGGTTGAAATACCTTGCTTATGACTGGGTTGCTGCTTGGAGGAAAGGTAGAGGTGAGGGAGCTGTCCCTACAACTTGGCAAAAGTTCCAGGATGCATTCCTGGATAAGTTTTTTCTTTTGGAGATGAGGGAGGCGAAGGTGGAAGAGTTTTTGAACCTGCGATAAGGCTTTATGACTATTAGGGAGTACTGTCTAAAGTTCAATCAGTTGGCCAAGTATTCTCCTGACTTAGTGGCTAATAATCGGTCTAGTATGAGTAAGTTTGTGACTGAAGTGTCTAGTTATGTGGTTAAGGAGTGTAGGTATGCTATGTTGAATAGTGAGATGAATCTTTCTAGACTGATGACTCATGCCCAACATATTGAGGCAAACAATATTAAGGTGAGAGATAAGATGAGAGGGAATAAGAGAGCTAGGTCCGAGCAACACAGATAGGGTCAGACTAGATCACAGGGAGGGAGTGACCCTCAGTATCAGGATCGTTCATCTATGCCAGCACCATCATCTGCTAATGCTTCTGTGCCTAGAGGTAGGCAGGAGCAAGGTAGCAGGTCATATGCATTCAGGTCCCAGTATAGTGCTGGCAGTAAGCCAAGTTGTCCCCTGTGTCCTAAGTGTGGTAGGGCTCATTCGGGTGAGTGTTGGGGTGAGAAGAGGGGTTTTTTATGGTGTGATGACATGGGTCACAGAGTTAGAGATTGTCCACAGGATGGACAAGGGTGTTGTGACTATCTCCCTCAGGCCCAGACTCAGACTGTTAGTGCTCTAGTTCCAGCGACTCGCCCAGCCCCAGCTCAGGGTGCCTCTTCTAGCAATGCTGGCGGGCAGCGCCAGAATAGATTCTATGCTTTACCATCCCACCAGGAACATGAGGACTCTCCCGATGTTGTTACTGGTATGCTTCATATATTTCAGTTTGATGTGTATGCTTTGTTGGATCCTGGATCCAGTTTCTCATATGTTACACCTTTGATTGCTGTGAATTTTGAAATGAGTCCTGAGAATATTCCTGAGCCTATCCTAGTTTCTACCCCAGCGGGTGATTCGATTGTTGCCCAAAAAATGTATAAAAAGTATCCTGTTACCGTTCTTCATAGAGTCTTGTTGGCTGATCTGATTGAGTTAGACATGATAGATTTTGATGTGATTCTGGGTATGGACTGGCTGTATTCTTCTTATGCCTCTATTGATTGTCGGACCCAAGTGGTCAAGTTTCGGTTTCCAGGTGCATCCATGTTTGAGTGGTCTGGGAATTCTGTGTCACCCAAGAGTCATTTTATCTTTTACCTCAAAGCTAGAAAGCTTATTTCCAACGGGTGTATTTACCATTTGGTTAGAGTCAAAGACACTAAGTCTGAGACTCCAACTCTCCAATCTGTTAACGTCGTCAATGAGTTTTCTGATGTCTTTTCGGATGATCTCCCAGGGATACCTCCTGATAGAGAGATAGAGTTCGGGATTGATCTTCTTCTCGATACTTAATCTATTTCTTTTCCTCCTTACCATATGGCCCATGCAGAACTTAAGGAGTTGAATAGCAACTCAAAGATCTACTAGATAAGGGTTTCATAAGGCCCAGTGTTTCTCCTTGGGGTGCTCCTGTGTTGTTTGTGAGAAAGAAAGATGGCTCTTTACATATGTGCATTGATTATCGCCAACTGAATAAAGTCACCGTAAAAAATAAGTATCTCCTTCCGAGAATAGATGATTTGTTTAACCAATTGCAAGATGCAAGTTATTACTCAAAGATAGACCTTCGTTCCGACTATCATCAACTCAAAGTTAGGGAGTGTGACATCCCAAAAACCATTTTCCAAACTCGTTATGGCCATTTTGAGTTTCTTGTTATGTCTTTTGGGTTAACTAATGCCCCAGTAGCTTTCATAGATCTCATGAATCGAGTGTTCAAACCATATCTGGATATGTTTGTCATAGTGTTCATTGATGATATATTGGTGTACTCCCGTAGTGAGGATGAACATTCTGATCATCTTCGAGCTGTTTTACAAACCCTTAGAGATCACAAGTTATTTTCCAAGTTCAGTAAGTGTGATTTTTGGCTAAGGTCAGTTGCTTTTCTGGGTCATATCATTTCTTTCGAGGGTATTAGAGTTGATCCCCAAAAGACCAAAGCTGTTAGAAATTGGCCTAGACCTATTTCTCCGACTGATATTTGAAGTTTCTTGGGTTTAACTGGCTATTATCGCCGTTTTGTTGAGGGTTTATCCTCTATAGTGTCTCCTATGACTCGGTTGACCCAAAAGAAAGTGAATTTCTTGTGGTCCGAATCATGTGAGAAGAGTTTTCAGGAGTTGAAGACTCGACTCACTTCAACCCCTGTTTTGACTTTTCCTGATGGGGTTGATGTTTTTGTGGTGTACTGTGATGCTTCGAGAGTTGGGTTGGGTTCCGTATTGATGCAGAAGGGTAAGGTGATAGCTGATGCTTCTAGACAGTTGAAACCCCATGAGAAAAATTACCCCACCTAAGACCTTGAGTTGGCTGCTGTTGTGTTTGCTTTGAAAATCTGGAGACACTATTTGTATGGTGTCCATGTTGATGTTTTCACTGATCATAAGAGTCTGCAGTATGTGTTTACTGATAACGCTCAATCTACAGCTCTCGCAGGAGTGTAAAGCGATCGTTATCAAATATATACCCCAACTGGGTTGGGTATTGATCCCATAGGGAATAGCTTGGTCAACAAGTAAGCAAAGATTACTAGACTTTTGGTGCAAGTCTCGTAAACAGGGGGGATTTTATCGTGCAAAATAATGTAAACAAAGTAATAAAGTAAAAGCAGAAAATAGCAAAGTAAAAAGAAAGAATGTTTGGTAAGATGTAAAACAATGAGAATTGAGAAGTTGGGGTTATGTCCACCTTATGAGTTGTACGTCTCTATTGGCTATGAGTTATGCGTAATTCAGACATGCATGTGCTTATAGAGAATTGTATTTGATGTTAAATCCAAGCGTCTTTCGACCTAAACAAGGACTATTTCACTTTAACTCTTTCGAGCTTAAAGCGTATCTAATGGTACAAATTCTCCAAGAGGTTAATCCAGTTACGACACTAACTTTTTAATAGGGGATGGGACCCTATTACCTTGACATTATCTCTTTTCCAGACATATAACTTTTCTTTCGAACAAGTTAATGCTATACTGGCGTTATTCTATGCGTCAACAGCTATAAGAATTTGCATTAAGATGAAGAAAATAATGATATAAGCAACACACGTGTCACGAATTCACAAACTCATAGCCTTAGATAGTATCTCATAAGGCTTCCATAACCCCAATAGAGAAGTTTAGCTATTCATGAGTGCGATGGAAATCACAATAGACATTATCATTATACCACAATAAAAGATCTCACGTGTAGTATGGTGTGGTGTTAGGCGTGAATTCCTTGCAAAATAGCGATTCTCTTGTTGTAAAATTAAAAGTCAAATAGATGAAAAATAATGTCAACAATGAATTAATAAAGAGAATTGTTTTGATGGATGGATGGATGGTGGATGGATGGGAATTGATGGAATGGGGGAATTGTGTGGAATGAATAAAAATCTCTAGCAAAATAGGGTATTTATAACACCCATATCCTATTCCTACTAAGCTAATGAATTACTAAACCCAATCCTACTTGGTTAATATATCATTATCCTAATCCTAATAAGTTACTGCATTATTATCCTAATCCTAATAAATTACTGCATTATTATCCTGATCCTAATAGGTTACTGCTGGTCCCCAAAGTCTTCAGAAATGCTGTTTTTGCCCGGGACAGTTTTTCTATGCGTCACTTTTGGTCCTTGGCGTCCAAGCTTTTCCTTCCTTCTTTCGTGAAGCTTCCTTTGGCGTCAAGTTATCCATAAAATGCTGAAATCTGCATCATTTATACCTGAAAACTTGCTAATCACATTTGTTAGCTCAATTACAGGAAAAAGGACTAAAAGTTCATGAATTATATAATTTGTCCTCAAAACTTAGCTGAAATATGGGTAAAATATGGTACTATAGGCGTGTAAATTCGCCTATCATCAACACCCCACACTTAAAGATTTGTTCATCCTCGAACAAAATATCATGTTAATCTAAACATCTACTTAGGGTTTCACAGCAACAACACAAAATATTCGTCAAGACAAGCACAACAATTATCAACAAAGAGTAGTTTTCCGATCATTAGTAGAAACAATTCAACCTCCAACATAGACTCGTGATGGTGGTTAATTCACATTCAACGGTTAAGATACAAAGAATCATACACGACTGCCCAAAACTCATCAACCTTGTGTGTCTCACAATATATTACCCATAATCACTCACAAGTATAGCATATTTTTCAAACATGGGTATAAAAGTATCCTTGCTCTCACTCTCACAAAGAATTCATATACTGCAACTGATGACCATAGGCTTGCCCTTAGTGTAATGCTCCACTAAATGTCAGAATGCTAAGCTTAGGATCAAATATGTCTTTTGATGGTTGTAATGTAGGCTAAGGGACGGGTAGGACTATTTTGGCCAGAAATAGTGACTATGTTCCTAAGTGCTTTAATACATCACATTGTATCATTAACACTTTTCTTTCAAACAACCTTTCTACTTTCTTTTATTCTACCACCCTTTTTCTCGTCTTTTGTTTTTCAATTTTGAACATAACTAACGTTTTAGTTTTCCTTTCCTTTTTCTTTTCATAACATACCTCTTATGATCGCACTTCTTTTTCATAACAAATTCAAGCACCAATGCATTCTAAAGCATCATACTTACCCAACTTCCTCTTATTATGTCACATAACTTTACACTTTAAAGCACTTAGGAATTTGGATCAAATTATGGTCTTGAAAAAAAAAATAGATTAGGCTTACATATGAGGTTGTCAAAGAACATAGGCTAAATGCTCAAAGGGGGTTATCTAGGATGATGTCCATGGGTAGATAAAATGAAGGTAAACAATCACAGGTTGCCAAAGAAATGCCTAAATCATCTCCTAGACTTGCACTCCTTATTTTCGCTTTACATACATACCAGGCAAGTTCTAGCATCAGTCACAAACACAAAATATACTATTATCTCACACACACAAGGCATATGGTCGACTTTATTGGGAGTAGTATAGACTCTTGCCCCAACAGATGAAGGAATTAAACCACACAATATCACATAGTGAGTCACAATTAGAGACTAAACTTCTCAATAGTAATGATTTTATCACAGACACTTGTCATAATACCATGCTGCCTATCAGAACAATTTCATGCAAAGTTAAAAATTTAACTAAAAAAAAAATTTTAACTACTACTAAAAAACAAAAATAAATAAGCAAATCTAGATAAAGAAGTATAGCATGCAAGTACCAGCACCCCACACTTAGACGGGACACACTGCCCTCAGTGGAAAATAAATAAGAAGAACCTGGTTAGTCGGACTCATCCTCTATGTCTGGGGTCATACCCCCTTCATCAGAATCATCATCAGAGTCATCATCCTCAGAAGTTCCTCATAAGTACCCCACTTGTTTACAAGAGTGCGTCGAGGTATTTGCAGCACAGAGGATTCACCTTGCTCTTTTCTTCCTCTTTTCTGGCCTCTTTGTGAAGTGGTTGCTTTTCTTGTCTTTTGGTGCCATTGTACCTGAGATCTCAATAGAGTCATGTTAGCTTCATCTCGGAAGATTCGATCAACAAACAGATAATAGTGGCACCACCCCACACTTAATTTGTTGGCACAAACTAGTGAAGTGAAAGTTGTCGATTACTCAGACTTCATCGATATATGTTTTAGGCGCTATATTCCAACACCATAATCAGTGCAGTCATACTTCTTGTAATCTTGGTAATACTTTCATGTTTGATATATCAAGACTACTACATAGAGATTGAATCAAGGTATAGCATCTAGAAATAATCACAACCTCATATGTGGTAGTCAACCATAATTCTTGTCTCGATGAACAAGGCATTCCAACATGTAAGATGTCTATTGACAAGATTATGCAATGTTCTTGACCATGTCAATTCCGCAAAAGTATGACAGTGCATCAAAATTAAATACAAGTTGGAAACATGTTAAGATTATTCTTACGTATTCTTTCACCCACTTAGTTGTATC
This sequence comes from Capsicum baccatum var. pendulum, assembly GCA_030864225.1. NCBI lineage: Eukaryota > Viridiplantae > Streptophyta > Magnoliopsida > Solanales > Solanaceae > Capsicum > Capsicum baccatum. Next base: position 200,349,744 of record CM061561.1, read on the forward strand.
ACAACACATCAACCACATTCAAATCACCAATACTACTTCAAGATTTAGCAATTCATAATATGCGTAGTAGTGTAGTACTTACGGAATATAAATGAAGAACAAAGTAGTACTTACTTGGTTGATGACCACGGATGATGTTCTTGCAAAGTAAAAGAGCAAAAGGAAATTTTTTGAGAGGATTTGGAGAGGTAGGCGGCGCCTAAGTTAGGTTTTCAATGTGTTTGTGCTTTAAGACTAAGTCTCCTATTTATAGAACTAAGTTGGGTCGGGTTTTGACCCATTTAGAATCGGATTTGGAGACCAAAAGTGACCATAGGTGGCGCCTTTAGCTTTGCCTATGCTTGGCATAGGCGGCGCCTAGTGCAAAGCCTTTAGTGACCATAGGCGGCGCCTAATGCAAAGCCTTTAGTGACCATAGACGGCGCCATTATCATGGCATATGAGATTCAGAGACAAAAGGCTTTAGCATAGGTGGTGCCTATGCTATGGCATACTCGAGCATGGGCGGCGTCTATGCTATGGCACACTAGATTCCGAGACCTTAGGCCATAGTATAGGCCTTGCCTTGTTCGTGGCCTAGTTTTACCTAGGCCTAGCCTTGTTCGATGCCTATATTCTCATGAGCAATGCTCAATCCATAGCCTTTTTATTCTTCATTCCTAACTTACAACCTTTAACATGCAATACGTCCAAATCAAAAATTGAAATCGACCTCCTCGTTTTATACCTCTTGTACCTACATTCACTCAAAAACAACAAAAATGATTTGAATGATGGGTTGCCTCCCATCAAGCGCCTTCGTTTTGGTCGTGGCTTGACAAAATCCTAAGAAAACAAAAATAACAAGAACATTTAAAAACGATGGGTTGCCTCCCACCAAGTGCTTGATTTATTGTCGCGGCATGACATAGCTATCTCGATTACTTAGTCTTCATCGAGATAGATGGGGCATCGTTTTCTGAATGGATTCAGACGATGTTGATACTTACTTGTAGGCATGCAATCTTGTTCGAGATGACTCTTGTGCATACATACCTTAGGAGAGATACCAATTATATCATCAATCTTCCTACCCATAACTCTCTTGTACCTCATCAGAGCAGAGATGAGAGCCTCTACAAGCTGTTCACTTAAATCATCCGCAACACTCTCTGAAAGTGTATTTCCATATCCCAAGAACACATACCTTAGATAATTGGGGAGTTCTTTCGATTCTAGCATTGGTGGCTCTTCAATGGAAGTCTTCGCTGTTGGCGATAGTTGATTCTTAAGATCAAGGTCCGGTTGCTTAGGAGTATGGTAATAGGACTCTATTTCTGTTAGAGCACCCATAAGTTCTTCATAATCTTCATCGTCCTCATACTCAACATTCAGTGGCGCAGCAGACAAAGGCTCAACAATAAGCTATTTATCTACAGATAATGATTTCTTATCCTCATAATGACCATCAGCTACAGAGAACACATCCATAGCGCTGGCCTGCTTCATTGCTTTGCATATATCAAAACGGACCACTTCGTCATTCAATCGAAATAAAAGCTCATTAGCTTTCATGTCAATAAGCACACTTCCAGTTGCGAGGAAAGGACGTCCCAAGATTATGGGAACTTCGGAATCTGCCTCACAATCCAGAATAACGAAATCTGCAGGAAAGATGAATGAAGAAACCTTCACCAACACATCATTCAAGATACCCACAGGTCGTTTTACCGACCTATCAGCCATTACGAGCCTCATATTAGTTGGTGTTGGATTGCCTAACCCCAACTTCTTGTAGATGGATAGTGGCATCAAATTGATTATAGCACCCAGATCGCACAATGCCTTGGCAAAATTCAAAGATCTAACAGTGCAAGGAATAGTGAAGGCACCAGGGTCGGCCTTTTTCTGAACTAGCGATCTTGTAGTGATTGCACTGCAATGATGAACATTATCTGCCGGCTCATAGCTTACCGCCCGCTTCTTCGTTAAAAGGTCCTTCATGAATTTTGCGTACCTAGGCATTTGCTCTAGTGCCTCTACCAACGGAACATTAATGGTCAGCTGCTTTAACATCGTCATGAATTTGCTGAACCTTGTATCATCCGCCTGCTTCTTCAGTCTTTGAGGAAAAGGTGGTGGTGGATATGGAATTATTTTCTCCATGGCTCTCTTCTCCTCTTGCTTTCGAATTTTGGTAGTTTCAGGCTGCAACCTACTAGGGGTGACGTCATGGACGTCTTGGTCAGCTTCTTTGGCGTCATCATCTTTCTTATTTTCGGACACTTGCTTGCTTTGGGATAAATTTTCCAGCACCTTACCATTCCTGGTAGTAATAGCCATGCATGATCCATCGTTCCTTGGATTTTGCACAGTGTTGCTAGGTAAAGTGTCAGCCTTTCTTTGATTGAGTGCTGCTGAAAGTTGGCTCAATTGCTGCTCTATTTGCTTGATTGAAGTGGAATGTGAGTCAACCAATTGCTTCATAGAGGACAAATCATTTATTACCTCCGTTACTCCCACGCTAGTTGCTTCCACTCCTTTCAATAGTTTATCCATCATTTCTTCCATACTTTTGGAACCAGATGTGGTGACGTCACGTCTTCCAGGGGGAATGTACAAACCACTCTTTTCATTCTTGTTCTTCCAACTACCTTGGTCCTTGTTTCTAGATTTATCATAATAGTTCCGACCTTGGTTTCCTTGGGTATTGCCTCGGAAACCCCCCTGATTATTCAAGTAGTTAGCTTCTTCCTTAGAGTCAGATTCGTCTCCTCCATGTGCTACCACGGCCTTAACTTTTTTGGTCTTCCCTGATAATAAGTGCTTGGTAAGAAGATCCATCTGCGTCTTCATGTGAGCCATATCTTGGTCACGTTCCTCTTGTCTTCGCCTTTGTTCTGCAGTCATGCCAATAGATAAAGTGGGGCTTGATACCTCAGAATCCCTGGTATGCCAAGCTTTACTTTGTTTTATCATACGATCTAGCATATTACTTGCTTGACCAAAGGTGAGGTCCATAAATGATCCTCCAGCCGCGTTATCCACCACTGGTTTAGTTATTGAATTCAAGGCTCTGTATAGTATCTCCATTAGGTAGACATTGGTCATGTGATGGTTCGGGCACCTCATAAGCTTCGTGTTGAACCTTTCCCATGTTTCATGAAGAGCTTCGATTGGAAGCTGCCGAAAGTTGCTGATTTCATCTCTTAATTGTGCTCTTTTGGATGGCGGAAAGAATCTTTCTAGGAAAACGTCTCTCAATTGCCACCGATTTGTAATAGAATCAGGAGTTAGCCCATTCAACCATAGAGTTGCCTCCCCAGACAGAGACAATGGAAATAGGCATAATCGAATTGCATTCTGACCAATGCCAGGATTGTCAAACGACTTGCATGTAGAAATAAAGTTGATCAAATGCATATTCGGATCATCGCCTACTAGTCCACCAAATAATCCCTTGAGTTGCAAAAGCTGAATCATGGTGCTAGTGATATTGAACTTGGCTCCAGGTGCCAAGGGTGGTAGAATAATGGCTCCTGTGGCACCAGCTTCATCCAAATCGTCATCAAAAAGAATCTGCACAGCTCGGCGATCAGGCCTCAATCGCGCTTGACGATCTCTCCTCTACATGGGTGTCGCCACCTCAGTAGTATACCGTGGGTTTAGTAGCTCCTCATCGCCCAGGTCCTCATCATCAGGATTTGTTGCACGACCTGGGTTATCAATATTTTGTTGATGCACTTGAGCAGCTATCCTTTCAATTTCATGTTGTGCATCCATTGATGCACTGAACAAACCTGAATAAAACAAAAACAACAACTAAAAGTAAAAGTACGAGAATCTTTGACCAAAGGGTCTAGTAACTATCACTAACTTAGTTGACACTCGTATTCCCCGGCAACGGACCAATTTTTGATAACGCTCAATCTATAGCTCTCGTAGGAGTGTAAACCGGTCGTTGTCAAATATATAACCCAACTAGATTGGGTATCGATCCCACAGGGAATAGCTTGGTCAACAAGTAAGCAAAGATTACTAGACTTTTGGTGCAAGTCTCGTAAAAAGGGGGGATTTTATCGTGCAAAATAATGTAAACAAAGTAATAAAGTAAAAGCGGAAAATAGCAAAGTAAAAAGAAAGAATGTTTGGTAAGATGTAAAACAATGAGAATTGAGAAGTTGGGGTTATGTCCACCTTATGAGTTGTGCGTCTCTATTGGCTATGAGTTATGCGGAATTCAGACATGCATGTACTTATAGAGAATTGTATTCGATGGTAAATCCAAGTGTCTTTCGACCTAAACAAGGACTATTTCACTTTAACTCTTTCGAGCTTAAAGCGTATCTAATGGTACAAATTCTCCAAGAGGTTAATCCAGTTACGGCACTAACTTTTTAATAGGGGATGGGACCCTATTACCTTGACATTATCTCTTTTCCAGACATATAACTTTTCTTTCGAACAAGTTAATGCTATACTGGCGTTATTCTATGCATCTGCAGCCACAAGAATTTGCATTAAGATGAAGAAAATAATGATATAAGCAACACACGTGTCACGAATTCACAAACTCATAGCCTTAGATAGTATCTTATAAGGCTTCCATAACCCCAACAGAGAAGTTTAGCTATTCATAAGTGTGATGTAAATCACAATAGACATTATCATTATACCACAATAAAAGATCTCACGTGTAGTATGGTGTGGTGTTAGGCGTGAATTCCTTGCAAAATAGCTATTCTCTTGTTGTAAAATTAAAAGTCAAATAGATGAAAAATAATGTCAACAATGAATGAATAAAGAGAATTGTTTTGATGGATGGATGGATGGTGGATGGATGAGAATTGATGGAATGGGGGAATTGTGTGGAATGAATAAAAATCTCTAGCAAAATAGGGTATTTATAACACCCATATCCTATTCCTACTAAGCTAATGAATTACTTAACCCAATCCTACTTGGTTAATGTATCATTATCCTAATCCTAATAAGTTACTGCATTATTATCCTAATCCTAATAAATTACTGCATTATTATCCTAATCCTAATAGGTTACTGCTGGTCCCCAAAGTCTTCAGAAATGCTGTTTTTGCCCGGGACAGTTTTTCTATGCGTCACTTTTGGTCCTTGGCGTCCAAGCTTTCCCTTCCTTCTTTCGTGAAGCTTCCTTTGGCGTCAAGTTATCCATAAAATGCTGAAATCTGTATCATTTATACCTGAAAACTTGCTAATCACGTTTGTTAGCTCAATTACAGGAAAAAGGACTAAAAGTGCATGAATTATATAATTTGTCCTCAAAACTTAGCTGAAATATGGGTAAAATATGGTACTATAGGCTTGTAAATTCGCCTATCATCATTTACCTAGAGAGAATTGAATCTTAGGCAGAGACGATGGTTAGAATTGTTAAAGGACTATGCTATGAGTGTGCTATACCATCCGGGAAAGGCCAATGTTGTGGCAGATGCCCTAAGTAGAGTGTCCATGGGTAGTGTTTCACATGTGGTAGGAGGTAAGAAAGAGTTGGCTCGTGATGTACATCGTTTGGCTAGATTGGGGGTTAGGTTCTTTGACTCTGCTGAAGGTAGTATAGGGGTTCAGAGTAGTTTTGAATCCTCCTTGGTTTCGGAAGTGAAGGAAAAGCAATACTTAGATGCTAGTTTGGGAAGATTGAAGGAGTCAGTCAAGGACCAAAAAGTAGAGGTTTCCTCCCATGGGGGAGATAGTGTATTGAGATTGCAGGGTAGATTGTGTGTCCTGAATGTTGATGATCTGAGATAAAGGATTATGGCTGAAGTGCATGAGGCGCGATATTCTATTCATCCTTGTGCCACTAAGATGTACCGAGACTTGCGGAAAATCTATTGGTGGAGTGGCATGAAGAAAGATATAGCATCTTTTTTAGCTAAGTGTGCAACATGCCAATAGGTTAAGGTTAAACACCAAAGACCTGGTGGTATGATGAAAGAGTTTAGTATTCCCACCTGGAAGTGGGAAGAGATAAATATGGACTTCATGATTGGTTTACCTCTTCCCGACGCCATTATGATTCCATTTGGGTTGTGGTTGATAGGTTGACTAAGTCTGCTCATTTCTTGCCTGTTCATACTTCATATACTACTGAGGATTACACTCTATTGTATATTTGAGAGCTAGTCAGACTGCATGGAGTTCTCTTGTCTATCATTTCGGATAGGGGTACTCAGTTCACTTCGCAATTTTGGAAAGCTTTTCAGAAGGGTGTTGGTACCCAAGTGCTTTTGAGTTCTTCTTTTCATCCGCAGACTGATGGTCAGGCTGAGCGGACTATCCAAACCTTAGAGGATATGTTGAGAGCTTGTGCACTTCACTTTAAGGGAGGTTGGGATGATCACTTACCATTGATAGAGTTTTCTTACAATAACAATTTCCACTCTAGTATTTGCATGGCTCCGTTTGAAGACTTATATGGGAGGAAGTGTAGATCACCCATAGGTTAGTTCGAGGTGGGTGAAACGGCTATGAGTGGTCCTGATTTGGTATTTGAGGCTATGGGAAAATTTAAGTTGATTAGGGAAAGGTTGAAAATTGCGCAGAGTCGTTAGAAGTCATATGCGGATGTTAGAAGGAGAGACCTTGAGTTTGAAGTTGGTGACCTCACCCATGAGGGGGTGAAGAGATTCGGAAAGAAGGGGAAGCTTAGTCCCCGTTATGTTGGTCCTTACAAAATTCTTAGCCATGTTAGTAAGGTAGCTTATGAGGTCGAGTTGCTTTCCGAGTTGTCCTCTATTCATCTAATATTCCATTTCTCCATGCTTAGAAAACATATTAGAGATGTTGTGGTAGTGGATTTCTCTGTGAGTGCTGACATTCAAAAAAATCTTTCTTTTGATAAGATTCTTGTTGAGATTCTTGATTTCAGTGTCCGAAGACTAAGGAACAAAGAAGTTTCCTTGGTCAAGGTATTATGGCGAAACCAATCTGTTGAGGGTGCAACTTGGGAAGCTGAGGCAGATATGCGATCCAAGTACCCGCACCTATTTTCCGCGAACTCTGATCAAGACGAAGGTACAGTTCTTTCCTAAATCATGCAACAACAACAACAATAACAAACCCAGTGTATTCCCACATAATGGGGTCTGGGGGGGGGTAAGATGTACGCAGTCCATACCTCTACCTCTAAAGAAGTAGAAAGGCTGTTTCCGATAGACCCCCGACTCGAGACACGAGATACTACACAAATACATAGTAAAGCATAGAACAAAGTGTCATAACATAGATACGACACCCCTAAGTAATAAAAACCGAGTAAAACAAACATATTCGTAATAAAACATGGAACAAGGTATCATAACAAGAATAATACCCCCACCAAGTAATTCCCTACACTAGCGACCCAAACTGGCCCTAGCCTTCTTCCCTAATTCGCGTCCTCTAGCTCTTCCTATCTAGGGTCATGTCCTCAGTGAGCTGTAACTGATCCATGTCCTGCCTAATCACCTCACCCCAGTACTTCTTCGGCCTACCCCTACCCCACCTAAAATTATCCAAAGCTAGCCTCTTACACCTACGAACCGGGGCATCCATGCCCCTCCTCATCACGTGTCCGAACCATCTCAATCGGGCTTCCCGCATCTTAAACACTACTGGCGTCACGCCAACCTTCTCCCTGATAGTCTCATTCCGAACTCTATCCCCTCTAGTCAGCCCACACATCAAACGCAACATCCGCATTTTTTTCACCTTCATTTTTTGAATGTGGGAGTTCTTAACTGGCCAATACTCCGCTCCATACAACATGGACGGATGGACTACCACCCTATAGAATTTGCCTTTAAGCTTGGGCGGCACCTTCTTATCACACAACACCCCCGATGCGAGCTTCCACTTTATCCATCCCGCCCCAATACGGTGCGAGACATCCTTGTTAATCTCACCGTTACCCTGAATCATGGCCCCGAGATATTTGAAACTATCCCTCTTACATACCTCCTATGATTCCAGCTTCACTACCACCTCATCCTCCAGCCTCACGTCATTAAACTTGCATTCCAAATACTCGATCTTGCTTCTGCTCAACCTGAACCCTTTAGACTCAAGAGTTTGTCTCCACACCTCTAATTTGTCATTCACACCCCCTCGCGTCTCATCAATCAAAACTACATCATCTGCAAAAAGCATACACCAAGGCACCTCCCCTTAAATACGCCCTGTCAACACATCCATCACCACAACAAACAAAAAGGGACTAAGAGTAGATCCCTGATGCAATCCTGTCAAGACAGTGAAATGCTCTGAGTCTCCTCCCACCGTCCTCACCTGAGTTTTCGCTCTATCATACATGTCCTTAATCGCTCTGATATATGCCAGCGGGACTCCACTCACCTCCAAGCATCTCCAAAGCACCTCCATGGGGACTTTGCTGTATGCCTTCTCCAGATCGATAAACACCATGTGCAGGTCCTTCTTCCTTTCCCTATACTGTTCCACCAGCCTCCGTACCAGGTGAATTGCCTCTGTCGTCGAGCGGCTAGGCATAAATCCAAATTGGTTTTCCGAAATAGACACTATCCGTCTCAGCCTCACCTTGACCACTCTCTCCCAAACCTTCATAGAGTGACTCAATAACTTAATCCCCCTATAGTTATTGCAACTCTGGATGTCACCCTTGTTCTTATAAAGAGGGATCATAGTACTCCACCTCCAAGCGTCGGGCATTTTTTTCGTCTTGAAGATTTCGTTAAACAACCCAGTCAACCACCTTACACCAGCCTCTCCAGAGAACTTCCAAAAATCCACCGGTATCTCATCCGGCCCGTTGCCCTACCCCTTCGCATCCTGCGAACAGTCTCTCTAACCTCTTCTACCTTAAAATGTCTACAATAACTAAAATCCCGACACTCCTCTGAGTGCTCCAGCTCCCCTAACACAATAGATCTATCCCCTTCATCATTCAAGAGCCTATGAAAATACGACTGCCATCTCTTCTTAATGTGGCCGTCCTCCACCAACACTGTACCATCCTCCCCCTTAATGCAGTTTTCCTGGTCGAGGTCACGTCCCTTCCTCTCCCTAGCCTTAGCGAGTCTAAACAACTTTTTCTCCCCTCCTTTCTCCTGTAACCCTACATACAAGCTCTCAAAAGCTGCCGTCTTAGCCGCCGTAATTGCTAACTTAGCCTCCTTCCTAGCTACCTTATACTCCTTCCTATTTACCCGCTTCTCTTCTTCGTCCTTACTCTCAACCAACTTAGCATACGCCCCTTTCTTGGCCCCCACTTTATTCTTAACCTCTTCATTCCACCTCCAATCCCCCTGGTGGTGCCCGTCCCGACCCCTAGGAACACCCAACACCTCACTTGAACTCTCCCTGATGCACCTAGACACCCTATCCCACATACTATCCACGTCCCCTCTACCCTCCCACACCTCTATTCCCTCCAACTTCTCCCCTATCTCCCACGCATTCACTGGCGTCAAGCTGCCCCACTTAATTCTAGGTCTACACTCCTCACCCCTCCTCCTTCTATTCTTCTTTATACCCAAATCCATAACCAAGATCCTATGCTGGGTCGAAAGATTCTCACTCGAGATGACCACACAGTCCTTACACAACACCCTATCCCCTTTCCTAAGCAACAAAAAGTCAGTCTGGGTCTTGGCTATCGTGCTTCGAAAGGTGATCAGGTGATCGTCCTTCTTCGGGAAGCCCGAGTTCACCACCACCAGCCCAAAGGACCTCGCAAAATCCAATAGAGTAGCCCCCTCTTCATTTCTTTCCCCAAAACCAAAACCACCATGCACATCACCAAAGCCTCCTGGTAACGCCCCGATGTGACCGTTGAAATCTCCTGCTACAACAATCTTCTCCGAGCTAGGCACGCCTCTCACCACCTCATCCAAAGCCTCCCAAAATTGCATCTTCTCCTCCCCCTCCAAGCCCACTTGCGGCGCATAAGCACTACACACGTTCAGGGTAAACCCCCGAATGACCAACTTAATAGTCATCAACCTATCGTTGATCCTCTTTACCTCTACTACCTGATCTCTACGCTCTTCATCTACTAAGATGCCAACTCCATTCCTACGTCTCTCGCTCCCAGAGTACCAAAGCTTGTAACCATCCACATCCCTAGCCTTAGACCCTACCCACTTGGTCTCTTGAACACACGCAATATTAATCCTCCTCTTTCTAAGAATCTTCACAAGCTCTATGGACTTACCCTGAAGAATCTCTATATTCCAATACCCAACCCTCAGCCTACCATCACTATCCACACGTCTTCCTCTACCACCCATGGGGCCAAACCTTAGCCTCCTTCCTACTCCCGCCATTTCCTCTTCCCCCGCCCCCACCACAGCCTTCCACCCCAACCCCCTAGGACATAACCCTATCCAACCATCAGTGCCCACAACCAGTACTACAAGAAAATATAAGAAAATATAAACAATGGTAGTAACTAAGCAGCAGCAAGAAATACAAGGCTTACCCCAATTCGAAGAAATAATCACAAAACTAAACTAAACTCAAATAGAGAGCAAACACCAATAGACTCAACACCCAAACCCCAAAAACAGAGCCCCAAGACGATAACCCAATGGCCAAAACACATAAAAACTACCCGACGTAGCAGCTAGGACCCACCCATAAAAATTTTAAAACGCACCGAAGCCAGTCCACAATGTACTCACAGGAAGCCGGAACTAAGAATACACAGAGACAATAAACAAGTAGCAAGAAATTGACTGGAAACACACAAGAAACCAGGAACTAGACAAAAACACGGCCAAACCACCCGAACACAAGCAACAAACTAAACGACAAAATACATAAATAAATAAATAAATAAAAAAGTTCAACGAAACCCAAGTTGTAATTTATTATGTGTTCAGCCGTCATTTATTATGTGTTCAGCTGTCATTTATTATGTGTTCAGCTGTAATTTCTTGAATTTATGCATTCTATGTTGCATTTAGAGTGAGAAACAATGTAGTGATGAGTCTAACAAATGGTTTCAGCTTTATGCTCTATTCCCTATCTAATCTTGGCATGTATAGCATCATTCGAGGATGAATTTTTCTAAGGGAGGATGATGTAATACCCCAGGAAATTTTTTATTGAAATTTCCAACGAGTTGGGTTTTATATTCTAGAATGAATTATAAATTTTACATATGGAATGTCTTAGATTATGATCCACCATTGTGTAGAGTATCGAATAAGATTTCCAACGATATGCGGATCATCCAAAATGGACACCCGAGCGACAAGTTATGAACATTACGATCGAACCGTGAATAGTAATGAACAGTAAAACGTGCAGAAAAAAGTACTGAGGCCTGGCGTATTTTTGATCCAAATTTAAATGATCGTAATTCTTTGTACATAATGATCTGGGTGATCTACTATATATCAACGGAAATCTATGTGCGTCCTCTTTCCAATGAAATTGGTTTCATCCAATTTGTGTAACGAAGCAAAAAGTTATGGTCGATCTACTTCAGCCTATCAAAAGCAAATTTTTGGGTCAAGTTCCAACGATTATAATTCCTCGTACACAATGATCTGGGTGAGATACTATATATCAATGGAAATATATGAGATCCCTCTTTCTAATGAAATTGGTTTTATCCAATTTGGATACCGTAGTAAAACATTATGGTTGATCTACTTCAGACTATCAAAACAGTCCACCAAAGGACAGATTCGAGAATTGTTTGATTTTTAGGGGCGTTTTGGTCACCCCCCTCACCCAAAATCCGTCCAAACCCTATATTAAAGCCTATTAGAAGCATTATATGTTATATTTCATCAAATTCCTTCAAAAAGAAAACCCTAAGCTCCTACAACAAACTTCAAGAACCTCCAAAGTTCACCATTAATTCTGTAAATTTATTCAAGATTCCAAGTTCCTAGTTCAAGAGCTCCAAGAACCATCATTCAAAGGCACGATTAACATCTCAAAAATGAGTATCTATCTAACTTTCATCATTCAAAGTATGTGGGGTTTTTCAACCAGAACTTTTTTTCGTTCTTGGGCCCAAAAGTAATTTTCTTTACAAAGGCATGATTTTTATTTGATTTTTACGAATTTGAGCATGAACCCATATCTTATGATGATTATTATAAAATCTTGATGTTTATGATTTTGAAAGATGAATTTACATGTGTGGAGATATAAAGCATGAATCTTGAACGATATTCATTATGATTTTGATATTTGGGTCGTGAATCCCCATTGGAAATTGTGTTTTTTTAGAAAGTGTGTGTTATAAGCACGTTGTTATTGAATATTTGAGCTATTTTGAATGACTTGACCTTTTTGTCTTAATGGAGTTGTTTTGAACTCAAGTGTGAAATAAATCCACAACGTGGTTGATTTTGATAGATGGGAAGCATGATGGTTCCCGATGTATATTTATATATTACTGAAATTGTTTTGTTGTGGATTATCTTCAGGCATGCTGTTCTACATCCTCTATTGTGGTGAGTCCTCATGTTTCGAGGATGTGATGTCTGATGTTGGTTTTATGAAATCGTTTACATTTGATAACTGAGCATGAGTCAGTTGGGGCATGTCTCAATGGCTCGCTAGTTTTATTGATCTTCTTAGAGGCTTGTCAGACTAGTATAGATATTGGGAGTTGACTAATAAGTCGTATTTTGTTATCTTTCTAAAATTCTTTTATTCTTGGATGATGATTACTTTGATGATATTTGAGGGTTATTTATGGAAACCCCGTTGATTTGTGTTAAACTAAATAAAAATGGCTCAAAGGGTTAGCTTGGGGCTACTCTTAGCCTCAAGTATCGTGTGACGCTCCGAGACCCATTTTTTGGAGCATTACAAACACACAGGGTGTGTGTGGGTCAGTATCATGGAAATGTACCAAGCATATGGGGGTGCAATGCATATATAAAATAATATCTTAATATCATCACAGTTTATAAAATTATGCATGCTGATATAAATGACTCACTTAGCTCGAATTAAATCATCAAAGTCATGGATGAATAATACATGTAAAGTAAGACAAGTGATACATTACAATAAGTTCTCAATTCACTTTCATCTCGGTTTTCAAACCATCAAAGATATCAAATATCATAACAATTCTCTTTAGAATATAGTATTTCAATCTTTCAACAAACAATAACTTTCTCATAACCAATTCTTTAAAATAATATATTCCTCTTAGATAGAATGGTACACACACACATATTGGGAGTCTCTTACAACCGACATAAACCATGTGAGCTACATGGAGTCCAACGTTCTACCCACGTTGGGGAGAGTCGCCCTATTCTTTGCTATCGGAGTAGGACCTTAAATCATCAATCCAAACACTAGTGATCACTATATAAATCAGCCTTAGGCTCACATCCTACGGGGGAACGTAGTTCTAGGGAAGTACCAAATAGCTATACCTCCCGTTCGGTGCTAAAGAGTACTCCCGGACTTAGCTCAGATCTTTTCAAAAGAAAATCCACTAATAAATAGTTCAACAATTCACAATGGGGGCCATCTTTCTACCCTTTTCATAATAATTAATAAAAGTGGATTTCTTTTCTCATCTCGAGTTCAAAAACACCCCCTTTACGACCAAAAGGTCAAAGCTTCTTCATCATCTCAAATCATTCAAACTCAAGGTATTTATAACACATGATTTCTCAAAAACAACAATCTCAAGTAGAGTTCAAAACTCATGTCTCAATATCACATTAAAACTTATCAAGATTCAACCTTTACATCATAAACATCTATAAATCCCTTTAAAATCTAGAAAATTCAGTTATAAGGAACAAAATATCATCATTCTCATATATTTCCGCTTCTAAAATTACAAAAATATCATAATCTTGTGATAATCAATATAGGATATAAGTTCATGCTTTAAAATCATAGTAAAACATATAAAATCCATAACTTCGTAAAAGTAAATATTTTTGGGCACAAGAACGAAAGAGTGTTCTTGTTGAAAACCCCCACATACCTTGAAATTGAAGCTTTGGATGAATTCTTAACCTTGGGACTCTATTCGTGAAAATAATAGGTGCTTCTTGTAGCCTTTGGAATGAGGATTCCGAACCTTGAAGAATTATTGAAAACTCATGGTTGAGTCTTGAGATATTTGAATTTTTAGGTTGAAACCCTAATGAATGTTCTTGGTGATTTTGAGAGAAAGTAGACTTATTTTGGTGTTATGGGAGTTTAATCCCGTGTTATAGATATATATAGGGGTGTTTTTGGCACTTGAAAGTGAGGTATGAGGCGCACAACCCATGTCAGACCTTATGGTGTGCGTTGCACACCTTATGGCAGACATTTAAGTGTGCCTCATACTCCCAATCGCACACATTTGATTGGGTGGCGCATTGCCCATCGTACACCATTACTGCCTCTCACGAAAATGGGCATAACTTTTCACTCGGGTATTGGATTTTCGCAAAATTGGTATCGTTGAAAATCTAATTTAATTATATATAATTTGATAGGTCTTGGGATGAAAAATTCCATGTATATTAAGATATATTGACATTTGAAGTTGACCCTTGTAGAATCGAATGTCAAACTTTGGATGAATCAATTGGTCTTAGCTCAACCTTGTTCTAGGTCATTGCTATAAACATTTTCCACCTCTAAACTAATCCATAGACTAGGATAATGATCATACAACTTGTATTCACGTGAGAATCACTTGTATTAGAGCTTAGACACTCAGGAATGATGGTTAGAATTCTAGCATGAAAATATGGGGTATTACATTATCTCCCCCTTGGGAACATTCGACCTCGAATGTGGATAATTAACCTGAAACACAGAGGAATATTAGTATTCAAGCTATCATGTGTAACTGATTGAACTGAATCACTAGATCTTAAGAATAATAAGCTACTGAACTGGTCTGCAAGTGCATGAATCCTCAAGAAAAATAACTATATGGCTAAGATAGAAATAAGAGTGTCAACTTATGAGTAACCATTACTTTGCACTAGATCTGATCTCATGAGAAAGGATGAGAGGTTTATGACATGAAAACTAGGGGTATTACAACATCCCCCTCTTGGTATCGTTCGTCCCCGAATGATAATAATTTGATGAAAATACTAGGAAGAGAATGTCATACGACACAGGATACTTACGAACTAAATCATGACTTAATATCTAAAATTGAAACTGATGCATGAACTGAGCTGAATTCATAATTTAATTGGACACAAACACATTGCCTCTTGGAATGTACATACGTATAAAAAGTGGATAGTAAGACTAGATGGAAAATTAAGAATCTATAGGAGCTTATCTCCTTGCTTGCTAAACTAGATTATAGGCTATATGGGCTGGATCATACTGACTACCCATACTCAAATGGAGTATTTCTTCAGCACTTTTCTATGAAATTCTATTGACATTAGGGAGCAAAGAATTTTGGGCATTCACTGAACAAGACATTTGACTAAGGAATTACAACATTGATATAACTCTATAGCATGGAATATAATTATATAACTCATAAACTAGGATAGGATTGCTAGGCCGCAGGCAACACAACTTCTTACTTTTAAGCTTAGCATCACTACTCAAATACTCTCTCAACTATACTATTCCCCTTAAATACCATACTCATTTGATTCAACTTACAATTCTCATAGTGGCACTGCGAGATCTTTCTACTAAGGTCTGAACTAAACTAAGTTCTCTCACCATGATCAAGCCTAACTCTAAATCACAAGATACAACATGCCAAACCATAATACTAGACTAAACCATAAGGTTCGATATTCAATATCTTTTTAGAGTTCACACCCTAAGCATAACATGCCTTACCACTTCAATGACTAATTCAAAACTCTTAATATGGATTCACTAGCGCATATTGCATTCATCATCTTACACCCAGCATGACATTCAAGCCTATCATTAAAAATCACATATAACTTTAAGACAAATACCCATAAAGGCATACTTCATATATTTTCTAAACCTTTATCAACGACAATTTTCTTGCACTATTCTTAAAAACATACACACAATTTTCTAACTAACCATGACATGTATCAAAGACTTGTCCTCAATCTTACTTCATACTTTAGTCTTAGATAGAAAACCTTAAATAATCTTTCTTAATGAGGTTCATCAACTCTCTCACATATAAACCATTGCTTATCCACTATCATCGCCACAATCTTAACATAAGAAAAGGTCACCGAAGGGCTAACACATAAGAACCTGAAGCAAAAAAATTACAATAGATAACATTAACACTTATCTTAGGCCTGAGGAATAAAATAACAAAGACATGAATTCATTAAAGAAATCTAAGTTGAGGACATGCATGATATAATGCGGACTTCACTAGTATCATGAGTTTAAAAAAACCGGTCATACTCTGAAACATGAGTTCATACTTATCATGAGTTATTCAACATAAGACTGGAGTTCATAGATTCATGAGAGATAACTCGAATCATAGAGTGAAGCTATTACATGCTTGCTAGAAGCTGAGAATGGGCTTGAGCATACATGATGGGTATAAGCATAGGCCTGTGGCATGGATTTATCACGCAAGTGATGTATTTGGTGTTGAAATGATTGAAATCCGAGGAATACTCTAGAGTAAAAAGGGGTCACTATCTCATCATAACTCATTATTGACATGTATCACAATCTAATTCTCAAAACTTGATTTGGTTCTTCACTAACAATCTCCCCCTTAGGTCAAAGCTAGTATTCTAAGCATGATGGTATACTCCATATCCTCGAGATTAAGCCATAATTTCATCATTCTAATATCTACACATAAATGCTAAACTCACAAGAATAAACTAATTTCAAACTTACCTACTTTATTCTTGAACAACCTATCCATATGTCATCCTTAATTTTCTAGCTTCAATAATCATCATCAAATACTTACACTCTCATTTGCAACCATACCTACATCTCTGATAACATAATCATAGCCTACCAAGATCACACTTCTATACTTATATTTTTTCCAAATCATGAGAATAATAATCATACTTAAAAGGCTCAACATCTTCAATCATAACTCCTTAACTTAGCAATCAAGAACATCATAAATTATCTAACTAGCCTTTCTCCACCTACTAACTCAACGTTACTACTAACCACACAATATGTAACAATTCTCGAAAAAATAATGCTGCCCCATAGCATCTTGGGCACACCTCTACATCATACTTAATTATGAACACATGATCTTACACTCTTGCATACACTGTTCAGGCCTACTAGATAACCTTCATATAACTAGCATCAATAACTGAACCATCCACTGTTCAACTTAATGTCTAGTGCTAAACATGATTTACAACCCAATCTCACACATAATTCTCACTTCAAAACTAAAGAACACAACATTAAGAAAAAATAGTACACAATGACAATCGATCATAATCATATGGATATCTTATTCATAATCCATTAACACATCCCCCTTCTTCATATCATTACTATTTACCTATCTTCACAGCTAAATTACTTTTATAGCTCTGTAAATTTCAACTAAACTTTCTCTTGCAATCTCAGAAAAACCTAAATTAACAATACTCAACCACCAAGTACTTTCACTAATAAACTGTACTTTTCTAGCACCACAAACACCATCAACAACTCTTGTCATACTTCAAGCAAACAACAATCCACCTTAACTAAAATCTCCTTCTCTAACTTTCACTAAACTAACAAACAAGGATATATCACTTCATTACTAGCTCGATCATATGCAAAAAGAAGATTCGGCTATACATACACTCAATAAATTACCCTTACCACCTTTCTTGTCACTACACCTCTAAACCAAAACTTTCAACCAACATAAGAACAATAAGATAAACAACAAGTTGCTAGTGAATCGAAATAGTCCTCACACGACTTTACTAGACTTTGGTTGAGTGTTTTGAATAAGAAACTTAGATGAATAACAAAGCAACTATTCTAGTGAATCAAAATAGGCCCCACACGGCTTCACTAGACTTTGATTTTTCATAACCACAATGATAATAAAATTACGTAATACAAGAGATAGAAACTTGACACACAACATTCAATGATCTAAGAATACACCTTACTTTGTCTTAATAGAATAACTCGTAAGAACGAGGGCATAACTTTAAATTTAAGGGACTTATAACACACTATAAGGCTCCTCTCAAGCCGCTTTGTAACTTCT
Source organism: Capsicum baccatum var. pendulum (assembly GCA_030864225.1). Taxonomy (NCBI): domain Eukaryota; kingdom Viridiplantae; phylum Streptophyta; class Magnoliopsida; order Solanales; family Solanaceae; genus Capsicum; species Capsicum baccatum. The sequence continues at coordinate 200,367,901 of CM061561.1, forward strand.
GAAACTTTCGCTAGCAAATATAAGAGCATTATTTGGAGAGGAACTGGAACTTGTTGATCATGCTGTCTCAAATAATACATAGATAAGGAAGTATAGATTTACATTATGATTTCTGAGGAGTAATCTGAAAGCATATCTGACTTGGTCTTAGTGCATGACTTTTATGAACATGAATAAAGCACTTAAATCTTCGAAAGTCAAAATCACTGATGGGATACTTTCTAGCCCTCTTATAACCACATAACTATCTGTGGAGAATTAGGCTTGACTATTTGAAAATAAGACAGAGATGGCCAGAATATAATAAGATGAGAATTTATATAAATTTCGTAGAGAACCTTTTTATGGCATGGTCTGAGACTTGAAAGAAGCGGAACATTTCCTAAATGCTTTATAGCCTCTCGAAGAAAAGTACAGACGTCTTTGTACCATTCTGCAATACTCTACTAGACACGGCTTCATAGACACCCTAGAACACTTGAACTCTGTGTTCTAATACCAAGTTTGTAACGCCCTAAAATTAGGTCCCGAGACGTCACAAGGTGCTTAGGGTCACAAGTGACCCCAAGCTTGCCCTTCTCTGGCATAACTCATAAGTAACTGAATTAAAAGTATAAATCTATACAAATTTGTGGAAAATAACTCTTTTCTAAATATGATAGATACAAAACTAAATTTACAAGATTACAACTCTACTTTTACAACTAAAACTGAAACAAAATATATTAACTTCTACTGACTATCTATGAAGCCTTTACTATTACTAACTATAGGTAGCTGGGTCATGACTCCTGACTATCCCAACTCAATACGAATAAATAAAGAAAATACAACACTTCTCGAACTGTATAACTAACTCAAGCCCTTGAATCAAAAGGACTCATCACCTACTGACTGGATGCCGCAAACTGACTGGATCTGAAGATGTACACTATACCTTGTACCTACATTACAAGAAAATGTAGCCCAACACATAGGGTGTGTGTGGGTTAGTACCATGGAAATGTACCGAGCATATGGGGTGCAATTCATATATAAAATAATATCTTAATATCATCACAGTTTATAAAATTATGCATGCTGATATAAATGACTCACTTAGCTCAAATTAAATCATCAAAGTCATGAATAAATAATACATGTAAAGTAAGACAAGTAAGTCATTATAATAAGTTCTCAATTCACTTTCATCTCGGTTTTCAAACCATCAAAGAAATCAAATATCATAACAATTCTCTTTAGAATATAGTATTTCAATCTTTCAAAAAACAATAACTTTCTCATAACTAATTCTTCAAAACAATATATTCCTCTTAGATAGAATGGTACACACACACATATTGGGAGTCTCTTACAACCGACATAAACCATGTGAGCTACATGGAGTCCAACGTTCTACCCACGTTGGGGAGAGTCGCCCTATTCCTTGATATCGGAGTAGGACCTTAAATCACTATATAAATCAGCCTTAGGCTCACATCCTACGGGGGCAGGTAGTTCTAGGGAAGTACCAAATAGCTATACCTCCCGTTCGGTGCTAAAGAGTACTCCCGGACTTAGCTCAGATCTTTTCAAAAGAAAATCCACTAATAAATAGTTCAACAATTCACAACGGGAGCCATCTTGCTACCCTTTTCATAATAATCAATAAAAGTGGATTTCTTTTCTTATCTCGGGTTCAAAAACACCCCTTTTTATGATCGAAAGGTCAAAGCTTCTTCATCATCTTGAATCATTCAAACTCAAGTTGTTTATAACACATGATTTCTCAAAAACAACAATCTCAAATAGAGTTCAAAACTTATGTCTCAATATTACATCAAAACTTATCAAGATTCAAGCTTTACATCATAAACATATATGTCCCTTCAAAATCTGGAAAATTCAGTTATAAAGTACAAAATATCATCATTCTCATATAATTCCGCTTCTAAAATATCATAATCTCATGATAATCAATATAGGATATAAGTTCATGCTTCAAAATCATAGTAAAACATATGAAATCCATAACTTTATAAAAGAAAGTATTTTTGGGAACAAGAATGAAAGAGTGTTCTTATTGAAAAATACCACATACCTTCAAATTGAAGCTTTGGATGAACTCTTAACCTTGGGACTCTATTCGTTAAAAGAATAGGTGCTTCTTGTATCCCTCGGAATGGGGATTCCGAACCTCAAAGAATTATTGAAAACTCATGGTTAAGTCTTGAGATATTTAAATTTCTAGGTTGAACCCCTAATGAATGTTCTTGGTGATTTTGAGAGAAAGTAAACTTATTTTGGTGTTATGGGAGTTTAATCCCGTGTTATAGACATATATAGGGGTGTTTTTGGCACTTGAAAGTGAGGTATGCAGCGCACAACCCATGGCAGACCTTAAGGAGTGTGTTGCACACCTTATGGAATACATTTAAGTGTGCCTCTCACTCCCAATCGCACATATTTGATTGGGCGACACATTGCCTATCGCACACCCTTACTGCCTCTTACAAAAATGGGCATAACATTTCGCTCGGGTATTGGATTTTCACGAAATTGGTATCGTTAAAAAATTAATTCAATTATCTACAATTTGATAGGTCTTGGGATGAAAAATTCAATGTATATTAAGAGATATTCATGTTTGAAGTTGACCCTTATAGAATCGAATGTCAAACTTTGGATGAATCAATTGGTCTTAGCTCAACCTTGTTCTAGGTCATTGCTATAAACATTTTCCACCTCTAAACTACTCCATAGACTAGGATAATGATCATGCAACATGTATTCACGTGAGAATCACTTGTTTTAGAGCTTAGATGCGCAGGAACGATGGTTAGAATTCTAGCACGAAAATACGGGGTATTACAAATAGTTTTTCACTTGCTTTCTTACACATACTTTTTTTCGGCCTACCAGGTGGTCTTTTGTATTTGGGTGGTATGCCTTTTTCTTCTTCGACACATTTAGGCACATGCCAATCCTTCTTATCTGGCATAGGTACTACTGGAACTTCATATGTCTTCACTAATATCGCAGACCTATAGTAATCAAAGCACTATGGATGAAACTTCATAATATGTTTACTCTTCAACACTGCAATCGCATGTAGACATGGAATTTCATCAATTTGAAATCTACAATAGTTACATTTGTTAGCATCCAAGTCCACAACATAGATTCTTCCATATTCATAAACTGAATAATGATACTCTGATGCAGGCTTGACCTAACAAAAAAAATTCACACACAAACAAAATATAACGTACAAGAAATTTTTATTCAATAAATAAAATATAAAATGAGTAATTATTTACGCATTCCGTCATTCTAGAGGCTTTAACTCCATTATCTATAAGGATTTTGTCAAACCTTCTCCCTAAAGTTATTTCTGTATGTGAAGAAATTTCTCTATTTTTACAGTTCCATACTCCAAATAATTTTCTGACTTCTTCCAAAAAACCTAAAATCGGTACTTTACGTGCCTCCACTAAACAACCATTTATATATTCTGCAATGTTAGATGTCATTATCTGGCCTCTATTTATGGGAGCATGAACTATTGATCACTTCTCATATCCTGTATCATTAAAATTATCTTTCACCCGATGATCAATTTTATCAAATTTCAACATAAGGTATTCAAAATCTTCCTTTCTGTACGCTTTGGCGATCGAATAAAATAGGCCGCTAAGTCTGTCCTTGCTTCTTTTGAAATTTGTACAAACGTTCCTCCAAAGATGCCAAATGCATGCTAAGTGAGGAATATTTGGATAGACAATGCTGACACTTTTAATTATTGTTTTATTGCGATCTGATATAACACACATATTCTCACGCTCCTTAAAAGCATTCTTAAATTGCTCGAAAAATCATGTCCAAGCGGAATCATTTTTTGAGTCAACAACACCATAAGCAATTGGTAATATGCAACCTAAACAAAATTATAAACCATGACTTTTAACAAACTATTATTATTAAAAAGTTTATACATCTTATAAAGGATACACTAAAGTTTCATATATCCAGTTATGTATCAGAATCTATAATCATGTATCATAAACTATACAATTATGTATCATAATATATTATCTATGTTCTGGAACGTATCATAACAAGTTTTAATGATGGAATAACATGATTAGTTATACCTGCACCATCAAGAATGCTAGCACAAAGAAAAGTCCCTTGGTATGGTCCACTCAAATGAGCACCGTCTACCACAACAACTGGTCTACAATGCTTGAAACTATGGATCATTGGTTATAAAGCTATAAAAAAATATTTGAATTCATTATCTACAGCCTTATGCATCCTGATGTGTGATCCGGGATACACAGAGTTTAGCATGTAGATATATCTTGGCATTTGTCTATATCCGTCAGCAGCTCCACCCCTAAGCATTTCTATAGCAAGCTCCTTCGCATGCCAAGCTTTCATGTAATTGATGTCAACACGATACACAACTTTCATTTCTTCAATAATATCTGCTGGAGTGTGTTTTCTCTTGTAGTTTTACTAACTTTGACTTTGTAAAATTACTAACAAAGTTAACTGTAGCCTGCAGCTGTTTTAACACTCTATCACTCATTGAACACGTATGTTCATCATTGAATTTCTGAACTTGAAAAAGATCATAATCCAAAAAAGAAGATGCTTTCATGTACCAACTGCAATTTTCATTACGTCATTCCAACCAATAGCTGCATATAAAAACAAATAATCATAATTTTTTTAAAAAATATATATATTTCGTAAAAAACAAAAAAATTATGTATCAGATACTGTAAACAGTTAAGCTACTTTAAACAATTTTTATAACAACATTCTGACATTTGCTTGGTTTAAACCAATTCACCTTCATATACGATATTGTTTATTAATAACACAATCACAACATATTTTTCAATGTATACTAATACCTATACATAAACACTAATCACACACAAAAATCCAAGAAGAACATAGTTTATAATACCTTTTTTTATCAGATCTTAATTCTCGGATATTAAAACTTCGATCTAATGCATACTTTTCCATTACAGCTTTCAGAGTTTTCTTATCCTTATACAACTGCTTCTTTTTAACTTCAGTGTTTTGGCAATCAGTGATGAATTTTGTTGTTTTAATTTCTGGTACATACAAAGAGTATTGATTATTTGACTCAACAACAACAAGTGTAGCTGCATCTGATCCTATTCCTTCGACGCACATTATCGCTCCAGTTTCAGCATCAAATTCTAGATCTTTATTTGATTTATCACTTGTTGTAATGCATAACTGATAACGCTCAATCTACAGCTCTCGTAGGAGTGTAAAGCGGTCGCTATCAAATATATAACCCAACTGGGTTGGGTATCGATCCCACAGGGAATAGCCGGTCAATAAGTAAGCAAAGATTATTAGACTTTTGGTGCAAGTCTCGTGGAAGGGGGGATTTTAATGTGCAAATAATGTAATCAAAATAGTAAAGTAAAAACAAAAAATAGCAAAGTAAAAAGAAAGAATGTTTAGTAAGATGTAAAACCAATGAGAATTGAGAGTTGGGATTATGTCCACCTTATGAGTTATATGTCTCTATTGGCTATGAGTGATGCGGAATTCAGACATGCATGTGCTTATAGAGAATTGTATTCTATGGTAAATCCAAGCGTCTTTCGACCTTAACAAGGACTATTTCACTTTAACTCTTTCGAGCTTAGAGCGTGTCTAACGGTACAAATTCTCCAAGAGGTTAATCCAGTTACGACACTAACTTTTTAACAGGGGTTAGTGCCCTATTACCTTGACATTATCTCTTTTCCAGACATATAACTTTTCTTTTGAACAGGTTAATGCTATACTAGCGTATTCTATGCGTCTGCAACCACAAGAATTTGCATTAAGATGAAGAGAATAATGATATAAGCAGAATACATGTCACGAATTCACAAACTCATAGCAATAGATAGTATCTCATACGGCTTCCATAACCCCAACAGAGAAGTTTAGCTACTCATGAGTGCAAAGGAAATCACAATAGACATTATGATTGTACCACAATAAAGATCTCACATTAGGTATAGGGGTAAGAATGGCGTGAATCCTTTGTTTGAGTAACGTTTCTCTTGTTGCGGAAATTAAGAATTGAAAGTAGAAGAATTGTCAGAAGTAGAATGTATTAGAAAGAGAATTTGGAACTAGAATAATAGATGAATGTCTTCTAAATCTCTAGAAGAATAGGGTATTTATAATACCCATATCCTATTCCTACTAAGCTAATGCATTACTTAACCCAATCCTACTAGGTTAATGTATCATTATCCTAATCCTACTAAGTTACTGCTAGTCCCCAAAGTCTTCAGAATTGCTGTTTTTGCCCGTGACAGATTTTCCATGCGCCACTTTTGGTCCTTGGCGTGTAAGATTCCCCTTCCTTCTTTCGTGAAGCTTTCTTTGGCATCAAGTTATCCATAAAATGCTGAAATCTGCATCATTTATACCTGAAAACTTGCTAATCACGTTTGTTAGCTCACTTACAGGAAAAAGGACTAAAAGTGTATGAGTTATATATTTTGTCCTCAAAACTTAGCTAAAATATGGGTAAATTAAAGCACTTTAGGCTTGTAAATTCACCTATCATCAACACCCCACACTTAAGGCTTTCTTCGTCCTCGAACAAACTATCATGTCCATCTAAACATCTACTTGGGATTTCACAGTAACAACACAAAATATTCATCAAGACAAGCACGTCAATCATTAACAAAGAGTAGTTTTCTGATCATTAGTAGAAACAATTCAACCTCCAACATAGACTCATGATGGTGATTAATTCGTGTCCACAAGTTGAGGTACAAAGAATCATACACAACTACCCAAGACTCATCAACCATGTGTGTCTCACCATATATCACCCATAATCACTCACAAGTATTGTATATATTTCAAACATGGGTATAAGATTATCCTTGATCTCACTCTCACAAAGAATTCATATGTTGCAACTGATGACCATAGGCTCGCCCTTAGTGTAATGCTCTACTAAATATCAGAATGCTAAGCTTAGGATCAAATAGGTCTTTTGCTGATTGTAATGTAGGCTAAGGGACGGGTAGGACTATTTTGGCCAGAAATAGTGACTATGTTCCTAAGCGCTTTAATACATCACATTATGCCATTAATACTTTTCTTTCAAACAACATTTCTACTTTATTTTATTCTACCACCCCTTTTTTCCACCTTTGTTTTTCAATTTTAAACATAACTAACTTTTTAGTTTTCCTTTCCCCTTTTTTTTCTCTTTTCATAACACCTCTTATGATAACAATTCTTTTTCATAACAAATTCAAGCACCATTACATTCTAAAGCATCATACTCACCCAATTTCCTCTTATTTTGTCACATGACTTTACACTTTAAAGCACTTAGGAATTTGGATCAAATTATGGTCTTGAAAAAATAGATTAGGCTTACATATGAGGTTGTCAAATAAAATAGGCTAAAGGCTCAATAGGGTTAACTAGGATAATGTCCATGGGTAGGTAAAAAGAAGGTAAACAAGTCTAGGTTGCCAAAGAAATGCCTACATCATCTCCTAGACTTGCACTCCTTATTTTTGCTTTACATACATACCAGGCAAGTTCTAGCATCAGCCACAAACACAGAATATATTATATCCTCACACACACAAGGCACATGGTCAACTTTATTGGGAGTAGCATAGACTCTTGACCCAACAGATGAAGGAATTGAACCACACAATATCCAATAGTGAGTCACAATTAGAGCCTGAACGTCTCAATAGTCATGATTTTAGCACAAGCTCTTGTCATAATCTCATGCTGCCTATTAGAATAATTTCATGCGAAGTTAAAAAAAAAATTTAACTAATAAACAAATTAACTACTAAAAAGAAAAACAAAACAAACATAAATGCAAATGCAGATAGAGAAGTATAGCATGCAAATACCAGCACCCCACACTTAAACGGGACACACTGCCCTCAGTGGAAAATAAATAAGAAGAACCTGGTTAGTCGGACTCCTCCTCTATGTCTGGGGTCATACCCCCTTCATTGGAATCATCATTGGAGTCGTCGTCATCAGAATTCTCCTCCACGTTGGAGTCTGGCATTCATCGATCATCATCGATCGGCACATCGTCATCAAGAGATTCCTCAAAATATGTACCTACTCCACACATCGACTTCGCGTGCTCATTCATTGGGTAGTCATAATCCATCTGTTGGAGATCTGCAGCAGTTGGAACATGGCCACCGCTCATCATTGTAAACCAAGTCATGCCGTAAAGATAGCAAAAGAAACTCTCATCTCGAGCATGCCTTTCTGAAGTGGTAAGGTTGACGCCATGCATAGTTTCAGCATCCTTAACCTTTGTGAGTTCAACTTTCTTTGGGTTGTGTGGGAGTTTATGATCAGCCGGTTCCTCTTCGATGTCTTCCTTTCTCAATATTGCGGTCAACAGATTGCCAAAACTGAAGTGGGACCTCTTGTGTAGCCTAGCTTTCCGCATTGTGGATCGAATAATTGCCCCAATATTGATAGGTACATTCGTCATCAATGCATATACCAAGAACACTCTATCTCATGTTATCTTTGTGTACTGATCTTTGTGTACTGAGTCCCTGGAATTAGGCAAGAGTTGACTATGCGCAACCATATTCTTGCTTCTCTGTTCAAAGGAGCATATGGGAAGGTATTGTGTCGTCTGGTGTCCTTGTGTCTACTCCACCGTGCCATGGACCTTGTTCCACAGAGTGTGTGTCGAATAGATCTATATGGAGGTCTACTGTACAGCTCTTTGAATGGTGATGGATCAATAGCAGGCAAGCCAAGAAAGGAGTTGAAGAAATCCGCACTGAGTTGTAAAACTTAGCCCCGAATCTTGACCTTACTTCCTGTGGTTTTTGGTGACCAGTTGGCATAGAATTCTCTTGTAAAATCGATATTGCATTCGCCCATGTCTCGGAAGATGAAATCAAGATGTAACGTCATGATCTTGGACAACATGCGCGGTTCTTTCTTTGCTAGGCTTTCCTTGTTTATCAAGTCCACACGAACATATTTCTTCTCTTTGTTGTTCCTATACCATTCCTTTGCTTCCTCCTCTAAAACCCATTTAATTCCGAACATGCGGCGTGACACTTGCATTGAGGAGGACTCTCCTTGCTCTTTGCGCCCTCTTTTCTTGCCTTTTTGGGAAGTGGTTGTCTTATCTTTGCCTTGTCTTGCTTTGGGTGCCATTGTACCTGAGACTAAAACAATGTTTATGTTAGTGTCATCTCGATGGTTACAATCTATAAACAAGCAGCAGTGGCACCACCCCACACTTAGTTTGTTGGTACAGACTAGTGAAGTGAAAGTGGTCAATTACTCAGACTTCATCGGCATACGTTTTAGGTGCTATATTCCAACAATAAAATCAGTGCAGTCATACTTCTTGTATTCTTAGCAATACTTTCATGTTTTATATATCAAGACTACTACATAGGGATTGAATCAAGGTATAGCATCTAGAAATAATCACAACCCCCTATGTTGGTAGTCAACCATAATTCTCACATTGATGAACAAGTTATTGCAACATGTAATCTTTCTATTGTCAAGATTATGCAATTTTTGTGACCATGTCAATTCCGCAAAAGTATGACAGTGCATAAAAATCAAATTCAAGTTGGAAATATGTTAAGATCATTCTTACGTATTCTTTCACTCACTTAGTTGTATCACCACACATCAACCACATTCAAGTCACTACTACTACTTCAAGATTTAACAATAAATAATAGGCGTAGTAGTGTAGTACTTATGGAATATAAATGAAGAACAAAGAAGTACTTACTTGATTGATGCCTTTGGATGATGTTCTTGTGAAGTAAAAGAGCAAAAAGAAAATTTTGGAGAGGATTTGGAGGCTATAGGTGGCGCTTTTGCTAGGTTTCCAATGTGTTTTTGGTCTAAGACTAAGTCTCTTATTTATAGGAAAGGCTTGGGTCGGTTTTGACCCATTTAAAATCGGATTTAGAGACAAGAAGTGACCATAGGCGGTGCCTTTTGCTTTGCCTATGCTAGGCATAGGCGGCGCCTTTTGCATAGCATTGTTGAGCATAGGCGGCGCCTATGCCATGGCATTATTAGGCATAGGCAGCGCCTTTTGCATGGCATATGAGATTCAGAGACAAAAGGCATTGGCATAGGCGGCGCCTATGCTATGGCATACTTGGGCATGGGCGGCGCCTATGCTATGGCACACTAGATTCCGAGAGCTTAGGCCATAGTATATGCCTTGCCTTGTTCGTGGCCTAGTTTTACATAGGCCTAGCCTTGTTCGTGTCCTATATTTTCATAAGAAATGCCCAATCCATAGCCTTTTTCTTCTTCATTCCTAACTTACCACCTTTAACATGCAATACATCTAAATCAAAATTTGAAACCGACCTCCTCGTTTTACACCTCTTTGCACCTACATTTACTCAAAAACAACAAAGACGATTAGAACAATGGGTTGCCTCCCATCAAGCGCCTTAGTTTTGGTCGTGGCACGACTCTTCTTTTTGGATTTTTATTTATCAAAAGGAAACAAGTAATAGAACGAAAGAAAGAAAAAAATGAAAAACGATGGGTTGCCTCCCATCTAGCGCTTGATTTATTATCACGGCATGACATAGTTACCTCTAGTACTTAGACTTCATCAAGATACGTGGTGGCCATATAATTTATCGAGTCAAGAGGACCGATATATGGTTTTACCCATTGGCCATTCACCTTGAAGACAACACCATTAGTGTCTTTCAACTCAACTACTCCAGACGAGTAGACTTGGTTTACTTTGTACGGACCAGACCACTTGGACTTCAACTTACCTAGGAATAGCTTCAATCTGGAATTGAAGAGAATTACCATATCATCTCTTTGAAAGTTTCGTTGAACAATCCGTTGATCATGATACTTTTTCATCCGCTCCTTGTATAGGTTTGATCTTTCATAAGCATGTAGAAGGAATTCATCAATCTCGTTCAGCTGCTCCAATCTCAGATTCATTGTATCATCCCAATTCAAATTAAGTCGCTTCAACTCCCATAATTCTTAATGCTTGAGCTCAATAGGTAAGTGACACTCCTTCCCATAAACTAATTGGTATGGGGACATACCAATTGGCGTTTTGAATGCAGTCCTATAAGCCCATAGTGCATCGTCCAGCTTCCGAGACCAATCTTTCCTATTACCATTTAACGTTTTAGCAAGAATTTTCTTGATCTCTCGATTGGAAACCTCTACCTGTACACTAGTTTATGGGTGATAAGGCGTGGCTACCTTATGTTGCTTGACACCATATTTTGCCAACACGGATTTGAATAGCTTGTTGCAAAAGTGAGATCCTCCATTGCTTATGATAGTACGTGGAACTCCAAAGCGAGAGAAGATATTCCTCTGCAAGAATGCTACAACACGCTTTCCCTCATTGTCGGCCGACGCTACTGCTTCAACCCATTTTGAAACATAGTCTACAGCAACTAGGATATATTTCATTCCAAATGAATTTACGAATGGACCCATGAAATCAATACCCCATACATCAAAAAGCTCTACTTCAAGAATTTTCGACATGGGCATCTCATGGTGTTTCGAAATAGCACCTTGTCTCTGGCATTGGTCGCATCTTCTAACAAAGTCGTAGGCATCTCTAAATATCGAAGGCCAATAATATCCACTTTGCAATACCTTTCTTGTTGTTCGATTACCTGCGTGATGCCCCCAACTTGGAAAGTGTGACATGCTTCCAATACATTAGGCACCTCGACATGAGATATGCATCGCTGAATAACACCATCTGCGCATCGTCGAAACAAATATGGTTTATCTTAAAAGTAGTGTTTTACATCATGCATGAACTTCCTCTTTTGATGGTAAGATAAGTTTGCAGGTATCACATTACTCACCACAAAATTTGAAAAGTCGGCATACCATGGTAACTTCTCCATTATCGTTGCTAAGATCTCCTCGTCAGGGAATGCATCATCAATCTCGATTTCGAGCTGCGCTATATGCTCGTTTTTGAGTCTAGATAGATGATCAGCCACTTGGTTCTCGCAACCTCTTCTATCTTTAACCTCGAAATCAAATTCTTGCAGCAGCAATACTCATCGAATTAGTCTTGGTTTTGCATCCTTCTTTGTCATTAAGTACCTCAGAGCTTCATGGTCTGTATGAACGATTACTTTGGTTCCCAACAAATAAGCACGAAACTTCTCAAATGCATACACAACCGCTAGGAGCTCTTGTTCTGTGACAGTGTAGTTCTTCTGGGCTTCGTTCAGGACCTTGCTCGCATAGTAGATAGGATGAAATAACTTTTCCCTTCTCTGGCCAAGTACAACACCTAACGCTACCCCACTAGCGTCACACATGACTTCAAACGGTAAAGACCAATCTGGTGCTACCATGATAGGAGTTTCAATTAGTTTTCCTTTGAGGCATTCGAATGCCTTCAAACAATCTTCATTGAGGATAAACTTTGCATCTTTCTCCAGAAGTTTGCATAATGGACTAGCAATTTTTGAGAAATCTTTGATGAACCGCCGATAGAAACCTGCATGCCCGAGGAAACTACGAACTCCCTTCATGGAAATTGGAGGTGGTAGCTTCTTGATAACTTCAATTTTAGCTCGATCAACCTAAATTCCTCTTTCGGAGATTTTATGCCCAAGAACAATACCTTCTTTAACCATAAAGTGGCACTTCTCCCAATTCAGCACTAGGTTGAATTCTACACATCTTTGCAACGCCATACTTAAATTTGATAAGCACGCTTCAAACGTCTCGCCAACCACTGAAAAATCGTACATGAATACTTCCAAAGTATCTTCGACCATATCAGAGAAAATGGACATCATACAACGTTGAAAGGTGGCTGGTGCGTTACATAGCCTGAATGGCATACGTTTAAAGGCAAACGTACCATATGGGCATGTAAACATTGTTTTCTCTTGGTATTTGGGAGCAATACAAATCTGATTATAGCCTGAATAACCATCTAAGAAACAAAACCATCCTTTCCCCGCTAATCGATCTAGCATTTGGTCCATAAATGGCATTGGAAAGTGATCTTTGAGTGTCCATGAATTCAACTTTCGGTAGTCCATGCATACTCTCCATCCAGTGATGGGTCTGAGTGGAATAAGTTCATGCTTTTCATTTGCGACTACCGTCATGCCTCCTTTCTTGGGAACACATTGTACCGGGCTTATCCATGCACTGTCAGAAATTGGATACACAACCCCCGCATCTAACCACTTGATAATTTCTTTCTTTACCACTTCTTGCGTAGGTGGATTTAGACGCCTTTGATGCTCAATGCTGGGTATGCAATTTTCTTCAAGCTGAATCTTGTGTGTACAAATCCCAGGTGGGATACCAATAATGTCAGCGATGGTCCAACCAATGGCTCTTATATACTTTCGTAGAATAGCAATGAGAGCTGCAACTTGTTGCTCACCCAAATCTGCCGCCATAATGACTGGAAGTGTGTTTCCGCTTCCTAAGAATGCATACTTTAAATGACTAGGCAGCTCCTTCAATTCTAACGTGGGTGGCTCTTCAATAGATGGCTTAGCTGGTGGTATGGATCGATTTTTGAGATCGAGGTCCAGCTTCTTGGGAGCGTGAGGATATGACCCTAATCCTGTCAGAGCACCAATAGTTTCTTCACAATTTTCAGCATCCTTACTCTCACCATTCATGAGCACAACCGCCAATGGGTCATCAATAATTTGCTCTTCTTCAAGTAATTCTTCCTCATCATCAAAGTAAACATCGGCCACCGAAAATACGTTCAGATCTTTGGGTTGCTTCATTGATTTGCACACATCAAAGCGAACTACTTCGTCATTTATTTGGAATGAAAGCTCATTTACTCTCAAATCAATGAGCACACTTCCTGTAGCAAGGAAAGGGCGCCCCAATATTATGGGAACTTCTGAGTCTGCCTCACAATCCAGAATTACGAAGTCTGCCGAAAAGATGAATGAAGAAACCTTTACCAATACATGACATAGAATACCAACAGGTCGTTTCACCGACCTATTTGCCATTATGAGCCTCATATTGGTTGGATAGGATCACCCAACCCCAATATTTTATAAATAGATAATGGCATCAAATTGATTCTGGCTCTTAAATCGCATAATGCATTGGCAAAATTCAAAGATCCAATGGTGCAAAGAATAGTGAAAGCACCGGGGTCAGCCTTCTTCTAAACTAGTGATCGGGTAGCGATTGCGCTGCAGTGATGAACAGTATCCTTCAACTCATAGCTTGCTGCTCGCTTCTTTGTCAAAAGATCCTTCATAAATTTCACATACCCAGGCATTTGTTCTAGTACCTCTACCAACGAAACATTAATGGTCAGCTGCTTTAACATATTCATGAATTTGCTGAACTTTGTATCATCCACAATCTTCTTCAATATTTGAGGAAAAGGTGGTGGTGGAAAAGGAATTGTTTTCTCCACGGCTTTCTTCTCCTCTTGCTTCTGTTTTTAGCCTTTTCAGGCTGCAACATACTCGGTGTGACGTCATAGATGTCGTGGGTGTTTTCTACGGTAGCTTTTCCTTTTACCTTATCATCGATGTCTGCTGCCTCGTCAACCACTTGCTTGCCTTTGGATTAAGTTTCCAGCACCTTACCACTTCGGGTAGTAATAGCCATGCATGATTCGTCATTCCTTGGATTTTGCACAGTGTCTCTAGGTAAGGTGCCAGCCTTTCTTTGATTGAGTGCTGCTGAAAGTTGGCTCAATTGCTGCTCTATTTGCTTTATTGAAATGGAATGTGAGTCAACCAATTGCTTCATTGAGGACAAATCATTTATTACCTCCGTTTCTCCCGCGCTGGTTGCTTCCACTCCTTTTAATAGTTTAGCATCATATCTTTCATGCTTTCGGAACCAGATGTGGTGGTGTCACGTCTTCCTAGGGGAACGTATAAACCACTCTTTTCATTCTTGTTATTCCAACTACCTTGGTCCTTGTTTCCAGATTTATCATAGTAGTTCCGACCTTGGTTTCCTTGGGTATTACCTCGAAAACCCCCCTGATTGTTCAAGTAGTTGGCTTTTTCTTCTAAATTAGATTCGTCTCTTTCTTTTAATGCAACAGCTTTGACTTTTTCGGTCTTCCCTGATAATAGATGCTTTGTAAGAAGATCCACTTGTGTTTTCATGTGCGTCATATCTTGATCACGTTCTTCTTCTCTTCTCCTTTGTTCAGCAGTCATGCCAATAGATATAGTAGGGCTTGCTACCTCAGAATCCCTGGTATGCCAAGCTCTACTTTGCTTCGTCATCCGATCTAGCATATTGCTTGCCTGCCCAAAGATGAGGTCCATAAATGATCCTCCAGCCACATTATCCACCACTGGTTTAGTTTTTGAATTCAAGGCTCTGTATAGTATCTCTATTAGGTGGACATTGGTCATGTGATGGTTTGGGCACCTCATAAGCTTTGTCTTGAACCTCTCCCATGTTTCATGAAGATCTTCGGTTGGAAGCTGCCGAAAGTTGTTGATTTCATCTCTTAATTGTGCTCTTTTGGATGGCGAAAAGAATCTTTCTAGGAAAGCGTCTCTCAATTGCCTCCAATTTGTAATAGAATCAGGAGTCAGCCCATTCAACCATAGAGTTGCCTCCCCAGACAGAGACAATGGAAATAGGCGTAATCGAATTGCATTCTGACCAACGCCAGGATTGTCAAACGACTTGCAAGTAGAAATAAAGTTGATGAGATACATATTCGGATCATCGGCTGCTAGTCCACCAAATAATCCCTTGAGATACAATAACTGAATCATGGTGCTTGTGATGTTGAACTTGGCTCCAGGTGCCAATGGTGGAGGAATAATGGCTCCTGTGGCTCCGGCTCCATCAAGATCATCATCATCATCGTCGAAAGCTGGTTGTACAGGTCGACATTCATGCCTAAACCTTGCTTGATGATTTCTTCTGTTGGCAGGTGTTGCGATCTTAGTAGTATGCCTAGGGTTTAGTAACTCGTCATCATCTAGGTCCTCGTCGTCAGGATTTATTGCTCGCCCGGGGTTATCAATATTTTATTGATTCACTTGAGCGGCGGCTAGAGCAGCTAGTCTCGCCTGTTCCTGTTGAGCAGCCATCCTTTCAATTTCGTGTTGTGCCTCTATTCTGCTAATACGTTGTGGTTCAGGATTGATAAGTAATAACGGTTGACCAGAACTTCGAGTAGGGGGCATGCACTGAATAAAAACCTGCAGAGAACAAAAACAAAACTAAAAGTAAAAGTACGAAAATCTTTGACCAAAGGGTCTAGTAATTATCACAAACTTAATTGACACTCGTATTCCCCGGCAATGGCGCTAATTTTTGATAACGCTCAATCTACAGCTCTCGTAGGAGTGTAAAGCGGTCGCTGTCAAATATATAACCCAACTGGGTTGGGTATCGATCCCATAGGGAATAGCCGGTCAATAAGTACGCAAAGATTATTAGACTTTTGGTGCAAGTCTCGTGGAAGGGGGGATTTTAACGTGCAAATAATGTAATCAAAATAGTAAAGTAAAAACAGAAAATAGCAAAGTAAAAAGAAAGAATGTTTAGTAAGATGTAAAACCAATGAGAATTGAGAGTTGGGATTATGTCCACCTTATGAGTTATACGTCTCTATTGGCTATGAGTTATGCGGAATTCAGACATACATGTGCTTATAGAGAATTGTATTCTATGGTAAATCCAAGCGTCTTTCGACCTTAACAAGGACTATTTCACTTTAACTTTTTCGAGATTAAAGCGTGTCTAACGGTACAAATTCTCCAAGAGGTTAATCCAGTTACGGCACTAACTTTTTAACAGGGGTTGGTGCCCTATTACCTTGACATTATCTCTTTTCCAGACATATAACTTTTCTTTTGAACAAGTTAATGCTATACTGGCGTATTCTATGCGTCTGCAACCATAAGAATTTGCATTAAGACGAAGAGAATAATTATATAAGCAGCATACGTGTCGCGAATTCACAAACTCATAGCAATAGATAGTATCTCATACGGCTTCCATAACCCCAACAGAGAAGTTTAGCTACTCATGAGTGCAAAGGAAATCACAATAGACATTATGATTGTACCACAATAAAGATCTCACGTTAGGTATAGGGGTAAGAATGGCGTGAATCCTTTGTTTGAGTAATGTTTCTCTTGTTGCGGAAATTAAGAATTAAAAGTAGAAGAATTGTCAGAAGTAGAATGTATTAGAAAGAGAATTTGGAACTAGAATAATAGAGGAATGTCTTCTAAATCTCTAGCAGAATAGGGTATTTATAATACCCATATCCTATTCCTACTAAGCTAATGCATTACTTAACCCAATCCTACTAGGTTAATGTATCATTATCCTAATCCTACTAAGTTACTGCTAGTCCCCAAAGTCTTCAGAATTGTTGTTTTTGCCCGGGACAGATTTTCCATGCGCCACTTTTGGTCCTTGGCGTGTAAGATTCCCCTTCCTTCTTTCGTGAAGATTTCTTTGGCATCAATTTATCCATAAAATGCTGAAATCTGCATCATTTATACCTAAAAACTTGCTAATCACGTTTGTTAGCTCACTTACAGGAAAAAGGACTAAAAGTGCATGAGTTATATATTTTGTCCTCAAAACTTAGCTAAAATATGGGTAAATTAAAGCACTTTAGGCGTGTAAATTCGCCTATCATCAATAATGGATACATTACAAATTCTGTGCATGTTTTTTTTTTAATTCAACACAAACCTTAACTCCGTTGACATTTCTAATAACCATTGGAGTTGTATTTCCATCAACAATATACCAAACATCTATATTTTTCTTTGCTTGATCTATCTCAAGTTCCGTCGCAATAATAGAAATCAACCTGAAATACGAAACACTTTCGCTAACTATAATTCCATCGCTCTTGTAATTTTCATAAATAATTTCGTTTTACCAAAAAATAGAATGTCTCAGCAAAATAGAAATATTCATGACTAAAATTGTTTGAAAGAATCGACAAGAACAATTTTTTTGTAAGAAATGGGGTAAAACACAAATGAAAACGGCATTCAAATTTCAAAAACAAAATGGTTTGTTACGTGATTTATGTATTACACAACAACAATGTCTACTTTTAAGGGATTTGATTAATCAGCCTTAGGCTTAATTACCGTTCATTAAATAATCAACCGCATTTAATATGCTACTTATATATCATACCACAATGTATCAGACAATCAAGTAATGTATCATAAAAGGGATTTTCAGTAATTTCTTAAAATGGTGGGAGTGAAGGTAATTATATAAGAAACACTTGTGTTTTAAGTAGTTTATACTTACATAAATCCATTGTCTGATTTTGTAGGTTGCAGTTGAGGAGGTTGGGGAGTCCAATTTTCAGCCATAATTTTCGTCAACACTACTAAAAAAATAAAATAAAAACCAACCACAAAAACTGATCACATGTGGTCGGTTTTTCTGCTTTTGTGACCACAAAACCGACCATAATGTGTAGTCGTAAAAAGTGTGGTAACTTTTTTAAAATAGACCAATATGGTCATTTTTAAAATATTTATATATTTAAAATTTAATATTATTTTTTAAAAAAATAAAAGAATTTTTAAACAAAAGCGACCACAAATGGTCGCTTTTATAAATCTAATAAAAATAAATTTTCAAAATAAACCAACCACAAGTGGCCGATTTTGTATTTAAATTAATTAATTAATTTGAATAAAAGCAACCACATGTGGTCGCTATTTTTTAAATTAATTAATTCATTTATAAAAAAACTGATCATTTATGGTCGATTTTGTGTATAAATTAATTAATTAATTAATTTATACAATAGCGACCATATGTGGCCGCTTTTGTGAAAATTAGTTAACTAGTTTAAATTCAAAACTGACCACTAGTGGTTGATTTTTTTATTTAATAAAATAATTTTTAATTAACTATAGTAAACCTACCACACGTGGTTGATTTTCTAGAAATCTTTTTTGAAAATTGACCACATGTGGTCGATTTTTTGTAAAAAATTTTGAATTTTTTTTATAAATCGACCACTTGAAAATTTTTCACAAAACCGACCACATATGGCTGTTTTTTCTGGTAATTATTTTTAAAAAAATTAACCGCATATAGCTATGATACATTCTATCAACCAGCATAACAATCAATCAACATAACAATCAACCAGCATAACAATACAAACATTAAAAATTAAGTTATTTACAAAATTTATCAAGGTTCCAAATCTAAACTACAAAACATACAAAAGACTAAAAATTACAACTCATCATCCTCATCGTTATTTGCATCCTCAGCCTCAACCATAGGATCTGATTCTTTCTCTGTGGTGTAATAATTATCCAGTGGGCCTAGGCCTTTTATAGCCCGAGCTGCATCACTAGGACAAGGAGGAAGAATCCCTGCAGATCAAATAAAAGTGTTGATCTGCTCCTGCATCATTCTTATTTGTGATGTTGTTTCCTTCTCCTTCTGGTTCACCCTCCCAGTCTGTGCAGCAAGCTCTTTAGTCAATTGAGAAACCGTATTTTTTAGTAAATCTATGGTTTCTCTATCAACTATGAGGGATATGATATATCACCGGACGAAGACCTAATATTCTCGCTAAAGTATTTTTTGTGGTACCCGTAGTATTGGCCTCTAACTGAAGAACCCACAATTTATTTCAGAACTCCTCCTCTATATCTTTAGGTATTGTTCCAGCCTGACTTTCAGTATTCTGAGTACTACGATAATCCTTAATGAACTGTATATATTGGTCCTATATTCAAAATAAAGTTAAAATTAATAGTAAAAAAATATTAAACTACTCATACTTGAATAATACCTACTTTGAGAAAAGATTCATAAATACAAGATTTGATTCTTACATGGGTAGCTTTTGCACGAGGCTCAACCCAGACATTTTCATCAGTTGGGTTCTTTTTCTTCCTTACATGGATCTCCTCGAATACCTCATGTATTTGTATCTTCCTACCCAATTATTTTTCCAGTATATGATGAAATTATTAATCATCAAATAATTAAAATTTAAATAGAACAAATAATTAAACCTATAAAAGTTACATACCATTTTTCGCTCCACATTAATTCGACTAACTGCTTCCACAGTATGTAGAGAGCCACCCTTGGATGATGTCTTGGCTTTCTTTCATTTTTCACTTAACAATCGGTATTCTTCGCTACTCCAATAGCGAAGATAATCTTGACACATGGGTTCAAGTATAAAACTTGGTTGTATCCTTTTTGTTCTGGCATAATCCAATAGACCATTCATTCTGAGTCTTGCCCTTCCATAAAAATTCTTCCGTATAGCAAAGTAATGTGTTGGATCCCACCAAAAATATTTCTACAACAAAAATAAAAGTTTAATATTCAATTTTTTGTTCTAACAATATGTTAAGTAGTCGATAAGTTAAATATTTACCTGAAATTCTTTAAAAAAATCATTTCTATCAAATTCTGGAACCTTTCGCCAACTGGTCCAATAGCCTTTGAAGTGCTGACAAATGCATTTAGTCGTAATTTTTGTAATTCGATTATCGGGCAAAAACCTACAACATATGATCAAACAATAATATCTTAGAGCATAATAATATAGTAAATGAAAAATGAATAATGTTGTTATATTTAGAAATCTTACCCTACTCTATATGGAATAATATAATGCCTCCGCTGAGCATCTTTATCTACGGACTGCGGAACAAGTGCTGGTGGATGCACTGACGTTGGTGGATCTGAAGCACCAGATGGTGTGCCTCCAAGATGAAGATCTGTAAACCTAATAGATCTAGCAGAATCACTGTAAGAGCGTAGGTGAATACTATTAGAGGATACTGCAGACGATGGTAGATGACTATATATGTCAGTGATCGTTTGATAGTACTGTAAAGGCGGTGGCATAGCGATTGGAGAAGAATGAGTCGTTGTAGATCCATGAAGTGGACCCACATCCGTTGGAGCAGGAACTAAATGATGTGATGACCTAAAATAAGAGGTTCGTGCTGGCACGTCATCTAATCGATCCTCAGATATATGAATACCTGACGGTCATCTATAAGGTGGAGGTTGTTTTTTCTATTGTCTTTGTAGGATCAACTTTTTGCTTACCTTTGTCACCTTTACCTCCCATCTAAATTATGTAAAGTTAACAAGTAGTTAGTTCTTACAAAATGAATATAAGAAAACACCAGTATATTACGTATCAATCTTAAACAAGAAACATAAAGGTAAATAGTACAAAGCATAAAGACATCAATACATAACAAATACAACTTATACAAACTAATCCTCCTCTTTCGAAGATTCTTCACTAAACTATTCACCCTCTTCGGATGTTTCCTCATCTCATACCCACTCAGCCTCTTCTTCTGTAATATTAACTTCTTTAAATATATTTTTTTAGTGGTTCAAACTATCCACTAAATCAATGTCCACTAACTGGTGATCAATCTACATTTTATTTTGATACGCAGTCTCCAACACATTCTCAACTTCTACCCGTCCCATAGGCTTTATTTTGATTACAACCCACCAATCAGACTTATCAATGCACAACAAATAAGGAGCATAATACACTTGTTTAGCATTTTACGCGAAAACAAAGGGATTATAAATAGGGTACGTCCTATTTTGCTTCACTTCAATGATGTTATGCTCCTTATGTTCTCTTGTGCCTCTAGTGCTTGGATCAAACCACTTACATTGAAAGAGGATAATTTTTTTTATTGGAAAACCAGCATACTCCATTTCTAAGATCTCTCGTATGATGCCAAAGTAATCAACATCATCATCACCCTTAAACCAAACACCACTATTGTTAGGATTATCCTTTGTCTTACCGGTAACATCCATAACTATGTTGAACAAGTTGTTGAAATAGTTCTTCTCAGTATGCATGACATCAATATTATGTCTAATTAAATTATCTAGCCAATAATCTAACTTCCAAAATATATTTTACTTAGTCCAATTATGTGAAACGCCATATCTATCAAACCTATACAATAGTTCCTCGCTAACTTTTGGCAAATCCTAAACCATCTCCCCAATGTCATGATCAGATAACATTAGAGGTGGACCATCATGTTCAGTTCTATTCTTTCTGAATGCATTCTTGAGTCTCCTAAACTCTTGATTAGGTGGTAAGAAACAACGATGACAACCAAACTATGAATTTTTTCTACCATATCTCAATGTGAAAGATTTTGTTTTTTTCATGTAGTATGGACAAGCCAACTTTCCAGCTGTCATCCACCCAGACAATATTCCATAAGAAGGAAAATCATTAATAGTCCACATTGGATATGCACGCAGATTGAAATTCTGTTTAAGTGAAATGCCCCAAGTTTCAACCCCCTCATGCCATAAAATTTGAAATTCATCAACCAGAGGTTGCAAGTAGACATTTATTTTACTTTTTGGATTATTCGGGCCAGGAACAACATAATTCAGAAATATATATAGAGTAGTCACCGATATTTCAGGAGAAAGATTATACGGGGTGACAAATATAGGCCAACATGAATATGGTGCAGCACCAATAGAAAAAGGTGAGAAACTATCCGCACAAAATCCCAAATAAATATTTCATGGATCATCTGCAAAATCTGGATAAGTTGCATCAAAATACTTCCAAGCCTCTCCATCAGATGGATGACACATAACACCTGTGGGCCTTCTATTTTTACTGTGCCATCTCATATGAGGAGCTGAGCTATTTGAATCATACAACCTCTTCAACCTTGATATTAGAGGTAAATAATGCATCATCTTAATAGCAATTTAATTTTTATGACAACCACGCTTATAGCGAGGGTGTTGATAAAACTTACAGGACTCTAGGTTAGCATTTTCCTTAAAGTATAACATGTAACCATTTTCATAACAATCAATTCTAATTGATGAGAGCCCTAACTTTGACACCATTTTTTCTGCCTTATAGAAAGAATCAGGAACCTCTAAAGAGGGATCAACTAACTCGTTAATAAGGTCTATCATTGAATCCATTCCTCCTTCAGCAATATTCCAATTATATTTAATACTTAATAATCTAAAAGCAACAGACAATTGATAGTGTGACCACCCGTCAAACCAAGGATTACTAGCAGCATGCAAATGTTCATAAGAACGGTGCGCTTCTCTATTGGGAACATCTTCGATATTTCTCCTAAATTCGCCCTCGTGTTGAATCCCAAAAGCATAATGCACCATTTCTGTCATCCTAGTATCTTGACAATTATTATGCCCTGCAGACCTACTACTTTCACCAACAACAAAGTTATTTTGCTCAACATCAACAATCTGTGATCATGCCAACTTATGGTTACACAAGAAAATCATAACATAATGAAAAACCTACGCAAATATTACTTCAGAAAAGAAAAACTATTAAGCTTCATCAATAAAGCGGAACTACTCTATTTTACTGAACAATCAGTTGTTTTGCATCTTCGACCTCCACAAATAATGTCCCCTGCCCCTACACCTCTATGTCCACCACAGGATTAGAACCCGTCATACTATACTACCTTTGTTGTATCAGCAAAACCAAGAAACAAATCTATTCTAGCAACAATTTAGTCCAACGAAGCAACTCAAATGGAAAAGGAAGCAGATAAGAAACTCAACCTTAGAGGGGTGAACTTCAATAGTTTTACCACTCAATCGAGCATTTCAATTTCAATTTTTAAGTACTATAGTTAAATTAATTAATTTGATATAAATATCAAAATGATTTTAGACATTTATAAAGGAACAATATTATCTCAAAGAAGCATAGAATAATGGAACCAAAAAAAACAACAACCAAGAATCAGCTGTACACAAAAACAAATACACAAAAACAACTGAAAATCGATTATACAAGTACACAAAAACAAATTAAACAAGTACACAAAAACAAAAACAGCTGAAATTTTTTTAAGATTATACATCTAAACAAAGTTCTAACCAAAGAAAAGTAACAAAAAAGAAAAACCAACAAGTACACAAAAACAAAAAAGAAAAATAAAAAAAAAATCTTTAAGATTATACATCTGAACAAAGTTCTGACCTAGAATCAGCTGAAAAATCGATTAAAATTCAAAACCCATCTAGCAAATCACCTCAAATAAAAAACCCAAAATTTAAAAATCAAAGAAAAATCCTACCTTATTCTCAATTTTGACAGTTGGGTGACGTCCCTATCGTCGCCGGTGAGGTGATGTCGTCATCGGTGAGGTTGGTTCGGTGAGGTTAGGTCTGTGAACTGAGGTGCAGTCATTGTGATGAATTGAGATACTAGGTTAATTCAAAGGAAAAGGGACAATTAAGAGGGTTGGGTCAAGTAAATTTACAAAATTGTTTATAAAATTAATTATAAATGGTTAATTTATTATTAAAAAATATTACTATCGAAAAACTATCATTTGTGGTCGATTTTATTAAATATTAAACCCTCAATCGTATAATAATATCAATGCATTTCGTAAACTAGAATAAATTTTTGATTAATTAGTTTTTAAATACGATATTATATACCTCGTAATATAGTGTGTTGATCAGATAAATTATCAGTTAATTAGCTTACGTTATTACAACTTCAATAATATACCCTTGTATACATTGACACAAGTAGTAAATTTCCTCAATAGTATGATATCAACGTATTATTCAAATTATTTTGATATATAGATTCAGTTATCTAATTTTTGATTACTGCATACGTCACTACACGAGATATACAAATATAGACATATATCCGATTGGCTATCAGTTTTCAAATACATACTATATACATCACATATACGATTTTATTACCCCGTAATAATACAATTCACATATACTCAAATGAATTATCGGCTAATTTATCTTATGTTGTTATACCTTCAACAGTATACTATTACCTTGATCGATCAACCATATGACATCAACATATTCAATATATAACTGGATACATTTAGTTTGCTTTAATTTTAACTACGTACTATGTACTTTACTACACAAGAGATATACATGCATATATATAAATGTAAGCTTCGAACTACGTACTACGTACATCACTACATAATATATACTATATATACCCATGGATACACGCACACAGTAAATCGACTACCATATATATATATATATATATATCAACTCTTGAATACGTACTATATACATCACATCCACAAGTATATTACCGTATAATAGAGCACATTCATTATATTCTGATGAATTATCGGTTATACATGTACGTTACATTATTATAACTAGAATTGTAGCATAATATCATTACCTCAACTGTATGATATATACATATTTATTATACAAAGATTATGTTTAACGTCATTTAACGTATATACAAAGGAAAAAATTTATTTTATATATTGAAACATAAGTAAAAGATAAAGATTATGATTAAAGTAATTTATTTATTTTATTTAATATATTTCTTAGAATAATATTTTTTACAAAATCTAAGTTTGATTGATTTTTATTATTATTATATTGGTTATCAACTTCGTGTGATCAGTGTAATTTCAAAAAATTATATATTTGATTTTACATACAATTATATTTTAATAAAAATCGACCACAAGTGGTCTCTTTTTTAAAATATTTTATTTGTTAATACAAAAGAGACCATAAGTGGTCGGTATCGTAAATAATTTTCCTTTTTATTTTTTTAATACCAAAACCGACCACTTGTGGTCGCTTTTATAAAATATTTTAAATTTAATTTTGAAAATAAAACCGACCACAAGTGGTCGCTTTTTAATAATTATTTTTATTATATTTTTTAAATAAAAGCGACCACAAGTGGTTGGTTTCCTAAATAATTTTGTTTTTTTATTTTTTTAAATTTCAAAACCGACCACTTGTGGTTGCTTTTATAAAATATTCTAAATTTAATTTTAAAAATAAAATCAACCACAAGTTGTCTCTTTTTAAAAATATTTTTTAATTATATTTTTTTTAAATAAAATCGACCACAAGTGGTCGGTTATCTAAATAATTTTCTTTTTTATTTGATTTTATTACAAACCGACCACTTGTGGTCGCTTTTATAAAATATTTTAAATTTGATTTTAAAAATAAAAACGACCACAAGTGGTCGCTTTTAAAAATACTTTTTAATTATCTTTTTTAAATAAAAGCGAATACAAGTGGTCGGTTTTCTAAATAATTTTCTTTTTTCTTTTTGTTTTTTAAATTCAAAACCGACTACTTGTGGTCATTTTTATAAAATATTTTAAATTTAATTTTGAAAATAAAATCAACCACATGTGGTCGCTTTTTAAAAATAATTTTTAATTATATTTTTTAAATTAAACTGATCACAAGTGGTCGCTTTTTTAATTTTTTTTTAGGCGCAATTTTTAAGAATCTAAAAGCGACCGGTCATTTTTTTTTTTTAATAAATAATAATTAATATAAAATTTATTGAAATGCTTATTTTAAAATTTTAAAATATAAAAGTGACCACATGTGATTGCTTTTTTTTTAAAAAAATATTTTTTAAAATAAAAAATCAACCACATGTTGTCGATTTTTTTGCAACCACAAGCTGTGGTCAATTTTTTGTGATTGAAAAAACTATTTTTTTTTTAGTAGCGCAAGCAAATAGTTTGGCAGACTTTTTATGCAAGATGGGTGTCAAGCTGCTATCTGACCAAGTGAATATTTTGCTAAATCCTTCGAGCCAAGTTTCGCAGTTCATAGAAGCTGATCTGAACGATGTTCCTATTACTAAATTAGTATCTAGGTCAACTTGTAATAAGCTAGGTAGTTATGGCATTTCTAGCGCTCAAGACACTCTGAACTTCTTTATGTTTGTTCCTGTTTAATATTTATAATATATGTTCACTTATTAAATATTTATCAAAACACATCTTGAGACTGACTAAACCAATTATTTGCATACAATCACTTCTAGACACGTGACAGCTTCATTTTCCCCACAAAACCAGCATGGTCTTTCTAGAAGAAGTATTGATGTTTCTTGAAGTCATGAACAAATGTTAATTAAAGTTATCCAATCCAAAGACACAAAAGTGAAAGTGATGAGAGTGCTTTTTTTCCCCTTAAGGATAAAGCTGTTTAGATATTAATTGGAACTGCATGGCCGGGTTCAAAGTGGAAAAGCAAATTTTTGCGCTAATGGATGACAAATCTCTAATATGATTAGGAACAATTTTGCTGCCTGATTAAATTTAGCAAATAATTTTCAAAATATCTATGAACATGTTTCAAGTGCCATATGAAATGAATTTAAAGTAAAATTGCAAAGTGGTGCCGATTTGACATGCTAGCTAGGAACAAATCTAACGCATAGCAAAACTATTAATTACTCAAATAGGTAATTTTTTCCTAACTATTAGCTAGCCAAGAATGGCGCCAATATGCAGTATAATAGTTCCTCATAAGTTTGATTCACCACATTCGTTGTATCACTGAAGTTGCACGCAAAATATTTTGTTCACAATTGTCCTATGGAGCAATATGGTACATATAATAGCACCTATTTTTGTAATGGTCCGATCTAGAACTTGCTGGTACAATTACAAGTACCTTGTTTTGCAACAATGCATAAATATACATAATTATTTTCTTTGTCGTCCCCCCTCCCCCCCCAAAAAAAGTAAAAAAATAAAAGAAAAATCTTCTGATTAAAGAATCTTTCTAGTTGACAAACATAAAACATAATTCTTGTCCACCCAGAAAAAGAATTTTCAGAAAAGTGAGAAAACTTATCCATGCCAATTGCCCCTTTACAATAAGCAAGAGACGGTATATCATTTGAATATCACTATCATGCTTTCTATTTTTCTAGAGTTGGATATATGTTCTTTCAAGCTCCAATTGCAGCAGTCTTTTTTTGTTAATCTTTTTATCCTTTGTCTACAATATTGTGTTATATATTGTCCTTTTATTTCCACTATCAATAGATTAACATGTGACTATATATGTGGTTAATCAATTGCGGTCCAAATCAAAATTTGAAGTCCGCAAATTCTGTATTTTAATTTTCTTTAAATTGCTAGATTTAAAATTAATATTTTGTAAGTATTAATACACTTTTTAGATAAATACAAAAATTAAATCAGATTTAATAGGTTCAAACAAACCAGCAATTAAAACTCTAGCTCCGCCCTGCATCTACCAACAGATATAGTACTAGATTGTATTCTCTATCTTTGTTAAAGTGTGACAATAATATCAACATAGTAGTACTTTACAAGTGTACTGTTGTCCGTAAGGATAAGGGTACTATATGAACAACAACAAAAAGTATGACAACTATTAATAAAAACACTAATTAGTACAAATATTAAAAACTAATTGCGTTAACAAAAAAAGAAGTCAACTGTTATGATAAATAACTCGGAACAAAAATTAGTCACGAAAGTAAAAAAAAGTGATCAAAATAGACCACCTATTAAAAAAATTATCAAAATAGGTTAAACGTAATAATGTATTACGTTTTTCACTTTTTTCTTCATGATCAACTAACGGAGTGACTTTTATAAAAACGTAATAATTTTTTACGTTTTATACGATGATTGAAGAAAAAACATGCAGTGAATTGTCAAATCAATTAAAAACACTTTTAGAAAAAGTTTTCTTCTACGTAATAAAATATTACGTTCTTCACTTTCTTGTTCAGGTGATCCCCACAATTTCATTTTGTCCACTTTTTCCACTATATCATCACCGTCCCCACCCCAAAATTTCTTATGTTTAATTTTACGTTTAACAATTTATTATTTTTCAAATTATAATGTACATTTAATTAAAATAATTTACTCTATGTAATAAATTTTTACGTTTTACAAAAAAAATTAAAAAAAGAAGTATCAATTAGATCATTAACTTAGCAATTTTATTATATTTATCCTATGTCAAAAAATAATTAGTTCTATCCTTAATTAACCGATTTCTTTCCAAAAAATTATATTTTTGAGTTTTCCTCTACTCTAAAATAGTGAAATGTTAATTTTTTGTCGATCAAATATGCTACTATATACAAGAATTATATTTTTTTGGTGTATTAAAAATATAAAATTAATTTTTTCGGTTAGTAATTCATCATAGTTTTCGATTAGTGTTTCAATTAGGATATTGAGGAGACTCGCATGCACAAATTCGTTTCATATTATAATTTGTGCCAACGTGCAGATGAAGGATAGAATATGAAATGAATTTGTGCATGTGAGTCTCCTCAATATCCTAATCGAAACAATAATTGAAAACTACGATGAATCACTAACCGAAAAAAATTAATTTCATATTTTTAATACACCAAGAAAATATAATTCTTGTATATAGTAGCATATTTGATCGACGAAAATTTAACATTTCACTAGTTTTGAGTAGAGGAAAACTCAAAAATATAATTTTTTTTTTAGAGAGAAATCGGTTAATTAAGGATAGAAATGATTATTTTTTGACATATAATAAATATAAGAAAATTGTTAAGTTAATGATCTAATTGATATTTCTTTTTTTAATTTTTTTGTAAAACATAAAAATTTATTACATAGAGTAAATTATTTTAATTAGGTGTAAATTATAATTCGAAAAAAATTAAATTGTTAAAAGTAAAATTAAATGTAAGAAATTGTGGGGTGGGGACGGTGATGAGATAGTGGAAAAATTGGACAAAAAGGAATTGTGGGGATCACCTGAAGCTTTACAAGAAAGTGAAGAACGTAACATTTTATTACGTAGAAGAAAACTTATTCTGAAAAGTGTTTTTAATTGATTTGACAATTCACTGTATGTTTTTTCATCGATCATCGTGTAAAACATAAGAAATTCTTATATTTTACATTTTTTTTTATAAAACGTAAGAATTTCTTACGTTTTACAAAAAATAGTGTAAAACGTAAGAAATTCATTTTTTACGTTTTTATAAAAGTTAACTCCGTTAGTTGATCGTTAAGAAAAAAATGGAAAACATAATAAATTATTACGTTTAGCCTATTTTGATAACTTTTTAAATAGGTGACCTATTTTAATCACTTTTTTACTTTTGTGGCTCATTTTGGTTCCGAGTTCTATGATAAATTTATTCTATGTGGATTGATTGAGAACAAACCATGTCCATCTTAACACCTTTCAAGCCTTCTTCTATCACCCTTGACTTTGAAAGTAATTAATATTAATAGTCGTAATTACAAGTGTTTCATTTGATCTTAATTGGGTTTAATTTTGTATAATTAGATTTTGATAATGTTGTCCAATCCGAATTGAAATAACTTTTGTTTACTCAATCCCTTTTGGTTTGTTTTTCGATTATAGTTCAACTTAGCAAAGATAACTGCAACAAGATAATCCAATAATTATGACTAGAATTGTAAGTAATAAGGTGAAGATTAAAAGAATGAACACAAAGTTACCAAGAAAGAGGAGCAAAGTTCTTTTAAAACCAATTCTTATCCAGGAAAGTACTACAACAATAAAAAAAAGAGGAGGCAATTTTAACCGATTTTTTAATAACAAGCCACAAGCATATATAAGTATTAAGCTTAATTTTGATTCAGAAATTGATTTGATGTCTTGTGATCATACAACTGATAACAAGTGGGACTTGGTAAAAGATTTTCTTGGATAACAACTCTGTCTCCAAATTAACCAACAAGGATTAGCTAGAGATTACTTAGCTCCAAATTGAATTAGAAGCATGACATACGTAAAGTCTTTTTCAATATTACGTCGTAAATTTTGATTTCTGTTGTTCACTATAGGGTATCAAGCCACTAGGGCTTTTGAGCTGTAAGTGACAAAAGACTTTTAAAATAAGGTGTGGGTGACACAAGTCCTAATTATTGAGTGGAGGTGACAATTACTTTATTATGGATTAAGAAAGTTGAAAAAGTTTAAAAATAACTCATAAGTTTTTAAATTTATACTTTGATCTCAATATTTACCTAATAAGGCGTCTTTCTCTTTTTTCTCATCCATTGTTGTTTTCTCTCTCTTAGCGATTTTTGTTGTTCATTGGTTCTGCTGCTTTATTCATCATCTTCTACTTCATTATCATCTTCATCTTCTTCTTGTCGACCAATTGTTCTTATTGTTGGTGGTGGTTAGCTCTACTGCTGCTATCTGACCAATTTCTTAGGTCAAATTTTATTTCCTACATCACTTTCCACTTTGGCATTACTTCATAGGTGACTTTAGTAAGTAAAATTATGATTTTTATTCGTATTTGTCATCTGGGTACATTATTGTTTTTCCAACAATGGATAGAACCCCGATCATGAATCCAACATAAGTGCCCACAATTTAAACAGATCAATCATTTGGTGCATCAGATGAGTAATTTGTTGCATTAGACTGTTTATCTGTTGCATCAGACTGTTTATCTATTGCATCAAATTAATTATCCGTTGCAACGGATTATTAATCTGTTTGGAACAACACAAATCAGCCCCTGCCACAAACCCAACAGATAACCAATATGTGTCAACTCTTGCTGTTGCTACTAGATTTCAAATTATTTCTTACATCCAATTACCCATCCCAAATTTCCTAACTTGACTTCTCATTTTACTTGTCTTTTCCATTAATCAAGAAAAGATTAAAAAAAAATCTATGTTTTACCCTTTGCATTAATCACTCTTTCTTCAAATTAAAATGGAAACATCATTTAATAGGGGGACTATACGCTGACCCACATTAAAAGCTTTCTTCTCTTATGAAATTTCGATTGAATAACAAACAATGGTTATTTCAAACACCGTCTACTGTAAACTAGACATGTTATTAATTTTTTTTCTTAATCAATGTGGCATCTCAATTTGGGACAGGTAATTTGAAACGGAGAAAGTACGAATTAAAACGTCAAATCCAAGCAACAAACTAGTCATATGTTGAAACATACTATTTATCTGTTGCATCAGACTTCTTATCTGTTGTAACATATGAGTAATCTATTTTGAACAACACATCAGCCCCTGCCACAAACCCAACAGATAAATCTTGCTATGGCTACTGGATTCTAAATTATTCCTTTTTACGTTCAATCGTCGACATGTTTGTTGAGAAGATAATAGACAGAATGAAAATTAAATATGAATTAAAACGTCAAAGATAAACATAATTTTTTTATAAAAATAAAACAAATAAAAATAAAAATACATATAATAGACTAAAAGAAAAATAATAATCTTATTATTATTATTATTATTATTATTATTATTATTATTATTATCATCATCATCATTTCCAACCGGCCAATCTTCAATCGGAAGTAGCAAGGTCCTCCTCAGCATGCGTATTTCGCGGAATATTCTTTCTCTAACTCCTCCCAGTTCCCACTGCAAGTCAGGAACTTGATTTTGATGTTCATTCACAGCGTCTTGAAGAAAAGCAATGTCCCACAGTGGGTCAGCCATAATCTAGAACACATGTGAATAGACAAAAAACTTAAAATCAAATGTAAAGATATTAAGAATAACCCAATGTAATACAACGTATACTACAAATTGGTAAGAAAAAACTTACCTTGGTCAGGCAAGAGAGAGTGGTGGAAGTGCAGGTGTAATATGAAAGACGAGATACAATAAATAAATAGAGTGTAGTTGAACGAACTATTGAGTGTAAGGAGGGACCTATTTATAGAGGATTGAATTTGAATAAGAGGCAAAAAGATGTGACTGTTCACCTGCATTCATTAATTACATTTTTGATTAAATTAAGAAAATAAATATTGTGATAAGTCATGACTTTTCAAATTATTATTATTAATTAGTTCTTTCCAAGAACCGTTTTTATTGAGCTGTGACAACAAATTATGTATATATTGCATCAGATAGTTCATCTGTGACAACAGATATATTATTTGTTGCAACAAATATAAAACCTGTTGCATCAGATAACCTATCTGTTGCAACATATAATCTAACTATTCACCTCCATTTATTAATTACATTTTTTATTACTGTGAAGAGTCATAACTTAATTAAATTAAGAAATATTGTGATAATTTATGACTTTTCACATTATTATTATTAATTAGTTCTCTCCAAGAACCGTTTTTATTAAGTTGAGACAACCGATTCTATATCTGTTGCATCAGACAGCTCATCTATGACAACAAATATATCATCTATTGCAACAATAGAGAGAACCTATTGCATCAGATAATATATCTGTTGCAACATATATATATATATATATATATATATATTTAAAAAAATTATCATCATATGATTAATCCAAATTTGCTGACTTCTTTTACCATATAAATTAAAAAAAATACTTTTTCAATAACCATTTCTTTAATTAATAACCATTTTTATTGAGTTCTGGCACAGATTGTATATCTGTTGCATCAGGTAAACCATCAGTTGCAACAAATATTCCATCTGTTGCAACAAATGGATGATCCGTTTTAATAGATTTTTTGATTTCTTCTAACAGCTGATACATCAGTAGCAACAGATGGATAATTTGATGCATCATCAATATTGTTGAATCTAATCTATGTTTTTTTTTAAATCACGATCAGTTATTAAAATTAAATAACCGTTCGTTTACGGTTATAGATTGTGTTTATCATTTATCTGCTTAGTACGAACTATTTTTCATATTAAATAATCGGAAAGTCGAGTCTTTTCCCCCTCTTAATAATAATAATAATCCTTTTTTATTAATAACCGCCTGTTGCAACATATGATTGATCTGTCGTATCAGATTAACCTTCGTCACATGTTGAGAATAATGAATAAATAAAATGATGATTAAATACTAAATAAGAATTAAAAATTCAAAGTCGACCACCAAACATACATTTTTGGATCCCTTGGGTAGATCCGATATACCAAAGGAGGAAAATACATACACACGCTAAAAGAAAAAAAACATAACCTAATTATTACTACTACTACTACTACTACTACTACTACTACTACTACTACTACTACTATTATTATTATTATTATTATTATTATTATTATTATTATTATTATTATTATTATTATTATTCTTGTTGTTGTTGTTGTTGATGTTGTTGTCAACCAGACAATTTTCATCCGGCAGCAACAGGGTCCTCATCAGCCTTGCTCTGAAGTCTGCCAAATCCCTCTGGAGTTCATCAAACTGCCTTTAAAGTTTCCGTAAGGACTCGATATGAATCTTCTTGTACGAATTTGGATCAGCCATATTTATAAATAGGAGGGACCTATTTATAAATGATTGAATTGGAAAGGGTTGGGTTAGTCAAACAAAAAGCCACGACTGTTCATATCCCTTGATAAAATAAAACTGGTGACTTTTCGAATATGCAAAATAAAAAAAATGGATCTAAATACAATTTTTTTAATCTTTTATTGTATTTTGGAAAGAAAAGAAAATTGCTTTAAAATAAATCTAATAGATGGGTAATCTAGTACAAAATAGATTTCATCTGTTAGATAATTAACTTACAACATATTGACATTCTATTGCAATGGATGAATATATTTGCTTGATTTTTCCAATAGATATATCATATGTTGCAATAGATTGATCATCTATCGGTTGAGATGTTTGCAATTATTTGACAATTTAAACAGATGTGGCATCTGTTGCAACTAGCTAGTCATCTGTTTATTCAATTTAAGCCATAGATGGGGCGAGGAAGAATAAGGTGCATGCAGATGGATCCACTATCATATGTGTGGGAGTTAAGTATTACTGATAAGGTTACCGAGACCAGCACACACAAAGTATAATATTTTTGTAAATGCAGTTTTTAACCGATTAGGCAATGATCATTCAAACAAGATCTTGCATTGTACCATCAAGGTTGATGGGTTTGAATTGATAAGGCTGATGACATCATGAAGATGGTACATATACCCTGTTACGAATTACTGACGGTTGTTGATTGTGTTTATGTGTGTAAAGTTTTGAGAAGGAATTAATATTAGGAACTATTGCAGAGAACCAATAGCGATTGGACTTAACTTTAAGTATGCATTGGACTCTGAGAACACCTTTGAAGCCTCGCACTGCATCAAACAAGAACGAAAAACTAATATAGTTATTGCCCTAGCCCAAATTTATATGGTTGGGTTGCTCGGGGTGATGATTATACGGCAGAAGGTACGGTAGGAGAATGCCTTCGAGGGAAAATGGGTGGTTGATGAAAGACTATGTCATCTGAGAGCTAATTAAAGAAGAGAATAGGGTAGAAAGTAACTTCTAGCGAATCTGGCCGATGGAATTATCTTAAAACATGAGAAATCTGAATCAAGTGCAATTATGAAAGTGCATCCGGTAACGTAATTTCGTCTGTTGTCTCTCTGAAAGAAAAATAATGCAAATGGATACTTTTCTAGGGAGCTGCAACTAGGTAGCGTGGTAGGAATTAACACCTAGATAGAAAATAGAAGAAGACTAAGAAAGCCGCCTTAAGGGAATCGAGGGTTGAAATGATGTACATTAAGTCTAAAAAACTTAACCCAATGGCAACTGCAGTTAAAGTTTCCATCTCATGCCTTCTTGTTTGTGGTTTCGATTAGGTCCACTGTTGTTGACCTGACCAAAACCACAAATGAGATTGAAAGGTAAATTGAGAATCATTACTTCCTTAGCAATATGGTTATAATTGATTGTGTTTTCTTGCCATAGAATTCTTTTAACATTCTTTGGAAAAGATCAGATCCTTGTTGTAGTAAGTGAATCCCGATAAATTTTCAAGCTTGCCTCCAGATTGATTATTCTGTATTCAAGCTGGTCGTTGCCGTCTTTAAAGTTGGTCAAGAGTTCCTGATCTCTCATGAACTCGATCAGGAAAACTACCTTCAAAGTTGTAGCATTGAAGAAGTCCTTCAGAACAATTTCTTTAGAAGCCTTAAAGGATATATGGAGGGTTGCTGTATTTGTTTTAGGTCAAAATGTGTTGATGCAAACTGAAGATGTTGTCCCAAAAGTTGAAAAACACACTTTCATCGAGCATTGCTCAATGCATCTTGCTTAACCAATTTGATAAATTAATAAGCAAGGAGTTACGTAGCGTGTAATCTAAACCGACTCTACCAAGCCTATCAAACGTTACGTAACTCCAGGCTCATTACCCTATCAAAAAAATTCGACTGAGTTAGTGCACAAATCAAACAAGCTCAATCTTTAAGCCTTTCTGCTG
Source organism: Capsicum baccatum var. pendulum (assembly GCA_030864225.1). Classification (NCBI taxonomy): domain Eukaryota; kingdom Viridiplantae; phylum Streptophyta; class Magnoliopsida; order Solanales; family Solanaceae; genus Capsicum; species Capsicum baccatum. Next base: position 200,404,049 of record CM061561.1, read on the forward strand.
ATTGCTCGTATCCAATATAGATGACAAGATATCTGCTATACAAAAGTCTACACTGTCACCAGATTATCATCAACAACCTTACCAAATTCACTCCTAGTTCAAAAGAAAAGGCATAAATATTTTCATTTGCATTTGCATGTTATTTCTGCCTTATCTTTTGAACTAGGAGTGAATCTGGTGAGGTTGTTGATGATAATATGGTGACGGTGTAGAATTTTGCATAACAGATATCTTGTCATCTATATTGGAGATGAGCGATCAGCAGAAAGGCTGAGAGATTGAGCTTGTTTTATTTGTGCACTAACTTGGTCAAACTTTTTTGATAGGGTAATGATCTTGGAGTTATGTAATATTTGATAGGCTTGGTAGATTCGGTTTATATCATACGCTACGTAAATACTTGCTTATTAATTTATCAAATTATTTGAGTATGTTGCAACAGATGTGGAATCTGCTGCAACAGTGTGGAGTCTGTTGCAACATATTTGAAGTCTTTTAGAATACATCAAACCAGCCTTGCTAGTGGTTTGATTTGTTTCAAAAGTTGCTCCGTCTTTTGCAACATCAACAACAACATAAACTGCAAAGAGACGAAGGCTTAAATAAAAAACATCAACAACAAAGAAACAACAACAATTGTTCTAACACCATCAACAATATCATCAACAACAAAGAAGCAACATCCTTTGTTCCAACACCATCAACAACACTACACCACAACTTCCAACAACTCCAACCCCACCAACAACATCAATAATAACATAAACAACAAAGAAACAAACAAAATACATACAAAAAAACGATACTGCCAACAAGGCTTTTAAACTTCTCCCAATAGAATACTTTTTTTACATATTGTAATAAAATTGTCAGTTCATTTATTCAACACCTAAAAGTTCCTTCAAATTTTTTAAATAAATATGATATGGGTAAATGGTAATTAAATAAAAAATAGATGTAAATAACTTGAAAAAAAATAAGATGAGAATTAAAGAGCAATAGTGAAACATACCTTAATATCAAAAGGGGATCAAAACAACAATTTCAGTCGAGAAAAGATATGGATCAGTTTAGATCCAAAAGGATCTTTATGAGAAAGAGAAAAAAAAGAAAGGAGAGAAAAAAGACTGTGATAACCCTAACCTAAATATGAGAGAAATAAAAGATGAGAGATGAACAAATTAAATTTAGGGCTAAACTATGTAGAGATGAGATAATTCTAAATGTATCATGTACGTAGACGTGGGCTTCAATATTCATTAATTAATATTCATTAATAATTTGAAGGGCACGAGGAAGACTAGTGACATTGAAAAGACAAGATAAGACTACTCTTCTGAACACATTTTTGAGTTATCTAAGAAAACGAAGAAACTCTTTAATTTTTACCATATTTTGTAGTACTTATTACTACTTTATCTACTCTAACAAAAGCTTTTTTAAAAATAAAATAATAAACTCAAACAGATATAACATCTGTTGCTACAGACATAAATATCTGTTTAAAAATCACAACAGCACAGTCATCTACTACAACAGAAACAAAAATCTATTTAAAAATACCCTTCCCATTTGATAATTAAATCAGATATGTCATCTATTGCAAAAGATATCAATATCTATTTAAATATCTCAATAGCTAAGTCATCTTTGATGACAGATGCAAATGTCCATTAGATAATTAAATCAGATATGTCATCTGTTGCAATAGATGTGAATATCTATTAGAAATTTCCACCATCTCAGTCGTTTGTTCTAACAGATTTTATTATAACTGATTTAGGTGGAACTAGGGATGAATGGATGAGCTCAAAGGGTCAACTACAAATTCAATTGAGTCTTTACAATCGTATAATGTTGGTACTGCATTCATCCCGACCCGAGTCATCGATTGATCACTCTGAGTTAAAATGATCTCTCATCAACTTAATGTTAGGATTAACATTTCCTAAGTTGATTTAGGTGGAAATAGGGATGAATGAATAACCTCACAAGGTCAACTACAAATCCAATTGAGTCTTTGCAATTGCATGGTGTTGGTACTGCATTTATTCCGACCTGGGTCATCGATCAATCACTCTGAGTTGAAATGAGTTCTCATCAACTTATTGTTAGGATTAACATTACCTAAGTTGATTTAGGTGGAACTTGGGATGAATGAATGAGCTCACAAGGTCAACTAAAAATCAAATTGAGTCTTTGCAATTGCATGGTGTTGGTACTGCGTTCATCCCGACCCAGGTCGTCGATTGATCACTCTTAGTTGAAATAAGCTCTCATCAACTTAATGTTAGGATTAACATTACCTAAATTTATTTAGGTGGAACTATGGATGAATGAATGAGCTCAAAGGGTCAACTACAAATTCAATTGAGTCTTTGGAATTGTATGGTGTTGGTACTACGTTCATCCTGACCCGGGTCATTGATCGATCACTATGAGTTGAAATGAGCTCTCATCAACTTAATTTTAGGATTAACATTACCTAAGTTGATTTAGGTGGAACTAGGGATGAATAAATGAGCTTAAAGGTCCAACTACAAATCCAATTGAGTCTTTGCAATTTCATGGTATTAGTACTGCGTTCATCCCGACTCGGGTCATCGATCAATCACTTTGAGTTTAAATGAGCTCTCATCAACTTAAAGTTGGGATTAACATTACCTAAGTTGATTTAGGTGGAATTAGGGATGAATGAATGAGATCACAGGCTAAACTATAAATCCAATTGAGTCTTTGCAATTGTATGGTATTGGTACTGTGTTCATCCCGACTTGGATCGTCGATCGATCACTCTCAGTTAAAATGAGCTCTCATCAACTTAATGTTAGGATTAACATTACCTAAGTTGATTTAGGTAGAACTAGGGATAAATGAATGAGCTCATAGGGTCAACTACAAATCTAATTGAGTCTTTGCAATTGCATGGTATTGGTATTGCGTTTATCCCAACCCGGGTCATTGATCGATCACTCTGAGTTGAAATGATCTATTATAAACTTAATTATAGGATTAACATTACCTAAGTTGATTTAGGTGGAACTAGGGATGAATGAATTAGCTCACAGGGTCAACTACAAATCCAATTGAGTCTTTGCAATTATATGGTGTTGGTACTGCATTCATCTCGACCCGGGTCGTTGATCGACAACTCTGAGTTGAAATGAGCTCTCATCAACTTAATATTAAAAACTATATCTTTGAAATTTTTTAAAATTAATTAAGATCAATTCGGACCAAATTAACAATTTTAAAACTTGTAATTCTTTTTTAAAATTACAAATCAACCCATACAAATCATCCATTTGCGTGAAAAATATTTTATTTCAAATCTAAAGTTCTCTCTCTCTCTCTCTTTCTCAACAATACAAACAACAACTACTCAACATATTGCTCAACCCTTCAAAACAGATTGATTTTTTCCTATTTACGACTACATATAGTTGTTATTTTCGACTTCATTCTCACTTGTATCTATAGTTTTCTCTATTTTCGAAGGTAACAGAGTTCGAGAAGAATTCTACATTTGTTCTTTATTCTAAAAAATAGGGCTTTTTAGTTAATGATAAAAAATAAGACTTTTAGTTGTATTATCTTCGAGAATGGGTAAACAATTTTGAGTTTTGATGCTAAAAAAGTAGGAAGCACCCGAGAAAACCCTAGTTATTATCTCAGTATTTTGTTGACTGTCGTGGTATTGTTGGATGGTGTTTGTGTTGTTAGTGGTGGCTGTTGTTGGTGGTGTCAGTATTTGTACTTTTTGGTGGTGGTGTCGGTGGTCTTGGTGTTGGTATTAGTATTATGGCATTGGTGGTGGTGTTGGTGGCACTGGTTGTGGTGGTTTATCTGTTGCAACGGGTGAAAGATCTGCTGGGAGATATTAAATAGGTCTTCAAACAAATTTCCCATCTGTTTCAACTGATGGGTTATCTGTTGGAGTATTTTTATGTAATGTGGCGTAGAATAATTTATTAAAATTTGTCCATCTATTGCAATAGGTGGAAGATCTGTTGGGAGATATTAAATAGGTTTTCAAACAGATTCCCCATCTGTTCCAACTGATGGGTTATGAGTTGAAGTATTTTTTTTGTAATATGGAGTAGAATAATTTATTAAAATTTGTCTTACCTTTTTTAAAAAAATTATGCAAATGCAATATATTTTTTGTTTTTCCATTGTTTGTAGTTAAAAGATGTCTCCCAAAAGAAAAGAAACTGAAAGTGGATCAACTTCTGATCACCCAACAAAAAACTCTAGAGTACAGATGGATTTGTAGGAACTTCCAGAACAATCTCAGTTAGGGCAAAATGAAGCTGAGGAAAGTGATAACTCCTTTTCACCAATGGGGCATGAAATAATATTGAAATCCCAGCATGATTTTGTCAAAACCATGAGTATTGACGGGTTTCGAGTTGCGATGCCGATGAATAGCGCTAACACATTATTTCATGATATTGTACTTAAATTTCAGTTGGGTAAACCTTTTAATGAACTTAGGAGTATTATGAAGAAGGAAAACATAGATGGAATTTTTAAGAAATGTTGCTTTGCATACTTTCTTGAGCTATCTGAGGCCCGCCCTCTCTGTTTCCTAATGATCATGGTATATAGCCATATCAACCGTAGAATCAAGTATGCGGGGGATGATAAAGGTTTGAAGGAGGGCGGAAAAACGATTGATGGAGTCTGGATCAACTAATGTGGCACGCCGATTTATTTTGGATTGATAGGATTTGCCATAGTGACGGGCTTGAGATGCGATCGTCTAGAAAAATCTCTCATCAAGGAAACACCCCACAAAGGGTTCAACAAACACAAGGTAAAAAAAGATGGGTTGTTGGGCATTGTTGGACCTAGCTACAGAATAGAGGATTTGATGGCTGATCTCGAGAATAAAGACATACCAAAGCACTGCAGGGAGAAATTACGCTTAGTTTGGTTTGTCCATTCTGGTTTATTGACAAGAGACTTCAGGAAAGTCATAGAACATGATTTGTTGGTGCTTGTTGATGGTTTTGGGAAATTCAACAATTATCCCTGGGGATACGATAGATACTACTTGACTGTTGAATATTTACTGATAAAGCTAAAGCCAAAAACGACCACATTATACGGATTTCCTTGGGCTTTCATGGTAAAATTGATCACTATTTTTACTCATTAATTAATTTATATTGAATATAGTTATTATGACTTTTTTTTTGCTTGCTTCCTGTTTATATTTTTTAGGCTAGGCATGTGAAGCCATTCCCCCCCTCCAAAAGTAGTTCAAGGATTACCCGCATAAGGTTTTGCATCGAAGGATCCATAGGTGGTTGGCTGCAACAAAGGGCAGTAAAAAATATATTAAGGAGGCTGATCTCTTTAGCCCTTCGGAAGATACAGTACGTCTTCTTTCAACTAAAGTAATTTACCTCAAATAAAGATATTGAAATCGATGTTCCATCTGTTGCGACAGATGGGTCATCTGTTGCAACAGATTAACCATCAACTGCAACTGGTGCACCAAATGGGTAATCTATTGCGATAGACGATCCATATTTCACAACAGATTAACCATCTGTTGCGATGGTTCTCTGAACCCTACTCAACAGATTACCCATCTATACCAATTATGCAACAGATGTATAATCTGATGCAATATATTGTCAATCTATTTCGACCTACAGATCAGATGTTGTGGCAGCTAGATCGTCTGTTGCATAAGTTAGCTGTGTTAACATCCATGTAACCCAACTGAATGCAAATTATTATTATATGATTTAAATGCCTCCTGTTTTTTCTTTAGGTTGTGTATCCTTAGATCGTGCCTACAATTGATGAGTTGGGGATGACTTCTTTTACTCTAGGTCTTGTTGATATAAAAGAAGGCCCAACGGTGGAGATAATAAAAAAAGAATTGGCTGGAGCAACATCTATAAGAAGAGCATTTAGGCAAAGTCAGCCTAATGTCAAAGCTCTTCACGACCAACCTCCAACTGCAAAAGATCCGTGTGTTTCTTCTGGGGGTCTTCCTGGTGGAGTTGTTTATGATGGTGGCAGCTATCCTGATGCTACTGTCAGTCATGATTATGAGCATGTTGGTGCTCAGCAAAAAGTAAATACTTTTAAAAACACCCCTTGCACAGTTCCATCCTTTCACCCCTACACTGGTCCCTCCCACCCTTACAATGGTCTCTCTCACCCCTCCTTACCCTCATGTTCTCATTGCAAATGCAAAGTGTGTAAGGACAGAGAGGATAAACTCCTTGAAAAGCTAGAGGATATTGTTGAAGCTTCTGAGGAGTTGAAATCCAAGAGGGGTTTCATAACATCCAACAAGGTAAGGGAGCCATGCACTCGTACAGTGGCGGTTAGGAGGAAGAGAAGAAAAATTAGAGAAATTCTCTCTATTCTGAAATCAGCAAAAACTGCAACTTCTCCTTCTTTAAGAGTTGTTGAAGTTCAGGGGACTCCGAAGAAGATGAACATATTCACGGTGCTTGGCAAGGAGAAGAAGAAGGAACTAGAAGAATTCATGAAGACGACAGTTCAAAAAGAATACACCATGCATTTATTTGCTGCCAAAGACTTCAAGAATATGACAAATATGTGTGTATGGTACGAGGATAATGTAAATTTACTTTTGCTAACCTTTCCTTCCAATATACTCCATGAAGAAGAATCTACGCAGCAGATGTGTAATCTGTTGCAACAACTTGATATTCTTTTGTAACATAATGAACATCTGTTGCATAAGTTGCGTTGGCTGGGTAATCTGTGAACTGATTCAGAGAACCATCTACCTCAGATTATTTTCACTGTGTTTTTATTCTTTACAATTACTAACCTATTTAAAAATTTTCTTCTTATACCACAGTATGTTGATAAAATTCTCTGCCTCATGAGGGGCAGGCAATTAGCGTACCCGGATGCTTATGATGCTACCGATAGGATAATGAACCTCAACTTCTACAATAATTTCAAGGATTAGGTACGCTAATATCCATAAGCTAGCTGATTCTGGTGGCCCGTGATTTAATGAGTTAGTTTCTACGTTCTAATGGGATGAAGAAGTGATTAAATATGTTAGAGGGAAGAGGCCATATCCACATGGCAAGAGCTAGACCAAGGAAAAGAGAATCCTTGCAGTCATGAATGTGGATGTCACACATTTTCTCGTTGTTGAGATACTGCTATACGAGGGAAAGATTAAGGTTTATGATTGTAACTTACCTGTCTTTAGCGAGGACAAGTTTTTAGCCCACATCCAGATCACTCTTGAAGTTATTGCCCAAGTTGTTGAAGAAGAGTAAGCTAATAGATCATTTGTCGGCTGAAGTCTTAACGAAGGAATCATCGGATTTTGAAGGTCAAAATAAGAACATTCAGCTCCCAAGAAATACAACTGGTACAGTGTGCGGGCCATACTCGCTTGCATACATCGAGTGTTTACTAACCGGCACATAAATAACCGGTGTGTGCAACGGTGTTATGGGAAAGATGCAATGGTTCTGGAAATATGAGGTACTAACTAAATGGTTGGAGCCGGTGTATAAAGAACATGTACAAAGACAAAGACGAACACAATAACATATTTTCATTTCAAGCCAATTCACTTTATATGTAGTGGCAATAATTTTTATGTCTGGCCAAGTTGAATTTTTATAATGCAACAAATTTTATATCTGTCGTAACAGATATAGTACCTGTTGTGAAAGATTGATTATCTGTTGGAATAGGTTGGTCATCTGTTGCGTTATGTAGATGTTCCCAGTCTGTTTGTCGTAACAGATATACGATCTGTTGCAACATATAATATATCTGTTGCAACTGATCGGTAATCTATTAGAGCAAATAAAAAATATAGAAAGACCTGTTAAATAATTTTCAGCAGATGACCTACATGTTGCATCTCATGTTGCAACATATGTCTAAATCTGTTTGATAAGATATGTCGTCTGTTGCAGCAGATGTATTATTTGTTGCGATATTTAAATATAGTATTTCATTTCAATCTACATGTTCAAAACTAGGGATCAAATTATATTTATAGACACAATAAAATAAATCGAAGCCTTTGAAAATTACATGAAATAACTCAACAAATAAATAAAATGTTAAAAAAATTATTATGGGTGCAAATGATCTACTCTTCAAATAAATCAACAAGTTGGACCAAGGAGGATAGCTTATTACATTGAAGGACTCAAGCTATAAAAATCTAATCAATATGGACAAGTTGTTGCCCATCTGGTGTTACAAAATTTGACTTTGGTCGTTGTGGATTTTTAACGTCACTTGCATACGGCTTCTGAGCTTTCACTTCTCCGTATTTCAATGAAAGAACAATATATATTTTGCGGAGTAATCTGGCATCAAGTCCATTAGTTGGTACTTGTAATCCATCGCTCAAATACTCGGCGTAAGCGGTAACAAAAGAACCGCAATTCCTGCATTTTAAAAAAATAGATAATCCATATCTTGCAGTTCATGCAAGCGTTATGGAATGAAATTAAATCATGAAACTTATACTTATAAGCTACCAATGGTTTGTTGAGCAATTCCTTCAGTATATTGTACATCAAATGGATTAGCCATTTTATCCCAGTATGATTCAATCATCAATCAATCAGTACGAACCTTTTGCTCCAAAAAGTCTCTCATATCAAGGTAAGTTGACAATATTTTAGCCAGCTTTTGTATCTTAGACGACAGCCTGAAGCGTCTCCTTCGCGACATCGAGTCATAAACTTGGATGCGCCTCTCTTTTAGAACGACGACAACCAATACCCAATGAAAATCATCACCATAATTGATTGGGATGTACACTTCATCAACCAAATGCCAAGGTAAGCCAGTCGTAATGCTAAAACCTTTGATGATGTTGATTAAGAATTCCCCATTTTGGAAAATTTTTGGCTGTTGTTGATAATACCTACCGTAGGCATTATTGATGTAAACTTTATACAAACAATTGCCTGTCGTGTATCTGTATTATTCTTGTGTTTGCAACTTGGCCTTCTTTTGGAGATAGTAAAAAATGACATCGATGTGCTTCACATATTATCAAACATTTCATATTACGTGGCAAAAAAATTAATATGCAAATGTAATTAAATAAAGTCTTAATTAATAGAAATATATATGACATTTAAAACTCATCATTACAACAAATTTGGGGCTGTGACATCAAATAGAACCAATTCTTCATTTTGGGATGTGCAACAACAAAGTCGAACATATCAAAATCAAGACTCGATTCATTCACTTTGTAGCGTTCTCCATTTTGTTTTCTACATGATGATTTATATGTGTTAATGTCACTTTCTTACAACAAGAATAGTATAAACCGATATCTTCAAAAATTGATTTATGTACCTGCTGGCATGATGCTATAGCAGCCCATCGGCAATCTATTCTGAATAGTCGTTGATTAGCTGTTTTAGTTTTCTTGGAGCGTCGTCTGAGACGTTGAACCCTTCAAACGGGTAATTCTTTCGTTCTCCCGAGCTGACAGGCTCTACTTTTTCTTCTTCTTTGGAAGCATTTGATGTATTATCAACTGTGATAGTATGCTTTTCACCAATGTCTTCTACCGTGACATCCATATAGAAAGCCAGAATTGTCAATGCTAATTACAGATATACAACTGATTGTCCATCTGTTGCAGCAGATGAGTCTTATGTTGCAACAGATGGATCATCTGTTGGGACAAATTCAATCAGGTAAATCAGAGCAGTACAATAATTTTGAACACATGACCCATCTGTTGCAACATAAGACTCATTTGTTACAACAGATAACACATATGGTATAACAGGTTAGAAAACAGTTGCAACAGATATATGTATTTGTTTGATAATTTTCAGTAGATGCATCATCTGTTGGAACAAGTGATGTTCATTCACCTTCTTCGGCTAATGCTGCTCTCCTGTGGCCCTTGAACACTGAATATCGGCACAAGACAAAGACAGAGGCATTACAATTTTGCTTTTTTCGATGCATGATGATGCCTTGGAAGTATCTTTCCTTCTCCTCTTAGTCCCCTTGATCTCTAGTGGAGTGTATGGATATGAAATCCTCTTTGATGGAATAATACCCCTATTAGATGGCATTTTCTTTACAGAAGCAGTTAGTGTATTAATAACATTAATCACTCCATCCTGTTTCGCCTTGCAGTCTTGACATTTACAAGCAGAACATTCGCTAGATGTGGCAAAATCTGGAGAAAAATCTGTACAGCCAGTATGATCATAATCATAATGGCTTGTTCTTTCAAAAATGGTAAGAGAAGTATCATTAGCCCCAACAACAACACCACCATCACTACCAGTATGACTACCATCATCAACAGCAATAAGCCCACCTTCCAAAATTATTTTTCTTGTGACGGTTGTTGCTCCAAACAATTTCATTTTTATTCCATCAATGATCTTAGGGTCCGATAAAGTTTGTACAGACCGTAAAGTAAGAAAATGGCATCTTCAACTCTCGATTGGTCAAAACAAGCCACGGATGGACAATCTAAAATAAATCGATACATATATTAGAATGATGATGAAATCATTTAAAATAATCATAAATTAAAATAAAAGCTTGATTAGAATACGACTTACTGCTTCCTTAGGGGGGTTGAAAAGATCAAAAAATTTGACATTTCTAGAGGTTTTGGACGACAACCATCTCAGGATTCTTGGACAGGAAACTTCTTCTTGGTAGTTCACTTGTTTTCTCAAATAAGGAATGGCTTCAAATACCCAAGCCTATAACATAACACTAATAAATCAAAAGCATTATTGAATAAAAAAAATGATGAATCATATTATGATAAAAGAAATATTTACCATAAAGTCCCTTGGAAAGCCATATAAGTTGACTGTCTTTGGCATTAACAGAGTCAAAAAATATTGGAAAGTCATTTTAAAGCTTTCATAACCCTAAGGATAGTTGTTAAATGCCTCGAGATCCTTGGAGAGCTTTATCAAACCAACACTTATGTTTAACGTTTCTCGCCTAAAGAATATTATGTACAAACCAAACCAAGCACAATGATTACTTGTGCTTCTTTGAGAGTCCTTTACCATTCAACGCTTCTATCAAATTTTTGTTTTTGACACTTGGACCAACAGTCGACACCAGTTCTTCACGATCACTCGACTTGTCTTTGCCTTTTTGGGTGCGCGGGGTGCTTTTTTGGAGTCAGAGTAGGTATAACTTGAGAAGGAGAAGGAGGATAACATTTTAGTCCGGTAACTATGGAAAACTCCTTCCAACCAAAATCAAAAGGCATGCCACAGTAATTTATCCACACCTCATCCATCTTGTCTTTATTTTCATACATAAACCTACATTTGAGAAGATCGTATACCATTTTCATCTGAAAACGAGCATTGTTGTTTTCCGACAAATCAAGATATTGCCCAAAGCAGCTTTCCCTAAAATAAGCATCCAATTTTTATTCTTGAAGCATCCACGAAATCAGTCATTAAATCTGTGGCACCATCGCACTAGATTCTCACAAGATAATGATCAATGCTAAAGGTTTTGACCAACTCTTGGGAGGAATGGCTATTAGCATTTGGATCATGTCTTTTGAAATATTCCTCCTCCCCGTGTTCATTATCTTCTGCTCCTGATTGAGATAACACTTGTAAAATATGCTCATAGAATGGTGGATGTAGCCGAGCTGCTGCACTTGTTCCTTTACTTGGACTTGATTCGGTTTCTTTTCTTTTGGGAGCCATATTATCTTAAATTAATAGGAACATAAAATAGATTATAATTGATTAATGCATCATTAAAAAGGGATAACAGTAAATCTAACATGTACAACGGTAAAGTAACAATTCCAATAGACCACACATCTATTGCACTAGGTATGTTATCTATTGCAACATATAACTGACCTGTTGCAACGGATGAGTAAACTGTTGGAAACAATAAAAACAGATCTCTAATCTGTTGCACCAGGTATGTTGTCTATTGCAACATATAACCGACCTGTTGCAATGGATGAGTAATCCGTTGAAAACAGTAAAAATAGATCATATATCTGTTACACCAGGTATGTTATTTGTTGCAACATATAACTGACCTGTTGCAACGGATGAGTAAACCGTTGGAAACAATAAAAATAGATCACTGAACTGTTGAAATATATCACTCATCTATTGAAAAATGAGTTATCTATTGGATCAATATTATTTAGATTTCTTCCAAACAGAAGAGTCATCTGTGGCAACAGATGAATGATCTATTAGATTGTTCATCTGTTGCATCAGATTTTCATAGTTACATCAGATTTTAATCTGTTGCATTAGATATTTTCATCTACTGCATTAGATATTTTCATCTGTTGCATCAAATATATTAATCTATTGCATCATATGTTTCATCTGTTGCAACAACATTTTTATCAAGACAAACAACAACTCAACCCAGCAACACCAACACATCACACACACACATACACACACACACATACACTAAGAACATCAACTGTGAATAAGAAGAAGAAATCTCAAAAATTAGGATTTTATTCAATCCATATTTCAATACTAGAAAAGTAGTTAGCTCAAGTTCCTCTGTTTCTTCATAATTTTTTACCTGAAAAAAAGGAAATAGGACTACGAAGAACTCGAAATTATTGTCATCGGAGAAGTTTTTACGTCGATTGACGGTTTAAAGTCGAAAGGAAACTCGCCTGACTATTTTTCACCAGAGATTGAAGTAGCTGGGGATTGAAGGGGAATTTTGCAGAACTGTTGGTTGGGAGACAGTTGAGAGAACCTGTCGAGAGAGAGAGGGGGGGAGAGAGTGGTTGATTTGTATTGAAGAGGGGGTGGGTTGGGTTGATTTGTATTTTTGAAAAGTTTTGAAAGTTTTAAAAATATTAATCAAGTCCACAATTAACTTAATCAAGCTTCCTAATGATGTTTGACCCTTTAAGTTGGTCAATGTCACCAATCCTTCATTCAAAACATAAAAGACACCTTTCCTTCAATTTTTTCAAGCCACTAATCATACTATGAAACTTTGGGTCATATATAGTGAACAAAATTAAGATGAGTAGTAGTGTTTCTACATCTGAAAACCAATTCGAATATATGTCATCACGATATTTTTATTTTTCAAATCTTCTTAGTGAAAATTTTGAATCCACCACTATATTATTCTTGGATTTAATTACATATGAATTTATGATATATCTGAAGTTCTGAACCTTTCTGATTGAATAAATGCTTATAATATGTAGAGTTGCACCTCCTACTCGTGGTTTAAAGAAAACAAAGGCAAATAAAATTATCTAAAGCCAAGCAATTAACTCAAAGTGGAAAGTGGTTCTCAACCAAACGTGAAAACGCTAAACCTAGGAAATGACAATTAAAGTAGTAGAGGCAGCAACAGTATACTAGAAGTTCTAAGAGTTCAACTTATATCACACTAGAAGGTATGGTTTTAATTTTTCTACATGTTGCATTTCAGATAAATGATAACTACAGTCAGATTATATTATGATCAGGGGTAGCAAAACTAGCCCAAACCTGTTTAGCTCGTCCAATTCGTTCATGTTTTAATGAATGGGCTAGAGTGACTTTGAAGATAGGCTGACTAGGGCTAGCCCAAGTGAACTCATCATAAACACAATTATTAACCCAAATGAGGTTACGATGATGCCCAATTTTGGCCCATAAAGATATTTAATCCAAATATTTATAATTTTACTTTTAATACTTTTAATTTTTTTAGTTTCTTCAACTATATTCTTTTTTTGTCTTAAAATAATTGTAGTAATAAATAATTTTTTGAATGAAGAAAAATATTTTTTTTACACCACCCCTACCCCTACCCCACCAAATTTTTTTTATATATATTTTAAAATTTATTCTTTTTAAAAAAGAATCAGTTTTTCCCGACCAACCTCCCCCTACCCCCAACCAACCCCAGCCAACCTTCCCCTAAAAAATATTTTTTAGTTTATATTTTTAAGAAAATAATATTTTTTTCTTGCACCGTCCCCTACCTCCCTACTCCGACCCCTCCCCCCCACCCCCCAAACAAAAAAAAATTAATTCTTTTTTAAAAAATCAAAGTCCTTTTTTTTTTACCTCAACCAACCCCTACCCCCACCCTCCCTCCCTCCCCACCTCAAAAGAAATTTTAATAAAAAAGAAATTTTTACATCATCCCCCTACCTCGACCCCACCTCCCTAAACATGACCCCCTACCTGCTCCTACCCCCACTCCCTAAAGAAATTAAATTTTTCTTAAAATTTTTTAATAAATTTTTTTTACCCCACTACCTCCCCCCTCCCTACCACGACCCACCCCCAGTCCCTGCTAAACATTAATTTTTTTAAATTTGTATTTTAGAAATATTTCAAAACTTTTTCCTTAGTCAACCCTCTACCCTTTCCACCCCTCCCCACAAAAAAAAAGTTACATCTTTTAAATTTATTTTTTTTAAAAAATCATATTTTCTTCTTTTTTTTCCACCTCTTATCCTATCCGTTATCATTATTTTGTGTTAAATATATATACAAATATTTTTATTACATTTTTTTTAGTTTTTATATTTTATTTTTACTTGAAAATAATAATAACAACAATATAAATATAAATATAAAAAGAAAAGTAAAAAATATCATTTCAATCTAAGTTTCTCCTAGAATGGTAAATTTTTCAATAATGGGTTATGTTGAACTGGTTGGGCTATAACCCATTGTTTAGTCCATCTAAGCGCAATCCATCTTAGCCCATCTATGTTTTGGGCGGATTAGACAATCACTCATTTGTTGCTTTAGTCCATTATGATCCGTCCAAATTCAACTCAAACCGCTCATTAGCTATCCCTAATTATGATATTGACAATCTTTGTTTCCTCCATGTACATATCTTCAAACTAAACTACACCTAATCATAGTATATAATTAAGGAAATTGATTAGTACTTTAATACATAATGTGCAGCTAAAGATAGGTCGATCAAAATCACATACTAAAATGTGTAAATTAACAAGCAAATATTCAATCCAATTAATCTCTCATGATTTGCTACTAAATGGGGACTTATTAAATGCATATAAAAGATTAAGCAAGAATTTTGTTTGTACTCAAATCTTTAGGATTACTTTAAAAAAATCGAAAAGATAACCAATAAAAGGGAAGATTGGTTTGTACATTTTGGTCATGCAAGAATTATAAACTAGTGTTATACATTAAATAATATTATTAAAAAAATTATATATGTGATGAATAATAATATATTAATAGACAAATTGTTAGGCAATGAAACACTGGCAAATTAGTCATATACCAATTAACAACTGTTGCATATGAATTGTTTACTTTAAAAGCAATTTGGATTAGTGTTATACACTAAATAATATTATAAACAATATTATATCTGTGATCAATAATAATATATTACCAGAGGAATTGTTAGGCAATGGGACACTGGCAAATTAATATGAATTGTTTACTCTAAAATCAATATGGGTCTTTTTAATAGTATCTAAATGTATTATATTTTTGCATTGACGCGATCAATATTAGTATATTACATTATTACTATTGAAGTGAAGCTAAGGATCTAAAGGAGAAGAGATTTTAATAACAAACAAAGTTTGTATGTCTATCTCCAAACCCGTGGGAGATAATATCAATTAACATGTCTAATACGAATTGAGAAAACACTTCACCATCTCTTAATTTGCTTTGTAAGTTTGCTTGGGTCTTGAATATTTACATATAAGAACGAAATTTTCTATTTTGTAATAGATAGTAAATTAGCGATAATTTCATAGAAAGGATTTTGTGTTTCTGTACTATGAGGACCCTCAGCCACTAAAATAGTTTAGTATAATGTTTATGTTCATCGATATCTTATTCTGTAATGTGGACCATCCAAGACACATTAGTATGACATATTAATGGTCATTGATCTTCTTTTTTAAGAAGTCATAGATGATAAAAAAGACAACAAAATAGAAATTTTCGATCAGAATGATCAACAAAGTTCAGATCAAGATTATGAATATTTCAAGGAAGATTGCTGAAGAGATATTTTTATCCATGAGAATTCTTTTGTATGTAATTTTATTTATCACTCTATTCATATGAATTAAAATAAATTTAATTTTAGATATTAACTAAAAATACTGTTAGCTTACTTGCCCCATATAATATTAAGAAAAATAATATAAACATACACCTTAACTTACCATATTTATATAAATCCCCACCATTACAAAGTAATTATAAAATTTCAGTTGTCAGTTTCTCTATCTAAAAATTTGATACATAGCACTATATCCCCATTTTTGCAAAATCGACCTACATCCACAACTGAAATCTTGACATATATCAATGATTTTCAGAATTGTAGAAGATTTTGAATTGAAGTCATCTTCTACTTCACCCCATCTTCAATTTACAAGCATTTATTCCATCTAAACTTCTACGCCAAATCATTAAGGAGGTAAGTTTTGTTTTCATTTTTTTAAAGTTTAATATATCTTAGAATTATTATTCTTAATTATATTTTAGTTAATTAAGGAAATCAGGACCATCGTTTAGTTTTGGTATAACTCAATTAGATGAGAAAATTACAATGGAAGAATTAGATGTAGAAAATTCAATGCCTACTTTAGATGATAAATTCACTGACAACTTTTGTTTCGGGCTTTTTTGATTTCAAAGATAATGATTTTCATGAAAATAGACTCAAGTATCGCAATGATCCTGCTATGATGAAGAAGTTAAAGAAAACATTGGCTATAAAATCGAAAAAATGGGTGACTTCAGCTCCAAAAGAAAAAGTTAAAGAATATACATCATGATGGCCTCCACCAAAGGTATGCAAATATGTATCATTAGTAGTATTGTGTTTCAGATATTTTTGAATAACAAATTTTCCTGAAAATTTCTAAAAAAAAAAATTATGTATTGGCTTATAATTTTTCATTCTGATACATAATAATTATGCATTAGGTCACATCATTGTCTTAAAGATACATATCAATGGTTGTTTTTCTTGAAGATAGATATGCACTGTTTATCAGTTGTTGTTTTGCTTGAAAGATACATACACTATGTTATGCTATGCAATACGTTCTATGATACAGTTTTTAATGTTATAAATTATCAGTTAACAATTAAGCATATATTTTCTTAATTGATTGGTATGTCGGGCATGAAATATTTTGTGTAAGATATCCCACCTCGTTCTTTGAGGTTCGATTGCTCATGCAATCGACATAATTTGTTTGATTTTGCTAAGTTTCTGAGAAACAAGACTATTGAGTTACTCCAAATGATATCTATTTGAGTATATCAAATTGTAATTTTCAAGGTTAGATAACCAAATGCATGTTGATGCTTGAGTCAGAACCAGATAATCCTGATGAAGTTTAAGTATGAATCAATGATAATGTGCTCAAATTTTTCATATTTGAATTTTCTAGCATTATTGATTTGAAACGCACCGGTAATACTGAAGATTTTGAGTACCTAGTTTGCTGCCTAGTGTGTTGATGAAAAAGTATTTTACTAAATAAAATTTTATGTGTAAGTTGAATTTGATTCAGCATTTCAAGTTTGATAATTTGGACAATAATCAAAATACCCCCAGATGATTATCTTGAACTTTATACCTTCATTCTCTTTCAACTACACGATGTACCCATGACCATTACATATTTTAAGATGGTTGAAGACGATATATATAAAGATTTTTCATAGAGAAAATTACCTACTCCAAATTGATTGATACGCTCAGACAAAATTTGCATGTCTTAAAACAACTGTATCATTTAGGAGACATGCCATATGCTCAACATGTATGAATCTTGTTTTATAGATGAGGGAAAGATAGTTGTCCGTTAGGATAACAATGTTTCAGGGATATTGAATTAAAAAACTGTTGGAGTTAAGCCGTAATATGAATACTTTATGGGAGCAATATTTAGCATGGTATATCTTATATTTAATTTTAATTTTTTTTATTTTAAGGTGAAATTATTGTTACGTATAGTTCATTGCATAAACTTCCAAGATACATTACAAACTACATTGATACTTTTGTATCTAAAGAAACATAACTATTATACATATAATATTCAAGTAACACTTATGTATCTTTGATCATAAAAAGATACATCAATTTTCATAAATCATAAAAATCAGATAGTTGATACATGCAATCCATTGAATTAATGTTTAGTCACATATTTAGATAATACATAATTATTTAATTAAATCAAAATTATTTTTTGACGATGTCTATTTTAAAATCATCTTTTTTAGTATGTGCAGACCAATCTAGTTCTTATAGAAGAGGTAATAGATAAACTTGATTTGCCAACTTCTATGACTATTGCGTCATTTAACAAACGACATCGTCTACGCTGACATGATCTACTGATATGCGTGAAAAATAATTACTAAACATAATATTTCTGTTGTTGTATCGAAAAATAATGATTTTGATGATTTTAGTACAAAATTACCTCTTGATCAGTAGAAGAAGGATAAGGTTATTTCTAGTACATCTTTTTCCCTTCCCCCCTCTTCTTCTCACCCAACCTTCGTTCCCCTCTTCCCTCTCCCGCCAGTCAAAGAGAAAGAGACTAATTCAGTATAAAAAAAATTGTTCATCGAAATAAAAAGAAGACAACAACAGATCTGTCAAAGTAAAGCAAGTGCTGGAGATTTCAAAAGGTCTTTATTTTTTCATTACTGAAGTTATTATTGACACACTACCTAAGATCATTTAATATAAAGTGATATTTGTTTGTAGCGTTACATCTTTAAATTTGTCAAGTGCTCATTAATAATCATAAGAAGGCAATTCGCAACCGGTCGTGTCTGAAAATTTTCATGATACCTACTCTCAGTAGTCATGAATAATGCTTGATAAAAGAAGATGTAGATGAATTGAAGTCCTACGTCCAAACCTATGTAAGTATCAGTTGTATTTTCTCATGTAAAATCATTTAAGTAAGATTAAAACTTAACATATAATTATTTATGTTATACGATTGAAAAGTCCATTCATCTTGAGACATTAATCACTCAATAATACATATATATATCATGAGAGTTTTGAAGTAGAAGTACCATATCGAGGAGAAGGTAATTGATTTTTAATTTTAAAAGCATTGTATTAATTATAAATTAATGAACATAAAATTTTTGTTTATTAGGTTGCTGTTGAAACTCAGAGTTCAAATAGAAATAACCATATGGATGAAAAAAAAATGTGTTGATCATCTCAAAAACCTAAAAGTTCAAAAGTTTCTTCAAAATAAGATAATGATCAGGAAGATATCAACATTAGTTGTGTCTTAAAAGCGATAATTGCTGGTATTAATGACTAGATGGTACTGACAACACTCACCTATACTATTTAATTTGGTAGAGGACAGTTGTTGTCGACATAAACCCAACAAGAGTCGAGGTCGAATCCACAAAAAATAATGTGAATGGCAATAGAGAAAGTTTGAAATGAAAGTTGATTGCTAAATTCAAACCTAAGGTACAAATATGGTGGGGGATTTTTTTTTTTGAAAAGATAACAAATTTAGGGCAAAACTTGCAATTTTAGTTCAGTATGAGAAGGGTCTTGTGACTATGTCTACCTAAGGACAAGTTATGCATGGAAACATGATGACTTGGTGCAAATTCTATTTATTAACGATATGGTAGGCTATCAAAAGTCCTTGAGGCTAGTTTATCAACAAAACCTCAAGAATATCACTTGTTGACCCTTTCGAGTACCCAACAAGTTTGTTAATTTCATCCACCTATTACCTCAATTGGGCATCCCTATTTCTAGGAAGATGCCCAAGATATAACTAATTTTCTATTCATCCTTATTTCTAAGATGGCAAAAAGATAGTAAACTACATCCATTATTGTCCACTATTGCTTTGTCTCCCATTGTCCTCTTTCAAGGATGCCAAAGCTTTAAAAAGTTCACCCACATCCCTCTTTCAAGGATGATGTGAGATTTCAAGAGTTTGAGATTTTCACCCACAAACTCATTTTGGGTATTTGGGGGTTTCACCCATAAATCCCAACTAATTAAACCAAGAAATAGTGAAACCCATCATCAACAAATTAGAATCTACATAAATACATCACAACCCACACACAATTACACCTTAGTTCAATATAATTCCAAGACAAATAAATTTAGCTACTCATGAAGTAAAGAGGAAGAAATATACCAAAAGATTTATTCCAAACATCCATTCTTCAATTTCACCAAATTCAAAGCAAGAAAACTCAAATACAATTGTTGCCAAAGTTAGGGTTTGTAACTACAAATTTAATTTATCTCCAAGAGTCTACAATACCAAAATGGGAAAGGGTTTGAGACTTTTAAGGGATTTGGGGTCAGCTGTTGAAAATTATAAAACTGCCCCTAGACCTATTCCCGTGTGGCCACGATCACATCATCTTTATCGTGATCATGGCTGCCGTGACCACGATCAAATCCATGCGATTGCATCGGTTGACTCATCTTGACTGGCTATGATCGCATCCCTCAGACCGCGATCGTGATAACTGAGCCTGATTTGTGCAGGGTCTTTAGCTGTACACTTTTTCTCTCCTTTTGATTCCTTTTTAGCTTAAATACACATCTTTCTATCTCATCACCTGTGTTCCTGTAAAATATGAAAATCAGTGCATTCAAGTAACACATTCATCTCATTAATACCTTTAAACTATAGTACTGTGCATGAATTTAGAATACAAATAAGTGGTAAATTCACAACTCGTCAATACCCCCAACTTAAACCTTTGCTTGTCCTCATGCAATACTACCCCTTACTCAATGAGACAATGCAAACTTTAATCGCATTTGTTCAACCCAATAATAAAAATGACCTTAAACTTAGATGCTACCATAGGTGGCTTTTTGAACATGGGCAGAGCTATTCTCACGACACCCCTCAATATGAAATAAAATCTCAAAGATGAAAAAGACTTTAAAGAGAAACCATGAAACAATCACTAACACTCTAAAAGTGACTCTCTATTGACCACAAGTCTATTATACTCCATTTGCCTCATTATTCGGAAGATGACAATGTCACCCATCTCGAGTTGTTCACATGCCTCCCCACAAGAAGATTATCCCACACACACACCGATTGATGTAATAGGCAATAATGGAGATTTAATTGCAAGACCCTCTCTCTCACAAAGACTCTTAATGCTAATAAGTACCATGCCATAGGCGTGCCCTTATTTTAAATCACCACTATAACAAATACACTTGATTAGAGATCTCAAAGGGCTTTTTAAGCTTGCAATGTAGGTTTGGAAAAGTGAAGGATACATTTAGGAACATCTGAACCCTCCTTGAACATCTATATCACACTATATCAACCAGCTTGTGACCATGGACCACTTCTTTTATTTTCACACTTTACATATGCCTAATTTAGGAGCGTTGATTTCCCCAACTTTTGAGGGTATCTTTCTTTCCCTCATTTCTATTACAATTCATGATCCATTCTTATTTTTACCATTCCTTTCTTTTTTTTTTGACTTTTTCATTGCTTAGCACAAAGGCATCCACTTAAACTACCATGGCTTAAAATCAACTCTTTCAAACTTACCACCCCAACTTAGACATTTAGCCTCAATTTTTATTTTTTATGTTCAAAGAAGGTTGGGTTCAAGAGAGGTACAAATTTTTGACTAGTATAAGGTTTGTAATGTGGTTTCCAAAGAAAGACTTGAACGCTCAAATTGGGGAGCTAAGGGTTCTATTCTATGCATGGGTAGGCTATTTAATCTTAGAGTGGGTTTCAGTTTCACAAAGATGGCCTAAGATCATTTTACCAACCAAGTAAAATTCAAGATTAGTCTTGATAGACCAATAGGGAAAGTTCTAGATGGTGCAAGTAGGCAAAAGATTAGACACAAATGCTCACCACACAAGGCATGCAAACTCCTCAAAAAGGTGTCAATTTCCCTCCTACTAGAGACAAAAATGTAGAATCTACCAATTTCTACAAACCAACCGTTTGGAGTCACAAAAAGAGGTAAAGTATTGTTACAAGATTTCTCACGTACCTTAATTTTAAAAGAATTTTTGGATGGGGGGGGGGGTATTTGCTCACATTTGTACCACACATAATTTCCTATTTATCATATCAAACAAAGAAGATGTCTCACATTATGGCTTTCATACGGGTAAATCAAACCAAGTTGATGTCTCATATTACGGCTTCCATAAGAACAAATCATATGGCTACTCAAGCTTCACCTTAGGTATGAATACGATCCCAAATCTAAAATGCTATGGGTATTTAAACTTCCTTTGCATTTATAGCTTCGATGCTGCTGGTACTTAGACTTCCCTTGCATCCATCGCTTAAAACCGAAATCGCGACAATTTTCCCTTAAGAATGTCGTCACTTAATATATCATAGGGAAATACTCATCGAATATTATCACAATCCAAATAAAGATGAAAAAACAAACCAGAAACAAAGTAAAATGACTAATCCATGCAAATGTGGGCACCATCATAGTGCCCAATTATTACACCCAAATAAAAAATGAAAATCATCCAAAATATCATCAAAATATCACCAAAAAATCCAAAATATCAAAATAATACAGGACCAAATAGAATAAATGAGGAGACAGGTATGCCCAACTAAAAAGCTAGAAGTGTCCTCACTACATAAACAATTAAGCATGAAGAATGATAAGGGTGCTCCCTGAAACCGCCTCAATAGCTGCTCTCGCATGCCGACTCTGTATCATCATTGGTATCCTTAGGATCGGACCAATCTTTTGAGGCCTCATCATCGCTCTCAATTCAAAAGGAAGGTAGTCTGTCTTAGGGTTTAAGGACTTTTCTAAGGCCCTTTACCCCTTTCCACATCTTGCTAAAAAACTTATATCTCTTCTTCTCCTTTTTTACCATCCTGTCATACAAGATCTAGAGCTCTCAGTGCGACTCTACCAAGGATGAGTAGGCTCTCTCAATCCTAGCAATGGTAGCTCCGTATTTCTTTTGGTCCTTCCAATACTTTTCTTAATCAGAGTGAGATATATATGAGTGGAGGATGGTGGAGGTCTATCCTGACCCCTAGGGCAATGCCAATACAAGCTCTCTAACGGACCTTATCTCATCAAAAATGTCATCAAAGGGGTTGGTGATGGATGGCCAGTAAGACTCTGACTCCTCAACTATTGAATTTCCCAAGTCGATCCTTCTTTTTTTACTCGTACCCGGTGCGCCCTCACATTGAATTTTAAGAGGGTAGATAGGGGTGCCAGGGTGCACCCAAGTATCTCTCGGGTACTTCTCAACTCTTACTAGTCTACTCAACTTTGTAATCAAAGAGAGGAAGGAGAGATGCATACTACTCTGGTTCTTGAAGAATTTTATGTCTGAGATCACGAGTTGACCGACATTCAAAGAAATGTCATCTGGTATGCAAGCAACCATCCAAGCCCGCAAGTCTAGAACTGTTGTCATGTGGATGCAAGAAGAGACTCGGCTACAAATTATGTTCAACTAAACCCGATCCTTGGTAGTGAAATTATTCATTGATATGTTTTTTTTGGTAGCCGCCTAAGAGACCTCCTTGCCCGGGCATAGACTCTCCACCAACCAGATTCCTGACTCATACCCCTTGGTCTTAAAGTCAGCCATGTTTGAATTTGAGAGCCCATATATATCATTGATTTTCTCCGCCCTAAAATCCACCAACTTCTCCTGGATCCTGATAATCATGATGGATGGGTTTGAGAAGAATACTACGCTAAGGTTAGCATAGAATTATCGGACCCAATGCTCATTCGCCTTGCAAGGATCTATGGTGAAGCACTACCACCGAGTGGCCACAAGTCTATTATGAAATTTTGAAAGCTTTTTCAGCACTTTCTCCAAGCATATTTCTTTCTCCAGAAGCATCTTTGTTCTTAAAAGATCACCATAGTATTGAGTGTGGCACTCGGGGGCCATGAATTGGACTTGGTCATACTCTTTGATGAGGTAATCCTGAAAAATATAAAGACAACACAACCACATTAATCATCAATATTTTCATGTACAAACCATGCTATCTTGTCCAATAAAGCTCATGGTATAGGTATTAGGTGGTGTTTGGACAAGAATTTGAAGTGCAAAATTTTGTCCCTGGCTGAAATTCAGCCTTAGATGTAGCGATCATAGGCCATGAAGCCGTGATCCCGATGCCCAATCGCAGTATCGAAGGCCAATTCGAACCAACAGTTCCAACAATCTAATATCCCAATTTGGGGGCCAAAAATGTGTTCTAAAATAATAAGTAATCATTAAGAATATAGAACATGATTTCTAAGTACTCAATCATGCCCCCACAATGCAAAAATAACTAGTTATTGACTCGTGTGGGCATTTGATCGGGCACTTGGTGTGCTTCCTAGCTTTTACTCAATTTCTCACATAGATTGGGTAATCAATACTTCCCTATGCGTGTGCACACCATATTCTAGTAGCTAACCACTACACAAGTTTATGTCAACAAAGATTCAACAATGAAAAACATAGTTTTAAGCCTCTCCAATAACATGTATTTATATAGCCTAATCAACAATTATAACCTGATTTTGAAGAACTTACGGGAGTGATGATGCAAAGAAAATACTAATATACTTTTACGTGTCCAAGATTTGACCTCAGGGAGGAGGGAAGGAGGGTACATTTGAGAGAGAATTTGAAATGGGAGTGTGAGGGAAGTGAAAATTTGATAGTCATTTCAACCTAACATGAACGCGATCACAGTCAGGTGTCTGCGATTGCAAACTCGCGGTTGACCGAGATCATGATAACTGAGAGTATTTTTGCACCTTTACTTTCCCTTATCCAATCTAACACACAAAAAATATCACACTTTCCCTATCTCAAACTCATTCAACATCCTTCATAGTGCAACAAATGCATGAATTAGTCAATAACAAAACTAAAATTTACACTGCCAACTTAAAAAGAAAGGATACAAGCCACTTTTATAACATGATGGGTTGCCTCCCATCGAGCGGATAATTTAACGTCGTGTAATAACACCTCTTCTACTATTATTTATGTGTCTACTTAGAAGATTTGAATCGATGTCCCACCTTGCAATCATTATGTATAGAGCGAAAGTCGGGCGGAAGATTCAAATCTTCCAAAATGAGACTAAAGAGAATTGATGGGGTATTGATGACGCCTCTATCTCACTACGTTAAATACTTGAATCTTTTATCCAAATTCACATCAAACTTCTGAGTAGGCTTGTTGGGTAAGTTCCACTGAGATCATAAAAAAACCACTAGTTGAACATCGTATTTTTAGCTTCTTGTCCTTCAAATGAGGGGCAACATTTTGCCCTTTTGTAATGACACTTCAAAATATAAGTATTTTGTACCCTATCTTCCAAGTTTGTCATTTTCTCAGGTGGATCGACTTTTATCATATCCACCAAACATAATGTCAAAAAATAGTTGGAATGGGGTCATCTTCACAATTTTAGAGTTACCTTCTTCTTGAAATTCACATCAGGAAGTGAACTAGAGTCTTCATAAAGTATTTCCTTAGCTTCTTCTTTGGACTCTAGTACCACTTTCTCAACTTTGGCATCCTTTATTTGTTTTGGTTTGGATGGTTGGCAAATCACCAATGATCTTCGACATAAAGCTCACCATCAATCACTTGGCTTACTATCTCTTCTTGATCAACTTAATTTTGAAGGGTGGGAACGTTCATGGTATTTAAAAGATTGTTCTCCTTAAAAATTTCTTCTATCTTATTAATCTTCCTTTCGAATGCCTCATTAGATTGATGCATATGTGTAAGACCCCATAAAATTCTTAGTCTAAATTCAGCTTCTTAAGCTCTTTAAAAGATCCAACAATTAGAAAATTTTAGCTAAGTGTTCCACACTTAGTCTCATTTTAAGACTCCAAACTTCTAGAATTTACTTCACGACCTTCTCAACCTCCGTTTGTTTATTTTCAAGTTACTTCATGATGGGGTAAATCAATAGTATATCCCGGGTGAGTTTTGAAATTTTCAAAATCAATTTAAGGCATGTTTGGATTTTAAAATAGTAGCATCATGCGATTAGTATGCGACGCATGCTCTATTTCCTAGGTCCTAGCATACGATAGAGCATGCCAAGCACGCTTCAGTACGGAGGAATAGATCATGCGACACACGCTCCATCGAATGCCGTTGAAATTTTCAACTTCCAGCTCAATGTTTTAAGGACAAAATGGATATTTTACACACCCTATATAAACCCAATAACACGTGATTCAGCTATTTTTCACCCAAAATATAGTGTCTCTCAAATTTCTATCAAGTACAAGTTAGGATTTTCAATTTCAAGAAATTTCCACCGTAAATCTTTGTAGAATCACGTACTAAGGTATGTTTAGTGTTGATTTATGGATTCCTTTCATACATCAAGCTCAAGAATCTTATTTTAAATTATAAATGATGATGTTGATGTTATGGATTGATTGTAGTCACGATAATGTTGTTGTATGATTCTCAAGTTGGAACCTTTATGCGTTTTTCATGAAACTATGTTAGCATACAATTTGAATATCATGAATTGAGTTGTTTATGACGTGTAATTTGATGATTATACCTATGCCCTAAGTTGTACATGTGAGGTGTTTGATAAGATTCCTAAGATACTATAAATCATGTATTATAGCTCAATCATGACCTATATGATAGATGCATGTTATTCTCTTATGTTTAATATGACTTCCATACTAGAATTGTGCATTGTAATTATTTGATGAAATGCTCATGAACTTAGATTGATATAATTATGACATGATTCTATGCACTCCTAGCAATATACAAGATTATGATAACCAAGTATCTCATGAAATATTCCTAACTATTATATTATGAATTGTTGATGTTAGTCATGTGTCAAGAAGTGTCATGTCTTGTCAGTTTTATGCTATCGAGTCCTGGGGGTACTTGTACCTGACAATTTAGCTGTATGCCTAGAGCCAGTGTCATATTTTCACGATATTCTCAGTCATTAGACTTCAGTTAGTCTCACGACTCAGGAAAATCTCAGTAATCTCATGAACTCTGTCAGTTAACAGAATTTAGTAACATTCCATCAGTCCACGAAAATTAGTAAACTTAGTCCATTTCAATTAATCATGTTCAGTGTATATTTAGATGGGAGTAGAAATTAGCACCGAGTGAACCCAAGGATGGGAACTCACGTACTAGTTGAGGGTGTGATTCTTAGAAGCAATCCTTAAGTTCCAAAACTATGTAGCCAGCGTAGGTTGAGACATCAAAACCTGTTAGAAATAAGGGTAGGTGAGGTGTCTTAACCTGTTATATAAGGGTGAAAATGCTCAACTTACACTTCAATTTAGTGCAAGGCGGCCGTCGTCAATATATTTATCCAACTTTGGAGTTGATATCGAATCCACAGGGAACAATGTGAGTGGCGATTAAACTAATTTGAAACTATAGCTACAAGTTAAATTCAAGCAGATGATATGAAAAGATAAAATGGGTTTTTTTGACCAATTAAAAAATTGTTAAATGTTCAACTCGTTTTAGAACTCAAAACTAAAATTTTAATATTTTGAATCAATGATATAGAGAAACTAGGGTTGTGATCACTCTGACTACTAATCCCCATTGAATTATTGGGTTCTTATGACTTCTGGAAAACACCAAATTATTAGTTTCGATAATACATCTAAGTGTTTCTCAACCTACCTAGATGTTGAACTCCCTAATTCTTTCGAACTTAGGAAACATTCTATTCATATTGATTTTAATTCGATTTGATCAATCTTGTTACAACATGAATCATTAGATGGGATCTTAACCTTCCCAAATCCTCATTGATAATTTGCTACCTTTTAGTTTATTTCTCAGTTTGAGTAAACCAACATAAGGTGAGATCTATTGTTTCCAACCAATAGAAAAAGATCAATACAAAAGAATTATCAAGACGTTCCCACAATCACTCGAACCCTAACCAACTATTAAATCAATGAAGGAATAATCATAGATCCCACAACCTTATTTGAGGGTTTAGTTCCTCATGAGAAAAAAAGAGATAACTACAATTGAATTTATAACTCCAAGTAATTAAACTTACAAAATATGTGGTCAGAAGTTGATTCTCCAATAAATCCATGAGTAATATCCCACAACTAAATCAAAGAAGTAAAAATTGAAATCAAAGTTAGGAGATACAAAAACAAGTGAACTCCTCTTGAATATCCAAGATAATGAAGACTCTGAATGAACCCTAAAAGCTGCTATTTATATCAGTAACTTAAGAAAAATACAAAATTAAAAAAATTCAAAATTCTTCTTTTAGGTGATGACATGTCTGATAACTTATCACAAATCTGATAAGTTACCAGAGAATGTCATCAGGTCCTCTTCATATGTCTGACGTCCTGTGTGACAACTTATCACAAGTCTGATAACTTATCAGACTTGTCGTTAGACCTTGCTTCCAATTTCTTATGCTCTGCCTCAATGTGACGACCTGTGTGATGACTTATGACAAGTCTGATAACTTATCAGACTTGTCGTCTGAACTTGCTTAAATTTCCTCATTCTCTGCTTCAGGATGATGTCATATGTGATAGCTTATCATAAATCTGATAACTTATCAGATATGTCGTCAGACATGTCTCCAGGTGATATCTTCAAAACTCTATTGTTTTCACCAAAAAATTATCCTTCTTGATATAGCTTTCATATATTTCCCTGCATCTTGACTTTTCTACAAAATCACATGAAATATAATAAAAATAACAGTAGTTACTTAAGAACTAACAATTATTTCGAGTTAAAAGTCTTAAATGTGCTAACAAAAATCTAGCACATCAAAGGGTCCCACAGTTCTCCTTAGAGTAACCTGTTATATGAGGGTCACTTACAGTTTGTCCTTACCAGTGGTGCGGGATTGACACATTTTCAATTTGGGTACAGATTAGACCCCACTCAGCTATAATAGCTCATTAGGAGAGTGTCGGTTAGATGACTACCTCCCACAGTCACAGTCTCAGCCTCTGTAATAGAACTCAGATAGTTCTACAGAATCAGCACTGTCAGATATAATCAACTCAGTTTAAAACAAAACTCATCTAGTTCCATCAGAATAAGGACTTCAGAAATAGTCACTCAGATATCAGATATATCAGTAACTCATGTTATCAGTATTCAGACTCAGTAAATCATGTTAGCACGATCTAAGTTACAGTTATTATGTATTTATGCATGTATTCTCATGTTCATGTTAGTCAGTCAGTTTGTGTTATTCATGCATATGAACCCCATGCATTTAGCCTACACCACTTGTATACCAGTACATTCAAACATACTGACATATACTTTTCTCTTGCACTGTGGTGTTTTACTACCATAGGTTTAGAAGAACGAGATCCAAAACATAAGTAGCATTCCAGATTTAGCAGTGAGTCCTTATCATTTAAGAAAGATATTATTTGATTCTCTTTCATTCAGTATTTAGACATTTCAGTAGATGAAGTTAGTTAGGGACATGTCCCATCAACTCCTTATTCAGACAGTTTAGAGGCTTTCAGACGATAGTGTGTTTTTTAGACTAGATGTTTTTAGACATTATCTCAGTATTGGGTATTTCTATAACCCATTCAAATATTATTTTATCAGATATATTTTGAACCTTATGGCCTTGCAGCTTATATTGCACATATTTTTATTATATTATTTAGTGCTCAGGTAGAGATATCAGTCATGGGTTAGCTAGTAGTCTTTCGAGATTGTTAGCACCGTGTAGCATTTCAGGTACCAGATTCAGGGCATTACAAACTTGGTATCAGAGCCAGGTTCAATAGTTTCCTGGGAAGTTTGAAAGTTTCATTTAGTAGAGTCTTGTACATGGGTATGTTGCGCGCCACATTTATGTACAGGAGGATATGAGATGTTTTAGGAACCGTTTCCCTCTTTCAGTATTCATTTTGTGCCAGTGAGCATAATCTCAAAGCTAATCTCTCAGTATAACCCTTTTCTCTTCCATTTACAAAATATGCCTCCCAAGAAGAGAACTGGAAATCAGTCAACCCCTCAGCCCAAAGATCCTTTGGGTGAACATATTTCTCATGCAGAGTTTAGAGCTGCATTCACTACTCGTGCTCGGTCAGTTGCTGCTCAGAATGAATGCCAGCAGTCATTCTGGACAACTTTGTGGCCAATTCAGCTGCAACCAGGATTTGGGACTTCACCTGAATGAATCATCCATCCTTTTTTGGGTCTAAGTCAGAAGAAGATCCTCAAAAATTTATAGATCAAGTTCAGAAAGTGGCTGATATCATGGGGGTTACTCCTAGTGAGAGTGCTGAGCTAGCTGCATATTAGTTGTAGAATGTTGCTCACACTTGGTTTAAACAATGGAAGTCAGAGAAGTCAGTTGATGTAGGGCCAATAGAGTGGGAGGATTTTGCTGTTATTTTTCTTGATATGCTCTTTCCCTTAAAGATGAGAGAAGCTAAGGAGTTAGAATTTATCAACCTCAGGCAGGGAAATATAATGGTGAAAGAGTACTCTCTTAGGTTTACTCAATTAACCAGATATGCTCATCATGTGGTTTCAGATAGCAGGGCCAAGATAAGTAAGTTTGTTTAAGGGGTGAATGATAGTGTAGTCAATGAGTGAAGGTCTGTGATGTTAAATAGTGACATTGACATAGCTAGGCTTATGATCCATGCTTAGCAGATAGAAGAGCAAAAGATTAATATAAGAGAGAAGCAAAATAAGAGAGCAAAGACAAGTAGTTTCAACTTTGCTCAGCCTAAGTCAGAGGGTAGAAATCGTTCTCAGTTCCATCCTAAGTCATCAGTTCCATATCCTTCTTCAGCTACTGCTCCAGTGCTTAAATTCAAAGACGGAAATAGAGATGGATCGCCAGGATCTAAGTTTCAGGGCAGTGTTAGCAGTGCCCACACCTATCTTTTTTGTCAAGCTTATGGCAAGCACCACCAAGGTACTTGTAGAGCTGATGGTGACATTTGTTTCAGATGTGGCAAGCCAGGACACAAAGTCAGAGATTGTCCTCAGCTAGGTCCCCAGGGTCAGCAGAACCCTTCTTCATCCCAGCCCGGTTGCCCAAACCAGCAGGGTGCCACTTCCAGTGCTACTAGTGGGCAATGCCCAAAGAGACTCTATCCTTTTCAGTCCCAATAGGATCAGGAAAATTATCCTGATGTGGTTACTAGTACGTTATAGAACTTCTATGTACATGTTTATCCTTTACTAGATCCAGAAGCTTCCTTGTATTTTGTTATTCCTTATATAGCAGTTGATTTCGGAGTCAGTCCCAAAATTCTAGCAGATACCTTCTCAGTATCTATCCCAGTGGGTAACAGGAACTGTCCCGTTATGATATCTCAGAAAGTCACTTCAGTAGACTTAGTTAAATTAGAGATGACTGATTTTGATGTCATTCTTGGTATGGATTGGCTCCATTCCTGCTATGCCAAAGTCGACTGCAAAAATAGAATAGTCCAATTTCAGTTTTCAAATTAACCCTTCTTTGAGTGAAGGGGTAGTATTTTAACTTTCAGGGGTCAGCTTGTTTCCTATCTACGGGCTAGGAAAATGATATCTAAGGGATGTTTTTATCATCTTGTTAATGTTAAGGACTCTAGCTCTGAGACTCCTAGTCTTGAATCAGTCTCATTTGTGAATGAATATTTAGATGTCTTTCCCAAAGATCTTCCAGTCCTGAAAGGGAAATAGAATTCGGCATTGATCTTCTTCCAAACACTCAGCCTTTATCTATTCCTCCATACAGAATGGCACCAGTAGAACTTAGAGAACTAAAAGAGTAGTTGAAGGATATCTAAGGTAAGGGATTCATCAGACCAATGTGTCCCCGTAGGGTGCAAAAGTTTTATTCGTGCGCAAGAAAGATGGTTCTCTTAGAATATACATAGATTACCGTCAGCTTAATAAAGTCACGGTCAAGAAGAAGTATCCACTTCCTAGAATTGATGAGTTGTTTGACCAACTTTAGGGTGCCAGTTACTTTTCCAAGATAGACCTCAGATCAGGCTATCATCAGCTCAAAGTCAGAGAGTGTGACATTCCGAAGATAATTTTTTGAACTTGGTATGGTCACTTCAAATTCTTAGTTATGCCCTTTGATCTTACCAATGCCCCAACAGCTTTTATGGTCTTGATAAACAGTGTGTTCAAGAATTACTTAGACATGTTCGTCATAGTCTTCATAGATGATATTCTTATCTATTCCCGCAATGAGCATGATCATTCAAAACATCTTAGAACAGTATTATAGACTCTCAGAAATCATCAGTTATTTACCAAATTTAGTAAGTGCAAATTTTGGCTAAGGTTAGTAGAATTCCTTGTCCATATCTTTTTTTGTGATGGCATTAGAGTTGATCCTCAATGATCGAAGTAGAAAGAAACTGGCCTCGCTCTGTCTCTCCATCAGATATCAGAAGTTTGTTGGGTTTGGTTGGCTATTACAGATGGTTTGTTGAGGGATTTTCATTTATTGCATCCCCTATATCCAGATTAACTCAAAAGAAAGTCAACTTCCAGTGGTCAGATCCTTCTGAGAAGAGTTTTCAAGAGTTAAAAACTCGACTTACCTCAGCTCCAATTTTGACTCTTCCAGATAGTCCAGATGGGCTTATAGTGACTGTGATACATCCAGAGTAGGTTTGGTGTTATGTTCTCATGCAATATGGTAAGATCATAGCCTACGCCTCTAGATAGCTTAAACCCCGTGATAAGAATTATCCTACCCATGATCTTAAGTTAGCTGCCATAGTATTTGCCTTAAAGATTTTGAGGCATTATCTATGTGGAGTTCATATAGATGTCTTCACAGATCATAAGAGCCTTCAATATGTATTCTCTCAGAAAGATCTCAACCTCCATCAGAGAAGGTGGTTAAAGCTCTTGAAAGATTATGATATGAGTGTCCTTTATCATCCAAGCAAGGCCAAAGCAGTGGTCGAAGCTCTCAGTAGACTATCTATGGGTAGTGTTACTCATGTTGAAGATAGTAATAAGAAGTTAGCTCAAGAAGTCCATCAGTTTGCCTGACTAGGTGTTCGCTTAGTCGACTCCGCAGAAGGTAATATATCGGTTCAGAGTAGTTCAAAATCATCTCTAGTTTCCAAGGTGAAAGAAAGCAAGATAAACATCCCAGTCTAGTCAAGTTAAAAGAGTCAGTTAGAGATTAGAAAGTGGAGGTTTTCTCTAAGTGGGATATGGTGTTTTGTGTTGTTAGGGTCGTCTGTATGTTTAAGGTATAGATGACTTAAGGTAGAAAATTCTTGCAGAAGCATATGGTGCATGTTACTCTATTCATACAGGGGCCACTAAGATATACCGCGACTTACGAGAGATCTATTGGTGGAGTGGGATAAAGAGAGTTATTGTAGAGTATGTAGATAAGTGCTCTACATGTCAGCAGGTTAATATACAACATCAGAAGCTTAGTGGGTCCATGTAGGAGTTCAGTATTCCTACTTTAAAGTGGGAAGATGTGAACATGAATTTCGTGATGGGTTGCCTCGAACTCGTCAATAACATAATTCAGTTTGGGTCATTGTAGATAGAATGACCAAATCAGCTCATTTTCTTCCAGTTCATACCTTTTATTCAACTGAGTATTATGCCAAACTCTATATCAAAGAGTTGGTCAGATTACATGATGTTCCGTTATGTATTATCTCAGACAGATGTACGTAGTTCACCTCTCATTTCTGGAAAGCATTCCAAAAGGGTCTTGGTACCCAAGTTTATCTCAGTACATCTTTTTATCCTCAGACAGATGGTCAAGAATAAAGGACCATTCATACTTTAGAAGCTATGCTATGAGCGTGTGCAATTGATTTCAAGGAAAGTTGGGATGACCATTTTCCTTTGATTGAGTTAACTCATACAACAACAACTATCATTCCCATATTAAGATGTCTTTATTCAAAGCTCTGTATGGTAGGATATGCAGATCTCTAGTTGGTTGGTTCAAAGTTGGTGAGGCCGCAGTTATAGGGCCTGACCTTGTATTCGATGCCTTAGAAAAAGTCAAGATGATTAGAGAAAGACTTTGGGCTGCTCAAAGCCAATAGAAGTCTTATACAGATATTCGTAGAAAGGATCTTGAGTTCAATGTTTGTGATTATGTTTACCTAAAGATCTCTCCCATGAAGGGAGTGAAGAGATTCGGCAAGAAGAGAAAGCTCAGTCCCCGATATGTCGTTCCCTTCAAGGTTTTCAGTTGCTTCGACAAAGTAGCTTATGAGCTCGAATTGCCTTCAGATCTAGCCTCAGTTCATCCAGTCTTCTATGTCTCTTTGATCAAGAAGTGCATAGGTGACCCAGCAGTCGTAGTCCCAATTCAGTGCATAGATGTTCAGAGCAGCCTCTCTTATGAAGAGATTCCAGTCAAAATTCTTGACTATCAGACTCGTAGATTGAGAAACAAAGAAGTTCCTTTAGTTAAAGTTCTTTGGAAAATTAGTCCATTGAGGGAGCTACTTGGGATGCAGAAACAGACATGTGAACCAAGTATCCTCACCTCTTCTCCGCTAACTCAAACTCATCTCAAGGTAACAGTTCTCCTTAAGCTTATTCAATGTCATGTTTAGAATCTTATTACAAACTTGGCATTAAGTACCATTGCATATTTAGTCATACAATCATATATCAGTTCAGTTATATAATCATGCATCAGCTATGAATTCTCATTATGAGAAACTGAGTTCATCAGAACACTGAGTCATGCATTCAGGAATTAGTTACTCATGTATTCGATATGCATATTCAGTATGATATATTAAGTTTATCAGTCATGTCAGTCATTAAACCATGTTTCAGTAGTGCATGTACTATATGTACTTCAGTTTATCATTTCTCCCCTCTCAGTCAGTCTCATTCGCGGATGAATAACCCAAGGGGGAGATATTATAAGACCCCATAAAATTCTAAGTCTAAATTCAGCTTCTTAAACTCTTTAAAAGATCCAACACTTAGAAAATTTTAGCTAAGTGTTCAACACTTAGTCTCATTTTAAGCCTCCAAACTCCGAGGATTTATTTCATGACCTTCTCGACCTCCATTTGTTGATTTTCAAGTTGCTTCATGATGGGGCAAGTCAATAGTACATCTCGGGTGAGTTTTGAAATTTTTGGAATTCGTTTAGGGCATGTTTGAACTTTGAAACAGTAGCATCATGCAATTAGCATGCGACGCATGCTCTATTCCACAGGTCCTAGCATGCGATAGAGAATGCGACGCACGCTCCATGGCACACTACCAAAATTTTTAGCTTCCAGCTCAGTGTTTTAAGGGAAAAATGGTTATTTCCCCCACCCTATATAAACCCAATAACACGTGATTCAGCTATTTTTCACCCAAAATATAGTGTTGCTCTCAAATTTCTATCAAGAACAAGTTAGGGTTTTTAATTGGGGATTCAATTTCAAGAAAGTTCCACCGTCAATCTTCATAGAATCACGTACTAAGGTATGTTTAGTGTTGATTCATTGATTCCTTTCATCCATGAATCTCAAGAATCTTATTTTAAATTATAAATCATGATGTTGATGTTATGGATTGATTGTAGTCACGATAATGTTGTTGTATGATTCCTAAGTTGGAACCTTTATAGTTTTTTCATAAAACTACGTTAGCATGCAAGTTGAATACCATGAATTGAGTTGTTTATGATGTGTAATTTGATGATTATACCTTTTCCCTAACTTGTGCATGTAAGGTATTTAATAAAATGCCTAATAGATCGGAAATCATGAATTATAGCTCAATTATGACCTACTTGATAGATGCATGTTATTCTTTTATGTTCAATATGACTTCCATGCTAGTGTTGTGCATTGTAATTATTTGTTGAAATGCTCATGAACTTAGATTGATATAATTATGACATGATTATATGTACTCCTAGCAATATAAGATATTATGACAACCAAGTACCTCATGAAATATTCCTAACTATTATATTATGAATTGTTGATGTTAGCCATGTATCAAGAAGTGTCATATCTTGTCAGTTTCATGCTATCGAGTCCTAGGGTACTTGTACCCCAAAATTTAGCTTTGTGCCTAGATCCAGTGTTATATTTTCACGGTACTCTTAGTCAAGCCATGATCATTAGACTTCAGTCAGTCTCACAACTCAGGAAAATCTCAGCAATCTCATGAACTCTGTCAGTTAACAGAATTTAGTAACATTTCATCAGTCCACGGAACTCAGAAAACTCAGTCCAATTCAGTTAATCATGTTCAGTGTCTATTCAGATGGGAGTAGGAATTAGCACTGAGTGAACCCAAGAATGGGAACTCACCTACTAGTTGAGGGTGTGATTCTTAGAAGCAATCCTTGCGTTCTAGAACTACGTAGCCAGTGTAGGTTGAGACATCAAAACCTGTTAGATGAGGGAATATGAGGTATATTAACCTGTTATGTGAGGGTCCCACCGTTCTCATTAGTGTAACTTGCTATATGAGGGTCACTCACAGTTTGTCCTTACTAGTGGTGCGGTATTGACACCTTTCCAATCAGGGTACAGATTGGACCCCACTTATCTATAATAGCTCATTAGAGGCATATAAATTAGATGACTACCTCCCACGTCACAGTCTTAGTCTCAGTAATAGAACTAAGATAGTTCTATAGAATCAGGACTGTTAGTACAGTCAACTCAGTTCAAAATGGAACTCAGCTAGTTCCATCAGATTAGGATCGTCAGATACAATCACTCAGATATCAGATATATCAGTAAATCATGTTATCAGTATTCAGACTCAGTAAATAATGTTAGCACGATCTCAGTTAGAGTTATTATGTATTCATGCATGTATTCACACGTTCATGTTAGTCAGTCAGTTAGTCTTGTTCATGCATATGAACCCCATGCATTCATCCTACCCCATTTACACACCAGTACATTCAAACATACTGACGTATACTTTTTTCTTACGCTTTGATGTTTTACTACCATTGGTTTAGAAGCACGAGATCCAGAACATCAGTAGCATTTCAGATTTTAGCAGCTAGATTTAGCAGTGAGTTCTCATCATTTGAGGATTATATTATTTAATTATTTCATTTATTCAGTAATTAGACATTTCAGTAGATGGAGTTAGTTGGGGACATGTCCCATCAACTCCTTATTCAGACAGTTTAGAGGCTTTCAGATGACACTGTGTTTTTTACTAGATGTTTTCAGACATTATCTCAGTATTAGGTATTTCTATACCCCGTTTTGATATTATTTTATCAGATATATTTTTAACCTTATGGCCTTACAGCTTATATTCCGTATATTTTCAGTATATTATTCAGTGCTTAGGTACAGATCTCAGTCATGATTTAGCTAGTGGTCCTTCAGGATTGTTAGCACCGTGTAGCATTACGGGTACTAGATTCGGGGAATTGTAATATGATGCACATCCTCCTCCATTGTAGTTACCTGATCCAAAAGAGTTTGAAGCAATGCTACGACACCATTTTATGTAGCACATTGTCCTTTCTTTATCCCATCATGAGACCTATCAAACTCATAAGAAGAACAAGCATTTTTTTTACCAAAACAAGGGGAGGGGGTATTTGAAAAATCACTCCAATCTCCATCCCGACCACTACACAAAGAACAATCATACTCCTAATAGGATATAGATAGTGCACACATCTTTTTTTGGGGAACATATCTACAATCTCGTAAAAAGTGAGGTCCGTCACAATATAGAGATTCATCAAGATAAGATTTCCAAACACAAAACTCACATTCATTCCAAGATTCCATAGTGATAAGTAAATACAAACAAGAATCTACCTAACATATGAAATAAAAGAAAATAAAAAATAAATATTTACAAGTTTGAATCAAAGCAAGTAAGCTAAAATTTCAATCTAACTCAATACGCCAAATTATTCACCGGCAATAGCACCATTTTGATAACGATCACCTATACCATTCAATTTGGTAGAGGACGATTATTGTCAATATAAACCCAACAAGAGTCGGGGTCAAATCCATAAGGAATGGTATGAATGGCGATCAAGCAAATTTGAAATGAAAGTTGCTTGCTAAATTTAAAACTAAGGTACAAATATAGTGGGGGATTTTAAATGTATTTGAAAAGATAACAAAGTTAGGGCAATTCTAGCGATTTAAGTTCAATATGAGAAGGGTCTTGGGACTATGTCTACCTAAGGATAAGTTAAGCATGGGAACATGATGACTTGGTACAAATTCTATTTATTAACAATACGGTAGGTTAGGTCAAAAGTCCTTGAGGCTAGTTTGTCAACAAAACCTCAAGAATATCACTTTTTGACCCTTTCAAATATCCAACAAGTGTGTCAATTTCATCCACTTATTACCTCAATTGGGCATCCCTATTTCAAGAAAGATGCCCAAGATATAGCCAATTTTCTATTTACCCTTATTTATAAGATAACAAAAATATAGTAAACTACAACCATTATGGTCCACTATTGCTTTGTCCCTAGAGACCTCTTTCAAAAATGCCAAGAGTTCCAAAAGTTCAACCACATCCCTCTTTCATGGATGATGTGAGATGTCAAGAGTTTAGGGGTTTCACCCACAAATTCATTTTGGGTATTTGAGATTTTCACCCACAAATCCTAACTAATTAAATCACGTAACAGTGAAACTCATCATTAACAAATTAGAATCTACACAAATACATCACAACCCACACACAATTGCACTCTAGTTCAACGTAATCCCAAAACAAATAAATTTAGTTACTAATGAAGTAAAGAGAAAGAAATATACCAAAAGGTTCATTCCAAGCATCAATCCTTCAATTTCACCGAATTCAAAGCAAGAAAATTCAAATACAATTGTTTCCCAAGTTAGGATTTGTAACTACAAATTCAATTTCTCTCCAAGAGTCTACAATACCAAAATAGGAAAGATAGGAAAGGGTTTGAGACTTTTAAGGATTTTGGGGTCAGATGTAAAAAATTATAAAACTGCCCCTGGGCCTATTATCCACGCGATCGCGATGGCTGACCTTTTTTGACCGCGATTGTGGTAACTGAACCTGTTTTGTGCAGGGTCTTCAGCTGTGCACTTTTTCTTTCCTTTTGATCCTTTTTTCAGCTTAAATCCACATTTTTCTATCTCATCACTTGTGTGCCTGCAAAATGTGGAAATTAGTTCAACCAAGTTACACATTTATCTCATTCATACCTTTAAATTGTAGTAGTGTGCATGAAGTTAGGATGCAAATGAGTTCTAAATTCACCACTCATTAGGTACACACTAGTTAAACAAGTGATATTTTACATGTAATCAATATATTAATTATATATAAATTTTGATACATCACTTTTATATAATTCATTACTTACAAGTTTGAAAAAATAACATAATGTGTCTGATACATCAATAAGCATTATCAATTTAGTACATTATGCATCTTATGAATTATCAATATATAAATTATATCAATTATGTATCTATCAGCGAAATTATGTATCTTTCAAATAAATTATATCAATTATGTATCTTTCATGATGATGTTAGTCTATGTGATTTAGTTGAACAGGACAGAGTCACTTGATTCTGGACCATCTACCTCTATAATAGCATAAATTTTGAAGATTGTCAATATGCTCTAAATAAATTATAGTCAAATTTACCTCCGTGATAACAACCGTCAAAAAAAATTTTAAAAATTGAGTTAGTTTAGGCTGATGACGCAAAGACCCATGTTGCAAGGATCATACATCCTTCAAGAATATTCAAGTCCCCATACATAACGAAGTTTGATTCATTTTTCAATGATAAGGAGAATGTTATTTTGAATGTTCATAAACATTATTCCTTTGAAAGTTTCATCATTTCTGATGAGTCTTCAACACAACATTAATACTTTTTCAAAATAAATTTTTGATGGACTATTAAAGTATCATACCATCAAATGAGATAAATTATAATTTTTTTACAAAGTGTTTTATAAACTTCTTCATAGACATACATATTATTAACACATAATAATTATATAGAAAAAAAGGCAATCATTACAAATCAAAATCATTGATCTTGTACTTGATATGTGAACTTTATTGTTACGCATTTCAAAATCAAGAATTAGTTCTATTTGATCTTTCATCTCATAATTTAATGGACTAGTGAGGTATAAATACATTTTTAAATGCATTATCAATACTCTTGATTTATTTAATACATTTATATAAATATTTTATAGTGTTTATACAATCATCTAGGACAACGTAATCTCTAATTATACAATATTACACATACATATGTATATATATAACAAATTAATTTCTTCTGTTAATTTATATTTGTAACAAGTGTCATTTATGTATTAAAAATAATTGATACAATGTGTAGTATCTCGATGTCATCTACTACCTCTGAAAGAAGTTCAAGATGCAAACTCATAAATAATATAGATACACAACTGCAAATTATTTGATCAAAATCCACATAGATAGTACCTACAGAAGATATTATTTTAAAAAGGGGGGGCCGAAGTCTTGTCATTGCAGAAGGATTATTAACATCCTTTTGTTGCTCAAAATGAGAAATCTTTAAGCAACATCATTAACGGTTCTAGCGTCCACGCTGCTCTATCTTGAATTTGATCACTCAGGTGTACATCCTAGTAAAGTGCGATGGTAGGTTTTACTGAATATTGGCTTTTATTATTCTCAAAGAGTGACATATTCACGTTTATGATTGATGTTGTTAAAGAGATATAGTGAACCGTCATTTGCGATTCAAAATTTGATCATAATGTTGTTTACATATCTATATCCCAGTAAATTCTTAGATAAAAATTTTTTTGGTAACTGATCAACGATTAAAACGTACAAAGATAAAGCAAGTGATAGTTAGTTTAGTCAATTCAATGTTGAATATATAAAAAGCATTGCTCAACAATCAAGTGACAATTTGTAATTATCATGGCCTATCCTAACTTCACATTACTTACACACACACACACACACACACACACACACACACACACACACACACACATATATATATATATATATATATATATATATCAATGTTAGCAACTTCTTTTTACCACAAGTGCTTCTTGTTACTGCTTCCCTGAATAATTGAGTGATGGACTACAAGTATCAAATGATGAACTTAATGCAGGATTACTCCGTAAGAGATACACAAATTTTTTGTTGACTTATGAAATTAGGAAGGCTCGAAATAGTTATGTCAGCGATAATGAAGAACCATTAATATTAAAGTCAAATTTTATATCACCCGATAAATCAACACTAGTTGACGTTGAGTTAATATGTATATGTTAGGCCTGTCTAGTTAATCTCGGAAAATATTATTTAATTTTTGTAATAATATTTGCAGATGATGTTCGTAATTACTAAACAAGACATATCTTATTTTTTATGATTCTTATAACTTCTTCGTGGATATAATTTTAATCAAGCATTAAGTAATGTTGTTTCTTTGTTGGCGTGGTTAAATGTTGCTTATTTATCTATATGCACAACAACATATTTTTATAAATTTTGAAAAAAATATATATTTGGACTTATTAACAACATATCTTTATACATATTTATCATAAATGTATCTTTATAATTAGTTGATTTATCACACAATCAATTTATGTATTTTTATATATTTTTTTGTTTGAATAATTTTCAAAGATAAAAATGTATCTTCATACATTTTGGGGGAAATATGTCACAGGCCGATAATGTTTTTGGATAGGTTGGACTAATGAGAGAAAATAGAAAAAGAAAAATATCGGGTAGGATCATAGAAACTAGCGAGCTGATCACTAAATAAATAAATAAATATAAGTGCAAATTCTGACATCACCACAAAAACTTGATTCTTTCGCCTCTTTTTATTGAATTATCAATAATGTATCTTTTTAAATCTTTATTAGAAATATCTATTAATAGTTGGTTAATTAGTTCTCACACAATCAATTATGTATCTTTATACATTTTCGTTTGAATAATATTCTAAGACTAAAATGTATCATCATATATTTGTAGAAAAACATATCTCCTGAATTATCAATAGTGTATCTCTATACATATTTATTAGCAAAGTATCTTTATACTTGATTGATTTTCACACTTCAAAATTATGTATATTTATATATTTTTATGTTTCGGATAATGTTTTAAGGTAATTATGTATCTTTTGTACTTTGATGATAAGATCATTTCCTCTTTAATTTTTGTAGGAACACGTCAATCTTACGTATCAGGCATTGAATTGATGGTACTTCATATGTCTTGAAGAGTGTTGTTGACTTGTCGTAATCAAAATAATAGTTTCCTATTTTTTTATGTGTTTGCTCTTTAAAATTTTCATCGCGTGCTGATATAGGATTTCATTAAGTTGAAACCTTGCACAATTGCATGTTTTACTCTCAAAATTCATGATGTACCTTCTACCATCTTTGAATACAGAGTAAACACTCTGATAAAGTCTTAACCCGTCGAAACAATCACCAATCAAGCTAATATTTATTAAAAACTATAAAAATGAAGAATTTGATACATAACAACATAAACAAATTTTGTATAACAAAAATTGAAATATGATGTATTTTTAATAAAACAGTCCACAATTTTTCACATCAACATATTGAAAAAAAGAGATATCAGTGTTTGG
This sequence comes from Capsicum baccatum var. pendulum, assembly GCA_030864225.1. Lineage (NCBI taxonomy): Eukaryota > Viridiplantae > Streptophyta > Magnoliopsida > Solanales > Solanaceae > Capsicum > Capsicum baccatum. Next base: position 200,446,765 of record CM061561.1, read on the forward strand.
AGTCTTTAACATCACTGAACATACACTTATTTTGTGTGTAACAAACACAAACATACTAATATACTGCTAAAAATATACCGTCAATTGAGCAATTATTTTTAATGTTTAGAACAAATATTTATTTAAACCTCCTACTCAATGTAGTCTTTGTATATGATGTTATTTCTCTGTTCTTATAATTTCATGATTCAAATCGTATGCACGCTTCTTTCAAAAATCTTAAGATAGATAGTTCACGCACCTCTACCAGACAACCATTGATACATTCAATAATGTTCGATGTCATCATACTGTTTACTGACAGGTGACATCTTGCCCACTTATCTTAGCCAGGCATCATACAAATAATTCTTGACTTTATGATTGATCTTGTCAACTTTAGCCATAATATACTCAAAATTCTCTTTTATATAAGTCTTGGCCATTCATTAGTATAAGTCACTAAGTTATTTTTTGCTCCTCTTTTAATTTTCTCACACATTCTTTCAAAGATACAAAATACAAGAAAAACGTGAAACATTAGGATATAGCCTAATAAAAAAATTATCAGTATCTACAACATAATACGTTATTGGCAATATGTAGCCTAGTAAAAAAATTATGATACATTAAATTGTCAGTTCAATGAAGTTTAGTTTATTTATGACGTTCAGATACAATATATTCCAACAAAAATTCAAGTATTAGTATTAATATGATTCATTTGATAAATATGAGATGACATACCTCTATCATCGAGCCCCGTTTTGCACTCCTTTGACCTCATCAAAGTCCTTTAACCCTCCTTAATGGTAATCATCATCTATGTGGCATCTTTTAATAGGACTAAGGAGTGATCAAGCACCTCGAGCATCATATGTATCTCATCAAAAGGTTCAGAGGCAATTTGGCTTGTATCATCCTCCCCTTCTTGAAAAGAATTCGACCTTGAATCTAATCTTTGCAAAAGAAAAGAAAGCACAAATAAATACAACATCCTCATGACATAAGGGTTAGGGTTAGCTCAAATAATTTATCATCATGCTAAGGTTTCACACACTTAATATATAACCAAGGATCCTTCATGGTAAACATTAGAAACTTATTAAAAAAATGCACAAAGGAGTTGGCTAGGGGAATCACCAAAGGGTAAGAAAACTACAAAGGTTATAATGGCATTACTAAATCCAAAAGGTAAGGCTACCTTCACCTTAGGAGACATAAGACACAATTTCCTTAGGAGTGGTGCGTCAAATGGTTTTAAAGTCCCTAAGATCTATATAGCATTTGTCAGTCAAACAAGTGAACCAACCAACAAGTTCCCTGCCTCTACATAAAGCAAATCCAAGACTAGCATGGATATCATCATAAGCATAGAGGTAGTGCAGAAAGAAATCAAGTGTAAAAGCATCATCCAAGGTGCTATTATCTACAAGAAGGTCATCTAACTTAAAAGATATAACACATAATGCACACAAGGATGGAATCAAAATATTTAAGCACATATGATTTTTTTCTTTCAAACAACTTCCCTTTAAAAAGGGATCACCAATTGTAAATAATTCACAAAGAAGGAATTCACAATCATGGAACCCATCCAAAGTGTTTTGAAGAGGAGAATCTCTTTTTGACCTACAAGTAGTGAAACCTTGGACAAGATTGGAGACACATAATGTTAATTCACTTGGATCTTTTCTTTACATCCCTTCTTTAATGAATGCTTATCTTTGTTGGAAATTCCTCTCATGCACAACTTTGATATATTAAGTGGGCTGTAAATCCCTAAGAAAGACTTTCTATCATAGAGAAAGATTCCAATATTCTCATCTAAATTTAGCTTGTCAACTAGACCAAGAATCAAGTTGAGTGCGTGAAAATAAAAAATCACCACATTTAAATTTATCATTAGGGTCAAATGGATAAAGTGACAATATATAAGGGTCTAGACAACACTTCTTTCCCTCAAACCCAAATCAAAAGATATACTCTCCACACTAGCATAAGCATCATCGAAAGCAAATAGAGAGTAGATAAAGATATCACACAAATTAACTTTAACCAATGCGTTCTCATATATATACTCACTCTTAGATTCAAGATCATCACCATGAGTATTCCCAACAATATGAGCACACAAAGTAGAAGAAGAAACGATTTCCAAAAAATTGATACTTTCTCTTTTAAGAGAAGAATCCTCAAGTAGAAACATACCACCGCTAACATCAAAGGAATCATTACTCAAGTCATCACAAGAATCAAGCAATTTATCCTCATAATTATCAAACAAGGGTAAGATATCGTACAAAGGGTCATAACCTCAAGCATTTTCATAGGAACAACCACTAATTGGGTTTCTTAAATATTCAGGAAAATCAAAGTTACCATCACCCAATAGACCATTCCACTTCAAAACCTCACATTCTTTTCTCTTAAGAGTACTTTTATCTTCAAGAAAGATATTTCCATCTTTAGGAGGAATGTAGTAATACCATAGTGAGTTGTTACATAGGCTATAGCCCTCAAGATGAGCTACACCATCAGCATTATTCATATCTCTAGTTTCACTAGGAGGGATTGTACCATCTCCTAACATGATATGTACTTAAAGAGAAAAGGATCAATAATTAAGGGGGATTATAACTTGTAAGTTTACTCTCAATAACATAACTATCAAATTTCAAAGAAATTTGAAACACATTATCATCCCTATGAGCAAGACAAACAATAGGATATTCACTAAAGGACATACTCAAAGGGTCACTCCTATTTACTTGACCAACGTTTTCAAAATCATCACTAACTTGAGGTTCATTAATCACATCAAAATCATCCTTAAGTGGTGTACTAGTTTCACCCACAAGTTGGCTAACACAATTTTAACAAGACAATGTACCATCATTTATCACATTGGCTTCAACACTAGGTGGACTCAAATTGATCTTACTAGAAGAGTCAATAAGGTCATCAATAGGATCAACTAGTATTTCCACACTCTCAATGGGTACATCATCAATAAGAGGTAAAGAATCATGAGACTCACCTATAGATAAGCTACTACTCATACTTATGTGCTACTAGCCACACAATCATCATTCACATGTACAAAATTGTAAGAGTTAGCTATTTTACCTTAAATTTCTTGAGAATATTCTTATATGCCTTTGTGTGAAGGTCCTTCACAAGCTTTGTAAGTAACTAAGACTGCCTCACCGAATATTCAAAGGATATCTTCTCTTTTTGTTATTGTTCTCATTTGCTTGCCGTATTGGTACCTACACACATGTCCTTATTAAAAGAAGGACAAACAATGCTAGATAGGTTTGGTGGCAACCCCATAAATTTACTCATCACAACCTCTCATTTTTCCTTTCTTAGGTTTCCACCTTACACTCCCTTACTCTCTCAATTTTTTGTCTCTCAATTTCTTTAGGCTTAGAGTAATGGTCACATCTCTTTGAGATTTGGGAAGAATGGATGGATAGAGATGATTTCCCCATTGGTCCTTTATAATATTAGGCTAATTTTGTACATTTGTAGCCTTATGTTATTCAAACTGATTAGCACACAAACATTAATGTCTATCTTTCAAGGGGAAAATGTCTTACCATACCTCCTCATAGTACCCACATCAGGTGAAGAGAATCTTCTCTCTCTCAAAAACCCTATACCCATCCCAAAAGTATGGAAAAAGTAGAGGCTCTCGAGGTATACCTAGATGGCCAACCATGGGTGAAATGATGTATTTTCTATAGAACTAATCATCTAGTATAAGGAGGCATCGTGAAAACCCAAAAATTCTTACCTTTTTAGAGTGAGCATTTTTTCTTGGATCAATATTATAAAGCTCAGTATACCTGTAATACCCCGTATTTTCGTGCTAGAATTTTAACTGTCATTCCTACGCGTCTAATATCTAATCTAAATGACTTCCATGTGAATATAAGTTTATGATCATTATCATAGTCTATGAAGTGTTTTAGAGGTAAAAATGTTCATAGCAATGACTTAGAACAAAGTTGAGCTAAGATCAAATGATTTGTCCAAAATTCGATATTTGATTCTACAAGGGTCTACTTCAAATGTGTATAACTCTTTATATACATGAAATTTTTCAACTTAATACCCACTAAATTTTATGTAATTTAATTATCTTTCCAACGATACCAATTTCGCAAAAATCCAATAAGCGAGTAAAAAGTTATGCCATTTTTCGTGTAAGGCAGTAAGCCGACACGATCTTGGTGCGTCGCGTCGACTTAGCCTCAACACGAAAAACTGATGTGTATCCAAGGATATTTTACATGTTAATTTAATTCCAAAAGGGCCTGGGGTCACTTTGGTAAATTCCGTACACCCAAATCCGCCCAAAACACACAATTTCACCCCTAAAGAAGCAAAGATACCTCATTATTCATCTTTATATTTTAAGAAACAAAATCCTAAGGCTCATACTTTCTCTCTAAGAAACCCAAAGTTTCTCCATTAATTCTCCAAGATAACTCAATATTAAGGTTTTTCAATACAAAGTCTCTAAGAATTCATCATCAATTCATCAATAGAAGTCCAAGATTCAAGCTTTTACATTCACTTCATCAAAGATCATCAATTAAGGTATGTGGGGTTTCAACAAGGACAATCCTTTCGTCCTTGTGCCCAAAACTTATTTTAAATTTATAAATTACTGAATTTTATGTGATTTTTCATGAAATTGAAGTTAGGATTTATACCCAATTTATATTGTTTGAAGATTATGAGTTTACAAGTGATTGAATATTGAATTGCGTGACTATTTCCATGCATTTATGGATGTAATGAAAATTTTCAGATTATCCAAAGTGAGTTTAAGCATGATATTGAGATTTTTTACCTTGTTATTTTGATATTGTTGAAGTATTTTCAAGAAGAATATTGATCATGATATTTTTCTATGATTTTGAAGATAAATTTTATGTCTATTCTCATATTTTTATGTACATTGCTGAAATTTCCAGATTTTAAGATGAATTACGAATCTTTATGTTATCAAGCATGAATTTTGTGATGTTTTATCATGAGATTGAAATATGGGTTACTAGGCCCTAGTTTGAGTATTGATATTTCAAGAACTTGTGCTTTTAAGCATCCAGAGATTAGCATATTTTCAATTGTATAAACATTATTTATTCTTTGAATCCCCAGTTGAGTTTTGGAATCCACTTTTTAGAGTTTATTACAGATTACAGATATGAATTTGGTCTTCATTATAGACCCTTGAATTACTTTAAGGTGGGTTTTCTAAAAGTTTTGAGCCTAAGTATGGGATTAGTATTTAGCACCGAGTGGGAAGTGTGGGTTTAGCGCATCCTACTTCCACAGAACTACATGTCACCATAGGATTGAGATTTATGGGCCTGAGGCTGAGATACTGATCACTAAAGTTGAGGTTCTATTTCGATGGCAAGGGTAGAACAACTCTCCCCAACGTGGGCGAGATTTGGACTCCATGTCAGCTCACATGGTTTATGTCAGTTAGAAAACCTCCCAAAAGTTTCCCCCCACTCTTAAGTAGATTACAGATTTAAAGTTTTGAGATGAATTGTTTATTATGCGAAATGATTTTGGACTTCATTTAGCTTACAAGCTTGCAAACAATAAGCGATTACAAACTTTAGAACTAAGTGAAATGACTCACGAAGTTTAAAGATATGTTTATTCTACATGATTTCAGATTTCAGTATTTCAGATTTACTCAAGCTAGGTGAATCATTTACATTTAGCATGCATGATTTTATAAACTATGATGATATTGAGATATTATTTACTTATTGCATTGCACCCCCATATACTCAGTACATCCTTAAAGTACTAATCCATATATATGTCTATCTTCTACATTATCTTATAATATAGGTACAAGTTTCAGTATGCACATTCAGATTCAAATAGTTGCAGATTTTGGCCTATGAGATAATGAGTCCTCCTACTATGGGGACTTCAGTTATACATATTTATATTCTTTACTTTTTTATTCATACGTATTGATTAGCGATAATTAGAGTAGCTTCCCAGCTATCTATAGTCAGTATTAGTAAAGGCCTCATAGTCAGACAGTAGAGTTAATGTATTTAGTTTCAGTTTTCTTGTAAAAGCAGAGTTGTAATCATGTGAATTCAATTTTGTATTGATCAGATTCAAAAAAGAGTTATATTTCGTTAATTTTCTAAAGATTTATGTATTTTATTCAGTTGCTTGTGAGTTATGCCAGTAAAAGAGTTATCTTGGGATCACTTGTGATCCTAAGCACTGTGTGACATCTCAAGACCTATTTTTGGGGCGTTACAAACTACCAAAGCACAGAGTTCAAGAATCCTAGAGTGTCTGTGAATCCGTATCTAGTAAAGTCTCGCAGAACTGTACGGATACGTCTGTACTTTTCTTTGAGAGTCTATAAGGCATTTATGAAATGTCTCTATTCTTGTAAGTCTCAGATTGTTCTATAGAAGAGTTCTCTAAGAAACTTAAACAACTTCTTATCCTACTCTATTCAGGCTATCTCTGCCTTATTTTCAAGGTATCAAAAATAGTGAAGCTTAATTCTTCATAGATAGTTATGGGATTATAAGAAGGCTAGAAAGTATCCCGTTAGTGATTTTGAGTTTTAAAGATTGAATGTCTTTATTCATGTTCATAAAAATTATGTACTAAGCCCAAGTGAGAAGTGTTTTTAGATTACTCCTCAGAATCTATAATGTAAATCTATACTTCCCTATCTATGAATTATTCTTGAGATATTATGATCAACAAGTTCTATTTTTTCCCCAGATAGTGCTCTCAGGTTTTCTAGCAGAAGTTTCAGAAATCTCATGAAGCAGCTTGAAAGGAGCCTTCTAGTGTGTTATAAGTCCCTCAAGTTTAAATTTATACCCTCATTCTTATGAGTCAATATTTTTTTAGTTAAGACAGAGTAAGATGTGTATTCTTAGATCATTGAATATTGTGTATCAAGTTTCTATCTCTTGTAATCTTGTTATTATTGTATTGTTGAAACTGAAAGTCTAGTGATGCCGTGTGGGGCTCTTTCGATTCAATAGCATAGTTTCCTTGTTAGTTATCTCATTTTCTTGTTCAAAACACAAACTTCAAAGTCTAGTGAAACCATGTGAGGCCTATTTCAATTTACTAGCAACTTGTTGTTCATCTTGTTGTTCTTATGTTGGTTAGAACTAGGCATTTAGAGGTGTAGTGATAAGGAGAGTGGAAAAGGCCAATTTATTGAGTATATGTAGAGCCGAATCTTTTGCTTATGATTGAGTTAGTAATGAAGTGATATATCCTTGTGTGTTAGTTTAATAGAACGTAGAGAAAGAGATTATTAGTTAAGGTGGATTGTTGTTTGCTTGAGGTAAGAAAAGAGTTATTAATGGTATTTGTTGTGCTAGAAAATTATAGGTTTTTGATGAAAGTACTTGGTGGTTTATTATTTTTAATTTAGGCTTCTCTTAAGGTTGCAAAAAAGAGTTTTGTTGAAACTTATAGAGCTATGAAAGAAGTTTAGGTGTAGAAATGGGTGAATAGGAGTGATGTGAAGATGGAGGATATGCTAATAGATTATAATAAAATAGGCCACATGCTCGTGATCAGTTATTATTGTTATAAAGTTTTAGTGTACTAGTGTTTCTTGATGCTTTGTTTTATAGCTTCCAAGTGAAAGTTGTGTGTGGGGTTGGGTTGTAAGTCGTGTTTAGCACTAGACATTAAGTTTGAGTAGTTGATGTTCATGAAGGTGGATATGATGATTTCTTGGTTAATGATGCTAGTTATATGGGAGTGATCTAATAGGCTTGAACAATGTATGCAATAGCTTAAGTTTACTTGAGTCATAGTTAAGTATGATGTTGTATGTATGATGTATAAATATTCCCAAGGTAATATAGGGCTACATTATTTTTGAAGATTATTGAATGTTATGTGGTTAGTAGTACCGTTAAGTTGCTAGGTGGAGAAAGACTAGTTAGATAGCATATGATGTTCTTGATAGCTAAGTTTAGGAGTTATGATTAATAATGTTGAGCTATTTTGTTATGATCTTGATTCTCATTGTTTAGAGGAAACTATAAGTTAGAGATATGATATTAGCAAAGTATGAAGAAAGTTAGTATGGTTCGGCAAGAGTTTAGAGATATCCATGTGAAGTGTTAAAAATCTAAGTTGGTGAGTGTTTGAGTTGTTATATGATGACTTATGGGGCTATAGAAATCTAAGAGTTGAATCTTAGAAAGAGGTATTAGCATTGGGTATTTTATGTGAAGATACAACCCTTCAGGGTAAGTTTAGTTTTATGTGTATTGATTATATCCCAGACTCTAGAGTAAAGTGATTGCAGTTTAGATTAGAGTTTATAAAGGGGTTCCACAGACTTAGAGTGGTGGATTAAAGCTAAGGGGGAGATGATAGAATGATTAACCAAGTCAGACTTCCAGATCTTAGTAGTGATGCCAGAATATTATAGAACATCAGAAAGTGAGGATAAAGCTCAACCCGTTCTTATTTTAGTAGTTTCAGTTATCCCAACACCTAATAATGCCTTACATTTTAATTCCATGGTCATAATTTATGTTCATGAATACGATAGAGAATCATGTATTCTCCCAGTTCTTCAAATGAGGAGTTCTATTTTATTCAGCAGTCAGATTCACATTACAAAAGTTATGAACTCCAAACTCAGGTCATGTAGCTCATGACTCATGTACTCATGCTTTAGTATGCTCAGTTTCCGTAACTCATGCTACACTCAGCGAAACTCAGTTGAGATCTCTTGATAAATCCATGATGTTGATATTTTATTCCTCAGGCCTCAGTTAAATGTTAAAGTTATCCTTTCAAATTTTAGGTCCTTATGTTTTAACCTTTTTGTGACCTTTCCTTGTATAACAATAGTGGTTATGAGTAATTATGATGATGGGAGAGAGTAAGTGTTTCTTGTTGATAAAAAATGATTGTATGCTTGTTTTAGCTAAGGCCATAAGTGTGAAGTAAGATTTAGGACAAGACTTTGATACATGTTGTGGTTAGTTGAAATTTGTGTGTGTATGTTCTTGGGGTATTGTGTGGGAGTTATTGTGATAGAGGTTTAGAGAATACGAGGAGTGTTCTATTATGGGTGTTTGTTTAGACGTTCATGTGTGGTTATAACAATAGGCTTAAAGGTCATGTTGGTGTGTAAGAGGATGAATATGGTGCACGTTAGTTTCCAACCTTTCCAACCTTAGAATCCAAATCCTTAAGTGAATTCATGATCGGGGTTGTCAATAGCACATCTAGTGTAAGTTTTAAATTTTTTGGGCAGGGTTTGATGGTAAAAACAGTGAGGTAACATGATATGGCCACGACGCGTCGTATATTGTGTTGGTAGAGAGCAATACGACACATCGTATACCGCGTCGGTAGTCCAGTTCTGTTATGATATTTTATGTAGTACCCCATGATTTATAGTTAGGCTTGATCATGATGAGAGAATATAGTTCAATTTATATTTTAGTAGATAGATTTATGAACGACCATGTGAGAATTAAAAGTTTAATCAAATGAGAATGATATTTAAGGGGAATAGTATAGTTGAGGGAATATCTGAGAACTGATGCTAAGCTTGAAAGTAAGAAGTTGCGTTGTCTTTGGCCTAGCGATTCTATCTTAGCATATGATTTACAGGCCTATGTTCCAAGCTATAGAGTTGTATCAATGTTATGATTCCTTAGTCAGATGTTTTGTTTAGATCATGCTCAAAATTCTTTGCTCCCTAATGTTAATAGAATTTTGTAGAAGAGTGCTGAAGAAATACTCCATTTGAGTATGGGCAGTCAGTATGATACAGTCCATATAGTCTGCAATCCAATTTAGCAAGCAAGCAGATAAGCTCCTATAGATTCCCAACTTTTCATCTAGTCTTACTATATAAAGTTTCATGAGTATTGCTATTCCACGAGATACTTCAGTTCAGTCCATGCATCAGTTTCAGTTTCAGATGTTAAGTCATGATTTAGTTCGTAAGTATCCTGTGTAGTATCTCAGTCTCTTCCTAGCATTATTACCAAATCATTATCATTCGGGGACGAACGATCCCAAGAGAGGGATGTTGTAATACTTCGAGTTTTCATGTCATAAACCTCTCATGTTTTTCTAATGAAATCAGATCCAACACAAAGTGATGGTTACTCATAAGTTGACACTCTCGTTTCTATCTTAGACATATAGCTATTTTCATGGGAATTCATGGACTTGTAGATCAGTTCAGTAGATCATTATGTTTGACATTCAGTGATTCAATTTATATCAGTTGTGCATGATAGCTTATAGACTAATATTCCTCTATGTTTCATCTTAATTATCCACATTCGAGGACAAATGTTTCCAAGGGGGAGATAATGTAATCCAAATGATTTCTATGTAAATATAAGTTCATGATCATTATCATAGTATATGAAGTGGTTTAGAGGTGAAAAATGTTCATAGCAATGACTTAGAACAAAGTTGAGCTAAGATCAATTGATTTGTCCAAAATTCGATATTCGACTCTACAAGGGTCTACTTCAAATGTTTATAACTCTTTATATACATGAAATTTTTCATTTCATAACCCACCAAATTGTATATAATTGAATTAGTTTGTCAACGATACCAATTTCACAAAAATCCGATAAGCAAGTAAAAAGTTGTGCCATTTTCCGTGTAAGGTAGTAAGCCGACGTGATCTTGGCACGTCACGTCAACTTTGCCTCGACAAGAAAAACTGACGCGGATCCAAGGCTGTTTTACATGCTAATTCAATTCCAAAAGGGCCTAGGGTCACTTTGGTAAATTTTGTACACTCAAATCCATCCAAAACACACAATTTCACCCCCAAAAAAACAAAGATACCTCATTATTCATCTTTTCATCTCAAGCAACAAAACCCTAAGGCTCATACTTTCTCTCGAAGAAACCCAAAGTTTCTCCATTAGTTATCCAAGATAACTCAAGATTAAGGTTTCCCAATACAAAATCTCTAAGAATTCATCATTAATTTATCAATAGAAGTCCAAGATTCAAGCTTTTATATTCAATTCATCAAAGATCATCAATTAAGGTATATGGGGTTTCAACAAGGACAATCTTTTCGTCCTTGTGCCCAAAACTTATTTTAAATTTATAAAGAAAGAAGTAGCAATTACCCCCTGAACTTGTCACGTTTTACTCATGGTACACCTGAACTTTGACTAGTCCTAAATACCCCCCCCCCCCCCGAACTTGTTCTTTTAGTATATCGCGTGACCCTTTTACGTTGATGTGGAAAACTGCTTGAGTTCAACCTCCATCAGGTACGTGATGGAGGTATTTTTTTGCCATTTCAGCATTTTCAATGATAAAAAAATGAAAAAAAATCATTTTCCTTTAATTTTTTTAAAAAATTCAATTAACCCTCTCCCTATTTATTATCCCTCTTCTTCCATTACTTCCAATCTAAAATAAAATATTCATCCGTTTATTAATTTTTTAAAGCTCCAGTTTATTAATTAGTTTATGAAATAAAAATTTCATCCATTTATTAATTTTGTAAAAATTCCATTTATTAATCTAAAAAGAAATTCATCCGTTTATTAATTCAATCTAAAACTCCAGTCTCCATTCCTACAAAACTCCTTCAATTTTGTAATCTTAATTATTTATATCATACGAGTTATTGTAACTAAAAAAATGTACTAAATATCGAAGCAGATATTTTAAACAATATTAACAAAACAAATACTAAAGAAACTAAGACACATACTTATAATAAATGTAGTTATATTAGTTATCGATTTTTAATCCCTAACGATTTAATTTTTTATTTAATCAATAAGAAAATACTCATAAAATAGAAAAAGTAGCAACTAACATAAAATGAAACCGAATCTTAGTTGCAAAAAAAATCCTACTTATATATATATATATATATATATATATATATATATACACACACACACATGCACAACAACAATAACAACAAACCCAGTATATTCCCACATAGTAGGGTTTGGGGAGGGTAGAGTGTACGCATTCCATACCACTATCTCTAAAGAGGTCGAGAGGCTATTTTTGATAGATCCCCGGCTCAAGACAAAAGACAGTATGAAAGAGCAACAAAAGCATAGAACAGGATAAAATAACATATGTACGATATCCACAAACATATTGTACATTTCCAAACACAGGACACCAAGTTCAACCTAAATACTGACTGTGACTCATTCACACCCTTTATATATATATATATATATATATATATATATATATATATATATATATATATATATATATATAATAATTTAATATAATCTTATTGGGTTATCGATTTACCAAATAACTTAATAAAAAATCAAAATCGAATCAATAACCCAATAATATTTTTTACAAAATAAATAAAAAAATCGTTAACCCAATAACTATGAATCAATAACATTTTTATTGGTTCAATTTTTGTACACCCCTTCTTAATCCATTAATTATAATAAGAAACGTATTTGTGCATGCGAGTCTCCTCAAAATCCTAACCGAAACACTAATCGAAAACTACTATGAAACACTAAATGAAAAAAAATAATTTCATATTATGAAACACTAACTAGAAAAAAATAATTTTATATTTTTAACACACAAAAAAATGTAAATTTTTAAATAATATCTTACTTGATCGACGAAAATTATACCTTTCACTATTTTGGAGTAGAGAAAAATTAAAAAATATAATTTTTTTTTAGAGAGAAATTGAATAATTAAGGGTAGAAATGGGTTATTTTTTAATGTAGGATAAATATAAGGGAAGTAAATAGTATTATCCACGTGGATAGACACATCAGCATTTTTAACCACGTGTCTGCGCGTGTGTTACACACAGTGGACAGTAGGCTGAACAGGGTGGCGCGACATACTAAAAGAACAAGTTTGGGGGGGGGGGGGGGTACTTAGGACTAGTCAAAATTCAGGTGTACCATGAATAAAACGTGACAAGTTCAGGGGGTAATTGATACTTCTCTCGTTTATAAATTACTGAATTTTATGTGATTATCCATGAAATTGAGGTTAGGGTTTACACCCAATTTATATTGTTTGAAGATTATGAGTTTACAAGTGATTGAATATTAAATTGCATGACTATTTTCATGTATTTATGCACGTAATGCAATTTCCCAGATTTTCCAAAATGAGTTTAAGCAAGATATTGAGATTTTTGATCTTGTTATTTTGATATTGTTGAAGTATTTTCAAGAAGCATATTGAGCATGATGTTTTTCTATAATTTTGAAGATAAATTTCATGTCTATTCTTATATTTTCATGCACATTACTGAAATTTCCAGATTTTAAGATGAATTATGAATCTTTATGTTATCAAGCATGAATTTTGAGATGTTTTATCATGAGATTGAAATATGGGTTATTAGGCCCTAGTTTGAGTATTGATATTTCAAAAACTTGTGCTTTTAATCACCCTGAGATTCGCATATTTTTAATTGTATAAACCTTATTTGATCTTCAGATTCCTAATTGAGTTTTGGAATCCACTTTTTAGAGTTTATTACAGATTACAAATATGAATTTGGTCTTCATTATAGACCCTTGAGTTACTTTAAGGTGGATTTCCAAAAAGTTTTGAGCCTAAGTATGGAAGTAGTATTTAGCACCGAGCGGGAAGTGTGGCTTTAGCGTATCCTACTTCCACAGAACTACGTGCCACCATAGGATTGAGATTTATGGGCCTGAGGCTGAGATAGTAATCTCTAAAGTTGAGGTTCTATTCCAATGGCAAGGGTAGAACATCTCTCCCCAACGTGGGCGAGACGTTGGACTCCATGTCAGCTCACATGGTTTATGTCGGTTACAAGAACCTCCCAAAATTTTTCCCCCACTCTTACACACATTACAGATTTACAGTTTTGAGATGAAGTGTTTATTATGGGAAATGATTTTAGACATCATTTAGCTTACTAGCTTAAGAACAAAAAGAGATTACAGACTTTAGAACTAAGTGTAATGACTCATAAGATTTAAAGATATGCTTTATTCTACACGATTTCAGATTTCAGTATTTCATATTTACTCAATCAAGGTGAGTCATTTACATTTAGCATTCATGATTTTATAAACTATGATAATATTGAGATATTGTTTACTTATTGCATTGCAACCTCATATAGCCAGTACATCCTCAAAGTACTGATCCACATATATGTTTATATGCTACATTATCTCATAATATAGGTACAAGTTTCAGTATGCACATTCAGATTCAGACGGTTGTAGATTTTAGCCTGTGAGATGATGAGTCCTCCTACTTCGGAGACTTCAGTTATACTTATTTATATTCTTTACTTTCTTGTTCATACGTATTGATTAGCGATAGTTGGAGTAGCTTCCCAGCTATCTATAGTCAGTATTAGTAGAGGCTTCATAGACAGACAGTAGAGTTAGTGTATTTAGTTTCAGTTTTCTTGTAAAAGCAGAGTTGTAATCATGTGAATTCAGTTTTATATTGATCAAATTCAGAAAAGAGTTATCTTTCTCTAATTTTGCGTATATTTATGCATTTTATTCAGATTCTTATGAGTTATGCCAGTAAAAGGGTTAGCATGGGGTCACTTGTGATTCTAAGCACCGTTTGACATCTCGGGACCTATTTTCGGGGTGTTACAATACCCCATTAGTACATGAGTACCCTTCATGAGTTCTTTCAAAGTATTCCACGTTCGGCCAAATTTCCTTATGGATTCCCACCACAATGGTGTCCGAACTTGAATATGTTTAAGGGAACAAATAGCTCTTTTGACTTCGCTCATATCATAATTTATACTTTCACACTCTTATTTCCAATCAAGATATTATTTAGGACCTAACTCTTTTATAAAGATGGGGAGAGTAGGAAGATCTTGACTCCTACTATACCCTTCATATAGGCCTTGGGTTCCGTTTCTATACGTTTGGGAACTAGGATAAAAAGAGTAAGATATAGTACCCCTTGGCTTTGGAGATATATGCTCTTTGATTCCCATGGAGCATCCTGCACTATAGTTAGCATTTCACATCGATTTGGCCTTGATAAGAAGTACTACAAAATGAGGAATACGAAACTTCATAATCCTCACTTACATTCTCACCATTATCCTCATAAGATTTGTAAATGAATGGGTTATGCCTGACACCACCTCTAGGCTCAGAGTGGGAAGTGCAATATTTCTCTTATGCCTCATCTTCCTCATAAGAACCATCACAAGGCTCTTTATCATCTCCATAATCACTATAAGAACTAGGATCATCATTCATCTTACATTCTCCTACAGAATAGTAGCCCTTATTTTCATCCAACTCTTTATCATGGCTATAGTTATAGCCTCCATAATCTCTATCTTCTTCATAGCCATAACTGTGTTCACCACAATCATAGTCTCCTATGTCGTAGTCATAATTATCTAAGGATATCGAAGACATTCTTCTTTATATAACCTTGTACCTACAAAATGAAAAACCAAGATTAGTAGTAAATCTCCTCACCGACAATCGTAATAATATCACCTTTGTGATCCTTATAATTGGAGCAACGAATATTGAAAGTTGCTTATACTCCGGTGGACAATAAGGTGTCAATATCTCTTTTGATGTCGGAGTAGATTCTTGTTTGAATGACTCAAAGAAATAAAAAATATTTACGGACTTGAAAAAAAAGTTACAACAAAATAAAAACTAGAAAAGCTCAAAAGAAATAGGACAATTAAAGAATTCAGACGAACTAATCTATCAACTTAGAAGACAAATTACTAGTTGATGATTGGTTTAAGAATCAACAGAGAAATTAGGAATCAATAAAATAAAACTAAAGAATCAAACCTTGAGCAATGGAGTAATTAAAGTGTTAAAATGCACTTTGGAAGCTTGGATTTTGTGTTTCGGATTTGATTTGCGTTGAGAGGGGTTGATTTGTGTTTGGTGACCTGCTCTAGCAGGTGGGGCATAGATCCAAGGAAGCCTGGACACATGTGCCACTGGTTTGAGGTGCTGAAGCACCCTGGGCACAACTCAAGGGCATTTCAAAAGCAAATCAGCCGCCCCTCTCTCTTGAAATTATCAAAATAACCATCTAATGGTCCTTTGTGCCATCTTTTGTTGGAATATCCTTTGGAATCTCCTTAGATGACCAAGTACAAACACTTTTTCACTTCTTTTCTACCTTATTTTTGGTTCAAACACCCAAATTTGCTGAAAAATTCAGCTTGGAAATAGCAATTTCTTCACGAACACACCAAGAACATCAATCTTTCTAACTTTTTCCCCGAAGCTTGAAATGAGTTAAAATTTTGAATGAAAGCAATTTTCAACGTTCTACGATCATTCTAAAAGTCATTTTGCCCGAATTATTCACCAAAATCTTTAGCTTTTCAATCCACTTCAAACTTCTTCAATCCAAGCTTCCAACAAGGATATAACACTCAAATAAGCTCCAATTTGACTCAAATTTTATTTATAGACTCGTATAGTGTTAGAGAACACAATTCTAACACTAGAAACACAAGAAAACACAAAAATAAAAAACTTAAAATTTGACCTAAGATCTAAAACGTGAATAGTAATTTTTTTTTGTGATTTTCAATTTTGACAACTCTTTTTTTGTTGATTCTCAAGATAACAAACCCAAGATTGACTCCGTAGGAATGAAATCAAGCTAGGCTCTGATACCAAATGATACTATTCTCGCTCCAAAGACTCAAATCTAAATGTGAAAAAGTAAAGATTGAGGGATAGGATATCAAAGATAGAAAGATAGACAAAAATATGATAACAAAAAGGGCAATCAAAAGGTGTATCAAACTCAAAAACCTCTCTTAAAGATTATCAAATAGCAATTAACTCTTATGTGACCGAAAGGGGGATCGAATCTCCCTTACAACCTACATTTCTAATCAAAGATCAACATTCACTTTTCCAAGCTCTCAAAACACTCTCAATAGAGGTTCATGAATTTATCATTATCAATCAACCAAAACTAACTAAATAAGCCTAGCTATCAAGTATTTATAGTTTGGCTAAATATTACATAATTAGGGCCCAAAAGTGACCCAAATGCAAAAAAAATGCTCACTAAGGGCTGTTTTGACCCACTCTTGAAATGCTAGAGCAAATCAAAAGCAGATCCAAAGTGTCTTGGGCGCATGACCCTTCCAAGGGACTTTCGAGCCCCTTTTTGCACTCATTCAACCTCGTCAAAGTCATTTGAACCTCCTTAATGTTAATCTTCATTCATATGGCATCTTTTGATAGCACGAAGGAGTCATCAAGCACCTTGATTATCATACTTATCTCATCAAAAAGTCCGAAGGCAATTTGGCTTGTATCAGGGTCTACCCTTAGCATCTTCATTGCATATTTCTTAGCTCGTTATGCTTTTATTTAATTAATATCAACAACATATAAAGCCTTCATCTCATCAATTCTGTCAATTAGAGTGTGTTTTCTCTTATGCTTGTTTAACTTCGAGATTGTAATCCCTTAATAAAGGCCACTGTAGCTTGAACTTGGGTGATCTCCCTTTCACTCAACGGACAACTATATACATCATTGAAAGTCCTAAATCTAAATAGATCAGAATTGTTCAGACAAGATGCTTTCATTGTTCAACTACAATTTACTGAATAACAATGTATAACATAGATGAAAAATTCAGACAAAAAAAGATCAAAGATAGTTAAAAAATTTATGTATCAAACAATAAACATAATGTATCAGTCAACTTAATATAATCAACCATTAATGTATTAGGCAATAAATAAAATATTTAAAGTATATGATACAACATATTTTCTTTTGTACAAATATCAATGTAACTAAAAAGATACATAACTATACATATCTTTCTTTGTTGGAACGTTTTTCTTTAAAGTTGAAGTTATGATCTATGACATATTTGGCCATAATAGATACAAAAGTTGTCTTATCCTTGTAAAGCTGATCCACCTTAACCTCCTCATGTTTACAATTACTATTGAAGTTTTCAATCTCGATTTCTGGTACATATAACGAGTCATCATTTTTTGACTCAACTACTTCAAGTGCTCTAGCATACGTTTTCATTCATTTGATGAAAACAATTGCACCAGTGTTAGCTTCAAATTCTCTCTCATTTGCATATCTTTTTGTTGTAGTTATGCACAAAGGATATATTACAAATCTCAAAACACTTTTTTCAGTTCGACATAAAGTTTCATGCCACTGTTATTGCGAATCATACATCATCTATTTCAACGATTCAACAATTTTTAAGTCTGCAGCTATAGCCGAAATCAAATTCAACTATGAAATATTCTCGCCGAAGACAATTTTCTCATCTTTGTATTGTTCATTTTGGATATCAGATATCCAAACTTTGGAATGCCTCAACAAAATTGTAAAGATAGAGATCGAGAAATTTAGAAGTATTTCGTTGAATGAGCTTGATTGTTTAAATGAATTTTAAATTTTTGAAGCTGGTAATTGTTTTTAGGGATTAATGAGCCGTCTTAAATTTACTATCAGGTTAATTTGTTTGTAATCATGCAAGATCTATTACCATTTTCAAAATTGAATTCTTTCAAAAAATATATATTTCTTAAATGTGTTAGAAACTGCTTTTGTATCGCGACAGGTATAAAATTAAAATTTTCAGTAATTATGCAAAATATAGAATTTTCTGTAGCTAAACTCCAAACTATCAAAATTTATGTTATTTTAACTAATATTAATTGGACAAGTATTCAATAAGGGGCGCATCTAGGGGGAGTCAATGAATTCACATGCACTCATGTTTCCTTTCTATATCATGTATATAGTAGTGTTATATTTTTCAAACAATAATTAAATATTCTTGTGTGAATCCACCTCTTTAAGTGAAACTTAAAAATTTAAATCTATCTATCTTTTCTTTTTTCTTTTTTAAAAATTGAGTAGCGCCGTTCCAATTTGTTATTGGTAGTACTTTTTGCTCTTTAATTTATTTTTAATTTTTCAAAATTCTCAAGTCTGACACATTGGAAATTTCTAATTTTTTTTAATCACTATAAAATTTTATATATTAAACCCAATGTGTATATAGTAGTAGTGTATGATCAAACTGATTAAATTTATATCTTAAATTCACCTTTTTGTAATAATATATTCATCTTTTCGAAATTCTGGATACGCCACTGTCAATGTCAAACTAATCTTAAACTAAAAAACAGCATGATAAAAAGTTTCAATGAAAACACATTTTTTATATGTACAGTGAAGGTGTAGATGACGTAAATAGCAAATGAGTTTAAGGTTCGTGTACAGAAATGTTACGGATATAGTCGGATCTTTTAATAATCTTCCTTTCTTATACTAATATTTTATTATAATAGTTATATTTTATGTAAGTCGATCTTTTATATTGTTTTATATTTATTTTTTTATATAAAAATCAAGGAATATTAGAACAAACAACACAAACATCATTATAAAATGTTCGACTGAATGAATTTAATCAATCAGCATAATTTTACATACGGAAAATCAAATTGCCATTGTTCCTATACATGATGATTAATGGCCATATTTCACGTGGCAGCCTAGTCGGTAGTCGACCATGGAGGTGAGGGCCCGGCCCCGTCTTGACTCTTGAGTGGGTACTCCATTATCTTTTACAAAATCAAAGGGACTTAGTGGAGTATCTATTGAAAGAAGTTAATTATAAAGTATGGCTAGTAGCTCTGAATATTTTTTTTTTTTAACTGAAGTCATAAAACAAATACTTTGGTGCGTTAAAAGTTTTCGTTACATGCGGAGTTCAGTGAAAGACTGCACTATTAGTAACAAAATGAGAATTTTCACTAAATAGTATCAAAAAATAAAAAAGAGAAATTCCCTAAGAAAATAGGCGGTGTCAATCTGTATATGTATACCTAACAAATATATTTGCGCCTAGCTACATAGTGTTATTTTCTAATGAAGGGATATCAATTGACACCTCTTAATTATATATGGCTTCAACATTATGCGCGATAAAAGGCTGTTGTACGTGGCCTTCATTTCTTAGTTAAAGTAAACAATAATATCCTTCCATTATAACGAGTCAAAAAGTTGATACACACTTTCCATCTATTTCAGCCTATAAATTTGTACTATATAAGAAACCACCTCCAAGACAGACTTCTATAATTCATCCAACAAAGAGCAACTAACAAAGAAAAGCACATTCAAAATTACCAAAAACACTCTCTACATGGCGACTACTTCCACTTTATTAATTCAAGAATTTATGGAGAACTTCCACTACTCAAGAAGACTACTCACCATGCCGCCTCCTCCGGTAGCCGGAATCAGCCACGATGCAATTGATCCACCACTTGGTCACAAGGTCAACACAATTGATGCAAATGTTATTATGGTGTTGGCCGTACTTGTATGTGCCTTAATTTGTTCACTTGTTTTGAATTCCATCATAAAGTGTGCATTTAAGTGCTCTAGCCTAATATTGCCAGATCCATCCCCAAACCATACAAACAGCAACCCTTCTTCAGCAAAATTAACCGATAGAGGGATCAAGAAAAAAGCCCTCAAAACATTTCCAGTTATAACATACAGTACTGAATTGAAACATCCAGGACTCGATTCTGAGTGTGTCATTTGCTTATCCGAATTCAGAATCGGAGAGAAAGTTAAAGTTCTCCCTAAGTGCAACCATGGATTCCACGTGAAGTGTATCGATAAATGGCTCAATTCACACTCTTCTTGTCCTACTTGTAGACACTGCCTCATCGAGACTTGCCAAAAAATAGTTAACGGTGGCAATTCTTCTAGTAATAATATTTCATCGTCAGCTGCAGCAGTTCAAGAAGTTATAGTAAGCATTGAACCTGTCCAACGTGAAGGTGTGATATCCAATTAATTTACAATATAAATTTGATAGAAAAATAGTACTTAGTATATATGTAGACGTTAGTTGATTGGTACGCTATATATGTATTTCGTCACACACTCAAATCAGATAAGAAGCTTAGAGAGCTAGCATGAGGCAAAAATGCCATTGTAGTTTTCCAATTATTCATTACTCTTGCAAGTGTATATACAAATTAAATTGCATTTCTGTTAATTTCTTTATTATCAAATTTATCCTTCTTCTTCTCAAAAGAAAAGAAAAGCTTATTGTATTTCCTTTTAAGGAAAAGAGAAAAATATATTCCTTTATCATTTGAAAATGGAGAAAATGTTCTGTTTCCATCCTAAACTATACACGAAATTGTTGAGACACACCTGAACTTTAGGAGGATCCTATTACCCCGGCACAAATTAAAACCGTATTTTTGGCAACTTAGTACCTACGTGGCACATCAGTGAATCAAGACACTAAAGGTCTACGTAGGCACACGTATGTGCCACTAAGGTTGCCAAAAATACGATTTTAATTAGTTCAGGATTAATAGGACCCTCATAAAGTTCAGGTTTGAATTAGCAATTTCGTGTATAGTTCAGGGTAGAAACAAAATATTTACTCTTTGAAATTGAGTAACCTTGTCTCGGTTAAAGTGTATTCTACTATTATCCTATTGTCAAGAGAAAGTCTCTTTTTTCGCTCTTAATACAAGTTATGTTGGGATTAGTTATGATGAGATAAGTTATGTTGGGAAAAGTTATGCTGGAATTAATTATACTGGGATAATTTCTTATTGAGTGTTTGGTTTGTTGGATTCAAAATGATATGCATTATATAATTTCTAAGAATAAGTTAACTGATTACAAAAATACCCTTCACTTTATTTAATTTTTTTTATATAATTTCTTTTCAAGCTTGAAATATTCATTCTTAAAAATAAAACTTTCATCTTATTTAGCTTATCTTTTTGTGTTTGTACATTCCAATAATTTTGTCGTGTGTATTTAAAAATAAAACTTGTCATTTTATTTAGCTTAAACTTTTTTGTGTGTCCCTTCCTATAATTATGTCGTGTTTGTTTAAAAATAAATCTTACATATTATTTAGTTTGAAATAAAACTTTCAGCTTAAATTTATTAAAGTAAAAGAAGATTTTTTTAATTTATGTCACTTTATTTAAACACACGTTACTCATGTATTATAAAATATTAAAATTTATTTTAATTGGTGTATACAATATCAATTTTCAAGTGATTAAAAAACTATTTAATTTAAAATATATAATTCAACAATGAATTCAATATTTTTATTATTCTTAAGTGAAATCAAAATGTATAAATAAATATAATAATTAATCAAATAAATTTAACGTCTAATATATTCATAAATAAAAAAAATATTTATTTAGTGTAACTTTTTAATAAAACATATGAAGTTTTATCAAAAAAATAACGAGTAATGGAGGTTGTGAATGTCATTATAAATGGTATTGAAAATATTGTAAACATGCATGGATTTGAAAAGTGATTATAAAAAGGATTTGTGGAATAATTTTATCATTTTAATTAATTTATCCATGGTTAACTTATTCTAGGATTATTATACTATCAAGAAGAAGGGATAACTTATCCCGGTATTAATTAATAATTTCGGGATTAGTTATCCCAAGTTGTACAATCAAATAAGAGAATATAAGGCACTAAAATTTTATCCCGAAATAATTTATTCTTATTCGTCACACCCGGCCCCTAAGATCTTGCCGTAGAATAATTTTATAATTTTAAACTATACTCAAAAGTGAAAGGATAAATCGGACTTTGTACTAGAGCTTTGTTAATAGCAAGGCAAATACAAAATGATTTGGTGCTTTAAGGGCCTAAATGGACCAATAATTCATTGAAGGCAAAAAGCGGTTCCAGATGGTATATAGTTAAATACTTAAATTTGAATGTTCCCTCCCCTTTTCTTTATTCGACAAAGGAAATCGAGTGATTAAAAAGAAATTTATCTAACTTCTAAAATATTCATATCATCTTTTCAAAAATAACATTTGCTAATATAAAAACAATGACTGAAATTATATAATTTAATTACAAACAAAAAGAATACTTATAAAGGCTTAAAAAAATGATTTCCGAATTGATTTTGTATGTCATAATCGTATACTACTTGCAACAAATTGGACCCGCTAGACAATAATTTAACTTTGAAATGGAAAAAAGAGTTGGAATAATTGTGCAAATCCAGTGGGTTACTAAGGAATAAAGTATTGTAACAAAAAAGGAATAAAGTAGAAATTGAATGTGAATATTTTGCTTCGTAGTGGGATTACCAATCCTGTTTTTGTTTTTCTCTTTGAAGGTGTAGTTCAAATTCTGTATGTGATGGGACAGTGAAATGTGCAACATGAGATTAAAAAAACGAATCTTTAATTTTAGATGCGTGTGTATTTTGTTTTCCTTGAAGATAATGAAGTTTACTCAAATGGCATTCCTAGGCGTCATTGGTACGAAAAAGCAAATAAGGCAACATCTGTTGTGAAAGCTATGTGAACTTCAATCTGAAACCACTATATCAGGAGCCAAGGATCCGTTTGGAAAGTCACTTGATATGCAGATTCATGAGGTTTTGTGATAAAAGAGTTTAGAAATGAGGTGAAGGTGATTCAAGTTTAAAAAATTGAGTGCGTGTGACAATTACTTTATTAGTGATTAAGAAAGTTGAAAAAATTTGAAAATAACCCACAAATTTTTTAATTTACACTTTGATCCAAATAAAACCTAAGATAACTGAAAACAGAGGAAAGAAACACACATTTTTCTCTCTTCTCATTTACTATAGGTAACATTCTTATGAATTTAATTTCTTTTCTGAGTTACAACTTTGTAATACTTACCGTGTGATGTTGTATTAAGTGATTTTTTTGTATAAGTATAATATTATGACGTCAAATATAGTTGAATCATTGAAATCAATATTTGGCATTGAAAGAGAATTTTCCATTGTGGCGATGTTTAAGAAAATAAACAAGAGGTATGCCGAATTATTTCATGAAAGGCGCATGCAATATGCAGACAAAAGAAACAAATTTGTTGTAGAAACAGAAAAATAAATATCAACGAACATCAGTTTGGGGAATAGGTTATTTGCTCATCAAATAGTAGATTACAAGTTCAGTATCGATGGTCATGATGATGTTGTCACAGTCAATCTTCAAATAAGATCTTGTACTTGTAGTGTTTTTGACTTAGAAAAAATACCTTGTCCACATGTTATGGTAGCGCTTCGATCCCAATACGGTGCATAATATGGAACTCAAACTTATGAGAACTCGTCTCCACATTATTCGGTGGAATGATATGCAATGGCATGTACTGAGAATATTATCTGGTGCCTCCTGAAGAATCTTAGTTTGTTCCTGAAGAGATATTGGAGAGACTAATACCTCCTCCATATATTGATCCAAGCACTATAAAATCGGAAAGAAGGCGATACAAGAGGAGGCCTAAAGTCGGAGAATCATTTTCATCAAGAAAAAATAAGTGCTCCATATGTAAAAACTTTGGCCACAAAAGAACTATATGGTTGGATTATAATGCACCATGATAGTTGTAATAGTAAAACTTGTGTTGTTGTTTGTTTTGGACTTTGATATTTTTAACTCATTGTGACTGTAAATATTATTATTTATTATATAAAATATTTTTTTATTAAGTTGTGCATTAATAAAAAGAGGTAAAATAGAAAGTAAATACAACAGACTACAAAAATATTTTCAGCAGATTACTCATCTGTTGCAACAGATGGACATTTGCTGGAAGAACACAATACAACTCATCAAACTGGAATATTTTTCTCCAACGGATGACCAATTTGTTGCAACAGATGGGTAATCTATTGGAATAACACAATACAATTCTTGCCACTGGTTTGTGTTCTTCCAATAGATGACCAATTCGTTTCAACAGATGGTCTATCTGTTGAAAGAACTCAAAACTCTTGCTATTGCCACTAGATTCAAAATTGTTCCTTATCTCCAACCATTGATATGTTGAGAATAAGAAATAGCTAGAATGAAAATTAAATAAGAGTTAAAAAGTCAAAGTTGAACAAACATAAATTTTTTCATTAAACAAAAATAAAATACATTAGGTAGGTAGATTCGATTTAAAAAAAAGTACATACGCTAAAAAAAAACATATCCTACTTATTATTAATATTGTTGTTGTTGTTGTTGTTGTTGTTTCTGTTGTTGTTGTTGTTGTTGTTGTTGTTGTTATTATTATTATTATTATTATTTTCAACCGACAAATCGTCAAATGGCAATAGCAGGGCCCTCCCCAGTATGCGAATCTCTCGGAGCATCCTTACTATCATGGAGGCCAACTCCCACTGGAGTTCATTAACCTACCTCTGAAGTTCCTGCACGGCATCACACAGAATGACAATTTCCCAAAAAGGATCAGTCATATCTAGAGCACACATAAATTGATAAAAAACTTAAACACAAAAGTAAAGAAAAGGGTTCGAATGTAATACAACATATAATACCAACTGGTATATTTACACACACAAAAAAAAACTTACCTCGACGAAAAAGGAATCTGCTCTTTAAAGAGAAGTGGTTGAAGTTGTAATATGAAAAAGAGGATGCAAAAAAGAATAAAGTGAAGTAGAATGAACAAGCAACAAGGGACCTATTTATAGATGATTGAATTTGAATGTGTTAGGCAAAAAGTCACAATTGTTCGCCTTCATTTTATTAATTACATTCAAAACTAGTGACTTTTTGACTACTTCACTCAAGACTTACTTAAATCAAAGTGGTGACAAGTGGTGACTTTTTTATTATTGTGCAAAGTCATGATTTGTCAGCTTCTTAATATTAATTGGTCCTTAAAATTAAATAACCATTTTTCTCAGTTAAATAATTAAAGACTCCTCACCTTTTGAGTAACTATTTCTTTTAATAATAACTGCTTTTATTGAGTTGTTGCAACAAATGATCCATCTGTTGCAATAGACAATTCATCTGTTGGAATAGATTTACCATCTGTTCCAATAAATAGTCTATGTGTACAACAGATGAGTCATCTGTTGCAACAAATAAGTTATCTGTTGCGACAAATGTGTTATCTATTGCGACAGATGGACCATCTGTTGGAGGAGTTGTTTTGATTTTTTCTAATAGTTGATTCATCAGTTGCAACAGATGGAGAATTCCATTCATCAACTGTTTTGAATGTATTAGACAAAAAGTCATGACTTTTCACCTCTTTTTTAATCATTATATACCTTAATTAATCAAACTGGTGATTTTTCAGTTACTTAAATTAAAAAAATAGATTTAAAAATAAAAAAGGTAAAAAGTCATGGTTTTTTGCCAGTTTAATATTAACATCGGTTATTAAAATTAAATAACTATTTTATTATGATTTAGATTATGTCTATCATTTATTTTCTTATTATTTATTTATGAACCATTTTTCTTTATCAAATAATTAAAAAGTCATGACTTTTCCCTCTTTCAATAACCCTTTTTTATTAATAAACATTTTAGTCAGTTTTTCCAACAGATAGACCATTTGTTAAAACAGATTTGTGATCTATTCGAAGAATACAAACCAGTGGCATAAACTGTTTTATGTTATTCCAGCAAATTTGTTGCAATAGATATGCCATCTGTTGCAAGAAGAGCGTATTGAGTTTTTTCAACAGATGACCTATCTGTTACAATATATTGGTCATTCGTTGGTTAAACGCAATCCAGACTGATGAACTGTATTGTGTTTTTTCAACCAATGTCCATCTATTGAAACACATGGGATATCTGCTGAAAGTATTTTTTGTTTTCTATTGTATTTAATTCCTTTTCTACCTCTTTTCATTGATGCATAAGTTAATAAAAATATATTTTATTTTATAAATAATAACATTTATATCCCCAACAATGAGTTAAAGTTATCAAAGTTCATATCAAACAACAACACAAGTTTATTATTACAATGATCGTGTTGCATTACATACGTAGTACTTATTTTTTCTTGACGACCATGTAGTCTTTTGAAAAGAAAGATGGTTACCCCTGCCTCTCTAGTTTTGTACACTACTTCACGATAGGAACTAAAGATTAAACACTGTTTGACATTGATGGAGTGGAAAGAATAAGGTGCGTACAGATAGATGGATCATCTTTCATGTGTGAGAGTTACATATTGCTGATCAGGTTATCGTAACAACACACACAAAGTACAATAGTTTTTTTAATGAAGTTTTTTACCAATTAGGCGTTGATCCTTCAAACAAGATCTTGTACCTTATAGTTAAGTTTGATAGGTGCAAACTAATAAGGCCGAAGGGTTCCAAGAAGGTGGTGTCGATACCCTATTATAATTTAATGATAGTTTTGCTCATGCTTATGCATCAAGTTTTGAGAAGGGATAAATATTTGATGGCGTTGTAGAGATTTAATAGTGAGTGGACTAATTTTAGTGGTGCAATGGACTTTGAAAAGTCCTTCAAAGCCTTCCAGTGCAGCAAAAAAGAATGAAAAACCAATAGAAATTCTCCTAATCCAAATTTATATAAATGGGTTGCTCTAGGAAACTATTATATAGTAGAAGGTGCTTGGGAGAATACCTATGCAAAAAAGAGGAGTTGGAGAAGACCATATATCAACTCAAATCTTGTTAAATAGAAAACACTGGGGAGCAGGCAAGGAACTTCTAGCCAATTTGGCCAATGAAATTGACTTGAAAGATGAAAAATCTGAATGAGCTGCAAATGTGAAAGTGTATCCAAAAATTAAAATCCGGAAGATGTTGCTAAAACTAAAAATGGTAAAGTGGACTGGAGCTAGACACTTTGCTAGGTAAAGGCGACTAGTTAGCGTGGCCTGAATGTTGACCCACAAAGCGCAGGATCAAAACTCTAAGGAAGCAACTTGGCGAGCACTGAGGATTGGTAAGATGGTTAGTCAGGAATGAAACTTAAATCAAGAACTTCTAAAGTAAAAATAAGTGAAGCCAAGACGCTAATTTTTGAAGTCTACCTGGTATCCCATGCCTTATTTTTGTGTTTCTAATCAGGTCAATGGCAGTAGAAACAAAAAGGTCTAAAGTTGTGCAGAATTTCCATGCTTTTTTCTTTCCACTACCTTTGACCTGACCAGAAACACAAGTAGAAGGCCTAGGATGAATATTTAACTTCAGAAATTGCCACCTTGGCTTGATCCCTTATTTTTACTTCAGGAGTTATTGGTTTAAGTTATGTTCCTGACTGACCATCTTACCACCCCTCGGTGCTTGCTAAGCTGCTTTATTTGAGTTCTAATCGTGTGCTTTGTGGGTTATCATTTAGGCGATACTAACTAGTCGTAGTTACCTAGCAAAGTGTCTAGATCCAGTCCACTTTACCATTTTTATTTTCAACAATGAGGGATGCATTTTCATTTTTGGATACACTTTTATTTTTTCATCTCATTTAATTTTTTCAATGTTCATGTCAATTTCATCGGCCAGATTCACTACACATTCCTTGCTAAACTGTATTTCTTCTTTAATAAGGTCTGAGTTGATATATAGTCTTCAACACTTCTCATTTCCCTAGCATATATTCTCCCAAGCACCTTCTGATGTATAATCATCACCTTAAGCAACCCAGCCATATTAATTTGGACCAAGGCAATTACTATATTGATTTCCATTCTTGTACACAGCAGTGTGAGGCTTCAGAAGCCTTTCAAAAGTCCATTGAACCCTTAAAATAAGTCCAATCACTATTAAATCCTTACTATACCACTAAAAACTTGATCTTTTCTCCAAACTTTGACACATAAACATCAGCAAAACCATCATTAAACCGTAGTAGGGTATCTACCATTGGTCCCTCAGTCTTAGCAGTTCGAACCTATCTATCTTAACTGTAAAATACAATACCTTATTTGAATGATTAATGCCTAATCGGTTGTGACATCCCAAATCTGGTACCCAAAATGCTACATAGTGCTAAAAATCCCAAAGGACCACTAGCTAACCCATGACTGATATATGTACCTGAACACTGCATGATATAACACAATAATGTAGAATAAAGGCTGAAAGGACATACGGTTCACATCTGATAAAACAAAATTAATGAAATTTGCGGTATCACAATACTAAAATAGAAAATACTGAAGTCTGAATCAAATCTGAAAGCCTCTAAGCACTGTCTGACTAAGGAGTTGAATGGGACATGTCCCCAACTAACTCCAACTACTACAAACTAAACCGAAATAAAGAAACAATCATATAGTTCTTGAATGAAGAGGACTCACTGCTAACTCTGACTGCTGAAAACTAGAATGCTACTGGTTCTCTGGAGCTCGTGCGTCTGAACCTATGGTATAGAATAAAACACCATAGCGCAAAAGCATCAATATGATTGAATGTACTCATATGCATGTGGGGTAGGCTAAATGCATAGGATTCATATGCATGAATAATACTAAATTGATGAGATGAACGTGAGAATACATGCATAAATGCGTAACTTAACTGAGATCGTGTTAACATGATTAATGATTCTTAATACTTATAACATAACATGAGTGATAACTGATTTTTGATAGAACTCTCTGAGTTTCGTACTGAGCTGAGTTGACCGTATCTGACAGTCTTGAATTCTAAAAAACTATCTGAGTTCTTTTACTGAGATTGAAACTGTGACTGTGAAAGGTAGTTGTCTAACTGACATGCCCCAAATGATCTATTAAATCTGGGTTGGGGTCCAATCCATGCCCGATTAGAAGGGTGTAAATACTGTGCCCCTGGTAAGAACAAGTTGTGAGTACCCTAATCTGGCAGGTACTCTAATGAGAATGGTGGGACCCTAATCTGATAGGCTAAACCACCTTATCTACCCTCATCTAGTGGGTATGTTGTCTTGACTTACCCTTGCTACCTAGTTCTGGAATGCAAGGATTGCTACTAAGAATCATACCCTAATCTGACAGGTGAGTTCCCATCCTTGGGTTCACTCGGTGCTGAATCTTACTCCTATCTGAATAGACACTGAACATGACTTAACCGGACTAAACATGAACTGAGTTTTACTAAATTTCCATTGACTAACTGAATACTACTGAATTCTATTTAACTGACTGAGTTCATGAGATTATTGAGATTTTCGTGAGTCGTGAGACTGAGTGAAGTCTAATGATCATGGCTTGACTAAGAGTATCATGAAAAAATAACACTGGATCTCGGTACACAACTATATTTTTTGGGTGCAGGTACCCCCAGGACTCAATAGAAGGAAACTGACCCAACATGACACTTCTTGATCATAGGACTAAAGTCCACAATTCATACTACACATGGTTCTCATAATCTTATTCATTAATTGGAATACATATATCAACATGTCATGAGTTTATTAACCTAGTTTCATAAGAATCCCATCAAACATCATAACATATAATAATATATCATAAAATACATTGTGTTCACAAGGGTAAAGCGTGCATTTGTCAATTTGTTCATAATTTATCTATAATGCATGATTTCTAGTCTCCTAGGCCTTTTATCAAACACCTTACATGCACAACTTAGGCGTAGGTGTAATCATCAAATTATGCATCACGAACAACCAAATTTACATGTTTTCAACTCATATGATATCATATATTCATAAAAACACATAAAGATTTCAACTTGGAAATCATTCAACACTAACAAAATTTTCATCAACATCCAACAACATAGACATCATAATTCATGATTTATAAAAGGCTTCTTGAGCTTTATGGATGAAAATAATCCATAACTCAATACAACACATACCTTAGATGGAAGATCCGTGAAAACTAACAGTGAAATCCTTTGAATCTTGAAGCTCCTATGAAAATCCTATTGTGTTCTGGAAAGAATTTTGAGCAAAATGAGTATAATTTTTTCCAATAGAGGCTTAATACCATGTTTTTTGGTTTATATAGGGGTGGAAAAATGACGAAAATACCTCTCAAAGGACGGAGGTAGAATGCTAAAAAATTAGGCAAAAGGCTATGGGAAGGGCGGCGCCCTGCTTAGACCCCCTTTCTAGCCTGGGTGGTACCCTGCTTAGACCGGTGGTCTAACTTCGACGGTGCCTCTACAGTGCCTTTAACGACTGGTTTGGCACACCAAACCTGCCCTTATGCTACTCTAAAAATTCTGAAACTCACCCGGGATGTACTAAGACCTTGCCCCATCGTAACGCAACTTGAAAATCTAAAAATGAAAGTCATGAAGGTCGTTAAATAAATCCCCAAATTTTGGAGTCTTGAAATAAACTAAGTGATGAACAATTAGAAAATTTTTCTAAGTGTTGGAGCTTGTAAAGCCTAAGGAGGTAAATTTAAGACTTAGGATTTTACAGGGTCTTATAATATCTCTCCCTTGGGAATATTCGTCCTTGAATAGAAACTGACTGAGAGGGGAATAAGACCACTGAGGTACATCTAGAACATACACAACTAAAACATGAGTCCATGACTGACATAACTGATAAGCTGAACATGCATATCTGATGCGTGGCTGATGAACTGAATTCATGCATATCTGATGCATGGGTAACTGATTTATGAATGCATAGTTGAATCTTCTGATGAACTGAGTTCTCAAAATGAGAATGCATATCTGATACATGATTATATGACTGAATGGATATGTAAGACCCCGCAAAATCTTGCATCTAATTCATCTCCTTAAGGCTTTAAAAGATCCAACACTTAGAAAAAATTGATAAGTGTTCAACACTTAGTCTTATTTCAAGCCTTCTAACTCCAGGGATTTATTTGATGACCTTCCCAACATCCGTCTTCCGATTTTCAACTTGCGTTATGATGGGGCAAGGTTGTAGTACATCTTGGGTAAGTTTTGGAATTTTTGGAGTAGTGTAAGGGCACGTTTGGTATTCCAAACCAGTAGCTAAAGGAGCTGGTGATGCGCCGCCCAGATTAGACCACCGTTCTAAGCAAGGTGCCTCCCAGGCTAGACTGGGGGTCTAAGCAGGGCGCCGCCCTCCCATAACCTTTTTGCCCAGTTTTGCTGCATTCAACCTCCATGTCTTGGGGGTTATTTTGGTCATTTTACCACCCCTATATATATCAAGAACACGGTATTTGTGATCATTTACACCAAAATATACTACTTTTCATCAAATTCTCTCAAGAACTAGGGCAAGGGTTTCAATTTGAAGACCCAAATCAATGAACTTTCACCGTTAATTTTCACGGATTTTCAATCTAAGGTATGCATAATGTTCATCCATGGATCTTAAGGATCTAGTTTTAAATAATAAATTGTGATTATCTTGTTGTGGTATGATTATGTTCATGTTGATGGTTGATTATTGTTATTCAAGATGAAATCATTGTATGTTTTTATGAAACTAGGGTGGCATATTAGTTGGAATATATGATTTTTGGGAGGTGTGAATTGCTAAATTGATGAATACACCTATTCCATGAAGTGTACATGCAAGGTGTTTGATATAATGCCTAGGAGCCTAGAAATCAAGTTTTCATGACTTAATAGTACCTAAATAACAAGTCCATGCTAACCCTTATGACTCAACATAAATTCTATGCTATTGTTGTATCATTGTTGTTGTGATATGAAGTGTTCATAATATTGGAGTTATACAAGTATGTACATGTTATACACATTCCCTATCACGTGTTAGATGTTGAGGGCTATATGTAGTATGGAATATTTTACTTATGGTATTATGAATTGTGGATCTTATTCCTATGATCAAGAAGTGTCATGGTTGTGTCAGTTTCCTTCCATCGAGTCCTGGAGGTACTTGTACTTAAAAAATATAGTTGTGTGCCTAGAGACGAGTCATGTTTTCATGATACCTTCAATCAAGCCATGATCCATAGAACTCAGTCAGTCATGTGACTCAGGAAAATCTCACTAATCTTATGATCTCCATCAGTTATCAGAACTTAGTAACATTCCGTCAGTCAACAAAATTTAGTAAACTTAGTCCATGTATAGTTCAGTCAATTATGTTCAGTATCCATTCAAATGGGAATAGTAATTAGTACCGAGTAAACCTAGGGATGGGAACTTACCTATCAAATTAGGGTGTGATTCTTAGTAGAAATCCTTGCGTTCCAGAGCTATATAGCCAGCATAGGTTGAGACATATTAACCTATTATTTTAGGGTTGATGAGGTGGATTGACTTGTCATATTAGGGTCCCCACCATTCTCATTATAGTACCTGCCAGATTAGGGTACTCACAGCTTATCCTTACTAGTGGCGCAGTATTGATACCCTTCCAATCAGGGCATAGATTGGAACCTGGCCTAGATATATCACCTTATTGGGGAATATCGGTTAGATAAATATTTCCCACAGTCTTAGTACCAGACTCAGTAATAGAAATCAGATAGTTCTACATAATTTTGGACTGTCAGATATAGTCAACTCAGATACTATAAGGAACTTAGCTAGTTCCATCATATTTAGGACTGTTAGATACATGCATTCATGATTATCACATTAGTTATCAATAATCATGTTTTATGTTCTCATGCATGTATTCTCACACTCATGTGAGTTAATCAATTAGTATAGTTCATGCATATAAACCCTTTGTATTAGTCTACCTTACTTGTATACTCAGTACAATCCATCGTACTGACGAATTTGTGCTATGGTGTTTCTTTTTATGTTATACCATAGGTTTCGAGACATGAGTTCCATATCAGCAGTAGCAGTAGTATTCCAGTACTCAGAGTTGCAGTGAGTCTTTTTCATTCGAGGATGATATCATTTTTTTATATCATTTATTATTGTAGTTCAGTTTTGCTAGACAAAGTTAGTTGGAGACATGTTCCTTCAACTCCTTATTCAGACAACATTTAGAAGCTTTCAAACTAGATTTCAAATTTGATTCAGACTTCAGTTGTTTCCAGTTGTTTTGGTATTGTGATACCACATTTCAAACATTATGTTTTATTCAGTTTGAACCTTATGGCCTTACAGTTTACGTATTCCGCATTTATACTCTATATTATGCAGTGTACAGGAACAAATATTAGTCATGGTTTAGCTAGTGGTCCTTTGGGATTTTTAACATCGTGTAGCATTCTGGTTATCAGAATTGGGGCGTTACAAAATTGGTATCAGAGCCTAAGGTTCAATAGTGTCCTAGGAAGTCTGAAAGTCACATTTTGTAGAATCTTGTACATGGGTGTGTTGCATGCCATATTTATGTGCAGGAGGCTATGGGATGTTTTAGGAACAATTTCCCTTCTTTCAGTATTCATGTCGTGCCTATGAGCATAATCTTAAGTCAAACTCTTAGTCTAATTTGTTTTTCTATTTATTTCAGAACATGCCTCATAAGAGAAAGAACCAGTCTGTCCAAGAAGATCCCTTGGACGAACATTTTTCTCATATGAAGTTCAGTACAACATTCACTACTCTTGCTCATTAAGTTGCTGCACAGAATTAATGGCCAACAGCCATTTAGATCAACCCAGTGGTAAATTCAGTTGTAGTTAAGATTTGGGATTTCACCCGAATGAACCCTCCTTCTTTTTTAGGGTCTAAGTCAGATGAGGACCCTCAGCAATTCATTGATCAAGTTCAGAAAGTCACGAATGTCATGGGGGTTACTCCTAGTTAGAGTGCTGAGCTAGCTGTATACCAGTTATAGGATGTTGCTCACACTTGGTACAAGCAGTGGTTAGCAAAGAGGTCAGTTGATGCAGGGCCAGTAGAGTGGAAAGAGTTTGCTACCGCTTTTCTTGATAGGTTCTTTTTCCTTGAGATTCGTAAAGTTAAGGTGTTAGAATTTCTCCCAGATTTGAATTAGTCCCAGTTTTTAATGAATATTCAGATGTCTTTCTCGAAGATCTTCTAGGCATTCCTCCCAAAAAGGAAATAAACTCCGGCATTGATCTTTTTCTATATACTCAGACTATATCTATTCTGCCATACATAATGGCACCAGCACAACTCAAAAAATTGAAAGAATACTTAAAGGATATCTTAGATTAGGGATACATTAGACCCAGCGTATCCCCGTGTGGTGCACCAGTCTTATCATGTGCAAGAAAGATGATTCTCTCAGAATGTGCATAGATTACCGTCAACTCAATAAAGTTACGATAAAGAACAAGTATCCTTTTCCCAGAATTGATGACTTATTTGACCAACTTTAGGGTTCTAGTTACTTCTCTAATTAAGACCTCAGATCAAACTACTATCAGCTCAGAGTCAGAGAATGTGATATTCCTAAGACTGCTTTCAGGACCCAATATGGTCACTTCAAATTCCTACTAATTTCCTTTGGTCTTACCAATGCTCCAGTAGATTTTATGGACTTGATGAACCGTGTGTTCAAGCTGTACTTAGAAATGTTCGTCATAGTCTTCATAGATGATATTCTTGTCAATTCTCGCAGTGAGAGTGATTATGCAGAATATCTCAGAACAGTGCTTCTGACTCACAGAGATCATCAGTTATTTGCCAAATTCAGTAAGTGTAAAGTTTGGCTAAGGTTGTTAGCATTCCTTGGTCATATCATTTTCGGTGATGGCATTATAGTAGATCCTCAAAAGACTAAAACGATAAAAAATTGACTTTTCCCCATTTTGTCCATCAGATATCAGGAGTTTCTTAGGTTTGGCTGGCTATTAGAGATGGTTTGTTGAGGGATTTTCTTATATTGTATCCCCTATGTCCCGATTGACTTAGAAGAAAGTCAAGTTTCAGTGATATGATCCTTGCGAGAAGAGTTTTCAGGAGTTGAAGACTCGACTCACCTCAACTCTAGTTCTAACATTACTAGATGGTCCAGAAGAGTTAGTAGTGTAGTGTGATGCATCCAGAGTGGGTTTAGGTTATGTCATGCAGAATGGTAAGGTCATATCCTATGCCTCCATACAACTTAAACCCCATGAGAAGAATTATCCTACTCATGATCTCGAGTTAGCAGCCGTAGTATTTGCCATAAAGATTTGGAGGCATTATCTATACGTAGTTCATGTAGATGTCTTCACAAATCATAAAAGCCTTCAGTATGTCTTTTCTTAGAAATATCTCAATCTTCATCAGAGAAGGTGATTAGAGCTCTTGAAGGATTATGACATGAGTGTCCTTTATCATTCGAAAAAGGGCAACGTAGTGGCCGACGCACTCAGTAGACTCTCTATGGTTAGTGTTTCTCATGTTGAGGAAAGTAAGAATATGTTAGCTCAGGAAGTTCATCATCTTGCCAGACTAGGTGTTCGCCTAGTCGATTCTTTAGAAGGTGAGATATATGTTCAGAGTAGTTTATAATCATATATAGTTTCCGAGGTGAAAGAAAAGCAAGATAGAGATACCAGTTTAGTCAAGCTCAAGGAGTCAGTCAAAGATCAAAAATTAGAGGGGTGCATTGCGTTGTTAGGGTCATCTCTGTGTTCTAGGCGTAGATGACTTGAGGCACAGAATTTGTGGCTTAGTGCTCTACATATCAACAGGTTAAGATAGAGCATCAAAATCCTAGTGGTTTCATGCAGGAGTTCACCATTCCTACTTGGAAGTGGGAAGTTGTGAACATGGACTTTGTGATAGGCTTACCTCAAACTCATCATCAGCATAATTCAGTTTGGGTCGTTGTAGATAGAATGACCAAGTCAACTTATTTCCTTCCAGCCTCTTATTCATCCGAGGATTAGGCCAAACTCTATATCAGGGAGTTGGTCAGATTACACAGTGTTCCACTATCCATTATCTCAGAAAGAGGTACCCAGTTCACCTCTCATTTCTGGAAAAAATTCCGAAATAGTCTTGGTACCCAAGTGCATCTCAGTACAACCTTTCATCCCCAGACAGATGGTCTAGCAGAATGGACCATCCATACTTTAGAAGATATGTTGCGTGCCTATGCAATTGATTTTAAGGGAAGTTGGGATGACCACTTTCCTTTCATTGAGTTTGCATAGTATTCAGATGGCTCCATTCGAAGCTCTCTATGGAAGGAGATGCAAATCTCCAATTGGTTGGTTTAAATTTAATGAGGCCGTAGTCATAGGGCAGTCATTTATTATTTTAGTTCAATTTTTCTAGACGGAGTTAATTGGAGACATGTTCCTTCAACTCCTTTTTCAAATAGTATTTAGAGGCTTTCAAACTAGATTTCAAATTTGATTCAGACTTTAATTGTTTCCAGTTGTTTTGGTATTGTGATACCATATTTCAAACATTATGTTTTATTCAGTTTGAACCTTATGGACTTACAATTTACGTATTTCACATTTATACTCTACATTATGTAGTGTACAGGTACAAATATTAGTGATAGGTTAGATAGTGGTACTTCAGGATTGTTAGCACCGTGTAGCATTCTAGTTACCAGAATTAGGGTGTTATAGGACACATGAATGCATGACTAAGTATGCAATGGTACTTGATACCTAGTTTATAACTAAAATCTGAACATAAATTTTAGGTTATTTTGAGCTAGATCTGAGTTAGCGAAAAACAGATGAGGGTACTTGGTTTGCATTTCTGCTTCTGCTTTGACTAGAGGGACTTCTTTGTTCCTCAGTGTACGAGTCTGATAGTCAAGAATTTTGACTGGAATCTCTTTATAATAAAGGCTGTTATGAACATCTATGCTCTAAATAGGGACTACGACTGCTGGGTCACCTATGCACATATTGAGTAAAGAGACATAGAAGACTATATGAACTGAGTTTAGATCTAAAGGCAATTCGAGCTCATAAGCTACTTTGCCGAAGCGACTGAGAATCTTGAAAGGACTGATATATCAGGGACTGAGCTTTCCCTTCTTGCCGAGTCTCTTTACTCCCTTCATAGGAGAGATCTTTAGATAAACATAATCATCAATCTCGAACTTAATATCCTTTCGACGAACATCTGCATAAGACTTTTGTCGGCTCTGAGCAGCCCGAAGTCTCTCCCTAATCAACTGAATCTTCTCTAAGGCATCGAATACCAGGTCAGGCCCTATGACTATGGCCTCACCAACTTCAAAACAACCTACTGGAGATCTGTATCTCCTACCATAGAGAGCTTCAAATGGAGCCATCTTATAACTGGAATGATATCTATTGTTGTATACAAACTCAATCAAAGGCAAGTGGTCTTTTCTTCTTGACCATTTTTCTGAGGATGAAAGGCTGTACTAAGATAAACTTGGGTACCAAGACCCTTTTGGAATGATTTATAGAAGTGAGAGGTAAGCTGGGTACCTCTATTTGAGATAATAGATAATGAAACACCATGCAATCTGACCAACTCTCTGATGTAGTGTTTGGCATAATCCTTGGCTGAATAAGAGGTATAAACTGGAAGAAAATGAGCTGACTTGGTCATCCTATCTACAATGACCCAAACTGAATCATGTTAATGCCGAGTTCGGGGCAAACCCATCACAAAGTCCATGATTACTTCTTCCCACTTCTAAGTAGGAATAGTAAACTCCTATATGGAACCATTAGGCTTATGATGCTCTATCTTAAACTGCTGACATGTAGAGAACTTAGCCACAAAATCTACAATATCTCTCTTCATTCCACTCCACCAACAGATTTCCCATAAGTCATGGTACATCTTAGTGGCCCCTGGATGAAAAGCGTATCGCGCACTATGCACTTCTGCAAGAATTTGCTGCTTTAAGTCATCCACACTAGGAACACACAAATGAACCTGACAACGTAGAACACCATCTCTCCCTTGGGAGAAAATCTCTACTTTTTGATATCTGACTGACTTCTTTAACTTGACAAAGCTGGGATCTCTATCTTTCTTTTCTTTTACCTAAAAACTAGAGATGACTCTGAACTACTTTGAACTAATATATTATCCTTTTCTGTATCAACTAAGTGAATGCCTAGTCTTGCAAGCTGATAAACATCCTGAGCTAACTTCTTCTTACTGTCCTCAACATGAGACATACTACCCATAGAGAGTCTACTAAGAGTGTCGGCCACAACATTGGCTTGGTACGGATGATAAAGGACACTCATGTCATAGTATTTCAAGAGCTAAAATCACCTTATCTGATAAAGATTGAGATCTTTTTGACAAAAGAGATATTGAAGGCTCTTATGATCTGTGTCGACATCTACATGAACTCCGTATAGATAATGCCTCCAAATCTTTAAGGGAAAAACTAAGGCTGCTAACTCAAGATCATGAGTTAGATAATTCTTCTCATGGGGTTTAAGCTATCTAGACGCGTAGGCTATGACTTTACCATGCTGCATGAGGACACAACCTAAATCCATTCTGGATGCATCACTCTAAACTACGAACCCATCGGGACCATCTGGAGGAGTCAAAACTGGAACTAAGGTGAGTCAAGTCTTCAACTCCTGAAAACTCTTCTCATAAGGGTTTGAATACTGAAACTTGACTTTATCCTGAGTCAATCTGGACATAGAGGATACAATAGAAAAAATTCCATCGACAAACCATCTGTAATAGCCAACCAAACCCAAGATACTTCTGATATCTGATGGAGACACAAAACAAGGACAATTTCTTACCGCTTCGGTCTTTTGAGGATTTATTCTAATGTAATCACCAGATAAGGAATGCTACTGACCTTAGCTAAATTCGTACTTACTGAATTTGGTGAATAACTGATGAGTTCTGAGAATCTGAAGTATTTTTCTGAGTGTTCTGTGTGATCACTCTCACTATGGTAATAGACAAGAATATTATCTATGAAGACTACGATGAATATGTCCAAGTGCTGCTTGAACACACGGTTCATCAAGTCCATGAAAGTTACTAGAGCATTGGTAAAATCAAAGGACATGACTAGGAATTTAAACTGACCATACCGAGTATGAAAAGTTATATTTTGAATATCACATTCTATGACTCTGAGCTGATGATAGTCGGATGTGAGGTCTATCTTAGAGAAGTAACTGGCACCCTGAATTTGGTCAAATAAGTCATCAATTCTGAGAAGAGGATACTTGTTCTTGATCGTGATTTTATTGAGCTGATGTTAATATATGAACGTTCTAAGAGAACCGTCTTTCTTTCGCCCGAATAAGACTTGTGCACCCCATGAGGATATGCTGGGTCTGATGAATCCCTTTTCTAAGAGATCCTTCAATTGATATTTTAGTTCTTTGATTTCTGCTGATGCCATTCTATATGGCTGAATAAAGATAGGTTGAGTATCTGGAAGAAGGTCAATGACGAAGTCTGTTTCCCTTTTGGGAGGAATGTCTGACAGATCTTTGGGAAAGACATCTGAATATTTATTTACAACTGGGACTGATTTAAGATTGGTATTTTCAAAACTAGAGTCCTTAATATGAATAATATGATAGACACATCCCTTAGATATCATTTTTCTTACCCTGAAGGTAGGAAATAAGTTGCCCCTAATAATAGAAGTACTACCCCTCCACTCAAGAATGGGTGCATTCGAAAACTGGAACTGGACTATTCTGTTTCTACAGTTGAATATGGCATAGCAGGAATGAAGCCAATCCATGCCGAGAATGACATCAAAATCAGTCATCTCTAATTTGAATAAGTCTACTGAAGTGACCTTCTAAAATATCATAACCGAACAGTTCCTATATACCCATCGGGCTATGATAGTTTTACCCACAGGGGTATATACTGAGAAGGGATCTACTAAAATTTTAGGACTGACTCCGAAATCGCCTGCTATAAAGGGAGTAACAAAATACAAAGAAGCTCCTGGATCCAACAAAGCATAAACATACACATCAAAGATATGTAATGTATCAGTAACCATATTAGGAGAATTTTTCTGATCTTGCCAAGGTTGGAGAGCATAAAGACGGTTTGGGCACTGCCCACTAGTAGCGTTAGAAGTGGCACCTACTAATTTGGGTAACTGGACTAAACTGCAGAATGGTTCTGCTGACTCTACAGACCTAACTGTGGTCACTCTCTAACTTTGTGGCCTAGTTTTCCATATCCGAAATAGTTATCACTGCCAGCTCTGCAAATACTAGGATGGTGCTTTCCACAAGTATGGGAAAGAGGATGAGTACGGGCATTGCTAACACTACCCTGAGACTTAGATCTTGGCTCCCTATTTTTAAACTTAGGAGATGGAGCACTAGCTGATGAAGGAGCTAGAACTGATGACTTTGGACAAAACTGCAAACGGTTTCCTCCTTCTGATTTGGGCTGGGCAAAGTTCAAACTACCTGTCCTTACTTTCTTATTCTTCTTCTTCATCATCTCAATCTTTTGCTCTTCTATATGTTGAGCATGAGTCATAAGCCTAGATATGTGCATGTTACAATTTAACATGGTGGTTCTGCATTCATTCGCCATGCTATCATTCACCCCAGAAATAAACTTACTCATCTTGGCCCTGCTATCTGCAACTATTTGATGGGCATACCTTGATAATTGAGTAAACTAAAGAGAATACTCTTTCACCGTTATGTTTCCTTTCCTAAGGTTAATAAATTCTAACACCTTATCTTCTCTAAGCTCTTGGGGAATGAATCTATCTAAGAAGACGATGACAAAGTCCTCCCACTCTATTGGCCCTGTATCAACTTACCTCTCTGACTTCCACTTGTTAATCCAAGTGCGAGCAACATCCTGCAACTAGTATGCAGGTAGCTCAACACTCTGAATAAAAGTAACCCCCATGATATCCGTGACCTTCTGAACTTGGTCAAGGAACTCCTGAGGATACCCTTCTGACTTAGATCCAAAAAAGAATGGAGGGTTCATTCAGGTGAAGTCCTAAATCCTAGCTACAGCTGAATTGGTGACTGGATTGGTTGGATAGACTGCTGGCCATTTATTCTGTGCAGAAATGGACTGAGCAAGAATGGTGAATGCGGCTCTGAACTCCATATGAGAAACATATTCGCCCAAAGGATCTTCGGGTTGAGGGACCGACTGAGTTCTAGTTCTCTTCTTTGGAGGCATGTTCTAAAATAGAAAATAAAAAAAATTAGATTGAGAGATTAACGTGAGATTATTCTCACTGGAATGACATGAATACTAAAAGAGGGGAAACTGTTCCTAAAATATTTCATAGCCTCTTGTACATAAATGTGGAACGCAACACACCCTTGTACAAGATTCTACTAGATGTAACTTTAAAACTTCCTAGGACACTGTTGAACCTTAGGCTCTGATACCAAGTTTGTAACGCCCCAAATCTGGAACCCGAAATGCTATACGGTGCTAAAAATTCCGAAGGACCACTAGCTATCTGTACCTGAACACTGCATGATATAATATAATAATGCGGAATAAAGGCTGAAAGTCCATAAGCTTCACATCTGATAAAATAAAATATCTGAAATTTGTGGTATCACAATACCAAAACTGAAAATACTGAAGTTAGAATCAAATCTAAAATCCTCTAAGCACTGTCTAAATAAGGATTTGAATGAGACATGTCCCCAACTAACTCCAACTACTGCAAACTAAACTAAAATAAAGAAAATCATATAGTCCTCGAATAAAGAGAACTCGCTACTAACTCTGACTGCTGGAAACTGGAATGCTACTGGTTCTTTGGAGCTCATACTTCTAAACCTATGGTATAGAATAAAACACCCCAGCGTGAATGTATCAGTATGATTAAATGTACCAGTATGCATGTGGGGTAGGCTGAATGCATGGGATTCATATGCATAAACAATACTAAACTGATAACATAAATATGATAATACATGCATAAATGTGTAACTTAACTAAGATAGTGTAGACATGATTACTTATTTTTAATACTAATAACATAACATGAGTGAAACTGAGTTCTGATGGAACTATCTAAGTTCCATACTGAGCTGAGTTGACTGTATTTGACAGTCCTGAAATCTAAAAAACTATTTGAGTTCTTTTACCGATACTGAAACTGTGACTGTGGGAGGTAGTTATATAATCGACATGCCCCAAATGAGCTATTAAAGTAGGGTTGATGTCCAATCCATGCCCTAATTAGAAGGGTGTCTATCTCGCGCCACTGGTAAGGACAAGCTATGAGTACCCTAATCTGGCATGTACTCTAATGAGAAAGGTGGGACCCTAATCTGACAGGTTAAACCACCTCATATACCCTTATCTAATGGGTATGATGTCTCGACCTATGCTGGCTATGCAGTTCTGGAACGTAAATACTGCTAAGAATCACACCCTAACCTAACAGGTGAGTTCCCATCCTTGGTCGCTTGGTGCTGAATCCTAATCCAATATGAATATAAACTGAACATGATTTAACTGAACTGAACATGGATTGAGTTTTACTGAATTTCCATTGAGTGATGAAATACTATTAAATTCTGTTTAACCGACTGAGTTCATAAGATTATTGTAATTTTCCTGAGTCCTGAGACTGAATGAAGTCTAATGATCATGGCTTGACTGAGAGTATCGTGAAAACTTAACACTAGATCTAGGCATACAATTATATATTTTGGGTACAAGTACCCCCATGACTCGATATAAGGAAACTGACCCAACATGACACTTCTTGATCATAGGACTAAAGTCCACAATTCATAATAACATAAGTTGGGGATTTCATTCAGCACATGGTTCTCATAATCTTATTAATTAATTGGAATGCATATATGAACATTTCATGAGTTCATCAACCTAGTTTCATAAGCATCCCATCAACA
This sequence comes from Capsicum baccatum var. pendulum, assembly GCA_030864225.1. Taxonomy (NCBI): domain Eukaryota; kingdom Viridiplantae; phylum Streptophyta; class Magnoliopsida; order Solanales; family Solanaceae; genus Capsicum; species Capsicum baccatum. The sequence continues at coordinate 200,490,302 of CM061561.1, forward strand.
ATCATAACATATAATAATATCATAGAAGTCATTATGTTCATATGGGTAAAGCGTGCGTTTGTCAATTTGGTCATAATTTAGCTAGAATGCATGATTTATAGTCTCTTAAGTATTTTATCAAACACCTTACATGTACAACTTAGGATTAGGTATAATCATCAAATTATATATCACGAACAACCAAATTTACATGTTTCCAACTCATATGGTATCATTTATTCATAAAAACACATAAAGATTCCAACTTGGGAATCATTCCAGATCAACAACATGATCATCAACATCCAACAACATAGACATCATAATTCATGATTTATAAAAGGGTTATTGAGCTTTATGGATGAATAGAATCCATAAATCAACACAACACATATCTTAGATAGAAGATTCGTGAAAACTAACAGTGAATTCCTTTGATCTTGAAGCACCTATGAAAACCCTATTGTGTTCTTGAGAGAATTTTGAGAAAAACGAGTATATTTTGGTTCAATGGAGACTTAATCCCATGTTTATTGTTTATATAGGGGTGGAAAATAACCAAAATACCCCTCAGATCATGGAGGTGGAATGCTAAAAAATTAGGCAAAAGGCTATGGGAAGGGCGACGCCCTGCTTAGACCCTCGATCTAGCCTGGGTGACGCCCTGCTTAGACAGGTGGTGTAATCTGGGCGGCGCCTCACCAGAACCATTAACTACTGATTTGGCACACCAAACGTGCCCTTACACTACTCCAAAACTTCCGAAACTCACCGAGGATGTACTACGACCTTGCCCCATCGCAACGCAACTTGAAAATCTAAAAATGGAGATCGAGAAGGTCATCAAATATATCCCCTAAGTTTGGAGTCTTGAAATAAGACTAAGTGTTGAACACTTAGAAAAATTTTCTAAGTGTTGGAGCTTGTAAAGTTTAAGGAGCTTAATTTTAGACTTAGGATTTTATGAGGTCTTACATTGGTAAGGAGAACAATCACAAAATCAGTATACTCTATGTGTGTTTTCATGATAACATGACCATTTATACATAGCTCCAGTATATAAAGTGGTTCCATCTGCAAGCAGCTTATTTCTTCGAACCCATATTTACTCTAGACTTTTATGTTGGTCAGAAAAAAGTTGATCCACTTTCACTTCCTTTTATTTACAACCAAGAGTAAATCAATTGATGTCAAATAATATAAGAACAAAAAGAACATTACAATTAATGTCCACATAATTTTAAAAAAATAGTAACACAAAATTCAATAAATACAATACATTACAACAATCATTCCAACAGATGACCCATCAGTTGCAATAGATGACACATCTATTGCAATAGATGACACATCTGTTGGAATAGGTGACTGATATGCTGCAACAGGTGGGTCATCTATTAGAATAAATCAAACCAGTCTTGCTACTAGTTTGATTTCTTCCAATAGGTGCTCCGTCTGTTGCAATAGATGGGTCATCTGTTGAAAAAGTTATTTGAATTTGTTCCAACAGTTGATTCATCAATTGCAACATATGGGGAATTTGTTGGAAGACCTATTTTAATATCTTCCACCATAAGTTCCAACACCACCAACACCTATAACAACATCAACAACAAAGTAACAACATCATATGTTCCAACTCCATCAATAACACCAACACCACATGTTCCAATAATATAAACACCACCACCAATATTAACAATAACATCAACAACAAAGAAACAACAGCATATATTCCAATACCATATGTTCCAACACCATCAACAACACCAACACCACATGTTCCAACAACACTAACACCACCACAAATATCAACCACAACATCAACAAAAAATAAATAACACCATATGTTCTAACACCATCAACAACACCAACACCACATGTTTTAACAATACTAATGCCACAAACAACAACATCAACAATAAAAAACAAACAAAAGATAAATTAAAAATGATACTACCATCAAGGCTTTTTAAGTTCTTTGAATAGATGTAAATAACTAATTTAAATAACAAGCAAAGAAGAAGATGAGAAGGCAAGAGCAATAGTGAACCATACCTGCTATGTCAAAAGCAAAATCAAAACACCAATTTCAGTTGATAAAAGATATAGATCGATTGATATCCAAAAGGATCCTCAGGAAAAAGTAGAGATAAAAAAGAGAAAAAAAAAGAAAAAAGAAGACAATTAGGATTACCCTAAAGATGAGAGAAAGAGAAAGAAGAGAGATAAATTATTTTATGACTAAAGGAGAGATAATTCTAGAGATGGATTTAAATATTCATTAATAATTTATGGTGCTGAAATGCTTTGAGGGGAATGAGGAGACGGTGATGGTAACATTAAAAAGACAAGATAAGACCACTCAAGGAGGAGATTTTTGAGTTATCCAACAAATATTTTTTACTGCCTTAGTATTTTTTATTTTTTATTTTGGATAGAAAATTGCATTAAAATAAAAAAATATCTTAAAATATATAAGTCATTTGTTGCAACAGATGTCAACATATGCTGGAAAATTTCCAATAGATTAGTCATCTGTCGCAAAATATAGCAATGTCTATTAGATAATTTAAACTAATAAGTCATCTATTGCAACAAAGGGTATGTCTATTTGATAATAACCAATAGATTAGTCATCTATTGCAATAGGTTGAACATCTGTTTTAATAAATGTCTATAATTATTTGATAATTTTTAATAGATGTGTCATCTGTTACAACAGGTTAGACCTGAAACAATTCATTTTAAGCCATTATTTGAAATATAAAAATTCATTTAGCTAGAATTTGGGATAAGTTCATAGGTTCTACTATAATTTTAATTTAGTCATTGCAATTGTATAGTATTGCTATTGCGTTCGTCTTGACCTAAGTCATCAATTGATCAAATTGAGTTGAAATAATTCATATCAAGCCATTAGTTGAAATATCTAAATTGATTTAGCAAGAATTAGGGATGAGTTCACAGGTTCAACTACAATTTTAATTGAATCATTCCAATTGCATGATGTCGCTATTGTATTCGTCCTGACCTGATTCATCAATTGATTATTTGAGTTGAAACAATTTATATCAAGCCATTGATTGAAATATCTAAATGATTTACTAGAATTATTGATGAGTTCATAGGTTCAACTACAATTTTAATCAAGTCATTGCAATTACATGATGTTGCTATTACGTTTCTCCTGACCTGAATCATCAATTAATCAATTTGAGTTAAAACATAAATTATTATTAAGTTAACAATAAATTCATTAACATTCCAATTAAACTTAATAACTGAATTTTAGTGAAATTAATACAATTTATTATGAAAAAGTTAAAATTTATCTCTTTTAAGAAATTAATTAAGATCAATTCAAACTAAATTAATATTTTTAAAACTTGTCATTCTTTTTCAAAATACAAATCAACCCATACAAATTATTCATTTGCGGAAAAAATATTTCATCATTTCAAATCTTGAGTTCTCTCTTTTTTGTTTCTCTCTCAACAATACAAACAACAAGTACTCAATATATTACTTAACCCTTCACAATAAATTAATTTTTTTCCCATTTTTGACAACATAGTTGTAATTTTTGACTTCCTTCTTGATTGTACCATAGTTTTCTCTCCCTTTGAAGATAACAGAGTTTGAGAAGAGTTCTATATTTATTTTTTTCTAAAGATTAGGATATTTTAGTTAATGATGAAAAAGAAGACTTTTAGTTGTATTATCTTTGAGAATAGGTTAACAATTTTGAATTTTGATGCTAAAAAATATAGGAAAAAGCTGAAAAAATCCTAGTTTTTATCGCAGTGTTCTATTGACTATCGTGGTATTATTGGATGGTGTTTATACTGTTGTTGGAGGTTTTTGGTAGTGTTTGTATTGTTGGTATTGGTGGTCTTAGTGTTGGTGATGGTGTTGGTATTGGTGATATTGGTATTAGTGGTAGTGTTGGTGTTGGTGGTGTTAGTATTGGTGGTGTTTGTATTAGTGGTGTTGGTATTGGTTGTGTTGGTCATGGTGTTGGTTGGTGTTGGTGGCATTGTTATTGGTGTTGGTGTTGGTGGAATTGGTATTGGTATCGGTGTTAGTAGAATTGATATTGGTGTTTGTGGTGGTGGTATTTGTATTTGTATTGGTGGTGTTGGTATTGGTGGTGGTGGTGTTGGTAGTGTTGGTATTGGTGGTATTGGTAGTGCTGTTGGTATTATTGGTATTTGTGGTGGTACTAGTATTGGTAATATTTTTATTAGTGGTGTTGGTGGTGCTAGTGGTGGTGTGGGGGGGTGTTAGTATTGGTGGTGTTGGTAGTATTGGTGGCTATGATGGTGTTGGTATTAGTGGTGTTGGTGTTAGTGGTATTGGTGGAGTTGGTATTGGCAGTGTTGGTTGTGGTGTTGGTATTGGTGTTAGTGTTGGTGTTGGAAGATATTAAAATAGGTCTTCAAACAGATTCCCCATCTGTTGCAATAAATGTTTCAGCTGTTGGCATAAAACAAACCAGTAGCAAAACTGTTTTGGTCTCCTTCAATAGATTATTCATCTGTTGCAATAGATGGTGCATCTGTTGCAATGGATGATTCATCTGTTCCAACTGATGGGTTATCAATTGGAATATTTTATGTAATGTGACATATAGAAATTTATTGAATTTTTTCTTACCTTTTTTTCAAAAAAAAATTATGCAGACATCAATTGTAATGTATTTTGTTTTACTCTTGTTTGTAGGTAAAATATGTATCCCAAAAGAAAAGAAACTGAAAGTAGATCAATTTCTGACCACCTAACAAAAAAAACTAGAGTACAGATAGACTCGGAGGAGCTTCCTGAACAATCTCAATCAGGGAAAAGTAAAGCAGAGGAAAGTTATGAAAATGATGTTGAGGGAGGTAGAGAAAAGTCTGTAGAGGGTGGTGAGAAAAATAAAAGTGAGGAGGAAGAAGAAGATAAACAAGAAGATAAGGGAGTAGGAACAGAGAAAGATGATGGTGATCAACATGATGATAATGCATCACCAATGGGATGTGAATTAAGATCGAAATCCCAGTATGATCCTGTCAAAACTATTAGTATTGACTGGTTTCAAGTTGAGATGCAGATAGATAACCCTGCAGAACTAACTGGTGATTTGTAGTTAAATCTCAGTTGGGGAAACCTTTTGATGAATTTAGGAATACTATGAAGAAGGAAAAACTAGAGGAATTTTTTAAGAAGAGTTGTTTTGGACACTTTCTTAAGATGCCTGAGGAACTATGGCCGTTTCCAAATGACATGCCATATGATTTTCTCAAACAGAGGATCAAGTATGTAAGGGAATATACAAATTTAAAGGAGGAAGACAAAAAGATGGATGAAATCTGGATCAACAACTGTGGCATGCCAGTTTATCTTGGCATGAAAGAGTTTGCCATAGTGACAGGCTTGAGATGTGATTGTCCAAAAGAACCTCTCAACAAGCAAAAACCCCTCAAAAAGTCTAAGGCAAGCAGGACAACCAAACCACCACCATCAAATAAAGGCAAGACATTGTCCAAGCGACCACCCACCAAAACCAACAAACGCAAGGGAAAAATAGATGGATTGTTAGACATTGCGGGACGTGAATACAAAGCCACAATGTTGTTAGAAGATCTCAAGGATAAATCCATACCAAAGAAGTACAAGGACAAATATGCTTAGCTTGGTTTGCCCATTCCGTTATATTGGGAAGAGACATCTATAAAGTCATAGAAGATGATTTGTTGGAGCTTGTTGAGGATATTGAGAAATTCAACAATTATCCTTGGGGATATGGTAGCTACAAGTTGACTGTCAAATATTTATTGACAAAATCCAAAGACGATCACCTTATACGGATTTACTTGGTCTTTCATGGTAAATTTAATCACTATTTTTTTACTCTTGCATTAGTTCATATTGAATGATTATTATGACTTTTTTTTTGCTTCCTATTTACATTTTTTAGGCTGGGGTATTTGAAGATATTCCTCCCCTCTAAAAGCAGGTCAAGGATTACCGATGAGGTTTCTCATCCAAGGATCCTTAGGCAGTTGGCTGCAAAGAGCAACACAAAATTAAGGAGGTTGATCTGTTTAACCCATCGGATGATGCAGTAAGTCTTCTTTCAAGTAAATTAAAAAAATTTGACTCAAAGAAAGATATTGAAATAGATGTTACATATGTTGCAACAGATGAATTATCTGGTGCAATTTATCTTAACAGATTACCCATCTATTGCAATAGATTGGTAAACTGTTGCATCAAATGAGTCATTTTTCGTAATAGATTATCCATCTGTTGCTTTGGTTCTCTAAATCTGACTTAACAAATTACCCATCTACTGCAACTTATACAATAGATGAGTAATCTGATGCAACAGATGGTTAATCTGTTGCCGCATATGAATCATTTGTTACAACATAAAGATCATCTATTGCATAAGTTGTCTGTGTTAACATATTATCCAACCGACTACAAATTATTATTTGATAATGTAATAACCCTTTTTTAAGGTTTCACATCTATGGATCGAACCTACTAAGTAAGAGTTGGAGATGATTTATTTTATTACTCTAGGTCTTTTTGATACAATAGCATACCCAACGGTGGAGCTAATAAAGAAAAACTTGGCTGGAGCAACATCCATAAGAAGAGAAGTTAGGAAAGGTTAGACTCATGTTGAGGCTAACCTTTCCTAACCAATTCATGACCAACCTGCTGCAACGGTTGGGTGTTGCTTTTGGGGTTGTTGCTGGTGGAGTTGTTAATGTTGGTGGCAGTCATGTTGATGCTGTTGTTGCTACCAGTCATGATGATGAGCATGTTGATGCTCAAGAAAAAATAAATATGTTTGAAATCACCCCTGACAATGGCCCCTCTCACCCATCTTCACCCTTATGTTCTCTTTGAAAAATGCAAAGAGTACATTAACAGACAAGATAAACTCTTTGAAAAACTAAATGCTCTCGCTAATGTTGTTGTGGAATTAAAATTCAAGAGAGATGTCGTTCCATCCAAAAAGGTGAGTGAGCCATACACTCCTATAGTGGAGGTTAGGAAGAAGAAAAAAGCAATTAGACATATACTCTTAATTATGAAACAAAAAATTACAACTCCTCCTCCTCCAAAGTTGATGAAGTTTAAGGACCATTAAAGAAGGTGGACATATACGAGGAACTTTACACCAAATAGAAGGTTATTATGAGAAAGACCATAAATTCCAAGCAACGCACCACAACCTTCACCATGAATGCCTTCTTCCCCCAAAAATTCAAGAAGATGATAGATATGAAAGTGTGGTACGTGGACACGGAAAGTTTACTTTTTATAACATATCCTTCTAATTAACTCCATGAAGATGAAGCTACACAACATATGTGTTATCTGTTGAAACAGGTGGATATTCTAGCACAACTGGTGATTCATGTGTTGCAACATATTATCCATATATTGCATAATTTTCATTAGATGAGTAACCAGTTAACACATTCAGAGAACCTTGTGCAACAGATAGACGATCCCTTACATCTTTCCACTTTATTTTTCTTTTTTAAAATTACTAACTTATTTAAATTATCTTCTTATATCACAATATATTGATGAATTTCTCTGCCTTATGAGGGGCAGACAATGGGATAATGGACTTCAACTTCTAAAATAATTTCAAGAATAGGTACGATAAACTCATTCAGCTAGGGTCAACTCCTGATGGTCCAAGATTTGATTTGTTAGTTTATAGGTTCAAGTGGAATAATGATATGATTGAATATATTAGATGTAATAGGCCATATCCACATGATAAGGAATGGATCTAGGCAAAGGAAATTTTTATAGTGATGAACATGGACGTAAAACATTTTCTGGAGTTTGAGATACTACTCGAGGAGGGAATGATGAAGGTTTATGACTTCAACTTACCTATCTTCGACGAGGCCAATTTTTTACCAAGATGCAGCCACATTGGACTTGTTTCCCAACTTTTTGAGGCAGAGTAAACTGATGAATCATTTGCCAGGAAAGTTTTGAACAAAAAATGGGATTTTAAAGGTCGAAAAAAGGATAAAGAACTACCAAAAAATCAAATTGGTGTGACATGTAGGTGATACACGCGTGCACACATCTAATGTTTACTAACCAGTACAAAAATAACCAACCCAATGATATTTCTGTGCGACAACACCATGGTAAGATGCAATAGGTATAGGATTATGGGGTAATAATTAAAAGGTTGTAGCCTATGTATGTAAAAGAAGAAGACGTTGAAACAAAAACTCCATGAAATTTTTTATTTCAAGTAACTTTACATGTATTGCAATAGATGACAAACCCATTGTAACAAATAATCTATCTGTTGTAATGGATAGTTTATTTGTCCTGACAGATAGTTTATCTATTGCAATAGGTTGGTCATCTATTGCATTATTTAGATGTTTATATCTAAGCCTATCTATTGCATCAGATAGTATATCTGCTGTAACATGTAGTCTATTTATAGCAACATATAGGTCATGTATTGGAACAAATCAAAATGGTAGGACGACCTATTTGATAATTTCCAACAGATGACCTACATGTTGCAATATATGTCTAAATATGTTCGATAATTTCCAATAGACATGTTTTGTGTTGCAATAGATCCATAATCTATTGCAATATTTGAATCTAGTATTTTATTTTAATTAATAAGTTCAAATCTAAAAATAAAATAAAATTCATATATAAAATAAAATAAATCAAAGTCTTCATAAATTACATGAAATAAATCAACAAATAAATGAAGTGTAAAAAATTTTTGTGGGTGCAGATGATCGACTGAACAAATAACTCAACAATTTAAGTTTTAATGAAAATAATTCCTACGGAGTGTCTTTTATTTTGATAGACTCAAACTATAAATATATACTCAATATGGACAAATTGTTCTTCATCTGGTTCTATGAAATTCAGTTTTGGTCGTTGTGGTTCTTTAGTGTCGCTTGCATATGGTTTCTGAGCTTTCGCTTCTCCGTATTTCTATAAAAGAGTAGTATATCTGTTACAGAGTAATCCGAAATCAAGTCCATCATTTGGTACTTCTAATCGATCACTCAAATACTCAACGTAAGCGGCAACAAAAAAACCGTAATCCCTGCATTTATAAAAAAAAAGATAATCTATATCTTGCAATTAATGTAAGAATTGTGAAATATATGAAATAAAACTAAATCATGATACTTACAGGGATACCACTGGGTTGTTAGAAATTTCTTCAACATATTCTATATCAAGTGGATTACCCATTTTCTCTCGGTATGCTTCAATCGTTTTCCAATCAGTATGAATCTTTTGAACAAAAAAGCCACTTATATTGTAAGATCCCATAAATTTTCCTCATTGTCTAAGCCTGTAAACAAGCTAAGAGAAGTCACACAGTTAGAAAATTTGACTAACTGTTGGGACTTAGTCATTCCATAAGCCTCCAAACTTTAAGGATTTTATTTTCGACCTTTCTGAGCTCTGATTTTAGATTTTCTTATTAATTTATGATGGGGAAAGTCGAAGGTACGTCTCGGGTGAGTTTCAAAATTTTTGGATAAGCGTAAGGTCACATTTGGTTCTCCAAAACAGTAAGACGGGACGATTAGCCCGCGATTCTTTGCTTAGTTCGGTCCCTGGGGGGCACTGCGATGGGCAAGGTGGAACCTTAGCCAGTCCAGCGAACTAGGCGAGGCGGCGCCCTGGCTAGTCCGGCTGGGCCAAATTTTCAGCATTCCACTCTGTCTCATTAAGGGAAAAAAAGGATATTTTCCACCCCTATTCATCCATAACACGGGATTTATACCTCAAAACACCAAAACATAGTTATTTTCTCTCAAATTGACCAAGAAAAAAAATTACGGTTTCAACTCAACATTCAAGATAACTCAAGATTTCACCGTCACTTTTCAAAATTGATCAAGAATTAGAATCCCCAAACCTAGATCTTCAAGAATCATCCTTCAAAAGTACAAATAGCATCTCAAAAGTAAGAGTTCATCCGAAGTTCATAATCTAAGGTATGTGGGGTTTCAATAAGGATAATCCTTTCGTCCTTGTGCCCAAAATTTATTTTTAATTTCAAAGATTTCATGATTTTATGAGTTTTCTTATGATATTGAAGTGGGGGTTTATACCCTATAGTGTTATGCATTAGATTTTGAGATCTTCTTAATGTTTTAGAAGTTTAATTATATAAGTATGTTGATATTATTATGCACATAGCTGAAATTTCCAGATTTTGAGATGATTTATAAATGATTATGTTATCAAGCATCCATTTTTAGAAGTTTTATCATGATATAAATAAATGGGTCATTAATACCTATTCGAGATTGTTATTTTTTGAGAATTGTTATGCTATAAGCACCTTATGATTATTAAGAAATATTATTGAGAAAATATTTGATCTTTTGGTCACTATAGAATTGAAATCCACTTTCATACGAAGATTACATACCATTTTGTTGGTTTCATTATAAACTATGAGATTATTTTAAAGGTGAATTTTCTTCAGATTTTGAGCATTAGTTTGGGAGTAGTATTTAGCACCGAGTTGGGTATGTTACTACGGTTTCATACCCCAGAACTACGTGCCACCGCAGGTTGAGATATTAATTCCTACTATACATGGATGACGGAGATAGTGATCACTGAGTTTGATTGTTTTATTTCAATGGCAAGGTAGAACAGCCCTAACCTTACGGAGGAGAGTCGTGGGACACTATGGATGATTACATGGTGTATATGCCGGTTAGAAAAACCTCCCAAAAATGCCCCCCACTCTTGAAACAATTTTATAGATTTAAAGTCTTGAGATAAATGTTTTACTATGTAACATGAGTTTCAGATTTCATTTAGTTACATGATTTGAGAACCAGAAAGAGAATTCAAATTCTAGAACTAAGTGTATTGACTCACGAGATTTTTACTACATGTCTTACTATTCATGATTTATGAGCTTTAGATTTCAGACTTTCTCAAGCTTATGTGAGTCATTTACATTTAGCATGCATGATTTTATAAATGATCATTATGAGATATTATGTTTACTTATTACATGCACCTTCATATACTCAGTACATCCTCGAAGTACTAATCCACACATATGTATATATGCTACATTGTCTCATAATGTAGGTTTAGCTGCTCAGTCTCAACAGCGTCAGTGATTTTCGAGCATTCCCCTACATCCCTGCAGTTGGTGAGTCCTCCTAGTTTGGGGACTTATGTTATTCAAATTTCTAGCTTTATTAGTAGATATTTCATCCTTATTTCTGACAGTTGAGTCAGCTGGGGCCTGTCCAAGTGACTCTCTAGATTTAGTTAGTAGATATAACTCCCCGGATTCTGAATTCCAAATGCTACTCGATGCTAACAATCCCGAAGGACTACTAGCTAACTCATGACTGGTACCTGCTGCAATAATTGTATAATAGATACTGAAATATACTGAAACAATGGATTGAAATGCCATAAGGTTCAAAACTAAAATATAGTCTGATAAAACAATATCTGAATAAGGTATAATATTACCAACACTGCTAATAAATGTCTAAAAATACTGAAGTCTGACTATCTAGTCTGAAAGCCTCTAAACTGTTTGAATAAAGAGTTGATAGGACATGTCCCCAACTAACTCCAACTGCTAACATAACCAAATACTAAAATACTAAAATAATGAATAAATCATATCCTCGAACTATGAGGACCCATCACTGACTCTGAATACCAAAAGCTAAACTGCTAAGGATGAATTGGATGTCGTGCCTCTGAACCTATGGTATAAAATACCATAGCATAAGAAAGTATGCATCAATATGTGGGAATGTACTAGTATGCAAAGTGGGGGTAGGATGAATGAATGGGTTCATATGCATGAACAATACTAACTGACTGAATAACATGAATGTGAGAATAGATGCATGAATACGTAATTGTAACTAAGATTGTGACAACACTGACTACTGAGTTTGAATACTGATAACAAAGATTTACTGATAACTAATATAACTGATATACTGATAATTGAGTGACTATGTCTGACAGTCCTGTTCTGATGGAACTAGCTGAGTTCCGTAATGAAATGAGTGACTATATCTGACAGTCCTAAAATATGAAAAACTATTTAAGTTCTATTATTGAGACTGTGACTATGGAAGGTAGTCATCCAACCAATATGCCCCTTTTCTAAATAGAGTTGGCATCTAATATTTAACCCAAATTGGAAGGGTGTCAATACTATGCCACGAGTAAGGACAGTGTCCCCTAATAAGAACGCTGGGACCCTCACCTGGCAGTGTTAATCCACCTCATCAACCCTCAACTGTCAGTATTTACGTATCAACCTATGTTGGCTGCATAGTTATAGAACGCAAGGATTGATTCTAAGGATCACACCCTCTGACTGACAGTGTGTGTCCTCATTCTTGGGTTAACTTAGTGCTGAATTCTACTCCCATCTGAATAAACACTGAACTGAATTGGACTAAGTTTACTAAGTTTCGTTGACTGAAGGAATACTACAGAGATCTTATAACTGACTGAGATTACTGAGATTACTGAGATTACTAAGATTACTGAGATTACTGAGACTATTGGACTGATACTAATTTTCTGAGTTTTCCTGAGTCATAAGACTGACTGAATTCTACTAATCATGGATTGACTGAGAATATGGTGAAAACTGACATTGGATCTAGGTACACAGCTAAATAATCGGGTATAAATACCCCAGGACTCGATAATATAAAAGTAAATAGGATGTTACACTTCTTTAACATATGACCCTTGTCAACATTTCGCAATACAACCTTTGGGGAATTTCTTGAAGAACTTGATATTCATAATCTTATACATGGATAGGAATGAATATAAACATGCCATAATTTCATAACTCTGATATCATGAGGATTCCATCAAACAACTACAATACACAATAACAGCATGGGAGTCATTTTGAAACATAAGGGTAAAGCATGAATTCAACATTTAGAACTTATTGAGTCATAATGCATAATTCTAGTTCTCTTGGGCATTTTATCAAACACCTTGCTTGCATAACTTTAGGCTTAGTAATTAACACCAAATCAATACATCATAAAGACATAAATCAACTCAATTCATAGATTTCAACCCACATGCTAACATAGTTTCATGAAAAACACATAAAGATTCCAACTTGGGAATCATACAACAATAACCACATGAACATAATTCAACTCATAACATGGGATTTATCATTCAACTTTTAGAAAAGGATTCTTGAACTCCAAGGACAAAAGGGGTCCTTGTATGAACACTTTACATACCTCAATTTCTAAATTTGTGGGGATTATAGTGAGTTCCTTAAGATTCAAAGCTTGAACTTGACAACCCTAGGGTTTGTTCTTGAGAGTGTTTTGTAAAAATAATGAATAATGAGGTTATTTGGGAGTTAAATACCGTTTTTGAGAGCCATAGGGTGAAGGGAATTGACCCTTTTTTCCTTAAGAGTTTGAGGGTGGAAGCTGAAATTTTGATCCAGCCGGACATAGCAAGGTGCCACCCTGCTTAGTCCGACGGACCTACCAAGGCTCCGCCCTACCTAGACCACTGGACTAAGCAAGGCGCCGCCCCTCCTGGAGTAACGTGATAGCCAGGGCTACATAGGCTTATCGCCCCGAGTTACTAGTTTGGGATCCCAAACATGCCTTTATGCTATCCAAAAAATCCCGAAACTCACTCGAGATGTACTACTCACTTGCCCCATCGTGAATCAACTTGAAAATCAACAAACAGAGGTCGGGAAGGTTATGAAATAAATTGTCAAACTTCAAAGTCATAAAATGAGACTAATTCCTTAACACTTGGCTAAAATTTTCTAACTGTTAGGATCCCTTAAGGAGCTTTAAGGGCTGAATTTTTTACTAGACTTTAAAGGGGTCTTACAATATCTCCCTCTTGGGAACATTTGTACTCGAATGAGACTTACGGAGAGATGATAAATGATACTAAAGTACATATAGGACATGCACAACTGAAACATGATTTCATGACTGACATGACTGATAAGCTGAATGTTTTATACTAAGCATTCATATCTGAAGCATGAGTAACTAATTCATGAATGCATTATTAGGATTACTGATAAGATGAGTATACTGCACATGCATATTTGATGTATGCATATATGACTGAACTAGCAAATAAATGCATGACTCAATATGCAATGGCACTTAGTACCAAGTTTATAATGGAAATCTGAACATAAAACTGAATAGGCTTAGGAAAAGCCATTACCTTGAGCTGAGTTTGAGTTTGCGAAGAAGAGGTGAGGATACTTGGTTCACATTTCTTCTTCTATTTCCCAAGTAGCTCCCTCAACGGACTGATTGCACCAAAGAACTTTGACTAGAGAGACATCTTTGTTCCTCAGTCTGCGAATCTAGTAGTCAAGAATTTTGATTGGAAACTCTTCATAAGAGAGGCTGTTCTGAACATCTATGCCCTTTATAAGGACTACAACTACTGGGTCACCAATGCACTACTTGATCAAGGAGACATGAAACACTGGATGAACTGAGGCTAGATCTGAAGGCAATTCAAGCTTATAAGATACTTTGCCGAAGCGATTGAGAATTTTGAAGGGACGGACATATCGGAGACTGAGATTCCCCTTCTAACCAAATCTCTTTACTCACTTCATGGAAGAGATTTTCAGATACACATGATAACCAATCTCAAACTCAAGATCATTTCTTCATACATCTACGTAAGACTTCTATTGGCTCTGGGCAGCTCGAAGTCTTTCTCTGATCAACTAAACTTTCTCTAAGGCATTGAATACCAAGTTAGACCCTATCACTGTAGCCTCACTTAATTCGAACCTACCTATAGAAGATCTGCATCTCCTAGTATAGAGAGCTTCAAATGGAGCCATTTGAATACTGAAATGATATCTGTTGTTGCATGCAAACTCAATCAAAGGCAAGTGATCATCCCAACTTCCCTTGAAATCAATTGAACACACCCTTAGAATATATTCTAATATGAAAATAGTCCTTTTTTCTTAAGCATCTATCTGATGATGAAAGGTTGTACTGAGATGAACTTGAGTACCAAGACCCTTATGGAATGCTTTCCATAAATAAGAGGTGAATTGGTGCCTCTATCTAAGATAATATATAATGAAATACCGTGTAATCTGGCCAACTCTTTTTATAGAGTTTGGCATAATCCTCAGCTTAATAAAAGGTATAAACTGGAAGGAAATACGGTGATTTGGTCATCCTATCTATAATGATGCAAATTGAATCATGTTGATAACGAGTTTGAGGCAAACCCATCACGAAGTCTATGTTTACTTTATCCCACTTACAAGTAAGAATTCTAAACTCTTGCATGGACCCACTAGGCTTCTGATGCTCTATCTTAACTTGATGACATGTAGAGCATTTATCCACAAACTCTACACTATATCTCTGTATCCCACTCCACCAATAGATCTCCCATAAGTTTGTGATACATCTTAGTGGCCCCTGAATGAATAGAGTAACGCGCACCATGCACCTCTGCAAGAATTTGCTACCTCAAGTCATCTACACCTGGAACACACAGATGACCCTGACAATGCAATACACCATCTCCCCCTTGGGAGACAACCTCTACTTTTTGATCTCTGGCTGACTCTTTCAACTTGACTAAGCTGGGACCTCTATCCTGTTTTTCATTTACTTTGGAAACTAGAGATGACTCTGAACTGTTCTAAACTTATATACTACCTTCTGCTGAATCGACTAAGCGAACACCTAATCTGGTAAGCTGATGGACTTCCTGAGATAAATTTTTCTTACCGTCTTCAACATGAACAAAACTACCCATAGATAGTCTACTGAGAATGTTAGCCACTACATTGTCTTTGGCCGGATGATAAAGGACACTCATGTCATAATCTTTTAAAATCTCTAACCACCTTCTCCGATGGAGATTGAGATCTTTTTTAGAGAATATGTACTGAAGGATTTTGTGATCTGTGAATACATCTACATGAACTCCGTATAGATAATGCCTCCAAATCTTTAAGGCAAATACTATGGCTGCTAACTAAAGATCATGAGCCGAATAATTCTTCTCATGGGGCTTAAGCTGTCTGGAGGCGTAGGTTATAATCTTACTATGCTTCATGAGGACACAACCCAAACCTACTTTAGATGCATCACAGTGCATGACGAACCCATCTAAACCATCTGAAAGAGTCAAAATTGGGGCTGAGGTGAGTCGAGTCTTCAACTCTTGAAAACTCTTCTCGCAGGGATCTGACCACTGAAACATGACATTCTTCTGAGTCAATATAGAAATAGGGGATGCAAATAATGGAAACCCCTCGACAAACCATTTGTAATAGCATCCAAACCCAAGAAACTCCTAATATCTAATGGAGAGACAGAGCAAGGCTAATTTCTTATTACTTTGGTCTTTTGACGATCAACTCTAATGCTATCATCGAAAATAGTATGACCGAGGAATGCTACTGACCTTAGCCAAAATTTGGACTTACTAAATTTGGCGAATAACTGATGATTTTTTAGAGTCTGAAGTACTGTTCTAAGATATTCTGCATGATCATGTTCATCATGGGAATAGACAAGAATGTCATCTATGAAGACTATGATGAACATGTCCAAATACTGCTTGAACACACGATTCATCAAGTCCATGAAAGCTGTTGGGGAATTGGTAAGACCAAAGGACATGAATAATAATTCAAAGTGACCATACCGAGTTTGACAAGATATTTGGTCTATCTTAGAGAAGTAACTGGTACCCTAAAGTTAGTCAAAAAAGTCATCAATTTAGGAAAGTGGATACTTGTTATTGACCGTAACTTTATTGAGTTGATGTTAGTCTATACACATTCTGAGAGTACCATCTTTTTTTTCAAGAATAAAATAGGTGCACCCCATGGGGATACACTGGATCTGATGAATACCTTATCTAGGAGATCATTCAATTGTTCTTTCAATTCTCTGAGTTCTGATGGTGCCATTCTGTAGGGAGGAATAGATATAGGCTGAGTATCTAGAGGAAGATCAATGCCGAAGTCTATTTCCCTTTTGGGAGAAATTCCTAGAAAATCTTTGAAAAAGATATCTGAATATTCATTCACTACTGGGACTTATTCAAGACTAGGATTATCAAAACTAGAGTCCTTAACGTGAACAAGATGATAGAAACATCCCTTTGATATTATTTTCCTAGCCCGTAGATAGGAAATATCTTGACTCCTGAAAGATAAAGTACTACCCTTCCACTGTAGGACGAGTTCATTCAAAAATAGAAATTGGAAATTTATATTTCTGAAGTCAACTGTGGCATAGCAGGAATGAAGCCAATCCATACCGAGAATGACATCAAAATCATCCATCTCTAATTCGACTAAGCCTGCTGAAGTGACTTTCTGAGAGATCATAACCGGACAGTTCTTGTATACCCACCGGGCTATGATAGTTTTACCCACTAGGGTATATACTGAGAAAGGCTCTTTCAAGATTGACTCTGAAATCTACTGCTATATAAGGAGTAACAAAAGACAAAGAAGCTCCTGGATCTAGCAAAGCATAAACATGTACATGAAAGATCTGTAACGTACTAGTGAGTACATCAAGAGAATTTTCCTGATCCTACCTGGACTGAAGAGAATACAGTCTGTTTGGACGTTCCCTACTGGTAGCACTAGAAGTGGCACCCTGCTGATTCGGGCGATTAGACTGAGCTAAGGAATGATTATGCTGACTCTGAAAACTTGACTACAGACAATCTCTTACTCTGTGGCCTAGCTAGCCACATCCAAAACACATATCACTGCTAGCTCTGCAAATACCCTTGTGGTTCTTCCCATAAGTCCAACAAAGGGATTAGTTCGGGAACAGTTAATACAGCCTTGAGACTTAGAGCCTGAAGCCCTATCTCTATTGCCATTGTTGAATTTTGTCACTAGAGCACTGACTAAAGAAGGATATGGAACTGATGAATTTAGGTGGAACTGAGAATGGTTACCTCCCTCTGACTTTGGCTGAGCAAAGTTGAAACTACTGGTGTTTGCTCTCTTATTCTGTTTTTCCCTCTCCTTAATATTTTGCTCTTCTATCTGCTAAGCATGGATCATAAGCCTGGCTATGTCCATGTCACTATTCAATATCGCAATCCAGCACTCTTTGACCACACAGTCATTCACCCTAGAAACAAATTTACTCATCTTAGACCTGATGTCTGCCATTACATGAGGAGCATATCTATCTAATTGACTAAACTTGAGAGAATACTCTTTCACTATCATATTGCCCTACCTAAGGTTGATAAACTCTTACACCTTAGCTTCTCTCAGCTCTAGGGGAAAGAATCTATCTAAGAATGTGGTAAAAAACTCCTCTCATTCTATGGACCCTGCATCAACTGCCCTCTCTGACATCCACAACTTGAACTAAGTATGATCCATATCTTGTAATTGATACGCAGCTAGCTCATTACTCTCACTAGTAGTCACCCTATTATATATGTAACCATCTGAACCTGATCTAGGAATTCCTGAGGGCCCTCTTCTGACTTAGACCCGGTGAAAGATAGAGGATTCATTTGGGTAAAGTCCTGAATCCTAGCCGCAGCAGTGTTGGACACTGGGTTAGTTGGAATGGCAACTGGCTGTTCATTCTGAGCAGAAACTGAATTAGCAAGATTAGTTAATGTATCTTTGAATTCTGCATGAGAGACATGCTCATCCAATGGATTTGCCTAGACGATCTGAGGGGCTGACTGACTTCCAGTTCTTTTTTTGGGAGGCATGTTCTTTAACCGGAAAAAAAAAAGATGAGACTGAGAGTTTAACTTTGAGATTATACTCACTGGTATGACATGAATACTAAAACAAGGGAAAATGTTCCTAAAACATCTCATAGCCTCCTGCACATAAATATGGCGCGCAATACATGCATGCATAAGACTTTACGAGATGCGGCTTTCAGACTTCTTAGGACACTATTAAACCTGTCTTTAATACCAAGATTGTAAAGCCCCAAATTCTGAACCCCGGATGCTACACGGTGCTAAAAATCCCAAAGAACCACTAGTTAAACCATGACTGGTACCTGTTGTAACAACTGTATAATAACACTGAAATATGTTAAAACACTGGTCTGAAATGACCTAAGGTTCAAACTGAAATATATCCTGATAAAACAATATCTGAATACGGTATAATAATACTAACACTGCTAATAAACATCTAAAAATACTGAAGTCTGACTATTTAGACTGAAAGCCTCTAAACTGTTTGAATAAAGAGTTGATAGGACATGTCCCCAACTAACTCCAACTGCTAACATAACCAAATATTAAAATAATAAAATAATGAATAAATCATATCCTCAAACTATAAGGACTCATCACTGACTCTGAATACCAAAAGCTGAACTGCTAAAGATGCTCTGAATCTCGTGCCTCTGAACCTATGGTATAAAATACCATAGTGTAAGAAAGTACGTGTCAGTATATAGGAATATACTGGTATGCAAAGCGGGGTAGGCTAAATGCATGGGGTCATATGCATGAACAATACTAGCTGAATGAATAACATGAATGTGAGACTACATGCATGAACATGTAACTATAACTGAGATCGTGATCACATTGACTACTGAGTATGAATATTGATAACATGGATTTATTGATAACTGGTATACTAATAACTAATTGAGTGTGTCTGATAATCCTAATTTTGATAGAACTAGCTGAGTTTTTTATTAATCTGAGTGACTGTATCTGACAGTCCAGAAATCTGAAGAACTATCTAAGTTCTATTACTGAGATGATGCTGAGTCTGTGACTGTGGGAGGTAGCCATCTAACTAAAATAGCCTATTTATAAATAGAGTTGGGTTCCAATATGTAACCCTAATTGGAAGGGTATCAATACCGTTCCACGGGTAAAGACAAGTTGAGAGTGACCCTCATCTAATAGTGTCCTTAATGAGAATGGTGGGAACCTCATCTGAAAGTGTTAATCCACCTCATCAACCCTCAACTATCAGTGTTGATGTCTCAACCTATGCTGGCTAGATAGTTCTGGAATGTAAGGATTGCTTTTAAGGATCGTACCCTCTGACTGTCAGTGTGTGTCCTCATCATTTGGTTCACTCGTTACTGAATCCTACTCCCATATGAATAGACACTGAACTAAATTGGACTGAGTTCACTAGGTTCCATTGACTGACAAAATACTACTAAGATTTGATAACTAACTGAGATTATTGATATTACTAAGATTACTGAGACTGCTGGACTGAAACTGAATTTACTGAGTTTTCCTGAGTCATGAGACTGACTGAATTCTACTGATCATGGTTTGACTGAGAGTATGGTGAAAACTGACACTGGATCTAGGCACACAGCTAAATTTTTGGGTATAAATACCCTAGGACTCAATAGAATAAAATTAAATAGGACATGACACTTCTTGAACACATGACCATTGTCAACAATTCACAATACGACCTTTGGGGAATTTCATGAAGCACTTGATATTCATAATCTTATACATGGATAGGAATGCATATAAATATGCCATAATTTCATAACTCTAATATCATGAGCATTCTATCAAACAACTACAATGCACAAGAATAGCATGAAAGTCATTTTGAAATATAAAGGTAAAGCATGGAATAATTATTTAGGCCTTATTGAGTCATAATGCGCAATTCTTGTTCTCTTGGGACTTTTATCAAACACCTTGCATGCATAAATTTAGGCTTAGGCATGAACACCAAATTAATACATCATAAAGCCATAAAATCAACTCAATTCATAGATTTCAACCCACATGCTAACATAGTTTCATGAAAAACACATAAATATTCCAATTTGGGAATCATACAACAATATGAAAATAATTTAACTCATAACATGGGATTTATCATTCAACTTTTAGAAAAGGATTCTTGAAATCCAGGGACGAAAGGGGCACTTGGATAAACACTTTACATACCTTAATGTCTAAATCCATGGGGATTGTAGTGAGTTTCTTGAGATTCAAAGCTTGAGCTTAAAAACCCTTGGATTTGTTCTTAAGAGTTTTTTGTGAAAATAATGCGTAATGAGGATATTTAGGAGTTAAATCCCCTTTTTGAGAGTCATAAGGTAAATGTAATTAACCCTTTTAACCTTTAGAGTTCAGGGATGGAAGCTGAAATTTTAGCCCAGCCAAACTTAGCAAGGCGTCGCCCTGCCTAGTCCGCTGGACTTAGCAAGGTGCCGCCCTACCTAGTCGACTAGATTAAGAAGGTACTGCCCCAGCTGGAGCAACGTGATAGCCAAGGCAATGCGGGCTTATCGCCCTGAGCTACTGGTTTGGGAACCCAAATATGCCCCTATGCTATCCCAAAAATCATAAAACTCACCCGAGATGTACTACTAACTTTACCCATCACGAATCAACTTGAAAATTGACAAAAGGAGGTCAAGAAGGTTATGAAATAAATCCTTGAAATTTGAAGGCTTAAAATGAGACTAAGTCCTTAACACATAGCTAAAATTATCTAAGTGTTGGGATCCCTTAAGTAGCATTAAGGGTTAAATTTTTGACTTAGACTTTATGGGGTATTACAGTAGAGGCTTGTCAAACTATGAGATTTAGACTTGGATTTTCAGCTGTAAGCATTCAGATCTTTCAGTATTACTTTATCATATCATTGAGATTAGTACTTTAAGACATGCTAAAATAATTCATTTAGTTTTCTGCATTCATTATGGTTTTATGCTTATATTTATCCATTCATGAGTCTCAGAGTAGAAGAAAGCATCCAGGGTTAGCTCAGGACTACTTGTAGTTTAAAGCACCGTGTGGCGTCTGGAAACTAGATTTTGTGGCGTTACAAACTTGGTATCAGAGCCCAAGATTTAGAGAGTCCTATTGAGTCTGACAAGCCATGTTACATAGAGTTTTGGTCATCGATTTGAAGCGCGCCACATCTATAAGCCATGGGCTATGAAGTGTTTAAGAAAAACCCTCTCTTTCTTTCAGAATCCATCGTACATACAAGCTATCTATATCGGCTATTAACTTGTGCTCTTTTATGAAAGAACATGACTCCTCATAGAGCTAATGCCCATAAAAATGATGACTATCCACCTCAGGCTTCAAATTCACTAAATAAGAATGTGTCTCATGCCGAATTTTGAGCTGTTTTTCAAGTGTTAGACCAAGCTGTCACCGCTAATGTTCAAGCTAATAATTAGGCTGCAGCTTTGCACCAACAAAAATATGATTTAGATGCTGCCAGACTTCGTGACTTTATGAGGATGAATCCTCCAGAATTCTTAGGGTCGAAGGCAGGTAAGGACCCACAACTATATCTTAATGAAAAGTAAAATATCACCCAAGTTATGCATGTTACTAAAGAGGATAGTGTAGAGTTGGCATCCTATAGGTTGAAATATGTTTCTTATGATTGGGTTGTGGGGTGGAAAATGAGTAAAGGGGAGAATTCAGCTCCCATGAATTGGCAAGGATTTCAGGATGCATTTTTAGACAAGTTTTTCCCACTTGTGATAAGGGAAGCTAAGGTAGAAGAGTTTATGAACCTGAGGCAGGGATCTATGCCAGTGAAGAAGTACTACCTTAAGTTCAACCAGTTATCTAAGGATGCCCCTGATTTGATAGCTGACACCCGATCTAGTATGAGTAAGTTTGTGATTGGTGTATCCGAATTGGTGGTTAAGGAGAGTAGGACCGCTATGCTCAACAGAGACATGGATCTTCCTAGATTGATGATACATGCTCAGTACATTGAAGTAGATAAAGCTAAGGAGATAGAGAGAGAGTCAGTAAGACGGCTAGAACATGGCAGTTTAGTTATGGTCAGAACAAGACTGAAGGAGGAAATCAGTCGTAGTTTCAAAATTGTCGATCTATGCCTGCACCTTCATCAGCTAGTTCTCCCGTATCTAGAAATAGGAAGGAGTAGTGGGGTAAGTCTTCTATGTATAGATCTATGATTAGTGTGGGTAGGAAGCCTAATCTTCCCCCGTGTGCTAAGTGTGAAAGGGACCATGAAGGTAAGTGTTTGTGGGGTCAGAAAGGTTGTTATGGTTATGGCCTGAAAGGTCACAGTATTAGAGATTGTCTAAATTCTAGGCAGATAAATAGGTATGTTCGTCCACAGACTCAGGCTACCTTGCACCATCTCCTTCAGCCCGCCCGACCCCTCCTCAGAGTGCCTCATCCAGTACTGGTGGCAGTCAGTGCCATAACAGGTTCTATGCTTTTGTAACGCCTTAAATCTGGTACCCAGAAAGCTACATAGTGCTCATGACCCCGACGGACCATAAGCTAACCCATGACTAATACCGCACCACTAGTAAGGACAAGCTGTGAGTGACCCTCATCTATCAGGTACTCTAAAGAGAATGGTGGGACTCACATCTAACAGGTGAAGCCACCTAATCAACCCTTATTTAGCAGGTTTGATATCTCATCCTACGTTGGATATGTAGTTCTGGAACACAAGGATTGCTTCTAAGAATCATTCAACATCATCAACATAGTTATAAATAACCCACAACATAAACACCATAAGTTATAAATTAAAAATTAGATTCTTGAGCTTCATGGATGAAACAAATCTGTGAATGAACACTTGGCATACCTTAGTTCTTGATTTTATGAAGATTGACGGAGAGATTCTTAAATTTGGATCCTCAATTGAAAACCCTAAGCTTGTTCTTAAGGGATTTTGAGAGAAACAACAATATTTTGGGTGAAATATGGTTGAATTATGTGTTTTTGGGCTTAATAAAAGTGAAAAAATGGCCACTTGGCCCTCAAAACTCTGAGTTGGAAGATGAAAAATTCAGGTGCGTGCGACAGAGAGTGCATCTCATGCTCCAGTCCTCCAGACTGGAGAATGCGTTGCATGCTCTGAGGTATGAAATAGAGCATGCGTGACACACATATCAGATGCGACCACTGTTTTGAAATCCAAACATGCCCTAAAAGGATTCTGAAAATTCCGAAACTCACCCGAGATGTACTATTGACTTGCCCCATCATGAATCAATTTAAAAATCAAAGTTTCGAGGTCAGAAAGGTCATGAAATAAATCCTCAAAATTCGGAGGCTTAAAATAAGACTAAGTCTTTTACACTGAGCTAAAATATTCTAAGTGTTGGGATCCCTTAATGATAGATCTGTCAATACGGATTGGCCCAGCCCATCTAGGCTATCCCATACGGGCTTTCAGTTTGACGGGTCAGGTCGGGCTGGCTCATTTAAATGACGGGCCAAAAAACACCAAGCCCGCGTTATTACCCTTTGGGTTGTGGGCCTCACGAGCCAACCCACTTTTTAAAAAATAATATTTTATAATTAAATTTTACATTGTTAATAAACATAAAAATTTATCACACAATAACACATAGTATTAATGTTTGTTTATTAAAAGGGAGCTTGAGCTCGAATCACACAAAGTAGGAAGAAAACGAAGAGGTGGGACTACTCAATCGAAAATATCACGGTTGAAAGTCGATGGCGCGTTGAGGGAGATATAGTGAAGAGGAGGTGGCTAGATGAACTAAGGAAATTAGGAAAATGAACAGTACAATATACTCTTTATGTTTTAGTGGTAGATATTTTATTATTTTATTATTTATTACATAGGAAAGTAGGAAACTTTCCAGTTTCCATTTTCTTTGTTAATGGAACCGGTCAATGGTCATCATTGGACTTGATTATTTTTTAACTCTTTTATTTTTTTCATTATTTTATTTTATTTTTAAATTATTTATTATTTGACTGACGAGCCGGCCCACGAGCTAGCCCAACCCACATTCCTCAAGCCCTACGGGCCATGGATTTATTTGGGGCAGGCTAAAAAGCCCTGTTCTTAAAGGGCTGCAAAAATTGAAGCCCACCCTATCAAATTATAGGCTGGATCGGGCTAGCCCACCGGTCCTTGGCCCATATTAACGACTCTACTTAAGGAGCTTTAAATGATGAATTTTGACTTATATTTGTAAGGAGTTTTATAATATCTCCCCCTTGGGAACATTCGTCCTCGAATTAGACTAACTAAGAGAGGAGAAATAATAAACTGAAGTATATATAGGACATGCACTAATGAAACATGATTTCATGACTGACTTGACTGATAAACTGAATATATCATACTGAACATACATATCTAATACATGTGTATCTGATTCATGAATGCATGACTGGGATTACTGATAAGATGAGTTTCTCATCAAACTGAACATGCATATCTGATGCATGAATACATGACTGAACTGACACATAAATACATGACTGAATATGCAATGGTACTTGATACCAAGTTTGTAATGGGGACCTGAACATGAATCTGGATACCAAGTTTATAACTGAAATCTGTACATTAAACCGAATAAGCTTAAGGAGAAATGTTACCTTGAGATGAGTCTGAGTTTGTAGAGAAGAGATGAGGATACTTGGTCCGCATATCTCCTTCTGTTTCTCAAGTAGCTCCCTCAACGGACTGATTTCTCCAAAGAACATTGACTAGAGGAACTTTTTTTATGAGTCTGATAGTCAAGAATTTTGATTGAAATCTCTTCATAAGAGAGACTGTTCTAAACATCTATGCTCTGAATTGGACTACAACTGTTGGGTCACCTAGGCACTTCTTGAGAAAAGAGACATGGAAAAATGGATGAACTGAGGCTAGATCTGAAGGCAATTCGAGCTCATAATCTACTTTGCCGAAGCGATTGAGAATTTTGAAGGGATTGATATATCGAGGACTGAGCTTTCCCTTGCATTTGACTTCTGTCGGCTCTGATCATCTTAAAGTCTTTCTCTGATAATCTAAACCCTTTCTAAGGTATTAAATACTAAGTCAGGACCTACAACTACGGCCTCACTGACTTTGAACCAATCGATTAGAGATCTACATCTTCTACCATAGAGAACTTCGAATGGAGCCATCTTAATACTGGAATGATAGGTTTTGTTGTATGCAAACTTAATCCAAGGTAAGTGGTAATCCCAACTTCCCTAGAAATAAATCGTACACGCTCGCAGCATATCTTCTAAAGTCTAAAGGGTCCTTTATGCTTCACCATCTTTCTGAGGATGAAAGGTTGTACTGAGATAAACTTTGGTACCAAGACCCATTTAGAATGCTTTCCAAAAGTGAGAGGTAAACCGGGTACCTCTATCCAAGATAATAGACAATGGATCATTGTGTAATCTAACCAACTCCCTAATATAGAGTTTGCATAATCCTCGGCTGAATAAGAGGTACGATCTGGAAGGAAATGAGCTGATTTGGCCATTTTGTCTACAATGATCTAAACTGAATCATGTAGGCGACCAGTTTGAGGCAAACCATCATAAAGTCCATGTTCATTTATTCCCACTTCCAAATGGGAATACTGAACTCATACATGGACCCACTAGGCTTTAGATTCTCTATCTTAACCTACTGACATGTAGAGAACTTAGCCATAAACTCTGCAACATCTCTTTTCATCCCACTCCACCAATAGATCTCCCATAAGTCACAGTACATCTCAGTGGCCCCTATATGAATGGAATAATATGCACCATACGCTTCTTCAAGAATTTGATACCTTAAGTCATCTACACCTGGCACACACTGATGACCATGAGAATGCAAAACAATATCTCCCCCTTGGGATAAAACCTCTACTTCTGATCTCTGACTGTCTCTTTTAATTGACTAGGCTAGGATCTATATCTTGCTTTTCTTTCACCTCAGAAACTAGAGAAAATTATGAACTAATCTGAACCTATATGTTACCTTCTACGGAGTCAACTAAGCTGACACCTAGTTTGGCAAGCTGATGAACTTCTTGAGCTAACTTCTTCTTACTTTCCTCAACATGAGAAACACTGCCCATAGATAGTCTACTGAGAGTGTCCACCACTACATAACCTTGCCCGTTTTTCATAATCTTTCAAGAGTTCTAACCACCTTCTCTAACGGAGGTTAAGATCTTTCTGAGAGAATATGTACTGAAGACATCAACAGGAACCCCATCCAAGTAATGACTCCAAATCTTTAAGGAAAAAAATACGACTGCTAACTCAAGATTATGAGTTGGATAATTCTTCTCATGGAGCTTAAGTTGTCTGGAGTCTTAGGCTATGACCTTACTATGCTGCATGAGGACAGAACCCCAACCTACTCTGGATGCATCACAATACACTATAAATCCATCTGAACCATCTGGAAGAGTCAAAACTAGTGCTGAGATGAGTTAAGTCTTCAACTCCTGAAAACTCTTATCACAAGGATCTGACCACTAAAACTTGACTTTCTTCTGGGACAGTCTGGACATAGAGGAAGTGATAGAAAAAAATCCCTCAATAAACCATCTGTAATAGCTAACCAAATCCAAGAAACTCTTGATGTCTGATGGAGAGATAGGGATAGGCCAGTTTCTTACTGGTTCAGTCTTTTAAGGATCAACTCTAATGCCATTATCAGAAATGATATAACCAAGGAATGCTAATGACCTTAGCCAAAATTCGCACTTACTAAATTTGGCGAACAACTAATGATTTCTAAGAGTCTGAAGTACTATTCCAAGATAGTCTGCATGATCATGCTCACTGTGGGAATAGAAAAGAATACCATCTATAAAGACAATGACAAAGATGTCCAAGTACTGCTTGAAAACACGGTTCATTAAGTCCATGAAAGTTGTTGGGACATTGGTCAGTCCAAAGGATATGACTAAAAATTTGAAGTAACCATACCGAGTTTTGAAGGTTGTCTTCAAAATATCACATTCTCTGACTCTGAGCTGATGATAGCCTGATATGAGGTCTATCTTGGAAAAGTAACTAACACCCTAAAGTTGGTCAAACAAGTCATCGATTCTGGGAAGTGGATACTTGTTCTTCAACTATTTTTTCAATTTTCTGAGTTTTGCTGGTGTCATTCTGTATGGCAGAATAGATATAGGCTAAGTATCTCAAAGAAGGTCAATGCTGAAGTCTATTTCCTTTTCGAGAGGAATTTTGGAAAGATCTTCAGGAAAGACATCTGAATATTCGTTCACTACTGGGACTGATTTAAGACTGGGAGTTTCAAAACTAGAGTCCCTAACATGAACAAAATAATAGACACATCCCTCAGATATTATTTTTTTAGCCTTAGATAGGAAATAAGTTGACCCCTGAATGCTAAAGTACTACTCTTCCACTTTAGGATGGGTTCATTCAAAAACTGAAATTGGATAATTCTATTTTTGTAGTCGACTGTGGCATAGCAGGAATGAAGTCAATCCATTCCGAGAATGACATCAAAATAAGTCATCTCTAATTCGACTAAGTCTGTTGATTTGATTTTCTAAGATATCATAAGCGGGCAGTTCTTGTATACCCATCGAGCTATGATGGTTTTAACCACTAGTGTAGAGACTGAGAAGGGCTCTGTATGAATTTCAAGACTGACTCCAAAATCAACTGCTATATAAGGAGTAACAAAAGACAAGGAATCTCCTAGATCTAGAAAAGCATAATAATGTAAATGAAAGATCTATAACGTTCCATAACCACATCAAGATAATTTTCCTGATCATGTTGGAAATGAAGAGCATAAAGTCAATTTGGGTATTGCCCACGGGTGGCGCTAAATGTGGCACCCTGCTGTTTTGGGCGACCGGACTGAGATGAGGAATAGTTAGGCTTACCTTAAGGACCTAGATGAGGACAATCTCTAACTCTGTGGCCTGGCTTGCCACATCCAAAGAAAACATCATTGCCAGCTCTGCAAGTACCTTGATGGTGCTTTTCACAAGTCTGACACAGAGGATGGGTGCGGGTACTGCTAACACTGACTTAAGGTTTAGGCCCTAACGTCCAATACTTGTTGCCATCTCTAAATTTTGGCACTGGAGCACTGGCATAGGAAAGAGCTGGAATCGATGACTTTGGGTGGAACTGAGATCGGTTACCACCCTTTGATTTAGGCTGAGCAAAGTTAAAATGACCTGTCCTTGCTCTCTTATTCTATTTCTCTCTCATTTTAATCTTTTACTCTTCTATCTGTTGAGCATGGATCATAAACCTGGCTATGTTTATCTCACTAATCAGCATTGCGGATCTGCACTCATTGACCACACTATCATTCACTCCAAAAACAAACTTACTCATCTTAGCTCTATTATCTGCCACTACATGAGGAGCGTATCTAGCTAATTAAGTGAACTTGAGGAATACTTTTTCACTATCATATTGCCCTGCCTGAGGTTTATAAACTCTAACACCTTAGTTTCTCATAGCTCTAAGGAAAAGAATCTGTCAAAGAATACGGTGACAAACTTCTCCCATTCCATAGACCCTGCATCAACTGCCCTTTCTGGCATCCAATGCTTGAACCATGTGTGAGCGATATTCTGTAACTGATATGTAGCTAGATCAGCACTCTCACTAACAGTATCCCCATGATATTCGTAACCTTCTAAACTTTGTCAACGAATTCTTGAGGGTCCTCTTCGAATTTAGACCTGAAAAAGGATGGAGGATTCATTCGGGTAAAGTCCCAAATACTGGCAGCAGCAGTATTAGCCACTAGGTTGTCTGGAATAGCATTTGGTAGTTCATTTGGATCAGCAATTGAATTGCAAGAGTGGTGAATGCAGCTCTGAACTCTGCATGAGAAATATGTTCATCCAAGGGATCTGCTTGGACGGGCTTAGGGGCTGACTAATTTTTGTTTCTTCTTTTAGGAGGCATGTTCTGTAAATAAAAAGGGAGAAAAGAATCAGACTGAGAGTTTAACTTGAGCTCATGCTTACTAGCATGACATGAATACTGAAATAAGGGATACTATTCCTAAAATATCTCATAGCCTCTTGTACATAAATGTGGTGCACAACACACCTATGCACAAGACTCAAATATATGCAGTTTTTAAGACTTCCTAGGACTATATTAAGCCTTAGGCTCTGATACCAAATTTGTAACATGCCGTATCTAGTACCCGAAATGCTACACGGTGCTCATGACCCCAAAGGACCATAAGCTAACCCACGACTGATATTTGTAACTGAGCACCACATAATATACTGTATAAAGGCAGAATAAGAGGCTAAAATGCCATAAGGTTTAAATATCTGATAAAAATATAACATCCAAAACTATGGTATATCAATTCCAAAACAACTTAAATAACTATCAGAACAAATTATAGTCTAAAATCTGCTAGACTGTCTGAATAAGGAGTTGATGGGATATGTCCCTAACTAACTCCAACTGTGATACGGAAAGACAATGGAAGGCACAAAACACACTCCAAATCCGTCCACTAATCTTAAGGATCCAAGGACCAAGATGGAGACCACACTCGAATTCGCTATCAACAAGAAGAATACAAGATAAAATGGTGTATTTCAACATAAAAATAGTTATAAAATGTGATGAACAAGATGAATAACAATAACATAAGTTTTGGGTTTAATAAATGACCCAAAAAAGTCCACTACACAAGGTGACAACAACAAAAATAAAGGATAGATAGTGAGACCAAGATTATTACAAGATTAAAAACTAAAGAGTGTATTAAACTTAAAAACCCCTAATGAATGTAATAATAAAAACCACACTCTTACGGTGACCACCAAGGGAATCAACTTACCTCAAGATCCACAGTTTCTAAGCAAAGATCAATACTACATTTTCCAAGCCCTAACTAAGGCTAAGTGTTCTACTCTTAAGAGAGAGGATTTTTAATATTTCAATCTTTCAACTTTCAAAACTAACTAGCAAATAAACTAATAGAAACCTATATATAGACTAACTTATTACATAACAAAATGACCACAATACCCTTAATGAAAATGGGTGATCATAGAGTGTTACTTGGACAAGGCTAAGTGACCAAAATGCTCTTAATTAAGGCCCAAAACCGTGAGTCCTCAATATTTAATGCTCCAAGAAATATTCCACACGTGGGATTGATCTTTGGTGTACTTAAACTAGCCCCTCCATGTACGATCCCTTGTCCTCAATGCGATCAAATCTTGATGCCCCACGTATTAACTTCGAATGAAGTGATCAAAAGCTATGGCGCCCATTTGACTCGCATCATCCTCCCCTTCTTGAAAAAGATTCGATCTCGAATCCAAACTTTGAAAAATAAAAGGAAGGACACACAAATACAAACTCCTTATGGCATGAGGGTTAGCGTTAGCATAACAAATCACCTCAACATGCCAAGGTTGCACATATTTAGAATATAACCAAGGATCCTTTAAACTAAATATTAAATAATTAATGAAAAATGCACAAAGGAATTGGCTATGGAATTCATTTAAAGTGATATTTTTCTTGCCATGTAAACCAAGCAACAAGTTGGGTGCACCATCATCATCAATTCTATATTTGGCATAGGGGTCAAATGGGAAGAGTGTCCATAAACACGGGTCTAGACAACACTCCTCTTTCCTATGGTCTCTACCCAAACTAAATGGCATACTCTCTATAATAGTATACATATGAATATACTCATTACTAGTTTCACAATCATCACTATGAGTACTCTCAACAGTAAAGTCACACAAAGTAGAAGGAGAAATAGTTTCAAAGACCACACATCCCTAAACCTTAAGAGTACTCTCATCTTCTAAGAAGAGATTTCCATCTTTAGGAGGAATGTTGTCACACCATAGTGGGTTAGCATATCGGCGATAGCTTCTAAGGCATGCTATACCATCATTTTCACCACTAGGTTCACTAGGAGTGGTTATATCACCTTTAAACAAGACATTATAGCTAAAGATAGCATGATCTATTTCACAGGCAGATTTGGAACAAACACGTTCATCACTCTCTAAAAGATCAATATCAAGTTTCAAAGAGATTCCAAGTGCAAGATTATCCTAATAATAGCTCTCGAGTTCACTCCTATTCCTTTGATCAACATTTTCAATATCATCACACACTAGAGGTTCATTAATCACATCATTCAAATCCTCAAATGATGGGTAATTTTCACACATAAGTTGATCAACACAAATTTTAGAAGATAATTTACTTTTATTCAACACAATGGTTTCAACACTAGGTAGACATAAATCAATCTAACAAGAAAAGTTGATTTGGTCATCACTAGGATCAATTAGTATATCCACGTTCATAAAATGTACATCATCATCAAGTGGCAAAGAAATAATAGACTCACACATAGTCAAGCTACAACTCACAATCAATGGGCTACTAGCCACACAATTATCATTCACATACATAAAAGTGTAAGAGTTTACTATTTTACCTTGAAATCCTTGAGTAGATTCTTTTTTGTTATGGTGTGAAGGTACTCTACAAGCTTGGTAAGCAACTTCCTTTCGGCATTGTTCTCCTTCGCTTTCTATTTTGGTACCTACACAAATGTCCTTAGAAATAGAAGGACAACCAATGTTAGCACAGTTTGGTGGTAATCACCTCACTTTATTCCATATAACTTCTCCTTGTTCCACTCTCGGATTCCCACCTTTCACTCCCTTACTCATATCAATCTTTTGTCTCTCATAGTAATTTGGACTGGAGTAGGTAGGCATTTATCTTCGTGGCTTGGGTAGCAAGTAAGTTATGAGGCGATTCCCCCGTTGGTCTCTTACAACATTTGGCTAATTTTACACGTTAGGAACTTGATGTCATGCAAACCAATAGGCCAAATAAAGAATATCGTACCACACCTCCTCATGGTATTCATATTGGGAGAAGACAATGTTAACCCTCTCGGTAACCTTAAACCCGTTCAACAAGTATGGGACAAGTAAAGGCTCATAAAACAACCCCAAGTAGTCAACCATGGATGGAATGATGTAGTTTCTATAGTACCTATCATTTAACACAATGAGGCAACCCGGTATCCCACAAATGGTCACTTTTCCAGAGTGTACACTCCTTCTCGGATCAACATTGAAAAGCATATGAATACCCCTCAGTTTTAGAGATGCATACCCTCTTCTTATCATTGGACAACCTCTAGTATAGCTAGTATAAACATTCACACTATATCAACCTTGATAAGAAGTACTACAAGGTGGAGACTATGAATCTTCATACTCCTCACGTGTACTCTCATCGTAGCTCTTATAAGCTTTGCAAATGAAAGGGTTATACCTAACACCAAATCTAGGTTCAGAGTGAGAAGTGTAAGACTCTTTATCTACCCCAATATCATCATGAGATCCATCACGAGGTCCTACATCATCTTCAAAGTCACCATAAGCACTAGGCACTTCATTCACCTCATTTTCTCCCTCAAAACAGTAACGTTCAAATCTACCTAAGTTTTGATCATGGATATTTTCATATCCTCCGCAATCTCCCTCAACTTTGTAGCCATAAAAACCCTCCCTACAATCATAGTCTCCCATATTGTAGTCATAATAATCCCCGGATATCGAAGAGATGTTCCCCTTATATCACCTTTTTACCTACACAATGAACAAACAAGATTAGTAGTAAAAGCTTCTCATCAACACTCGTATACACTCACCTTTGTGATTCTCACAATTGGAGTGATGAATATTGAAAGTTGCTTATACTCTAGTAGTCAATAAGATATCAATTCTACTTGGTGGACGGAATGGATTCTCGTTTGATTGACTCAAGATACAAAATAGAAAAATTCTACTTACGAACATGAAATAAAAAGTTAAAATGAATTAAAAATGAGAAAAACACACAAATAACGAAGACACAAAAGAAATGGATTCAACAATTAATCTACAACTAAGTAGGTGATTACTAGTTGTTAATTAATTCTAGAATCAAGTAATGAAACTAGAAATAATAAAATGAAACTACAAAATCTAAAATTTGAGCTTAAATATGTTGTGTGTAAAACATGATGACGTGGTAGTTTGGTGATGTGGCAATTTGGTGATGTGGCAGTTTGAACTTTGGTTTGGTCAAATTTTAATTTGGAAGATAAAAATCAGATTTGGGAGGGTATCAAGACTTGGATTCCTTTTTGAATATTGAAAAAGGTTTTGAATTTGTATTGGTCCCCACCCTTAACTTCACCTTTCCCTTGAAATAGGCATTTTGAAAGTCTTTGTCCCCTTATTTAGGTAACAAAACTTTTGAAAGCTTTCTTGTCCCTTTTTTCTTTTGTATGTCTTGGAATATGTTTCAAGGCAGACAAAGAACACACTTCTTTCTTCTTATTTTTGGATCAAACCACCACTTTTTGAATGTTCTTCTTCACCAACATATGAAGAACATGAAGAACAACAAGAACATCCAAAATGGAACCTAATTCAAATGAATTCCAAATTGAATGATTTTTGAAATTTCAAGCACACTTTGAACTCCCAAACACCAATATCATATTTTCAAGCCACACATCCTCAACAACAACCCAAAATTTCAAGATTCACCTTTCGAGTTTCTTCAACCTTTAACTCAACAATGGTGAATATCTTAAAACTACCGGATTAAGCTCAAATCAAAGATTTAGACCCACCTAGTGTTAGGGAACAAGAACCTAACACTAAAAACAAACAAAACACACAAAACTTCCCCAAATATAAGACTCAAGTTTTAGCCATGACACAAAACCGTGACATTCTCCTCAAAACATGGCCCATAATTCATGGAAAGTTGTTGGTAAGTGGTTGTTAAAGTCTTTGGTGGTTGAGGAGTCTTTCAAGACTAACAAACTTTACACCTTTTTCATCTAACATTTTAGATCTACCATCCACTTTTATTTCAATAAAAGATAAATATTGATGAAGAACACCAAGAACACAAACTTTTGAATCTTGGAGTTTAAGGTTCAAGTTGGTCTCACACTTCAATCAACATTTCTCAAATTCCACCAATCAACAACAACTTCATCAAAAAGGTTCTTAGGCCACCAATGAAAAATAATATCATGTGTTAAATATTATAAAAACAACAAGATGATGATGACAAGGCCAAAACAGTCCGCTCAACAAAGGTTCAACAACAAATCGGCCAAGCCAAAGTTCACGTCTACACTTCAACAAATACAAGCTAAAACTTATATTTAGACTCAAGAGTGTTAGAGATGAAGAAACTAACACTAGATACAAAAAAACAAGTAAAAGTCCTCAGCCAAGACACAATAATAACACAATTTTGACCAAGAACACAAACATAGACAGATTGCTATTTTTCTGGAATTTTTAGATTTTTAACTTTTTTTTTTCAAGAGAGCTAACCCAAGATTTGATCTTGTAGGACCAATATCAATCCATGCTCTAATACCAAATGATACATAAAGACAATGGAAGGCACAAAATACACTCCAAATCAGTCCACTAATCTTAAGGATCCGAGGACCAAGATGGAGACCACACTCGAATTCGTTATCAACAAGAAGAATTACAAGATAAAATGGTGTATTTAAACACCAAAATAGCTATAAAATGTGATGAAAAATATGAATAACAATAACACAAGTTTTGGATTCAATAAATGGCCCAAAACAGTCCACTACACAAGGTGACAATAACAAAAGTAAAGGATAGATAGTGAGACCAAGATTATTACAAGAATAAAAACTAAAGAGTGTATTAAACTCAAAAAATTCTAATGAATGTAATAATCAAAACCACACTCTTACGGTGACCGCCAAGGGAATAAAC
Organism: Capsicum baccatum var. pendulum; assembly: GCA_030864225.1. Taxonomy (NCBI): domain Eukaryota; kingdom Viridiplantae; phylum Streptophyta; class Magnoliopsida; order Solanales; family Solanaceae; genus Capsicum; species Capsicum baccatum. Next base: position 200,525,956 of record CM061561.1, read on the forward strand.
TTACCTCAAGATCCACCATTTCCAAGAAAAGATCAATACTAGCTTTTCCAAGCCCTAACTAAGGCTAAGTATTCTACTCTTAAGAGAGAGGATTTTTAATGTTTCAATCTTTCATCTTTCAATACTAACTAGAAAATGAACTAATAGAACCTATTTATAGTCTAACTTATTACATAACAAAATAACCACAATACCCTTAATGAAAAGGGGCGGTCATGGAGTATTACTTGGACAAGGCTAAGTGACCAAAATGCTCTTAATTAAGGCCCAAAATTGTGGGTCCTCAATCTTCAATGCTCCAAGCAATCTTCCACATGTGGGATTGTTCTTTGGTGTACTTAAATCGGCCCCTCTATGTAGGATCTATTGTCCTCAATGCGACCAAAGCTTGATGCCCCACATACTGACTTTAAATGATGTCATCAAAAGCTAAGGAAGCCATTTGACTCGTATCAAATTGCTAAAATAAACTAAGTACTAAAAGAATGAAATAATCAAATAATATCTTTGAATGATGAGGGCTCACTACTAGTCTGTCTGCTGAACACCTGATCTACTAAGGGTGCTCTGAATTTTGTGCTTCTAAACCTATGGTATATACTGGTATGCAAGTGAGGTAGGCTAAATGCATGGTTTCATATGCATGAACTATAACTGACTAATAACATGAACATAACTGTGCGAGGATATATGCATGAATACGTGAACTATAACTGAGATGAGTAACCCTCATCTATCAGGTACTATAACAAGAATGGTGGGACCCTTATCTAATAGGTTAAACCACCACATCAACCCTCATCTAGCAGGTTTGATGTTTTAACCTACGCTAGCTACGTAGTTCTAGAACGTAAGGATTGCTTCTAAGAATCATACCCTCAAGTAACAGGTGAGTCTCCATCCTTGGGCTCACTCAGTGTTGAATCCTACTCACATTTGAATAGACACTGAACTGAACTAGACTGAGTTCACTGAGTTCTATTGACTGATGAAATACTACTGAGATATGGTAACTAACTGAGACTACTGAATTTTTTTAGTCATGAGACTGACTGAATTCTACTAATCATGGCTTGACTGAGAGTATCTTGAAAACTAACACTGGCTCTAGGGACACAGCTAAATTCTTAGGTACAAGTAACCCTAGGACTCGATAGCATAAAACTAGCATGATATGACACTTCTTAAACACATGACTAAAGTTTACAATTCATGATACAATTGTTGGGGTACTTTCATGATGCATTTGATGATCATAATCTTGTACATAAATAGGAATACCTATAAACATATCATAATTTCATCAATCTAATCTCATGAGCATTCCATCAAATAACTACATTGCATAACAATAGGATAGGAGTCATTTTGAACATAAGGGTAAAGCATGAATTCATTATTTAGGCCCTATTGAGTCATAATGCATATTTTTTGCTTTCTTAGGCATTTAATCAAACACCTTACATGCACAACTTAGGGCATAGGCATAATTATCAAATAAACACATCATAAATAACTCAATTCATGGATTTCAACTCACTTGCTATCATAGCTTCATAAAAACACATAAAGATTTAAACGTGGAAATCATTTAACATCATCAACATGGTTATAAATAACCCACAACATAAACATCATAAGTTATAAATTAAAAATTAGATTCTTTAAATTCATGGATGAAAGGAATCGGTGAATGAAGACTTAACATACCTTAGTTCTTGATTTTACGAAGATTGATAGAGAGATTCTTGAATTTGGATCCTCAATTGAAAACCCTAAGTGTGTTCTTGAGGGATTTTGAGAGAAACAACTATATTTGGGGTGAAATATGGGTTAATCATGTGTTTTGGGGCTTATATAGAAGTGGAAAAATGACCACTTTTCCCTCAAATACGCAGAGCTGGAAGCTGAAAAATTTAGGTGTGTGCGATAGAGCGTACATCGTATGCTCTATCTCATGCTTTAAGGTGTGAAATAGAGTATGCATCATACGCATATCGCATGCTTCTACTATTTTGAAATCCAAACATACCCTAAATGGATTTCAAAAATTTCAAAACTCACTCGAGATGTACTATTGACTTTCCCCATTATGAATCAACTTAACAAATCAAAGTTCCAAGGTTGGTAAGGTCATAAAATAAATCCTCGAAGTTCGAAGGATTAAAATAAGACTAAGTCTTTTACACTTAGCTTAAACATTCTAATTGTTGGGATCCCTTATGGAGCTTTAAGGGCTGAATTTTGACTTAGACTTTTATGGGGTCTTACAGCTTTACCATTCCTTCAGGAGAAGGAAGAATCTATAGATGTTGTTACTGTTATGCTTCATGTTTTTCACTTTCATGTTTATGTGTTGTTGGACCCTGGGTCAAGTTTTCTTATGTGAAACAGTTAGTTGCTGTGAATTTTGAGATAAACTCTGAAAAGATCCCTGAGCCTTTCCTGGTATCTACTCTCGTAGGTGAGTTAGTTGTTGCTAAGCAAGTTTATAAAAAGTGTCCTATTACTATTATTCATAAAGTCATATTATCAGACTTGATAGATTTAGATATGGTTGACTTTGATCTTATTCTAGGTATAGATTGGCTTCATTCCTGTTATGCATCTATAGACTATCGTACCCGTGTGGTTAAGTTTCAATTCCTAGATGAACCAGTTTTTGAGTGCTCTAAAAATTCTGTATCTCCTAAGAATTATTCATATCTTACCTTAAAGCCAGAAAGTTGATGTCCGAAGGTTGCATCTATCATCTAGTTCGAGTTAAAGACACTAAGTTTGAAACTCCAACCATTCAGTCAGTCAGTGTAGTAAATGAGTTTCCTGATATTTTTCAGAAGATCTCCCAAGGGTACCTATCGATAGAGAGATAAAATATGGGATTGACCTTCTTCCTGATACTCAGCCTATTTTTAATCTTTTGTATCGAATGGCTCCCGCAGAGCCTAGGGAGTTGAAAGAGAAACTCAAGAATCTTTTAGATAAAGGTTTCATAAGGCCTAGTGTTTCTCCATGGGGTGCTCTCATCCTATTCGTGCGGAAGAAAGATGGTTCCTTACGTATGTACATCGACTATTGTAAGTTAAAGAAGGTCATAGTCAAGAATAAATACTCTCTTCCTAGAATTGACAATTAGTTTGATCAATTGCAAGGTGCAAGTTATTTCTCAAACATAGACCTTAGATCCGGTTATTATTAGCTTAAAGTAAGGGAATGTGATATTCCAAAGACAGCCTTCAGAACTCGTTACAACCATTTTGAGTTTCTAGTCATGTCTTTTGGGCTAACCAATGCTCCAGAAGCTTTTATGGACCTCATGAATCGAATGTCCAAACAGTATCTAGATATATTTTTCATAGTGTTCATAGATAATATCCTTGTGTACTCTTATAATGAGAATGACCATGTAAATCATCTCTGAACTATCTTACAACTTTTAGAGATCACCAATTATTCGCCAAATTCAGCAAGTGTAAGTTTTGGCTAAGGTCAGTAGCCTTTCTTGGTCATATTGTTTCAGTCGAAGGCATTAGAGTTAATCCCCAAAAGACAAAAGTTGTAAGAAATTGGCCTATACCAATCTCTCCGTCAGATGTTAGGAGTATCTTGGGTCTAGCTGGCTATTATTGTTGTTTTGTTGAAGGTTTCTCATCTATTGTATCTCTTATGACTTAGTTGACTTAAAAGAATGTTAAACTCCTGTTGTCGGATTCCTATGAGAAGAGTTCTCAGGAGTTGAAGACTCGACTCACGTCAACCCCTATGTTAGCATTACCCAATGGTACAGATGGTTTTGTGGTGTATTGTGATGCCTATAGAGTTGTTCCGGGTTGTGTGTTGATGCAGATAGGTAAGGTTGTAGCCTACGCCTCTAGACAGTTGAAGCCCCATGAAAAGAATTACCCAAACCATGATCTGGAATTGGCTGTTATGGTTTTTGCTTTGAAAATATTAAGACACTACCTGTATGGTGTGCATGTTGATGTGTTCACAGATCATAAAAGCTTGCAGTATGTGTTTACTCAGAGGGAGTTGAATCTTCATCATAGAAGATGGTTAAAGTTGCTAAAGAATTATGATATAAGTGTGTTGTATCATTCGGGAAAGGCTAATGTAGTGGCAGATGCCCTTAGTAGGTTGTCTATGGGCAGTGTTACTCATGTGGAGAAGAATAAGAAAAAGTTAGATCGTGAAGTTCATCGTTTGGCCAGGTTAGGTGTTAGGTTGCTTGATTCAACTGAGGGTAATGTTTGGGTTCAGAGTAGTTCTAAATCCTACTTAGTTTCAAAAGTGAAGGAGAAGCAGGATATGGATCCTAGTTTGGTCAAACTAAAGGAATCAGTTAAAGACCAAAAGATTGAGGTTTTCTCCCAAGGGGGGGAGACAGTATGTTGAGATATCAGGATAGACTGTACGTTCCTTGTGTTGATTATTTGAGATAGAGAATTATGGCTGAGGCGCATAGTGCACAATATTTTATTTATCCAGGTGGAGTGGTATGAAGAAATGCATAGCAGAGTTTATGGCAAAGTATGACTTGTCTATCATCTCAGATAGGGGTACTCAGTTTTATATATATTGGGATACTCAGTTTACTTCCCAGTTTTGGAGAGATTTTCAGAAGCGTCTTGGTATTAAAATTCATCTTAGTTCAGCTCTTCATCCGCAGATAGTTGGTCACGCAGAGAGGACTATCCAGATTTTAGAAAATATGTTGAGGGCATATGTGCTTGATTTCAAGGGTAGTTGGGATGGGCATTTGCCATTATTTGAGTTTGCTTATAATAACAGTTACCATTCTAGTATTCAGATGGCTCTGTTTGAGGCTTTATATGCAAGGAGATATAGATCACCCATAGGTTGTTTTGAAGTGAGGCCACCTTGCTTGGGCCTGATGTGGTATTTGAGGCTATGGAGAAAGTAAAGTTGATTAGAGAAAGATTAAAGATAGCTTAGAGTCGTTATAAATAATATATGGATATGAGGAAAACAGACCTTGATTTCAAAGTTTATGAGTTGGTGTACCTAAAGATTTCACCCATAAAAGGGGTGAAGAGGTCTGGTAAAAAGGGGAAGCTTAATCCCCGTTATGTTGGCCCCTATAGAATTTTGAGTCATGCTGGGAAAGTAGCTTATGAGATTGAGTTTCCTACTGATTTATCATCCGTTCATATGGTATTCCATGTCACTATGCTTAAGAAGTGCATCGGTGATTCCGTTGTCGTAGATCCTTTAGAAAGCTTAGCTATTCAGAATAGTCTTTCTGATGAAGAGGTTCCAGTTGAGATCCTAGATCACTAGATCCGTAGACTAAGGAACAAAGAAGTTCCCTTGGTCAAAATTCTTTGGTGGAATCAATTAGTCGAGGGCGCTACTTGGGAAACAGAAGCAGATTTGTGAGCCAAGTACCCTCACCTTTTCTCTGCAAACTCAGATTTAAAAGAAGGTACTACTCTTTCTTAATTAAACTCCTTTCTAATCAGAGACTCATCTACATAAATATTCTTGTTATGAGTTCATGCACTCACAGATTGTCTCAGAGCCTCAAAATGATTTGAATTCATTTAGCAAATCTTATTTAAGTTGTGCATACCATCTAGTACTTTTAAATTCCCCCATATTCTTATTTTAACTAGAGACATTCGAGGATGAATGTTTCCAAGGGGGAAATATTGTATGATTCCATAAATTTTCCTCATTGTCTAAGCCTTTAAAACTAGCTAAGAGAAGTCTCACACTTAGAAAATTTGACTAAGTGTTGGGACTTAGTATTTCCATAAGCCTTAAAACTTTGAGGATTTTATTTCTAACCTTCCTAACCTCCGATTTTGAATTTTCTTGCTGATTTATGATGGGGCAAGTTTAGGGTACGTCTTGGGTGAGTTTTAGAACTTTTGGACAACGTAAGGGCATGTTTGGTTCCTCAAAACAGTAAGCCGGGGCGATTATCCCGCGGCGCCTTGCTTAGTCTGGTGCCTAGGGGCACCGCAATGGGAAAGGAGGTGCCCTGGCCAGTCCGGCGGGCTAGGTGAGCCGGCGCCCTAGCTAGTCTGGCTGGGACAAATTTTCAGTATCCCACTCCATCTCATTAAGGGAAAAAAGGGTATTTTCCACCCCCTATTCATCCATAACACAGGATTTAACCCTCAAAACACTAAAACATATTCCTTTTCTCTCAAATTAACCAAGAACAAAGTTTAGGGTTTCAACCCAACATTCAAGATAACTCAAGATTTCACCGTCACTTTTCGATATTGATTCAAGAATTAGAATCCCCAAATCTAGAGCTTCAAGAATCATCATTCAAAAGCACAAATAGCATCTCAAAAGCAAAAGTTCATCCAAAGCTCATAATCTAAGGTATGTGGGGTTTCAACAAGGACAATCCTTTCGTCCTTGTGCCCAAAATTTGTTTTTAATTACAAAGATTTCATGATTTTATGAGTTTTCTTATGATATTGAAGTTGGGGATTGTACCGAATATTGCTATGCATCAGATTTTGAGATCTTCTTAAGTTTGAGAAGTTGAATTATTTGAGTATGTTGATATTATTATTCACATAGCTTAAATTTCCAGATTTTAAGATGATTTATAAATGATTATGTTATCAAGCATGCATTTTTAGATGCTTTATCATGATATCAGTATATGAGTCATTAAGCCCTATTAGAGATTGTTATTTTTGAGAATTGTTGTGCTATAAGCACCCTATGATTATTAAGAAAGATTATTGAGAAAATATTTGACCTTTAGTCACTATAGAATTGAAATACACTTTCATACGGAGATTACATACCTTTTTTATGGTTTCATTATAAACCATGAGATATTTTAAAGGTGGATTTTATTGAGATTTTGAGCATTAGTTTGGGAGTAGTATTTAGCACCAAGTTGGGTACGTTACTACGATTTCATACCCCAGAACTACATGCCACCGTAGGTTGAGCTATTGATTTCCACTATGCATGGATGACTGAGATAGTGATCACTAAGATAGATTGTTCTATTCCGGTGGCAAGGGTAGAATAGCCCTAACCTTATGGGGGTGAGTCGTGGGACACTATGGATGCTCACATGGTGTACATGTCAGTTAGAAGAACCTCCCAAAAATGTCCCCCACTCTTGAAACAGTTTTATAGATTTAAAATCTTGAGATAAAAGATTTACTATGTAGCATGAGTTTCAAATTTCATCTAGTTACATGATTTGAGAACCAAAAAGAGAATTCAAATTCTAGAACTAAGTGTATTAACTCAAGAGATTTATACTACATGTTTTACTGTTCATGGTTTATGAGCTTTAGATTTCAGAATTTCTCAAGCTTATGTGTGTCATTTACAATTAGCATGCATGATTTTATAAATGATCATTATGAGATATGATGTTTACTTATTGTATGCACCCCCATATAATCAGTACATCCTCAAAGTACTTATCCACATATATGTTTATGTGCTACATTGTCTCATAATGTAGGTTCAGGTGCTCAGTCTCAGCAGCATCAGTGATTTCCGAGCATCTCCCCTATATCCCTGCAGTTGGTGAGTCCTCCTAGTCTTGGGACTTATGTTATTCAGATTTATAGCTTTATTAGTAGATGTTTCATCCTTATTTTTGATAGTTGAGTCAGCTGGGGCCTGTCCCAGTGACTCTATAGATTAAATTAGTAGAGTCTTGTCGAACTATGAGATTCAGACTTAGATTTTCAGTTGTCAGCATTCAGATCTTTCAGTATTACTTTATCATATCATTGAGATTAGCACTTTGAGATGTGCTCAGATAATTCACTTATTTTTCCACATTTATTATGGTTTTATGCTTATATTTATCCATTCATGAGTGTAGAGTAGTAGAAAGCAGCCAGGGTTAGCTCAGGACTCCTTGTAGTTCAAAGCACCGTGTGGTATTCCGGGAACTAGATTTGGGGGCGTTATATATCAAGGTAAGTAGGCAATATTTTGGCCACCTTTTGTGTCTCAGACGATGGTCCAGAATGTCTCCTTCCCGATATCGAGTCGTAAAGTCAAATACATCTCTCTGTTAGAACGACAACAGACAACAGCCAATAGAATTCATCACCATAATTGATTGGGATATATACTGCGTCGATCAAATGCCAAGGTAAGCCAGCTAGAATGCTAAAACCTTTGATGATGTTTATTAATTATTCCTCATTTCAAAAAACTTACAGTCGTTGATGACAATACCTATCATAGGCATTATTGATGTAAAATTTGTACAAATAATTGCCTATCGTGTATATGTATTGTTCTTGTGTTTACAACTTGGCCTTCTTTCAGAGGTAGTAAAAAATGAAATCGATGTGCTTTACATATTATCAAATATTTCAGATTACAAAACAATAAAATTAATACACAGATACAATTAAATAATGTATTAATAGTAAGATGTATAACATTTAAACCTCATCATTCCAGCAAGTTTGGGGCCGTGACATCAAATAGAACAAATTCTTTATTCTGAGATGTGCAACAACAAAGTCGAACATAACAAAATCAAGACCCAATTGGTTCACTTTGTAGTGATAGTCATTTTGTTTTCTGCATGATTTATATGTGTTAATGTCATGTTTTTACAAGAAGAATTCTATAAATCAATATCTTTAAAAATGATTTATGTATTGGCCGACATAAAGCTTTAACAACCCATCGGCAATCCATTCTTAATAGTCGTTGATCAACTTTGTTAGTTATTTAGGAGCCTCATTAGAGATGTTGAACCCTTCAAATGGGTAATTCTTTCATTCTTCCGGGCTAACAGGCTTTACTTTTTTTTCTTCTTTGGAAGCAGTTGATGGATTATAAACTATGATATTACGCTGGTCAATAGTAGCTTCTACTGTGACATCCACCTGGAAATAAGAATTTTCAGTGCTAATTACAGAGATACAGAAAAAAGAAAAAAATAACTCATCAATCGGAGAAAATCAAACAAGTCTTCCTACTATTTTAATTAGTTCCAACAGATGACCATTTTGTTGCAACATATAGGTTACCTATTGGGAGAAATTAAAATAGGAGAAGACCTGAATGACAATTACCAACAGATGACTCATCTGTTGGAACAAACTAAAATAGTAAGAAAGTCTTGATGTAATTTATCCCAATATATTACACATCTGTTACAACAGATGGGCCATATGTTGAGATAAATTAAAATAGTTGGAAAGCTGTTTGATTTTATCCAATCAACGACTCATATATTGCAACATATAATGCATATGATGCAACAGGTTAAACATCTATTGCAACAGATATATATATATCTGTTTGAAAATTTTTAGTAGTTATGTCATCTGTTGAAACAGATGTGTAGTCTATTTGTTTGTTGGAACAGATGATAAATATTCACCTTCTTTAGCTCATGTTGTTCTTCTGTGGTCTTTGTACAATGCTCAAAAGTGGAAGACAGAGACAGAGGAGTAGCAATTTTGCTCTTTTCGACGCTTGATAATGCCTTGAAAAGTTCTTTCTTTCTCCACTTAGCTGCCTTAATCTCTAATAGAGTGTATGAATATGAAATCCTCTTTGATAGAATGACACCCCTCTTAAATGTAAATTCTTTTACATAAGCAGTTAATGCATTAATAACATTAATCACTCTGTCATGTTTCACTTTGCAGTTTTGATATTTGCAAGTAGAACATTCACCAGGAGGGGCAAAATCTATAAAACCTGTATGATCATAATCACAATGTTTTGTTATTTCAAAAACTATAAGAGAAGTATCATTAACCCCAACAGCAGAACCACCACCACTACCATTACCACCACTAACACAATCAACAACAACAAATCCACCCTCCAAAATTGTTTTTCTTGTAATGGTTGTTGCTCCAAACAATTTCTTTTTTATTCTACTAATGACCTTAGGGTCTGATAAAGTTTACACAGACCGTAAAGTAAGAACAAGGACATCTTCAATTCTCGATTGGTCGGAATAAGCCACAGATGCAGAATCTAAAATAAATTAGTACATATATTAGAATGATGATTAAATCATTTTTAAAAATTATAATTAAAACAAAAACTTAATTAGAATTAGACTTACTGCTTCCTTCAAGGGGTTGAATAGATCAAGAAATTTTACATTTTTATCAGTTTTGGCTGACAACTATCTCAGGATTCTTGGACATGAAACTTTTTCTGGTATTTCACTTGTTGTCTCAAATAAGAACTTACTTCAAATGTCCAAGCCTATAAAATAACACCAATAAATCAAAAATATTATTCAATAAAAAATGAATCATAATAAAATAAATATTTATCATGAAAGTCCATGGAAATCCATATAAGTTGACTGTCTTTGGTGTTAAAAGAGTCAACAAATATTTGACAGTCATTTTGAAGCTTTCATAACCCCAAGGATAGTTGTTAAATACTTCAAGATCCTTGAGAGTTTTATTAAACCAAGTGGTATGTTGTTGCTAACGTCTCTCGCCCAAAGAATATTATGTACAAAACCAAGTACAATGATTGCTTGTGCTTCTTGGAAAGTCTTTTACCTTTTAACGCTTCTATCAAATTTTTGTTTTTGAAGCTTAGACCAACAAGGGACACCAAGTCATAAGCATCACTTGACTTGCGTTTTCCTTTTTTGGGTATGTGGGGTGCCTTTTTTGGGGGTTAGAATAGGTATAAGCTGAGAAGGAGAAGGAGAATAATATTTTAGTTAAGTAATTATGACAAACTCCTTACAACAAAAAAAAAAGGCATGTCACAGTAATTTATCCACACTTCACCCATCTTATCTTTATTTTCATACATAAACCTACGCTTAGGAAGGTCACATACCATGGACATTTGAAAACGAGCATTGTTGTCCTTTGGCAAATCAAGATATTGCCCAAAGCAGCTGTCCCTAAAATAAGCATCCAATTTTTTATCGTGAAGTATTTTTATTTAGGCGTAAAAGATTTTTCCGTGGATGACTTAACCACCAAATCACCAGTTAAATTTCTGGCGCCATCGCACTGCATTCTCGCAGTATAACTATCAATGCTGAAGGTTTCGACGAACTCTTTAGTGGAAGGACTATTAGCATTTGGATCATCTCTTTTGAAACATTTCTCATCCCCATGTTCATTATCTTCTACTTCTGATTGAGATAACACTTGTAAAGCTAGCTCATAAAGTGGTGGATGTAGCCTATCTGCTTCACTTGTTCCTTTACTTGGACTTGATTCCATTTTTTTTGAAGCCATATTATCTTAAAAATCAGGAAAATATAAAATATTATAATTGATTAATGCATCGTTAAAAAAAGAATAATAGTAAATCTAATATGTACAACACAGTAAAGTAACAGTTCCAACAGATCACTCATCTGTTACAATAGGTGGGTTATCTATTTCAATATATAACTAACATGTTGCAACGAATGAGTAATCATTCAGAATATATAAGTCTAAATAAAACAAAAGAAAATCCACAAAGATTAGCTTATCTAATTACATTAATATCTATTATTGAAGCAAAATTAATAATCCATTTAAAATCTAGAAGAATGAGACATATACCACCTAATTATCATAAAATTAGATTTAGATATCCACCAAGATATTATAAGTATAATTTAAATGAATAAAGAGCAAAAATACAAAGAATTAAAACAATTTATCTCTGAAAAATGTAAAGAATTAAAAATAAGAAAAGAAAGACTACATTATAATATATTTTCCGGAGTTAGTAAAAATTCAATAAATACACAAAAAGATGAAATATCAAAATTAGAATCACAAATAGATAGTTTAGAATATATATACCAACATGACCTATTCACAATAAAATGAATAAAGAAGAATTTATAATAGATGAAAAAATATATGAAAATCACGAAGGATCAAAAATAAAAATAATATTTTCTAATCTAGGAAGAAGATATAAGAAAATAGGAGAACATTTATATTTAATGTTAGAAAAAGAAGAATTAAAATTAGAAGATAAATTAACAGCAATGGTAAGAATAGAAAAAGAAAATGAAGAAATAGATAGAAAAAAGGAAATAGAAAAAATTAAACAACAAACTACGGAAGAAATATGAAAAATGGAAGAAACTAAAAATAGTAGAATTGTTGAATTAGAAAAAGAACTACAAATGTCAAAAGATTTGTACGAACAAAGGCAAAAAGAAAAGGAAGAAAAAGATAGAGAACAAAAACTAATAAATGAGATAAATCAATTTAAAGAAAAATTAGAAATAAATAATATAGAAATAGAAGAGACAGATAATTTTGATTCAGAAGATAGTGAAACATATACGGAAATATTAACAAATATAAAAAATTTAGAACTTAACGAGAAACAAGAAATAATTAATGAAGAAAATTTGGAAGATAATAATACAGAAATAAATACTCTTGATAAAAAAAAAGAAGATGAAACCATAATACCTAGTACAACAGAAATAAGAAAACCTATATATTATAAAAATAAATTTAAAAAATATAATAAATATGACAAATGGACACCAAAACAAATAGTTAATAAGAATTATTACTTTTTAGATCTAGACTGTGTAATAGATACAGAAAAAACAATACAATTATGGATAGGATATATGAAAAAATAATTATTAGATAATAATATAAACATAACAGATGCACCAGAATATATAGAAAGAACATTAATAGGATCAGTAAAACTATGGTTTTCAAATTTAACTGAAAATAGTAAGAAAGTATTAAGAACTAATAAACCTATGGAAGGAACATCATTAACAACAACTAAACTAACACCTATAGAATTATTGAAAAAATATGAAACAGCTATAAAAGATGAATTTGGTAGTATGACAACATTAGAAGAAGAACAAAATGAAGAAAAAGATACAAATAGAAATTTAATGATAAAATTAACAATATGTAATATGTGTTATATAGACGAATATACTTGCGCATTTAAAGAATATTATTATAAAGGAGCATATAGTATAGAAGAAAGTAAAGAAATAAGAAAATTATATTTTAATAAATTACCCGAACCATTTTGTTCAAAAATAATAAAAAGTTGGGAAGAAGCAAAAATAGTAGATACGTTAGGAGCTAAAATAAAGTTTTTACAACAATGGTATAGAAACTTATGTGAAAAATATAGAGAAGAATTAAAAATGGAAAAACATTAATAAGAAATTTAGCATGTTGCAAAAATAAAATAGCACCCCAATTTGGATGCGAAGAAAGATATTATAAGAAAAGAAAAAGACATAAGAAATATAAGAAATATAAAAAATCAAAATATAAATACAAAAAATCAAGAAAAAGATATTATGTAAGAAACTACAAGAATAAAAGACCATATAGAAAGAAAAAATCTATAAAAGAATGTACATGTTATAATTGTGGAAAGTTAGGACATTTAGCTAGAGATTGTAAATTACCCAAAAATCCAAAAAATAAACAAATATCAGAAATAAAAATAGAAAATACAGAATATATGCAAATAGATTATATAGATTATGAATTAGAAAGTGAAGATAGTATATATGAAATTTCATAAAACGAAACAGATACTGAAATAGATAGTGAAATAGATGAATCAAATGACTGAAGAAGATATAAAAATAATAACAAAGGAAGAATATTTAAATGACGAAGGAACAGAACAAAAGATAATATTTGATAGTAATATATTTAATGAAATAAAAGGAAAAGAGTTAGATTTAAGTGTAGAAAAAATATTTAAAATACCAACAATAAAAAATATTTTTACTAGGAAAAAAGATGAATATTATATAGTATGCCAAAAAGAACATGTAATAGACTGCAGATATGCAAAAGGAAAAGCTAGTATACCACTAGTAACAAAAAGAATAATAAATAAAGAAATAAATAATATAAAAAGTAAAGGAGATTTAATAAAATATGTACACCTTGGAGGTACAGAAATATTAATAAAAACATGTTTTAGAGAAGGAATAGATACACCGATAGAATTATATTTAGCAGATTATAGAATTATAAAACATATAGAAAAAAGCATAATAACTGCTGTAAAATGAAATTTAATATACCAAAAATTTAAATTCATAATAAGTGCAAATTATTCAGTAGCAGTAACAGATAGAAATATAGATAAACTAGTATTATATTGGAAGATATCAGGAATAGAATTAACCCCAGGTAGTAAAATATTTACAGCAAGATGTAAAAATTTTATATGTATTAACAACAAAACATAAAATAACAGGAAAAAATAAGATTAAAAAGATACAAATAGATAGCCCATTTGAACAAATTGTAAAAACAATAGATTATAATGATTATAGCTATAGAGACATAGATATAGAAGAAAATTTAGAAATAGTAAATGATAGAATAAGTACAACAAAAAGAATAGCTAATGAAAAACCAGAATCATCAAGCTCATCAAAAAGAACAAGTTATGAAACAAATTCAATAAGTAATTTAAACCAATATTACATAACAGGAAAAATAAATGAAAAAGAATATTTAATATTATTAAACACAGGACAAGAAAAAAATTATATAGCAAAATGTTTAGTAAAGAATGAAGAAATAAAAACTGATAATGATATATGCCCAGATCTACCGAGAAGTTTAATAAATAGTAAAGATATAGCAGAAAAAGAAATAATAATAGGAGGAATTAGAAAAATAAAAATAGAATTTGAAGTAAAAGAAGAAATGCAAAAAACATATATAATATTAGGAATAAAATGGTTAGAACAAGTAAAACCATATAATATAGAACATACACAATTAGCCATAACATATAATAGGGAAAGATTATTCTTAAAAGAGCCTTAACATAAAATGAAGATATATGTATTAATGAAGATAGTAGTGGAAGGATATTACAGTAGATATTATACGCCTATGATAGATACAGGAGCAGAAGCTAATTTATGTAAATATAATTGCTTACCAGAAAGTAAATGGGATAAATTAAAAATACCAATAGTAGTTAAAGGATTTTATAATGAAGGAAGCTTAATTACTTATAAATCTAGGAATGTAAAAGCACAAATATGGGATAAGATACTAACAATAGAAGAAATTTATAATTATAAACTAACATCAAAAGATATACTTTTAGGAATGCCATTTTTAGATAAATTATACCCACATATAATAACTAAAAACGATTGGTGGTTCACAACACCATGTAAACAAAAAGTACTAGCAAAAAGAGTTAACAATAAAATAAGAAAGAAAACTGATTGGATAAAAGAAAGTGAAAAAATTACACAAAAGTTAGAAAATATAAAAACCACTGAAGATACAATAGAATTAGTAGTATTTTTGATAAATAAAACAGAAATAACTATATTTTCAATAAATAAGATAGAAATAGTTAAGAAAAAATTAGAACAATTATATAGTGAAGATCCATTAAAAGGATGGGAAAAACATAAAACTACCATAAAAATTGAATTAATAGATAAAAATAGTATAATAACCCAAAAACCATTAACATATAATTTTGACAATTTAAAAGAATTTAAAATGCATATAGATGAATTATTAGAAAAACAATATATACAAAAAAGTAATAGTAAACATAATAGTCCAGCATTTATAGTAAATAAACATAGTGAACAAAAAAGAGAAAAAAGTAGAATGGTTATTGATTATAGAAATTTAAATGCAAAAACTATAACATACAAGTATCCAATACCAAATAAGATATTAAAAATAAGACAGATACAAGAATATAATTATTTTAGCAAATTTGATTGCAAATCAGGATTTTACCATCTAAACTTAGAAGAAGAATCTAAAGAATTAACCGCATTTACGGTACCACAAGGATTTTATGAGTGGAATGTATTACCCTTTGGATATAAAAATGCACCAGATAGATATCAACATTTTATGAATAATTATTTTAAACAATTACCTAATTGCATAGTATACATAGATGATATATTATTATATACAAAAACTAAAGAAGAACATATAAAATTATTGGAACAGTTTACAGATATAATAGAAAAATCAGGAATAAGTCTAAGTGAAAAGAAAGCCGAAATTATGAAAAATTAGATAGAATTTTTAGTAATACAAATAGATAAAAGTGGAGTAAAAATGCAACAACATATAGTACAAAAAATAATAAACTCAAAAGAAGAATTAGATACAAAAAAGAAATTACAATCATTTTTAGGATTAGTAAGCCAAGTAAGAGAATATATTCCAAAATTAGCAGAAAACTTAAAACCACTACAGAAAAAATTTAAAAAGGATATAGAATATAATTATAATGAAGAAGATAAAAAACAAGTTCAAAAAATAAAATTACTTTGCAAGGAATTACCAAAATTACAATTTCCAGATGAAAATAGAAAATTTACATATATAGTAGAAGCTGATGCCAGTGAATACAGTTACGGAGGAGTACTTAAATATAGATAAGAGGCAGAAAAAATAGAACACCATTGTAGATACTACTCAGGTACGTTCAACGAGACAGAAATAAAATGGGAAATAAATAGAAAAGAATTATGTTCATTATATAAATGTTTGTTAGCATTTGAGCCATATATTGTATATAACAAATTTATTGTGCCAACAGATAATACACAGGTACGCTAGTGGCTAACAAAGAAAATACGAAATTCAGTTACAACAAAAGAGATTCGGAGACTAGTTTTAAACATATTAAATTTCACATTTATAATAGAAGTGATCAGTACTAACAAAAATGTTATTGCAGATTACATATCAAGACAAAGCTACACAAACTGAAATGATAGAAGAAAATACTCTTGAAAAGATATTCAACGCCCTAACTACGGTTTCATTGAAAGTGGACAGTATGAGTACTGAGATAGAAAAGCTAAAGCTAAAGACTAGTGAAGATAAACTGAAGTCTATAGCTATGAATCAGCTAACTCAGCAATGCGCAGAGCTATGTCGATCGGAAGACAGTAAAATTCCAGAGCTAGAAGGAGACGTTGGGATACTCCATAAAACCCATAACGTTTATCAATCTACTTCTGCAGGTACAAGCAGAGGAGTTAGAAAATATATGAACCTAAACAAGCTATTTGACAAACCATATACACCAAATACATCAAAAGACCCCATGTTTATACCCCCACAAGTTACCACATATCGAGATAGTTTAAACCAAGACAAAAAGACTTACAATTACACAGCCCGCACATATATAGAAAATATCTACAATATACAAACCTTTTTGAATAGCAACCCCAAAGCTACAAGCATCCAAGAACCAGATACAAACTATATAACCCAAAGATTGACCGGATATAATAAACTAATTGTCTTACCTAAAACTAAACCAAGCTTAGTTAAAACTTGCTACGAATATGGACTATTTAGTACTGTATATACCACGGACGGAATTGAGATATCCACTATACCAGAGATATATGAAGCATTTATCACTTTTAAAAGAATAACCAAAGGTACTTTGTTTTTTATAAAAATTTACACGGCACCAGCAGAGATATTATTTGATGAAGTTAAAAAACCTATACAAGTTATAAAGATAGGAATGACACAAGATATGATTATACCACAAGATATTATTTCACAGCCAGAGATACCTAGAATCGAGATACCAAAATTTTATGCGAACAAAAGAATTATCGGACTATCTACAATTTTGCAAGAGCTAGCAAATACATATTGCAACCAAAATCCTATATTGAGCTACTATTCAAGAAATCATGTATTAATATATTCAAATTCAAAAGAGTTATGAGAAACAGATATGGAGACTATTAGGCAATGGATTATCACATTGCTTAAACCAGAAACGGAACCTATCGCCAGAGCTATCAGGGAAAAATTTATTTCGGAAGAATTATTAACCAGATATTGCAAGACTATTAGACATAAATATCCAGACCACAAATGTTCAAAATGTAATGGAGGAGATAATGATGTCCCAGCAGTTCAGCTAGAATAAAAGAAGATAAGGACGTCAGCTGGAAAGATAAGAGGAGCAATAATGGAGATACAACAGATACGACAAAAAACACGGAGACAAGATATTTATTACAAGTTACGTAAAGTTTTCAAAATAATTGTATTTTACTATTTATGTAAAGACTTTTTGTTTTAGGCCTAGACTTTAGGTAGTAGGCTTTAGGACTTTTTGTAACCTTTTTTGTTTTCTTTAGCATTATTAGTCTTATCTTTTAGAACACATGTAAAAAAAAATACTTTGTAAAGTTGTAAAGTTCACTTATAAATAAAAGCTCAGAAGGCATTGCAGAGGGTAAGCCTTCTCATTTTAGCCAAAAATTCTCTCCGTCAAAAATACTTTTGCCCAGTTAATTAAATATATACACTGCAATGGAAAAAGCTATGGAGCAACAAACCCCAGAAATATCAAAGCTACCGGAACAGGTATATTTATTTATGATTATGAATAGCTAAATTCATAATTCCCAACAATCATGATATGATAAAATAAATTCATATTAATTACTTTATAGTAGAATTATTCGAAGAATAATATGTTAATGAAGTTTATTAGCAAAGTGGAAACGAAAAAAAATCCCTAAGAACTATGTCATCCTAAAGGTGAAACCAATGAGGCAAGAAGCCGTGGTAGGGAGTAACCAAAGTAGAGGCGTTGTTTAAGGGAAAAAGTATCTGAATTACCATGCTAATAGTGACCGAAGAACATGTTATTTAAGAATAATCTAGTATATAGTAATCTGAGATGACTATATTTTATTATGTACATGGTTGAAGGGAATATTTTGAAAAAAACAATTTTATGATAATGAATAACAATTTATCTGATGTCATGGTAGATAAATTTAAGATACTTATTTTGTATGCACTTAGAGATATAAATGTTGCAGATATAAGAAAAATTATATTAGAAAAAGCATTTGGAGAATATTATATGGATAGAATAAATTATATACCACACATACCTAACTACTCTTATAAATATTTATTATGTTAAAATCACATAGAAATTTTAAAGATATACGAAATATACAGTTACTAGAAAAACAGATAAAAATAAATATAGACAGATACATGGAAAATAAAAAATATATAAAATCTCTTAATATAAATATGCAAAAACTACTAAGACAAAAACAAATAACTATAAAATATCAATTTTAGAAAATAGCTCATTTAGACTACCTTGGAGTTTTAATCTTATATATACTTAAAGATATATAAATAATAGATATTAAGAAAATGATATTAGAAGAAGTAATAAACTACAAAATTGAAATGATAAATGCCTTAGAACAAATATACGAAGAAATTTACCCAGAAGGATATTATTCAGATCAAGATTGTGGATGTTAGAATACATTAGAAAAACTAGAGAAAACCAAGATAATCTAAATAACGAAATTAATTATAGAAACCGAATTAGAAAAATAATGGAAGATCTAAAAGAAAAGTTAATATGGATAGAAAAAACCTTAAAAAATTTAGAGAAAAGCACATGTGATAGTTTATATACTTTAAAAAAATCACTACGAGAAGAACAACACAAGATAATAAATGACATAGAAAATCTAGAATTAGATATACACTACAGTACAGAAAGAATAAATTATTATACAGAAATTTGTAACTCTGCAGTTACTACAGGATAAAATAATAAACTAAATTAATTAATGGATACATCTTACAAAAATTAAAGAAATAACCACGCACAAAAAAGAATAGATTCATTACCTACAATAAATCTATTTATTAGTCTAGTTATCCGCACCCCCTACAATAAATCTATTTATTAGCCTAGTTATCCGCACCCCTACAATAAATCTATTTACTAGCCTAGTTATCCGCACAGTATTTTTTTAATTGAACTGTAGAAAGAAAAATATTAATTAATTCTCCTACCATATATTTTAGGAGTCTCATATATTTTAGGAAGTTTAGCAGAAAGAAAAATATTAATTAAATCTCCTACCATATATTTTAGGAGTCTCGTATATTTTAGGAAGTCTAGTTAATATAATAAAAAATAATTAAATAATAAATTTAAAAAATAGTGAAAAGACAGTTTTGTCTAAAGATGAGTTTTTTAATAAAGGGCGAAAAGTTCAAATCACTTTTTAAGAGTCTTCACACTTTTAATATTATATATATATATAGAGAGAGAGATATATAGATATAGATATAGATATATATAGAGAGAGGGAGATATAGATATATAGATTATAGATTTATTATATTATTGTCAATATTTAATATTATAAATATAATAATATAATAACTGAAGGAAAAAGGTGAAAAGACGATTTTAGAAGACCCTTTATACTTTTAATATAACTAGTTTAGTTACGTATTTTGCAAGCGTGTCTCACATCAATCAATACATTATATAGAAAAAGAACAAAATTATTTATTAAAAATAAAAATTGGCGTTAAGATAAATATTATTTCTATTAAAATGATAAGCATTTCATATAAAAAAGGTCAATGTTCAACGTATGTAAATGGATAATTCATCCCCAACTTATCAGAATATTTGTGTCTTATAATCAGTGAAATCAAAGAAGTAGAGACGACTAAGGATAGCTATTCAAATACTCTAGTCTAGCCATTAGAACTTAGGGGTTGTTTGGTTTAAATGTAGTTATACAGGAATTAGTTATGCTGAGATTATTTTTTATTGAGTGTTTAGTTTGTTGTATTCAAAGTAATATGCATGGTATAATTTCTAGGAATAAATTAATTGATTATCAAAATGCCCTCCATCTTATTTAACTTATATATATATATATATATATATATATATATATTTTTTTTTTCAAGATTTAAATATTTATTCATAAAAATAAAACTTTATCTTATTTAGCTTAATTTTTTGTGTGTGTGTGCATTTCCATAATTATATCGTGTGTATTTTAAATAAAACTTTCATCTTATTGAACTTTAATTTTTTTGCGTGTGTCTTATGCCATGTGTGTCTAAAAGAAATCTTACTACATCTTATTTAGTTTGAAATTGAAACTTTCAACTTAAGTTTGTTAAAGTAAAAGATGGTTTATTGTTTATGTCACTTCATTTAAATACATATCACTGATATAATATAGAATATTAAAATTCATTTTAATTGATATATAAAATATCAATTTTTAAGTCATTAAAAAATTATTTAATTTAAAATATGTAATTCAACAATGGAGTCGACATTTTTATTATTTTTTAGAGAAATTAAAATATATAAATAAGCATAATAATTATTTAAATAAATTTAACATATAATATATTCATAAATAAAATATTTCTTAAATGTGTATGAATCTCTAATATTTCATATTAAATTACTTATTTTGTTCTAAATTCCATAAAATATTGATAAATCTCATTTTTTGTTAAAAAAAATTCATCATCAAAAAATGTAAAAAAGAATTACTCTCATTTTTCATTATTTAGTATCATTAATATTTGGACAAATTATATTTTTAAAAAAGTTAAATTTTCAAATATTTTTAGCTAAATATAAAAATATTGTTTTATTTAATAATTAAGCATGTATTAAGTTAGAAAGGGATGTCAACATACTTTAGTAACTTATCCATAATTTTATAAAAATACCTTATATTTTATCAATATATATATATATATATATATATATATATATATATATATATATATATATATATATATATATATATATATATATATATATATATATATAAAGTGATAATCTAAGAATTTGGAGGGAAATTATGTCCTTTTATAATTTTATCCCAAGAATAAATAATCATGGGATTATTATCCCACCAAATCGGAGGATAATTTATTTCGGTACTATTTATTAGTCTTGGAATAAGTTATCTCGAATATTCTAAACCAAACATGCATTAAAAATTTTATCCCAAAATTATTATTTTACCCTGAAATTAGTTGTTTTTGTACCTTAAATCAAACGGCACCTTAGTGTTCTTCTAAGATATTTTGCACCAATTAACGTACAAATTCGGTAATCATTCTCTGTTTGTCTTTAAAGTGGACTCCTTAATTTTTATGAAAGAACGTAACAAACTTTACGAATATAATAATTTTCAGGAGTCAACTCCTTCAACGCAAACAAACAAATACTCTAGTTTGCCTTGAAGGAGTCCACCAACTACCATATGTTTTTTCTAGTGCTACAATCAAAATGGTTCCTCTTAGCTACACTAAAATTCCACAAGCAATCCTAATTGTTGTTGCTTTTCTAAGAAAAGTGTTGTAACATTTTCTTCGTTACTAATAATAGTAGCCAGAGATTATAACAACATCACAATTTTAACTCATTAAATGATGATAATGAAGATAATAAGATACTTAAATCAAAATTAAAATATAAGTCAAAAATAAATTGAAGTAGAAGAAGTTGTCTATTTTGTAAATTTTGATCTAAAATATTATCTGAATAAAATTGTAATTTTTTTTTTAGTTTAAAGTAAAATTTTAATTATTTGAGAAGTGTTAACCATTACTCTATTATTTTTATCTAGATCAAATAACAGGTTAAATTAGAAATCAAAGTAATTATGAAAGAAGTTTTTGATTCAAATACAACACGTGAAAGAGCGGCAAAAAGGACTACTATACAACTTTATCTAGGAAAAGTTTTAATTCTGACAATTTTTAATATTTAATATAGACTTCTAAGAAAAGGTTTATGTATATTGATTTTTTTTTTTTGACTTTGATTCCTTTATACGTTAGGAATTTCTAGATAGTTCGAATAAGGAAAAAGAAAGAAAGTTGTAGAATTATAATTTTAGTCAACTATTTAGAGCATTAGAAGTTCTTAACAATAGTTATAATTTTAATAAATTTTTATGTACTAAATATTAAGATAATATCATAAATATAATCTATCACTGGTTTAAAAAATAAATAAATGGACAAACCTTAACCTTAATAGATTTCAAAATTCAACATAAGCTAAAGTCAGATATTAATACAATTAGTATAAAATGTTAATTCATATAGTATTTATAAATTCATTAGAGCCATCAAAATTCTATAAAAAGATACAACTAATGAGTAATATCAAAAACAAGCTATGTTCACCTAAGAACCTGCAAGACTACAACTTCACAAAATAAATTTCATGACATTTCAATTAAATGTAAACTAAACTAGGAAAATAAAACAATAAAGCACACTCAATAAGCACAACTCAGATTTTAATAAAATATAATAAATTGCACACCCAAAAACGGATGATGAATTCTTTCAACATCTTTAAAATCTCAAATACTCTCAACTGCTTACAATATGAAAATCCTCATCCATTAGTCATTAGTTTTCACACTTCAAGTTGATGAACGATCTTCAGCTTGGGAACTAAAAACAATCCAAAGTTGTTCAAGAAAAAAAGTATTATAAAAGTACAAGAAATAACAGATAATAGCAAATATAATAGATAGTAACAGATAAAAAATACAATAAAACAATACGATAATTGAAATATCAAATTAATATAATCAAACCTAAACTAACCTTTACACAAAAATTCTTCAAAGTCCAACTGAATGCTCATTTAGTACCTGTATCAAACAAAACAAGGCATAAAGAACACATCAAATTATAGTAATAACCAACACAAAGAATGATACAAAGCATATAAAATAATTGTATAGAAGAAACACTCAAGCATTATTTTAATCTAAAGGACTCCTAGTAATTTATCGTGTTATAATTATAATAACAAAAAAAATTGTCCTAAGACCTAATGAGTTTAAAATGTACCAAAGTAATTAGCTAGAAATTTAGTAAACCCCCCTCCCCCGCCCCCAGCCCAAAACAAAAATAAACACTCCTCAACTTAAAAAAAGTTTATTTTATAGTTAAAAATTTAGTATTACATATTACACCCATATCTAGGAGGTTGAAAAAAAACTTGTCATATTTTAAAGAGGGTTTTTACGTAAAACCTCAGATATATTTAGAATTTAATTTTTATTTTCATATATTTTAGAAGTTTTTCATATATTATAATATTTAATTATTATCCCCTTGTATTGTAGGAGTCTCTTCGTAGATTTAAATATTTAATTCTTATTCACATGTATTTCATAATATTTTTAAAAAATATTTTTTAATCATATTTTTTAAGACTTCTTTTTTACGGAAAAAGAAAACCTACGAACATTAGTTCTTCATATATTTTGTTCTTACCATATGTTTAAGATTCTTTCATTTTTAGTAATCAAATAATTGGCGAAAAAATATAAAAAAATTTTTTTTGTCTATTACGACGTATTTTAATGAAGGATAAATTTTGTGAATCACTGAAGGTTTTCTCCATTTTAATATATTATAAATTATAAATTATAAATATAGATTAGATTATAGATTATAGATTATAGATATAGATATATTATAGATATAGACTATGTATAGATAAAAAATATAGATATTGATATAGATTATATATATACTAGTTTAGGTGTACGCGTTTTGCGCGTGTACCTCATTTAAAGAGTTTAAAGATTATAACAAATAGGATATTTGTTTAAATAATAAAGATGAATATAATAATTAAATTTAATATCTTTTGAGTATGTAAAGATGTAGAATTTATTTATTAAACCTAATTTTTATCAAAAATATTTTTATAAGTCATCGACATTCATCTATTATCTGTAAATTGCAACAAAATAATACAATGATAGAGACATCAAAATAATACAATTAAATCTAATCTTAACATACAAAAATTCTATCAAAGTCGTGCGACACTCATCTACCACTTATAAACAATAACAAAATAATACGAATCGAGATTCCTAACATTTACATAAAAAAATTTCTCAAAACCAACCAACATTTATCTATCACCTGTAAACTGCAACAAAATAATACGATAAAAGTGATATCAAAATAATACAATTAAACATAAATATTACACGCAAAAAATTCTCAAAACCAATCAAGATTCATCTACGAACTGTAAACTATCACAAAATAACAAACTAATAGCAATATTACGATAATTCAATTAAACCTAACCGTTTACCTAAAAAAAATTTTCAAAGCCGATCCATATTCATCTAGCATCTATAAATTAAAATAAAATAATAAAGATATCAAAACAATACAATTAAACCTAACATTTACACAATAAATTTTTCAAAGCCAACCGATATTTATCTACGAGGTGTAAACTATAAAAATATATATAATAGTGATCAATTTTGATCCAACTAATTCTTGTCTAAGCAAAAATTTTGACCCTAAAGAATATATATATACACACATGTTGAATTCTATTATGCTGAAAAAAATAGTGAAGAAGTCAAGGGTTAGAAAATCAAGCATCCACCAATCTATACATGCAATCGAATCAAGTTAGATGAACATCAATCATATTCTCCAATAGGCAAACCGGTTTCCTTCTAGTTTACCGTACATCTCAATATTTATAGAAGTATTTTCTTAATAGAATCCTATTTTACGAGTATTTTTCTAATTGAATATAAGAAAAAAAAATATTAATAATTAATTCTCCTACCATATATTTTAGGAGTCACATATATTTTAGGAAGTCTAATTAATATAATTAAAATAATTAAATAATAAATTTTAAAAATAGTGAAAAGAATGTTCTATCTAAATTTTTTTTTTTAACGAAGAATAAAAGTTCAAATCACTTTACTTTCACATTTTTAATATATTATAGATTATTGAATAAATAATCACCTCGATCCTATCCGGACTCGAGTGTACTGTTGCAAAAGACATGTTGATATGATTGGCCCACACAATAAGAGAGAAATCTGGAAGATTTTTGAGAAACTATCAGTATAGTGTCTTTGGGCATCCTGTTTACAGAATATATATGTACACAGGATTTTTAATGTTTACATTGTGTACGTATATATTTTGTAAACAGGATGTCGAAAGACACTGTACGGATAGTTTCTCAAAAATCTTCTAGATTTCTCTGTTAGGGGTCGTTTGATAGAGTGTATAGGAATAATATAAAATATGATGTATTAATAATATTTGTATTAGTTATACTTGCCTTAGTTATATTTGTATTTTTCTTATGCAGTGTTTGATTTGATGTATTAAAAAAACATGAATTACATAATTTCTAATTTTTTTTTTTACATAATACCCAATATATATGTTGGGAAGGATGAGGAAAATTTTTTGAGGGGTAATACGGTCTTTAAGCATGTTAATGCGTGCATTAGATCCGTTACATTACTAATGTCATGGATTTTAAAGTATTAGTAATACACACCTTAATATACAATAGAGTGTATAACTAATGCAAAAATGGTATACCAAACAAGGTACTACTAATACACATTAAACTAATGTATGCATTAACATTTCAATACACTCTACCAAATGACCGCTTATTGTGTGGGCCAATAATATCAACATGTCTTTTGCATCAGTACACTCGAGTTCGTAATTGGATAGGATCGAGGTGGTTATCAATACATTATGAGCAACAACAAGAAGGATATCTAATTGATTAACTATCTTAATTAGCAAATACTAAAATCTAAAAGGTTAAACTAAAAAGGTGCATTTTGAGGAAAAAACATGCCATGGGTTCTGTTACCACTCTTATGTTTAAAAATTAGTTGAAGTACTTAAGATTATCTAGCTTTAATTACAAGCCACAAGAATATATAATCATTATTTCACATTTGATTTATGGGTGTCTTGTGATCATACAACTTACAACTAGTGGGTTTGCTGATCAATCTTAGTAATTCGATTGGGCAAAAAATTTTCTTCGATAACAATTTTGTCTCCAAATCTACAAGGATTAATGGGATTAGCTAGAGAATAGGAGGCATCAGCAAAATATAATTAGCAAATAAGAAGTAGAACATACAGTATAAAGAGAGATAGTGAGGCATCAGCAAATATAATTAGCAAATGAGAAGTAGTACATAAAGTATAAAGAGAGAGAATGGATAAATTTCATATTTGCTAATCGACTTTACGTATCTGTAATATGTTAAAAGTATAAATATCTTTATAAAAGTGATTTGAACTTTTTACGCTTCATTAAAATATTCTATAACAGATAAAATCGTCTTTTTCATTTTTTTTCTCTAATTATTAGTTAATTAAATTAAGCACTCCTAAAATATAAAGTAATAACAAATATATGGTAAGAAATATTAGGAGAACTATATATATGGAAAGTCTAATTAGCTAAGGAGAATTAGTGTCACTTTATAAAAGAATATGTCAATTAGAGCACCAAAATCGTTCATAAAGATATTCCTAAATAGAAATGAAATAACATTGATGAGGCAATATTTAATTTACCTAATTAAAATTAGGAACATCTCACATATAGGACAATACTCACGTTTTTTAATCCAATTTTTCCTTTGAAAAAATATTATTTCTATTTATTTTTGAAAATAAAATTTACCCCAAGTAAACTGTCTCACTAATCAAATAGGAAAAGGATTTATATATGATACTATATAAAGGGTGATGGAAAGAAAAGTTTCATAGTAATTTCAGTCAAGTAAAAAAAAACAATAATGAGAAAAGTTTTTATATTATTAGACATTCTTTAATCAATAAATAGTATCAATAGTTATCGATTGATTCTTCAATATTCTTGTGTAGGTGAAGAAAGAATCATATGGAGAATCAAGCAGATTTTAGTGTTTGTACTGAATTTTATTTCTAATGCATATAGATATTATTTATGTTGTTAAGGTTAAATATTTAGTTTGATATCTCAATTGTCATACTATTTTGTTGAAGTTTACATTTTGTTATCATCTAATGTTTTTGTTATTATCCATTGTTTATTGTATTTTTGTAATTACTTCTCTTTTAAACGATTTTCAGTTGTTTTTCTTTGAGTCGAGGACCTTCATCAAGTTGAAGTATGAAAACATAACTAATTGATGAGTGTTTTCATATTGTAAGCAATTGAGAGTATTTGAGATTTTAAAGATGTCGAACAAATTATTTTGTTGTAGTTTCTATTCTGTTACCATTTACTGTTTTTATTATTATTTGTTGTTTATTTTACTTCTCTAATTACTTCTTTTATTGAACGACTTTGGACTATTTTTTCATGGATACATGACTAATTAAGGAGTGTTTTCATATTGTGAGCAGTTGAGGGTATCTGAGATTTTAAAGATATCGAAAGAATTCATCATTCGCAATTTTGGATATGCAATCTATTATTTATCTTCGAATATTGATTTCTGCTTCTTGAGTTTAATTTATTATTTTTCTTTTTCAATTTAGTAACTGATTGACATGATATGAAATTTGTTTTGTAAAGTTGAAGTCTTGCATGTTCTTGAATAGCCATAGCTTGTTTATATTTTATTACTCATTAGATGCTTATTTTCATAAACTTTTAATGGCTCTAACAAATTTATAAATACTATATAATTCTACAAAATTAACATTTTATATTAATCATATACTCATTGAATAGGTGCACGCGCAAAACACGTACACCTAAAGTAGCTGTACTAAAAGCACTAAATTATTTTTGCGATGAAAAGATTCATTTAGTGTAACTTAAGTATCACGAAATTTGCCAAATTATTTTTTATAACCAATAGATCAGTCAACTTTGTTTTAAGTATCACAGAAAATTATTAGGAGGACATAAAATTAAAATAGTCATCTTATATTATGTTCAGGTAAAGTTAAATGATTGTTTTATTACAAAAAATGTTTACTAATCTCTTGTTATACTTAACAAAGTCTAATATTCTTTTGCTACATAAGATTAAAAGATATTTTGATATATCTTACATATTTAAGATCACAATTTTTTTAAAAAAAGTTATTTTCTTAAATTTCATATCAAGTCAAAATTAGATAAATAAATAAAAAACGAATGGAGTAATTTAGTAGTAGTACTACACTAGGAGATATCAAAAGGATTCACTAGGAACTAAAGGTGACTTATGTTGTGGAGGATGTAGTTTCAAATTTGATATAGAACATGTTACTTTTCTAAATCGATCAACAAATGCAATCAACTTATATATGATATTGACAACCAATATAATAATTCTTCCAACTGTCTTCAACAAAACCATAGCTCTATCATGGTGTACAATGAAATTGTCTAAAGTCCTTTTAATATATTGTTACTTTCTGGGTTGCGGCTAAAGATAGGACTCAAAGGTACCAACTACCAATCAAAATAACAATAGGCAGAAATTAAACAAGATAACGTTTGATTCAACAGGAGAGAGATCTTTCAAGATTTCCTACCAAATGGGGACTTGTTTAATACTAATAAGCATAATGAAGGATTTGATTTGTGTGAAAGAAATGGATATACCTGCAAGAAAAAAAATTAATTAAGTGGATGACATGGAAAAGCCCAAAAGTAACCAGTGAAAGGGACGATATGATTTAAGTTTTTACAGCTCATATATTGTTTTTACTTCTCTTTTTAGTAAAAAATACTACAAAGAGAATTGGAATAGATATGACCTTTGTGGCTAATTTATCGCTAAATAGCTTGTTGCTAACAACTGTTTTTAATAGTTTTTTTAACCCATTGTTAAATAAGACTAACGACAAATTTTATTATTTATCTGTAGAAGTTGTGTGTCGCTAACCTCTAATTTTTTAGTACAATGAATTACTTAGGTGTGTACAATACTCTAGCTTTCTCAAGTCACCTTTTAACTTAAAAGAAATAAGTTATTATGATCTCTTGATCGAATGATAAGGGACCGTATGCTGCACTATTGTAATTGCAATTGATCTAAAACATGATTCATATATATGTAATATTTCGAGACGTGTGATTTCTTTCCCTCTTTTTAGTTTTATTATTTCCAAAAGTTAGTTTGGGTAAAT
This sequence comes from Capsicum baccatum var. pendulum, assembly GCA_030864225.1. Lineage (NCBI taxonomy): Eukaryota > Viridiplantae > Streptophyta > Magnoliopsida > Solanales > Solanaceae > Capsicum > Capsicum baccatum. Next base: position 200,555,748 of record CM061561.1, read on the forward strand.
AATTTTTTTTTTAAAAAAGGTTAAGCAATGAGAGAAGTTTTCATAGAAGTACAAGATAATTTTATCCTCACAGTGTTACCATGCAAAAAGGATATTACATGGGGGGAAATTTCATAAGCAGTGCTATTGTATTTATAATTTGCAAATATATTGTGAGCTTTTATTCTTTTTTAAAATCCTTGTACTTCATAATGCGAATGGCGCCATCAGTCAAAAAAAATTAATTGATAAATTAACAAGCAAGTACATATTTCATTTGGTACCACTTTTCCTATTAATTATGAGTTCAATCTCAATCTACATAAATTTCTGATCAAGTTTGTAGTACGAGCACAGTGGAGTAGCATATTAGATTGTTACTAGTGAAGTTTTTTCATGTTTACAATCGCTATACTTACTTTGGTTTTGTCTCCTTGCTAGTAGAATTTTTCTCCATTATTGAGCGATGTTACGATTTGCTTAGATCAAACAAAAGTACTCAATTGCAATATTACGATTTTATGGTTCATGTTTTGTATACAACATACTTTTACATTCCTCATTAATAATGAGTACAATCGATCAGCTAATACATTAATGATGTTTACAACCATTATAATGTTTCTTCCAACTGTCTTCAACTTAAACTATGGCTCTATCATGGAGTAGTATATACATGGATATTGATTATATTACATTTTAATAAATTTACTTTAATTTGTGGCTAAAGACAGACCTCAAAGGTACCAAACAGAATAACTTTATGTAAACAAGATAACATTTGATCCAACAGAAGAGTAATCTCTCAAGATTTCCAATCAAATGGGGACTTGTTTAATACTAATAACCATAATCAAGGATTTGGTTTGTGTGAAACAAATCCAGAGGATTAGCTACAAGAGAAAAAAGGGTAATTAAGTGGATTCCCTGGAAAAGCCCCAAAGGTAACTAATGAAAGGAAAGATACTGTTTCAAGTTTTTACAACACATGCATATATTGTCTTTACTTCTCTTTTTAGTAAGAAATACTAAAATATAGATTGAAATTAGTTATAAATTTCAATGCTAATTATATGTATTAAATTTCTCGTAGAAAGCTAATTTTGTTTATAATATGTCTCTAACCCGTCGGTTAAAAATTAACCACGAATTTTGTTGTTTAACCAAATTTCAAAATTTACCTGTCACTAACTCCTGTTTTTTTAGTAATGAATTACTTAGTTGATATACGACATTTTCTCAAGTCGCCTTTAACTTCAAAGAATCAAGTTGTTATTTCTTGAATGAAATGGGATGGGGTGTTGCCTTTGTAATTGCAATTGATCTGAAACAGGCTTCATATATATTCAATACGGTCTTTTCACTACATGAGGCAAGTCATTTTTATTTTTCTAGTTTTATTTTTCGAAAGTTAGCTTTGGAAAAAAGAGGTTAAGAAACGAGAAAAATTTTCACAGAAGCACCAGATAATTTGATCTTCTCAGTGTTACCATGCAAAAAGGGATTTTATATAGGGGGGAATTTCATAAGTAGTGCTATTAATGTCCATTTCTTAAAATATATATCGAGGTTTTATTTTTTCCCTACTCTGAATGCTTTGTAATACGAGTAAGGCCATTACTCAATAATTTTAACTAATAAACAAGCAAATACATATAATTGATCATATATATGTGGAGTGGTCTTTGTTATAATTTTCAAACAACTTGAACTAGTTAATAGGCAAGAGAATTTCAGTGTCTAACTGAAGATTTGGTCATGTACTGGGAATCTAGATAAATTGATATGAAACCACACAAATATTCAGGAAATAAGAAAAAGTTGAAGCATACGTATCGAAAGGTATACAACATATTATTTACTTACAAATTTCAATTAACAAGACCCAAGTAGTACAATATTTTATCATTTGGTACTACTTTTCCTATTAATTATCAATTCAATCTCAATCTACATAATTTTCTAATCAAGTTTGTAGTACATGCCCATGGAATAGAGTAGCATATCAGATTGATTCTGGTGAAGTTATATCATGTTTACAATGGCTAACTTCGTTGGTTTTATCTATCCGATTGTTGAATTTTTCTCTATTATTCAACGGTTTTACGATCTGCAAAAATCAAACAAGTAATCAAGTGCTATTTTAGTTGCCAACTAATGTACTGAAGAACCTATTTAATTCTTCGTCTCCTAAAAAGAAGTAAGGAGAGGAATGTGATTGATGATAGTTATTGATTGCCACGATTCAAAAATGAGGTTATGATGATACTTATCGGTGCGGTCTTGATAAGTAAGTCTATTATCCCAAAAGGACAGAAAATCTCTAATATAACAATAATAAAGATAAGGCGAGACTCCTAGAGAGAAGGCCAATACAAGACATAATTAAATGCGAAAGTCTGAAAGAGATCTCATAAATACCCCAAAATATGGTGTCATAGTATAAGAACATTTAATAGATAACTCTATCTAAAAATACATTTATGTCTCTAAAATCCAAACTAAAGACATAAATAAGGTAAGATGAGGTCCGGAAAACAACTTTGAATTCTAGATCGCGCCAGTACCATGGAAGATCACCAATTAAATAGTACAAACTCAACCTCCTCATGTTGTACCCGTACTAGGATTTGCAAAGGGCACAATAGAAATAAGTACAGTCCACTTGCACTCAGTAGGTATCATGGGTCACCGAGCAAAACGAAAAATAATATAAGTTAAGAAAACTATGAGCACGTCCAATAATCCCAAATGGTAGCTCACACTATCTCCATTAACAGTTCTAATGTATACACAAAAACGAAAACAACGCTGATATACATGAAGAATAAATTGAAACTACACATAAATCAAGAGAAACTAAAGAAATCATGAAAGATGCATATGCAATGCTATACAATACTGTGAAACCTTAGAATTTTTGACTAATTTATTTTGGACTCTCCCTCATATTTGATGATAATTTTTGACTTGGGTCATGATAAGAGATTTTAACGGAATGATTTGATAGAGTTTTGGAATATTTGAAAAATGTTTGGGGTCATTTTGGGACCCCGAACTAGTGAGGGTCCTCAATAGTAGTATGACACTCTGCCTAGGCTCCGCAACAGGAGCATGACATGTTAGATAGGCTCTACGATAGTGGCATGTTACGCCCTTGGGTAAAAATCGCCCAGTTTTATTTTTTTCAATTGTGGGCAAGGGCTTTTTGGTCATTTGCCCTATTAAATGACTTAAAACACCTTTTAATCTCTATTACTCATAAGTTATCACTTTTTATCATTGCTCTTCTCCTTGCTAGCTCCCAAGTTAAGAAACATAAGAGTTTTCTCAAGAATTCAATTCCTCGGGCTCTAAACTTCAATTTCTCCCCAAATTCTTTGATCATTCAGGCATATTGGACACTCCCTATTTTAATTAGTATATTAATGCATCAATTTACTTAATATTCATTTGTTTTTGAATGATTAATTCAACTAGGGTTGAGGATTGTTAATACTTGCATAGTTTTTTCCTTGTTTTAAATAGTTTATTCATGTTTTAAAGAATGAATTGTGAACTGAATTTGTGCATTGTGATAATGGTGGAATTTGGTGATTTGGGTTTTACAAAGTTGATAAATTTTGGTATGGTAAGGACGTGAACCTCAACTCATATCAAAATTTGACTTTGAACAAGGATTCTACATAATTTAACTTATCTTTTGAAGTATTGCATTAATGGTAGGAAGGTAAACAGGTTTTGGAAATACCCTTGGGGTCTATGATTTTGGATTTTAAAATGAAAATTGGAATCTAAATGGTTAAATGGATTATGATTATGGTTTGAATTAAATGAAATAGCTTGCAAGTCTATTGGTATGATGATACCAATTTGAGAATGCCTTAATAAAAGACCCCACGGTTGATGTTATATGTAAAACTATTTTAATTTAGACTTGAAGAAAATTGTGTATCTCATCGAGAAGGTGTAGCTCCGGGGGGACCAAAACTGAAAATCACGTTTGCCGACATTGGGAGGTCTTGTCCTGAAATACGGATGACCACTGTGTTTGCTTTACACAATTTATTTTTGAGAGGCTAATTATCTATTGGTGGCTTTATTCTAATTCCTCGGTATATGCAACTAACATGCACTGACTCTCTTTTGGCAGGGGAGCCAAACTCATATAGCCCGTGGGTGCTTTATTGTGCATGTGATTTACGATTGGATTTCGATAAATGCATATATTTTATCCCTTTTCTTGAGTTTCATGCTAGTACTCACCGTATTGATCGTCCCCAGACCCTACATTATTTCATGATTTAGGTTCTGAGGGCTTTTCTTGTGACCTTATGCGGCGTTAGGTGGTTTGATATTTCAGTTGGTCAACTGTGAAGTGATGAGTCTTTTATCCTTCGAAAGGCTTAGTCTCTCTTAATTTTCATTATTATTCGAGTACTGTTGGATTTTCTTTTGACATAGTCGGGGTTATTTTTCGAGTTAGCTGGTATTCTTTGGATTAGAGCCTTTTGTGGACAACATTCTCTAACTTTTTTTTGATTTATATATTTCTTTTCTTTCTTGGTTGGCTGTCGCTATTTATTATTTTTATTATGCTCTTGAGGTAAGACTAGGGGTTATCTCAGTCCTTGGTTGGTTTGTGATGTCCGTCACGATTACGTTTCGATTTAGGTCATGGAAAGCTTGGTATCAGAGTACGGTTCAGGGTCTTTGAGTGTCCACAAAGCTGTGTTGAGTAGAGTCCTATTTATGAGTGTGTAGCATGCCATACTTATAAGTGGGGGGCTATAAGGTATTTAGAAATATTTTTGGTCTTTGTATTCTATTTTGTGTTAGAGAGTCTGGTTACTATGAAATTATTCTAACTTTTGGCTTACCCACATTTCAGATCATGCCTTCACAAAGATCGAACGATCATAGAAAATTAGCTGCAACCTCCATCCCAACTAAGGAAAATACGAAGGAAGTTCACCCTACTCATGGAATGTAGACTCAGTATGAGGCCCATACAACTGACTATACTGCTCCATATAAGGCCCTACCGGTCCCTATTATCCCACCTCGGTCCTCTTTGGCTGGTGATACTCCTACCCTATCCTTAGAGAGATATCTCAAATACTGAGTTCCATCAGTCCATCCATATGATTGCTCAGATTATGGCATCACAGTCTCATCATTCTGATCATGTGGATCCTACCACTAGCTCATCTGATGTCACTCGAGTTGGACAGTTTATGAGGCTAAATCCCTCTACCTTAAGGTTCTATGGTTGAGGATGATCTTCAGGGGTTTATTGATGAGATAGACAAGATTTTCCAGAGTTCTACATGATAGTGATTCAGAGAGGGTTAAGTTTGAAGCTTATCAGTTGAAGATGATAGCTTATTAGTGGTATGAGGAGTAAGAAGAGTTAAGGAGTGAAGATTCTGAGCAATGGTATGGGAAGAGTTCATAGGTAGTTTCCTTGATCACTTTTTTCCCCAGGAGTTGAGGAAAGCTAAGGTTGAAAAGTTTATGAATATGAAGTCGGGAAAGACGTGCTAAGAAGTATGCATTAAAGTTCACCCAACTATCGTGTTATGCTCTGGAGCTTGTGTCTAGTAATAGGGGCCAGAATGAGGAAGTTTCCTTTGGGTCTGTCTTGTGACTTGGTTTTAGAGTTCAAGACTGCTATGCTGAACAATGGCATCAACATATCAAGGCTAGTAGTTTACACGCAACAGGTGGAAGATGAGAAGACGAAATAGGTAGAAATGGGAGAAAGGCAGAGCAAGAAGTTTAAGTATGCAGAGCAGGGTACAAATCAACAAAATAGTAGGAAAAATAGTAGACGATGGTTCTAGAATAAGAATTAGGGAAATTCTTATTCGTCGGCTAGTTCTTCTTATACTAAACCTTTGGGTGATCGTCGTTTTTAGTATAGTAATAGTCTTAGGGCACAGGGTGCCCAATCTCAGGTTGGTGGATCTCAATTGGCCCTATCCTATTTACCTTGTCATGGTTGTGAAAAGCCTCACTGTGGTTATTATAAGGAGAGAAGAAATCAATTCTTTAATTATGGTCAACCTAGTCATATGCAGCGAGATTATCCTTCCGCTAGGGTTTTCACTAGAACTAATAAGGTCCCAATCTCTATTTTATCGATTCCTGCAGCTAAGTGTGCCATATTAAGGGGGTAGAAAATGGTCGAAAACCCCTCTATTCACTTGCTACTCGTTAGGAATCTGATGCATCCCCAAATGTTGTCACTGGTATGTTACAACTTTTCTCCTATGATGTTTATTGCTTTCTTAATCCTGATTCTACCCTATCTTATGTGACTCCTTATGTAGCCGTGCACTTTGGCTTTGGTCCTGAGAGTATTCAACCCCTTTTCTATTTCAATCTTTCATAAGGAGACATTAGTTGATTTGATAGAGCTTGATATAGTGGATTTTGATGTATTCTTGGAGATGGATTTGATTCATTCATGCTTTGCTTCTCTGGAATGTAGAGCTCTAAAGGTCATTTTTCTTTTTCCTAATGAGCAGGCATTAGAATGGGAGGGTAGTACTTTAGCGCCTAAAGAGAAGTTTATCTCTTATCTTAGGGCTTAGAAATTGATATGCAAAGGGTGTTTGTAGCATCTAGTTTGGTTTAAGGGTTATAACTCCAAAAGTTCCTCCTTGCAATCTGTCTATATGGTAAATGAATTCCCCGAGTTTTTTCCCATGATCTTCTTTGGATTCCTTCAGATTGTAAAATAGACTTTGGTATTGACTTCTCCTGGATACCCATCCTATTTCCATTTCTCTTTATAGGATGACCCCAGTAGAGTTAAAAGAATTAAATGAACAATTAAAGGATTTCTTTGATAAGGATTTTATTCATCCTAATGTTTTTTTGTAGGGTGATCCAATGCTTTTTGTGTGAAATAAAGATGGATCTCTTCGGATATGTATAGACAATCGTCAGTTGAATAAGGTCACCATGAAAAATAAATACCCTTTTTATAGGTTTGATGACCTCTTTGATAAGCTTTAAGGCGCTAAGTGTTTCTCTGAAATAGATCTTTATTTGGGTTATCATCAGTTGAAGAATAAGGAGGCTGATATCTCCAAGACTGCTTTTTGAACCCGGTATGGCCACTATAGGTTCTTGGTTATGTCATTCGGGTTGACTAATGCCCCAACTGCTTTCACGGACCTTATGAACTGGGTGTTCAGATAGTTTCTCGATTTGTTTGTTATAGTCTTCATTGATGACATATTGGTGTACCCCAAGAGTGAGGTGGATTTTGTAAAATCACCTTTGAATTGTGTTGCAGACTCCAAAGGACCAGGAATTTTATGTAAAGTTTTCTAAGTGTGACTTTTTTCTAAGTGCTTTAAATTTTCTTAGGCATGTTGTATCTAGTGAAGGTATTAAAATGGATCCATAAAATATTAAGGTAGTTAAGAAGTGAACTAGACCCACAACTCCAACTGATATTAGGAGCTTCTTGGGATTGGCTGGGTACTATAGGAGATTTACAGAGAGTTTCTCATCTATCGTAGCTCCAATGATGAAGTTGACTCAGAAAAAGGTAAGGTTCTTGTAGTCTGATACTTGTGAGGGTAGTTTTGAAAATTTGAAGGATAATTTGATCTTTGCTCCTATTTTGACCCTACTCGAGGGTACCAAAATTTTGTGTATTATAATCTATCTCGTATGGGGCTGGGTTGTGTCTTGATATAGCATGGTAATGTTGTGGCTTATGCTTCTAGGAAACTTAAAGTTCATGAGAGAAATTACCGAACTCATGATCTATAGTTGGCGGTTGTGGTTTTTGCTTTGAAAATTTGGCATCACTATTTGTATGGGGTACATGTGGATATTTATTCAGACTATAAGAGCTTGCCATACGTGTTAACATAGAAGGTATTAAATCTTAGGTAGAGGCAGTGGCTCAAATTGCTTAAGGATAATGAAATAAGTTTGCATTACTACCCAGGTAAAGTTAACGTGGTTTCTGATGCTCTTAATAGGTTGTCGATGGGAATCTATTCCATGTTGAGGAGGAGAAAAAGAATTGGTGAAGGATAATTTAGTAGTTCACCTTTTGGACTCCAAGGATAGAGAAGTGATCCTTCAGGATGTGGTTAAATCTTCTCTTAGTGTTGAGGTGAAGTAGAAATAGGTTGTGGATCCCATACTTATGCAAATCAAAGAGGATGAGGGTTACCAAAAAGTGTTGGCTTTCGATATTGGGGGAGATAGCATTTTGAGGTACCATGGGAGGTTTTGTGTTCCTGATGTAGATGGGCTGTAGAAAAAGATTTTGACCGAAGCCCATATGTCTAGATATACGGTTCATCGGGGTTCAACAAAGATGTATCATGACTTGAAGGAAATTTATTAGTGGAATAATATGAAGAGGGATGTGGCAAATTTTGTTTCCAAGTGTATGGTAGGTTAACAAGTCAAGGTTGGGAATTCGAAGCTAGGTGGCACTTCTCAAGAGATAGCGTTACCCATATGGAAATGGGAAATAATTAACATGAACTTTGTTACCTGTCTTATGCGGTCTCAAAATCAGTATGATTCTATTTGGGTCATTGTAGATAAAATGAGCAAGTCTGCTTACTTTTTACCTATGAGGACTAACTACTCCTGAGAGGATTATGCTAAGTTGTTCATTCAGGAGATAGTTAAGTTGCTTGGGTCCCCGTTGTCCATTATTTTTGACCGAGGTACAATTTTTTTTATTCTTTTTTAAAAGGGTTGGGTACGGAGGTGAACCTTAGCAACGCTTTCCACCCTCAAATGGATGGGCAAGAGGAGCAACTATTCAGGCTCTGGATGATATGCTAAGGGCATGTGTGATTGATTTTAAATGTAGTTGGGTTATCATTTGCCGCTTATCGACTTTGCTTATATCAATAGTTATCATTCCAGCATCCAAATGGTCCATTTTGAGACCCGTAATGACAGAAGGTGCAGGTCTCCAATTGGATGGTTTAAGGTGGGTGAGACTAGGTTGTTTGGCCCTGATTGGGTCACCAAGTGATGGAGAAGGTGACAGTGATTTGAGAAAGACTTAACACTACTCAAAGTTACCAAAAGTCTTATGCAGATGTGAGGCGGAGGGAGTTGGAACTTAAATTTGATGATTGGGTATGCTTGAAGGTTTTTCCTATGAAAGGGGTCATGATATTGGGGACAAAGGGGAAGCTCATTCCTTGTTACATTAGTCCATATCAAACTGTGATAAGAATTTAGAATATTGCTTACGAATTGGACTTGCCGGTGAATTTAGCCTCGTTTCATCTCATTTTTGATGTGTCTATGCTTAAGATATATGTGGGTGATCCTTCTTTGATAATGGACATTGAGGATATTGGTGTTAAAGATTTATTATCCTATGAGGAAATCCCAATTGAAATCTTGGATAGGCAAGTTCGAATTTTGAGAATTAAGGAAATAGCTTTAGTAAAGGTGCTTTGGAAGAACCAAAAGTTAAAGGAGGATCCATGGGAATCGGAAGAGGATATGAAATCCAAGTACCCATTCTTGTTTCAAATGTTGAACTAAAGTGATTAAGGTATGGGTTTTATTTTTTCCTCTTGTCGTATTTTAAATTTATCCTTGAATTTTAATATATTCTTTCTACTATCATGCTAAGGGTGTCCTGACGTCTCATTCGGGGATGAATATTCCTAATGGGGGATAATGTAAGACCCCAAATTTTTGACTAATTTATTTTGGACCCTCCCTCATGTTTAATGATAATTTTTACTTGAATCACGATAACAGATATTAACGGGATAATTTAGAGAGTTTTAAAATTTTCGAATAGCGTTCGGGGTCATTTTGGGACCCCAAACTAATGAGGGTCCATGACAACAACATGGAACACTCCCTAGACTCCGTGATAGAAGCGTGGTACCCTGGATAGGATCCGTTATAGCGGAGTGCCACACCCTTGGGCAAAAATCACCAAGTTTTATTTTGTTTCAATTATGGTCAAGTGATTTTCGGTCCTTTGCCCTATTAAATGACTTAAAACACCTTTTAATCCCTATTAATTATCAATTATCACTTTTTATCATTGCTCTTCTTATCTCCAACTCCTAAGTTAATAAACACAAGGGTTTATTCAAGAATTTAATTCGCTGGGCTCTAAACTCCAATTTTCCCCTAAAATTCTTCTATCATTCAGGCATGCTGGACACTTCCTATTTTAATTAGTATATTAATGGATCAATTTACTTGATATTCATGTGTTTTGAATGATTGATTCAACTAGGGTTGACGTTTTTTCTTGATAATACTTGCATTGTTTTTTCCTTATTTTAAATAGTTTATTCATGTTTTAAAAGATGGACTGTGAATTGAATTAGTGCATTATGATAATAGTGGAATTTGGTAATTTGGGTTTCACAAAGTTGGTAAATTTTGGCTTGGTAATGATATGAACCTCAGCCCATATTGAAATTTGGCTTTGAACAAGGATTCTATATAATTTAACTTATCTTTTGAAATATTACATTGCATTAATGATAGAAAGGTAAAATTATTTTGAGAACTCCCTTTGGGGCTATGGTTATGGATTTTAAAACAAAAATTGGAGTCTAAATGGTTAAATGGATTATGGTTATGGTTTGGTATAAATAGAATAATTTGCAAGTTTATTGGTCTGACGATTTCAAATCGGGAATGCCTTAATAAAAGACTCCATGGTTGATGTTATGTATAAAACTATTTTAATTTTGGCTTAAATGAAATTGTGTAGCTCACTGAGAAGGTGTAGTCCCGGGAAAACCAATACTGAAAACCATATTTTTTGACGTTAGGAGGTCCTGCCTTGAAATACGAATGACACCTGTGTTTTCTTTACACATTTATTTTTTGGAGGCTAATTGACTATTGGTGGATTTAGCCTAATCCTCGGTACATACGGCTAGCATGGATTGGGGCCTTTCGAAAGGGGGAGCCAGACCCATATAGCCCGTAGGTGCCTTTAGGTTGTAGGAGCTACACAATTCATGATTAAATTTTTAAATGATCATGCTTCATGTCCCCTGCCCTTACCCCGACATCCTATAAATGTATACATAATTGTTGTGCATGTGATTTATGACTAGTTTTAGGTAAATGCATATATTTTATCCCTTTTATTGAGTTGCATGCCAGTACTCGCCATACTGACCACTACTGGATGCTACATCATTTCATGATGTAGGTTTCATGGGATTTTTTAGTGACCCTATGCAACGTTAGGTGGTTTGACATTTCGATTAGTCAGCTATGAAGTAGTGAGCTCTCCATTCTTCGGAAGGCTTGATTTCTCTTAGTTTTCGTTATTATTCTAGTACTATTGGCTTTTTTTGGCATAGTTAGGGTCACGTACCGACTTAGTTGGTATTGTTTGGATTTGACAATTTTGTGGACAGCGTTGGGAATATCATTGTGGATTTGTTTTTTACTCTCAAACTTTCTTTTGATTTCTTATTTTCTTTGTTGGCTTCCACTATTTATCATTTCTATTATGCTCTTGAGGTAATACTAGGGGTCATCTGAGGCCTTAGTTTGTTTTGGATGCCCATCACAGCTAAGCCCCGTTTCGAGTCGTGACAAATACGATAAAATGATCAAGATGGGATAAATGGTGAAAGTCATTGCATAACTTTCTGTATACTCCTACTGAGATCTTAACTCCCAAGATAGGACCCATAGGGGGTTTGCAACCCATATAATATAACTCATGTTATAGGATAACTCATGATATTCATATCGATCTATTATGCGCTTCTGCATTTTAAAATCTCAACCCACATCTACGACTTATGTTCATTGAAAGAGTTTTTTAAAAATGTTTTTTTTTGAAAGTAGTGTTCCTCAATGGTACAGGTATCTAAAGAATGTATATGTATGGAATGAGGATATAATGCTCACAATGAATCAGTATGAAGATATCCAATCCATATACAAGTGAGTTCAGAAATACATTCAATGTGTCCACAATTCAAGATCATCAACTTTAATTTGGAACTACGGGAATATATATGGATGCAAAACACCATAATTATCATATCAACCCCTAACTTGAGTATTTCTATTATGATAAAGGCAATCAATGCTCAATAAGGCCTATAGTAATATTCAAGCCCCCCGCATGGGCATTATATCCAGAATAAATATATTTAAATGCACAGAAGGCCAATGATGTCAAATAAAGTCCCCACATGTTCTAACTTTCTCTAATGGAAGCTGACCTGCTTAGTGCTGCCTCATGAGTATAATAATCTGCTCCGACCAAATTAGTTTAGAACGCAGACAAAGAAATATATATGTGCGCACTTGTGGAGTACATATTGTACTTGGAGCCAATTGAGGTATGCTATTTATGCCTTCTGTAACCTATTCGTTGACCTCTCATTTTTTATTTCATATGATAGAGTTTAATCTTACCCCACTTTGTGAGAATATAATAGGTATGTTGTTGTTGTAATGGAGTTTAATCTCCATTATATTTCTATCTTAGAAATCAGTACCACTGGTTCTCAACACTTGAGTATTCTTTCTCCTTCTCCCCAATATTTAGTTGGAAGGCTAAAGAAAGAAATAATGATTAATGATCATTATCTGTTTAAAATGTTTGCTTGGTGGGGTTGGGAGTGAATTTTGTGATGGTATTAGCTTTTATGGATGCTTATCCTTTCTATTAACTATACAGTACACAGTTATTTAGATTAAATGGTTGTATAGTTTGTAGAATGAGTTTTCTACCCTATTGAAAATATTGCTTTTAACTTTTGTTCATAATCAGAGTGATATTTTAATCAACTGTTCTTTGCAATGACCATTCTCGAATGTTGTTGCAATACCCCGATTAAAAGGGGAAAAGAAAGTAGAAGTACCTACATGACCTTTATCTTTCCCCATGCTCTGATGAGTTTAAATGATCTGCAATGTATCTCATTGTCCTTTTATTTGCCTACTTGGGATGGTATTAAGTTCACACGATGAATTGATACTGTTCGAGTCAATGAAAGAGGGAAAAAGGATAGTGCTTTTTAATAGAGGTATTGTTACTAAATTGTCAAAGGATCACCGTTGTGAAGTGTTGCTATGATTCTTTTATGTTAACTATTTCTGGTGAAAGTATCTTCTTTATTTTGTTTCTTATTGTTATTCTTGCTTGTTAATCTTGGATAACATATAAAGAAATATGCATATGCAATAAAAGAGTGTGGTTGAATAAATAGAACCTATATTAGCTTTTTGATGTATGGAACTTGTGAAGCTACTGGTACTTTAATTGGGTGAACTGCCAATGGTCTTTGATAAACTCTCAGCTCTTAGGTTTTTAAGGATTCTTCCTCAACTCCGACACTACAATGGCGTTAGCCAGTAAATAGTAACATGTCATTCCTCGAGGACAAATGAGATTGCATAATATACTTGATATTATACAACACATTACTCTAATTTCTTGCCTAATCTTGTATGCAATTTATTTTGTGCTTGATTGTGTTGTTGTATGTTGAATGGTATTACCTATATGTTGAATGGTACTCAGGTTCCTAGATAGAGATTACCTGTATGTTGAATAATACTCAGGTTCCTAGTTTAATCAAATGATTGAGTAGTTTGAAATTGTAGCGTGGAGTAATTGTTGATTGATCTATTTATATTTATAATGATGTTTCTTAGTTGTAAGCATATATAAATGTAATAAGTACTGAAAGTTTATCAATTAATTTTTATACTTTGCATTTTTATATAGCCAAGTGATGTGGCTAGTGGACCCATTTCGCCCATGGATGCAAGGAGATCACATGATGATAGTGATACTAATGACATTCTTTGATTTCGTTGCATTCGTCTTGGATATTCAATTATGATGATGTAATTGTGTGGTTGGAGTGAATCTTAGAATATTGAAGGTTTTGAGTTTAAATTTGATTTTGGAGTTTGAAGATACTACTTAATGTTGAAAATTTGGAGATTGAAGATGTTAATGTTGAGAATTTAATTTTAAAGTTTTATGTTCAATGTATTTTTGATATGCTTGTCAATTACAATGTTTAATTACTCATGTTGTATTAATGCTATATGAATTGAACAAATATTGGATTGTAGGTTATGCCTAAAGGAACAATTAAATTTGAGATAAAATTAGAATCTATAATTAGTTATTGAAAATTGATGGGCCCTACTAATTTTTTTTTAAATTGTGGAGGTTTTAACCCCCCGCAATTTGTAAATAAAAAATTATTATGAAAAGAATTAAATTTAGAGTAACGGGAGTCAACCGTCGCAAAATAACCTCCTTAAATTAATTATGGGGGTCGGGAAAAAACTGCCGCAACTTATTTGTGATGGCTCGTATTGTGGAGGTTTTGGGAACCACCAGAATTATATTTTGCGGGGGTTTTAAATTCCTGCAAACCTTAAAATTAACTCCCGCAATTTGACCAATTTTTTTTAGTGAAAGTCAACTATATGACAATCTCTAAAAACTATAAACTCACAAAATCCATTTTTGATTGCATCAAAAATCATGCCATTCACCCCACACCCAAAATCAACATGTAGTAACTATAAAGAAGGGTAAAATGGTCAAAATGCATCAAAAGCAAAATTTAAATCAGGTCATTTCAACATCCATCATTAAGATTCTATTTAGTTCTCAAATTAAAAGGTAACAAAATACCTGAATTGGTGAAAAACTGAGGGTACTACTACACAAGTTGGACTCGAGCTCCCAATTAGCCTACTCAATAGGTCAGTGCCTCCACTGAACCTTAACCATTAAAATATCTATAGAAAGTAACCATATAATATTTTTGGCATAAATGGACACCAACTTCTCTACAAAGGTCAACTTCTCATCTAACTGAACTAAATCTCAATGAAGCACATGAGACTCATACAACATATAGCGTTGAAGCACACCTATATGAAAAACTAGATGAAGGACTGAGAAATATAGAGGTAAGGCCAACTCATAAGTAACCTCCCCAATAGTCCCAAAAATTTCAAATATCCCAATGTACCTTGGGCTAATCTTTCCCTTTTTTACAACCTTATCACTCCCTTCATGGGCGACATACGAAAGAAGACTGTATCACTAATCCCAAACTTCAAGGCATTAAGCCTACGTCAGCATAACTCGTTTCTATACTTTGGACTGCCTAAAGCCTATCTGGAATCATTTGAACCCTGTTTGAAGACTTGAGAAGTAATTCGGTACCACGGGGTCTAATCTCTAATATCTCAATGCAACTAATTAGAGACCAACAACACCTATCA
This sequence comes from Capsicum baccatum var. pendulum, assembly GCA_030864225.1. Classification (NCBI taxonomy): domain Eukaryota; kingdom Viridiplantae; phylum Streptophyta; class Magnoliopsida; order Solanales; family Solanaceae; genus Capsicum; species Capsicum baccatum. Next base: position 200,571,009 of record CM061561.1, read on the forward strand.
TACAATGGCCTCTAAAGAGGTTCCATCTCAATACTCAAATGGTAACTATCATTATAAGAAAACTCTACAAAGGCCAAATGTTGCTCTCACTGACTTTTAAATTTCATGACATATGCTTGGAGCATATCCTTCAAAACTTGAATTGTCCATTATGAATAACTATTAGTTTAGGGATTAAAAGCTATGCTGAGATCAACCTGAGTACACAAATTCTCCTGAAAAGTACGCCAGTAGCTAGAAATGAACGCAGAGCCTCTATTTGAAATAATATACATAGGTATCTCGCGAATATGAACTATCTCATGAACGTATCTATAATACAACCTCTCAACACTGAAGAAAATCTTAATTGGTATAAAATGGGATGATTTTGTCAACCAATCCACAATGACACAAATGCTATAAGAACCACAATAAGTATGAGGCAACCCAAAAACAAAGTCCATTGTGATCCGCTCCCACTTTCACTTAGGAAAGGATAATTTCTGAAGTAAGCCACACAGTGAATACCCTGCATTTTTTAGCTAGAATTTGAACCGTCGTTCCTATGTGTGTAAACTATAATTGTATGATTTATATTTGAATATATGTGTCATGATTATTATCCTAGTTTTCAGAGTGATATCGAGGTGAAAAATGTTAATGGGAATCACTTAGAGCAAAAATTTAGCTAAGACCCTTTGATTCGGCCAAAATTTGGTGTTTGATCCTATAAATTTCAACTTTGAACGTGTATAACTTTTTACATATGTGAAATTTTGCATCTTATGATCCAAATTTTTTTAGATAATTGAACTAGCTTTCAACCGAATCCAATTTTGCCTTAATCCGATACTTGAGCGAAAAGTTATGACCATTCTAAGGCCGTGCATCTTATGAAAAAAGAAAATAGTCACTGGATGGGATGTGCTTTTGGCGTGCGCCACACACTCTCAGGTGTGCTTTGTCTTTTGTCGCCCAACAAAAGCAAAGTGACAAAATTGCTCTGTTTTGACTTTAAGAGAGTTGAAGTATTTTCACACCCCTAAACCATTTCTAATCATTCTCAAATGAATTAAGGAGTCTTAAAACACGATATTTCCCCTCCCTTAACCCTAAATATTCAATACATGACTCAAAACCCTCCTCTTCTTTCCAAGAACTAAATTCAAGTTTCATCTCTCAAGAACTCAAGGTTTCTAGTTCCAATTTCAATTTTTCCTTTAAGAATTCATCTAATTGAGGTATGTGAGGTATTCATCAATGGTTTCCTTTCACCCATTGATCCCAAATACCTTCTTTTGGTTTAAAAGTATGATTTTTTCTCTGTTTTGTGAAATTATCCATGCAACTCATGAATTTAATCATATATTTCTTAGTAATTGAATTCAAGCCATGTCAATATGTGTTTCCCATGTGAATTAAGCTATTTCATGATCTCACTTTCTATGTTATATCCCATTGATTTTAGTTCAGGTTTTCATGACCAAGTATACATATATCAGTTATTTAGTTATATAGATTTCAGTTGTCCAGTATAAAGATAACAGTGATTCAGTCATTCAAATTTTAGATTATTTCAGTACATGTTTATGCTTGGTCTTGCATTCTCAGCTTTACATGTTCATGTTTTCATGCTCAATATCCATACATGACCCTAAGCTCAGTTTTATAGTATGTTCATCTCTATATGATATTTACATGTAGTATTTATGTGTAACTGCTTCCCAGCTTCAGTTCTACTTATTTTACAAAAGTAAAGATTTAAGAAACTGTGTAGTGATTCACCATCTTATCATATTATATTTGTTACTCATGTTTTAAGATACTTCAGCTTTCAATTGATTTCAGTTTCTTGGTAAGTCTACTTGCACTTAGCATGCATGTTTTAAGATTATGTATCTATTTAGTTTTACTTATTTCATTCATCCCGACTTACTTAGTATATTCCAAAAGTACTAACCACATATATGTTTGTGTGGTTACATTATTTCATAATGTATGTACTAGAAGTAGTCAACACCAGGGTCAAATAGTTCTCAGCTTTCAGCCAGCAGGTGATGAGTTCTCCTATTTTGGAAACTCCAGTCCATTGCAGGTCATGTGTTGTATTTTGATTATCCATATGTATTAATTAGTGGTAGTTGGAGGCATGTCCCAGTTATCTATAGTCAGTATAGTACAGGCTTCATAGATAGTCAGTTAGAGTCATGATATGTAATTCCAGTCTTTCTTCAGTTTTATCATATTGTAAAGTTTATTAGTATTACATTTATTCATACTTTATCATAATCATGTTTCCGATCAGTAAATTTAGTTTTAGTTACATTATAAATTAGTTGCTCGAACAGTATGCCAGTACATGGGTTAGTTTGGAATCAGTTGTGGTTTTAAGCGCCGTGTTACGAATAGGGGGTAGCCTCGGGTCGTGACAAACTTGGTATTAGAGAACAAGGTTCAAGTATCCTAGTTTGTCTATGAAGTCGTGTATATTTGAGTCTTGCAAAATGGTATGGAGACATCTGTAGTTTTCTTCAAGAGGCTACAGAGCATTTAAGAAATGTTTTTCTTTTTCATTTCTCCGATCGTGCTATAGAAAGGTTCTCTAATAAACTTATATCGATTGGCATCATGCTCCATTCATGTCAATTGTGCCTTATTTTCAAGATAATAGAAACAATGAAGATTGAGTTCCTATCAATAGAGTTTTCTAAAATAGTCCCCACATATAGTTATGAGATTGCATGCGGGATTAAAAGGGTCCTATTAATGCCCTTATGTTCTAATTTTTAAAAGTGTTCGTTCTTATTTATAAAAAAAGTCATGCACTAAGCCAAAGTCATATGTACCCTAAGACCCCTTCTCAGAATCCTATGGCAGCATATGATCTAGTTAGAAGCATGTACCTAAAAGTTTAACAGTAGTAAAATGGGATTGTGTTTATTTGTATTTGTAGATTATGTATTCATGGGGCTAGTTGTATGAAAGGCGAATCAATAGTCTTGAAACAGTGTATGCGAGAATTTAAGTTTATTGATTTGAAGTTAAGTATAATAGCGTGGTTATGATCTAGAGGTGTACCTAAGGTGATATGGGATTGTATTATTTCTAAGTTTTAATGTGTGTGCTTAGATAGTATCTTTAAGGTTCTAAGTGCAAATGAGGCTAGTTATATAGTATATGATGTTCTTAACAACTAAGTTATGGGTTATATGTTGATGATATTGGGTATCTTAGTATAATAGTAATTCTCATGGTTTAGGGAAAAATGTAAGTTTAGAGATGTGATATTAGTAGGCTATGAAGGAAAAAAGGCAGATTATTTGTTTCGTAAGGCAAGTATGTTGTCAAAAAGGGTATAAGTATGTGATGATTACTGAAGCTAAGAAAAGTTAAGGATATTATCTATTAAGGGAGTGTTCAAGAATGAATTTAGTATGGTTTGTTAAAATTTTAGGAATATCCATGTTAAGTGTTAGAATCTATGTTTGAAACTTTGATGATTGAGCTAATAAAAAAAAGAGTTGAAGTTCTAGATGGTGTGAACTCAGGGTATGGTGATACTCATGAAGATTCTAAGTTAGTCAGTGTTCAAGTTATTATTTCCTGACTATTGAGGCTATAGATAGTTATGAGTTTTATCTTTAAAAGAAATGCTAGCAACAGGTTTTACACTTTCAGGTGTACTCTTTTAGGATGAGTTTATTATTTATTTGTATTTGTTATATATCGAACTTTAGAGTAAAGTGGTTGTAGTTCAATTTAGAGTCTATTAAGGGGGTCCATATACTTAGAATGATGGCTTACAACTAAGAGGGAGATGATAGAATAAGGAACCAAGTCAGACTCATAAATTTTAGTAGTGATGCCAGTATATTGTAGAACATTAGTAAGGGAGGAAGATGCCCGAACTATTCTTATCTCAGTGCAAAGTTTTGTATTTTAGTCATCACGATATCTACTCATGCCTTACATGTCAGCTCTATGATCATAGATCATATTCATATAGCTGCCATAAAATCTTGTATGCTTCCAGTTCCTAGTATAACGAGTTCGAGTTCACTCAGCAGTATGAATCATATTCCATGAATTTATGAACCCCATACTCAGGTTATAAGCTCATGACTCATGTACTCATGCTTTATAGTATGTTCAGTTCTAGGTGCTCATGCTATACTTTTAATGATCATCAAAATTCAGATTATGCCATTTATGTCCTCAGATTAGATATGTTTGATGAAGCCATGATGCTGATATTCTAATTCTCAGGACTCAATTAAGTGTCAAAGTTATGTATAGTATCTTTCATGCTTCAGGTCCTCATGTTCTAACCTTTCAGTGATCTCTTCTTATGTCAAGATAATGATGCTGAAAAATTGAATAGATGGAAGAGAGTAAATATTTCTTATTAAGGAAAATATTGATGTATGCTTGTTTTATCAAAGCCTATAAGAGTGAAGAAAGAGTGAGGCAAAAACTTTTAGTATGTTTCTTGGTTAGTTGAGAATTCTATGTGTGTCTTCATGGGATAGTGCATGGAAGTTTTTATTGACAAAAATATTAGAGAATATGAGATAATTTTCTAGGAGGGTTGGTTGACTAGAAGTTCATGTATGGTTATAACGATAGGCTTGAATGTTATGTTGGTGTATAAGTAGATGGATGTATTATGCTCTGGTGAATTCCTAGTAAGAGATTGAATTTAGTTATTGAAGTGGTAAGAAGAATCACTATTGAGATGAGTGTTGTTAACCACGCATGAGGTATTGAATTCATGGTTCAAACTAGTGTTATGGTGTTAGGTGTAGTACCTTGTGATTTCAAGCTAGGCTTGAACATAGTGAGAGTATGTATCTCAACTCAGACATTAGCCAGAGTTGTTATATGTACACATGTGAGTATATGAGAAGCATGGCTAAGCTTGAAGTTGGCAGTTGCATTGCCTAAGGCCTAGTAATTCTATCCTAGTTTATGTTTTCTATGACTATTTTCCATGTTACAGAAGTTGTAGCTAGATTGAGATTCCTTGTTCGAATATATCACTCAGATCATGCCCAAGAATTCTTTGCTCCCTAATGTTATTAGAACTTCTTAGCAAGAGTGTTGAAGAAATACTCCAATTGAGTATGAACTTTCAGTATGAGTTAGTCTATATAGCCAACAATTCAGTTTAGTAGTCAGACAAGATAAGCTTTAATAGTTTTTATTTTTTTATCTAGTCTTACTATCCGATGTTTCATGAGTATGGATATTCCATAAGGTAATTCATTCACATCCATGAAAATTGTGAATTCAGTTCAGTCTATGCGTCATGTCTATGATTTAGATATTTAGTTATGATTTAGTTCATAAGTGTTCAGTGAATGATCTCAGTTTTCCAAGTATTCCAGCTCAGACATTGTAATACTCCTTGTACGACCTTGGTCCCGTTATCTCATGATTCTTCCTTGCATAATGGATTGGCGATGCTCTAAAGCCCTTTTGTTTTGATTCCTATACGTGTTTTGTTGAGGGACAATTCCTAATGAGAAGTTATGTACTTTATTCCATCCTCAGTAACTCTTGGGATTTTTTTGCATTAGTTATTATTTTACATTTGTATATTTATGATCGTATCATGAATATTTCAAGTGAGTTCTAAACTCTCCGCATGAATCATCTCCTTATAATCAATAAATCAAGTCAGCTCAGAAATCAGTTTCATGATAGAAAAGTAAAATTTTCAGCTCAGCTAGATCCTTCATTAATAGACTTGTCATGTGTACCTTATTCTGTACTTCTAAAGTTTCAATAAGTTCCTACCCATTATTCGAGGACGAATGATTCCAAGGGGGAGATAATGTAAAACCCCATATTTTTGCGTTAGTAATTAAATCTTCGTTCCTACGCATGTAAACTCTAATTTCATAATTTATATTTAAATACATGGAATGATTATTAGCCTAGTGTGAAGAGTGATATCAAGGTGAAAAATGTTTATGGGAATAACTTAGAGCAAAAATTGAGCTAAGAGCCTTTGATTCGGCCAAAATTTGGTGTTCGATCCTACAAGGGTCAACTTTTAATATGTATAACTTCTTATATATGAGGAATTTTGCATCTCAAGACCCTCCAAAATATAGATTATTGAATTATCTTTCCAATGATATGAATTTTACCTTAATCCGATACCCGAGCGAAAGTTATGACCAAGCTAAGGCTGTGCGTCGTATGACAAACGGCAATAGCCACAGGATGGGTCGTTCTTTTCGTGTGCGCTGCACACCCTTAGGTGTACTTTAGCTGTGCATCACCCAACAAAAGAATGTTCTAAAATTGCTCTGTTTTGACTTAGTTTAAGGGCGTTGAAGGCTTTTCACATTAATCATTCTTAAAACATGTTATTTTCCCTCCCTTAACCCTAAACGTTCAATACATGACTCAAAACCCTTCCCTTCTTCCCAAGAACCAAATTCAATTTTAATCTCTCAAGAACTCAAGGATTCACGTTTTAGTTTCAAGTTTTCCTTCCTAAATTCATCCAATTGAGGTATTTGGGGTATTCATTAATGGGTTCCTTCCACCCGTTGAGCCCAAAAACCATCTTTTAGTTTAAAAGTATGATTTTTTTATCTGTTTTGTGAAATTATCCATGCAACTCATGAATTTAATCCATGTATTTCTTTGTAATTGGATTCAAGCTACGTCAACATGTGTTTTCCATGTGATTTAAGCTATTTCATATTTGAAATTTCACTTTCCATATTATATCCCATTGGTTTCATGTTAAATTATCAAGCTATGAACTAAACCATGTGAAGTTGTTAACCTCCTAAGTTTTATGCAATCCCCATGTTCAAATTCATGTATCTCTCTCATTCATTGAAGTGTCTTATGTTTTTGGGTCTTTGAATTACGACTTTATGTTACTGTTTTAAGTATTGTTATCGAATTTTGTATCTTTCAGTGCTGGCGGGTTATGAACACCCGATACCTATGTGTTTTACACATTTTCATTTTAAATTAATGAGTCAGTCAAACCATAGTTTTATTATCAGATTTAGATAATAATGTTCACGCTGAGCATTTATCAGTACAGTACCATATCATGTTAAACCAATAATAATACCATTATCATTCAGTGGGGAGTAACACTTTGCACCGAGTGAATGCTGGGATGACGGCTTCCCCATCAGTTAGGTATGAGTCGTTAGTAGCAGTCCTTAAGTTCCTGACCTATAGCACCATAATAGATTATGAGGGGTCCTCCGTTAGTTAGTTATGAAACCCTCGTCCTTCGGGGCATTAGCCTTGTGGATACACACATCAGTCATGTATTAGTACCCCTGGCAAGGTGCTGGTTCCCTTCCAACTGGGGTTACAGGTTGGACCACAATAGTTCTGATTGGGGCATGTTAGTTACTGTCAGCTCCCATAGTCTCAGTTCAGTATTCAGTGTATGTTTGTTCAGGTATGCATGACCAAGTATACAAATATTAGTTATTCAGTTATACAGATTTCAGTTATACAGTATGTAGATAGCATTGATTCAATCATTTAGATTTTAGATTATTTTAGAACATGTTTATGCTTGGTCTTGTATTCTCAGCTTTACATGTTCATGTTTTCATGCTCTTTATCCATACATGATGCTTAGTTTAGTTTTACAACATGTTCATCTCTACCTGAGATTTACATACAGTATTCATGTTTTATCACTTCCCAGCTTCAGTTCTACTTATTTTATAAAAGTAAAGATTTAAGAAACTAAGTCTAGTGATTCACCAACTTATCATATTATGCTTGTTACTGATGTTTTAAGATACTTCAGCTTTTTGTTGATTTCAGTCTCTTGGTGAGTTTACTTTCCCTTAGCATGCATGTTTTAAGATTATGTATCTATTAAGTTTAACTTATTGCATTCAACCCCACTTACTCAGTACATTCCAGAAGTACTGACCATATATATGTCTGTGTGGCTACATTATTTCATAATATAGGTACCAGAAGTAGTCCATACACCAGGGTTAGATTATTCTCAGCTTTCAGCCAACATGTGATGAGTTCTCCTATTTTGGGACCTCCCATCCATTGCAGTTCATGTGTTGTATTTTTATTATCCATATGTATTTATTAGTGGTAGTTGGAGGAATGTCTCAGCTATCTATAGTCAGTATAGTAGAGGTTTCATAGATAGTCAGTCAGAGTCATTATATGTAAGTCCAGTCTTAGTTTTTTCATGTGGTAAAGTTTATCAGTATTACATTTATTCAGACTTTCTCATAATCATGTTTCCGCTTAGTTAATTTAGTTTTAGTTACATTATAAATCAGTCGCTCAAGCCATATGTTAGTACATGTGATATCTTGGAATCACTTGTGTTTCTAAGCACCATATTACGACTACAGGGTAGCCTCGGGTCTTTGATGCTCAAACTTTACCTGTTGATAACACAACCAACGAGATACAAAGGCTCCCATATCCTTCCTCAAACTAGCCCACCAGTAAAGTTGATTTGAATCTCAATACATATTGTTCACCACTTGGTGGATAGAATATCTAGAACAATGCGCCTCATCCAGAATCAGTGTCACCTATCCACCAACTCTCTAAGTACAAACTTGGCCTCCAATCCTCAAAATATCATTAAAATTGATATATGCCACCTTAGCCTTCCACTGAACACCTTATCTCGATTCACCTTCAAACTATCATCAACAAACTAGTGAGCTCGAATCTGCTCCATCAAGGAAGATGTAGCATCAACAAAGGTTAAAACACGCCCGAGTATCAAAATATCAATCTTAACCATCTGGTTAGCTAAAGACTAGACCTCCAAGGCTAAAGTCCACTCTTAGGTCAAGAGATGAGCTACACTCCCTATACTAACCGACTTCCATCTCAAAGTATCTGTAACCACATTAGCCTTTCCAAGATGATACAAAATAGTGAAATCCTAAGCTTAAGAAACTCAAGCCAATGCTACTGCCTCATATTCAGATCTCGCTAATTGAATTAGTATTGAAGGCTATGATGATTTGAGAAAATCTCACAAAGAACTCATACAAGTAATGATGCCACAACTTAAACACAAACTCCACAACTTTCAACTCCCATCAAGGGTAGAGTAATTTCTCTCATGAGGCCTCAACCGATGAGAGGTATAGCCAATCACCCTACTCTTCTATATAAACACCATACCCAAACCAATACCTGAAGCATAATAAAATATGGTAAAAACCCATTCCCTTCTTGGGTAAGGACAAAATAGGAGATAAATTCAACAACTCTTTGAGCTATTCAAAACGCTTCTCACATGCATCTGACCACTAAAATACTACTTTTTTCTGAGTCAACTTGGTCAAATGAGCTGATATTAACTCGCCAAACCAATAAAACTTCTAATCTCAGTAGGAAAGTAGGTCTAGCCCAATCATGAATTGCTGTTATCTTCGCTGAATCAACCATAATACTATTCTTGATTGCCACATGACCTAAGAAAGAGATAGAATCCAACCAAACTCATGCTTGGAAAAGTTGGAGTATAACTTTTCATCATACAACCTCTGAAGTACAATCCTTAGATGCTTCATATGATTAACCTCACTCTTGGAATAAACCAAGGTGTCATCTATAAATACAATCACAAAAAAGGTTGAGATATAGCCAAAACACTGATTCATCAAATTCATGAATGTTGTAGGGACACTGGTTAGTCCAAAAGACATGACCAAGAACTCATAGTGACCATATAAAGTTCAAAAAGTTGTCTTCTAAACATCCAAATGTCTAATATTTAATTGGTGATGTCCAGATATAAAATCAATTTTGGAAAATACCGAATGACCTTGAAGCTAGTACAAAAGATCATCAATATGAGAGAGATGATACTTGTTATTAATCCTTAATTTGTTTAACTGCTTATGATCAATACACATCTATAGAACCATTCTATTTCTTTACAAACAAGATAAGAGAACTCCAAGGAGATAAACTAGGTATAATAAACCCTTTACAAAACAAATCCCGTAACTATTCCTTTAATTCCTTCAACTCAACTAGGTCCATAATAAAGGAAGAAACAAAAATAGGCTTCCTTGTTCGTAGACAAAGTGGATTCGGCCTGATGAGAGAAAGGGACGTCGGGTACAGTCTTTCTTTAGTTCCAGCTCTTGGCACCCGGCTCTACATCAGTAACAAAATCAATTTCAGAATTCATAGGCATACTAGGAAAATCTATGGGATACATATCTATAAACTTGCGAACCTTCCAAATAGAATCCATAGGTGGCCATGAGACGACACTAGTATCTTAGAGATATGCCAAATAAATAAATACCCTTTCTGTACCATGAGATGGGCTAGTAGAAATGATATAACATCATACAAACACAAATTAAGCATTTTCTTCCAAGCTAACCTCAACCCACCCGACGTAGCTAAGGCATAATCTTGACATAACAATGCAAATTAGCATGATAAGGAGCTAGATACTCCATACTCAAAATAATATCCAAATTAATCATATCTAGGGTAATAATTTCTACTCGATTACCATGACCTTCAAAGGTAACCATACAACATCAGTACACTCGATCCACGACTAAAGAATATACTGTTAGGTTAGGAAGATGAATATGCATAATAAGAGGATCACCTGCAACAACAAAACTAGAAGCAAAATATGTAGACGCATAAAAGGATGTAGATCCAGGATAAAATAATATAGAATATTATATGTAGCCAACTGGGCTGATACCATTAATAACTGCATCAAAATCCTCTACTTTGGGTCTCCCAAGTATAAAATAACACTAACCACGTCCACTTTTAGACTGAGTAACCCGGTGACCACCTTTACAAGCTCCCCCATATTTACTTCTAAAAGCCCTAGCACTACTGGCACCAACCCTACCATTTTGCGAACAACTTTTCAAAATAGAAATTAGAGTAGGGAAAAACTGAAGCTGAAAGCCCCATTGAGTGGGTCCATACACATATCTAGGGGAATCCTAAGCCACAAAGACAAAATTATCATATAAAAAACATTTTTTGCAGCCTTATTCAATCTAAGAAGATGTGGATGAACTATAATGACCACTCCGGCCTGAAGAGTTGATCTTAAAGCCTCCACCCACATAACTTGATACCTTCCTACTAGAAGCCACAAAACCTGAGGGTCTACCACCTAATCTCCTTAATGCTATTTGAACCGGCCTACCATAATAACCATAAGAACCTCTAATAGAGGAAACTCTACCTAGAGAGACGTGGCTACTAAACTCACCCTGATGACACACCTTCTTAGTGCCTCGATAAGTATCTTGGATAATAGACTCGATGACCTTTGACTAATTAATAATACTCTGGAAAAAAGCCCTTGAAACTACCATCTGGGTTGTAGGAAAGTGATATATACCGTATAACCCCTTAATAAAGTTTCAAATCCTCTCAGACTCATGGAGATGCTTGTATTTGAAAATCTAGATAAGATGTGAAATATGCCTCATACTTGGTAATAAACATGGAGCCCTACTCCAAATGATCCATCATATAATATCTCAAGCTATATGACATAATATTACCAAGAATGCCTCAAAAAATAGAGACTAAGTCATAACAGGAGAACCTAAAGGCCTAAAACTAGCAAGCTATCTCCACCAATCTGCAGCCACATCCCTCAAATAATAGGTAGCATAAGTATCTCATTAAGACTCAAGGGATCCAAGATTATGTAGTACCTATTGGCAATCAATCAAAAACTCATAGGTATCCTCGCCAAAAGATCCACTGAACTTTCACAAACCCAAGCAAATAAACCTATCATATTGATTTTTATCATTCAAAGACAGTTGTACCCAAATAAATAAAAAAATAGTAAGTCTGGTTGGAAAAAAATCCACACGTGGGGTACCATAGATGATGGATGTACCTCAAAAGTAGGAATACCATAAGCATATATTAGTGGTAATGGTGGAATATCACTTCAAGTCTAAGGATTACCAAGTACACTCAAGGGAACACCCTCTAAATGACTCAAGCGATAAACTAAAAGACTGTGAAGTACTGGGGTGCCGACTGAAATTTTTGAATCTGAGATAGTCCCATACCTCTATCTTATAATCATCATTGGAATACATAACCTCAAGATTAAAAAAGGCCTTTCTAGCACATTCTCCAGATGGGAAAGTTTATTGTGCCAATACTTTTCCTTAGGGTCAACCACGATCCCTACCCCGTCATTAAATTGGGGCTCCCATATAGGGTCTGACTCAACATCTCTAGCCTCTTTGGACCTATTCCTCACTATCTATGTTGAAAAGCTGGAATGTAAGTTTAGAGCATTTGGTAGGAACAACCTTCATAGTAAGGAATTAAATTTGAGAAGTTTTTCCTAAGATATCTAATATCCTCTCAAAGATGGATACGAATGTCTATGTATCAATCCATGAGACTCTACTTGACATCCTGCTTTTATAATTATGAGACCAATGAACCTCACTTCTCTGATACCAATTTATCATGATCGAAAAATAAGGTCATTATGGCACTTATCATAGGCCAGCCTTGATAAGTAAGACTATTACCCAAAAGGAAGGAAAATCTTAAACATAATAATAATAAAGATAAGGCGAGTTCCTAGAGAGAAGTCAAGACAATATAAGACATAGTTAAATATGAAAGTCTCAAAGAAATCTCATAAATCCCCCATCTAATGTCATAGTGTAATAGCATATAATATGTAATTGAATTTGAAAATACATTTTTGTCTTTGAAAACCAAACTAAAGAAATAAATAAGTTAAGATGAGGTTCAGGAAGCAGCGCTGAGCTCTAGAGTGCACTAGTGTCTCAAAAGATCACCAACTCGATAGAACAAACTCAGCCTCAACTTGTCATACTCGTAATAAGATCTAAACCAAAATAGCACAGTAGGAATGAGTGCGGTCCACTTATGCTCAGTAGGTATCATAGATGACTGAGGAAACAAGAAAATAATAAGAGTAAAGAACACTATGAGCACGTTTCTAGAAGCTGAAAAGTTACAAACAGTAGCTTTCACCATCTCCACTAACAGTTTTAATATATAAACCAAAATAAAAACAACATAGATATACACGATGAATATTCTAAAACTAAATAGAAGTCAAGAGAAAATTGAGATGTCATGGAACATATACACACACACACACACACACATATATATATGCAAAATGAAATGAAATGATATGAAATAAGGACGTGATGAATGGTGAAAATCATCACATGACTTTCTGTAGTATCTCCTTAAATAGGACCAGGGGGTTAGACAAGCCGTATACTATGACTCATATCTCAAATCTTAATCCACCTCTCCAAATCTGGTTCATGGAGAGGGTTTCTATAAAAGTATCTTTTTTCTTCAAAATCAGTGTTCCTTAATGGTACTGGTATCTCATAAATGTATATGTATGGAATAAAGATGTAATGCTTAGAATTAAATTAGTATGAAGATATCCAATCCATTGAATACATATATAAGTGAGCCCAAAAATTGACTGAACGTGTCCACAATTCATGATTATCAACTCTAGTTAGGTACCATCGAGATAAATTTACATATAAGACCTCATTAAGATCTTATCAACCCCTAACTCAGGATTTTTCTATCACGATAAAGGCACCCATACTCAATAATGCATATAATGATAATTCAAGCCTGCAAAGAGCATAATAGCTAGAATAAAGGCATTTAAATGTACAAATAAGGTCATGAAAGTCAAATAAAGGCCCCACACGGGCAACACGCTATACTAGATATCACAAGTCAACAACAACTAAATATAAGCCCCTACACAAGTAGACATCAATAATAATATCTCAAAAAGTAAACCCCGTAGTTATTTTTCTCAACCCATCGCATGCTTTACTTATTTATTAATTATCCATATTAATTTGAAAGAAGTTAAACCATGACCTACCTCATAAAGATGAAATCCAAGCCTAAAGTGATTCAGCATGTAGATTTCTCCATTTGATTGACTTCAAAATCAACTACAATATTCAGATATAGCATCTATGCATTGAGAAAAGCTAACGATACCTATATTATCAATATTTGACCAGGGTCCAAAAAAGATTCAAAAAATAATTTTGAAAATAAAAGGGGTAAACCACAATTTTGTTTTAGAAATGTATTTCTAAAGGTTAAAGGAATCTAAAATTGAAAACCCATATGAAAATGGATTAAAAACAAGGTCCAAATCAAAGAAAATATTTTTTATGATTTACCGATAAATCTTCAAAATTCTATTTTAGAATCATGATTAAAGAGTGTTTTGATGATATAAATAATCTAAAATAATTAAATAGGATTTTGGAGCTTGCCCAAGCTCAAATAGTTAAGAAATCTTCTAGAATTACCCAAACTTCAAGCTAAAACCTCCAAAATAAAGGTAAAATGTAAAAATGAGCTATATATATAGAACCGACATTGGTCGTTTAAGAAGATAAATGATCACTAAAGTGGCCATTACTTAAGTAATGGGTGACCACAAAGATGTTTTCCTTATATGGATAGTTCCGCTAAAGCAGGTCCCTTTCTACTTAAGATGTAAAATACGCGATTTAGGATAGGCAACTTATCAATTGATCGCTAAAGTGGTGCATGCCAATAACAGCTATTGATAAAGCAATCTTTTGCCCCCTAAAGCGGCTGCACAAGCTTTAGCTGTATCAGCAGCTTTGCTAAGTTGGAAAGCTTTTGATAGAATCCAGATTTGTTTGGAATTCTGCAAATGAATAATGCTATGAGGCTATTTTTAATGTTTGTACTCAGTATAGATGTCAGATTTTTGAAAAAGTTTGTTTTCAACAAATTGACTCTTGGACCCCTTTAAGGCATAATTCACTAGTGTTTCAAATAGATAATCTAAATGCAAACTAAAAGCTTCAAACCCAAACCAACCCAAATTTGACACTCCAGACCTAATGGAATTGTCCAAAACACCATCCAATACTCAACATAATAAATATTGATCGAAATCAACTATATGACAATTTATGCCCCTAAACACCACAAACTCACTCATATCATTGTCGATCACATCGAGATCCATGCCGACCATATCCATACCCCAAAATAAATATATAACAATAATGAGAAAGGGAAGAATGGTCAAAATACATCTCGACTTGTAATTACAAGCATGATTTTAACTTTATATCTTATATAATACAAGGCATAACTTGTACAATAGTAAGTGTGTGTTCTGCATAGTAAAAGAAAAATATAATGCTAGACTCTTGGAATGATATATACTACAAAAGTATAGTTGATAATATCAACATCCACTCTCAAATTGATGCTACTTATTAAGAAGAATTAATTTGGATAACATTAGCTGGTGTATGCTTCTTGTCTTTCCTTATTGTAAATAGGTCTACCAATTGATCTTGAGACGTGATATGTTAAAGACTGATGACTTGTGATCAACGCCTAAACTATACCTCCAATTAAAGATAAAGTGGTCAAAATTATATAAAGTAACTTAACTAAGGTTGTTGTCGAACCCGCAAGGATTTCATTGTCACGACCTGAACCAGGGACTAGCTGTGATGGTCATCTTAACTCTACCAAGGATCAGAGACCACCCTTTTTTCCTAGTCAAATAGAATATAATACAACTAGCAGTGGATGATTTTCAAACATATAACAAGAAAGAGCTGAGTTTCGAACATATAATAAGATAGAGCTAAGTTCCGAACATATAGCAAGAAAGATAAATCCACTAAAAAGGTTCTAAGAATTTCAATAACCATCCTAATCCACAGTAATCCACAAAGCCTCTAATAACCAAGGGCAACTTAAGCCAGGACATGCCTCCAACCATAGCCAAAGTAAGTCAGAAAGAAATTGTCTAAAACATAAGGAATAAAATAAGAACATGAAATCAGGGTTTTTCGAAGAATGGAAGCTCTCCACTTCAAGCTGACCCATGAACAATACAGAAATTAAACATTACTGCATAAGAAAACAAAAATATCTCTAGACCTTGCATCGCATGGGGATATAACATCTGGGGATAGTTAGCGGGGTGACCATAATCATGTAACTCAGGGAAGGGATAAAGTAGTGCCATGATCAAATCGGTGCAAAACCATTTAAAACCAATGCACATAATCATATACATACATACATACATGCAGACATACAGACCTAAATATGTAATATGCCAAGATAGGGAACAAGGTTTATCATGAGAGTTAAAGTATTAATATGGACTGTGTAGCTCAAACCATCATAAAAATACCCACGAGCTATATGGGTCCAGCCCCTATTCTGGATGGGCCTCAGTGCGTGTTAGCCGCATGAATCAGAGATATTATAGAAGGCTGGTGAATCTAAGACCTTATGCCATCCATGATACATATATATAGTGTGTCATAAGCAAACGGTCATCAATACTAACTCTCACGCAGACAAATGTAAGTTTCCAATATCAGTCCCCTAGGACCTCAACTTTCATGGCTTAGCTACAGAACCCCCTTTAGGCCCAATTAAAATATTTACACATTCCTATTCATTGAACCAATAATCATCCATTAAGGCATAAACCATTGGTATCATTATACCAACTATGCTTGCAAGCAATTATCAATATGCCATTCCAATCATCATCACATGGGGGAATCCACGACCCTACAAGCTTCAATCATTCATCCATATGAGGGAATCCATGACCCCCTAGGTTTAATTATTCATTAGCTAATAATTATGTTTCATTAACCTTATATATCATAAAATAGTTCCAAATGTAATTACAATATGCATTTACTCATGTTTTAGAGCCAATATCATGAGGTGGGTTGAGGTTATTACCAATTACAGTTTTAAATCAATTTATTGGGGTCTATTTATTGGGGGGGAATCCACAACCCTCATTCCAATTTTTGTACCTATGCACACAATTATTTTTAAAATAATAAATTCAAATCATGAATAATTGAGAAAAGTCATCGAAAAATCAATTCCATTAACAACATTGAAGGACCCTCAACCCAATTTCTAAAACCATCAATTAATCACATGAATAATAATCTAATCACATGCTTTTGACAAAATAAGCTTTTTTTAATAAAAGAAATACATGCCTGAGATATCAATAGTTATGGAGGAGAAACCAGATCTTAGAACCCTAGATGATCAACTGAAACACCTTAGTTTCTAAACCTTAGAAAATTTCCTAGAATTCTGATCTCTAGACCCAATACGACTCATGGCTACAAGCTGTATGTTGGGGTATGGGTGGTATTTCCCAGTCGTATATTGACCAGTATTGGTAGGTGAGATGGATTTTGGTTACTGGAATGGATACGAATTAGGGGTACAAGTCATATTAGTGGTTACTTATCTTTTGGTTCATTAACTTAATATTAGACTTGGTTATTTAGGTTGGATCTAAGTACGAGTGTCTCACCTTGAGATGTAATCCAGGGTACGAGTCGTACCCAGGACTCTTATGGTGGACTGTGTCTAAATATTTCTTGGGTGTAAATCTGCAGGGGTAAGAATGAAAGGTATAGATCGTATACTATAGTTACGACTTGATTGGATGAGTCGTATATTGGACAGTATTTGGTCCAAGGGTGGAGGTTTGGTATACGAGTGGTGGATACCGATCGTAACGAAGGGTACGACTCATGTAGGTCAGTCGTATCCCGTGACGGGATTTTGGTGCAACATAAGTGGGGGTATTTTCGACATTTACCACTTATCATAATAGGGTACCACAACTTCTAACCTAATTTGGAGGTTATTTACCCTATTATTCAATTTATTAATACTTTTCCTAAATACTCTATAATTCTAGCAAGAGCTTTTGGGCAAGGGGAGCTAGAGTTTCAACTAAAGGATCAATTTGTCGCTTGTCTTGGTGATTTATTTCCATCATCATCTTGGTTTAAGGAATGTTCTCTTACCTTATTGTTAATTCTAACTAAAGGCATGTTTTTTATGAATGTTTTCATGATTTCATTGATTGTATGATTTTGGTTTTCAAATATGATTTGGGGGTTTTAATGTTAAATGGTCTGTTATGGTTTCCCATGGTTTTACTTATGATTTTATATGCATTCATGGTGATTTTGGATAATTGGATCGCATGGGAATGGTTTAATGGAAATTGGAATTGGTTTTGGATATGTTATGCCCCCAATGTGTTTGACAAAATGCTTATAAGGATATGTTCGTTACATTGACTTCTTTTAATGGAACTCTTGCATGTTTTAATACTTGGTAAATGAATTATGCATGGTTTAAATGGTTTGGGATGGTGAAATGCTAATTGGTTATGCTTATGACAAACATGTAAGTCTCCTAAGTAGTTAATATGGTAAACGGAAGGGCACTTGAAAGTCCCCTTAAACCTATAAATGGTTGGCTATGGATGATACTTTCAAGTAAAGGTTGGTATGACGATACCAATATCGATGGGCTTGGTTAATAAATGGACATTTGTTTGGTTATTTGAAAATTAGTTTTAATTGGGCGATAATCGAGGGATGTGTAGCAAAGTCGTAGAAGGTGGAGGTCCCGGAGGGACCAAAATTGGAAACTCATATTTACCGATATGAGGTTGGTATTAGTGACTGTATGAATGATGTCACACTATATTTGGGGGATGTACTAGTCATCCCATGGGATACTTTCCTGTTCGTGCGGCTACACGCACTGGGGCTCTTTCAGTAGGGGAGCTGAACCCAATAGCCCATAGGTAATTTAGGATGGCAAAGCTACACAACTCAGGTAAAGGTTTTAAAATCATGCTAAACCCAATCCTTTTTTCCTGGCATGATTATATATATATGGTTGTGTGCATATGGATGATTTTACTTGGTTTTATAAATAACATTATTTTACCCTGCCCCTGATATCATGCTAGCAGTCACTCGCTAACCCCATCTACTGGCAGTTATATACCTATGCTATGCAGGAACCATCCATTCTATTCCTCCTATATAGTGATTGACTTAGGGATACCATTTGGATTAAAGTAGTAAGCTCCCATCTTTTCGGAAGGCTCCATTTCATGTTATGGATATTTCTAGACACTTAGGTTTTATTTTGGACATTGGTTTTGGCTATGGTTGGGGGCATGTCCCAACCATATTTCATTAATTTTTTAGATAGAGTCTTTGTGGTACTTCTATGGGTTGGAATGGGTGGGATAAGTATTGGTGTTGGCCTTGGCATTGGAATAAGATGGGAGGCTGGCATCATCAAATATAATTTCTCACTGTTTCATCATATTTCATTATGGGATTAATTATATTATGTTTTGGAAAGTCCTTGGTTATGGCCTAGTTTATGACCCTTATTTGGTATGGTTGGATTATTGGTATGGGATAGTTGGACTCGGTTGAGTTGGTCATAATTGTGATCTATTCTCTAATTCTTTATTTGAGTTGTTATACTATTTTGTACATGCTCAAAATTTAGCCAACTCAAGACAGGCGGCTAGAGGTTAGGTTGGGCAACGGGGGTGGTTTCCGATCCTGGTAGGACATAGGACACCTATTACGACAAGGCCTCAAGGCGGGTCGTGTCATCAACCTTGAGAAACTCTATTTGTTCTTGCTCTTGGGGATTTGAGAGTGTATAGAGTAGTGTTTATGATTGTTAAATGTTAAAAATAAGGTCCTAATATGTTTAAAGGTTATGAGTTACAAGTGGATAAATAGGAAAATGATCAAAGTATCCTTAGTAAAAATGCAGGAAAAATCACCCAATCGTTAGGGTCATATCATGAGTCGTGACGACTAGGTATGAGTCATTGCCTAGACTCGTAGTCTAGGAAGTGACTTAGGGCACTCTTACTGTTGACCCTATGAGTCATACCATATGACTCGTAATGTGACTCTACGACTTATAAGGTCCTATTCGTACTCCAGAATCATACAACTACTCCACTGGTTTGATCATAAGTCCCTCCCTACAAATTGTGACCACACCTTATAACTCATGAGGTACCAATCGTAGCGTCAACAGAAACTTTGTCCAACTTACTGGTTAGGCTGCTATTGACACTATACTACTCGTGAGGAGTCTTCACAACTCGTCACCTAAGTCGTACCCTAGATAGTGAGCTCAAAACTCAAAAACTTTTAAGGGAAAAAATTTGGGGTTTTACATATGTGGACTTGTCTCTCTAGTTTACTAGAATCAATGAGAAGAACTGAAAGTAAATGAGGGTTTGTAGTAGTAATCTCGAACATGTAAGTGAACTCAAAAGCTTTGGTTGTTAATATTAAGAAATGAACACTAGTCTTGTGTTCCCTATGGATTCTAACTCAGTAGGATTCTCATGCCTAATCCAACCATCAAACTGGTGTACATGTTAATTTTGCTCATCTTCTCTCCGTCTCAGAGAATCGCCTTACTAACTCTTACCTTCGATCCCAGTTTCAACTATCTCCTCTTAGTCTCAAGTTTATTAGATGTAAGTTAATCATCTTAAGTGGATAATATAGGTAAGCTTTTTTGGAAATTAACCCTAAATCACTGTTGTGATTTCCTTTTGCAATTTTTACCTCCCTCTTGGGTTCGTAGTGAATATAAGTTGTATCTTAACATTTGAAACCATTAAGAAAACAATAAAAACAAAGAAGACCACAATGCATCCAGAAACAACTATCTAGAAGGATTGAACACTTCCCCTACTTCGTTATTCAGCCAGGGCTTGCACAACCCTAGTAAAGGGAATTAGCCGCTCATGTTTGCAAAATGATAAAAGGCATTCACAATTTAAAGTATTCAAATAATATCACAATAATCAATCAATAAAACTTAAAGTCTTTAACTGAATAAACAACGAAAATCAATACAAATCAATCCTAAGATCAAAATTGAATTCTGGAAACAAATATATATTTGCAAGTAAGTAGCGTGCATAAACTAACTAAAAACATCAAAAGGATATGCATAGATTACAAATCCTAGGATATAAATCCCAAACAAATAAGAAAAATCAAGGTCGATGCCACTTACTGGACCACCTACGGGACGTAGGTGGCACCTATGGACCACAGGTGGTCCCACATAGGTGCCCTAGTCCTCAAAAACTATAGAAACTATCTGGACCTTGATTTTCTGAGACCTACGGTGGCACATAAGTACCATAGGTGGCACCTACGGGGCGTAGGTTCCCTCCGTTAGTGATAGGGTCTTCTTATTTGAACTTTTGAGTCTTTGGATCTCGGTTTTTGACACTTACTTTGGCACCTACGAGCCATAGGTGCCCACCTCTATGGTCCAAAACTTCAACTTTCACTCCTTTTTTCTATAATAGTTCCAAAACCTGATTTCCTTAAAAAGATGACACAAAACCCATCATATCTAACAAAACAACCTAAGTAACTTGCATATTTTCACCGTTTTAAGCATTAAAGTGCTATGAATCCATAGCACATCAACTTTATCAACAACAAGTTTAAAAATATAGTGACAATACACTACTTTAATATGTGATTTTTCCTTGTGGTAAACCTTTCATGACCCAAATTATGGATTATGCGAGAACTTACCTAACTCTAGCCTAGAAAGGAGAATCCT
Organism: Capsicum baccatum var. pendulum; assembly: GCA_030864225.1. NCBI lineage: Eukaryota > Viridiplantae > Streptophyta > Magnoliopsida > Solanales > Solanaceae > Capsicum > Capsicum baccatum. Next base: position 200,592,558 of record CM061561.1, read on the forward strand.
TTCCACCAACCATTGGATCAATGCAGAAGACATTTTAAATAGTCTTAAGTGTACTAATTAAATAAATATTATGATTAGAACAATACTTTACAAAAATTACATTACGAAATTCTACTAAACAACATTCCAAAACCTAGTGTAAAATTTTACAAGAACACAGAAGTGACTCAAGACACAACATCTATGTATGAGTAGGAAGATAGAAGCTGCTGAAAAATTAACACTGATGTACCTATAGAAACTTCAACCAACCTGCAACATGGTTATATCCTCAAATAGAGATATAGTAAGTGTAGTATCAGTACAACCACACATACTGACAGGCATCATCGCCCGACCAGGGTTAAAAACATATAACAACATACAATAAAAAAGATGAGACCATGACAAACATATAGGTCAATATATAAACATAATTAACTTACTTCAAATTCAAACATTACCACCTTACTTTTATTTATGCAATATTACTTCACCTTTAGGGCTTGAAAAACTAACTATATTTAATGAATTAATCTGACCCATAATTTTTATGCACTTACCTTATTACAACAACTCTATATACTACTCTTTCTCTATTATCAAATCATCTTTTATGACAACCCCCACTCCTTATTATAATACCACTTAACTATTGGAATTTCAACAACCAAGTAAATCAGTAACAATAACAATATTAAAAGAAAGAATAAAACAATATACATCACATATATAACTATATACATAGGAGAATAATACTTACACATAATTCAGGATGTACCTTATAATATTCACACTTGCTATAATGTACAAAAACCATCATCAACACAAACAATCCACGTAAGGAATCATAGTATGTCACCAAACAACCGGTCCACATAAGGAACCGTTTACACTTGGAGGTAGATTCTTCAGCAAGTTTAACCACAATGTAAGAATATTTGTAAATGTACATTCAAATATATATGATTAATTTATGTATGCAACATGTACGTATCATATCTTTTTTTCTCAGTCTCATCATCATCTGTATCATTATCAACATCATGAAAATTATGATCTTGGACTTATTATAATAGGCTTCAGCCCCCAAACTCCAAAAATTTATTCCTAAGCCCTAGAGGGGTGTTTTTCTTTTGGTTTGGGGTGAAAATTCTTTGTTGTGGTAAGATTTCTACTTCTTTTTAACATTTATTAATTCGTTTATCTTCTAGAATCACTAGAATGAAGAGTCTATGGTGACATTCTTGTATTTTAAAATCCTAGGTTCATCATTATGGAAAAACCAATGAGTATATGTATTTTCACCTAGAATTTATTTTTATTTATGAATTAACTCTTTATAGTATGAAATTGTGGTTCTAAAACCTAAATTTTGATAGTTGGGGACCTTCAATTCAATAAATATGAGACCTTTAGCTTGAAAACTCCATTAATGGAGTTGGATTCAGCTTAATAGAACTAAGTCGGTGATTAATTGACCCTTGGATAAATTTGTGGGCCTTGAATAAGGGTAAAATTGGCGGGTTTGAATTTCCAAGGTTTTTTAAAAAAAGTAATTTATCAATTAATTGAATAATTATTGTTTATTATATGATTTAGTCTTTAAAAATGTGAAGAAGAAGGAAGACTATCCTTGGTATAGCTTATTTATTAAAATAGCTTGATGCCCAGGTAGGCTATGATTTATGGGTAGTAGATTGTGCTTAGTAATCATATTCATAATGTAGATTTGATGGGACAAATCATGCTTAGGCTTGTGTGTATGGATTTTGGATGGATGAAATATATATTGAATATAATAAAGACCTAATTTTGTGTTATTATGTTAATGTATGAATCTTAAATGGGTGTTTGTGCTTGATGTATAACACCCCAAATCTACAAGCTAAGATTAGAACAATTATTCAAGTATATGTAGAATCAAATATCATATTTTGGTATTATGATAAATGATTTTGACATGAATTAAAGCCACAAGAAACTCCTAGCTTATAGTTAAGTTGAAACCTTCCTTACCGATTGATTTCTTAAGATATATCTTTCTATATTCAACTTTAAAAGATCATAAATCCTAAATTTTAAAGTATTTTCACTATCAAAACCACAAAATTAATGGCCTCTGAGTCTTCTTTTCAATGCATGCAATTGCTAGTTAATTCGGTTCTAAGCTAATAGTTATGGCTATTTTAGTGAAGCTGTTAGATCCCATGAGTTCAACAATTTTATTTTGATAGATCCCACTTCTGTTGATGGTATTTTTAAGTCGATTAATGATGAAAAATAGAAATAGGACAACTAGGAAGTGTTTCAAGATTTTTATAATAATTTTCAAGGACAAATGCAACACCACAGTAGTAAGATCCACATTTTGTCCGTGCCACAAGTAAGACCCCAAAAAATTTCAATGATTTTAATTTTGATCCTCCCACCTTTGTAATGCCAATTTTTGACTTAAATTATGCTTTGGAATGGTAAAGGGTATTTTGGAAAAGTTTTAGAATTTTCTGAAGGGTTCAGGGTTATTTTTAAACTCCGAGATGTGTACCTCCATAATAGTGGTGTGCCACTGAGGTTAGCCTCAACAATAAGGGAATGACAAAGAGGCTACCCTCCGTAATAAGGGTGTGCCACACTCTTATATAAAAATCATCTATTTTTTTTTTCACTTGGGGTGAGGGCTTTTGGTCTTTTTATCCCTTGCATAACTTTTAAACATAAAATAACCCTATTCCATTCAGTTTCAAAAGATCAAAATTCATTCTTTCTCTCTTATACTAAAAACACAAGAAAACTCAAGGTTTTTTATAGAGGATTCACCATCCAAGAACAAAACTTTGAATTGTCTTTAATTTCTTATATATTTCAGGCATATATCTCATTTCTTAACTTTAATTTTATAATATGGCATTTACTTACTCATTATCCATGTAGTTTAAATTGATGGATTTGAAATTGGGTTGAGAGATTTTTGATAGGTATTACTTTAATTACTTTTCCCATGTTTGGAATTGATGATTTATGCTTTAAATTTATGATTTTTGTATTAAATTGGTGCATTGTCATTGGAATTGGAATAGGGAATAGGGGTTTTCCCAAATTGTTGTCTTTTTGAATTGGTAATGGCATTAACCTCAACTCATTTTGTAAATTTGGTTTTGAACATGGATAATTGCATAATGTAACTTGTATTTTTGAAATTGATACATTGCATTAATAGAGAAATGGATAAAACAGATTTGAAAGGAGCTTGGTGGCCATGGTTTGGATTCTAAATAGAATTTAGTAGAAAGGTTACATAGATTGGTTAGGCATGATTATATAATCTTGAAAGCATAATTGGTATGATGATACCAAGTAGTAAGACCTTTAATATAAGACTCCTGGGTTAATGGTTGGATTTACGTGTTCAAAATATTTTAATTTGAGCTTAAAAGGAATAGTATAGCTTGCTGTAAAGGTGTAGTCCCAGGGGTACTAACACTAGAAACCATATTTTTTGGCGTGGGGTCTATATGACCGTGTTCTTGGCTCACACATTATATTTTGGGATGACTAGTGCCTTTGTGTCCTTATCCTTTCCTTAGGATTCCTTGGTTCGTGCAGCTAACATGTATTAGGGCTCTTTCAGTAGTGGAAGATGAACTCATATAGACTGTGGGTGCCATTAGGATGGAATGAGCTACAGAGATCAGGTTAATGGTATAAACTCTCATGTTCATGACCCTTGTCCCTATCCTGACGTCTTATATATGTATATATATAAACATTATACATGTGGTCTTTGACTGTTTTGACATTAGAATTATTTTATCCCTTATCCATGAGTTACACACTAGTGCTTTCCCCACTGATCGTCCTTGGAGGCTGTATCATTTCATGATGTAGTGTCCGGGGGCTTTTTTATTGCTGCTATGCTGCGTTAGGTAATTTAGTATTCTTAAGGATCTACTGTGAAGTGGTGAACCTCCATCTTCAAGAAGGCCAGTCATTTCATTATTTCTATTACTGTCTTAGTATTTTTAAATTCCTTTGGTCATAGTCGGGATCATGTCCCGACTTAGTTTGATATTCTGATTTTAGAGAGCTTTGTGGACAAGTGTGGTTGGATGTTAGATTTGATTCTTAGAACTATCATTTGGTTTATCTATCCTACCTATTACTATTTAGTTGGCTTCCACTATATTCATTTATTGTGTTCTGGATGTTAGACTATGGGGGTGTTCTCCAACTCACTGTAGGCTTGAGATACCCATCATGACTAAGTCCTGATTCGAATTGTAACACCACACTAGTGACCACAATGAAATAAAATTTCCATTTTCCTTTAGTTTCATGAGGGTAAATTAATTATTTTGATCGAAAATTACTTTAGAATCGATACTAAAATATTTTTTGTCATTCCTTAACATAAAATTAGAATTTACTATCCTCTCAAACTCTCAAGGGCACAAAAACAAGGCTTTCTCTTAATATTCAATCTCAAGGGCTCCCAAATCAAAGTTTCCTTCAAGAAATTGATACGTGCAAGAATGTAGGATTTCATCAATAGGATCCTTTTACCTATTGAATCCTAAGTGAACTGAATCACTCAATTTAATTCACCTTTCAAAGTTCTGGTTTCATGAAAATATGGTTTTTATTAAATATCAGTTTTTCATCATGAATAATCAATTAATTTGTGTATCTCTTGAAATATTAGAGACATTATGTAGTTATTAGTATAAACCCTCATTATGTTCATTGAGTTCTTGATTTTGAGGTAATCTTTATGAAATTCTATGTCCCATTCATATCATTGAAATAGTCATGAGTGGCTGAATTATTTAGGGATGACGGGTTATAAACACTTGATGACTTAGTACTTTATGTACTAATAATTAAATATCCAGTTCTAAAGTTTAGTATGTTTTAGGATGCTTTCAGATAAAGTATCTCTTACTTAATATCAAACATCTGAATAATAAATTTCAATATTATTATTTTAGTTGACCCTCATAATGATTTCTGATAAAGTATATTCTAAAATACTATTTTTTGATAATACATACTTGTAAACTATTTGAATCTCCATTGATCAAGAATTTGGATTTAAGTCCAGCCTTCTAGTCATTCTAAAGGTTATACCTCATAGTTATCTTATGCATTTTAATCCATCCTTATCAAGTATCCCACAGCGTTTAGAAATACATGATACATATATACATATACATATATGTTCTCATATCATGATCAATAGCTTTGGCTCATAATAGAAAGATACATGACATGCATGACCTTTAGATATTCCATCTATACTTTTAAATCCATTATGGACAGGTTGACATCCAGATATGTCATCTTATCGAGCTATGACAGTTAGGTATGAAATCCATGATTATGGACAAGTTGACATATCTGGATGTCAACCTGTCCATAATCATGATTACGGACAGGTTGACATTTATATATGTCATCTTATCGAGCTATACTCAGTTGGGAGCAATACTTAGCACTAAGTTGAACTAGGATTTAGCACATCCCAAGTCCCAAACTATGTGGCGCAATACGTATGATAATAAGTTTTTGGCCAACTGGGTCTATGAGTGATTCTCTACCCCTTGAAAAGTATTGTACATCCTTCCAACTTTGGTTGCAGGTCAGATCTATATTGATTACATGTTCTATGTCGATTAATATTATCTCCCACATTTTAGACTTACATCTTGAATTAGTCTTGTATTTAGTTTATTAAGTACAATATTGATTAGTTACATGTTTATTTATTTGGTTATTGCGTTAGTTTACATTCCTCAGTCTCATGTTCAATCTTATATACTTAGCATTTTCGGTTCTATATAGAATAGTGCATATCTCATATGCGCAATACATTCAAAGTATAAAACACATACTTTCACTTTCATTGTATTGTATTATAATATAGGTTCTGACACTCATCATCTCGCTCATAGCTAGAACAATCCTGAATCACCTTAGCAACAAAGTTTCATGAGTTCTCATCTTTTGGAAAAAATTCTTATGTTTACGTTTTTTATTTTAGTCATCCAGCTTTTAGACAATTAGAGTTAACTGGGGGCTATTCTTACCAACTCTTCTTAGTAGAGGCTTTCAGATAGACAAATTAGCGTGTTTTGCTTTATGAATTATTAAATGATTTCCATTTGAGTTCAATATTGAAATTTGTTTTAAACATTATTATATTATTAATACTTCATCTTCCGCTTAATGAATCTTATTTTATGCAATATTCTTAGTGTCATGACAGACCATAAATTATCTTGGAGTCATTTATGTCTATAAGAATCATGTGACGACTAAGAGGTAGTCTCGAGTCATTACAAATTTGGTATCAGACCATCAGGTTTAAAGTGTCCCAGGGTATCTAAAAGCTACGTTAAGCCGAGTCTTGTTCATAGGTGTGAAAAGTTTCATACTTACAAATGAAAGACCATGAAATATTACAGATAAATTCTCTTTTTTCATAATTATTTCATACAATAGAGTTTAACTCTATTCAACCTTCTAACTTGTGCCTTACATGTTTCAGAGTATGTATCCTCAAAAGAGATTCAGAAAAGTGATCAAAGTGGCAATTCTTCAGCACCAGTCGATTAGCTTGCAAGTGCCGACATTTCAAAAGTAGATTTTCATAATGTCATCCAACTATTATATTGAGTTTTTATTTCTCAATTGAATCAGCAGGTCATAGTCCCTACAAATTTTATTTATGAGTAAAGATTAAGAGACAGAAAGAGGTCATATCAAGGAATAGTAACTTTTACTGTCAATATATCGATGTTAGGGACCGATATTATTTTCCATAAAGGACATCTGGTCCAGTGTTATTATCAATTAGTACTTTATCTCTTCCACCTAGTCCTCATCATGATCCGAAGAGAAAAGCATTTGGCTCTCATTCTCAGGAAAATAAAGTTTGGGGAAATTCCAACCTTATTTGAATAAGTATGACAAGCGCCAAAAAAGAGATTGTTTGACAGATCGTGAAGGTTGTTTTGGCTGTGGTAAGCTAGGACACAATTTGAAAGAGTATTTTATAGCTTCAGCGAAGGGAAGAGAGGTTCGATGACAGACTTAGCTTACTTTCTAAACAACCCCTCCAAATCGTCTGAATCAGTAGGGTGTCTCCATTAGAGCAGGCGGTTGTCAACGCTTAAATCAATATCATTCATCTTTCTCCGTGTCGAGTTAGTTAAGTTCTCCTAAGTTTTAGTCAGGTATATCTCCAGATGTTATTCTAAATGTATTTATAGTCCTTAGGCCCTTATCATCCCATAGCAGTGAATAGTCAAAGTGTAGAAAGAAGTAGTACTGGTGGAGAGTAGTATTATGGTGAACTCCAGAAATAGAGATTTGCGAGAAGTAGATCCTCATAGGTTGGGTATTTTATTTTATGGTATAGGTGGAATATCATGAATGTAGCACACTTCGTCCCTTTGAAGAAAATGGAGGTTAAGATCGAAGTTTGCAAACTCAATGTGGTGGCTTTGATATGGGGGGAGATGTTAGAGTGTAGAACCAATCAGGTTGCAAAAATTCATTTAATAATGTTTGTAAGTTCTAGGATAGGGCTTGGTAAAGGTAGTTAACAGGTTCTAGGACAGGGCTAGGGAAAGGTAGACCTATTCTAATCATAGCTTCTTTAGTGTACTTATGTCATTACGACACTTTACTTCTGTCTTGTGTCATTCTGATGTGCTTATTTCACTTAGATGTATTTCATATACATTCTTAGTTCCTCAAACAAGGTGTAATAGTCCTACTCAGAAATCCAAATCATTCTTCGTTAACCCATGAACATCATTCTCATACCATATAACTCATGACTTATGCAGCCATGATTTCTCATCATGCTCAGTCCCACGTACTCATAATACTTTATCGATGATTAATTTAATCTCCATACATTAGGTATACTCTCACACCAAGTATCTTGACAAAATTTATGATTCCTGATAAAATATGAATATAAAAGGCAATAATATTCACCAAATACCCTATCATTTTCAGCAATCAATTAACAGTATTACACATTGGTAACCCAAAGACAAGACAGATTAACAACAAACAAATCAGTAGTTTAAATTTTTAGAGATGACATACTAACAAACCAATAATTCAACAAATGTTTAGACACTTCAAGAAAAGATATTTTAAGACTAACAAATAATGGCCGTCATTTTCTTATAATAAATAAATATATATTTTGATCTAATTTTGTTTATCAAGACATGACTAGGATGCTGAACTTTCTTATAATAGTCATTTATATTCCAATAGCTACAACTAGAAACTCTTAGTCATAATAACTTCTAAGTGGATTAATCAAAATGTTTTAATAAAAAATTCTCAAGGTGATAACTAATTATATTAAAATAGCCCTAAGTTTCTTATAATTAATAACTTCAACAAGTTTATCATGCTTCACAAATTAATGTTCTCAATGACTCGTGCACATTCGAGAAAAGAGAGATAGTCAGACAAACTATTATCAGAAAATAAAACAGATTTAGATTCAACCCAAACTATCTAACAAATAGCCCATGCATTGGAAAATCCAACATCAATGGCATATGGTCTCCAGTAAATAATTCCACCATAACTACCATCAAAATTTAGAGACACAAATCAATTATCACAAAACTAAAAGAAATAGAGATACACCACACTATAAAATTTATTAATAGCTCATCCAACATGATATCAAACATCAATGACAAGAGAATTATAGTCGAGAGTAAGCAATTTCATAATAGCTATCCACAAAATTAAGACTAAAAGTAGTAACACTTTAAACAAACTTAGATTAATATATATTAGTAATGCACTGATTTTAATAGAGAACAACTGATGGTTAACTAACCAGATCAAAAATTCATTCGATCAACGGAAAAAAGTTACTTTCAGATTTTTAGCAGATGAAAGTTCTTCAAAAGTCGATCGACAAATGATAAGACTATAGTAAATGTTAGTTATTTTGCGGCAAACGTGAAATAGCCAAGAAAAGTGATTAAAATTATCATGTCCATGTCGTAATTAAAATAATCATGGAATGAAAATAGTAAACAAAAGCTTTATACAATCCAAAGAAGAATAAGGACTATCTTCCTCGAACTATTATAAAATATCATTGTGTGTAAGTGGAAGATTCTCCATAAGTAGTGCATTTTTGAAGGATCAGACACAAGTACAATAATATTTTCGGACAATTTAGCCAATAGAGAACTAAATACTTGTCATATATCACTTTTCATACTAACAAACGGTTGAATTACATTTAACTGACAATAAGAAGCTTTACATCCATGCCAAGTCACAAATACATTACATATAAATTTTGACAAAAGAACAAACTAGTTTGACATTTCTTTTGAGCAATTTTTATCACGCCGCTAAATCTGAGTATCGAGTAATACGCCAACTAATGTCTTTTCTCTTTAACTAAAATATCAATTAAATGTAGACATCTACACACATAAAAATATATCTTACAATTTAAGATATGCCAACGACTCAGTTAAGGTACTGTCAGTGAAGGAAATAGTTTTGAAAAAAAATTAATGCCTTTTAAAATTTCATTGAAAATTTAAACATGAGAATATTGAACCAAATAGTTCCCTTTTGATAAAATATCATTTTTCATTTAGTCTTCATTAAATTGTAGCCAAAACTAGTAGATGACACTTCAATAAATCAGATTCTACACTTCAATTGCTAGACTAAGTAGATGAAAGAGACGACCTACAAAGTAAACCAATAGCTTAACCAAAATTAGTAACTTAAATGAAAGAGATGATACACTAAATAAATCGATTGCCTAGACATAAAGAAAAAAATAAATAAAAGAGATGCCACACTCACTAAATCAATAGCTTAGAAAATTTAGCCAATAGAGAACTAAATACTTGTCATATATCACTTTTCATACTAACAAACGGTTGAATTACATTTAACTGACAATAAAAAGCTTTACATCCATGCCAAGTCACAAATACATTACATATAAATTTTGACAAAAGAACAAACTAGTTTGACATTTCTTTTGAGCAATTTTTATCACGCCGCTAAATCTGAGTATCGAGTAATACGCCAACTAATGTCTTTTCTCTTTAACTAAAATATCAATTAAATATAGACATCTACACACATAAAAATATATCTTACAATTTAAGATATGCCAACGACTCAGTTAAGGTACTGTCAGTGAAGGAAATAGTTTTGAAAAAAAATTAATGCCTTTTAAAATTTCATTGAAAATTTAAACATGAGAATATTGAACCAAATAGTTCCCTTTTGATAAAATATCATTTTTCATTTAGTCTTCATTAAATTGTAGCCAAAACTAGTAGATGACACTTCAATAAATCAGATTCTACACTTCAATTGCTAGACTAAGTAGATGAAAGAGACGACCTACAAAGTAAACCAATAGCTTAACCAAAATTAGTAACTTAAATGAAAGAGATGATACACTAAATAAATCGATTGCCTAGACATAAAGAAAAAAATAAATAAAAGAGATGCCACACTCACTAAATCAATAGCTTAGAAAATGTATGACACTTAAAGAAAATAAATTCAACAATTAATTATTTTTAACAAACAATGTTTATTTCTTACAAAGAAGTCAATAATTTTAATCTAATTTAATGAACATTCAAGAAAGACGATGCACAAAGTATTATCAGAAAGCATAAGGATACACTTTTAGTCCATACTACACTGACTTAGTAAATCATGTATCATGAATTCAAGATCAACGATAAGTTAAATTTGATTTATACTAACCAATTTGATCAAAGTTACCATCGAAATCCATTCATACAAATTTATTATCAAATAATAAACAAAAACAGTGAAAAAAATACTATCAAATTTATTAAAAGCTACTGCAATAGCAAATTGAACATCAATTTTTACACTGAACAATCTATCAAAAGATTCTATCAATAAAAAATTAAGGCCACATACAATAGCTATTTAATAGCACATACAACAATAGAATTTCATAATTATACCATACTTAATAACAACAAATTAATGTCTCAAACAATAGCTAATTTAATAGCATATGCAACAATAAGTTTTCATAATTATATCATACCTAACAAACAATAAGAAATTAACACCATCACAACAACAACCAAATTATACATGTAATAGAGAAATCAAACAATTTTACTACACCTAAAAACAACAAATTAACACCAACATACAACAACAACAACTAAATTTAAATGGTAAAATCTAACAATTTCACTAACCCCTAAAACAAAAAAAGTAAGATTCACTCATAATAAAAATCTAATAACATAAGCAACAACAAAAAATTGACAATTTCACTAATTCCATGGCTCAAAATTTAATGAGAGAATAGGAGATTAAAAAAAAATATTAAATTATAAAAACCTAACAACATAAGCAACAACAAAAAATTAACAATTTCACTAATTTCATGACTCAAAATTTAACGAGAGAATAGGAGATTAAAGAAAAAAATATTAAATTATCAAACATGTAGAAGAATTCCAAGATTTATCAGGTCCAGCTCTAGTCAAAAATAATTTTAGCTAAAATCAAAGATATTTAACTAAAATTTTCTCCAACTCCAATTTTAATAATTAAAAATTCAACTAAAATTATACGAACCTTTAAAGAAATGAGAGAAGTTTGCAGATTTTAGCTCCTAATAGTCAAATACTAGAGAGTAGCACATTTTTGAGAACATTGGCTCATATTTGTAGCAAAGTTTGGATTAAAAAAGAGAGAAGTGAGATTCAACTTAGCGAGAGGTTGGAGATATGAGAGTCAGCTTTGTGTCTGATGAATAATGTTGTCAAAATGAGAATGTTTCTATTTACCTAGTTTCTATGATGAATTTTAAGAAAAAAATAAAAGAAAAATGTTATAATTGCCGGGTGATGAATATTTTTAAGGAAAATGTAGAGGGAAATTTGGAGGATTAATAAACCATTACAACAAAAAAATTTCAAACAACCATCGTAATAGATTGGTTTACCATAATGGTTCACTAAATCATTGCCATAAGTAGGCCTATTGCAACAGTTATACTCAAATTGCAGCACTCATATAATTAAGTCATGCCAATAACTACACAAACTTTTAGCAATGATCATAACCTTACAATAGATAATTTTTAGCAATGATTTGAAAGTGGTTACTAGCATGTCTGTTCCTGTAGGCCTATTTTCTAGTAATGTTTTAGTAATCATTTGCACTTAAAAAGTTTGGAAATCAAACAACCCGATAATAGTAACAAATAATAGCCATCCATATAAGTAATACACGTTTCATTCTATCATACCACATCCAAAAATATTTAAAGCATAAATATTTTAACACAATATCAAGTGAAATTCACAACAATTTAACGCGTATGCTTGATATTGACTCCTACTGGTTAGAATACCCTATTCCAACCTTTCAACATTAGTGAGATAGAAATTGGGACCAATCAGTCTCAATTGTGATGATTGAGATGCAAATTAAAATTTTCTAGATATAATTGGACTCAACCCGAGGAGACAATACTAAGATTACACGATAGGAGATAAGAAAGTGAGATAGATTTGTAGATTTCTTGTAGCCTCCTATAAATTTGATGTAGACGTTAACACACAAATCCACAAGAGTTTACTTGACATTTACTTTTATACTGGGAGACTGATAATCTGGATTCTCATACCATGTTGTCATGATTGAATTATGGATTGTATAGGCATCTACCCAACTCTATCCTAGATAGAATAGCCCTTGTCTCCCAATCATTCAATCATTACGGAAGATAGTTAAAATAGCCTCACATGTAATAATTAAATAAATCTTCTAATTAAAATAAAATATTACAAATAGTACATTGCAAAATTCTACTAAATAGCTTTTCAGAAGTTAGTCTAAATTGGTACAAGAGTACTAACAAATGGAGGAATGATTTTAACACATCATCCATGTATGAGCAAGATAATAGGAGATGCTAAAGAATAAATACCATTGTACCTATTGAAACTTCAACTGATCTACAACATGGCTATATCCCCAAATAGATATATAGTAAGTGTAGTAACAGTACAACCATATGTACTGATAGAAATTATAGTCATATCAGAGTTAGAAATATATAACAACATATAGAAAAAAAGAAGAGATCATGACAAACATACAAGTTAATATCTTAAGGTACTTAACTTACTTTAGCTTCTAACATTACCACCTCTATTTTATTTATGCAATATTATTTTACCCTTAGGGCGCAACTACATAAATTAATCTAAAACACAATTCTTTTTTACTTACCTTATTACAACAATTCTGTATACAAATATTTTTCTCTTATCAAATCCATTTTTATAACCTATGATACTTATTATAATACCATTTAACTATTGAGATTGCAAGAACAAAGACAATTGATAATGTAATGCCCCAAGTCTAGTACCCTGAATGCTACACGATGCTCATTATCTCAAAGGACCACAAGCTAACCCCTGACTCATACCTGCTGCAAAACTGCATAATAATACTGTATAATGCAAAATAATGAGATGAAATACCATAAGTTTCAATACTAAAATAATACTAGATAAGGTATAACAATACCAAAACTGAAATATTGTCTGAACATCTAGTCTGAAAAACCTCTAAAACTATCTGAACTATAGAGTTGATGGGATAATCCCCCAACTAACTCCATCTACTGAAATACTGATTTTAATAAAATAATGAAATAATAGAACACCTTGAATGATGAGGACTCACTACTAAGTGTACTACTGTTGGCTGAATCTGAACTGCTAAGGGTGCTCTATAGCTTGAGAGTTTGAACCTATGGTATAAAACACCATAGTACAAGAGAAAAATATGTGTAAGTACGTAGGAATGTACTGGTACGCAAAGTGAGGTAAGACTGAATGCAAGGGCTTATATGCATGAACTATAACTGACTGAGAACATAAACATGATTGCGTGAGAATACATGCATAAATACATAACTGTAACTGGAGTCATAAGGATGCTGAGTTTATTGATAACATGGATTACTGATAACTGATGTAACTAATAACTGATATATTGTTTACTGAGTGACAATTTCTGACTGTCCTAATTCTGATGAAACTAGATGAGTTCTGTATTGAGCTGAGTGACAGTATCTGATAGTCCTAAAATTTGTAACACTATATGAGTTCTTTACTGAAGACTGAGACTGAAACTGTCGTAGGTAATCATCTAACCGACAAACACCTTTCTAATCTGATTGAGGTCCAACCTGTAACCCCAGCTGGAAGGGTGTCAATACTATACTACGGGTAAGAACAAACTGTGAGTTAACCCTTATCTAATGGAAAGCTCTTTTGTCAACCCTCGCTGGTAAGAGAAACTCGTACGAGATATATCAACCCTAGTCTTTCAGGGAGGTATCTCAATCTACATTGGCTATATAGTTTTGGAATACAAGGATTGCTTCTAAGGTTTACACTCTTTGCTGGTAGGTGAGTCTCCTTACTTGGGTTCACTTGGTGCTGAATCCTACTCTCAACTGAATAGACACCGAACTAAATTTCCTAGTTCGTACTAGGCCTGAATGAACTATTACTGATCGTACTGTTTAACTGAACTGGACTTAGTTCACTGAGTTCTATTGACTGACGGAATGCTACTAAGTTCTATCAACTAACTGAGTTTACTGAGGACTGAACTAAATACTGAATAGACTAGACTAATACTGATTTTACTGAGTTTTCCTGAGTTTATAACTAACTGAGTTCTACCGATCATGGAGTGACTGGCATTATCTTGGAACTGACATTGGCATTAGGTAATCAACTAAATTTTTGGGTATTAAATACCCCCAAGACTCAATAGCATAAAAGTAGAGCATCACATGTTCTTTACGAAGCATAACAAATGCATATTTGGACATAATGCAACTATAGAGGAATTTTATCAAATATTTGCATGATACAACTTGCATATAAGCTAACATAGCATGGTTTCTTTCTCTTATTTGTTAACATAAGCAATTTTTCAAACACTTAGTATGCATGGTATATGTAGATAACATTACACAAGAAGTAAGCATCATAATTCAAGTCTCCATTGACAATTTCAAGGGTTTAACATGGATTCATGTGATATTGCACATATATCAATTTACTAATCATGAAATTTATAGTAAAACATAGATTAAAATCTCAATTAATCATTACAACATATACTTGAACTTTGAAAATAGTTTCTTGGACTCCAAGGGTGGAAGGGACCCTTGGATGAACACTTTACATACCTTATTACTTAGATTTGAAAAGATTGATGGTGAAATCTCTTGAATTTGATTCTTGAATTATTAGACCTAGGGTTTTGTTGTTGAGTATTTTGTGAATAATGATTGTATTATGCCTCAAAAGGGGCTAAATTTTATGTTATGAGGGGTGAAGGTCATGGTTAAAAGACTTAAATAACCCTGAGGATGCGGTTTTTAATTGACTAAAAACTGGGTTTTTGATGTATTTGTCAATGCGGCGCGTCGATACCATCGACGCGATATTCAATGCATCACTCTAAGATCGCATTAAATTACTGAAATTTGATACTTGTAGCTCGGGAAAATATTAACCAATACGATAGTCGATACGGCGCGCCAAGATCGCGTTGGGTCACTATTTTAGGATTCCAAACATGGTCTAAATGAGGTCCAAAAAATTTGAAACTTGTCCGGGATAACCTATTGACCTTCCTGATCATGAATTAACTCAAATATAGATATTTAAAGGACATTAAGGTCACAAAGTAAGATCGCCAACTTTGAAGGCTAAAAATTAAACCAAGTCTGAGTACTTAGCTAAATATTCTAAGTCTGGGACTCTTCGCAAGCTTAAAGGTCTGAATTAAGCTAAGAGTTTTGCGGGGTCTTACAATATCTCCCCCTTAGAAACTCTCATCCTCGAATAACACTGACTGAACTGAGAACACTGATAGACTAAACTTACCTACTGGACATGAACATCTGAAATATGTTTACATGACTGAGATTACTGACATACTGAGATTACATACTGAACAAGCATATCTGATGCATAATTTCTTATACTGACATGTATATCTGATGCATGAATACATGGTTCAACTAGCTCATAAACATATGAATGAATGTGCAACGATAACTGATACCAAGTTTATAATAGAGATCTGAGCATTAACTGAGTAAGCTTAAGGAGAACTGTTACCATAAACTGAAAATATTTATGAACCTGAGATCATTTACTAAACATGCATGAGCAAAAACATGAGAACATATTTGAGACTGAAATGTGATACATGAACTGAATATCATAAACTTAACTGAGTCTTAAATACATTGTTTACGACTGAGATGTGATTTTTTTAAGGGTCCACTTGTGAGTACCCTCTACTCCAAACTGGATTCTTTATATGAAGAGAAGACAGAAGGTTTTGGTTATGAATTTCGGGGGCTATAGTGAATCTTCCCCTTAGGACACTATGTCCTTCGAAGAATACTGACTTTTCTGAGATACTGAGGAAAACTAGGGTGATGCACAAGGCACCTACGAACTAAATCATGACTGAATATCTGGGATCTAAAACTAAGACATGATACATGAACTGAGCTAAACACGCAACTACCTAGTTGGTCCATCTTAGAATAGTTACATTCATGATACTTCGGATAGTGCGACTAGTTGGAAAGCTAGGAAACGACACCATACAAACTTGTCCGTTTGACTGCTAAACTGAATTACTACATTTACAAACTAACTTTTACTAAAAAATCATAATTAACTATACTCTCTACCTTAGTGCGACACTTCACCTGTGACTATTGAAAATATTCGCATGGGCGCTGAGCATGAATGCATAAATATACTAACTTATCTGATTAACTGAATGACTGATAGTTGAACAATGGATTTGCAAGACTTATCTATACTTAGTCTAAATAATTGGTCTAAAACTATAGAGTATCATGCATACGAGGTAAGGATTGAATGGGTAACATAAGATAACCGAGCAGGAATTCATGAAAATTGTATTATTTGAGAATGCAAGACCAAATGTATAACATAGTTCTGAAATATTCTGTAAACTGAGGAACTGAATACTAATAACTGAGTA
This sequence comes from Capsicum baccatum var. pendulum, assembly GCA_030864225.1. Taxonomy (NCBI): domain Eukaryota; kingdom Viridiplantae; phylum Streptophyta; class Magnoliopsida; order Solanales; family Solanaceae; genus Capsicum; species Capsicum baccatum. Next base: position 200,609,703 of record CM061561.1, read on the forward strand.
ACTGATAGATGTATGCTATGGTCGAGCAAACTTGAAACTAAATTGAGTTTTTGATCTGATTACAAAACTAAAGCTGACACAATAACTAAAACTGCAACAGAGGCCTAACTGACACTATAATTGGGACTGAACACACTGTAAGGCATGATATGAGTACATGAGTCATGAGCTGCATGACCTGAGTTTGGAGTTTTCTGCACTCATGAAACATGATTCGCACTATTGAGTTAACTGTAACTCCTTATACTAGGAACTGGAAACGCGCATGATTCTAAAGAAGTGCGTGGATATAAGCTGTGTTCATGGAGCTGAGACATAAAGAATGCATAAATATCATGATGACTAAAGTATAAAACTTTACACTGATATAAAAATGGGTTAGGAATCATTTTTCCTTGCTGATTTCCTATATATATTGGTATTACTACTAGAATCTGCAGGCCTGACTTTCTGAGATAGTATAATCGGACATTTTCTGTATAACTGCCGGGCTATGATAGACTGACTCACTGGGGTAGAGACTGGAAAAAGGTCCTGTTAATATTTTTTCTGACCCTAAGATTGACTGTTATGCAAAGAGTTACTACAGAAAAAAGAATATCTTGGATCTAAAGAGGCATAAATATGTAAATGAGAGATTTGTAACATACCAATGACTGCATCAAAAGAACTTTCTCGATCTTGTTGGGACAGAAGTGCTTAAAGTCTATTTTGGTGTTGCCCACTAGTGGGACTAGAAGTGGAACCCTACTAATTAAGGCGACCGGACTGAGCTGAAGGAGGATTGTGCTGACTTTGTGGATCAGGCTTAAGACAGTCTTCAATTTTGTTACCTGACTCGCCACATCCAAAATATACATCATTGTCGGCTCTACACATACCCTTATAATTCTTACCATATTCCTTGCAAAGTGGATTAGTACGAACACCGCTTGCACTACTTTGGGTTTTGGATCCTGGCACCCCATCATGACTTTATTCCTGAGCCTTGGTACGGGTGTACTAGCTGAAGATGGAACTAGGGCTGAAAACTTCTGGCTAAATCATGAATGGTTACCACTCTCTGACCTTGGTTGTGTAATGATAAAGCTACCCATTTTGGCTCTCTTACTTTTTCTCTCCTTCTTCTTAAGCTTCTTCTCAATCTGTTGAGCATAGACAATAAGCCTAGATATATCCATATCCCCAATCAACATTGCAGTCCTGCACTCTTTAACCACTCTACTCGATACCCCAGACAGAAACTTTCTCATTCTAGATCTATTGTTTGCTACTACATGAGGAGCATACCTAGATAACTAAGTAAACTTATGGGAATAATCTTTCACACTCATAATACCTTGCCTGAGATTTATGAACTCTAACACCTTGGCTTCTTTCAGCTCTAGGGGAAATAATATATCTAGAAAAGTAGTGGCAAACTCCTCCCATTTAATGGACCCTACATCTGCGGCCCTATCTGTTCTCTACTGCTTAAACCATGTGTAAGCCTCATCCTATAACTGATATGAAGCTAGCTCAACACTCTCACAAGCTATCACCCCCATAATATTTGTGACTTTCTACACCTGATGTAGGAATTTCTATAGGTCCTCATCTGACTTAGACCCGATAAAAGATGGAGGGTTCATTCAGGTGAAGTTTCGAATCTTGGCTGTAGCAAAAATGGTCACTAGGTTAGCTGGAATAGCAGCTGGGCGTTCATTATGGGCTCTTACTAAATCAGCTAGAGTAGCGAATGCAGTTTTGAATTCTTCATGGGAGACATGCTCATACAGAGGATCTTCCTGGATGGGTAGAGGTGCTGACTGATTTCCAGTTCTCCTTTCATTAGTCCTTTTGGGAGGCATATTCTATAAATAAAAGGGATAAATAGATTAGACTGAGAGTTTAACTTTAGATTATGCTCACTCATACGACATGGATACATAAAGAAGGGAAATTTTTCCTAAAACATCTCATAGCCTCCTGTCCATAAGTGTGGCGCGCAATACACCCATGCTCAAGACACTACTAGATGTGACTTTTAGACTTCCTAGGATACTGCTGAACCTTAGGCTCTAATACCAAGTTTGTAACACCTCGATTCTAGTACCCCGGATGCTACACGGTACTCATGATCTCGAAAGACCTCAAGCTAAGCCATGATTGGTACCTGCTGCAAATACTGAATAACAATACTGTATAATATAGAATAATAGGCTGAAATACCATAAGGTTCAATACTGAAATAATACTAAATAAGGTATAACGATACCAAAATTGAAATATCTTTCTGAATATCTAGTCTTAAAAGCCTCTAAAACTATTTGAATTGTGGAGTTGATGGGACAATCCCCCAAGTAACTCCATTTACTAAAATATTGAGTCTAATACAATAATAAAATAATTGAAAAACCTTGAATGATGAGGATTCACTGCTAAGTCTACTACTGCTGGCTGAATCTGACCTACTAAGGGTGCTTTGGAGCCTGAGTATCTCAACCTATGGTATAAAACACCATAGCGTAAGAGAAAAGTATGCATCAGTATGTGTGAATGTACTGGTATACAAAGTGAGGTAAGGCTGAATGCAAGGGTTCATATGGATGAACTATAACTTACTAAAATCATGAACATGACTACACGAGAATACATATATAAATACATAATTATAACTAGAGTCATAAGGAAACTGAGTTACCTAATAACATGGATTACTGATAACTGATGTAACTGATAACTGATATATTATTTACTAAGTGTATATTTCTGATAGTCCTGATTTTTGTGGAACTAGCTGAGTTTTGTACTGAATTGAGTGACTATATCTGACAGAGCTGAAATCTGTAGAACTAACTGAGTTCTTTACTGAAAACTGAGACTGAGAGTGTGGAAGGTAATCATCTAACCAACATGCCTCTTTCAGATCTGATTGGGGTCCAACTAGTAACCCAAATGGAAGGGTGTCAATATCGTGGGTAAGGACAAGCTATGAATTAACCCTTATCTGACGGGAAGCTCTTTCATCAACCCTCGTTGGTAATAGAAACTCGTTTGACATATATCAACCCTAGTCTTTCAGGGAGGTATCTCAATCTACATTGGCTACATAGTTTTGGAATACAAGGATTGCTTCTTAGGATCATACCCTCTGTTGGTTGGTGAGTCTCCATCCTTCGGTTTTCTCGGTGCTGAATCCTACTCCCAACTGAATAGACACAGAACTGAATTCTACTAGGCCTGACTGAACTGTTACTGATCATACTATTTAACTGAACTAAACTGAACTGGACTTAGTTCACTAAGTTCCATTGACTTATGGAATACTACTGAGTTCTAATAACTGACTGTGTTTACTGAGGACTGAACTGACTATTGAATGGGACTAGACTAATACTGAGTCTACTGAGTTTTTTTGAGTTCTATAACTGACTGAGTTCTATGATCATGGTGTGACTGAGATTATCTTAAAACTGACACTAGCTCTAGGTAATTAGCTAAATTGTCGGGTATTAAATACCCCCAGGACTCAATATCATAAAAGTAGCATCACATGTTCTTTACAAAGCATAAAAAATGTATATTTGTTCATAATGCAACTATAGAGGCATTTTATCAAATACTTGCATGATACAACTTGCATACAAGCTAACATGACATAGTTTCTTTCTCTTATTTATTCACATAAGCAATTCTTCAAACACTTAGTGAGCATGGTATATGTAGATAATATTACACAACAAGTAAGCATCATAATTAAAGTCTCCATTGACAATTTCAAGGGTATAACATAGATTCATGTGATATTTCACATATATCAATTTACTACACATAAAATTTATCGTAACATGGATTAAATCCTCAATTAATTATTACAAACATGAATAAGATCAAACCCAATGTGGAATTCATGAAAATCATATACTTGAACTTTGAAAATAGTTTATTGGACTCCATGGGTGGAAGGGATCCTTGGATGAACACTTTACATACCTTATTGCTTGAATTTGGAAAGATGATGGTGAAATATCTTGAATTTAATCCTTGAATTGATAGCCCTAGGGTTTTGTTCTTGAGTATTTTGTGAATAATTATTGTATTATGTCTCAAAAGGGACAAATTTTGTGTTATGAAGGCTGAAGGTAGTGAGAAAAAAACTGAAATAACCCTGAGGATGCATTTTTTAATTGACTATAAATTGGATTATTGACGCATTTGTTGATGCGGTGCATCGATGGCATCGATGCGATATTCAATGAGTCTTGCCAAGATCACGTTAACTCACTAGAATTTAATGTTGGTAGCTGGGGAAAATATTAACCAACACGATCGTTCGACGTGACACGCCAAGATCGCATTGGGTCACTTTTTAGGATTCCAAACATGGTCTAAACAAGGTCCTTAAAATTCAAAACTTTATTGGGATAATATATTGACCTTCCTGATCATGAATTAACTCAAATATAGACATTTAAAGGACATTAAGGTCGCGAAGTAAGATCGCCAACTTTTGAAGGCTAAAAATGAAACTAATTCTGAGTACTTAGCTAAATATTCTAAGTCCAAGACCCCTTGGCAAGCTTAATAGACTGAATCAAGCTAAGATTTTTGTGGGGTATTACATATAATAACAACTTTACAAGAAAGAATACTACAAGATACACCATGTATATAACTACATACACATAAGAATAAAATTTTGTAACACCCTATATTTTTGTCCTAAAAAATTCAGAATTTTTGGACTCTCTATCCTAATTTTGACTTACCTTATGAGTCATAAGTTCACCTTGTGGGTTTTAAGACCCTAATCATTTACTAACCAGTGTGTTAGCCTAAAGTTTCTATTGTAATTGCGACTAAGGGGTCACGAGTCACAAAGACTCTATACGAGTTATATAGTCTCATCCGTAGCCAATCTAGTGTGGTTCCCAAATGTTATTATCCTAACTAATATTAGACATTATAAGTTATAAGGTCCTACTACGAGTCATAGTGTGTGATTCGTAGGTTTAGCAGTGAGGGGTCTTTCAAATACTGCTCAGACTATAATTCGTGGAGACAGCTAGTAGCTAAACATCATGATTCTTAAGGAGACCCATGACGATTGGGTGACTTTTTTGGCATTTTTAAGTGGGGCATTCTTGTCATTTTCCAATTTTCCCACTTAGGACCCACATCCTTAAAACACTCAAAGAGGGTTATTTTCATCACTTTAACAATCAAATACATGCTCTTCTCTCTCAAATCCCTGAGTCAAGAACACTAAAGTTTCTCAAGGAATTGGCAATTAGACCTTTCAAGGATTGATTTCTCTCTTTAATACTTGATATCTCAGGCACGTTACTCTTCCCCAAAGTTTATTTTTTTAAAAGGATGTATCTACCATTGTTATTTATGTAATTAAATTGTAGCTTATTAATGTGGGTTGAGGGTTTTTGAGCCTTAATGAATGAATTATTTTTCCCATGGCTTTTATAATGATTCATGATTTGAATTGATGGTTTTGAACTATTTGAGGTGCATGGGTATGGTTAATTGGAATGGGGATCGTGGATTCCCCTATATTGATTGTTTTTAATATTATAATTGGTATAACCTCAACCCAATCGTGTAAAACTTATTTTGAACAAGAAAGTATACACATTGAACTACTTTGAGAACCATTGCATGATATTAAAAGGTTATTGAAACATAATAGTTTTGACTTAATGAACAAAAGCAGTCAAGGCTTTTCCCTAAGCTAATGGAATTGTAGTGGCATGATGATAATACCTTGTAAGTGTAGTTGATATGACCATAACAATAGTCTATGCCTGATGTGTTTTTTATTCAATTAATGAGAATGTGTAAACATTTTAATTAGGCTTAAAGGGGGTTGTGTAGGTGAGCCGTATATGTGGATGTCTCAAAGGACTGATACTGGAAACCACGTTTGCTGGCATGGGGGTTGGTATTTATGACCATGTGCATAGCTTACACATTATATATATGTATACATTTTGGAATGGTTATAGACTTGATGGCTTTGGCCCTTCCTCAAATTTCTCTGGTTTGTGTGGCTAACACACCCTGGGGATCAACCAACAAAAAGGGAGCTGGACCCAACTAGTAGGGGCAGCTAGACCCATATATCCAGTTAGCACAAATGACAGATTTAGCTACATAATCTAGGCTAATGTTTTTAAGTTGATGCTAAATCTTTTTCCCTATCCCAGCATGCTATGTAAATATATGTACACTGTGTGTATGTGGATTTTACTACGGTTTTGACTTGGCATTATTTTATCCCTTCCCTGAGTTACATGCTAGCACTCAACATGCTAACCGTCTTCGAATGGTATATTCCAATGCGATGTAGGAAGCAGAGACACTACTGCTTTTCCTGTGCAGTGTTAGGATTTTTGTATTGTTAGCAGTCAACTTTGAAATGATGAGCTTCCATTCTTTGGAAGAGCTATCATTTTGAAGTCTTGTTTCATTATGTCTTAGACTACTATTGGGTTATTTTGGTTATCGTTGAGCCATGCCCGACTTAAATTGGTCTTGGTATATTTAGAGGCTTTGTGGATTACTGTGGATTGGGATGTTGTTGAACTTCTTAAATTCCTTTTTGAGTTGCCTATCTTATTATTTGATCAGAATTTATTCGCTGCTAGCTATTTTTTTTTGTTTGATAGGAAAAGAGAGTGGTCTCCGATCCTCGGTATACTTGAGATACCCATCACGACCAGGCCCTGGTTTGGGTCGTGACTAGCTTGGTATCAGAGTCCTAGGTTTATGGTCAATTGGGTGTCCATAAAGCCGTGTCAAGTAAACTCTCTTTTATGATGTGTAGCATACCTCACTTATAAAGGAGAGGCTATGAGGCTTTTATGAATGTTTTCCTTTCTTGTGTTTTATTTTTCAACTGCAGAGTCTAGGATTTTACAATCTCCTTTAATTCCATTTGTTCACATTTCAGATCATACCTCCCTAAATATTTGATGCTTTAAAACTTTTTTGTCCCACTTAAGGACAATGTGGACAGAACACATCCTACTTATGGGGTACAGACCCGGTCTAGGGTCCTTGATTGTAATTTCCCCCATGGAGTTCCACTGGTCCCTATTACTCCTCCTCAAGCTAATGATACTCCTACCCCAATGCCTTAAGGTGATGTGTTTAATATTGATTTTCACCAGTTGATTCATTTTGTTACTTAGTTGATGGACTCTCAATCGCGCTAGTCTGAGCCTGTTGCTCCTGTCACTCTTACCTTAGAGTCCACAAGGGTTAGTTAGTTCATAAGGTTGAGTCCTCTGACTTTCACTAAATCCAAGGATGAGGAGGATCCTCAAGGGTTCAAAGATGAGATGGAGAAGATCTTTCATTTATGCATTCTTCTGACTCAAAGGGTGTAGAGTTCACCGCATATTAGTTGAAAGATGTGGAATATTCATGGTATGAGGAGTGGGAGCAATTAAGATGGGATGATGCTGAACCGGTATTAAAAGATGAGTTTTCTGGTGCTTTTCTTGATTGCTTCTTCCATGAAGGGTTGAGCGAGGCAAAGGCTAAGGAGTTCGTGAATTTGAAGCAAGGCAGGATGGCTGTGAAAGAGTATGCCTTGAAGTTTCATCAGCTATCCTATGACTTGAAGTTTCATCAATTTTCTCGTTATTCTCTCGAGTTGTCTTTTATTGGGTATAATATTAGGAAGTTTTCTATTTGTTTTTCTTGAGACCTTCCTGAATAATGACAGGATATCTCTAGGATTGTGGTGTATATGTAGTAGGTTAAAGATGAAAAGAAGAAGAAGCTGAAATAGAGGAAAGATAAAGTAAGAAATTTTGGTATTTTGAGCAGGGTATAGGCCAATAGAATAATGGTAGGGATGCCAGGAAGTGGTCTATGAAGAAGTGGGGAAATTTTAGTTCTTACTCTACAGTGAGAGATCCATATCCATAGTCATCCGGTGATTGTCATTTTCAAATGAACAAAGGTTCTAAGGCATAAGGTGCCTAATCTCAGGCTAGTGTAGTTTGTCATCCTTATCTCATACACTTTGCAGAGCTTGTGGTCAGTTGTACCGTGGTTATTGAACGAGGAGAGAAATTGGTGTTTCAAATATAGATACCTTGGTCATTTCCTATGGAACAGTCTTTCAGCTAATGTTTCTATGGGAGCTAATAAGGTACCTATTTCTACTTTTTCAGCTCCTATGCCAAAGGGTGCTACTTCTAGAACCGGTACTGGTTAGAATAATTTTTATGCTCTTTCACTCATTAGGAATTTAAGGCTTCTCCTAATATTGTTGCTGGCATGTTACAACTCTCCTATCATGATGAGATTTGCTTGCTTGATATCGGGTCTCTTCTTTCTTATGTGACCCCTTATATGGCTGTTATTTTTGTTTTGGTCCTGAGTGTATTTCTGATCCCTTTTATGTATCTACCCCACTGGGTTACTCTGTTATGGCTACAAAAGTTTATAGGGGTTTGTGGTTCTATCTATGGTAGGGATACATTGGTGGATCTGATAAAGTTGGATAATTTTAGACTTTTATGTTATTTTAGGGTTATATTGGCTCCATTTGTGCTATGAGTCTCTTGATTGTAGAACCCGAAGGGTCAGTTTCCAATTCCCAAATTAATTAGTGATTGACTGGGAATGCAGTTCTTTAGAACCTTAAGAGAGGTTCATTTGTTATCTAAGAGCTCGAAAATTAATTTTCAAGGGGTATCTATATCATCTTGTATAGGTTAAGGATTCTACTTTTGTGGGCCCTTCTTTGCAATCTATCTTTGTAGTCAATGAGTTTCTCATGGTTCCTGATAATATCCCTAGTATTCTTCTAGCTAGGGAAATAGACTTTGTGATTGACCTTTTTCTCGCCACCCGTCCTATCTCTATCCCTTCGTATAGAATGGCTTTGGATGAGTTGAAAGACCTAAAGGAGCAGTTGAAAGATCTTCTTGATAAAATTTTAAACATCCCTAGTGTTTCTTCGTAGATTGATCCTATGTTTTTTGTGCATAAGAATAATAGGTCTCTTTGAATGTGTATAGACTATCGATAGTTGAATAAGGTGTCTATGAAGAATAAGTATCATCTTTCTAGGATTAATAACCTATTTGACAAACTTCAGGGTATTAGGTGTTTTTCAAAGATCGATCTTTGGTCGGGTTATCATCAGTTGAAGATTAGGGAGGTGGATATCCCTATGATTGTTATTTGTACCCGATATGGTCATTATGAGTTTTTGGTCATGTCATTTGGTTTAACTAATTCCCCGGCAGCACTGTTTGATCTTATGAACGGGGTACTCCATCAAGTTTTGGATTATTTGTCTTTGTGTTTATTGATGACATCTTAGTATAGTCTAAGAGTGAGGAGGATCATGCCAATCATCTCTGTATAGTGTTTTAGGCCCTTAAGGATCAACAATTGAACTTCAAGTTTTCAAAGTGTGAGTTTTGGTTGAATGTTGTTAATTTTCTGGGTCATGTTATTTCTAGTGAGAGGATCATGGTGGATTCACAAAAGGTTGAGGCAGTTAAGAAGTGGCCTAGACCCATGACTTTAATTGATATTCAAAGCTCCTTGGGTTTAACTAGGTATTATATGAGGTTTGTGGAGAGTTTCTCTTTGATTGCTCCTCCGTTGACTAAGTTAACTCAAAAAAGGTAATGTTTCTGTAGTCCAATACTTGTGATGGTATCTTTAAGAAGTAGAAGGATAAGTTGACTTCAATTCTGATTTTGACCCTACCCGAGGGACTGATGGCTTTTTTATATATTGTGATGCATCCCGTGTGGGACTAGATTATGTTTTGATGTAGAATGTTATGGTTATAGCTTATGTTTATAGGCAACTTAAAGTTCATAAGAAAAATTATTTGACCCACAACTTGGAATTATTAGCTTTGTTTTTTGCTTTAAAGATTTGGCATCGTTACTTGTTTTGGGTTCATGTTGATATATATTCTGATCATAAAAGCTTGCATTATGTGTTAACCCAAAAGGATTTGAATCTTAAGTAAAGGAGATGGCTTGAGTTGCTTGAGGGTTATGATATGAGTCTCCATTATCAGCCAGGTAAAGCTAATGCGGTTGCTGATACTCTTAGCAGGTTGTCCATGGGGATCTTATCTCATGTTGATGAACAGAAGTGAGTTTTAGTGAAGGATATTCACTATTTAGATAGTCTTGGAGTTTGTATTTTGGACTCTAAGGATAGAGGTATAATTGTGAAAGTGGTGGTGAAGTCATCTCTTGGTGCTGAGGTAAAGGAAAAGTAGTTTTGAATCCTACATGAGGCCGATTAAGGGCGATGTGGGTCAACAAAAAGTCATGGTTTTTAGGATTGGTGGTGATGGTATCTTAAGGTACCAAGGTTGATTGTTTGTTCCCGATGTTAATGGGCTGCAAAAGAAGATCTTAGCTAAGGTTCATGAGTTGTGGTATACTTTTGATCCTAGTTCGACGAAGATGTACCATGATTTGAAAATGATTTATTAGTGGAACAATATGAAGAGAGATGTGTCTCATTTTATGGATAAGTGTATGGTTTGTTAACAAGTAAAAATGGAGCACTTAAGGCATAGCGGTTTGTCTCAAGAGATTAAGTTGCCTATCTTGAAATGGTAAGTGATTAATATGGATTTCATTACTGGTCTTCTATGGTCTCGTAGTCAACTTGATTTAATTTGGGTCATGGTTGATAACTCCCAAACTACAGCTCTCGTAAGAGTGTAAGCGGTCACTGTCAAATATAGAACCCAACTGGGTTGGGTGTCGAATCCCACTGGGAATACTTGGTCACTAAGTGTTGCAACTATTAGTAGACTGTTGGTCGAAAATTCTACGGAAAGGGGGGATTTGATTATGCGTAAATTGACAATATCAAAGTAACGAATGAATGCTTTGTTTAGTAAGAGTTTATCACAGTGAATAAGAAGTTAGGGTTATGTCCACCTTATGAGTTCTACGTATCTATTAACTATGAGGAATGCGGAATTTAGACACGCATGCACTTATAGAGATTCGTATTCTAATGGTAAATCCTAGTGTTTCTCAACCATCAAGGATTATTTCAGTTTAACTCTCTCGAGCTTAAAGTGTATAACTAACGGTACAAACTCTCCAAGAGGTTAATCCGGTTAAGGCATGAACGTGTAAACAGGGGTTGGTAGCCCTATTTCCTTGTCACACTCTCTTTTCCAAACATGTAACTTTTCACTCGAACAAGTTAATGCTAAAATGGCGTATTCTATATGTGTGCAACCACAAGAATTCAATTAAAACGAAGAGAGTAATGATATAAGTAGCATACACATCACGAATTCACAAACTCATAGTAATAGATAGTATCTCACAAGGCTTCCATAACCCTAACAGAGAAGTTTAGCTACTCATGAGTACAACGAAGATCAACGAAGACATCATCATCATACCAGAGTTAGAATAATCTTCGCGATGGGATAATGTTTTGCGTCAACAAGGGAGAAGAACGTCGTTCTATTCGTTGCTCAAGAAAGTCGTGTTTTTCTCTGTCTCAAACCTTACAGAACTTGTAACGTGAATAATGCTAAAAGTCGAATGAAGAAAAATCGAATGAATGAAAAACAATGCTGAAAAATTCAGCAATTAAGGTTTTTATAACATCCTTGTCCTAGTCCTACTAGGTTACTGCTGCACCCCTAAGTATTAAGAAATACTGATTTTGCCCGGGACAGATTCTCCATACATCACATTCAGTCCACAAAATTCCAAAAGCTGCCTTCCTTCTTACGTGAAGTTTTCCTTTGCTGCCCAAAGGTCCACAAAGTGCTGAAATCTTCATCGTTAATACCTGAAAAACATGCTAATCACATAGGTTAGCTCACTTATAGGAAAATGGACTAAAAGTGCAGGAATTATATATTTTATCCTCAAAACTTAGCTATAACATGGGTAAATTATGGTGCTTTAGGCGTGTAAATACGCCCAACATCAATGGTGTGCCTATTTCTATTATATCTGATCGAGGTATGTAGTTCTCATCTCACTTTTGAGGGTCATTTCAGAGAGGTTTGAGAACTAAGGTGAACCTTAGCATAATTTTCCACCCTCAGATGGTTGGACAAGAAGAGAGGTCTATTCAGAGTTTTGAAGATATGCTAAGGTCCTGTGTGATTTAATTTTGTGGTAGTTGAGTTGATCACTTGCCTCTCATAGAGTTTTCATATAATAACAACTATAATTCTAGTATTTAGATAGCTCCGTTTGAGGCTTTGTATGGTAGGAGATGTCGTTCTTCTATTAGGTGGTAAGAAGTTTATGAGCCTAGATTATTTGGTCTTGACTTAATTCATCAGGATATGTAAAAGGTAAAGGTGATTAGGGATAGGCTTAATACCACCCAAAGTCACCAAAAGTCCTATGTAAATTTAGGCGTAGGGAGTTAGAGTTTGATGTACGTGATTGGGTGTTCTTAAAGGTGTCTTCCATAAATGGGGTAATGAGATTGGAAATAAGGGGAAGGTCACTCCCCGGTATGTCGGTCCGTACTTGATCTTAAGAAGAGTAGTCAATGTGGCTTATGAGTTCGAATTGCCCTCGAGTTTAGGTTCTGTCCACCCTATCTTTTTTGTTTTGATGTTGAAGAATTCTGTGGGTGATCCTTCATTGGTTTTCCCTTTGGAAAGTGTTGGCCTTTTGGATTCTTTGTTTTATGAGGAACTCCCAGTTAAAATTTTGGATAGGCAAGTCTTTTGTTTAAGTACTAAGGATGTGGCTTTGGTGAAGGTTCTATAGAGGAATCTTAAGGTTGGAGAAGCTACTTTGGGAGCTGAAGAGGACATGAAGTCCAAATACCCATTCTTCTTTCCTGCCTTGGATACTCGTGCTAAGGTATGTATTTTCCTTAACATCTTTGTTTTCAGACTTTTTTTAAAGGAAATTAAGGTTGTGTTTCTGAGTTAAATCATTCTAATAGATTCCATGTTTATCAAAGGGTATGAATGGTCCTAGGGTCCGAGTTTTGGGACTCACTACCCTAATTACTACTTACCTTTTGAAATGTAAGGTCACCTTGTAGTCATAAGACCCCAATCATAGCTTGAACAACGCATTAACCTAAAGTTTTTGTTGTGATTCCGACTAGGGGTCCACGAGTCATAAAGACTTTATACAAGTCATATAGTCTTATCTGTAGCAAAATCACTGTGGTCCCCAAATATTTCTATCCTGACTATGACTGGACCCGACGAGTCTTCATGATTAATTATGGGTTGTATATTATGACTCGTAGGGTCAACAATGGGGGTTCCTTGAGCTACTTCTCAAACTACGATTCGTGGAGATGACTCATAGCCAGACTTCACCAGTCGTAAGGTGACCCGTGACGAGTGGGTGACTTTTTCTACACTTTTAAGTGGGGGCATTCTTGTAATTTCCCTTTTTTCCCAATTAGGACCCACCCCATAAAATACCCAAAGAGGGTTATTTCCATCACTTTAACAATCAAATACAAGATCTCTTATCTCTCAAAACCCTAAGTCAAGTGCACCAGGGTTTCTCAAGGAGTTGGTAATTAGAGATTCCAAGGTTGATTTCTCTCTGCAATTCTTGGTATCTCAGACATGTCAGTCCTCCCCAAAGTTTATTTTGTTAAAAGTATTTATTTACAATTGTTATTCATGTGATTAAATCATAGATTATGAATTTGAGTTGAGGGTTAATCAATTGTTTTTTCCTATGGCTTTTATGAATGATTCATAATTTAAATTGATGGTTTGGAACTATTTGGCATGCATGAGTGTCGTTAATTGAAATGGGGGTCATGGATTCCCCTAAATTGATGGTTTTGAATATCGTAATTGGTATAACCTCAACCCAAACTTGAGAAACTTTTTTTGAACATGAAGGTATGCACATTGAAGTACTTTGTAACCATTGCATGATATAAAGAGGTTATTGGAACATAATGGTTTTGATTTATTGAACAAAGGGGGTCGAGTCTTCCTCCCATGTTAATGGAATTTTAATGACATGATAATAATACCTGGCAAATATAGTTAGTATGATGATACCTACAATGTATGCCTAATGTGATTTTGGTTCGATTAAATGGAATATATAAATGTTTTAATTGGGCTTGTAATGGGTTATGTGGCTGAGCCATGAAGATGGAGGTCCCAAGAGATTGATACTGGAAACCACGTTGGCCGACATGGGGGGTTCATCTTTATGACTGTGTGCATTGTTCACACATTACATACATCTATACATTTTGGAATAGTTGTAGCCTTGATGGCTTTAGTCCTTCCTTGTATTTCTCTTGTTTGTGCGTGTAACATGTATTGGGGACCAACCAGAAGGAATAGAGCTAGACCCAACTAATAGGGAGATCTACATCTATATAGCCCGTGGGTATGAATGACGATTTGAGCTACATAATCTAGGTTAATGCTAAACTTTGTTACCTATCCCAATATGTTATATATATACTGTGTGCATGTCGATTTTATTGTGGTTTTGAATTGACTTTATTTTATTCTTCCCTAAGTTGCATGCTAGCGCTTAACCCGCTAACCATCTCCGGACGCTATATCCCTACACGATGTAGGAATTGGAGACACATCTTCTTTTCTTGTGTAGTGATAGAATTTCTGGGTTGTCAGCAATCAGCTTTGAAGTGATGAGCTTCCATTCTTTGGAAGGGCTATCATTTTGAAGTCTTGTTTTATTTATGTCTTTAAGTACTTTTATTGGATATTTTTTGCTATCGTCGGGGGCATATCCCAACTTAGATTGGTCTTGGTCTATTCAGAGGCTTTGTGGATTACTGTGGATTGGGATGTTGTTGTCTTAAATTCCTTTTTGAGTTGCCTATCTTGTGATATGTTCATAATTTATCCACTGCTGAATGTATTATGTTCTCATTGACTAGTCAAAGAGGGGGTTCTCCGATTCTCGGTGGACTTGAGATACCTATCACAGCCAGGCTGTAATACCCCTACAAGATCCTAGACAAATTTCCAGCTATTCATAACTTGTTTAACGGGCCCAAAGAAATTATTTCACACTAAATGAAATTGACATGTCCACTTTAACACCCCAAAGATTTTGAACATTTTAGTTTTAGCATTCCCATGATCAAAGCATTGAATTATGGGGTTGAAATATGTTTAGATATATTAAAAGGGTCATCCGTGAGAGTTTTAGAATTTTTGAAAAAGGTTTGGGGGGATTTTAGATTACGGAGCAGTATGTCATGGACGCTAGCCTCTATGATAGGCAGCGTGCCACGCTGCAGTATAAAATCGGGAAATCTTCCTTAAAGTTAAAGGGGCATTTTGGTCCTTTTCCTCTCTCTAAACACCCAATACATGACTTAAAACTTAAGAGGGACATTATTTTCCCCATTCATGTGCATTTAACTACATTCAATCTCCTCCCACTCTCAAGAACACAAAAATCAAAAGCTTCTTCCAAGAATTCACTTTTCCAATGTCTGAATTACAAGGTTTCTTAAAAATTCACGCAACTCAGGTATGTGGTATATTCATCAATGAGTTTCTTGCACCCATTAACTCCCAAGAATCCCTTATTTTACAAGTATAGATCTTTTTCTCTGTTTTTATGAAATTTCAATGTCAAGTATGAATTTACTCAATTTTCTTTTAATAGTTTTGAATACAAACCATGACAATGTGTTTTGCCATTTGAATTATTCTCTTACATGATTTTTAATCATAGTAACCCATATGTTCAGTTGACACCATGTTAATTATCAATTTATGAATTGCCCATCTCATGGTTTACTCACCATCACTATAATTAGTTGGGTCAACATATGTTGGCGGGTTATGAACAATCGATACCTAAGAAAATCATGTTTATCTTTGTTATCAAATTACAAGTCATTCAAATTAGGCTTGTATCATTAAAATTTTAGAGTAATATTATAATAAGAACTTATTAGTACCAAATCATGTTAGATGAATAATAATAATACCAGTGTAAATCAGTTGGGATTCATACTTAGCACCGACTGAACGAAGGGATGGAGGTTCCCCTATTAGTTAAACATGAGTCATTGTAGTAGTCCCTAAGTTCTAAACCTGCGAAGCCACTATAATTATGATGGGCCCCTGTCAGTAGAGGCATGACACCCTCATCCTTTGGGACATCATCCTTGTGGATCCATATCGTTAGTCATGCATTGGTACTCCTGTAAGGTACCAACACCCTTCCAATTGGGGTTAAGGGCTGGATCTTGATTAGTTCAAATTGGGGCATTTCAGTTGTAGTTAGCTCCCACAATTTTAGTTCAGTATTCAGATTATATCAATTCAGGTTTTCATGACTAAGTGTTCAGTTTATCAGTTATTTAGTTATTTAGTTTTACAGATTATTTTCGTACATGTTTATGCTGGGTCGTGTATTGGTTTTACATGTTCATGCATTCATGCTTAGTACTTATCTGTAATTCAGTTAGTCCCATCTCATATACCAGTACATTCATAGTGTTGACCACAAACTCCTTTCTACGCTATATTGATTTCACAACATAGGTTCAGACACTTAATTACCATATTGCGTGAAGTCTATCCCTGTATCACTCAACTGCAGCTTTGGTTAGTCCTCCTCAGTCAAGGACTATTCATATTATTTATAGTGCCTTTTAGTACCCTATTTTTATTTTATTTTAGCAGTTAGATTTAGTTGGGCACCTGTCTTAACAACTCATCATTTTAAGAGGCTTTCAGACAGTCAGACAGTTAGTATGTTTTCAGTAATGGCTATTCAACACCTTTGTTATTGTTTTAACATTTAGATATTCTTATAAATGACTTTCACACAGTATCTTGTTATTCTCTTTTAGTGCCTTACAGTGTGTGCTAGATCATGGGTTAGTCTAGAGACACTTGTGGCCTTAAGAATTACGTCATGACTAGGGGGGTAGTCTTGGGTTGTGACAAACTTGGTATCAGAGCCTAAGGTTTTTAATGTTTCATAGGGTGGTTGAAGTCACGCTAAGTAGAGTCTTGTGCATGGGTCTGAAGCGCGCTACACTTATAGGCAAGAAGCTACAACATATTTTAGGAAAGTTTCCCTTATTTCAGTATTCATGTCATGCGAAAGAGTGTGAGCTATGTTGAATTTCCTTTTATAACTCATCTTTCATCTGTTTACAAAAAACGCCTCCCAGAGGAACGAACAAAAGAAGGAATGGGCTTCAACCCACACGAACACCTATTCAGGAAGATCTTCTGAACGAACATGTTTCCCATGTTGAATTTAGAACTGCTTTTATAGTTTTGGCTCAGACTATGGTTGCTCATAATAACCAGCAGGTTGTTTCCCTAGCCAATCCAGTAGTGAGCAAGAAAACATCTAGGATCCGAGACTTCACTCGAATGAAACCTCTATTGTTCTCTAGATCCAAGTCCGAGGAGGATTCGTAAGAGTTTCTTGATGGTGTACAGAAAGTGATGGATATCATGGGTAATACTGATAGTAAGAGTGCTGACTTACCTACTTACCACTTGCAAGGAGTGGTTCATTCTTGGTTCAAGCAGTAGAAGAAGGACAGAGGTGTTAAGGTAGGTCCTATAGAGTAGGATAAGTTTTATACGGCCTTTTTAGATAGATTCTTCCCACTCGAGTTTAGGGAGAACAAGGTGTAGGAGTTTATAAATCTTAATCAAGGTAACATCAGTGTGAAGGAGTACTCAATCAAGTTTACCCAGTTGGCGAGGTATGATTCGACAATGGTGGCTACTTCTAGGTCTAGAATATGTTTGTGTTGGGTGTCTCAGATGATGCAGTCAAGTAGTACGGAACAATTATATTTATTAAGGAGATGGACCTTTCTAGGTTGATGGTTTATACTTAGCAAATAGAGGAGGAGAAGATCAAAGATAAGCAAATAGAAAATAAGAGGGCTAGAACTGGCAGTTTCACCTTCTCACAGCAAAGGTCTGATAGTGGGAATCATTCTAAATTCTACCAGAAATTCTTAGTTCCATCCACATCTTAAGCCAGTGCTCTAGTGCCTATGTTCTGATGGGATAATCATGATACGATGCCAGGCTCTAAGTCATAGGGTAGCGTGAATAGTAGTTGCACCAATTTGCTTTATAGGAGATGTGGTAAGAACTATCAGGGGAAGTGTGCAGGGCAGGTAGTGATGCATGTTTTGGGTGTGTCAAGGAAGGCCACATGATAAGTGATTGCCTAATGGTTGTGTGGAAGAGAAAGAATGACCATTAATAGGGCCAGATAAATTATTTAGCTTTAATAAGTCGCCCGGCTCAGCAGGGTGCCACCTCTAGTGCCACCAGTAGACAATATCAAAATCGAATCTATGCCCTTTAGACTTGATAGGATTAGGAAAGTTCTCCTAATATGATTATGGGTATGTTACAAGTCATCCAACTTCATGTTTATGCATTGTTAGACCCCGGAGCTTCACTTTCTTTTTTAACTCACTGTATAGTAGTAGAATTTGGCTTCAGTCCAAAAATCATAGTAGAACCTTTCTCAGTGTCTACTCTAATTAATAGTTCTTTTACAGCCAAACGGTATACAAAAATTTCCCAGTCACAGTATCTAAGAAAGTTATCTCAGTACATCTTGTAGAATTAGAGATGACTGATTTTGATGTTATTCTCAGCATAAATTGGCTCCTCTCTTGCTATGATATTATTCTCAAATGATATTAGAAATAGAATTGTCTAGTTTCATTTCCCTAATGAGCCCGTCTTTGAGTGGGGGGGTGGTACCTCAGTGCCGATAGGTCAGTTTGTCTCATATCTTAAGGCAAGAAAGATAATATCCAAGGGTTACCTTTACCATCTCGTTTGAGTCAAGGACATATATTCTGAAACTCCAAGTATTGACTTAGTCCCAATAGTGAATGAGTTTCAAAAAATGTTTCCTGAAGATCTTCCCAGAGTTCCTCCTGAGAATGAAATTGACTTGGAAATAAATCTCCTCCCAGATACCCAGCCTATTTCAATTCCACTATAACACCCCGCATTTTTGGGCTAGACTTTGAAGCATCATTCTTACGTGTGTTAAATCTAATCCCATGATTTATCATTGAATATAGGTTTCATGTTCTTTATACTAGTGTGTGAAGTGTTTTTGAGGTGAAAAATGTTCGTAGGAATCACTTAGAGAGAATTTGAGCTAAGAGCCTTTGATTCGGTAAAATCTTTATTTTTGATTCTACAAGGGTCTACTTTGAACACGTATAACTTATTATACACATGGAATTTTTCATCTCAAGATCCACTAAATAATAGATGATTGAGTTAGATTTCCAAAGATGTCAATTTGGCCTTAATCTGATACATGAGAAAAATTTATAGCTAGTTTCGTAAGAGCACGTGAGGGCGCGCGATAAAACGGCACCACCCGGGTTATTACATCGGGATAAAGCACTTTGGTCCTTTTCCCTCAACCCCAAACGTCCAAGGCAAAAATTAAAGTACCCAAAAGGGCATTATTTGTTATCTTCTTATAAATTTCTCAGCTGAAAACCCTCCCTTTCCCCCATGAGCAAATTTCAAGTTTCTTCTCTTAAGATCACAAGGATTCAAGATTCAATTGCAAGATTTCTTTAAGAATTCATCTACCATGGTATGTAGGGTTTATGAACAAGGATCCTCTCTCATCCTTGTTCCCAAAACTTATTTTAAGATTAAAGTTCATGATTTGCAATTAGGGTTCGTACCCAATTAGCCATATTCTTGATGTATGATATTTACATGAGATTAAAGGCAATAAGTGCATTAAGATTTACTTATACCCATGTTTTCTCACTGATTTTACATTCAAGCCTTGTTATTAGCTTTATCATGTAAATTATGGGATTTCACATGTTCTAGATGAGTTTAGTCCATGTTCTCCTTTGTAATTTGAACTCAATTCATGTCCCGTATGATTCCATGAAAAGTTAGGTTATCTTATGCTTCAAGTTTCGATTTCCCATGTCCTGTTCAAGTGAATTTCATGTCATAATATCAAATTATGAAATTAGAAATGTAATCATGCTGATTTCTCATGTTTAACACATTCCCATGTTCAAGTTCATGATTCTCACATATTTGGTAGAATGTTCATGTTTTGTGGCTTTGAACCATGATTCCCATACTACGGTTTTAAGCGTTGATATCGTGCTTTATGATCATTTAGTGTTAGCAGTTTATGAACACCTGATACCTATATGTTTTACATGATTTCAAATCTTTCAAGTAATTATTTCAGTTAAACTATAAATATTACTATTTACTCAGATATTTATGATCATGATGAGTACTATAAGTTATGTAATTATGTTCATTTGAGTTTAATTAAGTCCAGTGTCAGTTCAGTTGGGAGTAGGATTTAGCACTAAGCAAACCCCGGGATGTGGGCTCACCTGCCAGTAGAAGGTGTGACCATTACTAGCAGTCCCTAAGTTCCATAACTATATACCCAACATAGGTTAAAGATGTGTACCTACCAGTTGAGGGTTGACAAGATGTCTACCTACTAGTTGAGGGTTGACACATATCTCATGAGAGAACCTGCCAGTAAAGGGTGACACCTTAGTCCTTCAGGACACCAATTCAATGGATCCATACAACTAGTGTTAGGACCCGTGGCACAGTACTGATACCCTTCTAACTGGGGTTACAGGTTGGATCCTGATTAGTTCAGATTGGGGCATGTCAGTTAGATAATACCTCCCACAATTTAAGTCCAGTTATTCAAACTAAGTATAGTTCAGTTTTATATGATCAATATTCAGTATGTAGATGCCAATTAATCAGAATTCAGATATCATTTAATTAGTACTCAGATGTCAGTTATTCAATATTTAGTTATTAGTTAGTCAGTATTTAGAAATCTGCTATTCAGTATACAAACATTAGTTATTCATTTACTTAGATTCGAGTCATTCAGTCACTCAAGCATCAACCATTCAGTTAATCAGATCTACTTAGTACATGTTATGTTTAGGTTGTATGTGTATTCATTCATACTTTGTATATTTGTATATTCAGATCCTTGAGTTATATCAGTTTCCACCACATAGTTTCAGACCCAATATTCGTATATTATCCACAGTACAGTTTTTACAGTCTATTCAACTTTACATGAGATTTTCATACAGTAGTCACGTGTACCATTTACCATCTTTAGTTTTACTTATTCTACCAAAGTAAAGCTTTAAGAATCTAAGTGTAGTGATTCACCATCTTATTAGATTATGTTTGTTACTCATATTTTATGATACTTTAGATTTCAGTCGATTTCAGTCTCTTGGTGAGGCCACTTGCACATAACATGCACGTTTTGAGATTTTGAATATAATATGTTTTACTTATTGCATTCACCCACTTACTCAGTACATTCTAAAGTATAGATATACATATATGTCTATGTGCTACATTGTCTCATAATGTAGGTACCAGTTGTAGCCTACACATCATAATCAGGTAGTTTGCAGCTTCCATCTTCTAGCCAACAGGTGATGCATTCTCTTGTTTCAGGGACTCCATACAGTTGTAGTTCATGTAACATCAAATTATTATACATATGTATTGATTAGTGGTAGTTGGTGGAATGTACCAACTATCTATAGTCAGTATAGTATAGGCTTCATAGATAGTCAGTCAGAGTCATGAAATATAAATTTCAGTTCTCTCTTCAGTTTTATCAGTATTATAATTATCCAGATTATGCCATGATTATATTTCCGCATAGCAAACTTAGCTATTTTATATATTCTAAATCAGTTGCTCAAGCAGTATGCCAGTTCATGGGCTAGCTTGGGATCACTTGTGGTTCCAAGCACTATGTTATGACTAGGGGGTAGTCTTGGGTCATGAT
This sequence comes from Capsicum baccatum var. pendulum, assembly GCA_030864225.1. Classification (NCBI taxonomy): domain Eukaryota; kingdom Viridiplantae; phylum Streptophyta; class Magnoliopsida; order Solanales; family Solanaceae; genus Capsicum; species Capsicum baccatum. The sequence goes on from CM061561.1 coordinate 200,631,542, forward strand.
ATCCACCTTATAGAATGGCTCCAGCCGAGCTTAAGAAATTGAAAAAACTATTGAAAAACCTCTTAGATAAGGGTTTCATCAGGCCTAGTGTCTCTCCTTGGAGCGCTCGAGTTTCTCTTTTTGTACAATCAAGACAATTCTCTCAGAATATGCATCAACTATCATCAATTGAACAAAGGCACAATTAAGAATAAGTATCCTCTCATTGGTATTGATGACTTTTTCGACCAATTTCAGGGATAAAATTATTTCTCTAAGATAGACCTTAGATGCAGCTATCATTAGCTCAGAGTTAGAGAATGTGACATCCCGAAGACATTCATCAAAACTCAGTATGGTCACTATGAATTTATAGTTATGTCTTTTTGACTAGCGAATGCTACTGCAGATTTTATGGACTTGATAAATAGTGTGTTCATGCAGTACTTGGACATATTCATCATAGTTTTCATAGATGACATCCTTGTCAATTCTCGTAATGAGAGTTATTATGCAGACCACATGAGGATTGTATTATAGACCCTTAAGAATCTCTAGTTATTTGATAATTTTAGTAAATGTAAATTCTGCTTAAGGTCAGTAGCTTTCCTTGGTCATATCATTTTTGATGATGGCATTCGAGTTGATCCTCAAAAGACCGAAGCAGCAAGAAACTAACCTAGTCCCATCTCTTCATTAGATATCAGGAGTTTCATTGATTTAGCGGCTTACTACAAATGATTTGTTGAAGGATTTTATTCCATTTCTTCTCCCATATCCCAATAGACTCGGAAGAAATTTATGTTTCAGTAGTTAGATTCCTATGAGAAGAGTTTTTAGGAGTTAAAGACTCGACTCACTTCCGCTCTAGTCTTAACTTTACTAGAGGGTTCCAATGAATTCATATCTTATGGTGATGCTTCCAGAGTAGGTCTTGGTTGTGTGCTAATGGAGTGAGTTAATCTCATAGCCTATTCCTCTAGATATCTCAAACCCCATGAGAAATATTACTCAACCCATGATCTTGAGTTGGCAGCAATTGTCTTTACCTTAAATTTTTGGAGGCATTATCATTATAGGGTTTATGTTGATATATTTATGAACCATAAGAGTTAATAGTATGTGTTCAAGCAAAAAGTCCTGAATCTTCTTAGAGAAGGTGGCTTGAATTATTTAATAACTATGATATAAGTGTGTTGTATCACCCGGGTAAGGCTAATGTGGTGTATGATACCCTTAGTAGATTGTCTATAGGAAGTGTTGCTCATGTTGATTAGGGTAAGAAGGAGTTAGTCTGTGAGGTTCACATCTTGCTAGATTGGGTGTTAGGTTGGTTGATTCGGCTGAAGGTAGTATATATGTTCAGAATGGTTTGGAGTCTTTTCTAGTTTCAGAGGTAAAGGAAAACTAAGACAGGGATCCTATTTTAATTAAGTTGAAGGAGGCAGTTTGGGATCATAAGGTCGAGGTTAACTCCCAAGGGGGAGATGGTGTGCCTCACTATTAGGATTGGTTATGTGATTCGGTGATGTATGATTTGAGGTAAAGGATATTAGCGGAAGCACATAGTAAGATATATTCTATTCACCTAGGAGCCACTAAGATGTATCACCATTTATGGGAAGTCTATTTGTGGAATGGTATGAAAAAAGATGTTGTAGAATTCGTCGCTAAGTGTTTAAATTATCAGTAGGTTATGCTTGAGCACCAAAGTCCTAGTGGCACTCTTCAGGAGTTCAGTATCCCTACTTTGAAGTGGGAGGAGGTGAGCATGTATTTTGTTATAGGGTTATCTCGTACGCATCATCAACATGATTTGATCTGGGTCATTATGGATAGAATGACCAAGTCAGCCCATTTCTTGCTAGTTCATACTTTCTATTCTGCCAAGAATTATTTTAGACTCTATCTAAGGTAGTTGGTAAGGTTACATGGAGTTTCGTTGACCATCTTTTCAGATAGAGGTACTCAGTTTACCTTTAATTTTTGGAAGGCTTTCCAAAAGGGTCTTGGAACCCAATTCATCTTAGTAAGACTTTTCATCCCTAGATAGAAGGTCAGGCTAAGAAGACTATTCAGACCTTATAGGATATTTTGACATCTTATATTATTGATTTAAAAGGTAGCTGGGATGACCACTTACCTTTGATTGAGTTAGCTTACAACAATAGTTTTACTCCAGTATTCAAATGGCTTCATTTGAGGCTCTCTATGGTAGGAGGTCTAGATCTTTTATTGGTTAGTTTGAGGTTGGCAAGGGTGCTTTAATAGGGCCAGATTTAGTTTATAAGGCGATGGAGAAAGTTCAAATGATTTGAGAGAGGCTGAAGACAACCCAAAGTCATTAGAAATCTTATGCAGATATGAGGAGAAGGGATCTTCAGTTTTATTATGGTGACTTGGTTTATTTGAAAATTTCACCCATGAAAGAGGTGAAGAGATCTAATTAGAAGAGGAAGCTAAGCCCCTAGTAAGTTGGCCCATATAGGATTCTGAGCCATTTTAGGAAGGTAGCTTATGAGTTAGAGTTGCCTGCAGATTTAGCATCAGTACATCTAGGGTTTCATGTCTCCTTGCGAAAGAAATGTATTGGCAAACCAGCTTCAGTTGTTCCCTTAGAGAGTATGGGTGTGAAAGATAGACTTTCCTATGAAGAAGTCCCAGTTAAAATACTTAACTGTCAGGTTTGTAGGTTGAGAAATATGGAAGTTACCTTGGTTAAAGTTTTATGGAGCAATCAGTTTGTTGAGGGAGCTACTTTGGAAACAGAAGCAAAAATGTGGGACAAGTACCCTATCTTTTCTCTATGAATTCAGATTCAACTTAAGGTAATAATTTCTCTTAAATTGATTCTCTCATTTTCTATCTCATCTATCCAACTATCCTCATGTCATAGCATGAATTCATAAATTTAGTTCAACCCATGCATCATGCATTAGATTCAGTATTTAAACATGATTCAACTCATAAGTATTCAACGCATGATCTCAGCATTCCTAGTATCTCAGCTCAGAAAGTTTTATTTGGGGATGAATGATCCCAAAGGGGAGATATTTTAATACCCCAAAAGTTCCTAGACAAATTTCTAGCTATTTGTCACATGTTTAAAAGAACCAAAACAATTATTTCACACTAAGTGCATGTGACATGGCCACTTTAAAACCCTGAGATTTAGAGCATTTTATTTTTTTCCTTTCCAACTTTGAAACGTTGAATTGTTAGTTGATATATGTTTAGGAATGTTAAAAGGGTCATTCAGGAGAGTTTTGAAATTTTTTGAAGAGGTGCAGGGTGGTTTTGGACCACAGAGGCAGTATACCTCCATGTTTTCAAAGAGCCATGGAGGTTGGCTATCTGCAATATACAGCATGTCAGGAAGGTTAGCCTCCATGATACGTGGGGTGTCACCGAGGTTAGCCTCCACGATATGCATCGTGTGGCGGAGGCTAGCATCCGCGATAGGTAGTGTGTCATACTGTAGTGTAAAATCAGGTAGCCTTTCCTAAAGTTTAAGGGGAATTTTGGTTCTTTTCCTCTTGCTAAACACCCAATCCATGACTTAAAACTTAAGAGGGGCATTATTTTCCTCATTCAACAGCAGTTAATGATATTTAATCTCCTACACAAAAATTAAAAGCTTCATCCAAGAAGTCAGCCTTCCAAGGTCTCAATTCCAAGTTTTCTTCAGGAATTCAAGAAACTCAGGTATGTGGTATATTAATCAATGGGTTTCTTCCACCCATTTAGTCCCAAGAATCTCTTATTTTACAAGTATAAAACCTTTTCTCCCTTTTTATGAAATTTCAATGTCAAGTATGAATTTACTTAATTTTCTCTTAATACTTTTGAATACAAACCATGACAATATGTTTCCCCATGTGAATTATGCTCTTACATGCTTTATAATCTCTGTCACTCATATCATGTTCAGTTGAAATAATGTAAATTATCAATCTATGAATTTTCCATCACATGGTTTACTCACCATCACTATAATTAGTTGTGTCAACTTATACTAGCGGGTTATGAACACTCGATACCTAGGAAAATTATTTTATCCGTGTTATCGGGTTACAAGTCATTCAGAATAGGCTTGTATCGTTACATTTTAGAATAATATCATATTAGCATTTATTAGTACCAAATCATTTTAAACCTATAATAATACTAGTGTCAATCAGATGGGAGTAACACTTAGCACCGAGTAAACACAGGGATGACGTCTCTCTCAGTTAAGAATGAGTCGTTAGTAGAAGTCTCTAAGTTCAAGAGCTATGGTGCCACCATAGATTATGAGAATTCACCCATTAATAGAGGCATGACACCCTCATTCTTTGGGGCATCAGCCTTGTGGAACCACATTGTCAGTCATGTGTTGGTACTTATAGCAAGGTACTTGCACTCTTTCAATCGAGGTTATAGGTTGGACCCCAATTAGTTCAGATTAGGACATTTTGAATGTAATTAGCTCCCATAATTTTAGTTTAGTATTAAGATTATATTAGTTCAGGTTTGCATGACCAAGTTTTCAGTTTATCAATTATTCAGTTTTACAGATTATTTCAATACGGTTTTTGCCTTGTCTTGCATTAATTTTACATGTTCAAGCATTCATGTTCAGTACTTATATGTAATTCATTTGTCCTATCTCACATACCGGTACATTCAAAGTGTCAACCGAATACTCTCTTCTGCAGTATATTGATATCACGATATAGGTTCGGATGCTTAGTTACCAGATCGTGCATAGTCTATCCCTGTATCACTCAGTTGTAGCTTTGGTAAGTCCTCATCATTTGAGGACTATTCATATTATTTATTATGCTTCCTAGTACCCTATTTTTATGTTATTTCAGTAATTAGAGTTAGTTGGGGACCTGTTCCAACAACTTATCATGTTTAGAGGCTTTCAGAAAGTTAGACAATTAGTATGTTTTTAGTAATGGCTATTTAGCACCTTTGCTATTGTTTTAACATTTAGATATTCTCATGAATGACTTTCGTAGTATCTTGCTATTTTCTTTCAGTACCTTACAGCATGTTCAAGATCATGGTTTAGCCTAGGGTCACTATTGGCCTTAAGCACCGTGCCATGACTGAGGGTAGTCTCGGGTCGTGACACAGGTCCTAGTTTGGATCGTGATATATTTACACATAATACAGAACATACTTTTAATTTTCACACTTCGTATAATGTACAATCACCATTATCAGCATAACGAGTCAATTCTCACATTGTATAAATGTACAGTCAAATGCCTATAAAGAGTGTATGTATGCAACATGTATGTATCATCTCTTTCTCTTCTCAATATCTTCATCATTAATATTATTATCAATATCATGAACATCATGATCTTAATAACATCAACTCATCATCATCAATATCATCTCAACATCATGAATATCATGATCTCAGTATCATCATTAATATAATTAACTCATCATCATCAACACCATTTCAATATCATGAACATCATTATGTCAATATCATCATCAATACCATCAATGTAAATTCAAGATGCAGTCAGCAATTATAAGAAATTTTTGAAGGTGAATTACAAATACCCAATTGGAACTAGATGAAAGCAACAACCATAAAAATAGAACTTACAACTAATGACAATAAAGTAAATGCAATTAATAATCATAAATTCATCATTCCAAGTAACAACAAATGTCCACTAACAAAGGACTTCATAAGTATGCTCGAACTCCAATTCACTACTTGCTCAATCACGCATTATCAAATTCAATCATCAATCAGAAACATGTTCGAATACCAATCAATTAAGTATACATTTTATGAGTCACCTTCCACCAAGATTTATATCTACACTCTAAATCATCATTATATTTTATTTACCAATCTAACACTCTTTTATTCATATTAAAATAGGTAAATTTAATTACTAACTAGTAACTCGTGCACTCAAGTCATCACTAAGTTCAAATCACTATCCACCTTAGTAGATAATCCAATCAATAGGTTCTATTCGACTTACAATTTTAGCTAGAGTCGTACACCTTTACATTTCTTACAGTCTTGCACGTAGACAAACTTGACTTTACGTTCTAAAGTAATATCATCACTTCATCTTATCATATTCTATCCTCCTAACTATCTTTTAGCAAGAATATCACACACTTCAATTATATATAATATTTTATTCACATTTTTTAAAATGTTAAAGACCAGTTGTATAGATTAAAAGTTCAGCTAATTCTTCTATTATTACTCACATTCACATATTAAACTCTATAAATCATCAAGGCATACAAACACAAACAACCATCAAAGGGCCCAGATAAAGAAAAATAACACACAATTATATTATTATTATTATTATTATTATATTATTTTCATATTTCAACATTCAAACTTCATGTTTGTAGGATTAGACATGAATTATCTCATCAACTACAGTTATTACATGAAACTAATCCAAGTCTACTGCATATTAACCATAACCTACTTGGGCGGCAAGCTGTTGCGATAAGTAAGCTACATCACAAATGATCTTCCTTCTTCTTCTTCATATTTGTGAAGTCTAAATCATCTAATAAATAACAAGTATAAGAGAAATTAATCATTTCCTATTCAAATAAATACTTTGGGAATTCAAACCCACTATTTTATCCGCATTTATAATATATAACAACATCCAAGGGTCAATTAACCACTAACTAGTTCTATCATGCTTAATCTATCTCCATTAATGAAATTTTGAATCTAAAGGCCCAACCTTTATGGAACTCAAGATTCCGAACCATCAACGTTCATACTTTTGAACAACATTTTCATATTAGGAAGACTTAATTTATAATCTAAAATTAATTCTAGATAAAAAAAAAAGGTATGCCCATAGGTTTTCCTCATGATTTCATAAACCTAAGGTTCTAAACCACAAGGATTTCACCATAACTTTCTATTCTAATAATTATAAAAAAAAATGAATGAATCAATTAATATTAAAAAAGAGTAAAAATCTTACCTCACTGAAATATTTCCACCTCAGCCATGAACAAATCGCCCCACTAAGACTTAGGAACTAAATATTTGAGTTTTGAAGATGAATCCATAAAAATCATCGATAAACACCATCTTGTTACTAAAAAAATGGTTAGATTACCGTTGTAATGATACCATTGTAGTGGTTAATCTTTTAGCTCATTCAGTAAAATAGCTATTACTTCTTACTCCAAATGTGGATTAATAAATGACTTGATATGTTGGAATAAAGACGCAAAGATCTTTAATTTATTGGATAATGAGGTTCATAACACTTTTTATTCAAGGAGATATGCTCATTCAAAGTTGATCCTAGTTTAAACTAAGCACAAAACTCAACCGGTAAAAAAAACTCCAACCTCGTGCGAGTGGTATTGTATGAGCTTAGTATATGTTTAATGCAATCCCAAACTAAAGAATTGGTACTATAACTTATGATTATAGATGTTATTATTATGATTTTGATACAGAAATTTTCAATAATGATGAAACAGATTGTTATATTAGATATCAATTTATCTATCGTTCATCATCGATGATCATTAGTGGAAAGGGGAGTTTTTAGCATGATTCTTAAAGTTCAGCATACACAACAGTTACAAAACTAATGCAACATCCCATCAGCTTCTAATATAATTTGATAACACTTACCTCATCACCATTTAATAATAACTCCAACCAGCCTACACACCATAGACTACTAAGCCCTACGCACAAAGCACGAAATCTATAACTCAAGAAATATGATTCATAGTTCAATATATATAATGGGTTATCTACCATATCCAAAACACCATATGATATTACAGTTCACGAACATTCAAGACGACAACTAAGATTGGGGGGGAGGGGGGGTATTGCAGCGGCACTACTACCATGGTAAATTTTCAGCTATAGTAGCTTGAGATAACAATTTAAAACTTTGTCCAAATTCAGGCCATTTCACAACACACTTTTGGGAATTCAACATTATGACCTAACCTTTTCACATCAAGCATTCTAAACAGAGATTTACCAACTCATTGTAACACCCCATATTTTAGCGCCAAAATTATAGTCGTTGTTCCTAAACGTATAATCTCTAATACAAATGATTCCAATGTGGATATAAGTTTCATTATAATTATCCTAGAATGTGAATTGATTTCAAGGTGAAAAATGTTCATAAGGATCACCTAGAACAAAGTTGAGTTAAGAGCCCTTGATTTGTCCAAAGTTTGGTATTCAATTCTACAAGGGTCTACTTTGAACATCTATAACTTTTTATATACATATAATTTTGCAGCTCAAGATCCACCAAATTGTATATCATCTAATTAGCTTTTCAAAAATACCAATTTCGTCTTAATTTGATACCCGAGTGAAATGTTATGGCATTTTTTGTGTAAGGCAGTAAGCCAACGCGATTGGGATGGGGCGCGATGGTCCTCGACGTGTTGAGAGATGTGGTGTGATGGATAATGCGATATGAAAATTTTTCATATTCTATTTCAGTTCCTAAATGGTCCAGGGGCACTTTGGTGACTTCCTCTCAACCCAAATCCGCGCATAACACTTAATTTCATCACCCAAAAGCATTATACACATTCTTATTCATCTTTTTCTCTCCAAGAAAATCCTATCCCCCTCAAGAACACCAATAACTTCAAAATATTTTCCTCAAGACAATCAAAGAACTAAGGTTCCTCTATCCAAGAAATTCAAAAATCCATTACAATATCTTCAAGATAAATAAGAATTTGAGTTCTTAAGTTCAAGAATTCCAAGAAAAGCTTACAAGAACTATCTCAAGGTTTTCCATTCAAGTTCTCAACATCAAATCAAACCTATTAAGGTATATGGGGTTATGAACAAGGATACTCCTTTCATCCTTGTGCCCAAAAGTAGTTTTAAAGTCGAATTCACATGAGTTTCAATTTAGGGTTCATACCCAATTTTAATTATTTGAAGATTATGATGTTACAAGGGATTTAAATGTTGAATTGCATATCTATTTTCACATCTTTATGCATGTGATATGATTTTACAGATTTCCAATTGAGTTTTAAGCATAAAATTGTGATTCTTGATTTCAGTATCTTGATATTGTAGAAGTATTTCAAGAAGTATATTGAGCATGATGTTTTACTATGAATTTGCATAATTTTAAAGCATGGGTTTTAATCCAGAAGATTTAGTATTGATTTTTCAAGAAGATTATGATTTTATGCCTCTTTGATGATTGTTTACCAAGATTCAAGAAAGAATTGATATTTTGATCCTAAGCTAAGATAAGGAATCCACATTGTTCATATAGTTTGAGATTTAAAAAAAATAGAAGCACAATTGGTTTTCATTATAAACCCTTGTGCTATTTTAAGGTAGATTTCCTAAAGTTCTGAGTGATAAGTATGAGAGTAGTATTTAGCACTGAGTTGGGTATGATTCCAAGGTCTCATGCCCTAGGACTACAAGACACCGTATCTTTTAAGCGCCCATAGTGGGCTAAGTCAGTGATCACTTAAGATAATGTTCTATTCCTATGGCAAGAGTAGAACAACTCTCCTCAACGTGGGTAAGACATTGGAATCCTTGATAACTCACATGGTTTATGTCAGTTAGAAGAACCTCCTAAAGTACCTAAAACCTAAAACAAAATATTAGAACAACTTTGAGAAAAACTAAGTGTAAAGGCTCATAAATTTACTCAGATATTGTCTTACCTAAGACTTTAGTTATTAGATTTTAGCTTTAAGTTTTAAGATTGATAAAGGTAAGCCATTTTCACTTAGCCTTCATTATTTAAGAAACAGAATCAGAGTTTAATTTTATTAGAACTAAGTGTAATGGCTCACAAGAATTTCTTTTATTCTTTATCACCCATGATCTATGATTTGTCAATTTTGTTCATTCAAGATAAGGTGAGTCACTTACAGTTAGCATGCAGTTTTGAAAGTTTATTTGAATTATTGCATTATTGTTTTTACTTATGCATTCACCCCCACATGCTTAGTATATTCCAAAAGTACTGATCTACATATATGTCTATGTGCTACATTCTCTCATAATATAGGTACTATTTATAGCACGCACATCATATTCAGATAGCTTGAAGTTTTCAATCAGCAAGTGATGAGCCCTTTTGATTCAAGGGCTCGAGTCAGTCATGGTCTGAGTAGTATTTTTATTTATTTAGTTGTATTAATTTTGGATAGCTAGGGGTCATGTCCCAACTAGCTATAGTCAGTACTAGTAGAGGCTTCATAGATAGCCAGTAGAGTTAATGTATTGTATTTTAGTTTTGGTTTTGTATAAAGAAAAGTTGTAATAATTTTAATAGTTTGTTTTGAAGATGTTCAGCTAAAGATTTATATCCCGCTTATTTTATTTCAAACTTATGTATTTATTTCAGTTGCTCATGAGTTATGCCAGTACAAGGGTTAGCTTGGGATCACTTGTGGTTCTCGAGTCGGTACAAACTTTGTATCAGAGTACAGAGTTCATGTGTCCTAGGATGTCTATGAAGCCGTGTCTAGTAGAGTCTTGTGAAATGGTACGGAGGCGTCTGTACTTTTGTTTGAGAGGCTACGTGGCATTTAAGAAAAGTTTCTTTTCTTTCATACTCTAGATCATGTTGTAAAGTTTTTCCTTCAAAAACTTTTATCGATTCGTGTGTTAATCTATACTTCTCCATCTATGTTATATTCTTGAGATAACATGATTAGCAATTTCTAATTTCTCCCAAGATAATGCTCTCACATTTATTATCAATAATTTCAGAAGTCATGGAAGGGGCTTGAGAGGAGCTCGTTAATGTGTTACAAATTCCATAAGTTGAAAGTTATGTTCTTATCATTATGAGTTGTTCAGTTGAGACTAAATAAGATATGTATTCAGATTCCTCATTAATCTTTTTATATATGTGGCGCTTATGTGAGAAGAGAGTATGGACCTAGAGTGTTATGATTCATAAGTAGTAAAACCTTCTTATAGTTGGAAGCATAGGCATAGAAGTGTAGTGGCAAGAAAGGTAGTGATGGCGATTGATCGAATGTACATAGATGAACTTTTACATTTGATAAAATTAGTAGTAAAGTGATATGCCCTTGTGTGTTAGTTTAGTGGAAGGTAGAGAAAGAGTTACTAGTTAGGGTGAATTGTTGTTTGCTTGAAGCAGGAAAGGAGTTATTGATGGTATTTATTATGCCAGAAAAGTATAGGACATTAATAAAGTATTTGGTGGTTTAGTATTGTTAATTTAGGCTTTTCTTGAGTTTGTAAAAGGGGGGTTTAGTTTAAGGTTATAGAGCTGTGAAAATAATTTAGGTGTACAGATGGGTGAATAGTAGTGATGTGTAGAAGGAGGATGTGCTAATGGGCTATAATAAGATAGGCAATATGATCATGGTCAATTATAGTCATTATGAGGTTCTAGTGGACTAGTGTTTCTTGATATTTTATTTTATAGCTTCCAAGAGAGAATAGTATATGAGGTTGGGTTGTTAATCATGTTTAGCACTAGACATTAAGTTTGAATAGTAGAGGATCATAATGGTGGAAATAATGATTGCTTGGTTGGTGATGTTAGTTATATGGAGGTGATCTAGTAGGCTTGAAATAGTGTATGCAAGAGTTTAAGTTCATTTATTCGTAAATAAGTATGATGTTGTAAGTATGATGTAGAGGTGTGCCCAAGGTGATATAGGGTTTCATTATTTTCTAAGGTTATTAAGTGTTGTGTATGGCTAGTGGTACCCTTGAGTTGCTAAGTGGAAGAAGGCTAGTTATTTAGTAAATGGTGTTCTTAATAGCTAAGTTGAGGAGTTTTGGATAGATGGTATTGGGTTTTTTAAGTATGATTTTGATTCTTACGATTTGGAAAAAATATAAGTATAGAAGTGTGATCTTGGTAGGCCTTGATTATATGTTTACTGAGGTAGAGATGTTTGCAAATGAAAGTGTAAGTCTTTAATGATGGTCATTGAAGCTAGAATGTTAAGGATGGTATATGAAAGGGTTGTTCAAGAATGAAGTTTGTAAGTTCCAAATATAGTTTATTCTTGTGAGTTTAGCATTTATGTATAGACCCATAAGCTTAGAATGTCAGCTTTGATCTAAGGGGGATATGATAGAGTGAAGAACCAAATCAAGTTTTGAGAATTATATTATGATGAATGTCAATAAGAGTTAGTGATTAGATAGTGATCCCTTCTTACTCTAGAGTATTCCTTGGATTTCAGTCATTATCACACCAAATCCATGTCTAGAGTGATAGATCTATGCCAAGGGCCAATACTTATACACTTCATGCATACTCAAGTCCATCCTCAGCTTTTAGCAAGCAAGTAACAACTTCACTCTGTGATTCGAGTTATCCCTCATGAATCTATGAACTCCAGTCTTATGTTGAATAGCTTATGATAAGTATGAACTCATGTTTCAGAGTATGATCAGTTCTCAGAAACACAAGATCTTAGTGAAATCCAGTTTATATCATGTATGTCCTCAGTTTAGATCTCTTTAATGAATCCATGCCTTTGACATTCTATTCTTCAGGCCTCAGTTAAGTGTCAGAGTTATATATAGTATTCTTTCGTGCTTGAGGTCCTTATGTGTTAGCCCTAAAGTGACCTCTTCCTACGTTAAGATAGTAATGATGATAATTGATAAACAATGGTTTAGATGAGAGGGAGTTGATGACTATCATTAAGAAATGTTACTTTTGTTTTTCTATCTAAGGCTAGTGTGAAGTAAGATTGAGGCCAAGTCCTTGATACATGTTATGGTTAATAGAAATTGCATGTGTATATTCTTGGGGTAGTGAGCGGAAGTTGTTAACAATAGAGTTTTGGAGGATGTGATAAGTATGCTATTATGGGTATTTGTTTAGTCATTCATATGTGGTTATAACAATAGGCTTGAATGTCATGTAGGTGTATAAGGGGATGAATGTATTGTGCGTTAGTTTTCAACCTTCCCGACCTCGAAATGTAAATCTTTAAGTTGATTCATGATCAGGGTTGTCTATAGCACATATTAGGTAATTTTGGATTTTTTGGGCGAGGTTTGAGATCATTTTGGAAGGTATAAATAGTTAGTCAATGTGATATGAATGCGGCGCATCATATTTCACATTGGTAGGGAGCAACGCGATGCGTCACATATCACATCAGTAGAGTAACGCGGCACGTCACTTATCTCATTGGTTGTCCAGTTCAGTTATGGTTTTATATATTGTACCTTGTGATTTCAAGTTAGGCTTGATCATGGTGAGAGGACTTAGTTCAGCTTAGACATTAGTAGATGAATTTATGAACAACCATGTGAGAATTAGAAGTTGAATCAATGAATATGGTATTTAAAAGGGAATATTATAGTTGAGGGAATATTTGAGAAGTGTTGCTAAGTTTGAAAGTAAGGAGTTGCATTTCCTAAGGCCTAGTAATTCTATCCTAGCTTACGATTTATATGCCTATGTTCCAAGCTATAGAGTTGTATCAATATTGTGATTCCTTAGTCAGATGTCTTGTTCAGATTATGCCCAAAATTCTTTGCTCCTTAATATTATTAGAATTTTGTAGAAGAGTGTTAAATAAATACTACATTTGAGTATGAGCAGGCCGTATGATCTAGTCCATATAGCCTGCAATCCAGTTTTACAATCAAGCTTCTATGCTCCTATAGATTTCCAACTTTTCGTCTCATTTTACTAACCAAAGTTTCTCCAGCAAGGCCATTCCATAAGAAAAAATATTCACAATCATGCAAGTTATGAATTCATCTCAGTCCATGCATCATGATTTAGATTCAGCTATTTAGTCATGACGTAGTTCATAAGTGTTCAATGCATAATCTTAGTTTTCCAAGTATTTTAGCTCAGACAGTGTAATACCGCTTGTACAATCTAAGTCTTGTTGTCTCATAGTTCGTGCTTGCATAAGTCATCACTTTACAGTTCTATATGTATGATTTTATCATGAACACTTCAAGTGAATTCTAAAAGCTCAACATGAATCAGCTCATTATAGTAAGTAAAGGAAAGTCAACTCTGAAATCAGTTTCTTGATAGAGGGTTTTAATGTTTCAACTCAGTTATATCCTTTCTTAGAAGACATATCATGTCCATGTTATTTTGTAGCTCTAAAACTTTAACAAGTTCCTATCCACCATTCGAGGATGAATGATTTCAAGGGGGAGATAATGTAACACCCCGTATTTTGGTCCTAGAATTATAATCATCATTTCTACACGTGTATGCTCTAATACAAATGATTCCCATGTTGATATAAGTTTCATTATAATTATCCTAGCATGTGAAGTAATTTTGAGGTGAAAAATGTTCATAAGAATCACCTAGAACAAAGTTGAGTTAAGAGCCCTTGATTCGTCCAAAGTTTGGTATTCAATTCTACAAGGGTCTATTTGAATGTGTATAACTTTTTATCTATGTATAATGTTACATCTCAAGACACACCAAATTGTAGATAATTGAATTAACTTTCCATCGATACCAATTTCGCCTTAATCTGATAGCCGAGTGAAAAGTTATGGCAATTTCCATGTGAGGAAGTAAGCCGACGCGATTGGGATGCGGTGCGATGGTCCTCAACATGTTGAGCGACGTGACGCAATGGAAAATGCAATAGGAAACTGTTTCACACGCTATTCTAGTTCCTAAACGGTCTATGGGAACTTTGGTTACTTCCTCTCACCCAAATTCGCTCATAACACTTAATTTCAACCCTCAAAAATATTATACACATTCTTATTCATCTTTTTCTCTCCAAGAAAACCCTAGCCCCCTCAAGAATACCAAGAACTTCAACAAATTTTCTTCAAGAAAATCAATGAATTAAGGTTCGTCCATCCAAGAAATTCAAAACACCATTAAAATATCTTCAAGATAAACAAGAATTTGAGTTCTTAAGTTCAATAATTTCAACAAAAGCTTTCAAGAACATTCCTAAGGTTTTCAAGTCAAGTTCTCTACACCAAATCAAACCTATTAAGGTATGTGGAGTTATGAACAAAGATACTCCTTTCATCCTTGTGCCCAAAACTAGTTTTAAAGTCGAATTTACATGATTTTCAATTTAGGGTTCATACCCAATTATCATTATTTGAAGATTATGATGTTATAAGTGATTTAAATGTTGAATGGCATGTCTATTTTCACATATTTATGCGTGTGATATGATTTTACAGACTTCCAATTGAGTTTTAAGCATGATATTATGATTCCTGATTTCAGTATCTTGATATTGCTGAAGTATTTTAAGAAGCATATTGAGCATGATGTTTTACTTTGAATTTCCATAAGTTTAAAGCATGGGTTTTAAGCCCTAAGATTTAGTATTGATATTTCAAGAAGATTGTGATTTTAAGCCTCTTTGACAATTGTTTACCAAGATTCAAGGAAGAATTGATCTTTTTATCCTAAGATAAGATAAGGAATCCACATTATTCATATAGTTTGAGATTTAAAGAAAGAGAAGCATAATTGGTTTTCATTATAAACCCTTATGCTAGTTTAAGATAGATTTCCTGAAGTTCTGAGTGATAAGTACGGAAGTAGTATTTAGCACTGAGTTGGGTATGATTCCAAGGTCTCATGCCCCAGAACTACGAGCCATCGTAGGTTTTAAGCGCCTATAGTGGGCTAAGTCAATGATCACTTAAGATAAGGTTCTATTCCTATGGCAAGGGTAGAACAGCTCTCCCTAACATGGGTAAGACGTTGGACTCCATGACAGCTCACATGGTTTATGTCAGTTAGAAAAACCTCCCAATGTCCCTAAATCCTAAAACAAAATGTCAGAACAGTTTTGAGAAAAACTAAGTGTAAAGTCTCACAAATTTACTCAGATATTGTCTTACCTAAGACTTCAGTTATCAGATTTCAGCTTTAAGTTTTAAGATTGATAAAGGTGGGCCCTTTTCACTTAGCCTGGATGATTTAAAGAACAAAATTAGAGTACAATTTTATTAGAACTAAGTGTGATGGTTCACAAAAATTTCTTTTATGCTTTATCACTCATGATCTACTATTTTTCAGTTTTGATCATTCAAGCCAAGGTGAGTCACGCACATTTAGCATGCAGTTTTGAAAGTTTATTTGAATTATTGCATTAATGTTTTTACTTATGCATTCACCCCCACGTGCTCAGTACATTCCAAAAGTACTAATCCACATATATGTCTATGTGCTACATTATCTCATAATGTAGGTACGAGTTGTAGCGCACACATCACATTCAGACACTTGCAGCTTCCAGCCAGCAGGTGATGAGTTCTTTTGATTCAAGGGCTCGAGTCAGTCATTGTTTGGGTAGTATTTTATTTTTTTCTTTATTCAGTCGTATTGATTTGGGATAGCTGGGGCTCATGTCCCGGCTACCTATAGTCAGTACTAGTAGAGGCTTCATGGACAGTCAGTAGAGCTAATGGATTGGATTTCAGTTTTGGTTTTTATAAAGCAGAGTTGTAATAATTTTAATAGTTTGTTTTGATGATGTTCAGCTAAATATTTCTCTCCCGGTCATTTCATTTCGAACTTATGTATTTATTTCAGTTGCTCATGAGTTATGCCAGTAGAAGGGTTAGCTTGGGATCACTTGTGGTCCTAGGTGTCGTGTGACGACTAGGGGTAGTCTCGGGTCGTTACACTCATCTACGCACCGAAAATTTCTGCGAGTTTCTAAACTTATCCTCTAACTTGTTTATCAATAAAATACACCAATCAACCATGATCCACCATTAAACACTAATCCACACAACTAGATAAGATTTTTAATCGAAGCCACAATATTCATCGGTTCTCATTCTTATACTATGAACAAGTTTGGTGTGACACTTACATCCAAAGAAATGCTATAACTAACACAACACCACCAATACACCATTATGAATGTCCACTATCAGTCGAGTAATCTGCTAGACTTCTTATTAGAGGTTTCAGACATAGTGTCAAAGGGTTAAAAATACCTTTCAATAGGGATGTGACAATTTTTTCCCCTGCTTAAATCTAGTCCTAGGCGTGCCCTTATCATTACGGGAACGATTCAAATATGCTCCTTAATTATGAGAATTAGAATAATTTTATCTTCCGTTTGAGTTTGATGTCAAATATGTTCTCAAATCAAGAACAAAGGTGGTCTTTAATCATCTTTTCAAATAATAAATGGAAAAATAACTGTTACAACAAGCATTAGTCACCCCCACCCCCTCTCTCTTTAAAGTTAATCAAAAGTTAGAGATAAGAAGAAAAGCTTAGCAAACATTTTCCAAGTAGGAAATGGGGAAACTTCCTGCTTCCTTCTTAGGCTTTAGGGATTCTAATTAGCAATTTTTGGGTCTCAAATAAGATTGTGTGAAGAGTTGGTTCATTCATCATCAATCATTATAATGCCAATAAATATTAACGTGGCAGTCTAGTCGGCATTCAAGCTATGGGGTGGTGCCATTGTTGAGTGGATAGCCGATTAGCTTATATAGAGGGTCTTATTATTGGAACATTCTAATTGACAAAAAAAAAACTTTGAAGTCTAATTTGAATGCATTAATGATACAAGTTTTTTCTTGATATTGTTTCAAATTATAGTATTCTTCAATAAAAAGTAATTCTTCATAATAAATTAAATTATACAACTTTAGAAAAGTCCAACATATGAATATTGCAGAACGTGAATGTTAAGATCAATGTGTGATCGTACTATATATAATAAAATTAAAAATGACAACACTTTGCAAGAAGGTGCATATAACACACATTGAAAATAAAATTGAGAAGTCGTTTAAGATGGATTGAACATGTTTTGCGTTGACCTACAAATACACTATTTTAAAGATGTGAAGTTAGGGTAAATGAAGATTTAAGTAGAAATAATATAGTTTTAAAATCAAATGGAATATAATTATCGCGAAAGATCTAAAAGTGCTTGATATACGTAGACTTACGATACAAAATTTAAGATAAAGGAAATTTAGCCGGACTTAAAGAAGAAATTGTAACATAATTAATGGAACACAATTAAGAGCAACAACTATTATTTTGGGGGAAAACTACCCGGATCAGCCCCTATTGGGCCATTACTACCACTTAAAGTTGTAGTTTATCATAATTACGTGATGTTGCCAAACACGTGACTAACTTTTAACTTAATAATATTTTATGGCACACGTTTGTATAAATACATTTTTAAACCAATGCAACAACGACATATTCTTTTTCACTTTATTCAAGGTATACTATATGCTCCATATCTCTAATTTTATGTAGTTGAGTAGATTCTTTTTCATAAGTATTTTTATTAATCTTATATGAAATATTATGTCATAGCATTCTTTAGTTATTTGTTTTAACCTAATTAATTCTTCTATATTATTTTTAAGGTATACTATATGTTCCATATTTCTAGTTTTTATATAGTCGAGTAGATTCTTTTTCATAAATATTTCTATTAACCTTATATTTTCCATATCTTTTCTCCAATATTCTAAGTATTCATAGTTTATTATTTTAATCTGAATAATAATTTCTACCATCGAAATCTATATTTTCTAACTCATTTTCTATCTCTTCTAGATCTAATAACTCTTCATCCTCAAAATCAAATATCTTTTCCCATATAAGTTTCTTTATATCTATTATTTCTATATCCTTAAGTATATACAAAACAAGTATCTTAAATCTATCTATCATCTCATCAAATAAGTAGGTAGTCATTTTATTTCATATGATGCTTATTTCAAAATATTTTCTTCAACCATATACATAACAAAATATGATCATCTTAGATTACTATACACTAGATTATTCTTAGATAATTATGTTCATTTGTCACTATTAGCATGGTACGTTTGGATACTTCTTTCCTAAACAACGCCTCAACTCTGGTTACTACTCTATCACGGCTTCTTTAGCTTACTGGTTTCACCTTTAGGATGACATAGTTCTGGGAATTTTTTTCCTTTTCCTCTTTGCTAATAAACTTCGTAACATATTATCTTTTGAATAATTGTATTATATAGTAACTAACATGAACTTATTTTATTATATCATGATTGTCAGGAATTTATAAATTTAACTATTCATAATCATAGATGAAAATACCTGTTCTTGTAGATTTGATGATTTTGGGCTTTGATTATCCATAGCTGATTATAAAACTGAATATCTTTATTGATTATATGAGAGAATTTTGGTTGTATACCATAAGTCTTGCTTTTCTTGTAGAAAGTTTTGCCTTAGATTTGCCGACTGGCTTAAATTTATAATCTATAAAATGAAAATTCTAACACTATTCCTATTCTACAATTGTCAAAAAAGTAAAAAACTAATAATGACACTTGCCAAAAAAGTCAAAAACTAATAAAAACTAATAAATACTATACAATAATTTATGTCTTTAGAAGTCAAAAAAATTATATAATAATTCACATGTCACTTTTATAGCTTTAATATCTTGTCTCCTTGTCTCCTGCCTTTATTTCTTTATCGGTTCGTCATTTTGTATCTATGTTCTATCTTCCAGCTGACTTCTTTTTATCCTTATCTTCTTGGTTGATTTCTGTCTTTATCTTTCATTCTAGTTGGACTTCTGGGACAATATTATCTTCTCCGTTACATCTCGAATATTGATGATCTGGATATTTATGTCCTATTAATTTATAATACCTTGTCAATAGTTCTTCTGAAATAAATTCCTTCTTAATTGCTCTTGTAGTTAGTTGTACTTTTGGATTGAGTAATGTCATTATCCATTTTTGAACTTCTTTCAGTATCTGAATGTCGTAGCTCCCTTGAATTTGAATAGATCATTAGCTGGTTTCGCGAATAGTAGCTCCATATAGGATTTCCATTGAGATAATTGTTTACTAGCTCTTGGATAACTGTAGATATTCCAATAATTCATTTATTTTCATAGAAATATGATATTTCTACCATAGGTACTTCTGGATGTTGTCCAATATCTTCTGGTATAATCATATTTCTGGTTAATTTAATTTTTACAACTTGTATAACTGGTTTAATTTCGTCATATAGTATCTCTGTTGGGGCAGTATAAAACTTTATAAAAAATAGAATTCCTTTGGTTATTTTTTTGTAGGTCAAAAATGCTCTATATATTTCAGGTATAGCTGCTAATTCATTTTCGTCTTGGGTATATACGGTATTAAGTAGTCCGTAACTAAAACAAGTTCTAACTAAGTTTGGATTGATTTTTGGTAGTGTGATTAATTTGTTGTATCCTTGTAGTTTATGGGTTATATAGTCTTTGTTTGGCTCTTGAATATTTATAGCTTTGGGTTTAAGATTTAGGTAAGTTTGTATTTTGTGTATATTTTCTATGTATGCTCGGGTTATGTGATTATAGGCTTTTTTGTCTTGGTTCAAACTTTCTAAATATGCAGTAGTTTGTGGGGGTATAAGTAGAGGGTCTTTTGGTGTTTTCGGTATAAATGATTTTTCAAATATCTTATTCAAATTTAATCCTTGTCTACTAACTCCTTTGCTTGTACTTGCAGACATAAATTTATAAAGATTATGAGTTTTATGGAGTGTCCCAACGTCTCCTTTTAGCTCTGGAATTTTGTTGTCTTCCGATCAACATAGCTCTGTATTTTTATAGGCATGCGGCTGACTTGTAGCTTTAGACTTCAGTTTATCTTCATTACTCTTTATCTTTACTACCTCATTACCCATACTGTCCACTTTTATTGAAAGTGTAGTTAGGGTTTGGAGTATTTCTTCTAGTGTATCATTTTCTGTTATATCAGTCTGCGTAGCTTTGTCGTGATATGTAATCTGCAATAACATTTTTGTTAGTACCGATTATTTTCACTGTAAATGTAAAATTTAATATATTTAATATCAATCTCCTTATTTTTTTTGTTATAACTGAATTTTGTATTTTCTTAGTTACCCACCATTGTACCTATATATTATCTGTTCGTACAATAAATTTGTTATATACAATAGATGGTTCAATTACAAATAAACATTTATATAACGAACATAACTCTTTCCTATTTATTTCCCATTTTGTTTTTGTTTCATTAAATGTTCCTGAATAATATCTACAATGATATTCTATATTTTCATTTTCATACTTGTATTCGAGTACTCCTCCGTAGCTGTGCTCACTTGCATCTGCTTCTACTATATATATAAAAATTTTATTTTCATTTGAAAATTGTAATTTTTATAGTTTTTTACAAAGTGTCTTTATTTTTTGCACTTGTTTTTTATCTTCTTCACTATAATTATATTCTACATTCTTTTTTAATTTCTTTTGTAATGATTTTAAATACTCTGCTAGTTTTGGTATATATTCTCTTACATGGTTTACTAATCCTAAAAATGATTGTAACTTCTTTTTTGTATCTAACTTTTTTTTGAATTTATTATTTTTTGTACTATATGCTGTTGCATTTTTACTCCATTTTTATCTATTTGTATTCCTAAAAATTCTATCTGGTTTTTTATTATTACTGCCTTTTTCTCACTTAGGCTTATTCCCGAATTTTCTATTATATTTGTAAATTGTTCTAATAACTTTAGGTGTTCATCTTTAGATTTTGAATATAGTAATATATCGTCTATATACACTATACAGTTATGTAGTTGTTTAAAATAATTATCAATAAAATGTTGATATCTACCTGGTGCATTTTTATATCCAAATGGTAGTACATTCCATTCATAAAATCCTTGTGGTACTGTGAATGCAGTTAATTTTTTAGATTCTTCTTCTAATTTTAAATGGTAAAATTCTGATTTACAATCAAATTTGCTAAAATAATTATATCCTTGTATTTGTCTTATTTTTAGTATTTTGTTTGGTATTGGGTAATTATATGTTATAATTTTTGCATTTAGATTCCTATAGTCAATAACCATTCTACTTTTTTCTCTTTTTTGTTCACTATGTTTATTTACTATAAATGTTGGGTTAGTGTGTTTGTTATTACTTTTTTGTAGATATTGTTTTTCTAATAGTTCATTTATATGCATTTCAAATTCTTTTAGATCGTCAAAATTGTATGTTAGTGGTATTTTAGTTATTATACTATCTTTATTTATTAGTTCAATTTTTACATTAGTTTTATGTTTTTCTCATCCTTTTAATGGATCTTTACTATAAAGTTGTTTTAATTTATTTTTGATTATTTCTACTTTATCTATTGAAAATATGATCATTTCTTCCTTATTTAAGGGAATATAATTAATTCTATCGTGTCTTCAGTAGTTTTTATATTTTCTAATTTTTGCGTAATTTTTTCACTTCCTTTTATCCAATCTGTTTTCTTTCTTATTTTATTAGTAACTCTTTTTGCTCTTAATTTTTGTTTACATGGTGTTATAAACCACCAGTGTGTTTTAGATATTATGTGTGGGTATAGTTTGTCTAAGAATGACATTCCTAAAAGCATATCTTTTGATGTTAGTTCGTAATTATAAATTTCTTCTATTATTAATATTTTATCCCATATTTGTATTTTTACATTCCTAGCTTTATATGTAATTAGACTTCCTTCATTATTAAATCCTTTAACTACTATTGGTGTTTTTAACTTATCCCATTTACTTTCTGGTAAACAGTTATATATACATAAATTGGCTTCTGCTCCTGTATCAATCATTGACGTGTAATATGTATTATAATATCTTTCTACTATTATCTTCATGAGTACATACATTTTCATATTAAAGCTCTTTTTATTAACAATTTTTCTTTATTATACATTATGGTTAATTGGGTATGTTCTATATTGTATGGCTTTACTTGTTCCAACCATTTTATTTCTAATATTATATCTGCTTTTTGTGTTTCTTCTTTTACTTCAAATTCAATTTTTATCTTTCTGACTCCTATTATAATTTCTTTTTCAGTCGTATTTTTAATAATTTTTAGGTTTCTTGGCAAATCTGGACATTTATCATTATTTGTTTTAATTTCTTCAGTTTTTACTAAGTATTTCATTATATAATTATCTTCCTGTCCTGTGTTTATTAGTATTAAATATTCTTTTTCATGTATTGTTCCTATTATATAATATTGGGTTAGGTTAGGTTTTGGAGTTATCTCATATGCTATTCTTTTTAATGGTTCTGGTTTTTCATAAGATATCCTTCTTGATGTTCCTATTCTTTCATTTACTATTTCCAAATTTTCTTCTATATCTATATCCTGGTAACTGTAATCACTATTATCTATAGTTTTTACAAATTGCTCAAAAGAACTTTCAATTTGTATTTTATTTATTTTATTTATTTTATTTATTGCTGTTATTTTATGCTTCGTTGTTAATACATATAAATTTTTACATCTTGCTATAGAGTTACATGTAAAGAATTTTGTTATTTACAACAAGATGTAAAAATTTATATGTATTAACAACGAAGCATAAAATAACAGAAAAAAATAAAATAAATAAAATACAAATAGAAAGTCCTTTTGAACAATTTGTAAGAACTATAGATAATAGTGATTACAGTTACCAGGATATAGATATAGAAGAAAATTTGAAAATAGTAAATGAAAGAATAGGAACATGAAGAAGGATATCTTATGAAAAACTAGAACCATAAAAAAGAATAGCATATGAGATAACTCCAAAACCTAACCTAACCGAATATTATATAATAGGAACAATACATGAAAAAGAATATTTAATACTAATAAACACAGGACAGGAAGATAATTATATAATGAAATACTTAGTAATAACTAAAGAAATTAAAACAAATAATGATAAATGTCCAGATTTGCCAAGAAACCTAATAATTATTAAAAATACGACTGGAACAAAAATTATAATAGGAGTCAGAAAGATAAAAATTGAATTTGAAGTAAAAGAAGAAACACAAAAAACAGATATAAAATTAGAAATAAAATGGTTGGAACAAGTAAAGCCATACAATATAGAACATACCCAATTAACCATAACATATAATAAAGAAAAATTGTTAATAAAAAGAGTTTTAATATGAAAATATATGTACTCATGAAGATAATAGTAGAAAGATATTATAATACATATTATACGTCAATGATTGATACAGGAGCAGAAGCCAATTTATGTATATATAACTATTTACCAGAAAGTAAATGGGATAAGTTAAAAACACCAATAGTAGTTAAAGGATTTAATAAAGAAGGAAGTCTAATTACATATAAATCTAGAAATGTCAAAATACAAATATGGGATAAAATATTAATAATAGAAAAAATTTATAATTACGAACTAACATCAAAAGATATGCTTTTAGGAATGTCATTCTTAGATAAACTATATACACACATAATAACTAAAATACACTGGTGGTTTAATACACCATGTAAATAAAAAGTAAGAGCAAAAAGATTTACTAATAAAATAAGAAAGAAAACAGATTGGATAAAAGAAAGTGAAAAAATTAGAAAATATAAAAACTACTGAAGACACGATAGAATTAATTATAGTCTCTATAAATAAGGAAGAAATGACCATATTTTCAATAATTAAAGTAGAAATAATCAAAAATAAATTAAAACAACTATATAGTGAAGATCCATTAAAAGGATGGAAAAAAACATAAAACTACTGTAAAAATTGAACTAATAAATAAAGATAGTATAATAACTAAAAAACCACTAACATACAATTTTGACGAACTAAAAGAATTTGAAATGCATATAAATGAACTATTAGAAAAACAATATATACAAAAAAGTAATAGCAAACACACTAACCCAGCATTTATAGTAAATAAACATAGAACAAAAAAGAGGAAAAGTAGAATGGTTATTGACTATAGGAATCTAAATGCAAAAACTATAACATATAATTACCCAATACCAAATAAAATACTAAACATAAGACAAATACAAGGATATAATTATTTTAGCAAATTTGATTGTAAATCAGAATTTTACCATTTAAAATTAGAAGAAGAATCTAAAAAATTAACTGCATCCACAGTACCACAAGGATTTTATGAATGGAATATACTACCATTTGGATATAAAAATGCACCAGGTAAATATCAACATTTTATGGATAATTATTGTAAACAACTACATAACTGTATAGTGTATATAGACGATATATTACTATATTCAAAATCTAAAGATGAACACCTAAAGTTATTAGAGCGATTTACAAATATAATAGAAAATTCAGGAATAAGCCTAAGTGAGAAAAAGGCAGAAATAATGAAAAATCAGATAGAATTTTTAGGAATAAAAATAGATAAAAGTGGAGTAAAAATGCAACACTATATAGTACAAAAAATAATAAATTCAAAAGAAGAGTTAGATGCAAAAAAAGAAGTTACAATCATTTTTAGGATTAGTAAACCAGGTAAGAGAATATATACCAAAACTAGCAGAGTATTTAAAACCATTACAAAAGAAATTAAAAAGGATGTAAAATATAATTATAGTGAAGAAGATAAAAAACAAGTGCAAAAAATAAAGATACTTTGTAAAAAACTACCAAAATTATAATTTTCAGATGAAAATAAAATTTTTATATATATAGTAGAAGCAGATTCAAGTGAGCACAGCTATGGAGGAGTACTCAAATACAGGTATGAAAACGAAAAAATAGAACATCATTGTAGATATTATTCAGGAACATTTAATGAAACAGAAACAAAATGGGAAATAACTAGGAAAGAGTTATGTTCGTTATATAAATGTTTATTAGCATTTGAACCATATATTGTATATAACAAATTGGTTGTATGAACAGATAATACACAGGTTCGATGGTGGGTAACTAAGAAAATGCAAAATTTAGTTACAACGAAAGAAATAAGGAGATTGGTTTAAATATATTGAATTTTACATTTACAGTGGAAATAATCAGTACTAACAAAAATGTTATTGTAGATTACATATCAAGACAAAGCTACGCAGACTGATATAACAAAAAATGATACACTAGAAGAAATACTCAAAACTCTAACTACACTTTCAATGAAAGTGGACAGTATGGGTAATGAGGTAGAAAAGCTAAAGATTAATGAAGATAAACTGAAGTCTAAAGCTACAAGTCAACCGCATGACTATAAAAATGCAGAGTTATGTCGATCGGAAGACAAAAAAATTCCAGAGTTAAAAGGAGACGTTGGGACACTCCATAAAACCCATAATCTTTATCAATTTATGTCTGCAAGTACAAGCAAAGGAGTTAGTAGACAAGGATTAAATTTGAATAAGATATTTGAAAAATCATTTAGACCAAAAATACCAAAAGTCCCTCTATTTATACCCCCACAAACTACCACATATGTAGAAAGTTTGAACCAAGACAAAATTGTCTATAATCATATAACCCGAGCATATATAGAAAATATACACAAAATACAAACTTATCTAAATCTTAAACCCAGAGCTATAAATATCAAAGAGACAAACAAAGACTATATAACCCAAAAACTACAAGGATACAACAAATTAAGCGCACTACCAAAAATCAATCCAAACCTAGTTAGAACTTGTTTTAGTTACAGACTAATTAATATTGTATATACCCAAGACGGAAATGAATTATCAACTATACCTGAAATATATAGAGCATTTTTGACCTACCAAAAAATAACCAAGGGAATCCTATTCTTTTATAAAGTTTTATACTACCCCAACAGAGATATTATATGACGAAATTAAACCAGTTATACAAGTTGTACAAATTGGATTTACCAGAAATATGATTATACCAGAAGATATTGAACAACATCCAAAAATACCTAAGGTAGAAATACCAGATTTCTATGCAAATAAATGAATTATTGGAATATCTACAATTATCCAAGAGCTAGCAAACAATTATCTCAATGGAAACCTGATATGGAGCTACTATTCGCGAGACTAGCTAATGATCTATTCAAATTCGAGGGAGCTACGACAGTCAGATATGGAAGAAGTTCAAAAATGGATAATGACATTACTCAATCCAAAAAGACAACCAACTACAAGAGCAATTAAGAAGAAATTTATTTCAAGAACTATTAACAAGGTATTGCAAATTAATAGGACATAAATATCCAGATCATCAATGTTCGAGATGTAACGGAGAAGATAATATTATCCTAAAAGTCCAATTAGAATGAAAGATAAAGACAAAAATCAACCAAGACGATAAGGATGAAAAGAAACCAACTGGAAGATAGAAAACAGATACAAAATGAAGGACCAATAAAGAAATATAGGCAGGAGACAATGACAGACCAATAAAGAAATAAAGGAAGGAGATAAGGAGACAAGATATTAAAGCTATGAAAGTGATATGTGAATTATTATATAACTTTTTTGACTTCTAAAGACATAAATTATTGTATAGTATTTATTATTTTTTATTAGTTTTTGACTTTTTTGGCAAGTGTCATTATTAGTTTTTTACTTTTTTGACAAGTGTAGAATAAGAATAGTATTAGGATTTTCATTTTGTAGATTATAAATGTAAGCCAGTCGGCAAATCTAAGACAAGACTTTCTACACGAAAAGCAAGTTTTCTTGTACACAATCAAAATTCTCTCATATAATCAATAAAGATATTTAGTTTTATAATCAACTATGGATAATCAAAGCCCAGAATCATCAAACCTACTAGAACAGACATTTTCATTTATAATTATGAATAGCTAAATTTAAAAATTCTTGACAATCATGATATAATAAAATAAGTTCATGTTAGTTACTATATAATAGAATTATTAGAATGATAATATGTTACGAAGTTTATTAGTAAAGAGGAAAAGGAGAAAAATTTCCAGAACTATGCCATCCTAAAGGTGAAACCAGTAAGGCAAAGAGGCCGTGATAGGGTAGTAACCAGAGTTGAGGCGCTGTTTAGGGAAGAAGTATCCAAACATACCATGCTAATAGTGACAAAGGAACATAATTATCTAAGAATAATCTAGTGTATAGTAATCTAAGATGATCATATTTTGTTATGTATATGATTTAAGGGAATATTTTGAAATAAGCATCATATAATATTTTGAATATTTTGTATATACTTAAAGATATAGAAATAATAGATATAAAGAATCTTATATGGGAAAAGATATTTGATTTTGAGGATGAAGAGTTATTAGATCTAGAATGGATAGAAAATGAGTTAGAAAATATAGATTTCGATGGTAGAAATTATTATTCAAATTGGTATTATTTAGATTAAAATGATAAACTATGAATACTTAGAATATTGGAGAAAAGATATGAAAAATATAAAATTAATAGAAATACTTATGAAAAAAAAAATATACTCGACTACATAAAAACTAAAAATATGAAACATATAGTATAGCTTAAAAATGATATAGAAGAATTAATTAGGTTAAAACAAATAATTAAAGAATGTTATGACATAACATTCAACAAACATGATAGGACAAGTACCCCCCCCCCCCCCCACCCAAATTACTCTCTCTCTCTTTACCCTCAAATCACTCTCTCTATTTACCCCCAAATTCTACAATTTCTTTCGATTTTTTCTTTAACCCATATTTCTCTTACTGTTACATTTTGTGTTTTTTGTATGCATAACTTGGTATTGTATTTGTATTTATCCATTACTATGTACTGAATAATGGTTATTTGTACTGTATTCATATGTTATTTAAGTCTTATATCCATATCACTGACTTAGTAAATTTGAATACAATGGTTTTTATTCTAATATATCGGCTATAAATGGTAACATTGCAAACTATTATGGAACCTGAATTTTGTGCCAAATTATCGCTATTTTAGAAAAATTTTCCTTTGTTTAACCTTTAGTGGTATGTTAACCGTTACTTTTTCTTATCAAAGCAGTCTATCTTTCTTTTCTAGGAGAGAATTCATTTAGTACTTCTATATTTTTTTTAAAAAAAGTTAGATACACGGCTCCACTTGTTTAAAACAAACTCTTGACTAGGGGTGGCAAACGGGCGGATTGGATTGGATTTGGACGGGCTAAATATGGATCAAGCAAAAATGATTTGGATTGCAATCCGCCCATATAAATATGGATAAATATGGATTGGGTAAAAATGGTTTCAACCCACTTAACTCCTAAGTCAAAAACTTAAAACTTTTATAGCATATCAACTTTACTTGTTTTCCATTTCTTTTTTTTTTTTAGTTTTTTTTATCTCTCTTCTATATGTAGCCTCTAGTTTTCTTTCTTTTTTTTCCTTTTTCATATTGTTGTCTCTTCTATCTCTACCCTCTACCCTTTGTTTCTTTTTTTTTTTCCTTTTCCTTTTTATTCTCCTTTTTTTCTATTTTTTATTTTTTGTTTTTACTTCTTTCTCATTTTTTTTTTGGTTGTATTTTATGTTTTATATTTTTTTTTCGAAGAATATGGTTGAGTCGAGTACAAATTATGGATGATGACTAAACTATCGTAACCACTCAGTATATTTATTTTCACCATCATCTTTTTTGTTTTTCCTTTTCTCCTTTTTCATTATTTTTTTTTAAAATTTTTTTCTTCAATTCTTTCTTTACGTTTTTTCTCTCTTCTATCTCTAACTTCTACCTCTCTTCCTACTTTTTTTTTCTATTTTTGATTTCCTTTTTTTTTATGATAACGAAAATACCATAAGCGCATATTGATTTATATTCGCCCAACATTTATAATTCGAGGGTTATGTGGATCCTCAGCCATATATATTTTAGTCTCAAGAAAATACAATTAATTTATATACTTTTTTTTTATTTTTCATTCGGTGCCTGCATTAGAGCCCCGACTATTCTGGAATGGGCGTTGCAGGTCCCACTAAGGTGACAACGCTCCCAACAAAGTTTTCTCCATAACCAGGATCGTACCCTCAATCTCTGGTTAAGGGTGGAGCAACCCCATCCACTGCACCATAACCCATATTGATTTTAATTCATATACTTATTTGTATATAAATACAAATGATATATTGCACATATTGACAACTAGACTATTCAAATACAAATAATAAATTTATTTGAAATATATAGTATGATACAAATAAATTTAAAGTAAAAAAATATAAAATGCAATGACAAAAAAAGAATGAGAAAAAGAATATAACAAAAGTAAGAAAAATGACAAAAATGACGAACCAAGAATGAAAAAGGGAAAAACGAAAATACAAAAAAAAATGCAAAGAAATAAAATTGAAAAAAAAAATGATGAAAAAGAAGAAAGAAAAAAAGTGTAAGAAACGAGTAAAAAATAAGTGGAAAAAATGAAAAAGAAAAAAAGTAAATTAAAGGAAAAAAGAAAGAAAAAAATAGTAAATTAAAGTAAAAAAGAAAGAAAAAAATAGTAAATTAAAGGAAAAAAGAAAGAAAAAACAAAAAAGAAAAAGAAAAAAAAACAACAGAAAAATAAAAGATAGAAAATAATAATAATAAAGGAGTGAGACTATGGATTATATTTAATTGATAAGAGATGTTATGAATTATATATGATAAATGGGATAATTAGAAGCTTATATTTATTAACCCATGTAGGTCTCAAGCGAATACGAATGATGAAATAAGATGAGAAAAGGGAAAAAGAATACAAAGAAAAAAGAAATAAAAATAAAAAAATAGATGAAAAAATGAGAAAGAAAAAAAGAAATTATAAGGAATGAGTAAAAAAATAAAAAAAAAATGAAAAAGAAAAAAGTAAATTAAAGGAAAAAAGAAAGAAAAAAAAGAAGAAGAAAAGAAACTAGAAAAGAAAAAAAATTGAAACTTTGCATAGGTGGGTGATCTCTGTGTTTAAATGGGTATCCATATTTTACCCATTTTATCCATATTTGTATGAGCTTTTTAAATAAGTTGAAGTCCATATTTATCCGTTTGAAATATGAGTGATCCAATTCATTAAATATGGATTAAATGGATTCTTTTCACAAATATAGATTGAAATTGTCACCCTACTCTTGACCTTTAGAGCTTAGAAGTAAATCTAATTAATTAAAATATATTATCCTTCTATATTTATTTAAGACTAAAAGTTGATCCACACTTTACCCCGGTTAGCCCCACGAACTTGTCCTATATAAGCCACTGCCTCCAAGGTGGGACTTCCAACTCACTCAACATTCAACATGAACAAACAAACAATACACATAAACAAAGTCTCAACCAAAAGCTCTATGGCAACAATAACTTCCACACAATTCATTCAAGAATTCATGGAAAACTTCCACTACTCAAGAAGATTACTCCCGGAGGCCACCATGGCGTCGCCTACGACAACAGTTGGAATTAGCCTCGATCCAATTGACGATCTACCATTAGGAAATAACGCCAATAGATTTGATGCAAATGTTATTATGGTGTTGACAGTACTTGTAAGTGCCATAATTTGTTCACTTGTGCTGAACTCCATCATAAAATGTGTCTTTAGGTGCTCTACCCTAATATTGGCAGACTCATCCTCAAACCAAACAAATAATAGAGGGATCAATAAAAAAGCCCTCAAAACATTTCCAGTTATAACATATTCTACTGAATTGAAGCATCCAGGTCTCGACTCTGGGTGTGTCATTTGCTTATCCGAATTTGGAATTGGAGAGGAAGTTAAGGTTCTACCTAAGTGTAACCATGGGTTCCACGTCAAATGTATCGATAGATGGCTCAATTCACAGTCTTCTTGCCCAACTTGCAGGCAGTGCCTCATCGATACTTGTAAAAAAATAATCGACGGCGATAATTCTGTTACTACAAATTCAATTTCATCAGCAGCAGTTCAAGAAATTGTAGTAAGGATTGAACCTCTCAAACGAGATGGTGTTATATCTACTTAGCATTCAAGTAGAAAGGAAAATAGGATTCGTTGTTAATTGTATGTATGTTGTAGATAAAATAGTTAGCTAGCATGAGGCCAACGCCAATGTAGCTTTCCAGTGACTCATTAGTCTTGCAAGTGTTTATAAAAAATTAAAATATAGTATTTCAATTTGTTATGAAGTACCTATGTTTCTACCGTTAGAGAGATTAATTAAGATAAACTTTTGAAAATCAATGCTTAACCGAGACACAGATTAGATGTCCAACAACATTATCTCCCTGGCTATTGAAATTTGTATGGGGATTGATGGGCAACTCATATTTTGAGCTGCCTTTCTTTCCCAATTGAGATGGATGGTCCAAACCTTGTCAGTGGCATATATAACACAAAATTTATCAGTATCACTCTCGATTTGCCAAAAATAGAATACACTAGGTCAACTATGGCTTATGACTCAAACAATGTGTATTATTTAGATACTCATATTTTAGTTGATCGACATAAAATTATCAATCCACATTGAAGTTTATGGATTTTTATGAACTTCAAGTTTCTACACAATAATAACCAGATTGTCAATATTCATATATATATATATATATATATATATATATATATATATATATATATATATATATATATTTAATGAATTTGTTTGTATATATGTAGAGTAAATTTCACCCATGATCATTCAATTTTTGTTTATCACATACAAGTTACTTTTCTACTTTTCGTAACATCAAATTCATTCTACTTTGAAATTTATTATACAAAAGTCATTTTTCTAATTTATAGCATACAAAGTTATCTAACTTTAAGTTAATCACATCGAAGTCATTTTTTTTTAATTTTCTTAATCACATAAAGTCATTTAATTTTCCTAGGTTCACAAAAAAATCACTTGAATTTTTTACTTTTATATTGAAAATATGATATGATACTCCAACATAACTAGTTAGCTGAAACATATTAAATGTAGAGAATTGATTTTAGAGACTTTTCTTGAAGAACTTATGGAATCATATTAACCTTCGTATTTCAACTTTTTGCTACAAATTTGAAATTATTAACAATATCTCGATCATAGATTTTGTGTTCATTATTGAATTCTTTAATTCTCTAAGAACAAATCTTTGTTAAATAAAAAATGTGATTTTCAAATTCATTAATTAAATAAGCATATCAGTAAGGCTAAAAATAATTAAATTATAATCTTTTTTGTGTTAATGATGATGAGTAAATTTATCATAATTTTTTTTTAAAAAGGGCAACAAACTTAATATCATAAATCAAAATAAAAATTAATCTTATGAAACGAAACATTGTGACGGGTTTCTAAAATTATTTCAAATGTGATTAACTTATGGAGTGATATCATTTTTTTAATATAAAATTAAAAAAATCAGGTAAAATTTAATTTTTTTTGTTAACCTCAAAAAATTAAATGATTTTATGTTGAAAAAAAAAATAGAATAATGACTTTGATGTGATAAACTTAAATTAGATGAGTTTTATATACTATAAACTAGAAAAATGACTTTTGCATAATAATTACTAAAGTTGAATGACTTTTATATTACAAAAAATTGAATAGTGACTTTTATGTCATAAACATAAAGTTGAATGATCATGAAAAAAATTTGCTCTACATATGTAGGGTCTGAACAAAAGCTACTGAATTCACATGAAGCCTTAAACTAGTAACTTATATATAAGCTAATTCTAGGCGCAGGTTTACTTGCGAAAGAAAAAGAAATAAAAGAAAAGACAACAGATTAAGAAAGGATGTGAAGATATTTAAATTGCTAAAGGAAACTTTGGAAATTGATTCATAAGAAATGCAATAAATATTAAGAAATCTTGAGAACCAACTTCAAGAAAATGTCAAAGCGCCCCCTGATTAACAACTATGTAGTGTCAACACTTTACTTTTCATTCCATCATCCTTTAAGAGATAAGAATTAATTTAGAATACCCCTTAATTGCATCAATTAATTTAGAGACTATTAATTAAAAATTTTAAATACAAACTTTGCCTATGTACAAGAAAAATAAGTTAGCAGGAATATGTTGCAAATGTTCACTCTTCCTTCACAAACTTTTGCTCCTACCCTTTCTATTAATTTTGTCACCTTGAGAAAATCTACCAGATCAACTAAGACACCTGCATACTTAGAAGATTACACATGTAATGCTGTGCATTTTTCTAATGTGTCTAATAATTGTTTTTCTTCTCCTATTTCTGCCACACCCTTTTACTGCTTTTTCCACTTCTAATCAACTCTACATCAATTCTCTTTCACAAATTCAAGAGCCTATAAGTTTTTCCTAAGCTATTTTATACCCAGGTTGGCAGGAGGCTACGTCAAAAGAATTAGAGGCTCTTATCAAAATGACACCTGAGAAGTAGTAAGTATCATTACCCCCGGGCAAGAAGGCTTTACCCAATAAATAGGTTTACAAGGTCAAAACTCAAATCCAATAGTTTTATCGAGAGGCTTAAATCTCGGCTAATTGTTAGGAGAGATGTTCAAAAGGAAGGAGTTGATTTTACTTAGACTTTCAGTCCAGTTGTGAATATTACTATTATAAGAAGTGTCTTGGAAATTTCTATTAAAAATGGTGAGGCCTTTATGAGTTAGATGTAAATAATGCTTTTTTACATAGTGAATTGGATGAAGAAGTCTATATGAAATTCCCAGCAGGTTTAAAGGTTACTGATCCTACTCAAGTTTGTCGCCTAAAAAAATCTTTTTATGCTCTTAAGCAATCTTCGGGATAATAGTACGCAAGACTAACTGTGATATTGAGTTTCAAAGGTTTTCAACACTCATTAAATGATTATTCACAGTTTTACAAATGCATTGGTACCTCTATATCTATTTTAACAGTGTACATGGTGATATTTTGACATGAACCGAATCAGGACCTAATCGTGTTGGGTATCTTAAGTCCTACTAGGATAAGAGATCACCCTTATCACCCAATCATTAACCTCCCTACACCCTAATGTCGGGTGAATTTCAAGCATATAAAAAGATAAGATAATATTAAATTAAATACATTACAATAAGTCTAAAATAAAAAATGAAAGGCACAACAAATTAATTATCCATGACCAATACCAATACCAATGCTAACACCAATACCAATGCTAATGCTAACACTAATACCGACACAACCCATGCCCATAGTAGTCTGACAAAGCCTCTGACCAGAGTCAAACGATATCCAGTTGGGACATTCCCCCGACCATATTCAAAACCAAACCAAAGAAATAAAAATGATATAAAGAAGTCCATAGCATGAAATGGGGTATTCGAAGTATGGAAGCACACCACTTTAGTCTGACTCAAAAGCTATCCCTGAATCACCAAGTTACTAAGCAGGAGGAGTGAAAGTATGGATAGTTCCTTCATTGCGTAGGGATACAGCGCCCAAAGACAGTTATCAGGTTGAATGCTAGCATGTAATCAGGGATAAAGTTAAAGTAATTCCATTAATCAAAATCAAGTCAAACCAATGCAATAAACCATAAGAAAATACATATATATACATATATATCATGCCGAGATAGGAACAAGGTTTAACATGCATTTTAAAATCATAACCTGGATCGTGTAGATTTACTATCATAAATCCACCCATGGACTATATGGATCTAGTGTTACCCCCTGAATGGGCCGTAGTGCGTGTAGCCGCACGAATCAGAGATATCATATGTGGTCCAGAATTTTCGTGTACCCTTCGCCCTTTATGATGCATATATACAAATATAAAATTAGGGGATTACCGTGTACCCCATAAGCTTATGGTGACCAAGACCAACCCTCATGTCGGCAAACATGAGTTTTCAGTGTCCATTCTTCGAACTCACACCTTCACAGTTAGCAATCACAACTCGATTATTGCCAAGTTAAAATATTTAGCACATAACCAAATCACCTATTCCAGGAGTCAGTTTTTAAGGCATTATAAGTGGTATCGTCATACCGACTATAGCTTTCAAATAATGTCATTAGCCAGCCCTTAGGGGATTCCCATGTACCTCGCAGACTCCATTATAAAAATCACTTGGTGGATTCCCGTGTACCCCCACAAGGTTTTTAATTCATTTGTAACTGTTTAACCATTTATTCCATGAATTAACTTCAAGAAATAAGTCAAACCAAACACTTTGGGGATTCCATTGTACCCCTAGTTCAAATTTCCACCTTTCTCATAATTACTAACCAATTTTACAATATGGGGTTGGGGTCATAACCACTTCAAAAATGACAAGTTTAGAGAAAGTGACCATTATCAAATTCCACAACCATACCCATGAACCCACATGTTCATAGCCATATTTAAAACATACAAAACCATAATTAAACTATGGGAAAATATTATTCAATCATAAGCATTCCGAACCCCTAACTATTATTTCAAAACCATAACAATACCATGAAAGCCATACATTAAAACATATGATTTAAGTAAAATAACAATGAGGGAGGAGTGACATGCCTGAAATACCAAAAATTTGGAAGAGAGTGCACCCTTAGAACCCTAGATGACCACTCTCTTTGAAACCCTAGCCTTATCTTGAATAGAGAGTTTGAGTGTGTTTTATTGGGAATGGTGTGGTAATAAAGTATCAAAGAAGGTTTTAAGTTGTGGTATAAAAAAGACTTAAAGTGGGAAATGTACAAAAATCCCCCCAACTTAAAACTATAAAAAGTCATCGTTGGTTATGAGTTGACCCATTGACTCATCACTATATCATATGACTCATAGCCTTTATTCGTATCCTATACAGTGAGTTGGACACCCATACAGTGTCCACCTTACGACTTCATC
The DNA here is from genome assembly GCA_030864225.1 of Capsicum baccatum var. pendulum. Taxonomy (NCBI): domain Eukaryota; kingdom Viridiplantae; phylum Streptophyta; class Magnoliopsida; order Solanales; family Solanaceae; genus Capsicum; species Capsicum baccatum. The sequence continues at coordinate 200,668,098 of CM061561.1, forward strand.
ATCCCACTCGTAGCCTGGTCCTTCAACCCGTAGGGTCTAGTCGTGACCAACATAGTACCCAAATAGGTCAGACACTGGACAACCTACGAATTGACCTCATAACTCGTAACCTATCCACTTGGCTATTAGTGAGCCATACTCAGAGCCAAGTCAAGTTACAAAGTTAATAATTTAGTTACGGTTTGTCCTAACGACTCATCATTACCCTTAACGACTCATCACCACCAAGTTATAACCAAGATAGAAAATCCAACCACCATTTACTGGACACCCTTTGACTAGTGTTACCTGACTCGTCAAGACACCATACGACTCATATGCTCAAGCCATAATCAAGAAAGTGAGCTCAATGCTCAGGAAATTTCCAAAGACAACGACTAGCATGGTTAAACCCCAAACAAATTACTTTTACCTTTAAGACAGAAAGTAGATTACCAAGGAATTCATAATCTTTCTTTATCAAAGACAACAAACAAAGATGTTAAGAACAATACATACCTTGAGTGCGATTTTCCAAAATAGGGAATAGGAATGGATACTTTAACTTTATGCCCTCTTCGACTTCCTAAATAGCCTCATCAACCTTGTGGTTCCTCCGTAGAACCTTTACCGAGGCTACATCCTTGGTTCAAAATCGATGAACTTGCTAGTCCAAGATTTCAACCAGGACTTTCTCATAATACAAGGATTCCAAAAAATCAATATCTTGGATAGGCACAATTTGTGATGGATCACCCACACGCTTTCTCAACATAGATACGTGGAACACCTGATGAACGGAGCTCAAACTAGAGGGAAACTTTAATTCATATGCAATATTACCAACCCTCTTAAAAAACAAATAAAGACCGATATACTAGGGACTGAGCTTTCCCTTCGTCCCAAACCACATTACCCTCTTCATGGACTTTTGGTGACTTTGGGAAGCTTTAAACCTATCTCGAATCACCTTCACCTTCTCTATGGCTTGGTGAACCAAATTCAGGCCAAAATCTCCACCTCACCAACCTCAAACCACCCAATAGAAGACCTACACCTCCTACCATACAAGGCTTTAAATAGAGCCATCCCAATGCTAGAGTGGTAGCTATTATTATATGCAAACTCTATAAGAGGAAAATGTTCAACCCAACTACCACTATAGTAAATCACGCAAGCTCAAAGCATATCCTCCAATATTTGAATAGTCCTTTCTGGTTGCCCATCTGACTGCGGGTGAAAATTCATACTAAAACTCACTTCAGTCCCTAAATCTCTTTAAAATAACCACTAAAAGTGCGGTGAAAATTGCTTACCACAGTCCAAGATAATAGAGACAGGTACCTAATGCAACTTTACAATCTCTTGGAGGTACAACCTTACATAAATCTTTATCGAGAAATTACTTCTCATTGGCAAGAAGTAAGAAGAATTTGTCATCTTATCCACGATGACCCAAATCTAATCAAATTCATTTTGAGATCAAGGAAAATCAATAATGAAATCTATATTGATCACTTCCTACTGCCATACAGGCAAATTAATTTTGTGATACAATTTTTTAGGCCTCAAGTGGTCAACTTTTACTTGCTGACACACCATGTATTTAGCCATAAAACTGGCCATATTTCTCTTCATATTTTTCCACTAATACATCTCCTTAAGGTCATGATACATTTTTGTCAAACCAGGATGAATAGCGTAATGTGACTCATGCGCCTCAGCCAAGATCATCTCTCGCAATCCATTTATATCGGGGACGCATAATTTCCCTTGGAACCGTAAGGTACCATCACCACTAATCTCAAAGGCCATCACTTTCTACCCACTTATATCACCCTTGATTCTCATCAAGACAGAATCCAATACCTATTTCTCTTTTATTTTAGTACCAAGAGATAACTGTGCCACCTTCTGCACAAACACACTACCATCTTCAGAGTCCAAGAGACCAACTCTAAGGTTAGCCAAATGGTGAATATCTTTCACTAATTCTCGATTATCCTTATCCACGTGAGCTAGACTCTTCATGGATAACCTGCTAAGAGAATCAGAAACCATATTAGCTTTACCTAGATAGTAGTGGATACTCATGTCATAATCTTTGAGCAGCTCAAGCCGTCTTCTTTGCCTGAGGTTAAGCTCTTTCTGGGTCAACACATACTACAGGCTATTATAATTTGAAAAGATATCCATAAGCACTTGATATAAGTAGTGACACTGGATTTTATATGTTAACACCATGACCAACAACTCTAAGTCATAATTCAGGTAATTCTTCTTATATACCTTTAACTGTCTAGAGGCATAAGCTACTACCTTGTGATGCTGCATCAAAACACAACCAAGCCCTACACGAGATGCATCATAATATGCCAAAATCCATCAATGCCTTCAGGCAAAGTCAATACTGGGGCTGAAGTCAGCTTATCCTTCAGCTTCTCAAAAGTACCCTCACAAGTATCAAACCATAAAAACTTTACCTTTTTTTGAGTTAACTTAGTTAATGGACAACTATAGTCGAGAAACTTTCAATAAATCTCCTGCAGTAACCGGCTAAACCTAAGAAGCTCTGAATATTAGTTGGAGTTGTAGGTTTAGGCCACTTCTTAACCACTGCAACCTTCTACGGATCCACAGTGATCCCTTCACTAGAAATGAAATAACCCAAGAAAGTGATAGTGTTCAACAAGAATTCACATTTCAAAAATTTGGCATACAACTACTGTTCTTTCAAGGTCTATAACATAATGTAGAGGTAATCAACATGATCCACCTCACTCTTAGATTACCCCAAAATATCATCTATGAACACAATGACAAAAAAATCCAAAAACTGATGAAAAAATCTATTCATCAAGTCCATGAATACCATCAAGGCATTAGTTAATCCAAAACACATAACCAATAACTCAAAATGCCCATATCGGGTATGAAAGACAGTCATAGGGATATCTTCCTCCCTAATATTTAACTGATGATACCCGGATCAAAGATTGATATTGGAGAAAAACTTAGCCCACTGAAGTTGATCAAATAAGTCATCTATCCTTGGAAAAGGGTACTTATTCTTTACCATCACCTTATTTAATTGCTGGAATTTTTTGCTCTACCTTACCTCAATTTCAACCTGCTTCCTCTTCTCTTCCTCTACTTGTTGCATAAATATAACCAGTCTGAAAATATACATGTCCTTGCTCAATGGGGCAGCCTTACTCTCCAAAATCAAGTCTCGGGATAGCCTAAACAAATTTCTCATTTTAACTCTCATGCTAAAAACCAACTCTGGAGCATACAAGGATAACTGGTGAAACTATAAGGCATACTCCTTAACTGACATCTTTCCTTGCTTCAGGTTAACAAACTTTCTACTTTCACCTCTCTCAGCTCTTGAGGAAAGAAATGGTTAAGAAAAGCTCTAGAAAAGTCCTCCCATAAGGTGAACTCAAAATCCATACCTCTAAAATGCTCCCACTCTTCATATCATTAATGAGCTACATCCTTCAACTGGTAGGCTGTAAACTCCATACCTTCCACCTCAATAATATGCATTACTCAGAAAATCTTTTTTATTTCGTCTATAAATCCTTGAAAATCCTCCTTAACTTTTGTACCGATAAACAAAGAAGGATTCAACCTCATAAATTGGGCAACTCTAGTGGCTTCAGATGATGGAGCAACAAAATTCACATGCTCAGTCTGAGAGGCGGCCAACTAGTGAGCAAATGGACCGACTGGTAAAACTCAATATTAGATACGTTATTTTGAGATGTATGGGGAGGGATAGTAGGTACTGGTGGAGCTCTATTAGGACCATCAAAGATAGTGGCCCTGACCTAGTCTGAACCCCTGGGGTAGGAAAGGCTCCATTTTTATTGTTCTAAGTTAGGATAGAAGGGTTCCCATGGAAATTAGATCTTCTCAGAGGCATAATCTGAATGGCAAACAAACAGGAATTAGAGAGATCCAAGACCTTAGACTCTATAGCCCAAAAATAAAACTCAAGAAAGAGAAATATTCCTAAATGACTCGTAGCCTCTCCCTATGAGTGTGGCATGCTACACAGCCTTAAAAGAGACTGTACTTGACACAGCTTTGTGGACATCCAATTGACCATGATCCTAAGCTCTGATACCAATGTGACACAGCCTAGTATAGGACCAAGTCGTATTGTGTATCTTAGGTCTAAAAAGGATCAAAAACCACCCCTAGCACCCAACCGTTAACCTTCCTAAACTCATTATTGGGTGAATTCTGAGGATATAACAAGATAAGATAATATTATTTTAAAGTCATGACAATAAGTTTAAAATCAAAACTAAAACCCATAAATAAATAATCATTTATTACCAATCCTAATGCCAATACCAATACCAATGCTAAACTAATATGAGCACCGCTCATGCGCATAGTAGTCCGATAATGCCTCTAACTAAAATCAAAGGATATCCAGTTGGGACATGCCCCCAACCATAGCCAAAACCAAAACTAAAGAAATGAAAATGATATAAACAAGTTCGTAGAATGAAATAGGGTCTTCCATAGTATGGAAGCTCACCACGTCAGTCAGACTCAAAAGTTGTCTCTGAATTACCAATTAACTAAGTATGAGGAGTGAAAGTATGGTCGGTTCCTGCATCATATGCGGATATATTGACTGAAGATGGTTAGTGGGGTGAACACTAGTATGTAACTCAAGGATAAAGATAAAGTAATGTCATTAATCTAAACCAAGTCAAACCAATGCACACAAACCATATATAAATGCATACACATATATATATATATATACATATATATCATGATGGGATAGGGAACAAGATTTTGCATGCATTTTAAAACCTTAACTAGGATTTTATAGATTTATCATCATAAATTTACTCATGGCCTTTACGGGTCCAATGCTACCCTATGAATGGGCCCTAGTTCGTGTAGTCGCACAAACCAGAGATATCATAGGAGGTCGGGGATTCCCATATACCCTTCGCCCTCTATGATACATATATACAAGTATAAAATTAGGGGATTACCATATACCCCACAATCATATGGTGACCAACACCAACCCTCATATCGGCAAACATAAGTTTTTAGTGTTCGTCCTTCGGACTCACACTTTTACGACTAGCTATCACAACCCCTATTACAACCAATTACAACATTTAGCATATAACCAAACAACCAATTCCAGGAATCAATTATTAAGGTATTATAAGTTGTATTGTCATACTGACTATAGCTTACAGGCAATGTCATTAGCCAATACTTAGGGGATTCTGATGTACCCCACAGACTCTATTTTAAAAATCACTTTGGGGATTCTCGTGTTCCCTACAAGGTTTGTAAATTCATTCATAACTATTTAACCATTTATTCCATGCATTATTTTCAAGAAATAATTCAAACCAAACACTTTGGGGATTCCATTGTACCCCTAATTCAAATTCCCACCTTTCTCATAACTAGTAACCAATTTTACAATACAGTGAGGTCATAACCAATTCAAAAGTCACAAGTTTAGAGAAAGTTACATTTATAAAATTCCACCACCATACCCATGCACCTACATGTTCATAAACATATTTAAAACATAGAAAACTATAATTAAATAATGGGAAAACGTTATTCAACCATAAGCATTCAAAACCCCCAACCTTTATTTTAAAACCATAGGAATACCATGAAATCCATACATTAAAATAAGTGAATTAAGTAAAATAAAAATGAGGGAGGAGTGGCATGCCTAAAATACCAAGAAATTTGGAAGAGATTGCACCCTTAGAACCTTAGATGACCAATCTCTTTGAAACCCTAACCTTAGCTTGAACAGAGAGTTTGAGAGAAAATTTGAGAGTGTTTTATTAGTCATGATGTGTTAATGAAGTCCTAAAGTACGTTTTAAGTCATGGTATCAGAGATGCCTAAAGTGAAAAATGTCCAGAACGCCACCAACTTAAAATAGTAAAAAGTCATCCTTGGTTATGATTCGACCCATTGACTCTTCACAACAACATACAACTCATAGCCTTGAGTCATATCTTAGATAGTGAGTTGGATGCCCATACACTGTCCACCTTACGACTCTAGATCCTACTCGTAACCTGACCCTATGACCCTTAGTATCTAGTCATGACCCATACAGTACCCAAATAGGTCAGACACTAGACAACCTATGAGTTCACCTCATGACTCATAACCTATCCTCGTGGCTCCTGGTGAGCCACTCATACTCAGAGCCAAGTCGAGTCACTAAGTTACTTATTTGGTTATAGTTTGTCCTAATGACTCATTATCATCCTTAATGACTCATCCCACCAAGTCGTAACCAAGAAAGAAATCCCAACCACCATTCACTGGACACCCTATGAATAGGGTAACCTAACCTATCAAGACACTATATGACTCATATGGTGAAGTCGTAATCAACACAATAATCTCAAAACTTAGGCAATTTCCAAGGGCCAAGATCTGAGGTGTTTTATATTTTACTAACAGGTAATGATGAGGTAGAATAGAAGAATTAAAATCTTTCCTAAACTCAGAATTCAAGATCAAGGATTTAGGTAACTTACACTATTTTTGGGAAATTAAGTCATTCAAGAGCATCAGGAATTGATCCTCAACCAAACAAAATTTATTTTGGAGCTCTTATATGAGTATTATTGCCTTGAACTCAAACATGCTTCTTCGCCTCTGGATCTCACTCTAAAATTACAAGAAGACCTGGGTTCTCCTCTATCAAATCCAACTATTTATAGATGACTAATTGGCCAATTACACATTTTAACTCATAAGAGACTGGGAATATCTTATTCAATCTAACACCTTAGATAATATATGCAATCACCATATCAAGAACATTTAGCATCTGCACACTATTTTTCTCAATTCTTCTCCTTTTTTCACTCTTTTGGCTTTTTGTGATTCAGATTAGGCTTTTTGTCTGGATTATAGATGATCCATTAGTTGTTTTTTTTATTAGTTTTAGTAGTAGTCCTATTTCATTAGAGTCAAAGAAATAACCTTTCCTTTCTCTTTCTTCAGTTGAAGCTAAGTACCGATCTATGAGAAGGGTGTTGCAGAGTTGACTTGGTTAGTTCGACTCCTCTCAAATTTATCATTGTCTTCTTCATTACCAATTTCTCTTTATTATGAAATCCAAGCAACAATTCATATTACTAAAAATCCTATTTTTCATGCGCGGACAAAATATGTTGATTTAGGTTTTCATGTCATTCGTTAACAATACATCAATGACTTGATTTCTCTTTCTTTTCTTCCATATTTATCCTAGGTATTAGATTTGTTTATTAAGACTCTACATGGTAATTCTTATTTTCTCTTATTTAACAAGTTGGATATTCGTTCCCACCCCCTTCCAACTTGAGGGGGAGTGTTGGAGTTGTTGGAGACTCATCGGACAAGTTGTCGTCAGAGAAGAAAGTTGATTTTGTATTGAAGAAGAATAAAAAAGATTGAGAGGCATTTTGTTCTTTTTTTGGACAAAAAAAAGTACACAAATAGAGTTGGAATCTCACATGCTATACACAGGACTTGTTGGAACTTTTCAACTATAACTAATAGCTTTTCCTCTTTTAATTTTTTCTTCTTTTTTGATATTATCGGTATTTAATAATTAGGAAACTATGAGGTTCAACTTTTTCTACTTTGTAGTTGTTTATTATGTTTTATACTACTTAATCTCTTTAGATAAGTGGTAGCTAATAATTAGGGCATGACAAGGCAGTTTTTTTTTGTTGGTTTCTTTTATATATACATGTATTGTACCATATGAATAAACAAATAAAATTTCAGCAATAAAATTTCTTTCTTTATTCTTGTAATCTTTCATATGCACAGCTATACACAAAAGTAAAGAGAATGTGAGAAAAGATGGAGAAAACTTAAGGAAATAGTAGATAGAGAAGAGGAGAACAGTCAATTCCAGTGAAAATCAGTCAAAATCATAAAAACTCCGGTACCAAATCACCCCGTTTCTCCCTTTCACTAGAAAACAACTATAAATTCCACCACTACCAAAAATCTTACCAACCCTTCTATTTCCCATCATTAACTGAGCTTACGGAGATTGGTGATGAAATAGCAACAAAGCTCCATTTTGATCAAATCCTATTGAACCACTATTCAAGTTTAAGTAGAACATAGTTCAAGGTCGAAGATGTCGATTTGGGGGTTCGTAATGAGGTTTATTCAAGATTTTTAGGTGTGGATTCTATCATTTCAATCGAGTATTTATTGATTTCAAAAGTTCAATTTGAGGTCAAATTCTTCAACTCTATCCTTTTTCATTTCATCTTAATGTGGTGTGTTAATGTTATTAATATGTGACTCATATGTGATTGATGATGTAATTTTTGATAAGTGTGGTGGAGCAATTCTAATTGTCGTGGCTTGATAGTTTTATTCTATATTGAAATTGATTAATCATGTGATTGAGAATAAAATTTGGGTGGGGTTTCTAACTTTATAAAAGAATTGAATAAATTGATTGTTTTGATTGGCCGTTATTGTTATTTTGTGTATGATTGTCAATTTTATTCTCATCCAATAGCATCATGTTTAGATCAAGAATTGGTTGGCAAATTATTGGATTTTGGGTAGGCAAACTATAGAATTTGGCTGAGGAATGTCCCGAGGTTATCTGTAATTATTTATCTAGGGAATACCTCATGTGATTTTTTATTTGAAGACAGTTTTTGATTAAGAATTGAGATATTGGGTGGAGCATAGCTTAGGATTAGTTTAGGATATCATAGGTTTACATTTTTGTATTTCTTCATTTTTGGGACTGCATAGTCGGACTAGATATTATTTCATTTTGAATTCTTATTTTGTTTCTTTGTTTGCTTGTTATTTGCTTTTGTTGGTTTATTCACTTCATTGAGTTAAATTAACCAATACAATTCAAAGAAATGATTGTGTTTGAACTATGAGATAGAGGAGTGCCTATAACCTTCCCCTCGGTCAATAGAATTCCTTAACCAAAATCATTGTTCATAGATCAGTATTAAGAGTCTAATCATTATTAAAAAAGAATTTTCAAAGATGACTTGACTTGGCACACTAGATTTGTGTCAAGTGGCGACTCTGAGTTTACCTTTATAATTCTTTTTGAAATACATTTTGTATTTGAGTCACTTTAATAAATAAAAACCCTTTGAAACTTAAAAATTAATCTTTTTGGTAAAAAGGGGTGTGACAACTCTGGTGACTCTAGTGGAAATTTTAGAATTCGATCTTCATTTTTGAGTTGTATCAGTTTAGTTTAGCATTATAGGTGTATAGAAGTTCGTTTGTGTTATCCTTTATCATTGTTGGATTCCTACGTACAATGTCTTTACACTTTTTCTTTATGTGTTTCTACTTTATATCTATTAGAATATGCATTACCCCAAGCCATTTCTTTCTAAACAAGTCTCATAGTATACGTCGCGTACATGAACCTTCGTCGAGTCACCTTTATTTTAGGAGAAGGATCCATCGAGTGTATAGAGTGAATGAAAACCAATTTCATCCACCATCAATCATACGCTCCCCTGAACAACCCTGTTAGTTGAACCTCAATTTAGGCCGACCTTTGGGTCATTCTTATTTGCATTATATGGAGACCTTGTTGTGACCCTTCAAGTCATTGTACGTATTCTTGCTTATTTAGCTAATAAAGATTCTCCATAGCTGCCCTAAGTGATTAGTGACTTGTCAAAACCCATAGATCAGTTACCTGGCGGTTCATTTGGTTTCTTGAAACACTTTCTCAATTTGAAGTTTTCAATGGTCCAAATTGACCACTAAGCCAAAACTTTAGTAATTGATCCTAAATGTAAAATCTGACTTCACCAATACGTTTGGAACATAAAAAATTATGTGGTTACATACCTTATTTGTTTGAAATAGACCCAAGATGCATCTCGAGACATTGGCCGAAGCTCAAAACCAAATTTCAAGCTTCAGCCATACCTTGTATTGACTAAGATGCTGCAACCATAGAGGATAGGGTATGATCGTGGTGCAACGATCATGATGCCACAATCGCGGTAGGTGGGTGGCGCGACCGCGAGACCTAAGGGCTGGGCAAGCCTATTTGAAGGCTATTTTCTCTAAAATTTTAGCCATTTTGTGTGTCCCTCTTAATCGATAAAACCTAATAGAGTGTGAAATATTAATACCCCATAGTATTCTTAGTTTAGTTCAGCTCCCAGTGCATGGATAAGAGGCCTAGAACCTAAATATTTCACCAAGTGTTGGAGAATTAGTCATATTTTTATCCTCTTAACTTCAAGTACTTTTAAATTGGACTTCATGACCCCGAGATGTAAGTTTTTGAGTTAATTCATGTTCAGGGGTGTAGGGATTATGTCTCGGGGAAGTTTCAGATTTTTTAAACAAGGATTGGTTCATGTTTGGATCACAATTCCAATAGCTCATCGCGATAGGACCGCATCACGGTCGTAATAGTAGTAGCACACTCATCGTATCACGGTGAAGGTGATTTCACCTAGTTCTTGATTTAAAATTTGAATGCATGTGTCGTGATTATTACCCCAGTGTCTGAAGCTGAGCTAAGAGACTTTGATTTGACCAAAGTTTGGTATTGGATTCTACAAGGGTCAAATTTGTAAGTGAATAACTTCTTATGTATGTGGAATTTTTCATCTCAAGACCCACCCAATTATAGATAACTGAGTTAGATTTCCAATGATACCAGTTTCTCCTTAATTCGATAACCGATCAAAAAGTTATGAGCATTTTTGTCGGAACTAGTAAGACATCGCAATTAGACTGCATCATGATGAGCCTTCAAAATGCAATCTAGGTACAAGTTTAAATGTCTAAGGGGAAGTTAAGTCTTTTCCTCTCAAGCCAAGTGGTAAAAACATGAGTTAAGACGTTGTTTTAAGTATTATTTGCCTATTCTTCTTCACTTTTGTCTTAAGAAACCCTAACCTAGTCACAAGAACATCAAATTCATTTCATCCTCTTCAAATAAAACAAAGAATTAAGCCCCCTAATCCAAGAATCTCAAGAAAAGCATTCAAGAACATCTACAAGGCATTCAAGGTCAACCTTTCTTAATCAAATCAAGCCTATTAAGGTATGTGGGGTTATGAACAAGGGTATCCTTTTACCCTTGTGCCTAAATTGCGTGATTTTAAGATTTAAGTTATTTTTTTTGAAGTAGGGTTCATACCCAAGTTTCTATATCATTGAAGCATGTGACTATCATGAGATTTAAAGCTTAAAGTATATCAAAAAGTACTTATGTTTATGTTTAAAATTATATGATTTATATTATGAATGAGATTGCACTATCTTGACTTGAGATTGTTGAAGTATTTCTAGATTTATATTGAGCGTGAAGTTTCGTTATGAATTAGCATGATTTTAAAGCATGGATTTTAAGCCCTAAATTTAAGTGTTAAGATTTCAAGAAGATCATGCTCTTAAGTTTTATTTGATAAGTTTGTACAAAGAGTGAGTTTGAGATTTCAAGAAGACTATGATCCTCAGTTTCTTTGATGGTTTTATAATAAGATTTAAAGAAGCCTTGATCTTTTGATCCTAAGCTATGAGATGGAATCCACATTTGTTTATCTTGATTACAATTTAAAGTAAAGAGAAGTATAACTGGTTTACATTATAAGCTCTTATGCAATTTTAAGGTAAATTTCCTAAAGTATGAGTATATAAGTAAGGGAGTAGTATTTATCACCAAGTTGGGTATGCTTTCAAGGTCACATACACCAGAAGTATAAGCCAACGTAGGTTCATATTATTCATAATATAGATGAAGTTACAGATAGTGATCACTTACTTTAGGTCCTATTCCGATGGCAAAGGTAGGACAGCTTTTCCCAACATGATCTCTCCCTATTGTGGGTAAGATGTTGGACTCCATGATAGCTCACATGGTGTATGTTGTTTAGAAGAACCTCCCTAAGAATATTAAAAGTAAAGCTTTCAGAACTAAGTGTTGTGGATCACAATGTTTATTCAGTATGCTTTATTATTCATGTTTTATAATTTTTTGGCTTTCAGTTTTACTCATGCTCAAGATAAGTCACTTACAGTTAGCATTCATTATTTACAAGTTTATGAGTATATTCAGTTTTTTTTTACTTATGCATTCACCCCCATATATTCAGTATATTTCAGAAGTACTGATCTACATATATGTCAATGTGCTACATTGTCTCATAATATAGGTACAAGTTGTAGCGTGTACATCATAATTAGACAGTTTGCAGTTTCTAGTTAGCAGGTGAAGAGTTCTTTTGATTCGAGGACTCGAGTCAACTCTATTTTGTGTATCCTTTTTTTATTCAATCGTATTGATAAGGGATAGTTGGGGGTTATGTCCCGACTACCTATATTCAGTATTAGTAAAGGCTTCACAAACAGTCAGTATACATATTCTGCAAAGACATCTCCTCCACTTGTTTCTTTCAAATTAATGTATCTTATTTAGTTGCTCATGAGTTATGCCATTATCAGGGTTAGCTTGGGATCACTTATGGTCCTAAAGACTGTGTGACATCCAGGGGCTAGTCTCGGGGCATTACAAACTTTGTATCAGAGCATAGAGTTTAAGTGTCCTAGGGTGTTGTAATGCCCCGATTCTGGTAATCGGAATGCTACATAGTGTAACAATCCCAAAGGACCACTAGCTAACCCATGACTTATATCTGTACCTGTACACTGTATAATATAGAGTATAAATGTGAAATATATAAATAGTAAGGCCATGAGGTTCAAACTGAATAAAACACAATGTTTGAAATATGGTATCACAATACCAAAACAACTAGAAACAACTGAAGTCTGAATCAAATATGAAATCTAGTCTGAAAGCCTCTAAATACTATCTGAATAAGGAGTTGAAGGAACATGTCTCCAACTAACTCCGTCTATCAAAACTGATCTAAAATAATAAATGAAAAAAAATCATATCATCCTCAAATAAAGAGGACTCACTGTAACTCTGAGTACTGGAATGCTACTACTACTGTTGATTTGGAACTCGTGTCTCTGAACCTATGGTATAATATAAAAATAAACACCATACCATAAATGCGTTAGTACGATGTAATGTACTAAGTATGCAAGTGAGCCAGGATAATGCATGGGGTTTATAAATATAAACTATACTAACTGATTAACTAACATGGGCGTGAGAATACATCCATGAGAACATAAAACATGATTACTGATAACTGACATGATAACATGAATGACTGTATCTGACAGTCCTGAATATGATGGAACTAGATGAGTTCCGTACTGTATCAGAGTTGACTGTATCTGACAGTTTTGAATTCTGTAGAACTATCTGAGTTCTATTACTGAGACTGAATCTGAGATTGTGGGTGGTAGTAATCTAATCGACATGTCCCAAAAATACTATAATAGCTGAGCTGGGGTCCAATATATGCCCTGATTGGAAGGGTGTCAATACTAAGCCACTGGCAAGAAAAAACTACGGGTGACCCTCATCTGATAGTATGCCCAAAACAGAACGGTGGGACTCTCATTTGGCAGTGTTTATCTACCTCATCAACCCTCATCTAACAGTATTGATGTCTTAATCTATGCTGGCTACATAGTTCTGGAATGCAAGGATGACTACAAAGAATTACACCCTCATCAAATAGTGTGTGTTCCCATCCTTGGGTTCACTCGGTGCTAATTCCTCCTCCCATCTGAATAGACACTAAACGTGAATAATTGATATATACATAGACCATGTTTACTAAATTTCATTGACTGATGGAATGTTACTGATACCTGATAACTAACTGAGTTCATGAGATTACTAAGATTTTCCTGAGTCACATGACTGATTGAGTTCTATGGGTCATGGCTTGACTGAAGATATCGTAAAAACATGACTCGACTCTAGGAACATAACTATGACACAACCATGGCACTTCTTGATCATAGGAATAAGATCCACAATTCATAATAAAATAAGTAAAGGATTATGTACTACATATAGCCCTCTACATCTCACACGTGATAGGGAATGCATATAATGTGTACATACTTGTATAACTCCAATATTATGAACACTTCATATTACAACAACAACGATACAACAATAGTATGGAATTCATGTTGAGTCATAAGGGTTAGCATGTACTTGTCATTTAGGTACTATTGAGTCATGAAAACTTAATTTCTAGGCTCCTAGGCGTTATATCAAACACCTTGCATGCACACTTTATGGCATAGGTGTATTCATCAATTTAGCAATTCATACCACTCAAAATTCATATATTCCAACTAATATGCCACCCTAGTTTCATACAAGCATACAAAGATTTCATCTTGAACAACAATAATTAACTATAACCATGAACATAATCATACCACAACAAGATAATCACAATTTATTATTTAAAACTTGATTCTTGAGCTCCATGGATGAAAGAGATCCATGGATGAACACTATGCATACCTGAGTTAATGAATTTGGAAGGATTGATGGAAAGTTCTTGTGATTCGGACCATGAATTTGAGTGTTAGGATTCTTATTCTTGAAGAGAGTTGATTTTAATTTGAGAGATGAATGCAAAAGTGAATAAATAGTACACCTTTAAGGTTAAATCCCGTGATTAGGGGGAATTAAAGTCATGGGAAAAGAACCATTTAACCCTGGATATGTCTTTTAATTTATGTGGAAATTTCTCAGTTTAGACCCCTGGCGTGACGCGATGCTATCGCGTTGTGTCACTGGAATTTGACAATTGGGATTCTGTATGGTGACGCGATGCGGTGTAATCACCTTGCCACATTATTTGCGACTTAGAAATTCACCACGAAGTGGTGGAATAACGGAGAGACACTAGAAATTGGCAAACTTTATTTTGGCTTATGGCGTGACGTGCCACTGACTAAAATGATGTTGTTTTATGACTAAAACTTTAAATTTCCATAATGTTTTACCCAGTTATCGGATTTTGGCAAATTTAGTATCGATGAAAAGCTTATTCAATTTCCCACACAGCAAAAAGTGAAAATCTTGAAGATTCCACATGGAATAAACACCATTCAATTTAGAAGATAATCCTAGACATTTTTAAAGACGAGCTTAATTTAGTAAAGTACGGGGTATTACAGGTGTCCATAAAGCTATGTCTAGTAGAGTCTTGTGTAATAGTTAGGAGACATGTGTACTTTTCTTTGAAAGGCTATAGGTCATTTAAGAATGTTTCTCTTTTTCATGCTCTAGGTCGTGTGGTAATGTATTTCTCTCAAAAACTTCTGTTGATTCATGTGTAACTCCATACTTCTCCATCTATGACTTATTCTTGAGATAACATGGTTAGTAAGTTTCAATTCCTCCCAAGATTATGCTCTCATATTTACTATCAGTTACCTCAAAAGTCATACAAGGGGAGAGGAGCTCGCTAGTGTTTTATAAGTCCCTTAAATTGAAAGTTATGTCCTCCTACATATGAGTTAATCAGTTAAGACAAAATAAGATATGTATTCAAATTTCTTATTAACCCTTCAGTATAGATAGTGCTCATGAGAAGAGATAGTATGAACCTAGATTGTCAAATAGAGTTTATATTCGAGGGATTTGCAACCTAGAATGTTATGATTTATAACTAGTAGAACCTTCTTATAGTTGGAAGTGTGGGTTTAGAATTCTAGTTACCATAAAGGTGGGAATGGAAATTAATCTAAAGCATATAGATAAACTTTTTCATGTTATCAAGTTTGTGTTAAGGTCATATGTCTTTGTGTGTCAACTTAGAGGTAACGAATGTGGTACAGGTTCTTTGGTTGAAGGTACAAAAGGGGTTTTTAGTTATGGTGAATTATTGCTAGCTTGAAATAGAAAATAATTTATTGATGGTATTTATTGTGTTAGAATAATATAGGTTATTAATGAAAGCATTTGGTGGTTAAGGATTGTTAATATAATCTTCCTCGTATGGTTGTGAAAAATAAGATTAGTTGATGTTTTAAGATCTATGAATATAATTGAGGTATATAGATGGGTGAATAGTAGTGATGTGCAGAAGTAGTATATGCTAATGGATTATAATAAGATAGGCCATATGATCATGATCGATTATTGTTATTTTGAGATTCTAGTGGACTAGTGTTTCTTGATTCCTTATTTTATAGCTTCTAAGTGAGTTCAACATGTGAAGTTGGGTTGTAAATCATGTTTAGCACTAGACGTTAAGTTTGAATAGTAGATGTTAATTAATATGGAAGTAATGATTGCTTGGTTAGTGATGCTAGTTATATGGAAGTGATCTAGCAGCCTTGAACACTGTATGTAAGAGTTAAAGTTCAGTTATTCATAATTAATTATGATGTTGTAAGTATGATATAAAGGTGTGCCCAAGGTGATATGGTGTTTCATTATTTTCTAAGGTTATTAAGTGTTGTATGTGGTTAGTAGTATCCTTGAGTTGCTATGCGGAAGGGTGCTAGTTATATAGTATATGGTGTTCTTATTTGCTAAATTAAGGAGTTTTTGATAGATGGTGTTGAGCCTTTTTGGTATGATTTTATTTCTCATGGTTTAGGGAAAAAATATAAGTTTAGATATTTGATATTAGTAGGCTATGATGGAAGTAGTATGGTTCATTAAATGTTTGGGGATATCCATGTTAAGTGTTAGAATCTAAGTTTGAATCTTTGAAGATTGAGCTAATAGAAATAAGAGTTGAAGCTTTAGGTAGTTGTAATCTGGATATGGTGATACTCATGAAGATTATAAGTTAGTAAGTGTTCAAGTTATTATATGATGACTATTGGGGATATAGAAAGATAGAGTTGTATCTCAGAAGGAAGTATTACCAGTGGGTTTTACACTTTCAGATGTAGTCTTTTAGGGTAAGTTTATTAATTTACGTGTATTATTATATCCCAGACTCTAGAGTACAGTGATTGTAGTCTAGTTTATAGTTTAGTAAAGGGTTTCACAAACTTAGAATGATGGCTTAAAGCTAAGGGGGAGATGATAGAATAAGTAACCAAGTCAAGCTCTCAGATTCTTGTAGTGGTGCAAGTATGTTGTAGAACAACAATAAGGGAGGATGATGCCCAACCCATTCTTAGCTCGGCGCAAATTATTGTACTTCAGTCATCACTATATCTACTCATGCTTTACATGTCATCTCCATTATCATAGCTCATATTCATGCAATTTCCATAGAATCATGTATGCTTCTAGTCCCTAGTATAAGGAGTTCCAGTTCCCTCAGCAGTACGAATACTATTTCATGAATTTATTAACGCCAAACTCAGGTCATGCAGTTCATGACTCATGTACTCATGCTTCATAGTATTCTCATTTCCTAGAACTTACTGCCTTAGTTAAGTGTCCAAGTTATGCATAGTATTCCTTCATGTTTTAGGTTCTCATGTCCTCACCTTTCAATGACCTCTCATTATGTTAAGAGAGTGATGATGAACAAATGTGTAGATAGGAGAGATAGAGTAAAAATTTCATGTTGGGAAAGATGGTTGTATGATTGCTTTATGTAAGTCTATGAGTTTGAAGGAATATTGAGGTAAAGCTTTGGGTGTATGTCATGGTTAGTTAAGAATTATATGTGTGTTTTCTTTGGGTAGTGCATGGAAGTTGGTAGTGATAGAAGTTTGGAGGATATGAGAAAGATTCTTTTATGGGTGTTTGTCAGAAGTGCATGTGGTTATGAAGATAGGATTGAATGTCATGTTTGTATATATATGGATGAATGTATTATGCATTAGTGAATGTTTAGTAAGAGGTTGAATGTAGTTGTTGAAGTGGTAATAAGAATTATTCATGAGATTAGGAGTTGCGAAAACACAGGTTGTTTTGAATTCACGAATCAGGCTAGCATTACAGTGTTATGTGTGCATTCTGTAGATGCAAGTAATCTTGAACATAGTGAGAGAATTGAGTTTAGCTCAGACTTCAGTAGATAGGGCTAGCAATGCCCATGTGAATATTTTAAATAGCCTCAAGTGAAGTGCAATTTTGAAGTGGAATGTATAGTTGAGTATAAGCTTTCAGTATAATTCAGTTATTCTAGCCAGCAATTCAAATTAGTAGTTAGACAGACAAGTTCCTATGGTTTTCCATGTTTCGATCTAGTCTTACTATCTGAAGTTTCATGAATATGGACATTCCAAGAGATAGTTTGCTCGCATCCATGTAAATTGTGAATCAAGTTTAGTCCATGCATTATGTTTCACATTCAGATATTAAGTCATGATTCATCTCGTGAGTGTCCCGTGCTGTAACGCCCTAAATCTGGTACCCAGAATGCTACACAGTGCTAATAATCCCGAAGGACCACTAGCTAACCCATGACTGATATTTATAATTGAGCACGATATAAAATACTGTAAAATGTAGAATAATAGGCTGAAAGGACATAAGCTTCAAATATCTAAAACATAAATGAATAAACATCATATATGAAAATACGGTATATCAATACCAAAACTGAAGTAAATGTCTGAATATGCTATAGTCTGAAACATCAAGTCTGAAACCCTCAAACTGTCTGAACTGTTTGAATAAGAAGTTGATGTGACATATACCCAACTAACTCCATTTACTGAAAGTGAACTAAAATAATAAAATAATTATATGATCCTCGAATGATGAGGACTCACTTCTAATCTACTACTGTGGACTGGGTCTGAACTTCTAAAATTGCTCTGTAGCTCGTGCATCTAAACCTATGGTATAAAATACCATAGCGCAAGAAAGTATGCGTTAGTACATAGGAATGTACTTTTATGCAAAGTGGGCTAGAATGAATGCATGGGTTCATATGCATGAACTATAACTTACTGAATATCACGAGAATAACTGAATGAGAGTACATGCATAAATATATGAACTGTAATTGATAGCATGATAAGACTGAATACTGAGTCTAAATATTTAAAACATAGATTTCTGATAACTGGTATACTGTTAACTGAGTGACTATATCGGACAGTCATGATTCAGAAGGAACTATCTGAGTTCTGTTCTGAGTTGTACGACTGTATCTGACAGTCCTAAAATCTATAGAACTATCTGAGTTTTATTACTGAGACTGATACTGAGACTATGGAAAGTAGTCATCTAACTGATATGCCTCAAATAGATAATATAGCTGAGTTGGGGTCCAATTTATAACCCCAATTGAAAGGTTGTCAATACTGCATCACTGGTAAAGACAAGCTGTGAGTAACCCTCATCTAGTAGGTACTCTAAATAGAATGGTGGGACCCTTATCTGTCAGGTTAATCCACCTTATCAACCCTCAACTGTCAGTATTGATGTATCAATCTATGCTGGCTACATAGTTCTGAAATATAAGGATTGCTTCTAGGAATCACACCCTTAACTAGTAGGTGAGTTCCCATCCTTGGGTTCACTTGGTGCTGAATCCTACTCCCGTCTGAATAGACACTGAACTGATTATACTGAACTGAACTAAACTAAGTTCACTGAGTTTCGTTGATTGATAGAATACTACTGAGATTTGATAATTAACTAAGGTTACGGAGATTACTGAGATTGCTGAGATTATTGAGATTACTAAACTATGTTTTCCTGAGTCCTGAGACTGACTGAATTCTACTGATCATGGCTTGACTAAGAGTATCTTGAAAACTGACACTGACTAGAGGCATACAACTAAATTATCGGGTATAAATACCCCCAGGACTCGATAACATAGAAACGTAAATCCTGGCACAAGCTTAAAAGCTCAACAATGGCTACATTCTCATAATTCATTCACTAAGACATTTCATCAAACACTTGGCATGCATTAAATTTTACATGGATGGGAATTACATATTTACATGCTACAATGGCACCAAGTCATTCACATAAGCATTTTATCAAACACTTGGGGAGCATGCTTTGGTTATACAATCATCAACACATCTAATAATCATGGTTACATCAACCAACTTGGGATTAATAGTTTAACAGATGGATCAAAACCCAATAATAACATGAATATGAAATTCAATTCAATTAAATCATGAGCATTCATAAATACACAATCTTTGTGATTTAAAAAGGGATTCTTGAGATTCATGGGTGAAAGGGACCCATGAATCAACACTTAACATACCATAGAACGTAAATCCTTAAAGGTTATTGGAGAAATTATTGAGCCTTGTTCTTGAATTTTGAAACTTAGGGTTTCTTGCTTTTGAGAGAGAATGATGAACTTTGGGGAAACTTAAGTTAATGAAGAAATATTTAGGTCATTTAGGGATTAATTTCGTATTGAAGGTTGACCTAGTCCATGGGAAATATCTAAGATAGCCTTAGGATTTAAAATCCGATAACTGGAATGCGGATTAAAGCCTCACCGCAATGCGGTGGAGTGGCCATCGCTATACTCACCACAACTCGGCCTGATCGCGGTGAGCTACTGGATCTTGACAATTTCTAATTTGAGACTCACCACAACGTGGCCTAATCGCGGTGATATACTAGAATTTGACAATTTTAGAATTAGCTTTCATTGTGTCCCGATGGACGGACCATCTCTATACTCACTGCAATGCAGTCTAATCGCGGTGAGCCACTGTTTCTGAATTTTTGGATTCGATCCAATCCTTTTCCGAAGATTTTAAAACTTATCCAAGATATGCTATTTTCATCCCTGACTATGACTCAACTTATAAATTACCTTTACGAGGTTTGGAAGATCATAAATACATTCTCTGAAGTTTGAAGGGCTTACAAAAGACTAAATCTTTAACACTTAGCTTAAATTATCAAACTTTAGGACCCCTCATCAAGCTTTAATGGCTGAGTTAAGCATAGGATTATGCGGAGTCTTACAATATCTCCCCCTTGGGAACATTAGTCGTTGAATGAGACTGACTGAGATGGAGAAAAATAAGCTGAAGTACATACTTAACATGAACAACAAAAACATGATTTCATGACTGACATGACTGATAAGCTAAATGTATCATACTAAACATGCATATCTGATGCATGAGTAACTGATTCATGAATGTATGACTGGGATTTCTAATATGATGTGTTTCTTATTAACTGAACATGCATATCTGATGCACGAATACATCACTAAACTGATATATGAATGCATGACTGGCTATGCAGTGTTAAATAATACCAAGTTTGTAATGAAACTGAATATGAAACTGAATAAGCTTATGGAAAACTATTACCATGAGCTAAATCTAAGTTTGAGGAGAAGAGGTGAGGATACTTGGTCCGTATTTCAACTTCTGTTTCCCAAGTATCTCCCTCAACAGACTAATTCTGCCAAAGAACTTTGACTAGAGGGACTTTTTTGTTCCTCTGTTTGCGAATATGGTAGTCAAGGATTTTCACTGGAATCTCTTCACAAGAGAGGTTGTTCTGAACATCCATGCTTTTCATAGGGACTACAAATGTTGGGTCACCTATGCACTTCTTGAGAAAGTATACGTGGAACACTAGATGGACTGAGGCCAGATCTGAAGGCAATTCAAGCTCACAAGTTACTTTCCCGAAGCGATTGAGAATTTTGAAGGGACCGACATATCAGGGACTATGCTTTCCCTTCTTGCCAAATCTTTTCACTCCCTTCATAGGAGAGATCTTTAAATACATAGTCACCAATCTAGAACTTGAGATCCTTTCTGCACATATCTACATAAGACTTCTGTCGGCTCTGGGCAGCCCGAAGTTTTTGTGTAATAAACTGAACTTTTTCTAAGGTATCGAATACTTAGTCAAGCCCTACAACTGCGGCCTCACCGACTTCAAACCAAACGATTGGAGGTCTGCATCTCCTATCATAGAGAGCTTCAAATGGAGCCATCTGAATACTGGAATGATAGCTGTTGTTGTATGCAAACTCAATTAAAGACAAGTGGTTATCCCAACTTCCCTTGAAATAAATTGAAATGCCCTTAGCATATCTTCCAAGGTTTGAATGGTCTTTTCTACTTCCCTTGAATACTGTAATGATAACGGAACCTCGTGTAATCTGACGAACTCCCTGATATAGAGTTTGGCATAATCCTCAACTGAATAAGAGGTATGAACTGGAAGAAAATGAGCTGATTTGGTCATTCTATCTATAATGATCCAAACTGAATCATACTGATGACGATTTTGAGGCAAACCCATCACGAAGTCCATGTTCACTTCTTCCCATTTCCAAGTAGGAATTCTGAACTCCTGCATGGACCCACTAGAATTTTGATGCTCTATCTTAACCTGCTGATATGTAGAGAATTTAGCCACAAACTCTACAATATCTCTCTTCATCCCACTCCACCAATAGATCTATCACAAGCTACGGTACATCTTAGTGTCTCCTAGATAAATAGAGTAGCACACACCATGTGCTTCTGCAAGAATTTGTTGCCTCAATTCATCTACACCTGCACATACAGACGACCCTGACAACGCAAAACACCTTCTCCCCCTTGGGAGAAAATCTCTACATTCTGATCTATGACTGACTCTTTCAACTTGACTAGACTGGGATCTCTACCCTGTTTTTCCTTTACCTCAGAAACTAAAGATGATTTTGAACTATTTTGAACCCAAATACTACCTTCTGCTGAATCGACTAAGCAGACACCTAGTCTGGCAAGCTGATGAACTTCCTGAGCTAACTTCTTCTTACTGTCCTCAACATGAGCAACACTACCTATATACAATCTATTAAGGGCATCAGCCACTACATTGCCTTTTCTCGGATGATAAAGGACACTCATGTCGTAATCCTTCAAGAGCTCTAATCACCTTCTTTGATAGAGGTTGAGGTATTTCTTAAAGAATACGTACTAAAGGCTCTTATTATCTATGAATACATATACATGAACTCCGTATAGATAATGCCTCCAATTCTTTAAGGCAAATACTATGGCTGCTAACTCAAGATCATGAGTCGAATAATTTTTCTCATGATGTCTAAGCTGTCTGGAGGTGTAGGCTATGACCTTACCATGATGCATGAGGAAACAGACCAAACATACCTTGGATGCATCACAATACACTATAAATCCATCTAAACTATTTGGAAGAGTCAAAGCTGGGGCTAAGGTAAGTCAAGTCTTCAACTCCTGAAAACTCTTCTCGCAAGGATCTAACCACTAAAATTTGAATTTCGTCTAGGTCAATCTGGACATAAGGGATGCAATATATGAAAATCCCTCAACAAACCGTCACTAATAGCCAACCAAACCTAAGAAACTCCTGATATCTGATGGAGAGATATGGCGGGGCCAGTTTCTTACTACTTTGGTCTTTTGTGGATCAAATCTAACCGAAAATGATATGACCTCAGAATGCTACTGACCTTAGGCAAAATTCACACTTACTGAATTTGGAGAATAACTAATGATTTCTGAGAGTCTAAGTACTATTCTGAGATGTTCTGCATGATCATGCTCATTGTGGGAATAGACAAAGATGTAATCTATGAAGACTATGTGCACATGTCTAGGTACTGCTTGAACACACTATTCATCAAGTCTATGAAAGTTTTTGGGTAATTGGTAAGACCAAAAGATATGACTAAGAATTTAAAGTGACCATACCAATTTTTGAAGGCTGCCTTCGGAATGTCATATTCTCTGACTCTAAGCTGATGATAGCCTGATCTGAGGTCTATGTTGGAGAAATAGTTGGCACCTTGATGTTGGTCAAAAAAGTCATTAATTCTGGGAAGCGGATACTTGTTCTTGACCATGACTTTTTTGAGTTGATGGTAATTTATACATATTCTAAGACAACCATCTTTCTTTGATACGAATAAGACCGGTGCATCCCATGGGTACACACTGGGTTTAATGATTCCCTTATCTAGGAGATCCTTCAACCGTTCATTCAACTCTCTAAGTTCTACTAGTCCCATTCTATTTAGCAGAATAGATATAATCTTAGTATCTAGAAGAAGATCAATACCGAAGTCTATTTCTCTTTTGGGATAAATTCCTGAAAGATCTTCGGGAAAGACATCTGAATATTCATTCACTAGTAGGACTGATTCAAGATTGGGAGTTTCAAAACTAGAGTCCTTAACATGAACAACAAGATAGACACATACCGTAGTTATCATTTTCCTAGCCCATAAGTAGGAAACAAGCTGACCTCTGAACGCTGAAGTACTACCCCTCCACTCTAGGATGGGTTTATTCAAAAACTAAAATTGAACTATTCTATTTCTATAGTCAACTGTGGAATAAAAGGAATGAATCCAATCCATGTTGAGAATGACATCAAAATCAGTCATCTCTAATTCAGCTAAGTCTGCTAATGTGACTTTCTGAGATATCATAATCGAGCAGTTTAGTATACCCATCGGGCTATATTGTTTTACCCACTGGGGTAGGGACTGAGAAAGGCTCTGCTAAAATTTTTGGATTAACTCTGAAATCGACTATTATATAAGGAGTAACAAAAGACAAAAGGCTCCTGGATCTAGCAAAGTATAAACATGTACATGAAAGATCTATAACGTACCAATGACTCTATCAGGAGAATTTTCCTGATCCTGTCGGGACTGAAGAGCATAAAGTCTGTTTGGGCGTTGCCCATTGGTAGAACTGGAGATGGCACCCTGTTGATTCGGGTGAACGGACTGAGCTGAGGAATGATTATGCTGACCCAGAGAACCTGACTAAGGACAATCTCTGACTTTGTAGCCTCTCTTTCCACATCCAAAATAGACATCACTGCCAGCTCTGCAAACACCCTTATAGTTCTTACCACAAGTTTGACAAAGGGGATTAATTCGAGAACTACTAATACTGCCCTGAGACTTAGATCCTAGCGCCCTATCTCATTTGTCGTATCTCAATTTTGGCACTGGAGCACTGGATGAATAAGGAGCTGGAACGGAAGACTTAAGATGAAAATGGGGACAGTTTTCTCCCTCTGACTTAGGCTGAACAAAGTTGAAACTACCTATCCTTTCTTTCTTATTTTATTGTTCCCTCTCCTTAATCTTTTTCTCTTCTATCTATTGAGTATGGATCATAAGCATGGATAGGTCTATGTCACTATTCAACATCGTGGTCCTACACTTCTTAATCACACCATCATTTACCCCAGAAAGAAACTTACTCATCCTAGCCCTGCTATTCGCCACTACATGAGGAGCATATCTAGATAATTGAGTAAACTTGAGAGAATACTCTTTCACTGTTATATTTCCCTACCTGAGGTTGATAAATTCTAGAACCTTAGCTTCTCTAAGCTCTAGGGGAAAGAATTTATCTAAGAATGCAGTGACAAACTCCTCTTATTCTATGGACCCTACATCAACTGCCCTCACTGACTTCCACTATTTGAATCAAGAATAAGCAACATCCTACAACTGATATACAACTAACTTAGAACTCTCACTAGAAGTCACCCCCACGATATCTGTATCCTTTTGAACCTGATCTAGGATTTCCTGAGGGTCCTCTTCTATCTTAAACCCAGTGAAAGATGGAGGATTCATTTGGGTGAAGTCCCAAATCCTGGCTGCAGCTGTGTTGAACACTGAGTTGGATGGAATGACAGTTGGTCATTTGTTCTGGGCAGCAACAGAATTAGCAAGAGTAGTGAATGCAACCCTAAATTTTGCATGAGAGACATGCTCGCCCAAAGGATCTACCTGGATGGGTTGAGGGCTTGACTGATTTCCAATTCTCTTCTTGGGAGGCATATTTTATAAATGAAAGAGAAAAGGATTAGACTTAGAGTTTAACTTTGAGCTTATGCTCACTGGCACGACATGAATATTGAAACAATGGAAACTATTCCTAAAACATCTCATAGCTTCCTGCACATAAGTGTGGCGTGCAACACATCCCTATACAAGACTCTACTAGATGCGACTTTTAGAATTCCTAGGACTCTATTGAACCTTAGGCTCTGATACTAAGTTTTGTAACGCCCCGAATTTGGTACCTGGAATGGTACATGGTACTAAAAATCCCAAAGGACCACTAGCTAATCCATGACCGATATCTGTAATTGAGCACTGTATAAAATACTATAAAATAGAGAATAATAGGCTGAAAGGCCATAAGGTTCAAATATCTGAAACATAACTGAATAAACATAACATCTAAAAATATGGTATATCAATATCAAAAATGAAGTAAATGTCTGAACATACTATAGTTTGAAATATCTAGTTTGAAAGTCTCTAACCGTCTAAATTGTCTGAATAAGAAGTTGATGGGATATATCCCCAACTAACTTCATCTACTAAAAGTGAACTAAAATAATAAAATAATCATGTCATTCTCAAATAATGAGGTCTCACTGCTAATCTACTGTTGCGGACTGGGTCTGACTGCTAATATTGCCCTGGAGCTCGTGCATCTGAACCTATGGCATAAAACATCATAGTGCAAGAAAGTATACGTCAGTACATGGGAATGTACTAGTATGCAAAGTGGGGTAGGTTGAATGCATAGGTTCATATGAATGAACTATAACTGACTAAATATTATGAGAATATCTAAATGAGAGTACATGTAGGATACGTGAATTATAACTGATAACATGATAAGACTGAATATTGAGTGTAAATACTGATAACATGGATTTCTGATAACTGGTATAATGTAATGGCTAAGTTAAGCGTAGAAGTATGTGGGGTCTTACACATGCATCATATTGGTCATTCTTTAGTATTTTAGCCAAGTCAATATCATTTGGGGTACGAACAAATCCTAAGGGAGAGATGTTGTAATACCTCTAGTTTCCATGATCTAAACCTCTCAACTTTTTTTCACAAAACAAGATACAACCTGAGGTAATGGTAACCCATAAGTTGACTCTCTCATTTTTATCTCAACCCTATAACCATTCATATGTCATTTAAAGTATTCATGAAATCAGTTTAGTTCGTGTATCATGCTCAGACTCAGTTATGAACACATGTTCCAAGTCATGCATGTTCAATATATGATCTCAGTTACCTTAGTACAGCACTCTTAGTCTAATCAGTCTCATTCAAGGATGAATATTCCTAAGGGGGAGATATTGTAATACCCCATATTATCCTTAGTTTAGTTTAGCTCCTAGTACATGCATAAAAGTCTTAGAACCTAAAAATTTCAAAAGTATTGGAGAATTAGTCATATTCTAGGCCTCTTAACTTTGAGGACTTTTAAATTGGCCTTCCCTACCCCAAGACTTAAGTTTTTGAGTTACTTCATGTTCAAGGGTGTAAGGATCATGTCTCAAGGAAGTTTCAAATTTTTTGGATGAGGATTGGGTCTTTTTTGGATCACGATTCTAGCAGCTCATCGTGATAGGACTGCTTTGCGGTTGTAATAGCAATGGCACACTTAGCGCATCACGATAAAGGTGTTTTCGCCTAGTTCTTGATTTATAATTTTAATGCATTTTTCATGATTATTACCCTAGTGTGTGAAATACTTATTAGGTGAAGAATGTTCTTAGAAATCACTTAGAGCCAAGTTAAGCTAAGAGCATTTGATTCGTCCAAAGTTTGGTATTCGATTCTATAAGAGTCAACTTTGAAAGTGTATTAATATTTATGTATGTGGAATTTTTCAGCTCAACACCCACCAAATTGTAGATAATTGAGTTAGATTTCCAATGACACCAATTTATCCTTAATCAAATAACCGACCAAAAAGTTACGATCATTTTCATCAGAACTAGTAAGACACTGCGATTAGACAGCGTCATGATGAGCCTTCAAAATGCAATCCGAGTACGAATTTAAATGTCTAAGGGGCAGTTAAGTCTTTTCCCCTCAAGCGAAGTCATAAAAACATGAGTTAAGACGTCGGTTTAAGCATTATTTGCCCATTCTCCTTCAATTGACTCTCCAAGAAACCCTAACCTAATCCCAAGAACATCAAATTCAATTCATCCTCTTTAAGAAAAACCCAAAATTAAGTTCCCTAATCCAAGAATCTCAAGAAAAGCTTTCAAGATAATCTCTAAGGCTTTCAAGGTCAACCTTTCTTCATCACATCAAGCCTATTAAGGTATGTGGGGTTATGAACAAGGGTATCATTTCACCCTTGTACCCAAATTTCATGATTTTAAGATTCAAGTTATTGGTTTTGAAGTAGGGTTCATACCCAAGTTTCTATATCCTTAAAGCATGTCATTATCATGAGATTAAAAGCTTAAAGTATATCAAGAAGTGCTTAAGTTTATATTTAAACTTATATGATTTATATTATGAATGAGATTGCACTATCTTTACTTTAAATTGTTAGAGTATTTCAAGATTTATATTGAGCAAGAAGTTTTAATGAATTACCATGATTTTAAAGCATGGGTTTTAAGCCCTAAGTTTAAGTGTTAAGATTTCAAAAAGTCCATGCTCTTAAGTTTTATTTGATAAGTCTGTACCAAATATGAGTTTGAAATTTCAAGAAGACTATGATCCTCAATTTCTTTGATGGTTTTATACCAAGATTTAAAGAAAGATTGATCTTTTTATCCTAAGCTAAGATATGGAATCCACATTTGTTTATCTGGTTAACAATTTAAATCAAAGAGAAGCATAACTGGTTTTTATTATCAAACCTTATGCAATTTTAAGGTGGATTTCCTAAAGTATGAGCTTATAAGTAAAGGAGTAGTATTTAGCACCGAGTTGGGTATGCATCCAAGGTCACATGGCCCAGAACTATGAGCCAACATAGATTCAAATTATTCTCATAATGGATGAAGTTATAGATAGTGATCACTTAGTTTAGGTCTTATTCTGATGGCTGGGATAGGGCAGCTTTCCCCAACATGAGCTCTCCCCACCGTGGTTTAGATATTAGACTCCATGATAGATCATAAGATATATGTCAGTTAGAAGAACCATCCTAAGAAATATTAAAAGTAAAACTTTTGAACTAAGTGTTATGGCTCACAAAGTTTATTCAATATTCTTTATTATTCATGTTTTATTATTGTTCAACTTTCAGTTTTATTCCAGCTCAAGGTAAGTCACTTACACTTTGCATGCATTATTTGAAAGTTTATGAGTATATTTAGTTATTGTTTTTTACTTATGCATTCACCCCCACATACAAAGTACATTATATAAGTAATGATCCATATATATGTCTATGTGCTATATTGTCTCATAACGTAGGAATAAATTGTAGCGCACACATCATAATCAGACAGTTTACAGTCTCTAGTCAGCAAGTGAAGAGTTCTTTCTATTCAAGGACTCGAGTCAAATCTATTCCTAGTAACCTTTATTTTATTCAGTCGTATTGATTAGGGATAGCTGGGGGACATATCCCGGCTACCTACAGTCAGTATTAGTATAGGCTTCACAGACAGTCAGTATAATTGATGTATTTAATTTTAGTTTTATTTTGTATGACCAAAGTTATAATCCTTTTTGATAGTTTTGGTTTTGAACATATTCAACAGAGATATCCCTTCCTCTTGTTTCTTTCAGATTAATGTATCATATTTAGTTGCTCACGAGTTATGCCAGTATAGGGTTAGCCTGGGATCACTTGTGGTCCTAAGCCTCATGTGACGTCTAGAGGGTAGTGTCAGGGCATTAAAAAAATCTTCTAAGTGAGTCTTGAGGGTTGAATTGGTGCTTAAACAACTTGTGAAATTGAATATTGCTACAATCTAAGGTAAAAAAAAATTAGTTTGGTATTTATTTAATAATTTCTTGACTCAAAACCCTTAAATCATTGAGGCTCAATTATATCCCTAAATTTGATTGATTGACTCAAATTTCTTGAGGGATATAACTCCATAAAGATAGTTGAACAATGGGTTGGTCTTGGAAACTCTTTTGTCAAAGGTGAAACCCACTTAGGCGTTTGGTGTCCTTTTGAACCCATGGTACAATGGTACCATAATGGTTATGGTTATTCTTGTTGTAATTCTTAGATTGTGTTGTGATAGCTTGGCTTATGGAAGAGGAAGCTTTAAGAAGAGGAAAGAAAAAGATTATTGGTTAGTGAGCTACTTGGACTCAAGGTAGGTTAGGCTTAATTTTAGTTAGATTGAGTTTGATTATAGTATAATTATCGATATCTTATAAGATTTGGAAGGGTTTAGATGATAAATAGTTGAATGGTGATAATAGGGATTAGTGGATTCTTATAGGCTATTGAACTTGCAAGGTGTGATGCTTGACCCTTAGCCTAGGACCTTGGATAGTACTACTCGTAATCTCATGACTAGTATGAGAATTCATTAGTTGCCCTAATAGATGAGGGTGATGTTGTTCACTAACCTTAAGGGTACGTTGACATATAAATTGCTTAGTTAGGAAATGACCTTGGTGATTGGGTTGACCTAGAAAGGATACTTGAAGAAGATTTTCTCTATGGGCTTAGTAAGGATTGATATGCCCTTACGGTATGATTTAGATAACTTAGCCTAATTTTGGGTAGAAGTTAGTCTTATAATAGTAAACCTTTGCATTCTTGCTATTTAGGAGTGAGACTTGACACACCATAAGATTGAACTATGAAATCCCTTTGAGACCCACATACTTGATAAATGTCTAAGTTACTTTGTTGAGATATTGATAGTTAAACTCGGTTGTCGAAGTATACATGTGGTCAATGGTTGGATAATGTATATACTTGATTAATTATCTCTTAGTCATGATATGGATAGCCTTGAAAAGGGGAAGAATGTGCATATCATATGAATGCTCATACTTATGCTTATACTCGTATTGTGTGGGGATGCTTAGTAGTAAAATAGAATGATATATTTTATCGTACATCCCTATTACTCTATTATTGTGGACTTTTATATTTTTAGTAATTTGGATAAATATGTGTATGTATGTTGATGTCTTGGGAAATATGTAATGGCATGATGATGCTGATGAAATCCAGAGGATATATTGATATCATGATGATGCCCGATGAATTCGGAGGATACGTTGATATTATGATGATG
This sequence comes from Capsicum baccatum var. pendulum, assembly GCA_030864225.1. Taxonomy (NCBI): domain Eukaryota; kingdom Viridiplantae; phylum Streptophyta; class Magnoliopsida; order Solanales; family Solanaceae; genus Capsicum; species Capsicum baccatum. The sequence continues at coordinate 200,698,984 of CM061561.1, forward strand.
TCCACTGAATCCATAGGATATGTTGATATTATGATGATGCCCGGTGCAATTCGAAGGATATGTTAATATTATGATGATGCCCAGTGAATTTAGAGGATATGTTGATGTTATGATGATGTTCGGTGAAATCTGAAGTATATGTTGATATTATGATGATGCCCAGTGAATCTAGAGGATATGCCTATCTTATGATGATGCCCATTAAATCCAAAAGTGGTAAAATTGTTATGATGCCATGTGGGGCAAATTTACTTAAATGCTTGAATACATAGTGAGGTTAGATCGTGTGGGGCCTATCCATTTATGTACGTAGGACATGATGTTTTCCTTGGTAGATTTTTGTTCATTCCTTGTCCCCTTTTCACTAAATAAGAGGTGTGGCCCTTGTTGACTCTAATTTGTAACTAGAGGTAATTTAAGCTGATCATTAGGTTAAGGCTAATTGGTATGTGTAATCTTGTGTAGAACCAAAGGCACACCTAGTAAATCTACTTGACTTGAATTAATGGTTAAGTTGTGGAATTTCACCTAATAAAGTGGATTATGTGATAACTAGTTATTTCTAATAAATGATTATGACTTGTAGGCAAGAAGCCTAGTGAACTAATTGGTGGAACTTACTTGCTTAAAATATAGGAACTAGTCCTTACAGTTGTAATATTCTTAATGATAATAGACTTAGTATTGTATAATGAATCATGAGGTCGAATTCTAATATATGATGTTGAGGTTGTTTAATTGGTGAATTATACAATGGAATGCTAGTTAGATAATGGCCTTGGGATAGATGAATAATGAATAGTATGGGTAACTTGTAGCCATTTCTTAATTAATGACTAGTAACTATAAGACTTGTAGTCTAGTGGCATATGGAAATGGAGGTTAACTTCTATCGACTAAAACATGGAGTTTATCAATGAGCTAGAGCTTTAGTAACTATATTACTATGCTATAACAATATTGGTTGTGTTTTGATTAAATTATGATATTGATACTGGATGTGGTTCTCAGTAATAAGACATGGCGGGGTTGTGCTACCTGCGACTTTAGAAAGTTTGGATTAGTTGTTCTTTATTGTGTTATTGGTTGATCTTATGGTGTACTCTCCGGTGGTATGGGATGCCGTGATGAGTTCTTTGTATTGTATTCTTTTGGCTTACTCTTTGGTGGTATGGGACACTATGTCGAGTTCTTGGTTGTGTTCTTTAGCGTGTACTTCCCGAGGGTATGGGATATCGTGGTAAGTCTTGTATTTTATACTTTAGTGGTGTATGTATTGACTATGAAATGACATAATAGATATTGGGTATAAGACTTTACTCTTCCAAAATGATACTCATTTGATATGACGATTATGAAGTCTATTGATATAGTATGTCGTGTTATTTCCTTAGTAGTATAGATATTGTCACAGTGATATTGGGGAAGATTCAGGTTTGATCCTATACCTTGACTTTAAATTATTGTCTTACTTTATATCGTCTTTATATTACTATTTAGCTCAGTCGGCCGATAATGCCTACTGAGTACCTGTATTTTGGTACTCATACTACACCTTTGTACCTTTTGGTGTAGACACAAGTTCTAGTTTTCGTCGTTGAGTCGAATTCATACCGGCTTGATCATTCAGAGATAGGGTGAGCTCTTGGAGTTTGAGTTTTCCTCTTTCCCCTCTTTTTCTATTTGTCTTTTGTCTTCGAGACAAATGTATGAGATTATTTAAGACACTTTGACTTTGAGTTGTAAATTTTATCATTAAGTCTAGATGTTTTTGTACTAACACTATCGGGTCTTGGGATTGGTATTTTAATATCATTTGTCTTTAGTTGTGGAATGTTATTATTTATATTGTGTTCACATATAGGGTCCATGTTGGACGTTTCTACCAAGGTAATCCATTGCATTAACTCCAGATTACAATTTGTTTACCTACCAGTGGGATGTGGTAGGTGCCATCATGACTCAAAAATATGGACATGACAGACCTAGTGGGACTCGTTTGGTCCTTTGTTGGAGACTTATCCCTAGGCATCCCTATGTGTTACTTCTTGCATCTTTAAGAATAAAAAGGGTTCATTTGACAGACTGATGTGTTAAAATTGAGGAAACGAGTGTGTTTAGTCAAAAGTAGTTAAAAGGAGGGTCAAAGGATTAAAAAAAGAGTTTCATAGTTGTAGAAGTTCTCAATGAATTTTGTTTTTCACAATTAAAAATTCAAAAAGCATTTTACCTTTTACACACTTTTCTTAAAAAATGAAAAAGAATTTTTCTTTATTTCCTTTAGCATGCATGCATAACTTGAGGTTTCAAAAAAAATTATTTTGAGGGAACGTTATACATTTCTATATAGAAAAATTCAAAAAGATTTTTTTTTCAAGTTTTGTACATTTTATATAAGAAAATGCCAAATAGATTTTTTCTTTTAGTGTCTTCATGTTTTTCTACGTCAAAATTTTTGAAGTATTTCATTTATAGTGGTGCTTTATTTTTGAATGATTTCATCTGAAAATACCAAAAAAGATTGTCCTATCATAGTTTTTTATTTTATTTTTATATGAAGTTTCAAATCTAAATTCAAAAAATATTTTTATTTGTGTGTTTCATCGTTTGTTCTGGTCGCAACTTAAGTCGGAGGTTAGTCTATTAGTTAATATTGAATTGTCCAATCTGGACAAACTATATAAACCTGATTCTCCTCTTTCGGGAGTGACATACGTAGGCAGCCCTTTTTAGGTTAGGTGATCTTACTTAAACAATCTAAAAAAAAAGTCACTCTTTATTTTAGAGTTATTATTTCATATACTTTTTTAAAATAAAAATACAAAAAATCACTCTTTCTTTTAGAGTTGTTAAGTCTAAACGCTCTTGTACTAACATTATCAGGTCCTGGGATTGGTATTCTAATATTGGTTGTCTTTAGTTGTGAAATGTTATTGTTTACATTGTGTTCACATATAGGGTCCACATTGGACGTTTCTACCAAGGTAAACCATTGCATTAGCTCCGGGTTATGGTATTGGCTTACCTATCGGTGGGATGTAGTAGGTGCCATCATAACTCAAAATCTGGTCATGACAAATTGGTATCATATCCTAGGCTTCACTGATATTGTTGGTGCAAGAGCAAGTGTCTAATAGAGTCGTACGGAACATTGACGTCCATTTCCTATCTTTGGGAGGCTATCGGACATTCGTATGAGTCATTCAATTATTTTAATCATATCGTGTTAAGAGTCTAAGTTGGTTTGTAGGATATTATGTTGACTCTACTTTCTTGCAAAATTCCCAGGATACATGCGTCAGTGATACGTAAGCAGGGTCCTAAGATCTAGACTCGTGATATATCCCCAGTTAAGGATCAGGATATACCTCCATAGGGCCCTATTCCTTCACCCGAGCTAGAGACTCCTCCACCTCAGCCAGTGATGGGCCAGAGACCTGCCAAGGCTCCACCATAATTTATCCCCTCTTTTTTGCTTAGGGATACTTTGGTTCAATTGTTGGGTATTGTTGATTGTTCACAGTCTACAGGGGAAGGGGTGCAAACTGCAGCTGCAGCTTCGGGAGTTGAGGTTCCTCCTATTCCAACAGTTGTTCAGCCGATAGTTGTTCAGCCAGTTGTGACCCAGCCTGCTATGTCTGCTGAGGAGCAGAAGATGTTGGGTAGATTCTTGAGCTTTGCTCCACCTAGGTTTTCTAGTGCTCCTGGAGAGGATGCATTCAAGTTATCTACTGCTTGTGTGGATAGGATTTATTGGTTAAGACTTATTGAGACTCGTGGTATGGACTACACTATATTTTAGTTGGACTTGTCTTCTAGACACTGGTAGAAGTGTTTTATAAGTTCTAGACCAGTTGGATCTTTCTCTCTCTCTCTCTTGGGATCAGTTCTTCGAGATATTCTTGGAGATGTTTATGCTGCGAAGCCTCAAAGATCATTTGAGGGATCAGTTCTCTAGATTAGAGTAGGGTTTTATGATAGTCACTGATTATGAGGCTCATTTCCATGAGTTGGCTAGACATGCAACTTCTATCTTAGATACTAAATATGAAAAAGTTTTTTGCTTTATGAGAGGAATGAGACTTCCTATTTGGATGGCTACTCATAGTTTGGTTGTTTCTAGTCGGACTTTTGTTGAGGTTATTGATCATGCTATAGTGATAGAGTACATAGAGCGTGAGTTCCATGAAAAGTGGCCCAAGTTTCAAGGAAGATTTGGTGGGAGCCATAGTAGTTCCCGTTTTAGAGGTGGTACTCCCTATGTTAGACATCCCCCGCTTCTATCTTTTCAGCCTCAGAGTAAGATCAGTAGACCATCTCAGGCATCTCTTCAGGTCATTAACAGGGATCAATTTATTTCTAGTGGACGTGCTAGTAAGGGCAGTGATCAGTCTATGAGAGGTTTATCTATGGCCCATGATAGGTATGGTAGCTATGCTGGATCAGCCAGAGTGAGTTCTTGATCTTCTCCTGAGGATTTTTTACTTGTGGGCTTCCTGGTCATTTCTCTAAAGAGTGTCCTAGTCATGGGGAGATGGTCGTTTTAGCCTAAGGAGCTACTCCCAATAGGGCAGTTCATCTCTTAGGTAGAGGCGGTTCACGAGGTCGTAGATTTGGTTAACAGGGTGCTCGAGGTGGTAATCAGGAAGGTAGGGAAGGTGGTCACTCAAGTGCCAAGCTAAGTGGAGGGCGTGGTCAGTTATATGCAGTACCTTCTAGGCCCGAGGATAAGACTTCAGATGTTGTAGTCATAGGTACGATTTTGGTATGCCGTAAGTTGGCTCTTGCTTTATTTGATCTTGGATCCACTTATTCTTATATATCTTCTTATTATGCACCATAGTTGGAGTTGTCCAGTGATTTACTATATATGTCTTTACGTGTATCCACTCTCATAGGTAATTCTTTAGTAGTGGATCGGTTATTTAGATCATGTGTTGTGATAGTTAGTCATGTTGATACTTATGCTGATCTTATTATTCTGGATATGTTGGATTTTGATGTGATTCTAGGCATGAAATGGTCATCTCGCTACCATGCGGTCATGGATTATTTCGCAAAGATCGTTACCTTAGCCATGCCTGGCGTACCCCCAGTTATGTGGTAGGGAGCGATTAGTCGTGAGTCAACGTGAGTTATTTCTTACGTTTGTTCTAGATGGGTTTTGTCGGGGGGGGTGGGGTGAGAATCTTATCTCACCTATGTATCTGATACCCGTGTAGAGAGTCCGACACTTGACTCTGTTCCTATTGTGTGTGAGTTTACTGAAGATCTGCTTGGTATCCCTCCTGATCGCGAGATTGAGTTTGCTATTGACCTTGAGCCTGTCACCCGACCTATTTCTATGGCACCTTATCGTATTTCTCCCACAAAGAATAAGGAGATGAACTCTCAGCTCTAGGATCTTCTAGGAAAGGGGTTCATTAGAATAAGTGTGTCCTCATAGGGAACCCCTGTTTTGTTTGTAAAGAAGAAAGATGGTTCTATACGGATGTGTATTGATTATAGGAATCTTAATAAGGTGACGGTGAAGAACTGTTATCCTATGCCTCGCACTGATGATTTTTTGACAAGTTTCAGGGTTTAGTTGTATTTTTAAAGATAGATTTGAGGTCCAGTTATCATCAGTTGAGGATTCAGACTGAGGATATCCTGAAGATAGACTTTAGGACCCGTTATGGTCACTAAGAGTTTTTGGTGATGTCTTTTGGGCTAACTAATTCCCCAGACGCATTTATGGACTTGATGAACCATGTGTTTAGACCTTATCTAGACTCCTTTGTCATTGTGTTCATTGTGATATTCTTATGTATTCGAGGAGTAGTGAGGAACATGCGCAACATTTGAGGATAGTGCCCTAGGTTTTATGAGAGCATTTGTTTTTTGCCAAGTTTTTCAAGTGCGAGTTTTGGCTTGAGTCAGGGTACTTTCTTGGACACGTTGTGTCCAAGACGGGAATTATGGCAGACCCGATTAAGATTTCGGCAATTCGTGATTGGTCTAGGCCTACGTCTCCGACTGAGGTTTATAGTTTTATTGGGTTGGCTTGTTATTATAGGTGTTTTGTTGAGCATTTTGCTGCCTTATTAGCCCCTATGACTAGATTAACCCAGAAGGAAGTTCCCTTCTAATGCTCCGAGGAGTGTAAGTTGAGCTTTAAAAAGCTCAAGGATTGTCTCACTTCAGCCTAGGTGTTAGCTCTTTCATTTGAGGGAGAGGGATTCACAATGTTTTTTTATGCTTCTAATGTTGGTATTGGTTGTGTTTTGATGCAGTATGGTCATGTCATTGCCTATGCTTCTAGACACCTTAAGGTGCATGAGCGCAACTACCCCACTCATGATTTAGAGTTGGCGGCGGTAGTTTTTGCGCACAAAATTTGAAGGCATTACTTGTATGGTGTGCATTGTTAAATTTTCACCGATCATCGTAGTCTTCAGCATCTTATAACCCAGTGAGATCTTAATTCTTGCTAGCGTAGGTGGATGGAATTGCTAAAGGACTACGATATGTCTACCTTGTATCATCTGAGTAAGGCAAATATTGCGACAGATGCCTTGTGTCGCAAGGTAGTGAGTATGGGTAGTTTGGCTTATATTTAAGTTTCTCAAAGGACCTTGGCACGGTACATCCAGTCCATAGCCAATTTGAGGGTTTGCCTAGATATTTCAGATCCTGAGAGGATTTTGGCTTGTGTGGAGGCAAGGTCCTCCCTGTTTAAGCAGATTCGTGACCGTCAGTTTGAGGCTAGTAAATTGTGCCTTCTTCATGATTGGGTAGTAAGTGGTGAGTCTGGGAGACACACCATGAATTCTGAGGGTATCTTGAGATTTTAGGGTCATATTTGTGTACCCCTACTTGATGACTTGATTTAGCCAATTCTGTATGAGTCTCACAGTTCTAGATATTCTATTCATCTCGATACAACCAGATGTATAGAGATTTAAGGCAGTTGTACTGGTGGTATGGTATAAAGAGGGATGTTGATACAAGAAAGACAACGGAAGCATGAAAGCAAACACCAAAAATAGTCCACTATCCAAGAAACTGAGGACCTCTTTTGGTGACCCCTCTCGGATTTGCTACCAACAAGAAGAATACAAGGCACAGGGGCATAGTAACACCAAAACAGTAGCAACACAACAAGAACAAGATAAACAATAGACTAATTTCGGATTCCACATTAACAACACAAACACGCGGTTACAACATCAACACTACTACATGATTACAAAGAAACAAAAGAATAGATAGTTAGACAAATTGAAGGTATAATACTAAACACCCAAAAGCCTATTCCACACTCAAGTTGATTTCCCTAGTTATAATTTTGGGTTGGTGGTCATCTCTCCTTATAGATGAAATGTTTCAAGTGTTATAAACTCATAATATTCATCAAAATCTCCTAATGAAACCCTACATTATTCTATTTATAGTGAATTACAAAGAATAGGTAAAATGACCAAAAGGCCCCTTAGTGAAGAGGCACCCCTGTAGTGTATGTAGTGGAATGTTTTGGTGTCCATTTTGGTGCTCCTTTGCACTTCATTGTACACACCAAGCCTTGGTTCTAACTTACGACCTCATAAGTCCATCTACATGATCGTACTCATATTATCCTCCTCTTCTTGAAAAGGATTCGACCTCGAATCCATACCTTGCAAAATTAAAGAGGAAACAAACAAGTACACTTCCTCATGGAAAGAGAGTTAGGGTTAGCAAAATAAAAAATTAACACTATCATGCCACGGTGATACACACTTGAAGTACAACCAAGGATCCTTTTTGTTAATTATGAAAAGCTTTTGTACAACATCACAAATGAAAGGGCTCAGATGAACATCAAGAATTAAGGGACAAAAACTAAGACTACGTCTCTCATATGATGTATATCCAACAACATCATGAATATCATCATATACATATAGGTAGTGAAGAAAGGCACCAAAGACACAATTCTCATCTAAGATGTATTCACAAGTAGAAACACACAACAAGATAAAGGGACATTGTAAGCACGTAGGACCTCTCTCCTTCCAACCACTTACTGAGGGAAGTCATTCCATCAAGGGAGTCATACCAATAAGGAGAATAAGGAAACTACCATGCAATAATCTAATCCAAGGAAAGTAGTTTGCCCAAGAACTCAGCTTCCCTCTACAAATGATGTGAAGCACGCTCCCAAGAGTCCCACAAGATACTTCAACTTGTCCAACCCCATAAAGGTGATAAGAAGTCTTTAACGTCCTTGGACCCTTCCACAAACAAGAATAACACTTGACATCCTCAAGTTGTGGTTCAAATAACTTAAATACAAGTGTGTCAAACATGGATGCACGGACATGAGAAACACCCCAAAGAGACAATGACACATTTTCCCTACGGTCCTCAAGTAGACACAAACCACCATTAATATCAAAGGGATCACAATTCAAGTCACCATATTTGTCAAGCATGGGTGGGGTGCCATGCAAAGGAGTACAAGCAAAATCATTTTTCAAAGATATTTCAAGCACATGATTAACCCTATGAGCCAATCAAACATTAGAATCTTTACAACAACATAGGTTCACGGGTTCACTCCTTTGTCCTTGACCAACATCTTTAAATTCTTCACTCACTTGAGATTCATTAATCACATCACACATATTCTCAAGTGGTGGGAAAGTTTTACACACAAGTTGAACAACATAATTTTCACATAATGATGTACTTTCATTCAACACAATAGCTTCAACACTAGGTGGACACAAATAAATCTTACTAGAAGAGTCGATTTGGTCATCTATAGGATCAACTTGTGTATCCACTTGCACAACATGTACATCATCCACAAGTGGTAAGGAATCAATATAATCATATGTAGGTAAGCAACTACTAACACTCAATGTCTTATTCGTCACATATTTATCATTCACATGTACCAAAGTATAAGAGTTAGCAATATTTCCTTGACATTCATGAGTATGTTCATCTTTACCTCGGTGTAATAGTACTTCACAAGTTTGGGCAGCAACTTCCTTCGGGAAGCTCTCATTGTAAGGTGTTTGGACCTTCGGTTTTGGATTTGTTGGGATAAGTGTGGATACCAATTGGCGTAACCTTTCAACGTGCCCTTTCATGTCTTCAATAATGTTAGTGATGCAGTCAAATGTGGCATTGATATTGGTGGCAGCCATGGTACCTAAAAGAAAAGACAACAACGAAAAACAAAACAACAAACTTGTTAGCTCAAAAATGCTCACCACGCTCTCACTCGCGATTTTTACCTCACACTTGGTTTCACAAGTATTGAAAGACGGCTTGTACTTCACGAGTGATTGATGGTCGAGTATACTCTTTCCCATAATAGATTTTTGTTTGACTCAAAGAAAATTTTTTTACGGACTTGAACCAAAAAGATACAACGAATTCACAAAAGATAAAAGCACACAACAAACGTAAACACGAACAAACGGACTCTACAACTAACTTACAAACTAGTAGGAGATTACTAGTTTGTTAATTAGTGTTCAAACCAACACATGGAACTAGGAAACAATAAAATTAAACTAAGAAATCTGAAATTTGAGCTTAAAAATTATTGGTGAACAGTAAAAACGTGATGTGGTAGCCACGTATTGGTTACGGTTGTTATCAAATTTTATTTTCTAATTCAAGTCTTGGTCCAATTGTAATTTGGAATTGGTGGGAATTGGTTAAGGAGATAAAACGATTCTTGAAATCCTCTTTCAAATTCAAAAAGCAAGACTTGACTCTTTTCCTCAAAACAAAATCCTTAAATCATGGAAGGTTGTTGGAAAAGTGGTTGTTAAAGTCCTTGAGTGGTTGGAATTGATTGTAAAAGTCTTGAGAGGTCTTAAATTTTGCAAATATGTCTTTCAAGACTAACAAAATACACACTATCTTTCTTTAACTTCCAAGATCAAACATCCACTTTTTCTTCAACAATAGATAAAGATGTGAAGAACACCAAGAACACATTTTTTTAATCTTAAAGTTCTAAGGTTCAAGTTGGACCCCAAACATCAACAATACCTTTTCAAGGTTAAAAATACAACACAATAACCACTATACACATTCAAACCTTGAACTAACAATACACCACACATCTAATCTTTGAATCCACAACAACAATACCAACAACAATCACACGGCCAAAATTTAGGTTCACAACAACAACATCAACAATTAAAGCTCGAATCTAGATCTAGACTTCTTTAGTGTTAGAGGTGAAGAAGATAACACTAGAAACAATAAAACAAATAAAATGACTCCTAGATCTAGACTCAAAACAAGAAAAATCTCAGCCAAGACATAACAAGAACACAATTTCGGACAAAACACAAAAATGGACAGATTTGCTTCTTTTTGGAATTTTCAGATTTCAACTTTTTTTTTGAATTTTCTACCAAGAAAGCCCAATATTGATATTTTAGGAACAATATCTAGCCATAATATGATGCCAAATTATACAAGAAAGACAAAGGAAGCACCAAAACAGACACCAAAATTATTCCACTATCCAAGAAATTGAGGACCTCTTTTTGTGACCCCTCTCGGATTCGCTACCAACAAAAATAAAACAAGGCACAAGGGCATAATAACACCAAAACAGTAGCAACACAACAATAACAAGATGAACAATAGACTAATTTTGGATTCCATATTAACAACACAAACACAAGGTTACAACATCAACACTACTACATGATTACAAAGAAACAAAAGGATAGATAGTCAGACAAACTGAAGGTATAATATTAACAACCCAAAAGCCTATTCCACTCTTGGACCTTTAACATCATACACATCAAATACCTAAATATTAATTTGGAACAATAGTGACCCCGATCTCCCAAGAATCCAACGTTTCCAAGCTTGAATCCAACACAAGCAATTCCACACTTAAGTTGATTTTCCTAGTTACAATTTCGGGTTGGTGGTCTTCTCTACTTAGAGAGGAAATTTTCAAGTTTTATAAATTCATAATATTCATCAAAATCTCCTAATGAAACCCTACATTATTCTATTTATAGTGTATGAAAAATAATAGGTAAAATCACCAAAAGTCCACTTAGTGAAGGGGCACCCCTCTAGTGTATGTAGTGGACTGATTTGGCCCTTTTAGTGTATGTAGTGGACTGTTTTGGTGTCCATGTAGGTTCTCCTTTGCACTTTATTACACACACCAAGCCTCGGGTATAATATACACCCTCATAAGTCCATCTACGTGATCGTACTCGTATCAGATGTGGAGACTTTATAGCTTATTTCCTATGTTGTCAGTAGGTTTAGGCCGAGCATCAGCGTCCAGGTAGATTGACTCTGAGGTTGCCCATTCCCAAGTGTAAATGGGAAAGGATCACCATGGACTTTATTAGTGGTTTTCCTCGTACTTCCCATGGTCACGATTGTATTTGGGTTATTTTGGATCGTTTAACCTAATCGGCACATTTCATTCCTATTGAGATAACCTTCAATGTCGAGAGACTAGCCCAGATTTATGTTCGGGAGATATTTCGTTTGCATGGGGTCCCTATATCTATCATATTATATTGTGGTTCTATGTTTACTTCGAGGTTTTGGAGAGCATTTTAGAAGGAGTTGGGTACTCGAGTAGATTTGAGTGCAACCTTTTATCCACAGATGGATGGTCAGTCCAAGTAGACTATTCAGGTGCTTGAGGATATACTTCAAGATTTTGTTATGGAATTTGGAGGTCAATGGGACCAGCATTGTAATGCCCCGAGTCTACACTTCAGATGCCACACAGTGCTTATGACCCTGAAGGATCACAAGCTAACCCATGACTGGTACCTGCTATGGGCACTGAATAATAATACTGAAATAATGCAAAAGTATAACTTAAATTCCATAAGGTTCTCAAAATATAGATATGAATACTGAAATACTAATAGAAATATCAAAAATTGAACATTTTTCTGAAATAGTCTAGTCTGAAAAGCCTATAATTGGACTGTCTGAATGGAGTTGATGGGACAAGCCCCCAACTAACTTTGGCTACTGCACATAGTGAACTAATGAAATAGATGAAATTTGTCCTCAAATTATGAGGACTCACCTCTATATCTACTACTGATAGTCTGAACTGCTAAGTACGGTCAAGAGGAGTACGTGACTAGCTGAACATGCTGTACATACTTAGTATGCAATACTGCACATATATAAGTGTACTATTTTTTAGATTACACTGAAGCTGAGTACTGATTAATGATAACTGAGTAACTGATATCTAAGATTACTGATAACTGAATAACTGATAACTGGGTGACTGTGTCTAATAGTCCTGATTCATTAAAATTAAAATGAGTTCTATACTAAGATTGAAACTGAAACTATAACTATGGGAGTGTTCATCTAACTGACATACCCCGATTATAAACTAATTTGGGGTCCAACATATGACCCCGGTTGGAAAGGTGTTAGCACCTGGGATACTAACAATGCTGGGTCAACCCAATTCTGGCAGTAAAACTCATGAAAAGTATGTATATGATTGCTTCAACCCTAGTCTAGCAGGAGGACAACTTACCCTATGCTGGCTAAGTAGTTTTGTAACGCACAGACTACTACTTAGGGTCAAACCCTCTGTTGCTAAGAATGCCCCCATCCCTGGTTCGCTCGGTGATGAATCCTACTCCCAACTGAATGGACCCTGAACTAATTTTTTAAATTTTACTAGGCTTGATTGCACTAACACTGATCGTGTTGACTGACTGAACTATACTGAGCTCACTGAGTTCTATAACTGACTAGGATCAACTATTTGTAACATTACTGATACTATTCTGTAGCTATTGTAATTCTAGGTAAACATCTAGATTTTGGGTAATAAATACCCCTAGGAATTGATATCATCAATAATAATAATGCATGGCAACTCTTGAAAACATAACAATAGTCAACTATCCACAATGCAATCAATGAGACATTTTGTCAAATATTTGGACTTGTACATGAATGGGAACGCATGCTAACATATCATAATTTCACTATTCCATTAACATGGCTATTTTATCAAACACTTAAAAGGCATATCCTTACCATGGGAGTAATTTTGAACATGTAGTTTCAGCATGAACTCATCATTAAGATCACCAATAGATCACAATGCACAATTTATTCACTTAGGCATTTTGACAAACAAATAGGAGGCATAACCTTATTTTGGGCATGAACAATATGCTAATGCATCATGACTACAATAATAAACTTACAATTTAAGGATTTCAATATTAGATAATCATAATTCAACACACATGCTAACATAATTTCTTGTAACTCATAAAAGATCCTAACTTGGAATCCAAACAACAACACCAACATGAGCATAATTTAATCCATAACCTGGGAATCAAAATTGTAATTTTTTAAAAGGTTTCTTGAACTCCAAGGGTGGAAGAAAACCCAAGGATGAACACCTAATATACCTTGGTTTGTGTAATATCTCGCAAAATTATGCGTCTTAATTCAGTCCTTAAAGCTCTTTAAAAGTTCCAACACTTAGAAATTTTTAGCTAAGAGTTCAACACTTAGTCTCATTTTAAGCCTTTAAACTTTGGGGATTTATTTGATGACCTTCCAACTTTTGTTTTGTAATTTTCAAGTTGTGTTATGGTGGGGAAAGTTCATAATACATCTCGGGTGATTTTCGGAATTTTTGGAATAGCGTAAGGGCATGTTTGGTATGCCAAACCAGTAGCTCAACGCGATCTACCCGCCGCGCCCTGGTAATCTCCTTGCTCCAGGAAGGGTTGCGCCTTGCTATAGCAGACTAAGCAGAAGGAGCCTTGCTAGTCCGGCGGACTAGGCAGGGCGGCACCTTTGGTATCGCCCTGGGCCAAATTTTAGCATTCCACCTCCATGTTTCCAAGGGAAAAATGGTCACTTTATGCACCTTATATAATCTCAAAAAAATACAGGATTAAGCCCTTTTTACACCAAAATATACTCTCTTCTCTCAAAACACTCTCAAGAAAAAGCCAGGATTTTTCATAGAAGATTCAAGTTTAAGAATTCTCTCTGTCAATCTTCATAGAATCACGAATAAGGTATGTTTAGTGTTGAGTAATGGATTTCTTTCATCCATGAAGCTTAATAATCCCATTTTTTAAATGTTAAGTCATGATGTTTATGTTGTGGATTATGATAATCATGTTTATGTTGTTGTATGATTTCCAAGTTGGAATCTTTATGTGTTGCTCAAGAAACCAAGAAAGTATGTGATTGAAACTTGTGAAATTTAGTTGAATTATGGTGTTTTAAATCATTAATTGATAATTATACCTATTCCCTAAGTTGTACATGTAAGGTGTTTGATAAAATGCCTAAGGGACTAGAAATTATGTATATTAGCTAAATTATGACCTAAATGATTAACGCATGATATTCTCTTATGTTCAATATGACTTCCATGATATTGTTGTTCATTATGATTGTTAGTGGAATTCTCATGAAACTAGATTGATGAAATTATGACTTTGATTACATGAATTCCTACTATGTACAAGATTATGATAGCCATGTACTTCATAAACTCCCCAACTTATTGTATTATGGATTATTGATGTTGGTCATGTATTCAAGAATGTCATGCCTTATCTATTTATTTCTATCGAGTCCTGGCGGTACGTGTACCCGATAATTTAGTTGTGTTCTTAGAGCCAGTGTCATGTTTTCACGATACTCTCAGTAAGCTATGATCAGTAGACTTCAGTCAGTCTTATGACTCAGGAAATCTTATTAATCTCATGAAATCAGTCAGTTATCAGATATCAGTAGTATTCCATCAGTCAACAGAATTTAGTAAACTCAGTCCATGTTCACTTCAGTTAATCATGTTCTGTGTTTATTCAGATGGGAGTAGAATTCAGCACCGAGTAAACCCAAGGATGGGAACTCACCTTCTAGTTGAGGGTATGATTCTTAATAGCAATCCTTGCATTCCAGAACTACATAGCTAGTGAAGGTTGAGACATCATAACCTTCTAGATGAGGGTAGATGGGGTGGCTTAACTTGCTAGTTTAGGGTTCCCACCATTCTCATTAGAGTAACCTGCCAGTTGAGGGTCACTCACAGTTATCCTTACCTATGGCGTGGTATTGACACCCTTCCAATCAGGGTACAGATTGGACCCCAATACGACTATAATATCTTATTTGGGGCATGTCATTTAGATGGCTACTTCCCACAGTCACAGTCTCAGTCTTAGTAAAAGAACTCAGATAGTTCTTCAGATTTCAGGACTGTCAAATACAGTCAACCCAGTTCAGTACGGGAATCGCCTAGTTCTATAAGATTTAGGACTATCAGATACAATCACTCATGTTATTAGTATTCAGATTCCGTTATTATGTATTCATGCATGTATTCTCACATCCATGTTAGTTAGTCGGATAGTATTATTCATGCATATGAACCCCATGTATTCAGCCTACACAACTAGCAAACTAGTACATTCAGTCGTACTGATGCATATTTTTCTCTTGCACTATGGTGTGTTATTACCATAGGTTTGAAAGCACGAGATCCAGAGAATCAATAGCATTCTAGATTTCAGCAGCCAGATTTAGCAGTGAGTCCTCATTATTCGAGGATGTTGTTATTTACTTATTTCAGTTTATTTTCAATAGATGGAGTTATTTGGGGAACTATGTCCCATCAACTACTTATTCAAACATTTAGAGGCTTTCAGACTACATTCAGACTATAGCATGTTCAGATAATTTATTTTAGTTTTGGGTATTTCTATTCGCCATTTAGACATTATTTTATTCATTATGATTTAGTTTTGAACCTTATGGACTTACATCTTATGTTTCCGCATTTATATAGTATATTGTGCAGTGTTCAGATATAGATATTAGTCATGGATAAGCTTGTGGTTCTTCCGGGTCATGAGCATCGTGTAGCATTCCGGATACCAGATTCTGGGCGTTACAGTTTGTGAATTTGTGAAGATTATGGTGAGTTCTTGAGACTTGATTCTTGAGATTGATGACACTAGGGCTTGTTCTTGAGATAGTTTTGTGAAAAAATAATGTATCTATGCTATTTGGGGCAAAAATTATATGTTTAGGACGGTTTTGATGTGAGACAAAAGACCTTATTTCCCTCCAATATGTGGAGTAACAAGTTAAAATTTTAGGAGTATGCACCACATGATCTAGAGCTATGGAATGGAGAGTGCACCATATTATCTATTGAATGCTCCCTAGGGGTGGACTGGATCATGCACAGCACGCTAATTGCAGGCAGCTACTATTTTGGATTTCCAAACATGACTTAAACAGAGTCTAAAAATTCCAAAACTCACCCAATATGACCTCTTGACATCTCTGATCATAATGTAATTTAAAAATTGATATTCTAAGGTTAGAAAGATCGTAAATGATGTCACTAAAATATCGAGGCCAAAAAATGAGACTAAGTATAAACACTTGGCTAAAATTTTTTAAGTCTGGGACCTCTTTTGGCATGCTATATAGGACTGGAATGACTAGGATTCTGTGGGGTCTTACAAGATCTCCCCTTTGGGAAAATTCGTCCTTGAATGAGACTTTCTGAACTGAGAGGAACTGAGGAACTGTACTTACGCTGACATGCATATTTGTAGCATGACTGAAATCTAGATACATGACACATGGCTGAACTATTTCATGAATGCATGAATGATAGGAGAATATGATGCAGCTGTAACTGAGCATGAGATAGAGTAAATCTAAGAAAGGTTGTTACGTTAGGATGAGTCTGAGTTTGCAGAGAAGAGGTGGAGATACTTAGTTAACATGTCTTCTTCTGCTTCTCAAGTAGCTCCCTCAACTAACTGATTCCACCAAAGAACTTTGACCAAAAGAACTGCTTTGTTCCTTTGTCTGCGAATCTGAAAATCAAGGATTTTGACAGGGACTTCCTCATATGATAGATTGTTCTGAACATCTACAATCTATATAGGGACTACAGCTGTTGGGTCACCTATACATGTCTTTAGCAATGATACATGAAACACTGGGTGCACTAAAGCTAAATCTGAAGGCAACTCAAGATCGTAAGCTACCTTTCCAAAACGGCTGAAGATCCTAAAGGACCAACATATCGAGAACTAAGCTACCCTTTCTTGCCAAATCTCTTCAATCCCTTCATGAGAGAGATCTTAAAATACATACAGTCAATAATCTCAAACTCGAGATCCTTTCTCCCCACATCTGCATAATATTTTTGTCTGCTCTGAGTTGTTTTAATCCTCTCTCTCATCAACCGCACATTATCAAAGGCATCAAACACAAAGTTAGACCCTACTACTGCAGGCTCTCCTACCTTAAACCAACCAATGGGAGATCTACATCTCCTTCCATAAAGCACCTGAAATGGAACCATCTGAATCCTGTAATGATAGTTGTTATTACAAGCAAACTTGATAAAAGGAAGGTGGTCATCCCAACTACCCTTAAAGTCAACAACGCACGCTCTCAATATATCTTTTAGAGTCTGAATGGTCCTTTCTTCTTGACCATCTTTTTTAGGGTAGAAGGCTGTACAGAGGTGGAATTGGGTACCAACACCTTTTTGGAAGGCTTTTCAAAAGTGAAAGATGAACTGTGTACCTCTATCTAAAATGATGGACAAAGAGACATGATACAGTCTGGCCAAGCTCTATGTTAGAGAGTTGGTCAGACTATATCATGTCTCTTTGTCCATCATTTTAGATAGAGGTAACTCTCTAACAAAGAGCTTGGCATAATCTTTGGATAATTAAGAGGTATGAACTAGCAAGAAATGGGTAGATTTGTTCCTTCTATCTACAATAACCCAAATCGAATCATGATGTTGACGAGTATGAGGTAGACCTATCACGAAATCCATATTTATGTTCTCTCACTTCCATATGGGAATACTGAACTCCTGTATGAAACCACTGGGATTTTCATGATCAATCTTTACCTAATGGAACATAAAGCTCTTCGCCATAAACTGTGCAATATCTCTCTTCATCCCACTCCACCAATAGACTTCCCATAAATTACACTATATCTTAGTGGCCCCTGGGTAAATCAAATAATACGCACCATGCACTTCTACAAGAATCCACTATCTCACATCATCCACACATGGCATACATAATCTACCCTAGAAATGTAACACACCATCTCCCCCTTGGGAGAAAACCTCTACCTTCTGGTCTCTGACAGACTCTTTCAGCTTAACTAAATTGGGATCATTGTCCTATTTTTCTTTCACTTCGGAAACCAAAGATGATTCCAAACTATTCTGCACCTAAACACTACCCTCACCAAAATCTACTAAATGAACACCTAGCCTTGCAAGCTAACGAACTTCCTGAACTAACTTCTTTCTATTATCCTCAACATGAGCAACACTACCTATACACAATCTATTGAGAGCATCTGCCACTATATTGGCGTTGCCCGAATAATACAGAACACTCATGCCATAGTCTTTCAACAACTCTAAACACCTTCTCTGACATAGATTCAAGTATATACTGCAGGATTTTATAATTTGTGAACTAATCAACATGTATCCCATAAAAATAGTGCTTTCAAATCTTCAAGGCAAACACAACAACTGCTAACTCAAGATCATGGGTGGGATAATTCTTTTCATAGGGCTTAAGTTATCTAGAGGCATAGGCTACAACCTTACCTCGCTGCACTAAAACACACCCCAGACAAACTCTGGAAGCATCACAATACACAATAAATCCGTTTGAACCATCTGGAAAAGTCAGAACTGGGCTATAGTGAGTTGAGTCTTTTACTCCTAAAAACTCTTCTCACAAGAATTTGACCACTGGAACTTGACTTTATTCTAAGTCAATCTGGACATAGGGTATGCAATGGATGAAAATCCATCAACAAACCATCGATAATAGCCGGCCAGCCCTAAAAAACTCCTAATATCTAATAGAAAGATGGGTCTGGGCTAGTTTCTCACTGCTTTGGTCTTTTGAGAATTAACTCTAATGCCATCACTGAAAACTATTGACCAAGGAAAGTACTGACCTTAGTCACAATTTGTACTCACTGGCTTTGGCAAAAGGTTGATGGGCTCTTAGAGTCTGTAATACTATCCTGAGCTGGTCTGCATGATCACCTTCATTGTGAGAGTAGAAAAGAATGTTCTCAATAAATACTATGACAAATATGTCTAAGTACTGCTTAAACACACAGTTCATCAAGTCCATAAAAGCTGATGGGGCATGGGTAAGATCAAATGACATGACTAGAAATTTGAAGTAACCATACCGAGTTTTGAAAGTTGTTTTCAGGATGTTATATTCTCTAACTCTGAGCTGATGATAGCCTGATCTGAGGTCTATATTAGAGAATTAACTCACACCCTAAAGTTTTTCAAATAAGTCATCGATTCTGGGAAGTGGATATTTGTTCTTGACTATGACTTTGTTTAACTGACAGTAGTCTATACACATTCGAAGAGAACTATCTTTCTTGCGCACAAAAAAAACTGGTGCACCCTATGGGGAAACACTGGGCCTAATGAATCCCTTATCTAGGAAATCCTTCAACTGTTCTTTCAATTCTTTGAGTTCTGCTGGGGCCATTCTGTATGGTGGAATAGAGATTGGTTGAGTATCTGGAAGAAGGTCTATTCTGAAGTTAATTTCCTTTTCGAGAACAACTCCAGGAAGATCTTTGGTAAATATATCTGGATATTCACACGCTACCAAAACTGACTCAAGATTAAGGGTCTCAAAACTAGAGTCTTTAACTCAAATGAGATAATAGATATACCCCTTAGGTATCATTTTTCTTGCTCTAAGATATAAAACAAGTTGAGCCCTAAGTGTTGAAGTACTACCCCTCCATTCTAAGATAGGTTCATTCGAGAACTAAAAACAGACAACACTATTTATACAGCCAACTGAAGCATAGCATGAATGAAGCTAATCCATGTCATGAATGATGTCAAAATCTATCATCTCCAACTCTACTAAGTATGTTGAATAACTTTCTGAGATACCATAACTAGAAAATTCCTATATACCCATCGAGCTATAATAGACTTATCACTGGGGTAGATACTGAGAAGGGATCTTCTAGGATTTCAGGATTGACTCTAAAGTCAATAGCTATATAAGGAGTTACAAAGGACAAAAAAGCTCCTAGGTCTAGCAAAGCATAAACATGTAAATGATAAACTTTTAATGTACCAGTGACCACATTAGGAGAACTTTCCTAATATTGTCGGGACTGAAGTGCATAGAGTCTGTTTTGGAGTTGCCCATCAGTGGCACTAGAAGCGGCACCCTACTGAGATGGGCGATCGAACTAAGCTGAGGGTGATTATGCTGACTCTGCGAACCCCCTGGGGACACTCTCTGAACCTATGGACTGGCTTACCATATCTAAATGTACATCACTGCCAGCTCTACAGACACCCTAATGGTTTCTCCCACACTTCTGACACAGAGGGTTTGTTCGAGCATAGCTAACACTGCCCTGAGATTTAGAGCCTGGCTCCCTATCCTTATTACTATTCCTGAATATTGGCATCAAAGAATTTCCTGAGAACAGAGCTGGAACTAGAGATTTAAGGTGGAGCTAAGGACAATTTCCACTCTCTAACTTACATTGGGTAAAGTTAAAGCTATGTCTTAGCTTTTTTATTCTCCCTCTCTTTCTCCTTAATCTTCTTCTCCTCCATCTACTGATCTTGGACCATCAACTTATCTAAGTCTATATTCTTAATAATCATTGTGGTCCTATACTCCTCAACCACACTATCAAATACTCCAAACACAAACTTACTCATCTTAGATCTGCTATATACTACCACATGAGGAGCATATCTTACAAACTGAGTAAACATGAGGGAATACTCTTTCACTATCATGTTGCCCTATTTTAGATTAATAAACTCCAAAACCTTAGCTTCTCTCAACTCCAGTGGAAAGAACCTATTAAGAAAAGCAGTAAAAAACTCTTCTCATTCTATAGGCCCTACATCTGCGGCCCTATTTGCAATCCACTTCTTAAACCATGTATGAGCCATACATTTCAACTGATATATACCTAAATCAAAACTCTCACTAGTGGTTACCCCCTTAATATCAGTGACCTTTTGTAGCATATCAAGGAATTCCTGTGAGTTCTCTTCAGACTTAGACCCTGTGAATGAAGAAGGGTTCATTAGCGTGAAGTCCTAAATTCTAGCTGCAGTAGCATTGGCCATTGGTTTGACTAAAAAGAAGTTGTTCGATCATTCTTAGATTCTACATAATGGGCTAGAGTGGTGAAATCTGCTCTAAATTCTGCGTGAGAAATATGCTCATCCAGGGGATCTGCCTGGATGGTCGGAGGTATTGGCTGGTTTCTAGTTCTTCTTCCGCTAGTCTTCTTAGGAGGCATATTTTATAAATGGAAAGAAAACTTATATTAGAAATAAATTTTAACTTGAGCTCATGATCACTTGCATGACATGAATACTAAAAGAAGGAAACTTTTACTAAAAATAGCCTTTTGACCATTGATAACGCTCAATCTACAGCTCTCGTGGGAGTGTAAAGCGGTCGTTAGCAAATATAGAACCCAACCTGGGTTGGGTGTCGATCCCACAGGGAATAGCTTGGCCAACAAGTAAGTAAAATTACTAAACTTTTGGTGCAAGTCTCGTAATGAGGGGGGATTGTAATGTGTAACCAAAACAATAAAGTAAAAGCTGAAAATAGCAAAGTAAAAAGAGAAAGATTGTCATGTAAATTGTAAACAATGAGAATTGAGGAGTTGGGGTTATGTCCACCTTCTGAGGTATACGTCTCTATTGGCTATGAGTGTGCAGAGTCTTGACATGCAATTGCTTATAGAGAATTGTATTCGATGGTAAATCCAAGCGTCTCTCGACCTGAACAAGGACTATTTCACTTTAACTCTCTCGAGCTTAAAGTGTGTCTAACGGTACGAATTCTCCAAGAGGTTAGTCCAGTTACGGCACTAGTTTTTTAATAGGAAAGGGTGTCCTACTACCTTAACATTATCTCTTTTCCAGACAAATAACCTTTCTCTCGAACAAGTTAAATGTTAGACTGGCATTATTCTATACGTCTGCAGCCATAAGAATTTGCATTAAGATGAAGAGAATAATGATATAAGCAATATACGTGTCTCGTACTCACAAACTCACAGCAATAGATAGTATCTCATTCGGCTTCCATAACCCCAACAGAGAAGTTTAGTTACCCATGAGTGCGAAGGAGATCACAATTTGCATTGTTATTGTTGAGTAATGGCGCGTGGATTAGGTGATAGGCGTGTGGCGTGATTCCTTAGCAAGTAACGATTCTCTTGTTGTGGAATTTAAGAATAGAATTAATGGAAAGATTAGAAGAGTTGTAATTGAGAAGTAGAATGTGTCTCTCCACTAAGGGAGGACTTGCCTCTCCACTAAGGGAGGACTTGCCTCTCCACTAAGGGAGGACTTAATTAAAAATCTCTAGCATGATAGGGTATTTATAATACTCCTATCCTACTCCTACTATGCTAATGAAATAAATAACCAAATCCTACTAAACTAAGGAAATACTTAACCCATTTGTACTAGGTTAATGTAACATTCTCCTAATCCAAATAAACTAATGAAATACATAACCCAATTGTACTAGGTTAATGTATCATTGTCAAAATCCAGCTTTGTATCTGTAAGTCCCCAAAGTCTTCAGAAATGCTGTTTTAGCCCGGGACAGATTTTCCATGCAGCAGTTTTGGTCCTTAGGCGTGTAGACTTCCTTCCCTTCCTTTGTGAGCTTTCTTTTGCGTCAAGTAAGCCATAAAATGCTGTATTTTGCATCATTTATACCTGAAACTTTCCTAATCATGTTCGTTAGCTCATTTACAGGAAAAAGGACTAAAAGTGCATGAAATATATAATTTGTTGTCAAAACTAGGCTAAAATATGGGCAAAATATATTGATATAGGCGTGTAAATTCGCCTATCATCAACACCCCATACTTGCAGCTTTGTTCGTCCTCGAACAAAATATCATGTCCTTCTAAGCATCAACTTAGGGTTTTTACAGCAACAACACAAAACATTCTTCAAGACAAGCACAAAAATTATCAACAAAGAGTAGCTTCCCGATTATAAGTAGAAACAGTTTAACCTCTAGCGTAGACTAGTGATGGTGATCAACTCGCATGCAAACGTTAAGGTACATAGAATCATATACAACTATCCAAAGCTCATCAACTATGTGTGTCTCACAATATAGTACCCATAATTACTCACAAATATAGCAAATTTTTCAAACATGGGTATCAAAATGTCCTTGCTCTCACTCTCACAAAGAATTCATATGTAGCAACTGATGACCATAGGCTTGCCCTTAATGTAGTACTCTACTAAATGTCAGAATGCTAAGCTTAGGATCAAGTAGGTCTTTTGATGGTTGTAATGTAGGCTAAGGGACAGGTAGGATCAGTTATTTTGGCCAGAAATAGTGACTAAGTTCCTAAGCACTTTAATACATCACATTGTATCATTGACACTTTTTTCTTTCAACCTTTCTTTATTTTATTGTTCCACCCTTGTTCTCATCTTTTGTTTTTCAATTTTAAGCACAACTCACTTTTCAGCTTTCTTTTCCTTTTTCTTTTCACAACATACCTCTTATGATAGCACTTTCTTTTTCATAACACATTCAAGCACCATTACAATTTAAAGCATCATACTCACCCAATTTCCTCTTATGTTGTCACATGACTTTTTCACTTTAAAGCACTTAGGAATTTGGATCAAATTATGGTCTTGAAAAAAAATGGATTAGGCTACATACAAGGTTGTCAAAGAAATAGGCTAAAGGCTCAAAAGGGTTTAACTAGGGATGATGTCCATGGGTAGGTAAAACTGAAGGTAAACAAATATAGGTTGCCAAAGAAATGCCTAAATCATATCCTAAACTTACACTCCTTATTTTCGCTTTGCATACATACCAGGCAAGTTCTAGCATCAGCCACATACATAGAAGATACTATTAATCTCACACACACAAGGCACATGGTCGACTTGATTGGAAGTAATATAGACTCTTGACCCAACAAGTGAAGGAATTGAACCACACAATATCACATAATGAGTCACAACTGGAGCCTAAACGTCTCAATAGTCACAATTGTAGCACATACTCTTATTATAATCTTATGCTGCCTATCAAAATAATTTCATGCGAAGCTAAAAAAAAATTTAACTACTAAAAAAAAAAAACGAAACAAAACGAAAGAACAATGAAACAAAAGCAAACAAACATAGATGCGAATAGAGAAGTATAGCATGCAATACCACCACCCCACACTTAGTCGGGACACTGTCCTCAGTGGAAAATAAATACGAGGAACCTGGTTAGTCGGACTCCTCCTCTATGTCTGGGATCTTACCCCTTTCATCGGAATCATAATCAGAGTCGTCATCCTTAGAAGTTCCTTATAAGTATCTCACTTAATTCCAAGCGTGAGTTGAGGTGTTTGCAGCGAGGAGGGTTCTCCTTGCTCCTTGCGGCTTCTTTTCTTGCTCTTTTGGGAAGTGGTAGCCTTTTCTTTGCCTTGTCTTGCTTTGGGTGCCATTGTACCTGAGACTTGAAATAGTGTTAATGGTAGCACAATCTCAATGGATACAATCTATACATAAGCAGTAGGGGTACCACCCCACACTTAGTTTTGTTAACACAAATCAGTGAAGTGAAAGTGGTCGATTACTCAGATTTCGTCGACATATGTTTTAGGATTGTATTCCGACAAGAAAGTCAGAAATGCATCACTTACTTGCATCCATTGGACTACTTTCATGGTATATATAGTAACACTACTACATAGGGGTTACCACATGAAATAGTTATTCTTACAACAATCACAACCTCTTATGTCGGTAGGCACTATAAGTTTTATCCCGATGGCCGGGATATTCTAACATGTAAGTATCCAAGTATCAATCTTAAACAATGTTCAAGATTATAGCAATTCCGCAAATAGTATAACAATGCTATTAAAACCAATTTCAAGTCGGAAACAAGTCAAGATTTTCCTACGTACATGTTCACTCACATGATTTTGTATCAACAATCCAAACACATGAACATCACCAACAATCTTATACGATTTAGCAATTCATAATAGGTGTAGTAAAGTAGTACTTACAAAATTTAAATGAAGAACAAAGTAGTACTTACTTGGTTGAAGCCTTTGTATGATGTTCTTGTGAAGAAAAAGAGCAAAAGGAAACTTTTTGATAGGATTTGGAGACTATAGGTGGTGCATGAGCTAGGTTTCCAATGTGTTTTTGGTTCAAGATTAAGTCTCATATTTGTAAGAAAAGGTTGGGTTGACTTTTGACCCATTAAAATCGGATTTGGAGACCAAAAGTGACCATAGGCGGTGCCTAATGCTTTGCCTAGTTGAGCAGAATGCCATAGCATATGCCATGCATTTATTTAAGAATGCCATACACTATGCCATGCATTTATTTAAGAATGCCATACACTATGCGGCGCATTGTCTATGGCATTTAGAGACATATGCGTCGCATAGTCTATGGCATATGAGATCCTGAGACCTAATGCTACAGCATAGGCGGCGCATAGTCAAAAGCACACTTAGGAATGGGCGGCGCATAGTGTATAGCACACTAGATTCCGAGACCTTAGGCTATAGGATAGGTTTTGCATTGTTCGTGGCCTAGTTTTACCTAGTCCTAGCCTTCCTCGATGCCTATTTAAGCATGAGTAATGCTCAATCCATACCCTTATGCATCCTTATACCTAACTTACCACCTTTACCATTCAATACATCCAAATCGTCATTTGAAACCAATCTCCTCGTTGAATACCTCTTGCACCTATATTTGCTCAAAACAATAAAAACAATTAGTACGATGGGTTGCCTCCCACCAAGCGCCTTAGTTTTGGTCGTGGCACGACTCTTATTTTTGGATTTTCATTAATTAAAAACAAGACAAGTACTAAAATAAAAGAAAACGATAAACGATAAATGAAAAACGATAAACAATGGGTTGCCTCCCATCTAGCGCTTTATTTATTGTCGTGGCACGACATGGTTACCTCGAGTACTCAGACTTCGTCGAGGTAAATGGTGGATCATTTTCTAAAAGGATTTAGACGGCAATGAGGCTTACCTGTGGGCATGCGATCTTCTTCGAGATGGCTCCTACGTTTCTCCGGAGAGTCACCAATTATATCATCAATAGTCCAACCCATAGCTCTCTTGTACCTCATCAGAGCAGAGATGAGAGCCTCCACATGCTGTTCACTTAAATCATCCACCACACTTATCGGAAGTATACTTCCACTTTCCAAGAACACATACCTTAGATAATTGGGAAGCTCATGCGATTCTAGCATTGGTGGCTCTTCAATGGGAGTCTTCGCTGTTGGTTGATTCTTGAGATCACAATCTGGTTGCTTAGGAGTATAAGGCTCTATTTCTGTTAGAGCACTCATAAGTTCTTCATAACCTTCATTATCTTCATGCTCAACTTTCAGTGGCACAGCAGACAATGGCTCAACAGTAGGCTGTTTCTCTATAGATAATTCTTTCGTATCCTCATGATGAACATATAACTCATTCATATCGTTGGGCTGCTTCATTGTTTTGCATATATCAAACCGTACCACTTCGTCGTTAATTCGAAACAAAAGCTCATTATCTTTCATGTCAATAAGCACACTTCCAGTTGCAAGGAAGGGACGTCCCAAGATGATGGGAACTTCATAATCCTCCTTACAATACAGAATAATGAAGTCTACAGGAAAGATGAATGAAGAAACCTTCACCAACACATCATTCAAGATACCCACAGGTCGTTTTACCGACCTATCAGCCATCACGAGCCTCATATTGGTTGGTGTAGGGTCTCCCAACCCCAAATTTCTGTAGATAGATAGTGGCATCAAATTGATGCTAGCTCTCAAATCGTACAATGCCTTAGAAAAATCCAACGATCCAATTGTGCAAGGAATAGTGAAAGCTCCAGGATCTGCCTTCTTTTGAACTAGCGATCTTGTAGCGATTGCACTACAATGATGAACATTATCCGCCAAGTCATAACTTGCTGCCCGCTTCTTTGTCAAGAGATCCTTCATAAATTTCGCATACCCAGGCATTTGTTCAAGTGCCTCCACCAATGGAACATTAATGGTGAGCTGCTTTAACATATTCATGAATTTGCTGAACTTTGTGTCATCCGCCACCTTCTTCAATCTTTGGGGAAAAGGTGGTGGTGGGTATGGAAGTGTTCTCTCCACGGTTTTTTTCTCCTCTTACTTCTGTTTTTCCATTTTTTCAGGCTGCACGTCACTAGGTGAAACGTCCCTGACGTTGGGAGTAGTTGTTGCGGCTTCTTCTCCTTTTGTAACGTCACTAGGTGTAATGTCCATGTCCGCAACTTCGTCAACCACTTGCTTGCCTTTTTCTGAAGTTTCCAGCACCTTACCACTTCTGGTAGTGATGGCCATGCATGACCCATCATTCTTTGGGTTTTGCACAGTATCGCTTGGTAAGGTGCCAGCCTTTCTTTGATTGAATGCTGCTGAAAGTTGGCTCAATTGCTGCTCTATTTGCCTGATAGAAGTGGAATGAGAATCAAATAGTTTCTTCATGGAGGACAAATCATCAATCACCTCCTTAACTTCTGCGCTCGTTGCTTCCACTCCTTTCAATAACTTAGCCATCATGCCTTCCATACTCCCAGAATTAGATGTGGTGGTATCACGTCTACTAGGGGGAACGTACAAACCACTCTTTTCATTATTTTTCTTCCAACTACCTTGGTCTTTGCTTCCAGATTTATCATAATAGTTCCGACCTTGGTTTCCTTGGGCATTCCCACGGAAACCCCCCTGATTGTTCAAGTAGTTGGCCTCCTCTTCAGAATCAGATTCGTCTCTTCCTTTTAGCGCAACAGCTTTCACTTTTTTGGTCTTCCCTGATAATAAGTGCTTTGTCAGAAGATCCAATTGTGTTTTCATGTGCGCCATGTCTTGCTCACGTTCTTCTTCTCTTCTTCTTTGGTCTGCAGACATGCCAATAGATAAAGTGGGGCTTGCTACCTCAGAATCCCTGGTATGCCAAGCTCTACTTTGTTTTGTCATCCGGTCTAGCATATTGCTTGCCTGAACAAACGTGAGGTCCATAAATGATCCTCCAGCCGCATTATCAACCACTGGCTTAGTCCCCGAATTCAAAGCTCTGTATAATATCTCCATCAAGTGGATATTGGTCATATGATGGTTTGGGCACTGCATTAGCTTCGTCTTGAACCTCTCCCATGTAACGTGGAGAGCTTCAGTTGGAAGCTGTCGAAAATTGGTGATCTCATCTCTCAACTGTGCTCTTTTGGATGGCGGAAAGAATCTTTCTAGGAAAGCGTCTTTCAATTGCCTCCAATTAGTAATCGAATCAGGAGTCAGCCCAATCAACCATAGAGTTGCCTCCCCAGACAGAGACAATGGAAATAAGCATAGTCGAATTGCATTCTGTCCAACGCCAGGATTGTCGAATGACTTGCATGTAGAAATAAAGTTGATCAGATGCATATTCGGATCATCGCCTGCTAGTCCACCAAATAATCCCTTGAGTTGCAAAAGCTGAATCATGGCGCTAATGATATTGAACTTTGCTCCAGGTGCCAAGGGTGGAATAATAATGGCTCCTGTGGCACCAGCTCCATCAAGATCATCATCATCATCATCAAACGGTATGTGCACAGCTCGGCGTTCGGGCCTAAATCGCGCTTGACGATCTCTCCTTTGCATGGGTGCCGCCATTTCAGCAGTATGTCGTGGGTTTAGTAGCTCTTCATCGCCCAGATCCTCATCGTCAGGATTTGTTGCTCGCCTACGGTTATCAATATTCTGTTGATGCACTTGAGCATCCATCCTTTCAATTTCACGTTGTTCCTCCATTGATGCACTAAATAATCCTAAAAAAAACAAAAACAACAACTAAAAGTAAAAGTACGAGAATCTTTGACCAAAGGGTCTAGTAATTATCACGAACTTGATTGACACTCGTATTCCCCGGTAACGGCGCCAATTTTTGATAACGCTCAATCTACAGCTCTCGTGGGAGTGTAAAGCGGTCGTTAGCAAATATAGAACCCAACCTGGGTTGGGTGTCGATCCCACAGGGAATAGCTTGGCCAACAAGTAAGTAAAATTACTAAACTTTTGGTGCAAGTCTCGTAATGAGGGGGGATTGTAATGTGTAACCAAAACAATAAAGTAAAAGCTAAAAATAGCAAAGTAAAAAGAGAAAGATTGTCACGTAAGTTGTAAACAATGAGAATTGAGGAGTTGGGGTTGTGTCCACCTTCTGAGGTATACGTCTCTATTGGCTATGAGTGTGTAGAGTCTTGACATGCAATTGCTTATAGAGAATTGTAGTCGATGGTAAATCCAAGTGTCTCTCGACCTGAACAAGGACTATTTCACTTTAACTCTCTCGAGCTTAAAGCGTGTCTAACGGTACGAATTCTCCAAGAGGTTAGTCCAGTTACGGGAGTAGCTTTTTAATAGGAAAGGGTGTCCTACTACCTTGACATTATCTCTTTTCCAGACAAATAACCTTTCTCTCGAACAAGTTAAATGTTAGACTGGCATTATTCTATGCGTCTGCAGCCACAAGAATTTGCATTAAGATGAAGAGAATAATGATATAAGCAATATACGTGTCTCGTACTCACAAACTCACAGCAATAGATAGTATCTCATTCGTCTTCCATAACCCCAACAGAGAAGTTTAGTTACCCATGAGTGCGAAGGAGATCACGATTTGCATTGTTATTGTTGAGTAATGGCGTGTGGATTAGGTGATAGGCGTGTGGCGTGATTCCTTAGCTAGTAACGATTCTCTTGTTGTGGAATTTAAGAATAGAATTAATGGAAAGATTAGAAGAGTTGTAATTGAGAAGTAGAATGTGTCTCTCCACTAAGGGAGGACTTGCCTCTCCACTAAGGGAGGACTTAATTAAAAATCTCTAGCATGATAGGGTATTTATAATACTCCTATCTTACTCCTACTATGCTAATGAAATAAATAACCTAATCCTACTAAACTAAGGAAATACTTAACCCATTTGTACTAGGTTAATGTAACATTCTCCTAATCCAAATAAACTAATGAAATACATAACCCAATTGTACTAGGTTAATGTATCATTGTCAAAATCCAGCTTTGTATCTGTAAGTCCCAAAGTCTTCAGAAATGTTGTTTTAGCCCGGGACAGATTTTCCATGTAGCAGTTTTGGTCCTTAGGCGTGTAGACTTCCTTCCCTTCCTTTGTGAGCTTTCTTTTCGGTCAAGTAAGACATAAAATGCTGTATTTTGCATCATTTATACCTGAAACTTTCCTAATCATGTTCGTTAGCTCATTTACAGGAAAAAGGACTAAAAGTGCATGAAATATATAATTTGTTCTCAAAACTAGGCTAAAATATGGGAAAAATATATTGATATAGGCGTGTAAATTCGCCTATCATCAACCATAAGTGTGGCGCACTTCACACCGATACATAAGACTTTAATTGACGCGGCTTTCAGACTCCCTAGGAATCTATTGAACCTTAGGATCTGATACCAAGTTTGTAATTCCCCGAGTCTGCACCCCAGATGCCATAGGATACTTACGACCC
Organism: Capsicum baccatum var. pendulum; assembly: GCA_030864225.1. Classification (NCBI taxonomy): domain Eukaryota; kingdom Viridiplantae; phylum Streptophyta; class Magnoliopsida; order Solanales; family Solanaceae; genus Capsicum; species Capsicum baccatum. The sequence goes on from CM061561.1 coordinate 200,729,682, forward strand.
TAAAGAATCACAAACTAACCCATGATTGGTACCTGTTGTGAGAACTGGATAATAATACTGAAATAATGTGGAAGTACAACTAAAAATACCATAAGTTTCTCAAAATACTGATATAAATACTAAAATACTAATAGAAATACCAAAAATTAAATATTTGTCAGAAATAGTTTAGTCTAAAAAGCCTTTAACTGGACTGTTTGAATATGGAGTTGATAGGACAAGCCCCCAATTAACTCTGGCTACTTAAAATACTAAACTAATGAAATAGATGAACATTGACCTCGAATTATGAGGACTCACAACTATATCTATTGTTAATAGTCTGAAATGCTAAGTACAATCAGGAGCCCGTGCGTTTGAACCTATGATATGAGACATCATAGCACAAAGAAAAGAGTATGCATCAATACTTTGAAGACTAAGCATCGATACTTTGAATTTACTTGTATGATAAGTGAGGTAAGGTTGTATGCATGGATTCATATGCATGAATAATAACTGACTGAGTGATATGAATATAACTGAATAGGAGTATGTGACTATGCAATACTGCACATATACAAGTATACTATTTTTAGATTACACTGAAGCTGAGTACTGAGTTTTGATAACTGAGTAACTGATATCTGAGATTACTGATAATTGAATAACTGATAACTGGGTAACTCTGTCAGACAGTTCTGATTCTGTAGAACAGAACTGAGTTCTATACTAAGACAGAAACTAAAATTGTAATTGTGGGAGTGTTCATCTAACCGACATACCCCGATTATAAACTGAGTTGGGCTCTAACCTATGACCCCAGCTGGAAGGGTGTTAGCACCTTACCAAGGGATACTAACAATGCTGGGTTAACCCTATAATGGAAGGAAGACTCATGAAAGGTATGTATCTGATTACGTCAACCCTAGTCTGGTAGGAGGACAACTTACCCTATGTAGGATACATAGTTCTGTAATGTAGGGACTGCTACTAAGGGCCAATCCCTCTACTGGCAGGAATGCCTCTATCCTTGGGTTCGATCGGTGCTGAATCCTACTCCCAACTGAATGGACCCTAAAATAATTTTCTAAATTATACTAGGCTTTATAGAACTGACACTGATCATGTTGACTAACTAAACAAGAATGGGCTCACTAAGTTCTGTAACTAACTGGGTTCTACTACTTGTGACATTACTGAGAATATTTTGTAGATACTATAATTCTAGGTAAACAGCTATATTTTGTGTAGTAAATACCCCCAGGACTCGATACCATCAACAATAATAAGGCATGGCAATTCTTGAAAACATAACAATAGTCAACTATCCACAATGCAATCACTGACACATTTCAAATATTTGGACTTGTACATGAATGGGAACGCATGCTTATATATCATAATTTCACTATTCCATTAACATGGCTATTTTATCAAACACTTAAAAGGCATATCCTTACCATGGGAGTAATTTTGAACATGTAGTTCTAGCATGAACTCACCATTAAGATCACCAATGGATCACAATGAACAATTTATTCACTTATGCATTTTGACAAACACATAGGAGGCATAACCTTATTTTGGGCATGAACAATATGATAATGCATCATGACTATAATAATCAATTCACAATTCAAGGATTTCAAAATGAGAGAATCATAATTCAATACACATGCTAACATAATTTCTTGCAACTCATAAAAGATCCCAACTTGGAATCAAAACAATAATACCAACATGAGCACAATTTAATCCATAACATGGGAATCAAAATTTTAGTTTTTAAAAGGTTTCTTAAACTCCAAGGGTGGAATAAAACCCAAGGATGAACACCTAACATACCTTGGTTTGTGAATTCGTGAAGATTGTCGTGAGTTCTTGAGACTTGATTCTTGAGATTGATGAAACTAGGGCTTGTTCTTCATAGTATTTTGTGAAAAAATGATGTATCTATGCTATTTAGGGATGAAATTATGTGTTTAGGAAGGTTTTTTTGTGATACAAAAGTCCTTATTGCCCTCCAATACACGGAGTAGTAAGTTGAAAATTTAAGTAGCATGCTATAGAGCGTGTACCATATTCTCTTAATCTATGGAATAGAGCGTGTGATGCATGCTCTATACCATGCTCTCTAGGGGTGGACCGTAGTATGCGTCGCATGCTAATCGCACCCAGCTACTATTTTGGATTTCCAAACACGACTCGAACGGAGTCCAAAAATTTTAAAACTCACCCAATATGACCTTTTGACAACCCTGATGATAAATCAATTTAAAAATTGACATTCTAAGGTCAGAAAGATTGTAAATAATGTCACTGAAATATCGAGGCCAAAAAATGAGACTAAGTATCAATAATTAGCTAAAATTTTCTAAGTTTGGGACCTCATTTGGAATTCTATATAGGACTGGAATGACTTGGATTTTGCGGGGCCTTATAAGAACTCAGCATTGACAGAGTTTGCCTACAATAATATTTATCATTTGAGTATTGAGATGGAGCCTTATGAGGATTTGTATAGTAGGTGGTGTCATTCTCCTATACGATTGTTTGAGAGATCTGAGGATAGACCCTATGGTACAAATTTGCTTCAGGTCTCATTGGATTAAGTTAGGGCGATTCAGGATAGGCTGAGACCATCCTAGAGTAGACAAAAGGACTATTCTGACCGTAGACTCGGTGCCTTGAGCTTCGGAGTTGGTGATTGTGTGTTCGTTCGTGTTTTACCTATGAGAAGTGTGATGAGATTTAGAATGAAGGGTAAGCTTATCCCTTACTATAATGGTCCTTTTGAGATTCTTTGAGTAGTTGGCGGGGGTTGCCTATGAGTTGGATTTACCTCCAGACTTCGCCGTTGTACATCCAGTTTTCCACATCTCCATGTTGTAGAAATATATTCCTGATCCATCTCATGTGATTAGATGGGATTCGGTCTAGTTGGACTATCGGTTAACCTTTGTGGAGGAGCCCGTGCTTGTTTTAGCTAGTGATATAAGGCGACTGCGTACTTGAGAGATTCTAGTGGTCAAGTTTCAATGGAGGCATCTCCAAGTTTATGAGGATACTTAGGAGATCAAGAGTGATATGCGGGCTTAGTATCCTCACTTGTTCGAGACTTCAGGTAATTTTTTGTCTTTAACTTTCAGGGATTAAAGTTCCTTAGAAGTGGATGATGTAATGACCCTTCTGGTCATTGTCCGTATTAGTTCTTCTTTCATTGATAGAGCTTCTTGATGATAGGCGTATTTACACGCCTAAAGCACCTTAATTCACCTATATTTTAGCTAAGTTTTAAGGACAAAATATATAATTCCTACACTTTTAGTCCTTTTTCCTGTAAGTGAGCTAACCAACGTGATTAGCAAGTTTTCAGGTATAAATGATGAAGATTTCAGCATTTTATGGACTGTTTGACGACAAAGGGAACCTCACGTAAGAAGTAAGGCAGCTTTTGGAAGCCTATGGACTAAAAGTGATGCATAGAGAACTTGTCCCGGGCAAAAATAGCATTTCTAAAGACTTGGGGGATCAGCAGTAACTTAGTAGGATTAGGACAAGTATGCAGTAACCCAGTAGGACTAGGACAAGGATAAAAACCCTATTTCAATAGGACTAGGATATGGATATTATATAAACCCTATTTTGCTGAAACTTTTCAGCATTCTCTTCTTATCCCCCTTTCTATTCTTTCCCTTCTTCAAAAATTCATTTGAAAACATTATTCTTCATCTATTCGACTTTTAATTTTCATGACAAGAGAAACTCTACTAGCAAGGAAATCATGCCACAAGTGACGCAAATACATACATATCGTGATATTGTTATGATGATGATATCCTCGTTGTTTTCCTTCACAATTATGAGTAGCTAAACTTCTCTGTTAGGGTTATGGAAGCCTTATGAGATACTATCTATTGCTATGAGTTTGTGATTTCTTGATACGTATGCTACTTATATCATTACTCTCTTCATCTTAATTGAATTCTTGTGGTTGCAAACATATAATACGCCAGTATAGCATTAACTTGTTCGAAAGAAAAGTTACATGTCTGGAAAAGAGAGAGTGACAAGGAAATAGGGCTACCAACCCCTGTTTAAAAGTTAGTGCCGTAACTGAATTAACCTCTTGGAGAATTCGTACCATTAGTTATACACTTTAAGCTCGAAAGAGTTAAAGTGAGATAATCCTTGATGGTCGAAAGACGCTAGGATTTACCATAGAATACGAATCTCTATAAGTGCATGCATGTTTGAATTTCGCATAACTCATAGTTAATAGATACGTAAAACTCATAAGGTGAACATAACCCTAACTTAAAATTCTCATTGATTAAAACCTACTAAACATTCTGATTTTCTTTGTTACTTTGATACTTTTAATTCACGCTAAAATTAAATCCCCCCTTTTCGTAGAATTTTCGATCAACAGTCTACTAATCGTTGCTTACTTAGTGACCAAGTATTCCCTGTGGGATTCGACACCCAACCCAATTGGGTTCTATATTTGACAACGATCGCTTACACTCTTACGAGAGCTGTAGTTTGAGCATTATCAAATTTTGGCGCCATTGCCGGGGAATACGGTAGTCAACTAAGTTTGTGATAGTTACTAGACCCTTTGGTCGAAGATTCTCGTACTTTACTTTTAGTTGTTGTTTTTGTTTTCTGCAGGTTTTTGTTCAGTGCATGCCAAACACGCGAAGTTCGGGACAACCATTATCACCCATAAACCCTGAACCGCAACTTATTGGCAGGATGGAGGCGCAACGTGACATTGAAAGAAGGGCTGCTCAACAGGAACAGGCTAGACTAGTTGCGTTGGCCGCTGCCCAAGTACATCAATAGAATATTGATAACCCTGGGCGAGCAACAAATCCTGACGATGAGGACCTAGGTGATGACGAGATACTAAACCCTGAGGTGGCGACACCTGAAAATAGAAGAGATCGTCAAGCCAGATTTAGGCCTGAACTCCGCGCTATGCAAATGCCTTTCGATGATGATGATGACGACCTGGACAGAGCTGGTGCCACAGCAGCTATTATACCTCCGCCCTTGGCGCCCGGAGCCAAGTTCAATATCACTAGCACCATGATTCAGTTATTGCAACTCAAGGGATTATTTTGTGGACTTGCAGGTGATGATCCGAATATGCATCTGGTCAATTTTATCTCTATATGCAAGTCATTCGACAATACAGGTGTTGGGCAGAATGCAATTAGGTTGCGCTTATTTCCATTGTCTTTATCTGGGGAGGCAACTCTATGGTTGAATGGGCTAGCTCCTGATTCTATTACGAATTGGAGGCAATTGAAAGACACTTTCCTAGAAAGATTCTTTCCGCCATCCAAGAGAGCACAGTTGAGAGATGAAATTATCAATTTTCGACATCTTCCAACTGAAGCTCTCCACGAAACATGGGAGAGGTTCAAGACGAAGCTTATGTGGTGCCCAAACCATCATATGACCAATGTCCACTTGATGGAGATATTATACAGATTTTTGAATTCAGTGACTAATCCAGTGGTTGATAATGCTGCAGGAGGGTCATTTATGGACCTTACTTTTAATGAGGCAAGTGGTATGCTAGATCGTATGACAAAGCAGAGTAGATCTTGGCATACCATGGAGTCTGAGGTAGCAAGCTCTACTATATCTATTGGCATGACTACAGAACAAAGGCGAAGAGAGGAGGAACGCGATCAAGATATGGCGCACATAAAAACACAGATGGATCTTCTTACCAAGCATCTATTATCAGGGAAGACCAAAAAAGTCAAAGTTGTTGTGTCACAGGCAAGAGGTGAATCAAATTCTGAAGAAGAAGCTAACTACTTGAATAATCAGGAGGGTTTCCGAGGCAATGCCCAAGGAAACCAAGGTCGGAACTATTATGATAAATCGGGAAACAAAGACCGTGATCAAGGTAGTTAGAAGAACAAGACTGACAGGAGTGGTTTGTATGTTTCTCCTGGAAGACGTGACGCCGCTGCATCTGGTTCTGGAAATATGTCCATAGAAGATATGATGGCAAAGATGTTGAAAGGAGTGGAGGCAACCAGCACGGGAGTAACTGAGGTAATAAATGTTTTGTCCTTAATGAAGTAATTTGTTGACTTGCATTCTACTGCAATAAAACAGCTGGAGCAACAATTGAGTCAACTATCAGCGACAATCAACCAAAGAAAAGCTGGAACTTTACCTAGTGACACTGTGCAAAATCCAAGGAATGATGGATCATGCAGGGCTATTACTACCAGGAGCGGTAACATGTTAGACAATCCGTCTAAAGGCAAGCAGGTGGTTGATGATATAGAGGAGATTGTTATTGACCCAGATTGTAATGATTCTGTAGAAGCTAAAAATCAGAAGGAGTGCGTTCATGAGAAAACTATTCCTCTTCCACCCCCACCTTTTCCTTAGAGATTGAAGAAAAAGGCTGATGACCCACCTAAAAAGGCTGATAATCAGAAGCAAGATAAAAAGGAAGTGGTGAAGAAAATGATTCCCCTTCCACCACCACCTTTTCTGCAGAGACTGAAGAAGAAGACGGATGATACAAGGTTCAGTAATTTCATGACGATGTTGAAGCCACTTACTATTAATGTTCCTTTGGTGGAGGCGCTGGAACAGATGCCTAGGTATGCTAAATTCATGAAGGACCTTTTAACAAAGAAGCGGGCATTAAGCTATGAGCTGGCAGATAATGTTCATCATTGCAGTGCAATCGCTACAAGATCGCTAGTTTAGTAAAAGGCAGATCCTGGTGCTTTCACTATTCCTTGCACGATTGGATCGTTGGATTTTGCTAAGGCATTGTGCGATTTGGGAGCAAGAATCAATTTGATGCCACTATTCGTCTACAGAAAGTTGGGGTTGGGCGACCCTACACCAACCAATATGCAGCTCGTGATGGAAGATAGGTCGGTAAAATGACCTGTTGGTATCTTAAATGATGTGTTGGTGAAGGTTTTCACCTTCATCTTTCCTGCACACTTTGTTATTTTGGATTGCGAGGTGGATTCTAAAGTTCCCATAATCTTGGGATGCCCTTTCCTCGCAACTGGAAGTGTGCTTATTGACATGAGAGCTAATGATCTTTTATTTCGGTTGAATGACGAAGTGGTCCGTTTTGATGTATGCAAAGCAATGAAGCAGCCCGAAGATATGGATATGTTTATAAGGATGACAAAGAATTATCTGTAGAAAAGTAGCTTACTGATGAGTCACTATCTGATGAGCTGCTAAATTTTAAGCATAAGGAGGCTCAAGAACATAAAGAAACTATGTGTGCTCTAACAGAAATAGGGTCCTATTCTCATACTCCTAAGCAGCCGGACCTTGATCTTAAGAATCAACCGTCACCAACAGCAAAGACTTCTATTGAAGAGCCCCCAGTGCTAGAATCGAAAGAGCTCCCTAATTATCTAAGGTATGCATTCTTGGGAAGTGGAAATACACTTCCTGTGAGTATGGCGGATGATTTAAGTGAGCAGCACGTAGAGGCTCTCATCTCTGCTCTGAAGAGATACAAGAGAGCTATGGGTTAGACTATTGATAATATAATTGGTATCCCTCCTGGGATATGTATGCACAAGGGTCATCTCGGAGAAGATTGCATGCCTACAAGTAAGCCTCAATGTCGTCTGAATCCATTTAGAAAATGATCCACTATCTATCTCGATGAAGTCTAAGTAATTGAGATAGCTATGTCGTGCCGCGATAATAAATCAAGCACTTGGTGGGAGGTAACCCATCGGTTTTTAATCATTTTGTTTTACTAGGAGTTTGTTTTTGTAGTCGAGCCACGACCAAAACTAAGGTGCTTGATGGGAGGCAACCCATCGTTCTAATCATTTTTGTTGTTTTTTAGTAAGTGTAGGTGCAAGACGTATAAAGGAGGAGCTTGGTCTCAAATTTTGATTTAAAAGTGGTTTATGTTGAAGGTGGTAAGTTAGGAATGAAGAAGCAAAGGCTATGGGTTAGGCATTGCCTATGCAAATCTAGGCAATGAACAAGGCCAGGCCTATGTAAATCTAGGCAAGGCCTATGCTATGGCCTAAGCTCTTTAAATCTACAATGCCATAGCATAGGCGCCGCCTAAGCAAAGCCTATGTCCAACTAGGCTTTGCAAAAGGCGCCGCCTATGCCAAAGCTTTTTGTCTCTGAATCTAGAATGCCATAGCATAGGCGCTGCCTATGCAAAAGCCTATGTCCTACTAGGCTTTGCAAAAGGCGCCGCCTATGCCAAGCATAGGCAAAGCATTAAGTGCCGCCTATGCTTACTTTTTGATCTCCTAACCCGATTTTTAATGGGTCAAAACCGACCCAAGCCTTGGGCTATAAATAGAACTTCATCCTTAAGACAAAATCACATTGTTTACTCAATCTAAGCACCGCCTACCCTTGCAAAATCTCTCAAACTTTTCTATTTACTCATCTAACGTTGCAAAACCATCTTCCGAGGCCATCACCAAGTAAGTACTTCTTTTATATTCTGTAGTTGTTTAAATACTACGCTTATCATGATTTGTTAGATCTTGATGTAGTGTTGGTGATTTGAATATGCTTGGTTTGTTATGATACATCTAATTGAGTGAAAGAATACATGTGGGTGTTCTTGACTTGGTTCCAACTTGTATTTGACTTTGATACACTATCATACTTTTGCTGAGTCGACATGGTGAAGTTAATTGCATAATCTTCAAAATTGAATGCTTGAATGTTTGAATGACTCGTTCATTGAGATAAAGATCATGATTGAATACAAGCATGAGATGTTGTGATTATTTTTATGCAATAACTTGATACGATCTCTATATAGTAGTCTTGTTCAAAGGAGGCATTAATCCAAACATGAAAGTACTGTCAAGATTACATGAAATAGAGTTGGAAAGGATAGTTAAGATGACATGAAAGTATGACTTTGATGAACATATTGTTGGAACATATCGCCTATATGTACGTCGATGAAGTCTGAGTAATCGACATCACTCACTTAATTAGTTTGTACAAACAAATTAAGTGTGGGGTGGTGACACTATAGTTTGTTTGCCGATTATATCTTCCGAGATGAGCTAACATGAATGTCAGGTAGAATGGCACTAAAAGGACAACAAGGAAAAGAAAAAGCGCCCACCTCACAGAAAGGTAAGAAAAGAGGAAGAAAAGAGCAAGTTGAATCCTCCGTGCTGCAAATACCTCGACGCACTCTTGGAATCAAGTGGGGTACATTTTGAGGAACTTCTGAGGATGACGACTCTGGTAATGATTCCGACACAGGGGGTATGACCCCAGACATAGAGGAGGAGTCCGACTAATCAGGTTTTCCTTATTTATTTTCCACTGAGGGCAGTGTGTCCCGTCTAAGTGTAGGGTGCTGGTATTTGTATGCTGTACTTCTTTGCCTATATTTAGTTATGTGTGTTTGTTATGTGTGTTTGTTTGATTTTGTTGCGTAGTTAGTAGTTTTTAGTTAGTAGTTTCAAATTTTTTTTTTTAGATTTTGCATGAAATTGTTCTGATAGGCGGCATGGTATTATGACAAGAGTTTGTGATAAAATCATTACTATTGAGACATTTAGGCTCTAAGTGTGACTCACTATGTGATAAGTGTGTGGTTTAATTCATTCATCGGTTGGGTCAAGAGTCTATACTGCTCCCAATAAAGTAAACCATGTGCCTTGTGTGTGTGAGATTATAGTATATTCTATGTTGGTGGATGATGCTAGAACTTGCCTGGTGTGTGTGCAAAGTGAAATAAAGAGTGCAAGTTTAGGAGATGATTTAGGTATTTCTTTGGCAGCCTATAATTGTTTACCTTCTTTTGACCTACCCATGAACATTTATCCTAGTTAAACCCCTTTGAGCCTTTAAGCCATCTTCTTTGACAGCCTCATATGTAGCCTAATCCATTTTTTTTCAAGACCATAATTTGATCCAAATTCCTAAGTGCTTTAAATTGTAAAGTCATATGACAAAATAAGAGGAAATTGGGTGAGAGTGATGCCTTCGAATGTATTAGTGCTTGAATTAGTTATGAAAAAGAGTGGCTATCATAGAGGTGTGTTATAAAAAAAATGAAAAGAAAACTAGAAAGTTAGTTCTGTTTAAAATCGAATAACAAAAGAGGTGAGAAGGGGTGGTAGATTAAAAGAAAGTAGAAAGGTTGTTTAAAAGAGAGTGTTAATGTCATAATGTAGTGTATTGAAGCGCTTAGGGAACATAGTCACTATTTCTGGCCAAAATAGTCCTACCTGTCCCTTAGCCTACATTACAACCATGTAAAGACCTATATGATCCTAAACTTAGCATTCTGATATTAGTAGAGCATTACACTAAAGGCAAGCCTCTGGTTATCAGTTGCAACATATGAATTCTTTGTGAGAGTGAGAGTAAGGAAAATCTTATACCCATGTTTTAAAAAATGAAATACTTGTGAGTGATTATAGGTGATATATTGTGAGACACACATGGTTGATAAGTTTTGGGTAGTTGTGTATGATTCTTTGTGCCTTAACTTTTGGATACGAATTAACCATCATCACGAGTCTAGGTTGGAGGTTGAATTGTTTCTAGTAGTGATCAGAAAACTACTCTTTGTTAATAATTGTCGTGCCTGTCTTGATGAATATTTTGTGTTGTTACTATGAAATCCTAAGTAGATGTTTACGGGGACATAATATTTTGTTCGAGGACAAACAAAGCTTTAAGTGTGGGGTGTTGATGATAGGCGTATTTACACGCCTAAAGCACCTTAATTCACCCATATTTTAGCTAAGTTTTAAGGAAAAAATATATAATTCTTGCACTTTTAGTCCTTTTTCCTGTAAGTGAGCTAACCAACGTGATTAGCAAGTTTTTAGGTATAAATGATGAAGATTTCAGCATTTTATGGACTGTTTGACGACAAAGGGAACCTCACGTAAGAAGGAAGGCAACTTTTGGAAGCCTATGGACTAAAAGTGATGCATGGAGAACTTGTCCCAGGCAAAAACAGCATTTCTAAAGATTTGGGGGATCAGCAGTAACTTAGTAGGATTAGGACAAGTATGCAGTAACCCAGTAGGACTAGGACAAGGATAAAAACCCTATTTCAATAGGACTAGTATATGGATGTTATATAAACCCTATTTTGCTGAAACTTTTCAGCATTCTCTTCTTATCCCCCTTTCTATTCTTTCCCTTCTTCAAAAATTCATTTTAAAAAATTATTCTTCATCTATTCGACTTTTAATTTTCATGACAAGAGAAATGCTACTAGCAAGGAAATCACGCCACAAGTGACGCAAATACATACGTATCGTGATATTGTTATGATGATGATATCCTCGTTGTTTTCCTTCACAATTATGAGTAGCTAAACTTCTCTGTTAGGGTTATGGAAGCCTTATGAGATACTATCTATTGCTATGAGTTTGTGATTTCTTGATACGTATGCTACTTATATCATTACTCTCTTCATCTTAATTGAATTCTTGTGGTTGCAAACATATAGAATACGCCATTATAGCATTAACTTGTTCGAAAGAAAAGTTACATGTCTGGAAAAGAGAGAGTGACAAGAAAATAGGGCTACCAACCCCTGTTTAAAAGTTAGTTCCATAACTGGATTAACCTCTTAGAGAATTCGTACCATTAGTTATACGCTTTAAGCTTGAAAGAGTTAAAGTGAGATAATCCTTAATGGTCGAAAGACGCTAGGATTTACCATAGAATACGAATCTTTATAAGTGCATGCATGTCTGAATTTCGCATAACTCATACTTAATAGATACGTAGAACTCATAAGGTGGACATAACCCTAACTTAAAATTCTCATTGATTAAAACCTACTAAACATTCTGATTTTCTTTGTTACTTTGATACTTTTAATTAACGCTAAAATTAAATCCCCCCTTTTCGTAGAATTTTTGATCAACAGTCTACTAATTGTTGATTACTTAGTGACCAAGTATTCCCTGTGGGATTCGACACCCAACCCAGTTGGGTTCTATAGTTGACAACGATCGCTTACACTCTTACGAGAGCTGTAGTTTGAGCGTTATCATTTCTCTATAGATTCCCTAAGTCATTAGTGACTTTCCAAAAATGATAGATCGGTTACCAGGCGGTTCATTTGGTTCCTTGAACCACTTTCTCAATTTCAATTCTTCATTGGTCCTAATTGACCACTAAGCGAATACTTTAGTAATCAACCCTAAATGAAAAATCTGACTTTTCTAAGGCATTTAGAACATCAAAAACTATCTGGTTACATAACCTATTTGTTTGAAACGGACCGTAAATGCATCTCGAGGCATTGGTCGAAGCTCGAAACCAAGTTCCAAGATTCAAGCATGCCTTGTATTGATCGAGATGCCATGACCGCAGAGGATAGGGTATAACTACGGTGCCTTAATTGCGGCTAGGTGGGTGGCACGACCGCAAGACCTGAGGGCTGGGCAAGCCTATTTGAAGGTTGCTTTCTCTAAAATTTTAGCCATTTTGCACCTCCCTCTTAAGTTATAAACCCTAATGGAGTGTGAAATCTTCTAAGTGAGTCTTTTGGGATGAATTGGAGCTTAAACAACTTGTGAAATTGAATCTTTCTACAATCTAATGTAAAATTTCTTCTAGTTTGGTATTGTTTTCTTGATTTCTTGCCTCAAAACCCCTAAATCATTCAGGCTCAGTTGTAACCCCAAATTTGATTGATTGACTCAAATTGTTTGAAGGTTATAACTCCCTAAAGATAGTAGAACAATGGGTTGGTCTTGAAAACTCTTTTTCTAAAGGTGAAACTCACTTGGGGGTTTGGTGTCTTTCTGAACGCATGGCATAATAGTGCCATAATGGGTATGGTTATTCTTGTTGTAATGCTTAGATTGTGTTGTAATATCTTGGCTATGGAAGAGGAAGTTTCAAGAAGAGAAAAGGAAAAGATTATTGGTTTGTGAGTTTCTTGGACTCAAGGTAGGTTAGGCTTAATTGTAGTTAGATTAAGCTTGATTATAGCATAATTACTAATATCTAGTGAGATTGGGCAGGGTTTAGATGATAAATGCTTGAATGATGATATTAGGGATTAGTGGATTCTTATAGGTTATTGAATTTGCAAGGTGTGATGCTTGACCCTTAGCCTAGAACCTTAGATAGTCCTACTCATAATCTCATGACTAGTATGAGAATACGTTAGTTTCACTAATAGATGAGGGTGATGTTGTTCACTAACCTTAAGGGTAAGTTAACATATAAATTTCTTAATTGGGAAATCACCTTGGTGAATAGGTTAACTTAGAAAGGATACTTGAAGAAGATTTCCCCTATAGGCTTAGAAAGGATTGATAAGCCCTTATCATGTGATTTATTTAACTTAGCCTAATTCCGAGTAAAAGTTAGTCATGTAATAGTAAACCTTGGCATTCTTGGAATATAGGAGTGGGACTTGACCTGCCTTAATCTTGAACTATGAAATCCCTTAGAGACCTAGATACTTGATAAATGTCTAAGTTACTTTGTTATGATATTGATGGTTAAACTCAGTTGTCGAAGTATACATGTGGTCAATGGTTAGATAATGTATATACTTCATTAATTATCTCATAGTCATGATATGGATAGCCTTGAAAAGAGGAAGAATGTGTATATCATTGAATTCTTATGCTCATGCTTATACTCATATTGTATGGTGATGCTTAATAGCAAAATAAGATGAGATATATTATCGTACATCCCTATTACTCTATTACTGTGGAATTTTATATGTTTATTGAGTTTGATATGTATGTGTATGTATATTATTGTCTTGGGTGATGTGTAATGGTATGATGATGCCGGTGAAATCTCGAGGATATGTTGATATCATGATGATGCCCGGTAAATCCAATGGGTATGTTGATATTATGATAATGTCTGGTAAATTCAAAGGATATGTTGATATTATGATGATGCCTGATGAAATCTAGAGGATATGTTGATATTATGATGATGCCTGATGAATTCGGAGGATATATTGATGTTATGATGATGCCCGGTGAATTCGGAAGAGGTAGAGATGTTATGATGTCGTGTGGGGAAAATTTACTTAAATGCTTTAATACATAGTGAGGTTAGACTGTGTGGGGCCTAACCATTTATGTACGTGGGACATTATGTTTTCCTTGGTAGATTTTTGTTCATTCCTTGCCCCCTTTTTACTAAATAAGAGGCATGGCCCTTATTGACTCTAAATTGTAACTATAGGTAATTTATACCGATCATTGGGTTAAGGCTAATTGGTATGTGAAATCTTATGTAGAACCAAAGGCTTGTGGAATTTTGCCTAATAAAGTGGATTATGTAATAACTAGTTATTTCTAATACATGATTATGAATTATAAGCTAGAAGCCTAGTGAACTAGTTTATGGACCTTACTTGCTTAAAATATGGAACTAGTCCTTATAGTTGTAATATGCTTAATGATAATAGACTTAGTATTGCATGATGAATCATTAGGTTGAGTCCTAATATGTGATGTTGAGGTGGTTTAATTGGTGACTTATACAATAGAAATGCTAGTTAGAGACTGGCCTTGGGATAGATGAATAACGAATAGTATGGGTAACTTGTAGCCGTTCCTTAATTGATGATTAGTAACTATAAGACTTGTAGTCTAGTGGCTTATGGAGATAGAGGTTAACTTTTATAGATTAAAACATGGATTTTATCAATGAGCTAGAGCTTTAGTAACTATATAACTATGCTATAACAATATTAGTTTAGTTGTGATTAAATTACGGTGTGGATATTGGATGTGGTTCTCGGTAATAAGACATGGTGGAGTTGTTCTATACATGGTTACGGAAAGTGTGGAGTAGTTGTGTTTTATTGTATTATTGGTTAATCTTGAGGTGTACTCTCCGGTGGTATGGGACATTGTGATGACTTCTTTGTATTGTATTTTTTTTGTGTACTCTCCGGTGGTATGGAACGTCGTGATGAGTTCTTACTTATGTTCTATTGTGTGTACTTCCCGGTTGTATGGGACGTCGTGGTAAGTCTTGTATTTTATACTCTAGTGATGTGTATGTGTTGAATATGAAATGACATGATTGATATTGGGTATTTCACTTTACGCTTCCAAAATGATACTCATTTGATATGACAATTATGAAGTCTATTGATATAGTATGTCATGCTATTGCCTTAGTTGTATAGATATTGTCATAGTGATATTGGAGAAGATTCGGGTCGATCCTATATTACTATTTAGCTCAGTCAGCCGATGATGCCTACTGAGTACCCATGTTTTGTACTCATACTACACTTTTGTACCTTTTGGTGTAGACCCAGGTTCTAGTTGCTGTCGTTTAATCGGATTTGTGCCGCGTTGATCATTCGGAGATAGGGTGAGCTCTTAGAGTTCGAGTTTTCCTCTTTTCCCTCTTTTTTTTAATTTGTCCTTTGTCTTTGAGACAAATGTATGAGATTATTTAAGACATCTTTGACTTTGAGTTGTAAATTTTATTATTAAGTCTAGACACTCTTGTACTAACACTATCGTGTCTTGGAATTGATATTTTAATATCGGTTGTCATTAGTTGTGGAATGTTATTATTTAAATTGTGTTCACATATAGGGTCCATGTTGGACGTTTCTATCAAGGTAATCCATTGCATTAGCTCCAAATTACAATTTGCTTACCTACCAGTGGGATGTGGTAGGTGCCATCATGACTCGAAAATATGGTCATGACAGACCTAGTGGGAATCATTTGGTCCTTCGTTGGAGACTTATCCCTAGGCATCCCTATGTGTTACTTCTTGCATCTTTAAGAATAAAAAGGGTTCATTTGACAGACTGATGTGTTAAAATTGAGGAAACGAGTGTGTTTAGTCAAGAGTAGTTAAAAGGAGGGTCAAAGGATTAAAAAAAGAGTTTCATAGTTGTAGAAGTTCTCAATGAATTTTGTTTTTCACAATCAAAAATTCAAAAAGCATTTTACCTTTTACACGCTTTTCTTAAAAAATTAAAAAGAATTTTTCTTTATTTCCTTTAGCATGCATGCATAACTTGAGGTTCCAAAAATAATTATTTTGTAGGAACTTTATACATTTCTATATAGGAAAATTCAAAAAGATTATTTTTCAAGTTTTGTAAATTTTATATAAGAAAATGCTAAATAGATTTTTTCTTTTAGCGTCTTCATGTTTTTCTACGTCAAAAAACTTGAAGTATTTCATTTATAGTGGTTCTTTATTTTGAATAATTTCATCTGAAAATACCAAAAATGGTTGTCCTCTCATAGTTTTTGATTTTATTTTTATATGAAGTTTCAAATCTAAAATTCAAAAAATATTTTTATTTGTGTGTTTCATCGTTTGTTCTGGTCGTAACTTAAGTCAGAGTTCAGTCTGTTAGTTAATATTTAATTTTTCAATCTGGACAAACTATACATACCTGATTCTCCTCTCTCGGGAGTGAGATATGTAGGTAGCCCTTTTTAGGCTAGGTGATCTTATTTAAAAAATCTAAAAAAAAATCACTCATTATTTTACAGTTGATGTTTCATATACATTTTTTAAATAAAAATACAAAAAAAAAATTCCTTTAATAGTTTTAGGTTTCGTTTATGTATGCAATTTAAAACCAAAAACCTAAAAAGGAAAACAAATCAATATATTTTGAAAATAATAATTAAAAAATAAATTCTCTTTGCTCTTTATTTTAGATTAGTTATTTGCACGTGTTACCTCATCTGAAAAATACAAAAAGATTTTTCTTTGATAATTTTAGGATTCATTTTTTGTGTGAAATTCAGAATCAAAACTTTAAAAAGATTGTGTAAATATCTTTTAAAAAAAATCTTTAATTTTCTATTTGGATTAATTATTTCATGTGTTTCTTCATACAAAAATACAAACGATTTTCATTTGGTAATAGATTAGTTGAGCCATGCATTTCTTCATATGAAAATACAAAAAAGATTTTTCTTTGATAATCATAGATTTCATTTTGCATAAGGGATTTAAATCTGATAAATTCAAAAAGATTTTCATCCACTTTTGATATTTTGTTATTTTCTTTTACTCTAAAATTTCATTAAAAAGGGAAAAACGAGTTTGATTGGCCATTTTGTGGTCAAACTTCACGCACACCTGATTCTCCTCTCTTGGGGGTGAGAAACGTAGGTGCTCTTCTAGGGTTCAACGATTTTTTAAAAAAAATAAAAGGTTTTGAAAAAAGGTTGAACTCTAACACATTTTTTATCTCTATTGTTCAGTTTGATTAAGGTGGTTGGTGTGTGGCATTCTGACTGATCTTTCATAGTATTCCAAGTCCAAGGAAGAGTTAGTTATGTCTAACAAGGATATAAAGAATGGCATCATGGATCAGACAAGGATTCGGGAAAATAAGAATTTAAAACAAGAGATTTTGATACTATAGCAATAAATGTCATAAATGAATTGAGCTTAGGTCAGTGAGTTTTCTCCTCCTCCATTTCCCTCTATTGACTCTACAGATACCTTTATTTTTTCACCAATGTCACAAATTTAATTTTCTACTATTGTTGATGTACAACATGCACTAGAATTTACTCCAAGCTAATAACATCCCAATGCTTCCACCATTCATTCTCTAGCTCCTCAATATAAGCCTACCATATCTACAACATCGCCTGTCGTCCATGCTTTTATTGCTTAACCAACTACGGAGGCTTTCATCTTGGCTAGCCGCCCAATGATTGTGTTTTCCCAATCTTCTAGTGAGTCTATGTTTCATACTCCTAATGATCACTACTATACTCCTGATCCTACATCTAAGTTAACTGGACCACCAAACTTTCATACCAAGAAGCCTGACATGATAGAAGAGCAAGCGAAACTGACTAGAAAAATGAGGAGTGTAGAAAATGCTATAAAACGTTCTCTGGGACTTGTCAATTATGAAGATGCTTCATATAAGGACTAGGGCATATCTTCAAGTATTAACCTTCCTCCTAACTTTGAGATGTCGAAATCTGGTGAGCATTATGGGCACGAGGATTGTGTGATATATTTGGGATGATATTCCAATCAGTTAAGGGGGAGCGAAGGAAAGAAAAAGAAGGATATTGTTGTGTCGGAGCCACAACAAAGCTTGAGAGGTCCAACTCACCAATATTGTCAGCCTCAACCTCGAGCCTATACATCATATCCACATATTCACCTATAACAAGGTTCCTCTCTTTGAAATTCAAAATATTTCTCTTTCTCAATATCCTTTGAACAACACACAACTATATAATCATCCAACTGCATATCCACAATAGCATGCACTGATCCCTCAAAATGTCCCTCATACCTCATATATTTACTAAGGTACCCCTAAATCTAAGTTTCAACCTAGGCCAAATTTTGCAAAGAGGAGGAACCCAAGGGATTCACGCCAATTGAAAAATCCTACACCAATTTGTTTCAGCAATTGAGATGGTGGGAATGATTGCTCCTTTTCTTGGGTATACTCTTGACCTGCATTAAAGAAATTTTAATCCTAATGTACTATGTGCATATTATTATAATGTTCAGGATCACAGTACTGAAGATTGTCGTACTTTGAAAAATCAAATACAAAACATGATTCAAGAAAAATTAATCATAGGACAAGGCATTGACACTACGAATGTCACATAAATCCTTTATAAATACATGATAATGTACAATATCTGATAAGCAATGACTCAAACATTGGGATCCAAAATTTATTTATTGAGGGTAATGAATTTGATGGTGTTAAAACCTCTAATTATGCTGATATGCAGACCAGTGGTTAAGATGTCAAGTTCAAAAATTGGGAAGACCCTCTTCTCCTTACTAGGAAGGGGTTTTGGTAGTTTGTTTTTATTTTATTTTCTATTATTCGAATTATTTCAGGGTTGTAGCTTGGGATCTATTTTTATTGTTCTTTTGTTGTTTATGTTCTAACCCTTCTATCTTCTATTTCAACAAAATGAAGTGCCCCTTTATTGCTTTCTATTTTTAATATGTGTTTTTTGTTTGCTTTTTTACACAATATATTTTATGTTGGTTCTAGTGATATGACATGATTGTGGAAATTTCAATCATATTTTAAAATCCAATGTAATAATGAAACATTGAATCAGAAATAAAAGAAGCAATATGATAAGATAAGTTAAGTGCTCAGATATTGGGTGATAGAGTTGAATCCTTACTTGAATAGATTGAGGCTATTACTTTGAGAATCATATGAATAACTTGGTCATCAATTGAAAGGTATGTCTCAAACATTTTGAATAGGACCAAAGGATGATCTCTACTATCACGAGAAATAAAAAAAAATTTGCTCCACTAAAATATGAGTCATCTAATATGAGGTGTAGACAATAAAGATGTAGTTGGACCTTTGACAAGTATAGAAGAAGAAGTGACACATATGCTCAGTTAAAATTAGTGTTGTGGAAAATATGGTATAAGTTATCTTTGTCTTTCAAATTGCATATTATTTACTTGAATTTTTAAGAATTGATATGACGAAGGCATTTCATTCTGATATCCAAACATTTTGTCATCCTTTGTTTATCCTTTTTGAGCTTTAGTTCTATTTTCTTTCATACCCCTCTTTTGGAATCAAGATAGAGTCAGCATAGTTCAAAAATAAAAAGTGTCGACCAAAATAATAGAACCAAAAAAGTAAAATAAAAAGGTAAAAATGAAGAAAAAGAGGATGTCAAAAAGAAAAAAAGAAATAAGAGTGTCAAGAAAAATAGAGTTAGAAAAGTCCCAAAGATCAAAAAGTCAAATAAAAGTGAAGAAAAGAAGAAAAGAAACCAAAATCAAGCTTCCTAAACTACGTTTGATATTATTCTTGCAATGACAAAATACATAGGCGGACCTACTCTGGAGTTCGGTCCATCCAAATAAATAATTTAGAATTACTTTGTCAAAAGAAACTGGGGAAAGAGTTAAATATTCATTGTTTGAGTCGATTCCAAAATCTGTAAATCTCATATATTTTAAGTGTCGTTTGAGCTTCATGTCATCCTTTCTTTCTTACGATACCTATGCCATGTTATAACAACAGAAAGACCTTCAGATCAAGGCTAAGCATGCGATTTATATGACATTATATTTTGGGTATTACTTGTCTTCATCAACATAAGAAATTAAAAGAGAAATAAAATGAGAGTCATATTAGTGAAAACCCTTGCGGGCATCATAAGACGATTGTGAGATCAGAGAAATAAAAATAAGAAAGTCTTATTGGTCAAAACCCTCATGGGCACTGTAAGGCAAAAGTAAGCTGAAAGAAATGAAAATGAGAGTCTCATTAGTGAAACTCATCACAAGAATCGTAAGGCGATGGTGATCTGAGGAAAATGAAAAAGAAATAGGCTTGTTGGTTAAAAAATCTCCAAGATCACCATACGATAATGATTAGATGGAAGAAATAAAAATAAGAGAGGCTTGTTGGCAAAAATCTATTGGGACGTCACTAGCCAAATGAGGTCTATGAATGCAATGGGCTTAAGAAAGTAAGTCAATTTCAAGGTCATTAAATCAACAACAATTAGTGAAAAGTTTGATTGGAAAGATCAGACAGCATAATCCAAAATACAAGTCATAATCATTAGATCTGGCTATCGTATTTTTGGTAGATTTTTTTCTCTGTTTTTAAAAAAATGGCATTCATTCTCTTTTCTTTGTTCTCTATATTTCTATTTTTGTTCTGTTGAGTTTGTTATCCAAATAGAAAATCATTGTCATTTTTATCTTGTCTTTGAGTCAAGTTCATGACAAAACAAATAAGAAAGGATTTCAAAATTTGCTACCGACTTATTCAATTGCACAAAGCAAGACAAAAGCCAGCACATAAAGATGGCATAATCCAAAGCGAAGCAAGGTATTCGAAGAATTTTCATCAACTGACAAGTTATGAACTCATGATAATACAAATTTTCAATAAAGTTTAGTTTAGATATATCGTAGTACAACGATTCTATGTTTGCTTTGGAGTCACTCCTAATAGTTAGGGTATGGATCAATGGTGTAAAAAGTCAATGACATATATCAATAGCTGAAAGCAAGATTAAAAATGGAAAGTGCTAGAGCAATCTCCTTAAAAGCTAAATCCATAAGTCAACCACCATGTCTTTAAACTCATAAGTTTTCTTTGTATGAAATAGTTCATATGTTACCTTTGAAGCAAGGATTTCAAATCCTAAATATCAAAAGCTACAATTCCTCAATTTTGCAAATGCAAGAGAAAATATTGCTAAATAGGTTTGGTAGTCACAATTATGGTAGAACTCATCATCATGTACTCCTAAAAGACACTTTCTAATTTGGGGCTTTCATGTTTCATCGATAGGAGGTGTACTTCCTAAATTGAACCTCTAATCCTAAAAGATACACTTTTTAGTCAGAATCTCTTACTTTTACTCTTAAAATACACACTTTCTAGTCTTGGTTATTCAATTTTACCCTCAAGTAATGTATTTATTGGTCAAAGTCTTGATTCACCTTTATATTATGCATTATGCAATAATTTGTGATTTGGTTTTATAGTCACAAGATTTTATTGATGATAAACTGGGTAAAAATATTTATTCATGTTATTTGGGACTTTTCTTTCAATTTAGAACCCTCCTGAAGAATGTGATTTATTTTCCGTTCGGGATTATCTTGGAAAATGGAACTTTATATTTTGAACAATGGGATCTTTCTTTACAATGATTTTTCTTTGGGATAATTTTCCTTTTAGTTTTGATTTTAGTTGTAGGAGTCCACCTGAAGAATAGGGTGGAGAAATTGTAAGTCGGGAGCCCGTTTGGAGAATAGAATGAAAAAATAGCAAGTCAGGAGCTCGCCTAGAGAATAGGGTAAAGAAATTGTAAGTCAGGAGCCCACCTGGAAAGAAAGATGAAGAAATGGCAAGCCAGGAGCCCACTTGCAGAAATAGGAGAAGAAATTAAAATTCAAGAGTCCATCTGAAGAATAGGGTAAAGAAATTACAAGTCAGGAGCCTGTCTGAAAAATAGGGTGAAGAAATAGCGAGTAATGAGCCCGCCTGAAGAATAAGGTGAAGAAATTGCAAGTCTAGAGCCCGCCTGGGGAATGGGGTGAAGAAATTGCAAGTCAGAAGCCTTCCTGGAGTTTAAAGTGAAGAATTTAAAATTCTAAGTTAGGAGTCCACCTGAAAAATAGGGTGAAGATTTTAAATTGCAAGTCAGGAGCCCACCTGGAAAATAGGGTAAAGATTTTCAATTTTAAGTTCATGTTCAGAAGTCCCACCTGAAAAACATGGTCAATTTTTAAGTTCATCTCCAATGCCAAGTTTTGAAAATAGAAATACTATATTTTCATGTTCAACTCAAAGAAAATCAGATATTTTATCACTTGAGAAAGCATTAAAGGCTCAAGTCAAAGATCAAAAGAAGATTCATAGATAGGATTTTTATAATTTCATCTATCTTCTTAGCTTGTAATTTTTATTTTTTAATGTAATGACAGAGCCACGAATCGGAACCTAGACAGGACCTCGCCGACTCTCCATCTCAGTATAGTCTCTCTCCTTTTAGACCCCTTGAACTACACGTGACCTGATTCTCTCATAACCTAGGGCTGGTGGGATGTCCAAAATAGGACTCGATCGCAATCTATCTTCTTTTTTCTTTCTTTTATAAATAATGATCGGGTTAAATATTGTCACGTTATCTACTTCTTTGTCAGAAAATGCTTTGTGTTTATAGTCAAAGAGTCGCATGATGTAGACACGTAATTTTGACTCTCCCAAACTCCATTTTTTAAATTTTATCTCATTCACCATACTCTTACCACGTGTCTTACCCTACCCAATAATTCCTATATAGAAGATGAAATTCATAACAAAAATACCCAATATTCTTTACCTACACTACCCCCAACCTCCCTCATTGTGCCACGTGCCCCTCCACCCACCTCTTTCACACATTTTTGTTATCCTTATCAGATAACAACAAACCATAACAATATCAACACCTCACCAAAACTCCTATAACCGAATAACAACCAACCATAGAGATAATATACACCTATAGAAAAAAAGAAAGCAAACAAATTTACACTCCACACACTTACACAATACATAGATGGAAACCTATAAGAGAAAGAGAAAGAGAATTGAAGGAACACACATAGCTATACATAAAAAGTAGAGATATTGGGAGAGAATATGCAGAAAAATTGAGGAAATAACGAACAAAGAAGAGAAGAATCGATCAATTTCGTCAAAAATCATCCAAAAATCGTAACAACTCCAGTCCCAAATGACCCCGTTTCTCCCTTTCATTGGAAAATAACCCTAAAGCCCACCACCACCGAAAATCCGACCAACCTTTATCTTTTTTGTCACTGCCTGAGCTTACTGGAGCCCCGACGACCCAACAATAACAACCCATCTCCATTTCGACCAAACCTCACTGAACCATCACAAAAAATAGCGACAAAACACCTTCACCGTCGTTGTTATTGTTACGGTGGTGGAATTCCTCATTGGATCCATTAAAAACCATCAGAAATCACTGTGACACCACTAGCAAAAATCTGTTTGAAACCCAATCACAAAATATTCGGGTTTATATAGAACAAAATTTGAGGTTGAAGTAGTTGATTTGGGGGTTTATATAGAACAAAATTTGAGGTTTGTTCAAGGTTTTTGAGCGCGAATTCTATCTTTTCAATCGAGTAATAGTTGATTTTGAAAGTTTCAATTTGATGTTCAATTCTTTAACTTTTTCCTTTTCGCTTCATCTTAACGTGGTGTGTTAATCTTATGAATATGTAACTCTTATGAGGTTGATTGTGATTTTTGATAAGTGTGGTTGAGCAATTCTAATTGTCGTAGTTTGATACTTTGATTCCATATTGAAATTGATTAATCATGTGGTTGAGAATGAAATTAGGGGGTAGGAATTCTAAATTGATAAAAAAAATTGGATAGATTGATTGTTTTGATTCATCGTTATTGTTATTTTGTGTATGATTGTCACTTTTATTCTTATTCGATAGAATAATATTTAGGAAAAGAAATGGTAGGCAAAGCATACCAGTTTTGGTAGGCAAACTATAGGATTTCATAATTGTTGAATGTTTGAATATTTGTTGGATGGTTTTTATTTTATCGTACTTGAATCAAAATTTATTCATTTGGCCGAAGAATGCGTCGAGGTTATCTGTATTTATTTATTCGGAGAATGCCTTGTGCGATGTTGAATTTGAAAATAGTTCTTGATATATTAGGATATAATAGGTTTACATTTTCGTATTTTTTCATTTTCAGGATTGTATAATCGGACTGTACATTATATAATTTTGTTTTGAATTCTTTTTTTTTTGCTTGTTTATGTGATTTTGTTGGTTTATTCACATCATAGAGTTAAATTAGTCGATACAATTTAAGAAGCGAATGTGTTCAAACTACGAAAACGAGGGGTGCCTAACACCTTTCCCTCCATCAATAGAATTTCTTAACCGGAATCTCTGTTCGCAGATCAATATTAAGAGTCAAAACTGTTTTTGAAAAGAAATTTTCAAAGGTGAGTTGACACACCAGCTTTATGTCAAGTGGCGACTCTGAGTTTACGTTTAAAATTCTTTTCCGAACAAATTTTGTATTTGAGACACTTTAATAAATAAAAAGCCTTTCAAACTTAAAAGTCAATCTTCTCGATAAAAAGAGGTGAGACAATCACTCTTTAGTTTGAGAAACACACATTCAAATTAATATAAATCAACTAAAAATATTTTTAAAATGAACAAAATAAAATAAAAATATGACACGTAGACTGATTTTTAATGGTACGACACACCTACAGAGTTTGTAAGCAAATATTTGGTCTAGTCAACTTTTAGGTGTGTTTCTCAAACTAATAATAAGTAATAGTTTAGGTATGCTTCTCAAACTATAAGTGAAACTTTAGGTGTGTTTCTCAAACTAAAAGTGATAGTTTAGGTGTGTTTCTCACACTTCCATTAGTTTAAGTGTGAAATTCAAAAATAAAAAGTAAGAAAATAGTTTAGATGCATTTTTAATACTTTACGCTTAAAAAATGAGATTATGCCGTTTCAATTTCCTTTTCCTTACTTTCTTTTGTAGTCCTTCTCAAAAAGAATGTTCCTCTTTATTTTGCTAATTTTTTAATTTCAACTTATCATCTGACATGTTTAATATCATAAGATTAAAGGACATTTTAGTACATTCAACATATCCTTAAGCTTAAGGCCACAAAATATAATTTTTGTTTTTAAAATTCCATGTCAAATTAAAATCATACATAGAAGCAAATCGAAAATGGAGCAGTAATTTAGTATAGTACTACAGTAGGAGATATCAAAAGGATACACTAGAAAACTAAAAGGTAACTTATTATGTTGTGGAGGATATGATTTCAGGTTTTACACAACCTGTTACTTTTCTTAATCGATCAACAAATGCATGCAATCAGCTTTTATATGATGTTGACAACCAACGTGGAGTAATATTTTTTCCAGCTGTCTTCAACAAAACTATAGCTCTAAGATGGAGTAATATACAATGAATGAATGAAATTAACTACATTCCTTTTAATAAATTGTTACTTTGCGGCTAAAGATAGGCCTGAAATGTACCAATCAAAATAACAATAGGTAGAAACTAGATAACACTTGATCCAACATGAGAGCAATCTCTCAAGATTTCCAACCACATAGGGACTTGCTTAATATAATACTAAAAACATAATCAAGGATTTGGTTTTTGTGCTGACTCTACAGGGATAGTTGGAAGAAAAAAGAAAAAGAAATTAAGCAGATTCCATGGAAACGCCCATAAGTAACCAATGAAAGGGAAGAGATGATTTCAAGTTTTTAGAACACATATATTGCTTTTACTTCTCTATTTAGTAACCAATACTATAAAGAAAATTGGAATTAGTTATGAACTTTGTTGCTAATTTATTGCTAAACAGCTTGTAGCTAACAATTTTGTAATAATGTCTCTGGACCATTATTAAATAAGACCAATGATGAATTTTATCGTTTAGCTATAGAAGTTGTCTGTCGCTAACATCAGTTTTTTAGAATAATGAACTGCTTAGGTGATGTACGACACTTATTTTCTCAAGTAGCCTTTTACTTTCAAGAATTAAGTTATTATCTCTTGAATGAAATGGGACAAGATGCTGCATTTATAATTACAATTGATCTGAAACATGCTTCATATATATGCAATATGGTCTTTTCATTACATGAGACATGATCTCTCTCTCTTTTGGTTTTATTTTTTTGAAAAATTAGCTTTGGGAAAATTAATTTAAAAAACGATTAAGTAACGAGAGAAGTTTTCATAGAAGTACCGGACAATTTGATCCCTCAGTGTTACCATGCAAAAGGGGATATTACATAGGGAGAAATTTACGTTATTGTATTTGTAAATATACAGCGAGAACTTTTTTTTTCCCAAAATCCTAGTACTTCATAATGTGAATGGGGCCCATCATTAAAAAATTTAATTAATAAATTAACAAGCAAGTACATATATTTGATCCTATATGTGAGAGTGATCCTTGATAAAATCTTCAATCAACTTGAAGTAATTAATAATCAAGAGAATTTTAGTGCCTAACCGAAGATTTGGTCATGTACTAGGAATCTAGATCAATTGAAATGGAACCGCACAAATAATTCAGAAAAAAGGGGAAAAGTTTAATCATACATATTAAAAGGCAGACATTATATTACTTTAATTCCAAATTTCAAATAACAAGACCCAAGTAGTATTTTTTATATCATTCGGTACCACTTTTCCTATTAATTATGAGTTCAATCTCAATCTACATAAATTTCTTATCAAGTTTATATATAGTACGAGCACAGTGGAGTAGCATATCAGATAGATTCTAGTGG
Organism: Capsicum baccatum var. pendulum; assembly: GCA_030864225.1. Taxonomy (NCBI): domain Eukaryota; kingdom Viridiplantae; phylum Streptophyta; class Magnoliopsida; order Solanales; family Solanaceae; genus Capsicum; species Capsicum baccatum. The sequence goes on from CM061561.1 coordinate 200,756,547, forward strand.
TGTTTTTTCAATGTTTAACGGATAATCTTTGTTGGTTTTGTCTCCCCGCTTGTCGATTTTTTCTCAATTATTCAGCGATTTTGAGATATGCTTAAATCAAAAACAAGTATTCAAATGCTATCTTAATTGCCACCTAATGCACTGAAGAATATAGTTAATTCTTTAGTTGCCTAATAAGAAATAAGGAGCGGAATGTAATTAACGATAGTTATTGATAGATCAGGAATCAAATAGTTGGAAAAAAAATTCTTTATTATTAAGCGATTTTAAGATTTGCTTGGATCAAGCAATTACTCAATTGCTATTTTTATGATTTTATTGTTTCAAGTTTGCACGCAACGTACTTTTACATTTCTCACTAATAACAAGTACAATTGATCAGCTAATATATATATATATACATACATATATATATATATGACAACCATTATAATGTTTCTTCCAACTGTCTTCAACAAAACTACAGCTCTATTATTGAGTAGTATACAATGAAATTGAGTACAGTCCTTTAATAAATTATTACTTTGCGGCTAAAGTTAGGCCTCAAAGATACCAGTCAAAATAACAATAGGTACAAATTAAATAAGATAACATTTGATCCAACAGGAGAGTGATCTTTCAAGATTTCCTAACAAATAGGGACTTGTTTAATACTAATAAGCATAATCAAGGACTTGTTTTTGTGAACGAAATCTAGACGGATACTTGCAAGAAAAAAAAATAATTAAGTGGATGCCATGAAAAAGCCCAAAAGTAACCAATGAAAGGGAAGATATGACTTCAAGAGTTCAAGTTCTTACTACACATATATTGTTTTTACTTCTCTGTTTAGTAACAAATACTAAAAAAAGAAGGAAATTATTGGTTATGAAGTTTGTTGCTAAATAGCTTGTTGTTAATAATTTTTTTAATAATGTCTCTAGTCCATCACTAAATAAGACAAACGATGAATTTTATTATTTAACTATAGAATTTGTCTGTTGCCAACTTCTATTTTTTCAGTATAGTGAATTACTTGGGTGATGTACGACATTAATTTTCTCAAGTTGCCTTTTAACTTTCAAGAATTAAGTTATAGTCTCTTGAAAGAAATGATAGGATGATGCATTTGTAGTAACAATTCTAAAACATGCTTGATCTCTCTGTATATATATATATTGGTCTTTTCATTACATGAGACTTGAGAGATGAGACATGTCCTTTTCTTTTTGTGGGGTGGGGGCGGGGGTATTTGTGTTTTGTTTTGAATAATTAGCTTTGGGAAAAAATATATGAAAGGTTAAGAAACGAGAAAAAATTTCTACTCCCTCCGTTTTGAAATAGTTGACCCTTTTTTACTTGGCACTCCCCTTAAGAAAGTATTTATTATGGGTTTATTTTATCAAATTAGCCTTATTAATTATGCTTTAAAAATGTAAAATTGAGTAAATATACTTTATTTAGTTATTTAATGTTAAGGGTATTATTGGAAGAACATAATAAAATACCCTTGATTTCATTAAAATGGACAACTAAATTGAAACAAATATTTTTAGAAAGAGGGTCAACTAAAATGAAACAGAGGGAGTAACAGTCAGTTTGAAACTCTTAGCCTTACTATGCCAAAAGGATGTTGTTATATGGGAAAATTTCATTAGTAGTATTATTAGCATCTGTTTTAATAAAATATATGAAGAGAATTATTTTTTTAAATCCTAGCATATCGTAATGCGAATGAGGCCGTGTAGCAATAATTTTAATTGAATAACAAGCAAATACATATATTTGATCAACATGGGTTGTGGTGTAGTGGTGGGATTACTCCACCCTTAACCAGAGGTCGCGGGTTCGAGTCCTGGGTATGGAGAAAATCTTGTTGGGAGCGCCACCCCTAGAATGGCCCTGAAATGCGCCACCTGAATTAGTCGAGACTCCAATGTGGATACCGAATATCAGGTGGAAATAAAAACAATACATATATTTGATCCGATATATGGGGGTAGTCCTTGGTAAAATTTTCAAACAACTTGAACTAGTTAGTAGACAAGAGAATCTCAGTGCCTAACTGAAGATTTGGTCATGTACTAGGAATCTCGGTCTATTGATACGAAACCACACGAATATTCAGATAATAAGAAAAAGTAGAAGCATGCGTATCAAAAGATATAAAACATATGATTTAGTTACAAATTTCTATTAACAAGACCCAAATAGTTCATTTTTTAATCATTTGCTATGACTTTTCCTATTTAATTATCAGTCCAATCGCAATCCAAGTAATTTTCTATGCAAGATTGTAGTACATGCCCATGGTATAAAGTAGCATATCAGATTGATTCTAGTGAAGTGTTTTCGTGTTTACAATGGCTAAACTTTGTTGGTTTTGTCTCCCCGCTTGTCAAATTTTTTTCTCTATTATTCAGCAATTTTACGATATGCTTAAATCAAACAAGGAATCAAGTGCTATCTTAGTTGCTACCTAATGTACTCAAGAATACAAATAATTCTTCAGTTGCCTAGTTAGAAATAAGGAGTGGAGTGTAATTAATGATGGTTATTAATAAATCAAGATTCGAATAGTTGGAAAAGTATCTGTACTCTATATTTTTTAGTTTACAATTCAAAAACATGAGACTATTTATTTACGAAGACTTAGTATTACAAACATGATTAATTTTAATGTCATATCTTATACAATATCAGGATATATCTTGTACAATTATTCAGAGTGCGATTCTTCATAGTTAAAGAAATATATTCTATCAGATCTTTGGAATGTTATAAATAGTATAATCATATTTGATAAGGTCAACATCTCCTCTCAAATTAATGCTACTTATCAAGAAGCATTAATTTGGATAATAGGAACTGGTGCAAGCTTAGCTTTTTTTTCATTGATTTTTGTAAATAAATCTACCAATTAATCATGAGACGTGACATATATGTTGAAGACTGATGATTTGATAGCAACAAATTTACGAATACAATAACAGTCTACTTCTATGTCAGTTGTTTCTCATGGTTAATCGAATTCATTGCTATTTGTATTGCATTGGTATTGTCAACATGTAACGTAGTCACGCCAAGGACATAGATCTGATCTACCACCAAACAATAAATCCACACAATGTCGAGTCAAGTGACTATATTAATCTATACTCTACCTCCATTTAGGACTTTGAAATTCTTGACTGTTTCTTGCACTTCCATGAGTCAAGTGATGATCCGATTAATTCCCTTTTAAAATAATATATCATAAAAGAAACTTTTACAAACATTAGTCATACAAACCCCCACCCCATACACATACATTCTCTCTTGAAAGTTAATCAAAAGTCAGCAGAGATAAGAAAAAACTTGCAAATATTTTCCATGTAGGAAATGGGGAAACTTCCTGCTCCCCTCTTAGGCTTTAGGAATCCTAATAACATTTTTTGGGTCCCAAATACGATTAGTGTGAAGAGTTGGTTCATTAATCATCAGTCATAATTATATAACGTCAATAAATACTAATGCGGCAGCCTAGTCGGCTATCAAGCAATATAATGGGGGTGGACCATTCTTGAGTGGATAGCCCATTAACTTAAAAGGAGGGTCTAAGTGGAGCATTCTAATTGAAAGAAGTTATTCTATGAGGTCTAATTTGAATTTGAATAAACTGATAATATGAATATTTTCTAAACATTATCAGGTCATAGTATCATATAAATAAAAAAATAATATAATGATCTATAATGAACTAAATTTTAGAGCTTTAGAAAAATTGAAAAAAATATAAATTACTATGATGGATAAAAATGTATAGATAGTGTATAAAGATTTAACAGCGTTAGGTGTATAAAAAAATTAAATCAAAACTGTATTGTAGTATTAAGAATGAATACATGCATTGCATGCTTAGACATTATTAAAAGAGAGAAGCAGAGGTGAAATTAATTAGATGGATTGTGACAAGAAAATGCATATGATTTAGTTATTTAGGCTTCTTGATTAAAAGAATTAAGAATTATGTGATCTCAAGCATCTTGAATGGGCAAAAAGATCTTGAAAGTTGCAAGTTACCTAGAGAAGGTGGATATCCAAGAGCAGGACCTGCTAAACATGGAATATTTCTCAATAAATTAAAGAAGATATCTAGTAAGTTGCGAGATGTTTTTTCAAGGTGCCAATGAAGAAAATTGGTATGGAGTAACTACGAAACACCAAATTGGATTTTTATCATATACCTATACAAGATAGATTGCATACTGATGCTTGACTGATGAGCGCGGCCCTCGGGCATTATTAATGAAGCAACCGGTAACTTGCATGGAGGAAATCCAGAGACATCAAGTTAGATTGCATACTAATGCTTGACTGATGAGCTCGGCCCTCGGGCATTAGTAATGAAGCAACCTATAACTTGCATGGAGGAAATCAAGAGACAATTGATCACCTACTATTTGAATGTTCTTTCTCTGGTGAAGTTTGGCTAAAGATTCTCAAATGACAAAGGATAACAAGGCAGACATGTAAATAGAGTGATGAAGTGGTTTGGTCCATCAGCAGGTTTCCACATATACAAACTATATTAAGCTATTATTGTCTACCACATCTGGTTGGAGAGAAACCTAAGGGTATTTCAATAGAGGTCACATTCTAGTGATCAAATTTTGCGAATGATAGCTCAGGAGGTACACTGTCAAGGGATTATCAAGAAGGAACTGTTAGAGAAAATGGTGCATATGGAGAGACACCCAACCTTAGTGCTCCTGTTTTAGTTTATTTGCGTAGGATGATATGTTGATGCTTCTGGGCATAGGCGGATTATTGTTTTAATCAATAATGCTTAACAAAAAGAAATTAAAAAATTAAGAATGATGTGCTTTTGATCGAGATAGAACCCACGACCTATGACCCACAAAAGTGGCACTTTACCACTTGCATTAGATAGTGTTTTGGTATTGTGAGTGACAGATTTAATATTTTACTATATCAGTCTCTATATATAGAACAATGCTTAACAAAAAAAAAAATTAAAAAATGATATGCTACTGACCGAGATTGAAACCATGACCTATTACCCACAAAAGTGATGCTTTACCACTTGAACTAGCTAGGTAGCACTTTGGTATTGTGAGTGAAGTTATGCTTTGCCACTTGGACTAGCTAGATAGCACTTCAGTATTGTGAGTGGTGGCAGATTTAATATTTACTATATCAGTCTTGATATATATAGAACAATTCTTAACAGAAGAAAAACTAAAAAATACTATGTTGCTGCCCGATATCGAACCCACAACCTATTAAACACAAAAGTGGCGCTTTTTCACTTGCACTAGATAGTGGCTTGATATTGTGGTTGACAGATTCAATATTTTACTATATAAGCACTACAAGAAATTTGACAAATTATTTAATCACATAAAAATCATATTTCGTCATAAAAAAGTTTTTTTTGACGAAAAAAATTTCGTCAGTCTTTCGTCTCTAAACGTGGATCGCTAAAAGCATACAAAGATATTTAGTGTTTCGTCGCTAAAATTATTATATTAACTACAAAAAGAAAATTCGTCTCCAAATGCGTAGTATTTATGATGAACTTGCTTGTGTTACAAATCTAAATATTTTGTAGCTTAAAGTATAATATTGTCACTAAAAGTGTGTTCAATGTTGACAAATTTAATTTGTCACTAATTATAAATTTAATTAGCCATGATGTTGATCGTCTTTAAATCTATGCATTATTTGTAGTTAAAAGAATTAGATTATGTCTCTAAATGATGATAATTTTGTGGTTGAAAAATTTTTTTTGGTATAAAATATGCAGTTTCAGTGACGAATTAATTTGTCGTTAAACATATAGTCATGTTATAAATATGAAGGTCAATTTGGAATAAATTATTTTTGTTACTGAATATTATCAGTTGGTGACAAATAGAAATGTACCTATGATTTAATTTTTGCACCTAAAGAAAATATTTTTATGAACAAAATATGAATTTTTTTTTATATATATAATTTATGTAATGCTTTTTAATAGTAGTATTTAAATCTGTAATTAAATTGTTTGTCATTAATTCCATGTCTATTTAAATTTCTAAAAGTACATAGCCTATCTAACTGGAAATATCATAAAAATATAAAAGAGCAATATAATATAAAAAATTCATACAAAATCGTACAATAATTACATTTATAATTATTAGAAACATTTGAATACAAACCCATTAAGTAAATGAAGTGAAATCACTCAAACATAAAAAGTCTAATAGATGTATGAGAACAATGACAAATTTTTTTTAAAAAAAATAAAAGGATGTAGTTTCCTTGTTTATCGTTGTTTCGTTGTCTAAAATCTTCATTAGTTGAGCCAGTCTTTGCATCTTCCTGTACCTATATAAAAAGAAAATACATATATAACTTTAGCATGTACCTTTTGATATCAAACGAAATATGTGTGTTTAGACTTTAATTCTAAAAGTAACACTAATTAGTGAAACAAATAATAAAATGAGAAAAGAGTTATTTCTTCTACTCAAAATTATTAACTATTCGATTATCACAATCAATAAAAACTTATCTCCTTATTAAAATGATGTGAAGAATTCCTCTATTGAAATAGACTACATGTAGAAGTTGAATAAAAACTTTGTAAAAATATTTGCTTCTTATGCTAATTTAAACAAGTATTTAACTTTTCATAGAGCATTGGCAAATGATATGTGGAAAGATAATAAATTGTAAATCAAAGACAAAAGAGAAACAGAGAACAAAATATACATACGAGAATCCCTTTTATTAATGTTGTATTTGTATTTGAGTTGAATACTTAAAGTAGGTGGCTAGATTTTAACGTGGAATGGAAAATGGGGAATTAGTGAGAGGAAATTTTATGCATTGAAAGTTAAGGGAAGGTAAAATAGTTAAAAGATTTACTTTTTTTGACCTTTCCACAATATTTTCTTGTAAAAATATAAATTCTCATATCCATGATTTATGTCACTTAATGGCTTCCCAATAAATACTAAAAATATATTTCTATTTTTTGAGTTTTATATTATATATATTTTTAAAACTTTTTACCTCACAAATTTTATTTGGCCAAATCTGAAACACATTGAAAATAATTTTGTATATGATCAATATTATGTGAAAACAAACAGAATCAATATTAGGTAATTTTATACAGTAATCGTAAGAACCCATAGTTTTTTAATTTAAAATAGAATAATCTTAAAGGAAAAGGACAAGAATAGCCACTTGAAATAATATTAAGTGATAAAATAATTTGTCGCTAATAATCAAATTTCCCGTGGTGAATGATATAGTTTTTTTTTTTGGTTTCCCAAGGTATCCCCACAGCTGGCAGCCGTAAGACTAATCATCCGTTCCTCTGTCAGCATACTAAGCGGTAGGGAACTAGCCACAGAGTTTGCTCCATTCGCCAGAGGTGGGGATCGAACCCCCGACCTCTTACTTAAGTGACATAGCGCTGAACCACCATGCCAACTCTAGTGGTTGAATGATATAGTTTCTATGCATTTCTTATACATGTACATATTCTATATAGCAATATACAATTCTATACACATCATATACCAAAAACATACTCTAAGCAACAATTATATAATTTATATATAATTCTTTATAATAATTATACAATTTCTATACACATTCTATATAATATTTAGCTGCAATTATCGTTCAGATACGTATTTTATACAACCACCATCTAGTTCGCATACATATTCTAAATAGTTTTTATATATTTTTTATATAGGAATTATACCATTTTTATACATATCTTATACAGTTTTAATACATATATCTTGTATAAGTACATATTCTATACAATAATTATATAGTTTTTATAAAATTATATTTAATTATTATTATTTTTATAAAAAATAGATTATTTAGCCCAAAAAATAATTGAAGCAATAAATAAATATATAAATGGCCCAAATAACACAAATTATGAAATGACCATTATATGAAATTTATTAGGCTGATGGCCATGTAATGTCCAATAGCCCACATGGGTCAAATAAGGGTCATAAATGAAAAAGATCAGACCATTTCCTTTTCAATAGTACTAGATATCGACGGTTCGTGCTAGCGCGGATTCAATATATGTAATTTTTTATTACAATGTGACACAAATAGAATTTAGATATAATTTTAAGAGTCAGATAAATATTTTATATTTTTTGAATTTTTTAAATTGTTAATTATGTGATTTGTAATGCTCTTTACATAATTTTTTAATAAGATATATATATATATATATATATATATATATATATATATATATATATATATATATATATTATAAATTCTTAATTATTTGTGATTTACAGTACTTTTTATATCATTTTCAAATAATATATGTTACTTTATTTCTTCCTCTGTCCCGTTTCAAATTATATGACACTAATATAATTTTGATAGTTAACCAATTTTTTTATGTTGACATATATGTTTATGTCTATTTTATATTTTTTTTATGAAATATTAGTTTTTTAATGTTTAGATAATCATAGTAATTAATTAGGGGTGATATAGTAAAATTATGATTGAAGCAGCGACACAGACAGGTCTTAAATGACTTATAATAACAAACTAGAAGTGATATAACAAAATTACTATAAAAAATACTTGTAAAAAAATTAAGTGGGCTTTAAGTGATATAGAAAAATTACTATAAAAATACTTGTGAAAAAATTTAAGTTAGCCTCATATAACACGTTAAGTTAATTCAAAGCATAAAGAGTTAATATATCTTTTTATATCTTTTTAAATTTTTTATTAAATATTATTAATTTTTAATATTTAAATGACTTATAATAATTAATTAGAAGTGATATATTAATTTTTTAATTCATAAATGACTTATACTAATTAATTAGGGTGACACAGTAAAATCACAGTTGAAGCAGGTGAAAGACGGCAAGTTGGCAGGACTACCCTGACCAGCTTACTTTCTCTCTTCTATATATTACTAGATGCCGAAGGGCCCGTGATGTCGTTTCAATTTATGTGACCCAAATAAAATTTGAATAATCAATTATATTTTTAATATATTTTTAGATATTTTAAGCTATTAGCTATTGTAATTTATAATGCTTTTTTGGCATTAATTTACTATTTTAAGTTGTTATCTATTTTAATTTATAACATCTCCTTGTCCAAACTTTTTGTAGCATTGATAGTCAATTATATTTTTAAAATAATTTAAATTTTTAATTATTGTGATTTATAATACATTTTCTTCTATTCCAATTTAAATGATACATATTATTTTGATAGTCAATCAAATATCACGAATGAAGTAGCGAAACAAACTTGTCTTAAATTCTCATAATAACTTCTTAGAAGTGATATAACAAAATTACTATAAAAAATAATTGTGAAAAAAAATTAAGTTGGTCTCGTATAAGATGTCAGGTTAATTTAAAACATCAATAGTAGAGTACGATGATTCCGTTGTATAAGAATAAGAGCAACATTCAAGATTTCTATAATTATAGGGTTATCAAGTTGTTGAGTCACACTATGAAGGTTTGAGAGAGGGTGGTAGAGTTGAGGTTGCGGAGGATTGTTACTATTTCTGAAAATCAGTTTGGATTTATACTAGGGCGCTCGACTACTGAAGCCATCCATCTCGTCAGGAGACTGGTGGAGTAGTATAGGGATAGGAAAAAGGATTTGCACTTGGTGTTTATCGACTTAGAGAAGGCCTATGATAGAGTTCCCAGGGAGATTCTTTGAAGGTATTTGGAGGCTAGAGGTGTGCCTATTGTGTATGCTGGGACGATTAAGGATATGTACGATGGATTCGAGACTCGGGTTAGGACGGGAAGAGGGGACTCGGAGCACTTTCTTGTCTTGATGGAGGTACATCAAGGTTCGACGCTTAGTCCATTTTTTTATGCCTTAGTGATGGATGTTTTAACGCGGCACATTCAAGACGAGGTGCCTTATTGTTTGCTTTTAGAGGATGATGTTGCCTTGATTGATGAGACTCGTAGTGGAATTAATGCTAAATTAGAGGTTTGGATAATTTCAAGCGAGGTAGAGGTAGACCGAAAAAGTATTAGGGTGAGGTGATTATACATGATATGGAGAAACTCTATGTTACCGAGGAAATAACCCTGGATAGAAAGTTGTGGAGGAGGCGGATTAAGGTAGAATGTTAGTCTGAGTTTAAGATATTATATCTTTGGTGTGTTTCTTGAAGTATCTTGCTTATAGTATTACTGGATATGCTAAATTCTATTATATCTTGTTCTTTTTCTATTCCTACTATTACTATACCCTATCTTGTATGTTGTTCTTTATATTAATACTCAAATCACTATTCCTTATCATAAAATGTTTTATTTTGAGCTGACGGTCTATCGAAAACAGTCTCTTTATCTCATATTTGAGGTAATGATATGGATTGCGTACACTTACCCTTCCCAGACCTCACTTGGTGAAAATATACTGGGTATGTAGTTGTTGTAAATGATATATAATAATTAATTAGAGTTGATATAGCGAAATCACGGAGCAAGCAGACACATCGACAAAGAGGTGCCTGCTTTACTGGACTTCTATATAGTACTAACAATATATGTTATTTTTTTTATCTCAATTTATGTGATACAAATAAAATTAAGATAATCAATTATATTTTAATATGTTTTAGATATTTTAAGTTGTTAAATATTATAATTTATTATACTTTTTCGGTATTGTAATTTACTATTTTAAGTTGTTAGCTATTTTAATTTATAATACTTTCCTTTTCCAAATTTTTGTGGCATTCATAGTAAATTATATTTTAAAAATAATTTTTAAGTTTTTAATTATTGTGATTTATAAATTTTTTTTCTATTCTAATTTAATTGACACATATAATTTTGACAGTCAACCAAACATCACGATTGAAGTAGCAAAACAAACATGTGTTAAATAACTCATAATAACTTATTAGAAGTGATATAACAAAATCACTATAAAATTAGTTGTGAAAAAAAATTAAGTGGGTCTCATATAAGATGTCAAATTAATTTAAAACATCAATAGTTAATTTATCATTTTTCGTCTATTTTACCCTTTTTATTAAATATTTTTTTTAATAATTAAATGACAAATAATTAATTGGGGGTGAAATAATAAAATTACGGTTGAAGCAGCTGAAGTAGACATGTCATAAATGTCTATTTTATTTTTTATTAAATATTATTAATTTTTAATTCATAAATGATATGTAATAATTAATCATAAATAATATAGTAAAATCATGGAGGAAGCAGGCATAACGATCTGCTTATAAAATGTCACTAGAAATGTAAGTCGATCTCATATAAAATGTCAAGTTAATTTAAAATATCAATAGTTAATTTATCATGTTTTTGATCTATTTTACCTTTTTATTAAATATTATTAATTTTTTTAATACTTAAATTACTTAAGTAATTAATTAGGGATAAAATAGTAAAATTACGATTGAAGAAGCTGAATCAAATATGTCATAAACATCTCTTTTATTTTTTATTAAATATTATTAATTTTCTAATACATAAATGACATATAATAATTAATTAAGGATGATATAGAAAAATTACGGAGGAAGCAGGCACGCTGACCTTCACACCTACTTCCTTCACTCTTTTATGTATCAGAATATATTAAATGATGTAATTACTTGGATCTCCCTTCTTATATGTGGTATTGACACTATTCACATTGTTTCTTGTTCTTTGGGCAACATTGTTATTTTTGTGCTTCAAATATTACATTATTTTGTTGTCATACTGTTCATTCATATGTATGTTGTATAGTGCTCTACATTCACATTATTTTTTTGTTGTTATTGTTGTCTTTATTTTTCTATTTCATTTCCCAAACTCTTGAATATGTTTTATCTTCTATTAGTTTTTGAATATATTTTTTAGCTATATTTTTGTTTAGAAGTTTTTATATGATGAATTTTGAGTGTTGAAAGTTATAATAGGTAGTTTGAATTATTTCTGCAGTTGTTATTTCTTCAGTAATTTAAGATGTTTTATAATTAGAGTTGATTAATCAGATTTTTTGTCTTAAATTGATTAATGATATGAGTTAAGTCTTGAGTTACATAACTCTTCTACCAAAGGGTTAGTGTGGATGTCACTCACAACTATTTGAATCGTGACATCCTTGAAAGTAAGTGAAAGGAAAAAAATATGAGAAAAATCTGATCAATATTTATCAAGTCTCCTTTTTAATTATTGAATACTTTACAATTAATTAAGTACATAATTCAAGGGGGAACTTATGTCTTTTTTTAATTTAGAGAAAATGGTCTGTTATCCCCCAACCTTTAGTCGAAATCCCAACTACACACTCAACCTTTTAATGTGATCTATTACCCCCTGAACTATTTTAAAGTGGAATTATTATCTCCCTGAACTATTTTAAAGTGGAATTATTAAACCCCCAAAACTGACAACTAGTCATTGAATTGCAAATGTGGTGTGATGCACGCGCCGCCACGTCATGCCACGTCATTTTTTATTTTTTTACTCTAAAAAAATAATAATTTAACATTATTATTTCCTAATTATTATTTTTCTTTCTTCTTCTTCTTCTTCTTCAACAATGGCATCCAAAAACCCATCAATGACATTTCTTCTTCAATAGCATCCAAGAACTCATCAATGGCATTCAAGACTAATTTATCATCTCCTCATTCAAGAATTCAAGTTCTTAATTTTTTTCAAGTTAATTCGGGTTCAATGATATTTCTTCTTCAATAGCATCCAAGAACTAATCAATGACATTCAAGATTAATTTATCATCTTCCTCATCTCCTCATTCAAGAATTCAAGTACTTAATTTTTTTCAAGTTTTTTGAATCGAAGTTCTTAGTTCACGTGAGAACTCATTAATGTCATTACTTCTTCTTCTTCTTCTTCAATGGCATCCAAGAACTCGAATTACATGAGAATGTTGAATCAAAAAAGTCGAATTCCATTGATTACGTGAAGCTGAATCAAATGTTGAATCAACATATTTAATCAAAATGTTGAATCGAATTACGTGAAATTCATCAAAAAAAAAGTCGACGGAATTTTAAATTTTCCGGCGTCATCGCTGTTCATCAGCATTTCACCATTGAAGCTGCACCATTGAAGGCATTGAAGAAGAAGAAGAAGAAGAAGAAGAAGAAGAAGAAGAAGCCAATATTTATTAAGGAAAAAGAATTATTATTAAAAATAATGACGTGGCAATCAAAAAATAATGATTTTAAAGTAAAAAAAAGTCAACTGATGCGCCTATAGGTGCGTGTAGTCACGTCCAGTGACACGCCAGCAACTGGGGGGGGGGGGGTAATAAATTTGGTAATAATAAGTTCAGGGGATGATAGGTCACATTAAAAGATTGAGTGTGTAGTTGAAATTTCGACTAAAGGTTGGAAGGGTAACAAACCATTTTCTCTTTAATTTATTTAGAATACTTTCACAGAATTTAGTTATTTTATCTTTTTTATTACATGATATGATTTATGTCACATGCCAATAAGATGATCTAATATTTTATAGAAAATTTTGCATGTTGGTGCATGCTTTTTAATGAATAAAATTCTAATTTTTCTTGTATTTAGATCAAGAAGTTTCTATCAGTGATAATCTTTTAATTTATAGTTATATATATTTTGTAGCCAATAATTACACTAGACATTTAAGTCGTATCCATTTGAAATTTATATTTACTATGATAAAATTTCTTTGCAACTAAATTATAGGTTAAATGGAGACAATAATATAATTGTCACTAATTATTTAAATTATCGGTGACAAAAATTAAGGTCACAATTAAATATAAAATTGTGGTTAAAGTTTACAATGATTAACTGCAATTTATAATTTGCAGCTATTGAATTAACATAATTTTTGTGATGAAAATTTTTTGTGTCCAAAATTTAATTATTTTAGGACAAAAAAATAATTTGTCGCAAATTGGGTGCATCTTTTGATGACAAAATTATGTGTCATTGATATTTTTATATTCGCAGCTAATAGTATTCAATAAATGGCGCCAATTATTTTTTGAAGGGAAACTTTAGTAGACAAAACTTTGCTATGAAATTTGGTATTTCGTCACTAAAAATATGTGTCTCATATATTTAAGCACGAAACATGATTTTGTGTTGTCGCTAATAATTTTGTAGCTAAATACCACATTTGTTGTAATGAAGTGTATATATATAGCTATATATAGAGAGTTTTTATTGAAGTTTGCAGGTGGCGTGCTATCCCCACCGACCTTAATAGATCCGCCCCTGCTTCCAGGGACTAGGGCATATATGTCTAGTCCCTAGTTGTCTGTGCTGTAATGTTTCACTTTGATGTGTCAATAAAAAATTTACTTACCAAGAAAAAAAAATCTGATAGAAGATGTTACTCATATGATTAAAATGGAACAGTTGAAATAGAGAAGTGCTACTAAATAGGATTAGTATGTGAGAGAAAAATGCCTATTAAAGTAAATGGTAAGTTTTATAGAATTATAAGTATGTTATATGGTAGTGAATAACGGACTGCAAAAGTGTGAAATCGAACTAGTGTGATAAGATTAAAAATGACAACTTTCACCAGCAGGTGCAAGTAGCAGCACATAATGATGATACAATGTGAGAAGATCGCTTGAGATGGATCGTACATGTTTTGCGCTGGCCTACATATACACTGTTTTGGTGTCTGAAACTATGGTACGTGAAGATTTTAAATGAAAACAATATGTAGATCTAAAAACACATTAAATGAAGTTATCACGAAAAAGCTAGAAATACTTATTATCAATTTAGACTTAGCTAAACGATACAATTTTATGCTGCCAAAATAATGATAATTAATAATAAAGATCCGTTTTTCTTAAAAAAGAAAAAGAAAAAAACAATGTGGCCGACCCTTGGAAAAGTAATTGTAACATAATTAATGGAACACAATTAAGAAGAAGAATTTTTTTAGCCTTTAGTGGTATGTCAACTATTACTTTTCCTTATCAAAACAATACATCTTTTCTACTAGAAAATTCATTTATACTCTAAATAAAAAGCTAGATAACGGCTCCACTTTGTTTACGACAAACTCTTAACCCTTAGTGCTTAGAAGTAAATCGAGTTAATTAAAATATATTATCCTTCCATGTTTATTTGACTCAAAAAATTGATCCACGGTTTACCCCTGTTAGCCCCATAAACTTGTCCTATATAAACCACTGCCTCCAAGGGGGTTACTTCAACTCATTCAACATTTAACAATCGACACCAACAAACAAACACACACATAAACGTCTCAACCAAAAGCTCTATGACAACTATAGCTTCCACACAATTCATTCATGAATTCATGGAAAACTTCCACTACTCAAGAAGATTACTCCCGGAGACCGTCATGGCGCCACCTCCGGCAACAGTCAGAATTGGCCACGACCCAATTGATGATCTACCAATTGGAAATAACGTCAACAGATTTGATGCAAATGTTATTGTGGTGGTATTGGCAGTACTTGTAAGTGCCATAATTTGTTCACTTGTGTTGAACTCCATCATAAAATGTGCCTTTAGGTGCTCTACCCTAATATTGGCAGACTCATCCTCAAACCATACAAATAATAAAGGGATCAACAAAAAAGCACTCAAGACATTTCCAATTATAACATACAGTACTGAATTGAAACATCCGGGGCTCGACTCTGAGTGTGTCATTTGTTTATCCGAATTTAGAATTGGAGAGAAAATTAAGGTTCTACCTAAGTGCAACCATGGATTTCACGTCAAATGTATCGATAAATGGCTCAAATCACATTCTTCTTGCCCTACTTGCAGGCACTGCCTCATCGATACATGTCAAAAAATTGTCAACGACGATAGTTCTGTTAATACAAATGCTATTTTATCAGCAAGAGTTGAAGATATTGTAATAAGGATTGAACCTCTCGAACGTGAAGGTGTTATATCTAATTAACAAATTTAAACTTAGGTAGCAAAACAGGATTAATTAGTTATTATGTATGATGTATAAAAATTAGCTAGTTAGCATGAGGCCAATGCCATTGTAGCTTTCGAATGATTCATTAATCTTGCAAGTGTTTATTAAAATTAAAATATAGTATTTCAATGTGTTTTTGAGAATATTTTAATTTCGGCTTTTCATATGACATGTTTAAGATCACAGTATTAAACAACATTTTAGTATATTTTATTGTATACTTTTAGTTTAAGACTACAAAATTTTTAAATTATTTTTTCTTAAATTCCATATCAATTATCAAGTTAAAACCACACAAATAAATTGAAAACAGAGAGAGTAATATTTTAGTAGTAGTATTACTACACTACGAGATATCAAAAGGATTCTCTAGGAAACTACAAGCTAAGGTAACTTACGTTGTGGAGGTTATGGTTTCAAGTTTGCTATCCAACAAATGCAATCGGCTTATATATGATGTTGACAACCAGTATAATATTTCTTCCAATTGTCTTCAACGATAGCTCTATCATGGAGTAGTATATAATAAAAATTAAATGGCTACAGTCATTTGATAAATGTAAAACTTACATAAATCTCAATAAGTTTATCTCTAATTATTTTTATCCCTATTTTTTGCCTTTATAAATAATTCTTTATTTTATAATTTTAAATACATAATAAGCATTTGGATACATAATTTTGAATAGTTAATTATTCCATTTCTTCTCAGATACATAATTAGCATCCAGATACATAATTTTGAAGTTGAGATACATAATTGTAATTACTTAGATACATTCATTTCTGAAACTATTTGATCAAGATACATAATACATTAACTAGATCAAAGGGAGATACATAATTAAAATTATGTATTTGTGGGGTTTGTGGATGTATTCGACTATTTTTTAAAAAAATAATTAAATAATTAATAAAAAGAATAGAAATTTTATCTAATTTATTAAAATAAGTTGTGGCGTTATGTAATTTTTCCTTAATAAATTGTTACTTTGCGGCCAAAGATAGGCGTCAACTTAAAGGTACCAATCAAAATTAACTTTAATGTAGAAACAAGATAACATTTGATCCAACATAAGAGCAATCTCTTAAGATTGCCAACCAAATAGGGACTTGTTTAACACTAAAGAACATAATCTTTTTTTTTCTCAACTAAAAAGTATAATCGAGAATTTGTTTTTTGTACCAAATCTAGAGGGATACTTGGATGGAAAAAAGAAAGTAATTAAGTGGATTCCACGGAAACGCCCAAAAGTAACCAATGAAAGGAAAGATATGATTTCTAGCTTTTACAACACATATATTGTTTTTAGTTCTCTTTTTATTAACAACTACTAAAAAGAAAATTGAAATTACTTATGAACTTTATCGTTAATATATATCGCTAACTAGCTTATAGCTAACAGTTTTCTTAATAATTCTTTAGCCCATGTTAAATACGACCAACGGCGAATTTTATTGTTTGCCTGTTGAAGTTGTCTATGACTAACTTCTATATTTTTACAACATTAATTTTCTCAAGTCACCTTTAACTTCCAAGAAGTAAGTTATTATGATCTCTTGAATGATAAGAGACAGGATGGTGCATTTGTAATTACAATTGATCTGAAATATGCTTCATATATATGCAATATGGCCTTTTCATTGCTTGAGTCATGTGATCTCTCTCTCTTTGGCTTTATTTATATTTTTTTTTCAGAAAATTAACTTTGGGAAACTTTTATTTTTTTGAAAGAACAGATCAAGTAACAAGAGAAGTTTTTTCATAGAAGTACCAGGTAATATGATCCTGTCAGAGTTACCTTGCAAAACGGGATATTACATAGGGGAAAATTTCATAAATAGCGCTATTGTATTTGTAAATATATAGTGAGATTATATTTTTTCCCAAAATCCTAGTACTTCATAGTAGGGGTGTCTAACGGGCCGGGCCGGGCCAACCTGGAACCGGCCCTTCCATTTTACCCGGGTTCCGGGCCGGTTCCGGGCCGAGTTTGGCGTTAACCGGGCCCGGCCGGGCCAGGCCAAATAGTAAAAAAATTAAAACCCACCCGAAATCGGTCCACTTAACCCAATCCGGTCAAACCCACCAAAATCCGGTCAAACCCGGTTAAAAACCGGTCAAACCCGTTTAAAAATTAAATAAAAAATCCAATATACACTATATACACTCCAATATACAACATATATTTTTAAAAAAATATATAAAGTATAAACAATTACACATATATACGTACCATTCAATATATAATTATATATGACTATACGTACTACTTTAAATAAAACATATGCTATAATAGTATAATATATATATACACTACAATATATATATACACTAATTTATAAAACATATACACATGTATACGTTAAATATATACTACTTTAGAAGATATATACACATATATATGCACCATTCAATATATATGTATTGCTTTAAATAAAATATATACTACAATATACATATATATATATATATATATACAACAATATGTATATATATATAGTTATATACTAATTTATAAAATATATACACTTGTATACTTTAAAGATATACGTCTATAGAAGATATGTACACATATATACGCACCATTCAATATATATGTACTACTTTTAAAAAAGTATATACTACAATATATATATTAATTTATAAAACATAAAGTAATGTATACGTTAAATATACACGTCTATAGAAGATCTATTCACATATATACACTCTATTCTATGTATATGTAATACTTTAAATGAGATATACTACAATATGTATACATTACAATATATATTTGTATAGTTATATACTAATTTATAAAATATATACACATGTATACGTTAAATATACACGTCTATAGAAGATCCATTCACATATATACACTCTATTCTATGTATATGTAATACTTTAAATGAAATATACTATAATGTATATACATTACAATATATATTTGTATAGTTATATACTAATTTATAAAACATATACACATGTATACATTAAATATACACTTCTATAGAAGATATATACACGTGTATACACACCATTCAATGTATATATACTACTACTTATAAAATATACTACATTATATATACATTACAATATGTATAGATGTACTTATATACTAATTTATAAAACATATACACATGTATACGTTAAATATACACTTCTATAGAAGATATATGCACAAATATACAAAACATATGCTACTTAATATAATAAATTAATAATATTTGGTAATAAATTAATAATATATTAGAAGTAAGTTTTTTAATTTAAAGTAGAAAACTAGAAATTCAATTTAAAATTTTAAATCGATAAATAAAAAAAAATGAAAAACAACGACTAAGGAGTGAATGAATTTGGGGAATTTTATTGATTGCAAAATGATCCAAAATTTATAATTTACATGAATGAAAATTTTATAAATTATGCATCATTTTTTCCAACTCATTCATGTTAATATTAATGGGAACTTGCATAGGATAGTCGAAGTCAACGGGGGCAAAATCATGCATTGGACTTGATTCTGCTGAGTTCTCCCATGAAGTCATAATTTCTTCAAGTTTCATCTCGTCGCTCGGCTCCGGTTCCATTCCTTGGTTTCTTCTTTCCGCTCTAATCCAATCTCTGAGGCAAACTAAAACATTCATTGTGTTGCTTCCCAATGAGTGTCGGTTGTCTCCAAGCTGCTGTCGTCCTTGACTGAAGGCGCTCTCTGATGCAACGGTTGACATTGGAACATTCAACATATCTCTAGCTAATCTTGAAAGTACAGGATATTGTGATTCATTATTCCTCCACCAATCCAGCGTGTTGATCCGTCGTCTGTGATCCTCTGGTGCCGTCCGAAGATAATATTTCAGCTCTTCCCGATAAGTTGATGTGTAAGCTCTCTCATCAACACTGTTCCAACAATTTAAATCATAAAACGAATCAGAAAAACCACTATATGCCGGCCTTTTAGAAGATGATGGCTTCTCGGGAGGATGAGGAGCGACAGTTGGAGTGATATTTGTAGGTACGGCTGAATCAAATAAATCAGCATAGTGATTATATAATTTTTCTATATAATCCTTTGCATCAGCCGTAGCCGTCCTCAAATCAGGTTGTACTTGTTCAGAATCATGGTTAGTATTTATTTCTAAGTTAGTATAAATAAGAGTACTAAAGTAACACATATGATTATATTTCATGCACGGATTTAGCATAGCACCAACCAAGTAAATAGGGGGAATCGGGAAAAAATATTTTTTAAATTTCGTAAACATGGCGCCAACAGCTTCTTTATAACCTTCTTTATTTTTATATTGTTGGAGCAAACCAGAAATATCGGCTATATATGCCAAAATATTACAAACAGTAGGATAGTAAGCACCGGAAAATTCAATCGTAGCTACATAAAATTTTTCTAAAAACTTAACAAGATCATTAATTACAACCCAATCAGAATTATGTAGCATGCAATCAGCAGAATCAGCAAATGAACCGCAATGTTGGTTAAAAGCTAATATAATAGGAATTCTATATTTATAACAAGTTTTTAAAAATTCATACGTAGAATTCCATCTAGTATCAACTTCCTTAGGCATCAAAATCGGTGTAAGTCCATTTTCTTGACATTTAACTTTAAATTCTTTAATTCTCGATCTACGATTATTTCCTTGAATAAAACCAACGACAAGACGAATTTTTTCAATATAAAACTCAAAAAAGTCAAGACCATCTTTTACAATTAAATTATATATATGACATGCACACTTAATATGAAAAATTTCAGGCAAGGGCGGAGATAGCGTAGATTTTATTTTTGTTATAGCAGTCTTGTTGTTAGAAGCATTATCAAAAGCAATACATAAAATTTTATTTTCTATACCATAATATCCGGCAATTTTAACAATAGAATCAGCAATAAATTGTCCAGTATGTTTACGATCTTCATCATATAAAAAAGCAAGAATACATTTTTGCATCACGAAATTACTATCCATCCAATGACAAGTAACGGTTAAATAATCATTTTTATTTATAGCACGACCAAGATCAGAAGTTAGGGACAATCTACATTGAATATTTTTTAACAATGTTGATAAATAAAAACAATATTGTGAATGGAGTCTAAAAATATTAGACCGACAAGTAGTTCTAGGAATACCATTAAACATAGGATTATAAATTGCTTGTATATAACGAATAAAAGCATCAGAAGAAGGAAAACTAAAAGGCAAACAACCCACAACTACCATTTTAGCTATTTCTTCCCTGTCCCTCAATTTATTATACTTTTTCGCTACTTGACCGGTTGTTGGGTCCATTCTAGTTTGCGTTGACCCACCAACATCCCCACCACCTTTTGCAATATTTAACTCTCTTTTGTGATCTTTAGCTATATGTCTCATTAACGTACCCGTATCCCCTTGCTTACCTCCACTTCTATGCTTATATATTTGTTGACAAATATTGCACTGCACCTCAATATCTGATATACGTTCAAAAAATTGCCATGCAATACTAGTTCTTTTACGAGGTTTTGGGGCACTGGGAGGACGGGAAGGGAGATTAATTGATTCAGATCTAACGTTAGCATCTCTTACTGCGGGTGTTTCAGCAATATTTTCATCATCTTCGTCTAAATTAACTGCATCTACTTCATTTTCTTCTTCTATACCGTAATTTTCCTGAGCTTTTACATAATCCATATCGTGAGCACATACACCTATTTCTTCCTCAAAAGGTGTACCAAGCGGTACCGGAGGCGAAGGCACACGGGTATATCTATTACTTGAACTACCTCTACCGCTAGTAATTCGCTTTTTACTACCACAACCGCTTCTGGGACAAAATTTTTTAACACCTTTAGCAGCGAGGTTTTTTAATTTATCCATAATATAAATTAAATTAAACTAAAAATATTTAAAATACACAAATATAATAAAATTAAATATTAAACAATTAATACAATAAATAAAAATTAAACGTAAGAGATGGAACGACAATACCAAATTTTGGAAGTATCCGAAGATTGCGACTTTAGAAACTTCCGCTCGTACTTTGTAAATGAAAAATTAAAAAATTAAAGTGAACACTTTAAGAAATTAAATATATTGAATATTTGAGAATTGAGAATTGAGATTTGAGAGAGAATGAGATTTGAGAGAGTGAAAAATTGTGTGAAAAATGATTTGAAGTTGTAGGGTATTTATAGATTTTTTTTTGGGATCAAAAAATACTTTTTAAAGTTTTTTTTTTTTTTTTATTAAATGGGCCCAAACTAGCCGTTTGGACCAAAACTAGTTATATAGCCGTTGGGCCAACGGCTAGTTTGGCCCAAAAACCAATTTTTTTTCCCCGGGTCGGGCCTTAACCGGCGGGCCTAGACCGGGCTTGGTCCGGACCGATTAACCGGGCCCATTTTAACAAAAAAACTGGCCCGGGACCCGGAACCCTAAAGCCCTAGGGCTTACTGGGCCGGGTTAACTAGTCGGGCCGGGTCGGGCCGGGTCGGCACACCCCTACTTCATAGTGAGAATGGGGCCCATCAGTCAAAAATTTTAATTAATAAATTAACAAGCAAGTACATATATTTGATCCTATATATGGGAGTGATCCTTGATAAAATTTTCTATCAACTTGAACCAATTAGTAGTCTAGAAATTTGAGTGCCTAACTGATGATTTGGTCAGGTACTAGGAATCTAGATCAATTGAAAGGGAACCGCACAAATAATTTAGAAAAGAGAAAAAGCTTAATAATATATATTAAAAGGCAGACATTATATACTTTACCTCCAAATTTCAATTAACAAGACCCAAGTAGTACTTTTTATATCATTTGGTACCACTTGTCCTATGTATTAATTTTGAGTTCAATCTCCATCTACGTAATTTTCTAATCATGTTTGTAGTACACGCCCATGAAATAGATTAGCATATCAGATTGTCGGTTTTGTAGTTTTTATATCATTTGGCACCACTTTTCCTATTAACTGTGAAGTTTTTTCATGTTTACAATGGCTAAACATTGTTGGTTTTGTCTCCCTCTCTAGTGGGATTTTCCTCTATTATTGAGCGATTTTACGATTAGTTTAAATCAAACAAGTACTCAATGCTATTTTCATGTTTTGTACACAACACACTTTTATATTTCTTATTAGTAACAGGTACAATCGATCAACAAATATGTGTGTGTATATATATATATATATGTGATGTTGACAACCACTATAATGTTTCTTCCAACTGTCTTCAACAAAAATGTAGCTCTAACATGAAGTGGTATACAATGAAATTGATTAGAGTCCTTTAATAAATTGTTACTTTGCGGCTAAAGTTAGGCCTCAAAGGTTCCAATCAAAATTAACATAATGTAAAAACAAGATAACATTTGATCCAACAGGAGAGTAATCTCTCAAGATCTCCAACCAAATGGGGACTTGTTTAATACTAATAAGCATAATCAAGGATTTGGTTTTTGTGCTAAATCTAGAGGGATACTTGCAAGAAAGAACAGTGTAATTAAATGGATGCCATGGAAAAGCCCAAAAGTAACCAATGAAAGGGAAGATATATGATTTCAAGTTTTGACAACACTTGTATTGTTTTTACTTCTTTTTAGTTACAAACCCTAAAAGAATTGAATTCAGTTATGAACTCATTGCTAATGTGTCTTTAAATTGTCCTTAACTAATAAATTTTTAATAATATGTTTTTAAATGTCACTAAATAAGATTAATGATGAATTTTGTTGTTTAACTATGGAATATGTCTGTTACTTAACTCCTATTTTCTTTAGTAGTGAATTACTTACAAAATATGTTTTCAATCTGTCGCTAAATACGATTAACGATGAATTTTGTTGTTTAACTAGAGAATATGCCTATTACTTAACTCCTGTTCTTTTAGTAGTGAATTACTTATAACATTTTCTCAAGTCACCTTTTAACTTCCAAGAATTAAGTTATCTAATCCCTTGAATGAAATGGGACAGGATGCTGCACTTGTAATTGCAATTGATCTGAAACATGATTCATATATATGCAATATGGTCTTTCCATTATATGAGACGTGATCTCTCTCTTCTTTTTTTTTTTTCTAGGAGGGGGGAGGGGGAAAGTTAAGAAATGAGAGAGTTTTTCATAAAAGTAAAGGCAGTTTGATCCTCTGAGAGTTACCATACAAAATGGATGTTACATATGGGGAGAAATTTCATAAGTAGCGTTATTAGCATTTTTTTTTTTTCAAATCCTATTACTTCATAATGCGAATGGGGCCAATCAGTCAAGAATTTAATTAATAAATTATACATATGATAGATGGACAGATATTAAAAAATCAATAATAGGATTAACTGAAGTAGACATGACAAACAATATTTTTTCTGAGTAGGATTTTACTACATATTTACATTAACCAACCAAACATATGTTTATTTTTTATTTTTATTTATTGAAAAGTCTTTTTATCTAAGTGTCTATATTTATTGAAACATCTTTTTATCTAAGTATCTGTATTTATTGAAGCGAGAAGGTTTTGGGAACATTACCTATTAACTCGCAAGTTTTTTAATTTTGTATGAAAAGACATAGATCTTTCCAAGACATAAGGTGTAGCTATTTCTATTTATATAGAGAAATTAGAAAAAGAGATAATATTATAGCTAGAAAACATAACTTAGAAGAAAGTAGAAAAAGGTTACTAGAGGCAAATAGATTATATAAATTATATAATACATCTAGACCAGTGTGTGATAAATTAGTAAGTGCGTTAAACTGAAAAATTCAAGGTTGTGATAGAGATTTAGATAATAATAGTACGGGAATAAAGTGGCTTAAGGAACGTATTAGTAAGACATCTTATCAATTAGGATAATATATGCAAGCCCTACCTATTTTCCAAAGATTAAGAAAAATAAAGAAGTGGATAGAAGAAGAATTTGATATAAAAACTGAATTAAGAAAGATAGATATAGCATTAAAAGAAAATATAGAAATAATAAAAAATAAGCTAGCTCAAGAAAAATTAGACGAATTAGATTTAACATATTATAAAAGATTATTAGCACACTTTGAAGAAGACCTAGAATCTACTAAAATACGACTAGAAAACTGTTCTTGGAGAATAAAGTTTTATCAATTACAAGCCAATAAAATTCCTTTAGGATAGTAGATGCCTATAAGATACATCAGATATATTAGAGAAATCCAAAGTCAATATTATAGAGAATTTATATATAAACATCAAATAATAAAAATTCTAAAATAGTTTAAAGAAAGACTAGAATTATTATCTAAAGAAATAAAGAACCTAGAAAAAGATATTTTAAACTTTAAAGAAACAAACGAAATAATTATTGTAACATCAAAATATTATAGAAAAGCATTGATTAGTGAACAAAATAGGTTAATAGAAAATATAAGAGAAATAGAATTAGATATATTTTATACTAATATTAGACTAAAATACCAACTAGAGCTAAGTAAAAAGTATCTTAATCTAAATCATCTAGGCTAACAAAATAGATTCATTAAAACAACTTGAGTATTTAGATCTTCGTTATCAACCTGAAAAGAAATATAGAAAATTAAAAGATAATATTACTTTAAAGTGTAATTTGAGTCAAGGAGAACATATATTGCATTCAGAAGATAAACAATATAACACATTGATTGATCTAATAATAAACCTTAGTGAAAAAATTCAAAAAAAGGATAACATTATAATAAGATTCTTAGAAGAACAAGAAATAACTCAAAATAAGTAGAAGAAGATATTAGAAAAACTAGAACAAAATTTAGATTATCTAAAATTTCAAGAATCAGAAATAAATAAAAAGATACAATATTTGAATAATAATTTCAATCTAAAAAAAATACCTAAGAAAATAGAAATTGAAAAATTAATAAAAAATATAATAGAAAAACCTAAAGAAATAGAAAACAAAACTATTTTATTAATAACCAAAATAGAAGAAAAATTACAAATCATACAAGCTGATATAACTAAGTTAAAAATATTAACACAAAGGCTAGAAGAAATTTCTCTTTCATGAATATAGAAGATATAAACTATAAAAAAGCTTTAGAAACTTCAAAAATATTTCATACCGAACCAGAAGGATTTTCTTTACATCTACCGATAGGCCAGTCAAAAAAAATAATTGTAAAACAAAATAATACTATAATAGCATTATTAATAGATTTACATGCTAAAATAGATACCATAATAAAAGGAAAAGAAATTAACAAATGAGTCGAAGAATCAGAATTACCTGAACTACATAAAAAGATAGATTTCTTAATAAAAAATAAAGAACATAAGGAACCAGATAAAAATCCTGAGATAGACGAACTGATTAATCAATTAAAAAGAACCGAATTATCTCCTAGACAAGAAAGAAAAACTATAAAGCCAAAATCATAATGGACTTTCTTTCAACTAGATCAGAAAGAGGCATCGAAGAAAATAGAGAAGGAAATAGAGAAGAAAGGATAAGTTTTTCAAATAATAGAATAGGAAGTAATATATTCTCTAGATTACTACCAAGGACTCGCCAAAATATAAAACAACATCAAGACTTAAAAGAAGTAATAGACGTAGACAGAGACTTACAAATTTTTCAGCAAAATCAATTAAAACTTTTAAGTCCTAAAACATTATATAATACAAAGTACTTCACTACAGATAATAGTTATAAAATTAGCGAAGAAGAAAGAGAGTTAAAAGAATGTATAGAAGAGTATACGTTAATAAATATAGAAGAATATGAATACTTAGAGAATATAGAAAAAGATTATACTTTAATAAATATAGAAACCCAGTTTTATAACTTTAAAAAAGGAATAAATAAAATAGAAATGATAATAGATAACATAATATCTATATTAGAAAAAATGGAAATAATCGGAGAAAGACCATTAGCTCATTGGAATGCTAATGAGATAATGTGTAAGTTAGATATAATTAATTCGGAATACACTATAAAAACTGCACCTATAGAAGCTAATAATGAAGATACTAAAGAATTTGATATACAAATTAAAGAACTTCTAAAATTAGAAGTAATAAGAAGATCTACTTCTAGACATAGATCGACTGCTTTTATGGTAAGAAATCATAGTGAACAAATAAGAGGTAAAGCTCGTATGGTAATTAACTATAAAAAATTAAATGACAATACTAGAACAGATGCATATAAACTATCAGATAAAAGTGAGTTAATCAATAGAATACAAAATAAGAAAATATATAGCAAATTTGACTGTAAGTCAGGATACTGGCAAGTCAAAATACACCCAGACAACATAGAATGGACTGCATTCACATCCCCAGGAGGACATTTTAAATGGTTAGTTATGTCGTTTGGTTTAAAGACAGCTCCACCCATTTTTCAAAGAAAAATGGATAATATATTTGGAGAATATAAACATTTTATGTTAGTATATGTTGATGATATTTTAGTGTTTAGTCAAAATATGCAAGAACACTTAAGACACTTACAAATAGTATTTAGATTATTTGTTAAACATGGTATAATAATAAGTAAAAAGAAAATGAAATTATGTAAGACTTATATCAATTTTTTAGGCATAACATTAAGAAATGGAAGAGTAAAACTCCAACCACACATAGCTAAAAAAGTATTAAAAATGCCTGATAAATTAGAAAAAACTAAAGATTTACAAAATTTTTTAGGATTAGTAAACTACGCAAGAAATTTTATCCAAGATTGAGAAAAAATAGGTTGACCATTATATGCAAAGACAGGAAGCAAGGGACAAAAAAGTTTTAATATAGAAGATATTAAATTAATTCAAAAGATAAAAGAAAAAGTTAAAAATATTCCAGACTTAAAAATACCATTAGAATCAGACTATTTAATTATTCAAACAGACGGAAATGATTTAGGATAGGGAGCTATTCTAAAAACACGACCTAATAAATATAGTAATAAAAATGAAGAACAAATATGCGGCTACCAGAGTGGAGCATATAAAGAAAAGGAAAACAAGAGTGCTATAGATCTAGAAGTATTATCAATAACATATGGTTTAAATAGTTTTAAGTTATATATCCTAAATAAAGAAGAAATTTTAGTTAGAACAGATTGTGAAGCTATTGTTAAATTCCATCAAAAAATAAATGATAAAACTAGCAATAGAAGAAGATGGCTGAATTTTCTAGATACAATATCTATTTATAAAAATATTATATTTTAACATATAGAAGGTAAGGAAAACAACTTAGCAGATCAGTTGAGTAGATTACAATTAGGAATAAATAAATAAGTTAAATTTTGGTTTAATTCAACTCATTTGTTTTCAGCATGAAACCAACAAGACAACCTCAACCTCCTGCAGATAAAGGCAAAGGCATAGCTTCTTCTTCAGACTCATATCAACAGACATTATTAGGTAATTTAAATTTTAGACCATTAGACTCCCTAGAAGCAATGGAAAGAATTCACTTCGGACCATTTAATTTAGTTGCTTACCCTAAGAGTATTATGTCATTCAGAATGAGACCAGACTACATTCTAGATAGACCCCAGAAGTGTTTAATAGATAACCTTTGGATATCTTATAATAGACAAAATCGTAATCATTTTATGGCAGCAATGAATTCTCTATGTCAATATATGGCAGAGAAAAGCAAGCCAAGGTTTAAATATTATGTAGTTATTCATGGTAAAACTAATGACATTTTTCAGACATGGATAGAAGTATTAGAATCAATACAAGGTTTTAAAACCCTACTTTTTAAAGGTTTTAATGATTTCACTGAAGCAACAAATCATGCTAGAGGATACTTAGGTCCAAATTATTATATATCACCTTCACTCAGACAAAATCCAGATCAAATACCTCAATACAATATACAGAGAGACACAGGAAAAAATATTTTCTGTGACCATTGTTCTTCTTTAATGGAGAATTTCAAGAAGCTTAATGCTCAGAAGGAATCTCTTCTTATGGAAAACGCCAGACTGATAAGACAGATACAAATATTGGAAGCAAGACTCGATCATCAGATAAATACAAATAGGATAAATAATCAGACTCAGAGTTCTCCATCTCCTCAAAAAATGGATGAGAAGGATGTGTATTTTCCTTTAAATGCTCAGAAATCTACTATACCGAATATTGGTACAGCTAGTCCGGTTCAAACGGTAACCAGTAAAGACAAGTCAAACCCGTTGATAGCTATCACTTTGCCAAAAAGTGAAGATGAAGATTGTTCTTCATCAAGACATAGAATAGTAAAATCAGGCAATAAGACTTCAAAGAAGACTCTAATCTCCAGAAAGAAAAGTGAAACTATAGAGACTATAATTAAACAGACTTTGGATAAATTTTTCAGCTAACAGATATAAGATAAGCATGTTGATGAACAGCCTAGTACCAGTACAGACAGATTAGTCCCAGAAATAAATGATTGAAGCATTAATATTTCAAGATTAGATGAAGACAATGAATTTACTCATTTCCAAGATGCTCAAGACCCTTACGAAGACGATGACTCAGGGATGAGTTTTGATTCAATCGCCCTACACAATTTGGATACTTATTCGAGAAGAAGACAAGAGAATAAAGACAAACTACTTATAGTAAGAGATAAGATTGACAGGTGGGGATGCTCACTTTGTGTCTTGTAATAATCGAGTTAGTGTCAGTATCAGAATGATGCTTCCTTTATCATTACTTTCTGGAAAGAAAGAAAAACTGTGAAGCATGTGTCTGATTGAGTCAAGAAAGAAGCAATAATGCATGTGACGATGGGGCCCAATGAGCACCCGACTAACATTAATAAGATTCTTTCTTATCTTTTATCTTTAAGAGTCGGCCACATATGTCTAGGCCACGTAGTTATTTTTATATCCGCTCCTTTTCTAGAAATTTACTTGTAAAAGACTTAAGACTTAGTAGTAGAAGGCAAGAATGAAAAAACCGAACACAACATATTCCTCTTCCCTCTAAATGTGTAAAATCTTTCTCTTAAACCATCAAACCCCATTCTCCTTTGTATAAACCAAGTTGTATAATATTAAGAGTTTGAATAAAATTTTTCAAGTTTCTATTCAATCTTAAGGGGGTTCCCGAAAGGGAAACCTCTCCCCCAGTTACTTCATGTAAGTTCTTATTTACATTATGTTTTTTCCACAAAAAATATTTATGTTTATGAAGTTTTTAATTTTATATAACATGTAACTTTATGTAAATCCTTATTACCCTTAGTATATGGTTAATCTTTTAACCTTTTAATAGCAACGATAGATTAACCTGTAAATTTCTAGGACTTCTGGCTTTGAAAGTCCGCCAAGTATGCTGAAAAGACAACAGGACAAGTGTTAATAGCCAGGTGACTATTCTGGGGTGTGGTTAAAGAAGAAGCTATTAAGAATTCAAGTTAAAAGAGAGTGATGAACAAGGTAAGTTAAAAAAAGAAGAAGGTAAAAATGAAAAAAATATAGTCTAAAAAGAACTTATTTAATAAAGAAACTATAGGAGAGAGGGAGTACTGAGTAGGATTTTACTACATATTTGCATTAACCAACCAAACATATGTTTATTGTCTAAAAAAACTTGAAGTTACCATGAAGAGACTACCAAAGTGAAAGAAACTAAGATTGACACACTATTACAATTCATTTTTTAAATTCTAGTTAAAAACATTGTATAACTTAGCTATTTGCTAAAATAGAATAGAAGAAGAGCGGCCATCTAATTTTTAAGAAATTAGAAAATCATCTTAAAAAAGTATTAAAAATTCTTTATTTTGAAAATCAGATAATAAGGGTAAGGATTCATGTTATTTTTTGAGGAAGCTGTTAGGCACCTTGAAAAATCCGCAAATACGGTTGACCGACGAATTTTTATATAAACTTTGTGGAAAAAATAATGTTGTTTAAAAAAGCAAGGTTTATATTATATGTGTGTGCGAGCGTGCGTGCATATTGAAAACTAGTAAGTGTTATACGAACAATGTCTATATTGTATATGACAAAAGTGTTAGCAAAGCAATCAGAGAGGCGGTTTTTATGGCTGCCTTTGTGTTTATTTATTATTGGTATAGGTCCCACCACTTAATCTAGCCCAATCAAAATCTGTCACCTCTTGGGTGGAATAGTATCAAGCTTGGCTATAAATAGCCCTTCATTTATGTAGAAATCATAAGAATAAATATTAATACAAAATTCTCTCTAATTTTTATTTCTTCCTTTTATATAATTTTATTTATAACACGTTATTAGCACGAGTCTCTACAAAAATCTTTCGCAGGTATTTAAAGGTGAGTATTTAACTTTCTTAAATAATGACTAATATTTTCAGACGCGAATTTAGTGCCCTAGATATATCTGATAAAACTTATATGTCTTGGGCACTAGATGCAGAAATACATTTAAATGCAATGGCTCTGGCAGACACCATTAAAAATAACAATAAGACATCAAATCAGGATAAGGCCAAGGCCATGATATTTCTTCATCATCATCTTGACGAAGGGTTAAAAATGGAGTACCTCACGATCAAAGATCCCCATATATTGTGAAATAATTTAAAGGAAATATATGACCACCTGAAGATGGTCATACTCCCACAAGCTCATAATAAATGGACCTATTTGAGGTTTCAGGAATTTAAAAATATAACTGAATATAATTCCGCAATGTTTAGAATTAAATCACTCTTTGATTTATGCGGATAAAAGATCACAGATCACGATATGTTAGAAAAATATTTTCTACTTTCACTCCTCGAGTATGGTCTTGCAGCAGCAGTACTGAGAAATGGGTTTTAAAAAATATTTTGAATTAATTGCTCATCTTTTTATTGCTGAACAACATAATGAGATTTTAATAAAAAATAATGAAAGTCGGCCCTCCTAGTACCGCTCCATTCCCAGAAGTGAATGGTGTAAATTTTCGTCCTGCTCCATTTCCAAAAGTGAATGCTACAAATTTTTGCCCAACTTGGCGTGAAAGAAGTTCTGAACCCATTCGTGGTCGAGGTCGAGGTCGTGGTCGTGGTCGTGGAAGATATTTTAATCTAAGTTATCGACTTGCAATATATAATAACCTTCAGCACCAGCAGTACAAAAAGAAGGGAGGAGCTCCTGAAGTAGCCCCAAGGTCAAACTCTAATAATAAATGTCATCGATGTGAAGGAAAGAGACACTGGGCGCGTACCTGTCGTACGCCTAAGTATCTGGTAAAACTTTATCAGGCATCCCTTAAGAAAGCAGAAAATGATATTGAAACAAACTTCCTCCTTGAAGATAATATTGAGCCCATGGACTTGGACGTTTCAGATTTTGTTATAGTTCCTGAAGAACAAGTAAATCACCCTGTAGGTGATACTAATAATATAATCCGATTATGTTAATTTTCTGTTAAAGATGAATTAATTTACTTTTCTGTCGTTTACTAATCTTACATATAAATATAGTGTGTATAAATATGTTATGTGCTAGTTATAATATTTATTTTGTTTATATTTTTATTTTGAAGAATATGGATACTCCTCAAATTTTATTTGGATCACTAATCGATCGTGACGATATTTGTGTAATTGATAGCGGGACAACACATGCAATTTTTAAAGATGAAAAATACTTTTCCTACTTACATAGAAGAAGAGCAAATGTTACAACAATTTCTGGTAATTCAAAATTAATTGAAGGCTCCGGAAGAGCTACTATATTTCTGACAAAGGGGACAAAATTAGTTATAGAAGATGTATTGTTCTCTTCTAAATCCCCAAGAAACTTATTGAGTCTTAAAGATATCCGCTGAAATGGGTATCATGTTGAGACAGTAAATGAAATAAATGCCGAATATCTTGGCATTACCAAGAATGTCTCAGGTCAAAAATAAATGTTGGAGAAATTACCAACTTTGTCTTCCGACTTATACTATGCTGAAATTAGTATAGTTGAAGCACACTCTATCATAAACCAGAAGTTTACTGATATAAATACATTTGTGCTCTGGCATGATAGAATAGGCCATTATGGCTCAATAATGATGAGATGAATCATTGAAAATTCAAAAGGGCATCCGTTAAAGAACCTGAAGATTCTTACACCGGATGAATTTTCATGTGTTGTTTGTTATCAAGGAAAACTGATAACTAGGCTATCGCTACTAAAAGTTAGCATCGAATCCCCTCAGTTTCTAGAACGTATACATGGGGCCTAGTGGGACATTTAGATATTTTATGGTCCTATTAGACGCATCTTCAAGATGGTCACATGTGCGCCTCTTGTCATCTCACAACTTGGTGTTTGCGAAATTATTGGCACAAATAATGTGATCAAGGGTGCAATTCCCAGATTATCCTATTAAGGTTATTCGCCTTGATAATGCTGAAGAATTTACATCCCAAGCTTTTGATGATTATTGCATGTCAGTTGGGATAAGAGTTGAACATCCTGTTGCTCATGTTCATACTCAAAATGGCCTTGCCGAGTCATTTATTAAGCGCCTACAATTGATAGCAAGACCACTTCTTATGAAAATAAAATTGCCTACTACTATTTGGGGTCATGCTATTTTACATGCAACATCACTTGTTTGTCTCAAGTCAACTTATTATAATAAATACTCCCCGTTACAATTGGTTCTGGGTCATGAGCCAAATATTTTCCATCTACAAATTTTTGGGTGCTCTGTATATGTGCCAGTTGCACCACCTCACCATACTAAGATGGCCCTCAGAGAAGGTTAGGAATATATGTTGGGTTTGAGTCACCCTCTATAATTCTCCACCTTGAACCATTGACAAAAGATTTATTTACTGCCCGATTTACTGATTGTTAATTTGATGAAACAAATATCTCGCAATTAGGGAGAGAAAGGCGTAAACTTAAAAGTGAAATTGCATGGAAAGTTCCATTATTATCACATTTTGATCCACGTACCCCCAAATATGAAAGTGAGATCCAAAAGATCATTCACTTACAAAAATTAGCAAATCAAATGCCAGATGCATTTACTGATTTAAAAAGGACAACCAAGTCATATATCCCTGCAACGAACGTGCCTGTTCGAATTGAAGTTCCAAAAGAACCATCTTCCAATGTCATAGCTTCTGAATCCTAAGCACGCCTAAAGCGTGGCAGGCCATTGGGTTCAAAGGATAAAAATCCTAGAAAAAGAAGCGCGAAAAATGAGAAAGATAATATTATAAAAGATTCTCCTGAAGAGACTCAAAATCTGATTAATCCTGATATTTCTGAAGAAATCAGTGAACCCGAGACACAAGTGAATGAAGAACTTTCAATAAGTTCTACTAATAATGAGGTAAATTTAGATAGATTGAAAATTATGGTGGATAATATTTTTGCATATAATGTTGCACTAAACATTATGCAAGATAATGAGGATTTTGAACTTCTATCTGTAGAAGAATGTCGACAAAGAAAATATTGGACGAAATGGCAAGAGGCGATTCAATCTGAATTGAACTCACTTGCTAAACGGGAGGTTTTTGGACCTATAGTCCAAACCCTATATGGTGTAAAATTAGTCGACTATAAATGGGTCTTCGTACGTAAACGAAATGAGAAAAATAAAATTGTAAGATATAAGGCACGTCTTGTTGCACAAGGATTCTCTCAAAGATCCGGTGTCGACTATGAAGAAACATACCTGTTATGGATGCAATAATGTTTCGATACCTCACCTGTCAAGATGTACATGAAAATCTTGAAATTCATCTAATGGATATGGTTACAACTTACCTTCATGGTTCACTTGATAACGATATTTACATAAAAATTTCAAAAGGATTAAAATTGCCTGAAGCATATAGTTCAAAGTTTCGACAATTATATTCAATCAGATTACAAAGATCGTTGTACGGTCTAAACAATTAGGGCGTATGTGGTATAATCACCTAAGTGAGTACTTGAAAAATGAAAAACACTTAAATAATGTTATTTGTCCTTGTATTTTCATTATACTCGCCGTTTATGTGGATGATATAAACCTCATTGGGACCTCAGAAGAGGTTCGAAAGGCAATTGAATATCTAAAGAAAGAATTTGAAATAAAAGATCTTGGAAAGACAAAACTTTGTCTTGGTCTGCAAATTGAACATTTAGCAGGCGGAGTCTTCATCCACCAAACTGTTTATACCCAGAAGGTTTTGAAATGATTTTACATGGACAAAACATATCCATTAAGTACTCCAATGGTTTTTCGATCACTCGAAGTGAGTAAATATCCTTTTCGACCTCTGGAAGAGGGTGAAGAGATTCTTGGTCCCGAAGTACAATATCTTAGTGCTATTGGTACACTTATGTACCTCACAAATGCTACAAGGCCAGATATAACATTTTCTGTTAATTTCCTAGCGAGGTATAGTTCTTTCCCTATGCGAAGACACTGAAACAAATTTAAGCATATATTGAGGTACCTAAAAGGGACTATTGATATATGTCTGTTTTATACTAACAAAGCTAGTCCATATCTTGTTGGTTATGCAGATGTAGGTTATTTATCTGACCCACATAAATCACGATCCCAAATAGGCTATGTGTTTACATATGGAGGTACTGCAATATCATGGCGATTGATAAAGCAGTCCATCGTTACTACTTCTAATCATGCTGAGATAATAGCAATCCATGAAGAAAGTAGAGAATGCATATGGATGAGATCAGTAGTACATTCCATCAAAGAGAGATGTGTCCTGAAGCTTGATATCAAGGTAACTACAGTCATATTTGAAGACAATGCAGCATGCATAGCTCAATTAAAAAGAGGTTTTATAAAGGGAGATAGAACAAAGCACATTTCACCAAAGTTATTCTTCATGCACGATCTTCAAAAGAATGGTGATATCGATGTACAATAGATCCGCTCCAGTGACAATCCGACATATTTGTTCACCAAATCTTTACCAACTTCAACCTTTGAGAATATGGTACATAAGATTGGAATGCGAAGACTGAATATCAAGGGGAGTAAGAATATGCGCTGTACTCTTTTTTCCTTAACCAAGGTTTTTATTCCACTGGGCTTTTCCTGGTAAGATTTTTAATGAGGTATCACTCAAATACGTATTCAATAAATTTTTCTTCACATAGACATCCAAGGGGGAGTGTTAGAAAAGCAATCAGAGAGGCGGCTTTTATGGCTGCCTCTGTGTTTATTTATTATTGGTATAGGACCCACCTCTTTATCTAGCCCAATCAAAATCTGCCACCTCTTGGGTGGAATAGTATCAAGATTGGCTATAAATATCCCTTCATTTATGTAGAAATCATAAGAAGAAATATTAATACAAAATTTTCTCTAGTTTTCATTTCTTTCTTTTATATAATTTTATTTATAACAAAAAGTGATTTTTGCTTAATAGTGTGTAAGTTAGAAAAATCCAACATCTTGATAGAAAATTCTTCGTTTCCCACATTTTGAAAGTCAATTTAAGAAAGCATAGATACATTATTAATCTAGTGTCACTAATAGTGTGACTTTAATTCTAGTCTTTGAAAGTTTAATCATTAATAAGTAAAGGAGAACCATTTGTGAATCACTGATTATGACTTCCTTTTGAGGCTTTAAGGATTCAACTAGATAAAAAAAATAAGATTAAAATGTTAACATCAACATGTTTGTGAATAAACAAATATAAGGTAAAATACACCATAGATAAGAGGAGTTTGAAGTTGGGGCTATTAGGCCCACGTCTTGCTCTTTTGAGTTGCTACTGTTGCATGCTGGTGGTTTGAGCTCTAATCCACAACTTTCATGTTAACTTTTTTGATGAAGAGGAGCCTAATTCAAGAGGATTAATACAGTGGGCGATCTGGAGTCCAATGAACTCGCACATGATTTACGCGCATCAAAGACAAATAAGAGTTTAATTAATATTGATTTATGCAAGGAATCAACTGGCTTATTATTAATAATTGACCAATTAATACTGAATATCAGATAATCAAATAATAGATTCTTAAGATTTTAACTCGTAACATAAATCCTACTTAGAGGAAAGAATAAATCGACTTAAATCAAGCGACCTGAACAAAAATAGTCCATTATCGGACTCAAGTGAAAAAAATGTTCAAGATTCTAATATTGGGTCTGGGTAGAGTACATGACAGAATCTTTATTCTATAATCGAAAATTAAATAACAAAACTAATTCAATCTATTATTATTGGTATTGGTTTTTGTTCTCAAATGTTTTAAGATAGAAATAGGACATACACAAAAGTTGGAAAGAACATGCTCCCAATTTTAACAAAATGATAATTTTTGAAAGATATAATTAGGTGACATGATTTCAGTAGCTATCATTAATAGTCATTTTCAATAGTTAGGCCGTATCAACTTAATAGTAAACAGAAGATTCAAAATGATTTGAAAAGCACGTTAACTAGTGTCAAAGAAAGAAGTCATATTCATACCAACTATATATATATATATATATATATATATATATATATAAAATAATCTAGTTTATTATTTATCTTATATTCTAACTATTTTTCTTAGTTTTTATTTATATACGAGTATTTAGTATTGGTCTACTTATTAGCTACAGTTTCTAAAAACTTTTAAGCTCTGATACCAAAATAAAGACGCTTAGATAAAAAGATATTTCAATATAATATTTATGTTTAAATAAAGACACTTAGATAAAGGATATTTCAATATAATATTTATGTTTTTAGGTGATTTATGTACGGATATATATATATATATATATATATATATGTATGTATGTATATATATATGTATGTATGTATGTATGTATTTGACAACAAAATAATGTAACTCATAGGACACCAACATACATTTTTTTGGCAGTAACCATATAGTTAGCCAAACATTATTAATAACTTTACATGGATAGGTAATTAATTAACTATAGAAACAGCTTAAACTATTTTACATTATTCTTAAAAAAAAATTATATGTAAAGGTAACACCTTCAAATATGATTACATCAAAATTCAAAATTGCAAAAGACTTGGTTCATCATAGACAAATTGAAAAATAAGGAGAATTGATTATCTAAGACCAAAAATGCATTTCCATCTTGGAGGACATGTATCAAATAACTTATAAACAACTTTAAGACTCATGTGAGCCAACACAGGGAGTTAAATTTTAGATACTCAAGTCTATCTAGACGATCAAACTTAAAGC
Organism: Capsicum baccatum var. pendulum; assembly: GCA_030864225.1. Lineage (NCBI taxonomy): Eukaryota > Viridiplantae > Streptophyta > Magnoliopsida > Solanales > Solanaceae > Capsicum > Capsicum baccatum. The sequence goes on from CM061561.1 coordinate 200,794,673, forward strand.
ACACATAGAGATTTTGTAAGCAATAACTTACCAGATTTTAGATGAGTTAAATATTGAGTTTTGAAAGCTACTAAAACTAGTAAACAATAAAATGACATTGTGTCAACATTACAATAAAAGGTTAACTAGGCCAAAAACAAATACTTTCAAGTCATGAACCATCCAAACAAATTTCATTATTTGATTAGTTTAGGCAAGTTAAAATCTTTAGGATTAATCATGTTAGGAACACAGATAAAGACAAGCTTTTTAATGAATATAGTAATCGTTTTTCCTCTGATGAAATTTAACAATATTAAGCTCAATATTCACAAAAAAAGACAACTCATCCATCTCCATAGAACACTACTACTTAAAAATATATAATCATGACAACTGAACATCATCATAAGTTCAAAGTAGAAAAACAAGTATTTTGTGCACGACATTCAAAACGATGGCCGACTGTTTCATGCGTGTTAGACCCCACAAAATTCTATGATTTTTAATTTGATATTTTATATGTATTTAATGGTGATTTTTGAGTTGAATTATGATACGAAATGATAACGGAACCACTAGAAAGTATTTTAAAAATTTTAGAATGCGTTTTGGGATCCCAAAACAGTAAGGGTCCGCATTAAGGGCGTGCCATGGAGGGGGAGGCATATCCTTACACAAAAATAGTGAAGGTCCGCGATAAGAACATGCCACGCTCTTATCATTCCGTGATAAGCCCTTGGAGTGGCGCTATAAGGGCGTACCACATTCAAGGGCACAAAAATGCCACTTTTATTTTTTTTAGGTTGGAGTTGAGGGCTTTTTGATCGTTTGCCAATTAAACAACTTTCTAAAGGTATTAAAAGTAAAATCCACTCTCCTAACTCAGATTAAAGCGATCCCACTTCTCCCAAAACCCTCAGGAGCCCAAAAGGAGAAGTTTTTCACAAAAATTCAAGTTTTCAAGGTTTCAACTCAAGTTTCCCTCAAGAAATTCTCAAGTTTCAGATATCTGGGATTTGAACAACGATAATCTTTCATCCTTGTGCTCAAAAATTTGAATTTATACATAAATTTCTAAAGAGTTCATGATAGGCTTACACCCACTTATATGCATTTGAAGTTTTAATGTTCCCATGTGATTTAAAGTTTATTAAGCTCAAGAATTTACCTTTACTTATGTTTTTACTTACAGGATTGCTATTATGAGATGAATTTAAGTATTTTGACATGAATTTTCATGGATTGGTGAATTTACATGATCTTTAACATGATTTATTCAATTTACAAAAAAGAGCAAATGAATTTATCACGATTCTCTCAGTTTACAAAAATTCAAATTACTAATTCAGTTTTGAAACTTAATATAGTATGAATCAAATTTCAGTGTTGATATTATGATACCATGCATGATATGAAATGTACATGGTTATTCATGAGTATAATTTACTAACAAAACATGATTATTTTTTTCGCTTTATAAACCCATATGCTTATTTTAGGTGAATTTCATAAGTATGAGTATGTGTGTGTATATATATATATATCTATGTATATATATCAAGAGTAGTATTTAGCACTGAGAGGGGAATGTGGTTTCAACACACCCTATTTTCTAGAAGCTACATGCCACCGTAGGCTTTAAGGTCCTCGCCAGAGAGTGTTCTCGTTGTCTAAACGGGATCAGTTTAGTGATCGCTCCTGTTCAGTTGAAGTTCTATTTCTATAACATGGGTAGAACAACCCTCCTCAATGTGGGGTCAAATGTTGGACTGCATTCTAGCTCACATGATTTATGTCGGTTACGAGAATCTGCCATTGTAAAAAGACTTTAGAAACTAGGTGTAATGACTCATAGTTTTGTTCAAATATTATGTTATAAGTCATTCTTTATGAGATGTTAGCTTTCTGTCTTACTTAAGATCAAGGTAAGTCCTCTTACATTTATCATGCATGATTTGAAAGTATGTTCAGTTTCAGTTTGACTTATCCCATAGAAAAGATAGTTTCAGACCCTAACTATTGTAACTCGCCCAACTTATCATATCATGCTTGTTATTCTTGTTTTAAGATGTTTCAATCTTTAGTTTATTTCAGCCTCTTGGTGAGTTTACTTACACTTAGTATGCATGTTTTTAAGATTTTCCATTGATTCACTTTTACTTATACATTCACCCTCAGATACTCAATACATTACAGAAGTACTAATCACATATATGTCTATGTGCTACATTATTCCATAATGTAGGTTCTGGTATTCGTCCTTAGCAACACGATTAACCGCGGGTACCATTTTCTACATTTGGATAGTCGGTAGGATTCATAATTTGAGGGCAGAGTTATGATTATTCCAGATGTTTAATATAGCTATTTTAGTTATTTAGCTTTCAATTTGGGTCAACTGGTGTGTATCTCAGTGGCTCTTCAGACAATGGTTTAGAGGCTTGTCAAGACTAGTAACTCACTATTATGACCACAAGCCACTCATCACAACTCATTATCAATCAGCACGAGTCGTGGTGAAGACTTGAGATCAAGGCGAAACTCTTGGGCAATCCCACTGTTCGGACAATGAGTCCCACTTAACGACTTATTATGTGTGGTAATGAATCATTACTTGAGTCGTTGTCCTGGCAGTGTTTGACTCTGCTTCAGAAATTTGTCAATTTAAGAGTTTATCACCTGGGGGCCTAGGGTTCAAGTATATGGGGTGTCACATTACCCCTCCCCACTTAAGATCATTCATCCCAGAATGAGATGTTAGGGCGTCTTTAGCCCGATAATAGAGAGAACACAACCTGATTTCCAGGAAAATTTAAGAATGCGATAAGAGGGAAAATAAAATTCATACCTCAAGAACTTTCATCCATGTTGTGGAACAAGAATGGATACTTGGCCTTCATATCTTCCTCAGCTTCCCATGTAGCTTCTTCCACCTTTTGATTCCTTCAAAGCACAATTAACAAAGCTATATCCTTAGTCCTCAATTTACAAACTTGTTTATCCAATATCTCAATCGGAACCCCCTTATAAGACAATGAATCTGTAACACCAATATCCTCAACCGACATTATCAAAGAAGGATCTCTACAAACTTTTTCAACATAGACACATGGAAAACAGGATTAATAGAACCCAAACTCGCTGGTAAATCTAAATCATATGCAACATTCCCAATTCTCCCCATAACTTGATATGGATTAACATAATAGGGAATAAGCTTCCCCTTCTTCCAAAATATCATAATTCCTGTCATAGGAGAAACTTTCAAGAACACCTAATTACTAACCTCAAACTCTAACTCCCTCTGCCTTACATTTGCATAAGACTTTTGGTTACTCTGAGCAGTCTTAATTATTTCTTTAATCACTTTCACACTCTCTATGTCTTGGTGAACCAAGTTAGGACCAAATAACCTAGTCTCAGTAACCTCAAACCATCTAATAGGAGACCTTCACCTCCTTTAATAAAGAGCCTTAAAAAGATCCAATTGCATGCTAGAATGTTAACTATTATTGTATGCAAACTCAATAAGGGGTAAATGATCAACCCAACTACCTTTAAAATAAATCACACGGGACCTTAGCTTATCCTTTAAAGTATGAATAGTCTATTCTGCTTGTCCATCCATCTGAGGGTGGAAAACGATGCTAAGGTTCACTTAAGTACCCAAACCTTTCTGAAATAAACACAGAAATGAGAAGAAAATTGTGTACCTCAGTCTAAAATAATGGACATTACCTCTCCATGTAACTTGGCTATCTCTTGAATAAATAACTTAGCATAATCCTCTCCTGGATAGTTAGTCCTCAAAGGCAAGAAGTAAGAAGACTTAGCCATCCTATCTATAATGACCCAAATCAAATCAAAATTTATTGCAAGACCGCAGAAGACCCATAATAAAATCCTTGTTAATCATCTCCCACTTCCACATGGGCAACTCTATCTCTTGAGACATGCCACCAGGCCTCAAATGCTCAACCTTGACCTGCTAACAAATCATACACTTAGCCACAAGGTTTGCCACATCTCTTTTCATATTATTCCACCAATAGATTTCCTTCAAGTCATGATACATCTTAGTCAAACCCGAATGAACTGTATATCAGGACTTATGAGCCTTAATCAAAATTCTTTCCTATAATCTATCAACATTAGGAACACAAAACCTTTCTTTATACTTGAAGATGCCATTTCCTCCAATCTCAAAAGTCATAACCTTTTGCTGACCTACATCATCCTTAATCTGCATAAGTACATGATCCAAAGGATGCTTCTCTTTTACCTCAACACCGAGAGATGATTGTAACCCTTTCTGAACAATAGCTCCCCCATCCTTAGAGTCTAAGAGGTGAACCCCTAAATTATCCAACCTATGAATATCCTTCACCAACCCTACTTTGTCATTATCCACATGAGATAAGCTCTCCATAGACAACCTGCTAAGAGCATCAACAACAACACTAGCTTTACCTGGATGGTAGTAAAGGCTCATGTCGTAATCATTAAGTAATTCGAGCCATTTCCTCAGCCTGAGATTTAACTTCTTTTGAGTAAACATATGCTACAAGCTCTTATTCTCTTAATAAATATCCACATACACCCCATACAGGTAATGACGCCAGATTTTAAAGCAAAGACCACCGCCGCCAACTTTAGATCGTGAGTTGGATAGTTCCTATCATGAACTTTAAGTTGCCTGGAAGCATAAGCCACAACCTTAACATGCTGCATCAAAACATAACCCAATCCCATACGGGACTCATTACAATACACTACAAACCCATTAGTACCCTTGGGTAGGGTCAAAACTAGAGCAAAAGTCAACTTATCCTTCAACTTCTCAAAGATACCCTCACAAGCATCGGACCGTAAAAACTTATCATTTTTTTGAGTGAACTCTGTTAATGGAGGAACAATAGAGGAGAAACTCTCCACAAACCTCCTATAATACCCATCCAAGCCTATGAAGCCCTTAATATCGATTGGAGTCGTGGGTCTAGGCCATTTTTTAACTGCCTCAACTTTCTGTGGATCCACCATGATCCCTTCTCTAGAAATAAAATACCCGAGAAAAGTCAAAACACTTAACCAAAACTCACACTTAGAAAATTTTGCATACAATTCCTGATTCTTAAGAGTTTACAACACAATTGGGAGGTGATTGACATGATCCTTCTCACTTTTAGAGTACACATAGATATCATCAATAAAGACTTTAAAAAACAAATTTAGAAACTGCCTAAACACCCGATTCATAAGATCTATGAAAGCAGCCAGAGCATTAGTCAACCCAAATGACATAACCAAAAACTCATAGTGACCATATAAGGTTTGGAAAGTAATCATGGGAATATCAACCTCTATTGCAACCCTGACGATTGCACCACGCAATGAGGGATCATTTCTCTAAAAGTCAATCACAGGAAAAATACAGTAAACTAACCAAGAATCAAAAGACAGTGCAGAAAGAGAAAAACACAGGATTTTAACGTGGAAACCTCCTTGGTTAAGAAAGGGAAAACCTATCACTTGACCTCACAAGCTCTCCAAAATCTAATATAATCAAACACTTGATTGTAGTCTTTAGTGAACCTAACTCTAGGTTTCTTTCTCTTGTAATAAATCTACTGCAAGATCATCTTTACAACTTTGCCAAGGACCCTCTATACTGATTAACTCTAATCGGTATCAAACTTAGTCAACTCTACCTAAGAACTCTCTACTCAAAAATAAAAGTTCATTACTCTTATAACTCGAGTAATTAGTTTACAAATCAGAACTCACTCAAGAATAATTTCTATTTAAGCACACATAAATAGCTAAGAACTTAAGCAGTGTTGAAATAGGGTTTTTACTACCTCTCTTCACTCTTTGTTTTTGCAAAAAACTATTTGATGAAGAAACATCTTTTTCTTTTTATAGATAAGTAGTTATAGGGATAAAATATCATTGGACCAGGTGTTCTATTCAGTACAAGCAGTACTGCAAGTATGTTAACAAGAGGACAAAACTGTACAGACAAGTGTGCCAGCTATGCTGTACCATAAACATCCAGGGACCTAGTCCCTTCCAATTAGCCGCTCATTATCAAAACAATAAATATCAATTTACTCATTTTTAATGATGACAAACCTACCATACAACTTTGAGCATATAATAACATTTAATCAATGTGATTACTAATCTGAAGATCAATGTTCTCCCTATTATCATGCTTCCACGATCATGCAACACAAAGACCTGGTCCCCTGTTGTCATTTGTAACAAAAACTCTGAGCACATTTTATCCCTCTATCACTATGCCTTATCATACTTCCCCCTATTAACATGCACCACATAAGCACATATACACCCACCCACATGGTCCCTATATATAAAGTCAGTATTTCCCATTTTGGCATCATTGAAAAAGATTAACAATAAAATAAGAGTAAAGATAAGTACAAGCTAATTAAGTCATGGCAACTAGGTAAACACTAGCATGAAGAATAACTTTAAACTAAAGGAGACTAATGAGGCACAAAACAAAAATCATCTATTCATAAAAGTTAGCACTAGTGCAACATAATCAACATAAAACAACTATCTGTAAAGGCTATTATTATAATCCAAACAAGAAACTGACAAAAGGTTGATGAGGGAGAATAGATAAAAGGGCGTAGGTAGAGGGAGGTTTAGGTGAAAAGGACTTAAGCATCATCATTATTCTTGCACTTTAAGCATTGTGAGAATCCAAAAACTGTTTGGTGAGAACCTTTACTTCAGCATTCAGTTATTCAAATTCACCAGTCAGTTGACCCACTTTTGCCTGGAGTTTTATATTTTCAGCTGCAAGTTCATCAGTGGCACCTAGTTCCTCAGAGTACAACTTCTAATTCTGTAGATTTAGGTGCACTATTTCAGCATCTTTGGCAGCTATCTTGATCCTTAATTCCTCTATTTCCTTTCCTAACTTTTCTTGAATAGCTAAAAACTTAGATACTTATGAAATAGATCTAGCTTCACCCTCTATGCATTCATTCTCCACAAGAGTTGTTAGACTGATCATCTGCTTGGCTGTTACAAGTGTTCCCTTAGTTCCATACATACCATAATGTTCAAACACCTTGTTCAAGAGATATCCATATGGAATTCCATGTTTGCCTTCCTTTTCATGAATCACTTTATGCATATGCTCTATCATTAGAGCTGAAAGTCTTATCAATTCAAACTTGCTCAAGGATTGAATAAAAAACAAGTCAACACTAGAAGAAATTGTTCTTTTCTTAGACCTTGGCAATAGGATCTTGTTGATGAACTCAAATACCAGTTGATAGTCACTTTTTAGAAATTTATTTTTCATTGCAGCTATTGAGGTACCTCAAATCTTTGATACCTCAATTATGAATTCAGTGGTAGGATATTAATTTACTACAGTTCTTACCCTTACAATAGGTAAGATCCTTCCTAGAGTTTCTTCATCCAGCTTAATAACCTTTCCCTGTACTTGTGCAGTCAAGCTCAAACCATCCATTGAGAATTCCATGGAGTAGTAGAATTCTCTCACCATACCTTCAAAGATAATAAGAGTTGGTTCTTTTAGCAGGTCCAACCAACCCTGATGCCTCACATACTCTACCAGTTCTATCATCCCTAATTTTTTATTAATTTTTAGATCAAACACTCTCCCAAAGAGAACTTTCTGTGTTGTCAGGTTCCCACTTCTCTTTTCTTTAGGTATGTCTTTCTTTTTCTCATTCTTTTTCTTTCTTTTGGGCTCACTACTTGGCTCTCCTTCTTCATAAGATTTTCTCTTCTTGGGACCAGGTCCCTCTGAGTTTTTTCTTTTCTTGTTAGCTATGTGTTTCTTCCTCATTCTAGTAGAGCTACCAGTCTTTGACTTAGAGGAACTGGTCTTCTCATTATCCTTAACTTCCATTATTCTTTCTTTAGTAGTAGTAGCAACTACTGAAATTATATAATCCCCTCCCTCAGTATTCATAACTTCAATACCTTCTTTCTCTTTTATTGCATAGGTTTTCATGAGCTTTTTTCTCTTTATGGCGGAAGTCTTATTTTTTTCATTGCATCTATTAGCAATTTCTCTCAGACCCTTAAGTGGAGTAAGATCTAGACACTTTCACCTTAGAGTCCATTACTTTCTCATTTCCTCTGCTTCTTCTTAGCTTCTTCATAGACCATCTCAAAGGTACTTCATCTTTATTTTCTCCTCCTTATCACTTACTTCATATTCTTTTTCATTACTAGAGCTTTCTTTGGTATTAGGTGCAAACAAAAGAAAATTTTCAGCCACCCAATTCTCATTGCATGAAAGATCAACTCATTTTACTAGTATTTCTTCACCAAGTGACTATGAAAAGCTAAGGTTTGAATCTGAGAAAGTAGGAGAGTATGGTTCATGCAAATTTTTAAAAGTATTAACCTTTTTGATTTCTTCTGGCAACTCAGGGATCCGAGAATTTTCAACCACTTTTGAGCTTTCTAGGGAGTGAGAAATCTCAGTTGCAGAGTTTTTCTATCCGATAGGTGACCTAAAGCCTCGATTGGAATCCTATACCATGATTGGTTGAACATAAATTTCTAGGTTTGAGGAAGGTTCAATGAGAACTGACTCATTTAGGGGTTTCAAATCTTGTAAAGATGACTCAGTGGGTAAAGTTGACTCAGTTTTAGGTTGGAGACTTAAGATGGTGCTTTCTATGACTTTTGTTATTAAAGAATTAGAGTATTAGGAATGTTCAACCTAATTTTGTGGGGTGTTGTCTACCTCAGAACCTTTAGCTAGGTTTGAGGAGGTAGAATCATTAACTATTTGATTTTGAGGGTGGGAGAGATAAAATAGAACCAGCTAGGTTGGAAAACAGAGTTGATTTTGGATGATAAGTTAAAATTGTATAAGAAAGACGAGTGAAGATTTAATATGTTGGTTCAGAGTGGTGTCAGTATTTAAAAATAGGTCACTTTTGAAATGACATGTCTGAACTTCTGAAGTGTGACCCTTAATTTTGGTAAATGGAATTGACTACTTTTGTAGAGGAGAAAAATACACAGGGATTATTTGGAAAACATTTTATTATTATTAGAGCATCTTGTATAGGTAATAACCGGAGAGATGTGACCAGGTCTCTCTCCTTTGGGTAAATTTTTCAAATTTTTTTCTTGTCATATTTGTCCACTTCCAAAGATATCCCCTTAGGTGTATATATGCAATGGTATGGAGCTGAGTTAGATTAACATGCACCTACATTATCAAGGATACCTGTTTCCTGAGCATAGCCAAATTTTTGAAGAGACACTAATTTATATGTTATTTATTCTGCCGAAGCTTCTTCTTTTAATAAATATGTCATAGGGACAAGGTCCCTTGAAATCAATTGTTTCAAAATATGAAACCTCCACCTTAGAGTTCCCTTGAGAGAGAGGGAGAGAGAACACAATTAGATCTTTCATCATTGAGAGAACACAATCAGATCTTTCATCATTGAGCTTTGAACCCCTTCATCCAATGTGCTATTCTTGGCTGCAATCCCCTTCTCATTCCTGGAATCATGATCACAAGTTGAATTTGGGAACCTACTTAATTTTGAGTTCCCAGTAGGAGGATGATGGTATGATCAAATTCTTCTTGGGCCATATTGGCAGTGATAGCTTCCTTTTCACCTTTTTCAAAGACTTGAAGCCCTTGGTATGTGCATTATTCTGCTGAAGGTATTTTGTAATCCTTAATTTTTCCTTAAGAAAATGCTGACATCTTTTTTTCAAGTATCCATCTCTTCCAAAGTGAGTGCATAGGAGTTTGTTCCCTTTAACTCTATTATCAAGAACGACCTTTTCCTTAGACTCAACAGATTGGAATTCTCCTTGATAGCCTTGACCACTTCCATTATTAACACCTTGATTAGTCAAAGTTAGAACGGACCAGTGAGGAAGTAGTCCATTTAAGATACTAGTTTAACTCTTCTCTCAAATAAACTATGTCCCTTTGTAACTCTCTATTCCTGTGAAGTTCTTTTATAAGGTGATTTTGTGAAGATTTCAATTTCTCCTCAAGATCAATTTGAAAAGTTGAGGCTTCCATATTCCCTTTACCATCTACATTATTTACCTTCTTCAATTGACTTACACAATTTAGATTTTTAGACTTTAATTCAGTGACCATTTCTTCAGTTTCAGATAATTGAAGAGTTAAAGGCAATCAATTCATGTTTTTGATTTTCTACTTTCTCCTCTAAAGCATTTTTATCAGCAACAAGTTCATATGCAGAGTCTATCAACGCACTTGCAAGCCTTTTTATCTTCCTAGAGGTGTAATTATCAAGATTCTTCTTAATATCAGAAAAAGTTACCTACTTTTCTTTTTCATCTTCTGTGTTTTCCATGAATGCAAACAAGGAATCATAGATAACTAGACTATCTTACACTACTAACATAGAAACATCTCTAGTCTTCTTATATTCACTTGAATCATAGGAATAGTCTCCCCATGCTGCCAGATCTTGTTTTGCAGCATACTTAGCTACTGTCTTCCTTCTAGAATTTTTAGGGACCTAGTCTATGTTCTTTCCCTTGTCACCTCCAGTCTTGAGATAATTATGGTAATCCATCTTATTCATTGGACAATCCTTAATAAACTGCTTAGGACTCCTACATTTGTGACATACCTCAACATTATTTCCCTTTTTACAGCTGTTACCTTTTCTTGGAACTGACCACTCTTTTTTATGGATCTAACAATCATTTTTGCCAAATATGTAGCATCTGCATCATCTTCCGTTGAATAATATTTTGAAGCCTTTAATGCCAACAATTTTTCTCTTTTAACTTCCTTCTGCTCTAGCTCTTGCTACTTCTTGAGCTGATTAGCTTTTATATTTCCAATCAGTTCATCCCTGGTGAGGGTCTTCAGCTTTTTTGCCTCAGTTATAGCATCCACTTTGCTTTTGCAGGACTTAGGAAGGACACCAATAATTTTTCTGCCTTGCTTATACACTGGAATCACTTCTCTGAAGTAGTGAAGCTTATTAATGATAGAAGTGATTCTTGTATACATTTCTTGGATGGTTTATCCTTTGTTTATAGTGAAGGTTTCATACTGAGTAGTCAGCATGTATGCTTTTGAATCCTTCACATTAGTGGAACCTTCATGAGTATTCCTTAAGAATCCCATATTTATTTTGCATTTTCACAGCAGAAATCCTATTATACTTATCTGGCCCAATACCATAAACCAATAATTTCATAGCCCTATAGTTTTTTTTAATTTTATTTTTTTCTTCATCATCATACTCTCTCTTACTTTTAACAACCATTCGAATTATTTCTCATTCTTTGACTTCTTTAATAGGAACATGAGGTACATCAAGGATTATGTCCACCAGTTCACTATCTTCAGTCACAATAAAGTCAAACATCCTGGTTTTCCACCACCCATAATACAGCTCAAAGAATCTTGGTGGTCTAGTGGTAGATTACCTTTTTTCTTGATTAGGTAGAGCAGCCATCCTAGCCAAGAAACTCTAGGTGTCAACCTTTCAGAGTGACCTAGTTCTGATAGCAATTGTTGAAACCTTGAGGGTTGCACCACACAGTAAGGGACCGGGTACCTCAAAGTCAATCACAGTCAAAACACAATAAAATAACAAAAATCAAAAGACAGTGAGTAAAAACTTAAGATTTTAATGTGGAAATCCCATTTCTCAAGGAAGTGAAAAACCAACGCTTGCCCTTACATGCTATCCAAAATCCACTATAATCAAACTATTGATTACATTCTTTAGTGAACCTAACTCTAGGTTTCTTTCACTTGTAGTAACTCTACTACAAGCTTTTCTTGAAAACTCAGCCAAGGACCCTCTACACTGAATAACTCTAATCAGTATCAAACTTAAGCAAATCTACCTAAGCACTCTACTCAAAGAGAAGAGGTAATTACTCTTATAACACGAGTAATTCATTTATAAATCAGAACTCACTCAAGAATAATTTTTATGTAAGCACACATAAACAGTTAAGAACTTAAGTAGTTTTAAAATGGTTTTTTTTATGCCTCTCTTTATTCTTTTTATTTTCCAAAACCATTTGATGAAGAGGCTTCTTTTTCCCTTTATAGATAAGTGATGATTAGGGTTGAAATATCATCGGACCAGGTGTCCTATTTAGTACAAGCTGAACCTGCAAGTTTGTTACACAAGAGGACAAAACTATGCAGACACGCTGCCAACTATACTATACCATGAACATCTAGGGACCTAGTCCCTTCCAGTTACCTGCTCATCATCAAAACTACATATAGAAACCTTTCTAATTTTCAATTGATGATAGCCCAAATAGAGATCAATCTTAAAAAACATCTAGCACCCTGATGTTGATCGAAAAGGTCATCAATATTAGGAAGAGGGTACTTATTTTACATGTCACCTTATTCAAATAGCGATATTCTATACACATCCAAAGAGAACCATTTTTCTTTTGCACAAAAAATGTAGGAGCACTCCATGTAGAAACACTAGGATGAATGAACCCTTTATCTAGAAGATCCTTTAACTACTCCTTAAGTTTCTTTAGTTCAACCGAAGCTATTCAATAAGAAGGAATGAAAATGAGATGGGTATCCAGTAGAAGATCAACCCAAAAGTCTATTTCCCTATCGGGAAGAATCACAGGATGACCATCCAGAAAAACTTTGGGAAATTCATTAACCACATGGATAAATTGCAAGGAGGGAATCTCAGAGTTAGAATCCTTAACCCAAAATAGATGACATAGACACACTTTACATATCAATTTTTGAGCTCTAAGATATAAGATAAATCTTCCTTTGGGTAATAAGGAACTTCCTTCCAATTCTAATATTAGGAAAGTGAAAAATGACCTTTCAGGCCCTACAATCCATAGAAGCATAGCACTAATGAAGCCAATTCATCCCAGTATTACATCAAAATTTACCATATCACGGTCTATCAAATCCACCAATTTCTCCTTATGAAAGATGGACACCCCGCAATCCCTATAGATTTTTCTAGTAACTATAGAATCATTCACCAAATTAGACATAGAAGAGGGGTCAAAAATATTTTTAGGACCAAACCAGAGTGAACAACCATATAAGGGGTCATATAAGATAGGGTAGAACGTGGATCAAGAAAATAATAAACATCATGGGAGAAAATCTATAACATACCAATAACAACATCTGGAGAAGCCTCAAATTCCTGAAGACTAGTAATTACAAAAAGATAATTTTGGCAAGTGCTGGTACCTAAGGTATCACCCTTTGGCCTAGGAGCTGAAAAACTAGCATCCAGAAAATTATTAGCTACAGTGGAAACCCGGGCTGAAGGACAATATCACTGCATATGACCAAGATGACCATAATTATTGCATTGATTTCTCCCCTCGTCACAATAACCCTGATAAAGCTACCCACAAAAATGGAAAGAAGGATAAGGTGGGGTTGACTGAGCTCCACTGTCCCAAGACTGGGCACTCTATGCCTTAGGCCACTGCAAGTCTAAAAATAATGATCAACAGAAGGCTTAGGATAAGGAGCACTAGATATTGAATAAGAATTAGAATTTCCCCAATTCTTCTTCTTGGTTCATAATGTGCCATAGAAATATAGCACTTTTGATGCTTAAAATAAGAAAAAGATGCAATTTTCTAAGGTTATTTTGTTATCTATGATGACTTTTGGGTATGTTTTGCAGGAAATCATGTTTTGGATGCTAAACTCATGAAAAAGGTATTTTGGCTACTTTTTAGAGCAATTATGGATGTTCAGGACACTTTCCAGTTTGTTTATAAGCAAAGAATGTTTGTGAATTGAAGAAGAGCTGAAAAGAGGACTCCCGACATTTACTAAGTCTATATGTGGGACCGCAAGTAGGACCTACAAACCGTACGTAGCCAAAGCAAGAGCCAGAAGTCCCAAATCCTAAGAGCTAACGTGTAGGAATTTTTCCATCTGGTACCCTCTCTCTGTACCTGCTCTCATCCTATTGACCACAGTTACTACCTACACTCAGGGTCAGGGAATTGGTTTAGACTACAGGTACTGCGTGCTCTCAGGGTCAGGGAGTGAGTAAAAAGAGTAGGTAGCCACCGACTCAGTTTTCTCTTTTTTCATTCGGGCCTTGGTTTCAGGGTTTCCTCATGTACTATAAATACGCTTTATGTTTTTTTTAGAAGGGATAACAAACGTTTGATATTCATAAGCATATTTTGATTCAAAGATCCAATTTTGATCTTGGGATTCTCTTGTATTGACTTTTGTTCATTAATTCAGTTATGGTTGTGGGTTTTTCTTCTTCTTCTTATTATTGTTTTGATTTCGTCTATACTTTTGAATATGAATTCTATTAATTTCTTTACAAGCATGAGCTACTAAAACCCATAGCTAGGGTTATGGAAACCCTAATAGATTATCGAAGTAGGGGAGGTGCTATTATTATTCTGAATCGATACCCATGCATGTATTAGTTTATCTTTAATATAAATATTTTCTTAATGGGTGGCCAATGTTAGGATCCTTCCAAGGTATTGCTGCTTACACTAAAAGAGGAGTAGTGACTAAAAAAAGATAAAGAAAATGATAATTTGGTGTTTAACTGTCGATCCATGCTTCTAGGGTATCTTAACAAGATGGTCAGATTTTATCGAATAACTAGAGAATCAAAAGGTAATAGTTATCTGGGATCAAGATAAGGGTTAGTAAAGAGACATCCTGAGACTCAAAAAGTAAAGGGTGAAATCCTTTTGCTCATCCAAAATACTGTATAAGGTATATACCTTATCGATTCTGCATGCAAGGTATTAGGTTGGTTCAACAAAGTACGATAAGACTACAGAGTTAAGAATACAGGGAGAGCACAATCATAGTGTTTACCAATACTGATCAAAATCGAAGTTGATATTTTCTCCTTATTCGATACTGGCATTCAAATCGACCCACTTACTTTTCCAGTTTTTGCCTATTGATTACAACATCTAGGATCCACAAGTCTACATATTTCCTTGGGATTCAACCCTAACCTTTGTTGGGTTACTATATTTGATTGCAACCAGAATCATGTTCAAGGTGAAGGTGTAGCTTTGGCATTATCAGTCCAGTATCTACAATCTCTTCCACTATTCTATTAATTCACCCCCTTCTTTAAATATCTGAACTTTTTATTCTACCTCTTTCCTATCTCCACCTACTTTTTCTTTTTATCCTCTACTCACTATATATAAACCACCATCCCAGAGATGTCTATTTCATTGTTCAACATCATAGCCTTACACTCCAATACCAAATCACAAGAAAACCCAGAGGCAAATTTTCTCATCTTGGATATCATGTTAGACACTAACTCCAATGCATAATGAGACAACTTCTGAAACTTCAGGGCATACTTCTTCATGCTCATATTACCCTCCATCAACTCCTGAGGAAATATATGATCAAGAAAGTACCGAAAAAGTCATCCTACACTGCATGTTCATCATCATTACCTCTCATCGCTTCCCACTCCTCATACCACTGGTAAGTCACATCTTTCAACTGATAGGTAGCAAACTCTACACCCTCAAATCAGTAGCATGCATAACCCTGAAAATCTTTTCTATATCATCAATAAGCCCCTGAGTATACTTCTCAACCTTAGAGAATTTAAAGTTTGGGGAATTTAAACTCATAAATTGGCCAACCTGAGTGACCTCACATGAATGAGCAAACAAACTAACAAAGTCAAAGTGATGAGATTGTGATGCCACCAACTGTGCAAGTATGTGAATAGACAGACAAAACTCTGCTTTAAAGATGTCTCCTTGAGGTAGCTGATCATGTCTCACTATCCTGGGGAGCCCGAGGAGAACTAGTAAGGATTGGTGGGACCCCAAGTAGTGCAGTACGATCAGGTGCAGGGACCCTAGATAGGTTATGGACTCCATAAGTAGGGAGAATTCCCTCAACATTGTCCCCGAGTGGGACAAAGGTCCTAGTAGTGCTTAAATAAATATCAGATCTTTTGGGAGGAATGATATAAAATGTGAGTAATCTAGGAGTTAGAGAAGTTTTATGACACAAGGCCCTATAGCCCAAGTTATAACACAAGAAATAGGAAACATTATTAAATACCTCGTAGCCTCCTCTTATAAGTATAGTATGTTACATACCCATAAAAAGTACTCTACTCCACATGGCTCTGTGGACAACCAATGACCCTGAACCATGCTCTAATACCAAGCTTGTCAAGATCCAAACTAGAGAGTAGTCGTGATGAGTATCTCAAACCCACCATATACTAGAGACCACTTCTTTAAACTAACATTCAGAACACAATAAAAGAATACAATGGTATCCAACCAAACATGATGATAAGGAGAATACATAAACCAATAAAAAATAAAGTCAAGAATAAACATACAACCCACACTTGTCCATAAAAGCCTATAAAAACTAAGATACCAAACTGGGTTAAGACATGCCCCCAACCATGATAAAAATGAGTTCATAATTCCCAAAATCTAAAAAGAAACCTAATAAAATGGTAAGTCTTTCCTAATGATGGAGGCTCAGCACTTCAAACAAATTCGACCAATGAACCACACCACCTAATACTACACAGGAGTACAGAAAATCCCTAGGACTCTACATCATGAAACGATCCAGCATCCAGAGACGGTCAGTGAGATAAGAATTATTATGTAACTTAGTAAAAGTGATAAAGTAATGACATTTACAAAATGAATCAAAACCATATGAAAACGTATTCAAATATACATATATAGGATGTTGGGGGTAGGGAAAGGGTAATAGATGTGATATTATAAAATATTAACCTGGACTGTGTATCCCTTTCCATCCTAAGGGAACCCACGGGCTATATTGTTTCATCTCCCCTTACTGAAAAGTCCCTATCACATATTAGCGACATGAATCGATGAAATACAAAGGTGAGTCAAAGACTCCAAGGTTTCAACCATCCCAAAAATATAATGTGTGAACTAAGCACACAGTTTTATAGATTCCCACACCGGCAAATATCATTTCTAGTGTTGGTACCTCAAGGACCTTTAACTTCATGATGAGCTACACACCCCTTTTAATCCTATATTAAAACCATTTTGCATATAATACCAACCATAAACCAAAGAGTCTTATGTTAATGCATCTACCACTCGGTATCATCATACTAATTATGCTTGTAAGCTTATATAATTATGAAAATTCATTCTAATAAACCAATTGACTTCCAAGTTCCTTTAAAAATCTCAAACCATCACTACTAAGACCATTTAAATTTCTAACGCCCAAAAGATGCCTCTAATTGTAGGATAAAATGGTCACTGTCAAATATAGTAATCCAAATAGTTGGGGGTTGATCCCATAGGGAATAGGCTGTAAACTTATCTCAAACTTATTACAATCATAAAGCAGTGCAGGAAAATAAAAAGGGGGATTTTCTAATACGAACACTAGGCTTGTGTTCCCCATGGCTTATCAATTCAGTAGACTAATTATGCACTGTCGAACTATTTGAATACATTGCATATAGAATCTGATAAGTTATGTACCATCAGTAATCTTTTTTATAAGCACATGGATTTCACCCTTTACCTTTTGAGTCTCAAGATGTAGCGTAACTAACCCTTATCCTGGATCCCAGTTAACTATTACCTTTTGGGACTCTAGTTATTAGATTATAGTTAATGATCTTACTTATATAATACCTAGAAGCATGGATTGACCATTAATCTTCAACTTACTGTTGTGATCTTCTTTTCCTAGCCACTACTCCTCTTTTAGCGTAAGTAGCAATAATCTAGGCGGGATTTTAACGTTGTCCACTGCTAAGAAATCAATAAAAATGAAGAAAATCCAATACATGCAAGAATCTTTATCTAGAATGACTTGACACTTCCTCTACTTCATTAACTGCCGGGGTTCCCATAACACTAGCTAAGAGAATTAGCTACTCATAGTCATGAGATCAATATGTGAATGTATTTTTCTGAATAATGTCAATGAATTGATAAACGACACAAAGCTTAAAGGGTATTTATAGGTTACAAGAAATATTAGAGTTTAAATCATAACCAAAATAGAAAAATATAATTACCCATACATAATAGGACTTAAAAACATCATAGGAGTGTAATTGGGATACATGGAAATCCTAGGAAATGATTTCGGAATGATTCAAAAAATAACCGTCGGTGTCCACCTACAAAGGCCACTTGTTCTTTTTTCTTAGGTACAGGTAGTACCTACGGGTTACAGGGAGGGCACAGGTAGTGATCGAAGGTGCAATTCCTGCACTTCAGCTCCTGGGATTTTGACCTCTGGCACTTGCTTTGCCTATAGGCAGACCATATATGCTACTTGTGGTCTGCAAGTCGACTTATAAAGTGCAAATGTCCAAAAAATGAAATAGATTATTGAATTATTTTTCCAACATTATGAATTTTGACTTAATCCGATATCGGGGTGAAAAGTTATGTCTAAGTTACTGAAGCATTGTCAACTCTCGGGATCTTCAACTTTGGCACTTGCAACCAAGCTTCAAATCTTCAAATTCAATCACATGATTTGGTCATGTATTGTCATGACCCAAATTGGGGCCTTAGCCGTGACGAGCATTCCCGAACCATGAAGGACCGAAACTCCCTTATCTATCTGGTAATCATGCACAACATTCTTA
Organism: Capsicum baccatum var. pendulum; assembly: GCA_030864225.1. Classification (NCBI taxonomy): domain Eukaryota; kingdom Viridiplantae; phylum Streptophyta; class Magnoliopsida; order Solanales; family Solanaceae; genus Capsicum; species Capsicum baccatum. The sequence continues at coordinate 200,813,338 of CM061561.1, forward strand.
TAGTAAAAAAAAATGAGGAAATATAATCTAATACGGAAACACAGTCAAAATTCTAAATTTCCAATTCAAAAAGGCAAAATAAAGCCCAACATTAATAAATCAGTAATCTGAACCAGTCTGTGAAATCTCTACTACATAAATATTATGTGTCATAGAGTTCAGGTAAATTAATAGAGTCTTTCAAAATGCCCATGTGATTTCTTACTATATGATATGCTTATGAAATGTTTTAAAATTGCTCTCATATATGCTGAATGTAAATGATTATTTTGGATTTGCTCTGTGTACCAGTATATCTGTATTGACCCCTACCTCCCAGGTTTGGAGTCTCAGTTTAGGGGTCCTGATAAGCAGTAGATTTCTTCGGGCAGAAGTGTAGAGTCCAGTGGTGAGCCGTGTTTCCGTATTAGATTATATTTCCACATTTTTCTTTTACTATATGAATGTTCTGTATGATTTCCAGATAGATAAGGGTGTCCCGGGTCTTCATGGTTTTGGAATGCTCGTCATGGCCAGGGCCCTAGTTCGGGTTATAACAAACTTGGTATAAAGTACGGTTCATGGTCCCAGGGTGGCTGTGAAATCATGTCGGGTAGATTCTTATTTATGGGTGTGTAGCGCGCTACACTTATAAGCAGGAGGCTACAAGGAGTATGGAGCATGAAGGCTGCCCTAATGCAAAAACTAGTGAATAAGAGACTTCCTATGATCTATAAGGTAACAAAGCTATTCTCTACACTCTTAGTAACTTGAATTGTGGTGATGTGGCTAGTAGTGTCCAAGGTGGAGTAGTTTAAGAATTTCCTAGTGTAGGATTTTATGAATCTTCCTTTTGTGATTCTCTTGGTGTTATTAGGTTTCATAAGGACCAAGCTCTTGTTATGTGTACGCAAGCACTAGTTGATCCTTTAGATGACAAAATCTATTCTTTTCGTAAGAACGATTTGTGTCCATCTAGTGCTAGCACTTATAACCTTAATAAGGTTCCATTACCCAGTGAAAAAAGTATTCACACACTAGTTGTCCATTGTGAAAAATAAGTGGGCTACCCTAGTACAAATCAACGTGAAATTGGTACACTCTACACTCCCTTAAGTTTAAAATGTTTTTATGTGGCTATTAGTAGCCAAGGTGATATGAATTTAGGATTACATAGTGTAGAAGTACGTGCTTCTTCTCTTGGTAGATCTCTTTGTTGTATGTAATGATCAATGTGATACTAATAATAACTCACCATTTTAACATGTAAATTATATGCTTGAAATCTCTCAAGTAGGTGTTGATGCTTGTAATATTGATCTAGATAATGAGTATGGTCCGTTAAACTTGTATATTGAAATCCATGATATTAGTCTTGTTCATAGTGACCATGTGTATGTCAAAGTTGAGAGAAATGCCTTGGAAAATTATGGGTTTGATTATATAGTAAAAGGAATGGCTAACCTCGGCTTAGGTCCTTGTCTATTTCTTCCATTTGATCCAGGTATACTATTAGGGTGGGGAACGTTGTGTTTCGGATTTCATTCCTATTTCCTTGATGCCTCTCTTAAATATGTCCTTTGTAATGCTTTTAGTAATTATTTAATGATTATAGAAAAGGATTATTTGTTTTATTTTAAATATGTACCCCCTTTGGTTGATAGACTAGTGAAAGGAATGGCTCCTCTCGGTTTAGACTCTAGTCTACTACTTCCATTTGATCCCGGTGTACTTGTGGGGTGTGGGAGGTGCAGTTTTGGTTCATGCTCATATTCTTTTAATGTTGATGCTATTCACTTCTTTGGGATCCTATATATTAAGCTTTTCATGTTGAATACCAAGGATATGTGGGAGTAAGTTAAGTGTGAACAACCATGGATTGATGATATAAGTGTGATACTAATACTAACCCTCCCACCAAGAGGATTGCGTGCTTGTTTTACTCTCTCTTTGTCTTTTCAAGGTGTGAATTTGTGTTGAACATTATTCAAGAAAGGTGGGTGTTTGAGGAGTGTGAATTCCTTTGTGTCCACCTAAGAGGAAGGTTTGAGCTTCTATTGGTGAGGTGTGATTGATGGTTTGATACACCATATTTTGTTAATCACTTGGTAGAAGTAAGGGTCTTTCTATCTATCTTTACATTTATGCAATCTTTGGCTTTCTTTGGATGTGTAGATTCTATATTTGTAAGTTTTAATTAATTTTGCATCCATTCATCTGGAGAAATCTCTATGTTGAAGAATTTTTGGACTGATTTTTTGTAGTCGAGGTAGGTTATGGCTTAACTTTCTTCAGATTGGATTGGGTAGTTATATTGCACCCAAGTGCACACGCAAGTATACGTTATCCACCATGTAGTAAAATGACCTTTAAAAGCCAAGTATTGATCCCACAGGGACTTGTGCACAACAACTATCCTGTTCTAGCTCGTAATGAATATTAAACAAGTGCAAAAACTAATCAAAATGTTTGAGAATTGAAAACTAAGATTAATAGTGAACAATGTGGTAACGTAACATAGTTGAACAATAATGTGGAGAAACCCAGGGTTAAGGAACTACTAACAATCCTACTTAGCTATGTAATCTCATTACTTTAGTTAGTTATATTGGTTGTTAGTTCGCGAGGTTGATAACATGACTATGGTCTTCGGAACAACTAATCAACTATCTAACTTAGCCTCACAACTACATCGTTGAGTAGGGATGTAAGAACTGAGTTAAACACATTTGTATTCTTCTCATATATGAACCAAATAGTACTAATTAACTATATTCCTATCATAACCGTAAGTCATAACTTTAATTCATTGAATGATTATGATCCTATTCGATATATCCCACGTTCTATTTTATCATTCCTCCTTCCGGGCTCATGATAGAATTATGCATTTATCCTAAGGACCACGAATCCTATAAAAACTAGGATATATGAACAACCAGTAATGATAAAAATAGACTAACTTAATTACAAACTTAAGTACTCATGTTCTTTGTCTTAACCCCAGATAAGGGTGTTTAGCAACTCATCGACATATAGAGAATCATAATTACAGGGTTTATGTAATAATCCAAAAGTAAAATAAAAGAAAGGATGAAAACCCTATTAAAATCCTCCTTAAGTTTATTCCAATCCCCAACGGTCGTCTCAGGTGTTTACAAAATGATTGGAGTGTTCTGTTTATAGTGGGAACAAATTGGCCAATTTTGTCACATGACCATGCCCGCACTCTAGTTGGCACGATATGGGAATGGTACGCACTTATGATAGAGGCTCACTATAATTTTCCATTATGATTGGTAACTAAGGGTGTGGCACGCCCTTAATGCAGAGGTCCAAGGGTGTGGCACACCTTTGTGCTCAAATTTTCCAGATTTTCTTAAAGCAAGCTCCATCCATTTGTCGTTAAGTTCCTCACTATGTGAATGATTTTCCATCATCGTTAGACCTTGTTTTTCTCTCGCATATCAACTTCAACATCCTAAAAGTCCTAATATATCATAAAAACACCATTTATCACTTAAAACACAATAGAATCCAACAAAATAAACTAGAACACACATGGCTCAAGCTATGCACACTAGTATCATCGTTAAAACTCTAAGTGCACAATTTGGTTCCGAACTAGTTTTGAACACACCTTAAACATCATAAAACATTTATTTCAACACTTAGATGCTTAACTATATGAATATTAACTCACTATGCTTAGGAGATTTCCTCAAAACTAAGCTAAATAAGAGTGGATAACAACAATTAGGAGCATAAATTCACCTAAGATCATCACGCCACTCTTAAAGCCTTGTTCGTCCTCAAACAACTCTTCACCTTAAGCTTCATATAAGGAATACTCCAACATTACTCTTTCTATTAAGACACTCTAACTAAAACTACAATGACTACACAAATAGCAAGTTTCATACTCATGCATGTCATATACACTTGAAAGCTCATGAACACTACTTCAAAACATCCTAACCTCAAGAATGTTACTCTACTAATATCAGAATGTTAAGACTTAGGAACAAATAAGGATTTAAGGGTTGTGACACAGTCTAAGGGATGGGTAAGAACTATTTTGGTTTGTAACATTGACTATCTTCCCTAAGAGCTCTAATATATCACACAGAACATTGAGCTCTTCTCTAATCAACTGAGTTCTCACCTATTCTATCTTCACACATATCTTTTGTTTTACCCCATCTCTTCACGCTAGTTTACATATACAAAGTACGGAGTATTCACTATTAACATATAATTCAATTTTTCACAATTTTCTTTCTTTTATTTACATCACTCCCAAGTACAACACATCAATTTTTCACACTAATAGCTACTATTTTGGGGCTTCATTTTCACCTATTCCCTTCTTATTTTTCTTACTCCTAAACCTTAATAATTTTTCAACAAAAGAACTTAGGAGATTTTGATCAAATTATGGTCAATAAAAGAAAGGGAATAGGTTACATATAAGGCTGCCAAAGAATAGGCTAAGTCTTAATGGGGCTAAGTACGATTATACGCAAGAGTAGATAAAATAGGGTATGAAACATGGCTATCAAAGGAATACCAGTATCATCTCCTAAATCCATATTCTTTATTTTAATTTGCATACAAGTTGTACACGTCCATATGAAACAAAAAGTACCAACAAGGCTCACATCACACATGGCACATGCTCAAATCAAGTAGGATCATTATAGACTTTAAACCAAGCAATCACAGGAATTTAAAATTAATTCAAATCACACAAAAGTCAAAAACAAAAGTTCTAGATATTTTAAATGTATCTATTCAACACAGTTAACATGATTTCACATAAAAACTAATTGCCTCATGTAATCACACATAATAACTAGCAAGAATATTATCACGACTCGAACTAGGGCATGACTGTGATGGGTATCTCAAGTATCACGTGGACTGAAAATCACCCCCTGAAGCTATCCGAACAAACCATAAAACACCCCAATGTCGGATAAATTCCAAACATATAACAAGATAGAGAGAAATAGCTTAAGAAAAATTTAATGCATGTCTATAACTGAGGATCGATGACCAGACAACCAACCAACCAATAACCAAAGTAATCCTAACAAAGCCTTCTAACAATGAACCAAAACAGAATATCAATAAAGTGTCGGGACATACCCCCGACTATAGCCAAAAACAAGTCCAAATAGTTTGAGACATAAGAGACCAAAATATGAAATGTAGTCTTCTGATGTATGAAAGCTCACCGGTTTAATGTCAACTCATGAGCTGATCCTGAATCCTAATCAATGAGAAGGATGAGTATGAGTATAGCCAATTCCCAAATCATGTGGAGATACAACATTTGAAGATGATTAGAGGGGTAAATGCTAGCATATAACTCGAGGATAAGGATAACATAATAACATGATCAACAACTTAAAATCATTCAAAACCAATGCACATAATCAAATGCGTATACATATATACTTCACATGTCGGGATAGGGAACAGGGCTTAACATGGACTTTAAAATGTTAGCCTGGATTGTGTAGCTCAACCATTATATTATGTACCCATAGGCTATATGGGCTCTAGCTCTCACCCTCTGGTCGAGCCCTAATGTGTGTAGCCACATAAATCAGAAAATAATCTCATGTATATGCACGGGGGATTCAAACCACCCAATCATATACTAAGGTGACTTAAGCACCCGATCATGTATTGATTAACAGAGGACTGGAACCTCCCTAATAATGAAAACATAATGAGAGGGACTTAAACCACCCTGGTCACTTTGACCCCCGCGTCAGTAAATGCGATTTCTAGTATCGGTCACTCAAACCTCCACTTTCACGACTCAACTACACAACTCTTATTAAAGCCTAATTAAAATAAGTATCACACATTTACATTCATCAAACCATATTCCACATTAAGGCATACATTGTCAGTATCGTTATACCAACTTCACTTGCAAAGTAATAACAACATGCCAAAACAATTTCCATTAACTTTGAGAGAATAACTTCCTTTGTTCATTAATACATGGTGGGAAAAACACCAACTCCCTTAGTTCATTAAATGAGACCATTGTATTTCAAATACCTCTTTATATCATGCAATAGTTCAATTTTACAAATTCCCACATTTCTCATAATTAAAAACAAATTTCACATTTAGGGTTGGGGTCATAACCACTTCAAAAGGCACAAGTTTGGGGAAATCACAATTCCCTAGTTCATTCACTGTTCCCATGCACCCACAAGTTCAATAACATAATTAAAACATAAAAATTATTTATAAACCGTGAGAAACATTGTTCAATTCATAAACATTCAAAATTCCTAACCTTTGTTTCAAAACCATCATAAACATCGCATGAACAATACTTTAAAACATATGATTTTAACCAATTAAAAATGAGGGAAGAGTAACATGCCTTAAATACCAAGATATTTTTAGAGAAATCAACCCTTGAGACCTTAGATGAGCAACTTGATGAAACCCTACCTTGCCTTTCATGAGGGAATTCAGAGAGCCTTTTCGAGTGTTTGAGAAGTTAGTTAGATTTTTTTAGTGCTAATGACATCCTAAAGGGGTTATAAGACATGGGATTCAATTTGTGTAAGAGGGGAAATGTCCAAAATGCCTTTAATTTAAAAGCTGGAAAAGTGTCTCCTTTGACTATGGGTTAATTAGTGACTCATAGCAACTCCTTATGACTTTTCACCACGATTCATAATCAAGACAGTCTCCAGGACCCTCACCTACTATGGACCCTTCGACTCAACTGATACCGATAGTAATGGGACCCTACAACTCGTAGGGTCTAATTGTAGTCAACATAGAACCTAATTAGGTAAATAGTGAACATCCAATAATTTGAACTTAACCATTATTGACGACTCGTACCCTAAAGTCGTACCCAAGACAAAAACTCAAATACCTTTCACTGGACACCTTACAACTAAGGTCACATGACTCGTCAAGACACCTTACGACTCGTCAAGCGAGTCATTGCTAGGGTAGAAAGCTTAGAACCCAAAAAATTTTCAAGGACCTAAAACCCAGGGCATTACATACTCCTCCCTTATGATTATTCATCCTCGAATAGTAGGACAAGGCATTTATTAGCATGATTTGACTCCATATACGACTACTCTTACCTTTAAAAAGACAGAAAACAAAGATGTGAAGGAATATACATACCTTAAGCATGATTATCCAAAATGGGAAACAAGAATGGATACTTGGGGTTCATGTCCTCCTCAGTTTCCAAAGTAGCTTCTTCAACCTTTTGGTTACTCCAAAGAAACTTTACCAAAGCAATGTTGTCCACAATCGATGAACTTAATGATCCAAAATCTCAATTGAGACCTCTTCATTAGGGATGGAATCCGAGATACCCACCTCCTGTAAAGGAATAACCATTGAAGGATCATCCACGCACTTTCTCAATATCAAAATATGAAATACTAGATGAATGAAGCTCAAAATAGAAGGCAACTTTAATTCATAGACAACATTACCAACCTTCTTCAAAACCTAGTACGGATTGACATAACGGGGACTGATCTTTCCCTTATTTCCAAACTGCATCACTCCATTCATAGGAGACATCTTTAAGAACTCCCAATCATAAACACTGAATTCCAACTTTCTTTGCCTCACATCCCCGTAGAACTTTTAGATACTTAGGGCTGCCTTAAAGTCTATCTCAAATTATATTTACCTTTTTTATGGCTTGGCGAACCAAATCACGGCCAAAACATTTATTTTAACCAACCTCAAACCACCCTATAGGAAACCTACACCTCCTAAATATAAGGCCTCAAACAGAACCATACCAATACTAGAATGATAACTGTTATTATAGAAAAATTCTATGAGAGCATAAGGGCAATCGAACCACCCCCAAAATCAAATACATAAGCCCAAAGCATATCTTTTAAAATGAGAATTGTACTTCCACTTGCCCATCTATCTGCAGATGGAAAGTGGTACTAAGGGTCACCTTAGTCCCCAAACCTCGTTGGAACGACCTCTAAAAGTGAGATATGAACTGAGTACTCCAATTAGATATGATAAAAATTGGAGTACTATGAAACTTCACGATATCCTCAACGAACAACTTGGCATAATCCTCAGAAAAGAAATTAGTCCTAACTGGTAAGAAGTGAGCAGACTTAGTCATCCTATCCATGATGACCCAAATTGAATCAAATTGCTGGCAAGATTATGGAAGACCGGTAAGAAAATCCATATTAATAATCTCCCATTTCCACACCAACATCTCAATCTCTTGAGTGAACCCATCGACCCTCAAGTTCTTTACCTTCAATTGCTGACGCACCATGCACTTAGCCAAAAAATTAGCCACATCCCACTTCATTTTATTCCACCAATAAATTTTCTTGAGGCCATGATACATTTTTCTAGAACCAGTATGAATAGCATAATGTGACTCATGAGCTTCAACCAAAAATTTTTCTCTCAACCCATCAACCTCGGGAACACATAGTCTACGTTGGTACCTCAAGATACCATCACCACCAATCTAAAAAACCATCAACTTTTTCCTACTAACATCATTCTTTATTTTCATCAAGATATAATCAAACATATTCTTCTCTTTTACTTCAGCACAAAGAGATGATATTGCCACCTCTTGAACAATCACACTGCCATCTTCAGAATCTAAGAGACAAACTACGAGATTAGATAAATGGTGAATATCCTTCACCAAATCCCGCTTCTCCTAATCCACATGAGACAAGCATCCCATGAACAACCTTCTAAGAGCATCAACAACCACATTAGCTTTACCTAAATTATACCGGATAGTGATGTCATAGTCCTTGAGCAACTCAAGCCTTCTTCTTTGCCTGAGATTCAATTTCTTTTAGGTGAAAACATATTGCAGGCTCTTATGATCAGAATAAATATCAACATGGACCCTAAAAATCATGCCACCAGATCTTTAATGCAAACACCACATCTAACAATTCCAAATCGTGGGTTGTATAATTCTTCTCATGATTTCACAACTTCCTAGAAGAATAAGTAACCACCTTGCCATGCTACATCAACATACAAAAAAGTCCCACTCGGGAAACATCAAAATAAACAACAAAACCATCAGTACCTTCAGGCAGAGTCAAGACCATAGTCGAAGTTAACTTATTCTTCAACTTCTCAAAACTACCCTCATATACATCAGACCATAAGAATTTCACCTTCTTATGCATTAACTTAGTTAACGGGGACATGTTAGAAGATAAACTTTCCACAAAACTTTTATAATAACTGGCTAAACCCAAAACTCTCCAAACATCGGATAGTTTCATGGGTCCAGGCTATTTCTTAACAACTATAACCTTCTGTGGACCCATCATGATCCCTTTACTAGGAATAACATGACCAAAATATGTTAGATCAGTAAACCAGAACTCACACTTAAAGAACCTTGCATAAAGCACTGATCTCTTAGGTTCTGCAACACAAGGAGGAGGTAGTTGGCATGATCCACCCCACTCTTAGAATACACCAAAATATCATTGATAAAGACAATCGTGTACATATCTAAGGGCTGATGGAAAACCTAGTTCATAAGATACTTAAATGTTGTCAGAGCATTGGTCAAACCAATGGACATCACCATAAACTCAAAATGACTAAACCACATTCGAAAAGTAGTGTTAGGGATATCAGCCTCCCTAATCTTTGACTGATGGTACCCAGACCAATTATTAATCTTGGAGAAGAATTCAGCACCCTGAAGATGATTGAAAAGATCATCAAACCTCAAAAGTGGATACTTATTGTTCATGGTTATTTTATTCAGTTGGCGGTAATCAATACACATCAGAAGGGAACCATCCTTCTTACGGACTAAGAGGACAAGAGAACCCTACGAAGACATACTAGGGAGGATAAAAACCTTGTCAAGAAGATCTTTCAAATGCTTTTTGAGTTCCTTTAACTCAGCTGGATCCATTATATATAGAGGGATAGAAATATCATGATTGTCCGAAAGAAGATCACACCCAAAATCAATTTCCCTAACGGGAGGTACACCAGAAAGGTTATTGGGGAACACTTCAAGGAATTTATAGACCACAAGGACAGTCTTCAAAGAAGAACCTTCGGATCTAAAATCCTTAACATGCATTAAGTGATAGAGGCACTCTGTGGATATCAATTTCAGGGCTATAAGATACAAAATGAACCTTCCCTTTGGCACTAGGGAACTACTTACCCATTCGATTACCAGCTCATTTGGGAAATGGAAACTAAACCTTTGGGTTTGACAATTTGGAGATGCATAGCATGAATGCAGCCAACCCATGCCCAAAATCACATCAAAGTCTAACATATACAACTTTACTAGATCCACCAAGGTCTTCCTACCATAGACCAACATCACACAACCCCTATAGACCCTTTCAACCATGATGGAGTCACCCATTAGGGTGAACATAAACAAAGGATCTGGACAGTCAGAATCTAAACCTAGATCTCCACATAAGGGATCACATAAGAGAGGGTAGACCAGAGATCAAGTAGACAATATATATCATGAGGAAAAATTTTAAGCGTAGTGCCTCAGAATCCTGAAAAGTGGCAAGAGTATAAAGATGATTTCGACTAGTGCTGTATCCAAAAGCGGAAGTAGCACCCTTCAGTGCAGGTGTAGATGAAGTAGCAGAATTATTCTTATTTGCCCCAAAAGCAACCTTAGAAGGATAGTCCCTTTGAGGAAGACTAGTTTGACTATATTTAAAGCACTTATTCGTCCCTTTCTTGCAAAAACCATGATTCATCTGACCACAAAATCTATAAGGAGGATATGATGGCGCAGGCTAAGCCTCACTATCCTATGTCTAGGATCCTGCTGCTCTAAACCTATTATCATATTGAGAACAATGGTCACCCGGTGGCTTTGAATAAAGAGCACTAGCTCTAGAGTAGGAACAAGAATTTCCCCATTTCTTCTTAAACCACTTCCCATCATCTCTACCATTTTGCTGCTGACCTCCACCCTGATCTGAATAGCAAAACTTCTTATTCTGGTTTTCACTCATCTCTGCTTGCTTTTTACTTTTTTCCTCTATTTATTTTGTATGCACTACAAGTCTAGAGATGTCCATATTCCTGTTTAACAAGGCAACCTTAATTTCCAAGATCAACTCACGGGACAACCCTAAAGTAAACTTCCTCATTCTTACCCTCATGCTAGACACCAAGTCAGGAGCATAACGCAACAAATGATGAAACTTCAAGGCATACTCCTTAACAAACATCCTACCTTGCTTCAACTTTATAAATTCCTCAACCTTTTTCTCTCTCAATTCCTAAGAAAAGTACTGGTTAAGGAAAGCACTAGAAAAATCATCCCACCAAGTGGACTCAACATCATCTCCCTTAGACTGGTTTCACTCCTCATACCATTGGTATGCTATATCCTTCAATTAATAAGCAGCGAACTCTATATCCTCCACATCAGTAGTATGTATCATACAAAATATCTTCTCCATCTCATCAATGAAATTTTAGGGATCTTTATCAACTTTAAAATTAGTGAAAATAGGATTCAAACTCATAAATTGGCCAACCCTAGTGGCCTCAAATATTGGAGCAGCAATAGCAACATGCTCTTTCTGAGAAGCCACCAACTGGGTTGGCAAATAAATCAACTGGCAGAACTTAGCACTAGACACATCAGCTTAAGGTTCTTAAGGAGGAATAGGGGAACTGGTAGAGATCCCTTAGAGTAATCAAAAGCAGTGGCCCTAGACCAGATTTGAACTCTTGGAGTTAGATGAGCTTTATCCATATTCTCCTTAATCGGGACAAAAAGGTTGCCGTGAGCATCAGATCTTCTGGGTGGCTTGATCTGAAAAGCGAACACATAGAAATTAGAGAAGATTCAAGACCTTAAACTCTATAGCTTGAAATAGAACAACAAGAAAGGAGGACATTACTAAATGCCTCATAACCTCTCTCTTATAAGTGTGGCACACTACATACCTATAAATGAGACTCTACTTGATGCGACTTGGTTGGACACCCAATGGCACCAAACCTAGGCTCAGATACGATATTTTTATGACTCAAACTAGGGCCTATATGTGATGGGTATATCAAGTCCTACGTGGTCCAGAGATCACCCCATACATACCCCAATATTGTATGAATTCAAAACATAAAATAGGATAGCGTGCAATATATTAAAAAAATTTAATACATACCTATAATTGGCGATCTCTGATCAGCCAACCAACTGAAAACACTACCCAATAACCACAGTAATCCAAACAAAGCCTTCTAACAATGAACCAAAATTGAATATCATTAAAGTTTTAGGACACCCCCTCTACTATAGCCAAAAACAAATTTAACAGTCTTAGACATAAGAGACCAAAAATAAAATATACTCTTCCAATGTATGGAAGCTCACCGCTTCAATGTCAACTCACGCTCTGATCCCAAATCCTAATAATTGAGAAGGAGAATATGAGTATGGCTATTCCTACATCGCATGGGTATAGAGCATCCAAAAATGGTTAGTAGGGTGAATACTAGCATGTAACTCGGGGATAAGGATAACATAATGATACAATCAACAACTTAAAATCATTCAAAACCAATGCATATAACCAAATGCATATACATATATACTTCATATACTGGGATAGGGAACAAGGCTGAATATGCACTTCAAAACTTTAGCCTGGATTGTGTAGCTCAACTAATATAATATGTACCCACAGGATATATGGGAACTATCTTTCACCCTCTGGTCCGTCCCCAGTAGGTGTAGCTGGATGAATTGGAGAATAATCTAACATATATGCATGAGGAATTCGAACCTCCTAATCATATACTAAGGTAACTTAAGAACCCGATCATATAATGATTTACGGGGGACTCAAACCTACCTAATTTTGAAATAATAATAAGGGGGACTCGAACCTCTCTAGTCACTTTGACCCCCATATTAACAAATGCGGTTCCAGTATTGGTCACTTGGACCACCACTTTCACAACTCATCTACACAACCCTTATTAGAGCCTAATAAAAATAAGTATCACACATTCCCATTCATAGAACCATATTACACATTAAGGCATATATTATTGGAATCATTATACCAACTACACTTTCAAGATAATAATAATATTCTAAAATAATTTCAATTAATTTGGGAAAAACAACTCCCTTTGTTCATTAATACAAGGTGAGCGAAACACCAACTACCTTTGTTCATTAAATAAGACCATTGTATTTCAAATACCTCTTTATATCATGCAATAGTTCAAGACTAGTTTAATTTTACAATTTCCCACATTTTTCATAATTCAAACCAATTTCACATTTGGGGTTAGGGTCATAACCACTTCAAAAGTCACAAGTTTGGAAAAATCACAATTCCTTAGTTCATTCACCATACCCTTGCACCCATAAGTTCAAAACCATTACTAAAGCAAGAAAATCATATATAAACCACAAGAAACATCGTTCAATTAGAAAACAATCAAAAATCCAAACCTTTATTTCAAAACCACAATAAACATCTCATGAACAATACTTTAAAAAACATGATTTTAAACAATTAACAATCAGCAAAGAGTAACATACCTTAAACACCATGAAATTTGGAGAGAAATTGACCTTTGATCCATAGATGACCAACTTGATAAAACCCTAGCTTGACTTGCTTGAGGGATTTCAGAGACACTTTTAGAGTGTTTGAGATGTTACTTAGATTTTTTGTAAGTGCTAATAACGCCTTAAAGGGGTTATAAGATGTGGGTTTCAATTTGGGAAAGAGGACAAATGTCCAGAATACCCTTAACTTAAAAGCTGGAAAAGTGTCGCCCTTCACCATGGGTCAATGAGTGACTCATAGCCACTCTTTATGACTCATCACCACGTTATAATTAAGATAGTCTCAAGGTACCTCACTCATTGTGGACCCTACAAATCAGCTGATACTAATTGTAATGGGATCCTATGACTCGTAGGGTCCAATCATAGTCAACACATAACCCAATTGGGTAAAAACTCCACATCCTACAATTTGTACCCAACAAATTATAACAAGTCCTTATGGATCATGGTGAGCCACTTATACTCGGAGCAGAACTTCTCTATTTAATTTTTGATTTGATTACGGTTCCATCCTAATGAATCATCATAAGTCTTTACGACATATCCTCAAGTCGTACCCAAAATTGAAAATCAAACACCTCTCACTAGATGCGTTACAACTAAGGTCACCTGACCCATCAAGGCACCCTACTACTATCAGGTGAGTCGTTGCTAGGGCAGAAAGCACATAACTAAAAAAAGTTTTAAGGACCAAAAACCTAGGGTGTTACAAATATCTCACTTATTCCTTTGACAAAATTTTAAAATTTAATCCTAAAAACAAAAAAAAAATACTAGGTTCAAAGGGTGCCTCCTTTGAAAAGAATAACTAAGGGATGGGAGAAGTGTGCACTTTCTTGACTGACATCATAACTACTAAAATCTAAAACCCACCAAAGAGATTATTTTTGTAATTTTTTCAAAATTTACTCAAAATCTAGGAAAACAATTAAAAACAGACCTTAATGTATCACTTTACGCTAAACCATGGGAAGATTCCCCATCCCTCACTTAAAAATATTCTTTGTACCCAAAGTATAATTAAAAATAAGGATAGAAATTCTCCTTGAGTCCTCAAGGCCTAGATAATAGAATCTTTAAACATCATGAGTGTTTGGTGGACCCCACAACCAGTCTTTTCCATGCTTCTTAGCTCTGGTCTCCGGTACTTAGACTTTCCATTAACTTGTGTCTTAACAAAAACAAAAAGTACCTGAAATAAAACTAAAATATAAAAATAAAATACCTACCTTAATTTGGGTTACATCCCAAGCAACGCCTGATTTAGGGTTTGTATACTTTGAAGACCACCTTTTCATCATGCAATCTCATTTTTTGAGTGCCTTTTCTCACATCAATCAGTGTTTTTCCCATTGCTAAGATTGGACGTCCAAATATGTTTGGTGCCTTATCATCTGTATCATAATCAAGAACAATAAAATCAACAAGAATAATACACTTACCAACCTAATATCGCATGTCCTCAATGATTTCTTTAGGATGAATGTAAGACCCCATAAAATCTTGCATCTAATTCAACTCCTTAAGGCTTTAAAATGATCCAACACTTAGATATTTTGGATAAGTCTTCAACACTTAATCTTATTTCAAGCCTCCAAACTTTGTAGATTTATTTGATGATCTTCCCGACATCCGTTTTTTTACTTTCAACTTGCGTTGTGATAGGCCAAGGCTGTAGTACATCACGTGTGACTTTTGGAATTTTTTGGATAGAATAACGACATGTTTGGATTTCCAAACCAGATGCTCAGGGTGATCTACCCGCGTCACCCTAGGTTGAGAACCGCTCCAGGCGAGGCATCACCCTGAGTTCCCCAGTGCTCTAGGCAGGGCGACGCCCTAGAATTTTGGTGGGTGCCCAATTTTCAGCATTTTCATTCTGAGCTTTGAGGGGTATTTTGGTCAATCCCCCACCCTTATATAAGTCAAAAACATGAGATTTATGCACATTTACACCAAAATATACTACTTTTCATCAAATTCTCTCAAGAACTAGGGTAAGGGTTTCAATTTAAAGACCCAAATCCAAGAACTTTCACCGTTAATTTTCATAGGTTCTCAATCTAAGGTATGTGTAGTGTTCATCCTTGGATCCCTTTCATCCATGGATCTCAAGAATCAAGTTTTAAATAATAAATTGTTATTATCTTGTTGTGGTATGATTATGTTCATGTTGATGGTTGATTATTGTTGTTCAAGATGAAATCTTTATATGTTTGTATGAAACTAGGGTGTCATATAAGTTGGAATATATGAACTTTGGGTGGTGTGAATTGCTAAATTAATGAATACACCTGTGCCATAAAGTGTGCATGCAAGCTGTTTGATATAATTCCTAGGAACCTAGAAATCAAGTTTTCATGACTCAATAGTACCCAAATGATAAGTCCATGCTAACCTTTATGACTTAACAAAAATTCCATGCTATTGTTGCATTGTTGTTGTTGTGATATGCAGTGTTCATGATATTTGAGTTATACAAGTATGTACATGTTATATGTATTCCCTATCATGTGTGAGATATTAAGGGCTATATGTAGTATGGAATCCTTTACTTATGGTATTATGAATTGTGGATCTTATTCCTACGATCAAGAAGTGTCATGGTTGTGTCAGTTTCCTTCCATCGATTCCTGGGGATACTTGTACCCGAAAAATATAGCTGTGTGTCTAGAGACGAGTCATGTTTTCATGATATCTTAAGTCAAGCCATGATCCATAAAACTCAGTCAGTCATGTGACTCAGGAAAATCTCACTAATCTCATGAACTTAGTCAGTTACCTGAACTCAGTAACATTTCGTCAGTCAACAAAATTCAGTAAACTCAGTCCATGTACAGTTTTTTAATCCTGTTAAATGTCCATTTAGATGGGAATAGTAATTAGCACTGAGTAAACCTAAGGATAGGAACTCACCTGTCAGACTAGGGTGTGATTCTTAGTGGCAATCCTTGTGTTCCAGAACTATATAGCCAGCGTAGGTTGAGACATCTTAACCTGTCAGTTTATGGTTGATGAGGTGGCTTAACCTGTCAGATTAGGGTTCCCACCATTCTCATTAGAGTACCTACCAGATTAGGGTACTCACAGCTTGTCCTTACCGGTGGTGCGGTATTGATACCTTTCCAATCAGGGCATATAGATTGGACCACGACCTAGATATATCAGTTTATTGGGGTATGTTGGTTACATAACTATTTCCCACACTTTCAGAATCAGTATCAGTGAACGAACTCAGATATTTTGTCAGTTTTTAAGACTATCAGATATAGTCAACTCAGATACAGTACGAAACTCAGCTAGTTCCATCATATTAAGGATTGTTAGCTACAGTCACTCATGTTATCAGTTATACCAGTATTTTAGATTTAGTTATCATGTTATCAAGATCTCAGTTATTACGTATTAATGTATGTATTCTCACGTTCATATTAGTCAATCATTTAGTGTTATTTATGCACATAAACCCCTTGCATTAGACTACCTCACTTGCATTCTCAGTACATTCCATCATACTGACGCATTTGTGCTATGGTGTTTCTTTTTATTTTACACCATAGGTTCAGAGACACGAGTTCCAAATCAGCAGTAGCAGTAGCATTCCAGTACTTAGAGTTGCAGTGAGTCCTCTTTATTCGAGGACAATATGATTTTTATTCATTTATTATTTTAGTTTAATTTTGCTAGACGGAGTTAGTTGGAGACATATTCCTTCAACTCCTTATTCAGATAGTATTTAGAGGCTTTCAGACTAGATTTTCAAATTTGATTCAGGCTTCAGTTCTTTCCAGTTGTTTTGGTATTGTGATACCGCATTTCAAAAATTATGTTTTATTCAGTTTGAACCTTATGGCATTACAGTTTTACATATTCCATATTTATACCCTACATTATGCAGTGTACAGGTACAGATATCAGTCATGCATTCGCTAGTGGTCCTTTGGGATCATTAGCATCGTGTAGAATTTAGGTTACGAGAATCAGGGCATTACAAACTTGGTATCAGAGCCTAAGGTTCAATAGTGTCCTAGTAAGTCTGAAAGCTGTATCCAGTAGAGTATTGTACATGGGTTTATCATGGGCCACATTTATATGCAGGAGGCTATGAGATGTTTTAGGAGCAGTTTCCTTTCTTTTAGTATTCATGTCGTGTCAGTGAGCATAATCTCAAGTTAATTGCTCAGTCTAATCCTTTTACCTTTCACTTACAGAATATGCCTCCTATGAAGAGAACCAAAACTCAGCCAGCCCCTCATCCCGAAGATCCTTTGGGCAAACATGTTTCTCATACAGATTTTAGAGCCATATTTACTACTCTGGCTCAGTCAGTTGCTACATAAAATGAAAGGCCAGTAGTTGTTCCATCCAATCCTGTGGCCAATTCAGCTACAGCTAGGATTCAGGACTTCACCCGAATGAACCCTCTTTTCTTTTTTGGGTCTAAGTCAGATGGGGACCCTCAGGAATTCATTGATCAAGTTTAGAAGGTCACAGATGTCATAGGGGTGTTAGCTGTCGAGAGTGTTGAGCTAGCTGCATATCAATTGCAGGATGTTACTCACACTTGGTACAAGCAGTAGTTAGTAGAGAGGCCAGTTGATGTAGGGCCAGTAGAGTGGGAAGTGTTTACTGCCACTTTTATTGATAGGTTCTTTCCTCTTGTGCTTCATGAAGCTAAGGTGTTAGAATTTGTCAACCTCAAGTAGGGAAATATGACGGTCAAAGAGTATTCTCTTAAGTTTACTCAATTATCCAGATATGCCCCTTATGTTGTTGCTGACAGCTGGGCCAAGATGAGAAAGTTCATTCCTGGGGTGAACGATAGTGTGGTAAATGAGTGCAGAACCACCATATTGAGTGGTTACATGACCATTTCTAGGCTTATGACTCATGCTCAGTAGATAGAAGAGTAGAAGGTTAAGATGAGGGAGAAGCATAGTAAAAGAGCAAGGAAAGGTATTTTCAACTTTGTTCAACCTAAATCAGAAGGAGAAAACCATTTGTAGTTTCATCCTAAGTCATCAGTTCCAACTCCTTCATCAGCTAGTGCTCCAGCTCCTAATTTTAGAGATAGGGCGCCTGGATCTCAGTCTTAGGGTAGTGTTAGTGGTACCTGCACTTATCCCTTTTGTCAGACTTATGGTAAGAACCATAAGTGTGTTTGCAGATCTAGTAGTGATGTTTGTTTTGGTTGTGGTAAGCTAGGCTATAGTGTTAGAGAGTGTCCACTGTTGGGTCCGCAGGGTCAGCAAAACCGTTTCACAGCTCAGTCCAATCGCCCAAATCAATAGGTGCCACCTCCAGTTCTACTAGTGGGTAATGCCCAAACCGACTGTATGCTCTTTAGTCCCGATAAGATTAGGAAAATTATCCTAATGTGGTTACTGGTACGTCATAGATCTTTATTGTGTGTGTTTATGCTTTGCTAGATCCAGGTGCTTCTTTATCTTTTGTTACTCCCTTTAAAACAGGCAATTTTGAAATCAGTCCCAAAATTCTAGCAGAGCCCTTCTCAGTCTCTACCCCAGTAGGTAAAACTATCATAACCCGATGGTTATACAGGATCTGTCCAGTTATGATATTTCAGAAATTCACTTCAGTAGACTTAGTTGAATTAGAGATGACTAATTTTGATATCATTCTCGGCATGAATTGGCTTTATTCCTCCTATGCCACAGTCGACTATAAAAACAGAATAGTTCAGTTTTAGTTTTCAAATGAACCCTTCCTTGATTGGAAGGGTAGTGTGTCCACTTTCAGAGGTTAGCTTGTTTCCTACCTTCGGGCAAGGAAAATGATATCTAATGGATGTGTCTATCATCTTGTTCACGTTAAGGACTCTCATTACGAATCTCCCAATCTTGAATTAGTCCCAGTTGTAAATGAATATTCAGATGACTTTCCTGAAGATTTTCAAAGCATTCCTCCCGAAAGAGAGATATAATTTAGTATTGACCTTCTTCTAGATACTTAGACTATATTAATTCCACCGTATAGAATGGATTCATCAAGACCAACGTATCCCTGTGGGGTGCACCAGTCTTATTCATGTGTAAAAAACACGATTCTCTCAAAATGTGTATTGATTACCGTCAGCTCAACAAAGTAAAGGTCAGGAACAAGTATCCTCTCCCATGAATCGATGACTTATTTGACCAACTTTAGGGTGCTAGATATTTCTCTAAGATAGATCTCAGATTTGGCTATCATCAGCTCAGATTCAGGGAATGTGACATTCCAAAGATAACTTTCTGTACTCGATATGGTCACTTTGAATTCCTAGTCATATCTTTTGGTCTTACCAATGCACCAACAGCTTTCATGGACTTGATGAATAGGGTGTTCAAGCAATACTTAAACCTATTCATCATAGTCTTCATAGATGATATAATTGTCTACTCCCGCAGTGAGAGTGATTGTGCAGAACATCTCAAAATAGTACTTCAGACCCTCAAAAATCATCAGTTATTCACCAAATTCAGTAAGTGCGAATTTTGGCTAAGGTCAGTAGAACTTCTTGGTCATATCATTTTGAGTGATGGCATTAGAGTAGATCCTCAAAAGACCAAAGTAGTAAGAAACTGGCCTCGCCCTATCTCTCTATCAGATATTAGGAGTTTCTTGGGCTTGGTTGGCTATTATAGATAGCTTATTGAGGGATTTTCTTTTATTGAATCCCCTATGTACAGATTGATTCAGAAGAAAGTCAAGTTTCAGTGGTTAGATCCTTGCGAGAAGGGTTTTCAGGAATTGAAGACTCGACTCACCTTAGCTCCAGTTTGACTCTTCCAGATGGTCCAGATGGATTCATAGTGTATTGTGATACATCCAGAGTAGGTTTTGGTTGTGTCCTCATGCAGTATGGTATGGTCATAGCCTACGCCTCTAGATAGCTAAAGCCCCATGAGAAGAATTATCCTACTCATGATCTTGAGTTAGCTACCGTAGTTTTTGCCTTAAAGATTTGGAGGCATTGTCTCTATGGATTTCATGTAGGTGTTTTCACAGAACATAAGATCCTTTGGTATGTCTTTTCTCAGAAAGATCTCAATATTCATCAGAAAAAGTGGTTAGAGCTCTTGAAGGATTATGATATAAGTGATCTTTATCATTCGGGCAAGGCCAACGTAGTTTTCGACGCTCTTAGTAGACTGTCTATGGGTAGTGTTGCTCATGTTGAGGATAGTAAGAAGAGGTTAAATCAGGAAGATCATCATCTTGCTATACTAGGTGTCCGCTTAATTGATTCTTGAGAAGGTGGGGTATGTATTTAGAGTAGTTCAAAATAATCTCTAGTTTATGAGGTAAAAGAAAAGAAAAATAGAGATCCCAGCCTAGTTAAGTTAAAAGAGTCAGTCAAAGATCAGAAGGTAGAGGTTTTCTCCCAAGAGGGAGATAGTGTATTGCGTTTTTAGGGTTGAGGCAATGAATTCTTGCAGAAGCGTATGGTGCGCGATACTCTATTCATCCAGGGGCCACAAAGATGTACCGCGACTTGCGCGAGATCTATTGGTAGAGTGGGATAAAGAGAGATGTTGCAAAGTTTGTGGCTAAGTGCTCTACATGTCAGCTGGTTAAGATAGAGAATCAGAAGCCTAGTGGTTCCATGCAGAAGTTCACCATTCCTACTTGGAAGTGGGAAGTTGTGGACATGGACTTTGTGATAGGTTTGCCTCGAACTCGTCAACAGCATGATCTAGTTTGGGTTATTATAGATAGAATGACCAAGTCAGCTCACTTTTTTCCAGTTCATACCTCATATTTAGCCAAGGATTATGCAAACTCTAGATTATGGAGTTGGTCAGATTACATGGTGTTCCATTGTTATTATCTCAGACAGAGGTGCCAAGTTCACCTCTCACTTTTGGAAAGCGTTCAAAAAGGATATTGGTACCCAAGTCCATCTCAGTACTACCTTTCATCCTCATATAGATGGTCAAGAAGAAAGGACCATCTAGATTTTAGAAGATATGCTACGAGCGTGTGCAATTGATTTCAAGGGAACTTGGGATGACCACTTTCCTATTTTTGAGTTTGTATACAACAACAACTATAATTCTGGTATTCAGATGGCTCCATTCAAAAGACTCTATGGTAGGAGATGCAGATCTCCAATTAGTTGGTTCGAAGTTACTGAGGCCATAGTCATAGGGCCTGACTTAGTATTCGAAGCCTTAGAGAAAGTTTAGTTGATCATAGAAAGACTCTGGGATGCTCAGAGCTGATAGAAGTCTTATGTAGATGTTCATAGAAAGGATCTCATGTTCGAGGTTGATGATTATGTTTATCTTAATATCACTCCTATGAAGGGAGTGAAGAGATTCGACAAGAAGGGAAATCTTAGTCCCCGATATGTTGGTCCCTTTAAGATTCTCAGTCGCTTCGGCAAGGTACCTTATGAGCTTGAATTTCCTTCTGATCTTGCTTCAGTTCATCCAGTTTTCCATGTCTCCTTGCTCAAGAAGTGCATAGGTGACCCAGCAGTTGTAGTCCCTATTCAGAGCTTAGATGTTCAAAATAGCCTCTCTTATGAAGAGATTCCAGTTGAAATCTTAGATCATCAAACTCGTAGACTGAGGAACAAAGAAGTCCCTCTAGTCAAGGTTCTTTGGTGGAATCAATCTGCACTACAAAAAATAGCCTTATTTAAGACCGATATTTTGTTGTTGTGGCACCCTTCTTGCAGGTACTATGAATTAAACCTTACCTGAACACCCGCCCCTCCCCCTAATTTAATTGTTGTTCTGACATAACTAACATGAATTATAAAGTCTTAGAACAACAACAAAAACATACCCATTATATTCTCATAATGTGGAGTCTAAGGAGGGTAAGTGTATGCAGTCCATACCACTACCTCAAAGGTGAGAGAGAGAGATTGTTTCCGTTAGATCCCCGGCTCAAGAATTTTTTTTGTTAAAAATAGTTCTTTTCACAGTATTGTTAATTGTGTTTGCTTGGTGAGGGTTAGAAATAGTCTGAGACAGAGGGTACAAACCGATAGCTGAAAATACTTTTAAGAGAATAATTTTATACAAGTGTAATGTCGCTCTTTTTGGGGTATAGCGGAAGATTAATTAGATGCTTTCTCTAATCAAAGGCTTTGGTTTAATAGATGATTCTTTCACTGGATTTTAATCAATATTTTTTCCTATTATTCAGTTCATTCATATAGCTATGTTACGTGCATTATGGGTTTTTCAATTTCTTGAACCATCAAGCCAAATGAGATACTTTTATCCGCTACTTATACTTGTCTCCACTACTGATAAGGGGCTTACAGTCTTCAGGATCCATCACTGCTGTATAACAACAGTCAGGGCAAAGTTGTTGACCATCACTCAGAGCGATATACTTGATGTCTCCTATCTGCAAACAGGTGAGTAAGTTTTGAGTTATCATGTTAAAAGTTGAGCAACTATAAGAAATTTAAAGGAATCGTATACTTAAGTTGACATCTATTACTGAAAGGTCAGTAATCAGCCAATTTTTGAAACATGCTAGGTGCTATAGTGAACTAATTATTGAATAACACCTCACATTTTTTGTGTGTATACAGTCAACTCATTTTTTACCTTATGTCATTTTATTACTGACCATAGATTCAATCGGTAACATCTTCAACCTAACAATATATAGAAGGTGTTTAAAAACCTTAAATATAGAACAGGCACAACACCAGGGAGTTCCATCAGATGTATGCTTTTTACAGATAGACTATCCCCAATAGGTACACCTTAACCACTCCGAGAAGATTTGTACCAAGATCTATGATGTTAAAAGGCAGTAATAAAACATAATAGAAGCACCTGTTAACTTACTCAGATAGTTTGTTATATTTTTATAGTGTACAACGATAGACTATTTCAAGAAGGACTGGTTATAAAGTGCACAAAGGGAGAAAGATTTGAAGGAGAAAAAAAAAGAACACAAACTTGTTCCTTGCAAACATCACAAATAGGAGTATTGCACCTCTTGCTACTCTTTCTCCACCAAGATTTACCCCTACAAAGTCACAAAAACATACCAATTCCAATTAGATTAAAATGGAAAGCAAGAAAAAAATAGTAAGGTAAAAGATACTTCAAAATGACACATTGGTAATTAAGCCTGGAAAGAGAAAGTTAGTACTACAATGAATGAAAATTAACGTAACTGATTTTACTTTCTCATACTACTCGGTATTATTTACAACATCGATAAACAACCTTCTCAATGATTTAGTTCATGAAAATTTAGTTTTACCAAGTATTATAATGTCACTTGGAAAGGAAAAGATAAGAAAATGTATTAATCACAAACTATTTTACTTTGGAAATACTGCTTCCTTTTATTTCCAAAATTGAAAAACCACCTTCTCAAGGATTAGAAACCATGTGTATTATCTTCTTGTTGCATAAAGGTTATAGTTTTATTTGTGAGACCAACCTGCTAATCTATACGGCCACCGTTTAAAGCATAATCTATACGTAAAACTTAATGGCCACCATTAAGTAAGCAACCTCATATTAGTAAACAACCTTATAACCATATAACCTTAACGGCCATCGTTTAACCTTATAACCTTATTGCCTTATATTAGTAAATAACCTTATAACCTTAACGGACACCGTTTAACCTTATAAATTATAACTTATAACCTTAACGGCCACCGTTTAACCTTATAACCACAGTTAAGTAAACAACCTTATATTAGTAAACAACCTTATAACCTTATAACCTTCACAGCCACCGTTTAACCTTATAACCTTATATTAGTAAGCAACCTTATAACCTTCACGGCCACCATTTTACCTTATAACCTTATAACCTTAACAGCCCCCGTTAAGTAAAAAACCTCACATTAGTAAACAACCTTATAACCTTATAACCTTAATTCCCACCGTTTAACTTTATAACCTTATATTAGTAAACAACTTTATAACCTTATAACCTTAACGACCACCGTTTAACCTTATAACCACCATTAAGTAAAAAATCTTATAACCTTAATGCCCACCGTTTAACCTTATAACCTTATATAAGTAAACAACCTTATAACCTTAATGACCACCATTTAACCTTATAACCATCGTTAAGTAAACAACCTCTAAAATCTATCATTTTGATTAAATATATGATATCATATCTAATTCAATTGAACACATGGTTTCAATTTCCAAGGAAACTGCAGTCTGCTGACCGGTTGATGAACTGTAACACAGAATCTAATTTCTACTCTTTTATTTCCCAAATTATGTTTTGGATTCTTAGGGAACTTATCTGATAATGGAGGTAAAAATTTCTAATTTGTACATGGATACGCCAATGCATGTATTAAGTTAATAATAAATGAACATGTAAAGTGTAAAGAAGTTAAACTCTTTTTTTTCATAATCTGATTTGTTTTATTTATTGATTCTTGTAAATTGGTGTAGTATTGCTCAAGTGATGCCATTTCTGGAAATTGTTCACACCCAAAAGACATCTTCCCAAGTAATTGTAGACTTTCTTGATGTTGGAAAAAAGATAAAGAAAACCCCTATAGTAGTAAGGAATGGCACTGGTTTCGCTGTTAATAGAATGTTCTTTCCTTGGAACCAAGATGCTTCTTTGCTTGTTGAAGATGGAGCAAACATATACTCCATAGATAGATCCTTTGCTAAATTTGGAATGGCTAAGGGTCCTTTCAGGTAAAGTGTCTGGCAGCTTCATTTGTTTAATAGATGTGCCTATGTTACCATGATTTTCCAGCTTAACTAGTCCAATATTTTTAAACATAGTGCTATGTGCTGTCTGTATTTAAGTCGATACTTGCAAGGATTTGCTTAAACGGTCTTCTACCACTAAAAATTCCAACTTTATTATCTGTAGCTTCTTTTCCTTATCAGCTTTGAATGTAGAATTTTGTTGGCATAACTAACAATGACCAGATTTAGTATTTTGATTTCCTACATACAGGCTATGTGATCTTATTGGTTTCAATGTTGAAATGGCTACATGCAGGAGTAAGTTTTTACCAGGAATGTATTAATGAACCTGGAAAGTCAGCGCTAATCACTAGATCAGGAATTGAAGAACAATTAACAAGGTCATAACTGAATACTTCTCCCATTGATTCTCATTTAGTGACTGACTACGTTGACTGTATTGCTTGTATATGAAATTTGTGTTTTAAAACAAATCTTAAATATTTATGTTGGCTATAAATCATTTCATTGAGGGTAAAAGGGAAACTTTAAAGTCAAGTTATTCCTAATTACAGAAAGGTGAAATTCTTTATGAGATACACTAAAAAGGAAAAGTTTCTTGTGATAGAGGGAGTACTTAATTATTTTTATTTTGACTTGGGATTGCGCTGCTGTTCTTGTAGGTCAGATCCAAGCGAAGACTAATTCTTACCTAAGTATTACAATAGAAATGATTTAGCTCTGGTTTCCAGAGTGATGGAACTTACATCAAATAATATTTGTGGAACTACGTCAAGTAAGATTATGAAGCTTCCTGGTACAAATTATTTGGCTGCAGGTTCAAAATGTGATCTGGATAGCCAGCTGAAAACTATGTCCTCAAATTTTCTGGTATTGATCATGCTGTAACATGCAGAGAAGGTAATGAAATAAAGCAAGTGGAACAACTCTCATCACGTTTTGATGATGTAGGATATGTTGAATCAGACATAGTTGACCCATCAATTAAGATGGGAAATATGCTGCCAGGGTCAGAAGGATCAGCTGAAATATCTCAGGTTGTAGACAATCAAAATTACAAAGAGGGTAGAAATTTTGAAAATTTTAATCTTACAGCAAAAATTATGGAGACTAGAAGTCCTTTTATGGAAACAAAAGACAATGAATCTGTGGACTTGGGGCCATCAACAATACGCAGCAAAGGAATCATGTTGGAAGAGTAGAGTGTAGAAATTTATGTGAACTGTTATAGCTAGGAATGTTGATTTAGGTTGCGTAAAAAGTGCCATAACGTTTATGTCATGGCTACTTTGAAATTTGAGATGTAAATACATTATTAGTTTTAATATATATTTTATATTTTGGAGTTATTATCCATAAAACACAATATAGGAATTATAGATATTTTTAGGACCAGTAGAATCTGGTCACTAAAGGTCTATAAGGATGAAAATGCATGCAATTAATCATAAATTAGGGACCATAAAGTTGGTCGTTAAAAAATATTTAGGGACCAAATTTTAGGTGTCGCTAAATACTTTTAGGGACCAGAAAAAAGATGTGGTCGCTATTGCCTTTTAGCAAAAGAAGCCTATAAGGACTAGTGGAAACCAGATTTTTTTGGTCGCTATTGACATTTAAGGACCAGAATTTGACTTTTAGGGACCAGATTTCCCTTCGCTAATAACCATTTTTCTTGTAGTGCTGTTGAGGGAGCTGCTTGGGAAGCAGAAGAAGATATGCAAACCAAGTATCCTCACCTCTTCCCCGCAAACTCAGATCCAACTCAAGGTAACAGTTTTTCTTAAGCTTATTCAGTTTCATGTTCAAATTTCAGTCATAAATTTGGTATCCAAATTTAATGCTTATGTTCCCATTATAAACTTGGTATCAAGTACCATTGCATATTCAGTCATTCATTTATGTGTCAGTTCAATCACGTAATTATGTATCAGATATGCATTATCATTTTGAGAAACTCAGTACATAAGAACACTCAATCATGCATTCATGAATCAGTTACCCATGCATCAGATATGTATGAATTCAGCTTACCAGTCATGTGAGTCATGACGTTATGTTTTAGTGGTTCATTTTATGTTTAGGTTGTCTTTTCTCCCTTCTCAGTCAGTCTCATTTGAGGATGAATATTCCCAAGGGGGAGATATTGTAAGACCCCATAAATTCTTGCATCTAATTCAACTCCTTAAGGCTTTAAAATGATCCAAAACTTAGAGAATTTTGATAAGTGTTCAACACTTAGTCTTATTTCAAGCCTCCGAACTTCAGGGATTTATTTGATAACCTTCCAGACATTTTTTTTATGATCTTCAAGTTGTGTTGCGGATGGACAAGGTCTTAGTACATTCTGAGTGAGTTTCAAAACTTTTTGGATAGCGTCAGGGCATGTCTGGATTTCTAAATAAGTAGCTCAGGGCGATCTTCCCGCGTCGCCCTGCTTGCACCGCTCCAGGTGAGTAGTCGCCCTAGGTTCCCCGACGCTCTAGGTATGGCGACGTTCTGGAAGTCTGGTGGGTGCCCAGTTTTCAGCATTTTCATTGCGAGCTTTGAGGGGTATTTTGGTCAATCTCCCACCCTAATATAAGTCAAAAACATGAGATTTATGCTCATTTACACCAAAATATAATACTTTTCATCAAATTATTTCAAGAAATAGGGAAAGAGTTTCAATTTGAAGATCCAAATCCAAGAACTTTCACCGTTAATTTTTACAGATTCTCAATCTAAGTTATGCGTAGTGTTCATTCATGGATCCCTTTCATCCATGGATATCAAGAATCAAGTTTTAAATAATAAATTATGATTATCTTATTGTGGTATTATTATGTTCATGTTGATGGTTGATTATTGTTGTTCAAGATGAAATCTTTGTATGTTTGTATGAAACTAGCGCGGCATATTAGTTGGAATATATGAATTTTGGGTGGTGTGAATTGCTAAATTGATGAATACACCTATGCCATAAAGTGTGCATGGAAGGTGTTTGATATAATGCCTAGGATCCTATAAATCAAGTTTTCATTACTCAATAGTACCTAAATGACAAGTCTATGCTAACCCTTATGACTCAACATGAATTCCATGCTATTGTTGTATCGTTGTTCTTGCGATAAGAAGTGTTCATGATATTGGAGTTATACAAGTATGTACATGTTATATGCATTCCCTACCACGTGTGAGATGTTGAGGGCTATATGTAGTATAGAATCCTTTACTTATGGTATTATGAATTGTGGATATTATTCCTACGATCAAGAAGTGTCATGGCTGTGCCAGTTTTCTTCCAACGAGTCCTAGGGGTACTTCTACCCAAAAATATAGCTGTGTGCCTAGAGCCGAGTCATGTTTTCATGATATATTTAGTCAATCCATGATCCATATAACTCAGTCAGTCATGTGACTCAGGAAAATCTCAGTAATCTCATGAACTCAGTCAGTTTCCTGAACTCAATAACATTCCTTCAGTCAACATAATTTAGTAAACTTAGTTCATGTATAGTTTAGTTAATCATGTTCGGGGTCCATTCAGATGGGAATAGTAATTAGCACCTAGTAAACCCAAAGATGGAAACTCACCTGTCAGACTAGGGTATGATTCTTAGTAGCAATCCTTGCATTCCAGAACTACGTAGCCAATGTAGGTTGAGACATCTACACCTATTTTTTAAGGGTTGATGAGGTGGCTTGACCTGCCAGATTAGGGTTCCCACCACTCTCATTAGAGTACCTGCCACATTATGGTACTCACAGCTTGTCCTTACTAGTGGCGCGGTATTGACACCCTTCCAATCAGGGCATATATTGGACCCCAATCTAGCTATATCAGTTTATCGGGGCATGTAGGTTACATAACTATTTCTCACAGTTTCAGTCTCAGTCTCAGTAAAAGAACTAAGGTAATTCTCAGTTTTCAGGACTGTCAGATACAGTCAACTCAGATACAATACGGAACTCAACTAGTTCTATCAGATTCAGGACTGTCAGCTACAGCCACTCATGTTATCAATAATACCAGTATTTCAAATTTAGTTATTATGTTATCACGATCTCAGTTATTATGTATTTATGCATGTATTGTCACGTTCATATTAGTTAGTCAGTTAGTGTTGTTTATGCATATAAACCCCTTGTAGTAGCCTACCTCACTTGCATACTTAGTACATTCTATCATTCTAATGCATTCGCGCTATGGTGTTTCTTTTTATTTTACACCATAGGTTCAGAGATATGAGTTCCAAATCAGCAGTAACAGTAGCATTCCAGTACTTAGACTTGTAGTGATTCCTCTTTATTATAGGACGATATGATTTTTATTTCATTTATTATTTTAGTTCAATTTTTCTAGATGGAGTTAGTTGGAGACATGTTCCTTCAACTCCTTATTCAGACAGTATTTGGAGGCTTTTAGACTAGATTTTTAGATTTGATTCAGACTTCAATTGTTTCCAGTTGTTTTGGTATTGTGATACCTCATTTCAAACATTATGTTTTATTCAGTTTGAACCTTATGGCCTTATAGTTTTATGTATTCTGTATTTATACCCTACATTATACAGTCTACAAGTGCAAATATCAATCATGGTTTAGATAGTGGTCCTTTGGGATCGTTAGCACCGTGCAATATTCCGGTTACCAGAATCGGGGCATTACAATGAACTCTGGTTCTATCCACTCCTTGGAGCATCACAGAACATGGCCTAAGCTTTCCTATACCTAAGGTATAGAATACTGATAAAGGTATCAAGTTTATGCTTACCCCAAAATCACTCATTGCATGGATCAGATCATTATAACCAATCTATATGGGGAGAGTGAAACTCCTGATATCCTTCAACTTCTTAGGAATCTTTTGCATCACCATCGAACTACACTCTTCTGTCCATGCCACCATCTCAATATGCTACCACTTTGTTTTATTAATCACCACATCCTTCAAGTACTTATCATATTTAGGCATGCCCTACAAAACATCTAACATAGGAAGATTAATGTGAAGTTATTTGAACGTGTCAAAGAACTTCTTAAATCAAGAATCATCTTTAGCCTTTTTAATCCTTTGAAGGAATGAGGGTGGTAGTCTTTCAGTTACATGATTAATAACTTCTATTTTTGGGGTTCTTAGACTTTCCTGAATTTTCAACATCTTTAATTATAACCCGCTTCTCCTCAACCTATTGTGGTACCAACTCTGCCTGAACCTTCTTATTTATTAGGAGGCCCATCAATGAGGTCTCTAATACTCCTTATGGTGATTGCCATAACCAGTTTTGGATTCTTTGTGTAACTAGGAAACCCACCTTGAGGCCTAGTATTCTGTGCCTGATCTAGCTTCCCCAACCGTGTCTCTAACTTTTTTAGTCAAGTTGTTGATATTTTATCTTAGTATCCAATTATTCTTGGTTGTCCAGGATCTTCTTCAATGTAACCTCAATATTATTGGTCTTTATATTATCCTTTTTCTAAAATTGTTGAGTTTGATTATTACCCCATGAATAGTTGGGCTGACTCTGCCACTTATGGTTTTAGGCATTACCTCAAACTCCTTTGTAAGTATTATTTACAAAATTCATCAATTTTAGATTTTCGCCACACAAGTTTGTAGAGTGACAATGGTTGCCATAAATCTCACACCAAGACTGGAATTGTTTAATTGCATTTACCTGGCTTGAGACTTATTCACCCTTAATTTGCTAAACTGTGTCATCATCTAATTCTGAAAAGATGACAATTGGTTGGTTAAGACTGTGACACTATCAAATTTTATCATACCCACATGTATTTTCACTGTACTTCTCGAGATGTCACCATACCAGTCAGGCTTACCTTGTGCAATTCGATTCAGCAAGGTATACAACTTATCATAAGTTTTTCTCTAGTGCTTGACCACCTGATTCTGAATCTAGAAAAATCTTTGTGTTATGGTCAAGAGCTACAACAAAAGTATGAGATATACCTCATTGGACTATTGGTGATGTAGGCAGTCCCTAAGTAGAGATTTAAACTTCTCCCAATCATGATATAAAAACTAATTTGGCTTCTATTTAAAACTCAAAATATCACTGTGTAGCCTTGCTGCTTGCTGGATTGGAAGAAACAGATGAGGAAATTCCTTGCTAGATCATCCTATGTAATGATTGAACTTTATGGTTTCACATTCAACTACTTCTTTGCCTTACCCAAGAGTGAGAAAGGAAAGAGTGTGCACCTTATATAGTCTATGAAGACTCCAATTGGAATGAATGTGTCATTAATCTCTAGGAAATTCTGTAAATGGACATGTGGATCCTCATGTAACGACCCAGTAAATTGTCCATTGTTGTACAAAAATTGCACCATGTTATGCTTCATCTTAAATCACCCTTTAGGATTCGGTTTGTAGATGACAGAGGTAATATTAGTTGTGATTGGGATTTCAAATTCAGATACTGTCTTGCGGGCTGGTGGATCATTATCCATTAGTGAAGGAATATGATAACGCTCAAATTACAGCTCTTGTAAGAGTGTAAACGGTCGTTGTCAAATATAGAACCCAACTGGGTTAGGTGTCAAATCCCACAGGGAATACTCGGTCACTAAGTAAGCAACGATTATTAGACTTTTGATGAATGTTCTGCGAATAAAGGGGGGATTTTGTGCGTGCAAATGATGTAAACAAAATAGTAGAGTAAAAACGGAAAATAGAAGAGTAAAACGGAGTACTTGGTAGGTTTTAATCAATGAGAATTTAGAGTTAGGGTTATGTCCACCTTATGAGTTATACCTATCTATTGACTATGAGTTATGCAGAATTCAGACATGCATGCGCTTATAGAGAATCGTATTCTATGGTAAATCCAGGCGTCTTTCGACCATCAAGGACTATTTCACTTTAACTCTTTCGAGCTTAAAGCGTATCTAATGGTACAAATTCTCCAAGAGGTTAATCCAGTTACGGCACTAACTTTTAAACAGGGGTTGGTGCCCTATTTCCTTGACATTCTCTCTTTTCCAGACATGTAACTTTTCTTTTGAACAAGTTAATGCTATACTGGCGTATTCTATATGTTTGTAACCGCAAGAATTTATATTAAGATGAAGAGAAGAATGATATAAGCAGCATACGTATCAAGAATTCACAAACTCATAGCAATAGATAGTTTCTCATAAGGCTTCCATAACCCTAACAGAGAAGTTTAGCTACTCATGAGTGCAACGGAAAACACAATAGCAATTATCATCATATCAAAATAAGAATCTCACGTGAATTCCTTGCAAATAGCGTTTCTCTTGTCGTAAAAATTAAAAGTCGAATAGATGAAAAATAATTTCAACAATGAATTTGTGAAGAAAAGGGGAAAGGATCGAATAGGGAGGAATAAAAAGAGGGTGGCGGAAATTGGTTGCTAAAAAGTTCAGCAAAATAGGGTTTTTATAACACCCATATCCTATTCCTACTAAGCTACTGCATTCTTATCCTAATCCTACTAGGTTACTGCATTCTTTTCCTAATCCTACTAAGTTACTGCTGGTCCCCAAGTCTTTGGAAATACTGTTTTTGCCCAGGACAAGTTTTCCATGCATCACTTTCAGTCCACAAGCTTCCAGAAGCTGCCTTCCTTCTTACGTGCAATTTCCTTTGGCGTCCAATTTCCATAAAATGCTGAAATCTTCATCATTTATACCTGAAAACTTGCTAATCACGTTGGTTAGCTTACTTACAGGAAAAAGGACTAAAAGTACAGGCATTATATATTTTGTCCTCAAAACTTAGCTAAAATATGGGTGAATTAAGGTGCTTTAGGCATGTAAATACGCCCAACATCAACACCCCACACTTAAAGATTTGTTCGTCCTCGAACAAAATATCATGTCCATATAAACATCTACTTAGGGTTTCACTGTAACAACACAAAATATTCCTCAAGACAGGCACGACAATTATTAACAAAGAGTAGTTTTCTGATCACTACTAGAAACAATTCAACCTCCAACCTAGACTCGTGATGATGGTTAATTCGTATCCAAAAGTTCAGGCACAAAGAATCATACACAACTACCCAAAACTCATCAACCATATGTGTCTCACGCAATATCTTACCCATAATCACTCACAAGTATTGTATTTTTTCGAAACATGGGTATAGGATTTTCCTTGCTCTCACGCTCACAAAGAATTCATATGCTGCAACTGATGACCATAGGCTTTCCCTTAGTGTAATGCTCTACTAATATCAGAATGGTAAGCTTAGGATCAAATAGGTCTTTTACAGGTTGTAATGTAGGCTAAGGGACGGGTAGGACTATTTTGGCCAGAAATAGTGACTATGTTCCTAAGCGCTTTGATACATCACATTATGCTATTAACACTCTCTTTAAAACAACCTTTCTACCTTTCTTTCATTTACCACCCCTTTTCACCTATTTTGTTATTCAATGATAAATACATAGATCTTTTTATCTTTTTTTTTATAACATACCTCTATGATAGCCACTCTTTTTTATAACGAATTCAAGTACCCATTCACTTTAAGCACTACTCTCACCCAATTTCCTCTTATTTTGTCACATGACTTTATAATTGTAAAGCACTTAGGAATTTGGGTCAAATTATGGTCTTGAAAAAAAATGGATTGGG
The DNA here is from genome assembly GCA_030864225.1 of Capsicum baccatum var. pendulum. Classification (NCBI taxonomy): domain Eukaryota; kingdom Viridiplantae; phylum Streptophyta; class Magnoliopsida; order Solanales; family Solanaceae; genus Capsicum; species Capsicum baccatum. Next base: position 200,847,272 of record CM061561.1, read on the forward strand.
CTTACATATGAGGCTGTCAAAGAAAATAGGCTTAAGGCTCAAAGGGGGTTATCTAGGATGATGTCCATGGGTAGATAAAAAGAAGGTAAACAATAATAGGCTGCCAAAGAAATGCCTAAATCATCTCCTAAACTCACACTCTTTATTTTGCTTAACACACACACCGAGCAAGTTCTAGCATCAGCCACAAACACAGAATATACTATTGCCTCACACACACAAGGCACATGGTCGACTTTATTAAGAGTAGTATAGACTCTTGACACAACAGATGAAGGAATTGAACCGCACAATTATCATACAGTGAGTCACAATTAGAGCCTAAACGTCTCAATAGTAATGATTTTATCACAGACTCTTGTTATCATACCATGCTGCTTATTAGAACAATTTCATGCAAAGTAAAAAAATTTACTTCTAAAAAAATCAAAACAAACAAACATAAATGAATGCAAATGCAGATAAGGAAGTATAGCATACAAATACCAGCACCCCACACTTAGACGGGACACACTGCCCTCAGTGGAAAATAAATAAGAAGAACCTGGTTAGTCGGACTCCTTCTCTATGTCTGGGGTCATACCCCCTTCATCGGAATCATCATCAGAGTCGTCGTTGTCAGAGTTCTCCTCCACGTCAGAGTTTGGAATTCGACGATCATCATCGGTTGGCACATCGTCATCAAGAGGTTCCGTAAAAAATACACCTACTCCACACATCGCCCTCGCATGCTCATTTATTGGGTAGTCATAATCCAGCTGTTGGAGCTCTGCAGAAGTTGGAACATGACCCCCACTCATCATGGTAAACCTTGTCATGCCATATAAATGGCGGAAGAAGCTTTCGTCGCGAGCATGCCTTTTTGCAGTGGTAAGGTTGACGCCATGCATGGATTCAACATTTTTAACCTTTGTGAGGTCAACCTTCTTCGGGTTGTGTGGAAGCTTATGATCAGTAAGTTCCTCTTCGATGTCCTCCTTCCTCAATATTGCAGTCAACAGATTGCCAAAGCTGAAGTGGGACGTCTTGTGCAGCCTAGCCTTACGCATTGTAGATCGAATAATTGCCCCAATGTTGATAGGGACATTCGCCATCAATGCGTACACCAAGAACACTCTATCTCATGATATCTTTGTGTACTGTGTCCCTTGAATCAGGCAAGGGTTGACTATTCGCAACCATATCCTAGCTTCCCTATTTAAGAAAGCATATGGGAAGGTGTTGTGCCGACCGGTGTCCTTGTGTCTACTCCATCGTGTCATAGATCTGTTATACAGCTCCTTGAGTGGTGATGGATCAATAGATGGCAAACCTAGAAAGGAGTTGAAGAACTCCGCATTTAGTTGCAGAACTTGACCCCGAATCTTTACTTCACTCCCTGTAGTTTTTGGTGACCAGTTGGCGTAGAATTCTCATGTTAAATCAAGATTACACTCTCCCATATCTCGGAAGATAAAATTAAGATGTAACGCCATTATCTTGGCCAACATACGGGGTTCTTTCTTTGCTTGGCTCTCCTTGTGTATCAACTCCACATGAACATATTTTTTCTCTTTATTGTTCCTATACCACTCCTTTCCTTCCTTCTCTAGGACCCATTTTATTCCGAACATGCGATGAGGTATTTGCAGCGAGGAGGATTCTCCTTGCTCTTTTCGTCCCCTTTTCTGGCCTTTTGGTGAAGTGGTTGCTTTTTTTTTCCTTGTCTTGCTTTTGGTGCCATTGTACCTGAGATTAAAACAATAGTCATGTTAGCTTCATCTCGGTGGATACAATCAACAAACAAGCAGTAGTAGCACCACCCCATACTTAATTTGTTGGCACAAACTAGTGAAGTGAACGATGTCGATTACTCAGACTTCATCGATATACGTTTAGGTGTTATGTTCCAACAATATAATCAGTGCATTCATACTTTTCTTGTCATCTTAACTATCCTTTTTGATTCTATCTCAAGTAATCTTGACAATACTTTCATGTTTGGATTGATGTACCCTTTTGCACAAGACTACTACATAGAGATTGTATCAAGGTATGGCATAGAAATAATCAACATCTCATGTTTGTAGTTAACCATGATTTTTCATATCAATGAAAAAGTCATTCGAACATGAAAGCTTTCAAGTTACAATATTATGCAATTTTCTTGACCATGTCAATTCCGCAAAAGTATGACAGTGTATCAAAATCAAATTCAAGTTGGAAACAAGTCAAGACCATCCTTACATATCCTTTCACTCACTTAGTTGTATCACAACAAATCAACCACATTCAAATCACCAACACTACTTTAAGATTTAACAATTTATTATAGGCGTAGTAGTGTAGTACTTACGGAATATAAAAGAAGAGCAACAAAGTACTTACTTGGTTGATGGCCTCGGAAGATGTTCTTGCAAAGTAAAAGAGCAAAAGGAAAATTTTTGAGAGAATTTGGAGAGGTAGGAGGCGCCTAGGGTGAAGTTGCAATGCAATTTTGTTTTAAGACTAAGGTTCTATTTATAGGACAAGCTTGGGTCGGGTTTTGACCCATTTGGAATTGGATTTGGAGACCAAAAAGTGGGCATAGGCGGCGCCTAATGCGTTGCCTATGCTTGGCATAGGCGGCGCCTTTTGCAAAGCCTAGTTGGACATAGGCTTTGGCATAGGCGGTGCCTATGCTATGGTATTGTTGGGCATACGCGGCACCTATGCCATGGCATTCTATATTCAGAGACAAAAGGCTTTTGCATAGGCGGCGCCTATGCTATGGCATTGTTAGGCATAAGCGGCGCCTATGCTATAGCATTGTAGAATCCGAGAGCTTAGGCCATAGCATAGGCCTTGCCTTGTTCGTGGCCTAGATTTACATAGGCCTTTCCTTGTTCGTTGCCTATATTTTCATAGGCAATGCCTAACCCATAGCCTTTTGCTTCTTCATTCCTAACTTACCACCTTCAACATGAACCGCTTCCAAATCAAAATTTGAAACCAATCTCGTCCTTTACACCTCTTGTACCTACACTTACTCAAAAACAACAAAAATGATTAGAACGATGGGTTGCCTCCCATCAAGCACCTTAGTTTTGGTCGTGGCTCGACAAAATCCTAGGAAAACAAAAACAACAAAATCAATTAAAAATGATGGGTTGCCTCCCATCAAGCGCTTGATTTATTGTCGCGGCACGACATAGCTATCTCGATTACTTAGACTTCATCTAGATAGATAGTGCATCGTTTTCTGAATGGATTCAGACGACGCTGGTGCTTACTTGTATGCATGCAATCTTCTTCGAGATGACTCTTGTGCATACATATCCCAGGAGGGATATCAATTATATCATCAATAGTCCAACCCATAGCTCTCTTGTATCTCTTCAGAGCAGAGATGAGAGCCTCTACGTGCTGTTCACTTAAATCATCCGCCACACTCACAGGAAGTGTATTTCCACTTCCCAAGAACGCATACCTTAGATAATTGGGGAGCTCTTTTGATTCTAGCACTGGGGGCTCTTCAATGAAAGTCTTTGCTGTTGGTGACGGTTGATTCTTAAGATCAAGGTTCGGCTGCTTAGGAGTATGAGAATAGGACCCTATTTCTGTTAGAGTACACATAGTTTCTTCATGTTTTTGAGCCTCCTTATGCTCAAAATTCAGCAGCTCATCGGATTGTGACTCATCAGTAAGCTGCTTTTCTATAGATAATTCTTTGTCATCCTTATAATTAACTTCAGCTACAGAGAACACATCCATATCTTCGGGATGCTTCATTTCTTTGCATACATCAAAACGGACCACTTCGTCATTCAACCAAAATAAAAGCTCATTAGCTCTCATGTCAATAAGCACACTTCCAGTTGCGAGGAAAGGGCATCCCAAGATTATGGGAACTTCAGAATCCACCTCACAATCCAAAATAACAAAGTCTGCAGGAAAGCTGAAGGTGGAAACCTTCACCAACACATCATTTAAGATACCAATAGGTTATTTTACCGACCTATCTGCCATCACGAGCCGCATATTGGTTGGTGTAGGGTCGCCCAACCTTAACTTTCTGTAGACGGATAGTGGAATCAAATTGATGCTTGCTCCCAAATCGTACAATGCCTTAGCAAAATTCATAGATCCAACCGTGCAAGGAATAGTGAAAGCACCAGGGTCTGCCTTCTTCTGTACTAAGGACCTTGTGGCAATTGCACTGCAATGATGAATATTATCTGCCGGCTCATAGCTTACTGCCCGCTTCTTTGTCAAAAGGTCCTTCATGAATTTAGCGTACCCAGGCATCTGTTCCAGCGCCTCCACCAAAGGAACATTAATAGTCAGTTGCTTCAACATCGTCATGAATTTACTGAACCTTGTATCATCCGCCTTCTTCTTCAGTCTCTGCAGAAAAGGTGGTGGTGGAAGGGGAATCTTTTTCTCCACCACTTCCTTTTTATCTTGCTTCCGATTATCAGCCTTTTTAGGTGTGTCATCAGCCTTTTTCTTCAGTCTTTGAGAAAAAGGTGGGTGTGGTAGAGGAATAGTTTTCTCATGAACACGCTCCTTCTGATTTTCAGCTTCTACAGAATCATCATAATCTGCGTTAATAACAATCTCCTCTATATCATCAACCACCTGCTTGCCTTTAGACGGATTGTCTAACACCTTACCGCTCTTGGTAGTAATAGCCCTGCATGATCCATCATTCCTTGGATTTTGCACAGTGTCACTAGGAAAAGTGCCAGCTTTTCTTTGGTTGATTATCGCTGATAGTTGACTCAATTGTTGCTCCAGCTGTTTTATGCAGTAGAATTCGAGTCAACCAATTGCTTCATTGAGGAAAAATCATTTACTACCTCAGTTACTCCCGTGCTGGTTGCCTCTACTCCTTTCAACAGCTTAGCATCATATCTTCCATGGACATATTTCTAGAACCAGATGCAGCGGCGTCACGTCTTCCAGGAAGAACATACAAACCACTCCTGTCAGTCTTGTTCTTCCAACTACCTTGATCACGGTCCTTGTTTCCCAATTTATCATAATAGTTCCGACCTTGGTTTCCTTGGGCATTGCCTCGGAAACCCCCCTGATTATTCAAGTAGTTAGCTTCTTCTTCAGAATCAGATTCACCTCTTGCCTGTGACACAACAGCTTTGACTTTTTCGGTCTTCCCTGATAATAAGTTCTTGGTAAAAAGATCCATCTGTGTTTTTATGTGCGCCATATGTTGATCGCATTCGTCCTCTCTTCGCCTTTGTTCTGCAGTCATGCCAATAGATATAGTAGAGCTTGTTACCTCAAAATCCCTGGTATGCCAAGCTCTACTCTTTTTTGTCATACGATCTAGCATATCACTTGACTGAACAAAGGTAAGGTCCATGAATGAACCACCCGCAGCATTATCAACCATTGGCTTAGTCACCGAATTCAAAGCCCTGTATAATATCTCCATCAAGTGGACATTGGTCATATGATGATTTGGGCATGTCATAAGCTTCTTCTTGAACCTCTCCCATGTTTCGTGGAGAGCTTCAGTTGGAAGTTGTCGAAAGTTGCTGATCTTATATCTCAATTGTGCTCTCTTGGATGACGGATAGAATCTTTCCAGGAAAGCGTCTTTTAATTGCCTCCAATTTGTAATAGAATCAGGAGTCAGGCCGTTCAACCATAGAATTGCCTCCCCAGATAGAGATAATGGAAATAAGCGTAGCCGAATTGCATTCTGTCCAACGCCTGGATTGTCGAATGACTTTCATGTAGAGATAAAATTGACCAGATGTATGTTCGGATCGTCACCTGCAAGTCCACCAAATAGTCCCTTGAGCTGCAATAACTGAATCATGGTGCTAGTGATGTTGAACTTGGCTCTAGGTGCCAAGAGTGGAGGAATAATAGCTCCTGTGGCACCAGCTCCATCCAGGTCGTCATCATCATCATCGAAAGGCATCTGCATAGCGCGACGTTCAGGCTTAAATCTGGCTTGACGATCTCTTCTGTTTGCAGGTGTCGCCACCTCAGCATCACGCCTAGGGTTTAGTAGCTCTTCATCACCTAGGTCCTCATCGTCAGGATTTGTTGTCCGCCCAGGGTTATCAATATTCTGTTGATGTACTTGGGCAGTGTCCAACGCAACTAGTCTAGCCTGCTCCTGTTGAGCAGCCCTTCTCTCAATGTCACGTTGTGCATCCATCCTTCTAATAAGTTGCGGTTCAGGCTTTATGGGTAATAATGGTTGTCCCGAACTTCGAGTATTTGGCATGCACTGATAAAAAAACTGTAGAAAACAAAAACAACAACTAAAAGTAAAGTACGAGAATCTTTGACCAAAGGGTCTAGTAATTATCACAAACTTAGTAGACAACCATATTCCCCGGCAACGGCGCCAAAATTTGATAACGCTCAAACTACAGCTCTTGTAAGAGTGTAAACGGTCGTGGTCAAATATAGAACCCAACTGGGTGGGGTGTCGAATCCCACAGGGAATACTCGGTCACTAAGTAAGCAACGATTATTAGACTTTTGATGAAAGTTCTGCGAATAAAGGGGGGATTTTGTGCGTGCAAATGATGTAAACAAAATAGTAGAGTAAAAAAAGAAAATATAAGAGTAAAACGGAGTACTTGGTATGTTTTAATCAATGAGAATTTAGATTTAGGGTTATGTCCACCTTATGAGTTATACATATCTATTGACTATGAGTTATGCAGAATTCAGACATGCATGCGCTTATAGAGAATCGTATTCTATGGTAAATCCAGGCGTCTTTCGACTATCAAGGACTATTTCACTTTAACTCTTTTGAGCTTAAAGCATATCTAATGGTACAAATTCTCCAAGAGGTTAATCCAGTTACGGCACTAACTTCTAAACAGGGGTTGGTGCCCTATTTCCTTGACATTCTCTCTTTTCCAGACATGTAACTTTTCTTTCGAACAAGTTAATGCTATACTGGCGTATTCTATATGTTTGCAACCACAAGAATTTATATTAAGATGAAGAGAAGAATGATATAAGCAGCATAAGTATCAAGAATTCATAAACTCATAGCAATAGATAGTTTCTCATAAGGCTTCCATAACCCTAACAGAGAAGTTTAGCTAGTCATAAGTGCAACGGATAACACAATAGCAATTATCATCATATCAAAATAAGAATCTCACGTGAATTCCTTGCAAATAGCGTTTCTCTTGTTGTAAAAATTAAAAGTCGAATAGATGAAAAATAATGTCAACAATGAATTTGTGAAGAAAAGGGGAAAGGATCGAATAGGGAGGAATAAGAAGAGGGTGGCGGAAATTGGTTGCTGAAAAGTTCAGCAAAATAGGGTTTTTATAACACCCATATCCTATTCCTACTAAGCTACTGCATACTTATCCTAATCCTACTAGGTTACTGCATTCTTTTCCTAATCCTACTAATTTACTGCTGGTCCCCAAGTCTTTGGAAATACTGTTTTTGCCCAGGACAAGTTTTCCATGCATCACTTTCAGTCCACAAGCTTCCAGAAGCTGCCTTCCTTCTTACGTGCAATTTCCTTTGACGTCCAATTTCCATAAAATGCTGAAATCTTCATCATTTATACCTGAAAACTTGCTAATCACGTTGGTTAGCTTACTTACAGGAAAAAGGACTAAAAGTACAGGAATTATATATTTTGTCCTCAAAACTTAGCTAAAATATGGGTGAATTAAGGTGCTTTAGGCGTGTAAATACGCCCAACATCAGAATATCATCCTCTTTCTAAATTTAAGGCATCCAATAGGGAAATAATTCTTCTCCCTTCAACTGGTGTAAGCATCGCTCAGGTTTAGGATATGGATAAACCAAATCCCTTTCCCTTGCCAGCTTACTTACTCTTCAAACCTGAACCTATAAATTTTGAATCTAAGATCAAGTTATTACACCTATTAAATGAAATAGTAAACTAAAAGTAAGACAATTGCCAATTCTCAAGTCCCCAGCAATGGCTCCATCAACTTGTTGCGTCCAAGTGCACACAGAAGTGTATGTAGCCCACCAAGTAGTAAAATGTCATTTAAAAGCCAAGTATCGATCCTATAAGAAGCTGTACTCAACATCTATCTATTCTAGATCACTATGAAGACTAACAAGTTTAGAAAGTAATCAAAACATTTGAGAATTGAAAACTAAGATTAATAGTAAACGATGCAGCAATATAAAGTACTTGAACAGTAATGGGGAGAAACCTAGGGTTAAGACACTATGATTGTCACGACCCAACTTGGGGCCTAGTAGTGACTGGTATCTCAAGTTCACCGAGGACTGGAGACTACCCCCATGTCCTGTACAATCCAAACATATTCCAAATAATAACAAGTGGAAGAAAACTAGAGAATTAAGATAAAAGATCCAATCCACAAATATGTCTACAAAAGCTGCTAAACTAATTCGAATATCAAACTAGGTCAGGAGATGCCCCCGACTATGACCTAAAAGTAATCCAAAATATGAAAAGAAACAAATAAGATTTTGATACTCATATGGAAAGTAATGAAATGTCCAACCTTCTGGAAAATGGAGGCTCACAAGGGTAAAAGAAGTGTCCTTGAACACTATATTATGAAACAATGTAGTGTTATAGGACGGTTATTATGGCGAGTGCTATCATGTAACTCAAGATAGGGATAAAATAATACAATTTCAAAAATCAATTCCAAACTCAGTGTACATGTTCGCATACATGAATACATTTATATAATAAGATGTTGGAAGAGGTAACAAGGTTTAGCATGAGATTTAAAATCATTAACCTAGTCAGTGTATCTCTAATCGTCCTAAAAATCACCCGCTGGCTATATGGTTTCGGCTTCCCCCACTAAAAGGACCCCCGTGCATGTTAGCCTCACAACCTAGAGAAGTCCAAGGAAAGTCCAGGAAATCTACAATCCCACGCCAATCCAAGGTGTATATATATCAAGTATTAACTATGCACATGATCTTGAAGACCCCCACGTCTGCAAATGTGGTTTCTAGTATCAGCCCCCCCGAGAACTCTACTTCCACAACAAGCTACACAATCCCCATTAAGCCCAATTAAAACCTTTGCACATAACCCATCCATTAACCAAAGTCCATGTATTATGACATTTGTCATTTGTATCATCATAGCAATATGCTTATCAGCTTTTAGAATCATGTAATTCTGATTATCCACCAACTTGGGGGAGTTCATGATCTCTAAGCTTTAATTTTAAACCAAATCATGGCCATTAAGGACTTTCAAAGCCATTTATATTCCATTAAACTTTTATGCAATGCAATAGTTTCAAAATGGTTAATTTATGCATATAGTCATGTTTTAAAGCCAATTTCAAAAGGAGTGGTTGAGGTTATTACCAATTTCATTACCGAAATTCATAAGTTTGGGGGAATCAACAACCCCCATTCCAATATACAGACCCATACACCTCATGAGTTCCAAAATCCATCAATATAGCATAAACAAATGCATGTCAACCATGGGAATACCATTTATACAATAACTATCCAAAACCCTCAACCTAAACTCTAACTAAACATTAAAACCACATGAATATCAAACCATTGCATTCCATGATAAATACAAATCTAGGGAAGATATACATGCCTGAAAATACAAAGAATTTGGAGAAAAACCACACTTTGATCCCTAGATGACCATTTCCTAGAAACCCTATCCTTGATTTTGATTGAGGAATTTGAGAGAGAAGAGTAGTTTATGATTGTGTTAATTGGGTAAAAATAGGGATAAGGGGTGGTTTTAATTTGTGGTAATAGTGTAAAGGAAGGGAAAAGACCGAATTACCCCCAATGGAAAATGTGCAGAAAAATAACTCCCAATTACTATAGGTCACGTGATGACTCGTGGTCGCTGGTAACAAGTCGTAACCACGACTCATAGACTGGGTAATGGCTTGGGGTATACATACTAGTGACACCATAAGTCCTACCCTATGACTCATACTCTAACATCATGACTCATGACGCTAAGTCGTAGTCTGGGCAGACTCTTGGGCACCCTTTACTGGTTTGGTCATGAGTCACCTACTACGACTCATGACAATTCCTTATGACTCATAAGGTTCCAATAGTGATCAAGGTAGAATCATTAGACAAACTTACTGTTTGGACTATGAGTGGTACCATACTACTCGTAATAAGTGACTATGACTCATCACTTAGGTCATAGATTGAGCAGTGATCTCAATCAAGGTCCAAAACCTGGGGTATTATATTACTCCCACCCCCCAAGATCAGTCTTTCCTAAAAGAGGATGCAAGGTACCCATTAACACTATTAATAAGAGAGAATGTACACACACCCAAAAGAAAAATTCAAAAGGCCACTAGAAAAAGAACGGGAATCATACCTTAAGCATTGTCAAGGGAAATAGGAATGGATATTTGGACTTCATGTCCTCTTTGGCTTCCTAAGTAAATTACTCTACCTTTTGATTCCTCCAAAGGACTTTTACCAAAGCTACTTCCTTAGTCCTTACTCTACAGACTTGCACATCCAAAATCTCAATCGGGACTTCCTCATAATACAACAAATTAAAAATACCAACATTTTCCAAAGGAACAATCAAAGAAGGATCACCCACAATTTTTCAACATCGGCACATAGAAAACTTGATGAATGGATCCCAAAGTCGCAGGCAACTCTAATTCATAGATAATATTCCCAACTCTCCTTAAAGTCTAGTAAGAACTGACATAATGGGGAATGAGTTTCCCCTTCTTCCCAAACCTTATCACTCTTTTCATAGGAGATACTTTCTAGAATACCTAATCACCTACATCAAATTTTGAATCCCTTCTCATCATATTTGCATAAGACTTTAGGTGAATTTGGGCAGTGTTAAGCCTATCCCTAATCACCTTCACCTTCTTCATATCCTACTAATCTAAGTCAGAACCAAATAATAAAGTCTCACCAACCTCAAACCACCCAATAAAAGACCTATACCTACTACCATAAAAAGCCTCAGATGGAGCCGTTCCAATACTAGAGTAATAACTATTGTTACATGAAAAGTCAAAGAAAGGCAAGTGATAAACCTAATTCCCTCAAAAATTAATTACATAAGTCCTTAGAATATCCTCTAAGGTTAGAATAGTTAATTCTATTTGTCCATCAATTTAAGGGTGGAAAGCGATGTTAAGGTTCACCTTAGTCCCCAAAAATTTCTAAAACAAGTGCTAAAAGTGAGAAGGAAATTATATACCTCGACCTAAAATGCTGGATATAGGGGCACCATACAATCTAACTATTTCCTCAAAAAATAATTGGGCATAGTCCTCACCGGAGTTGGTAGTCCTCATATGCAATAAGTAAGCCGACTTAGTCATACTATCTATAATGACAATAATTGAATCATACTAATTGCAAGACCATGGAAGAACCATAACAAAATCCATATTGATTATCTCCCACTTCCACATGGGCTATTAATCTCTTAAGATATGCTGCCAGGCCTTAAGTAGTCAACCTTCACTTCCTGACACACCATACACTTAGAGACATCCCTCTTCATGTTGTTCCACTAATAAATCTCTTTCAAATAATGATACATCTTTTTCAAACCCGGATGAACCATACACCTTGAATCATGAGCCTCAATCAAGATCATCTCTTGTAGCCCATCAAAATTAGGAATACACAACCTACCTTGATACCTTAAATACCATCACCACTATATTGTAAGGCCATAAACTTCTATTGTCCCACATCACCGTCCAAAACTTTCTTATCCTTCACCTCAATACTAAGAGTTGATTTAGTCACTTCTTGGATAATTACCCCTCCATCCTTAGAGTCCAAAAGATTAACTCCCAAATTAGCTAGTCGGTAAATATCCTTCATCAATCCTCTTTTCTACTTATTCATATGGGATAATATTCCCATGTAAAACCCTATAAGAGCATCAACAACCACATTAGCTTTACTTGGATAGTATTGAAGACTCATATCATAGTCCTTTAGAACATCAAACCATTGCCTCTGGCATGATTAAAACTAAATAGATGTCTACATACACCCCATACAAGTAATGAAGCCAATTTATCAAAGCTAAAACCATAGCCACCAACTCTAAATTATTAGTCGGCTTATTCCTTTCATAAAACTTAAGCTGCCTAGAAGCATAACCCACCACCTTCCCATGATACATCAGCACACAACCTAGTATTATATGGGACATATCATAGTAAACAATGAATCCATAAGTTCCCTCAAGCAGGGTCAAAACTGGTACAAAAGTCAACTTATACTTCAACTTCTCAAAATGACCCTCACATGAATCCAACCACAAAAACTTTACCTTTTTCTGAGTCAGCTTCATTAATGGAGCAATAATATATCAAAATCTCTCCACAAATGTAAGACCCCGCAAAATTCTAAGCTTAATTCAATTCTTTAAAGCTTGTTAAGGGGTCACAGACTTAGAAATATTTTAGGTAAGTATTCATACTTAGAGTTATTTTAGCTTTCATAAGTTGGAAATCCTATTTCACGACCTTTATGACTTTAAAATATCAATCTTTAAGTTGATTCATGATCAGGAATGTCAGTAGGTCACTTCAAGTGAGTTTTGGATTTTTCAAACCTCATTTGAAACATATTTAAATGACCAAAATAGTGGGTCGATGCGTCGCGTCGCCTATTTCATCAAATAGATAGCTTTCTTTAGCTTTAGTGCAATTTTAGTGAACCAACACAAACTCAACATGGTGCATTGGTTATCGCGTTGATGCCATTGATGCGGTGCATTGATCTACGTGTCATTGGGAACATTTTCAATCATTCAAAGCTCGTGTCCAAAGGGATAATTAGGTCTTTTTCCCACCTTACTTCAACCCTAAAACATGAGATTAAGCCCATTTAAAGGCAAAATCCATTCTTTATTCTAAAAATTACTGAAGAACAAACCCTAGGGATTCCAATTCAAGTTTTAAATCCTAAGGATATAACCTTTAATCTTCAAGAATTCAAGCATTAAGGTATGTTAAGTGTTCATCGAAGGATTTCCTTCCAACCTTAGAGTTTAAAAGGCCTTTTTAAATATAAGTAAATGGATTTGATGAATTTCATGCTTTAGTTTGAATATGTTCATGACCATTACCTAAATGGGGTTTCTAATCCAAGATTAATTGTAAGATTCATGTGAAATTATTTATTATGCATGTAGTATCGTGTGAATCCATGCTAAAACGTTGAAATTATGACTTTGGTGTTTGAAATTATGATGATCACATGTTGTTTAGTATAATGTGCATATACTATGCCTTCTAAGTGTTTGATGAATTGTTCATGTGATTTAAGTAGTGAAATTATATCATGTTAGCATTTATACAAGTTCATGCATTACAAGCATTTGATAAAATATCCCTGCATATGAAGTATGAACCAGTGAATAATGTTATGTTATTCAAGATTATTCTATGCTTTACTTTTCATACTATCTAGTCTTGGGGGTATTTAATACTCGACAATTTAACTATTTACCTAGATTCGGTGTCAGTTACAAAATAGTATCAGTCATGTCATGATCAGTAGTACTCTTAGATAGTTATAGAACTCAGGAGAGCTCAGTCAGTTACAGAACTCAGGAAAACTCAGTATCAATCCAATTCAGTGCAGTATACTCAGTTCAGTGTCTTTCAGTTGGGAGTAGGATTCAGTATTGAGTGAACCCAAGAATGGGGGCTCACCTGCCAGTAGAGGATATGATCCTTAGAAGAAATCCTTGTGTTCCAAAACTACATAGCCAGCATAGTTTGATAAATCAACCTACTAGTTGAGGGTTGATGAGGTCACCTACCTGCTATTTGAGGGTACCACCATTCTCATTCAGAGCACCTACCAGATGAGCGTGTCTCAACATTTGTCTTTACCTGTGGCATGGTATTGACACCCTTCTAGCTTGGGTTATAGATTGTACCCCGAATCAGTTCAGAGAAGGGGCATGTCAGTTAGATGATTAACTCCCACAGTCTCAGTTTTAGTTTTAGACTCAATATAGAACTCAGTTCAGTTCCACAGAATCAGGACTATCAGATATAGTCACTCAACTCAGTAAAGAACTTATATAGTTCTACAGATTTAGGACTATAAGAAATAATCACCCAGTTATCAGTAATCTAAAACTCAGTATCTAATGTTACTATGATCTAAGTTACAATATATATAGTTATGTTCTTAGTAGTGTATACTCAGTGTTTTAGCATGGTTCAGTTATGCATGTTATCTTATTCAATTATGTCACTCAGTCAGTATTGTTCATGCATATGAACCCATGCATTTCAACCTACCTCACTTAGCATACCAGTACATTCAAAGTACCGACGTATACTTTTCTATTATGCAATGATGTCTTATTCATAGGTTCAGATGCACGGGCTTCTGACCAGTCTTAGCAGCGCAGATTATCAGTAGCAGACTTAGTGGTGAGTCCTTATAGTTCGAGTATAGAGTTGTTATTTTAGTACTCCAGTTTATTTTTAGTAGTCAGAGTTAGTTGGAGACTTGTCCCATCGATTCCATGTTTTAGACAATTTAGAGGCTTTTCAGACTAGAGTGTTTTTAGACAGATGTTCAGTTTACAACATTGATTTTTAGTATTCAGTATTTGAATTCAGTTTTGAACCTTATGGCTATTTCTGTATCAATTGCTCATTATACAGTATTATTATTCGGTGATTGCAGCAGGTACCAGTCATGGGTTAGCTTGTGTTTCTTTGAGATTATGAGCACCATGTGACGTCCGGGGTACAAACTCGGGGTGTTACAACAAACTTACTATAATACCCAACCAAGAACAAGAAGCTCCAATTATTATTTACGATTGTGGGTCTAGGCCACCTCTTAATTGCCTTGACTTTTTATGGATCTACCTTGACCCCCTCACTAGAAACAACATGCCTAGGAAAGGTCACGACAGTTAACCAAAACTAATAATTAGAGAATTTAGCATACAACTTTTAATCCTTAAGTGTCTGCAACACAACTCGGAGGTATTTTTCATGATCCTCATCACTCTTGAAATTCACCAAATATCATAAATGAAGAAAATAACAAACAAGTCCAACAACTATCTAAACACCCGATTTGTATGATCCATGAAAGAAGCTCGAGCATTAGTTAATTCAAATGACATTAGCAAAACCTCATAGTGACCGTATCATGTATGAAATGAAGTATTAGGAATGTCAACTTCCTGAATCTTTAACTGATGATACCCAAAATAAAGATCAATCTTAGAAAAGCATCTAGTACCCTAAAGTTGGTCGAGAGATCATCAATCCTAGGAAGTGGGTATTTATTCTTTACTGTAAACTTATTTGAATGTCGATACTCTATACACATCCAAAGAGTCCCATCTTTCTTACTCATGATAAGCATGGGATAACCTTACAGAGAAATACTAGGTCAAATGAAAGCCTTTTTAAGGATATCCTTAACTGCTCCTTTAGCTCTTTTAATTCAACTAGGGTTATTCCATAAGAAGGACTAGAGATATGATGGATATTCGGTAAAAGATCAATCCTAAAGTCTATTTCGCTATCGAGAGAAAAACCAAAAATATCATCTGGAAAGACCTTAGGATATTTATTAATTGTCGGGACAAATTACATAGAATCAAATGATATAGACACCCCTTGGGGACTTGTCCCATCAATTCCATGTTTTAGACAATTTAGAGGCTTTTCAGACTAGAGTGTTTTTAGACAGATGTTCAGTTTACAACATTGATTTTTAGTATTCAGTATTTGAATTCAGTTTTGAACCTTATGGCTATTTCTGTATCAATTCCTCATTATACAGTATTATTATTCGGTGATTGCAGCAGGTACCAGTCATGGGTTAGCTTGTGTTTCTTTGAGATTATGAGCACTATGTGACGTCCGGGGTACAAACTCGGGGTGTTACAACAAACTTCCTATAATACCCAACCAAGAACAAGAAACTCCAATTATTATTTATGATTGTGGGTCTAGGCCACCTCTTAATTGCCTTGACTTTTTATGGATCTACCTTGACCCCCTCACTAGAAACAACATGCCTAAGAAAGGTCACGACAGTTAACCAAAACTAATAATTAGAGAATTTAGCATACAACTTTTAATCCTTAAGTGTCTGCAACACAACTCGAAGGTATTTTTCATGATCCTCATCACTCTTGAAATTCACCAAATATCATAAATGAAGAAAATAACAAACAAGTCCAACAACTATCTAAACACCCGATTTGTAAGATCCATGAAAGAAGCTCGAGCATTAGTTAATTCAAATGACATTAGAAAAACCTCATAGTGACCGTATCATGTATGAAATGAAGTATTAGGAATGTCAACTTCCTGAATCTTTAACTGATGATACCCAAAATAAAGATCAATCTTAGAAAAGCATCTAGTACCCTAAAGTTGGTCGAGAGATCATCAATCCTAGGAAGTGGGTATTTATTCTTTACTGTAACCTTATTTGACTGTCGATACTCTATACACATCCAAAGAGTCCCATCTTTCTTACTCATGAAAAGCATGGGATAACCTTACAGAGAAATACTAGGTCGAATGAAAACCTTTTTAAGGATATCCTTAACTGCTCCTTTAGCTCTTTTAATTCAACTAGGGTTATTCTATAAGAAGAACTAGAGATATGATGGATATTCGGTAGAAGATCAATCCTAGAGTCCATTTCCCTATCGAGAGAAAAACCAAAAATATCATCTGGAAAGACCTCAGGATATTCATTAATTGTCGGGACAGATTACGAAGAATCAAATGATATAAACACCCCTTGGAAATCAACTTCGAGCTCTAATATAAGAAATCAACCTCTCTTTTGGCACTTAGGAACTTCCCTCCTATTCAATTAATGATCATTAGGGAATCACAAATTAACCTTTTAGGTACTACAATAAAAGGAAGAATAGCATGAATGGAGACAATCTACCTTAAAGATAACATCAAAATCCACCATGTCCAACTCTATCAAAATCACCAACGTCTCCCTATGAAGGATGGACCCCACACAAACACGACAGACCTTAATAACCATAATATAATCACATACTGTGGTGGACATAAATAAAGGCTCAAGAATAGTCTCAGGACTAAAACCAAAATACATAGCCATGTAAGGGGTCACATAAGAAAGGGTAGTGATGTTGGATGTATTTATGCATTCTAGCGTTGCTGTTTTAGCCTATAAAGCCTTGTTTTGAGGATAATTCGTGTGGCTTTTGTGTAATGATTATATAATTAAGTATATAAGTTTTAAATGACGTGATTACAATGTGTAAAGGTGTTTACAAAAAATTTTGGACTTACAATGATCAATTAGAGTCTAGACGAGGAAACTAGTCTTACTAGCGTGATTTAGGTGTCGTTCTAGTTAGTTTCGGTGGTTTCTAGTGTGTTAAATGAGTTACTTATGGTTTGAATGTGTAAATAGTTTTTGTAAAAACTTTCTTAAAGTGTTAAATATTCAAGTAAAATAAGCAAAGAGTCAATGATACATTATAGCATAAAGGGGTCGAGACTTGTGCTTAGATTGAGTTTTTAGTTCGTTGTTCTTGTCAGTTTAATGTGTTGAACTCTAGTCCATGCTGTTTGATGATGTAGGATGCTTTTGTAGTTGATTATAATGACATATGGATGTTGAAAAATATGGGAATTCAAAGTAAAATAATGTCACGAGCATGGAACACAAAGAAGGGACGTTGAACACTTAGAATATATTTAGGATGCTAATTCCAGTGTAATCATGCGATTACCATGTGACGCCTGCTCCATAGCATGCTCTTTTGCCTTAGTCAAAAAGTTGGAAGCAATTTCAGTGGCATCACGCAGTTAGCCCACGACGCACCCATTATATTGGTGGATCCATGCCCACGACGCAAGTTTTATTTTGGTGCTCCCATAAGTGCATCACTCTATTCATTCCACTGCTGTAATTTTGGACAAGTTCCCGCTTATAAATGGATAGGAATTAGCGTATGCTATAAATATAATATATTCCTTATGTGGTTAGGTGTCTTGGAATCTTGGAATCTTTGGATCATTGTGACATCTTTTAATCCTACAAGGTTTAGGATTAGTTTATTAGATATACACACATGTTACACAATATTGGAGAATTCTGGAGACGTCCTTGGACAAAATTGGGAGCTGCTGCACATTATTTTAGGTTTTAGTATTCTCTTTATTTAGCTTTCAATTATATTATATCATGTATTCATATTGGATCGTGATTATGAATATTAATGGCTAAAAAATCCCTTTAGGGGTTAAAGCCAAGAAAATGAGTATTAATTTTTTGAATTGATTTCATCGAAATTTCTTATCATATTTGGTCGCTTGTTCATCTTTGTTTTAACTATTTTATGGATTGATCACCCGTGAAATATATATATTGTCGACTTTGTGATCTCGAGAAAGGGAATTGGGAGATAGAACATAGGGATGAACAAATTATGTGTTTTATTCTTATATGAAATAAAGAATTTAAATTAGCATCTAGTACAGGGATGTACCTAGAAGCCTTACTTGATTCAAATATAGGATGAAAGATTTAATAACTTAATTGGATTATTACATCCTCGTTCAATGATGTAGTTGTAATGTCCAAGTTGGGTAAACGATTAGAGGTCATGAGACCATGATCAGGCAAACAACCCTACGAATCAACAACCAATATAAGTGATCTAACGAATAAAGTTTAATAATGTAATATGATTGTTCTAAGTGCTTTAACCCTGGGCTTTACTCTATTAATTGTTTCAAGACTTTACTTTACGTACTGTTAGTTTACTTTCAGTTACAATTTCCAAACTGTCTTTTTGGTTACTCTTGGACTAAATTAATCTAAACTATGAACTAGAATTGAATTGTTGTTGAAAAAAGACCCTATGGGATTGATACTCGAATTTCTGGAAGGCCACTTTACTACTTGATAGACCACGTACACTTGTGTGTATGCTTGGACGCTGTCAAGTAGACCCCAAATCAAGAAAATAATACACTTCATGAGATAAGAGTTGTAATGTACCAGTAACAATGTCAGAAAATGCCTTGGATTCCTAGCGATTAGCCAGAGCATAAAAATGATTTTGACCCATTCCGGTACCCAAAGTAGCACCCTTTGGTGCAAGAGCTGAAGAAGTATCAATCGGGACCTTATTCACTCCCATGGCAACTTTAGATGTCGTACAATGTCGCTTCATATGACCAGGTTTATCACAATTATAATATCTATTCCTCTCCTCATCATACTGACCACAGTGAAGTTGTCCAGAAAATCGACATAGAGGATATGATGGGGATAACTGATCTCTACTAGATGGATATTGGGTACCCTGTGCCTTAAAACTACTGTCATCTTGAAAGCAATAATCACCAGATAACTTAGGATAAAGAGCACTAACCGAAAAATATGAACCAGAATTTCCCCAAGTCTTCTTCTTGATCCACTGCCTATCTTATCTTTCATTGTTCTGCTGATTTATACCCTGCTCTAAATACTTGAACTTTTTGTTCTACCTCTCTCCTATTTCTTCCTGCTTCTTTTCTCATCCTTAAATTTCCGCGTGTAAACCAAAAGTCTATAAATATCCATATCATTGTTCAACATTGCAACCATACACTCCAATACCAAATCATGAGACAAACTTGAAGAAAATTTCCTAATTCTGGCTCTCATGCTGGACAAACTTTGGAGCATAGCTAGACAACTGATGAAACTTTAGGGAATATTCCTTCCCACTTATCTTACCCTGCTTCAGATTCACAAACCCTTCTGTCTTTGCTTTTCTCCACTCCCGAGAAAAGAAATGATCAAGGAAGGCACCAGAGAACTCGTCCTATATAGCTAGCTCAACATCATCACCTGTTAATTGCTCCTACTCTTCATTCCAGTGATATGCCACATCTTTAAACTAATATAAAAAAAACTCCACACCCTAAATATCATAAGAATGCATCACCCTAAAGATTTTCTCTATCTCATTAATAAATCCTTGAGGATCTTCCTCAACCCTACAGCCTATGAAGGTTGGGGGATTCAACCTCATAAACTAACCAACTTAAGTAACCTCTAAAAACGGATCAAAAGAACCACCCTGATCTAACTAGCGAGACTAGAAAGTGACCAGCTAAGTAAACAGGCAAATAAAATAATGGAACTCGGCATTAAAGATATCTTCTTGAGGTGACTGAGAATGAATATCACTAATTGAAGGAGGACTAGTAAGGACTTGTGGAACTTCATGTGGGGTAAAAATATCAGAAGAAAGGTCTATAGACTAGGTCTGCACCCCACAAACAGGTCGAGTTCCATCTATATGGTCCTCAGGTAGGATATTATAATGCCTCAAGTCTATACCCCTGATGCTACATAGTGCTTACGACCCTGAAGGACCACAAGCTAACGCATGACTGGTACCTGCTGTGAGCACTGAATAATAATACTGAAATAATGCAGAAGTTAGGCTAAAATTCCATAAGGTTCATAATTTGAATACTGATAATAATAATATCTGACAAAACAACTGAAATCTGAAAGACTGGTTGAACTAGTCTAGTCTAAAAAACCTCTATCTGAACTGTCTGAATATGGAGTTGATGGTACAAGCCCCCAACTAATTCCAACTAATGAAATACTAAAATATAAGCATATTCTCGATAGATAAGGACTTACTACTAAATCTGCGACTGCTGACTAGATCAGTCTAAGTGTAGTTGGGATCCTGAGCATTCGAATCATTTATATGAGACATCATAACGCAAATAAAGAGTATGCATCAGTACGTGGAATGAACTGATATGCTAGATGAGGTAAGGTTGAATGCAAGGATTCATATGCTTGCATAGTAAATGACTGAATGATATAGAGTAACTGATGATAGGCGAATTTACACGCCTATAGCACTAGATTTTGCCCATATTTTAGCCAAGTTTTGAGAACAAATTATATAATTCATGCACTCTTAGTCCTTTTTCCTGTAAGTGAGCTAACGAACATGATTAGCAAGTTTTCAGTTATAAATGATGCAGAATTCAGCATTTTGTGGATAACTTGACGCTAAAGAAAGCTTCACAAAAGGAGGAAAGCAAAGCTTGGACGCCAAGGACAAAAAGTGGCGCATGGAAAATCTGTCCCGGGCAAAAACTAAAATTCTGAAGACTTTGGGGACTAGCAGTAACTTAGTAGGATTAGGATAATGATACATTAACCTAGTAGGATTAGGTTAAGTAATGCAATAGCTTAGTAGGAATAGGATATGGGTGTTATAAATGCCCTATTTTGCTAGAGATTTTATTTCATTCCAGACAATTCCCCCATTCCATCAATTCCCATCCATCCACCATCCATCCATCCATCAAAACAATTCTCTTTATTAATTCATTGTTGACATTCTTTTTCATCTATTCAATTCTTAATTTCCAAAACAAGATAAACGTTACTCTACAAGGAAAGTCACGTCTAACGCCATACCACACCTTACTACACGAGATCTTTATTGTGGTATAATAATAATGTCTATTGTGATTTCCTTCGCACTCATGGGTAACTAAACTTCTCTGTTGGGGTTATGGAAGCCTTATGAGATACTATCTATTGCTATGAGTTTGTGAATTCGTGACAAGTATGCTTCTTATATCATTATTCTCTTCATCTTAATGCAAATTCTTGTGGCTGCAGACGCATAGAATAACGCCAGTATAGCATTAACTTGTTCAAAAGAAAAGTTATATGTCTGGAAAAGAGGTCAAGGTAATAGGGTCCCATCCCCTATTAAAAAGTTAGTGCCGTAACTGGATTAACCTCTTGGAGAATTTATACCGTTAGATATGCTTTAAGCTCGAAAGAGTTAAAGTGAAATAGTCTTTGTTGAGGTCGAAAGTCGCTTGGATTTACCATCGAATACAATTCTCTATAAGCACATGCATGTCTGAATTCCGCACAACTCATAGCCAATAGAGACGTACAACTCATAAGGTGGACATAACCCCAACTTCTCAATTCTCATTGTTTTATATCTTACCAAACATTCTTTCTTTTTACTTTGCTATTTTCCATTTTTACTTTATTACTTTTTTTACATTATTTTGCACGATAAAATCCCCCCTTTTTACGAGACTTGCACCAAAAGTCTAGTAATCTTTGCTTACTTGTTGACCAAGCTATTCCCTGTGGGATCGATACCCAACCCAGTTGGGTTATATATTTGACAACGACCGCTTTACACTCCAACGAGAGTTGTAGATTGAGCGTTATCAAAAATTGGCGCTGTTGCCGGGGAATATGAGTGTCAATTATGTTTGTAATAATTACTAGACCCTTTGGTCAAAGATTCTCGTACTTTTACTTTTAGTTTTTGTTTTTGTTTTCTGCAGCTTTTTATTCAGTGCATGCCCTATACTCGAAGTTCTGGTCAACCGTTATTACCTATCAATCCTGAACCACAATGTATTGGCAGAATGGAGGCACAACACGAAATTGAAAGGATGGCTGCTCAACAGGAACAGGCGATACTAGCTGCTCTTGCCGCCGCTCAAGTGCATCAACAAAATATTGACAACCCTGGGCAAGCAATAAATCCCGACGACGAGGACCTTGGTGATGACGAGTTACTAAACCCTAGGCATGCTGCTGAGACCGCATCACCTGCCAATAGAAGAGATTGTCTAGCTAGGTTTAGGACTGAACGCTGAGCTATGCAACCAGCTTTTGACGAGGATGATGATGATCTTGATGGAGCCGGAGCCACAAAAGCCATAATTCCTCTACCATTAGCGCCCGGAGCCAAGTTCAACATCACAAGCACCATGATTCAGTTATTTCAACTCAAGGGATTATTTGGTGGACTAGCAGGCAATGATCCGAATATGCATCTTATCAACTTTATTTCTACATGCAAGTCGTTTACCAATCCTGGTGTTGGTCAGAATGCAATTCGATTACGTCTATTTCTATTGTCTCTGTCTGGGGAGGCAACTCTATGGTTGAATGGGCTGACTCCTGATTCTATTACAAATTGGAGGCAATTGAGAGATGCTTTCCTAGAAAGATTCTTTCTGCCATCCAAAAGAGCTCAATTAAGAGATGAAATCAACAACTTTTGGCAGCTTCCAACCAAAGCTCTTCATAAAATATGGGAGAGGTTCAAGACGAAGCTTATGAGGTGCCCAAACCATCATATGGCCAATGTCCACCTAATGGAGATACTATACAGAGCCTTGAATTCAATAACTAAACCAGTGGTAGATAATGCGGCTGGAGGATCATTTATGGACCTCACCTTTGGTCAGGCAAGCAATATGCTAGATCGGATGACGAAGCAAAGTAGAGCTTGGCATACCAAGGATTCTGAGGTAGCAAGCCCCACTTTATCTATTGGCATAACTGTAGACCAAAGGAGAAGAGAAGAAGAACGTGATCAAGATATGGCGCACATGAAAACACAAGTTGATCTTCTTACAAAGCATCTATTATCAGGGAAGACCAAAAAAGTCAAAGCTGTTGCGTCAAAAGGAAGAGATGAATCTGGTTCGGAAAAAGAGGCCAACTACTTAAACAATCAGGGGGGTTTCCGAGGTAATACCCAAGGAAACCAAGGTCGGAACTACTATGATAAATCTGGAAACAAGGACCAAGGTAGTTGGAAGTACAAGAATGAAAAGAGCGGTTTATACATTTCCCCAGGAAGACGTGACGCCACTGCATCTGGTTCTGGAAATATGGAAGATATGATGGCTAAACTATTGAAAGGAGTGGAAGCAACCAGCGCGGGAGTAACGGAGGTAATAAATGATTTGTCTTCAATGAATCAATTAGTTGATTCACATTCCACTTTAATCAAACAAATAGAGCAGCAATTGAGCCAACTTTCAGCAGCACTCAATCAAAGAAAGGCTGGCACTTTACCTAGCGACACAGTGCAAAACCCAAGGAATGATGGGTCATGCATGACCATTACTACCCGAAGTGGTAAGGTGCTGGAATCTTCATCAAAAGGCAAGCAAGTGGTTGACGAAGTAGCTGACATAGTTGATAACGCAAAAGGTAAAGAATCCACAGAAGCTAGCCACGACGTCCATGACGTCAACCCCAGCGGTTTGCAGCCTGAAACTACCAAAATTCGGAAGCAAGAGGAGAAGAAGTCCATGGAGAAAACAATTCCATACCCACCACCACCTTTTCCTTAAAGATTGAAGAAAGTGGCGGATGATACGAAGTTCAGCAAATTCATAACTATGTTAAAGAAGCTGACCATTAATGTTCCATTGGTGGAGGCACTTGAACAAATGCCTGGGTATGCGAAATTTATGAAGGATCTTTTGACAAAGAAGCGGGCATCAAGCTATAAGTTGAAAGATAATGTTCATCACTGCAGCGCAATCGCTACCCGATCACTAGTTCAGAAGAAGGCTGACCCCGGTGCTTTCACTATTCCTTGCACCGTTGGATCTATGAATTTTGCTAAGGCATTGTGCGATTTGGGAGCAAGCATCAATTTGATGCCACTATCCATCTACAAGAAGTTGGGGTTAGGCGATCTGACACCAACCAATATGAGGCTCGTGATGGCTGATAGGTCGGTAAAACGACTTGTGGGTATCTTGAATGATGTGTTGGTGAAGGTTTCTTCATTCATCTTTCCTGCAGACTTCGTTATTCTGGATTGTGAGGCAGACTCTGAAGTTCCCATATTCTTGGGACGTCCTTTCCTCGCAATAGGAAGTGTGCTTATTGACATGAGAGCTAATGAGTTTTTATTTCGGTTGAATGACGAAGTGGTCCGTTTTGATATATGCAAAGCAATGAAGTAGCCCAGCGATATGAATGTGTTCTCTGTAGCTGATGTTCATTATGAGGATAAGAAAGCATTATCTGAAACAAAACAGCTTACTGTTGAGCCATTGTCTGCTGCGCTACTGAATGCTGAGCATAAGGATAATGAAGATTATGAAGAAACTACGTGTGCTCTAACATAAATAGGGTCCTATTCTCATACTCCTGAACAACCGGACCTTGATCTTAAGAATCAACCGTCACCAACAGCAAATACTTCCATTGAAGAGCCACCAATGCTAAAATCGAAAGAGCTCCCCAATTATCTAAGGTATGTGTTCTTAGAAAGTTAAAATATACTTCCGGTAAGTGTGGTGGATGATTTAAGCGAACAACACGTAGAGGTTCTCATCTCTACTCTGAATAGATACAAGAGAGCCATGTGTTGGACTATTGATGATATAATTGGTATCCCTCCCGGGATAGGCATGCACAAGGGTCATCTCAAATAAGATTGCATGCCTACAAGTAAGCCTCATTGTCGTCTGAATACATTCAGAAAATGATCCACCATCCATCTCGATGAAGTCTAAGTAATCGAGATAGCTATGTCGTGCCGTGACAATAAATCAAGCGCTAGGTGGGAGGCAACCCATCATTTTTCATTTTTTTTTCTATCTTTCGTTCTACTAATTGTTTGCTTTTGATAAATAAAAATCCAAAAAGATGAGTCGTGCCACGACCAAAACTAAGGCGCTTGATGGGAGACAACCCATCGTTATAATCGTCTTTGTTGTTTTTGAGTAAATGTAGGTGCAAAGAGGTGTAAAACGAGGAGGTCGGTTTCAAATTTTGATTTGGACGTATTGCATGCTAAAGGTGGTAAGTTAGGAATGAAGAAGCAAAAGGCTATGGATTGAGCATTGCTCATGAAAATATAGGCATCGAACAAGGCTAGGCCTAGGTAAAACTAGGCCACGAACAAGGCAAGGCCTATACTATGGCCTAAGGTCTTGGAATCTAGTGTGCCATAGCATAGGCGCCGCCCATGCCCAAGTATGCCATAGCATAGGCGCCGCCTATGCTAATGCCTTTTGTCTCTGAATCTCATATGCCATACTAAAGGTGCCGCCTATGCCTAGGAATGCCATGGCATAGGCGCCGCCTATGCTAGACAATGCTTTGCAAAAGGCGCTGCCTATGGTCACTTCTTGTCTCCAAATCCGATTTTTAAATGGGTCAAAACCCGATCCAACCTTCTCCTATAAATATGAGACTTAGTCTTGAACCAAAAACACATTGGAAAACTAGCTTAAGCGCCGACTATAATCCCCAAATCCTCTCAAAAATTTTCCTTTTGCTCTCTTACTTCACAAGAACATCATCCAAAGGCATCAATCAAGTAAGTACTACTTTGTTCTTGATTTATATTCCGTAAGTACTACACTACTACTCCCATTATGAATTGTTAAATCTTGAAGTAGTATTGATGATTTAAATGTGATTGAATTGTTTTGATACAACCAAGTGAGTGAACGTATGCGTAAGGATGATCTTAACTTGTTCCCAACTTGAATTTGATTTTGATGCACTATCATACTTCTGTGGAATTGATATGGTCACAAAAATTGCATAATCTTGTCACTTGAAAGCTTACATGTTGGAATGAGTTGTTCATCGAGATGAGAGTTATGGTTGACTACCAACATATGAGGTTGTGCTTATTCTAGATGCGATACCTTAATTTAATCCTTATGTAGTAGTCTTCATACATCAAACATGAAAGTATTGTCAAGATTACAATAAGTATGACTGCTCTGATTTTATTGTTGAAATATAGCACCTAAAACGTATGTCGATGAAGTCTGAATAATCGACCACTTTCACTTCACTAGTCTGTACCAACAAACTAAGTGTGGGGTGGTGCCCTTATTGCTTGTTTATAGATTGTATCCATCGAGATGATGCTAACAAGAACATTGTTTTAGTCTCAGGTACAATGGCACCCAAAGCAAGACAAGGCAAAGATAAGGCAACCACTTCCCAAAAGGGTAAGAAAAGAGGCCGAAAAGAGCAAGGAGAATTATCCTCAATGCAAATACCATGCCGCATGTTCGGAATTAAATGGGTTTTAGAGGAGGAAGCAAAGGAATGGTATAGGAACAACAAAGAGAAGAAATATGTTCATGTGGACTTGATAAACAAGGAAAGCCTAGCAAAGAAAGAGCCGCGCATGTTGGCCAAGATCATGGAGTTACATCTTGATTTCATCTTCCGAGACATGGGGGAATGCAATCTCGATTTAACAAGAGAATTCTATGCCAACCGGTCGCTGAAAACCACAGGAAGCGAGGTCAAGATTCGGGGTCAAGTCTTACAACTCAATGCGGATTTCTTCAACTCCTTACTTGGCTTGCCTGCTGTTGATCCATCACCATTCAAAGAGTTGTACAGTAGACCTCCATATAGATCCATTCGACAAACACTTTGTGGAACAAAATCCATGGCATGATGGAGCAGACATGAAGACACCGGTCGACACAACACCTTTCCATATGCTCCTTTGATTAGTGAAACAAGGATATGGTTACGCATAGTCAACTCTTGCCTTATTCCAGGGATGCAGTAAACCAACATAACAAGAGATAGAGTATGCTTGGTATATGCATTGATGACGAATGTCCCTATCAACATTGGGGAAATCATTCGGTCTACAATGCGGAAGGCTAGGCTACACAAGCGGTCCCATTTCAGCTTCGACAATCTGTTGACTGCAATCTTGAGGAAGGAAGACATCGAAGAGAAGCCGGCTGATCATAAACCCCCACAAAACTCGAAGAAGGTTGACCTCACAAAGGTGAAAGATGCTGAATCCACACATGGCGTCAACCTTACTACGGCAGAGAGACATGCTCGAGATGAGAGTTTCTTTCGCCATCTTTATGGCATGACTCGATTTACAATGATGAGCGGAGGTCATGTTCCAACTGCTGCAGAGCTCCAATAGCTGGATCATGACTATACAATGAATGTGCATGCAAGAGAGATATGTGGAGTAGGTACATATTTTGAGGAACCTCTTGATGACGATGTGCCAACCGATGATGATAGACGAATGCTCGACTTCGACGTGGAGGAGAATTTTGATGATGACGACTCCTATGATGATTCCGACGAAGGGGGTATGACCCCCAACATAGAGGAGGAGTCCGAATGACCAGGTTCTTCGTATTTATTTTCCACTGAGGGCAGTGTGTCCCGTCTAAGTGTGGGGTGCTGGAATTTGTATGCTATACTTCTCTATGTGCATTTGCATTTATGTTTGTTTTGTTTCTCTTTTTAGTAGTTATTTGTTTTACTTTTTAGTAGTAAATTTTTTTTTATTAGTTAAATTTTTTTTTTAAACTTAGCTTTGCATGAAATTATTCTAATAGGCAGCATAAAGAGATTATAACAAGAGTTTGTGCTAAAATCATGACTATTGAGACGTTTAGGCTCTAATTGTGACTCACTATGTGATATTGTGTGGTTCAATTCCTTCATCTGTTGGGTCGAGAGTCTATACTACTCTCAATAAAGTCGACCATGTGCCTTGTGTGTGTGAGATAATAGTATATTCTGTGCTTGTGGCTGATGCTAGAACTTGCCTGGTATGTATGTAAAGCGAAAATAAAGAGTGTAAGTTTAGGAGATGATTTAGGCATTTCTTTGGCAACCTATACTTGTTTACCTTCTTTTTACCTACCCGTGGACATTATCCTAGTTAAACCCTTTTGAGCCTTTAGCCTATTTTCTTTGACAACCTCATATGTAAGCCTAATCCATTTTTTTAAGACCATAATTTGATCCAAATTCCTAAGTTCTTTAAATTGTAAAGATATGTGATGAAATAAGAGGAAAATGGGTGAGTATGATGCGTTAGAATGTATTGGTGCTTGAATTTGTTATGAAAAAGAAGTGCTATCATAAGAGGTATGTTATGAAAAGAAAAAGAAAAGAAAAAAATAAAACTGAAAAGTTAGTTATGTTCAAAATTGAAAAACAAAAGAGGAGAAAAGGGGTGGTAGAATAAAAGAAAGTAGAAAGGTTGTTTGAAAGAAAAGTGTTAATGATACAATGTGATGTATTAAAGCACTTAGGAACATAGTCACTATTTCTGGCCAAAATAGTCCTACCCGTCCCTTAGCCTACATTACAACCATCAAAAGACCTATTTGATCCTAAGCTTAGCATTCTGACATTTAGTGGAGCATTACACTAAGGGCAAGCCTATGGACATCAGTTGTAGCATATGAATTCTTTGTGAGAGCGAGAGCAAGGATATTTTTATACCCATGTTTGAAAAATATGCTATACTTATGAGTGATTATGGGTAATATATTGTGAGACACACATGGTTGATGAGTTTTGGGTAGTTGTGTATGATTCTTTGTGCCTTAACTTTTTAATATGAGATGGCCACCATCACGAGTCTATGCTAGAGGTTAAATTGTCTCTACTAATGATCGGAAAACTACTCTTTGTTGATAATTGTTGTGCTTTTCTTGACGAATATTTTGTTTCGATACTGTGAAACCCTAAGTTGATGTTTAGACGGACATGATATTTTGTTCGAGGACGAACAAAGCTTCAAGTGTGGGGTGTTGATGATAGGCGAATTTACACGCCTGTAGCACTAGATTTTGCCCATATTTTAGCCAAGTTTTGAGAACAAATTATATAATTCATGCACTTTTAGTCCTTTTTCCTGTAAGTGAGCTAACGAACATTATTAGCAAGTTTTCAGGTATAAATGATGCAGAATTCAGCATTTTGTGGATAACTTGACACCAAAGAAAACTTCACAAAAGGAGGAAAGCAAAGCTTGGACGCCAAGGACCAAAAGTGGCGCATGGAAAATCTGTCCCGGGCAAAAACAACAATTTTAAAGACTTTGGGGACTAGCAGTAACTTAGTAGGATTAGGATAATGATACATTAACCTAGTAGGATTGGGTTAAGTAATGCAGTAGCTTAGTAGGAATAGGATATGAGTGTTATCAATACCCTATTTTGCTAGAGATTTTATTTCATTCCAGACAATTCCCCCATTCCATCAATTCCCATCCATCTACCATCCATCCATCCATCAAAACAATTCTCTTTATTAATTCATTGTTGACATTATTTTTCATCTATTCAATTCTTAATTTCCACAACAAGAGAAACGTTACTCTACAAGGAAAGTCACGCCTAACGCCATACCACACCTTACTACACGAGATCTTTATTGTGGTATAACAATAATGTCTATTGTGATTTCCTTTGCACTCATGGGTAACGAAACTTCTCTGTTGGGGTTATGGAAGCCTTATGAGATACTATCTATTGCTATGAGTTTGTGAATTCGTGACACGTATGCTGCTGATATCATTATTCTCTTCATCTTAATGCAAATTCTTGTGGCTGCAGACGCATAGAATAACGCCAGTATAGCATTAACTTGTTCGAAAGAAAAGTTATATGTCTGGAAAAGAGATAATGTCAAGGTAATAGGGTCTCATCCCCTATTAAAAAGTTAGTACCGTAACTGGATTAACCTCTTGGAGAATTTCTACCATTAGATACGCTTTAAGCTCAAAAGAGTTAAAGTGAAATAGTCCTTGTTGAGGTCGAAAGACGCTTGGATTTACCATCGAATACAATTCTCTATAAGGACATGCATGTCTGAATTCTGCACAACTCATAGCCAATAGAGACGTACAACTCATAAGGTGGACATAACCCCAACTTCTCAATTCTCATTGTTTTACATCTTAACAAACATTCTTTCTTTTTACTTTGCTATTTTCTGTTTTTACTTTATTACTTTGTTTACATTATTTTTCACGATAAAATCCCCCCTTTTTACGAGACTTGCACCTAAAGTCTAGTGATCTTTGCTTACTTGTTGACCAAGCTATTCCCTGTGGGATCGATACCCAACCCAGTTGGGTTATATATTTGACAACGACCGCTTTACACTCCAACGAGAGCTGTAGATTGAGCGTTATCAGTAACTAAATATAAGAGTATGTGGATAGCTGATACTATGGAAAATCACTAATTATGTAGTATTGTACATATACGTATAGACTATAACTGAGGTTTTCTGAAGATCAGTACTGATTTTTGATGACTAAGTAACTAATATCTAAAGATACTAATAACTTATTTACTAATACTAATTGACTGTGTCTGACAGTACTGATTCTGTAAAATTGAACTGAGTTCTAAACTAAAGACTTAAACTTAAACTATAGGAGGTAATCATCTAACCGACATGCCCCAAATTTGAACTAATAGGGGTCCCACCTATGACCCCAGTTGGAAGGGTTCTAGCACCGTTCCATGGGTACTAATAACTATTGTGGAGTCAGTCCTAACTAAAGGGTAACCCCTGAGATCGGTCCTAAACTAGTGGGTGATCCCTGAGTATATCAGTCCTATCTAACGGGTGACATCTCATAACCTACGCTAGCTACGTAGTTTTAAAAATTAGGGATTATTTCTAGGGACCCAGTCCTAACTAACGGGTGAGTCCCCATCCCTATGCTCTCTTGGTGCTGAATCTTACTCCCAACTGAATAAACACTGAACAAATTATACTGAACTGTACTGGACTGATACTACGTTTATTAAGTTTTCCTAAGTAGTATAACTGACTAAATTCTACTGATCGTGACATGACTGATACTATTATGTAACTTACACTGGCTCTATGTAAACAACTAGATTGTCAGGTATTAAATACCCCCAAGACTTGATAGCATGAAAGTAAAGCATAGCATAATCTTGAAAAGTATGACAATTGTACACTTGTCCATAATTCACTCATAGAGACATTTCATTAAGAACTTGTATGGCATAAACTTGTACATATACTAGCATGTCATGATTTCATCATTTAATTCACATAGAATTCCTAACAAACACTTGGAGAGCACAACTTAATACACCTAATCATGGATAACATGTAAACATGGCAACGACATTGCCCAAACTTGCAATTTTATGGGTTTAACATGTAATTCATATAATTCCCCCTAAATACTATTTTATTTTCATGAATCTTTTCATAATCATGGATTGAAAACCAAATTAACATCATAGACACATTAATAACTTTTTAAATTCAAGGGTTTATTAAGATAATCAAATATTCATCATACATGCTATTCAATGTCATGAAACTTGCACTTAAATTATGGATTGAAACCAACTAATATCATGAACATGAATTCAATCTAATTCAAACATGGAAATCATAAATCTGAGATCTTGTATGTTTAAAAAGGGATTCTTGGACTCTATGGGTGAAAGGAACACATAGATGAACACCTAACATACCTTAATTGATGAGTTTCTTAATGTTCTTTGTGAATTCTTTGAGATTGTCGTTGGTTTCTTATGTTTAGGGTTTTGCCAATTGAAAGAGAGAGCTTGTTGATTTAGGGGAAAAGTTAATAAACAAATGATTTAAAATACTTTTAGGAATTTAATCTCACACCTGGGCAGAATAATATCATGGGAAAAGATAAGTTTAACCCAGGATGAAACTTTGGATTTTCGTCAAACATTTCTAAAATTACCCCCTAGTGCAACGCGGTGCTATCGCGTTGTGCCACTGGAAACTGACCATTGGGAATTAGGACCATGGGAAGACGTGGAAGAATCGTCGTCCTTGGATGGAATTGGACAATTAAGAACTGAAAGCCCTCCGCAATGTGGTGAGATCACGGAGTCACACTGGAAATTGACCATTGTTATTTATACTAGCTCCGCGATGCGCTAGTGATCAAAATGAAGGTGTTCAACCATTGAAACTTAAAATCTCTATAACTTTTTGCCCAGTTATCGGATTTAGACGAATTTTATATCGTTGGAAAGATGAATGAATTTCCTACGAGATGGTGGGTCTAAATCTTGAAAATTCCACCTAGAAAGAAAATTTTATTTATGAATGCTCATGTACTGAGAGCTAAAATAAGGTAGGAAATTTTCAGGGTATTACATTATCTCCTCCTTGGGAACATTCTTCATCAAATAAGATAGGGTAATCTAAGACGACACTGAAAGACTGAGTTTACATACTCAACTATACATGTACAACTAAACCATGATTACATGACTGAAACTGATTCATGAATGAATGACTGCAATGAGAATGATATTAAATGGTAATCGATACCAAGTTCATAACTTTAACTGGACATGGAACTAAATAAATCTAAGGAAGACTATTACCTCAAGATTAGAATAGTGATGAATCTAAGATCATTTACTGAACATGCACGAATGAGAACCTAAGAACATAACTAAATCTAAGACATGATACATGAACTGGATGTCAAAAACTGACCTGATTTCTTGAATACATTTCATGACATAAGAAGGGTTATACAACTGAGATTGAAATGTGAGGGTCAACTTATGAGTTTCTATTACTTCAAAATGAATCTCGTTGCATGAAAAATAAAAAGATTTAGGACATGAAATCTCATGGGACTTATAGTATATCTCCTCCTTGGAACATTATTTCCTTCGGAAGATACTGACTAAGCTGAAACACTGAGGAAAGACTGAGATGATGTACGAGAAATTTATGAACTAAATCATGACTAAATATATGGAATCTAAGACTAATGCACGATCCGATCTAAATTTATGACTTGCATAGTCGGGAAGGAATTTCCTATTGAATAAGAGAGGTGGAAACCATAGGGACTTGTCTGCCAGACTGCTAAAATGAATTGCTAGCTATACAAATTAACTCATACTGAAAACTTATACTTAATTGGAGTATTCCTTCAATATTTTTCTATGAAGTTCTATTGGCCTTAGGGAGCAAAGAATCTTGGGCATAGTCAGAATGAGAAATTTCAACATAGCTATAATTCTATAATATGGGCGCTGATAACTGTATCTACTAAGGTTTGAGCTAGACTGGATTCTTCCACTTAGTTCAATCCTACTCAAATATTTGAAATGCATTTAGCCATTTACACACCCATCATGACATTCAAGCCTATCATTACCTTGTGTAAAAGAAACATGCAATAATCTTTCCTTAACATGAAACATTTTCTCTTTCCCATCGGAGCAATTGCTTATTTTTACTTTATTTTTTAAGGAGAGTTCACTAAAGGTTTAAAACATGAGGACCTAAAGCATGAATGGACACTATACTGGACTTGACACTTAACTGAAGCTAAGGAATAAAATATCAACATCATGGAATTATCAAGAGGTCTAAACTGAGAATATACATGACATAGTCTAAATTTAACTTATCATTCAGAGCATAGCATGAGTCATGGGAACTGAGCTTACTGTAAAGCATAACATGAGTATATGAGTAATGAGCTGCATGACCTGAGTTTAGAGTTTCTGCATTCATGGGACATGATTCATAACACTAAGTGAACTGGAACTCCTTACACTAGGAACTGGAATCATACATGATTTTCGTTAATATGCACGAATATGAGCTATGACCATAGAGCTGATATGTAAGGCATGAGTAGCTATCATGATAGCTGAAGTATAAAAATTTGCACGGAGGTAAAGGTGGATTGGGCATCATCGCCTCCTACTGCTTTCCCACGCATACTTACATTACTATTAAAATCTAAAAGCCTCACTTGGTACTTGTTCTACCATCTCCTCCTTGGCTTAAAGCCACTATTCTAGCGTTGTGAAACACTTAATCAATAGTCCAAATTGAGCTGTCACTACTTTACTCTAGAGTCTGGGGGAAACACTGACGAGGGCTCTGCTAATATTTCGGGTCTGACACCAAAGTTGACCGCTATATAGGGGTTACAAAGGAAGTAAAACCTCATGGTTTAACAATGCATACACACAAATATGAAAGACTTATAACGTACCCATAACTATATTATGAGAACTTCCCTGATTATGGAAAGACTTGAGTGCATAAAATTTATTCTGGCGTTGACCACTAGTGGTACTAAAAGTGGCGCCCTGCAGAGTCAAGGGACCGAATGGGACTGGAGGATGGTTGAACTGGCCCCGTTGAAGCAAATATTTTCCCTTCTGAACCATTACTCTACACTTCTATATCCTGTGTCCTAGCTTACTACATCTAAAATGTACCTCTGTGCCTACTCTACACACACCTAGGTGATTTCTACTATATTCTTTGCAAAGTAGATGGGTACGACCATTGCTCACACTACCTCGAGTTTCGGAGACTGATGCCCTATCATGACTGTTATTCTTGAACTTTGGTACTGGCGCACTAGCTAAAGATGGAGATGGAACTAAATATTTTAGATAAAATTGGTAACGGTTACCGCCTTCTGAATTAGGTTGAGTGAAATTGAAGCTATCTATTCTAGCCTTCTTATTCTCTCTCTCTTTTTCTTCTTAAGCTTCTACTCCTCAATCTGTTGAGCATGTACCATAAGCCTAGATATGTCCATCTCCTTTATTAACATTGTAGTTCTACACTCCTTCACCACCCTATCAGATACACCAAAAATAAACTTGCTTATTATGGACCTATTGTCTACTACTATATAGGGAACATACCTGGCTAACTGCGAAAGCTTGAGGGAGTACTCTTTCACACTCATACTGCCATGCCTGAGATTGGTGAACTCTAACACATTGGATTCTCTTAGCTCAAAGGGAAAGAATCTATCTAAGAAAGTTGTACCAAACTTCTCCCATTCTATAGGCCCTGCATCTGTGCCTCTTTCTTCCTTCCACTGCATAAGCCACATATGAGCTATATCTTGTAGCTGATAGGTTGCTAACTCGGAACTCTCATTGGAAGTCACTCCCATGATATCTGTGACTTTCTGAACCTGATAGATGAACTTTTGTGGATCACTCCCATCCTATTAGGGTAAAGTCCTAAATCTTGGATGTAGTAGTATTAGCCACTAGGTTGGCCTGAACAATAGCTGGCAGTTCATTCTGAGTCGCTATAGAATTGGCTAGAGTAGTGAATTCAACTCTTAATTCTATACGAGAGACATACTCATTCAGGGGATCTGCCTAAACGGGAGGAGGTGTTGACTGATTTTCATTCCTTCTTTTATTAGATTTTTTGGGAGGCATGTTCTGTAAGTGGAAAGGAAGAGAAGAATTATACTGAGAGTTTAACTTGAGCTTATTCTGACTCGCACGGCATAAATACTGAAAGAAAGGAAACTTTTCCTAAAAATTTCTCATAGCCTCTTGTCCATAAGTATGGTGCGCTACACACCCATGCACAAGACTTTAATTGATGCGGCTTTTAGGCTCCGTAGAACTCTGTTGAACCTTAAGCTCTGATACCAAGTTTGTAATGCCCCGAGTTTGTACCTCGGACGCTATATGGTGCTTAAGACCCCTAAGGACCACAAGCTAACCTATGATTGGTACCTGCTGTGAGCACTGAATAATAATACTAAGATAATGCAAAAATTATGGTAAAATGCCAAAAGGTTTATAATATGAATACTGATAACAATAATATCTGACAAAACATCTAAAATTTGAAATACTGGCTGAACTAGCCTAGTCTGAAAAGCCTTTAACTGAACGGTCTGAATGTGGATTTGATGGGACAAGTCCCCAACTAACTCTAACTACTGAAATACTAAAATAAAAGTATATCCTTAATAGATGAGGACTCACTACTAAATCTACAACTACTGACTGGATCTGTCTAAGTGCGGTCGAGATCCTGAGCGTCCGAACCTATCATATGAGACATCATAGCACAAAGAAAGAGTATGCATTAGTACATGTAATGTACTAATATTCTAGATGATGTAAGGCTGAATGTAAGGGTTCATATGCATGAACAATTTATGTCTGAATGATATAGAGTAACTGAATAAAAGAGTACGTGGATAACTGATACTACAGAAAATCACTGAGTATGCAATACTATACATATACATATTGACTTTAATTGAGCTTTTCTAAAGTTTAGTAATGATATCTAAAGTTACTGATAACTAATTTACTAATACTGATTGACTGTGTCTGACAGTCCTGACTCTATAAAACAGAATTGAGTTGTAAACTGAAGACTGAAACTAAAACTGTAGGAGGTAATCATCTAACGACATGCCCTAAATCTGAACTAATAGGGGTCCAACGTATGAACCCATTTGAAAGGGTTCTACCATCGTGCCACGGGTACTAACAACTATTGTTGAGTCAGTCCTAATTAAAGGGTGACCCTTGAGATCAGTCCTAAACTAGCGGGTGGTCCCTGAGTATATCAGTCCTATATAATGGGTGACATCTCATAACCTACACTGGATACGTAGTTATAAAACTTAGGGATTGTTTCTAGGGACCCAGTCCTAACTAACGGGTGAGTCCCCATACCTAAGCTCGATCGATGTTAGATCCTACTCCCAATTGAATAGACATTGAACTAATTATACTGAACTGGACTGGACTGATACTGAGTTTTCTGAGTTTCCCTGAGTTCTATAACTGACTGAGTTCTTTAACTGACTGAATTCTAATGATCATGACATGACTGATACTATTATGTAACTAATACTGTCTCTAATTAAACAACTAGATTATCGGGTATTAAATATCCCCAGGACTCGATAGTATGAAAACTAAAGCATAGTATAATCTTGAAAAGCATGACAATGTACACTTGTCCATAATTCACTCATAGAGATATTTCATCGAGCACTTGTAGGGCATAAACTTGTACATATACAATCATGTCATGATTTCATCATTTAATTCACATGGACTTCCTATAAAACACTTGGGGAGCACAACTTAATCCACCTAATCATGGATAACATATACATGGCAACTACAATGCCTAAACATGAAATTTCACGGGTTTGACATGCAATTCATATAATTCCCCTTAAATACTATCTATTTTCGTGAATCTTATCATAATCATGGATTGAAAACAAAATTAACATCATAGACACATTAATCACTTTGTAAATTCAAGGGTTTATCAAGATAATCACATATTCATCACACGTCCTATTCAATGTCATGAAACTTGCACTTAAATCATGGATTGAAACCTAACTAATATCATGAACATGAATTCAATCTAATTAAAACATGGAAATCATAAACTTGAGATCTTGTATGTTTTAAAGGGGATTCTTAGAATCTATGGGTAAAAGAAACCCATATACAAACACCTAACATACCTTAATTGATGAGTTTCTTGATGTTCTTGGTGAATTGAGATATTCCTTGGTTTCTTGAAGTTAGGGTTTTGCCAATTTAGAGAGAGAGCTTGTTGATTTGGGGAAAAAGTTAATAAATAAATAATTTAAAACACTTTTAGGGCTTTAATCTCACACCTGGGCATAATGATATCATGGGAAAAGACCAATTTAACCCTAGACAAAACTTTGGATTTCCATCGAACATTTCAAAAATTACCCCCTGGCGCGACTCGCCACTATCGCGTTGTGTTAGTGGAAACTGACCACTGGGAATTGGGACCATGGTGCGATGCGGAGGAATCACAGTCCCTTACTGGAATTGGAAAATTGGGAACTGAAAGCCCTCCGTGATGAGGTGAGACTGCAGAGTCACACTGGAAATTGACAATTGTCATTTAGACTAGCTCCGCGATGCGCTAATGATAAAATGATAGTGTTTAACGTCTGAAACTTAAAATCGCCATAGCTTCTTACCTGGTTATCGGATTTAGGCTAATTTTATATCATTGGAAAGTTGACTGAATTTCCTATAAGATGGTGGGTCTAAATCTTAAAAATTCCACCTAGGACAAAAATTTTAATTAGGAATGCTCATGTATTGAGAGCTAAATTGAACTAGGAAATTTGTGGGGTACTACAGATATAGGCCCTGAAAGAGTTATACAAACATCAGATATTTGGGAGGCATGATATGAAATGTGACTAATCCATAGATTAGAGGATTTTTGATACACCAGACTCTGCCCAAAATAGAACAAAAGAAAGGGAAACATTTCTAAATGCCTCGTAGCCTCTCCCTTATAAGTGTGACATGCTACACACCTATAAAAGAGACTCTGCTTTACATAACTTTGTGGACACCCAATGACCCTGAACTTATGCTCTAATACCAAGCTTTTCATGACCCGACCCCGATCCTAGTTGTGACGGATATCTCAAGCCCACCGAGGACCGGAGACCACCCCACATCTTGTACAATCCAAACATATTCCAAGTATGACAAGTGGAAGACAACTAGAGAATAAAGAAAAAAAGGTTAAGATAGCTAAATAATAAGCTCTAAGAGTCAACAACACCATCCAACCCACACATATGTCCATGAAAGCCTCTAAACTAATCTAAATATCATACTAAGCCAGGACATGCCCCCAACCATGGCCAAAAATAAATCCAAAATATGAAAAGAAACTGATAGTATTTTGATATTTGTAAGAAAAATAATGAAATGGCTGGCCTTATGGAAGATGAAGTCTCACCACTTCACCGTAGACCAACCGTCGATCCAGAATCCACCTAATTTTATAGAGAAGTAAAAGAGGTATCTTCAAAACCGATATTATAAAACAATGTAGCATCCTAGGATAGTTAGTAGGGCGGGAGATAGCATGTAACTCAAGATAGGGATAAAATAATTCCATTTTAAGAATCAAGTCCAAACTTAGTGTACATGTTCACACACAAACACACACACACACACATATAAGATTCTGGGTTAGAGAACAAGATTTAGAATGAGATTTGAAAATCATTAACCTAGACTGTGTAGCTCTAAAGATCCTAAAAATACCTAAGGGCTATATAGCCCAGCTTCCTCCATCGGAAGGACCCCAGTGCGTATTAGCCGCATCAACTAGAGAAGTCCAAAAATAGCCCAGGGAATCCACGACCCCACACTTATCCAAGGTATATATATATGTGTGTATGTATATATATGTATATATAAATATATATATATATATATATATATATATATATATATATATATATATATATATATCAAGTGTAAACTATGCACACAGTTATGAAGACCCCCACACTGGAAAACATGGTTTCCTGTGGAGGTCCTCATTAACTAATAACCTTGTATTAAGGCATTCACCATTGGTATCGTCATACCAATATGCTTTCAAACTTTTAGAAGCATGCCATTCCAATTATCCACCTATATGGGGGAAGCCATGAGCCCCAAGTTCTAATTTAAAATCAAATCATGGCCAATAAGACCTTTAAAAATCATTTATATTACATTAAACTTTTATGCTGTGGAATAGTTTTAAAATGTTTAATTTATGCATATAGTCATGTTAAAGCATAAACAAATAATGTAAACCATGGGAATACCATTTAAATAATAACCATCTAAAACCCTTAACCTAAACTCCAAAACCAAACATCAAAACCACATGAATGTCAAACCCCTGCATGCCATGATAAAATACAAGTTTAGAGAAGAGATACATGCCTAAAATACCATGAATTTAGAAAAGAGGCCATACTTTGAGCCCTAGATGACCAATTCCTAGAAACCCTATCATAACGTTTGATTGGGGACTTTGAGAGAGAAAAGTAGTTTATGATAATATTAATTTGGTGGAAATAGGGCTAAGGGAAGGTTTTAAGTCATGTGAACAGTGTAAAGGAAGGGAAAAGACTGAATTACCCTTAATGATAAATGTGTAGGAAAGTAATTCCCAATTGTTATGGTTCAGGTGATGACTCGTAGTTACTTGTCACGAGTCATCACCACAACTTGTAGCCTGGATAGTGTCTTGGGGTATACACATTGGTGACACCACGAGTCATACCCTACGACTCATACTCTGGCTTCATGACTCATGATACCAAGCCATAGTCTGGGTAGACTCTTAGGTACCTTTTACTGGTTTGGTCATGAGTCACCCCTATGCCTCGTGACCATTCCTTATGACTCATAGAGTCCCAATAGTGATCAAGGAATAATTCTTTGACAACCCTACTTGTTGGACTATGAGTGGAACCATAAAACTCATAACAAGTGACTATGACTCCTCACTTAGGTCATAGGTTGAGTAGTGAGCTCAATCACAGGGAAAAGTTTAGAGTCCTAAACCAGTGGTATTACAACGAACAATACTAATTAGCTATATAATATTGTTGGTTTGGTTAATTATCTTGATTGTTAGTTCGCGAGATTGATAACATGAATATGGTCTTCTGAACCTCTATTCAACTATCAAACTTAGCCTCACAACTGCATCATCGAGCGGGGATGGAAAAACAAAGTTAAATGCATTTTTATTCTTCCATAATATAAACCAAATAGGGAAAATTATGTATATTCCTATCCAAACCAAAAATAATAACTTTAGTTCATTGAATGAATACGGTCCTATTCCATATATCCCACATTCTATTCTATCATTCCTCTTTCTGGGCTCAAGATAAAATTATGCATATATCCTAAGGGTCGTGAATCTATAGAATAGTAAAAATAAGGATATATGAACAACTAATATTGATAATAAACACAAAAAAAACTTAATTACAAGATTAAGTACTCATGTTCTTGGCCTTAACCCTGGATGAGGGTGTTTAGCCACTCGTGGGTTTATAGACAATCATAGTTATGGATTTCATGTAGTAATCCAAAAGTAAACTAAAAAAATGAATTAAACTCATAAAATCAGCCACCTAAAGTGTATTCCATACTTAAAGGTTGTCCAAGCTGTTTACCAAAAGATTGGTTGTTCTATTTATTGTAGGAACATGTTGGCTAATTCTGACACATGAGCGTGGCATGCTCTCTAGTTGGTGCTAAAAGGGATTGGAACACCTTTATCGCATAGGCTCACTAGAATTTACCATTGTTATTTGTGACTAAGCCCTTAACATGGATATTCAAGGGTGTGGCACGCCCTTGTTCTCAAATTTTCCAGATTTTATCCAAGCAAGCTCCATCTATTTGGCATTACGTTCCTCATTTTTTGGATGCTTTTCCATCATTATTAGACCTTGTTCTGCTATCATATATAAAATTCAACATACCCTAACTCCTTCTATATAATCAAACACTATGAATGGGTGCTTAAACATACAATAGAATCCAACGACATAAATTAGAACATACATAGATCAAGCTAAGAACACTAGTTTCCTTGTTAAAACTCTAAGTGAACATTTTTGTTCAAAACTATTTTTGAAAATACCTTAAACATTGTAAACATGTAGTTCAACACTTATATTCTTAATTACATGAAATTAACTCACTATGCATGCGATATGTCCTCCAAACTATGTTAAATAAGAGTGGATAACAATACTTAGGTGCTTAAATTCACCTAAGATCATTACCCCTCACTTAAAGCCTTGTTCATTCTCGAACAACTATTCACATTAATCATCACAAAAGGAACACTCCAACATTACTATTACAAGAAAGAAACTCCAACTAGAACTACAATGACTGCACAGATAGCAAGTTCCATAGTCATGCATGTCATATACACTTGAAGCTCATGAACACTACTTCAAAACATCCTAACCTTAAGAATTGTCTCTACCAAGGTTGCAAACTCATGG
This sequence comes from Capsicum baccatum var. pendulum, assembly GCA_030864225.1. NCBI lineage: Eukaryota > Viridiplantae > Streptophyta > Magnoliopsida > Solanales > Solanaceae > Capsicum > Capsicum baccatum. The sequence goes on from CM061561.1 coordinate 200,889,582, forward strand.
ATATTACACAATTCAAAGAGATCATATAATTCAACTAACTATCATCAAACATGTACCCTCAACACAAATGAGATTTACCCATATTCCCTCATAGAGATGCAATTTACCATTAGAATCCAAGAATGGGTACAAGAATCAAATTATGCTCACTCTCACAAGGAATTCACATTTCACAAAAGGCGAACCATAGTCTTTACCTTAGTGTAGTACTTTACTAATATCAAAATGTTAAGACTTAGGATCAAATAGGACTTTAAGGGTTGTAATGCAGGCTAAGGGATGGGTAGGAACTATTCTAGTCAATGCTAGTGACTATCTTCCCTAAGCGCTTTAATACATCACACATAACATTAAGCTCTTCTCTAATCAACCGAGTTCTCACCAATTCTATCTTCACACTATCTTTTATTTTGCCCCTTGTCTTTAAGCTAGTTTTCACATAAAAAGTAGGGAGTATTTTCTATCAACTCATGATTTAATTTCACGCAATTTTCTTTTGTTTCTTTACATCACTCCCAATTATAGCACATCGAATTTTTACACCAATAGCTACTACTTTGGGGATTCTCTTTTACCTCTTCCCTTTTTATTTTCTTAATTCTTAACCTTAATAATTTTGCAAGTAAAGCTCTTAAGATCTCTGGATTAAATTATGGTCAATCAAAGAAGGGGAATATACTACATATGGGGCTACCAAAGAATAGTCTTAGGCTCAATAATGCTAACTAAGATTATGCACATGGGTAGATAAAAGTGGGTATGAAACATGGCTATCAAGGAAATACCTACATCACCTTCTTATCCACTTCATTTATTTCACTTTGCACACACACCCCAAGCAAGTTCTAGACATCAATATGTAACAAAAAGTATTTAACAAGGATCACATCACATATTGCACATGCTCAAATCAAGAAGGATCATAATTGACTTTAAACCCAAGAACACACGAATTCAAAATTAAGATAACATCGCACAAGAGTTATAAACATAAGACTTAGTGTTTTGAACGTAGCCATTCAACACAACCAATGTGCTTTCACATTCAAGGCAACTTTTTACGTGTAATCACACATAGAAACTAGCATGAACATCTCACTTATTCCTAACACAAAATTTTGTAAATTTACTCCTAGAAATGAAAAAGGTATACTGGGTATAAAGAGCACTTCTTTGGAAAAAAATCAAAAAGAACAACAAAGGGGTGGGTTATGTGTGCACCTACTTGACTGAAACCACAACTACTAAAATCAAAGACCTACCAAAGAAAAAATATTTTTGTAATTTTTTCATATTTACGCAAAAACTAGGGAAATAATTAAAAACAGCCCCTAAAACATCATTTCACCCTACACCGTGAGAAGATTCCCTATCCCATACTTAAAAACATACTTTGTCCCCAACGTATAATTAAAATCAAGGATCTAAATAACACCCGAGGCCTCTAAGAGTTCATAGTAAAATCTTTAAACATCATGAGGGTTTGTAGGACTTCACACCCATTATTTGCTATGATTCTTAGCTCAGGTTTGCGGTACTCATTTTTAACATCAACCTATGACTCCATATAAATAAAAACTATATGAAATAAAATTAAAATACCTACCTTAACTTGGGTTGCCTCCAAAGTAGCTCTTGAATTGGTGTCGCGACATGACCCACATCACTACTTCTCATTCATATTTCTTTATTCTCTTTCTCCTACTCAGAGTCCATCTTCTCACTTATTTTTGACCTCTTTAGTGTGTACTATTAAGGTCTATATACTTATCAATAATATCCTTTTCAAGATTTTATTTCAGCTTCACCTTTTCAAGCATAATGGTTATTTCTGCCAACTCTATGAGACTGTCTGAAGAGGTCCTTGGTGGTTCGAACTCCACCCTACACTCATACACTTCCATGGTCACGATCATGCATAAATATTTATTTATAAAGCAGAGGTGGATTGAGTAGTTTTATACTTTGAAGACCACTTCTTCAGTATCAAATATAATTCTTAGAGTTCTCTCTTTTACATTAATCAGTGCTCCCCCCGTTGACAATAATGGATGTTGCAATATGATTGGTACCTTTTCATCTACATCATAATCAAGAATAATAAAATCAGCATGAATAAAGAACTTATCAGCCTTAATTAACTCATCCTCAATGATTCCTTTGGGATGAACTTTAGTTCTATCCACTATTTGGAACACCACAAGACATGGCCTCATATTTCCTAAACCAAGGGTATTGAACACTAATTAGGGCATAAAGTTTGTGCTTTCCCAAAAATCACTCACAACATGGATCACATTATTTTTACCAATCTATTTAGGGAGGGTGAAACAATTCTGAATCCTTCAACTTCCTGGGCATCTTCCTCATCACCACTGAATTGAACTCCTCTATCAATGCCAATATCTCAATGTCTTATAACTTTGTTTTATTAGTCACTGCCTCCTTCAAATACTTATATTACTTAGGCAAGCCCTACAAAAAATCTAACAAAGGAATATTATTGTAAAGCTCTTTGAACGTGTCAAAGGACTTCTTAAAGTAAGCATCCTCCTTATCCTTTTTAAGACTTTGAGGGAATAGGGGTGGTGGTATTTCATTTACGTGCTCAGCAGCTTTTGTTTTTGGGTCTAATACTTCCCTAAATTTTTATCATCTTTAACTTTAACCTACTTCTCTTCAACCTATTGTAGGTCCATCCCAACCCAAACATTTTTATTTTTCTTGGGAGGCCTATTAATGTGGTCTTTACCACTCCTCAAGGTGATTGCTATAACTTGATTTAGATTCTCTGTATCACTAGGAAACCCACCATAAGGTCTAGTATTCTTTGCCTGAGGTAGCTTCCCCAACTATGTCTCTAACTTCTTATGGCAAGTTGTTAATTTTTTTTATCTCAGCAACCAATTATTTTTTGTTGGCCAGGATCTTTAATGTATCCTAAGTATTATTAGCCTACATATTATGCTGCTGTTAAAACTATTGAGTTTGATTATTTCCCCAAGAAGAGTTAGGTTGACTCTTCTACTTGTAGTTGTAGGTATTCCTATAAGTTTCTTTTTGTGCATTACCCATAGAATTTATCGATTCTAAATTTTCTCCACACAAGTCTACAAAGTGACCATCGTTTCCACAAATCTCACACTATGACTAGTTTTACTAAATTGTATTTTCCTGGGCCTGAGATCGATTCACCCCTAATTTTCTAAACTGTGTCATCATTTGATTCTGAAGATTTTACAATTTGGTAGCTAAAGTTGTGACACTATCACTTCGATCATACCTGCAGGCTTTTTCACTATGCTTCTAGATATGTCACCATGCTAGTCAGGATCATCTAGTGCAATTCAGTTCAGCAAGTTATACAACTAATCATAAATTTTCTCTAGTAGTTGACCACCTACAACTAAATCTAGAAAATCTTTGTATTATCGTTAAGAGATTCAACAAAAGTGTGAGCCAATATCTCATCAGACTGTTGGTGATGTAGACAGTCCCTGAGTAGAGATTTAAAATCTTCTAAGAATGATACAAATTCTCATCCAACATCAACTTAGAACTCAAAGTTTTATTACATAGCCTTGCTCTCTTGCTGAAAGGGAATAAATAAATAAGGAACGTCTTTTCCAAATCAGCCTATGTAGTGATGGAACTTGACAGCTTTGAATTCAACCACTTCTTTGTTTTCCCCAAGTTTTAGAAGGGAAAGAGCATGATCCTCACATAATATGTGAAGACTCCATTGTGAATAAATGTGTCACTGCTCTCTAGGAAATTCTATAAATAGACCTATAGATCCTCATATTACAAGACCTTAAACTGCCCACTGCTATGCAAACGTTACACCATGTTCTTTTTCAACTCAAATCTACATCCATGAGTAGTCTGCTGATAGTGGAGGTAACATTACTTAAGAGTGGAATTGCCACTGTGTACTATCATTTGGTTGGTGGATCTTCAGCCATTGGTGTAGGAATGTCTTTCTCCTGCTGAATTTGAGGTATCCCGTGAGAAGTATTACTTCTCTCCTCAATTGGTGTAAGCGTCGCTTAAGTTCTGGATATGGGTCAACCAAATCCCTTTCCCTTGCCAACTTGCTTGTTTTTTTGACCTGAATCTACAAATTCAAAAGCTAAGATTGTGTTATTACACCTGTAAAATGAAATAGCAAAACTAAATGTAAGACGATTGCCAATTTGCAAATACTCGGCAATGGCACAAAAAATATTTTGTGCCTAACCACACACGCAAGTGTACATGGTCCACCAAGTAGTAAAATAGCCTTAAAAATCCAAGTACCGATCCCACAAGAACTTTATCTCAACAACATCAAATTTTAGATCTTTAAGAAGATTAAACAAGTTCCAAAAGTAACCAAAACATTTGCTAATTGAAAACTAATATTAAAAGTAAACAATATGGTAACATGAAATACTTGAACATTATAGGGAGAATCCCAGGGTTAAGGAATTATAAACAATCCTACTTAGCTATGTAATCTTGTTTGTTTAGTTAATTATTTTAGTTCTTAGTTCGCGAGTTTGATAACACCACTATGGTCTTCCAACCCTCTAATCAACTATCTAACTTAGCCTAACAACTACTTCATTAAGCAGGGATGTAAGAACTAAGTTAAATGTATTTATATTCTTCCTGTATATGAACCAAATTGGTCGAATTAGGTATATTACTATCCCAACCACAAATCTTAACTTCAACTTATTGAATGATTATGATCCCATTGTATATATCCGATGATCTATTCTATCATCCCTTCTTTTGAGCTCATGATAAAATTATGTGTTTAGCCTAAGGGTTCAAGAATTTTTAGAATAGTAACAGCAAGGATATATGAAAAGCGAATAATGATAATAAACATAAACCAACTTAATAATAAGCTTAAGTACTAATGCTCTTGGCCTTAACCCCGAATGAGGGGTTTTATCCACTCATGGACTTATAGAGAATCATAATTATGGAATTCATGTAATAATCCTAAAGTAAACTAAAAGAAAGGAATAAAACCCTAAGACAAACCTCCTCAGGTGTATTCTAAACCCTAAAGTTTGTCCAATGTGTTTACAAAAAGATTAGAGTGTTTGTGTGGTATCAAGTGGCATATTTTTGGTATAGCATACTCTATTGGTTTATGGGTTACATTACTTTATGGGCATTAAATTCTCATATCATATACATTCATAAAACATTGGCACCATCGTGGAAATACTAGCTTTCTCTGACAGTAAATATGATATCTTTAAAAACCCTTTGACGATGTATGTGTCAGAAAAGAGTTACAGCTATTAGATTGGTATTCGATTGTATATAGGTTGACGCCCCCCCCCCCCCCCCCCATGGCTCCTACCTTGAAACCATAGCTCGGTAGGTATATAGAGAGATTGTACGTGACCTTATGCATCACAACATCATCATCCTCTTCTTTATTGCATTCCATATACTGTGCACATCCGATGTTGTATTTTCATTCTTGACTTGATATCTATCTCCCCACTTGGAGGGAATACAGTAAAACCAAGTATGGACCAACATAAAGGGGAATGATCTTCCTCTTCTTAACAAACCGCACCACTCCCTTTATGGGGGACACCTTCAAAAATACATAATCACCAACACTGGATTCCAACTCCCTTCACCTAACATCCACATAGGACTTTTGTCGACTTTGGGTAGCCTTAGGTCTATCCTGAATCACCTTCACCTTCTCCATGGCTTGGTGAACCAAAAACAAATCAAATAACTTATTTTCTCAACCTCCACCCAATAGGAGATCTACACCTCCTACCATTCAAGGGCTCAAATGGAGCCATACCAATACTTGAGTGATAATTGTTATTGTAGGCAAATTCAATGAGAGGCAAGTGGTTAACCCAACTACCACCATAATAAAAAAACCCAAGCTTGAAGCATATCTTCCAAGGCCCAAATTATCCTTTCTACTTGCCCATCTGTCTGTGGGTGGAAAGCGATGCTAAGGGTCACCTTAGTCCCTAAACTTGCTGGAATGATCTCCAAAAGTGAGACAAGAATTGGGTACCCCAATCAGATATGATGGAAATTAGATTACCATGGAACTTCATGATCTTGTCAATGAACAACATGGCATAATCCTCAAAATATAAATTAGTCCTCACTAGCAAGAAGTGAGCAAACTTAGTCCCCCAATCCACGATGATCCAAATCGAATCGAATAACTGGCGAGACCGTGGAAGACCTATAACAAAATCCATATGAATTATCTTCCATTTACACACGGGTAGTTCAATCTATTGAGTCAACCCACCGGGCTTCAAGTACTCTACTTTCACTTGTTGATACAGCATGCACTTAGCCACAAAATTAGCCACATCCCATTTTATAGTATTCCACCAATAAACTTCCGTAAGATCATGATACAATCTTGTTGAACCAAGATGAATAACATATCACCACTCATGACCTTTATCCAAAATTCTTCTTCGCAACCTATCAACATCGGGAACATATAATATAACTTGGTACCTCATGATACCCTCATCACCAATCTCAAAAACCATCACTTTCTTCCTACCTACATCATTCTTGATTTGCATTCGAAAAAGATCCAACACTTGCTTTTCCTTTACTTTAGTACCAAGAGACGATCATATCACCTTTTCAGCAATCAGTCCACCATTCTTAGAATCTAGAAGACAAACTATGAGATTGGCCAAATGGTGAATATCCTTCACTAAATCCTTATTCTCCTCATCCACATGAGATAATATTCCCATGGACAACCTGCTAAGAGCGTTAGAAACCACGTTAGTTTTACCTAATGATAGTGAAGACTTATGTCATAGTCCTTGCACAACTCAATCCATCTCATTTGTCTGAGATTTAATTCTTTCTAGCTGAACACATAGTGCAAGCTCTTATGATCAAAACAAATATCAACATGGACCCTATACAAATAGTGCTTCCAAATTTATAATGCAAGAACCATAGCTAATAATTCCAAATCATGAGTCGGATAATTCTTCTCATGAACTTTCAATTGTCTAGAAGCATAAGCAACCATCCTGCCATGTTGCATCAACACACAACCCAGTCCCACTTGAGATGTATCAAAATAGATGAAAAAACTATCAATGCCCTCAGGTAGAGTTGAGACCAGAGATAAATTCACCATATCCTCTAGCTTCTTGAAACTACCCTCACAAGCATCAGGCCAGAAGAATTTCACCTTCTTCTGACTCAACTTAGTTAATGAGGCAGCGATAGAAGTGATAATGTCCATACACCTTCTATTAGTAGACGAATAAACCCAAGAAGCTCTGAATATTGGATGGAGTCTTGGGTCTAGGCCACTTGTTAACCTCCACAACCTTCAATGGACCCACCATGATCCCTTCACTAGATATAAAATGACCTAGATAAGTAACATTCAACCAGAACTCACACTTAGAGAACTTTGCGCATAAATGCTAATCCTTTAGGGTCTACAACACAATACAGAGGTGATGGTCATGATCTGAATCACTCTTAGAATGCACCAAAATATTATCAATAAAGATAATCACGAACAAATCCAATAACTAATAGAAACCTGATTCATAAGGTCCATAAATGTCGTTGGGGCATTGGTCAAACCAAAGGACATCACCAAAAACTCAAAATGACCATACCAAGTTTTGAAAGAAGTCTTAGGGATATCCACCTCCCTAATCTTTTGCTAATGGTAACCTAACCGAAGATCAATCTTAGAAAATAATTTAGCACTCTAAAGCTGATTGAATAGATCATCAATCCTAAAAAAGAGATAATTATTCTTCTTGGTTACTTTATTCTATTGGCGGTAATTAATACACATTCGAAGGGAACCATCCTTCTTACGCATGGAAAGAACAGGAGCACCCCATGGAGACTCACTAGGATGGATAAAGCCTATGTCTAGAAGGTCTTTCAACTACTTCTTGAGTTTCTTCAAATCGGCCAGAGCCATTCTCTAAGGAGGGATAAAAATAGAATGAGAGTCCGAAAGAAAATCAATTTCCCTATCGGGAGGTACACTGAGAAGATCATCAGGGTACACCTCAGGAAATTCATAAACCGCAGTGACAACCTGTAAAGAAGGACCTTCAGATCTAAAATCCTGAACATGCACTAAATGATAGAGGTACCCTTTAGAAACAAATTTATGGGCTCTAAGATATAAAATAAACTTTACCTTTGGCACAAGGGAACCACCTTATCACTCGATCACTGTCTTACTTAGAAAATAGAAACTGACCCTTTGGGCCTGACAATCAAGAGACGCATAGAATAAATGCAACCAATCCATACCCAAAATCATATCAAAGTCATACATGTCAAACTATATTAGATCCAACAAGGTCTCCCTACCATGGACCGACATCACACAACCCCTATAAACCCTTATAGACACAATGGAGTCACCCACTAGGGTGGACACAGAGAAGGAATCCAAAATACACTTAGGATATAAACCAAAATGAATAGCCACATAAGGGGTCACATAAGAGAAAGTAGACCCAGGATCAATAAGAAAATATACATCACGAAAGAAGAGTTTGAGCATACCAGTAACAACATCGAGGATGTCTCAAAATCATGGCGAATGCTAAGAGTATACAAATGGTTTCATCCAACACCAGGAGGATATGATGGAGCTGACTAATCCCTACTAGCCTAAGATTGGGCTCCTGATGCACTATAACCAATATCATACTAAGAACGAAGATCACCCAACGGCTTTGGTAAGGAGTATTATCCATAGAGTAGGAACCAAAATTGCCCCACTTATTATTAGAACACTTTCCATCATCTTTACATCTGGTGCTGGCCTCCACCATGATCCGAATAGTGAAAGTTCTTACTCTGCTTTCCATTCATCTCCGCTTGCTTCTTTTTTTCTTATTTTATTTATTGCATATGTACCATAAGTATTGAGATGCTCATGTCATTGTTCAACTAGCATCATTGCTCTCCAAGATCAATTCATGAGACAACCCAAAGGCAAACTTCCTCATCCTAGCCCTCATGCTAGACACTAATTCTATACCATAACTCGGCATATAATGAAACTTTAAGGCATACTTCTTTACAAATATCCTGCCTTACTTCAGATTCACAAATTCCTAAGCTTTTGCCTCTCTTAACTCCTGAGGAAAAAAACCAAAGAAAGCACAAGAGAAATCATCCCATAAAGTGGATTTAGTATCGTCACCCCTAGACTCATCCCACTCCTCATACCATTGTCATACTACATCATTCAACTAATAAACAACAAACTCTATAACTTTTACATCAGTAGCATGCATCACACAGAAGATCTTTTCTATCTCATCAGTAAAGTTTTAAGGATCTTTCTTAATTTTAGAACTAGTGAAAATAGGAAGACTCAACCTCATAAATAGTCTAAGCCTAGTAACCTCAGATGATAAAGGGAAAAAAGCAACACGCTCAGTCTAGGAGGACACCAATTAGGTAAACAAATAAATCAACTAGTGAAACTCAACATTAGATACTCAATCTTGGGGTGCTCAAGGAGGGATAGGGGGAATTGGTAGAGCTCCCTCAGGGCAATAAGAAGAAATGACCCTACATCAGGTTTGGACTTCTATAGCAAGACAAGATCCATCCACATTTTCCTCAGATATTACAGATGAGTTTCCATAAAGATTTGCGAATATTAGATCTTCTGGGAGGCATGATCTAAAAAGTGAACATACAGAAATTAGAAAAAATTCTAGACCTTAGAATCTATCGCTTGAAATAGAACAAAAAGAAAGGGAAATATTCCTAAATGTCTCGTATCCTCTCCCTTATTAGTTTGGTGCACTACATATCTATAAATGAGACTCTACTTGATACGGCTTTGTTGGACACCCAATGACACTAAACCGACGCTCTGATATAATCTTTTTCATGACCCAAACTGGGGCCTAGCAGTGATGGGTATCTCAAGTCACATATGGACCATAAATCACCCCCTGCACCTAACCAAACCAAATGCAACATCCCACCAATGAAAAATTATAAGAACCCATAACGTTCTCTTATAGTTTGAACCTTAGATGCATGTTGAATAGAGTATAATTTCGGCCCTATGAGATAGAGAAAGGACTCCCTAATTTATTAGTGTTTTAACCTTGTGAAATTTTCCTAAAAATGACTTTCTATGGTGTGGGAAATTGAGTTAGATTTCTAATGATACCAATTTCATCAAAATCTAGTATCGGGATAAGAATTTATGGCTATTTTTCTAAGCATTTTTGGAATTGCCCAGGTTTAACGGTCGAACTGACGGACCGTCAAGTATTCAACGAACCTTTGATCTTCCCATTATTCCAAGGCAGTGACTTCTTTTTCTAGAAATTATGCGATGGCCAAAATGGTAAACCACCAAAAATTCAGTGGACCATCGCGGTGACCGTCAAACGGAGACAGTATGGCTTCATCCTGGCCCTCGTGTGATGGATGATCTGGCGGACCTTCAAAATTTCTTCGGACCATCATTCTGACTATCGCATTGAGTCAGTGTGTTCTATTTTGTACCTCGAGCAACGGACAATCTGGCGGACCGTCAAACTTCCAATGGACCGTCATTTCGACCGTCGCAGACCCCAATCAACAATGTTTAATTCATTTTTAAAAGGGTATTTCGGTCCTTTATACTCCTTTAAAACCTCATATATATTCTAGATAAACAAGCTAGCCTTATTTGCTCATGTCTAACACTTAAGGTCTACGATTTTCTCCTCTAAATCATATCAAAGAAAGAATTCTTCCCCAAGAAATCTAAGAACTCACCATGGATTCTACAAATTGAGTTGAGATTTGAGTTGTCCAAGTTCATAGGTTGCAAGAACCCTCTGTCAAGAGTAATAAAAAGAGTCTAGAGCAAGCTTGTTCATCTAATTTCATAGTCTAAGGTATGTGTAGTTTTGAACAAGGATAACCCTTTCATCCTTGTGTCCAAAAGGATTATTTACATCATGATTTTCTTGAAATCTATGAGGTTTTACATGAAATTGAATTGGGGGTTTTCACCCATTATTATTGAATGTATTATCTTGATATTCCCCATGAATTAAGAGTCAAATGACATGATTTTTGCATATTTTCTTAAGAAATTATAGCTGGGTATAAAACCCAATGATTTTACTCTATGGGAAGTTAATATTTGCAATGTTTGAGATATTGAAGCATATGACTAAATTGAGACTTGAGATAAATTGCTAAAATTCCTAGATTTCCATTTGATTTATGAATATATATGCTATATATTACTCTTTTGATGAGCTTTAACTTGATATTGAACTATGGGTTAGAAAGCCCTATTTGAGACTTGTGAATTTATGAACTCTTGTGCTATAAGCCCCCATGATCTGAGTATTTTAAGATGATTGAGAAATGAATTGACCTAATGGTCCTTGATCTTTGAAACTCACTTCACTATATGAGATTATAGATTTGATCATTGGGTTTGTGGTGAACCATGAGATTATTCTAAAAGTGGATTTTTATGAGATGAGCGCAGATAATCTAAAGGGAGTAGTATTTAGCATCGAGCAGGTAAGTCACTATGGTTTCTTACCCCAAAACTAAGTGCTATCAAAGGTTGGGCCTGAGGCCAAGTTTGTGATGATTATGATTAGGCCCGAGGTCGAGTTTCATTTAGTGATCACTAAACCTAGGTTATACTTCCTGGCAAGAGTATGACGCTCCTCCCCAACATGGGGTCTCTTCCTTAGGAGGAAAAAATGTTAGACTCCATGTAGCTCACATGGTTTATGTCGGTTACGAGAACCTCCCTTGCCCTTTTAAACTTAAAAATAGCTACTCCTTTGGAAACTAAGGTATTTTCCCTCGTATGAACTATTTTCACTAAACTATAGTATTTTGCCTTGAGATAGATGATTTATCCTAAAGCTTGAAATGAGATATTTTCCTAACTTGGATGATATGCCTCTATGTATGTTCTAAAATCTCATGAGGTCGTATTTCTAGTATTTGAGTTTGAAGAGATATAAAATCTTGAACATTAAAATTTGTTTTACCCACCATCCCATATACATGAGTTAATAGTACTGTCTAAAGCCCTTTTTGCCTTGGGTATTGAGAATAAGAGAAGATTTCTGGTTTTGAGGTTGAAGAACGATGACTCACGAGATTTGTGTAATATGCCTCATCTTATCTGATTTATGAACTTTATATTTCATACTTATTCAAGCCATGTGAGTCATCTCATACTGCATACATGATTTGAATGAAGAAAATTGATACTATTTTATATACATGCATTCACCCCCACATACTCAGTACATTCCCAAGTACTGATCCACATATATGTCTATGTGCTACATTGTCTGATAATGTAGGTTTAGGTGCTCAGTCCCAGCCTCGGCCGCGATCTCCGAGCACCTCACGTATATTTCCTACAGTGGTGACTACTCTTGGTTCAAGGATCGATTTTCAGATATTCCAAGTACTGAAAGACTATGTTGTTACCTGTAGTTTGTCCTGAGTCAGTTGGGGGACTGTCCCATCGGCTCTCTAGATTATGGATTTGTAGAGGCTTTGTTAGACTATTTGGTAGATTATGGTTTTGTTGGGATTTCTTTAGCATGACCATTTAGACTGAGTACCCCTTCTTTCCTTTATTCCCTTCTATGAACATAGATGTGCTAGTGTTTGAATTTAAATTTTCTCCTTTAATTAAGGGTTATTAGTGGGAACCGGCTCTATGGGTTAGCTTGGGGATACTTATAGTCCTAGGCACCATGTGACATCCCGGGAGGTGACTTCGGGTTGTTACATGAATGAATTTCAAATATATACAAGATAATATGCAATAATCTTATAGAAAGTCAAAACATTTTTATAATCGACAACCAATGACTGGACAAACAACCGACCAACATAACCCAATATCCATAGTAATTCAAATAAAGCCTCCCAAACAAAGAACCAAATCTAGTCTTGGTCGGGACATGTCCCCGACTCTGACAGATTATAATGAGAATTAAAATGATAATGTTAATGATAATAAAAGTAACTATCAACTCAAATCTAAGAATGAAAACTGGTGAAATGCCTAAGTCTTCTAGGGAATATAAGCTCACAACCTCACCACAACATAAAGAACCAAGTCGACCGACCTAACTCTATATAGGAAAAGTAGAAAAAACTCGAGTACCTATAGAGTGTGGGGATATAACATCCGAAGATGGTTAGAGAGGTGAACACTAGCATGTGACTTAAGGATAAGTATAACATAATTCCATGATTAATAATTCAAAATCATCCAAAACCAATGCACACAATCAAATTCATATACCTATTGATATATCATATCCTTGGATAGGGAAAAAGGCTTAACATGCGTTTTAAAACATTATCCTTGGTTGTATAGCTCAATCATCACAACATACTAAGGAACCAATGGGCTATATGGGCCCAACTCTTCTCCATCTAGTAGGGCCCCAGTGTATGTGGCTATATGAACCAAAGAGTATAGATATGCACTATGGGGGACTCAAACCTCCCTGCAATCAAGGTGACATAAGCACCAAATCATGTAATAAGAAGTGGGTAACTTAAAACTCCCAATAAAATAATAGTAATAAGGGGGACTCAAACCACCCGGTTATATAGACTCCAGCATCAGCAACTGTGGTTTCTTGTGTGGGTCCTCGAGACCACCACTTTATTGACTTAGCTACACAACACTCATTAAAGCACAATTAAAACATTTATCACACAATCCCATTAATTGAATCACAATGCACATTTAGGAATATATTATTGGTGTCGTCATACCAACTACACTTGCAAAGTAACATCAACATGCCAAAATAACTATCATTACTTGGGGAAATTTACAACCCCTTTGGTTCGATTTCACAAATTCCCACATTTATCACAATTAAAACCAATTTCACAATATGAGGTTAGGGTCATAAATATTTGAAAAGTCACAAGTTTGGAGAAAATCATAATTCTCTAGTTCATTCACCATACCCATACACCCATAAGTTCAAAACCATATTTCAAGCATAAATAATTATATGTAAACCATGGGAAAACATTGTTCAACAACAGGCATTCAAAACCTCCAAACCTTAGTTACAAACCAATATAAATATCTCATGAACAATACTTTAAAATATATGATTTTTACAAATTAATAATGAGGGAACAGTAATATGCCTAAAATAACAAGTTTAATGGAAGAAATTAACTACTAAGCCCTTGGATGACCTAATTTCTAAAGATCATAAGTATGACTAGTTGAAGGAATTTAAGAGAGCCTTTTGAAAGAGCTTTATTAAGTTAACAATGCTAATGGGGTCCCCAATACAATTTTAGGTCGTGGATTACAATTGGGGTAGAGTAGAAATATCCAAAGTACCCTTAATAAAAAGACTAAAAATTATCACGTGACTATGGGTTACTATACAACTCATATAGACAAATTATGACTCATAACAAAGAGTCATAATCAAGAAAGAACCATCAAGACCCCATACTAGACTAGATACGGTTTATTCCACTAACTCGTAACCTTACTTAATGACTCATAACTATTTCTCGTACTCAAGACAACAAAAATTTTGGGATGATGGTAACACTCAAATTACACATCAATTAATGTGAAAGGTGGTCATTTTCAATATATTAACTCAACTTTAGAGTCGGGGTCAAATCTATGAGGAACAACGTGAGTGGTAATCAAGTTTCAAAATAATGGATACTTGTTAATTTCAAACCGATAGTATAAAAAGATAAAAATAGATGGTGAAAATGGTATTAACACTAATACTTTTTTTTGGGATTTTATAGTATTAATTTGGGACTAGGAATAATTAGAGTCTAGGCAATTAGGCATGGATCTTGGGATTATACTTTCCTAGGGGCAACATATGCAAGAACATGTGATAATTTATTGCAAATTATAAGTGTTCGTGATGTGGTCGGCCATGTTCGAAATCCTTGAGGCTAGTTCGTCAACAAAACCCCAAGGATGTCACTCATTGACCCTATCGAGTACCTAATGAGTGCTTCAATAAAAATCACCTAATACCTCAATTAGACACCCCTATTTCTAGGATGGTTCCCTAAGTATAGTCAACTTCAAAATTTTCTTTATGTGTAAGATAGTGAAATTAGTAAACCATGCTCATAAATTATCAATTATTTCCTTGGTTCCTATATCCCTCTTTCTAGGATGATGTGGGTTCCTAAAGTTCACACAAACCCCTCTTTTAAGAATGGTTTAAGCATTCAAGAGCTTAGGATTTTCATCCATCAAACTCATTTCGTTATTTGATGCTTTCACCCATAAATTCCAACCAAGTTACTCAAGAAATAGTAGAATCCAACATCAAAAACTAGTAGATACACAAACAAATCATATCTCACATATATTTACACCTTATTCTAGCATAATCCGAAGAGGAAACACTAGATACTCATAAAGTAAAGTAAATAAATAAAGATTTTACCGAACATCTCCATTTATTTGATTTGAGAAAATCTAAGTGAATGTTACTTCAAACTATGAGATCCAATAAATCTTAAATGGAATTTCACTAATTCTTCACTTGGAAGTGACTCCAAAATATTCGTCACTCAAAATTTATACAATATTCTCTTCTCCAAAAAATGAAGGCTACAAACCCTAGAACAATTTTTACAGATTAGGGTAGATAGAATACGATGAATAATAGTGTTTGAGTCTTCTTTTTGTAAAACTTGGGATCAGCCCGATGAATTGAAATTTGCCTTTAGGATGCACTTTTTTGTTGTGCCGCAATCGCATAGGATTGGCCTTGACTATAGTTACTATGACTGCAATCAGTTCATGCGACCATGATCGGTTGACCTTCTTAACTTACCCCCACTGTGGTAACTAAGGCTATTTCTACTCCAGGCCTTCAGCAGAACTTTCTTGCCTTCTTTTGATCACTTTTATGCTTTAATCCATATCTTTCTATTTCATCAACTATGTGCCTATAAATTATGGATATTAGTGCATTCAATTAGATTTTTGTCTTATTTATTCATTAAATATATGGTAATGTGAATGAATGTTGAGTGCAAATGAGTGGTAAAATCACTACTCATTAGATGACACACTGGACAACCTATGATTGGGATATAATAACTTGTCATAAGTCCTTACAACTCATGGACTCAAGTCGTAATGAAGATAGTGTCTTAGGCCAACCTTTATGGACACCTTATGTATTTTTCCTTATGTCCCTAAGAAGTCTTAACGACTTGTTGAGAGCCACTCGTACTTAGATCATAATACCAAGCCACTTATTTTGATTATGTTATGATCAAGTCCCTACGATCTGTCATAACTCCCTATGACTCATCAGGGGAGTCTTAGTTAGGATAATAACGATAAATTTTTTGAAATATTCAAGGACCAAAAACCTAGGGCATTACAATTATGTTCTGTGTGACTAAAAAATAGGGTTGTCTATGTTCCATGGTGGCCTTGGGATACCCATCATGGCCAGGACCTAGTTTGAGTGATAGCAAGTTAGTATTAAAGCCTAGGTTCATGGTTAATTGGGTGTCCACAAAGATGTGTTAAGTAGAGTCTCTTTTATGGGTGTGTAGCACCCATACTTATAAGGGAGATGCTATGAGCCATTTAGGAATATTTCCCTTTCTTGTGAGCTATTTAGGGTCTATAGAGTTTAAGGTATTGATAATTTCTCTAATTTTGTTTTTTCACATTTTAGATTATGCCTCACCAAATATCTAATGTTCATGGAACCTTCTCTATCCTACTTGAGAATAATATAGATAGAACCTATTTTACTTATAAAGTAAAGACTAGTCTAGGGTCCCAGATCCTAATTCTACCCGTCCTCATTAGGCTTTTTGGGTTGATAATTATCATGTACCACTACCACAAAGAGATATTTCCAATGCCGAATTCCATTGATTTATTCATCTGTTGACTCAGTTTGTGGTTTCTTATCTTATCAGTCTAATTGTATTGGTTCTGTTTCTCCATCTTCTGAGGCCACTAGGGTTGTCCAGTTCATTAGGCTAAATATCCCAACGTTTATTGGCTCTAAGGTTGAAAAGGATAATCAAGGGTTTATTAAAGCGATGGAGAAGATATTCTGGGTGATGTATGCTTCTGACTTTAAGGGTGTAGAGTTTTCCACATATCAGTTGAAGATGTGGTATATTATTTGTATGAGGAGTGGGAACAATTGAGAAAATATAATGTTGAGCCAACTATGTGTTATGACATCTCTAGTGCTTTTCCATATTGCCTTTTTACTCATGACTTGAGGAGGTGAGGGTTGAGCAGTTTTTGAATTTGTAATAGGGTAAGATAAGTATGGAGGAGTACGTCCTAAAATTTCATCAGTCGTCTCGTTCTGCTTCTGATCTAGTATTTAACATGAGAGCTAAGATGAAAAATTTTGCTTTGGGCTTGTCTCAAAAATTTGTGTTAGAGTGCAGGGCCTTCTTGCTGAATAATGACATAGATATCTCTTGGCTAGTGGTGTCTATTCAACAAGTAGAGAATGAAAAAAAGAAGTAAGCTAAAATAAACAGATGATAAAATAAGAGGCCTAGGTATTCTCAGCAAGGTAAAGGCCCGCATAATAGTGGTAGAGATGGCAGACAATGGTATAAGAAGAAATAGGGAAATTTTGGTTCTTATTCTACATCTAGTGCTCCATATCCAAAGTCACTTAATTATCATCACTTTTTGACTGACATTAAGTTCAAGGAACAAGGGCCCAATCTCTAATAAGTAGAGTTTAGTTTGCTCCATCATATCCTCTTTTTAGATTTTATGGACAATTGCATCGTAGAGAGTGTGATGAGAGAAGGAATAAATGTTTTAGGTGTGATCATTTTGGTCACATACAACGAGAGTGTCCTTTGGATAGGGTTGCTATGAGAACAGATAAGGTCCCAGTTACTACTTTTTTAGCTCTTGCACTAAAGGGTGCTACCTCTAGCTCTTGCACTAAATGAAACTATATTTATGCTTTTGCCACCCGTTAGGAATATGATTCATATCTTGATGATGTCACTAGTATGCTATATTTTTTATCGCGTGACATATATTGCTTAATTGATTTGGGGTTAACTTTTTTAGATGTGACCCCTTATGTATCTATCCATTTTAGTTTTGGTCCTATGTGTATTTCTTACCCCTTTTTTGTTTCTAACCTAGTGAGTGACTCTATTATGGCTAAAAAGGTTTATAGGGGTTATGTGGTATCTATCTATTGTAGGGAGACATTGGTTGATCTGATAGAGCTAGATGTGTTGGACTTTGATGTTATTTTGGAAATGGATTAGCTCTATTCGTTATATGCATCTATTGATTGTAGGACCCAAATGATCAGTTTCCAATTCTCGAATAAACTAGTGATTGAGTGGGAAGGTAGTTCCCTAGTATCTAATGGGAGGTTTATTTTTTATCCTAGAGCCCAGAAATTAATTTCCAAAGGGTGTCTATATCATATAGTTTGGGTTAAGGATTTAAATTTTGAGAACCTTTCCTTGCAATCCATCTCTGTAGTTAATGAGTTTCTCAAAGTTTTTCTAATGATCATCTTAGTATCCCTCTAAATAGGGAGATAGACTTTGCGATTGATCTTCTATCAGATTCTTATCCTATCTCTATCCTTCTCTTTAGAATGGCTCCAACTGAGTTGAAAGAACTTAAGGAACAATTAAAACATATTTTTAATGATGGTTTCATCCGTCCTAGTGTCTCTCCAAGGGGTGTTCTTATACTTATCATGTGTGAGAAGGATGATTCCCTTTAGATGTGTATACATTATTGGAAAATGAATAAGGTGAGGGTGAATAATAAGTATCCTCTTCCTCGGGTTGATGACCTATTTGACCAGCTTTAGGGTGCTAAGTAATTTTATATGATTGACCTTTGATCAGGGTATCATCAGTTGAATATAAGAGAGGTGGATATCCCTAAGACTAGTTTTCATACCTGATATGGACACTATGAGTTCTTCTTAATGTCTTTTAGATTTTCTAATGCCCCGACAACATTTATGGATCTTATGAACCAGGTATTCCTTAAGTTTTTGGATTTATTCTTCATTATATCTGTTAATGACATTTTGATATAATCCAAGAGTGAGGAGGATTATGTCAATCACCTCCATCTAGTATTGCAGACTCTTAAGGATCAATGTTTGTATTCTAAGTTCTCAAAGTGTGAATTCTGGTTAAATACTATTACTTTTCTAGGCCAAGTTATTTCCAGTGAGGGGATCATGGTAGATCCACAGAAAGTTGAGGTGGTTAATAAGTGTCCTAAACCCGAGGGTGGCTTTGAGATGTTGAAGGCTAAGTTTGTTTCAGCTTTGATTTGGACCCTACCCAAGGGTACGGATGTTTTTTTTTTTGTTTGATGTAATGTATATCGCGTGGTACTAGGGAGTATTTTCATGCACTATAACAGGGTGGTGGTGTATGCTTTTAGGTAGCTTAAGGTAAGTGAGAATTATCCAACTCATGATTTGGAATTGTTGGCTATGGTTTATTCTTTGGAGATTTGGCTCCATTACTTGTAAGGAATTTATTTTGACATATATTCAGACCATAAAATCTTGCATTACGTGTTCACCTAGAAGGAGTTGAATTTTAGGTGAAGAAGATGGATTGAGTTACACAAGGATTATGACATAAGTCTCCACTATCATCCAGGTAAAGCTAACGTAGTTGCTGATGCTCTTAGCAGGTTGTCTATGGATAGCTTGTCGCATGTGAAGTAAGAAAAGCAAGATTTGGTGAAGGATATCTACTAATTTTCTAATCTTAGAGTTTATTTTTGGACTTCGAGGTTGGAAGTATGATTGTTGATGAGGTAGTGAAGTCATCTCTCGATAGTGAGATGAAAGAGAAGTACGTTTTGGATCCTATTTTGATGCAAATTAAGGGTGATGTGGGTCACCAAAAGGCGATGGCTTTTAAGATTGGTGGAGATAGTATCTTGAGGTACCAATGATGTTTGTGTGTTCCCGATATTAATGGGCTATAAGAGAGGATCTTGGTTGTGGCTCATGAGTTGAGGTACACGATTTATGCTGGCTCAACAAAGATATACCATGATTTGAAAGAGATCTACTGGTAGAATAACATGATGAGGGATGTGGCTTATTTTGTGGCTAAGTTCATGATTTTCCAGCAAGTGAAGGTAGAATACTTAAGGCATAGTGGTCTATCTCTAGGCATTGAGTTGTCCTTGTGGAAGTGGGAAGTGATTAATATGAACTTTGTTGCTGGTCTTCTGCTATTTTGAAGTTAGTTTAATTCAATTTGGGTTATCTTTTATAGTATGAATAAGTCCGCCCACTTTTTTCCAGTGAGGACTATTTATTCTGCGGAGGATTATGCTAAGATTTTCATTTAAGAGATCTTTATGTTGCATGGTGTGCCTATTTCTATTATATTTGATTGAGGTGTGAAGTTCTTATCTTACTTTTGGCATTCTTTCCAAAGAGGTTTGGGAACTAAGGTTAACCTTAGCACCGTTTTCCACCCTCAGATGGATGGACAAGTGGAGAGAACTATTTTGACTTTGGAAGATATGCTAAGGTCATGGGTAATTGATTTTTGAGGTAGTTGGCTAGATAATTTGCCGCTCATGGAGTTTGGGTATCATAACAGCTATCATTCAAGTATTAAGATGGCCCCATTTGAGGCTTTGTATGGTAGAAGGTGTAGGTATCCTATTAGGAAGTTTGAAGTTTTTGGACTCAATTATTTAACCTTGATTTGGTTCACCAAGCTATAGAGAAGGTGAATGTGATTTGGGATAGGCTTAAGACCACCCAAAGTCACAAAAAGTCCTATGCGGATGTTTGGTGAATAGATTTGGAATTTGATGTTGGTAATTGGGTATTGTTGAAGATGTCACCCATAAAAGGAATGATAAGGTTTTGTAGGAAGGGAAAGCTCAGTCCCCGCTATGTTGGATCCTACTTGATTTGGGAAAAGTGGGAATTGTGGCTTATGAGTTGGAGTTTCCTTCGAGTTTGGGTTCTATCCATCTGGTGTTTTATGTTTTAATGTTGAAGAAGTGCACTGGGTGATCCTTCCTTGGTTGTTCCCTTAGAGAGTGTTGGTGTTTTACATTTCTTGTCATATGAGGAAGTATCAGTTACAATTTTGGATAGGCAAGTCCATCATTTGAGGACTAAGGATGTGGCTTAGGTGAAGGTTCTATGGAGAAACCATAAGGTTGAATAAGCTACTTAGGAAGCTGAAGAGGACATGAAGTCAAAATATCCATTCTTATTTCCCTCTTCAGATTAACGTGCTTAAGGTATGTACATTCCTTAATATCTTTGTTTTTTTGTCTTTGTTAAAAGAAATTATGGTTGTGTTCTGTGTTGAATCGTGCTAATGGATTCCTTGCTTCATTGTTTGAATTCGAATAATCCTAAGGGGGTAAAATTAACATCTCAGATTTTGGTCCTTGAAAATGTAACAGCCCGAATCTAGTACCCGGAACGCTACACGGTGCTCAGAACCCCAAAGGACCACAAGCTAACCCATGAATGATATCTGTACCTGAACACTGCATAATATAAAATAATAATATGGAATAATAAAATAATAATGTCTGAATAATGAGGTATATCAATACCAAAACAAAACTGAAAACGATTAAAGTCTGAGTCAAATCTGAAAGCCTCTAAGTATTGTCTGAATAAGGAGCTGAAGGAACATGTCTCCAACTAACTCCGCCTAGCAAAACTAAAGTAAAATAAATAATAACATAAAATAGTGATCATGTCCTCAAAGGATGAGGACTCATTGCTAACTCTGATTGCGGAAACTGGAAAGCTACTGATACTCTGGAGCTCGTGACTACGAACCTATGGTATAGAATAAAACACCATAGCGCGAATATGTGAGTACGATTAAATGTACTGGTATGCATGTGAGGTAGGCTTAATGCATTAACAATACTAACTAACTGACTACATGAACATGAGAATTCATGCATGAATACATAATAACTGAGATCGAGATAACATGATAACTGAATTTGAATACTCATAACATGAGTTTACTGATATAACTGATAATATGAGTGACTGTGATGACAGTCCTGAATCTAATGGAACTAGCTGAGTTCTATACTGTATCTAATTTGACTGTATCTGACAGTCCTGATTCTATAGAACTATCTAAGTTCTATGACTAAGACTGATACTGAAACTGTGGGAGGTAGTTTTCTAACTGACATGCTCCAAATAACGCATTATAGCTGAGTTGGGGTCCAATCTATGCCCTGATTGTAAAGGTGTCAATATACCACCACTGATAAAGACAAACTGTGGGTGACCCTTATCTGACAGTGTCCCCAAGAGAGAACGATGGGAACCTCATCTGACAGTATTTATCCACCTCAACAACCCTCACCTGATAGTGTTGATGTCTCAACCTATGCTGGCCACATAGTTCTGGAACGTAAAGATGACTTCGAAGAATCACACCCTCATCTGACATTGTGTATTCCCATCCTTGGGTTCACTCAGTGATAATTCCTACTCCCATCTGAATAGAAACTGTACATGATTAACTAAACCGAACAGACTGAATTTATGAAGTTTCGTTGGCTGACGGAATACTACTGAGATTACTCAATTACTGAGCTTTCCTGAGTCACATGAATGACTGAGTTCTATGGATCATGGATTGACTGAGGATATTATGAAAAAATGACACTGGTTCTAGCGCAGAGCTATATTTTTCAGGTACAAGTACCCCCAAGACTCGATAAAAGGAAACTGACAAAGCATGAGTTTCTTGAATACATGACCAACATCAACAATTCATAATACAATAAGTTGGGGATTTCGTGAAACAAATGGTTACCATAATATCTACAATAGATGGGCATACTTATAATCATATCATAAATCTCAGGTTCTAATATCATGGGTATTCTGATAACATATACATTTCATAACGATAGCATGGAAACTTTTTAAACATAAGAGGATGGGAAGCACATAACATTTGGGTTCATGTTTGAGATATAGAGAATGATTTCTATTCTTTCAAGCATTTCATAAAACAACTTTCATGTATAATTTAGAGCATAGGTGAAATAATCAAATTACTCATCATAACCAACTCAATTCATGGATTTTAACTTGCAAGCTAACATAGTATCATGAAAATCACGTAAAGGTTCCAACTTTGTAATCAATTAATCATCAACACAACCCACAACATAAACACCATGATTTATAGATAAAACAAGGTTCTTGAGCTTCATGGATGAAAGGCGTCCATGAATCAACAAAACACATACCTTATTTCGTGAATCCACGAAGATTGACAGAGAGACTTTCTTGAAATTGAATCTTCTATGAAAACCCTAACTTGTATTCTTGAGAGGATTTTAAGAAAAGGGGTATATTTTACTTCAATTGGGGACAAATACCGTGTTTAAGAGTATATATATGGTGGCAAAATGACCAAATTAACCCTCAAGACACGAAAGTTGAATGCTGAAAAACTGGGTACAAAGGCTACACAAAGGGCGGCGCCTTTAGTAGAGGCTTTTGTACCCTGGGCAGCGCCTTTGGTAGTGAATTTCCCACAAAGGCTACACCAAGGGTTGCGCCCCTTCATAGCCTTTGGTTACTGGTTAGAAATCCAAACGAGCCCTAAACAGATTCCAAAAATTTTGAAACTCACTCGAAATTTACTCTTGCCTTGCCCTATCGCAATGTAACTTAAAAATCATAAGACGGAGGTTGAGAAGGTCGTAAAATAAATCCCTAAAGTTTGGAGGCTTAAAATAAGACTAAGTTTTCAACACTTATCAAAATTTTCTAAGTGTTGGATCTTTTAAAGAGCCTACTAACCTGAATTTAGACTTCAAAACTTACGGGGACTTACAATATCTCCTCCTTGGGAACATTCATCCTCGAATGAGACTGACTAAGAAGGGGAGAAGCGACCAACTTAAACATATACTGAACATGAACAACTGAAACATAATCTCATGATTGACATGACTGATAAGCTGAATCTTATATCATACTGAACATGCATATCTGATGCATGAGTAACTAATTCGTGAATGCATGACTGAGTGTTCTGATGAACTAAGTTTCTCCAAATAAGAATGCCTATCTGATGCATGGTTATATGACTAAATTGATACATGAATGCATGAATGAATATGCAATGGTACTTGATACCAAGTTTGTAATGAATACTGAACATGAAACTAAATAAGCTTAAGAAGAGTTGATACCTTGAGCTTGATCTAAATTGTAGGAGAAGAGGTGAGGATACTTGGTACGCATGTCTACTTTTGCTTCCCAAGTAGATCCCTCAATTGACTGATTCCGGAAAAGAAATTTGATTAGAGGGACTTCTTTCTTCCTCAGTCTACGGGTCTGATAATCAAGGATTTTGACAGGAATCTCTTCATAAGAGAGGCCGTTCTTAACATCAATGCTTTAAATAGGGACTACAACTGCTATGTCACCTATACACTTCTTGAGAAAAGAGACATGGAAGACTAGATGAATTGAGGCAAGATCTGAAGGAAACTCGAGTTCATAAGCTAGTTTGCCGAAGTGACTGAGAATTTTAAAGGGACTGATATATCGAGGACTGAGCTTTCCCTAATTTCCGGATCTCTTCACTCCCTTCATGGGAGAGATATTTATATAGACATAATCACTAATCTTGAACTTGAGATCCTTTCTACGAACATCTGCATATGGCTTCTGATGGCTCTGAGCAACCTGAAGTCTTTCTCTGATCAACTGAACCTTTTCTAAGGCATCGAATACTAAGTCAGGCCCTAGACTGTATCCTAACTAACTATGAACCAACCTACTAGAGATTTGCATCTCCTACCATAGAGAGCTTTGAATAGAGACATCTTAATATTGGAATGATAACTATTATTGTATGAAAACTCAATCAAAGGCAAGTGGTCATCCCAACTTCCCTTGAAATCCATTGCTCACGCCCTAAGTATATCTTCTAAAGTCTGAATGGTCCTTTCTGCATAACCATCTGTCTGAGGATAAAAGACTGTACTAAGATGAACTTGGGTTCCAAGACCCTTTTAGAATACTTTGTAGAAGTGAGAGGTGAACTGGGTACCTCTGTCTGAGATAATAGATAATGGAATATCGTGCAATCTGACCGACTCTCTGATGTAGAGTTTGGCATAATCCTCGGTTGAATAAGAGGTATGAACTGGAAGAAAATGAGCTAATTTGGTCATCCTATCTACAACGGCCTAAACTGAATTATGTTGATGACGAGTTTGAGGCAAACCCATCACAAAGTCCATGTTCACTTCTTCCCACTTCCAAGAAGGAATGGTGAACTCTTGCATAGAACCACTAGGCTTTTGATGCTCTATCTTAACCTGCTGGCATGTAGAGCACTTAGCCACAAACTCTGCAATATATTTCTTCATCCCACTCCACCAATAGATCTACCATAAGTTATGGTATATCTTAGTGGCCCCTGGATAAATAGAGTAGTGTGCACCATGCATTTCTGCATTAATTTGCTGCCTTAAGTCATCTACACCTGGAACACAAAGACGACCCTGAAAATGCAAGAAACCATCTCCCCCTTGGGAGAAAACCTCTACTTTCTGATCTTTGACAGACTCTTTTAACTTGACTAGGCTAGGATCACTATCTCACATTTTTTTCACCTCAGAAATCAGAGATAATTCTGAACTACTCTAAACCCATACATCACCCTCCTCTGTATTGACTAAGAGAACGCCTAGTCTAGTAAGCTGATGAACTTTATGAGCTAACTTCTTCTTACAATCCTGAACATGAGCAACACTACCCATAGAAAGTCAACTGAGAGAATCATCCACTATATTGGCCTTGCCCGGATGATAAAGGACACTTATGTCATAGTCTTTCAAGAGCTTTAACCACCTTCTCTAATAAAGATTCAGATCTTTCTGATAAAATAAATACTAAAGGATCTTATGATCTGTGAACACATCTACATGAACTCTGTATAAATAATGCCTCCAAATTTGTAAGGTAAATACTATGGCTGCTAACTCAAGATCATGAGTAGGATAATTCTTCTCATGGGGCTTTAGCTGTCTGGAAGCGTAGGCTATGACCTTACCATGCTGCATAAGGACACAATCCAAACCTACTCTGGATGCATCACAATACACTATGAATCCATCTGGACCATTTGTAAGAGTCAAACTTGGAGATGAGGTGAGTCGAGTCTTTAATTCTGGAAAACTCTTCTTGGAAGGATCTGACCACTAAAACTTGACTTTCTTTTGAGTCAATCTGGACATAGGGTATGCAATAGAAGAAAATCCCTCAATAAACTATTTTTAATATCCAGCTAAACCTAAGAAACTCCTGATATCTGATAGAGAGATAGGACGAGGCCAGTTTCTCACTACTTCGGTCTTCTAAGGATCAACTCTAACGCCATCACCGGAAATAATATGACCAAGAAATGATACTAAGTCAAAATTCGCACTTACTAAATTTGGCAAATAAATGATGATCTCTGAGAGTCTAAAGTACTATTCTGAGATGTTCTACATGATCACTCTTACTGCGGAAATAGACGAGAATGTCATCTATGAAGACTATGATGCACATATCTAAGTACTGCATGAACACATAG
This sequence comes from Capsicum baccatum var. pendulum, assembly GCA_030864225.1. Classification (NCBI taxonomy): domain Eukaryota; kingdom Viridiplantae; phylum Streptophyta; class Magnoliopsida; order Solanales; family Solanaceae; genus Capsicum; species Capsicum baccatum. The sequence continues at coordinate 200,916,294 of CM061561.1, forward strand.
TTTATCAAGTCCATGAAAGTTGTTGGGGAATTGGTAAGATCAAAGGACATGACTAGAATTTGAAGTGACTATACCGAGTATGAAAAGTTGTCTTCACAATGTCACATTCCCTAACTCTGAGTTGATGATAGACGAATTTGAGGTCTATCTTAGAGAAATAGCTGGCACCCTGAAGTTGGTCAAACAAGTCATCAATTCTATGAAGATGATACTTGTTCTTGATCATTACTTTATTTAGCTGACAGTAATCAATACACATTCTGAGAGAACCATCTTTTTTGTGTACGAATAAGACTGGTGCACCCTATGGAGATATGCTGGGTCTGATGAATCCCTTATCTAAGACATCCTTCAACTACTCTTTCAATTCTTTTAGCTCTGCTGGTGCTATTCTATATGGCAGAATAGAAATAGGCTGAGTATCTAGAAGAAGATCAATGCCGAAGTTTATTTCCCTTTCGGGAGGAATACTTGGAAGATTTTCGGGAAAGACATCTAAGAATTCATTCACTACTAGGGCTGATTCAAGAATGGAAGTTTTGGAACTAAAGTCCTTACCATGAACAACATGATAGAAACATCCCTTAGATATCATTTTCCTTGCTCGAAGGTAGGAAATAAGCTGACCTCTAAAAGTAAAATTAGTACCCCTCCACTCTAGAATAAATTCATTCAATAACTAAAACTGGAGTATTCTATTTCTACAATCGACTATGACATAGCAAGAATGAAGCCAATCCATGCTGAGAATGACATCAAATCTGTTATCTCTAATTTGACTAAATCTGCTAAAATGACCTTCTGAAATATCATACCTGAATAGTTCCTCTCTGGGCTATGAGTGTTTTACCTACTATGGTAGAGACTAAAAAGGGTTCTGCTAGAATTTTAGGGCTGACTTCAAAATCTCCTGCTATATAGGGAGTAATAGAAGACAAGGAATCACCTAGATCTTGCAAGGCATAAACATGCATATGAAAGATCTGTAACATACTAGTAACTATATCAAAAGAATTTTCCTGATCTTGATGGTACTGGAGAGCATAAAGTCAATTTGGGCGTTGCCCACTAGTAGCACTGAAAGTGGCACCCTGCTAATTTTGGCGATCTGACTAAACTGAGGAACGGTTATACTAACCCTGATAACCTGATTGGGGACAATCTCTAATTTTGTGGCCTGGCTTTCCACAACCAAAACAGACATTACTACCTGACATGAAAACACCCTTGTGGTTCTTACCACAAGTCTAAAAAAGAGGATTAGTGCGGGCACTGCTAACACTGCCCTGAGATTGAGAGCCTAGCGCCCTATCTCTGAACTTAGGAGCTAGAGCACTAGCTGAAGAAGGAGTTGGAACTGATGGCTTAGGATGAAATTGAGAACGGTTTCCTCCTTCTGATTTAGGCTGAGCAAAGTTGAAACTACCTATCTTTACTCTCTTATTCTACTTTTTCCTTATCTTAATATTCTTCTCTTCTATCTGCTGAGCATGAGTTATAACCAAGCATTGGTCATGTCACTATTCAATATGCAATTCTTCACTCATTCACCACGCTATCATTCACCCCAAAAATAAACTTACTCATCTTAGCCCTATTATCTGCAACCATATGAGGGAAATACCTAGATAATTGAGTAAACTTAAGAGAATACTCTTTTACCATTATGTTGCCCTGCCTAAGGTTTGTAAATTCCAACACATTAGTCTCTCTAAGATTCTGGGAAAATAATCTATCTAAGAATGTGGTGACAAAGTTCTCCCACTCTATGGGACCTGCATTAACTGACCTCTCTAACTTCCACTGTTTAACCAAGTGTGACCAACGTCCTGCAACTAATATGTTGCTAGTTCAGCACTCCCAATAGGATTAACCCCTATGATTTCCATGACCCTCTGAACTTGGTCAAGGAATTCTTGAGGATCTACGCCTGACTTTGACCCAAAAAAAGCTAGAGGATTCATTCAGGTAAAGTCCCAAATCATAGCTACAGCTGAATTGGCCATTGGGTTGGCCGAAATAACTGCTGGCCATTCATTCTGTGTAGCAACTGACTAAGTAAGAGTGGTAAATGCAGCTCTGAACTTCGCATGAGAAAGATGATCGCCCAAAGGATCTTTGGGCTAAGGGGCTGACTAATTTCCAGTTCTCTTCTTAAGAGGCATGTTCTGTAAATGGAAGAGAAAAGGATTAGACTAAGAGATTAACTTGTGATTATGCTCATTGGCATGACATGAATACTGAAAGAAGGGAAACTATTCCTAAAATATCTCATAGACTCCTGCACATAAATGTGGTGCACTACACACCCATGTACAAGACTCTACTTGATGTGGCTTTTAGACTTCCTAGGAAACTATTGAACCTGGCTATGATACCAAGTTTGTAACACCCCAAATCTAGTACCTGGAATATTACACGGTGCTCATGACCCTGAAAGACCACAAGCTGACCCATGACTGATATCTGTACCTAAACATTGCATAATATAACATAATAATATGAAATAAAGGCTGAAAGGCCATAAGGTTCACACTGTATCATAAATGAAATAATAATGTCTAAATAATATGGTATATCAATTCCAAAATAAAACTGAAAATGACTGAAGTCTGAATCAAATTTGAAAGCCTCTAATTATTGTCAGAATAAGGAGTTGAAGAAACATGTCTCCAACAAACTCTGTCTAGCAAAACTAAACTGAAATAAATAATAACATAAGGTAATGATATGTCCTCAAAGGATGAGGACTCACAGTTAACTCTGACTACTGAAACTAAAAAGCTACTGATGCTCTAAAGCTCATTCTTCTGAACCTATGGTATAGAATAAAACACTATAGCGCAAATATGTTAGTACGATTGACTGTAATGGTATGTATGTGAGATAGGTTGAATGCATGGGGTTCATATGCATGAACAATACTAACTGACTGACTAACATAAACGTGAAAATGCATGCATGAATACATAATAACTAAGATCGAGAAAACATGATAACTGAATCTGAATACTGATAACATGAGTTTACTGATATAACTGATAACATGAGTGACTATGACTGATAGTCCTAAACTCGATGGAACTAGCTGAGTTTAGTACTGTGTCTAATTTGAATGTATCTGACAGTCCTAATTCTATCAAACTATCTAAGTTTTATGATTGAGACTTATACTAAAACTGTGGAAGGTAGTCATCTAATCGACATACCACCAAATAATGCATTATACCTGAGTTAGGGTCCAATCTGTGCCCTGATTGGAAGGTTGTCAATACCGCCCCACTAATAAAGACAAGCTGTGGGTGACCCTCATCTGATAGTTTTCCCAAGAGAGAATGGTGGGACCCTTATCTAGCAGTATTTATCCACCTCATCAACCCTCATCTGACAGTGTTGATGGCTCAACCTATGCTGGCTACATAGTTCTAGAATGCAAAGATGACTTCTAAGTATCACACCCTCATCTGACAGTGTGTGTTCCCATCCTTGGGTTCACTCGGTGCTAATTCCTACTCCCACCTGAATAAACACTGTACAAGATTAACTGAACTAAACTAACTAAATTTATGAAGTTCCATTTACTAACGAAATACTACTGAGATTACTGAATTACTGAGCTTTCCTGAGTCGCATGACTGACTGAGTTCTATGGATCATGACTTGACTCAGGATATCGTGAACACATGACACTAACTCTAGGCACACAGCTATATTTTTCGGGTATAAGTACCCCTAAGACTTGATATAAGGAAACTGACAAAGCATGACTTTCCTAAATACATGACCAATATCAACAATCCATAATACAATAAGTTAGGGATTTCATGAAACCCATGGTTATCATAATATCTAAAATGGATGGGCATGCTTTTAATCATATCATAAATTTTATGTTCTAATATCATGGGCTTTCCGTCAATAGATACATTTCATAACGATGGCATGGAATCAATTTAAACATAAGAGAATGGCAAGCACATAACATTTTGGTTCATGTTTGAGCTATAGTGCATGATTTCTATTCTTTCAAGCATTTCATCAAACACCTTGCATGCACAATTTAGATAATAGGTGAAATCATCAAATTACTCATCATAATTAACGCAATTTATGGTTTTTAACTTGCAAGCTAACATAGTATCATAAAAATCACGTAAAGGTTCAAACTTCATAATCAATTAATCATCAACAACATGGTTACAATTAGCCCACAACATAAACACCATAATTTATAAATAAAACAAGGTTCTTGAGCTTCATGGATGGAAGGAGTCCATGAATCAACACAATGCATACCCTATTTAATGAATCTATGAAGATTGACGGAGACACTTTCTTGAAATTGAATCTTCTATGAAAATCCTAGCTTGTATTCTTGAGAGAATTTTGAGAAAAGGGGTATATTTTTCTTCAATTATGGACAAATCCTGTATTTAAGAGTATATATATATGGTGGAAAAATGACAAAATTAACCCTCAAGACACAGAAGTTGAATGCTGAAAAACTGGGTACAAAGGCTACACAAAGGGCGTCCCCTTTGGTAGAGCCTTTTGTACCCTAGGCAACGCCTTTGGTAGTGAATTGCCCACAAAGGCTACACCAAGGGCGGAACCCCTTCATATCCTGTGGCTACTGGTTTGAAATCTAAATAAGCCCTAAACGGATTCCAAAAATTCAAAAATCACCTAGAAAGTACTCTTGCCTTGCCCAATCGCAATGCAACTTAAAAATCATAAAACAGAGGTCGAGAAGGTCGTCAAATAAATCTCTGAAGTTCAGACGCTTTAAATGAGACTACGTGTTGAACACTTATTAAAATTTTCAAAGTGTTGGATCTTTTAAAGAGCCTACGAAGCTGAATTTAGACTTAGAAACTTACGGAGTCTTACAAAAAAAAAACAGAATCTTAAGCTCACTGCCCTAGCCATGAATTGTCTATATGAGTCTTCATGTATATATATGAGTCATATAGTGTAAATTATAACCTCACCAGTGTGGGTCCCAAATGTTCCTACTTTGATCATGACTAGACTCAAAGATTCGTAATGACTCTATATGAGTCATAAGGTACCAATCTAAGGGTGACCAGTGTGATTCCCTAACTATTCTATCATGAGTACGGATAGGACTGTACGAGTTGTAGGTTCACTTAATGAGTCATTTAATATGTGTCATAGTGTCAGAAGTGTGGGTGCCCAATGACACTACCTTAACTACAACTTATGGTGACGAGTTGTAATGTGTCTTAACGAATCATCATAAGACTCGTAGTGACTGGGCGACGAAATTTCTGCATTTTAAGTCAGGGCATTCTTGTCATTTACCTGATTTCCCACTTAAATCCCACATCAATAAAACACCTCGAAGAGGTTATTAGTATCCATAACCTAATCATAAACAACACTTAACTCTCTCAAATTCCCCATTCAAAAATGAGACTAGGGTTTTAAGAATTTGGTCTTTTAGGGCTCATTTGTGTTTCTTCTCCAAATTTCTTTGTGATTAAGGCATGTATCTCTCTCCCTAAACTTGTATATTAAATTATGGAATGAATTGAATTGGTATTCACATGGTTTTTGTGTGGGTTTTGAATGATGGATTAAGGGTTTTGGATAATGACTATTTAAATATTTTTCCCATAGTTTTTATGAAATAATTATGCTTTGAATTGATGGTTGTAAACCCATTGGGGTGCATGGACATAGTGATGTAATGGGGATTGTGGATACCCCTGAATAATTGGATTTTGGTATTAAAACTAATGAGAACCTCAACCCACTTGCGTTATTGGTTTTAGAATATGGAGAATAATTTCGCTTTGCCTACTACTTTAAACTAATGCCTTGTATAAATGGATAAAATGGTTCTAGAAAGGTCTTAAGGGCCATGGAATGGTTTTAACTTGGAAATTTGGAGTCCTAGTGGCTGTAGGGTTAGAGTCCCGCTTGGCTAGATTATTTGGTTTCAACTTTGACCTTTTGATTCCTATTGGTTAAGGGATAGAGTCCTGCTTGGCTAAATGGTATGGTTCCTACTTGGAACATTGGAGTTTTATTGGTTAGTGGATTAAAGAACTCAATTGGCTAATTGTATGATTTGGCAAAATGACATGTGCTTGCTAGCTATAGTCAATATAACGATACCCCTTGATGTTTCCATAAATAAATGTCTCCTTGAATTAATGAATGGATTATGTGCTAAATATTTTAATTGGGCTTAAAGGGGGTGTAGTTCACTATGAAAGTGGAGGTCTTGAAGGACTAATATTGGAATCCGTGTTTATTGATGGGAGGGGTCTAAATGATCAAGTGTTCTAATCAACTTTTCTTTATGATCAAGTATTTATGTCACCCTTGCTATATGACTGGGAGGTTCATGTCCTCTATTAATGCATGTTATTACTATTCAATAGTTTGTGCGACTACAAGTGCTGGGGCCCGACTAGGGGGTATGAGCTGGGCCCATATAGCTCATGGGTACTACTATGATGATTACGCTACACAACCCAGGATAATGTTTTAAAGTTCATGCTATTCCTTGTTCCCTATCCTAACATGTTTTATATATATATATATTCATATAACTGTGTGCATTGGTATTGAATGATTTTAAACTATCAATCAATGAACTATTTTATTCCCTAATGCCTGAGTTACATGGGAGCGCTAAACTCTTTAACCATCTTTAGATGTTGTATCCCCATGTGATACTGGGAACGGAGAAACTTCTACTTTTTTTACACAGTGATAGATAGTTCTTGTATTTTTTATGAATCAGCTTGAAGTGGTGAGTCTCCTTCCTCCGAATGGCCTGTTACTTCATGGTCTAGTTTTTGTCATAGACTATTTCTTTGGGTAACTTTTTGGATATTTTTTAGGGCATGTCCCAACTTAGATTGATTTTGGTCTGTTTAGAGGCTTAGAGGATTATTGTGGATTAGGAGTTGGTATTATAGACTTTTAGCACATTTTTATTGTTGCTTATTCTATCTTGTAATATGTCCAAAATTCATCCATTGCTAGATGTATTGTGTTCTATGTGACTAGGCAAAGAGGGTGGTCTCCAGTCCATAATAGACTTGGGATAACCATTACAGCCAGGGCCTAGTGCAAGTTATGACAATACTCCTCCCTACCGTGCCCTTTTGGTGCAGATCCAAATATGAGTATGGTATATGGTAGCTGAATTGGACATTGCTTGGAGTATTTTTGAGGTAGCAGTTGTTCTATGCTTTCTGAGCTAATCTACTGCCTCTTCTTATCTAGTTTATGTCTTGTTTTGTATTTAGATAGAGATTAAATTCCTTTTGGGATGTACTTATTTGGTTCTTAAATTGGGACACTGGATTTTGAGATATTTATGGTATCTTTATTGTATTTTTCTACTATTATAGTATACGTGTGGTTCAACTTTATTCTAGGAGTCTTACCATACGTTTTGTTATTATTTTCTTATTTTATATTAGTTTGGGTTATAGTCTTACTTATGTATTCTTTTTGTGACATGTTCCATCATGACCTTTGGTTTTGGTTATGACAAATTTATATCAGAGCCGGGTTCATTCATCTAATCGATGTAAGGAGTGGATATTTAGTAGAGTCTCGCAGATTGGTACATTGAGGTCTACTCTTTTTTGCATAGATAGTGAGGACTACATATTATAAGGTTAGGGATTAGTGCTAGCATCATAGGAGAGAGGTCAGCTTAGAGGGAGAGTTACAAACCATTAATAGGCCTGAGATAGTAGACTGGCATGAGGATCTGCCTCTTACAGAGGTAGTACTAGGGGGCTCTCTTATGAGCTTGATTTGAGCATGTTGGTTATATAGGACCTACTTTAGTTCTATAGAGTTCTTTTATCTCATTCTTAGAGGGTACTCTTTTGAGTGAACCTGGTGTTCCTCAAGCTTCGAGTATTATAACCCCGTCTATGCTAGAGTTTGCTTATGGTACTACAAAGGATCTAAGTTTTATTTAACCTTAAGTACCTATATATGAGTATGGTATTCGGATATTATGTGTTCAATCTTCATCTATGTTAACCCCTCAGGTTGGATCTCAGCCAGCCAAATCTATTATGCCTCCTATTATTGTGAGTACAATTATGCCTTTAGATGATCGCAAAAAGTTTGAGAGATTCACTTATTTGGGTCCTCCTAGGTTCAGTAGTGTTGTGAGTGATAATTCCTATGAGTTCTTGATAGATTTTAGGGATAATTTGCATAATCTTGGATTGCTTGAGTTGCATGGGGTTGCTTACACTACTTACCAGTCGAGAGATGTAGCCAAGGATTGATAGAGGTCACTTGTTGGATGTTTTGCTTTAACTTACTACTTTCCAGATGGTAGTTTCAGGGGCGTCATTTAAGAGTATAGTGGATCATTCTAAAATGACTGATTCTATTCTTTGAGCATCTCAAGGAGGCGCTAAGAGTGTGTGCCATCAAGGCAAGTTTAGAGTTAACACTCCTCAATGAAGAGATTTTAGAGGCTTCCATGGGTATCATGGTAGACCTATATAGGAAGCCTTGTAAGGTTCAGGTAGTAAGTCTTCTGGTTTAGCAGCTTTGGGTGGTTGTTATAGCTCGGTGGCACCTCTTTATTTTGAGCCAGGTTATATGGTTTTCCTTGTGTGTGATGATATTAGCCATTTGGCAAATGAATATCCATGTTGTGTTTTCAAGCCTGATACAATATCGCCAGTAAGAGGTAGAAGTTCTACTAGAGGTGAACAAGAAAGAGGTAGTAGTAATTGTAATGGTGGTTGCATGACTACTTAGTTGGGTGGTGGCAATGGGCAATGCTATGCTACACCCACCAGACTAGAGGCAGAGGCTTTTGAAACTGTTATCATGGGTATCATCCTAATTTATTTTATATCTGCATCTATGTTATTTGACTTGGGGTCAACTTTCTTTTATATGTCTGCATATTTTACTTTAAGTTTTGATGCTTCTAGTAAGAATCTTGCCATGCCTATCCATGTATCTACCCTATAGAAGACTTTAGTGATGGATCAAATTTACCAATTTTGTGTTGTGACCTTTATAGGGCGTGAGACTTTGGTAGATCTTAATATCTTAGATATGGTAGATTTTGTTGTCATTTTGGGTATAGATTGGTTAGCTCCTTATCATGATTTTCTAGACTATTATGCTAAGACCATGATCTTAGTTTCACCAGGTATGCGAAGTAGCTTAGAAAGATGTGCTTTATTCGGGTCCCAAGAGAGTTATATCTTTCCTTCAGGCACATTTCTTGGTTGAGATGAGATGTTTGTCTTATTTGGCTCATATCTATAATACTAGTGTTACTTCTCCACCTCTTTTAAATTCTGTTCATATTGCCCGTGATTTCATTTATGTTTCCCTGTGATTTGCCTGGTATGCTAGGTAGGATTTATTGGATAAGGGATTTACCTGACCTATTATTTCTTTGTAAAGAAAGAGGATGGGTCTATGCATATGTATATTGATTATTGTATGTTGAATAAGGTGATGGCTAAGAATAAGTATCCTATGCCTTGTATTGATGATTTGTTTGATCAACTTCAGGGTTCTTCGGTGTCTTCATAGATTGATTTGAGATTTGGGTATCACCGGTTGAGGATTAAATCTTTGAATATTCTAAGGACAATTTTTCAAAATTGGTACAGTAATTATGAGTTCTTGGTCATGTCCTCTAGGTTGGCCAATGCCCCAACCCCACTCATGGAGTTGATAAATTGGGTATTTTGATCATATCTTGACTCATAGGTTATTGTATTTATATATGATATCTTGGTTTATTCTAAGAGTGAGGTTGACCACAAGAAATATTTACGGATTGTGCTTTAAAGATTAAGGGACGAGATGTTGTATGCTAAATTCTCCAAGTGTGAGTTTTGATTAGAGTCTATTTCTTTCTAAAGTCATAAGGTGACCAAGGATGGTATTATAGCCGATCCAACCAAGATTACAATGTTTTGTGATTAGGCTTGACCTACTTCTCCTACAAAGATTCAGAGTTTTGTTGGTTTGGTAGGTTACCATCAGTGTTTTGTTAAGGGTTTTTCATTTATTACATCTCTTTTGACTAAGGTTATTCGGAAGAAGATTTCCTTTCAATTATTTGATGCATCTAAGTTGAGCTTCCAAAAGCTCAATGATCTGTTAACCTCTGCTTCTATCCTGATATTGCCCAAATAAGGTATGGGGTTTATCGCCTTTTGTGATGCTTCAGGTGTTGGGTTAGGTGATGTGTTTATGTAGAAGGGTAAGGTGATTGTATATGTTGCTCATTAGTTGAATCCCCATGAGAGAAGTTTCCCTACCCATGATTTGGTGTTGTGCACGCTTATTTTTGCTTTAAATTTGTGGACGCATTACTTGTATGGAATCTATTATGGATCTTTTCAGATCATCATGGCCCTTAGTATTTCTTTATTTGGTGTGATCTTACTATGAGGCAGAGTTATTGGCTTGAGTTTCTTAAGGATTATGATCTTTCTATTCTCTATCATCTAGGCAAAGCTAATGTGATTTTGGATGCCTTGAGCCAAAAATCGACTAGCATGGATATGCATCTTTTGACACAAGAGCGGCCTTTGTCCTTAAAGGTTCGGTCTTAGGCTAACCTGAGGGTTAGGCTTCATATTTCAATACTTGGGTATATTTTGGAATTTATGGAGGCTAGGTCCTCCTTGATGGAGCAAATTTTGGCTCATTATTTTGATAATGTTGGTTTAAGAGTGATCCAAGATAAGGTGTTAAGTGAAGAGGGTAAGGAAGCTTGACTTGATTCAGATAGTGTTTTGAGGATTGGAGGCCTTCTTTGTGTGTCAAAATTGGGTGATTGGATTAGATTGATTTTGGAGAAGGCTCATTATTACAAGAATTCTATCTATCTAGAAGAGACTAAGCTATATCGTAACTCTAGAAAACACCATTTTTGGGGTGGTATAAGGAATGATTTAGCATATTTTGTAGCTCGTTGTGTATCTTATTAGTAGGTAAAGTTTGAGCATTTGAAGTTTGGTGGTTTGCTTTAGACGTTACCCATTCCCGAGTGAAAATAAGAATGGATCACTATGGACTTCATGATTGGGTTGCCTTATACTTCTCGTGGTTCTGATAGTGTTTGGATCATCGTTGATTGATTAACCAAATCTTCTCATTTCTTTCCTACTTAGGTTTTTTTTAGTGGGGAGAGGTTAGCACATATCACATTTATGAAATAGTGCATCTCCATGGTGCACTAATATTTATCATCTCAGATAGTGGTTCAGTGTGAACATCTCACTTTTAGAAGACTTTTTAGGAGTAGTGGAGTACCCGAGTTGATCTCAGTATGGCTTTTCCCCCAGAATAGTGGTCAGTCTGAGTGGACTATTTATGTTTTGGAGGATATGCTCCACACTTAGAGGTCAGTGGAAGCAACATCTAGCTTTGGTAGAGTTTGTGTATAATAATAACTACCATTTCAGTATTGACATGGCTCCCTTTGAGGCTTTGTGTTGTAGGTATTGTCTTTCTCCAGTTGGTTGGTTTGAGGCTTCTGAAATTGGACCTCAAGGTATAAACTTTCTTTGTGATTCCTTGGATAAAGTTGGATAATTCAGATTGTATACTTCGTTCCTTGAGTTTTAGTGTTGGTGATCGAGCTTTCCATTTTGTGCTTCCCATGAAGGGCGTGATGTAATATGGGAATACGGGCAAGCTTATCCCTAGGTAATTAGACCTTTTGATATACTTCAAACTATTAGGGATGTGGCTTATGAGTTAGCATTGTCCCAAGATTTATCAGTTGTTCATTTATTTTCTTCATGTTTTTATGCTTTGGCGTTATATTCCAGACGAGTCTCATTTCATTCATTGGGATTTGGTCCAGTTAGATAAGAGGTTTTCTTTTGATGAGGAGTCTATCTCTATTCTAGCCAGGGATGTTAGAAAGTTGCGTTCTAGAGAAATTCCAGTGGTTCAGGTCCAATGAAGACATCAACCTTTAGAGGAGGCTACTTGGGAGGTCGAGTTTAATATGAATTGTAGTTATCCCCAGCTTTTTGGGATTGGGGTACATTCCTTGCCTTTAGTTCGAAGACGAACTAGATTCTTAATGGGGGATGATATAATGACTGAATTTTTGGTGATTTTTGTAAATTATTCATTTTTGTGTTATTTGACCATTTTACCCCTTCCCGTGGTTTCTTTGTGGTATTTCTAGGGTGTGGGGATGATTGACACGACTACCAATGCATTTTGTTATGATTTGTGCGAGTTTGTAGTTTTTAGAGGTTTAAAATACTCTATAGTTAATTTTTGTTTATATCTATTTTTCTGTGAGACGGATGGTAAAATGGATTGCTCCAACAGATCTACAATGTTGATTTTAGGTTGGAAGCATAGTTGGTGTGGTTTTACGACTTTCATATCTCATTTCAACCCTCATTCAAAAAGTTAAAAAATTAGGTTACGAGGGTCAACTTTGTGCAAAAGATATTTTATCGAAATCTAATATCGCCATTTAGTCTGGAGCATCGAATTTTATAGGGAAACATAGTTCGTTGCATTCTCGAGATTCTAGATGAATCTTGAGGGGTCCGCGGAGACTTGGAATTCTCCAAGTCTCCAACAGACGCACCGCTCAACTAGTGCATCCACTTATGTGATTTTGGTCTCTTAAGCAGCCTAGCTTGACAACCGGAGTGTAACTTAAGCAAAGACCAACTCGCTTAAGTGATTGTTAATTGCACGACAGCCTGGTTTCTTACACAATACTCGTGGACTAGGCGGGTATCGCAAAAATGATACCTAGTTGCTTAAGAGATCCGGTGTTTGCTCAAGCAATTCCTGTGTGGTGTTTATACCCCTTTTTCATGATTTTCCCTATTTTTGACACTTGGAACTTGGGGATTTGAGTGTTTTTCGCGATTTCTTCCATTTTCAAGCTTGGGTAAGCACCAAATCCCTATTTGAAGATTTTTTCTCCAATTCTTGTCATTTAAATCTTATTAAAACCTGATTTCAAAAGTAGAATTTGGGGATTTTTCCTCAAAAGTCCTAAATTAATAATTCTTTGATTTAAATTTCAATCCCCACCTCCGGTTTTCACTTTGGTTCCTTTCATCATGGGTAATATATGTTTGGCCTAAAATTCTAGTTTTACCTGACCCCAACTTGAAAATGTATAATATGGTCCTTTTTATGCGTAGATTATATATTTGTATACTTTAGTTGATTCTGGTTCCTTTCATTGGAAGAAAGCTCTGTGTTGAAGGTCTTCAAAATGGGTTTCTGCATTCGAGGTAGGTTATGGCTTAACTTTCTTCAGACTTGGCTGGATAGTTAATATTGGTATAAAATCATGTTCTGGGTGTGAGAACTAATCACAAAAATGGGTTTATTATTATTGTGTGCACGTGTTGGGTCATGTTTTATTCTTATCTGGCGGTTTTGGGTCATTATTTGCCATGTTTGACTGTGTGGGGTCTTGTATGATGATATTGTCCTGGTAATTACATAATTGGTTGTTTTATTGGTGGAAAATGTCAAAGTTTGTATTTATGTGATATCAAATGGCATATTTTTGGTATTTCTTACTCTATTAGTTTATGAACTATATTGGATCAATGGATGGTTGGAATATTGAGTGGATTTTTGCTCATATTATTCATATACTGATTGAATTTGAAAATTTTCATTTTGGTTGGTTCTGAGAATTACATCCTCATATCGTATACATTCATGAAACATTGGTATCAGCATGGAAATATGGGTCTTTTTCTAAATAAAAATGAGATATCTTCAAAATTTCTTTGTTGATAATGTGCTGGAGAGTTATGGATATTGGATTGGTATTGGTTTGTATATGGGTTGAAGAACTCCCTATGGGTCCTACCTTGGGAGCATAGCTCACTAGGTGTATACGGAGGTTGTGTGATGACCTCGTGCTTCATATTATCATAATCATCATCTTCATTGGATTTCATATATTGTGCACATTCTATGTTGTATTTTCGTTCTTGACTTGATATCTATCTATTTGTATTTCTTTCTCGTTCTTGTTTTGATATATATGTATATTGTAGAACTATTAGTGGAGATTGTGTGGGCTACCATATGGGACATTTTGTGATTGCAAGTTACATACCCATATTGTGTATTTTATATGCTTTATTTTCAACTTTGCTCAGTCGGCTGATGATACTTACTAAGTACAAGTGGATTATACTCATCCCTTCTTTGATCTTTCGGTGTAGATCCAAATACGAGTGTGACATACGGTTGCTGATTCAGGTGCATCTTAGAGTATTTTTGAGGTAGCGGTCAGTCTATGTTTCCGAACATGATGCACTACCTCTTCTTATCTAGTTCATGTCTTGTTTTTTTTCAGAGACATATTATGTTCCTTTTGGACTATCAGTTTGTATATTTTGATTTCGAGATGTACTTAGTGGTTTTTATACTGTGACACCGGATTTTGAGATATTTATGGTATCTTTGTGATTATTTTTTTGCTATTATGGTATTTGTTTGTTTCAGCTTTGTTCTTCGAGCCTTACGTTGGGTTTTGGTATTTTTTTCTTGTTTTATATCAGTTTAAGTAATAGGCATACTTGTCAAGGCTTGTCATGACAAGTGCCATCATGACCCTTATTTTTTGGGTCATGACATAGGTTGTACGGGCACCTATTCTAATTCACCTAAATAGGATTACCGCTCACCTCCCCTTTAAGAAACCACACCAAAATCTTTAATTAAATAATGAACCCAACTTTATTATAGAAAATCACTTACTAAACAGTATGGAAATATAGCTATCCTAGGATCTAGTCTATACAGGTAAACGAGTTGTTAAAGAAAAAAAAAAGATACTAGACACATCTTCCACCACAAGTGAGAGAAATGTGAGTTGTTGAAGGATCACTAACATAATATTCAAGAAACCACAATGGTTCCTGCAAAAGACTGTATCCCAAAAAGGGTATAACAAGATTAGCACCAGTATAACCACACGTACTGGTAAGCCTCATTGGTTGACCCAAATTGGATTACCCAAATATAACATATATGTTAAAGGAAAAAATGCATTCTTTTAGACTCATTACCCAACCCCAAATATTCCCTTCTACCCTCTTACTAACCTCTGATTATGAATTTTGAGACACTACTCTTCCTCTTACAACTTTACCCCTCCCTCTAGACCCCTAAGTCTACCTATGGTTCAACATAACTTCTAAAAACCCACCATAATAGGTGAAGGCCCTAGACCTAAGTCAATAAACTAATAAGTCACCTAGTATACCTGGAAAAGATCCATTCGGACATGTTCCTGTCCACTAGCCCCCTTAAACATTAGATCATATTTAACCCATAACTTAAACATAGACTTCTCTTTATCCTACTATCATATAACTCCTTACTAAATCCTAGCAACATTTGTCATTCCACCACCCAAGGCAATATAACGAGTTAAGTCACATTAAGAACTAATGGTTAAGTTATAAGAAGACAACCGTTAACTGAAATATAGTTGCTTAATCCATACTCAACACTTACACTCACTTTGCTCATTAAGTATCAAATAAGTGATTTAGGATATTCAATCGAACAGACAACATATTATCACCATGTCAACAACCAGGACTCTAACAATATCGAAGTTAATACACTATGACTCTAGTAACAACAATCCCAAAATATATGACAAGTAATCAAACCACACAAGGATCCTGAATATATCAAGTATAAAAATATATTCCTCGGTTTGCTCAAGGTACCGTCAAACTCACCTGACCCTCGTACCCATACGCTATGGGTGATACATCTATCCTCTAGTCATGACTTTCAGGGAAAAATTTTCGTCCATGAACTAAGACCCCAGACACAAGTGTCTGCCAACCTTTTTTTACCAATAACCCGTGAGAATGTTCTAATTACTGAAACATTCCACATGGAATAATAAGGTAAGTCAAAAATCATAGAAGAATGTAAAATCATTTGTTTTGACCACCCAAAATACTTTGTACTGACAAGACACACTACAAAGTAGTTAACATGCACGTAAAGTATAAATTAGATTAAACTAATAAACCCTCACCTACACTATCATTAAGGACTTAATCACATTATATACCTCAACAATCAATTTCGAATAGAAATAAGCATTACCACCCTAGATCCTTCAGAGTCCTACCCACACCTTTCATGGTAGTAGTACCACTTCCTTTAAGGTATACCTAATAACCAGTAATTTGTTTCGACTAGCCCAAGTATAGGTCTACAATAGTGAACCATAAAATGTATAGCATAAGCATAACATAACATAATAAGTTATACAAAAAAACCATATGTGTATGGCACCCAAACCTATAATAATTTTAGCCATCGAAACTCAATGTCTGAAGGCCTAGACATGGAATCATCCATCCATCTATGTAATGATAATGCTCTCTAATCCAAGTCTATGCTACTCAAATAACCTTAGATTACTTGGTTTTTAACCAGCTGTAGGGAGAATGAACGAATATTAAATCTAACCTTAACAAAGTCACAAACATATTAATCCTTGAAAATCCATGGCTTTGCACCCATTTCTTCTTTTCTCCATAGTTGTAACACATAGGAAGCATCTCTTAGGATTTTTGGAGCGTCCCACATCAGTTATTTAAAAAAATTGGATAAAAGAAATAAAACCCATTTATATAGGTATTTAAGTTTATGTTATGTCGCTAGAGCCATGCACATCACTATAGTGGCAACGCTTAAGCAAAATAAATGTTTCAATAGTTGGCTATTAGACCGAACCAACTTTTTTAAGTTCTAAAATTTTAACCCATGTAGCCTCATGTAAGTGTACTAAAGAATTCTCGATAATATTTGCATTTTGTATGAATATCGAGGTAGTTCCCAATAATGATAGATTAGATCGATATAGAAGATACCAATTTACCTATCGTTCATCCCTAAATGATCAACGAAAGGAACAATTTGAGTCTAGATTCTTGAACTTAACACCTCTTTGGGAGATCATAAACAGCTAATTACCAATACTTGGATCTTTATTAGAAATGGAAATACATGGATAATTTTTAAAAACACAAACTCCCATACCCTAACAACTAAACCACTGGTATCAAAGCCCTAACACCGATCTAACAAGAAGAGGTCTTTCATGCTCATAAAGGCACAATGCAAAACAAAGGACTCATTCTTTGAATGCTTAAGACAATGGACGACTCTTCAAACAAAGAACATAGGACAACATGTTTAGAATTTTTAAAATTCAAGGAGTTTACGAAACCTAAGGTGGGACCTTGCTATAGCAGCGTTGCTATAGGTGTGCACTCTACTATAGTAGCCCAAAGAGTTTAAAGAGGAGAGCAATAGGTTAAAGATTATTTATCTCTTTACTCAAACACACTTACCCCCTCCCCCTCCCCCAATAAATTTGCTCTTATGACTAGAACACGGTAACATTTGATTCCTTACCCTCTATTACTTCATTACTAATAAATTTTCATATATTAGGCTAGAATTATGTTAAATAAAGAGGGGTTTTGGTTGAGTTTATCAGCTTCAATTTTTGGGGCTTGTTTGAATAAAAATTCAAGGCATGGTTGCTTCTCTTACATTCACAATAGTTCAGTTGCACCTTCAGCGTAAGAAAGTATAGGTTAAAAAGTGCCAAAATTGAAGAGAATATAAGGGCCCTTTTTGGTATTTAATTGATGATTTGATTTCTGTAAAATTGTTCTTAGGAACTTTGGAACACTTAGCTCCAAACTAAAAACGAGGGGTTTCGAGTCAAGAGGCGCGATACTTGCACCCCTGACTATTAGGGATGATGAAGGTCGCTATAGTAGCCTCGTTGCTATAGCGGCACAACTATAGTGGACAAATCCCCACTATATCAACTTCGCTATAGAGACATGTATGCACTTATGGTGGGAGGCTACAACAAGTAGCCTCTCAGCTATAACCTGGAGTTTACTTCTTAGTTCAATTTGTTCTTGACACTTGATGATGTCTAATAAGTTCCTTGTCAAAGTTTACAGGTTTACTATATACAATGGCCAAGAGTTAAGAAAATACCTCCTTCTATGAAAGATTTTCCAATGAATCTAGTAAGGAATGATATCGTGAGTAATTCTACAGTCGGTTGCAAGAGTTTGGTTAGGGACCGCTGGTAGTAGATATCCCTGATGAAGCCTTGATCTAGGTAAGGAAGTTCAATGTAACAACCCAAGGGTACCCGCTAGATGTCACACAATGCTTTGGACAATACATATCCCAAAACTAAACCATGATATTACTCAGCACTGAACCATAAAAAAAAATAAAGTTAAAACATAAGTGAAAACTGTATATATTATAAACTGGGTTCTAATAGATGAACAATCTCAATAAAATTGTCACGACCCAAAAATGAGCATGGCCATGATGGGAAATCTCAAGCCCAACATGTACCAAAGATGGCACAATTATCCTTACCTATGGAGTACCATAAGAGTAAACACCAGAAGCCAACAACAATAGTAATAAGAAGGATAGATAAGTCAAATGAAAATTCTAAGAATCAAAACAAACAAACAACCCAATACTTTTCCACAAAAGCTGCTAGACCAAGAATGCCAAACTAAGTTAGGGAATGCCCCTAAATATGGAAAAAATAATCAAAAAGTACTAAGACAGTAAAGAAACTAATAAAATAACTGGGCCTTCCAAAATATGAAGGCTCACAACTTCACCGCAGCTCAACAGACATACCACACCACCTAACGCTACACAGAAGTAATAAAAATATCCTCTAAACCTAGGTCATGAAATGATGCAGCGTCAGGGGATGGCTAGTGGGGTGAGAATTGATATGTAATTCGAGAAAAAGGGATAAAATAGAGCATTTATTAAAAAAAAAAACAATCAAACCATATGCACAACATTTATATATACATAAATATGATGTCAGGATAAGAATGAGGGTCCATTAACATGATAGTTTACAACATGAACCTAAACTGTGTTGCTCGGTCCATCCTAAAGGCACCCACGGGCTATATGGGTCTGGCTTCCCCTATTGAAAGGGCCCCAGTCCATGATAGCCGCATGTACTGAGGAAATACTAAAGACACCAAGGAGATATCCTATAAAAAATATGTATCAGTACACATGGTCATAAAAAACCCCAACATCGGTTAATGTATTCTTCTGCATTAGTCCCATTTGGACTACACCTTCACGGTGAGCTACATAATTCCCTTTAAGCCTAAATTAAAATAGTTTTCACATAAACCCAACCATTAACCAAGGAATATTTATGAAGGCAATTTTCAACATAGTATCGTCATACCAATATGCTTGCAAGCTAAATCAACTATGCCAAACCAGTTCGTTTACACATTAGACACCCAAGTTCTATTTAAAATCCAAAACCATGGCCACCAAAGGCATTCCAAAACTATTATTATACATTTATCCTTTAATGCAATGCCATGTTTTCAAAGGGCAAGCTAAACCAAGTGAATATTCATATTTAAAAACAAGATTTTAAAGGGGGTCGAGGCCAATGTCATTATTAAGCAAAAATTTCATCAATTTGGGAAAACCCGTGCTACTCATTCTAATCATTATAAAAATGCACCAATTATATCCCAAGAACCACCAATTAAGGCATGAATAACATATTCAAAACATAGAAAAAGCAATTTAAGGAATAACAATCAAAATTCGTCAATCTAATTTAAAACCCAACAATTTAAACATATGAATATAGAATAAGTTTATGCAAAAATGTAATATACCAGTTAAGGGATGAGAAGCATGCCTTATTTGATGGAAATCATTGAAGAACATAGGTGGATTTTGATCTACAAGACTTGGAATTGAAAAATTCATCTTGATGTTCTAGGGAGGAAGCAAATGAGGAAATTTGGGAAGCCTTCTACTAGTTTTCGACTACCTTTAAGTTATAAAATGGTTTGGTGGAGTTATGGGGGTGAAAGGACCATTTTGCTCTTGATTTAATATGGAAAAAATATGTTTTAAAGTCTAGGAAGGGAGGTTCATGCCGGGACCCTAATCGCACATTTCCATCTTTGCCTCGCAACCCCATCGTGCACCATGGACAGTGCCTTACTAAAACACTCATAACTTTTTACTCCGAATTTGAATTGATAAACGGTCGGTGGCATTGGAAAGAGGAATTCAGGGGCTTTAATTTGAGATATTTTAGGCCAACTAACTCAACATATTCTAGGAGCAATGGTCATTGAAATTGACCCATGTAATAACATATACTAAAGTTTAATAGATAGGAAGGTCCTCAACTTAACTTTGAGCTAGGAGATTTTTCTTTCTCCAATTAATATCCAAAGACGTTTCCACACTAAATATTTGATAATTACACTTATATTAAACTATAAATCATTGTGTTCAGGTCTATACACATATGAGGTATGGATAGAATTCGGGCCTAAAAATGTGGGGTGTTACATTATCTACCCCTAGAATCATTCACCCTCGAATGATGGATAAGAACTTATGTAAGCTCTAGAAGTGCAGAATAAAGAGTGTATCTTCATATTAGTAATCCTCCCTCAATAAAGCATAAGTCAGCCTTAAATACAATTTCATGACAATACCAAGTAAATAGTGTAAGCACGAGTCAAGAGATGACAAGATCTAGAATACACATGATACATGACATGAGTTTAAGGAACATGATCATTTCAATGTAAGGTATGAATTTTTTGAAAGTCGCCAGTCTGATTAACATTTATACAAGACATGAAATAAATTTTTTGCGGGACATAATAATAGAGACATCCTCCATCTCTAATGATACATCTAATAGCCTTTAAGTATTGCAATACTTCTCCCCTATGAATTTAGCTACGAATACCACAATTCACCATTTCAATTCTATAATTTCCTTGTAAAACACATAACTACTAGAGCCTGAGCCTAAATGCATATTTTTGTTCCATGTTAAAGCCTGATCCAGAGTAAAAAAATGTGTTAACTTATGCTATCAAACCTTATACTCTATATCCCTCCATGATTACCACTCCATCTTATCACTATAATCAAACAACATCATGTTTTAATCAAGAAGTACTAGCCACACAACACAATGGTTTGTATATCTATCAATCACAACATTCAAGCCTATTTTCTTACTACACCCACTTTATGGATCTCCTCATCAAAACCCAACTACCTCAATGACTTTAATAAATATTTTCACCACATATTCCTTTCCTAACTATTTCATATTAAAAAGTTCACATCACTCCTCCCTCTTCATCCATAATGTTAGCTCAAGTTGTCACATCCAAAATTTTCACAATAAAGAACATCTACTCTCTTATATTAAATAGTACCATGCTTCCATAACCACTATCATCCTGACATACAGAGGGTAATTGAGAGACTAGAGTACAAGCAATAGGAAAAGGGAGTAACACTATTCAATTATAACTTATATTTGTTGCATTGCTCAAGGAGGGACCAAAGATGTAAGATACAATACAATAGTCATGAGCTACTTCATATATTAAATGTCTAGATCATAAATAGAGGGTCGTTTGGTCAGAAACATAACAAAATATAAGTTCTTAGGACTGGGCACTATGATAAACATGAGTTCGTATATCTGAGTTGTATAACACTAAGCTTGAATACTTGATAGCATGGATTGTTGTGAGACAGTATTGCTTCTAGTCTTGAGGTCAGAACATGGACATAAGTTGCATAGATAACGCAAACCTTAGGCATAGGCATGCCTTGAATACATAAGACATTGCTAGAATGTCCTCTTAAATTGAAGTAGGAGAAGTTTGCTTGAATAAGAATAGAGTAATCATGACTCTTTCCTAAAAATTGCCACCATGAGGAAATTCAAGACCTACCTTAGTTCATCATCTTCCCCTTATATCAATGTCACAATCCTAGATTTGCGGACATATCCTAACATTAAATTTGTAAGTACAACACTCAGCATAATGGGGATATCACTATACACATGAACGCGAGAGTATCCCTGATATACTATATGGAAAGTACTAAATTCTTCCTAAGACATTCCTTCAAGGGCACTACTTTAAATTTCCTCTATCCTCTTAATCTTGAACCCTAACCTTAAAGCTTTCAAAGATGGTCTGTTAGTTGTGAGAGGACCCAAATACCCCTAAATAAGTTTGAAAACATTTATCCATTGATGAAGGGAAGGGTGTCATGGTGTAGACCCTAATATGGAGGCCCAGCCTCACTGTACGAAGCTTCCCATTTGTAGTGTGATGCCCGATGCAGAGGCAAGGCAGTGATACCTCACGGGCCCTCTTGCAGTTTGGGGCCATCAGAAATCATCCCCATCACGATGCTTGACCTAAATTTAATGCCAAGACTTCCACTAATGCATTGGAATCCATCCTGAGGTGCTCTACACTCGATCTAAGGACCACATAGACTCGTTTTAAGCCTTATTTAGACTCCATAAACGCCCGAGGTGTTACAAATTCATTGTTGCAACACTAATTCTCTTATGTATATCATAATTATCCACTCAAAGATCTCATAAGTTATAAGCCTAGTCTCTCTCACACATTATATCAAACCTACAAATTCACTCCCGTAAATATTGCATCACTATCCTCTTGTTAACATTCTTATCACCATTACAAGAATCTAAAGTTCAAACTTAGTTTCAACCATTAATCTTGTACTACTGATGAAATATCCCCATAAGATACTAGTCCATCAAATAGGGACATCAACCTAAATTCCCTATTCCACTTAACTACGGCCTACAAGCACATCTTCTCCACAACATTACTACACCTTAATATTTACTACTTATCTTCTCACCTACTAAACTAGCTTACAACTACTAGATTCTCAAAGAGTAAGGATAATCGATCTTTATCTTATAATTTAACCTATTATGGTCTATAGAACATTCAGCTCTCTTACATCACATTCCCTTACCCATGCATTCATCCCAACTACCTTTAAAACTCTATAAACATTATTAAGTTGCCCTTTCAGAAAAATTTCTCAAGTGAATGCTAAATTTATACATTATTAGCCAATCTATCCTCCCATTCACAACCTATGATTACTTTTACTACTACAATAGTTGGTTATCATGAGATCCTTTCCTATTTCAACTAAAGATGCAGATATTTTAACTAACAACTCTCTTTTTATCGACTATCATAATTTTTCTAATATTGAGACATCTTAAAAAAATACTGTGAGGACATAACACATCCAACTCCCACATGAAGGTTATGCAAATAACACTTTAACTTCTAAACATATGACTACACATCACTAATCTTAGGATCATCTTACTAATCATAGGTCATAACACCCTAATATATAGTACCTCAAGGATGGAATTACTATCCCAACATTCAGATACATATCTTCCCCCATAGGTGAGACATCTATATAAGGCTTTGAAAGGGACTGAATACACATCTTACCTTGAGCTGAAATGCATAATTCATAAAGATAAAGGTATACACCTTGATGCACTCATGAACTCTTTTTAAGTCCTTTTGTTGCTTCATAACATTTTTGATGACTCATTCGGAAAGAACCACAGTGTTAGGAGACTAAATTTTGTACTCGTATCGCCTTAATAATGAGACATAGAAACCAAGATTATATCAAGGCAGTAATTTAGATAACTTTCATATGGACAACACTACTATATGATCTAGAGTATGAAAGAATGAAAAACATTTCCTAAATGTCTCGTAGCCTCCCCCTTATTAGTATGGCATGCTACACACCCATAAAAAGGACTCTACTCAACATGGTTTTTTGGATACCCAGAGACCCTGAATAATGCTCAGATACCAAGCTTGTCATGTTCCAAACCTGGGCTTGGCCATTGCGGGCAATCTCAAGCCCACCATGGGCTAGAAACAACCCTATTAGCCTTACCTCAAGAGCATTATAAGAGTAAATAGCGGAAGCCAACCAAATTAGTAATAAGAAGGATATGTAAGTCAAATAAAAATTCTCTAAATCAAAACAAACAACCAAACAAATACTTGTTCACAAAAGCCTCTAAACCAAGAATGCCAAACTAAGTTGGGAAATGCTCGCGACTAGGGAAAAAAAATCAAAAAGATCTAAGACAGTAAAAAAAATAATGAAATGAATAGGCCTTCCGAAATACGGAGGTTCACCACTTCACCATAGCTCAACAGACGTACCATACCACCTAACGCTACACATGAGTAACAAAACGTCCTCCAAACCTACATCATAAATTGATATAGCATCTGGAGGATGGTCAATGGGGTGACTATTAATATGTAACACAAGGGAAGGGGATAAAATATCAAATTTATCAAAAACCAATCAAAACCACATGTGCAACATTTATATATATCTATATAAGATGTTGGGATAGGGATAAAGGCCATTAATGTGATAGTTTAAAACATTAGCCTGAACTGTGTAGCTTGTTCTTTCTTAAAGGCACCCATGGGCTATATGGGTATAGCTCCCCCTATCGGAAGAACCCAAGCCCATGATAGCAGCATGTACCGAGGAAAGACTAAAGACACCAAGGAGATAGCCTTCTAAAATATGATATATACCTAGACACATGGTCATATAAACCCCCAACGTCAGCAAACGTGGTTTACAGTATTAGTCCTCTGAGACTACACCATCACGGTGAGCTACAAAATTTCTTTTAAGCCTTAATTAAAACAGTTTGCATATAAACCCAACCATTAACCAAGGAGTCTTTATTAAGGCAGTTTCCAAAATGGTATCATCATACCAATATACTTGCAAGCTAAATCAGTTATGCCAAACTATTCCATTTAACTATTAGGCATCCAAGTTCCGTTTAAAATCCAAAACCATAGCCACCAAGGGCATTCCAAAACTATTGCTATCCATTTGTCCTTTAATGCAGTGCCATGTTTTAAATGGACAAGTTAAACCATGCAAATATTCATATTTAAAAACAAGATTATAACGTGGGTTGAGTATAATGCTACTATCAAGCAAAAATTTCATTAATTTGGGGAAACGCAAGTCACTCATTCTAATCATTATAACAATGCACCAATTCAGTCCCAAAAACCACCAATTAAGGCATGAATAACATATTTAAAAAAAGGGAAAAGGAATTCAAGGAATAACAATCAAAATCCCTCAACCCAATTTCAAGACCAACAATTTAAATACATGAATATTGAAAAAATTTATGCCAAAATGTAATATACAAGTTAAGGAATGAGAAACATGCCTTATTTGATGAAAATCTTTGAAGAAGATAAGAGGATTTGTATCTACAATCCTTCAAATTGAGAAATGCTTCTAGATTTTCTTGGGATGAAGAGAAAAAGAAAATTTTGGGTGCCTTTGACTAGTTTTGGATGACCTTAGGGTTATAAAGTGGGTTGGGGAAGTTATGGTGGACGAAAGGACTATTTTGCCCTTGATTTAGTTTGGGAAAAACATATTTTAACGTATGGGAAGGGATGGTAGCATTCCAACCCTAATCAAACATTTATAGATTTCCCTTACGACCCTAAACAAGAGGCACTAACATTACCCCGCGCAACCCATCACGTACTATGGACAGTGCCTCACTAAAATGCTCATAACTTTTTATTCCAAACTCGGATTGACAAATGGTTTATGGCATTGGAAAGAGGACTCAGAGGGATTTAGTTTAATATATTTTAGGTCATTTGACTAGATATATTCTAGGAGTAAAGGTCTATGTAATTTTACCCATGTAATAACGTATACTAAAGTTCAATAGATAGGAAGGTCCTCAAATCAACTTTGAGCTAGGAGATTTTTGTGACTCCAATTAATATCAAAAGACGTTGCCACACTAAATAATTGGTAATTACACTTATATTAAGCTTTAAATCATTGGGTTCAGGTTTATACACGTACGAGGGACGGCAAAAATTCTAGCCCAAAAATGTGGGGTGTTACAAAAATTTTATAGCTTAACATCACTTAAATCTAATGAGAATTTAAAAGAGAATAAATCATCTAACTGGTCTTACAAGCCTCTAACTAATACTAAAGAGTCAATGGGATAGGCTTCGGCTGACCCCAACGGAAATCATGACGATTGGAATAGTAATTATAGCTATCTAGAAACAAATATAATCTTGGCCCTCGAACTATGAGGACACACCAACTAGATTGATGTAGGAGGTGGTGATTGTGGCTAATCATATTGTTGAGGGCAAACACTAGAACATACATTATGAAGAAATGTAGCCACACAGACAAATATATGGTTTGTACTTCTGGAATGTAATGGGTATATGAGGGTTAATGCAAAATATTAAAATAAATAAATATATATATATATATATATATATATATATAATAAGCTTGAAAACATGCATGATAAGTGTAAATATACTCAATTAATCATGAATAAAACTAAAAGTTGAAATAACATAGGCATAAATAGTAAAGCATAATGTGATAAACCGTGTGATTCATACCCATAACTTCTGAAATCTTATGATTTCTATGGGAGATTCTCTAAACCGACATAAACCATGTAAGCATCAAGGAGTCTAATGTAAAATCCCTCATTGAAAGGGACCAATATACTTACACTGGCACATATAAAACTAGGGTACGCTATATCTTTGCTCCTCGGTACTAGATATTACTTCCAAAATCATACTATTTCTCATAATATATATATATATATATATATATATATATATATATATATATATATATATATGAAATCCACCATAAAAATAAGCATATGAGCTGATAAGTCTAAAAACACAATATGCTTCTATTTTATCTCAAAATCTTGGTTTCTTATGTGAATTTCTTATCTTTTCTGTAATCATAAAATAAAAATGGAAACTTCAATCATGATTTAATACTTGTATAACTTGAATTAGTAAATTTGAAACTTTTCTAAACTGGGTTTAAAATGCTCAAATTGTAATCATCTACCGACTCATAGAAATTTCATGTCAGAATACCAAACAAAATGCATAACGCTAGTTTCATGGATAAGAATATAAGAAAACCTGAAATCTTGTGCTAAATAAGGCTTAAATTATGAGGAAAAATCATAATATTAAACTTAAGAAATGTTGGTATGAACTCTAGAAAATCAATTCTTTAAATGAAATTAAAAAATCAATATTTTGGGCACAAGGATCGAAGAATATCCTTGTTCAAACCCCACATACCTGCACTTGATTTATTTTAATGAGAGGGACTTGAATTGGAACTTTGGAAGCTTGGGTTTTTGAGGAGGAGTTCCTCGTTTATGTTCTTCAAGATTTAGGGGAAGAGGAAATGTATGCATTGACTTATGAGGCGGGGAAACGGGCTTAGCATTGTTATAAAATTATTTAGGAAGTAAACTACCAAAAAATCCTCAAAAAATAGAAGGAAAAACTAAAAATTAGCATCACTATGTTCTTAGCATACCACGCCAAGGGCGTGGCACACACTTATCATGAAAGCCAACTGGCGTGGCATGCCCTTATCATGCTAGGCCACTTGCTTTCGCATCAAGATGTACCATGCCTCCGTGACATGCCCTGATCGCAGACCCTTTCAAATGGTCTCATTAGACTCCCTTATCATTAATCAACTTAGAAATTGCACTAAAACACTAAGGAATTATAAAAATTAAATCATTGAATTTTTAGGGTCTACCATTATCCCCCCCTTAGGACCATTCATCCACAAATGAAAGTTGGGATGGAGAAAGATTTATCGTATATAATTTATAAGCCTGTGTCAGAAGCTTATCTTTTTCTACAACCGAACTACTCACCTCAATGATGAACTTTCAACTGAAATGACTATTTACTCTGGAACTTCATAAGATAACTGATATGAGTAAGGATGTCGGCAAGTTGAATTGATTAGAAGGAATTTATTACCTCAAGCTTATTTTATTCTTAGAGTGAAAAAATTAGGATATAGACTCATTATCTATGCTTCTTCTTCCTATGTCTCTCCCTTCACTGATTGATTTCTCCAAAGGATTTTCCCCAGAGCCACCTCCTTATTCCTTAGTCTTCGAACTTGTCGATCAAGAATATAAACTGGGATCTCCTCATAGTACAATATATCCTTCACTCCAATACTTTTTATGAGGACTTCTGAGGATGGTCCCCAATGCACTTCTTCAACATAGACACATAGAAACTGGGTGGACAATGGCTAATTCTGACAGAAATTCTAATTCATAAACAACACCTCCAACACACTTTATGATATCATAAGGATAGGACCAATATATCATGGACTAAGATTTCCTTTTCTTTAAAACCTCATCACTCCCTTCATAGGTGACACATTCAACAATACCTAATCACTTACCTCAAAATTTAGTTCCCTCTTTCTTACCTCAGCATACGATTTTTGACAACTTTGAGTGGTTTTAAAACTCTTACTTATCAACTGTAACTTATCCATAGCTTTGAGGACCAAATTTGGACAAACTAAGGCCTCTTCATTACCTTCAAACTAACCTATACATGATCTACACATGTGCACATACAATTCTTTGAATGGAGACATATTAATACTAGCATGATAATTATTGTTATAAGCAAAATCAATCAAGGGTAGATGATCATCCCAATAACCTTTAAAGTCAATTAACAAGCTTTCAACATGTCCTCTATTTTCTGGATGGTTTATTCAGCTTGGACATCTTAATACGGGTGGAAAGTGGTACTAAGATTCACGTTGGGACAAAGGCTTTCTTTAAATGACTACCAAAATTATGAAGTAGTGAGTATCTCGATCAGAAATAAAGGATAAGGGAATCGCATGGAGTCTTACTAATTTATGAACATAAAACTTAGCATAATCTTTAGTTGCGTCTAAGGTCTAATCTGGTAAGAAATGGATTGACTTTGTCATTCGATCCACGATGACCCAAATCGAATCATGCTGATATATAGTGCAAAAAAGTCCCATAATAAAATCTTGATTAATGGTCTCCTACTTCCAAGTAAGGATGCTAATAACTTGAAGCATACCTCCTAGTCTTTGATGCTCAACCTACACTTGCTGACAATTGGGACACTTAGCCAGAAACTCTACTATGTCCCTCTGCATACCATTTTACTAATAAGCTTCCCATAGGTCGTGGCATATCTTTGTGTCATTATGGTGAATCAAATACTTAGAACTATGAGCTTCCGCCAATATCCTTTCCCTGAACCCATAAACACTGGGAACACATAACCGAACCTAATAGCGAAGGGAACCATCTCCCATTTTGGAAGAAAACTTCAACCTTTTTCTGATAAACCATATCCATTAACTGACTAAGTATAGGTTCATTATGTTGTTTCTCTTTAACTTCATCAACTAAGGATGAACTCAAACCGTTCTAAACCACTACAACACCATCATCCATGTCAAGGAAATGTACTCCCAATTTAGCTAGTTTATTAACCTCTTTGGCCAACTCCTTCTTCTTCTCTTCCATATGAGCTACACTATCCATAGAAAACCTACTCAAAGAATCCACTTCTACATTCATCTTACCCAGATGTTAGGGCATATATATTTCATAATCCTTTAGCAACTCCAGCCATCTTCTTAGATGAATATTTAACTCCTTTTATGTAAATACATATTAATGACTCTTATGATTGGTGAAGATATCCATATGCACACCAGCAAATACCAGAGCAGCTAACTCTAAATCATGATCTAGATAATTCTTCTCGTGATCCTTAAGTTTTCTAGAGGCGTAAGATATTACCACTTTATTCTACATCAAAACATAGCCAAATCAAACCCTAGTGGCATTACAATACACCATGAATCTATCTAACCATCTGAAAAAGCTAGAACTATGATGAAGTTAACCGGTTCTTCTACTCCTAAAAGTTTTCCTTGAATTTGTCTAAGAACTAGAAGTTCACTTTCTTTTGTGTCAACTTTGTCAATGGTGTAGCTATTGAGGGAAAATCCTTGAAAAATCTCCTACAATAATTGACTAAACCCTCGACAAAAGAAGGTTACCACTGTAAGTCACCTTCTTTCATGTCAACTTTGTCAATGGTGGAGCTATTGAGGGAAAAACCTCAACAAATCTCCTATAATAACTGACTAAACCCAAAAAGCTCCTAATATCAGATGTAGTGATTGGTCTAGACCAGTGCTTCACCGTATCTAATTTTTGAGGGTACACATGAATACCTGGACTTAAAATCACCTTTCCCAAAAAGGCAACTGATTCCAACCAAGATTCAGACTTACTAAACTTTGAAAGCAATTAGCGATCCTTGAGAGTCTGCAACACTATCCTTAAATCGTATGTATGCTTTTCATCACTCCAAGAATATATGAGTATTTCATCTATGAAAACAATAACAAACACATCTAAATACTGCTTGAATACACTTTTCATTAGAACCATAAAGGTTGAAGGAGTGTTTGTTAGTCCAAAATACATAACCAGAAACTCAAAGTAACTATACTATGTTCTGAAAGCAGACTTTGGAATGTCATATTCTATGTCGTTTAATTGATTATACCTCGAACTGAGATCAATCTTTAAAAACCAATAGGCACCCTAAAGCTAGTCAAATAAATCATCAATTCTAAGGATGGGGTACTTGTTCTTGTTGGTAACCCTATTTAATTGTCTATAATCTATACAAGTTCTAAGAGTACCACCCTTTTTTATGCATGAATAAAACTAGAGCACCCCACATAAAAATAATGGGTTAGATGAACCTCTTTTCTAAGAGGTTCTTAAGTTTTCCCTTCAACTCCTTAAGTTCTATCGGAGCCATCTAATTGGGAAGATTAGATATGGTCTGAGTACATGGAAAGAGATCAATCCCGACTTTTATTTCTCTATTAGGAAGCACCCTGAGTAACTCATCTGGAAAGACTTTGGGAAACACATTAACTATACGAACTGACTGGATGGTTGTGGTCTTATACTTAGTAACAATAACCTAAACCATGTGATAGCTACACCCTTTTGAAATTAAATTTAGAGCTTTAAGATAGGATATGAAATAACCCTTCAGAGTTGTTAAACTACCCTCCAACTCAAGGATGGACACATTAGGAATCTAAAAATTTTACCACTCGGATGCGACAATCCACTGAGGCATAGCATGAATGGAGTCAATCTATGTCATGGATAATATTAGAATATGTCATATCTAGCTTTATTAAATTTGCTATGGTAGTCCTATATAGGACTACAATCGGAAATCTTTTGTACACTTATCTAGAAACAGTTGACTCACACACAGGAGTGGAAACTAAAAAAGGTTTAGAAAAACTCTTGGGATTTACACCAAAGTTCACAGTGACAAGAAGGGTTATAAAAGAGAAAGTTGACCCAGATCTAACAACATGTAAACATCAAGGTAAAAGACATGAAGCATTCTAGTGACTACACATGAGTATCTCTCCTACTCATAACGAAATGGTATAGATTAAAATTGTTTTAGATACTGACCACCACAAGTACTAGATGTCGCACCCTGCTATGGGACCAAACGACCTGATTCCTGAGGGCAAGCATCTCTGTTACCTAATCTCATAAATGGGCAATCACTCAATCTGTGGTCCATCTTTCCATATCCATAACATTCGTTCCTACTAGCCAAATATTCACCCTGGTGATTTTTACCACACCTCTAGCAGGATAAATAACTATATCCCCCAGCAATGTTATCCTTAGAATTAGAGGTCGGTTCCTTGCCCCACTATTCTTGCTTAGTCTTGAGAGATGTGGCACTACCTGAACACAGTGTGGGTGCTAAAGAGCGACTCTAAAATTGAGACTGGTTTCCTTCTTTTGACTTATGCTAACCATACTTAAACTGTCTGGTCCTAGCCCTTTTATTCTCTCTTTTTTATTCATTCAATATTTCAACCTCATTCTACTATGAATGGGTCATTAATATCCATATCCTCAATAAACATGGCAGTCCTAAACACTTTTAATACCAAATTAGACACCCAATGACAAATTACTCATACATGCCCTAGAATCTGGAAACAACTTTGGTGCGAACATAAATAATTAGGTGAACAAGGGCCAATATTTCTTCATTGATATAGAGCCCTATGTTAGGTTCATGAGCTTCTCTACCTTAGCCTCCGTCATCTCATAAGGAAAGAACCTATCCACAAACGTTATTTGAAATACATCCTAACTCATAAGAGCTGCATTCTCACCCCTAACTTCCTTCCACATTGTAATCCAGCCATACGCAACATCTTTCAATTGATAAAAAGCATATTACACACATTAATATTCTGTAACATCCAAAATCAGATTAATTTTCTTTACCTTATCAATGAAAAGTTGAGGATTCTCATTCACATTGGACCCAAAGAACTCTGGTGGACTCATCCTCATAAAATATCAAACTCTGGATGTAGCTAAATTATTATTTTGTTGAATTGGGAATGTCGTTGGATTATTATTTTCATTTATAGACTAAGCCAACCTTTGGAAAACAACTCAGAACTCAGAATGGGTGACATTTTTGTTCAAAGAGTCTGTAGATAGTAGTGGAGTTAGGTGGTCCCCATTTTTATGCATAAACTTTGCGAGGGGGCATTCTTTATTATGTGAAAGCACAAATTATAGAAGATAGAGATAACTACAATGCACAATAGATATTTTAAAAGAAATGATGGTTCCTAATACACCCCATAGCCTCTCGCTCATATGTGTGGTACTCTTCACACCCATGATCAAGACTCTATGTAATGTGTTTTGTCAGACTCCCAAGGACTTTTCAAAACCTTAAGATCTAATACCAAGTTTGTAAAAACTCGAGGCTACCCCTGGATGTCACACGATGCCTAGGATAATAAGTAGCCCCAAAGCTAACCAATGATATCTACTCATCATTGAACTATGAAAAAGATAAACTTAAAACATAAGTAGAAACTAAAGAAAATTATAAAATAGGTTCAAATAGATGAAAAATCTTAACAAAACACTATAGATTAACATCATTTAAGACTAATGAGAATTTGAAAAACAAAAAACAAATCGTCTGACTACTCTTGAAAAGCCTATAACTAAGACTAAAGAGACACTAGGATAGGCCCCAACTAACCCTAACTAAAATCATAATGGTTGGACTAGTAATGATAAGCATCTGGAAAAAAACATAAACTTGGCCCTTGAATTATGAGGACTCACCAACTGGTTGGATGCTGGATGTGGTCATCACGGTTAATCGTACTGTTGAGGACAAACACAAGAACCTACATTACAAAATAATGTAGTCAAACAGACATATATATGGTTAGTACTTCTAGAATTTAATGATTATATGAGGGTGAATGCAATATGTAAAAATTGATATATATCATAAGCTTGAAAACATGCATGCTTAGGGTAAACAGACTCACCTTGGTCATAAATTAAGCTAAAAGCTAAACTATCATAAGCATAAATAGTAAAGCATAATCCGATAAACTGTAAGATTCATTACAACTTTTGAAATTTTATCTTTTTATGGGAGATTCTCTAAGCTGAAATAAACCATGTGCACATCAAGGAGTCCAATACAGAAACCCTCATAAAAAAGGCTCAATATACCTTGATAATATATAAAGGATAACTAGGATGATCACTTAAATATGTTTATTTGGACACACTAAAAAATATCTGAACATGTCTATTAGAAGAAGCTGCTTGCCCATTATGAAAAGCTAAGTAATAACCTCTGGTGACACATAATTTATGGAACTAGGGTATGCTAAACCTTTGCTCCTCGGTGCTAGGTACTACTCCTAAAATATACCATTTCTCTTAATATATATAAAGTTCACTTTAAAAGTAAGCATATGAGCTGATAAGTCTGAAAACACAAAACACAACATGCTTTTGTTTCTATCTCAAAATCTTGGATTCTTATGTGAATTTTATATCTTGTCTAAAATCATAAAATCAAAATGGAAGCTTCCACCATGTTGCAATACTTTTTTAACTTGAACTACCAAGCTTGAACTTCTTGTAAACTTAGTGCAAAATGCTTAAATTATAACCATTTACTAACTCATAGAAATTTCATGCCAAAATATCAAAATCAAAGCATAAGGTCACTTTCATAGAATAAAACATAAGAAAACATGAAATATTGAACTAAATGAGGCTTAACTCATGAGGAATCAGCATAGTCTTAAACATAAGAAAATTGGGTATGAACTCTAGTAAATCAGTTCTTTAAATTATATAAAAAGTCAAACCTTTGGGCACAAGGACAAAATAATATCCATCTTCAAACTCCACATACATGCACTTGATGAATTTTCTTGAAAGGGACTTGAATTGGAGCTTTGAAATCTTGAGTTTTGGAGGAGGAATTTTTGTGTTCTAAAAGGTTTGGGAGGAAAGGGAACATATACTTTGACTTTTGAGAGTGAGGAAATGGATTTAGCATTGTTATGAAATTATTTAGGAGGTAATATACCAAAAATCCATTGAAAATTAAAGGCAAACTAAAAAGTAGCATCACTAGATCCTTTGGGCGTGGGATGTCCTTATCATAGACGCAATTATCAATTCTTAATATTGCCTTTCACCTGCCAAATTCCCCATAACCATCAATTATCAATTCATAACATTGCCTTTCACTTGCCAAATTTCCCAATTCAAGAAACTTAAGATTTTCTCAAGAATTCACTACTTTGGGCTCTAAACTCCACATTCGCTCCAAATTCTTTCAATTTTCAGGCATGTTGAATACTCCCTAATTTAAATATCATATTATTGCATTAATTCAATGGTTATTTAAGTGTTTTCAATGATTGATTTAACTAGGGTTGAGGATTTTGAGATGTTGACCTCTTGCATTATTTTCCCCTTGTTTAATAGTTTAATTATGGTTGAAATAGTGGAATTGATAGCATGGCTTCCACAATGGTTATAGAAGTTTGTGATGTTAACAAAATGTACTTCAACCCATATATTTAAATTTGGCTTTAAACCTGGGTGCATTGCATTATATATGTATTGAAACATTAAAGGTTAAGTATAATTGAGATCATGATATTCAAATCTTTTGAATAGATTTGAGTTGAGATAATGAACAAAGATGAAACCCCATATTTTTGAAAGATTGAAAGTGTTGAATTTTATGACCGCTTGAGGGTTTTTATGTCATTTAATGATGACTATGAGCATGATTTTGAATAATGGGGTTAAGGAGTTGTTAATGTTTTATGATAATGCTTTCTTGGCATGATATGAATGGCTTATAAGTCTTGACATAATGATACCAATATGAATATATCTAATAAAAAATTTTATGATAAATGTTATGTGCAAACTATTTCAATTGGGATCTAAAGGAAATTATATAGCTTACCGTGAAAGAGTAAGTATTTGTGACCAACGCCTGAAACCTATTTTTGTTTGCATAGGGATGTCGTACCTTACTTGGATGACCATATTATATCTTAACATGAGGATAACATATATGGTGAATTTATTCTAATTATGGCTTTAGCCTAACCTCAGTATGTGCTACCAACAAGGACTGGAGCTCAACCTATTGATGAGTAGCGGACCTATATAGCCTATGGGTACTAGATGACTCATAATACATATGGGTAAGCAAATGATGTTGAAAGTTCTATAGTTCAGACTTAAATTTTAAATGTTCATGTAACTCGTCCCCTAACCCTACCTCAACATCCTATTATATATATGTAATTGATGTGCATGTGGTTTATAACTTATTTTGGAAAATGTATACTTATTTTATCACTTTTTTTTGGGTTGCATACCAGTACTCGATGTAATGACCCTCTCCACATTCTACATAATTTCATGATGTAGGTTCCGAGGGCTTTTCTGTTCACCCTATGCAACGTTAGGAGGTTTGATGTCCTGGTCGATTAGTTGTGAAGTGGTGAGCCCTCACTCTTTTAGAAGTCCTAGACTCTCTTTTGGTTTTCATTTATTATCCTAGTGCTTTTGGTTTTCTTTTGTTATAGTTAGGGTATATCCCGACTTAGTTGATATTCTTTGGAGTAGAGGCTTTTGTGTATAGTGTTGAATATCATTGTGGATTTGGTTTTGAGTCTTAAACTTTTTTTGGATTCATGTCTCTCTTTTATCCTTATTGGTTTCCGCTGTCTATTATTGATGTGCTCTTGAGATAAGGTAAGGTGTCATCCCAGGTCTTGATTGGTTTGAAATTATCGTCACAGCCAGACCCTGATTCGGATTGTGATAGAGGCTTTCGCTCATTTTCCATGTTTGTCCTATCTCTTGGAGTATGGCTCATAAAGATACTTGTCTAAATATTTTAAAATGAAAGCATTACAAGTGACTGAAAAAGGAATATCACTGTAGCTATCATACAAATATTTATGCTCCTTGTCTAAATTGCCCCTACACTTATCTTATCATCATTTTCAGTAGGACCCACTGTGAAACTATTTTAACTCTATGTTTGGATGATTAGTTTGCTACGTATTTCTGATTTATTATATTAAGTTTTTTATTTAAAAGAATATAATATTTGGATAGATAATATTATTGTTCATCTTTACAAAATATTTTTATCAACATTCTGAAGAATAAACCGGTAACAAAAAAAATAGGGTAAACAGTAGAGCTACTATAAGAAATAATAGAATAAAAGATAAAACAACATTATTAATAAGTAAAGATAAAAGAACAAGAAAAGGTTAGAAATGATACGAGCATCAAATCGATCTTTATATGTTTTTCGTTGTTACCTAACGATAGATCAAATTAATAAAATTTAATAAATAATCAGAACAATTACAATATAATAAGTAAAGAAACAACCATCCAAACAAGTTTTAAGAAAATAACAGTGTATTTAGGGGCAGAGCTATCCTTCGGAGAGGAGTTTCATCTGAACCCTCTTTGGCAGAAAATTATACTATTTATATACGGTCAAAAAAATTTTTTTATGTGTACAGATTAGATTTTGAAACCCTTTTGATTTGTTCATATGTTTTTTTTCTGAACCCCTATGTGAAAATCCAAACTCCACCACTCATTGAGTGTATTAAACATAACCTCAACCCAAAGTCACAGCTCTGGATCCTTAGTTGCAGCGTTTAAACATGCATTATACTTGTGTATGTAGAAATTTTTAGTTTTTGTTTTTGTTTTTTGTATGACTTAAACTTTTGTAACATGATTATTTATGGTTTAAGATATATAGCATGTTTGGTCAAACATTTGAAATAAAATTTGTAATTCTAGAAAGTAGTAGAAATTATTTTTCATAAGCGAAATACAATTGCCTCTTCTTAAAAACAATTCAAAAAATACTTTTGAAAAAAAAACACTTAGAAGAGCTTTTAAATAGTTTGATCATACATTAATTGTTCCACATAGTATTTAAAAACAGGTTAACAAAATATTTTTAAATTGAAGTTATATTTAATCACACTTTTAAAATTAAATTAATATTATTAGGCTCAATATATATATATATATACATACATATACATATATATAATAGAACTTATCTTAAATTGTGCCTCTATTCCTGTAATTTTTGAACTTTTCAAAGTAAGACTTACAAAAATGATATGAAAATTAAAATGACCAAATTAAGCCTATAAGAAATGTTTAAGCATTACAAAACATCAAACTTTAGTTGTGGACAAAAATTAGGTATTCACAAATAGAGGAACACTCTTTATTTCGCTTTAATAACATGCAGGCCAAATTCTAGACTAAGATGCAAAACACAGAATGTATGTAAAACCGCAACACACATGGCACAAATATCAATCAAATGGATCAATTCTATTTTTAAGACAAATATGGTCATAAAGAACTATAAAATAATAAAAACCATACATTGAGCCATAATCATGGGCCTAGATGTCAAAAAATCTGTTATTTTAGTTAGACTCAAGCACTCACGAAAAAGTAGTACTCAAGCTCAGGCATAAATTGTTAGTAAGACACAAGTAAAAAAACATGTTTTTTTTTCTCCAAGAAAATTAAAATTAAAATTTACTTTTAAAAAATAAAATAAAAGATACTTGGTTCAAAGAGACACCCCCCCATTGAAATTAAAGAATCAAAAAAAATTATGGAGTGGATGAAGTATGCTCTAACAAAGACTAAAAAGCTAAAAACCAATAAAAACTAATCTAATCTAAAGAACAAAATAAAAGTCTTTTTGTATTTTTAAACATTTTCAAATCTTTTTTGTTTTTAAGCAAGCAAAAAGAAATAATAGAAAATCGTATAACATACTTCACCCTAAACAAATATTGAAAGATATTTCACCCCACACATAAAATCATTCTTTGTCCCCAAAGCAATAAATAAAGTAAACCAAAGGTTAAAGCAATATATAAAGTAAATCAAGGGTTAAAGGTACTCCCTGAGGCCTTTTATGACCTAGTTAGAAGCATGTTTCATCACTTTTCATCAAAGGTTGTACGTACCTGTAACTCCCCGAGTCTGCACCCCAAATGCCACCGAAGGACCACAAACTAACCCATGACTGGTACCTGCTATGAGCACTGAATAAAAATTTTGAAATAAAGTGGAAATTAGGATGAAATGTCATAAGGTTCATAATCTAAATACTGATAAATATAACAACTAATAATAACATAAGAAAACTGAATACTGTATGAACTAGTCAAGTCTGAAAAGCCTCTACTGAACTATCTAAATTTGGAGTTGATAAGACAAGGCCCCAACTAACTCTGACTAGAAAAGTACAGAATCTACTGTAATACTAAAATAAAATAATATCCTCAATAGATGAGGACTCACTACTGAATCTGATATTGCTGACTGAATCTGGCTAAGCACGGTCAGGAACCTGAGTGTCCGAACCTATGATATGAGACATCATAGTGCAAAGAAAGAGTATGTGTCAGTATGTGGAATGTACTGGTATTCTTGATGAAGTAAGTCTGAATGCAAGGGTTCATATGCATGAACAATAACTAACTGAATGATATGGAGTAACTGAATATGAGTACATAATAACTGAAACTACTATAAGTACTGAGTACGCAATACTGCGTATATACACATATACTGAAACTAAAAATTGAATTCTGATAATTGAGTTACTGGTAACTGAGTAACTAATATTTAAGATTACTGATAACTGAGTAACTAATATCTAAGATTACTGATAACTGAATTACTGATAATTGGGTGACTATTTCTGTAAGACCCCATAAAGTCTTCTCATCATTAAAGCCTTCGAAGCAAGTCAAAAGAAGCTTAACACTTAGAATTCTAGCTAAGTATTCAACACTTAGTTTATTTTTAAACCGTCAATCTTTGTTGAATTATTTCACGACCTTCCCGAACTCTGTTTCTTGATTTTTTATTGCATTACAATGGGGCAAGTTAAAAGTACATCTCGGGTAAGTTTCATAATTTTTAAATGAGCTTAAGGTCGTGTTTGGGTTGGCAAAATAGTAGCTCAGGGCGATAAGCCTGCATCGCCCCAGTAATCGTGTTGGTGCAAGCAAGGTGGCACCCTGGGTAGTCTGCCACTCTAAGCGAGGCAGCACCCTGGATAGTCCGGTGCTCTAAGCAAGGCTCTACCCTGGCTATTGCGCCAGGCCAATTTTCAACCTCCTATTCTGTTTCATTAAGGATAATGAGGTATTTTTCCAACCCCTTATCATCTCTAACATGAGATTTAATCCCTAGAATATGAAAATAGGATCACTTTTATCAAAATTCACTAAGAACATTCCTTAGGGTTTCAACCTAAAAATCCATATATCTCAATAGTGACCACATATTTTTCTGGTCCCTAAAAGTATTTAGCGATGCTTGAAATCTGGTCCCTAAATATGTTTTAACGACCAACTTTCTGGTCCCTAATTCACGAATAATTGCATGCATTTTCATCCGTATAGACCTTTAGCGACCAGATTCTACTGGTCCTAAAAATATCTATAATTCCTAAATTGTGTTTTATGGACCATAATTTCTATATATAAAATATAACAAGATGCACATAACAAATATAAAGATAACTTCTCTATATATTAAAACTAATAATGTATTTACATCTCAAATTGCCAAGTAGCCATGACATAAATGTTATGGCACTGTTTACGCAATCCAAATCAACATTCCTAGATATAACAGGTCAATAACATTCTACACTCTGCTCTTCCAACATGATTCCTTTGCTTCTCATTGTTGATGGCCTCAAGTCCACAGATTCATTGCCTTTTCTTTCCGTAAAAGGACTTCTAGTCTCCATAATTTTTGCTGTAAGATTAGAATTTTCAAAAGTTCCACCCACCTTGTAATTTTGATAGTCTACAACCTGAGATATTTCAGCTGATCTTTCAAACTCGGGCAACATATTTCCCATGTTTATTGATGGGTCAACTATCTCTGATTCAACATATCCTACATCATCAGAATGAGAGTTGTTCCGCTTGCTTTCTTTCATCACCTTCTCTTCATGTTGCGACATAATCAATACCATAAAATTTGAGCAAATAGTTTTCAATTGGCTATCCAGATCACGTTTTGAACCTGCAACCACACAATTTGTATTAAGAAACTTCATAATCGCACTTGACACAATTCCATAAACATTTTCTGATGTAAGTTCCATCACTTTGGTAACCATAGCCAAATCATTTCTATGGTAATACTTAGGTGAGAATTTGTATTCGCTTGGATCTGACCTACAAGATCAGCAGCGCAATCCCAAGTCAAAATAAAAATAATTAAGTGCTCCCTCTGTCGTATAGGTAGAATTTGTAAAACATACTAAATTACAGAAGCCCAATGTCCTACTGGTAGAAGTTGTGAAACATACTAAATTACAAAAGCAAATGTCCTACTGGTAGAATTTGTAGAACTTACTAACTCTATCTCTCAAGAGTTTCTACATTTTATTTATTTCAATAGCATTTTAGTTCTATATGTTCAAAATTCATATAATCAATACACAAAAACGAAAAGCATAATAATCCAGTCGCTATTTATTACCTTTGGTCGGTGGATAATGTATATCAAAAAATCTTAGCAGTTTTTTCATGAAATAATGTATGCACACATTTAATCTGATAAAAGAACAGACCTATAAGGGGGGAAGCCCATGCCTATGACAGAAGCAATATCAAGATCAGCAGCTTTGACAACAATGCATTTAGCAAGTAATCTGCATGCTTCATTAAATGAAGGCAATACGATCATTTCAACGATGTCCTTGATTGAGAGTTTTGCCAACTGAGTCAAGTACAATGCACAATTTTGGTGTAAGAGAGCGACAAAAACCCAAAATGATTTTAATTACTAGTATATCTTTAATGTCAATAGAAGGAGAGGAGAAATAGAAACCGTAGGGTCATGCTGACACTAGAAATTTCTCTTGCTTTCTCAATGTATTTCTTAATTTCTGGATTAGGCTTGACTTTGGGTCTATCATCGTATAAGTAGAAACCTTTTCGAGTCATTTCACCAAGAACATGTGTGTCAATGCCATTCAGAAGGGTCATGATACATAAATATGATTGCTTACTTCTGGACACACTTCAAACTAGCATTTGTGATACGTACGCCTAGTACTAAATTCAAAATAGAGAATTATACCTAATCTTTTATCTTGTTGCATTAGTGGAATAAGCGTTGACTTGTAAATTCTGCCAGGCATACTCCATACAAATTGAGCTTCAGTAGCCATTGCAACATTGAAACCAATAAGATCACACAACCTGCATGTAGGAAATCAAAATACTAAATCTGGTCATTGTTAGTTATGCCAACAAAATTCTACATTCAAAGTTGATAAGGAAAAGAAGCTACAGATAATAAAGTTGCAATTCTTAGTGGTAGAAGACCTTTTGGGCAAATCCTTGCAAGTCTCTCCCTAAAGACAAACAACACATAGCACACCATGTTTAAGAATATTGGGCTAGTTTAGCTGGAAAATCATGGTAACATAGGCATATCTATTAAACCAATGAAGCTACCAGACACTTTACCTAAAAGAAAAGAACATTCTATTAATAGCGAAACCAATGCAATTCCTTACTACTACAGGCTGGAGAATTTTCAGTCACAACTTTTGAAACATCCTCTGCATTCAATCATGCTAACGTCCATGGGCTAATCTTCACAACAACTGGATTCTTTTTCTTAATTGGTTCTTCTATCATTGACCTTTTACCAAGTGAACTGACTGATACAGTATCAGAAGAAACTACATCATACTGCAGGGAAACACCAAAAGATTAAACAAAAGTTAGTAAATTAACCTTTTTCTATTCACTTATACAAAATCATTAAAGCATAAACTTTCCACCTCAAGAGGTATACTTGATACTACACAATCCCTCTTATCCATACCATACTGTTCTCAATCCTCTTAACTATAATCAGACCATATGAAGTTCTACCGATCACAACCAGATAATCCCTTAATGGTTGTAATAGGATATCAAAGAATCAACTCAAGAGGAATTGTTCAAGATTTTCTATCTCTAAAAGTGGATTACTAACATTGCAATAAATTGGCAAAGCTCCACAGTGACAGACTGACAGCATAAAGTTCAAATTTTCTAAAATATCCTAGCACTTTTGGCAACATAAGAGCCCTACCAAGCTCAAGATTGAACATAGTTTCTCACAGAAGTCTACTTCAAAGAGATTCTATCCATAAGATGGCAAAGTATTGACCACATTACCTGTTTAAATGGAATTTCTTTTCTTCTGATAAGTTCACATGGAATTTTTTTCGTCTATGGAACTAGTAACTTTGATAAGTTTACATGGAATTGAAGCTAAGAAATGTGAAAATAGAAACTAAATTCAAATTGAGATGCCAACTGAAGACTATTCAAAAGTAGAACCGCGAACATGATAAAGGGTTGTTAATACCATAACCAACTAAATGACAATTATAAATTAGCACCGCAAACTCAATAAAAGTTACCATAACCAACTGTTTAGTACTACTAAATTCCTCAAACTTATCAGAATTGATTTGCTGTTGAAGCATACCTGATCCTCAACAAAAAGGCGAGGTAGTGTGCCCCATGCTGCTCGTTGGAAAGTATTAAAGGAGCATGCACTGTTTAATCTAATTAGGTAGCTAACAGTAGACATTTGAGGACTTCGCTAACCTACAACTCCTTGTTGCTCTTGATCTCTGAGAGCAATGATGCATTCATAAGTGCTAATTCCCTTCCATCCAAGAAAAATCATTAACTGAAGATTAGAAAGAAAAAAAAAAGCCCAAGATAGGATCGCCAGATGAGTGATGATAAAAGACTAACCTTTTTATGAGGAGTATGTGAAAGAAGAAAAGTTGAGCAAGTGGTAGAGTTTCTATCATGGACAATATGGTACAGACAGAATGTTACATGTAGAACTGATTCTACACATATTTCAGACATATAATTACACAAAGATCAAAATCTTTTCATTTTAAATACAAATGCAAAGACCAACTTGTGTAGATTACTAACGTTGAAGACATAACTAAACAAATAAAGTGCACACTCTCCAACCTATTAAACTTTTAAATGAGATGGTCACACTTTATCATGGTATTGGAATAAGTACAAGTTCTAGGTTTAATCTCACCGGCCACCGCCAGCCATTATAAAAAAAAATGTCCATGTGTTTAGCTCAAGGGCCATGTGTAAGGGGGTGTTGAAGACCTAATTAAGCAAACAAAAACATGTTGTCTCCAACAACTTGAGCTTTTGGATAATATGGTAACATACTTCAACACTTTATTTTCTAACAGTATTGGTATGAACAGTTGTGTTAGGGTCTTTTTCTGATAACTAGTCCCTTACCCAAAATAAAGCTATAATAATGGCATAAAGGACCCATGGAGTCCTGACATAAGGGAAAAAAGCAAGTATACTCACCACTACGATAACAAAGGGAACAAAGGAGAAACTGCTTCCCAATTTAGAGGTAATTTCCGTAGAAAATTTCTTCTTCTCAGTAAAGCAGCAGATTAGCACAAGAATCCCAGTTTACCACTAAAGTATAAGCTGCAATCTCAATTCCAAAGTGCACAAACCAAGTAGAACTATCAATAGTAAATTAAATGGAAAATGCACAAATATGACAACAAACGACACAAGAACAATTATAAAAACTTCAAAAACTTATCAAATCCTTATGAAAAAGATAATCAATCAATATTTTAAACTAATTTTACCAAAATGTTCCAAAATAAAACTTACAAATACAATGAACACATATATCTACATAAAATTGCAAACAATATCGAGCCTTCATCGTAAAAACACTATATATGCATATAAAACTTCTTCAATAACAGATTCGAACAATCCAGTCACACATATTCTATCAGAGCACAAGAAATAACAAAAAAAATTGATTTAAATCAAAAAGGAGAAAGAGAAGAAACAGAGGAGGGAGGACAACTTTACTCTTAGATGAGCAACGAGCAAGAACTTTAACCTTTAGTGACGATAAATGAGAGATTTAGGAATATAGGCAATGAGATTTAGGGATTTTACTTCAAGATAAGGTAAGAGAGAGAGTAGGCATCTTTTGGAAATGAAAAAGAGAGAGTTAGGA
This sequence comes from Capsicum baccatum var. pendulum, assembly GCA_030864225.1. Taxonomy (NCBI): domain Eukaryota; kingdom Viridiplantae; phylum Streptophyta; class Magnoliopsida; order Solanales; family Solanaceae; genus Capsicum; species Capsicum baccatum. The sequence continues at coordinate 200,960,857 of CM061561.1, forward strand.
CCTTCTAGAGAGAGAGAAACATTTCATATCCCGCTGAAATTTTTACATTTGGCGACCAGATTTTGTTTCCACGAAATTAATTCAATTTTTGTACATCTATAGATACCACTAAATAATCTCATTCCTAAAAGTTACTTTTAGGGACCATATTTACAAGTTGTCCCTAAATCGTGGTCTCTAATAACCAGTTTTCTTGTAGTGAGAACTACGTGCCCCCGTAGGTTTTTGACTTACCGTAAGTGGGTTGAGAGAGTAATCACTAAAATTAAAAGGTTCTACTCTGATTGTAAGGATAGAACAGCTCTCCCCAATGTGTGCAAGACGTTGGACTCCATGTAATCTCACATGGTGTATGTCAGTTAGAAGAAACTCTCAAAGTTTCCCAAGTTTCCTAGAGTCTGAAGTCTTAAAAGTTCCAAAAGTACTAAGTTCTTAAGTTTTTACAGAAGTTTTACTATTCTTAAGATAAAAGTGTAAGTTTCAAGGTATTTGTATTTTGAAAGCTATGATCCTAATATTTCTAAGGTTCTTAAGTGTCATGATTTTAAGTCCCAAGAAGTTCCCTGTTTTCATAAGATTAAAGTATAATGACTCACGTGGTTTATATTATATGTATTTCCTATTCATGATGTATGAGAGTTTTTTTCAAGTTATGTGAGTCATCCATTATAGCATGCATGTTTTTATAAAGACTTATGATATTGATTATTTAATTGCATACAGCCCCATATACTCAGTACATTCCCAAGGTACTGATCCATATACTTGTCTGTGTGCTAAATTTCCTCATAATGTAGGTTCAGGTACTCAGTCCTAGTCTTGTCAGTGATCTTCCTGAGTACTTATATGTACCTCTCAACAGTGGTAAGTCCTCATGGTTCGAGGACCTATCTTCAGACATTTTAGTATTTTTAGTAAATGTTTTATTACTTTCAGTTTAGTTTGAGTCAGTTGGGGATCTATCCCAATGGCTCTCTAGTTTATTGAGTAGTTAAGGCTTTGTTAGACTAGATTGCCAGTATGTTTGGATATTCAGTAGTTTGTTACTTTCATAGTCCTCTTGCATATTTCAGTTAGACATGATATGATATGTTTCATTATGTTGCTCTCCGTATTTTTATTTAAGCATTTAGAAGTACTAGCAGGCTCAAAAGGTTAGCTTGGGGCTACTTGTAGCCTGAAGCACTGTGTGACGTCTCGGGACCCATTTTTGGGGGGTTACACTTTCTGATAATCCTAATTCTGTAGAACTGAACTGAGTTTTATATTGAGACTAAAACTAAAACTGTGGGAAGTAATCATTTAACTGATATTTTCCAAATAAAATAACTAGGGTCCAACCTGTAACCCCAGCTAGAAGGGTGTCAGTACCGTGCCATGGGTAAAGACAAGATGAAGAGTCACCCTCATCTGGAAGATGCCCTAATGAAAATGGTATTACCCTTAACTGGTAGATAAATACCTTATCAACCCTCAACTGGCAGGTTAATATCTCAACCTACACTGGCTATGTAGTTCTAGAGTGCAAGGACTGCTACTAAAGATCACACCCTCTACTGACAGGTAAGTCCCCATCCTTGGGTTCGCTTGGTGCTAAATCCTACTCCCAACTGAACCATACTGATTATTAGATTAAACTAAACTGGACTGAGTCTCATGAGTTCTGTAACTTGCTGAGTACTACTATTCGTGACATTATTGAGACCATTCTGTAGCTTCTGTATTTCTAAGTAAACAGCTAGATTTTCAGGTATTAAATACCCCCAGGACTCGATAGCATTAAAAGTAAAGCATGACACAATCATGAAAGCATAACACTAGTTTCTTGTCCACAATGCATTCATTTAGACATTTTTTCAAACACTTGAAAGGCATGAATTTGTACATGAATGATAACACAGGATAACATGTCATGATTTCACTACTCAATTCACATACGCATTTTATCAAACACTTGGGGAGAATAGTTAATGCACATGATAATGGTCAACACATAAACATATGAATACAATACTCAATTGGAAATTCAAGAGTTTAACATGCAAATCATATAATTCATCTCACGTGTTATTCTAACTTCATGGAACATGTAATTAATCATGGTTTAAAACCCAAACAATAGCATGAACATGAGTATAATCAATTTCAAGCATTGAAATCATAAATTTGAAAACTTATATGTTTAAATAGGGTTCTTGGACTCCATGGGTGAAAGGAACCCATGAATGAACACCTAACATACCTGAGAGATTAACTTCTTCAAGGTTCTTGAAGGAATTCTTGAGAATTGTTCTTGATTCTTAAAAGCTAGGTTTTTGCCTTTTGAGAGGGAATGATTTAATCTTGAGGGGAATTGAGTAAATAATGATATAATCAGATTATTAGGGGCTAAATCACGTGTTTAGGACTGATTATGGTCATGAAAAAACACCAATTTACCCCTGGAATAAAATAGAATTTAGTCACTGAAAGGTCCTAATTTTGGCCTCCACCGTGACGTGGTGGCATCGTAGTGAGCCACTAGATTATGGCTAAAAATTGTTTATAAAGGGACGAGTGTGAAATTGACCCTTGGCATGACGCGGTGGTATCGCAGAGTCTCACCGTAAAATGACAATTCTGAAAATAGCCCTTGGTGCGATGCGACGCTATCGTGGAGCTTTATTGAAAAAAGTACAATTGGGAACTCGAACATCAGCACGACACAGGCTTATCGTGATGGCACACTAAAAATTGAAAATTGTCATTTGGATTGTCTCCACGATGCGGTGATGCACAATTTGGCACATAGTTTTACAAAAAATGCTATAACTTCTCACTCGGTTATCGGATTTGGGTGAATTTTATATTGTTGGAAAGCTAACTGAATTTCCTACACAATGGTAAGTCTGAAATTGAAAATCCTGAGTATTTTAAAAATTTTATATAGGAATACTCATATATTGAGAGCTAAACTGAGCTAGGAAAATATGGGGTATTACAGTACCCTACACTTAAGCTCAAATATGCTCTTAGCTCCAAATTTGGGCACTTAGACTTCCCCTAAATTTTCAAGAATGAAAACAAACCAAAACGTGACACTATACAAAAAAATAAAGCTACTACTAATTGAGTTGCCTCCCAACAAGCGTTTGATTTAACTTCGTGATACGACCCATCAATGTTTTCCTCTACCTTGAGAATATGAATTGTACCCCTAACTTTACTTCAATTTTTTACTCCGCTCAAGGGGCAGTGGTATGGATATAAAGTGACTAACTAGTAGATATCGAATTTTACACTTCTTGGCCCTTAATTGAGGAATGTAATTCTTTATGTGTAGAACAACAAATTCAAGAATATGAAAACATTTTTTTCTCCTCTTTACACTTATTCTAGACTTAGATGGTTAGATTAATATTTCACAATCTAAGCACAATATGAAAAAATGATAGGAATGAGATCCAATACACCCTAACTAATGAATTGTATTAGTATTTGCATCCTCATACATACTCTTCTCAACAGTGACAACATCAATTAAAATATGATCCAAGTATCTTTCGATTGTAACGACCAAATTTTTAGTAATTGTTGTTTTTGAAATATTCATTTATGTGTGATTTGATAATTTCATCCTTTTTCGTGATTGTTTTATGGTATTTCTGGGGTGTGGGAATGATTGACATAATTTTTAATGTATTTTGGTGTGGTTATTTGAAATTGTGGTTTTTACTGGCTTGAAAAGTCTTATAGTTGACTTCGATCAATATTTATATCTATGCATCGGATGGCAAAGAATACTATGCCAGAAGATCTGGAACGTTGATTTTAGGCCGGTAACATAGTTGGTGTGACTTTATGGCTTTTAAATCTCATTTTGACCCTCGGTTTGGAAAGTTGTGAAATTGGATTGCGGAGGTCAACTTTGTAAAAATGATGTTTTTTTGAAAATCTGAAATTGTCATTGAATTCGAAGAAGAAAATTTGATAGGGTAGTATATTTCGTTTGCATTCATGAGATTTTGAATGAATCCCGAGGGGTACGCATAGACTTTGACCCTATATATACCCATGTTTCGTCATTTTTCCTATTTTTGAGACTTGGTGCTTGGGTATCACACTTTTGAGCAATTTCTTCAATTTCTAATCTTGGGTAGCTTCTAAACACCTATTTGAACTAATTTAATCCAATTTTATCATCTAGATTTTATTTTAACGTAGATTAAAGTGAAAAATTGGAGATTTTGGCCTGAAAGGCCTAAAACTTGTATTTCTTCAATTCAAATCCCATAATTACTTGGGTAAGTTTCTAATCTTATAATTATCAGTTTTATCTCAGTTTCATCTTCGAAACAAATTCAAATTCTTAATTTCAAAAGATTTTCTTGAATTCTATTAGTTGAGTTTAAACATGCTTTTTCTTCATTTTGAACCTTGCTTTTAACTCTATATTCTTGGGTTTTACATTGTAGACTCCTAAGAATATGATAAAAATATTTTTGAAATAAAATTACAATTTTGACCTTCTTTTTCAAAAACCCATTTCAAGATTCCGTTTTGACCCTGACTTGAAAATTGACAATATAGGTATCGTTGACTTTTTTTCACGCATAGATTCTATATTTTCATGGTTCAGTTGATTTTGAGTCCATTTTTTAGGAGTAAAGGCTTCGTATTGAAGGTTTATGGACCGGTTTTTGACATTTGAAGTAGATTATAGCTTAACTTTCTTTAGACTGAGTTGGGTAGTTAATGTTGATACAAAATCATTTTAAGAGTATGGGAACTAATAATTAAAATGGCTATAGTTGTTCTGTTGCATCCGTGTGCGGGCCTATATATTATTGTAGTTATTGGCTTTGGAACATTAATTGTTATGTGTGATCGTGTGGGGTCCTATATGATATTGTTGGTTGTGTATACGTGAAATTAATTGCGTCTTATTTAATCAAAAATCCTAATGTGGTATGAATGGTGTATTTAATTATATTCTACTCTCTTGGCATATGGTTTATGTTGAAATTTCATGATGGATGGATGAAAATATTGAGAGGATTATTGGCCTACTTGGTTAGTATATTGGTTGAATATAAAAATACTCATTTTGGTTGGTTATGATAATTACATCCATATCATATACATTCATGAAACATTGATACTACCGTGGAAGCACTAGAAATACTGAAATGCTGGCTTTTTCTAATAGAAAATATGACATCTTTAAAATCCTCTACCGAAGAATGTCCCAAAGAGGAGTTATGTATATTGGTATTGGATATTGATTGTATACGGGTTGACAAACCCCCATGGGTCCTACGTCGAAAAGCTTTATCTCCATAGGTGTATACAGAGGTGGTGCGACAACCTCGGGCATCAACATCATTATCATTATCATCACCATCATCATCTCCATTGCATTTGTATTTACTATGTACATTTTTGTGATGTGACTATTTACCTTGATGTGATACATGTCTATGTGTATTTCTTCCTTTATATTCGTATGTGTGGTACCTGCCTTCTTATCTTTCTCTTTCATGTTGTTATGGTATATGTGAATATTATAGAACTATTAGTGGAGACGGTGTGGCCACTAGTATGGGACATTTTCTGGTTGCAGGTGGCGTGCCCTCAGTGTGTGTTTTGTATGCTTTATTTTCTACTTTACTCAATCGGCTTATGATACCTACTGTGTACAAGATGATTATACTCACTCCTACTACACCTTTTTGGTGCAAATCTAGGTTTGAGTGTGCATTATGGTGGTTGATTCGGGCAATACTTGGAGCTAGTCAAGGTAGCGGTTTCATTCTTACTTTTGGAGTCTACTACTACCTTTCTCTGTTTAGACTATGTCTTTGTTTTGTATTCAGAGACAGAGTTATTCCTATTTTAGATATCATAAGTATTTTGATCTCGAGATGTACTAGCTAGTTCTTTAACTGTGACACCAAGTTTTGAGATTATTGTATTATATATTTGATTATGTATTTTCTGCTTTCACTATAATTGTATTGTTTGACTTCGTTCTAGGAGCCTTGTCTTGGGTATGGGTGTTCTTACTTTCCTTTTTATATCAGTTTAAGTGATAGGATTACCTGTAAAGGCTTGCCCCGACAAGTACCATCATGACTCTTGGATTTTGGATCGTGACATTCATCCTCACACAACTCATCACTAATTTTTTTTATGTTAAACGCATAAACCTTTGCACTCAACATAACTTTTTAAGTTGTGAATATTCAAGCCAAATCTATCAACCTCTTATATAAGAAACTCTTTCTTTCATAAATTGTGTTATTTCATTTACAATTAGCTTAAGGTAACACTCATATTCCTCTAATAATTTTCTGCGAGGATCTATACTTTCAAAAAAATAAGTATTATTAGAATCATCATAATAAGGACTCGGGGAAGGGGTATAACACTTAGAACAATCTTTCCATTGATCATCACTCCATTTACAAAAATTACAATCATATAATTTAGAAGGGTGAAGGGGAGCCTTGGAGTAACAGGTAAAGTTGTTGTCATGTGACCTAGAGGTCACAAACTTCAAGCCTTGGAAACAATCTCTGGTAGAAATGCAAGTTAAGGATGCGTACAATACACCCTTGTGGTGGAGCCCTTCCCCAAACCCTATGCATAGCGGAAGCTTTAGTGAACTGGGATGTCCTTATTTTAATATGATTTAGAAAAATCACACAACCCATTTTGTAAAATCAAAAGATTTGAATGATATTTTCATAGGTAGGTTCCTCCACAAATAAGACAAGGATTAATAAAAGATGAGTAACTATCATCCCACACATTTTTAGATGTCATATCAAGAAGAGTGGTAAAATACTACATCAAATAATATTTTTACTAAAGAAATAAAAAAAATACAAAAACTTAATGAATAAATAAAAAAAGTCGAACTTAGATAAATAATTAACTTCTAAGTCCTCGCCAATGGCGTCAAAAACGTGTTGTGAAAATCGCACACACAAGTGTATGCGGTCGTACAAGTAATATAGGATTGAGTGCCCAAATGTCGTACCTACATGGAATGGTCGATTAACTATTTAATAAATTAGACTAATACAAATTATTTATTCAAGCAGTAATTTTAAGATATGTTTTTAAATTAACTAAATTAAAAAATTAATAAAAATAATTAATGGACTTTTAATCAAGATGAATAATAAATTTTACGCTATCAATTAATTAATCGATTTAGGATAATGAATTTTCTAACAATCATGTTGAGTATCAATTTCATCAACTTATTTAATTTTTTAGTCGTTGATTTATGGAATTGATTATATGATCATGGTCTTTTGAACCTCTAATCATCTATCGGGATTTACCTCACAACAACATCGTTGAGAGGATATTTGATAACCAAATTCGAATGTATTTAAATAACTTTTCATTTGATAACCAAGTAAGATGATCTAGGTATATTCCTATCCTAGCCACCAATCAATTCTTTATTTAACTAAAGTAAAGACCTTACTCTCTATATTCTTCATTCTATCTCATCGATTCTTCTTCTAAATTTACAATAAGAATATAAATTAATTTTCATGGTAGCTACGCATAAAAATAGTAAGCACAAGAATATAAGAAAAATTATGATAATAATCACATAAATCAAATCAAGAAGTAACTGAATAATCATTTAACTAGCTACCATAATCCTAGAATCAGAAATTTAACTCCGCAAGCATAAAAATAGTAAGCACAAGAATATAAGAAAAATTATGATAATAATCACATAAATCAAATCAAAAAGTAACTGAATAATCATTTAATTAGCTACCATAATCCTAGAATCAGAAATTTTAACTCCGCATAGACATAAAACAATTACAACAAATCATCCCAAGAAATAACGTAAACATAATTAATAAAGGAGAAGATGTCACGATCCAAATTACTAGATCGATGAGGGCGCCTACTCTAATTAACCTAAATAGAAGAACCCCTTACCCCTCTCCCTCCCCCCCCTTTCAATATGGTATGTGAAAGTTTTAAATAAATAACAATAACCAAACTTCATTACAACTGATTTTACAAATATTAAATGCGGAAAAAAAATGTCCTTAGAATCTAGTCTAAATAGGTACAAGTGTTTCTAAGTAAGAAGGTTAGGACACAACTTCCACTATGAATAAGAGGAGTAGAAGCTAGTGGAGATCACTATTCATATCTTATGTGAAACATTAACTGATCTTTCAATCAGACTATATCCCCAAAAGAGTATAGCAAGAGTAGTATCAGTACAAATAACACGTATTGATAAGTATCATCGATCAATCAGGGTTAGATCACATAAACACAATATAGAAATCAAAGAAAACATGATAACTTATATAACAAGTTAATTCATAACACTTTCATCCGTTTATGCTATCTTTATCCTTTATTTTAACTAAGAGTATTTCCGTTCTTATTTTCGTTGATGTTCATCACCTTCACATTAAGTGGCATCCATCCTAACTATCACTTGTTTGATTCCAATAGTTATTAATCATTTAGTTGGTAATCATGGTAAATAATTAATAATCATCACCTTATAACAAATATAACTATGAATACCTAATATGATAAATACCACAAGTTTATGACACTTAGCCTTTTTTAAGTAATTCTACAACTTCAATCAAGTACGAGTCAAGAGACAACAATTCAATTCAAATCATGAACAAGTCAACAATCCTACCTCTAGCAAATATCCAAGTCAACAAACCATGACTCTAACAATAAGAATCCCAAGATATATGAACCACATTATAATACGGTTCACTCAAGGATCCCATAACAGCAAACATAATATAACTTCATCCACTCATGGAATCAATATACACAGCAATAATAATATTAATCATATATTTTTTTCATTCATGGAACCATCAAACTCACCTAAACATCATACATACACGTTAAGGGTATTATAATCACCCTCTAGTCATGACCTATAGGGGACGAGCTCTATCTATGTACCAAAACTTAGACATTAAATTTCTATAAACTTTACTCCACCAAATCCCATAATGATGTTCAAATACTGATACATCCTACAATAATAAGTATAATTCATGTGAAGATGTTCAAATACAGCTACGTTGCACTATAATCAATAGATATCACAACAATCACAACTACCATGAGAATAAATAACTACACTTGTATAATCAACAAGCTTTTAGTACAACCTCATTATATGTGATTAAAACTTAGGATATCATTCAACAATGTATTTTATCGAACATGCATTGTAAAGGGGAACAAAAACACTCCAAATACTTGATCAAACTCAAGCTAATCATTTTATGTAACTAATAATTATTCTTTGACACATGAAATTACAAGTATGTCCGAAAACCAGTCAAAAAGTCATAATTCAGACGGTATGGACTCATATCTATTAATTACAGCATGTCCAAAGACCGATTCATGGCTTATTCAAGGAAACATTATCAATCCATATCCATTAAATCCGATTACTTATTGTAAGAGCGTACATTCAACTCCAATGAGTCTAAACTCTTGTTCAATATTTATAAGTCCATTCACAAATCCCATCCTAATTTATTTATACCAAAATCGGAAATTCTGCGATTATACAAAAATCCCTACATTCAAGTCATTACAATGTTTAAGACCTACTATATTAATCATTCACTCAACTTACAAGTTAGCTTTAGTCATACCAATTTAGCTTTAGTCATACACCTTTATACCCTTTACTTCCTAACCCTTAGACTAACTTTACCTTAAGCTCTTAAGTTAAGCCACCACCTTCTTATACCATAATCAATCCTCATCACTAACCTTAAGTAATATTATTTCATATTTCAGCCACACATAATAGCAAGTTCACCCTTTTATGGTAATTAGGATAAATCACTAGGTTATGAGCTCACACGATATCCTTATCAACTATTCACAATATTTAAATTACAATCCACCATAGAGTCATACAAACACAAAACACTCATCAAGGATTCATACATTAACATAATAAAATATAAGTAGGCTCTTATTGCATTAAAACCAAGTCTTACCCATCCGAATTCTATGCCCACAATTTCTTCCATCAAATCTACATTATGAATCTGATTACTAACCACAGTCTACTACTCATAAATCATGACCAACTTAGATGCCAAGCTGTTGCAACAAGTAGCTATGTAATGGATGATCTTTCTTATTCTTCACGTTTTCAAAGGCTATATTATCTAATAATAATAATTACAAGAGTAATTAATAAACTACTCTTTAAATAAATATTTTGGAAATTTAAATCCACTAATTCCATCCTCTTTTACTATCTACAACATTATCCAAGGGGCATTAGTCATCAAAATAGTTCCTTCAAGCTCAATCCAACTTAATTAATGACATTTTTAGGCAAAAAATCAACCTTTATTGAATTCAAGGTCCCCAACTATCAATTTTTAAATTTTAGAATAACTAATTCATGCTAGGATTTGTTAATTAACAATTTAAAAGTGATTCTAGGTGATATTGACTCAACCCATATATTTTCCCCAAAATATCATAAATTTAAGGTTCAAATCCCCAAGAATTTGACTATTAAGGATTATTCTAATGATTCTAGAATATTAAAGAATTAAAAAATAATGAAGATGGCGAAAGAAACTTACCTCAATAAAGAATTTTCATCCATTCCGAGAGAAAATAGTCCCTATAGGAATTAGAAATGAAATTTTGGGGTTTGAGAGTTAAAACTCATCAAAAATGAGTTATAAAATGATGTTCGTACAACTATAGCGCCCTGAACCGCTATGAAGCCTCCAGCTTTTTTAGTTCAGGTAGTTTTCAGTAAAACGATTATGAATTTTTACTCACGAATAGGATTAATGAACAGTTGGTTGAGCTAAAAAGAAGAATCAGAGATATTTAATTTGATGAGAATTAACTCTCTATGTTCTAGGAGGAGTTCTCGTTTGAAGTTGACGCGAGTTTAAAGTTAGCCCGAAACTAAATTGGTAAGGATACTTTCAACTTAACTTTGTGCTAGGAGTATTGTATGACTTTAATACAATCAAATGCACTCTCATACTAAAGAATTGATCCTAACACATGTGACATAATAGATTCATATATCCTTGCCATAGATATTTCCAATAACAACGGAATTAATCATTACAGAAGAAAAAATGAAATCAATTTTCTCCAACCTCCACGTCGGCTTCTAGCTCTTTCTAGGTCAAAAATTTTATTGGATAAATTATGCAAAAATACAAATTTAAGAGACACAAATAAATAAAATTCCTTATCTTTTAAAATACTTAATAAAATCTCATATTTCTCCTAATCTCAAGAAGAGAACTGGAAATCGATCAGCCCGAAGATCCTTTGGGTGAACATGTCTCTCATGCAGAGTTCAGAGCTGCATTCACTACTCTTGCTCAGTTAGTTGCTGCTCAGAATGAATGACCAACTGTCGTTTTGGCCAATGCATTGGCCAATTTAGCTGCAGCCAGGATTCGGGACTTCACCCGAATGAATCCTCCATCTTTTTTCGAGTCTAAGTCAGAAGAAGATCCTTAGGAATTCCTAGATCAGGTACAGAAGGTTACAGATATCAGAGGTGTTACTCTTGGTGAGAGTGTTAAGATAGTTGCATATCAGTTATTGGATGTTTCTCATACTTGGTTTTAGTAGTGAAAGTCAAAAATTTTATTGGATATCAGTTGTTGGATGTTGCTCATACTTGGTTCTAGCAGTGAAAGTCAAAAATTTTATTGGATATCAGTTGTTGGATGTTGCTCATAGTTGGTTCTAGCAGTGAAAGTCAAAAATTTTATTGGATAAATTATGCAAAAATACAAATTTAAGAGACATAAATAAATAAAATTCCTTATCTTTTAAAATACTTAATAAAATCTCATATTTCTCCTAATCTCAAGAAGAGAACTGGAAATCGTTCAGCCCGAAGATCCTTTGGGTGAACATGTCTCTCATGCAGAGTTCAGTTGCTGCTCAGAATGAACGACCAGCTGTCGTTTTGGCCAACCCATTGGCCAATTCAGCTGCATCCAGGATGTAGGACTTCACCCGAATGAATCCTCCATCTTTTTTTGAGTCTAAGTCAAAAGAGGATCCTTTGGAATTCCTAGATCAGGTACAGAAGGTTACAGATATAAGAGGTGTTACTCTTGGTGAGAGTGTTAAGCTAGCTGCATATCAATTGTTGGATGTTGCTCATACTTGGTTCTAGCAGTGAAAGTCTGAGAGGTCAGTTGATATAGGGCCAAAGAGCTGAGAGAAGCTAAAGTGTTAGAATTTATCAACCTCGAACAGGGCAACATGATGGTGAAAGAGTATTCTCTTAAGTTTACTCAATTATCAAGATATGCCCCTCATGTAGTTGCAAAAGCAGGGCAAATATGAGTAAGTTTGTTTTTGGGGTGAATAATAGTGTGGCAAATGAGTACAGGTCTGCGATGTTGAATAGTGACATAAACATAGCCAGGCATATGATCCATGCTCATTAGATAGAATAGCAGAAGATTAAGATGAGAGAGAATCAGAATACGATAGCAAGGACAGGTAGTTTCAACTTTGCTCAATCTAAGTCGGAGGGAGGAAACCATTCTCAGTTTCGTCCTAAGTCATCAGTTCCAGCTATTTCTTTATCTAGTGCTCCAGTGCCAAAATTCAGAGATGGCAACAGAGATAGAGTGCCAGGCTCTAAGTCTCAGGATAGTGTTATCAGTGCTCGCACCTATCTACTTTGTCAGACTTGTGGCAAGCAACATCAGGGTACTTGCAGAGATGGCAGTGATATTTTTTTTGAATATGGAAAGCTAGGCCATAGAGTCAAAGATTGTCCTTAGTTAGGCTCCCAGGGTCAGTAGAACCATTCCTCACCCCAGTCTAGTCATCCAAACCAGCAGGGTGCCATTTTTAGTGCTACTAGTGGGCAACGCCCAAACAAACTCTATGCTCTCCAGTACCGATAGGATCAGGAAAATTCTCCTGATGTGGTTTCTAGTACGTTACAGATCTTTCATGTGCATATTTATGCTTTTCTAGATCCAAGAGCTTTTTTGTCTTTTGTTACTCTTTATATAGCAGTTGATTTTGGAGTCAGTCCCGAAATTCTAGTAGTGCCCTTCTCAGTTTCTACCCCAGTGGGTAAAACTATCATAGCTCGATGGGTAGACAGGAACTGTCTGGTTATGATATCTCAGAAAGTTACTTCAGCAGACTTAGTCAAATTAGACATGACTAATTTTGATGTGATTTTTGGTATGGATTGGCTTCATTTATGCTATGCCATAGTCAACTGCAGAAATAGAATAGCCCAGTTTCAGTTTTCGAATGAACCCATCCTAGAATGGAGGGGTAGTACTTCAGCTTTAGGGGTCAGCTTGTTTCCTATCTACGGGCTAGGAGAATGATATCTAAGGGATGTATCTATCATCTTATTCATGTTAAGAACTTTATTTTTGAAACTCCCAGTCTTGAATAAGTCCTAGTAGTGAATGAATATTCAGATATCTTTCTTGAAGATCTCCCAGGCATTCCTCCTGAAAGGAAAATGGACTTCGGCATTGACCTTCTTCTAAACACTCAACCTATATCTATTCTTCCATATAGAATGGCACCAGCAGAACTCAGAGAGTTGAAATAACAGTTGAACGATCTCCTAGATAAGGGATTCATCAAGCCCAGTATATCTCTGTGAGGTGCACCAGTTTTATTCATGTGCAAGAAAGATGGTTCTCTTAGAATGTGTATATACTACCGTCAGCTCAATAAAGTCACAGTTAAGAACAAGTATCCACTTCCTAGAATTGACTACTTGTTCGACCAACTCTAGGGTTCCAGTTACTTTTCCAAGATATACCTTAGATCAGACTATCATCAACTCAGGGTCAAATAATGTGACATTCTGAAGGTAGCTTTCTGAACTTGGTATGGTCACTTTGAATTCCTAGTTATGTCCTTTGGTCTTACCAATGCCCCAGTAGCTTTCATAGAACTTGAAGAATCATGTGTTTAAGCAGTACTTGGATATGTTCGTCATAGTCTTCATAGATGACATCCTTGTCTATTCCCACAGCAAATATGATCATGCCAAACATCTCATAATAGTATGGCAGACTCTCAAAAACCATCAGTTATTCATCGAATTTAGTAAGTGCAAATTTTGGCTAAGGTGAGTAACATTCCTTGGTCATATAATTTTCGGTGATGGCATTAGAGTTGTTCCTTAAAAGAATGAAGTAGTAAGAAACTAGCCTCACCCTGTCTCTCTATCAAATATCAAGAGTTTCTTTGGTTTGGCTGGCTATTACAGACGGCTTGATGAGGGAATTGTTTCTATTGCATCCCCTATGTCTAGATTGACTCAGAAAAAAATCAAGTTTTAGTGGTCAGATCCTTGCGAGAAGAGTTTTCAGGTATTGAATATTTGACTCACCTCAGCTTCAGTTTTGACTCTTTCGGATGGTCCAAATGGGTTTGTGGTGTACTGTGATGCATCCAGAGTAGGTTTGGGTTGTGTACTCATGTAGCATAGTAAGGTTATAGCCTACGCCTCCAGACAGCTTAAACCCTATGAGAAGAATTATCTAACTCAAGATCTTGAGTTAGCAGCCATAAAATTTTCCTTAAAGATTTGGAGGCATTATCTATATGGAGTTTATGTAGATATCTTCACAGATCATAAAATCCTTCAATATGTATTCTCTCAGAAAGATCTCAACCTCCGCCAGAGAAAGTAGTTAGAGCTCTTGAAAGATTATGACATAAGTGTCCTTTATCATCTGGGAAAGGACAATGTAGTGGCTGACGCTCTCAGTAGACTGTCTATAAGTAGTGTTGATTATGTTGAGGACAGTAAGAAGAAGTTAGCTCAGGAAGTTCATTAGCTTTCCAGACTAGGTATCCGCTTAGTCAATTCAGCAGAGGGTAATGTATGGGTTCAGAGTAGTTTAGAATCATCTCTAGTTTCTGAGAAAAAAGAAAAACAAGATAGAGATCCCAATCTAGTCAAGCTAAAAGAGTCAGTCAAGGGGCAGAAAGTAGAGGTTTTCTCCCAAGGGGGATATGGTGTTTTGCATTGTCAAGGTCATCTGTGTGTTCTAGGTGTAGATGAATTAAGACTGAAAATTCTTGTAGAAGCGCATGGTGCGCGTTACTCTATACATCCAGGGGTCACTAAGATGTACCACAACTTATGGGAAATCTATTGGTGGAGTGGGATGAAGAAAGATGTTGCAGAGTTTGTAGCTAAGTACTCTACATATTAGCAGGTTAAGATAGAGCATCAGAAGCCTAATGGGTCCATACAGGAGTTCAGTAGTCCTAATTGGAAGTGAGAAGATGTGAACAAGGACTTTGTGATGGGTTTGTCTCGAACTCATCATCAGCATGATTCAGTTTGGGTTATTGTATACCGGATAACCAAATCAGCTCATTTTCTTCCAGTTTATACCTCTTATTTAGTTGAGGATTATGCCAAACTCTATATCAGTGAGTTGGTCATATTACACGGTGTTTAATTATTTATTATCTCAGATAGAGGTACCCAGTTCACCTCTCTTTTCTGGAAAGCGTTCTAAAAGGGTCTTAGTACCCAATTTTATCTCAACATAGCCTTTCATCCTTAAACAGATGGTCAAGCAGAAATGACCATTCAAACTCTAGAAGATATGCTGCGAGCGTGTACAATTGATTTCAAGGGAAGTTGGGAACACCACTTTCCTTTGATTGAGTTTGCATACAACAACAGTTATCATTCCAATATTCATATGGCAAGATCTCTATGGTAGGAGATGTAGATCTCCAATCGGTTGGTTCAAAGTTGGTGAGGCCACAATTGTAGGGTCTGACCTTGTATTCGATACCTTAGAAAAAGTTTAGGTGATCAGAGAAAGACTTTGGGATGCTCAGAGCTGACAGAAGTCATATGTATATGTACGCAGAAAGGATCTCAAGTTTGAGATTGGTGATTATGTTTATCTAAACATCTGTTCCATAAAGAGAGTGAAGAGATTCGGCAAGAAGAGAAAGCTCAATCCCTGATATTTTGGTCCCTTCAAAATTCTCAGTCACTTTGGCAAGGTAGATTATAAGCTCAAATTGCCTTCAGATCTAGCTTTATTTCATCTAGTCTTCCATGTTTCTTTTCTCAAGAAGTGCATAGGTGACCCAGCAATTGTAGTCTCTATTCAGAGTATACATGTTCAGAACAACCTCTCTTATGAAGAGGTTCCAGTCAAAATTCTTGACTATCAGACTCGTAGACTAAGGAACAAAGAAGTCCCTCTAGTCAAAGTTCTTTGGCTTAATCAGTCCGTTGAGGGAGGTACTTGGGAAACAAAAGTAGACATACAAACCAAGTATCCTCACCTTTTCTCCACAAACTCAGACTCAGCTCAAGGTAATAGTTTTCCTTAAGCTTGGTATTCAGTTCATGCTTAGATCCCCCAATATAAACTTGGTACTACATACCATTGCATATTCATTCATGCATTCATGTATCAGTTCAGTCATAAAATCATGCATCAAATATGTATTCTCATTGTGAGAAACTCCGTTCATTAGAATACTCAATCATGAATTCATGAATCAGTTACACATGCATTAGATATGCATGTTCAGTATGATATATTCAGCTACCAGTTATGTCAATCATGAAATCATGTTTTAGTTGTCATGATCAGTATTTACTTCAGTTTATCTTTTCTCCCCTCACAGTCAGTCTCATTCGAGGATGAATTTTCCTAAGGGGGAGATATTGTAAGGTCTCACAAAATTGTACAACTAAAATCAGCCCATAAAATATCCTTAAGGGATCCCAATACTTAGAAACTTTAGCCAAGTGTTTAAATACTTAGTCTCATTTTAAGCCTCCAAACTTTGGAGATTTATTTTATGACCTTCCCGACCTCCATTTTTTAATTTTCAAGTTGTATTACGATGAGGCAAGTTAATAGTACTTCTCGGGTAAGTTTTGGAATTTTTAGATGAGCTTAAGGGCATACTTGGTATGCCAAACCAGTAGCTCTCAATGATAAGCCCGCGCTGCCTAGCTTAGACCGGTGCTCTAAGAAGGGCTCCGCCTTGGTTACTCCAGCGGCCTAAGCGAGGCGTCGCCCTAGGTATCGCCCTAGGCCATTTTTTCCAGCTTTTAGCTCTGAAATTCCAAGGGCAAAAGGGTTAATTTTCCACCCCTATATAAACCCAATAACATGTGATTTAGCTATTTTCACCCAAAATATAGTGTTTCTCTCAAAATTCTCTAAAGAAAAAGCTAGGGTTTTTAATTGGGGATTTAATATCAAGAAAATTTCTCCGTAAATCTTCATAGAATGAAGATCCAAGGTATGTCTACTTTTCATTCATGGATTTCTTTCATCCATGAAGCTCAAGAATTCAATTTAAAATTATAAATTATGATTTTTATATTGTGGATTAATTGTAATCATGTTAATGGTGTTGTATGATTCCAAGTTGAAATCTTTATGTGTATTTTTTTCATGAAACTACATTAGCATGTGAGTTGAAATCCATGAATTGAGATGTTCATGATGTATTAATTGACGATTATACCTATGCCCTAAGTTGTGCATGCAAGGTGTTTGATAAAATGCCTAAGAGACTAGAAAATTTGCATTTATAATCAATTGTGACCTAAATGATAAATGCATGCTATTCAATTATGTTCAAAATGACTTCAATGATATTGTTGTTCATTATGAATGTTTGAAGTGATACTCATGAGACTATTTGATGAAATTATTACATGGTTATATGCATTACCATTCATGTATAAGATTATGATAACCATGTGCTTCATGAAAGCCCCAACTTATTATATTATGAATTGTGGACTTTAGTCCTATGATCAAGAAGTGTTATGTCTTATTAGTTTCATGCTATCGAGTCTCGGGGGTATTTATACCCAATAATTTAGTTGTGTGCCTAGAGCCAGTGTCATATTTTCACGCTACTCTCAGTCAAGCCATGATCAGTAGAATTCAATCAGTCTCCTGACTCAGGAAATCTCAGTAAATTCAGTATCATTCAAGTAATCTCAATAATCTTATGAACTCAGTCAGTAATATTCCATCAGTCAATGGAACTCAGTAAACTCAATCCAATATAATAAGTTCAGTGTCTATTCAGATAGGAGTAGAATTCATCACCGAGTGAACCCAAGAATGGGAACTCACCTACTAGTTGAGGGTATAATTCTTAGAATCAATCCTTGCATTCTAGAACTACATAGCTAGTGTAGGTTAAGACATCATAACCTACTAGATGAGGGTAGATGAGGTGGTTTCACCTATTAGATAAGGGCCCCACCATTCTTATTAGAGTACCTGATAGATGAGGGTCACTCACAGCTTATCCTTACCAGTAGCACGGTATTGACACCTTTTCAATCGGGGCATAGATTGGACCCCAACTTAACTATAAAATATCATTTAGGGCATGTCGGCTCGATGACTACCTCCCACAGTCACAATCTCAATCTCAATAATAGAACTCAGATAGTTCTATAGATTTTAGGACTATCAGATATAGTTACTCAGCTCAGTACAAAACTCAGCTAGTTCCATCAGTATCAGGACTGCCAGATATAGTCACTCAGTTATCAGTTATATTAGTAATCCATGTTATCAGTATTCAAACTCAGTAATCATGTTATCACGATCTCAGTTTCAGTTATGTATGCATGTATGTATTCTCACGTTCATGTTATTCAGTCAGTTAGTATTATTCATACATATAAACCCCATGAATCTAGCCTACCTCACTTTTATGTCAGTATATTCTCATGTACTGATGCATACTTTTATCTTGCACTATGGTGTTTTATTACTACAGGTTCAGAAGCACGAGATCTAGAGCATCAGTAGCATTCCAGATTTTAGCAGTTAGAGTTAGCAGTGAGTCCTCATCCTTCAAAGAGATTATATTATTATTTATCCCAGTATTTTTATTTATATTTTAGTAGATGGAGTTAGTGGGAAAACCATGTCTTATCATCTCCTTATTAAGACAGTTTAGAGGCTTTCAGACTAGCATGTTGAGACAATTATTTTAGCTTTGTTTTGTTATTGTTATACCATGTTATTCAGATTTTATTTTATCAGTTATGATTTAGTTTTGAATCTTATGGCAATTTTAGCCCATTTTTATATTATACAGTGTTATGTTACAGTTATTACAGCAGGTATTAGTCCTGGGTTATCTAGTGGTCCTTCGGGATTATTAGCACTGTGTAGCATTTGGGATACCAGATTTGGGGCATTACAGACTCACTTCATCCCTTGTGTTAACATTACCTGATGGTACAGATGATTTTATGGTGTATTGTGATGCCTCTAAAGTTGGTTTAGGTTATGTGTGATGCAAAGAGATAAGGTTATAGCCTAAGCCTCTAGATAGTTGAAACCTTATGAAAAGAATTACCCAACCCATGATCTTGAATTAGCTGTTGTGGTGTTTGGTTTGAAAATCTCGAGACACTATCTATATGGTGTTTATGTTGATGTGTTTACGGATTACAAAAGTTTGCAGTATGTATTTACTCAGAGGGAGTTGAATCTTAGACAGAAAAGGTGGTTAGAGTTAGTGTTGTATAATTCAGGAAAGGACAATGTAGTGGTAGATGCCCTTAGTAGATTGTCCATGGGCAGTGTTGTGCATGTGGAGAAAGATAAGAAGAAGTTAGCTCATGAAGTTCATCGTTTGGCTAGACTGGTTGTTAGGTTGCTTAATTCTTCTGAGGGTAATGTTTGGGTTCAGAGTAGTTTTGAATCCTCTTTAGTTTTAAAAGTGAAGGAGAAGCAGGACAAAGATCCTAGTTTGGTCAAACTGAAGAAGTTAGTTAAGGACCAAAAGGTAGAGGTTTTCTCCCAAGGAAGAGATGGTTTGTTGGGAGTACAGGATAGATTGTATGTTCCTTGTGTTGATGATTTAAGGAAGAGCATTATGGTTGAAGCATATGGCACATGATATTCTATTCATCCCGGCGCTACCAAGATGTACCGTGATCTCTGGGAAATCTATTGGTGGAGTGGCATGAAGAAGGATATAGCAGAGTTTGTGGTAAAGTATGTGACTTGAAAACAGGTTAAGGTAGAGCATCAAAGGCCTAGTAGTGTAATGCAAGAGTTTGGTATTCCTACTTGGAAGTGGGAAGAAGTAAATATGGATTTTGTGACTGGTTTACCTCTTTTGCATCACCACCATGATTCTATTTGGGTTGTTATAGAAAGGTTGACTAAGTCAGTGCATTTCCTGCCCGTGCATACATCTTATACAGCTGAGGATTATGCTAAGTTGTACATTTGAGAGTTAGTCATACTGCATAGAGTTCCCTTGTCTATCATCTCAGATAGGGGTACTCAATTCACTTCCCAATTTCGAAGGGCTTTTCAGAAGGGTCTTGGTACCCAAGTTCATTTAAGTTCAGCTTTTCATCTGCAGACAGATGGTCAGGCTGAGAGGACCATCCAGACTCTGGAAGATATTTGAAGGGCATATGCTCTTGATTTCAAAGGTAGTTGGGATGAGCATTTGCCATTGATTGAGTTTGCGTCTAACAACAGATACCATTTTAGCATCCAAATGGCCCCATTTTAGGCTTTATATGGGAGGAGATATAGATCATCCATAGGTTGGCTTGAAGTAGGTGAAGCTGCTGTGATTGTACCTGATGCAGTGTTTGAGTCTTTGGAGAAAGTTAAGTTGATTAGAGAAAGGTTGAAGACATCTCAGAGTCGTCAAAAGTCATATGCAGATGTGAGGAGAAGAGATCTTAAGTTTGAAGTTGATGATTTGGTGTATCTAAAAATTTTTCCCATGAAATAGGTGAAAAGGCTTGGGGAAAAGGGAAAGCTTAGTCCCCGTTATATTGGCCCTTATAGAGTTCTGAGTCATATTGGGAAAGTAGCCTATGAAATTAAGTTGCCCACAGATTTGTTAGTTGTGCATCCGGTGTTCCACGTCTCTATGCTTAAGAAGTGTATTGGTGATTCTATTGTTGTAGATTCTTCAGAGAGCCCAGATGTCCAAAAGAGTCTTTCATATGATGAGATTCCAGTTGAGATCCTAGATTACCAAATCCATAGACTAAGGAACAAAAAAGTTTCCTTGGTCAAATTCCTGTGGCGAAACAAGTCAGTTGAGGGTGCTACTTGGGAAGCAGATATGCGAGCCAAGTACCCCTACCTCTTCTTCACAAGTTCAAAGCAAGCCTAAGGTACCATTCTTCCATAATTCAGCCCTTTTTAATCAAAGATTCAGCTGTATGGCTATTCCTACTATGAGTTTATGCATTCTATGAAGTACCCGAAAGTTTAGAATGATATAGAGTGAGTTTAGCAAGTTATTTCAGTTGTGTATCCTTAGTTTCCTCTATATTCTTAGCCTATCTAGCGATATTCGAGGATGAATGTTCCTAAGGGGGAGATATTGAAAGACCCCGCAAAGTTCCCTCGTCATTAAAGCCTTCAAAGCGAGTCAGAAGAAGCCTTACACTTAGAATTTTAGCTAAGTGTTCAACACTTATTTTATTTTTGAACCTTCGAACTTTTTTGAATTATTTTATGACCTTTTTTATCTCCGTTTATTGATTTTTTATTGATACACGATGGGTCAAGTCAAGAGTACATCTCAGGTGAGTTTCAGAATTTTTAGACGAGCTTAAGGGAATGTTTGGTATGCCAAACTAGTAGCTAAAGGTGCTAAGCTCGCGCCGCCCAGGGTAATCCTGCGGTCAAAGCGGGGCACCGTCCAGGGTAGTCCCCACGGTCTAGGCGGGGCACCACCCAAAAGTACTCCCCCGGGCTAAGTAGAACATGATATGCCTTTCGCCCGTCGAGGATATGACCCTATTCTATATAGAAGAGCTTGAAGGTCAAAATTAAATTTGAATATAAAGTTTGTAGATATCCAGGCAATTTCTTTCTGTTTTGGCTGGAGAAAGAAGTAATTACTATGTACATTATCTCATTCTTTTTAGATCTCACTTATAAAATTAGATTGAATTTTATTGTAGTTGTTGTAAAAGGCATAAAATATGAGCATGCTAGAACCTTAAACCGAATTGTACTTGGGATGGTATCCCATCTACTGGGTTAGGATCAATCTCGTGCTGATCATATGGTGATTATAAAACAATATGTTAGCGGTAAATGGTACTTTCAGAAGAAAAAAATTATTTTAGTTCAATGCATTTTAAAGACAATATCTTTATAAGAAAGTCACCTTCTTCACAGATGGGATATATATATATACTAGTATATGTATTCGCGCGATGCATGAATAATATTAAAGTATTAATCGTTTCATATTGGAATGTTCATTCGAGCATGTTAAATCATATTATCTGGAAAAAAAAAAGAAGTTCAACTATCTTATCATTTCTCAATGAAATGCGAAAAAAAAGTACTCTTACCCCTACACACATCCACCTCCACTAGTTGATTGTTGGAGAGGAGATTGCTAAGGTGAAAGAGAAATTATTTTAGGATAACCCTATTGCAGTAAACAGAATTGTGATGCAAAAAGCTAGGGCTTAATATATTAAATATCTTAAGTTGGAAGAAAGTTTCTGGCAGCAAAAAGTTGGGTATGATTGGTTTGAAAGTGGTGACAGGAAGACTAAGTTTTTTCATAGCATTGTCAAGCGGAGAAGAAATAAGTTGAAGATATACAAAATACTCAATAATAATGGTTGCTGGTTAGAGGAAGAGAAACAGATTGCTAATGAGGCCATATCTTTTTATCGGAAATAGTTTACACAGGAAAAAGATGCAACAGATTTTCCATTACTGAATAACATTCTAGAGATGATTTATGACTATGAAAATGAGATGTTCCATGCTAATCCTGGTGAGTTGGAAATTAAGGGGGGGGGGGGTTAAGTTAAATGGCGTTAGTGCTAGTAGACCAGATGGACTTACTGGTAGATTTTTCCAAACTTACTAGGACATCATGTGTGGAGATGTAACTAGGATGGTCAGAAGCTTCTTTGTAGGTAATACACTCCCAAAATCCATTACTCACACTAATTTGATTCTCATTCCTAAAAAGGATAATGTGCAATTCTTTTCAAATCTAAGACCAATTAGTCTTAGTAATTTTGTCAATAAAATCCTATCAAGAATCACTTATGATATATTGGAGGGTATTTTACCAAATCTGATTTCTTTTAATCAATCTCGATTTTTTAAAGATAGAAGTATTGTGGAGAATGTTCTTCTAACCCAGGAGTTGGTTGCTGATATAGGAAAGAGGGGAAAACCTTCTAATATAGTTTTGAAACTTGATATGGCTAAAGATTATGACAGGGTTTCTTTGTTTTTCTTGATAAAGGTTTTGAGGAAAATGAGTTTTTTCTAATAGAGTAGTAGATATCATTTGGAGATTTTTATCTAATAACTACTACTCTGTCCTCTTGAATGGACAATTAGTAGGTTTCTTTCTTTCCACAAGGGGAGTTAAACAAGGGGACCCTCTATCACCTGCACTCTTTATTTTAGCAGCTAAGGTTATGGCAAGATCTTTGTAAGACCCCGCAAAGTTTTATCGTAGTTAAAGCCTTCAAATTGAGTCAAAAGAAGCCTTACACTTAGAATTTTAGCTAAGTGTTCAACACTTAGTTTATTTTTGAGTCTTAGAACTTTGATGAATTATTTCACGACCTTCTTAACCTCCGTTTCTTGATTTTCTAGTTGATACACAATGGGGCAAGTTAAGAGTACATCTCGGGTGAGTTTTGGAATTTTTAGACAAGCTTAAGGGCATGTTTGGTATGCCAAACCAATAGCTAAAGGCGCTAATCCCACGCCGCCCAAGGTAGTCTCCTGGTCTAAGCGGGGCACCGCCTAGGGTAGTTCCCCGGTCTAGGCGGGGCGCCACCCAGGGTACTCCCCCGAGCTAAGCAGGGCATCGCCCTGGGAACTCCCCCTGGGCGAAAAAACTTCAACCTTCTAGCTGACTCATTAAGGGTAAAATGGGTAATTCCCAACCTCCTTTCAGCTCTAACACGGGATTTAATCCCCATAACTCCAAATTATATTTACTTTCATCAATTTTTCTCAAGAACTCATCCTAGGGTTTCAACCCAAAACCCAAGAGAACTCAAAATTTAACCGTTAGTTTTCAATAATTCTTTAAGAATCAAAATTCCCAGACCGAGGGCTTCAAGAAGCACCAATCAATTATATGAATAGCATCCCAAAAATCAAAATTCCATTCAAGCTATGTGGGCTTCGAACAAGAGCAACCATTTTGCTCTTGTGCCCGGAAATTATGTTTTTAATGGATTACTTATCATTTTGAATATAGGGTTCACACCCAAAATATCTTGTTGATGAATTTTGAGCATGATGTGATTGATTTGTGAAATGTCATGATTTCTTGAATTAAAGAATATTCTTTTACTATTTCTTGAATATCATGAACATGACTTGAGACATTGTTTATAGTTTTTCATTGAGTAGTATGAGACTGTGAGTTGAAGCTATCATTTTAATATTTTTGAAGAGTTTTGAGAAACTTACAAGAATGATGATTTGATATACATTTATATGAGTTTGATATATTGATATTGAATTATATAAGTAGAACTTGATCTTTTGATCGTCATATGAGTTTTGAAATCCACTTCTTAGAGCTATTCATAAAATGTTAAATGCATAACCGGTTCTTAATATACCCTTATACGAGTTTTACTATGGATTTTTATGAGATGAGTATAGCTAACTAAAGGGAGTAGTATTTATCATCGAGTTGGGTAAGTTACTACGGTTTCATACTCCAAAACTATGTGCCACCGTAGGATTGAGATTTATGGTCTCGAGGCCGAGATAGTAATCACTAAGTTGAGGTTATACTCCTTGACAAGAGTATGAAGCCTCTCCCCTACATGAGGTTTATTCCTTAGGAGGACAAAATGTTGGACTCCATGTAGCTCGCATGATTTATGTTGGTTAAGAGAACCTCCCTGCTAGTAAAAGTAAATAAACAATTTTTGAGTATTTTTCCCTTGCAGTATGGATTTTTAAAAGAGAATTTCCCTAAAGTATGTTCCTTTGAGATGAGTTATTTCCTTTAAGGTTTTAAAAGACATCGTTGTCAGTAAAGATTTTTAGATACTAAGTGTAAAGGCTTACAAGCTTATTCAAATAATGTTTTACTTGACATTTTAGTTTCAAAGTTATAGTCTTAGCTTTCAGATACAGAGATGAGAAATTTACCACTTAGTCTATATGTTTTGAGAAGGGAATAAAACTGTATATCTTAGAACTACGTATAATGACTCATGAGATTTATGCTACATGTTTCATTATTCATGATTTATGAGAATTATATTTCAGACTTATTCAAGCTATGTGAGTCATTCATATTTGCATGCATGATTTTATAAAGAAATATGATATTGCTTATATAAATGCATACACCCCCCATATACTCAGTACATCATCAAAGTACTGATTGATATATATTTCTATGTGCTACATTGTCTTATAATGTAGGTTCACGTGCTCAGTCCCAACAGCGTCAGTGATTTTTGAGTACCTTGATCTACACTCCGTAGTTGGTGAGTCCTCATGATTCGAGGACCTATTTCCCAAATTTCCAGTCTTAATATCAGTTGTTATTTCTTTCAGTTCAGTTTAAGTCAGTTGGGGATCTGTCCCAATAGCTCTCTAGAGTAATAGAGTCTTTGTCAAACTAGACTATCAGTGATGTTTTAGACTTTTTAGCATTTGTCATTCAGATATTGTTTTGCAGTTATTTTAGTTCAGACTTGTTATATTATGGAACTTTTTTTGAGTAATACATCTTAAAGTAAGTTTCTAGACTTAGTAGCAGGCTCAAAGGGCTAGCTTGGGGCTACTTATAGCCTTAAGCACCGTGTGATGTCTCGGGATGGGAGTTCGGGGCATTACAATCTTTAAATCAGGCTTTTGAATATTCTTCTTTTATTGGTTATGGCATGCCTAAGTGGAGTTCTGAATTGAATCATCTTGCTTATGATAATGATATTATTATCTTCACTTCTTCTAATGAGTATTCAATTGGGAAGATAATGTAGATTTTAAAGGAATATGAGATAGAATCTGGTCAAAAAATAAATATGGACAAGATTTTTTTCTATATACATCAGAATACTTCAGCAGTTGTGGTGATGCAAGTTGAACATTCTACTGGAATGAGCACGGGGGATTTTCCTTTAGAATATCTTGATTGCCCTTTGTCACATTCAAAGAGAAAAAAAGAGCATTATTATGAACTGATTGAGAAAATTAAGAATAAACTTCAAAAATGAAAAGGGAGATCATTAACTTTTGGAGGTAAGAATGTTCTTATTAAAAGTGTGCTTCAAAGTATCCCTCTTTATATTCTTTCAGCAATTGTCCCCCCTAAAATTGTTCTTAAAGAGCTGGAAAGAATATATGCAAAGTTCTTTTGGCAGAATAAGGAGTCAAGAAGAAATAAACATTGGATCAAATGGAATAAATTGGCACTACCCAAAAAAGGAAGGAGGCTTTGGTTTTAGGACTCTAACAGAGGTGGCTCAAGCTATGCATGCTAAATTAAAGTGGAGGTTTAGAACTCAGAATAATTTGTGAAGTAATTTTATGTGGAATAAATATTGTAAAAAATAGGTTCCTACTATGGTACAATGGAGGGGAGATCACAAGTGTGGAAGGCCATATTGGAAAACAGAGACAAAATTGAAAAATACATATGGTGGGAGCAAAGAAGCGGAACATCTACTATGTAATTTGATAATTGGACTAATACTAGTCCTTTGTTTCAACAACAGACTCAGTTTCAAACTTGTCATCCATTGTCTAATATTTATAATTTCCTAAATGAAGAGGGGTGGAATTTATATGCTATGAAATATGAAGTACAGGGTAATGTAGTGGAGCATGTAAAAGAGTGTATGGATTTTGTATGTTACAAAGACAAGATGGATAAACCTTTATGGACAATGAATAGTAATGGCAGGTTCTCTATAAAAAGTGCTTGGGACTTACTAAGGCAGAGGGAAGAGAAGGATGAAGATATGAAAGCATTTTGGTCTAAAGGGTTACCTTTTAAATTATGTTTCTTAACATGGAGAATTTGGAAGGGTGCACTTCCAGTAGCTGCTTTAATGCATAGATGGAATCCTGGAGTTTTTGAAAACTATGTTTGTTATTTTAGACCTACAAGAGAAACAATTTCACACCTTTTCCTTACTGGGAAGACTGCTGTAAAGGTATGGAATTATTATTGTGCAGGTGCAGGGTTAATAGATCAAAGATTAATCTTGAAACAATCAATTAAAATGTGGAGAAATTAGGGTGGGAATTACAGACAAAGAACTGTGTATAATATTATGCCATCTGTTATTTTATGGTTTTTGTGGAAAAGGAGAAATACAATTAGACATGATGGATCTTATCAGGAAAGAAAGTTATTTTGGAAGATTAATGAAACTATTGTGAAATTCATAAAGATTAGATTCCATGTTGATGTTGTAGGAAGGGAGTGGATCCGGATTATAGATGAACTGAATGTAGTTAGGATTTTAGTTCTTTTAAGTTAATTTCACAGTTTCCTCCTGAAACTGGTTGGCTAAAACGGAATACAGATGGAGCATCAAAAGGAAATCCTGGTCCTAGCTCCATTTCCTTTTGTATAAGGGATGAGCATAGAAATCTAGTGGTAGCTCAAGGAATCAGAATCAAAAATACCATAAGTTTGGAGGTTGAGGCTTTGGATATCAGAGAATGTTTGAAGTATTGCAGTAGTAACTCTATTAAGAAGATTATTCTGGAAAATGACTCTTGGATTATGGTGCAGATTTTGAATTCTGATTAACATATCTCATGGAGGGTAGCAATGGTTGTTAAATCCATCAAGAATTTGATGGAAACTATGTCAGTTAGAGTGGTACATTCCCTTAGGGAGGGTAACACTCTAGCTAACTTTTTGGTTAATTTTATATTTACTTGTGTAGGTGATTTTCAATGCAATAATGAGGATCAATTACCACGACAAGGTAGATTTATTTTTGCACTAGATAAAACTGGTATTCCTAATATCAGAAGAAAGGTACAGGAGAATACAAATCACTAAAATGGTCAACAATTTGTAATCCTTGATTCATAATCAGCAGATTGAAAGTACAAAAGAAGTAGGATTTAAAAAAAGAGGCAACATATAAATAACTTTGCAGGGAAGGACTAAAGGGAGAAAGAACCTGATAGCAGCGACTAAAGAACTGGACAGCGGAGTATGCCATACTTCAGCCGGGATAATACAATTAAAAAAATAGATGCTATCGAGAATCAAATCAAACTGCGGTGTAAATAGATTATGAAATATATAAATCAAGGATTGACAATGGAAAAGATTAAATCTACTGTTGGAAATGAGTTCCTTTGAATGTAACACCTACATCCAGTGAGATTTTAGGATGTCGAAGGTCAATGCAGTCAAACAGTGGGTAAATCAGATCTAAACATGTAATCTCTTGATACATATAACAAATAATCTATAACACTAAACAACATAATACTCATTTTTCCTTGAATCTAATCGAAAGTAAGATGGTGGTATTAGCTACTTTCAAGCTCAATCTATTAACTAAATATTAAATGAGAGGCATAATAAGAACTTAATCGTAATAGGACAGAAAAAATGATGGAGCCATGGTCAAGAGTATGGGAGTTTTCATTGCTAGGAAATCGGCGAGACTCCAATGAAGGTGGTAGCTTGTTTCCTAAATTGATCTTTTGATTTCCCCTTTGTCTTATGTTGGCTTTTGTTTATTTGGTTTATGGACTCAAGTCAGCTCAATTAGGTTGATTATGTATTACATTTGGTTTTTCATTTATAAAATGGACTATTGCCCAAATTTAAATCAAAAAGAAAAAACTCCACCCCCCCCCCCCCCCTCAATCTTTTATAATAAAAAGTAAAAAGAAATTTTACCCTCCTTCACCCACACCTACACACACCACGCCTTCATCCTCTCTCACCCCACCTATAACTAAATTCATATGAAAAACATTGTCTAACTGTAAATATATATATATATATATATATATATATATATATATATATATATATATATATATATATATATATATATATATATATATATATATATATATATATATATATATATGTTTCATATTTTTTTAATAATACTATTCACATTTTAAAGGTATTAAATTGTTAATAATTTTCCTCCACCACTATCACCACACCCCACCTCTAATCAAATCTATATGAGAAA
Source organism: Capsicum baccatum var. pendulum (assembly GCA_030864225.1). NCBI lineage: Eukaryota > Viridiplantae > Streptophyta > Magnoliopsida > Solanales > Solanaceae > Capsicum > Capsicum baccatum. The sequence goes on from CM061561.1 coordinate 200,990,138, forward strand.
AAATAAAAATGTAATTGCAAAATAAGTTTTAATGTTTCATATTTTTCTTTATTATTTTGTTTACAATAATTTAAAGATTTCAGATTGTCAAAAATAACTAATATTTTTGTTCTACCATCTTTCCATCTCTTTCGTTTAAAATTTATAAATAGTACCCCCCCCCCCCCACACAAAACCTTGGTGTACAATTTTTTTATTCTATTTAATTATTTTAATTTTCTTTAATTTGACATTGAATGAAATTATTTTTATGTTATAAGCATACGTAATTGAGTTTTCTTTTCTCTTATCTCAAAATTTAAATATTAGAATAGATAAGTCTTGTCATGCCAAAATAAACAAAAGATAGATTAAAAGAATACTCTAAAATAATCTAATAGATTAAAAGTGGTAATAATTTAAAATTAAAGTTAAACACTTTCATATCTAGTGATATATAGTTTTTTTTTTCTCATATTCTTATTTTTTTACTCAAGATTCAAAAATATTATTAATTTATCCTAAAAATTAAAAGAAATTTCATAATGCATGTAAAATTCTTGAATATTATTTTTGAATATGAATTTTAAAAGAAAAAGTAAAATCATAATTTATATGATGAAAAAGAATTTTAATGTACAACTGTGTAGATTATACGTAATTATATTCTAAGCTATTAAAAATTAATTTTTTAGACTATGATTTAACATTTTATTTTTTTCAATAAAAAATTTAAGTGATAAAAATCATTAGCATTAGAAACTATCATTATAAAAAATTTAATTTGTTTCTTGTGTTTTAGTCATCAGATTTCTTTTTTTTCTTCCTTAACTTTATCTATTAGAAATTTAAATATATATGGAATGTTATCTATAGCATTACCCTTCTTAGGATCAGAAGATTATCATCTCACATTCAAATAGAAATACATAAGCTATCAAAACTTAAATTTTATCTAGTATTTAAAATTGTTTAAATCAGATTTGTGTTTTTAGATGAAAAAATTATCAAAAAAAATATAAATATTTGACAATAATATAATTAAGCAATATTGACTTAAATTGTATACATATGTTAAATAATTAACTAAATATTTAAAATCAAAAAATTTAAACCTAATAAATTGAATGATTGATGTAGAATTTCAAACTTCATCTCATAATATTTAAGTTATGAATTCACCTCTATTCAATTTTTTAAAAGATATTGTAAATAACCTATTATAATAGAGAAAAGTTAAAATTTATGTAAAAAGTTTTTGAAATAAAAATGTGTATATGTAATATATAGGTTAAACTAAAAGTGCATCAAAACAATAAATGCTAAGATAATCATAAGTTTCTCAAAAATAGATAAGACTAATTAAATTATATATATATACTGTCAAATCAACAATTATGACTTTTAAGAAAAAAATATCAACTCTTGATATGTTTGTAATTTGTGTGAATCCAAAAAAAAAAAAAAAAAAAAAAAGAGCTAGCAATAATGCATCATCTTTGCCATATAGATTATCATTTTTATTAGTTTCAAACTTACGGCAAATAAGATGTCATAAGTTATCCCTATTGAAATTAAATATATGAATAACTTTAAATTTGATTGGTGTTTTAGTACATTTTGTTAATCCTAAAATATGTAAAATATCTCACCGCATTATATTAAATAATTAAATTATCACATAAAATAGAAACACAAAAAATATTATGAGCATTTATTTTTTTAAAAAAATAATTATACAAAAATAATAACAAAAGTTAATGTTTAAAAAAGGTCAACTTAATTTCTCAATTAAAGGTAGTTTTTTTTTTAAATTTACGTAATAAAGTTTATTTTTATCAGAAATCAAACTAACAGAAAAAATTACTTACTTGTATTCAAGCTTGGATATAGTGAAAATAAACTAGACCGTAATAGCACCATCAGTCATCTGCATAAAAAATGTATATATATAAAATTTCTAAAAAAAAAATAAAGAATATGAAGAATGCAATAAATAAATTTACGAAATTTAATGGCCAATAACAATGAAGAAATTTTTTTTCATATTAGATATCATTGCAGGAGAGTGTGTGTCTATATATATATATATATATATATATATATATATATATATATATATATATATATATATATATATATATATATATATATATATATATATATATATATATATATATATATATATATATATATATATATATATATATATATATATATATATATATATATAAGAGTTTGAGAAGTTAGAAATCTATTTAAACTCAAATTTATTTAAATTCAAATTCAATATCATATTAGTTTGTTATAAAAAGATTAGAATATTGATTGGATAAATATAGATATAAAAAAAAAAAGAAATTTAGTTTCGATTAAGGTGAAGGATATGCTATAAAAAAAGGAACCTTCACACCAAGTAAACAACTCATTTTTAATTCAAATTTCAAAGTAGTTTTTATCAGGTAATTTGGGATAAGGGACACCTAGGTTAGATGTTGTAGTTATTGTTGTTGTTACTATTATTATTACTATTATTAGTTTTATTATTATTAATGTTGTTGTTGTTGTTGTTGTTGTTGTTGTTGTTGCTGCTACTGCTGTTGTTGTTGTTTTTATTTTTAATTAATTTTTAAATAAATAATAATTACATGTATTATATAACATTTAAATGTTAAAAGAGATAAATATATAAAAGAATAAAGTCTATTTAAAACTCTTCAACCATGAGTTTTTATTTTTATGCTAATGAACTTTTTTTTAATAAAGGGTGATGTATTTTTAAATTCAAATACTTTCAATATGTTAATTCAAAATTTTTATTACAATAATAGCTTCGTCTTAAAAAGTGTCACATGGCTTTTCAGTAGATTGTCACTTGGCTATTTGTGGTGTTTCATTCTCTGCTTTATAATATACTAGTATAGATATTTTTTTTATGATTATTCATTAAAAAATATAATTTATTCGCATAAAATTAATTAATTTTTATTGTATAAAATTAACATATTTCAAAATCAAAAAAACTATTAAAAATAATCGTTAATAGTAAAACTACAACTGATACTTAATAATACATCACAATTATCATTACTTTACATATTTTGATATAAGAAGAGCAATATCAGTAATTTATTTTAATATTCCATTGACTATTTTTAAAATAAATAAATAGAAAATATTAAATAATTATTAATTTTATTTTTGGACTTTTAACTTTATATCAGTTAAAAGTTGTAATTAAATCTCTTACCTTTTATTTCATTTTTAATCTATTAATTCAACTTGAGTTGCTAACTGTACTTTTTTAAAAAAATATTGTCTTTTAATTTCATTTCAAACTAAAAGTACTTAACTTTATAATTACAAAACTTCTAATTCTAAATTTTAGATTTACAACATCAATTCAAAAACAAATTAAGCACAAACAATTTATTATTTTCATTTAAATTTTTGACTTTATTCTATTGTTATAATTTTTTCCTTTTTTGATTTCATCATTCATAGCTTTAAGTATTTTATTTATACTTATTATTATATCTTCTATATTAATTCACTTAAAAGCTTTTATGCTACTCTCAAAATCACCCATCCCACCAAAATTCACATCCATCCCTCATCTCTACCCAACCACACCACTCCAAAATTTTATTTAATTTTTAACTTTTAAATTTTTTGTTGAATTTTCTTTTAACCCCATTCACCCCTAATCCCAATCTCTCTCCCTCCCCCCCCCCCAAAATAAATAAATAGATTTTATTTTATTTCAATAAGAACTTATTTCTTTACACTACCCATCCCTAATCTCCACCATCCACCGTGGCTTTCTACCCAACACCTCCCTACTCCTGCTTTTCAGAATTTTTTATTATTTTTTTAAATTTTTTTCTTACCTCCACCTCCTACCTAATCTAAAAAAAATTAATATTTTTACTCATTTTTAGAAGAAGAAAAAAAGAATTCTATCCCCACACCCAAACGCCGCCTAACCCAGCCCGCTCTGTCCCTACCACTATAATTATCTATCCTTACCCTCCCCATCACAATACTCATCTATATCATTACTCATTTGTGTTGTTTCTTAATAATACCTCAAACATGTTAAATCATTTTACCTTAAAAGAAAAAGCTCAACTATTTATTTAATATTTATGAGATATTTGTATACAACATATATAGAAACTTAAAATTTTTTAATTACATTTATAACAAAATATAAATATAACGCTAATTGTAAACAACAATAACATAATAGAAACAAAAAAATATTGAACTTTTAAAACAAATTTTCAAGATATTTTCCAAATGCATGGCTTGTTTCTCATTTTTTTCGAATTCACTAAATTTCACTAGATTTCACACAAAAAATCATATCAGGTAATTTTAATTGCAACATTACATTAAACATATTGCCTTCATGAATATTTTTGAATTAATATCATACCTTCATTTAAGATCTCCGAATTTTGCAATTTGTCCAATTGAACATATTGCTTTCCTAAACAACATAATAATAATTAAGAAGACAAATATTACATTTCATTAAACTAATCAATAAGATATTTTTGAACCTTAAAATTTACATAAACAAAATTGTGGGCATTAAAAAAATAAATACACTAAACTATAAAATAAAAATAAAAAAAAAAGAGGAGAAGAAGCTATTATTAATAATAGAGAGAGGGAGACAGAATGGAATATATTCCAATTTATATTGCTAGTTGACATGTTCATTGGAATAAAAAAAATGACTGTAATTTTAAATTTTTAAAATAAGAGATTGTATGAGGTTACAATATTTGATAGGATAGGCTTAAGGAAACTGTAAAAGAGTTCTAAATAAATTATACCATATATTTCTGTTTTTTTTGTTACAGAGATATTATCTAGTTCGAATAAATTAATAAAGTTATGCCTTTATATTTCAAAGCTTATTTTTTCAATACTATCTTTTATGTCTTTTTAATTTAAATTGAAATGTCAAAAAGTTACTAAATAACTAAATAAAATTTGCACACTGAAAAGGTATTTTCAAATTCAATTTTGAATATGATCTTTTATCTTTTCTTCAATTCAAAATTTTGAATATTTCATTTTAAATTTAAACCTTTATTTATCAATTCATTATTTGAGTTATAATTCAAAATAGTATCTCCAACATAATCTCTATCATTTATCTTCATAAAAATTTAAAACACCATATAGAGTGAGAGACAAAATGAAAAGGCTAAAATTATTTATTTCGAAATGAAGTATTATTACTACTACAACGGTTACTATTCTTTTAAAACTTATTATTATTATTATTATTATTATTATTATAATAATAATAATAATAATAATAATAATATCACCACAACATTATTATTTCTATACATGTTTTCTGGTAAGCATTATCACTACGGCTACTATTTATTATTATTATCATCAATATTATTATTATTATTATTATTAAATTAAATATATTCAAATATATTTTATTGAATATAAAAAGAAGAAATTTATGAAGTAGAAAGAATTTGTTTAGAACTCGTTAACCATAAGTTTCTATTCTTAAGTAAATGATTTTGTTTTATTTTTAAAAGGATAACTTGTTTTTAAATTCAAATATTTAATATTTTTAATTAAATTTTTTTTATTACAACACTATTAAGTTTTATCAAAGTTACTAAATAACTAAATAAAATTTGCATATTGAAAAGGTATTTTCAAATTTAATTTTGACTATTATTATTATTATTATTATTATTATTATTATTATTATTACTATTATTATTATTATCATATACATACGTATTACTGCTACTATTGCTTCAATCCTTACTATTAATTATTGTTATTGTTATTATTATTATTATTATTTTAATAATTTTTTATCTTTCCCTAATATGTATATAAATTATATTTAAATATATTTTATAACATTAAAATTTTATAAGAGATAAGTTTGAAATAGTTTATATCTATTAGAACTCTTTAATTATTAGTTTCTATTTTTAAGATAATAAATTATTTTTTTTAAAAAATGACAATTTATTCAAATTAATATACTTAATTTTTCAATTCAAAATTTTTATTATAATATATTTATAACTTTGTCTTAAGATATTTTTTAATATTGTATTAAAAATTGCCACGTGGCTATTTTAATAGTTTGACACGTGGCATCTTGTCTTACTTATATATATATATATATATATATATATATAGAGAGAGAGAGAGAGAGAGAGAGAGCGATTAGATATCCATTATCTGTGCTAGCATGACCCAATATATATTATTTTTTTAATTTATACGACACAAATAGAATTTAGATATAATTTCGAGAATAAGACAAATATTTTATATCTCGTAAATTTTTTAAGTTGTTAATTATGTGATTTGTAATGCTTTTTACATAATTTTTTAACAACACATGAATACTCTCTCCGTCCTAGTTTATGTAGCACAAATAAAATTTTACTAGTCAAGAAAATTTCATTAATATTTATATATATATATATATATATATATATATATATATATATATATATATATATATATATATATATATATATATATATATATATATTGAAGTTCTTAATTATTGCGCTTTACAATAATTTTTGTCTCATTTTCAAATAATATATGTTACATTATGTCTTTCCCTGTCCCATTCCAACTTATGTGACACTAATATAATTTTGATAGTCAACCAAAGTTATTATGTTGACATATCATTTTGTGTATATTTTACTTTTTTATGAAATATTATTAGTTTTTAATGCTTAAATGATCATAATAATTAATTAAGGGTGATATAGTAAAATCACGATTGAAGCAGCGAAGAAGACATGTCTTAAATGACTTATTATAACTAACTAGAAGTGATATAGGAAAATTACTTTAAAAAATACTTGTGAAAAAATTTAAATGGGCATAAGTGATGTAGCAAAATTACTATAAAAAATACTTATAAAAAAAATTTAAGTTAGCCTCATATAACACGTCAAGTTAATTATCATTTTATATTTATTTTATCTTTTTTAATTAAATATTATTAATTTCTTAATACTTAAATAATTTATAATAATTAATTAGAAGTGATATATTGATGCTTTACTACATAAGTGACTTATAATAGTTAACTAGGGGTGATACAGTAAAATCATGATTGAAGCAGGTCAAAAGGTGGCAAGCTGGCAGGACGACCCGATCAACTTATCTTCAGTCTTCTATAAATTAGAATATGTATGTATATATATCTATAATATATTAAAAGTATGAAGACCCTTAGAAAAGTAATTTGTACTTTTTGCCCTTCATTAAAAAACTCTGATTTTGACAAAATCGTTTTTTCACCTTTTTTTGCTTAATTTATTATTTAAATATTCTTTTATATGAACTAGACTCCTAAAGTGTATGAGAAGAAGAATTAATTAATATTTTGTCCCAACTAAAAAAGGGCTCCTAAAATAGGAAAAGAATAGAACTCAATTAAAAGAATATTCCTATATATACTTAGACTCTTATACATATTTGCAATTTTTAGGCGGTGAATTTGTTTCCAATTGCCAGCGTTATTCTAAGATTTAGCGGTTGGTCGGACTTTTCCTTTTCTCTTTTTAGTTTAGAAAAAAATTCTTTTTTAAAAGTTTATAAAAAGTGTATTTTTTTTAGTGTTGCCTCTTTCAAGTTTATTAGTACATCATAAAGTATATTTTATTTTAAGATGACTCAGTAATGCGTTGATTTTATTTTATGATAATATTTGTTAGGCTAAAGGCATCGGCAGACACTTAAAGATGTCCCAAAAATTCACTTAGACCCCTCAACTAAGGCATGTACCTATCAGACCCCTAACCCACCCGAAATTTGATTCAATTAGGCCTTTTTTGGACAATCAGCTAAAAGGAAAAGGTGTGCAACACAAACGCCGTGATGTGGCAAAAATAACCAATTAGAAAAAAACACGTGGCAAAAAAAAATTATATGTCCCTTTAATAATAATTTTCTGATTTTGTCCATTTTTTCTATTTAATTATCATTTACTAATAATTTGTTAATTAAAAAAAAGAGAAAAAAAAAACATCCCCCCCTTTGTCTTCACACACACACAGAGTCATCTTCTTCATTCCCCCTCCCCCCACGTCACCCATCCCGTAGTCTTCACCCACCCTACCCATCCCGTCGTCTTCACCCATTCCTAACCATAATCAATGAAAATCCATTTGAACAAACCAAAATATCACCAATTCTTTCCAATATTTTTTTCAGATTTGTTTGGTATGTAAAAAAAATCCCAAATCTTTTGGTTGAAAAAACAGAGTAGGGATAGAAAGGGTAAGAAAAACTATAAGATTTGAAAGTTGTAATGGTAATCTCCATTTTTTTTTATGAAAAAGGAGGACGGCAATGGTGGCAATGGTAATCTACATTTAGATTCATCAAGAAACTATAGTTATAAACATTGTTCCAAATTCAAATGGTGCTAGTTCTTCTGCCAACACTGCCAAGTATAGCAAAAACTCAACTAATAAAGGAAATTAAAATGTTGTGTAGCTAGCTCCTAATTGGAATGTCTTATAAGGATAATTTGGCATAGAAATGAGATTATACCACTACCAAACTAGTGTCATTATGTATCATATAGATGAGGCTAACAATGACAATGATGATGACGAGGATGGATGGGAGTTCAAGGAGTATCAGATAGGTGGGAGTGGGGGAGGAAAAATGATTGAGCCTTTTTTTAATTTCATTTTATCAATATTTTTTTGGGGCCTTCAGTTCCACTTGGAATATTTTTATTCGTAATTTAGTAAAAAAATTACTCCTCATGCGCCCCAAGTGAGTGAAAAACACACAACATGCCATGTAGGCTAAACATGCCTCGATGGATCAAAATTCGGGTGGGTTAGGGTCCTAATAGGCAAGACCCCGCAAAATCCTAGTCATTTAAGTCCTAAACAGCATGTCAAAAGAGGTCCCAGACTTAGGTAAATTCCAGCTAAGTGTCTGTCTCAAGACTTAGACTCATTTTAGCCTTCGAGATTGGAGAATCTTATTTTTCACCTTCCCAACCTTAGTATGTCAATTTTCAAGTTGATTCATGATCAGGGAAACTTATAGGTCATCTCAGGCGAGTTTCGTATTTTTTAAACTAGCGTAAGGGCGAGTTTGGATGTCCAAAATAGCAAGGGGTCGCGATAGCGCCGCAAAGGTCAGTTGACCCAGGCTCAGGGTCGCGCCGTAAGAGCTGCTTAACCTGAGCAGGGGTCACGTAGCAATGGTCGCTTGACCCAAGCAGGGGTCGCAATGCGATGAGAACCCCGTCCAACAATCTTTTATCCGAGTTTGTGGGGGTAAATATGTCATTTTTCCCTTACATAATTCAACCTTAACACAAAATTTAGTATCCTAAAGAGAGAAATACACTCATTATTCTCAAAATCATCCCAAGAACAAGCCCTAGTTTCATTAAGCTCAAGAATCAAGTCTGAAGAGCTCACCACAATCTTTAAGAAATTAATAATCAAGGTATGTTAGGTGTTCATCCTTGGGTTTCTTTCCACCCTTGGAGCTCAAGAACCCTTTTCAAAAATTGAATTATGATTTCCATGCTATGAATTTAATTATGCTCATGTTTGTGTTGTTGTATGGGTTTCAAGTTATGATCTTTATGAGTTTCCATGAAATCACGTCAGTATGTCTGTTGAATTATGAATCTCTTATGCCAAAACTCTTGAATATGCAAGATTACATATTGAAATTATGATGCCCTATATGTTATCCTTCATGTATCATAATCATGCTTTCCAAGTGTTTGATAGAACGTCCATGTGAATTGAATAGTGTAATCATGGCATGTTAGCATGTATTTTCATTTATGTACAAGTTATAACCTCCAAGTGTGTGAGTAAATATCTCGATGAATGAATTGTGAATAACTGACTATTGTTATGCTTTCAAGATTTATCATGTTTTATTATTGATGCTATCGAGTCCTAGGGTTATTTATAACCCGAAATCTAGCTGTTTACTTAGTCGCAGTAGAAATAGAATAGACCTAGTAAAGGTCAAGAACAATAGTACTCAGTAAGTAACAAAAATTAGTGAACTTAGTCCAGTTCAGTCAGTCAACACGATCAGTGTCAGTTCAGTCAAGCTTAGTACAATCTAGTGATCAGTGTTTATTCAGTTAGGAGTAGTATTCAGCATCGGGCGAACCCATGAATGGGGGCATTCCTGCCAGCAGAGGGTTTTACCCTTAGTAGCAGTTCTTGCATTACAAAACTACGTAGCCAGCATAGGGTAAGACATCCTCCTGCCAGACTAGGGTTGATGCAACCATACATATAATTCATGTATCTTCCTGCTAGATTAGGGTTGACCCAACATTGTTAATATCCCTTGGCAAGGTGCTAATACCCTTCCAACTAGAGTCACAGGTTGGACCCTAAATCAATTTTATAATCGGGGTATGTTGGTTAGATGAACCCTCCCACAGTTACAGTTTTAGTCATTAGTATTCAGCCTCAGAATTTAGTAAAGAACTAAGGTAGTTCTACTGAACCATGGCTATCATCTATCAATTACTTAGCCATCAAAATTTAGTACTTCAGTATCAGTCTAAACCTCAGTTATCAGTAATACAGTTATCAGTAAATCTCCTATATCAGTCACTCAGTTATCAGAACTCAGTATTCAGTTTTAGTATAAAGTCAGATACAATATATATATATATATATTTATATATATATATATATATATATATATATTCACGCACAGTATTGCATAATCAGCATTTACAATAGTTTTAGTTAACCATGTACTCTCACTCAGTCGTATACATATTATTCAACTAGTTGTTATTCGTGCATATGAACCCATGTATATCATCATACCTCACTTAGCATACTAGTACATTCCACGTACTGATACATACTCTTTCTTTATGCGATGATGTCTCATATTATAGGTTCAGACGCTCAGGGTCCTAACTGTACTTAGCAGTTCAGACTATCAGCAACAGATACAGTGGTGAGTCCTTATGTTTTTAGGATAGAGTTGTTTATCTCAGTATTTCAGTTAGAATAGTAATCAAAGTTAGTTGGGGATTTTTTCCCATCAACTCCATATTCAGACAGTTAGAGGCTTTCAGATTAGCACAGATAAATATTTAATTTTTCAGATATTATGATTAGTACATCCAATTATTTATTTCAGTACTTTGAGAACCTTATGACAATTCAGTTATACTTCTGCATATAATCTTTAGTATTATTATTCAGTGCTCACACTAGGTACCAGTCATAGGTTAGCTTGTGATCCTTCGGGGTCGTAAGCGCCAAGTGGCAACCAGGGTGTAGACACGGGGCATTAAAAACTTGGTATCAGAGTCTAAGGTTCAACAGAGTCCTAGGGAGTCTAAAAGTTATGTCAAGTAGAGTTTTGTACATAGGTGTATAGCGCGCCATACTTATGTACAAGGGGCTATGAGATGGTCTTAGAAAAAGTTCCCTTCATTCAGTATTCATGTCGTGCGAGTGAGCATAAGATCAAGTTAAACTCTCTATGTAATCCAATTTTACCCTATAAATTATAGAATATGCCTCCCAAAAAGAGTAATGAAAGAAGAACTGGAAACCAGCCAGCACCTCCACTCGTTTAGGCAGATCCCCTAGACTAGCATCTCTCTCATGCAGAATTCAGAGCAACTTTCACCACTCTAGCTCATTCTGTGGTAGCCCATAATGAACACCCATCTGATATTTTGGCTAACCTAGTGGCCAATACTGCTACAGCTAGAATTTGGGACTTCAACTGAATGAATCCTCCATTATTTTCAGGGTCTAAGTCTGAAGAAGACCCACAAGAATTCCTTGACATGGTGCAGAAGGTAACATATATTATGGGGGTAACCACTAGTGAGAGTGATGAGTTAGCTGGATATCAGTTGCAGGATGTGGTTTATACATGGTTTAAGTAATGGAAGGTAGATAGGGCCGCATATGCAGGGTCTATAGAATGGGAGGAGTTTACTATCGCCTTTCTAGATAGGTTCTTTCCTTTGGAGTTAAGGGAAGCCAAGGTTTTAAAGTACATTAAATTGAGGTTGGGTAGTATAACAGTGGAGATGTATTCTCTCAAGTTTACTCAATTAGCGAGATATGCTCCTCATGTGGTAGCTGACAATATATCTAAGATAAGTAAGTTCATGTTTGGTGTGTCTGATTGTGTGGTTAAGGAGTGTAGGACCACAATGATGATTAAGGAGATGAACTTGGCTAGATTGATGGTCCATTCTCAACAGATAGAGAAGCAAAAAACTAAGAAGAAGGAGAGCAAGATCAAGAAGGCTAGAATAGGTAGGTTCAACTTCACTCAGCCTAAATTAGAGGGATGTAATCATTCTCAGTTTCACCTAAAATCTTTAGTTCCAGCCCCGTCCTTAGCTAGTGCTCTAGTGTCTAAATTCAGAAATAGTAATAAAGATAGAGCGCCAGGCTCTAAATATCAGGGTAGTGTTAGCAGTCCCTGAACAAATCCTCTTTACCAGAATTATGGCAGAAACCATCAGGGTATCTGCAAAGCTGGCAGTGATATATGTTTCAAATGTGGCAAGCCAGACCATAGGGTCAGAGAGTGTCCTAAGGTGGGCTTGCAGAGTCAACATAATCATCCCCCAGTTCAGTTAGGTCGCCCATCTCATCAGGGTGCCACTTCCAGTACCACCAGTGGTCAATACCCAAATATGCTCTATGCACTCTAGTCCTGATAGGATCAGGAAAGTTCTCCTGATGTGGTCATAGGTACGTTACAAGTTTACCATTTATATGTTTATGCTTTGCTAGATCTAGTAGCTTCTTTATCGTTTGTAACTCCTTACATAGCTGTTGACTTCAGAATCAGTCTCGAAATCCTAGCAGAGCCCTTCTACGTCTCTACCCCATTGGGTAAGTATATCATAACCTGGCGGGTATACAGGAACTGTCCGATTATGGTATCTTAGAAAATCACTTCAGCAAACTTAGTAGAGTTAGAGATGACAGATTTTGATGTCATTTTCGGCATAGATTAGCTCCATTCATGCTATGCTTTAGTTGACTGTAGAAATAAAATTATCTATTTTCAATTCCTGAATGAACCTGTCCTAGAATGGAGGGGTATTACTTCCGTACTTAGGGGATAGCTTATTTCATACCTTAGAGCGAGAAAAATGATATCTAAGGGGTGTGTCTATCATCTCATTTGAGTTAAAGATTCTAGTTTTGAGACTCCTAATCTTGAGTCAGTTTCAGTAGCATGTGAATTCCCAGATATATTTCCCAAAGATCTTCCCGAAGGTCCCCCCCCCCCCCCCCCGAGAGGGAAATTGACTTTAGAATAGACCTTTTTCTAGATACTCAGCCTATCTTTATTCCACTATACAGAATAGATCCAGCAGAACTCAAAGAGTTAAAGGAACAGTTGAAGGGTTTCCTAGATATGGGATTCATCAGGCCTAGTATTTCCCCATGGGGTGCACCAGTTCTATTCGTGCAAAATAAATATAGTTAGCTTAGAATATGTATTGACTACCATTTGTTAAACAAAGTCATAATCAAGAACAAGTGCCCTCTTCCCATAATAGATGACTTATTTTACTAACTTTAGGGTGCTAGTAACTTTTCTAAGATAGACCTCAAATCAGGGTATCATCAGCTCAGAGTCAGAGAATATGACATTCCAAAAATAGTTTTCAGAACTTGGTATGGTCACTTCAAATTTCTAGTCATGTCATTTGGTCTTATCAATGCCCTAGCAGCTTTCATGGACTTGATGAATAGAGTGTTCAAGCAGTACTTGGACATGTTTGTCACAGTCTTTATAGATCATATTCTTATCTACTCCCACAGTGAACATGATCACATAGACCATCTCAAAATAGTATTGCAGACCCTCAGAGCCCATCAGTTGTTTGCCAAATTTAGTAAATGCGAATTTTGGCTAAGTTTAGTACCTTTCCTTAGTCATATAGTTTCTAGTGATGGCATTAGAGTTGATCCTCAAAAGACTAAAGTAGTGAGAAACTGGAGTAGACCCATCTCTTCATCAGATATTATGAATTTCTTGGGTTTGGCTGGCTATTACTAACGGTTTATTGAAGAATTTTATCTATTGTATCCCCCATGTCCATATTAACTCAAAAGAAGGTCATATTTTTATGAGAAGAGTTTTTAGGAGTTGAAGAATCAACTCACTACAACCCCAATTTTGACTTTGCTCGATGGTTCAAACGGGTTTATCATTTATTATGATGCCTCCAGAGTTAGTTTGGGGTATGTTTTGATGCAGAAGGGTAAGGTTTTCACCTATGCCTCTAGACAACTTAAGCCCCATGAAAAGAATTATCCCACTCATGATCTTGAGTAAGCAACTGTAGTGTTTGCCTTACATATTTGGAGGCACTATTTGTATGGGGTGCATATTGATGTGTTCAAAGACCACAAAATCCTGCAGTATGTGTTTTCTCAGAAAGACTTGAACTTATATATTAGAGAAGACGGTTAGAGTTATTGAAAGATTATGACATGAGTGTTTTGTATCACCTGGGCAAGGCCAATGTAGTGGATGATGCTCTCAACAGGTTGTCCATGGGTAGTGTAGCTCACATTGAAGATGGTAAGAAAAAGTTAGTTCAGGAAGTTCATCAGCTTGCCATGCTAGGTGTTCAGTTTGTTAATTCAGCTGAGGGTAATGTTTGGGTACAGAATAGATTGAAATCATCTCTAGTTTTATGGTAAAGGAAAATCAGGACAAAGATCCCAGTTTAGTTAAGCTGAAAGAATCAATCAGATATCAGAAAGTAGAGGTTTTCTCCCAAGAAAGTGATGATATGTTACATTTTCAGGGTAGATAATGTGTTCCATGTGTGTATGGAATGAGGCAGTGGATTCTTGCAGAAGTGCATGGTACGCGTTACTCAATTCACCCAGGTTCCACCAAGATGTACCGCGACTTATGGGAAGTCTATTGGTGAAGTGGAATAAAGAGAGACATTGTAGAGTTTGTGGCTAAGTGCACTACATGTCAACAGGTTAATATTGAGCATCAAAAGCCTAGTGGGTCTATGCAGGCACTTGGAAGTGGGAGAAAGTAAACATAGACTTTGTGACGGGTTTGCCTCGTACTCGTCGTCATCATTATGGATAGGATGAGCAAATCAACCCATTTTTTGCTAGTTCACACCTCTTACTCAGCCACGGATTATGCCAAGATCTATGTTAGAGATTTGGTCAGGTTGCACAGAGTTCCATTGTCCATCATTTCAGATAGAGGTACACAGTTTACCTCTCACTTTTAGAAAGCCTTCCAAAAGGGTCATAGTACCCAAGTTCACCTCATTACAGTCGAGTAGAAAGCACCATTATAACTTTAGAAGATATGTGGAGAGCATGTGTTGTCGACTTTAAGGGTAGTTGGGATGACCACTTACCTTTGATTGAGTTTGTGTATAATAAAAAACTATCATATTAGTATTCAGATAGCTCCATTTGAGTTACTTTATAGGAGGAGAAGTAGATCTCCCATTGGTTGTTTAAAGTAGGAGAGGTCACAGTAGTAGAGCCTAAATTGGTGTTTGATGCCTTAGAGAAGGTGCAGTTTATCAAAGAAAGGCTCAAGAAAGCCGATAGAAATCTTATGCAGATGTGAGAAGAAAAGATCTCGAGTTTGAGATTGACGACTTTGTGTATTTAAAGATCTATCCCATGAAGGGAGTGAAGAGATTTGGAAAGAAGGGGAAACTTAGTCCTCGATATGTTGGACCTTATAGAATTCTCAATCATTTTGGTAAGGTAGCGTATGAGCTCAAGTTGATAGCGGACTTAGCGTCAGTACACCAGTGTTTCATGTCTCCTTGTTAAATAAGTACATAGGTGACCCAACAGTTGTAGTCCTTATAGAGAGTGTAGATATTTAGAGCAGTCTTTCTTATGAGGAAATCCCAGTCAAAATCTTTGATAGTCAGATTCGCAGACTAAGGAACAAAGAGGTTCCTTTCATTAAAGTTCTTTGCCGAAATCAGCCAGTTGAGGGAGCTACTTGGGAAGCAAAAACAGATATGCAAACCAAGTATCCTCAGCTCTTCTTCGCAAACTCAAACTCATCCTAAGGCAACGGTCTTCCTTAGATTTACTCTATTCCATATTTGGTTACAACTGCATAGCATTCTTATATCATTCATGCATTCATAAAATAGTTCAGTCATGTGTCATGTCTCCAAAATTCAGTCATGCTTCAATTATGCCTGTCTATGTAAGTACAGTTCCTCAGTTACTCTCAGTTCAGTCACTCTCATTCGAGGGCAAATGTTACCAAGGGGGAGATATTGTAAGACCCGGTAAAATCCTAATCATTTCAGACCAAACAACATGCCAAAAAAGGTCCCAGACTTAGGAAAATTTCAGCTATATGTCTGTGTCAAGACGTAGACTCATTTTATCCTTCGAGATTTAAAGATCTTATTTTTGACCTTCCCAACTTAGTATGTCAATTTTCAAGTTGATTCATGATCAGGGTCACATGTAGGTCAGTCATCTCAGGCGAGTTTCAAATTTTTTGGACTAGCGTAAGGGAGAGTTTGGATGTCCAAAATAGTAAGGGGTCGCGATAGGGCCACGCTGCGAAGGCCACTTGACCTAGGCTTAGGGTCGCCCCCGAGAGATACTTGACCCAAGTAGGGGTCGCGTCGCGATGGTCTCTTGAACCAAGCAGGGTTCATGATGCAATGGGAACCCCGTCTAATAATATTTTATCCGAGTCTATGGGGGTAAATAGGTCATCGTCCCCTTACATAATATAGCCTTAACACAAAATTTAGTATCCTAAAGGGTTAAATACACTCATTATACTTAAAAGCATCCCAAGAACAAGCCCTATTTTTATCAAGCTCAAGAATCAAGTTTGAAGAACTGTAATACCCTAAACTTCTCCTTAAGCCTAATTCAGTCTTTAGAAGGTTAAGGAAGGACTTTCTAAGTGAGTAACATATAAACCATATATAATTTTCCTAATTTTGACTTTTTATCACGTGGAATATTTGATTAGCTTTTCAACGATATAAGATTCTCCCAAATCCAATACCCGGGAAAGAAGTTATGGCTAATTTAAGTTCTAGTCGTAAAACACCATCATTTTAGTGCTTGGCGCATTGCGGAGAGAGTCTATTTAACAATTGTCAAATTCCAGTGGACCTCAGCAATAGCGACACATCGCGCTGAAGTTATAGGTCCCAACCAGTAGGACAATGCGATGGCACCGCATCACGGTGACCTCTAGAATCTCGCTTGTTAAATTCCAGTGAGCCATCGAGATAGTGGCGCGTTGCGGTGGCCCATTAAATTGGGTTTTCCAGTTCAATTTTTCCAGCTTCGTTCAAAAGTTAACAAGGGTATTTTGGACTTTTTTCAAGCCACTTAAATCGTCCAAACATCTGATTCAAGGTCATTACAAGCATCATATACGACTTTTCTCAAAGTTCCTTCAACTAAAATCCCTAATTCATCATACTTCCTTTCCAAGAAACTCAAGATTTTTTCATCAATTCTCCAAACTGAGTTAAGATTCAAGGTTCCCAAGTCAAAAGCTTCAAGAACCCCCTCTTAAGAGTTTAAAAAAGAATCTCAAGCAAGCTTATTCATCAAAGTTCATAATTCGAGGTATGTGGGGTTTGAGCAAGAACAATCCTTCCGTTCTTGTGCCCAAAAGTTGATTTTATTTAAGATCTTATGATTTATGAATGGAGTTATGTTCAAATTATCCTATTTGAGGATTATAAGTTTATGAGTTATTCAAGTTGTGGTTTTCATGATATTTCTACCTATTATGCTTTGATCTAAAAGTTTATATTATGATTTGTACTCTTTCTTTACGAGTTAATATTGTTGGATAATTCCAAGAATGATATTGAGCATGAATTATTATTTTGAATTGGCAAGATTCAAGTATTGAATTTTCAATCTAAAGATTTAATATTGAGATTTTTTAGACTATATTCATGGAAGTTTTGAGCTATTATAATTATATCAATAATGAGTTGGATTTTTATGATGTTATGATCTTAAGATTTCCTCTAGTGGATTACTTACATAGATTTGAATCAAGATTGATGTTTTGGTATTGAGTTAAAATAGGAATCCACAAATTTTGTATGATTTAAACTAAGAGAAATATGATTTGGTCTTCATTATAGACCCTTGAGTTATTTTAAGGTGGATTTCCTAAAATAGTTCTGAGCTAAGTATGGGAGTAGTATTTAGCACCGAGTTGGGTATGATTCCAAGGTCTCATACTCCAGAACTACGTGCCACCATAGGACTGAGATTTATGGGCCCAAGGCCGAGATATGATCACTAAAAATTGAGGTTCTATTCGGATGGGAAGGGTATAACAGCTTTCCCCAACGTGGGTGATACGTTGGACTCTATGTAGCTCACATGGTTTATGTCGGTTGGAAGAAACTCCCGAGTCCCATAGGCCTCTAAGTTATTGAGTCCCAAGTGTCCCAAGCCTTAAAGTTCCTAAAGTTCTAAGTCCTTGAGCTTTAACGAAGTTTACTCTCTACAAGATAAAAGTATGAGTTTAAAAGTATTGTTTTAGAGCTTCATTTAGCCTTCAAGTACTGAGAATAAGAGGAGAGTACAAATTTTAAGGTAAGTGTAATGACTCACGAGATTTGTGTTATATGTCCTATTATTCATGACTTATGAGCCTTATATTTTGACTTATTCAAGTCATTTGAGTCATTCTTGTTTGCATGCATGATTTTACTTTGAGTATTGATATTATTTTATGTAAATGCATACACCCCCATATACTCAGTACATTCCCAAATGCTGATCCACATACTTGTCTATGTGCTACACTTTCTCATAATGTAGGTTTAGGTGCTCAGTCTTAGCAGTGATAGTGATCCTCGAGCGCTTTTGCCTACATCCCATAGTTGGTGAGTTCTCATGGTTCGAGGACCTATCATCTTGTATTTTAACTTATTATCTCTTTCAGTTGGTTGAGTCAGTTGGGGGTTTGTTCCAACGTCTCTCTAGTTCATTATTGAGTAGAGGCTTGTCAGACTAGACTAGCGGTTGACTTATTTTGGATTATTCTGAGTATTTGACATTGATTTGAGTTTTTAGTTATTTAAATCCAAACTTTAGTGTATCATGTGATTATTGTTGACTCATTTATATCAAAGTAAGTATTTAGACTTAGTAGCAGGCTCAAAGGGTTAGCGTGGGGATACTTGTAGCCTTAAGCACCGTATGATGTCTCGGGACCCATTTTTCAGGCGTTACAAACTTGGTATTAGAGCCTAAGGTATAGAGAGTCCTAGGGAGTCTGACAAGCCGCGTTAAGTAGAGTCTTGATCATCGGTGTGTAGCGCACCACATGTATGAGCAAGAGGCTATAAGACGTTTTAGGAAAAAGTCATCTCTTTCTTTTAGAAGTCTATTATGCCCACAATGTATCTAAATGCTATTAATTCATGCTTGCTTATTTCATAAAATACCTCCCCGAAGAGAAAATTCCCGTAGAAACAATAATGACCAACCCCAGACTGTTGATCCCCTAAAAGCAAATGTCTCTCAAGCTGAGTTTCGAGCAGCTTTTCAGGTGCTAGCCCAGGTAGTCACTGCTAATGTTCAGGTTAATAATCAGGCAGCAGTTCCACAACAATAGGGAGGTGATTTAGCTGTTGCTAGGATTTATGATTTCAAGCGGATGAATTCGCCAGATTTCTATGGGTCTAAGGTAGGTAAGGACCCTCTGTTGTAGCTTGAGGAGGTAACAAAGATCATGCAAGTGATGCATGTATCTGAGGAAGAGAGTGTGGAGTTGGCATCTTAAGGTTGAAAGACATTTCTTATGACTGGATTATTGCATGAAAGAAGGGTAGAGGGGAAGATGCTGCCCCTATGACTTGGCAGGTATTCCAAGATATATTCTTGGATAAGTTCTTTCCATTAGAGATGACAAGAGCAAAGATAAGGAGTTTATAAACTTGAGGCAGGGCTCCATTATTGTAAAGGAGTACTGCTTGAAGTTCAGCCAGTTGGCCAAGTATGCTTATAACTTGATTGCTGACACCCAAAATAGTATGAGCAAATTCTTAACAGGTGTTTCTGGTATGGTGCTGAAAGAGTGTAGGGCTTTTTTGCTTAACATCTTGCTAGGTTGATGCTATATACCCAGCAAATCGAAGCAGATAAGATAAGAGAGAGAGAGAGAGTAAGAGGTAACAAGAAGGCTAGGTTAGAGCAATATGATCTTGGTCAGACTAGGTCCCATAGAAGGAACCGTCCTCAGTTTCAGAGTCGTTCATCCTTGCCAGCGCCTTCATCAGATAGTTCTCCCGTGCCCAGAAACAGGCAGGAGTAAGGAAATAATCCTTCTATGTCTAGGTCGCAGAATAGTGTAAGTAACAGACCTCACTATCCTCCATGTACTAAGTGTGGTAGGGACCATCCCGATGAGTGTTTAGCAGACCAGAGGGGTTGTTTTGGTTGTGGCAAGTTAGGTCACAGACTTAGAGAGTGTCCGCGTGCCATGCAGGGAAACCGTGATGTTCTACCTCAGACTCAGACTACTAGTACTTCAACTCTTGTAGCCTGTCCAGTCCCTATTCAGGGTCTTCTTCTAGAACCGTTGGCATTCAGCGCCACAACACATTCTATGCCCTACTATCCTGCCAGGAGCAGGAGGATTTACCCGATATTGTTACTGGTATGCTCCATGTTTTTCACTTTGATGTTTATGTGTTGTTGGACCCCGGGTCAAGTTTTTCTTATGTAACCCCACTTGTGGCTGTGAATTTTAAAAGGAGACCTGAAAATATCCCTGAGCAAATTCTAATTTCTACCCCAGTTGGTGAGTCTGTTGTTGCCAAGCAAGTGTATAAAAAGTGTCCTGTTACTATTCTTCATAGATTCATATTCATAGACATGGTAGATTTTGACCTTATTCTGGGTATGGATTGGCTTCACTCTTGTTATGCATCTATAGAGTGTCGTACCCGTGTGGTTAAGTTTCAGTTCCCAAATGGGCTAGTCTTTGAGTAGTCCAAACATTCTGTATCACCCAAGAGTTATTTTATTTCATATCTTAAACCCAGAAAACTAATCTCCAAAGGTTGTATCTATCATTTAGTTAGAGTTAAAAATACTAAGTCTGAGACTCTGATTATTCAGTCAGTCAACATTGTTAATGAGTTTCCTGATGTCTTTCTGGAAGATCTTCCAGGGGTACCTCCTGATAGAGAGATAGAATTTGGGGTTGATCTTTTTCCTGATACCCAGCTTATTTCTATTCTTCCTTACTGTATGGCACCCATAGAGCTTAAGGAGTTGAAACAACAACTTAAAGATCTATTAGATAAAGGTTTTATAAGGCCCAGTATTTCTCATTGGGGTGCACCTACCTATTTATGCGAAATAAAGATGGTTCTTTGCGTATATGCACTGACTATTACTAGCTTAATAAGTTCACAATCAAAAATAAGTATCCTCTTCCTAGAATTGATGACCTATTTGACCAATTGCAAGGTGCAAGTTACTTTTCAAAGATAGACCTTCGATCCAGCTATCATCAACTTAGAGTAAGGGAGAGTGTTATCCCAAAGACAGCCTTCCGAACCCGTTATGGTCATTTTGAGTTTCTAGTCATGTCCTTCGGGCTAACCAATTCTCCCACAGCTTTCATGGACCTCATGAATCGAGTGTTCAAGGAATATCTTGATATGTTTGTCATAGCGTTCATAGATGATATCCTTGTTTATTCCCGTAGTGAAGATGACCATGCAGACCATCTCCGAATCGTCTTACAAACCCTTAGAGATCACTAATTGTTCACCAAATTCAGAAAATATGAGTTTTAGCTAAGTTCCATAGCCTTGCTGGGTCATATTATTTCCGCCAAAGGCATTAGAGTTGATCCCCAGAAGACAGAAGCTATAAAAAATTGGCCTAGACCTATCTCTCCATCTGACATTAGAATTTTCTTAGGTTTAGCTGGCTATTACCGCTATTTTGTTGAAGGTTTCTCTTCTATTGCGTCTCCTATGACTCGTTTGACCCAAAACAAAGTTAAGTTCCTGTGGTTAGATTCTTGTGAGAAGAGTTTTTAGGAGCTCAAGACTCGACTCACCTCAGCCTCTGTGTTGACTTTGCCTGATGGTACAGATGGTTTTATGGTGTATTGTGACGTGTCTAGAGTTGGTTTAGGTTGTGTCTTGATGCAGAAAGGTAATTTTATAGCCTATGCCTCTAGATAGTTGAAGCCACACGAAAACAATTACCCAACCCATAATCTTGAATTAGCTGCTATTGTTTTTGCTTTGAAAATCTAGAGACACTATTTGTATTGTGTTCATGTTGATGTTTTCACTGATCATAAAAGCCTGCAGTATGTATTTTCTCAGAGAGAATTAAATCTTAAGTAGAGGAGATGGTTAGAGTTGTTGAAGGATTACGACATGAGTGTATTATATTATCCAGGCAAAGCCAATGTAGTGGCAGATACCCTGAGCAGGTTATCTATGGGTAGTGTTGCATATGTAGAGAAGGATAAGAAGGAGTTAGCTCATGATATGCATCGTTTGGCTAGAATGGGTGTTAGATTTCTTGATTTTGTTGAGGGAAATATTTTGGTGCAGAGTAGTTCCAAATCCTCTTTAATTTTGAAAGTGAAGAAGAAGAAAGACAGGGATCCTAATTTGGTCAGATTGAAGGAGTCAATTAAGGACCAAAAGTTAGAGGTTTTCTTCCAAGAGGGAGATGGTGTGTCGAGATTGCAGGATAGATTATGTGTTCCTTGTGTGGATGACCTGAGACAAGGTATTATGGATGAAGCACATGACGCGTGATATTCTATTCATTCCATCGCTACCAGGATGTACTGTAATTTGCTGGAAATCTATTGGTGGAGTGGTATGAAGAAGAATATAATGGAGTTTATAACAAAGTGTGCGACTTACCAATAGGTTAAGGTAGAGCACCAAAGACCTGGTGGTATGATGCAGGAGTTTAGTATCCCCACTTAGAAGTGGGAAGAGATAAATATGGACTTTGTGACTGGTTTACCTCTTTCGCATCGTCGTCATGATTCCATCTGGGTTGTTTCAGACAAGATGACTAAGTCAGCATATTTTTTGCCTGTACATACATCTTATACAGCTGAGGACTATGCTAGATTGTATATCCGGGAGCTAGTCAGATTGCATAGAGTTCCCTTCTCTATTATTTCGGATAGGGGTACTCAGTTTACTTTGCAGTTTTGGAGAGATTTTCAGAGGGTCTTGGTACCCAAGTTCATTTAAGTTTCGATTTTCATCCACAGACTGATGGTCAGGCAGAGAGGACCATCCAAACCTTAGAGGATATGTTGAGGGCATGTGCTCTTGATTTCAAAGGTAGTTGGGATGAGCACTTACCATTGATAGAGTTTTCTTATAACAATAGCTACCATGCTACCATCAAGATGGCACCATTTGAGGCTTTGTATGGTAGAAGATGTCGATCACCCATAGGTTGGTTTGAAGTGGGTGAGACTACTTTGATTGGACCTAACGCAATGTTGAAGCTATGTAAAAGGTGAAATTGATTAGAGAAAGGTTAAAGATAGCTCAGTCATCAGAAGTCATATGCAGATACGAGAAAAACAGACCTAGAGTTCGAAGTTAATGATTTGGTGTATCTAAAAATTTCGCCCATGAAAGAGGTGAAAAGGTTTGGGAAAAAGGGGAAGCTTAGTCCCCGGTATGTTGGCCCTTATAGAATCCTAAGTCATGCGGAGAGAGTAGCCTATGAGATTGAGTTGCCCGCAGAGTTGTTAGTTGTTCATCCTATCTTTCATGTCTCCATGCTTAAGAAGCACATTGGTGATTTGGTGGTAGTAGATCCTTCAAAGAGCGTTGATATTCAGACTAGTTTTTCTTTTGAGGAGGTTTCGGTTGAGATCCTAGATTACCAGATTCGTAGACTAAGGAACAAAGAAGTTCCCTTGGTCAAAATGTTGTGGCAAAACCAGTCTGTTGAGGCTGCTACTTGGGAAGCAAAAGCAAACATGCAAGCCAAGTACCCGTACCTCTTCACCACAAGTTTAGATCAAGCCGAAGGTACTATTCTTTCTTAATTCAGCCCATTTAAAATTAAAGTTGCAGCTATATAGCTATTCTTATTATAAGTTTATGCCTTCTCTGAAGTGTCCAAGAGTTTAGAATGATGTAGTGTCAATTTAACAAGTTGTTCCAGCTTTACATACTTAGTTTTATCCATATTCTTAGCCTAGCTAGTGGCATTCGAGGACGAATGTTCCCAAGAGGGAGATATTGTAATACCCCGAAATTCTCCTTAAGCCTAATTCAGTCTCTAGAAGGTTAAGGAAGGGATTCCAAAGTGAGTAACGTTTAAACCATATAGAATTTCTCTAATTTTGACTTTTTATCACTTGCGAAATTTTATTAGCTTTTCAATGATATAAGATCCGCCCAAATCCGATACCCGGGTAAGAAGTTATGGTTAATTTAAGTTCTAGTCATAAAACATCATCATTTTAGTGCTTGGCGCATCACGGAGAGGGTCTATTTAACAATTGTCAAATTTTAGTGGACCTCCACGATAGTGGTGCATCGCGCTGAAGTTTTAGGTCCCAACCAGTGGGACAACGCGATGGCACCGCATCAAATTCCAGTGAGCCACTGCGATAGTGGCGCATCACGGTGGGCCATTAAATCGGGATTTCTAGTTCAATTTTTCCAGGTTCATTTAGAAGTTAACAAGGGTATTTTGGACTTTTTTCAAGCCACTTAAATCGTACAAACATCTGATTCAAGGTCATTACAAGCATCATATATGAATTTTCTCAAAGTTCCCTCAACTAAAAACAATAGTTCATCATTCTTCCTTTCCAAGAAACTTAAGATTTCTCCATCAATTCTCCAAACTGAGTTAATATTCAAGGTTCCCAAGTCAAAAGCTTCAATAACCCTCTCTCAAGTGTTCTAAAAAAAAGTCTCAAGCCAGCTTATTCATCAAAGTTCATAATTCGAGGTATGTAGGGTTTGAGCAAGAACAATCCTTCCGTTCTTGTGCCCAAAAGTTGATTTTATTTAAGATCTTATGATTTATGAATGGAGTTATATTCAAATTATCTTGTTTGAGGATTATGAGTTTATGAGTTATTCAAGTTGTGGTTTTCATGATATTTCTACCAATTATGCTTTGATCTAAAAGTTTATATTATGATTTGTACTCTTTCTTTATGAGTTAATATTGTTGAATAATTCCAAGAATGATATTGAGCATGGATTATTATTTTGAATTGGCAAGAGTCATGTATTGAATTTTGAATCCAAAGATTTAGTATTGATATTTTTTAGACTATATTCATGGAAGTTTTGATCTATTATAATAACATCAATAATGAGTTGGATTTTTATGATGTTATGATCTAAAGCTTTCCTCTAGTGGATTACTTACCAAGATTTGTACCAAGATTGATATTTTGATATTGAGTTAAAATAGGAATCCACAAATTTTGTATGATTTAAACTAAGAGAAATATGATTTGGTCTTCATTATAGACCCTTGAGTTATTTTAAGGTGGATTTCCTAAAATAGTTCTGAGCTAAGTATGGGAGTAGTATTTAGCACCGAGTTGGGTATGATTCCAAGGTCTCATACTCCAGAACTACATGCCACCATAGGACTGAGATTTATGGGCCCAAGGCCGAGATATGATCACTAAAAATTGAGGTTCTATTCGGATGGCAAGGGTATAACAGCTTTCCCCAACGTGGGTGATACGTTGGACTCTATGTAGCTCACATGGTTTATGTCGGTTGGAAGAAACTCCCGAGTCCCAGAGGCCTCTAAGTTATTGAGTCCCAAGTGTCCCAAGCCTTAAAGTTCCTAAAGTTCTAAGTCCTTGAGTTTTAACGAAGTTTACTCTCTACAAGATAAAAGCATGAGTTTAAAAGTATTGTTTTAGAGCTTCATTTAGCCTTCAAGTACTGAGAATAAGAGGAGAGTACAAATTTTAAGGTAAGTGTAATGACTCACGAGATTTGTGTTACATGTCCTATTATTTATGATTTACGAGCCTTATATTTTGACTTATTCAAGCAATGTGAGTCATTCTTGTTTGCATGCATGATTTTACTATGAGTACTGATATTATTTTATGTAAATGCATACAGCCCCATATACTCAGTACATTCCCAAGTGCTGATCCATATACTTGTCTGTGTGCTACATTTCCTCATAATATAGGTTTAGGTTCTCAGTTTTAGCAGCGATTATGATCCTCGAGCGCTTTTGCCTTCATCCCATAGTTAGTGAGTCCTCATTGTTCGAGGACTTGTTATCTTGTATTTTTGATTATTATCTCTTTCAGTTGGTTGAGTCAGTTGGGGGTTTGACCCAACGGCTCTCTAGTTCATTATTGAGTAGAGGCTTGTTAGACAAGACTAGTGGTTGGAATATTTTGGATTATTCTAAGTATTTGACATTGATTTGAGTTTTTTGTTATTTAAATCCAGACTTTAATGTATCATGTGATTCTTGTTGACTCATTTATCTTAAAGTAAGTATTTAGACTTAGTAGTAGGCTCAAAGGGTTAGCTTGGGGCTACTTATAGCCTTAAGCACCGTGTGACATCTCGGGACCCGTTTTCGGGGCATTACAAAAACTCACCATAATCTTCAAGAAATTAATAATCAAGGTATGTTAGGTGTTCATCCTTGGGTTTTCTTCTACCTTTGGAGTTCAAGAACCATTTTAAAAAATTGAATTGTGATTTTCATGCTATGAATTGAATTATGCTTATGTCTGTGTTGTTGTATGGGTTTCAAGTTATGATCTTTATGAGTTTCCATGAAATTTTGTCAGCATGTGTGTTGAATTATGAGTCTCTCATTTAAAAACTCTTGAATCTGACAGATGACACTTTGATAGAACGTCCATGTGAATTAAATAGTGTAATCATGGCATATTAGTATGTATTCTCATTCATGTACAAGTTATAACCTCCAAGTGTGTGACTAAATGCCTCAATGAATGAATTGTGAATAACTGACTGTTGCTATGCTTTCAAGATTTGTCAAGCTTTATTATTGATACTACCGAGTCCTAGGGGATTTATTACCCGAAGTCTAGCTGTTTACTAAATCGCAATAAAAATAGAATAGACCCAGTAAAGGTCAAGAACAGTAGTACTCAGTCAGTAACAGAAATCAGTGAACTCATTCCAGTTCAGTCTGTCAACACGATCAGTGTTAGTTCAGTCAAGCTTTGTGCAATCTAGTGATCAGTGTCTATTCAGTTGGGAGTAGGATTCAGTGCCCAGCGAACCCATAGATGGGGGCATTCCTTCAAATAGAGGGTTTGACCCTTAGTAGCAGTCCTTGCATTACAGAACTATGTAGCCAACGTAGGGTAAGATGTCCTTCTGCCAGACTAGGGTTGACGCAACTATACATATAATTCATGAGTCTTCCTGCTATATTAGGGTTGACCCAATATTGTTAGTATCCCTTGAAAGGTGCTAACACCCTTCCAATTGGGGTCATAGGTTGAACCCCAACTCAATTTTATAATCGGGGTATGTCGATTAGATAAATACTCCTACAGTTACAGTTTTAGTAAGCAGTACTCAGTAACCAGTATTCAGCCTCAAAATTCAGTAAATAACTCAGATAGTTCTACAGAAACATGTCTATCAGTTATCAGTTATTTAGCCATCAGTTTTTAGTACTTCAGTATCAGTCTAAACCTCAGTTATTAGTAATATAGTTATCAGTAAATCTTAGATATCAGTCACTCAGTTATCAGAACTTAGTATTTAGTTTCAGTATGACCTCAGATATAGTATATATATATACATATATATATATGTTCATGCACAGTATTGCATAAACAGTATTTACAGTAGTTTCAGCTATCCATGTACTCTCACTCAGTCGTATACATATCATTTAGTCACTTGTTATTCATGCATATGAACCCATGTATATCAGCCTACCTCACTTAGCATACCAGTACATTTCACGTACTGACGCATACTCTTTCTTTGCATTATGATATCTCATATCATAGGTTCGGACACTCAGGGTCCTGACCATACTTAGCAGTTCAGACTATCACCAACAGATACAATGGTGAGTCCTCAACACCATATTCAGATAGTTAGAGACTTTCGGACTAGCACAGACAGATATTCAATTTTTCAGATGCTATGATCAGTACATTCATTTATTTCTTTCAGTACTTTGAGAACCTCATGGCAATTCAGTTATACTTTCACATATGATTTTTAATATTATTATTCATTGCTCACAGCAGGTACCAGTCATGGGTTAGCTTGTGATCCTTCAGGGTTGAAAACACCGAGTGACGTCTAGGGTACAGACTTGGGGCGTTACAAGGCCTTAGTTGAGGGGTATAAGTGAATTTTTGGGACAACTTTAGGTGGCTGTCGATGACTTAAGCCTATTTGTTATATGGACGAAAAATTTTCTTATAATATTGACTTACTTTTTATGTTCTTTAAATGGGAAAATGTCTTTCTAAAGATATTAAGACTTTGTATTGTATTGATATCTCTATTATCATATTGTTTTTATTGTTGTTTATATTTTTTGCATAAACTTTAGGTCTAGTTGTATTATTTTGATATCTCTATTATTGTATTGTTTTATTGTAATTTATAAGTGGTAGTGAATGTCGGTTAGTTTGAGAAATTTTTTATAAAGATTATGTTTAGTGGTATTATTTTGATTTCTCTAATATCGTATTATTTTATATGTTCGGTTGGACTTTAAGAAATCTTTATGTCAAGGTTAGGTAAAGTCGTATTTAACCTAATAGTCATATTGTCCTAATATCTTAGGATTTTTGTCTGCTCTACTTAATACAAGTGGTAGATGAATGTTGGTTAACTTTGAGAATTTTTTTGTGTAAGTGTTAGGTTTAATCGTATTGTTTTGATATCTCTATCATTGTATTTTTTTATTGTAGTTTACATGTGGTTTAGGAATGTCGGTCAGCTTAGAGGAAATATTTGTGTAAAGGTTAGGTTTAGTTTTATTGTTTTGATAACTCTATTACCGCATTGTTTTATTGTATTTTACAGGTGGTAAATGAATGTCGGTTGACTTTGAAGATATAAATAGAAAAATTATCTCAAAATTGAAAATGTATAATAATAATACTTTGTCATATGTTTAAGTGCTCAACCGAAACAAATCGTAAGAAGTGGTTAATAAAGTTTATGCAAAATTTAAGATGTTGTTTATGTATTTCACCTATCTTATTTGTATCTTAGATATTTACAAATACTATATAGCTAATTAAATAAATTCTTCATCTTTACATGTTTAAAAGAAGTTTAATTTAGTTATTGTATTCATTTTTATTATTTAAACAAATATCAAATATCGTATTTAGTGTAACATCTGAATATATTAAAGTGAGGTACACGTGCGAGACGCGTACACCTAAACTAGTACTAAGATATACATACATACATATATACATATACATACATACATACATATATATATACATACATGCATACATTTATTTATATACATACATACATATATATATATATACACATACATACATACATATATATATATATACATACATACATGCATATGTATCACATATAGTTTGAGAATTAGTTGGAGAATTCATGTATCAAACAATCCGCTCGACATTCTTGTTAGAGGTTTTGGACATAGCGTCAAATGACCAAAAGTGCCTCTTTGAGTACTCAACGACTTTTTTCCTTTATTTGAATTTGGCTAGTCCTAGATATGCCCTTATTATTACTGAAATGATTCAGATTTGCTCCTTATTATAAGAAATAGAATAAATTGACCTTCCGTTTGAATTTTGATATCAAATATATGTGTCCTTTAATCAAGAACTAAGGAATAATATATGAGAAACAAACTTCAGTAAACATACATCACACTCACCATCGCCTCTCCATTGAAAGTTAATCAAAAGTAAGGGTATCAAAATAAATTCAAATTGAGTTGACCCGTCCAATTCGTTCAAAATTTAATAGGTTGAGTTCAAGATAATTTGCTATTGGGTAAATCTTAACCCATTAAGTCCCAACCCATTTTCGAATGGGAAAAGGACATGGGATGACCATTTAAAAAAAAATAGCCTACATTTGAAAAGGTGGACATGCTTAGCCAGTCAGCTAAAGTAATACCCCTTTTAGCCATTTGGCCCAATTGGGCACATGCAGTCTCTATACTCAATTGATACATTTTTATACTACATTGATACACTTTTATATTATATTGATACACTTTTTAAAAAAGAGAAAGGAAATTCTATGCAAGCACATGCAGTCCCTATACCCAATTGATACTTTTTTATACCACATTAATACACTTTTATAATACATTGATACACTTGCAGTGTTCATATACTCAATTGATACTCTTTTATACTAGATTGATACATTTTTAGAATGCATGTAGAAACTATATAGAGTCGTATAAAATATGTATTTAAATAATAATTGTAGTTAAAAATTGTATAAAATGTGTATAAAAATGCTATAATTATTATATAGAATATGTATAGAAACTCTATAATTATTATATATAAATATGATAGAAGGACTCATAATATTTTCTCAAAGTCACGAAGTTGGAGTACTTTAATTGAAATTTAATTGTCAGCAAGTTGAGTACTGAAAAGTCAAAGTATTGGATGGCAATAATTTCCTCCAATCCATAGAGAGTGGAAAGAGTTGTCAGTTTCCTCTCACTTTCTCAAAGCAAACAAAGAATGAAAAAAAGAACGCCAAAAAAAAACATGGGCCCATTAAAAATAAGGAAAAATCGACCTTGTACATAAAACGGAAGGGCCAAATTGTGATGTAACCATCCCTTAATGGCTATTTACTGGATTTTTAAATTTAGGTGCTAGTTTTGTGGAATTATTTTAGTTTTAAGTGTTATTTTTATCATTTCCCCTTTTCAAATTGGGTTCAAATGAGCTCAATTAATCCCTACTTCAACTCGTTTAATAGAAAAATTATTTTCTTAATAAAAATAGGAAAGAAAGGGACAATGTGTCCTCCCACTCTCAAAATCACCCACCACAACTTACCCCACCCCCACCCCCACCCCGCCTCCCTTAAATAAATTATTTTTATTTCTTAAAAAGCTCTTTATAAATTTTCTTCTTGTCTCCACCCCACCTCATCCCCATTCCCCCCTTCCTACCCGAACCTCCACCCTAAAAAATTAAAAAACTTTTAATTTTTAAAAGTAAATAAATTAATTATTTTTAAATAAAAAAATTAATCTTACCCCCAACCCCCATCTCTCCCTACTTCCTACACCCTCCTCCCTATACAACAAATCCCCTCTCCCCCCCCCCCTCCCCCAAGAAAATGTATATTTTTTAAAATAAAACTCTTACCTCAATCCCCTTCCTTTCCCTAACCTCTGACCCCCCACCCACCCACACCCCTACACCCCGCTCGCTCCCATTTTTTTAAGAAAATAATAAAAAATTAAATTTCTTTTAAATTTTTTTTTACCTCATCTCCCATTCAAAAAACTACTCCTCCTACCCCCGAACCCTTACCCCACACCCCACCCTAAAAAATAAATTTTTATTTTTAAAAAATAAATTTTAAAAAAATATTCTTACCCCATCCTCACTCCCTACCCACCCACCCAACATTTCAAACCCATTCAATTTATTTTTTTACAAGAGGTAAATATTAATATGTTAATATTTTTTAGACTAAGCGAGTTAAATTGATCGGGTTAAGACCCAATCCGATATTTTACCCATTTCAATTCAAAGTGAATTTAAACGGGTCATGGCCCTACCCGATATTTAATTCAACTCATTAAATATCTTCAATCTCAACCCAATCCGCCCAATTGACACCCCTTCAAAAGTCAACAGAAGGGGGAAACTTCCTGCTACCTTCTTGGGCTTTAGGGATCATAAATTGCATTTTTGGGGTTATCAATAAGATTTTTGTGATGAATTGGTTCATAAATCATCCAACATTATACTTTCACATATGATTTTTAATATTATTATTCATTGCTCACAGCAGGTACCAGTCATGGGTTAGCTTGTGATCCTTCAGGGTTGAAAACACCGAGTGACGTCTAGGGTACAGACTTGGGGCGTTACAAGGCCTTAGTTGAGGGGTATAAGTGAATTTTTGGGACAACTTTAGGTGGCTGTCGATGACTTAAGCCTATTTGTTATATGGACGAAAAATTTTCTTATAATATTGACTTACTTTTTATGTTCTTTAAATGGGAAAATGTCTTTCTAAAGATATTAAGACTTTGTATTGTATTGATATCTCTATTATCATATTGTTTTTATTGTTGTTTATATTTTTTGCATAAACTTTAGGTCTAGTTGTATTATTTTGATATCTCTATTATTGTATTGTTTTATTGTAATTTATAAGTGGTAGTGAATGTCGGTTAGTTTGAGAAATTTTTTATAAAGATTATGTTTAGTGGTATTATTTTGATTTCTCTAATATCGTATTATTTTATATGTTCGGTTGGACTTTAAGAAATCTTTATGTCAAGGTTAGGTAAAGTCGTATTTAACCTAATAGTCATATTGTCCTAATATCTTAGGATTTTTGTCTGCTCTACTTAATACAAGTGGTAGATGAATGTTGGTTAACTTTGAGAATTTTTTTGTGTAAGTGTTAGGTTTAATCGTATTGTTTTGATATCTCTATCATTGTATTTTTTTATTGTAGTTTACATGTGGTTTAGGAATGTCGGTCAGCTTAGAGGAAATATTTGTGTAAAGGTTAGGTTTAGTTTTATTGTTTTGATAACTCTATTACCGCATTGTTTTATTGTATTTTACAGGTGGTAAATGAATGTCGGTTGACTTTGAAGATATAAATAGAAAAATTATCTCAAAATTGAAAATGTATAATAATAATACTTTGTCATATGTTTAAGTGCTCAACCGAAACAAATCGTAAGAAGTGGTTAATAAAGTTTATGCAAAATTTAAGATGTTGTTTATGTATTTCACCTATCTTATTTGTATCTTAGATATTTACAAATACTATATAGCTAATTAAATAAATTCTTCATCTTTACATGTTTAAAAGAAGTTTAATTTAGTTATTGTATTCATTTTTATTATTTAAACAAATATCAAATATCGTATTTAGTGTAACATCTGAATATATTAAAGTGAGGTACACGTGCGAGACGCGTACACCTAAACTAGTACTAAGATATACATACATACATATATACATATACATACATACATACATATATATATACATACATGCATACATTTATTTATATACATACATACATATATATATATATACACATACATACATACATATATATATATATACATACATACATGCATATGTATCACATATAGTTTGAGAATTAGTTGGAGAATTCATGTATCAAACAATCCGCTCGACATTCTTGTTAGAGGTTTTGGACATAGCGTCAAATGACCAAAAGTGCCTCTTTGAGTACTCAACGACTTTTTTCCTTTATTTGAATTTGGCTAGTCCTAGATATGCCCTTATTATTACTGAAATGATTCAGATTTGCTCCTTATTATAAGAAATAGAATAAATTGACCTTCCGTTTGAATTTTGATATCAAATATATGTGTCCTTTAATCAAGAACTAAGGAATAATATATGAGAAACAAACTTCAGTAAACATACATCACACTCACCATCGCCTCTCCATTGAAAGTTAATCAAAAGTAAGGGTATCAAAATAAATTCAAATTGAGTT
The DNA here is from genome assembly GCA_030864225.1 of Capsicum baccatum var. pendulum. Lineage (NCBI taxonomy): Eukaryota > Viridiplantae > Streptophyta > Magnoliopsida > Solanales > Solanaceae > Capsicum > Capsicum baccatum. Next base: position 201,023,950 of record CM061561.1, read on the forward strand.
GACCCGTCCAATTCGTTCAAAATTTAATAGGTTGAGTTCAAGATAATTTGCTATTGGGTAAATCTTAACCCATTAAGTCCCAACCCATTTTCGAATGGGAAAAGGACATGGGATGACCATTTAAAAAAAAATAGCCTACATTTGAAAAGGTGGACATGCTTAGCCAGTCAGCTAAAGTAATACCCCTTTTAGCCATTTGGCCCAATTGGGCACATGCAGTCTCTATACTCAATTGATACATTTTTATACTACATTGATACACTTTTATATTATATTGATACACTTTTTAAAAAAGAGAAAGGAAATTCTATGCAAGCACATGCAGTCCCTATACCCAATTGATACTTTTTTATACCACATTAATACACTTTTATAATACATTGATACACTTGCAGTGTTCATATACTCAATTGATACTCTTTTATACTAGATTGATACATTTTTAGAATGCATGTAGAAACTATATAGAGTCGTATAAAATATGTATTTAAATAATAATTGTAGTTAAAAATTGTATAAAATGTGTATAAAAATGCTATAATTATTATATAGAATATGTATAGAAACTCTATAATTATTATATATAAATATGATAGAAGGACTCATAATATTTTCTCAAAGTCACGAAGTTGGAGTACTTTAATTGAAATTTAATTGTCAGCAAGTTGAGTACTGAAAAGTCAAAGTATTGGATGGCAATAATTTCCTCCAATCCATAGAGAGTGGAAAGAGTTGTCAGTTTCCTCTCACTTTCTCAAAGCAAACAAAGAATGAAAAAAAGAACGCCAAAAAAAAACATGGGCCCATTAAAAATAAGGAAAAATCGACCTTGTACATAAAACGGAAGGGCCAAATTGTGATGTAACCATCCCTTAATGGCTATTTACTGGATTTTTAAATTTAGGTGCTAGTTTTGTGGAATTATTTTAGTTTTAAGTGTTATTTTTATCATTTCCCCTTTTCAAATTGGGTTCAAATGAGCTCAATTAATCCCTACTTCAACTCGTTTAATAGAAAAATTATTTTCTTAATAAAAATAGGAAAGAAAGGGACAATGTGTCCTCCCACTCTCAAAATCACCCACCACAACTTACCCCACCCCCACCCCCACCCCCACCCCGCCTCCCTTAAATAAATTATTTTTATTTCTTAAAAAGCTCTTTATAAATTTTCTTCTTGTCTCCACCCCACCTCATCCCCATTCCCCCCTTCCTACCCGAACCTCCACCCTAAAAAATTAAAAAACTTTTAATTTTTAAAAGTAAATAAATTAATTATTTTTAAATAAAAAAATTAATCTTACCCCCAACCCCCATCTCTCCCTACTTCCTACACCCTCCTCCCTATACAACAAATCCCCTCTCCCCCCCCCCTCCCCCAAGAAAATGTATATTTTTTAAAATAAAACTCTTACCTCAATCCCCTTCCTTTCCCTAACCTCTGACCCCCCACCCACCCACACCCCTACACCCCGCTCGCTCCCATTTTTTTAAGAAAATAATAAAAGATTAAATTTCTTTTAAATTTTTTTTTACCTCATCTCCCATTCAAAAAACTACTCCTCCTACCCCCGAACCCTTACCCCACACCCCACCCTAAAAAATAAATTTTTATTTTTAAAAAATAAATTTTAAAAAAATATTCTTACCCCATCCTCACTCCCTACCCACCCACCCAACATTTCAAACCCATTCAATTTATTTTTTTACAAGAGGTAAATATTAATATGTTAATATTTTTTAGACTAAGCGAGTTAAATTGATCGGGTTAAGACCCAATCCGATATTTTACCCATTTCAATTCAAAGTGAATTTAAACGGGTCATGGCCCTACCCGATATTTAATTCAACTCATTAAATATCTTCAATCTCAACCCAATCCGCCCAATTGACACCCCTTCAAAAGTCAACAGAAGGGGGAAACTTCCTGCTACCTTCTTGGGCTTTAGGGATCATAAATTGCATTTTTGGGGTTATCAATAAGATTTTTGTGATGAATTGGTTCATAAATCATCCAACATTATAATGCCTATAAATATTAAAATGGCAGCCTAGTCGGCAATCAAGCAACGGAGGTGTGTTGTTCTTGAGTGGATAGCCCATTTGCTTATATTATAAGGGGTCATTTGGTTGAAAATGTAGTTATGCTGGGATTAGTTATGCTAAGATACGTTATGATGGGATAAGTTATATTGGGATTAGTTATGCTAGAATTATTTTTAATTGAGTGTTTGGTTAGCTGTATTCAAAGTAATATGCGTGGTATAATTTATAAGAATAAATTAATTGGTTACAAAAATACCCTCCATCTTAGTTAAAAAAAATTATATATATATATTTTTAAGCTTTAAATATTTATTCTTAAAAATAAAACTTTCATCTTATTTAGTTTAATTTTTTTGTGTGTGTGCATTTTCATGATTATATATTGTGTATTTTAAAAATAAAACTTTCAACTTATTTAGCTTTAATTTTTTTTGCATATACCTTCCCATGATTATATTGTGTGTGTTTAAAAAAATCTTACTACATCTTATTTAGTTTGAAATAAAAACTTCCAACTTACGTTTGTTAAAGTAAAAGAGGAATTGTTGTTTATGTCACTTCATTTAAACAGATATCACTCACATAATATAGAATATTAAAATTCATTTTAATTGATATATACAATATCAATTTTCAAGTGATTAAAAAACTATTTAATTTAAAATATGTAATTGACCAATGGAGTCGATTGTGAAACGATAATGTGTATTAAAACTAGGCAACGCCTTTGTAGTTGTTAAAATATTTTACAGATTACCAGTGAATGGTAATTATTATTATAAAATTTAACTCTACTTACTTTAATTAATCTTTTCATTGTGTAGTAAGAACTTTTTGTGTTATCAATTCACAAAAATCACACTTGGAAGGAAAAAATTGATGTTGAATTCCATTTTTCTATGCTTAAAAAATTATAGTACCTACATTATGTCGGATATATAACAATGTTTGAACGATAATTTAATTTATGACCAAATTTTTTAGTAATGTAAAAGATACATGAGCTTTTGCATGTATGTACAACATATTTTGATTTTTAATTTGTTAATTGTGCATTTTGATCCTTTATATAAGAAAATAACGTATAAGTTTATAAAATTCACAAGCAATGGGATGAAAAAAAATGCAAAGTTCAATGAATAAAGGTTAATTTTTCTTAGTCATATATTTTCGTCGTTCCAAAATAAGATATTTTAGTCTTTTTAATTTGTCATAAATAGCGGCGTTTTAGGTAATCAAGTAGATATCAATAATATCTTTTCAATTTCAAAAGCAATAATTGGAGATTGAAGAACTAATAGGAGGAGATGAAGAAGATTGGAGAAATGTATTTGTAATGAGTTTGGGGGTAATCTTATCATTTTATAATTTTATACGAAGGATAAATTAAGTTGGGATAGTAATCCCACCATATCTATGGATAACTTATTCCGGAACTAATAATTAGTCCCGGAATAAGTTATCCCAGATATTGACAACCAAACGAGTGATTAAAATTTTTATCCCGGGATTATTTACTTTAATACCGCAAACCAAACGGCCCCTAAGGGTCTTAGTGGAGAATTTTAATTCAAAAGAAAAAAATATTAGAAGTCTAATATGAACGTATTGATAATATTAGTATTTTCTTAATATTATCAGGTTATAGTATTCTAAAATAATGATATATGATGAACTAGATTTTATTCTCTTCCTTCCATTTTATGCGGCACCTACTTTTATTTAGTTATGAAAAAGAATGTCATCTTATTATACGTGAAAAAAATTTAACTTTACAATTCCTCGTTCACCCTTAATGAAATGATTTATACCTACACAAATATTCAAGGATTATTTTAGATCACAAATTTTGAATTTTTTTTCTTTTTTTGAACATTATGCCAAGACAAAAGGTCCCCACATACAATGGGACGTAGAAAGTACAATTTTAGAGAAATAAAATAGATAAATTATTATGACAGATAAAAATATACTGATAGTGCATAAAGATTTTGAAATATATGTGTATAAAAATTAAATAAAAAATATATTATAGTACTAATACTGTATAGATTCATGAGAAAATTGAAGGAAAGGTGTCTTTTAAGTCTTGAATGAAGGATTGGTGACATTGACCAACTTAAAGGGTCAAACATCATTAGGAAACTTGATTAAGTTAATTATGGACTTGATTAGTATTTTCAAAACTTTCTAATCTTTTGTAACAGATGAAGTATATGAAGTAACAAATTAAGACATCTGATGCAACAGATGAAAACATCTAATGCAGCAGATGAAAATATCTGATGTAACAGATTAAAATCTGATGAAACTATGAAAATCTGATGCAACAGATGAACAATTTAACAGATCATTCATCTGTTATGATAGACGACAGTTCGGTTTGGAAGAAATCTAAATAATATTAATCCAACAGATAACTCATTTTACAATAGATGAGTGATATGTTTCAACAGTTTAGTGATCTGTCTTTATTGTCTCCAACGGTTTACTCATCCGTTGCAATAGGTCGGTTATATGTTGCAGCAGATAACATACCTGGTGCAACAGATATGTGATCTATTTTTACTGTTTCGAATAGATTACTCATCCATTGCAACAAGTTGGTTATATATTATAATAGATAAACTACCTGGTGCAACAGATATATGATCTGTTGTTACTGTTTCTAATGGATTACTTATCCTTGCAACAGGTTGGTTATACGTTGTAATAGATAAATTACCTGGTGCAAAAGATATGTGATTTGTCATTGCTGTTTCGAACGAATTACTTATCCTTGCAATAGGTTGGTTATATATTGCAATAGATAATTTACCTGGTGCAACAGATCGAAGATCTGTTATTACTGTTTCCAACGAATTACTCATCCGTTGCAACAGGTTGGTTATATATTGCAACAGATAAACTACCTGGTGCAACAGACTAGAGATCTATTTTTATTATTTCCAACGGTCTACTCATCCGTTGCAACAGGTCAGTTATATGTTGCAACAAATAACATACCTAGTGCAATAGATGTATGATCTATTGGAACTGTTATTTTACTATTATACATGTTAAATTTACTGTTATCCCTTTTAAATGATGCATTAATCAATTATAATCTGTTTTATGTTCTTGTTAATTTAAGATAATATGTCTCCCCAAAGAAAAGAAAATGAATCAAGTCCAAGTAAAGGAACAAGTGCAGCAGCTCAGTTACATCCACACTCTATGAGTTTGCTTTACAAATGTTATCTCAATCAGGAGAAGAAGATAATGAACACGGGGAGGAGGAATGTCTCAAAAGGGATGATCCAAATGTTAATAGCCCTTTCATCGAAGAGTTGGTCAAAACCTTTAGCATTGATCGTTATACTATGAGAATGTAGTGCGATGATGCCACAGATTTAACAGGTAATTTCGTGGTTAAGTCAACCATGGAAAAATCTTTCAAAGCCTTCAGATAAATACTTTGAGAATAAAATAGGATGCTTATTTCAGGGAAAGCTGCTTTGGGCAATATCCTGATTTTTCAAAGGACAACAATGCTCGTTTCCAAATGAAAATGGTATACGATCTTCTCAAGCGTAGGTTTATGTATAAAAACAAAGGCAAGATAGATGAAGTGTGGATAAATTACTGTGGCATACCTGTTTGTTTTGGTTGGAAGGAGTTTTTCATAGTTACTGGACTAAAATGTTATCCACCTACTCCTTCTCAAGTTATGCCTACTCTAACCCAAAAAATCATCCCGCACACCCAAAAAAGGCAAATACAAGTCGAGTGATCATGATGACCTGGTGTCGATTGTTGGTCCAAGCTTCAAAAATAAAAATTTGATAGAAGATTTGAAAGCTAATGGACTCTCAAAGAAGCAAAAGCAATCATTGTGCTTGGTTTGGTTTGTACATAATATTCTTTGGGCAAGAGACGTTAACAAAAATATAAGCGTTGGTTTAATAAAGCTCTCCAAAGATCTTGAGGCATTTAACAACTGTCCTTAGGGTTATGAAAGATTTAAAATGACTGTCCCATATTTGTTGACTCCGTTAACACCAAGGAGAGTCAACTTATATGGCTTTCCATGGGGCTTCATGGTAAATATTTCTTTTATCATGATATGATTCATCATTTTTTTATTCAATAATGCTTTTGATTTATTGGTGTTATGCTATAGGCTTGGGCATTTGAAGTCATTCCTTATTTAAAACAATAAGTGAACTACCAGGAAGAAGTTTCCTGTCCAAGAATCCTGAGATAGTTGTTGGCCAAAACCAATAGAAATGCAAAATTTCGTGATCTTTTCTACCCCCCCCCCCCCCCCAAGGAAGTAGTAAGTCCAATTCTAATTAATTTTTTATTTTAATTAATGATTATTTTAAATAATTTCATCATTATTCTAATATGTGTACCGATTTATTTTAGATTATCCATCCGTGGTTTGTTTTGATCAACCAAGGGTTGAAGATGCTATTTTTTCTTACATTACGGTCTATGCAAACTTTATCGGACCCTAAGTTTATTGATAGAATAAAAGTAGAATTGTTTGGAGCAACAACCATCACAAAAAAAATAATTTTGGAGGGTGGGCTTGTTGCTGTTGACGATGGTAGTCGTAGTGGTGTTGCTGTTGGGGCTAATGATGCTTCTCTTACCATTTTTCAAACAGCAAGCCATTATGATTATGATTATACTGGCTGTACAGATTTTTCTCTAGATTTTTCCACATCTAGTGAATGTTCTGCATGTAAATATCAAGACTGCAAGGCAAAACACGATGGAGTGATTAATGCTATAACTGTTTCTGTAAAGAAAATGGCATCTACTAAGGGTATCATTCCATCAAAAAGGATTTCATATCCATACACTTCACTAGAGATCAAGGAGACTAAGAGGTGAAGGAAAGATACTTCCAAGGTATCATCAAGCATCAAAAAAATCAAAATTACAATGCCTTTATCTTTGTCTTACGCCGATGTTCAGTGTGCAAGGGCCACAGGAAAGAAGCATGAGCCGAAGAAGGTGAATAAACATCACCTGTTCCAACAGATGATATATCTTATGAAAACTATCAAACAAATATATATATCTATTGCAACTGTTGTCTAACCTATTGCACCAGATGCATTATCTGTTACAACAGATGAGTCTTATGGTGAAACAGATGGGTCATATGTTTGAAATTATCGTACTGCTTTAATTTACCTATTCGAATTCGTTCCAATAGATGATCCATTTATTGCAACATAAGGCTCATCTACTACAACAGATGGATAATCTGTTGTACATCTGTAATAAACATTGACAATTTTGGCTTTCTAGGTGGATGTTACAGCAGAAGTCACTACTGAAGAGCATAATTTCACAGTTGATAATCCATCAATTTCTTCCATAGAAGAAGAAAAAGTAGAGCCTGTCAGTTCGGGAGAATGAAAGAATTACCCGATTGAAGGGTTCAACATCTTGGACGAGGCTCCAATAAAACTAACACAGTTGATTAACAACTATTTAGAATGGATTACCGATGGGCTGCTAAAGCATCATGCCGGTAGGTACATAAATTAATTTTTTAAGATATTAGTTTATACTATTCTTGTTGTAAGAACGTGACATTAACACATATAAATCATCATGTAGAAAACAAAATGACAAATGCTACAAAGTGAATGAATCGAGTCTTGGTTTTGATATGTTTGATTTTATTGTTGAACATCCCGGATCGAAGAATTGGTTCTATTTAAGGTCACAACCCCAAACTTGCTGGAATGATGAGATTTAAATGTCATACATATTGCTATTAATTAATACTTTATTTAATTGCATCAACGTATTAATTTTTTCATCACGTAATCCAAAATGTTTGATAATATATGCAGCACATCAATGTCATATTTTACTACCTCCGAAAGAAGGCCAAGTTGCAAACACAAGAACAATACAGATACATGACAGGCAATTATTTGTACAAAGTTTACATCAATAATGCCTACGATCGGTATTGTCAATAACAGCTGAAAGTTTCCCAAAATGAGAAATGCTTAATCAACATCATCAAAGGTCTTCATTCTAAAAGAAAAGAGCATCCAAGTTTATGACTCGATGTCGCAAAGAAAATGTTCTGGGCCGTCGTCTAAGATATAAAAGATAGCCAAAAGACTGTCTACTTATCTTGATATGAGTGGCTTTTTGGATCAAAAAGTTTGTACTAATTGGTCGAAGATTGAAGCATACCGGGATAAAATGGCTAATCCATTTGATGTACAATATATTGAAGGAATTGCTCAATAAACCATTGGTAGCTTGTAAGTATAAGTGTCATAATTTAGGTTCATTTCACAAATTTCACAATGCTTGTATGAACTACAAAATATGGATTATCTATTTTTTAAAACGCAGGAATTGCGGTCCTTTTGTTGCCGCTTACGTGGAGTATTTGAGCAACTTGTTACTTCTATATAGTTACTTCAAATCCCCTATTTTTACTTTTCCACACTTCCTGGTGATTCCAAAAAGTTCGAGATAGATTTTTGGCCTATTCCCCATGGGATCTACCCCAACCTAGATGGTTACTATATTTTGAAAGCAACCATTTTATCCTTCTAAGGAGGGATAGTTTGGGTATTATCAACTCTCCATTTTGATATTTATGTATATGTTAAAACTGTTAATAGAGATGTTGTGAGCGCCATTTTGGGAACATTTCTTTTTGCAGGTTGCGTTCTCATAGTATTTCCTTTACTTATTGATGTGTGAGCATATGCTAATATATTTGAGGCTTTTAACTCTAAATAATTGCAAGGTCTTGAGCAAATTTAGTTTTTCTTATTAGTTTATGTTTGATTTTGCAGTTTAAGCTGATATGATAGAGAACCAATAATAATGGAAGCAAAAAGGTTGAAATTTGAAGAAATCTGAAGACAAGTGTGGCTGACGACATTTGTGATAAGTCGCCAGCCCTATGATAAGCTATCAGGATGGTCGTCATCAGTAGACAGAGAATTGGCCTAAAGTGGAAGTTGTGATGACATTTTGCGATAGGCCGTCATAATGGTGATAAGTCGTTAGGAATGCCGTCAGACTTAGGCAGGACATTAGAATTGGAGCAAAAGTGTGACGACATTGTTAATAAGTCGTCACAGGCCTAGTGCATAATTGAAGAAGACCTGATGATATTCTTGATAAGTCGTCAGGATCCTGATAAGGCGTCACCAATAGTCGTCGTCTATTTCGACAAAAAGTTGTAACCTTGATTTTGTTTCCTTATTTAGGGTAAACTATTTAAAGCTTTGTTTTAGGATTTTCTAGAATCAATTAACATTATTATTATTATTATTATCCCGCACAAGGTCGAGACCATGAGTTTGGGGACATCATATTCTAATATTTTCTCTCTTTACTTCTTGACTTAAACAACACAACTATTTTTTGAGAGATTATTATCAGTAATTTGGGATTTTTCCTTTGTGATCTAATCTGTGATTCTCTAGTTATTATTCATATCTGTAAGTTTATCTTTCAAATCATGAATTCAATTATGTGTTCCATTAGTTACATCATGAGTGGCTAAACTCCATTAACCTGAGTTATGGGATCTAGGGTTAGGTTTTGATGAGGTGCTAAGTATTCAAGATACAAAAGGTGGTAGGATTTCTTGATAATTTTGAAGTTTTAACTAATGTCTGTTGGTTGCAAACAGTATACATACCTACTTTGATTTGCTTGAGAAAGAAATCAAATATAGTAGGAAGTGAATTATCAACAGGGACTCGAAAATACTTCGTTTAACTATCAGCGTTGTACCAAGTTTGGTTAACCTAAGGTAAAATCTAGGCAGTAAATAGAAATTCCCTAAGTCCGAGAGGATTAGGGAATTAAACACTTAAGTAGGTCAAGATACATTTAAGAATAAAATAAATAGAGATAGCTTGTTATCTTACATACCGTGAGAATCTTGAATCACTTTTAGCATCTGTCATGTATTGGAAGACCTAGTGAACATAATTCTAGTTATTTCTTAAACTCTTGATTTACAAACATCGAAAGTAATGTGACAAACAACTTGTTAAACCTGAACCCCCCATTTCAGGAAACATTAAAATATAAGTGGATTAAATCGCAAACAACTTGAGTTCACACCATATTCCCTGTGGGATTCGACCCCAACCTAGTTGGTTTTATATTGACAATGATCTCTTACATCCATTCAAGAGTGTAATTTGAGCGTTATCAAAAATGGCACCATTGCCGGGGAATACGGTTGTAAGCTGAAGTTTGTATGCGCTAATTGACTGTTAGTTAAATTTCCTAGATTTACGTTTATTTGTTGTTTTTGTTTATTTCTAGGATTTTATAGTGTATGCCAAGCACCAGAAGTTCCAAAGAAACATTACCACTAAATTAGAAACCGCAACAAATAGGAAGAATGAAAGAACAGCAAGAGGTTGACATACTGACAGCCTTAGCTAGAGCTTAGGTGGATGTGCAAAATGTCGGGCAACATGCACGACATCCAAACCCTAAGGATAAAGATTTTGGGGATGAAGAGTTATTGAACCCTGGTAACCCAAGGCATGCAGACCAGATAGCTGCACAAGTTCCACGTAATGTTAATCGAAACTGTCTGTTCAAAAGAAGACAAGAGTACCAGCCGGTCCAGTATGATCTGAATGATGATGATGATGATGGCATGGACGGGGCAGGTGCAACGGGTGAAATTATTCCTCCACCGTTGGCACCTAGAGCCAAGTTCAACATTACGAGTACTATGATCAAACTACTCAATCTGAAGGGGTTGTTTGGTGGCCTTCCTGGTGATGTTAGGCGTATTTACACGCCTAAAGCACCTTAATTTACCCATATTTTAGCTAAGTTTTGAGGACAAAATATATAATTCCTGCACTTTTAGTCCTTTTTCATGTAAGTGAGATAACCAATGTGATTAGAAAGTTTTCAGGTATAAATGATGAAGATTTCAGCATTTTATGGACTGGTTGACGCCAAAGGAAGCTTCACGTAAGAAGGAAGGCAGCTTTTGGAAGCCTATGGACTAAAAGTGATGCATGGAGAACTTGTCCCGGGCAAAAACAGCATTTTTAAAGACTTGGGGGATCAGCAGTAACTTAGTAGGATTAGGACAAGTATGCAGTAACCCAGTAGGACTAGGACAAGGATAAAAACCCTATTTCAATAGGACTAGGATATGGATGTTATATAAACCCTATTTTGCTGAAACTTTTCAGCATTCTCTTCTTATCCCTCTTTATATTCTTTCCCTTCTTCAAAAATTCATTTTCAAACATTATTCTTCATCTATTCGACTTTTAATTTTCACGACAAGAGAAACGCTACTAGCAAGGAAATCACGCCACAAGTGACACCAAAACATACTTCACGTGAGATTGTTATTATTTTGGTATGATGATAATGTCTATTGTGTTTTTCGTTGCACTCATGAGTAGCTAAACTTCTCTGTTAGGGTTATGGAAGCCTTATGAGATACTATCTATTGCTATGAGTTTGTGAATTCTTGATACGTATGCTGCTTATATCATTACTCTCTTCATCTTAATTGAATTATTGTGGTTGCAAACATATAGAATACGCCAGTATAGCATTAACTTGTTCGAAAGAAAAGTTACATGTCTGGAAAAGAGAGAGTGACAAAGAAATAGGGCTACCAACCCCTGGTTAAAAGTTAGTGCTGTAACTGGATTAAACTCTTGGAGAATTCGTACCATTAGATACGCTTTAAGCTCGAAAGAGTTAAAGTGAGATAATCTGTGATGGTCGAAAGACGCTAGGAGTTACCATAGAATACGAATCTCTATAAGCGCATGCATATCGGAATTCCGCATAACTCATAGCCAATAAATACGTAAAACTTATAAGGTGGACATAACCCTAACTTATAATTCTCATTGATTAAAATCTTACTAAACATTTCGTTTTTACTTTGCTATTTTGATAATTTTACTTTACGCATAAAATCCCCCCTTTTTTCGCAGAACTTTCACCAAAAGTTTACTAATCATTGCATACTTTAGTGACCGAGTATTCCCTGTGGGATTCTACACCCAACCCAGTTGGGTTCTATATTTGATGACGACCGCTTACACTCTTACGAGAGCTGTAGTTTAAGCGTTATCAAATTTTGGAGCCGTTGCCGGGGAATACAGTTGTCAACTAAGTTTGTGATAATTACTAGACCCTTTGGTCAAAGATTCTCGTACTTTACTTTTAGTTGTTGTTTTTGTTTTCTGCAGGTTCTTGTTCAGTGCATGCCAAATACTCGAAGTTCAGGACAACCATTAATACCCATTAACCCTGAACCGCAACTTATTGGAAGGATGGATGCACAACATGACATTGAGAGAAGGGCTGCTCAACAGGACCAGGCTAGACTAGCTGCGTTGGCCACTGCCCAAGTACATCAACAGAATATTGATAGCCCTGGGCGGGCAACAAATCCTGATGATGAGGACCTAGGTGATGACGAGCTACTAAACCTTAGGGGTGATGCTGAGGTGGCGACACCTGCAAACAAAAGAGATCGTCAAGCTAGATTTAGGCCTGAACGCCGTGCTATGCAGATGCCTTTCGATGATGATGATGACGACCTGGACGGAGCTGGTTCCACAGGAGCTATTATTCCTCCGCCCTTGGCACCTGGAGCCAAGTTAAATATCACTAGCACCATGATTCAGTTATTGCAGCTCAAGGGATTATTTGGTGGACTTGCAGGTGATGATCCGAATATGCATCTGATCAACTTTATCTCTACATGCAAGTCATTCGACAATCCAGGCGTTGGGCAGAATGCAATTAGGTTATGCTTATTTCTATTGTCTCTATCTGGGGAGACAACTCTATAGTTGAACGGGCTAACTCCTGACTCTATCACTAATTGGAGGCAATTGAAAGACGCTTTCCTAGAAAGATTCTTTCCGCCATCCAAAAGAGCACAATTGAGAGATGAAATTAGCAACTTTCATCAGCTTCCAACTGAAATCCCTCCACAAAACATGGGAGAGATTCAAGAAGAAGCTTATGAGGTACCCAAACCATCACATGACCAATGTCTACTTGATGGAGATACTATACAGATCTTTGAATTCAGTAACTAAACCAGTGGTGGATAATGCGGCTGGAGGATCATTCATGGACCTCATCTTTGTTCAAGCAAGTGATATGCTAGACCGGATGACAAAGCAAAGTAGGGCTTGGCATACCAGGTATTCTGAGGTAGCAAGCTCTACTATATCCATTGGCATGACTGCAGAACAAAGGCGAAGACAAGAAGAACGTGATCAAGATGTGGCACACATGAAAACATAGATGGATCTTCTCACCAAGCACTTATTATCAGGGAAGACCAAGAAAGTAAAGGCTATTACAGCACATGGAAGAGATGAATCTGATACTGAGGAAGAAGCCAACTACTTGAATAATCAGGGGGTTTTCGAGGCAATGCCCAAGGAAACCGAGGTCGAAACTATTATGATAAATCTGGAAACAAAGATCATGATCAAGGTAGTTGGAAGGATAAGACTGACAGGAGTGGTTTGTATGTTCCTTCTGGAAGACATGACGCCGCTGCATCTGGTTCTGGAAATATGTCCATGGAAGATATGATGGATAAGCTATTGAAAGGAGTGGAGGCAACCATCACGGGAGTAACTGAGGTAATAAATGATTTGTCCTTAATGAAGCAATTGGTTGACTCATATTCTACTGCAATAAAATAGCTGGAGCAACAATTGAGTCAACTATCAGCGACAATCAACCAAAGAAAAGCTGGCACTTTACCGAGTGACACTGTGCAAAATCCAAGGAATGATGGATCATGCAGGGCTATTACTACCAGGAGCGGTAAGGTGTTATACAATCCGTCTAAAGGCAAGCAGGTGGTTGATGATATAGAGGAGATTGTTATTGACACAAATTGTGATGATTCTGTAGAAGCTGAAAATCAGAAGGAGCGCGTTCATGAGAAAACTATTCCTCTTCCACCCCCACCTTTTCCTCAGAGACTGAAGAAGAAGGCTGATGACACTCCTAAAAAGGTTGATAATCGGAAGCAAGATAAAGAGGAAGTGGTGGAGAAAATGATTCCCCTTCCACCACCACCTTTTTCGCAGAGACTGAAAAAGAAGGCTGATGACACCAGGTTCAGTAAATTCATGACCATGTTGAAGCAGCTAACTATTAATGTTCCTTTGGTGGAGGCACTGGAACAGATGCCTGGGTATGCTAAATTCATGAAGGAACTTTTGAGAAAGAAGCAGGCAGTAAGCTATGAGCTGGCAGATAATGTTTATCATTGCAGTGCAATTACTACAAGATCGCTAGTTCAGAAAAAGTCAGATCTTGGTGCTTTCACTATTCCTTGCACAATTGGATCATTGGATTTTGCTAAGGCATTGTGCAATTTGGGAGCTAGCATCAATTTGATGCCGCTATCCATTTATAGAAAGTTAGGGTTGGACGACCCTACACCAACCAATATGCAGCTCGTGAGGGCAGATAGGTCGGTAAAACGACCCGTGGGTATCTTGAATGATGTGTTGGTGAAGGTTTCTACCTTCATCTTTCCTGCAGACTTTGTTATTTTGGATTGCGAGGTGGTTTCTGAAGTTCCCATAATCTTGAGACGCCCTTTTCTCGCAACCACAAGTGTGCTTATTGACATGAGAGCTAATGAGCTTTTATTTCGGTTAAATGATGAAGTGGTCCATTTTGATGTATGCAAAGCAATGTAGCAGCCCGAAGATATGGATGTGTTCTCTGTAGCTGAAGTTAATTATAAGGATGACAAAGAATTATCTGTAGAAAAGCAGCTTACTGATGAGTCACTATCTGATGAGCTGCTGAATTTTGAGCGTGAGGAGGCTCAAGAACATGAAGAAACTAACTATGTGTGCTCTAACAGAAATAGGGTCCTATTCTCGTACTCCTAAGCAGCCGGACCTTGATCTTAAGAATCAACCGCCACCAATAGCAAAGACTTCCATTGAAGAGCCCCCAGTGCTAGAATCGAAAGAGCTCCCTAATTATCTAAGGTATGCGTTCTTGGGAAGTGGAAATACACTTCCTGTGAGTGTGGCGGATGATTTAAGTGAACAGCACGTAGAGGCTCTCATCTCTTCTCTGAAGAGATATAAGAGAGCTATGGGTTGGACTATTGATGATATAATTGGTATCCCACCTGGGATATGTATGCACAAGGGTCATCTCGAAGAAGATTGCATGCCTACAAGTAAGCCTCATTATCGTCTGAATCCATTCAGAAAATGATCCACCATCTATCTCGATAAAGTCTAAGTAATCGAGATAGCTATGTCGTGCCGCGATAATAAATCAAGCGCTTGATGGGAGGCAACCCATCATTTTTAATTGTTTTTGTTTTCCTAGGATTTTGTTGAGCCACGACCAAAACTAAGGCTCTTGATGGGAGGCAACCCATCGTTCTAATCATTTTTGTTATTTTTGAGTAAGTGTAGGTACAAGAGGTGTAAAGGAGGAGATTGGTTTTCAATTTTGATTTGGAAGCGGTTCATGTTGAAGGTGGTAAGTTAGGAATGAAGAAGAAAAGGCTATGGGTTAGGCATTGCCTATGAAAATCTAGGCAACGAACAAGGCAAGGCCTATGTAAATCTAGGAAACGAACAAGGCATGGGCTATGCTATGGCCTAAGCTCTAAGAATCTAGAATGCCATAGCATAGGCGCCGCCCATGCCCAAAAATGCTATAGCATAGGCGCCGCCTATGCAAAAGCCTTTGGTCTCGGATTCTACAATGACATGGCATAGGCGCCGCCTATGCCCAACAATGCCATAGCATAGGCGCCGCCTATGCTCAACAAGGCTTTGCAAAAGGAGCCGCCTATACCAAGCATAGGCAAAACATTAGGCACCGCCTATGCTCACTTTTGGTCTCCAAATTCGATTCCAAATGGGTCAAAACCCGACCCAAGCTTTTCCTATAAATAGAACCTTAGTCTTAAAACAAAAACTAATTGCAAATCTAACCTAAGCTTTGCCTACCACTCCAAATTCTCTCAAAAATTTTCTTTTTGCTCTTTTAACTTTGCAAGAACATCTTTCAAGGCCATCAACCAAGTAAGTACTTCTTTGATCTTCTTTTATATTCCGTAGTCATTACATTACTACGCCTATAATGATTCGTTAAATCTTGAAGTAGTCTTGGTGATTCGAATATGTTGATTTGTTGTGATACAACTAAGTAAGTGAACGAATACGTAAAGGTGTTCTAGACTTTGTTTCGATTTGTAGTTGATTGTTATACACTGTCATCTTGTTGCAGAATCGAAATGGTAAAGTGATGATAGGCGAATTTACACGCCTATATGAATATATTTTTCCCATATTTTATTCTAGTTTTGAGAACTAATTATCTATTTCATGCACTTTTAGTCCTTTTTCCTATAAATGAGCTAACAAACATGATTAGTAAAGTTTCAGGTATAAATGATGCAAAATACAGCATTTTATGGCTTACTTGACGCAAAAGAAAGCTCACGAACGAGATGGAAAGGAGCTGGACGCCTAAAGGACCAAATCTGCTGCATGGAAAATCTGTCCCGGGCTAAAACAGCAATTCTGAAGACTTTGGGGACTTACAGACACAAAGCTGGATTTTTACAAAGATACATTAACCTAGTATAATTAGGTTATGTGTTTCACTAATCTATTTGGATTATGATATTGTAACCTTACCCTAGTACATTTGGGTCAAGGATTTCATTAGTATATTAGGATTTGGTTATTTATTTCATTAGCTTAGTAGGAGTAGGATAGGAGTATTATAAATACCCTATCATGCTAGAGATTTTGAAGGAATTCCTCCCTTAGTGAAGGCATCTACAATTCATCTTCTAACATTCTTAATTCTTCAATTCTTAAACTATTAATTTTCTTCCATCCCTCTCATCTTCCACCACAAACACTTCTAATCTATTCTTCTATTCATCTATTCCACAACAAGAGAATCGTTACTTGCTACGGAATCACCAAAACCACACGCCTAACACCTCTTTCACATGCCATCCACCATGCAAAACGTGATATCCTTCGCACTCATGGGTAACTAAACCTCTTAGTTGGGGTTATGGAAGTCGAATGAGTTACTATCTATAGCTATGAGTTTGTGAGTTCAAGACAAGTATATTGCTTATATCATTACGCTCTTCATCTTAATCTACATTCTTTGCGGTTGCAAACGCAATAATACGCCAGTCTAACATTTAACTTGTTCGAGAGAAAGGTTATTTGTCTGGAAAAGAGATAATGTCAAGGTAGTAGGACACCCTTTCCTATTAAAAAGCTAGTGCCGTAACTGGACTAACCTCTTGGAGAATTCGTACCGTTAGACACGCTTTAAGCTCGAGAGAGTTAAAGTGAAATAGTCCTTGTTTAGGTCGAGAGACGCTTGGATTTACCATCGACTACAATTCTCTATAAGCAATTGCATGTCAAGACTCTACACACTCATAGCCAATAGAGACGTATACCTCTGAAGGTGGACATAACCCCAACGCTTCAATTCTCATTGTTTACAACCAACGTAACAATCTCTTTCTCTTTTTACTTTGCTATTTTCAGCTTTTATTTCATTACTTTGGTTACTTATTACAATCCCCCTTTCTTACGAGACTTGCACCAAAAGTCTATTAATTTTACTTACTTGTTGGCCAAGCTATTCCCTGTGGGATCGACACCCAACCCAGGTTGGGTTCTATATTTGCTAACGACCGCTTTACACTCCCATGAGAGCTGTAGATTGAGCGTTATCAAAAATTGGCGCCGTTGCCGGGGAATACGAGTGTCAATTAAGTTTGTGATAATTACTAGACCCTTTGGTCACAGATTCTCGTACTTTTACGTTTAGTTTTTGTTTTTGTTTATTGCAGGTTTTTACTTTAGTGCATGCCCCATACTAGAAGTTCTGGTCAACCGTTATTACCAATCAATCCTGAACCACAACGAATTAGAAGAATGGAAGCACAAGCTGAAATCGACAGGATGGCTGCTCAACACGAGCAAGCAAGATTAGCTGCTCTTGCCGCTGCTCAAGTCCAACAACAAAACATTGATAATCCTGGGCGAGCAACAAATCCTGACGATGAGGATTTAGGAGATGACGAGTTGATAAACCCAAGGCATGGCGCTGAAATTGCAACACCTGCCAATCGAAGAGGTCGACAAGCTCGGTATAGGTATGATCGCCAACCTTTGCAACCAGTTTTCGACGATGATGATGATGATCTTGATGGTGCCGGAGCCACTGGAGCTATAATTCCACCACCATTAGCGCCCGAAGCCAAATTCAACATCACTAGCACCATGATTCAGTTATTGCAACTCAAGGGGTTATTTGGTGGACTAGCAGGCGATGATCCGAATATGCATCTCATCAACTTTATTTCTACATGCAAGTCTTTTGACAATCCTGGTGTTGGTCAGAATGCTATTCGATTACGTCTATTTCCATTGTCTCTGTCTGGGGAGGCAACATTATGGTTGAATGGGCTGACTCCTGATTCTATTACAAATTGGAGGCAATTGAGAGACGCTTTCCTAGAAAGATTCTTTCCGCCATCAAAAAGGGCTCAATTGAGAGATGAAATCAGCAACTTTCGTCAGCTTCCCTCTGAAGCTCTTCACGAAACATGGGAGAGGTTCAAGACAAAGCTAACGAGATGCCTAAACCATCACATGACTAATGTTCACCTCATGGAGATCTTGTATAGAGCCTTGAATTCAGTAACTAAACCAGTGGTGGACAACGCAGCTGGAGGTTATTTTATGGACCTCACCTTTGGTCAAGCAAGCAACATGCTAGATCGTATGACGAAACAAAGTAGAGCTTGGCATACCAGGGATTCTGAGGTAGCAAGCCCCACTTTATCTATTGGCATGTCTGCAGACCAAAGAAGAAGAGAAGAAGAACGTGATCAAGATTTGGCGCACATGAAAACCCAAATGGATCTTATTACAAAGCATCTATTAGGGAAGACTGAAAAAGTGAAAGCTATTGCGTCAAAAGGAAGAGACGAATCTGATTCGGAAGAGGAGGCCAACTACTTGAACAATCAGGGGGGTTTCCGTGGGAATGCCCAAGGAAACCAAGGTCAGAACTATTATGATAAATCAGGAAGCAAAGACCAAGGTAGTTGGAAGAAAAATAATGAAAAGAGTGGTTTGTACGTTCCCCCTGGTAAACGTGATACCACCACATCTAATTCTATGGAAGACATGATGGCTAAGTTATTGAAAGGAGTGGAAGCAACGAGCGCGGGAGTTAAGGAGGTAATTGACAATTTGGCCTCCATGAAGCAACTAGTTGATTCTCATTCCACTTCTATCAAGCAAATAGAGCAGCAATTGAGCCAACTTTCAGCAGCATTCAATCAAAGAAAGGCTGGCACCTTACCTAGCGATACTGTGCAAAACCCAAGGAATGATGGGTCATGCATGGCCATCACTACCAGAAGTGGTAAGGTGCTGGAAACTTTAGAAAAAGGCAAGCAAGTGGTTGACGGAACAGCAGATATGGATGCCACACCTAGTGACGTCACAAGAGAAGAAGCCGCAACATCTACTTCCAACGTCAAGGACGTTTCACCTAGTGACGTGCAGCTGGAAAAAAATAAACAGAAGCAAGAGGAGAAGAAAGCCATGGAGAGAACACTTCCATACCCACCACCACCTTTTCCACAAAGATTGAAGAAGGTGGCCGATGACACTAAGTTCAGCAAATTTATGACCATGTTGAAGCAGCTGACTAATAATGTCCCATTGGTAGAGGCACTTGAACAAATGCCTGGGTATGCAAAGTTTATGAAAGATCTTTTGACTAAGAAGAGGGAAGCAAGCTATGAGCTGAAAGATGATGTGCATCATTGTAGTGCAATTGCTACTCGATCGATAGTTCAGAAGAAGGCCGACCCCGGAGCTTTCACGATTCCTTGCACCGTCGGATCTTTGGACTTTGCTAAAGCATTGTGTGACTTAGGATCCAGCATCAACTTGATGCCATTATCGATCTATAAGAAGTTGGGGTTAGGAGATCCTACACCAACTAATATGAGGCTTGTGATGGCGGATAGGTCGGTAAAACGACCGGTTGGTATTCTATGCGATGTCTTGGTAAAGGTATCTTCATTCATATTTCCAGCAGACTTTGTCATCTTGGATTGTGAAGCAGATTCAGAGGTTCCCATAATCTTGGGATGCCCCTTCCTTGCTACGGGAAGTGTGCTCATAGATTTGAGAGCTAATGAGCTTTCATTCCGAATAAATGATGAAGTGGTTCGCTTTGATGTTTGCAAATCAATGAAGCAACCCAAAGATCTAAGTGTATTTTCGGTGGCTGATGTTGTCTTTGATGACGAGAACGAGTTACTTGCAGAAGAGCAAATTCTTGATGATCCTTTGGAGGCTTTGTTCATGAAAGAAGAGGATGATGATGCTGAAATTTCTGAAGATGATATTTGTGCTCTATCGGGATTAGTAACATATCGTTATACTCCCAAGAAGATGGATCTTGATCTGAAGAATCGACCCACACCACCAGCTAAGCCATCTATTGAAGAACCAGCCACGTTAGAATTGAAGGAGCTGCCAAGCCATTTGAAGTACGCATTCTTAGGAAGCGGAAACACTCTTCCAGTCATAGTGGCAACCGATTTAGGTGAGCAACAAGTTGCAGCTCTTATTGAAATCTTACGCAAGTATATTAGAGCTATTGGATGGACCATTGCGAATATCATTGGTATTCCACCTGGGATTTGCACACATAAAATTCAGCTTCAAGAAAAGTGCACACCCACCATTGAACATCAAAGACGTCTAAACCCACCAATGCAAGAGGTGGTGAAGAAGGAGATTATCAAGCGGTTAGACGCAGGAGTCGTGTATCCTATTTCTGACAGTACATGGGTAAGCCCAGTACAATGTGTTCCCAAGAAAGGAGGTATGACGGTGGTTGCGAATGCAAAGAATGAGCTTATTCCACTCAGGCCCGTTACTGGATGGAGAGTATGCATGGACTACCGCAAGCTGAATTCTTGGACTCTCAAGGATCACTTCCCCATGCCATTTATGGACCAAATGCTAGATCGATTAGCGGGGAAAGGATGGTTTTGCTTCTTGGATGGTTATTCAGGTTACAATTAGATTTGTATTGCCCCCGAAGACCAAGAGAAGACAACGTTTACATGCCCATATGGTACTTTTGCCTTCAAACGCATGCTATTCGGGTTGTGTAATGCACCATCCACCTTTCAATGTTGTATGATGTCTATTTTCTCTGATATGGTAGAAGACACTTTGGAGGTATTTATGGACGACTTTTCAGTTGTTGGTGAGTCCTTTGACGCATGTTTGGTGAACTTGAGCATGGCATTACAAAGATGTGTAGAGTTCAACCTTGTGCTTAATTGGGAGAAGTGCCACTTCATGGTAAAAGAAGGAATTGTTCTTGGGCACAAGATCTCCGAAAGAGGAATAGAGGTTGATCGCGCCAAAATAGAGGTAATTGAGAAGCTACCACCTCCAATTTCGGTGAAGGGAGTTCGTAGTTTTCTTGGCCATGCTGGGTTTTATCGTAGATTCATCAAAGACTTCTCCAAAATTTCTAGTCCATTGTGCAAACTATTGGAGAAAGATGCGAAGTTTGACTTTAATGATGATTGCTTAAAGGCATTCGAATGTCTTAAAGAAAAACTCATTGAAGCCCCAATCATGGTAGCACCAGATTGGACGCTCCCGTTCGAAGTCATGTGTGATGCTAGTGGTGTAGCCGTTGGTGTTGTTCTTGGACAGAGAAAGGAGAAATTATTTCATCCTATCTACTATGCGAGTAAGGTCCTAAATGAAGCCCAAAGGAACTACACTGTTACTGAACAAGAGCTCTTAGCGGTTGTGTATGCGTTTGAGAAGTTCCGTGCCTATCTATTGGGTACTAAGGTGATCGTTCATACAGACCATGCAGCTCTTAGGTATCTAATGACAAAAAAAGATGCAAAACCAAGGCTGATTCGATGGGTATTGCTGCTGCAAGAGTTTGATTTCGAAGTCAAAGATAGAAGGGGTTGCGAGAACCAAGTGGCTGATCACCTATCTAGACTTGAGAATGAGTATGTGGCGCAACCAGAAAATCAGATTGATGATGCATTCCCTGACGAGGAGATACTAGCGACAACAATGGAGAAATTACCATGGTATGCCGACTTTGCAAATTTCGTGGTGAGCAATGTGTTACCTTCCAATTTATCTTACCACCAGAGGAGGAAGTTTATGCATGACATTCAGCACTACTATTGGGATGAGCCTTATTTGTTTCGAAGATGCGCGGATGGTATCATTCGACGATGTATATCCCATGAAGAAGTGCCTACTATATTGGAAGCATGCCACACCTCGCAAGTTGGAGGACATCATGCAGGGAATCGAACGGCAAGGAAAGTCTTGCAAAGTGGTTATTATTGGCCTACAATATTCAGAGATGCACACGACTATGTGAGAAGGTGTGACCAATGCCAACGTCAAGGTGCTATTTCAAAACACCATGAAATGCCCATGTCCAAAATTCTGGAGGTAGAACTCTTTGATGTGTGGGGTATTGATTTCATGGAACCATTCGTGAATTCGTTTGGAATGAAGTACATCTTGGTTGCTGTGGATTATGTGTCGAAATGGGTTGAAGCTGTAGCATTGGCTGAAAACGAAGGAAAGAGTGTTGTAGCATTTTTAAAGAAGAATATCTTCTCTCGCTTTGGAGTACCTCGTACTATCATAAGTGATGGAGGATCTCACTTTTGCAACAAGCTATTCAAATCTGTATTGGCCAAGTATGGAGTCAAGCAACACAAGGTAGCTACGCCTTATCATCCCCAAACTAGTGGACAAATAGAGGTTTCCAATCGTGAGATCAAGCAAATCCTTGCCAAGACGGTTAATGCGAATCGGAAGGATTGGTCTCGAAAGCTAGATGATGCACTATGGGCGTATAGGACTGCATTCAAGACACCCATTGGCATGTCACCTTATCAGCTAGTTTATGGGAAGGCTTGTCATCTACCCATCGAGCTTGAATACAAGGAATTGTGGGCATTGAAGCACTTGAATCTGAATTGGGATGATGTGAAGAACTTGAGGTTGGAGCAGCTGAACGAACTAGATGAATTTCGTCTCCATGCATATGAAAGATCAGATTTATACAAGGAGCGGATGAAGAAGTATCATGATCAGCGGATTGTTCGACGAAACTTCCAAAAAGGTGACATGGTACTGCTCTTTAACTCCAGACTCAAGCTCTTCCCAGGTAAGTTAAAATCAAAGTGGTCTGGTCCATTTAAAGTCATTCAAGTCTACTCGTCTGGAGTAGTCGAATTGGAAAACAATGAGGGTGTTATCTTCAAAGTGAATGGCCAACGTGTCAAGCCATATATCGGTCCTCTTGACTCGATGAATGACATGGCCATCACTTATCTCGACGAAGTCTAAGTACTCGAGATTACTACGTCGAGCCACGACAATAAATAAGGTGCTAGATGGGAGGCAACCCATCGTTTTATTGTTTTATCGTTTTGTCATTTTATCGTTTTATTATTTCGTCGCTTTAGTATTTTTTTATTCTTGATAAATGAAAATCCAAAAATAAGAGTCGTGCCACGACCAAAACTAAGGCGCTTGGTGGGAGGCAACCCATCGTACTAATCGTTTTCATTGTGTTTTGAGCAAATATAGGTGCAAGAAGTACGCGACGAGAAGATTGATCTCAATTGACGATTTGGATGCATTGTATGGTAAAGTCGGTAAGTTAGGAATGGTGATGCATAAGGCTATGAATTGAGCCTTTCTCACGTCATAATAGCTTCGAGGAAGGCTAGGCCTTGGTAAAAATAGGCCACGAACGATGCACAACCTATTCTATAGCCTAAGGACTCGGAATCTAGTGTGCTATACACTATGCGCCGCCTATTCCTAGATATGCTTTTGACTATGCGCCGCCTATGCTATGGCATTTGAGATACTGAGACCAAATGCCATAGACTATGTGGCGCATATGTCTAGAAATGCCATAGACTATGCGGCGCATATGTCCCATTATGCCATGGACAATGCGCCGCATATGTAAGTGATATGCCGAGGGATATGCGCCGCATATGTGGTGATTTTGTCCCCAAATCCGATTGTAAATGGGTCATAACCCGACCCATACTCTTCCTATATAAAGGGGACTTGGTTTTATAACACAATCACATTAGAAACAACCCTAAAGGCGCCGCATATCACTCCAAATCCTCTCAAAATTTTCTTCCTTTGTTCTTCCAATCCACAACAACTTCTCCACAATCTTCAAGCAAGTAAGTGCTCTCTTATTCTTCATCTATTTATCGTAAGTACTACTTTGCTATGCTTATTATATTTTGCTAAATCATGTGAGATTGATGGTGATGTTCATGTGTTTGGATAATTGTTGCAAAAACGTGTGAGTGAATATCTACGTAGGGAATTCTTGACTTGTTTCCGACTTGAATTTTGCTCCGATAGCATTGTTATGATAATTGCTGAATTGATATGGCTATGAATATTGCTTAATATTGTTGTTTGGATGCTTACATGATAAACCATCCCGGCCATCGGGATAAGGTTATAATGCCTATCGACTTAGGAGGTTGTGCTTGTTGTAAGAATAATAATTCCATGTGGTAACCCCTAGGTTGTAGCGTGCTATATCCACCATGAAAGTAGTCCAATGGCTGCAAATAAGTGCTGTAATGCTGATTTTCTTGTCGGAATACACTCCTAAAACGTATGTCGACGAAATCTGAGTACTCGACCACTTTCACTTCACTGATTTGTGTTAACAAGATTAAGTGTGGGGTGGTACCCCTAGTGCTTGCATATAGATTGTATAACGTTAGATTATGCTGCAACTAACATTATTTATAGTCTCAGGTACAATGGCACCTAAAGCAAAGCAAGGCAAGGAGAAGGCGACCACGTCCCGAAAGGACAAGAAGAGAAGTCGAAAAGACCAAGGAGAATCATCTTCAGCACACCTACCACGCAGAATGTTCGGAATCAAATGGGTTCTTGAGGAAGAAGCCAAGGCATGGTACAGCAGCAACAAAGAAAGGAAGTACGTGCATGTCGACTTGATCAACAAGGAGACCTTAGCAAAGAAAGAGCCGCGTATGTTGGCGAAAATAATGGCTTTGAAGCTGGATTTCATCTTCCGTGACATGGGAGAGTGCAATCTTGACTTGACAAGAGAGTTTTATGCCAACTGGTTGCCAAACACAACAGGCAACGAAGTCAAAATTCGGGGCCAAGTGTTACAGCTTACAGCGGATTGGATCAACTCTTTTCTTGGCCTACCTTCGGTCGACACAGCACCATACAAAGAGATGTACAACAGGCCTCCTTACAGAGCAA
This sequence comes from Capsicum baccatum var. pendulum, assembly GCA_030864225.1. NCBI lineage: Eukaryota > Viridiplantae > Streptophyta > Magnoliopsida > Solanales > Solanaceae > Capsicum > Capsicum baccatum. The sequence continues at coordinate 201,049,445 of CM061561.1, forward strand.
TAAGACACACGCTTTGTGGAAGCAGATCGATGGCAAGATGGGGCAGACATAAGGAAACAGGCCGTCACAACACCTTCCCATATGCTCCACTAAATAGGGAAGCAAGAATCTGGATGCGCATTGTCAACTCATGCCTTATTCCTGGGATGCAATACACCAAGATATTTAGAGATAGAGTGTGTTTGGTTTATGCGTTGATGACGAATGTCCCTATCAACTTTGGGGCAATCATTCGATCTACCATGAGGAAGGCCAGACTCCACCGGAGGTCCCATTTCACATTTGGCAATTTGTTGACAACAATGTTGCGGAAGGAGGATATAGAAGAGGAACCAGCTGAACACAAACTCCCACATAACCCAAAGAAGGTTGACCTCACCAAGGTCAAAGATGCTGAAACAATGCATGGAGTCAACCTTACCACTGCGGAGAGACATGCTCGTGACGAGAGTTTCTTCTGTCATCTCTATGGCATGACGCGATTCACTATGATGAGTGGTGGACGTATTCCAACTGCTGAAGAGCTCCAACAGCTGGACCACGACTACCCAATGAATAGGCATGCCCGGGAGATATGTGGAGTGGGCGTATATTTTGAGGAACCTCTTGACGATGACGTGCCAACTGATGATGATAGACGCTTGCCTGATTCTGATGATGAGGAGAACTCTGACGATGACTCTTATGATGATTCTGACGAAGGGGGTATGACCCCCGACATTGATGAGGAGTTCGACTAATCAGGTTCTTCGACTTTATTTTCCACTGAGGACAGTGTCCAGTCTAAGTGTGGGGTGGCAGAATCTGCATGCTATACTTCTTTGTTTGCACCTATGTTTGTATGTTTGCTTGTTTTTCTTGTTTATTTTGTTTTTTTTTTCGTTTGACGTTTTTTTTTAATTTTTTAGGAGTAAAATTTTTCTAGCTACGCATGAAATTATTTTGATAGGCAGCATGAAATTAGAACAAGAGTATGTGCTACAATTGTGACTATTGAGACATTTAGGCTCTAGTTGTGACTTATTATGTGATATTGTGTGACTCAATTCCTTCACTTGTTGGGTCGAGAGTCTATATTACTTCCAATCAAGTCGACCATGTGCCTTGTGTGTGCGAGATAATAGTATATTCTATGTATGTGGCTGATGCTAGAACTTGCCTGGTATGTATGCAAAGCGAAAATAAGGACTGTAAGTTTAGGATATGATTTAGGCATTTCTTTGGCAACCTATACATGTTTACCTTCAGTTTTTCCTACCCATGTAAATCATCCTAGTTAAACCCTTTTGAGCCTCTAGCCTATTTCTTTGACAACCTTGTATGTAAGCCTAATCCATTTTTTTCAAGACCGTAATTTGATCCAAATTCCTAAGTGCTTTAAAGTGAAAAAGTTATGTGACAACATAAGAGGAAATTGGGTGAGTATGATGCTTTAAATTGTAATGGTGCTTGAATGTGTTATGAAAAAGTAAGAAAGTGCTATCATAAGAGGTATGTTGTGAAAAGAAAAAGGAAAAGAAAGCCGAAAAGTGAGTTGTGCTTAAAATTGATAAACAAAATAGGAGAACAAGGGTGGTAGAATAAAAGAGTAAAGAAAGGTTGAAAGAAAAAAGTGTCATTGATACAAAGTGATGTATTAAAGTGCTTAGGAACCTAGTCACTATTCTTGGCCAAAATAGTCCTACCCGTCCCTTAGCCTACATTACAACCATCTAAAGACCTACTTGATCCTAACCTTAACATTCCGACATTTAGTAGAGTACTACATTAAAGGCAAGCTTATGGTCATTAGTTGCTACATATGAATTCTTTGTGAGAGTGAGTGCAAGGATACTTTGATACCCATGTTTGAAAAATATGCTATATTTGTGAGTGATTATGGGTACTATATTGTGAGACACACATGCTTGATGAGTCTTGGATAGTTGTATATGATTCTATGTACCTTAACGTTTGCATGCGAGTTGATCACCATCACGAGTCTATGCTTGAGGTTAAATTGTTTCTACTTATAATCGGAAAGCTACTCTTTGTTGCTAATTGTTGTGCTTGTCTTGAAAAATGTTTTGTGTTGTTGCTGTTAAAACCTTAAGTCGATGCTTAGAAGGACATGATATGTTGTTCGAGGACGAACAAAGCTCTAAGTGTGGGGTGTTGATGATAGGCGAATTTACGCGCCTATATCAATATATTTTGCCCATATTTTAGCCTAGTTTTGAGAACTAATTATCTATTTCATGCACTTTTAGTCCTTTTTCCTATAAATGAGCTAACAAACATGATTAGTAAAGTTTCAGGTATAAATGATGCAAAATACAGCATTTTATGGCTTACTTGACGTAAAAGAAAGCTCACGAACGAGATGGAAAGGAGCTGGACGCCTAAAGGACCAAATCTGCTGCATGGAAAATCTGTCCCGGGCTAAAACAACAATTCTGAAGACTTTGGGGACTTACAGACACAAAGCTGGATTTTTACAAAGATACATTAACCTAGTATAATTAGGTTATGTGTTTCACTAATCTATTTGAATTATGATATTGTAACCTTACCCTAGTACATTTGGGTCAAGGATTTCATTAGTATATTAGGATTTGGTTATTTATTTCATTAGCTTAGTAGGAGTAGGATAGGAGTATTATAAATACCCTATCATGCTAGAGATTTTGAAGGAAGTCCTCCCTTAGTGAAGGCATCTACAATTCATCTTCTAACATTCTTAATTCTTCAATTCTTAAACTATTAATTTTCTTCCATCCCTCTCATCTTCCACCACAAACACTTCTAATCTATTCTTCTATTCATCTATTCCACAACAAGAGAATCGTTACTTGCTACGGAATCACCAAAACCACACGCCTAACACCTCTTTCACACGCCATCCACCATGCAAAACGTGATATCCTTCGCACTCATGGGTAACTAAACCTCTTAGTTGGGGTTATGGAAGCCGAATGAGTTACTATCTATAGCTATGAGTTTGTGAGTTCAAGACAAGTAACAATCTCTTTCATAACCCCAACGCTTCAATTCTCATTGTTTACAACCAACGTAACAATCTCTTTCTCTTTTTACTTTGCTATTTTCAGCTTTTATTTCATTACTTTGGTTACTTATTACAATCCCCCTTTCTTACGAGACTTGCACCAAAAGTCTATTAATTTTACTTACTTGTTGGCCAAGCTATTCCTTGTGGGATCGACACCCAACCCAGGTTGGGTTCTATATTTGCTAACGACCGCTTTACACTCCCACGAGAGCTGTAGATTGAGCGTTATCATAAAGTTAATCACATAATCATGTAAGTTGAACGTTGGAATATCTTGAATGGCTCGATCATAATTGAATACAAGCATGAGATGTTGTGATTATTTCTATGTCATAACTTGATACGATCTCTATGTAGTAGTCTTGTTCAAAAGGTGCATTAATCCACACATGAAAGTATAGTCAAGATTACATGAAATAGAGTTGGAAAGGATAGTAAGATGACATGAAAGTATGACTGTGCTGAATATATTGTTGGAACATATCACCTATATGTATGTCGATGAAGTCTGAGTAATCGACATCACTCACTTAATTAGTTTGTACAAATAAATTAAGTGTGGGGTGGTGCCACTATAGTTTTTTTTTATTGAATATTCCGAGATGAAGCTAACATGACTCTATTAGGATCTCAGGTAGAATGGCCTCAAAAGGACGACAAGGAAAACAAAAAAATGTCCACCTCACAGAAAGGTAAGAGAAGAGGAAGAAAAGAGCAAGCTGAATCCTCCGTGCTGCAAATACCTCGACGCACTTTTGGGATTAAGTGGAGTACAATTTGAGAAAACTCTGAGGATGACGACTCTGATGATGATTCCGACACAGGGGGATGACCCCAGACATAGAGGAGGAGTCTGACCAATCAGGTTTTCCGTATTTATTTTCCACTGAGGGCAGTGTGTCCCGTTTAAGTGTGGGATGCTGGTATTTGTATGCTATACTTCTTTATCTGCATTTGTATTTATTTATGTTTGTTTGTTTTGTTTGTTAGTAGTTAAATTTTAGAAATTTTTTTAGTTAAACTTTGCATGAAACTGTTCTGATAGGCAGCATGGTATTATGACAAGAGTCTGTGATAAAATATTACTGTTGAGATATTTAGACTCCAAGTGTGACTCACTGTGTGATGGTTGTGTGGTTTAATTCCTTCATCTGTTGGGTCAAGAGTCTATACTGCTCCCAATAAAGTCGACCATATGCCTTGTGTGTGTGAGGCAATAGTATATTCTGTGTTTGTGGCTGATGCTAGAACTTTCCCGGTGTGTGTGTAAAGCAAAATAAAGAGTGTGAGTTTAGGAGATGATTTAGGCATTTCTTTGGCAACCTGTGATTGTTTACCTTCATTTTACCTACCCGTGGACATTATCCTAGTTAACCCCCTTTGAGCCTTTAAGCTATCTTCTTTGACAGCCTCATATGTATCCTAATTCATTTTTTTTCAAAGACCATAATTTGATCCAAATTCCTAAGCGCTTTAAATTGTAAAGTCATGTGACAAAATAAGAGGAAATTAGGTGAGAATGACGCCTTAGAGTGTATTGGTACTTGAATTTGTTATGAAAAAAAGTGGCTATCATAGAGGTGTGTTATAAAAAAAGAGAAAAGAAAAGAAAAAGAAATAGAAAAACAAAAAGATAAATTGTGTTTATGATTAAATAAAAAGATAGTTGTGCTTATGTTTGAATAACAAAATAGGTGAAAAGGGGTGGTAGATAAAAGAAAGGTAGCAGGGTTGTTTAAAAGAGAGTGATTTATGACATAACATAGTGTATTAAAGCTCTTAGGAACATAGTCACTATTTCTGGCCAAAATAGTCCTACCCGTCCCTTAGCCTACATTACAACCTGTAAAAGACCTATTTGATCCTAAGCTTAGCATTCTTATATTAGTGGAACATTACACTAAGGGCAAGCCTATTATTATTCATCTCTGTAAGTTTATCTTTCAAATTATGAATTCAATTATTTATTTCATTCGTTACATCATGAGTGGCTAAACTCCATTAACCTGAGTTATGGGATCTAGGTTAGGTTTTGATGAGGTGCTAAGTATTTAAAAAGGTAGTAGAATTTCTTGATAATTTTGATGTTTTAACTAATGTCTTTTAGTTGCAAACAGTAGACATACCTACTTTGATTTACTTAAGAAAGAAATCAAATATAGTAGGAAGTGAATTATCAACAGGGACTCAGAAATACTTCGTTTAATAATCAGCACTGTAACAAGGTTGGTTAACCTGAGGTAAAATCTGTGCAGTAAATAGAAATTTCCTAAGTCCGAGAGGATTATGGAATTAAATACTTAAGTAGGTTGAGATACATTTAAGCATAACATCGATAGAGATAGCTTGTTATCTTACCCACTGTGAGAATCTTGAATCACTTTTAGCATCTGTCATGTATCAGAAGCCCTAGTGAAGAAAATTCTGGTTGTTTCATAAACTTTTGATTTAGAAACACCGAAAGTAAAGTGAAAAACAAGAACTTGTTAAACCTGAACCCCCCATTTAAGGAAACATTAAACAATCAGTGGATTAAATTGCAAATAACTTGAGTTCATACCATATTCCCTATGGGATTCGACCCCAACCTAGTTGGGTTTTATATTAACAATGATCGCTTACACCCATTCAAGAGTGTAATTTGTGCGTTATCACTTATATTGTTTTTTTGCTTTGCTTATTTGGCCTATGATAGCTACTAAGTACAAGTGGGCCGTACTCACTCCTATTGTGCCTTTTTGGTGCAGATCCTAATTTGAGTATAACTCATGGCAGTTAAGTATTGGATAGATTTAATCAGATTTTTGGTACTAGTTTCCTCTACTATATGAGGTAGATTCCAAATCCTATCCTATCTTTTACCTTTTCTCTTTTTGGTTCATAGATAGATTTTGCTTTGTATTTCAAAATTTTTACTTAAATGCTCTTATATTTGTCACACTAGTCTTGAGGAGTTTTTGATATTTCTTTATTTTTCTATTGGTAATATGTATATGTGACTTGACTTTATTATAGAAGTCTCGTTTTGCTTATTTCATTTATTATTTTGTACTTTTTTCTCTTTGTGTGATTTGCTTACTTATCAAGGCTGGGCCATGATATGTGCTATCATGACCTTGCTTATTTGGACTGTGAAAAATTGGTATCAGGGCACTATGTTTTCCCATTTTATAAGTGTAAGAGCAGTCTATCCATTATAGTCTCGCAGATCGGTATGTAGATATTCATATCTATCTTCGAGAGGCTATAAGATATCCTTAACTTTTATAGTTTGATCCCTTGTCTTGTGGGTTATTCATACATAATTTTCTAAACTAATATTCTATTTTTTTACAAAAATGGTGAGACTTGGTCTTGGGGTGCTAGGTTTATTAAGCCAACACCCAATATAGAGCCCCGTTTAGAGGATAAGGCATGGGTTATGGTTGATCTAAAAGCAGAGGAAAGACATAAAGAGCTGTCTAAATAAAGGATGTACTAGGGAGGCCTTTCCTGAGCTTGAGGTTATGTGTACTAGAGATGAGTATCAGACAGTAGGTGTAGGGCCAACTCAGGTTCTACGGAGTTTACTTTATACTTAGTGCTTCAATATTTGTTTATTTTCCTTTTAAATCACTTAAAAGGTGTTCCATTGAGTGTACCTAGTATTCTTCAGACTTTAAGTAGTGTTTCACCATTTGTACCTACATATGTTTATGTGTTCCTACTTTAGGGTACATCCATCATCTATGGTACCCCCACGTATGGATTCATTGCCTAGAAGACTTACTATTCCTTCAATTTCTTCAGGTAAAATGATGTCTTCTGATGATCAAAAGAGGTTTGAGAGGTTTATTTGTTTGGATCCTCCCAATTATGAAGAAATTGGCAAAGATGCCTATGAGTTTTTATTGACTGCCAGGAGAAGTTACACAATTTTGGATCCTTTGAGTCTTATGAAATTGCTTATACTACCTATCAGCTGACTGATATAGCTAGGAATAATTAGAGGTATTTATCTAGTTGTAGGCCTTTGGCTTCGCCTACTATGAATTATGCCCTATTGTCTATGGACTTTATCAGAAGTTTTATGTCGTATATATTAAGAGATTAGATGTATGATGAGTTTGATCACTTGGCGCAACACTGTATGTCTATTTTTTAGTATGAGGCACACTTCTATTCTCTATCCAGTTATTCAATTGCCAATATTTTTGTAGAGTTAGAAAGGATTTATAAGTTTGTGAAGGGGTTAGAGGGACCGGTCCTTATCATGTGGCTACTGCCCTAATGGTTATTTTAAGGGATTTTCTTTAAAGACTTATTGAGCATGCCAAGTTGATCGAGTCTATTACCCAAGATACTCAACAAGGAACCACAAAAGTACGACATCAGGGTCATTCTAGCGGTCATTCTTCCTAAGGTTGAGATCTCTCGAGTAGTAGTTTCTAGGGTTATCATGGTTGGTTGGTTTAGGAATCTTTGCAAAGATCAAGTACATTCTGGTGGAGGTTCCACACTTAGTTTTTTGGGCTATGCCAGTCGTCTTAGTTTATTTGTGCCTCCTTAGATCGAGTTCCATTATAGATGTTGCTTTATATATGATAAGGTTGTCCTTTTGGCCAAAGATTTTCCCCTACGTATGTGTGGACCTACTTAGTATGATTCTTAGCTTCAACTTTGTTCTAATCCAATATTTGTATTGAGACGTTATTTACAGGATGGTTGGGGTACTACTAGTGGTGTTAGAGGTAGAGGTAAGGGAGATCATGGTGGGGGTTGGGGGTTACTTAATTTGGAAGCGGATGTGGTTAATTTTATGATATACCTGGAAGACTTGGGGTAGAGGCTTTTGAGGCAGTGTGACAAGTTTGTTACAAATTTGTTTTTGTGTTATTTGACCCTAGGTCTACATTCCCCTATGTATACATATTTTTCTTCTAGTTTTGATGTTGCATGTAAGGCCCTCGCTATGCTTCTTCATATTTCAACATATGTAGGAGATTCTTTAATAGTGGTTTAGGTGTATCGAACTTGAGTAGTTACCTTTATGGGCCATGAGACTTGGGTAGACTTGATTATCCTAGATATGGTTGATTTTGATATTTTCTTAGGTATGGATTGGTTAGCTTCCTATAATGCTATTTTGGATTTTGATGCCAAAAATATGACGTTAGCTATGTTGTGTATGCCAAGGTTAGCTTGTAAGGGTATGCATAATTTGGTCTCAAAGGGTGTTGTAACTTTTATACATGTTTGCCACATGATAAAAAGTCGATGCTTGTCTTATTTGGCTTATACTCATGACACTAGTGTTGCACCACTACCTTTTATGGGTTTTATTTTGGTTGTTTGTGAGGTCATTGATGTGTTCCCTACGTATTTACCTGGTATGCCTTCGAATTGTGATATCGTTTTCACTATTGATGTGAAGTCGGGCACCAAGTTCATTTACATCCCTACTTATAGGATGACCCTAGTTGAAATAAAAAAATTGAAGGAATAATTACATGATTTGTTGAGTAATGGTTTCATTAGTTCTAGTATATCTCTTTGGGGTTCTCCTATCTTATTTTCAAAAAAGAAGGACGATTCTATGCATATGTGTATTGATTATAGGTAGTTGAACAATGTTATGGTTAAGAACAAGTATTATCTTCCTTGCAGTGTTGCTTTTTGACCAGCTTCACAATGTTTTCATATTTTCTAGGATTTATTTAAATTCTGGTATCACCATCTAAAGATTAGAGCTTCTGATGTTTTGAAGATGGCTTTTCGGACTTGATAAGATCATTATGAGTTCCTGGTCATGTCATTTGGGTTGACTAATGTTCCTGTAGAATTTATAGAGTTGATGAATTGGGTATTTCAATTGTATCTTAACTCTTTAATGTTTGTACTTATAGATGATATCTTTGTTTATTCAATGAATAAGGCCGATCATGTGAGATATTAGAGGATTGTACTTTAGAGGTTGCATGATGAAAACTACATGACAGGTTCTTCAAGTGTGAGTTTTGATTGGATTATATATTTTTCTTGGGTTATGTGGAGACCAAGGATATCATTATAGTTGATCCAACCAAGTTAGCAACGATTCATGATTGGGCTAGGCCTACTTCTCCTATAAAGGTTTGGAGTTTTGTTGATTTGGCAGGTTATAATAGTTATTTTGTAGAGGGTTTCTTTCATAATGACCTGATTTTTTGTATTATTTTTTTAAAATATTTATTTTTGTGTAATTTGACCATTTTACTCCTCCTCATGGTTACTTTATGGTAGTTCTAAGGCTAGGGGATGATTGACACGATTTCCAATTCATTTTTGTGCGATTTATGTAAAATTATAGTTGTTGGTGGTTTGAAAAGCCTTATAGTTGACTTTGATCAATATTTATTGATCTTTGCATCAGATGAAAAAACCGACTATTTCAGTAGATCTAAAACATCTATTTTAGGTTGGTAACATGGTTGGTGTGGTTTTATAGCTTTTAAATCTCATTTCGACCCTCTATTCGAAGAGTTGTGAAACTGGATTTCCGGCGTCAACTTTCTGAAAATGACAGGTTTTCAAAAATTGGATATCACTATTGAGCTAGAAATGTCTAATTTGATAAAGTAGCCTATTTTGTTTGCATTGAAGGGATTCTGGATGGATCTCGAGGGTCCACGGAGACTTGAACCCTAATATACCTATGTTTTGCCATTTTCCCCATTTTAGAGACTTTGAGCTTAGGATTTCACACTTTTGAGAAATTTCTTCTATCTATAAGCTTGGGTAAGCTTCTATACACCTATTTCAACTACTTTACTCCAATTTTATCATCTAATTCTTTATTTAATGTGGATTAAAGTGAAAAATTAGGGATTTTGGCCCGGAAGACCTAAAACTTATATTTCTTCAATACGAACCCCATTTTCAACCCATTTTTACTTGGATAAGTTTATAGCATTGTAATTATCAGTTTTCTCTCAATTTCATCTTTAAAACAATTTCAGATTCTTTATTTCAAAAAGAATTTTGGGAATTTTGCCGGTAAAACTTAAACATGATTTTTATTCAATCTGGACCTTATTTTTTAATTATTTTTTCTTGGGTTTTATCTATAGACTCCTAAAAATATGGGGAACATATTTTGAAATAAAATTACAATTTTGCCATTCTTTTTAAAAAAATCATTTCAGGGGTCCATTTTGACCGTGACTTGAAAATAGACAATATGGGTATCGCTGGATTTCTTTGGATGCATAGATTCTATATTTCCATATTTAAATTGATTTAGAGTACGTTCATGAGGATTAAATTCTTTGTATTGAAGGCTTGTAGATATATGGATATAGTATTGGATATGGATTATAGTATGGGTTAACGAACCCTCATGAGTCCTACGTCGGGGAGGTTTAGATCTGTAGGTGTATACAAAAATTGTTTGACAACCTCATGCATCACATCACCATCATTATAATCATCTTTATTGCATTTACATCCTTGTACTTATGTGTGATTCTACTCTTGTCTTGACTTGTTATCCACCCATTATTATACTTACCTTTACTTATGTTTGGTGTTCGTATACATGTATATGTTATCTTTTTTACCTTCTTGTATTTATTATATGTGTGGGTATTAGAACTATTAGTGGAGACAGTGTGGTCTACCATTTAAGATATTTTCTGGTTGAAGGTGACATGCCCTTAGTGTGTATTTCGTATGCTTTATTTTCTACTTTGCTGAGTCGACCTATGATACCTACTAAGTACAAGTGGACTATACTCACCCCTACTATGCCTTTTTGGTGTAGATCCTAGTTCAAGAATGCCTTACAATTGTTGACTTTGGGCAATACCTTGGAACTATTCAAGGTTATAGTTGATTTTTTCTTCCAAAGTTGACTACAACCTTTCTTTACTTAGACAATGTCTTTATTCGTATTCTAAGATAGAGTTATTCTTGCTTTGGATATCTTAGGTATTTTGATCTCGAGTTGTACTAGAGATTTTCATATACTGCGACACCAGGTTTGGGGATTTATGGCATTAATGGTTGTTTCTTCTTACTTTTACCATATAATGTGGTTCGGCTTTATTCTAGAAGCCTTACTTTTTGTTAGTGATGTTGTTTTTTCCTTGATATATATTAGTTTGGATGATAGGCTTACTTGTCAAGACTTTCCACGACAAGTGTCATCATGACCCTTGGTTTTTTAGTCATGACAAATTGGTATTAGAGCAATCAGATTTATTGGTCTTAATGGTGTAAGAATGGAATGTCTAATAGAGTCTCGCAGATCGATACATAGATGTCCGTATCTATCTTTGAGAGGCTATAAGATGTCTTTAAAAAAATTTCATTATTTCTTCCTATATCATACCTTGTGTTTTAAGTCATATTTCACTCTTTTTTACACAATTGGTGATGATAGATCTCGGGTGATTAGAGATGTTGAGCCTTTATTCGAAGAGAGAGCTAGTCTTGAGGGTGAGTTACGAGTCATGGATACGCTCAAGGTAGTGGACGGAAAAGTGGATCTACCTCATCTAAGAGCATTGCTAGGGGACTTTCCCCTAAGCCTCATTTTGATCATGTTAGAGATATGGTTCCTACTTTGAATTCATCGAGTTCTTCTACCCTAGTCTTGGAGAAGTTATTGATTCACTTATTTATCTATTTGGAGGGTGCTCCTTTGAATGTTCTTGGTGTTCCCCTAGCTCTGAGTATTGTTGCCTCAATTATGCCAGAGTCTATTTGTGGAATTCCTCCAACCCAAAGTGTAGATCCTTTAGTTGTACCTACTTTTTCTTTTAGTACTCTATAGACTCTGAGTGTTATTCCTCCTTCAGCACCTGAATCTAAGTATGGTATTCCGAGATCAGTAGTTCAGCCTTCATTTATGTTGACTCCTCAGGTGGGAACTTAGCCAACTTGATTCACCATGACTCCTCTTATGGTGTGTACAGTTATGTCTTTTGAGGATAAAAAAAAGTTTGAGAAATTCACTCATTTGGGCCTTCCCCAGGTTCAGTGGTGTTGTGGGCAAAGATTCCTATGAGTTCTTGATTGATTGTCATGAGAAGTTGCATAACCTCGATTTACTTAAGTTGAGAGATACTGATAGAGATTGGTGGAGGTCACTTGTTGGTTACAAACCCCTTGATTATTTTGAGATGACATAGGACCAGTTTGCTGAGGCCTTTATGAAGAGGTTCATGCTATACAGTCGGAGAGATCAGATGAGAGATGAGTTTGACCACTTAGAGCATGGATCCAGGACTGTTTATAAGGCATGTTTCCATACCTTGTCTTGATATTTCTATGCCAGTATTGCCATAAAGTTTGAGATAATTCAAAAGTTCATGAAGAGGTTGAATGTTTCTCTCCAGTTAGCTGCATCTCAGATAGTAATGTTTGGAGAATCTTTTTATAGTATATTGGATCATGTTAAGATTATTGAGGCTATTCTTTGAGTATCTTAGGTAGGGGATAATAAGTTACATCATATGGGAGAGTTCAGAGGTCATACTTCTTGAGACAACTATTCTAGAGATTTCTATAGGTATTTTGGTAGACCGATCCAGCCAGCCTTATAGAATTCAAATAGTGGGTCTTCTAGTTTGGCAGTTTAGGGTGATCATTCTAGTCTAGTCGTACCTCCTCCTATTAATCCGAGCTGTAGGTTTTGCTATGTATGTAATGAGGCTGGCCATTTGGCCAAGGACTATCCCCATTATATATTTAAAGCTACTTTTATTTTAGATATGAGAGGTAGACGTTCTATCAGAGGCACATGAGAAAGAGGTATTGGTTACTACGATGGTGGTTGTGAGGCTACACCAGTCATTGGGTGGTAATAGTAGTGTTATGTTATACCCTCCAGACCAAAGATAGAGGCTTCTGACACTGTTATCATAGATATCGTCCTTATTTGTTTCAAATCTTTATTTCTATTATTTGATTCGAGATCAGATTTATCCTATTTGTCTGTATATTTTTCTTTAGGTTTTGAGTCAACTAATAATCCTTTTGCCATGCCAATTCATCTATCTTCCCTTGTTAGGGAATCTTTAGTGATGGATCAGGTGTATCAATCCTGTGTTGTGACTTTTGCTGGATGTGAGATTTGGGTAGACTTATTTGTCATAGATATGGTTGACTTCAACATTATTTTGAGTATGGATTGGTTGGCTCATTACCATGTTGTCCTTGATTGTTATGCTAAGAATATAACCTTACCTTCGATTGATGTGCCAAGGATAGCTTGAAAAGTATGCTTTATTTGGTCCCCAAGAGAGTTATATCTTATATTCAGGCTAATTGCTTAGCTGAGAAGGGATGTTTTTCTTATTTGGCTCATCGTCATGATACTAGTGTTGCCTCACCTCCTTCTTTAGATTTTATTTGTATTGTTCATGAGTTCATGAATGTGTTCCCTAGGGATTCACTTGGTATGCCTCTGGATCATGATATTTATTTTTCAATTAGTGTTGAGCTAGGCACCAAGCCCATTTCTATTCCTCCTTATAGGATTGCTCTAGCTAAGTTGAAGGAATTGAAGGATCAGTTGCCGGAGTTGTTGGATAAGGGATTTATCTGACCTAGTGTATCACCTTAGGGTGTGCCTATTTTATTTGTAGAGAAAAAGGATGGGTCTACGTGTATGTGTATTAATTTTTGGTAGTTGAACAAGGTGACAGTTAAAAATAAATATCTTTTTCCTCATATTGATGATTTGTTTGACCATCTTTAGGGTACTTTGGTGTTTTAAAAAATTGATTTAAGAATCGGGTATCACTAATTGAGAATTATTGTTGTGGATATTCCAAAGACAGCTTTTCGAACTTAGTATGATCATTATGAGTCCTAGATCATATCATTTGGGTTGACCAGTGGCTCAGCCGTATTGATAGAGTTGATGAACTGATATTTCGACTATATTTTGACTTCATTATTGTTGTATTTATATATGATATCTTGGTTTATTCCAGAGCAAGTCCGATCATGAGGAGCATTTGTGGATTGTATCTTATAGAATGAGATATGAGAAGTTGTATGCCAAGTTCTCTAAGTGTGACTTCTAGTTGGAGTCTGTCTACATTTTAGGTCATATGGTGACTATGAAAGTTATTATGGTTGATCCAGCTAAGATTGCAGCAGTTCGTAATTGTACTAGGCCTATTTCAGTCATTGAGATTCAGAGTTTTATTGGCTTAGCAGGTTACTATAGGCATTGTGTTGAGGGTTTCTCATCTATTGCAGCCCCGTTGACCAAATTGACTCAGAAGAAGATTTTTTCAGTAGTCTGATACTTATTAGGTGAGTTTCCAGAAGCTTAAGGGTTTGTTGACTTCAGCTTTTTCCTTGACTTTACCCAAGGAAGGCATGGGTTTTACCATCTTTTATGATACTTTAAGTGTTAGGTTAGGTATGTGTTAATGCAGGAGGGTAAGGTGATTGTGTATGCTTCTTGTCAGTTGAAGCCCCATGAGAAGAATTACCCTACCCATAATTTGGAGTTGTACGAGTTGTTTTTGCCTTGAAGTTGTGGAGGCACTACTTGTATAGAGTCTATTGTGAGATTTTCTCAGATCATTGTAGCCTTCAATATTTCTTCACCCAGTGAGATCTTAATATGAGGTAGCGCCATTTGCTTGAGTTTCTTAAGGATTAAGACTTGACTATTCTCTATCATCTGGGCAAGGCTAATGTGGTTGTGGATGCCTTGAGCTGAAAGTTGACTAGTATGGAAAGCTTGGGGCATCTTTTGACCCAGGAGAGGCCTTTTACCTTAGAGGTTTGGTCTTTGACTAACCAAATGGTTAGACTTGATATTTCAATACTTGGGTGGGTTTTTGCATTCATGGAAGCTAGGTCTTCATTGATAGAGCAGATTTGGGCTCATCAGTTTGATGATGTTGGATTGAGATTAATTTATGATAAGGTCCTGAGTAGTGAGGCTAAGGAAGGCTCACTTGATTTTCATGGGGTTTTGAGGTTTGGAGGCCGATCTTGTGTATCGAGAGTAGGTGATTTGATTAGATTAATTTTGAAGGAGGTTCCAAATATTCCATCTATCTGGGTGACTAGGATATACCATAATTTGAGACAACATTACTAGTGGGTTGTATGAGGAAGCATGTAGAATATTTTGTAGCTTATTGCCTATGTTGCCAGCAAGTGAAGGCCAAGTATATGAGATCGTACTTTAAAGTTTACCTATTCTCGAGTTAAAATAGGAACAGATCACTATAGAATTCATGTTTGGAGTGCCTCATACTTCTCATGGTTCTGAAAGTAAGGTAGTCGCAGATCCATTGACCAAATCTGCATATTTTATCTCGATTTAGGTTTCTTCAGTACAAAGAGATTGGCTCGTATCTATATCTATGAGGTTGTGCATCTTTATGGTGTGTTAATGCTTATCATCTCAGATTGAGGTTCAGTGTTCACATCTCACTTTTGGAAGACTTTCCAGGACGAGTTGGGTACTTGGGCTGATCTTAGCACAGCATTCCACCCCCAGACCAATGGTTAGTCCGAGTAGAATATTTATGTTCTGGAAGATATGCCTTACGCTTATGTGATGGATTTTGGTGGTTAATAGGAGCAATATCTAGCCTTGGTAGAGTTTTCATGTAATAATAACTACCATTCCAATATTGATATGGCTCCTTTTGAGGCTTTATATGGTAGGCAATGTCACTCTCTAGTTGGTTAGTTTGAGGTTTCTGAGATTACACCTAGAGGGACAAACTTGCTTCATGAGTCCTTGGATAGAGTTTGGATTATCCAGGATACACTTTGAGTGGCTCAGAGTAGGAAAAAGTGCTTTGCAGATTGTAGACTTCGCGCCTTGAGATTTGATGTTGGTTATCGTGTTTTCCTTTGAGTTTCTCCCATGAAGGATGTTATGAGGTTTGGGAAGAGGGGCAAGCTTAGCACTAGGTATATTGGTCCATTTGAGATTCTTTGAATTGTCGGTGATGTGGCTTATGAGTTGGCGTTGCCCCCTGATTTATCATTTGTTATTCTAATTTTTCATGCTTCCATGCATACTCATTACATTTCAAATGAGTCTCATGTCACTCAATGGGTGTCTTTTCTGTTAGAGAAGAGATTGTCTTTTGTTGAGGAGCCTATCCCCATCTTGGCTATAGATGTTATTATGTTCTAGAGTTATTCTAGCGGTTAAGATCCAGTAGAGACACCAACTTATAGATGAGGCTACTTAGGATTTTGAGTCTAATATATGTAGTTCTTGTCCCCAACTTTTTGTTGATTCGGGTATTGTCCCTTATCTTTAGTTTGAGGACAAACTAGATTCATAGTGGTCGGTGATGTAATGACCTGATTTATGGTAAAAAAAATTTTGAAATATTCATTTTTGTATGATTTGACCATTTTACCCTTCCTCGTGGTTGCTTTATAGTATTTTGGGGGTGTGGGAATTATTGGCACAGTTTCTAATGTATTTTGGTGTGATTTACGTAAAATTATGGTTTTTGGTAGCTTGAAAAGCCTTATAGTTGACTTCAGTCAATATTTATTGATTTGTGTATCGATTGGAACACAAAATGCACCAATAGATCCAGAACGTTGATTTTAGGTTGGTATGGTTTTATGACTTTTAAATCTCATTTCGACCCTTGATTAAGAAAGCTATGAAATTGGATTTGGGGGGTCAAATTTGTGAAAATGATATTTTTTTTCAAAAATCTGATATCGACATTGAGTCCAGAGCATCAAATTTGATAAGGTAGCATAATTCATTTGCGTTCACAGCATTTCAGATGAATCTTGGGGGTCCGTGGAGAGTTGGACCCTATATATACCCATGTTTCACCATTTTTTCCCATTTTAGAGACTTGGAAATTAAGGTTTCACACTTTTGAGCAATTTCTGTTATTTCTAATCTTGGGTAAGATTCCAAACACCTATTTCAACTACCTTAGACCAATTTTATCATCTAAATATTGTTTCAATGCGGATTGAAGTGAGAAATTGAGGATTTTGACCCGAAACGCCTAAAACTCGTATTTCTTCAATAAAAAACCCATTTTCAACTCGTTTTCACTTGGGTAAGTTTTTAATCTTATAATTATCAGTATTTTCCCAATTTCAACTTTAAAACAACTTCAGATTCTTGATTTTAAAAAGTATTTTTGAAAATTTTATCGATAAATCTTAAACATGATTTTTTCTTGGGTTTTCAGTTGTAGACTCCTAAGAATATGAGGCATATATTTTTGAAATAAATTATGATTTTGCCCTTTATTTTTCAAAACCCCATTTTAGGGGTTAAAACGAACCCTGACTTGGAAATAGGCATTATGGGTATCGTTGGCTTTCTTTTGACGCATAGATTCTATATTTTTATATTTTAGTTGATTTTTGAGTCTATTCGTGAGGAGTAAAGGCTTCAGATTGAAGGCTTGCGGATCGATTTTCAGCATTCGAGGTAGGTTATGGCTTAACTTTCTTCAAATCGAGTTGGCTAGTTAATGTTAATACAAAATCATGTTAAGGGTGTGAAAACTAATCATAAAAATGCCTATATTATCGTGTTGTACCCGGGGGAGAGAGGGGTAAATGTTGATGTTATTTTGTGGTTATGGAACATTATTTCCTATGTGTGACCATGTGTGGTCTTATATGATATTGTTTGCTGGTGTACATAAATTAAGAGTATTTTATTAGTTGAAAAAGCCTAATGTGGTATCAATGGTGTATTTCTATTTTATTACATTCCACTGGCATATGGATTATGTGGGTTTCATGGATGGTTGGACCAATGGATGTATTTTTGGCTCACTTAGTTGATATATTGATGATAGGCGTATTTACACGCCTAAAGTGCTATAATCTACCCATATTTTAGCTAAGTTTTGAGGACAAAATACATAATTCATGCACTTTTAGTCCTCTTTCCTGTAAGTGAGCTAACAAACGTGATTAGCAAGTTTTCAGGTATAAATGATGAAGATTTCAGCATTTTATGGATAACTTGACGCCAAAGGAAGCTTCACGAAAGAAGGAAAGCAGAGCTTGGACGCCTAGGGACTAAAAGTGACGCATGGAAAACCAGTCCCGAGCAAAAACAGCATTTCCAAAGACTTTGGGGATCAGCAGTAACTTAGTAGGATTAGGATAATGATGCAGTAACTTATTAGGATTAGGATAAGTACGCAGTAGCCTAGTAGGAATAGGATATGGGTATTATAAATACCCTATTTTGCTGAAGTTTTTCATACTTCATACTTCTTCAATCAATTACTTTTTATTATCCATTCAACACTTTCAATTCATTCTCTTTCAATTAATTCTTATTACTTTCTCTTCATCGACTTCTAAATTTTCACAACAAGAGAAACGCTACTTTCAAGGAATTCACTCCACAAGCACTACCAAAGCATACTTCACGTTAGACTCTTATTTTGGTATGATAATAATGTCTATTGTGATTTCCGTTGCACTCATGAGTAGCTAAACTTCTCTGTTAGGGTTATGGAAGCCTTATGAGACACTATCTATTGCTATGAGTTTGTGAATTCTTGACACGTATGCTGCTTATATCATTATTCTCTTCATCTTAATCTAAATTCTTGTGGTTGCAAACATATAGAATACGCCTGTATAGCATTAACTTGTTCGAAAGAAAAGTTACATGTCTGGAAAAGAGATAATGTCAAGGTAATAGGGCACCAACCCCTGTTAAAAAGTTAGTGCCGTAACTGGATTAACCTCTTGGAGAATCTGTACCATTAGATACGCTTTAAGCTCGAAAGATTTAAAGTGAAATAATCCTTGATGGTCGAAAGACGCCTGGATTTACCATAGAATACGATTCTCTATAAGCACATGCATGTCTGAATTCCGAATAACTCATAGTCAATAGATACGTATAACTCATAAGGTGGACATAACCCTAACTCTCAATTCTCATTGATCAAAACCAACCAAGCAATCCGTTTTACTCTTCTATTTTCCATTCTTACGTTACTATTTTGATAATCTTAAATTCACGCTGCAATCCCCCCTTTTTTTACGAAACTTTCACCAAAAGTCTAATAATCTTTGCTTACTTAGTGACCAAGTATTCCCTGTGGGATTCGACCCCCAACCCAGTTGGGTTCTATATTTGACAACGACCGCTTACACTCTTACGAGAGCTGTATCTTGAGCGTTATCAAATTTTGGCGTCGTTGCCGGGGAATACGGTTGTCAACTAAGTTTGTGATAATTACTAGACCCTTTGGTCAAATATTCTCATACTTTACTTTTAGTTGTTGTTTTTGTTTTCTGCAGGTTTTTGTTCAGTGCATGCCAAATACTCGAAGTTCGGGACAACCATTATTACCCATAAACCCTGAACCGCAACTTATTGGAAGGATGGATGCACAACGTGACATTGAGAGAAGGGCTGCTCAACAGGAGCAGGCTAGACTAGCTGCGTTGGCCGCTGCCCAAGTACATCAACAGAATATTGATAACCCTGGGCGGGCAAAAAATCCTGACGATGAGGACCTAGGTAATGACGAGCTACTAAACCCTAGGCGTGATGCTGAGGTGGAGACACTTGCAAATATAAGAGATCGTCAAGCCAGATTTAGGCCTGAACTCCGCGTTATGCAGATGCCTTTCGATGATGATGATGACGACCTGGACGGAGCTGGTGCCACAGGAGATATTATTCCTCCGCCCTTAGCACCTGGAGCCAAGTTCAACATCACTAGCACCATGATTCAGTTATTGCAACTCGAGGTATTATTCGGTGGACTTGTAGGTGATGATCCGAATATGCATTTGGATAACTTTATCTCTACATGCAAGTCATTCGACAATCCAGGCGTTGGTCAGAATGCAATTCGGCTGCGCTTATTTCCATTGTCTCTATCTGGGGAGGCAACTCTATGGTTGAACGGGCTAACTCCTGATTCTATTACAAATTGGTGGCAATTGAAAGACGCTTTCCTAGAAAGATTCTTTCTGCCATCCAAGAGAGCACAATTGAGAGATGAAATCAGCAATTTTCGTCAGCTTCCAACTGAAGCCCTCCACGAAACATGGGAGAGATTCAAGAAGAAGCTTATGAGATGCCCAAACCATCACATGACCAATGTCCACTTGATGGAGATACTATACAGATCCTTGAATTCAGTAACTAAACCAGTGGTGGATAATGCGGCTGGAGGATCATTTATGGACCTCGCCTTTGTTCAGGCGAGTGATGTGCTAGACCGGATGACAAAGCAAAGTAGAGCTTGACATACCAGGGATTCTGAGGTAGCAAGCCTCACTTTGTCTATTGGCATGACTACAGAACAAAGGAGAAGAGAAGAAGAACGTGATCAAGATATGGCTCACATGAAAACACAGATGGATCTTCTTACAAAGAATCTATTATCAGGAAAGACCGAAAAAGTCAAAGTTGTTATGTCACAGGTAAGAGGTGAATCCGATTCTGAAGAAGAAGCTAACTACTTGAATAATCAGGGGGGTTTCTGAGGCAATGCCCAAGGAAACCAAGGTCGGAACTATTATGATAAATCGGGAAACAAGGACCGTGATCAAGGTAGTTTGAAGAACAAGACTGACAAGAGTGGTTTGTATGTTCCTCCTGGAGGATGTAACGCCGCTGCATCTGGTTCTAGAAATATGTCCATGGAAGATATGATGGCTAAGTTGTTGAAAAGAGTGGAGGCAACCAGCACGGGAGTAACTGAGGTAATAAATGATTTGTCCTCAATGAAGCAATTGGTTGACTCGTATTCTACTGCAATAAAACAGCTGGAGCAACAATTGAGTCAACTATCAGCGACAATCAACCAAAGAAAAGATGGCACTTTACCTAGTAACACTGTGCAAAATCCAAGGAATGATGGATCATGCAGGGCTATTACTACCAGGAGCGGTAAGGTGTTAGACAATCCGTCTAAAGGCAAGCAGGTGGTTGATGATATAGAGGAGATTGTTATTGACGCAGATTGTATGATTCTGTAGAAGCTGAAAATCAAAAGGAGCGCGTTCATGAGAAATCTATTCCTCTTCCACCCCTACCTTTTCCTCAGAGATTGAAGAAAAAGGCTGATGACACACCTGAAAAGGCTGATAATCGGAAGCAAGATAAAAAGGAAGTGGTGGAGAAAATAATTCCCCTTCCACCACCACCTTTTCCGCAGAGACTGAAGAAGAAGGCGGATGATACAAGGTTCAGTAAACTCCTGACGATGTTGAAGCAACTGACTATTAATGTTCCTTTGGTGGAGGCGCTGGAACAGATGCCTGGGTACGCTAAATTCATGAAGGACCTTTTAACAAAGAAGCGGGCAGTAAGCTATGAGCCGACAGATAATATTCATCATTGCAGTGCAATTGCCACAAGGTCCATAGTACAAAAGAAGGTAGACCCTGGTGCTTTCACTATTCCTTGCACGGTTGGATCTATGAATTTTGCTAAGGCACTGTGCGATTTGGGAGCAAGCATCAATTTGATGCCACTATCCATCTACAGAAAGTTAGGGTTGGGCGACCCTACACCAACCAATATGCGGCTCGTGATGGCAGATAGGTCGGTAAAATGACCTGTTGGTATCTTAAATGATGTGTTGGTGAAGGTTTACACCTTCATCTTTCCTGCAGCCTTTGTTATTTTGGATTGCGAGGTGGATTCTAAAGTTCCCATAATCTTGGGATGCCCTTTGCTCACAACTGGAAGTGTTCTTATTGACATGAGAGCTAATGAGCTTTTATTTTGGTTGAATGACAAAGTGGTCCGTTTTGATGTATGCAAAGCAATGAAGAAGCCCGAAGATATGGATGTGTTCTCTGTAGCTGAAGTTAATTATAAGGATGACAAAGAATTATCGGTAGAAAAGCAGCTTACTGATGAGTCACCATCTGATGAGCTGCTGAATTTTGAGCGTGAGGAGGCTCAAGAACATGAAGAAACTATGTGTGCTCTAATAGAAATAGGGTCCTATTCTCATACTCCTAAGCAGCCGGACCTTGATCTTAAGAATCAACCGTCACCAACAGCAAAGACTTCCATTGAAGAGCCCCCAGTGCTAGAATCAAAAGAGCTCCCCAATTATCTAAGGTATGCATTCTTGGGAAGTAGAAATACACTTCCTGTGAGTGTGGCAGATGATTTAAGTGAATAGAACTTAGAGGCTCTCATCTCTGCTCTGAAGAGATACAAGAGAGCTATGGGTTGGACTATTGATGATATAATTAGTATCCCACCTGGGATATGTATGCACAAGGGTCATCTCGAAGAAGATTGCATGCCTACAAGTAAGCCTCATTGTCATATGAATCCATTCAGAAAACTATCCACCATCTATCTTGATGAAGTCTAAGTAATCGAGATAGCTATGTCGTGCCGCGATAATAAATCAAGCGCTTGATGGGAGGCAACCCATCGTTTTTAATTGTTTTTGTTGTTTTTGTTTTCCTAGGATTTTGTCGAGCCACGACCAAAACTAAGGCGCTTGATGGGAGGCAACCCATCGTTCTAATTGTTTTTGTTGTTTTTGAGTAAGTGTAGGTACAAGAGGTGTAAAGAGGAGATTGGTTTCAAATTTTGATTTGGAAGCGGTTCATGTTGAAGGTGGTAAGTTAGGAATGAAGAAGAAAAGGCTATGGGTTAGGCATTGCCTATGAAAATCTAGGCAACGAACAAGGCAAAGCCTATGTAAATCTAGGCAATGAACAAGGCATAGCCTATGCTATAGCCTAAGCTCTCAGAATCTAGAATGCCATAGCATAGGCGCCGCCTATGCCCAACAATGCCATAGCATAGGCGCCGCCTATGCCAAAGCCTTTGGTCTCAGATTCTACAATGCCATAGCATAGGCGCCGCCTATGTCCAACTAGGCTTTGCAAACGGCGTCGCCTATGCCAAGCATAGGCAAAGCATTAGGCGCCGCCTATGGTCACTTTTGGTCTCCAAATCCGATTCCAAATGGGTCAAAACCCGACCCAATCTTGTCCTATAAATAGAACCTTAGTGTTAAAACAAAATTGCATTGCAACTTCACCCTAGGCGCCGCCTACCTCTCCAAATTCTCTCAAAAATTTTCCTTTTGCTCTTTTAACTTTGCAAGAACATCTCCCAAGGCCATCAACTAAGTAAGTACTTCTTTGTTCTTCTTTTATATTCCGTAAGTACTACACTACTACGCCTATAATAAATTGTTAAATCTTGAAGTAGTGTTGGTGATTTGAGTGTGGTTGATTTGTAGTGATACAACTAAGTGAGTGAAAGGATACGTAAGGATGGTCTTGACTTGTTTCCAACTTGAATTTGATTTTGATACACTGTCATACTTTTGCGGAATTGACATGGTCAAGAAAATGGTATAATCTTGTAACTTGAAAGCTTTTATGTTTGAATTACTTGTTCATTGAGATAAAAAATCATGGTTAACTACAAACATGAGATGTTGATTATTTCTATGCCATAACTTGATACAATCTCTATGTAGTAGTCTTGTTCAAAAGGGTACATCAATCCAAACATGAAAAGTATTGTCAAGATTACTTGAGATAGAATCGAAAAGGATAGTTAAGATGACTAGAAAAGTATGACTGCACTGATTATATTGTTGGAACGCACCACCTAAACGTATATCCATGAAGTCTGAGTAATCGACAACGTTCACTTAACTAGTTTGTGCCAACAAACTAAGTGTGGGGTGGTGCCAATACTGATTGTTTGTCGATTGTATCTACCGAGATGAAGCTAACATAACTATCATTTTAATCTCAGGTACAAATGGCACCAAAAGCATGACAAGGAAAGGATAAAGCCACCACCTCACAAAAAGGCCACAAAAGGGGACGTAAAGAGCAAGGTGAATCCTCCTCACTGCAAATACCTCGCCGCATGTTCGGAATCAAATGGGTCCTAGCGGAGGAAGGAATGGAGTGGTATAGGAACAATAAAGAGAAAAAATATGTTCATGTGGAGTTGATACACAAGGAAAGCCTAGCAAAGAAAGAACCTCGCATGTTGGCCAAGATCATGGCGTTACATCTTGATTTCATCTTCCGAGATATGGGAGAATGAAATCTCGATCTAACATGAGAATTCTATACCAACTGGTCACCGAAAACTACAGGGAGTGAAGTAAAGATTCGGGGTCAAGTTTTACAACTAAATGCGGAGTTCTTCAACTCTTTTCTAGGTTTGCCATCTGTTGATCCATCACCACTCAAAGAGCTGTATAACAGACCTCCGTACAGGGAAATTAGACACACATTGTGCGGAACAAGATCTATGGCACGATGGAGCAGACACAAGGACACCGGTTGGCACAACACCTTCCCATATGCTTCCTTAAATAGGGAAGCTAGGATATGGTTGCGAATAGTCAACTCTTGCCTGATTCCAGGGACACAGTACACAAAAATAACACAAGATAGAGTGTGCTTAGTGTACACATTGATGACGAATGTCCCTATCAACATTGGGGCAATTATTCGATCTACAATGAGTAAGGATAGGCTGCACAAGAGGTCCCACTTCAGCTTTGGCAATCTGTTGACTGCAATATTGAGGAAGGAGGACATCGAAGAGGAACCGGCTGATCATAAGCTTCCACACAACCCGAAGAAGGTTGACCTCACAAAGGTTAAAGATGTTGAATCCACGCATGGCGTCAACCTTACCACTGCAGAAAGACATCACGACGAAAGCTTCTTCCGCCATTTATATGGCATGACAAGGTTTACCATGATGAGTGGGGGTCGTGTTCCAACTGCTGCAGAGCTCCAACAACTGGATTATGACTACCCAATGAATGAGCATGCGAGGGCGATGTGTGGAGTAGGTTTATATTTTGAGGAACCTCTTGAGGACTATGTGCCAACCGACGATGATCACCGAATGCCAGACTCCGACGTGGAGAAGAACTCTGATGACAACGACTCTGATGATGATTCCGATGAAGGGGGTATGACCCCAGACATAGAGGAGGAGTCTGACTAACCAAGTTCTTCTTATTTATTTTCCACTGAGGGCAGTGTGTCCCGTCTAAGTGTGGGGTGCAGGTATCTGCATGCTATCCTTATGTATCTGCATTTGCATTCATTTATGTTTATTTGTTTTGTTTTTTTTAGTAGTTAAATTTTTAAAAAAAAAAAATTTTAACTTTGCATAAAATTGTTCTGATAGGCAGCATGGTATTATGACAAGAGTCTATGCTAAAATCATTACTATTGAGACATTTAGGCTCTAAGTGTGACTCACTGTGTGATATCTATGTGGTTTAATTCCTTCATACGTTGGGTCAAGAGTCTATACTTCTTCCAATAAAGTCGACCATGTGTCTTGTGTGTGTGAGATGATAGTATATTCTATGTTTGTGGCTGATGCTAGAACTTGCCTGGTATGTATGTAAAGCGAAATAAAGAGTGTGAGTTTAGGAGATGATTTAGGCATTTCTTTGGCAACCTATAATTGTTTACCTTCATTTTATCTACTCATGGACATCATCCTAGATAACCCCCTTTGAGCCTTAAGCCTATTTTCTTTGACAGCCTCATATGTAAGCCCAATCCATTTTTTTTCAAGACCATAATTTGATCCAAATTCCTAAGTGCTTTAAATTGCAAAGTCATGTGACAAAATAAGAGGAAATTGGGTGAGAGTAGTACCTTAAAGTGAATTGGTACTTGAATTCGTTATGAAAAAGAATGGTTAGTATAGAGGTGTGTTATAAAAAAAAAGGGAAGAGAGAAAAATGAAAAGAAAAATAAAAAGTTAATTCTGTTCAAAATTGAAAAACAAAAGAGGTGAGAAAGGCTGGTAGATTAAAAGAAAGTAGAGAGGTTGTTTGAAAGAAAGCATAAATGGCATAATGTAATGCATTAAAGCGCTTAGGAACATAGTCACTATTTCTGGCCAAAATAATCCTACCCGTCCCTTAGCCTACATTACAACCTGTAAAAGACCTATTTGATCCTATGCTTAGCATTCTGATATTTAGTGGAGCATTACACTAAGGGCAAGCCTATGGTCATCAGTTGCAACATATGAATTCTTTGTGAGAGTGAGAGCAAGGAGAATATTGTACCCATGTTTCTAAAAATGCAAAACTTGTGAGTGATTATGGGTAATATCTTGTGTGAGACACACATGGTTGATGAGTTTTGGGTAAGTCGTGTATGATTCTTTGTGCCTTAACTTCTTGAATACAAATTAACCACCATCACGAGTCTATATTAGAGGTTGAATTGTTTCTAGTAGTGATTAGAAAACTACTCTTGGTTAATAATTGTTATGCCTGTCTGGATGAATATTTTGTGCTGTTACTATGAAACCCTAAGTAGATGTTTAGAAGGACATGATATTTTGTTCGAGGGCGAACAAAGCTTTAAGTGTGGGGTGTTGATGATAGGCGTATTTACATGCCTAAAGTGCTATAATCTACCCATATTTTAGCTAAGTTTTGAGGACAAAATACATAATTCATGCACTTTTAGTCCTTTTTCCTGTAAGTGAGCTAACAAACGTGATTAGCAAGTTTTTAGGTATAAATGATGAAGATTTCAGCATTTTATGGATAACTTGATGCTAAAGGAAGCTTCATGAAAGAAGGAAAGCAGAGCTTGGATGCCTAGGGACTAAAAGTGACGCATAGAAAACCTGTCCCGGGCAAAAACAGCATTTCCAAAGACTTTGGGGATTAGCAGTAACTTAGTAGGATTAGGATAATGATTCAGTAACTTATTAGGATTAGGATAAGTACGCAGTAGCCTAGTAGGAATAGGATATTGGTATTATAAATACCCTATTTTGCTGAAGTTTTTCATACTTCATACTTCTTCAATCAATTACTTTTTATTATCCATTCAACACTTTCAATTCATTCTATTTCAATTAATTCTTATTACTTTCTCTTCATCGACTTCTAAATTTTCACAACAAGAGAAACGCTACTTGCAAGGAATTCACGCCACAAGCACTACCAAAGCATACTTCACGTTAGACTCTTATTTTGGTATGATAATAATGTCTATTGTGATTTCCGTTGCACTCATGAGTAGCTAAACTTCTCTGTTGGGGTTATGGAAGCCTTATGAGACACTATCTATTGCTATGAGTTTGTGAATTCTTGACACATATGCTGCTTATATCATTATTCTCTTCATCTTAATCTAAATTCTTGTGGTTGCAAACATATAGAATACGCCAGTATAGCATTAACTTGTTTGAAAGAAAAGTTATATGTCTGGAAAAGAGATAATGTACCCCTGTTAAAAAGTTAGTGCCATAACTGGATTAACCTCTTGGAGAATCTGTACCATTAGATACGCTTTAAGCTCGAAAGATTTAAAGTGAAATAA
Organism: Capsicum baccatum var. pendulum; assembly: GCA_030864225.1. Taxonomy (NCBI): domain Eukaryota; kingdom Viridiplantae; phylum Streptophyta; class Magnoliopsida; order Solanales; family Solanaceae; genus Capsicum; species Capsicum baccatum. The sequence continues at coordinate 201,076,818 of CM061561.1, forward strand.
TCCTTGATGGTCGAAAGACGCCTGGATTTACCATAGAATACGATTCTCTATAAGCGCATGCATGTCTGAATTCCGCATAACTCATAGTCGATAGATACGTATAACTCATAAGGTGGAAATAACCCTAACTCTCAATTCTCATTGATCAAAACCAACCAAGCAATCCGTTTTACTCTTCTATTTTTCGTTCTTACGTTACTATTTTGATACTCTTAAATTCATGCTACAATCCCCCTTTTTTTACGAAACTTTCACCAAAAGTCTAATAATATTTGCTTACTTAGTGACCAAGTATTCCCTGTGGGATTCGACACCCAACCCAGTTGGGTTCTATATTTGACAATGACCGCTTACACTCTTACGAGAGCTGTAGTTTGAGCGTTATCATATATTGGTTGGATATGAAAATTCTCATTCTGGTTGATTGTGATCATTACATCTTCATATCATATACATTCATGAAACATTAATAGCACTATGGAAATATTGGAAACACTGAAAACATTGACTTTTTCTGACAAAAAATGTGACATCATAAAAATCTTCACCGAAAAATATACCAAAGAGAAGATATGGATATGGTATTGGATATAGATTGTATATAGGTTGAAGAACTCCTACAGGTTCTAAGTTGGGAAGCGTTAGCTTCGTAGGTATATACGAAGATTGTGCAACAACCTCATGCATCACATCATCATCATCTTTATTGCATTTACATCACCGTGCTTATGTGTGATTCTGTTCTTGTCTTGAATTGTTATCCATTCATTGTTTTGCTTACCTTTACTTGTGTTTGATGTTCGTATATATGTTCATGTTCTCCTTTTCCCTACTTGTATTTTCTATGTGTATGGATATTAGAACGGTTAGTGGAGATGGTGTGTGCTACCATTTGAGATGTTTTCTGGTTGCGCGTGTTGTGCCCTTGGTGTGTATTTTGAATGCTTTATTTTGTACTTTTCATAGTCGGCTTGTTATACCTAATGAGTACAAGTAGACCTTACTCACCCCTACTATGCCTATTAGGTGCAGATCCTATTTGAGTGCGCCTCACGGTGGTTGAATTCGGGCGATACTTTGGAGCTATTCGAGGTATCAATTAGATTTTTTCTTCCGAAGTTGACTACTACATTTCTTTACTTAGACTATGTCTTTATTTGTATTCTAAGAAAGATTTGTTCTCATTTTGGACATCTTATGTATTTTGATCTCAAGTTGTACTAGTGATGTTCTTACACTATGACAACAGGTTTTGGGATTTATGACATTGGTGGTTGTTTCTTTCTGCTTTTACTATATTGTGTGGTTCAGCTTTGTTCTAGAAGCCTTTGGGTTAGTCATTTTATTTTTTCCTTGATATATCAGTTTGGGTGATAGGCTTACTAGTCAAGGCTTTTCGTGATGAGTGTCATCATGACCCTTGGTTTTTAGATCATGATATCTTATCTATTACAACTTCTTTGACCAAGTTTACTCAAAATAAGATGATATTTTAGAAATCAAATGCTTGTGAGAAGAGCTTTCAAAAACTCAAGGAGTTATTAACTTCAGCCCCTATTTTGACTTTGCCCACAGAGGGTGTGGGTTTTACTGTGATTTGTGATACTTCTAGCATTGGTTTGGGTATGTTGTTGATGCAGGAGGGTAAGGTGATTACTTATGTTTCTTGTTAGTTGAAACCTTATGAGAAAAATTACCTTATCTATGAGTAAGAGTTGGCAATCGTAGTGTTTATGTTAAAGTTATGGTCACACTACTTGTATGGAGTTCCTTGCGAGATTTTCTCGTATAATCATAGCCTTCAATACTTCTTCAATTAGTAAGATCTTAATATAAGACAACGGTGTTGGCTTGAGTTGCTTAAGGATTATTATCTCACTATCCTTTACCATTCATGCATGGCTAATGTGGTTGTGTATGCCTTTAGCCGAAAGTGCACTAATATGGGGAGTTTAGCTCATATCTTGATCCAGGTGTGGCTTTTATCCTTAAAGCTTCAGTTTGTAGGTAACTGGATGGTTAGGCTTGATATTTCAACACCTGAATGTGTTTTAGGCTTTGTCGATGCTAGATCTTCCTTGATGGTGGAAATTTAAGCTCACCAATTTAATGGTGACAGTTTGAGGGTGATCAGAGATAAGGTATTAAGTGGCGATGCCACGGTGGATCTATTGATTTAAATAGTATTTTAAATACTAGTGGAGAGTTTATGTGCCAAGAGTTAGTGGATGGGTGAGGTTAATTTTGGAGGAGGCACATTGTTTTAGATATTCAATCCATCAGGGATGACCAAAATATATCGTAATTTGAGGCAATATTACTGGTAGGGTGGTTTGGAGAAGGATTTAGCAGACTTTAAAGTTGGTTGCCTATGTTATCAGTAGGTGAAGGACGATCATTTGAGACCACGAGATTTGCTTCAGAGATTACCTATTCTTGAATGGAAATGGGATTATATCACGATGGACTTCGTAATTGGTTGACTCATACTTCTCATGGTTTTGAAGGCATTTGGTTTATCATAGATTAATTGACCATAATAAACCATCTCATGCCTATTCATATTTCTTCCAATGTGGAGAGGTTGAATCGTATCTATATTTGTGAGATAGTTTATATTCATGGAGTACCCATATTTATTATTTCAGATAGAGGCTCAGTGTTCACTTCTAGCTTTTAGAGAGACATTTCAAGAGAAGTTGGATACTCGGATTCACCTTAGTAGAACTTTCCACCTCCAAATGATGGTCAGTCAGAGTGGACTATTCAGATTTTGGAGGTATACTCCACGCATATGTTATGAACTTCAGAGGTCAGTGGGAGCAATATTTAGTCCTAGTAGAGTTTGTTTATAATAATAGCAACCATTTGAGTGCTAAGACGACACCTTTCGATGCATAGTACTCTAGGCATTGTTTATCTCCTATTTGTTGGTTTGAGACTTCAAAGGTTAGAACCTATGATATCGACTTGGTTTGTTAGTCTCTGGACAAAGTTGGGGTGATTTAAGATACACTTTGAGCAACCTAGAGTAGGAAAAAGAGTTATTCAGACCGTCGAATTCATGCCTTGAAGTTTTGTATTGGTGATTGAGTTTTCCATTGTGTGTCGCCGATGAAGAGCATGAACAGATTTGGGAAGAGGGTCAATCTTAACCTGAGGTATATTGGACCATTTGAGATTTTTTGAAAAATAGGAGAGGTTGCTTATAAGTTAGCCTTGTCCCCAGTCTTTTTAGTTTTTCATCTAGTTTTTCATGTATCTAAGCTCCGGTGCTATATTCTTGATGAGTCTCATGTGCTTCACTCGGACTCTATTCAGTTAGATGAGAGGTTGACCTTTGTAAAAGAGTCGGTGTATATTTTACCAAGGGATGTTAGAGGGTTGCGTTCTAGAGCTATTCTTGTAGTTATAGGTTTATTGGAGATATTGTTCTATTGAGGAGGCTACTTGGGAATTTAAGTCTGACATGCAGAGTAGTTACCATCATCTTCTTATTAATTCAGATATTTTTCTTGTCTATTAGTTCGAGGACGAACTAGAGTCTTCTTGTGGATACTATAATAACCTAAAGTATGAAATTTTACTTTTTATGTAATTTAACCATTTTACCCTTCCTTCTAGTTGCTACTTGTTGATTTTGGAGTGTGAAAATAGTTGACACAGTTCTCAATGCCTTTGGAAGAATTTTGAGGTTTTTGAGGGCTTTAAAAGTCCTATAGTTGACTTTGATCAATATTTGATGTTTTGAGTATTGAATAACACAATTTCATAAAATTCAAAATGTCGAATTTGGGTTAGTAATAGGGTTGGTTTGGGTTTGGAATCCTTAATTTGCATTTCGGCCATCCGTTTAAAACACTAATGAAATTTGCCTTAAAGGGATCCTGGGGGCTAATTTATCGAAAATGATATTTTTTTTTAAAAATCTAATATTTCCATTGAGTCTAAAACTTTAAAATTAGTCTAGTAGCACAGTTCATCTGCATTCAAAAAATTCTGAGTGTTTCTAAAGTAGTCAATCGAACACTTTGTAAATTTAGCAAAGTTGTTGATATGTTGAAGCTGGTGCAGTTGCTTTAGCAACCAAAATACCGATTTAGAGACAATGCATCACTTAAGCGGTCAATGGGACCAATCGCCCACCATTAAAGTGGGTGTTTTAATGCTTTAGCAGTAAGGGTATCGCTTTAGAGAAGCTAGCAAAGTAGGTATGCCGCTTAAATGGAGATTACTTTTGTGTTCACTTAACTTCTTAAGAGGCCAGCACTAGGTTTGTATGTATATCTCATTTTCATGATTTTTCTCTATTTTTGGACCTTCAAACTTCGAGAAAGGCAATTTTTGATGATTATTTCATCGATTTTCATGCGGAAAACCTCTAAACTCATATTCTCATTGATTATGTCCTTGAAAATATCTTTTTACCTTGTTCTTTAATTAATTTTTTGGGGTTTTGTTGGCAAAACTTGAAAAATGAGTTTTTTCAATTTGAACCTTATTTTCGCATGAATTTTCAGTTGTAGACCTATATAACCTTGGGAATGTGTTTCTAAAATAAATTTTTGATTTTGCCTCATTCGTTTTTAAACTCATTTTTTGAATCTATTTTTGAGCCGACTTATAAATAGTTAATATGGATAACATTAGCTTTTTTTTTAATACGTAGATGTTATATTTGAATGTTGTATTTAATTTTGACACTGTTTGAAAGGGAAAAGTGTCATGTTGAAGGACTTTAGGCTCAAATTTCAATGTTTTGAGGTAAGTTACGAGTTAAAAAAACAACTACAAGATATATTTTTTCAAGCTATATTATATTTTGTGATGCCCGGGTGGGGGCTGATAATATGTTGTTGTTAACTTGTGATATTATATATTGTTTGTTGTCCGTGTGGGGCTTTATTTGACATCATTAACCTTAGTTGAGCATTCAAATATTTTTATTATTAATGTGATGCTCAAGTGGGGGCTTGAATTGATAATAGTCTTTTTAGCATCGTTTGCCCATATCATGATAGAAATGTCTGAGTTTATGGTTGATATAATATTAATGATGTCTTATATGTATATTTATTCCGATGACTCCCAACTAGAACTGATGTCATGAATTATTGACAAATTGAGTTGATTTCTGAGCTTTCTTATATACGTATTGAGCGAATTTGATACCTTCATACTAGTTTGATTGTGAGCATTTTATACTCATGGTATACATACACATTCATAAGATATCGATATCATTGAGGAATATTTATTTTTGAAAGAAAATGAGATATTTTAAAAAATGCCTCGACGGAGGAATGTGTCGGTCGTAGATTGAGATTGGTGGAATTTAACTCCCCGAGATTCCATCCCGAGTCTTCACATGGTGATTATGACCCCGAAGGACCACAAGCTAACCCTTTACTGATATCTATACCTGTACACTGCATAATATCTGAAATAAATGCAGAAACTAGCCACAAGGTTCAACACATCGATGAATACTCATAATACAGAAAACTGAATACTAATACATCCATCTGAAAAGCCTCTAAACTGTCTGAACTGTGGAGTTGATGGGACAGGTCCCTAACTAACTCCGTCAATTGAAAATAAAAAAATTCTGAAGCAATAATAGTAAACTGAGATTCGTCCTCAAAAGAAGAGGACTCACTGCTACTGTTGCTGACTGGGACTGAACTGTTAAGGATACTCTGGATTCTGTGCCTCCGAACCTATAGTGTCAAATAAAACACCATAGCGTAAATGCGTCAGTACAAGAATGTACCGAGTATATAGACGAGGTAAGCTAATGCAAAGGCTCATGCATGCACAATATCTAAACTAAATAATCATGGAAATATTGCACGAGAACACATACATGAATTCATAGACCATAACAACAGTCATCGCAACTCTAGATACTGAAACTCAGATACCACTTTACTATAGACAGAACTCACTACTGACACTGAGATACTGAATCACTGACTCATCTGATACTGATAACTGAGAGTCTGGATGTACTTATATCAAGGACTGAATTCTGAGCTTACTACTTTTGACTGATAGGATTAGAGATCAACTTTTCTAACAGATTATTTCAGAAGCGGTTATCAAAGATAAGAAGTATGATTATATCTAAATCTGCCAACAAGAATACTCAATAGAAATCTGATACTGTGATCAATCCTGTCAGGTGGCATATCTCTGAATATGATATCAAATAACTGTATATGAGACCAAACCTATCTAACAAGATAGTCCATGAATCAATGGAACTATCTGAGTTCCTCATAATAGATGACTGTATGTGACAGTCCTGATTTCTGAAGATTGATACTAAAATTGAGATTAAATCTGAAACTGAAACTGTAACTATGGGAAGTAGCTACTTAACCGACATTCCCTAACCTACCACAGGTAGGGTCCAACCTATAACCCCAGCTGGAAGGGTGTCAATACCGTGCCATGGGTAAAGACCTCTCTCAGGTCAATCCTCTCTGACGGATGATCCATACCAGGAAGTCAACCTAAGGCAACATAATAGTCAAATACTCTCTCTCTGGAGGTGACAGCCTTTACTAACGGTGACTCCTATATCCTGCACTGGCTATGTAGTTATGGAGTTCAGGGATTGCTACTAACGACTCTGGCCTCTCTCGCTGATGGGAAGAGTCACCATCCCTTCCCTCGCTCAGTGCTAGTTTCTACTCCCAACTGAAAGACTCTGAATGAATCCTTAACTGACCACAACTGAACTGTATCTGATACTGATCATGTTTCTCAAAAGATCTGACTGAGTTATGCTGAGATTACTTAGTTCTGTATCTGACAAAAAAAGTATCGAATCATGGTATCTGACTGACGATCAGAGCTTGAATAGATTACTCAAATTGCTTCTGAGATTAGAATTGAATCACTTGAATACTATTAGATCTGATCTAATTACAGGACTGAGGCTAGATTACTAGCGATACAAAGATTATAGAGATAGCTAAGATTACTGATCTTTCTTAAGTTCTGCACTTGTCTGAGGATATAGAGTTCTATAATTCACTGCGTTCTGAGAATCATGGCTCAACTGAAATTATCGAGAAACTGACATGGGCTCTAGACAATAGCTCTATTGTCGGGTATAAATACCCTCAGGACTCGATAGCATAAAAGTACAGCATAAATATTCTTGACTAGTCATCACCACAATCATTCATTCATCATCACAAGCATTCATTCATCATCACAAGCATTCATTCATTATCACAATCATTAAAGCATCTTCACAATCATTAAAGTATCTTCACAATCATTAAAGCATCTCTTCAAGTAATTAGAAATCATGTCATATGTTCATTCCCACAATCATTAAGACATCACCTCAAGTATTTAAGGATCAAAAACGTCTATTCATCATCACATTTTCCAAAGGGTCACATTAAGTATCTCGAAATCATAATCATATAATAACGTAGGGGAAACATGCTACTAGATCGTACTCCATTCAACCAGGTTTTGCCTCAACTATTTCATACCTATATCAGTCTTGACATGTGTTTGGATATCACATGGCTTGGGAAAACTTCATACTATCATGTCATAACTTACTTTCTAACTACTTGGCATGTATTAAAAACTTAGAATATATCAAGAGCACATAATTAGGGAATTTACTACTCTTACATCCTCACTTGTTTACTAATGTCCTTCAATAAAACACTAGACATGCACGGGTTCACACTTATTTGGAGATTTCCTACTACCATGGAATAATTCATTTACTTGGGCATTTTATCAAATACTAGGCATGCATAAACTAACTCACAATTTGGGGTTTCCTATTCAACGTACTATAATGGCCCTTATGCTTCACCTAGTCTCTTTATTTAACCTATAGGGGACATGCTTTGCTTATTCAACCATTTCTACACCCAAAAGTCATGAACACATCGCATAGAAAGCAACACAAAGAAAATTCATTACAAATATCACATGGATTCCACCTACTAGGGTCAAAGCTCATGAATGTTGTAAACAAACATGAATCAAAACTCAAAAATACATGTTACATCAATTTCAACTCATACAAATCATGAAATCTCACAAACATAAAATCTTCAGATTTTAAAAAGGGTTCTTGAGCTTCTTGGATGAAATGGACTCAAGAATCAACATCTACATACCTTAATCTTTGAAATTGGATAAATTCTAATGCTTGAGACTCTATCCGCACTTGTAATAAATGAATCTCGAAGCCCACACTATGAGAAACTTGATTCTTGAAGAAATCTTGAAGAATTTATGGATGATTTTTTTAAGATTAGGATTCTTGAATAAAATCCTAGGTATTTTCTCTTAAGGGAGTTGGAAGAATAAATGATGAAATTAGGGTTTGGATAGGGTTCTTCATATTTATAGAGACCTCCAAAATATGAAAAAAGATCAAAATATCCTTGCAAAAACGTCCTTAAATTGCTGAAAAAAATAGCTGACGACATCCATGACAAGCCATCAAGCTGGTGATAAGTCGTCACGAAATGTCATCACAAAAGGGTGAAATTTTTTATTTTCTGGTTAAGGTTGACGACATTGGTAATAGGTCGTCATGGGTGTGATGGCTATCGTCACTGGGGGTAGAAATCTGACCAGGGATGACGACATTGGTGATAGGTCGTCACGGGCGTGATGGCTTATCACGAATGTCGTCACTCAGTTTTCCATCCTGACATACTGGAGTAAAATGGGCATAACTCCTTGCTGCAATATCAATTTTTGACGAAATTAGTATCGTTGGAAATATAATTCAAATAGATTTCATTTGATATATAGTAGGTCCTCTAATTTGATATATAAAAGTAGTTATGGTCGATTGAAGTTTACCCAAGTTTTGACGCTCACTAAAACTTGAATGATAGGAAAGATTTCAGCACGTCCTTGAGTTAGGGGACCTCTATGATCTTAATTCATGATCAAATATATTCCCACACTACATAATTGATTAACACACTAAATTACATAGGATTCGAGGCTTTTGGAACATCTACGCATATGAATGATAGATTTCCATTCTAGTCCAAAATGTGGGGCATTACATGGAAACTTTGATATAGTATACGGGTTACGAAACCCCAATGAACCTTATTTTGGAGCATTGAGTCTGATAGGTGTATACATAGAGCATAGGATGACTTCTAACTATTCACTTTATTATTCATTGCATTGTATTGCATTTGCATATCATATATTATTTTTACGTGTTACTTGACATGTAATTAACTTCTATATATACTTTTATGTATGTCTATCTCTTTTGATTTTTATGTATACGTAGAACTGTTAGTAGAGATAGTGTGAGCTATTATTTGAGAACTTTTCTGCTTGCAGGTTGCGTGCTCATAGTATTTTCTTTAATTATCTTAATTTCTACTTTGCTAAGTTGGCCTATGATACCTACTGGGTACATGTGGACCGTACTCACCCCTACTGTGTCCTTTCGATGCAGATTTAATTTCAATTCGAGTACTATGCATGGTGGTTGAGTTTCAGGCAGAATTAATCAGATTTGAGGTACTAGTTCGCTCTAGTGTTCTGGGCAAATTCCAGATCTTATCTTATCTTCTATCTTGTCTTTATTTTAGCTCAAAGATGGATTTTTTATTTCAGTTTCGGATATTGTACTTAGATGCTCTTATATTTATGACATTAGTCTTGGAAAGTTTATGATATTTCTTAAAATTTTCCATTGTTATTATGTATATGTATCTTGACTTCGTTCTAGGAATCTCGTTTGCCTTTCTTTTCTTTTTTTTTGTAATTCTTTCTTTTTTGGGTGATAGACTTACTTATCAATATTGCTTTTTGGGTCATGACAGAACTATTTCTTGTGAACTTACTTGGAAAATATATTACCTACGAATGTACCTAGGGATTTAGTTACTGTGATTTTACCTGAAGATTATTTTCATGAAAATTTACTTGGGGATTATATTGCCTACGGATTTACCTAAAGTTTATCTGGAAATTATCTAGGGATTTAGTTGCTGCGATTTTATTTGGGTATTATTTTTTTGGAAAATTACCTAGGTGTATTATCAGTTTGGAAATATTTTGTTGCAATTTTTCTTTGAGATAATTACATGGGTAATTTTATTATTGTGTGTTAGTCAAGTGATACTAATTTATTGATGTTAGTATTAACACTTCAGCATCAAATAATTTTTAACTCTGTTTTCAATCATCATTTTGATTACCTTCTAATCTCATTGAAATAACTTAAATCATGAATTCGTTGTTAGAATTGATAATTAACTAGTGCAATATGCTTAATTCTTATTCAATTAATGTACTTTTTATACATAACAAACACATTTAATGTATCATTCAAAGTACATATCTAACTCGAACTTAATGAAAAATAATTGATACTTTATTTTTTACAATTTATATATATGAATCTATTTGATTGAGTTCTACTAACATATAAGAGGGAGTTTGAGCGGCTCTTACTCCGTGATTTTATTATATCACCCTTAATTAATTATTATATGTCATTTATACATTCAAAAATTAATATCTTTAATTAAAAAATAAAATAGATATTTATGACACATTCGTTTCAGCTGTTTCAATCATAATTTTACTATATTGCCCTTAATTAATTATTATAAGTCATCTAAGTATTAATAATATAATAATATTTAATTCTAAATTAACTTGAAATTTTATACGAGGCCCGCTTATATTTTTTTCTACAAGTATTTTTTTATAGTAATTTCGCTACATCACTTCTAATTAGTTATTGTAAGTCATTTAAGACATGTTTGTTTTGCTGCTTCAATCTTGATTTTACTATATCACCCCTGATTAATTATTATGGTTCTAACTATTGTACCACTTAAATTGGAATAGAAGAAAGAGTATTATAAATCATAATAATCAAATAATTAAATTATTTAAAAAGTATAATTGACAATCAAAACTACAAGATTTTGGACAAGAAGAGTAATATATATTATTAAAAAATTACATACAAATATATTTTAAATTACAATAATTAACAATTAAAATATCTTAAAAATTAATTTTTTATATATTTTGAAAAATACATAAAAGAAAAATATAAATCACAATAATTAACAACATAAAAAATTTAAAGATCAATATGTCTTCCTCGGCACAACTTCATTGGTCCTTTCCTTTGCCTTCATTTTTCATCCTTTTTAATTTGTTTCTCTTATTTCTTTTAATTTGTTATGTATTTTGAAAAAATTATGAATTTTTTTTGTAAATCACAATAATTAATAACTTAAAAAATTTAGAAGCTATAAAATATTTGGTTGACTCTCAAAATTATATCAATGACAGTTAAATTGAAGTAGAAAAAAAAGTATTTTAAATCATAGTAACTAAAAACTTAAATTATTTTTAAAATATAATTGACTAATAATGCCACAAAAGTTTAGATAAAAAGAGTAACATATATCATTAGAAAATTATAAAAAAAAAGTATTAAAAATTACAATATTTTAAAAGCTTATAATATCTAAAAAAAAATTAATGTGTTATATATTTCAAAAAAATACATTAAAATTACTATAGATTACAATAATTAACAACTTAAAAAAATTAAAATAAATAAAATATTTGATTGACTATCAAATTATATTAGTGACACTTAAATTGAAATAGTTAAAAATATAATTAACTATCAATGATAAAAAAATTTGAACAAAGAGCGTAACATGTATTATTAAAAAATTACACAAAAAAGTATTATAAATTACAATAATCAACAACTTAAAATATCTAAAGCATATTAAACTTATAATTGATTATCTAAATTTTTTTTGTGTCACATAAATTAAAACAAAAAAATATATATATTGCGCCCGTGCTGGCACGGACCTTTGACATTCTTTTATATTATAAGACGCAGTTGAGGAGCTTCTGGTCGTCCTCCTTGTCGACCAATTCACCTGCTTTCTCCATTATTTTATTATATTATTTCTAATTAATTATTATATGTTATTTAAATATTAAAAAATAATAATATTTAATTGAAAATAAAATAGACATTTATAACATGTCTGTTTCAGATGCTTCAACCGTAATTTTACTATGTCACCCTTAATTAATTATTATAAGCTGCTTAACTATTAAAAAATTAATAATATTTAATTAAAATAAAGCAGCTGCCACGAGCTTCACGTCGTCCTCCTTGCCGACATTCAGCTGCTGCTCCGTAATTTTACTATATCATCCATAATTAATTATTATATATATTAAAAAATAATAATATTTTGATTAAAAAAATTAAAATAGACTTCAGCTGCTTCAATCATAATTTTACTATGTCACCATTAATTAATTATTATAAGTTATTTAACTATTAAAAATTCATAATATTTAATAAAAACATAAAATAAACATAAAATGATAAATTAACTCTTGATGTTTTAAATTAACTTGACTTCTTATATGATACCTACTTAAGTTTTTTTCACAAGTATTTTTACTATCTTCTATGACATATCTGTTTTAGCTGCTTCAAACATATTTTTTACTATGTTACCCTTAATTAATTGATATAAATCGTTTAGCTATTAAAAATAATAATATTTATAAAAATATAAAATAAACATAAGATATAAATTAACTTTTGATGTTTTAAATTAACTTGACGTCTTATATGATGTCAACTTAAATTTTTTCATCAAGTATTGTTACTTAAATTGAAATAAAAGAAAAAATACTATAAATCACAATAATTATAAACTTAAATTATTTTTAAAATATAAATGACAATCAATGTCACAAAACTTTCAACAAGAAAAGGGTACTATATATTACAATAGCTAACGGCTTAAAATAGTAAATTACAGTGCCAAAAAAGTATTACAAATTACAACAGGTAACAACTTAAATTATATAAAAACATATTAAAAAATAATTAATTATTTAAATTTTATTTGTGTCACATAAATTGAGATAAAAATACGTAAAAAATACTATAAATCATAATAATTAACAACATAAAAAATTTAAAAGATATAAAATATTTATCAAACTCTTAAAATTATACTTAAATTGGAATAGAACAAAAAGTATTATAAATCACAATAATTAAAAACCTAATTTTAAAAAAAAATATAATTGACTATCAATACCATAAAAATTTGAATGAGGAGAGTAACATATATTAATTAAAAATTACATAAAAATTATTACAAATTATAATAGTTAAAAGCTTGAAATATCTTAAAAAAAATAATTTATTATATATTTCAAAAATAAACGTAAAAAAGTACTATAAATCACTTAAATTGGAATAGAAGAAAAAGTATTATAAATCTCAATAATTAAAACTTAAATTATTTTTAAAAAATAATTGACTATCAATGCCACAAAAGTTTGGATAAGGAGAGTAACATATATTATTCGAAAATTACATAAAAATTATTTTAAATTGCAAACGTTAACAACTTAAAATATCTACATATATATTAAAAATATGATTGATTATCTAAATTATATTTGCGTCATATAAATTAAGATAAAACATAATTTATGGTATCTAGTATAAAGTATAAGAAGAACGACATTTGACTTAAAACAAGTTATTATATATCTATACGACCATAAAATTTAAAATCATCTAGTGAAATTAACTTATGGAAAAAGGACACCTCATATCCACTAGGACAAAGAACTTCCACTAAAATGACCATTGTTTCAAAGTAATATCATAGAGTAGCCACTTTCTTATTTTAATTTTACCAACTAGCAATTTTTCAAAAACTATATGGAATGTGTATAGAAATGATATAGAATGTGTATAGAAACTGTTTAGTTGTTATGTAGAATATGTATCAATGCACGCATAGACACATACATATGCATACATACATACATACATATATGTATGTATGTATGTATGTATGCATATGTATGTATGTATATATATGTATGAATGTAATGTGTATAAAAAATTAGATATAATTGTATAGAAAATGTATAATTGTTATATTGAATATGTATGGAAATAATTATAATTATTATATTGAATATGTGTGTATATAAGATATATGTATAAAACAATGAATGTAGTATAAGGATTGTATCAATATGGTATAGGGGTTATATCAATATGATAGAGGGAGAGAGAGTAAGTAAATAACTCCAAATAAGAGAGAGAATAAAATATCTTTAATGACCGAAAGCAAGGCCAGAATAGTATTTAACGATGATATTTATTCACACTTCAAAGAAAAAATAAGAGAGCAATTTACAAGTAGAGAGAGAATTCTACAAAAGCTTCTGCCTTCCCTGACAAATGAAGGCCTCTATATAAAGAAAAAAATCTATGCACAGTAAAATAGGTCCCACATTCGGATCCTGTACACAGTGTAACTATTTTATAGCAATCTATGTACAGTAAAAATGGGTCCCTCATTTGAGTCCCGTGCACAGTGTAATTACTGAGTAAACAGTGTATCTCATACTTTATTTTTTCCTTTTAATTTTTTCAGGAATTCTTCAGTCCGTGCAATGGCATCATCAGATAATATCTTATCTGAGGGGATAAGATGAAAGTCTTGAATATCTTCTTCGGCTATATCATAACCGACCATACTCTTCATTGAAGTATCGAACTTATCATGTTGATTAACGAATTGAAGTAGATTTCTTCTAACCTCTTTCTAGTATTTTTCTATCATTTCAATTCTATCTCCATCTTGTACGGAGATCCTTCTAGCGATGTGCTTAATCGCACTGTCCTCTATAATATCTTTTCAAGGAGTTGCTAAATATTTCTGAACTTTATTTTCAATAAAGTCCAGAAGTTCTTGTCCATGAAAATTTTTTATTGTGGGATCTTTCCGCATTAATTTGTCCCAAAAGTTGACATAGGACAAATGTTAGCACCTGATCCTCCATCAATTAACACTCGAGTGACGATGGAATGTTCATATTTCACAGAAATGTACAAACCTTTGTTATGCTCCGTACCTTCCATAGTCAATTCATCGTCTGAGAAAGTAATTTTATTTGCTTCAAGGATCCTTCCAACAACTTTTTCCAGCTGATTCACTCTAATCTCACTGGGAACACATGATTCATTAAGAATCTTCATTATAGCCTTGCGGTGTTCCTTTGAATGTATTAATATAGACAACAAAGAAATCTGTGTTGGTGTCTTCTTCAACTGTTCTACAACAGAATGTTCTAGAAATTTCATTTTCTTTAAGAATTCTTCAGCTTCTTCATCAGTGACATGCTTCTTGACTGTCATTCGTTCTTCAACGCCTTGTTTATTCTTTCTTAACTCTACTAGAGCATAACATCTTCCAGATCGAGTTAATCCCCCTACTTTATCTACATCTTTAATTACTTTTTTCCCATTATGCATCACTACAACGCGATCATAATTCCAAGGGAAAACCTTAGTATTAACCATAGGTAGCTGTGACACTGGTATAATAACAATAGGAGCTATGGGATCTCCTTTTATGATTAAAAGAGGCTTATTGGATCTTTCGGAAATAATAAGTTTTGGCTTTATTTGACTTGACCCAATATTTTCTGAAATCTCTTTCTCCACTACCAAGGAAACATTTGATGATTCGAGTTTTGTTATCACCACCTCCACTTCTGCAGGCTTCTCTTTTGTCAAATCCACAGTATTTACTGATTTTTCTAAATTAGTTTTAATTTTAATGATCGGCTTAAAGTAAATCATAGTATCTTCACCATTGAGTATCAATTCAAGCATGTTTGTTTCATTATGATCTGGCAGCGGATTTTGATTGATATTTGGAGCGTCTGGACTTTCTACCATGATCTGTTGGGTATTAATCAACTCTTGAATGGCTCTTTTCAAATACCAACATTTCTCCGTGTCGTGCCCTGGGGCATCAGAACAGTATTCACATCTTCTAGAATAGTCCAAGTTCTTCGGAGGAGGATTCGGGATCCTTCTCTCAATTGAATTTAGAACATTCATTTTTCTTGGCCTATGAAATAAAATGGTGTAAGATATTCCAATAGGAGTGAAATTATCTTTTACCATGTTATCCCTTTTGAAGTCTGCTCTAGGCCGAAAATTAGATCTGGGAGGGCCTTTTTGAACTTGTGGTATCAGTAGACTATTTGGATGGCTGGTGCAAGCCATTGCGGGTAAGAAGGAGCCCGATCATATGGTTGTGCATTGTAAATAAGATATTGAGGTGAATGAATAAAACATAATGGATTTTGTGCGTTTGGTTGACGCGCACCCTTCTAATTTTGTCGTGAACTTAGCACGACAGTTGCTACATCCTCTTTTCTTTTCTTTCCCCCAAAACTTCCTGTACCACTTTGAATTGCCTGTGTTGTTTATTTTAAAATGACCTGGCTAATATTCTTTCCTGACTTGATTCCATTTTCTACCATCTCTCCAACTTTGATAACTTCGACAAATGTGCTTCCGATAGTAGAGAGCAAATGATGGAAATAATCAGGCTCTTGTGCTTGCAGAAAAATATCAATCATTTTAGATTCTTTTATCGATGGTCTGACCCTTGAATCCTGCTCTCTCCATCTGATGAAATATTCTCAAAAACTTTCAATCATTTTTTTTCTCATATTAGCAAGCGTACTGCGATCTGGCACTATCTCAATGTTATATTAAAATTGTTAAACGAAATCCCTAGCCATGTCATCCCATACGTGCCAACAGAAAATGTCTTGGTCAATGAACCATTTAGAAGCTATCCCTGTAAGGCTTTCTCCAAAGTAAGCCATCAATAATTTTTTTTTCCTCCTGCCCCCTTAATTGATTGCAAAACTTTTTCAAATGAGCTACAGGATCGTCATGTCTTTCATGTTTGTCAAACTTTGGCATTTTAAATCCTATCGGCAAATGGACATCAGGAAACATACACAAATCCTTGTATGAAACACGTTTTTGGCCCACCTAATCTTTCCATATTTCTCATACTCTACTCCAGGCTGCTAACTTTTCTAGCCATCTTCTCATATTCCTCATTCTTGGCAATATTCTCAATCACGATAGGAGTATCATGTTGATGAACATAATAATGTGGATTTTGAGATTTGAAAGTCATTTCAAGAGGATACAAAAATCATGACTTGGTTTCCCTATATTCTTCGGTACTGTCGGTTGAGTACCCACAGTAGCTGGTGCTACAGAAGTAAAAAGTGGGTTATTTGTGATAGATGGATTCGGTGGGTGCATGGTAGAATTACCAGCAACTCCAGACATATTAGCAAATGGGCCAAATCCTGGTGGGTAAAATGGATCACAAGTTTGAACTGGGTCAGAATTTGGATCATTTGAAGTCGAAAGTCCAGGGATTAAAGAAGGCGGGGCTTGTCCATTCAACCAAGCTTGGTACATCTCTGCCATTGTTGTTTCAATGATTTTATTTCTTCCATTGATGCTACTTCCTGTGAAATCAACTGATTTTGCTCTTCTTCACTATCAGAACCTATACCTTCTCTGCAGGTCATTTTTCTTTTACCTTTGTATCTGGTATTATATGGATGTGATGTCAGTTTAAACCACAAACCAACCACCAATTACTTTATATTTTTGTAACCAAGTAGCAAACAGGTGAGTGTTATATTTGTAACATATTATAATGTCAAGTTATATGTCATGCTTCTATATGCATTTTCCAACCTATCATGGAAGGCTTTGTGTTTCATCTCGGTTTTTTTAGGCATATTTTTTCAAAATTTATGATCTAACCCTTTTGAGGGTTGCCTACGTATCATGTCAGGACATGAATTAGATCTTGCGTAGTTCGGGAGGATTTAACAAAATTGTTTTATCTTTTTTTTTTAATTGAAGAAAATATTTAAAGTAAGTGAAGTAAAATATATGTAATATATATAGAAATAAACAGTCAACTTCATTACATTCTGTAATATAAATATAACAAAATAACTGATCCAACTCCTAAAATAAACCTACTGACTGACATATGAAAACTAAAAGACATAATATCTAAACAAGAAGTTTTAAAACTGAAAATGAAAAACTATGAAAAAGAAAACAATTATCCATTCAAGGAGACTTCGTCTTAATATGTCCTCCCAAACTCAAATATATGTCCTCCAATGAAGTAGTGAGACGTTGTGCGAAAGATAGTACTTGTGCCAAAAAGTCCTCACGATCCAACTGCTGATAATCCAAACCCATTCTGGCAGTATCTTGTGCTACACGATGGACCCTCCCTCAAAGGGAACTGAAGGCCTGATCCCATTCCTAGGCCTGTCGATCTCATAAATCAACCATCTCTCTTGAACGTTGTTTACGAGCAGAAGCAACCTCCAATTGTTCTTGTAATTTTTCTCTTTCACGGATCCACTGAGATCTCTCTCTATCAAATTCTTCTTGCATGTTCTTTTCAACTTCTTGCAGTGGTTGTCGGCAAGATGTGGTGAGTTTTGTAACGTGTGACCCTCTAGTGGTAGCCAGTTTGATTTGTGCTCGAAGTGCAACCTCAATATCTGCTGATTTAGCTTTCTCTTTAGCAAATTCCCTTTGTTGTTCGTCTATTTTTGCCCTGGTATGCTCTAATTCTGCTTCCAAAGCTTGGTTGGCCACATGATGTTCTCATATGGCTCTCACAATTCCTATCCTGATTGCATCTTCCTGATCTATAGGTCCCCTAACCGATCTTTCTGGTCTGACTGGAGGACTTGACTGTTCTTCAAACCATTCAAGGTAATCTGGGTGTACTTCTCCTTTCTCACGCTCTATGACCATCGTTTCAATCCCCATGATACGGCAACCTTCCCAAATCTGCTGGACCAATTTCTCTTGTAATGGGATCTCTGGTTTGACCTCAAATACAAACTCGGTCATATTTTCCATAATGGGAATTATTTGAAGTCTTCCAAGATGACGTAAAACTCTCAATGGAACATACGGTTGAACACCTCTAATACCCATTAATAATAAGAACGGCCGAATGACAGAACTGTGTATGACTTTCCTCCAAGGGAGATTCCAAGTGATTTAATCTATTGTCAGAGAACAAAAAAGCTTATCCCAATCTCTTACTCCTTCTGGGCATTTATATTTCTCTAACATCTCTTCGTAATCTTTGATACTATTAAATCTTTCCGTATTAAATCTTGCCATTGTAGGATGTCAGTAGAGATGCTCCACAATCCACATTTGTAACAAGATATGATATCCCTCGAAAAACCTCTTTCCTTTCTGACAAACAGTCAAAGAACAGTAGATATCTGTCAGGATCATTGGCACCATGGTATAATCTTTCTTAATCAGTATCTTTACCACTCTTGCTAAATGAATGTTAATTTTTTGTTCTCTCCTTGGGAAGACCATAGTGCCTAAAAAGGTTACCATGAATGCAAATCGTCTGTGAACCTTCCAGGCCTCAAAATTTCCCTTATTACAGAGCTGCTTACCATACCTTTTGAACCCCTCTTGCCTTTCATATCTATCGTATAAAAACTACAAGGAAACCCAACCTTTTTCATCGATTCTTCTTTTGAATTCCTTATGTTCATGAGTTTGCAAAATTTTTTTATCGAAATAAGTCTCAGGGCTATAAGTTTCTTCTGATTTATATCCCCATATCCAACATAGGCCGCTATCTCCTTTACAGTAGAAGTCAACTCAAAATCCAAAAAATGAAACACATTGTTCTTCGGGTCCCAGAAGGTTAGTAACGCATCAATCACCTCTCTATTAGGCTTTATTGTCATGATACTCGTAAAAAACTCAAATACTTATGTATCTCGTCATAATCGAATGTATCCATTTCGTTCCACCACAACCAAAGCTGCAAAGGAGTACAATCCATAACCTGAAGCGGTACACTCCCATCTCTCTTTCTCTTTGGACGCTTTCCACGAAAAGGGGGAGACATTTTATTCCTATTGACAAGGACATGAAATTAATAAATGTCTAGATTTAGGCTGGCTGAAATTAATTCATTAATTTTTTAAAATAATTTTTTAACTTGACTTGAGAACTATGACTGATAATATATTTAGAAAAAAAATATATTTATTTAAGTTGACTCTTATAAAAAAAATTACAATAACAGACTTTTAGACAATTTTAACTATATATTTGGAGACAATACCCCCTAAATACCCTTACGAGAATGAAAAATGACTCAGAAATAAAGAAAAATAGAATGATCATTTTATGTATGAAGTTGTATAAAAATTTCAATCTCACAATCCCTAAAGGTTCAGGACTGTTAAAATATATATTTACATATTTTATTACTTTATAAAAATTCAGCTCACGGCCCCTAAAGGCTCAGGCTATTATGATTTTTATGTTAAAATTAATTTTGAAAAATAAAAAGGAAAAGTAAAATAAAGATAATAATATTCATGAAAATAATCATTTTTTCTTCTTCTTATTTTTTTTTCAAAAATATCCTTCAATAAATTTGTGAATAAATATATTATTTTATTTTTTCCAAAACAAGGGTCGTATCCCAGATAGGACTTCCTACGTATCCCACTAAAAAGTGAAAACCAGACCCTCGTAGTTCATGAAGATTGTAAAAACTATGTTGCTGTATATTTAAAAATTTTCTTTATAAAAAATAAAATTTTTCTTTCAAAAATGATTAACTAAATTTGAGTATAAATTAATCTCACGCATTTTAAAATTGTCTAAAGTCGGTCAACAAATAAATAGCCTTCCAAGCAAATGTCAAAGAGCATGTAGGATGCACATGTTTTTCTTTATAAATTAGGTCACCTGTCCTAGACAGACCCGTCCCCTGTACCGAGTTCCGCTAAGTCAAATGCATATGATGCAAATAAAGCGGCACCTAATAGGGATAACCAGATTCTGAGTGTTTAGTTTTTCTAAGTTTTAAGCCTAATAGTGATAGGTGTCTGGACTGGCTTACCTGAGCGGACACTCAAGTCGGAAGGGACAACTTGGTCGGTAGCAGGAAAACACCGCCTTCGTTGTTGATCCGAACCCCGCCTAACATGTATGACTATATCCTTCATCGGGTGCCTTGACACTCCGCTTATCTCAAAAAAGAAGGTGGGATGCATATACTGCATTCCCTCTATCCTATTTCAGAGACTCACAGGGGGTACGCGAGAGAAGACAATACATAATATAGTTCAAATAATATCAAAGCAGTAAATGAGTGGCAAGTAGTACATAAGTCCAATAAACACATTATAAATTAATTAAAGCAAGTAAAGTAATATCAAAAGCTCGAATTCTTATTTATTCCCCAGCAGAGTCGCCAGAGATGTCACACCCCTTTTATGCTCGAGGGTCGAGTTGAAGGATTTTTTCAATTAAAGTAACGATATTGAATAGGGATTATTTTAATTATAGAGAGTCGCCACTTGAAGTCGAGTTATGGTGTTCCAAGTCACCTTTTTGAATCCCTAGTCAAAAGGAAATGACTCTTTTATTTTGGTTTGCGAAAACAGAAGATCGGGTAAGGAATTCTGTTGATTGAAGGGAAGGTGTGAGGCATCCCTCGAGTCCCGTGGTTCTAGCAGGGTCGCTTTTATTGACTTATCTTTACTTAAACTATTTTTGATGAAATATGTTAAGGCCTAAAATCACTCATTTTTATTATATCGAAGATATCTACTTACACTCCTTATATTAAATAAATCGATGTAAATTTAATTTTATAGAAAAAATATTTATCAAGATGTATTATTACATTCTTGAATTTTAAAATGTCTCAAAAAGGTACGTACGTCGCATTCTTGATTGAGACGAATATTTTAAACGTGTCTAAAAATTATCTAACGTGAAAAAAGCGTTGATGAATTTATTTGAAGTATCACTTAACTTTAACAGTAAACTCGAACAAAATTCATTTGGGTGATTAATTAATTTAACAAAATAATTATTAAACTTTATTAATAATAATGAATAAAAATAAGATAATAAAATAATAATATAACACATATATACAAAATTAATCATATTATATTTATTTTATAAGATTTTTCAAATCTATTATTATTATTATTATTATTATTAACCTCAAATCACATATTATGAAATAATTTCAAAATCGACACGAATATTTTTAATCGATTTCCTCTAATGACAAATAGGAGGATATACCTCACTAGAATCATCAATTGACAATAATTTTTCTCGAAAATTAATAGTGGTAATTGAAGAAGGAATTAATAGGTAAAAAATAAATAAATAAATAAAATAATCTACGAGAGGACAAAAATTATAGCCTTGGATTTTCTATAGAAGTCCAACTTTGTAAATAATTAAAATAAATAATAAAAGTCCTATCATTCTTAAATTCTTCTAAAGTAAAATGAAAATAAAGGGACAGTGGAAATTTTTTGGCATATGATAAGATACTGGAAGAAAAAATAGCGGTCATTGCTTTTGCTTATGTCACCAGAAAAGGACGTTAGTTATTGGTCGACTCCGGCGACTGGAACCCGAAATTTATGGTTGTTAGTCACCGGAAAAAAGAGAGAGGGATAATTGGGGGATCTATCAAGCGATAGGAAAGGGGAGAGATGTGCGAGGCATCAGGACACTGGGCTTCGCCATGGGTGGCGTCGCCGATGACAGGTAAGGGCAAGGAGGAAAAAGATGGTCGCAGAAAGGGGTATTTTAGGGTGATTTTGGTTGTTTTTCCGGCACTTATGATGGCGGTCACGCGGATGGCATTCCGGTTACTGATTTGCCAGATTCCGGCGTCGGAGAAAAGATTGGCGGCAGATCTGATACGATTGCCAGAATTCAAGCAAAAAAAGGCCAATGAAGATGACATCGGCGTGTGGGGTTGTGGGTGAGTGTTTTCAATCAGTGTTCGATGTGAAATTTTTCAATGACTTCTCGCCGGAAAAAATAAACTTCTAATTCTATTTTTTTTGCTATGTCTAATCGATCTCTTATTCTACTTTTTTTTTGCTGATATATTTTCCTCACTGTGTGAATACATATTTACCATTATCTGTGCGTGTTTACGATATACGAATACAGAATTTTCTATGTACAGGTATGCATATATTCAACAATTTAAAATACAATACGTAGTAACGAATAGATTCACGTAATAAATCAATAACACATATTGAATAATACATGAAAATTATTCAAACAAATTTCATTCGTGTTTTGAGTTTTAACAAAGTTTATACAATAAATAAGATAGGACCAAATAGGAACCTGTATGATGAATTGAAATAGAAACTCGAACGTTGATACCAGAAAAACTCAAACGAAAAGCTCGAACCCAACTTCACTCTCTTTTCTTTTCTCCTTCTGTATTTCTCCTTTTGATGTTGAATGTTTCACTCTCTTCTCTTTTTAACTCTTTGATTTTCACTGTTTTTTTTTAACTGTCTGATATGGTGTAGAATGTAGAATCCACGTTAAGGGTAAAGAAGAGTCCTTAAATACAGGACTTTGGGGGGGGGGGGGGGGGAGGGGGAATAGTTACGGACAAGGGAAGGATTTTTAAATTTGAATGATTATTTTATTTTTTATTTATATTATTATTTTTCTTTTTTATTTAATAGAAGATGATAATAATAAATATAAATAAAGATAAATAAATAATAATATATAATAATAAAAATAATAATTAATTAATTTTTATTCTGATATGGTGTAGAATGTAGAATCCACGTTAAGGGTAAAGAAGAGTCCTTAAATACAGGACTTTGGGGGGGGGGGGGGGGGGGGGGGGGGGAATAGTTACGGACAAGGGAAGGATTTTTAAATTTGAATGATTATTTTATTTTTTATTTATATTATTATTTTTCTTTTTTATTTAATAGAAGATGATAATAATAAATATAAATAAAGATAAATAAATAATAATATATAATAATAAAAATAATAATTAATTAATTTTTATTTAGCGTAATAACAATTTATAAATAGTCAAAATAAATATAATAAAATAGTGTTAAAATTACTAATTTATTTATTAAATTTTAGAATAAATAATATACATATATTTTGGATTTTTGTATTATTAGTATAAAAATAAAAATAAATAAAAGTAAAATATCTCAAAATTAACTCTATTTATTTATTTCCTTTTTAACTAAAACTTAATTAAAAATAAAATAAGAAATTATATAATATTATACCAAATATAAATATCAAATATCGAAAATAAGCTAAAACTCAAGGATGATCAAAAATCACGTGTCTACAAGAGCTAGCCTAGAACGGTTGAGGGAATTGAGAAATCCTAATAGTATATGGGATTTCATCTGCAACTCCATAGGATTGCCAACAACTATAATTCTTTGAGAAGACTCTAAATACATAGAAAATACTGAGTAGGAAAATAGAAATATCATTGTACCTTGGTAAATATTTTGAAAAAAATCAAAAGTGCTAGCCTAGAATGCACAAGGGACATTGATAAATCTTAATACCTGGGGTTTCATCAACAACTCTTGCAAGGTTACCAACAACAAGCTACAACTCCTTAATAAGATCCCGAATATACAAGAAAAATACTGAGAAGGATAATAGAAATACCCTTGTATCTTCATAAAGATTCAAGAAAAAATTCAAAAGGGCTAGCCTAGAATAGATAAAGGGCATTGGTAAACCTTAATACGTAGGAATTCACCAGCAACTCTAGCAGAGTTATCAATAGCTCCAACTCCTTAAGAAGACCCTAAATATACATGAAAAATACTAAGTAGGATAATAGAAATATCCTTATACCTTAAGAAGGGCTAGCCAAGAGAAAAATGAGGGACATTGCGAAACCTTAACACTTGTGATTTCATCAGCCACTCCTGAAGGTTAGTGACAACTACAATTTATTGAGACGGCCTTGAATATACAGATAACTACTAAGTAGAAAATATAAATACCCTTGTACCTTGATAAAAATTTAGGAATGATTAAAAGGGCTAGCCTAGAATGAATGATGGACATGAGATGCAATGACCCTTTCTATTGTTACAGGTACATCTAGTGTGTAAAAATTTGGTTAAGGCTTTCCTTTGATTGAGATCTAGAAATTTCAAGCTAGGCAAGTCTTAGACGAAATCTGAGTATTGTATGGTGTAATCCGAGAATGGATTAGATAAAGGTTAGATGATTTGAGATGATTTTATGATTACTAAGTTGATAAGAAATCCGTGGGCATATGAATTCGGATGAGTAGAGTTTATGATATCGAATTGGACATAAAAAGGTTGGTCTGAATGTCAAACTCTGAGTATGTGTTGCGAAAATAACAAAACTGGGACATATCCCTAGTTTCTACCTCTCCTACCCTACTATAGCGGGTAGAAAACTGCTACCACTACACCACTATAGCAGGAGTCAATTTTGGTCATTTTCACCATAGTGGTTTGATCCCACTATAGCGAGATAGGGCCGCTATAGCGGGATATGCGTTGATTAGTGCAAAACATATCCCGAAAATAGTATTTTCATTCCACATTTGCCTAAGGTCTGAGAGAGCCTATTTTGGGAGATTTCCCTCTAAATTCCATCGTATTCCTTCGTAAAGGAAAGTTATTCCCTTCCATTAACTAGTTTTTCAATTTTTAATCCTTAGAATCACTAGTTTTTGAATTCTAAGAAGTATTTAACTACACCTAGGTGTTTTTACGAGTGCAATTGGGTGAATTGAGTATAAACCCTTGAGTTTCGATTAAAAGATTTTTATTTACAAGTGCATACTTAGGATTCACCATCATATTAAAGAAATTGGTAGAAGTAAGGTGGAATGATGTTTGAAAATTCTAAACTAAAAGGAATGATCATGAATTTGACCTTGGGGTTAAGGGATTAGGTTTTAATCCTCGAATGTACTAGGTCATTATTTTAATTGTGATTATTTTATTATTTTTAGACTGCAACCAAGTCAAAATTGAATGAAAATGCAAGGTTCTAGTTTAATAGAGTGGTGCAAGCTTGGATTAAGATAGGTGTTGGTTTAATATAGTTGAAAAATAACTTGATTTATATTTGCATGTTAACTATTTCTTTTATACTTATTATAATGCATGTGCAAGAAAGTAAACTATTGAATGATATCTTAAGTGTTAATCACATGAAGTGAGGTTATATTGAAATCCTATTGAATGTACAAGTGTATTGCTATTTTCATTATGGTTGTGATTGTTGTGATATATGTTAATTATTGTGGGATGTACCAGAATCTAGACATTTTCACCAAATTCATATTTATGATTGTGGAATATACCGGTATTTAGAAATCTTCATAGAATTCATATTTATTATTGTGAGATATATCAATATTTGGACATCTTTATGGGATTGAGTGATATAAAGTTGGCAGGCACTAGATGTATGAGATTTTTGATACATGGACAAGAGCTCTTCACTTGTAGTCATGGCTAGTGGGAGACCATAAGACCCTTAGCATGTGTGTAAGGTATTAGTGAGTATGACAGTTCTTTGAGTAGACCGGTTTTATTTATTGATTTGTTATATTTGGTGTCTTGAGTGAATGGAAATTTATGATTATTGTCATTGCTATTGAATTGGATCCTTGAGTGATCTGGGCTAAACTAGAATGATCGGCACATCTCTTTTATTGTCTATTTACTTGTGTAATTGAGACATGGGTAGCATGTTGTTCATGAGTCTTTGTTTGTTGACTTGGATTGATGTTGGTAGTCAGAGTATTGACTTGAGTTATTGTTTGTATTAACTTGTATTTGACTAAACTTTATGGTGCTGTTGAAAGGCCAAGTGTTACATAATTGTAGTGCATTCATTAGGTAAGTGTTCATAGTTCTTCCTTGTTTACTAAGTTATGGTTACTTGTTTATATTTCTTATTTTGTATTGATCGATGACCCTACTAGTACACCATTATTTTTTTTGTGTATTGATAGTACACATGATTTTATTTATTATTGAGCTCTAAGATTTTTTGGCAACTGCATCGAGATTTCAACTTTAGAGCAAACTTTATTTGGACTCAACGGTGAGCTACATCTTCTAAGCAGCAATGAGTTATCTACTTAGTTTCTGGTCGATTGTTTTAGAATTAGATATTTTTAGTTATTTATGGGTTGAAACCTCTTATTGTCATTTTGTAGTGATTTTCGTACAGTGACTTTCTTATTCTTAGGGTTGTTTTAGATGTTTGTTTCATTTCTACATCTATTATTGTTAGAATACTTTGAGGCGTTGGATTATTAAACAAAGTGATTAGCTTATTTTTAATTTTGATAAAGTGTTGGGTTGAGTAATTTGAGTTAAATAATTCTCCCACCGAATGGTTAGTGAAGGTGCCATTCACGATAGGTTTTAAGTCCTAACAAAGTTGGTATCAGATCCCTAGATTCGTTAATCTTTTTTTACCAAAATAGGTCAATAGAGTCTTGCTAAACGGGATGCAAATGCCTATATTTTCTTTAGTTGTATGACTTTATAAAATTATTATCTTATTCATGTTATAATGTGATTCCTATTTGTATCTGGTAATCCAATTGGGATCTGACCCACTTCATTATTTTATCCACAAATGGTGAACACTAGAGGTAACAGGGCTTGAATATCATTCTCTACACTAGCAGTTCCTACTTTGGAACTGGCTATTCAAGGTCGAGAAGGGGCTGGGAAAGGGGAGACTTAGAGCTACACCCACTAGTATTGGATCTCAAGAAGCAGCTAATCAGGCCCACCAGATATCTGAGACACCTCCCCCACCCCAGGATCAGTATGAGGAAGTTACAAATAAGGATGTTATAGAACAGAAGAAGGTGGCACTGGTTGGAGATGCATCTCTTTCCTAGATAAATTCAGATATGATTAAACAAGTGCTTTCTTGTTTTAGTAGGTTAGCAAATACTGGTGCCACTCCTGCTACGCCTTTTATCAGTTCCCAGATGTTCAACTAACTGTTGTTCTTATCCCTAGGATGGGTGAGGTGTTGGGGATTGAGATTTTCCTTGTCTGGTGTTAGGTCCTATTATGACTGGGACAGAACATGGAATGCTTACTAAAAGCTTGAAAATGAAACCTCCTGCTCTTGTTGTCTTTGAGACTAAAGATGCATTTAAGTTCATTATTGATTGTCATGAGAGGTTGTATAAAATGGGTATTGTGGTGCAATATGGTGTTGATTTTGTGACCATCCAACTACAAGGTGATGCAAAAGAGTGGTGGAGGGCATATATGGAGTATCGGTTACCAGCTTTACCTTTATTGACGTATGCTCAATTTTACATTATTTTTGGAGAAATATATATCCCGTACACTTCGTATTGAAAAAAGGATGAGTTTCTGGACCTTGGCCAGGGCAATATGTATATTGAAGTCTATGAGGCAGAGTTCCATGCCTTGTCTGGTTATGCTACTCAGTTACATGGGACAAAAGATGAGGGTACTTGGTTGTCTGTGAAGGGTCTAAACATTGACTGGCAGGTTTTGTTTGTGCATATAATTTAAGCTGGAAAGACTTTTAGTGAGGTTTCTGATTATTTGAAAAAAAATTGAAAGAGTCAAATAGGTTGGTCAATCTAAGGTATTAGTGAAAATGTCCCAGAATATGGGTAACTTTGGTGGTTTTTACTTCTGGAGTCATAGCCATCAGAACTAGCCGACTTTGCCTTTTTTAGTTAGGTGTACCATCTTCTGCAGTGGGTGGGTCGGGGTCCACTCAACAACCCTCAGTTGTGAGAAGCCAATAGGCTTTATATTTATTGGTTGGCAGAAGAAGGAGGTTGTTATACGTTTGGTGCTTTATAATGCTCAATTAAACCTAAAAATGAGTGTACACGATCATTAGAAATATATTATCCAACTTAGAATTAGGTTCAATCTCACAGGGAACAATGTGACTAGCAATCTAGTAAGTAGAAATGAAAGCAACTCACTATAATTCAAACAATGGATACAAATGTTTTTGGGGGGATTCAGTTATAAAAATGTAACAAATATAGAATCAATTATAATAAGGACAATTTTCATCAATGGCTTTCACAGACAATGGAAAACAAGGAAAATGACAACAGGGAATCAATTCTATCAAAGATGCAAAAGATTTAAACCAAATACTGATATTAACTACGGGTTAGCAAGTTAGCCTTGGAAACTCAAGTATTTACCACATTTTTTGATTGAATTACAAATATTTCTTGGCTAAATTCATCAAATATTAACCAAGTGTCAACACGAATAGTTCCAATCCATGGCTACATATGATTTCATTATGGATAGCAACAAAACCCACTAGATGGGTCATTACAATTCAAATCACACTAAATTAATCTTTTACAACCTCAATTAGCTCTTTCAAGCATTAATCAAAGTAGATGGGCAATTCTTACTCTAATCTCCTCTTTAAAGATCAACTAGAGTAAAAACTAATTAAGCATGAGATTAGTTTAAATGAGCAAAACCCATTTATAAATCAAGAGTATTTAATCAATAAAATCATAAGATAAAATAAAATTCAAATTCAAAACATAAATACATTGCATCCAGCAACAATATCTAAGTACAAATTTACTACACCCAAATATTTAATACAAAATCAAGGAAATGAAGAAAGGACTAAAAATATTCACTATAAAGCTTCCAATCTTTAGTTCAAGGGTTTTACATCAATACCCCTAGATACCAAATTTGATAAATATGTCAAATATGGTATTTGTATGGTTAGAGCATGATTTTATATGCTTTTGGGATTGAAATAGTGAAATTCTAGAATTACGCATGAACAGTGCTTGATGACCGCATAAGTGGTCCAAATGACTACTTTTTTGTGGCTCCATTGACTTTGACCCAACCGCTTAAGAAACTATTGACTTGTTATTAATTTGTAGCCAAATAGATGCTCAGGATGCTTTAGCAGCTGTTGACTAGTGTAGCTGACTTTGCTTAAGCACTTCTCAGGTTGCTTAAATGGTACCTGAGGACATTTTTCTTGGATTTTTTTAGCTTCTCCTTTTCAACTTTCTTTTCTTCTTATTTTGACTTCTCTCCATAAAAACCTCTTGTCAACCAAAAAACACCTGAAATAAATATCATTCAAAGGATAATTAACCTTATTTTATAGATTAGCGACACAAAACCATAAGGTGAGACATACAAAAAAGTGGGGAAAGTGCATATTATAAGTGTTATGGGGCTCTTTATTAGGGAAAGTCCTCATAGACAGACTAGCTTTCAGGAGCAGCAGCAGTAAAGAATTATGGTTCCTACTGGTAGAGATAGCAAAGTTAATGGTAAAAGCCATCCACAAGGTTGATGGGGTAATCATCATGGAGTATATGGTAGAAATCGATGGGGTGGTAATGCAGGGAGAGGTGGCGCACAGCCTGCTAAGGCGGTTGCCTAAATTGATGGTAGATCTCATTCTTATGCCTTTCAAAGCAAGACTAAACCTGAGGCTTCTGATGCTATCATTACAGGTACTGTTCTCATTTTTTATTGAATAACAACTATTTTTTATCCAGGTTCCACCTATTCATATCTATTTGTTAAATTTGACTTTGCTTAGACATGGTTTTTGATATACTTGACTCTTTGGTATATGTGTCTACTCCATTTAGAGACTCGGTAGTAGTGACCCATGTGTATCATACTTGTTTACAAATAGATATATGATACTCCTTAGCATTTGGTCGTCAACTTGTTGATGACTTATCAACCTAGTCGTCACCTTGATGACAAATAGATATGTTGAGGTAAAATTGGCATAATTTATCACTCTAATATCGGACTAAGGTGAAACCAAATGCATTAGAAATAAGACTCAAAGAACTTTAACTGGATATATAGTAGGACACTTGAATTAATATATTCTAGGAGGTACACTCATCTAAAGTGGACCCTAGTTGGACAATCCATTAAAACTCTATTGATAGAAGAGTCCTCAACTTGTCTTTTAGTTAGGAGATTTTTATGACATCAATTTATAAAAAAAAAAAGATATCACAAAACTATAGAATTGATAATCACACATATATAGACATGGAATCATTTGGTTCAAGTCTGTACACTTGGGAACAATGGCTTGAATTCTAGCCTGAAAATGTGGGTTGTTACATTATCTCCCCTTGGGAAATTTATCCTCCAATGAGACTGGTTACCTGAGAAAACTGGGAGAACTGAGAGCATACACTAAAAATGCATGAATAGAAACATGATTACATAAATGAGTCTGAAATATGATACATGAACTGAACTAATATTTGTAAATATATGAAATGACATGAGATGGATTACATAGCTGAAACTGAGAGCTGAAGATATTCAATATGAGAAAAATTATTACCTTAGGCTGAATCTAAATTTGCGGAGGAAATATAGGGATACTTGGTTCATAAATCTACTTCTGCTTCCCAAGTGGCTTCCTCAATGGACTGATTCTACAAAATAACTTTGACCAAGGGAATTTCTTTGTTCCTTAGTCTTCAATTATGGTGATCAAGGATCTCAACTAAATTTCTTTGTAAGAAAGGCTATTCTAAACATCGGTGCTTTCTATAGGAACTACAATAGTTGGATCACTAATGCACTTCTTTAATAAGGAGACATGGAACACTGGATGCACTGATGCCAAATTTGCTGGCAGCTCAAGCTCATATGCTACCTTTCCAACAAATTTGCTGGCAGCTCAAGCTCTTATGCTACCTTTCCAACACGACTCAAGATTCTATAAGGGCCAACATATTGGGGACTAAGTTTCCCCCTCTTTCCAAATCTCTTTACTCCGTTCATGGGAGAGATTTTCAAATAAACTAAGTCACCAACCTCAAGCTCACGATCTCTTCTGCTCACATCTGCATAGGATTTGTTTCGAATCTAGGTTGTTTTCAACCTCTCCCAAATTAATTGAACTTTCTCCATAGCTTCAAATAATATATCTAGATCTATCAATGCAATCTCACCTACATCAAACAGACCAATGAGATATCTACATCTTCTCCCATAGAGAGCCTCAAATAGAGACATTTGGATAATGGAGTGATAACTGTTATTGTAGGCAAACTCAATCAAGGGCAAGTGATCATCCCAACTACCCTTAAAATCAATAACACATGCTCTCAACATGCCCTCTAGGGTCTGAATGGTCCTCTCTATCTGACCATCAGTTTGAGGATGAAAAGTTATACTGAGATGGACTTGGGTACCAAGACCCTTGTGGAAAGCTTTCCAAAAGTGAAAGGTAAAATGCATACCTCTGTGGGAAATAATGGACAACAGGACTCCATGCAATCTGACCAACTCTTTAATATAGAGCTTGGCATAATCATCGGTTGAATAGGAAGTATGAACTAGCAAGAAATGAGCTGACTTGGTTATTCTATCCATAATCACCCAAATCAAATCATGCTGACGACGTAAACGGGGTAACCCTATCATAAAGTCCATGTTCACCTCTTCCCACTTCCAAGTGGAGAGGTTGAACTCCTACATATTTTAAGTAGGCCTTTGGTGTTCAACCTTAACATGGTGACAATTGACACACTTAGCTATAAACTTTGTAATATCCCTCTTCGTGCCACTCCCCCAGTATATTTCTCGCAAATTATGATACATCTTAGTGGCTCTTGGGTATATAGAGTAACACGTGCCATACACTTTCTCCAAAATCCGTAGCCTTAAACCATTAACACATAGCACACACAGTATAACCTGGTATCAATACACACCATCTCCCCCTTGGGAGAAAACCTCTACTTTCTGATCTCTGACTGTATCTTTCAACCTAACCAAAGGAGAATATATATCTTGGTTATCCTTCACTTTAGAAACCAAAGAAAATTCCAAACTATTCTGAAGCCATACATTACCTTCAGTAGAATCAACCAACCGAACACCTAATCTACCCAACTAATGAACTAATTTCTTATTGTCATTCTCAACATGAGCAACACTACCCATGGAAAGTCTATAAAGGGTGTATGCCACTACATTGTCCTTTCCTAGATGATATAATACGCTCATGTCATAATCTTTTAGCAACTCCAACCATATTCTCAGACGAATATTCAAATCTTTCTGTGAGAACACATACTGCAAACTTTTGTGATCCATGAACATATCAACATATGCCACATAAAGCTAATGTCCCCAAATTTTCAAGGCAAAAACAACAGCTACTAGCTCAAGATCATGGGTAGGATAATTTTTTTCATGAGGTTTAAGTTGTCTAGAGGCGTAGGCTATCACCATACCTCTCTGCATCAAAACACAACCCAGACCAACTTTGGAAGCATAACAGTAAACAACAAATCCATTAGAACCATCTAGTAGATTTAAAATTCAGGCTGAAGTGAGTCGAGTCTTCTACTCCTGAAAACTCCTCTCATAAGAATTCAACCACTGAAATTTATTTTGGGTCAATATAGACATGGGGGATGCAATAGATGAAAACCCTTCAATAAATCATCGATAATAGCCACAAAAAACCCAAGAAACTCCAGATATATATTGTAGCGATGGGTATGGTCCAGTTTCTCATTGCTTCAGTCTTGTAAGGATCAAATCTAATGTTATTCCCGGAAATAATATGAACAAGGAAAGCTACTGATCTTAGCCAAAACTCACACTTACTAAATTTGGCAAACAACTGATGATCTCTAAGGGTTTACAACACAATTCTGAGATGGTCCGCATGATCATTCTCACTATGGGAATAGACAAGAATGTCATTAATGAAGCCTATGATGAACATGTCCAAGTACTATTTGAACACTCTATTTATTAAGTCCGTAAAGGGTTGGGGCATTCATTATTCTAAAGGACATGACTAGAAATTTAAAGTGACCATAATGGGTTTTGAAATCTATCTTTTGAATGTCACATTCTTTAACTCAGATCTGATGATAGTCTAATCTAAGGTTTATCTTACAGAAATAACTGACACCCTAAAGTTAGTCGAATAGTCATCAATCCTGGGGATTTGGTACTTATTGTTGATTGTGACTTTGTTTAACTAATGGTAATCGATACACATTCTAAGAGAACCATCTTTCTTATGCACGAAAAGAACTAGAGTGCCCCATGGGGAAATACTAGGCCTGATGAATCCCTTATCTAAGAGATATTTCAATTATTCTTTCAACTCCCTAAGCTTAACTAAATCCATTCTGTCGGGTGGAATAGAGATAGGTTGGGTATCTAGAAAAAGGTCTATTTTAAAGTCAATTTCATGTTCGAGAGGAACCCCAAGAAGATTTTCAGGGAACACATCTAGAAATTCCATCACTACTGAAACTAATTCGAGACTGGAGTCTCAAAATTAGAGTATTTAAATAAATAAGATGATAAACACAGCACTTGTATATCATTTTTCTCGCTTTATGGTACGAAGAAAAGTTGACCCTTAAGCGCTGAAGTACTACCCCTCCATTCAAGGATCGGTTCATTCGAAAACTTAAAATAAACAATTCTATTTCTATAATTAACTAAAGTATAGCATGAGTGGGGCAAATCCATGCTGAGAATTACATCGAAATTAGTTATCTCTAACTCCATAAGGTTTACTGAAGTGATTTTCTGGGATACTGTAATTAGGTAGTTTCTATATACTCACCTGGCTAGGATCGATTTACCCACTGCGGTAGATACTGTGAAAGGCTCTAATAGAGTTTCACGACTGACACTAAAATTAATAGTTATGTAAGGGGTTACAAAAAAAAGTGAAGCTCCGAGATCTAACAAAGCATAAACATATAAATTGAAGACTTGTAACATACCTGTAACCACATCAAGAGAAATTTCCTGATCTTATTGGGACTGTAGTGCATACAGTCTTTTTGGGCACTGACCATTGGTTACACTGGAAGTGGGACCCTACTAAGTTGGGCAACCAGATGGAACTAGATAACGGTTGGACTGACCCTGTTGACCACTCTTTGGAAAATGCCTGAATCTGTGGCCTGGCTTACCACACCTAAAGCATGCATCATTGTTGGCTCTTCACACGCCCTGATGATTTCTACCACATTTATGGCAAAAAAGATTAGTGCGACCATTATTTACACTGCCCTGGGACTTAGAGCCTGGCGCCCTATCTCAATTATTATTTTTGAACTTTGGCACTGGAGAACTAGATGAAGATGGAGTTGGGGCAGGAGATTTCTGAAGAAATTGAGGATGGTTACCAGCCTTCTACCTTAGCTGAGTAAAGTTAAAGCTTCTTGTCCTAGACCTTTTATTCTTTCTCTTTTTCCTTAAGATTCTGCTCCTCAATCTGTTAAGCATAGACCATAAGCCTAGATAAGTCCATCTTTTTAATCTACATTATGGCCCTACACTCCTTGACCACACTATCAGCTATACCAAAGACAAACTTACTCATCCTAGACCTGTTATCAACCACCATCAAAGTAGCATAACTCGCCAATTAAGTAAACTTTCGAGACTAATACCTCACACTAATGTTACCCTATTTCAAATTTATAAAGTCCTGCAACTTAGCTTTCCTTAACTTCAAAGGGAAGAATCTGTCTAAAAAGGTTATGGCGAACTCCTCCACTCTATAGGCCCTACATCTACGCCTTTATCCCACTTCTACTGTTTATACCAGATAGAGCTACATCCTACAACTGGTAGGCAGCCAGTTCAACACTCTCACTAGACGTGATACACATAATATCAGTCACCTTCTGAACCATATCAGGGAATTCTTGTGGATCCTCCTCAGACTTGGATCTCGAAAACAAAGGAGGATTTATATGAGTAAGGTCCCAGATTCTAGCTGCGGAGGTATTATCCACTAGATTGGCTGGGATAGTAGCCTGTTGGTTATTATAAGCTACTATTGAGTGAGAAAATATAGTAAAGGTAGCTCTAAACTCGGCATGAGAAACATGCTCATTCAGGGGATCTTCCTGAATAGGCAGAGATTCGAGCTGATTACCATTTCTTTTTCAGTTGTTCTATCTGGGGGCATTTTTGTAAATGGAAGGAAGATTGAATTAGAAAGAGAGTTTAAATAAAGCTCATATTCTTTTACGCGAAGTGAACGCTGAAACAAGGGAAACTTTTTCTAAAACGTCTTGTATCCCAATGTCTAGAAATGTGGCGCACTTTACACCTATGCACAAGACTCTACACAATACGGCTTTCAGATGCCCTAGGACACTATAAAACCTTAGGCTTTGATACCAAGTTTTGTCACGACCCAAGACTACCCCTTAATCATGAAAATGGTGCTTTCAGTCCTGAAAGACCACAAGCTAACCCATTAACTAGTAACTTCTGTAAGCACTGAATAATATGGTAATAAGATACATATGTGCAGAAATAGCTGAATAATTCCAAAGGTTTAAAATAGGAAAAACAATTACTTAATCATAAGTCTAAATGTCTGAAATAATACTAAAAAGACTAATAAAACACTGATAAACTGACTAAATTGTCTGTTGTTTGAAAGCCTCTAACTGACTTGAAAAGAGTTGATGGGATAGGCCCCAACTAAATCCAACTATCCAACTAAAATAAAAGATTAAACTATTGAAATAACTGAAAGAAATAACTATGTCCTCAATAGATGAGAACTCACCATGACTACTACTGCTGATAGGCTGATCTCTCTAAGCACGATCAGGAAACTAAGCATCTGAACCTATGATATAAGACATCAAAGAGCAAAGAAAGTATATGTTGTCAGTACTTTGAATGTACTGGTATGCGAGATGAGGTTAGGCTGAAATGCATGGGTTTATGTTCATGAGATAATGACTGAATAAATAGCATGAGATAACTGTGTTTAAATGCATAAAAGCTGTAAAACCTGAGAATGTATGACCAAGCAATAACATGATTCTAAAATAGTTTGTAAATTAAAATATTGATAATTGTATGCTATGGTCAAGAAAACTTAGAACTAACTACTGGAATGAGACTGTGGGAGGTATCATCTAACTGACATGCCCCGATCTTGAGCTAATTGGGGTCCAGCCTGTGACCCCAGTTGGAAGGATGTCAGTTCCATACCACGGGTACCAAAAATAGTTGTGTGGATCAACTAAAGTGAAGTCTTGAAGGACTAAATATTCACACTCTACTGGAAGGTGCCCGGTGAGATATATGTCAACCCTCAACTGTCAGGTTAACATCTCAAACCTATGTTAGATACGTAGTATTAGAATTCGAGGATTGATACTAAGAGTCACACCCTCAACTAGCAAGTGATCCCCCATCCCTGGGTTCCCTCAGTGCTAAATTCAAGTCCCAACTATACTAACACGGATTACTGAACGGTTCTAAGTTTGATTGATATGATAGCTGACTGGATTGATAATGCTCATACCTATCTAAAATTATTCTAAAATACTGAGACTAAGTAAATAGCTAAGTGTTGGGTATTCATAACCCCAACACTGAACAGAAGTATCAAGAAGGACATATATAGCTTTACAACTATAATAGGGATCATTGTTCAAAATTCATCTCTTGGGCATTTCATCAAACACATGAGGATCATGAGTTAAAGCATAAAAATAGTTAAAACATATGATAATAGCATAATTGCAATATTATAATCATGGGTTAAGGATTTAACATGCGAATAATCATTATTCAAATATGTCAAGGGATAGTTGCAACGAAAGCAGATGGCAATCATGATTCGAAATCAATGTTAATATGAGCTTCGTGGATATAATTCATAATAACATGTAAAAAACCCAAAATAAAAAACTTAAAAATGGATTCTTAGACTCCATGGGATAAAGGTCCCTTGGATGAACATCAAACATACCAAAAACTTTAGTCTTGAAAGAGAAATAACTTTTCTTAAACATTCTTAGATTGGGAAGCATAATTTCTTGGGTTTTATTGAAGGAAGGTATGGAATCTTTTTTGAGAGATAATCATGAGAACAAACCCTAATTTTGTTCTTGGGAATAAAGAGGCTTAATGGCTTTTAAAATTGATAAATAATGCCTAAATATGCTTATTTGGTGATTTAAGTCATGGGATGTTAAGGTTTGAGGTTAGGAAAAGATCAAAATACCCATCTGGAGATGAATAAAAAATTTTGAAATTCTTTAGTTAACGAATTGGCTGATGGGTCATCAACTTGTTGATGACTTATCATCCTAGTCATCACCTTCTTTAGTGATTCTGCCTAAGGTCGACGACTTGGTCGATGGGTCGTCAACTTGTTGATGACTTATCAGCCTAGTGGTGACCTTCTTCAGTGATTTTTCCTAAGGTTGGCGACTTGGCTGATGTGTCATTAATTTGTTGATGACTTATCAGCCTAGTTGTCACCTTCATAATACATGGATATACTGAGATAAAATAGGCATAACTTCTCACTCTGAGATCAGATTAAGGTGAAACTAAATGCGTTAGAAAGAAGACTCAAAGATATTTTATTTGATATATAGTAGGAAACCTAGATTGATAGATTATAGAATATACACTCGTATAAAATGGAACCTAGTTGGAGAATTTGTTAAAACTCTATCGATAGAAGAGTACTCAACTCGTCTTTGAGTTAGTAGATTTTTATGACCTCTATTTATAAAAGAAAAATCACCAAACTATAGAATTAGTAATCACGCATATATGAACATGGAATCATTGGGTTTAGATTTGTATACTTAGGAACAACTGTTTGAATTCTAGCCCGAAAATATGGGGTGTTACATTGATGGTGTGTGCCCGGTAGCTTACAGGTTGGCATTGCCACCAAATCTATCAGGGGTATACCCAGTATTTTATATGTCAATGCTAAGAAATACCATGGGGGCGGTGGTTATACCATTAAATGGGTTTCAATTTTGAATGATAAGAATCTTTCGTATAAAGAGAAGCCAGTCTGTAAAGGTCCTATTTAAGAATTTCCATATTGAGAAAGCTATAAGGAAAATTGAGAGGGACAAGCTGACCAATTATCCTCACATGATTGTGGATATAGGTACTCCACTATTTCTTACTTGCCTTATTTTTTGTTTGGTGGTTCTGGAACAAACGATGGATAAATTAATATATATTATAATGACTCTTCCATTTGTTACTATTAAGTCTAGCATTCCAAAATTTGAGTTATGGTTTTCTCCAGATTGAAAGTTAGAAAATTCAAGCAAGCTAGTCTTAGATGAATTCGAGTGTGGTATGGTTTAGGATTATTTGAGAATGGATTAATTAAAGGTTAGGTGATTTGAGATAATTTTATGATAGCTAAGACGATAACAAATCCATAGGAACTTTCAAAAGTTAATTTGGGTGTGTAGAATTCTTGATATTGAGTTTGGGGTAAAGAGGTTGGTTCGAAATGTCAAAATCTGAGGATGTGCTAAAAATTGAAAAATTGGGAGAAATACCAAGTTTATTGACTACATCTAAAAAATGCCTGCTAGCATATGATGATACATCGCTGTCAAAATATAGTAACCTAACAAAGGCTAGGGTCGAATCCCAAGGGAACATATGGCTTTGGATCTCAGCAGTTGTAGTCTGCGGGCAGAACAAGAAAAGTGAATGGGGGTTTTGATGTTGTAATCTCAAGCAAGTAACTATATTAACTTTGGTTGTAATCAGTGTAGGTGAACACTAGGATTGTGTTCCCCCTGGATTTTCAACTCCGTAGGCTTATCGTGCTTTGTTGAACCAATTTGATACTTTGCATGTAGAATCGATAAGTTATGTACCTTCTACAGTCTTTTAGACGAGCAGATGGATTTGACCCTTTACTTTTAGAGTCTTAGTATGTTGCCTTACTAACACTTATCTTGATTCAAGTTAACTATTACCTTTTGAGTCTCTATTTATTAGCTGAAACATAACCATCTTACTAAGATAGAACCTAGAAGCGTGGATCGACAGTTAAAACCTAAAATTATTGTTGCCTATATCTTTTCCTAGTCACTGCTCCTCTTTAGGAGTAAGAAGCAATATCTAGGTGAGATCATAATGTGTGCACCCATTAGGAAAACTATCATAACAAAGAAAAAGCAATACATGCATGGGTATCATTTTGGAACAACGAAAGCACTTTTCCTACTTCGTCAATCCTCCATGGTTTCCACAACCCTAGCTATGGTTGGTTTTAGCCGCTCATGCTTGTAAAGAAATAAATAAAATTCATATTTGAAAGCATATATGAAATCACAATGATAAGAAGTAATAAACCCCATAACCGTAACTGAATTAATGAACCAAAGTTAATACAAAAAAATCCCAAGATCCAAATAAGATCTTGGAATCAAAATATGTTTGTGAACATCAAAAGTGTGTAAATCCTACTAAAAAGTACATAAAGGTTATTTATAGTACATGATAAAACCCTAAAATCAAAGCCCGAATGAAATAGAAAAAAATAGAGTCTGTGGCCATATGTGGTCTGTAGGGTGCAGGCAGTACCTGCGGTCCCGACACTGGGGGCAGGTACAAACTACAGGTACCGGGAGTGAAAATCCTACAAATTTAGCTCTTGGGATTTTGGATTTCTTGTAATTGCACTACTTACATGCGGTCCATAGGTCCTAATGCAGCCACGTGTTAAATTGTCAAGTGTCGGGAGTCATCTTTTCAGCTTCTGTTCAATTCCCGAACACGTTTTGATCACGAACAAGTTGGAAAACATCCCAAATATCCATAATTGCTCCAAAAAGTAGCCAAAAACACCTCTTTTCACTTTTTTTACAAACTTATCATCCAAAACAAACCCAAAAAACATCATATCTAACAAAATAACCTTAGAAACTTACAACTTTTCTTCGTTTTAAGTATCGAAAGTGCTATATTTCTATAGCACATCAACACCCTCACTTAGAACATTTGATAGTCCTCAGGCAACAAAACACAACAAAAATAAAAATGAAACTTAACTAGGAGAAACTAAGTGATTCAAGTCAGTCAGTCAACACTTAAACTCAAAACACAATATCCCTCTCCAATCTTATTTTTCAAAACCAACTGTGTATGAACATGAAGTACAACAATGCGACACAATGGATCAAGGTATGACAATTACTTTAGCAAACAGAAAACCACTGATATATACAAGTTACACTACCCAAAACAAGCAGATAGCTAGCAATATGACTCAAGTTCCCTCACAACAAGGATGTCCTACTCACTCATATGAAATCATACATGTCAATGCAGGGACGGTCCAGAGACACTCCCATTCAGAAGAGAATTTCTAACCAATACTTGTAAAATACCATTGGTTTGCCCTTATTTTCTTGACCTTAGCATTCAGATAGTCAAGTTAGGATCACCATTGGAATTTTCTCGGCTTGTAATGTAGGCTTAGGGGATGGTATGGTACATAAGGACATATCAAGTAACTAAGCCTCCTTAGCACTACAGTAACCTTGGGGTCTCACTTACTAGCCAATTTTCTTTTTATTCCACCATTATTTCTCCCTTTTTATTCTTTACGACACATTCAGGTTGGGTATGGTCTTTTATTCTTTCTTTTTTTCTTTTTTACAATTTTCTCATTTTTTTTTATACCACACCCGGCCCTACTATATGTTCTCTTATTTTACCCTTCTTCATACCCATTTTACACTACACATCCCTATGATATCCACCCTCACCTTAGGCATTTTGCCTGAGTTGAGGTGCACAATATCCAAGGAGGACCAGGGCCAAAACAGGTTCATTGTAATATAAATGGGAATGTGAATCGTAAAACAAGAAAAATAGGCATTTAGGCTCAAAACAAGTATTAAAGGATATAATTCACACATGGAAGGTCATGTAGGCTAAAAGTGGACTAATATCAAAAATGGCCTATGATCCTTTCCTCATCGACTATCTTTCAACCTAGGTAAGATTAACCAAGCAAATTTTAAATTCAACACACAAAGGGAACTAGGTAGTATCTTACACATACATGGCACAGGGTCAATATTACCAACTACTACCTACCCAATTTATACTACCTACCCAATTTACCCTAAACCTAATGTCATATCAAGATCCATAATATTCACACATATCTATATTCACATAGTTCTAAAACACAATTATTTGAAGAGGTGTCACAAATCAGTCAAAACATGACTATTGCCCTAAATATATAAAATTCTCCTAATTACACAAAAATAACATAATACAAAGAAAAACACAATATGACACAAAATTATTCTAGACATGCTAGTGCTACAACCATACCGTGGTCGATGAGAAAAAAAGAACATCTATAAAAACACGAGGTGTCATAGTTTGCCCACCCCCAATGAAAAATTGCACACTATCCTCAATGTGTTGTGGTGGTAGCGATGCACTAATAGATGATGCACCCACTCCTATATATATAGGTCTCTTCCTATCAATGAATACAGAATCCATTAAATCATGCCTGGATTTTTAATGGCCTGGTCGTATAGTAAATCAAGGTCCTACAAGTTGTCTATGAGACCTCTCTTAGACCCAACTGTTGGGACGACATCATCACCCTTCATAAGAAAATCAAATTATCTCAGTGTACATAGAAGTGATATCTGGAACACCTGGGTTATAACTAAGGGAGTGGCTGCAATACTTCTCTCCATAAGAAAGAATATCTTTGCTAGTAACACATCAAACTCCTCCCTCATCTATCTAGATCTGATGTAGTTATCTCTATATATCAAGATATAACTCGTCTTTCAAACTTATTAAGTCGTGTATAAAAGTCGACACGTAGCTCAGACAGTGCAGCACTCAGTATGGCCTCCTATCGGGCCTGTGCCTGCTCAAATCTATTAATAACCCCTGATTTTATCTACCCATAGAGGTTAGTCATCTCAGTCTCAACAACCCTCACACTAGCATCCATGGCCCTTTGGTTGTCCACTAAGCTCTACAAAAACTAGCTAGATATATTGATCATACCTGATGATACAAGTCAAATGGCCATCAATGTTTTTGACCACTCAACTCTAATCCAACATAATAAGATCCAAGACATAGTCGCCCTAAGGATCCAAGATTGTGGTTGGAAACCCGTCTTCAAGCTCCTAATTAAACAATGTCATGTTTGGAAGATAGCTTGGAGAAGAGGAAAGCCATGACACAAGGAATAAAGAGAGTCCTTGTGGGTTATTTCCAAAATAGCCACTTTTGGGCTATTTTTGTAATAGGCTATTTATGCAAAGGCAATACTATAAATAGATGCCTTAGACATTTTATTTGGTGGTTTATTGATGACTAATGAATGTAAACGCTTTTTAAAGTATGATAAAATCTTTGATTAGCTTGAGTAAAGTATGGATTC
This sequence comes from Capsicum baccatum var. pendulum, assembly GCA_030864225.1. Taxonomy (NCBI): domain Eukaryota; kingdom Viridiplantae; phylum Streptophyta; class Magnoliopsida; order Solanales; family Solanaceae; genus Capsicum; species Capsicum baccatum. The sequence goes on from CM061561.1 coordinate 201,119,974, forward strand.
GCTTGTGTTGATACCTTGTTTAGAAACGTGAGTTCCTCAGAAATCCAATTCCCTTGAGGTCTACATAAGAGTTAGGTGATCGTGGTAATATTAATGAAAGTCGATTGATTAGATACATCTTTTGATTGTCCTTTTTCTTATCATTTGTGCCTATCTATCTATCTATCTATCTATCTATCTTTCTATCCCTTTTATCTTTTACGTATTTATCTCATTTTCCATTATTTTTCCCTAGTTTTTATGTATTTTCCGCTTTCATATTTTGGTTCGTATCATTTTATATTAGAGTTGATCTTGATTTCATTCCAACGAAGTCAATCTCATTTGTTATCTTAAAAATCTGCAAAAAAAGAAGTATCAATATCAAAAATCCCAAAAAAAGTCACTATTCATGTTTTAGCCCTAGGTCAAAGTTTAAGTTTTTGATTCTGTATTTTTTTTGTGTTTCTATTTTTAGATTTGTGTTCTCTAACACTATAAGAGTCTAGGTTTTAAATTTGAGCTTAATCGGAGTCATTTTGAGTGAGGTACTATTGTTGAGAGCTTAAACTTGAAAAAGGTGAAGAGGAATGAAAATCTGGAAAACTTGGTTCATAATTTGGGCAAAATGATGCTGGGAATGAGTTTAGATCATTTAAAAGAGCTTATACTCAAAATTTTAACTCAATCCAAGCCCTAGAGAAGAAGTTAGTGTTCTTGTTGTTCTTGAAGACATTTAAATCTTCAAGTTGAATCTTCATCAAAAACTAATTGTTTGATCCAAAAGGAAGAAAGAAAATTGGTGAAAAAGTTTTTGCCCTAAAGCATCCAAGAAGATTCCAAGAACCTCCCAACTCAAATTTGAAGCCTCCAAACTCAATTCAACACTTCAATTACTCATTTTGCTCAAGGTTTGATTCTTTTGATTCAATTTATTGATTCCTAATCTCCTATTTTGATTCTTCAACTACTCATCAACTCGTAATTCATCTACTAAGTTGATTGATTAGTTCTTGAGTCATTTTCTTTCACCATCCTATTTCTTTCTAGCTTTTCTCTTTTTCAATTCGTTGTAAGTTCTTGATTCAAGTCCATACATAATTTTTACTTGAGTCTTTCAAACAAGAATATTCCAGCCTCAAGACACAATTGGTAACCAAGCATCCTCATTGGAGTACAAACAATCTATCAACACTTGTGACGCCAATTTAGTGACAAACAAAGGTGTGAACCTTGAGATCTTGCGAGGTTTATTTCTTAACTTTAACTTGTTTGTTGTTTTTGTTTATGTTTAGTATTTCTTTGATAGGTACTATGGCAGTGGAAAATTTAACCATGGAAGCTTTGATGGTGGCTATATTGAGTGAGAAACAAGATGTTAATGCAATGACCCTTCACAATCCACCAAACTTTCAAGTTTCCTTGAATGGACATGCTCCAAATGAACTATAAGGTAATCAAGATAACTATTACACTCTAGTAAACGAGGCTAGTAGTCGACTAAGTGTGAATGATAGATTATCTTTAGGTGAGCCTAATGTCTCTTTACTTTATGATGATAATGTACAACTTGAGAGTGTGGATACACTAGTTGGTCCTAATAATAACAAAATTGACTCTTCTATCAAGATCGATTTGTGTCCACCTAGTGTTGAAGCCATTTTGATGAGTGATAGTACATTGTCTTGTGAAATTCATGAGGATCAACTTGTGTGTGAAACTATCCCACCACTTAGGGGTGTTTGTGAAGTTTTTAAAGGACCTCAAGTGAATGGTGATGTTGAAAATATTGGTTGATCGAATAGGAGTGACCCTCTAATTGCCTTTATTGATAATCATGCTAGTATAGAGGGTATAAATGACTATATTGGTGGTAATATTAGGGTAAATAAGTGTTTCCTATACCCATGTTCATGGTCACTCTACCCATTTGATCCCGGTGATCATTTGAAATATGATGGTTCTTCTGCACATTATTTGATGCTTAAGAAAAAAGACAAGACAACCATGGGTCAGGATGTTGAAACTCATTCCTATGACAGAAAGTCTTTCTTGAAGATTTCTAATCTACTTGAGAGGCCAAAATTTTGTAAGGGAAGGGTCTCTAACAAAGATGAGTGTTATAGAGGGGTTATAAGCTTATTGAGACATGGAATCCATGTGAGCCTTCATGAGCGGTTCATTGATTACCATGGTTCCACTAACATACCCCTTGTCATACCCTATTTTTATCTAAGGTTAGCACGACATTATGGACTCAAAAAGAATAGATTTATACAGAGTTGCCACCTAATTTTAAGGAAAATAAGGAAACCTATTTATTTTATTAACAAGTATAACTTTTTTCAATCTATGAAACAATTTTAGATTCCAGGTAAGGCTTTAAATAATTCTGAAGGGAAAGGGTTAATCACGCTTCAGAATCCACAAATGTGGTTCCTAGCCAGACTTAGGTTTATTAAACAAGGAAAAGAAAAAAAATCAATGTTTGAAATATATATATATATATATATATATATATATATATATATATATATATAATATGTATTAAGATGATATAAACAATTTATATATAAAGACTGTGCAAATTGCTAATGTTATCGTAAAAAATATTTGTATAAATAATGTATGAAGATAAACAAAAGTACATGAGAATATGTATGAAAAAATAAAAATATTTAATAAAGAAAAACTTATTCTAAAGAAAGATTACGTAATATTTCAGTATAAAAAGCGTGTATTATATGATTAAATATCTAAATTGATTTAATATAAATATTAACGGCCTAAATTTGCCTAAATGCAAGATGAGGATTGTGTAAAGAATATCCTGCCCAACACCCTAAAAATAAAATTTTCACAATGATAATATGTATACAAGTATAAGAATATAAAAATACAACACAAAATTTAAAATCTTCTTTGAAGGTCATTCTCGACGAGTATTCTCAATAACCTGTATAAACACTTGTAATAACAATGTTAGTAACAAATAAATAATTATCAAAATAAATTGAAAAGGTACTTATGCATATATGTATTTAAAAATATATTTTTTGTTAAAAAAATGGACTCAGATATAGTTTTAAATATTATAAGAATTCCGTCATCGCCCAAAATATTTATTTTTTATTACGTATTTGTATACATAAAATCCATCTTTTTTGGTTGAGGCCTCAAAAACCGGCGGTAATTTTTTCATTGGCCATTCTGCGTAATATTTTGTTCAAGTAAACTTAATAACACAATAAAAAAATAAAAATGGTAAAATACATTTCAAGATGATGAACATGATTTATACTGCAAAGAAAATACTAAGAAACCGAAATAAACACAACATCAAAATCTATAAAAGAGACAATTCAAAATAATTATAATATAATAATAATAATAATAATAATAATAATAATAATAATAATAATAATAACAATGTCATGACATGTTTGACAAATTTGTAGCCGGTGAACTAACCTTCGTATAAGAATCAATCTAATACGAAAGAACAACCCAAATGCAAAACAATTAGTGGCCAAACAATACACAATCAACCCAAGCAGAATAATATCAACATCCACTAGCAAACAAAGGAGATCATAGTTGAATAATAATATAAAAACAATAACAAACCAAACATCAAATCAAGTTAAAATCAAACAAACCCAAATTGGGGCTTTTTTTTTTTAAGAAAATAGAATGCATTACTAGTGGAGAAAAAAAATTATAAAATATACACAACCATCATGATTCGAATGAAAAAATAATGGAGAAACAAACATACATACTAAAATCTACGAAACACATGATTATATAAGCAGAAATAAAAGGTAGATTCGTAGTCGCTCCAGTTCACCAGAGTTTGAGGCTCCTCGTCGGAATAGAGATAAAGTAGAGACACAGCAGTGGTCCATTGGGAGCCTACCGACCACCAATTCCAATGAGGCATCAAAAAAAAGAAAATTCACTGGGAGACGGGTGGTGCGTGGTGGTGCGGCTGGAGACTGGAACCTCGCAGGTCACTACCTCTGGCAAGGCAGCGGCAGGAGACAGAAGAGAGAGAAAGTTAGGGGCAGCAGACGGTTTTTGTTGGTGGCTAGAATTCACCGGCCATCAACTCCGGAAAGACAATTAAGAAAGTGAATGGAAAAGAAGGGAGAGGGAGACAGTGGTTGGCGGCGCCGGCCATGGCCATTGGCGACAGTGAAGGGGGAAAAGGTAGAGAGAAAAGAGGAGAGAGAAGAGAGACATCTGATGTGCGTGTGTTGATGTGTTGGTATGTTTGTGTTTTTTTAAAAAAAATATTAACCCCCACTTATTAATAAATAAATAAAAGAAACTCTTTTTACCAAAAAAATAATGAATTAAATCTCCTTGTCTCCTTACTGCACAATTTAGACCCTAGATCATTGTCCAATAGATTTTTTTCGTATTTTTAATCAATAAGTAAAAGTTTAATACAATGAATAAAAACCCCAATCCGTCACCTCAAATGTCATCTTTTAAAAAGTTGACATGATTTTGACTTGATTGATTTGTTGTTCTGTGTATTAAAATAATTGAGCCGACTTACGTTTGCAGATTATACATGAGTGCCAATATATAATTATAGAAAAATGTAAACAACAAATATAATAAAATTATCTTAAAAAATATATTATGCTATAAACAATTAAAATTATAGTGTGCGGTAAAAACAATCAGTGTTATGCTATGTACAAATGCAAATGATTGTGCAAGAAATTAAAACAATAACAAACTGATAAAAATCCTAAAATTTACATAGTTAAGGATAATTATCAACAAATGATACAAAATTAAAATATGAAAATAAATTAGTAAAAATCCTAAAATAATGATGATTATCAAAAATTTATTAACAATTGGAAAAATGTATTACATTTTATGCACTTTAATGATTGGGAAGCCTGAATATGCTAATTTTAAGCATGGAGAGCCAAAATTGGATGTAAATAGTTTGCCCCTTTTCGTTTGAAAACGATATAGAAGTCTTCATACGATAACGTTGACGTGTAGCCAATTTTTCTCGACAAAAAATTATTTTGTTGAAAAAAAAAATCGAGCAAACTCCAATTTAGAGTTGTTATCTCAATATGTCCTATTTTGAGGTGGGAAAACACAATGTGTACTCGAATTTTGTGTCTACAAAATTTTTTGAAATTGAAAAACAATACTCTATAATAACAAACGAGTATCTAGCTTGATGTTTCAAAAAATTCAAAAAAATGCCATGTAGTGCTTAACTAACCTAAAGATAAATAACAAAGGTATTGCAAGATTTTACCTAAAGGCAAACAAAGTATTCAATTTAAGACAGATATGCATAAAAGGTCTTATTAAAGAGCAAACTAACACAAAATTTCCTATTTTAGAGTGGATGATCCCAATTCATCCTTGCAAAATTTTAAAAATTAAGGTGGATTTTTTTTTCCTTTTTTTTTCTTTCTTTTTGTTCTTTTTTTTTGGAAAAATATAAAAAAGACAGAATGTAGTGCTTAACTAATTAAGAAAAAATAGTAACTAATAAAATAAACACGTTGTGATATATGCAGGTAAAAAAAGAGATGACATGCGCTGCCTAAATGATAAAATAAATGTATTGCAATTTTTATGTAAGACACCATAAAGTTTTATCATCGTTAAAGCCTTCAAACGAGTCACAAGAAGCTTAACACTTAGAATTTTAGCTAAGTGTTCCAACACTTAGTTTATTTTGAGCCTTCAGTCTCCTTGGATTAATTCGCGACCTTTCCGACCTCCGTTTCTTGATTTTTTTATTGCGTTGCAGTGGAGAAAGTTTATAGAACATCTCAGGTGAGTTTCAGAATTTTTGAACCTCGTTTAGGGAGTGTTTGGTTTTCAAAACAGTAGAACCATGCAAATTGCATGCGTCGCATGGTGCATCGTACCCCTAGCACCATGTTATGGAGCATGCGACGCATACTCCAGTCCTGTGGGATAGAGCATACGACTCATGCTCTGCTGCGCGGACCTGGTAAATTCAATTTTTTAACCCGTTTCATTAAGGGCAACTTGGGTAATTCCCAACCCCCTTTCAGCTCTAACACGAAATTTAACCCTTAAAACACCAAAAGACAACCATTTTCATCAAAATTCACCAAGAACTTATCCTAGGGTTTCAATTTTAAACCCAAGAGAACTCAATATTCCACCGTAGATTTTCAATAATTTTTCAAGATTTGGATTCCCCATTCCGAGGGCTACAAGAAGCACCCAATAGTCTCACGAATAGCAAACCAAAGTCAAAAGTTCATTCAAATCCTCAAGTTTAAGGTATGTGGGGTTTGAACAAGAACATCCTTTTGTTCTTATACCCGAAGATTTAGTTTTTCGTAAAGAATTTCATATATTTAAGTTGAAATTATGCCTAGTTGCTATATTTTGAGTTTATGAGATGATAAATTTGTCAAGTCTTGAATTACATGGCTATTATGTATATTTATGATTTTGAATTGATAATTCATGCTTGAAATTGTACATTCCTATATTGACATCATGTTTTCAAGTATTTCCAAGATTTGTTGTTATGAATTAAGTCTTATTGTGAAATTGTGATCCCTTTTAGAATGAAGTGTTGATATTTCCTAAGGTATTCCAAGAAGTGTACTCATATCTCCATGTTATTGGGGTTTTAAATTTTATTGATGATAAGTCTATCATGATTTCAAGAAAGGAATTGATTTTTAATCCTAAGTCAAGAAACAAATCCACACCATCTTAATTTAAGTTAAAGGGACGCATAGTGGCTCCCATTGAGGAATTCTGAACTGTTTTAAGGTAGATTTTCGTAAAGTTCTGAGCTTAAGTAAGGGAGAAGTATTTGGCACCGATTTGGGCTTGATTCCAAGGTCGCATGCCCCAGAACTACGTGCCCCCATAGGTTTTTGATTTACCCCAAATGGATTAAGCTAGTGATCACTAAAACTTAAAGGTTCTACTCCGATGGCAAGGATAGAACAGCTCTCCCCAACTTGGGCAAGATGTTGGACTCCATGTAAGCTTACATAATTTATGTCGGTTAGAAGAAACTCCCAATTCTTTGAGTCTCGAGTCCATAAGAGTCCAAAGTTTTCCCAAGTTTACTAGAGTCTCAAGTCTTAAAGGTTTCAAAAGTACTAAGTTCTTGGGTTTTACAGAAGTTTCTGGTTTTCGTAAGATTTAAAGTGTAATGAGTCACATGATTTATAATATTTGTATATCCTATTTATAATTTATGAGAATTTTATGTTAAGCTATGTGAGTCGTCTGTTATAGCATGTATGTTTCCATGAAGTCTAAAGATATTGATAGTTTAATTGAATACTCCCCTATATACTCAGTACATTCCCAAGGTACTGATCCACATACTTGTCTGTGTGCTACATTTTCTCGTAATGTAGGTTCAGGTGCTCAGTCTCAGCCTCATTAGTGATTTTTGAGTGTCTTTATCTACATATCCACAGCAGTGAGTCCTCATGGTTCGAGGACCTAATTTCAGACATTTTAGTATTTTAGCAGATGTTTTATTGTTTTCAGTTTAGTTAGAGTCAGTTAGGGACTTGTACCAATGGCTCTCTAGTTCATTGAGTAGTAGAGACTTTGTCAGACTAGTTTACCAGATTGTTAGTATGTTGAGATTATCAGTATTGTGTTCATTCAGAAAAAGTATTTTCTTCGTAATTTTCATGATTTTGATATAACAGTGCTAGTGATTGAATTATTCACCTTTAAGTAAGCTTTATGTGTAGTAGCAAGCTAAAAGGGTTAGCTTGGGGCTACTTGTAGCCCTAAGCACCGTGTGACATCTCGGGACTCTTTTTTGGGGCGTTACAATTTGCTAAACATGCAGTGTTTAAATGATAAAATATATTGTGGCATATGCGTGCAGTGCTTAAATGATAAAATAAATGCATTGCGATGTGTACAGGTAAAGACAAAGCTAGCGTGTAGTGCTTAAATGATAAAATAAATATATTGTGATATGTTTCATTAAAGGCATAGATGACATGCAGTGCTTAAATGATGGATTAAATACATTGCGATATTTGAGAGGCATGCAATACTTAAATGATAAAATGCATTGCGATATGTGCGTGCAGTACTTAAATAATAAAATAAATGCATTACAATATATGCGTGATGTACTTAAAATATAAAATAAATGCATTGCGATATTTGCTATGCGTACAGTGCTTAGATGATAAAATGCATTGCGATATGTGCATGCAGTGCTTAAATAATAAAAATAAATGCTTTGCAGTATGTGTCAGTAAAGGCAAAGATGACATACTATGCTTAAATGATGAAATAAATGCATTGCGATATTACGAGGCATGCGGTGCTTAAATGATAAAATGCAATGCGTAATGTGCTTGTCGTGCTTAAATGATAAAATAAATGCATTGTGATATGTTGTGAATAAAGGGAAAGAAAGCATGTAGTGCTTAAATGATAAAAGAAATGCATTTGCGATATGTGCAAGTAAACGCAAAGAATTACATGTGATACTTAAAAAATAAATGCATTGTGATGCATGCATGCAAAGGCAGGGAGAAATACAGTGCTTAAATGACAAGATAAATGCATTGTTATGTGTGCAAATCAGGGCAAAGATAATAATAAAATAAATGCATTCCGATGTGTGCAAATAAAGAAAAAGATAGCATACGATGCTTAAAAGATAAATGCATTGTAATATGTGCAGGTAAAGACAAAGATAGCATGCGATACTTAAATGACAAAATAAATACATTGCGGCATGTGCAAATAAATGCAAAGATAACATAAAGTACTTAAATATTGAAATAAATACATTGCAGGTGCAAGTAAAGACAGATAGAATATAATGCTTAAATAATAAAATAAATGCATTGCAATATGTGCAAATAAAGGCAAAAATGACATGCGATGCTTAAATAAAAAAATAAATACATTGTGATGTGTGCAAATAAAGACAAAAATAGCGTACGGTGCTCAAATGATAAAATGAATAAATGCATCGCGATGTGTGCAAGTAAAGGCAAAGATAAAATACAGTGTTTAAATAATAAATAAATGCATTACGGTATGTGAAAGTAAAGACAAAGATGACATGTAGTGCTTAAATGATGAGGTAAATGTATTACAATATTTGCGAGGCATGTAGTGCTTAAATGATAAAATGCATTTCATTATGTGCATGCGGTGCTTAAATAATATAAATAAATACATTAAAATATACGTCAGATAAAAGCAAAGATAGCATGCGGTGCTTAAATGCTAATCGCATTGTGATGTGTGCAAATAAAGGCAAAGATAGCATGTGGTGCTTAAATGATGAAAATAAATAAATGCATTATGATGCGTGCAAATAAAGGCATAGATTGCATGCGGTACTTAAATGATAAAATGAATAAATGCATTGCGATGTGTGCAAGTAAAAACAAGGATAAAATGTTGTGTTAAAATTATAAATAAATGCATTGCGGTATGTACAGGAAAAGGCAAAAATAAATCTAGTGCTTAAATAATAAAATAAATACATTGCAAGATACGTAAATAAAGGCAAAAAAAAAGCATACAATGATGAATAAATACATAGTGATACGTGCAAATAAAGACAAAACTAGCATGCAGTGCAAGAAGGAACTACTGCAGTGCGATATGTGCAAGTAAAGGGAAGAAAATATAAATTTTTAATTGAAGAAAAACATGCATAACTATCTTATTGGAGGGTATACTAACCCAATTTTCCTATTTTAGGGTGGAGAAAACATTGTAAAAATGATTATTGAACAAAGAATCATTTGAGAATGAAAGTATTCACATATTTTCGATGTTGCTTTTAGAATTGTCGAGTATCGAGATGTGAGATGGTAGGGATGCAAGATTGTGTACTTGATGGGGAGAAAGAATGATTGTAGAATTGTAATCACCGAACTCTGCATAGAACTTCCTACATATCTCGAGTGTTACGAGAATCAAGTCAATGTAGTTCGATATGAGAAAAGAGAGTAAATTTTGAGGCGACTCTCAAAATTTGCCCCAATGTATGATCTATGTTGACATTGTCTCCTTTAAAAGGAGTTTTATAAAAATAAGTCTTGTTATTACAAAAATACATGACGTCTTTGATTATTTATGGAGACTTGAGAATGGATGACATCTCCTATTATCTACAAGGTCTACATGCACGACATCTCCAATTGCTTAAGGAGACTTGTGTTTATTGTCGTCTTCGATTGTCTACGAAGACTGAGGCCCTCAACTAGTGAGGTGAGTGAAATCTAATAGCCTCTTAATTGGTGAGGCTATTGAAATATAAAAGGCTCTAGATTGGCAGAACAAATGTGATAGTCTCTCAATTGGAAGGGCTATAAAAAAAGTAAAAAAAAATACTTTAAAATGGGTGCTTAACTGAAAAATAAAATACTGGTATTTAAAGGTATGTGCTTGAAAGAAAGGTCAAATGTCCATATTTCAAAACTGAGCGTCTTTAATAACAACTAAAAACGAATGTATGTGAAAGTGGAAACCTTAAATAAAAGGAAAAAAAGGCCCGTATGTGAAAGTGAGCATCTTGAAAAAGGAAAGAATGGATTATGTATTTTCTCGACAAAAAGTGCTGAAATATAAAGAAGACACGATGGCGTCTTGGCTTCAGTTGGTACCGATAATTAATAGTGTGTATTAGAATTCCCCCATCTCCTTCGTAGATAACCGAAATTTCCTTTAGGGTAACTCCTATAGTTTTGAGTGATACCTCAGACACGCCTAAGTATCGACAAGATTTGCTCGTCTTAGTTCAAATAAAAATTTTAAACTATGCTTGTAATATTCCGTACTTTCCTAGATTAGTTTATCTCTCAGTACACGAGAATTTCTATATAAAAACTTTCAATATACTTAGAATTTTCCAGTTTAAGACTTACCAAAGTGTAGGAAATTCAGTCAGCTTTCCAATAATATAAATTTCTCCCAAATTTCGATATCCGGGTGAGAAGTTATGGCACTTTTAGTGAAACAGTATGTCAAATTGGAAGCATCGCATCGCGGTGAGGTTCAAAATGGCGTTCTTCAGTTTTTCAGTGAGACACCGTGATTCCAGCACGTCGCAATAAAGTTTCAGCTCCTACTTGTCATTTTCCAGAGAGGCACTACGATAGCTCCGCATCGTGCCAAGGTGCCATTTTAGAATTGTCATTTTCCAGTAGCTCGATGCGATACCTCCACGTCATGCTGAAGTGTATTTTCGCACTCGTCCTTGAACTACACTAGCCGAAAAAATCCAGTAGCTCATTGCGATGCCACCGCATCACGGTTAGTTCCAAAATCGGGAATCCAATGACAAAAATTTTAATATATTTAAGGGACTTTTTGGTCTTTTTCCATGGTCCTAATCAGTCTAAACACGTGATTTAACCCCTGATAACCTAGTCAAGCCATTATTCTATTCAATTTTCTCCAAAATCAAAAGCATTCTCTCAATTAGAAAAACCCTAGCATCCAAGAATAAAGAGCAATCCTGGAGAATTCCTCCAAGAATCTTCAAGAACTAAGCTTCTCAGGTATGTTAGGTGTTCATCCATGGGCCCTTACCACCCATGGAGTCCAAGAACCTTTTTTTTTAAATTACAAATTTTCAGATTTATGATTTACATGTTGAATTTGATTGTATTCATGTTCATGATGTTGTTTGGGTTTCAATCCATTATTAATTGCAAGTTTCATGAAATTAAGATAGTATGTGCGTTGAATGATGTGTTCCTCATGTTAAACTCTTGAAATTGCAAGTTGAGTGTTGCATTCATGATGCTTATGTGTTGACCATTATTATGTGCATTACTTATGCTCCTCAAGTGTTTGATAGAATGCCTATGTAAATTGAATAGTAAATTCATGACATATTATCATGTGTTCCCATTCATGTACAAGTTTATGCCTCTTAAGTGTTTGACAAAATGTCTAAATGATGCATTGTTAACAAGCAACCATTGTTATGCTTTTAACATTATGTCATGCTTTACTATCAATGCTTTCAAGTCTTAGGGGTATTTAATCCCTGAAATCTAGCTCTGTACCTAGAATTATAGTAGCTACAGAATAGTCTCAGTTATGACATGAATAGTAGTACTCAGTCAGTTACAAAACTCAATGAAACTCAGTCCAGTTCAGTTCAATTTTATAATCAGTGTCATTCAGTTGGGAGTGGGATTCAGCACCGAGTGAACCTAAGGATGGGGGCTCGCCTGTCAGTAGAGGGTGTGATCCTTAATAGCAATCCTTGCATTCCAGAACTATATAGCCAGCATAGGTTGAGATATCAACCTGTCAGTTGAGGGTTGATAAGGTGTTTACTTGTCAGTTGAGGGTAATACCATTCTCCTCAGGGAACCTGCAAGTAGATGATGACCCTTAGTCCTTCGGGATAATATTTAAATTGATCCACATAGCCAGTGTTTATACCCATGGCATGGTACTAACACCCTTCCAACTAGGGTTACAAGTTGGACCCCAATCAGTTCAGAGAAGGGCATATCGGTTAGAAGATTTCCTTCCATAGTTTCAGTTTTAGTCTCAGTTCAGTTCTGCAAAATTAGGACTGTCAAAAATAGTCTGCCAGTTATCAGTAATTCGGTTTCAGTATAAATCTCAGATATAGTATATGTGTATATGCACAGTATTGCATACTCAGTGTTTATGACAGCTTCAGTTATCCATGTACTCTCATTTAGTTATATTCATATAATTCAGTCAGTTACTGTTTATGCATATGAACCTATGCATTTAGCCTTACCTCATCTAGCATACTATTACATTCCATGTACTAATCGCATACTCATTTCTTGTGCTATGATGTCTTATATCATAGGTTCGGACGCTCAGGTTCTTGACCACGCTTAGCTAGATTCAGTCAGTAGTAACAGATGCAATAGTGAGTCCTCATCAATTGAGGATATTCTTTTATTTTAGTATTACAATAGATTCAGTATTTTATTAGTCAGAGTTAGTTGGGGGCTTGTCCCATCAACTCCATATTCAGACAGTTCAGTTAGAGGCTTTTCAGACTAGATTAGTTCAACAGTATTCTATTTTTCAGACGGTATTATAAGTTTCTCTATTTCATCAGTATTTAGATTATGAACCTTATGGCATTTCAGCCTAAATTTCATATTATTTTAGTATTATTATTCAGTACTCATAGTAGGTACTAGTCATGGGTTAGCTTGTGGTCCTTCGAGGTTTCAAGCACCGTGTGGGGTTCGAGGTGTAGACTAGGGGCATTACAATTCCTATCCTCATGATTCAAGTGTTATCTCTAGAAAGAAAGACTCATTTTCGCACATATTTAAGTAAAAGAGAGTCTCATTTCGTACACATTTGAGTAATTTTTTTTTACTTAGGGACGTATCAAGAAATGCACTCACACTCAGAAATAAAATCCAATGCATACAATTGTGATACCATAGGTTTGACCTTTATGTAAGTATCCACTAATGTGAGTACACTTGGAATAGAATCCTATGGGACTTGTTATTGGCTTGTAATATGGCTTAAGGCGGGAGGATGATATTTGGGAAAAAAGTGACTAATTATTCATTGAGCATTACACTATATTGTTCTCTTGACATTGCACTTTGACACTAAATCTTTTTTGTTGTGCTTTGTTGCCCCTAATTTTGTATTTGCTTCGACTTCTTTTGAACCTTGAATTGGAGTTTTTCCTTTTTATTAAGAAACTATATATATATATATATATATATATATATATATATATATATATATTCTTCATTTCTCTTCTCTTTTTTGTGGGAATTTTGCTCTTTTTGAAGTCGTTTTTTCATTTTTGTTCATCTAGGACAATACATCCTTTGCATTTTACGTGTTTTATCTTGAATCTTTATCTGTAATTTACACGTACTTAGTGAACTCAAGGAGGTAGGTCCAAGAGAGGGATAGTTCATGTAAGCACTCAAAAAGATATAGACTCAATTGTGGTTGTTCAAAGAAAATGTTTTAGGCACAAAAAAGGGAATGCTAGGGATTAATGTCATTTGGTGGGCTGTGGAAGGCACAATCGGGTCAAAAAAGGCCTACAGTCCTTTCCTAAACCATGTTTAACTCAAAATTTTGCCTCAACAGACATTTAAGCCAAGTTCTAGATCAATAATGCATTGCAATGAATTAAAATGAATCTCACCAAACATGAACATGAAACGATGAGGTATACTTCGTTCTTGTCATAGATGTATGTAAGAGAATTTTCAAGCGTTACTCAGGTGTGATAAAAGGTACCAAAAGAACCTATGGTTTACCATGAAATCAGTCCTTTACATCATACTATTTTTGTTCTTTCTCATGCACACTTCTAACTGTATTAGCACCAACTAAGTAAAAAAAATTTAATTTTTTAAAAAATAAATGGAACCGAACCCAAGTGAGGGTTGCCTACGTATCTTGTGAAAACAAGAATCAGGTTTGCATAATTTAGGCAAATTTGTGAATTTGTATGTGCAATGTATGATTGTAAAAAAAATAATGGTCATCCTTGAAAATAATTTGAAAGACGATCAGAAAAAAACTGCTTTAAACATCAAAATTGTTTTGATCAAATGGTCAAGAGAATGGATGTCAATCATGGAGAGAGCTTTAAAACAACTTCAGTATGCTAACAAGATTACAAAAGTCAGACATTGAAGGAATTATGACATTATGTCACCGCATTTGGCAGGATTATTATAACTAAAAAATATTGAACCATTGCCTTTGAAAGTGGGGATCAATACACCATAAATTTAATGGTTTATAATATTCAAAAGAAATAGCTAGGTATCCTTGCACAATAATCAGGTGAAGATCTGGAGGTAGGCCAACTAAGAACTAATGTAATTGAGATTTGAATTTTGAGGAGCTATTGATTTGCGCTCTTGAAGAATTTTGAAGAGCTTTTTTGAACTACTTCTGAAAATTGTCTCAGATTTGAATACCGGAGAAATTATGCTAAAACAGTGAAGAGACTGAACCCTAATGCAGGATTACGTATGCATTTTGTCAGGACAAGAATCAAGTCAAAATGTAGTTCAACCTATACACAGTTAGTGGCGATATTTCTAATGTTCATCTTTTAATTGATTTGCTGTGCAAACAAAAGTTAGAAACACCTTCCCTACTAAAGTATAACCAATTTAGAGCAAATAAATATATACAAACACAATAATCCTTCAAATATGTACAAAGACTATAATAATATATAACTTGGGTCGTAAACCCTTTGTACATAAAGTTTACACATGATGCATGCACCTAAAAAGGTATTATTTTAGCTATATCCTATTTTAACTAAGAGTGGGTAGACACATACTTGAATTTCCTATATGAGAAGGCATGTATGCGCTGAATCTCTAAAATAAAGTGATTTGAAAGAATTTTAGGAAAGTACAATGCATAATCCGTGCGTACAATGTGTGTGGGTGTCAATATTCCATAATGGAGGAAATATGAATGGAATGTCAAGATATATAAAGCGATAAGCAAATAAACAATCTATACAAAATAATAACAAATAAACAATTTATGTCATAAAAGAATA
Source organism: Capsicum baccatum var. pendulum (assembly GCA_030864225.1). NCBI lineage: Eukaryota > Viridiplantae > Streptophyta > Magnoliopsida > Solanales > Solanaceae > Capsicum > Capsicum baccatum. Next base: position 201,135,536 of record CM061561.1, read on the forward strand.
ATAAATAAAGACAATTAGGAAAAATAAATAACAGTGTATAAAAACATAAATAGTTACCTAAGTCTATAACGGTTAGAACCTTGCATCCCCGACAGAGTCGCCAAAATGTCGTACCCTATTTTTAACTAAGTTCAAAACGAGCACGATATTATGGACTCAAAAAGAATATATTTGTACAGAGTCTTCACCTAATTTTAAGGAAACCTATTTATTTATTAACAAGTATAAATTTTTACAATCTACGAAACCATTTTAGATTCCAGATAAGGGTTCAAATTATTCAGAATGAAAGAGGTTAAGCACCCTTCAGAATCCATATATGTGGTTCCTGACCAGACTCAGGTTTATTAAACAAGGAAAAGGAGAAAAAATCAATGTTTGTAAATACATATATAAAATTTGTATTAAGATGATATAAAAAATTTATATATAAAGACTATGCAAATTGCTTATGTTATCGTAAAAAATATCCATATAAATAATGTATGAAGATAAACAAAAGTACATAAGAATATGTATGAAAAATAAAAAAATTGAATAAAGAAATATTTATTCTAAAGAAATATTACGTAATATTTCAGTATAAAAAGCGTGAATTATTTGATTAAATATCTAAATCAATTTAATATAAATATTAATGACCTAAATTTTTCTAAACGCTTGATGAGGATTGTGTAAAGAATATTTCGCCCAACACCTCAAAAATAAAATTTTTATAATATTTGTACAAGTATAAGGATATAAAAATACAACACAAAATTTAAAGTCTTCTTTGAAGGTCATTCTCGACGAGTATTCCCAATAACCTGTTTAAACATTTGTAATAAAAATGTTAGTAACAAATAAATAATTATCAAAATAGATTGAAAAGGTAAGTATGCATAAATGTATTTAAAAATATATTTTTGTTAAAAAACGAGCTCGGATAAAGTTTTAAATTTTATAAGAATTTCGTCATCGCCCAAAATATTTATTTTTTATTACGTATTTGTATACGTAAAATTCACCTTTTTATTTGTGGAGGCCTCAAAAACTGACGGTAATTTTTCATTGGCCATTATGCATAGTATTTTGTTCAAGTAAACTTAATAACACAGTAAAGAAATAAAAATGGTAAAATACGTTTCAAGGTGATGAACATGACTTATACTGCAAATAAATACTAAGAAAACCGAAATAAACACAACATCAAAATCTATAAAAGAGAAAATTCAAAATAATTATAATATAATAATAAAAATAATAGTAATAATGTCATGACATGTGTGAAAAATTTAGAGATGTCAATACGGGTTGGCCCAGCCCATCTGGGCTAGCCCATAGGGGCTTTGAGTTTGACGGGCCAAGCCGGGCTGGCCCATTTAAATGATGGTCCAAAAAACACCAAGCCCACGCTATTACCCTATGGGCAGCGAGCCTCACGGGCCAGCCCACTTTTTAAAAAATAATATTTTATAATTTAATTTTACACTGTTAATAAACATAAATATTTATCACACAATAACACATAGTATTAATGCTTGTTAATCAAATCTTCAACACCCCAAAAATAATCCTAATAACGAAATTAAATAACTTTTGACATAAATATAAATAAAACACAAAAAATGTCAATATTTCATTCACTAAAAATAAAAATGAACTCCTCAAGAAAAGCTTTCATGACATTCATTATGTATCTAACATCACCACTTTATTCTTCATCAAGCATCTCTGAATCATGTTTTGATAAAGTTGTCTCATAATCTTTATTTCCATCTATAATTTATATACATATTAATTAATTAAACATTAAGAAATAATATAATTTCATAACTAATAATATTTACATGTATGCAAAAACTATTACCAATTTTAGAGTAACCGTGCAACCAATTTCGAGTGGTAGCAAGTGTTTGGATATTTTCATGATGGATACAGCTTCTATATTTGGTGAGAATGCGCCCTCCAATGCTGAATGATGATTCTGATGCTACAGTAGTAATAGGCCTACGGGCTAGCCCAGCCCACATTCCTCAAGCTCTACGGGCCACGGGCTTATCCGGGCCAGGCTAAAAATCCATGTTCTTAAATGGGATGGAAAAATTGAAGCCCACCCCATTAAATTACAAGTCGGGCTGGGCTGGCCCTACTGGCCTTGGCCCATCTTAACGGTTCTAGACAAATTTGTAGCTGGAGAACTAACCTTCGTATAAGAATCTATATAATACAAAAGAACAACCCAAATGCAAAACAATTAGTGGACAAACAATATACAATCAACCCAAGCAGAATAATATAAACATCCAGTAGCAAACAAAGGAGATCATAGTTGAGTAAAAATAGAAAAACAATGATAAACCAAATGTCAAATCAAGTTAAAATCAAACAAACCCAAATTAGGGGAGTTTTTTTTTTTAAGAAAATAGAATGAATTACTAGTGGACAACAAAATTATAAAATATACACAACATCATGATTCGAATGAACAAATAACGGAGAACCAAACATATATACTAAAATCTATGAAACATATGATTATATAAGGAGTAATAAAAGGTAGATTCGTAGTCTCTCCAATTCACCAAAGCTCGAGGTTCCTCACTGGAATAGAGATAAAGTAGCGATGCAGAAGTGGTGCGTTAGGATCCCACCGACCACCAATTTTGATGAGGTAGTAGAAAATAGAAAATCAAGAGAGAGAAGAGTGGTGCATGGTGATGCGTTTGGAGGCTCTAACCTCGCCGGTTACTACGTCCGGCAAGGCAGCGGTGAGAGACGAAAGAGAGATAAAGCTGGGGGAGGCACATAACTTTTGTTGGTGGCTAGAACTCACCATCCATCAACTCCGGCGAGCCAACAAAGAAAGTGAATGAAAAAAAGGGAAGAGGGAGATAATGGTCGCCAGCGCCGGCCATGGTTATTGGTGACAGTGAAGGGGGAAAGAGAGAGAAAAGAGGAAAGAGGTGAGAGAAAAGACATTAGAGAGAGATATGATGTTCATGTGTTGGTGCGTTTGTGTGTTTTTCAAAAAAATATTAGCCCCCACTTATTAATAACTAAAAAACAGAAACTCTTTGTACCAAAAAATAATGAACTAAATCTCCTTGTCTCCTTACTGCACAAGTTAGACCCTAGGTCATTGTCCAATGGATCTTTTCGTATTTTTAATCAATATGTAAAACTTTAATCCTATGAATAAAAACCTTAATCCATTATCTCAAATGTCATCTTTTAAAAAGATGACATGATCTTGACTTGATTGATTTTTTGTTCTGTGTATTACAATAATTGAGACGACTTTTGTTTGCAGATTATACATGGGTGACGATATATAATTACATACAAATGTAAATAACAAGTATAATAAAATTATCTAAAAAATATATTATGCTATAAACAATTAAAATTATAGTGTGCGGTACAAAATTGTAGTGTTATGCTATGAACAGATGCAAATGACTGTGCAAAAAACTAAAATGATAATAAACTGATAAAAATAATGAAATTTAAAAATTAAGGATAATTATCAACAAATTATGCAAAACTAAATGAAAATAAATTGGTAAAAATCCTAAATTAATGATACTTATCAAAAATTTATTAACAATTGTAAAAATGTATAAAAATTGCATTTTATGCACTTTAACAATCAGGAAACTTGGATGTGCTAATATTAAGCATGGAGAGCCAAAATTGGGTGTCAACACCCCTTTGTTCAAAGCTCTTGAAATGACTAAGTAGTTCTTACTTTTGGGGTTATACACCTTTGATTGATCATTTTGATGCTTGGCTATATCTTAAGTGTGTAAAACCTTGGCATGATGATATGATTGATTGTGCTAACTCTAATCCTCATGTCATGAGGATATTGTGTTTGTTTGTCCTTCCTTTGGTTTTTCCATTTTTGGATTCGAGGTTGAATCCTTTTCAAGAAGAAAAGGATCATACAAGTCAAATGGGCATCAACGTTTTTTATCACTCAACTCGAGTCCAACATAAAGTGTTCCTAGGCATGGTCTCTCGAAGGATCCAAAATTGTGGTTGGAGGCCCATCTTCGAGCTCCTAATTAAACAGTGTTGTGTTTGAAAGATATCTTGGAGCCGAGGAAAGCCATGAAACAAGGAATGAAGAGATTTCTTGTGGGTTATTTCCAAAATAGGCACTTTTGGGCTATTTTTGTAATAGGCTATTTATGCAAAGGCAATACTATAAATGCCACTTTTGGGCTATTTTTGTAATAGACTATTGTTGCAAAGGCAATACTATAAATAGATGCCTTAGACATTTCATTTGGTAGTTTATTTTTGATTAATGAATGTGAACACTTTTGAAAGTATGAGACAAGCTTCGATTAACTTGTGGAAAGCGTGGATTCGCTTGTGTTGATACCTTGTTTAGAAATGTGGGTTGCTTGGGAAACCAATTCCTTTGAGGTCTACGTAATAGTTAGGTTATCGTGGTAATATTAAGGAAACTCTTTAGATTTGATACATATTTTGGTTGTCCTTTTTCTTATCATTTGTGTCTATCTATCTATCTTTATATCCCTTTTATCTGTTACGTGCTTATCTCGTTTTCCATTGTTTTCCCCTTATTTTTGTGTATTCTTCACTTTCGTATTTTGGTTTGTATCGCTTGAAGTAGGAGCTATAGTGGATGGATGAGTGGCTCCGTAGATGCACCACCAGGCTTTAAGGTCTAAGTCGGGACTGAAGAAAAATTGGCATGTGTCCCGTCGTGCCGTGTACTCAAATTTGGAGCCTCTCTATTCCCTATCATCATATCAAAAATAAAACCCACATCATCTCAATGTGACTCAGTAGGCTCTATGGAAACTGTTAGGCCCTCACACTGGGCCCAAAGTACTACTTCTTATTGTCTCAATCTTCTAGAAGTATTTGGACGTGCTAGACCCTTAATGGTCCTCATCTGTGTAATCGCCGTCACAGATACCCTCTCGTCTACCCTCAGTATCTCAGGCACACAAGCCTCATTACACAGCCTCTAAATTATTCAAAGAAAGGGTAGATTAGTCAACTCCCCAATTGCTCTGTCATGTAACTCAAGGTGAAGAATAGCAATAAAATCAACATCACATTCGTCCATCAGACAAACAACCAGTTCTACTCCCTCCCACGCTAATATATTATCTGAAGCGGGAGGCATTAGTCTATATCTAATCATCAACCACTAAAACTTGGCCTCCAATATCAATGGGCCCTTCTTGATCAAAACTTGCCCCTCAATCCATAGGGTTGTATCACCCAGCAATGAAATATAACTTGCTATCCACCTAGCCATCCCAATCCTCTCTTGATGGTACTTAATCTCCCGTATGATATATTGATCATGTGCGATCCTTAATCTATGGTTGCACTCAGCTATAGATGCAGTAGTGATATATTCTGGGTTGATGAAAACTTTGCGGATAGTCTCCTCTGTAATATCAACTATGACCCCTCTAATCAGTGTATGATCAAGTTGTGGTTGCCGCTCAAATTTCACTAGTCCTAGAAGTCTTTGCATAAGAAGGACTACGGTAGCACTATAGGATGCATTAAATTCCCATACCATATCCGGGTTGTAAGAACTGCATGGTCTAGTCATCGTAAATTGATATCTATCAAATGCCACCCATAACTGAGGTACTCGATCTATCCCCGATAAGTCAATCTGGCGTTCCTCATAAATACACCTCATAGGCATGTCTAGCTCCCAAACATGATTGTCAAGATCAAATATATTTCATATCCCTTTCACATACCACCTTGGAGGTCCCTCCTTATGAGGTGCCTTTGGGGCATGTGTAGTTTGGGGCTCTACTGTACTGATGCATCATGGGAAGGCTTCTCTATACCCTCACCAAATTGGGGTACCTCTATCTATTATACATAAGTAGAAGTACCCTCCTCAGACTGGGGCACTACAGATGATTGCTCCTACTCAACCTCATCAGATAAATACTGGGACCCCTCCTCAGACTGGGGTCCTGAGCAGCAACATGTGGAGTAGACTCAAACTCTGTCTCCTCATCATCATCATTAGAAGTAGGTGGAGAAATGTGTGGGTGTGATATCCGTATAGACTTCTTCTTGGGTTAGGCTGCAGCTCCCTTGGGTACTCCTCCACTGTGTGTCATCCCAGCGGCAGTATATCTACGTCGCTGCCTTAGGTGACCCATTATCTCTGTGTGTGACCCCAATGACAGTGTATCTTCATCGATGCCTTGGGTATTCCTCCACTGAACCACTAGGCTCGAGAGACTCTGCCCGTCTCCTCAAAGTACCAGCCATTATATTCTTCACCGTTTTAGGTTCCATATGTACCTGACAAATCAGTTCTTAGTTTCCAACAAAAGTGAGGGGTAGAAAAAGTAGAAGAAAAAACTCAAAATTCAAAAAATTTGAATTTTTCCTCAATTTTCACACCCATAATACTTATTTGAAATCCCAACAAGTCTAATTTGCACAAACCAATAAATAATCATGAATTTTAAAGCAAACAAACATGTTCAACTAGTGGTATTACTCTATTCATTCAAGTTCACTTTCCCGTTGGGGCCTAACTTTGGATTTTTCTTCACAACAAGGCCCTATATAATGTTTTTAGGCTACTTCATGGCTCCAATATACAATTATGATACATTATATATATTTTGCAATGGAATAAACATATCAACTTATTTAAACAATAGATAAACTAATATATAACCATTAGAAGCCGAGGAAGTTACCTCTTTATGAAGAACCGAAAGTGAATAATGAAGAATTCACGCAAAACCAAAGTTGAAACTTATTTTTAGCGTGTTGGGACAAGTTGGTACCTCAAATAATTGTCAATTTAACTTTTACTTAACTGTGGGGTTTGTTTGGGTTTTAAGTGGGGAGTTTGAATTAAAATAGAAAAGTGAAGTTTTGAGGAGTTGAATGAGTTAGAATAAGGGTAAGATGTTTTTATATAGGTGGGGGGCTGTTTTAGGTCATATTTAAGTGTTGTTGGGCCCAAAATTTAAATGAAAAATTAGGCCCACAATTTTCCAACCCGCGGCAGCTACCTGCAGTTAGGTTGTGGGCGCAGGTGCTGGGCATATATGCTGGGCCAAAAGTTTGGCCCGCTTTCCTGCAGTCCAGACTTGACATTTTGCTATTTTTCTTGCTAATCATGGTCCCGTAAACTAAGCTTAAGATCCCAAAAGTAAAAATAGATGCCAAAGTCCACAACCTTACCCATTTTGTTCATCCTCAAAATTTTAACTTTTTGGCTTATTACTCAACTTACCGTCTGGGACCTGTGACCATGATGGGTTAATCACATAGCCCCCTTACCTGGAAATTGATAAATATAGCAATTTTTTACCATATTTTGGGTAAGTCCAGGATCTAAAACCTATAAAAAAAATAAAATAATAAGAATGTGAACACTAAAAATAGTGGATTGCCTCTCACTCAGCGCTTGATTTAACGTCGCGGCGCAACGTGGCTATATTGGTTACTCAGAATTAACCAAAAATACCATGTGTTTACTTTCATATAGCACTTAATTTGACATCGCAGAACGACACGAGTATCTTGACTACTCAGAATTCAGCAAGATACCCAAAGAAATATCCTCTAGGGTCATCAATATAATCAATCACCAACACTACCCTCATATCAGTTGGCTACTTCATTGACTTTTGAATGTTGAATGTAGCCTTCTCATCATTGACTCTGAATTTCAGTTCACCTATTTCCATGTCAACCATAGCTATGCCTGTTGCCATAAATGGTCTTCAAAAAATAATGGGCATCTTGGTGTCAACCTCACAATCACATCAAAAGAGATTTCCACAGGTTTCATCACAGTACGTTCGTCCATCAATAGATGCATTAAAGTCGGTTCAGGAGTGTTCAATCCCAATTGTTTGAATATGGCCAGCAGCATCAAAGGAATGTTGGCCCCTAAATCACACAAGACTATCGGGATAACCCAATAATACATGGTATAGTGAATGCACTGGGATCACCCATTTTTTGGGGCCAAATACCTAGTCATGACTGCACTACAGTGGTGAATACCATCAACATCCTCAAATGTCGCTCTTTTCTTTCTTGTGACCAACTATTTCACGAACCTGGTGTATACAAGCATCTGTTGCAACACCTCTAGAAGAGGTATGTTCAAGCTCAATTCTTGCAAAATATTAATGAATTTCTTGAACTTACCTTCCTCTTTTTTTCCTCAATAATTAACGATAAGGTAGGGGCAGTCTCAGAATCAGTCATATTTCTAGCTTAGTGACCGAACTTTTATCTTTATCTTCAGCAGCTTTACCATTATCACATATTACCTTCTCAAAATCAATAGTAGGTGTCTCATTATCAGTAGCTTCTACAGCAGGTAATAGGGGATCCATAGTAGTGATACCACTCCTCATGGTGATAGCAAGTACATGACCATCGTTTTGAGGGTTTTGCATCTTGTTGCTCGGAAGGGCACTTGACTGCCTCTGATTCAGAGTTGCTGATATCTACCCGAACTGGTGCTCCAACTACTTGATAGTAGTGGAATGTGACTCAACCTTCAAGTTCAATGCTAAAATATTAGCCTTAATCTCCTTAAGGTTGATCTCTTGATTTTCCTAACACTTCACCAGCTTAGCCAACATCTTATCTATTTTGAATTTGAATCTCATTTACCAGGTGGAATATATCTATCTCCCTTCTCTATGTAGTCATACTTATTTCTCCAACACCATTTCACTCTCTACTATGGTCACTATATCTATCATAATAGTTTCGACCTTGATTCTCTTGCCCTTGAGCTCAAAAACTTGCTATTTGATGATCCAGATAATTTGTTTTCTCTTCCAATTCAAACTCGTAAGCTTTGGAAGATGACCCTTGTGTCTCTACTATATTTACCTTTTCTAAAGTCATTGCTGCAATATGTTTTATAAGTATCCTAAAATCAGTTCTTAGCAACATAATCTCTTATGCTACTGTATTTTCAACTACTTTCTGGTCGTAGGAGGCACCCATAGCATAAGTGCCAGATCCCCTCTCAGCCTCCTGAGTTTTTCATTCTTGATTAGTGAGAGAGATTTAATCTAAAATCTTCGAAGTTGTCTTCCAGTATAGTCTCGTAAAATCTCCTCCAGATATAGTTTATCTCATGGCTCTAGAGCTGATGGTCAGGGATCTGTAGAATATCTCTAATAAGCTCGTCCCTGACAATCGATGATTGGGTACCATACTCAGCTTCTTCTTGAACATGAACCAAGCCTCGTACATAGACTCTGACTGTAGCTTCCTGAAGTTATAAATCTCATCCTTGATATACAACATCCTAGATGGAGGAAAGAACTTGTTCAAGAATTATTTGTGCAACTCACTCCATGTAGTGATAGAGCCTCTTGGCAGTTCCCCTAACCATAAAGATATTTCTTCTGTAAGTGATAAGGGGAAAAGCCTCAATCTATGATCTTTCTAAACCACTTTTGTATATAAACTACAGATCCTAAAGAAATTAGAAAGGTGTAAATTTGCATCATCTATAGGAAGACCTGAAAACACACCCTTCATATTTAAGAGTTGGTTCATTGTGCTCGTAATATCAAACTTGATATATGGGGTAAAACAAAAGAAACTATGGCTCTAGTCTCTGTCGGTTCAATATATCCCAGATTTTCTTCATCATCTATATATGATTGTACATACTGATATGTTGGGATTACTTGAACACGAACACCTCTAGCTCTATTTTGGTTTATATCGAGTGTTGCTCGATGGTTTATTGTTTGTCTCTACTCAGCTAGCTCTGCCTCCCTAGCTACTCACTGAGATTTTTTAGTTACCCTCTTCTTGGCTTTATCTTGAGCTAATAGCTCACTGGTCTATCGATTAATGATATCATATTCACCTTTAGGAGGAGGGGGAGGTACTACATAATAAACCCTTTCAAGAGGTTCATCTCTTTTATGCTCAGATATCCTACCAGGTGTTTGTAGGATCCTCTCTAGATTCAGATTTAGTGGGAGTAAGATATTTCCTCTAGTCCATATGTTGGGCATTGTATGCCAACTAAAAACAAATATAAAAACTCAAAAACTTCAACAACTTCAAGTCACAAATCAACACCATGTTTCCCAACAACGATGCCAAAATTTTAATGATGTCCAAATAACACCTCATATCAGATGATAATACGGTCCCTATCAAAATATAGTAACCCAAGAGAGGTTGGGACCAAATCTTAAGGGAAAACGTGGCTTTGCAAATCTCAGCAACTGTAGTCCACAAGCAGAACAAGAAAAATAAATGGGGGTTTTGATGTAGTAATCTCGAGAAAGTAACTATATAAAATTTGATTGTAATCAATATAGGTGAATACTAAGATTGTGTTCTCCCAAGCTTCTTAACTCCATAGGCTTATCGTGCACTATTGAACCAACCCGATACTTTGCATGCAGAATCGATAAGTTATGTACCTTGTGTAATCTTTTAGATGAGCAGAAGGATTTCACTCTTTACTTTTTGAGTTTCAGGATATTTCCTTACTAACCCTTATCTTAATCCCAGTTAACTATTACCTTTTGAGTCTCTATTTATTATGTAAAACCTAACTATCTTACTAAGATAGAACCTAGAAGCGTGAATTGATAGTTAAACTCCAAATTACTGTTGTCTTTATATTTCCTAGTCACTGCTCCTCTGTTGGAGTAAGAAGCAATATCTAGTTAGGATCCTAATATGTGCACCTATTAAGAAAACTATCATAACAAAGACAAAGCAATATATGCATGGGTATTGGTTCGGAACAACGAAAGAACTTTCCCTACTTTGTCAATCCACCAGGGTTTCCACTACCCTGGCTATGGGTTTTAGCCGTTCATACTTGTGAAAAAATTAATAACATTCATATTGGAAATAAAAGATGAAATCACATTGATAAGAAGTGATAAAACCCACAATCGTAACTGAATTAATGAACCAAAGTTAATCCAAGAAAATCCCAAGATCAAAATAGGATCTTGGAATCAAAATATATTTGTGAATATCAAAAGTGTGTAGCTCCTAATAAAAGGTGCATAAAGGGTATTTATAGTACATGAAAAAACCCTAAAATCAAAGCCCGAATAAAATAGGACAAAATCAAGTCTGTGGCCACATATGGTCTGTACCTACGGTCAAGAACTGGGAATAGGTAGCACCTGCGGTCTTGAAACTGGGCGCTCATACAAACCGTAGGTACAGGGAGAAAAAATTCGGCAAGTTCAGCTCTTGATATTTTGGGCTTGTGGTACTTGGTCTACCTACATGCAGTCTGTAGGTCCTACATACCTCCATATGTTAACTTGGTAAGTGCCGGGAGTCATCTTTTCAGCTCTTCTTCGATTCCTGAACATGCTTTGATCACGAACAAGCTGGAAAACATCTCGAAAATCCATAATTGCTACAAAAAGTAACCAAAAACACCTTTTTTCACCTTTTCACAAAATTATCAACCAAAACATGATTTCCTACAAAATATTCCTAAAAAGCATCATATCTAACAAAATAACCTCAGAAACTTGCATCCTTTCTTCATTTTAAATGTCAAAAGTGTTATATTTCTATAGCACATCATTTATACTTTCTGACCCCCTATAGCGGGTGGTAGGCTGCTACCACCATGCAGCTATAGTGGAAATTTTTCACTATAACGTGAATCAGCTTTGGTCAATCCCTCCATAGTGTGTAGATCCCGCTAGAGTGGGATAGGGCTGGTATAGAGGGATGCGCTGACTAATGCAAAGAATTATCCAAAATGTTATTTTTATTTCACATTTATCTAAAGGTTGGGAGACACAATTTTGAATTATTTTCACCTAAATTTGATTGTATTACTTCGTAAAGGTAAGTTAATCCCTTATATCTACTAGTTTCTCTATTTTTAATCCTTAAAATCACTAGTTTTTGAATTTTGAAAGGATCTAACTTGATCTAGGCAATTTTTCTAGTGCAATTGGGTGATTTGAGTAGCAAACTCTTAGATTTTGGTTAAAAGTTGTTTATTTAAAATTGCATGCTTAGAATTCACCATTATATTCATAAAGTTGATAGAATTAAGGTGCAACGATATTAGAAAATTCTAAAATGGAAGGAATGATCATGAATTTGATCTTGGGGTTATGAAATTACATTATAATCCTTGATGTACTAGGTTATTGTCGGAGTTGTGATCATGTTATTGTCCGTAGACCGCAAATAAGTCAAATTTGCACGAAAATGGAAGACTCAAGTTCAATAGAGTGGTGCAAGCTTGAATTAAGATATGTGATAGTTTAATTTTATTGAAATCCAACTTGATTTATGTGTGTATGTTAATTATTTCTTCGTATACTTGCTATAATGCATGTTCAAGTAAGTAAATGGTTGAAGGATATCCTAAGTGTTAGTTATATGAAATGAGGTTACACTGAAAACTTGTTGATTATACAAGAGTGTTATTATTTTTACTGTTATTATTGTTGTTGTGATATCAGTTAATTATTGTGGAATGTACTGATATTTGAACATCTTCATGAGATTCATGTTTATTATTATGGGATGTATCGGTATTTGGATATCTTCACAGAATTGGTATTTAGACATCTTCAAGAAATTGGATGATATAGGATTGGTATGCACTAGATGTCTGAGATTTTTGGTACATGAAAAAGAGCTCATCCCCTGCAGGTCATGACTAGTGGGCGATCATAATACCCTTAGCATGTGTGAACAAGGTATTGGTGAATGTGCCAGTTCCTTGAGTAGATTAGATTTACTTGTTAGCTTGTTATATGTAGTTCCTTGAGTGAACTAAGATTTATGTATTGTTGGTGTTGAATTGGATCCCTGAGCGGTTCAGGCTAAATTAAAAATGATTGGCATATATCTTTTATTATTTACTTACTTGTGTAATTGAGACACGGTTAACATATAGTTAGTGAGTTATGGTTTGTTAACTTGGGTTGATGCTGGTAGTTAGAGTCTTGACCGAGTTATTCTTTGTATTAACTTGTACTTGGCGGAACTTTATGGTGTTGTAAAAGGTCAAGTGTCACATAACTGAAGTACAGTTATTTGGTAGGTTGTTCATGGATGTTCGATGTTTATTAAGTTATGATTGCTTGTTCACATATCTTATTTTGGATTGACGACCCAAGCAGTACATTAATTTCATGTGTGCTAATACTATACGCACTCTTCTTTTTTTTAAGTGCAGAATATTTTTCTACAACAGCATCAAGACCTCAACTTTAGAGAAGACTGCATTTCGACTCAAGGGTGGGCTACATCTTTCGTGCAATCATAAGTCATCTTTTTTAATTTCTGGTCTATTTTTTCACACTCAGATATTTTTAGTTGTTTTTGGGTTGAACCCTTTATTAACATTTGTAGTAGTTTTAGTACAATGACTTTTAGATTTTAGGATTCGTTTTAGGCGTTCGTTTTATTTTTAATTTTTATTAGAACACTTTGAGGCATTGTATTATAGAACAAATTGATTAGATTATTTTGAATTTTGATTAAGTGTTGAGTTGAGTAGTATGAATTAAATGACTTTCCCACAAGAGGGTTAGTGTGGGCGTCACTCACGATGAATTTTGAATCGTAACTTGAGAAACCCTAATATCTAAGATTTCATCATCAACTTTATCAAGGTTGCCAAAAACTACAACTCCTTAGGTAGACCTTAAATATTCAAAGAAAATGCTACGTATGGAAAATAGAAATACCCTTATACCTTGATAAACATTTAAAAGAAATTCAAAAGGACTAGCCTAGAATAGATGAGGAATATTGAGAAACCTAATACCTGGGATTTCATCAGCATCTCCACCAAGGTCACCAACAACTACAACTCCTTGGGAAGACCCTAAAGATACAAATAAAAATATTAAGTATGAAAAATAGAAATATCCTTTGCATTGATAAACATTTAAAACAAATAGAAAAGGACTAGCCTAGAATGGGTGAGGGACATTGAGAAACCTAATACTCAGCAGTTCCACCAAGGTTACCAACAGCTACAACTCCTTGAGAAGTCCCTCAATATAAAATGATAATTCTATATAAGGAAACAAAAAAATACCCTTGTACCTTGATAAATATTCAGGAAAAATTCAAAAGGGCTATGCTAGACTTGATGAGGGACATGGAGAAATCCTAATACTTGGAATTTTTTCAGCAACTTCTGCGAGGTTATCAACAGCTACAACTCCTTTGGAAGAAATACATATACAAGGAAATTTACTAAGTTTGGAAAATAGAAATTCCGAATATAATTCAAAAGGGATAGCATAAAATGGATGAAGGACATTGAGAAACTCTTAAATTCAAGTTCACGTATTTTGGGGGGGGGGGGAGGGGAATATAAGGTCAGACATTTTTGAGATAAAAATTCAAGTTTAAGACAGTGAGCCTGTTCAGTTGACTGCACGCTTTGGAGTTTGGGTTTGGGGGACAAAAATCAAGCCTGAATAGTTTGAGAGATACTAGGTGTAACTTTTTGGATAAATATAGTATTGTTAAGAGCATTTTGTATGTGTATTTGCCCCTAGACATTAAGGGGTTGTTTGGTTGAGAAAGGATTATCCAGCGATAATTAATATCAGAATTAGTTATCCTCGGATTAGTTATCCCACCAAGTATATGGGATAACTTCTTCAATCACTATGGTGTAAATGGTGGGATAAATAGTCTCGATACTAACTAATACCTTACACCCAAACATGAAATAAAATATTCCTTCATTTTATTCCGGGACTATTTATCCCTTATACCTCACACCAAACGACCCCTAAGGGGCTAGATGATAATAATACGGGTTTTAATCCCTTAAGAGAGCTGCTTATATAATGAAACTTACTAACTTCTTGGGATATGTAATTGTATAAAAATCAAATATAATCGTCTTTATAACCTAAAGTTATATGTGTATGACACCTAGGGGCTCCCGTTAGTTCCAATTAATCTTAGCTATGACACATTCAAATTTTATTTCAAAATGACACATGAAAATATGCAATATTTATAATTTACAATTATCACCAATTGCAACAAAATTTTGAGTATTTTTCTTACTTTCGACTAAAAAAAATATTTTGACTTTTAACCCACCAAATAAGTTTCAATGTGTGAAGCACCCTTGCATTTTACGCTCTCTGTTTCATTTTATTTTAGTTGTCCCTCTTTCTAAAAATGTTTCAATTTAGTAATTCCTTTTATTGAGTGAAGAGAATATTGTTATGTTTCTTCAATACTACCCCTATCATTAAATGACTAAATAAAGTGTATATACTCAATTTAACATCTTTCAAAGCATAATTAATAAAACTAATTTGGTAAAATAAAACCCCTAATAATTTTTTTATTATAGAGAGTGTCAAGTCAATAAGGATCAACTACTTCGAAATAAAGGGAGTAATATTTTTTGTGTCCATGAATGAGGGAAAAAATGCATAATTTAATTTTTGTTTTCGCGTGGCTCTAAATAATTGTGAATGGGTTGACTCCATAAATGTCTATGTGTTATGTTGATGATTATGTTTTTACTGCTTCATCATTTTTTACTGTTTCATTGTATCACTGGTTATCACTGTATCATTTGTTAATTAGTTGGTTAATTAGTTAGCTGCTCATTAGTTGGTTGGTAATTAATTGTTAGTGTAGTTAGCGACATAATGAGCTATCATAGAAAGGTTTTAGAATGATTATTTGCTTCTCCAACTCAGTCTATAAAAGGTATAAATATGCACTTCATTGTAAGAGATTGAAAGGAAGTTATAACATTTCCTCTAGTATTCTTGCTTCTTCAAAGTTCCATGAATGAAGACTTAGCTACACAAGCTAAATTTTCACATGGTATCAAAGCACTTGATGTTATAGTTTCTGCATTAAATTTTAGTTGAATAAAAAAAATTTAGCTATCGAGGTTAGGTCTCTTCTAGCGAGTCAATCGCAACAGAACTGCAATAGATAATGGCGCCCAAAATTGATCAAAATAATGCTTTGTTCATTGGATCTTCAAATGTTACAGGAGTTGTGTTGATCCCAGTCAAGTTGACAGGACCTAAGAATTATGGCATATGGAGTAGATCCATAAAATTTGCATTTTTGGTAAAATGAAATTATGATTTGTTACAGGGACACGTACTAAGGAATCGTGTAGAGATGATCTGTATAAGTAATGGGAGATGTGCAAGGCAATCATACTATTATGGTTGATGAACACATTGAGATAAGAACTCCTCCATGGAATAGTATATGCTACGAGTGCTTCTGCAGTATGGGCAGATTTGACAATGTCGATTATTACCAAACTCTCACAAGGTACTAATTTTATATCTCAATATTACACAAAATTGAAGACCTTATGGAATGAGTATGATGCTATGACACCTTCACCCAGCTGTGATTGTCCACGATCGAAGGACTATATGGGTAACCTATCGCAAATGAGGTTAATACAGTACTTAAGTGGCTTGAATGAGTCCTATGATCAAAGTACGAAGGCAAATTCCACTGAAAGGAATGGCTCCCACACTAAACTAAGCATATACAATATTGATAGATGATGAGATACAACACTCAACATGTGTAGCCACCTTGGTTGGGAATTTGGATCAACTTGCTATAAGTATTAACAGGAACTAAGAAAAAGAGTATTATAGAGGGAAGAAATTTGAATTTTGCAATTTCACTGGTCACACCAAAGAAAATTGCTATAAGTTAATAGAATATCTAATAAATTGGAAGCTAAGGAAGAAACCTGGTAATGGTAATGGTTCTTTTAGGAGTGTGACTAACAACACAAATTCTGGTAGTAATGCAGGGCATAGGTATGGTACTCATGAATATGTTGTTCAAGGAGGTAATTTTATAGCAAACAACATCTCTAGTGGATCATGTCATCACACTCAAGTAGCATCAAACAACCATGAGAGAAATACTACTATTTTTACAAAGGGACAAGCCTTTACTGACAAAGAATACAAACAAATTCTAACTATGCTTCATAAAAATGTCTCAGAGACTACGCAAGCTAATATGTCAGGTATCACCACTTGTTTAATGTCACATGTTGCATTTACACACGATTGAATAATAGATTATGATATTTCTCACCACATAACATCCAATAGATATACGTTGAGGGATATCCATAACCTGACTAAGTCACAGAAGGAACGGGTTCATTTGCCTACAAGAGATAAGGTGGAGGTAACTTATATTGGTGCAACAGATATTTTTGCAGATGTAGTAGTGAAGAATGGTCTATTAGTACCAGATTTAAAATTTAATTTTTTATCTATTTCTAGAATCATAAGGGAATCAAGTTATGGCATTCCATGCTTGGACATCCTTCTTCTCAAGCTCTAAAGCATATAAAGTTGATGGAATACAGAAATAGAAATGATAGCAAGATTCTTAATAACTGTCTTGTTAGTCAGTTAGCTTAACAAGTTGTACTTCATTTTCTTACTAGTAACTCTAAAGTATATACATTGTTTCACGTTGTTCACATAAATCTTTGGGGACCATATAAGAGCCCTAGTATTGACAAGAAAAACAAATTTCTTACAGTTGTGGATGATCATAGTAGGTTTTATGGGTTTATCTATCAAAATTAAAGTCTGATACCATTGTTGCCATAAAGAATTTTCTGTTAATGATCAAGACTCAATTTGATTCTCATGTTAAGATTGTGAGATCAGACAATGGTACTGCATTTTTTAATCATCAATGTACTAAGTTGTTTTAATATTATATTTTGGAATATTATATCAAAGTAGTTGTCTTTAATACTCCACAGTAGAATGACATAGTAGAAAGAAAGCATAGACACATTTTAGAGATTGCCAAGGCTATCAAATTTTCAGTCATAACTACATATTAAGTTTTGGAGGTTTTGTATTAAGGCTGCAGTGTATTTAATAGAAAGAGTCTCATCATCAGTTCTAGAGAATAAGACTCCATATGAACTATTGTATTGAAAAGAGCCTGTGTTGGCACACCTAAGAGTCATAAGGTGCCTTTGTCATGCCTCAACCTTACAAGGGGTGATAAATTTTCAGCAACAGTTGCTTCTTCTTTCTTTCTAGGATTCTCAGAATTGCAGAAAGGTTATATATTGTCGGATATTTCCATAAGAAAGATTTTTGTGTCCAGGGATGTGTCTTTCAGAGAATATATTTTTCCTTTTGCTAATGCTAAACTTGATAATTCTTCCTGATTGCTAGCTTTACTTGGTTCACTTTTAGATATAGTGCATGATTCATCTTTACATGATGCCATAAATAATGAAGATTCAGTTGACTATAGATTTGAAACTGGTACATTCTCACCACCAGTAGAAGGACAAGGTTGCTAAACCCTATTACAGATGAACCATCATCATATGAAGCACCATATATTGTTCCATCACCTTTTATAGAGAGTTTTCCCCTTAAAACAACTAGTAGAGTGACTAGATAGCCAGTCTGCTTGAAAGATTTCTCTACTGTCAAAAGGCTTGCGACTAGTACTAGATATCCTATGTTAAATTATCTATCATATGACCATCCCAACCCTTATTATTAGTGTTATGTGGTCAAGTTTACTCCTTTTGTGGAACGTGGAACTTTTAAGGAGGCAGCAAAAGATGATAGGTGGGTTGTTACTATAAAATGGAAGATCTGGGCCCTTGAGGACAATAACACTTGAGAGGTGGTTGATTTTCCACGTGAAAAACATACAGTTGGATCTAATTATGTGTATAAGGTTAAATACCTGAAAATGGTGAGGTGGACATATCAAAGCAAGGTTGGTTACAAAGGGATATAGTCAATTAGAATGCTTGGACTACCATGATATATTTTTTCATATTGCCAAGATGGTTACAATGAGATATGTCATTGTTTTAGCTGCATCTAAAGGTTGGAACATATTTCAAATAGAGGTATTCAATTCTTTCCTTCAAGGTGATCTAGATGAAGAAGTGTATATGGACTTGCCTGATGGTTTTAAGAAACCACGGGACATTAAAGTTTGCAACCTACTTAAATCCTTATACGGTCTGAAGCAAGCCTCTAGGCAATGGAACATCAAGCTAACTTCTACCTTAATAGATACTGATTTTTCTCAGAGTGCACATGATTATTCACTCTTTACTCATAAGAAAGTTGAAGACATAGTAATTGTACTAGTTTATGTTCACAATCTTCTTACCATTGAGAGCAATGATTATTTAATTGATGCAGCCAAGAAAACTCTACACAAGAAGTTCAAATTAAAAGATCTAGGTCAGCTCAAGTATTTCTTGGGAATTAAACTCTTGAGATCAAGTTTAGGTATTATCTTAAACCAGAAAAAGTATATTCTAGAGTTAATTCATGACACAGGTCTTGGTAGTGCTAAACTTGGTCCTACTCCCTTGGAGTCCAACTTGATATTAACCTCAATAGAATATGACAAAGTAAATGGTTTTACTGGTGATCAGACTTTACATAATACCACTTTTTATCAGAAATTAGTTGAAAAGTCATTGTCTGCTACTTTTACAAGACCAGATATCTCTTATATAGTGCAGACTCTCAAACAATTTATACAGGCTCTGAATAAGTCTCATTGGGAAGCAGCAACCAGGATGGTCAGGTATTTGAAAGGCACAGTTGGTCAGGATATTTGGCAATAGGATAAACATAAATCCATATTGTAAGATCCCGTAAAGTCCTAGACTATTTTAGTCCTATGTAGCATACCAAAAGAGGTCACAGACTTAGAAAATTTTAGCGAAGTGTTAAGTCTTAGTCTCATTTTTGGTCTCGATATTTCAGTGCTCTTATTTTCGATCTTTCTATCCTTAGATTATCAACATTTAAATTGATTCATGACCAGGGTTATCTAAGGTCATCTCGCGTGAGTTTTGAAATTTTTAGACATCATTTGAGATATGTTTTGATGACCAAAATAGTGAGCTAACACGATCAGGCCACGTCGAGTTGGCTATTGTGTCGTCACCATCAATGCGGCACGTCGGTAATCGTGTTGGGTTGATCGATGTGATGCAGCGCCTATTGCATTATTGGGCATATTTTATTTATTAAATTAAGAGTTTGTGGGGGTAGTTGAGTCATTTTCCCCTTACATTATTCAGCCATAATACGAAATTAAGCCTCCCAAGAGGCAAATTCACTCATTATTTCATAAAATTCTCTCAAGAGCAAACCCTAGGTTCATCAAGTTCAAGTACAAGCCTCAAGAAACCCATAAAGAACTACATGAATTCTTCAAGCAAGGTATGTTAAATGTTCATCCATGGGCCCTTTTCACCCATGGAGTTCAAGAACCCAATTTCAAATTCAAAGTTATGAATTATACAAGTTATTGTGATTTTAACTATGAATCCCCATGAATTTTGATTTTATATCATGTCTCCAAGAAATTGTTGTTGTTATCAAACCTTATATGTCTGAATGGTATTGTCCACAGATTTAAGCATTATTTTGGGAATTTACTATCAAAATCATGCTACTACTAGTGCTTTAAAATAAAACTATTCCCATGTTTAAGCAATGCATTGCAAGTGTTTGATGAAATGCCTCAAAGAATGAGTTTTAAATAAATTCTTATATATCATGTTGTTAAATTATTAGTATTATATTTCTATCATTGATATCAAGTCCTGGGGGTTATGAATACCCGTAAACTTAGATGTTTACTTAGTTTAAGTACTTTCAGAAGAATTTCGAATCTATTAGAGTATTATCAGTTCAGTCAATGCACCATGTTAGTAAGATAAGTTCAATCTAGTGATTAGAGTTAGTTCAGTTGGGAATAGTATTTAGCACCAAGCGAACCCGGGGATGGGGGCTCACTTTCCAATTAAGGGTGTGACCTTTAGAAGTAGTTCCTACGTTTCATAACTACGTAGCCAGCATAGGTTGAGATGTTAACCTTCCAGATGAAGGGTTGATCTCATATGGGTACCGGCCAGTTGGGGGTAACTCTTAGTCCTTCGGGACAACACTTTAGTGGAATCGCATAACCATCGGTTAGTACCCGTGGTACGGTAATGATACCCTTCCAGATGGGATCACAGGTTGGGCCCTAATTATCTTATTAGGGAATGTCGGTTAGATGATAGATCCCACAGTTTTAGTTTGAGGACTCAGCTCAGAATTCATTTTAGTCTTTCTTGACCATAGCATACAGTTTATCAGTTATTCAGTTATTAAATTTCAATATTTTAGTTTACAGACTATTTTCAGAATTATGTTATATTCTTGGTCATGCATTCTTAGATTTTACAGTATTCACACATTCATATCAGTTATTCAGTTATAGATCACAGTACTATAGTTTTTAGACTATTTCAGATATACGATATGTGCTTGGTCTTGCATCTACAGAATTTTTAGTTTTGTATGTACTCTTATACAGTTAACTTATGTTATTCAGTCAGTTATTATTTCATGCATATGAACCATGTACATTAGGCTAACCTCATTTAGCATACCAGTACATTCAAAGTACCGACCGTATACTCGTTTCTTGTGCTATGATGTCTCATATCATAGGCTCGAATGCTCAGGTTCCTAACCACACCTAGACCTCCCTAGTGCATCTGCAGAAGTAGTAGTGATGAGTCCTTATATTTTGAGGACCGTTTGTATTTATTTTAGTTCAGTTCAGTACTCAGTCAGAGTTAGTTGGGGGCTTGTCCCATCAACTCCACAATCAGATAGTTTAGAGGCTTTCAAACTAGTATAGACAGTTGGTCAGTTTTCAATTGTTATTATCAATTGTTTTATTAGTATTTGCCAATACGTTTTCAGACATTCAAAACCATGATTCAGTATTGTTTCTAGATACTAAAACCTTATGGAATTTTCAGCTAATTTTCGCACATGTTGTTTATTAGTTTTACTCAGTGCTCACAGAGGTACTAGTCATTTGTAATTGTAAGCACCATATAACGTCCAGAATATAGTCTCGGAGCATTCAAAACTTGGCATCAGAGCCTAAAGTTATAAAGTGCGGTAGGAAGTCTGAAATTCGCATCAAGTAGAGTCTTGTGCATGGGTGTGTAGCGCACCACATTTATGGACAAGAGGCTATGAGGCATTTTTAGGAAAAGCTACCTTCTTTCAGTGTTCATAACATGTGAGTGATCATAAGCTCAAGTTAAACTCTTTGCCTAATCCAACTTTTTCTACCATTTACAGAACACGCCTTCCAAAAACACTAACGAATGAAGGATTGGAAATAACTTGCATCTCTGCCTATTCAGGAAGATCCCCTAAATGAGCACATTTCTCACACAAAATTTAGAGTAGCATTCACTACTCTATCCCATTCTGTGGCAGCTTAGAATGTTCGGCCAGCTGTTATTCAGGCCAATCCAATGGCTAATACTGCTACAACTAGAATTCAAGACTTCATCTGATAACCCTCCTTCATTTTCGGGGTCTAAGTATGAAGAGAATCCATAGGAATTTATTGACATGGTGCAAAAAGTAACAGATATTATGGGGGTAACTGCAAGTTAAAGTGCTGAGTAAGCTGCCTATCAGCTATAAGATGTAGCTAATATCTGGTTTAAGTAGTGGAAAGTAAATAGAGGTGCAGATGTAGGGCTTATAGAATGGGAAGAGTTTGCTACTACCTTCTTAGATAGGTTTTTCATTGGAGTTGAGGGAGACTAAAGTTTTAGAATTCACCAACCTGAAGCAGGGCAACATGAGTGTGAAAGAGTACTCCCTCAAGTTTACTCAGTTGGCCAGGTATACTCCTTATGTGGTGGCCGATAACACGTCTAGGATGAGCAAGTTCGTGTTGGGTGTATTTAACAATGTGGTCAAAGAGTGTAGGACCACAAAGTTGATTAAGAAGATGGACTTTTCTAGGCTGATGGTCCATGCACATCAAATTGAGGAGGAAAATACTAAGAAAAGAGATAAAGAGAACAAGAGGGATAGAATAGGTAGCTTTAATTTTACTTAGCCAAAGTCAAAGGGTGGTAATCATTCTCAATTTTGTCAGAAATATTCAGTCCCATCTCTTTCTTTAGCTAGTTCACCAGTGCCCAAATTCAGAAATGACAATAGTGATAGGGCACCAGGCTCTAAGTCTCAAGATAGTGTGAACCGTGCCTAGACAAATCCTCTTTCCCTAAAATTTGGGAGAAACCATCAGGGTGTTTGTAGTGCCGGCAGTGACGTATATTTTTGGTATCTCAAGCCAGGCCACCGAGTTAGGTATTTTCCAAAGAGTGGTCAGGAGGGTCATCCCAGTCATCTCCCAATTCCATCCAATCGCCCAGCTCAATAGGGTGCTGCTTCCAATGCCACTAGTGATTAGTGCCCAAATAGATTGTATGCACTTTAGTCTCGACAGGATCAGGAAAATTCTCATGATGTGGTTATTGGTATGTTACAAGTCTTTTATTTACATGTTTATTCTTTATTATATCTCGGAGCTTCTCTTTCTTTTGTAACCCCTCACACAGTTGTCGATTTTGGTGTCAATCCTGAGATTTTAGCAGAACCTTTTTTAGTGTCCACCCCAGTAGGTGTCTCTATTGTAGCCAGGCAGGTATACAGGAACTTTTCGGTTATAATATCCCAGAAAGTCACTTCAGTTGATCTTATGGAGTTAGAGATGATGAATTTTAACGTTATTCTCGGCATGGATTAGGTCCACTCATGTTATGCTTCAGTTGATTATAGAAATAGAGTTGTTCATTTTTAGTTTTCGAATGAACCAGTCCTCTAATGGAGGGGTAGTACTTTAGCACTTAGGGGTCAACTTATTTTATACCTTAGAGCGATAAAAATGATACCCAAAGGGTGTGTCTATTATCTGGTGAGAGTCAAAGACTCTATTTTTTAGACTCCTAATCTTGAGTCAGTTCTATTCTCAAGTGAATTTCCAGATGTGTTTTCGAAAGATCTCCCGGAGTTCCTGCCGAAAGAGAAATCGACTTTGGGATAGACCTTCTCCCAGACACCCAGCCCATCTCTATTCTACCATAAATAATGGCTTCAGATGAACTCAATGAACTGAAAGAACAGTTGAAAGATCTCCTAGATAAGGGATTCATCAGGCCTAGTGTTTCCCATGGGTTGTCTTTTTCGTGTGAAAGAAAGATGGTTCTCTTAGAATGTGTATCGATTACCGTCAGCTGAACAAAGTCATAATCAAGAATAAGTACCCACTTCCCAGAATCGATGACTTGTTCAACCAACTTTAGGGTGCTACTTATTTTTCTAAGATAAACCTCAGATCCAGCTATTATCAGCTCAAAGTCAGAGAATGTGACATTCCAAAAACAGCTTTCAAAACTCAGTATGGTCACTTCAAATTTCTTTTCATGTCTTTTAGTCTTACAAATGCTCCAGAAGCTTTCATGGACTTGATGAACAGAGCATTCAAGCAGTACTTAGATATGTTCATCATAGTCTTCAGAGATGACATATTTCTCTATTCCTGTAATGAAAATGATCATGCAAACCACCTCAGAATAGTATTGCAGACTCTTAGAGCCCATTAATTATTCACTAAATTTAGTAAGTCTGAATTTTGGCTGAGATCAATAGCTTTTCTTGGCCATATCATTTTCAGTAATGGCATTAGAGTTGACCCTCAAAAGACCGAGGCAGTGAGAATTGTCCCAAACCTATTTCTCCGTCAGATATCAGGAGTTTTTTGGGTTTGGCTGGCTATTACAGATGGTTTATTGAAAGTTTTTTGTCTATTACATCCCCCATGTCCAAATTGACTCATAAGAAAGTCAAGTTTTAGTGGTCAGATTATTGTGAGTAGAGTTTTTAGGAGTTGAAGACTCGACTCGCCTCAGCTCCAGTTTTAACCTTGCCAGAGGGTTCAGATGGGTTTGTTGTTTACTGTGATTCTTCTAGAGATTTTTTGGGCTATGTTTTTATGCAAAAGGGTAAGGTTATAACCTATGCCTCTAGACTACTTAAGCCCCATGAAAAGAATTATCCTACCCATGACCTTGAACTAGTAGTTGTTGTATTTGCCTTAAGATTTAGAGGAACTATTTGTATGGGGTACATGTAGATATGTTCACGGACCACAAAAGCCTGAAGTATGTATTTTCACAGAAATACCTGAACTTATGTCAGAAAAGATGGTTAGAGTTATTGAATATGACATGAGTGTTTTGTATCATCTAGGCAAGGCCAATGTAGTGGCAGTTTCCCTTAGTAGGTTTTCCATGGGCAGTGTGGCTCATATTAAGGGTGATAAGAAGAATTTGGTTCAGGAGGTTCATCAGTTAGCTAGATTAGGCATTCTCTTAGTTGACTCAGCTGAAGGTAGCATATGGGTTCAAAATAGTTCAAAATCTTCTTTGGTTACCAAAGTAAAAGAAAAGCAAGATAGGGATCCTAGTCTAGTAAAGCTGAAGAAGTCAGTCATAGATCAGAAAGTAGAAGGGGGATATGGTGTGTTGCATTGCCAGGGTAGACTATGTGTACCATGTGTAGATGACCTGAGGCAATGGATTCTTGCAGAAGCACATGGTGCGTGCTACTCATTCATCCAAGGGCCACTAAGATGTAACGCGACCTATGGGAAGTCTATTAGTGGAGTGGTATGAAAAAGGATATTGCGGAGTTTGTAGCTAAGTGCTCTACTTCTCAACAGTTTGAGGTTAAGAACCAAAAGCCGAGTGATTATATGCAAGAGTTCAGTATTCCCATTTGGACGTGGGAAGAAGTAAACATGGACTTTGTAATGGGCTTGCCTCATACTCATCATCAACACGATTCAATTTGGGTAATTATAATAGAATGACCAAATCAGCTCATTTCTTGTCTGTCCATACTTTCTATTCGGCCAAGGACTATGCCAAGCTTTATATCAAATAGTTGGTTAGGTTGAATAGACTGTTGTTGTCCATTATTTCAGATAGAGGTACGTAGTTTACCTCTTACTTTTTGAAAGACTTCCAAAAGATTCTTGGTACCCAAGTCCACCTTAGTAAAGCCTTCCACCCTCAAATAGATGGTCAGGTAGAAAGGACCATTCAGACTCTAGATGATATGTTGATAGCATGTGTCATTGACTTTAAGGGAAGTCAGGATGATCACTTACCTTTGATTCAGTTTGGGTATAACAATAGCTATCATTCTAATATCCAGATGGCTCTGTTTGTGGCTCGGAGGTGTAGGTCTTTGATTGGTTGTTTTGAGGTAGGTGAGGCCATATTGCTAAGGCCTGACTTGGTGTTTGATGCTTTAGAGAAAGTACAGTTGATTAGGGAAAGGCTTAAGGTAGCCCAGAGCTAACAGAAATCATATGCATATGTGAGAAGGAAAGATCTAAAATTTGAGATTGGTGATTATGTGTATTTGAAAATATCTCCCATGAAGGGGGCAAAGAGGTTTGGTAAAAATGGAAAGCTTAGTCCCCGATATGTTGGTACTTATAGGATTTTGAGTCATTTTGGAAAGGTAGCCTACGAACTTGAGTTTCTTGCTGACTTAGCATCAGTACACCCAATGTTTCATGTCTCCTAGCGAAAGAAGTGCATTGGTGACCCAGTAGTTGTAGTCCTCATAGAGAGTTTGGATGTTCAGAACGGTCTTTCTTACAAATAATCCCAGTCTAAATCCTCGATCGTCAGACTCCCAAACTAAGGAACTAAGAAGTTCCCTGGGTCAAAGTTCTTTGGTGGAACCAATTCGTTGAGGAAGCCACTTGGGAAGAAGAAGCAGACATGCAAACCAAGTACCCTCATTTCTTCTTTGCAAACTCAGACTCAGCCTAAGGCAATAGTCTTCCTTAGATATACTCCATTTCATACTTAATTCCAGCTGCATAACAATCTTATATCATTTATGCATTAATGAAATAGTTCAGTCATGTGTTATGTCTCAAGATTCAGTCATGTTTCAGTCATGCATGTTAGCATAGTCACAGTACCTCAGTGCCTCTAAGCTTAATCATTCTCATTCGAGGACGAATGTTCCCAAGGGGGAGATATTGTAAGACTCCGTAAAGTCCTATCCCATTTTAGTCCTATATATCATGTCAAAAAAGGTCCCAGACTTAGAAAATTTTCAGCGAAGTGTTAATACTTAGTCTCATTTTTGGCCTCGATATTTCAATGGTCTCATTTCTTATCTTTCCAACCTTAGATTGTCAATTTTTAAATTGATTCATGATCAGGTTATTTATAGGTCATCTGGAGTGAGTTTTGGGATTTTTGGACATTGTTTGAGACATGTTTGGATGACCAAACTAGTGAGCCAACGCGATCAGGCCACGTCGCATTGGCTATCGCATCGTTACCCTCAACGCAGCGTATCGGTAATCAATCGGGTTGATCGACGCAGTGCATCACCTATTGCATCACTGGGAATATTTTTTTTATTAAATTATGGGTTTGTGGGGGCAGTTAAGTCATTTTTCCCTTACATTATTCAACTATAATACGAAATCAAGCCTCTCAAAAGGCAATTTCACTCATTATTTCATAAAATTATCTCAAGAGCAAACCCTAGGTCCATCAAGTTCAAGTCCAAGCCTCAAGAAACCCACCAAGAACTTTACAAATTCTTTAAGAAAGGTACGTTAAATGTTCATCCATGGGCCCTTTTCACCCATAGAGTTCAAGAACCCAATTTTAAATTCAAAGTTATGAATTATACAAGTTATTATGATTTTAACTATGAATCCCCATGAATTTTGCCATGAAATTGTTGTTGTTATCAAACCCTATATGTTTGAATAGTGTTGTCCGCTGATTTAAGCCTTATTTTGTGAATTTAGTATCAAAATCATGCTACTACTATTGCTTTAAAATAAAACTATTCCCATGTTTAAGCCATGCATTACAAGTGTTAGATAAAATGCCTTAAGGAATGAGTTTTGAATAAATGCTTACATATCATATCCTTAAAGTATTAGTATTATCTTGCTATCATTGATATCGAGTCCTGGAGGTTACGAATACCTGAAAACATAATTGTTTACATAGTTTAAGTACTTTCAAATGAATTTCAAATCTATTAGAGTATTATCAGTTCAGTCAGTGCACCATGTTAGTAAGCTCAGTTCAGTCCAGTGATTAGAGTCAGTTCAGTTGGGAGTAGGATTTAGTACCAAGTGAACCTAGGGATAAGGGCTCACCTTCTAGTTGAGGGTGTGATCTTGAGTAGCAGTCTCTGCGTTCCATTACTACGTAGCCAGCGTAGTTTGAGATGTTAACCTGCTAGTTGAGGGTTGATCTTATATGGGTACCTGCCAGTTGAGGGTAACTCTTAGTCCTTCGGGATAATACTTTAATGGATCCAAGAAGCCATGTGTTAGTACCCATAGCACAGTACTGACACCCTTCCAACTGGGGTCACAGGTTGGACCCCAATTAGCTTATTCGAGCATGTCGGTTAGATGATAGATCCCATAGTTTTAGTTTCAGTACTCAGTTCAGAATTCAGTTCAATCTTGCTTGACCATAGCATACAATTTATCAGGTATTCAGTTATCAAATTTTAGCATTCAGTTTACAGACTATTTTCAAAATCATGTTATATGCTTGATCATGCATTCTCAGATTTTACAGCATTCACACATTCATATCAGTTATTCAGTTACAGATCATAGTACTATAGTTTTATGACTATTTCAGATATATGATATCTGTTTGGTCTTGCATCTACAGTATTTTTAGTTCCGTATGTACTCTTATAAAGTTAACTTATGTTATTTAGTCAGTTATTATTTCATGCATATGAATCATGCATGTTAGCCTAATGATAACGCTCAATCTACAGCTCTCGCGGGAGTGTAAAGCGGTCGTTAGCAAATATAGAACCCAACCTAGGTTGGGTATCGATCCCACAGGGAATAGCTTGGTCAACAAGTAAGCAAAATTACTAAACTTTTGGTGCAAGTCTCGTAAGAAGGGGGGATTGTGATGTGTAACCAAAATAATGAAGTAAAAGCTGAAAATAGCAAAGTAAAAAGAGAAAGATTGTTACGTAAGTTGTAAACAATGAGAATTGAAGCGTTGGGGTTCTGTCCACCTTCTGAGTTATACGTCTCTATTGGATATGAGTATGTAGAATTCTGACATGCAACTGCTTATAGAGAATTGTATTCGATGGTAAATCCAGGCGTCTTTCGACCTATTCGAGGATTATTTCACTTTAACTCTTTCGAGCTTAAAAAGTGTCTAACGGTACGAATTCTCCAAGAGGTTAGTCCAGTTACGGCACTAGCTTTTTAATAGGAAAGGGTGTCCTACTACCTTGACATTATCTCTTTTCCAGACAGATAACCTTTCTTTCGAACAAGTTAAATGTTATACTAGTGTTATTCTATGCGTCTGCAGCCACAAGAATTTGCATTAAGATGAACAGAACAATGATATAAGCAGCATACGTGTCACGAACTCATAAACTCACAGCAATAGATAGTATCTCATACGGCTTCCATAACCCCAACAGAGAAGTTTAGTTACCCATGAATGCGAAGGAAATCACAATTTGCATTGTTGTTATTATACCACAAGATTGATGATTTTCGTGTAGCACAACTGGTAGGCGTGAGGCGTGATTTCTTGCAAAAGTAACGTTTCTCTTGTTGCGGAAATTAAGAATAGATGAAGAGAAAGTAATAAGAATTAATAAAAATAATTGTTTTGATGGATGGATGGATGGTGGATGGATGGAAATTAATGGAATGGGGGAATGGTGAATGAATAAAAATCTCTAGCATGATAGGGTATTTATAATACCCATATCCTAATCCTACTAGGCTAATGAAATATCTAACCAAATCCTACTAGACTAAGGAAATACTTAACCCATTTGTACTAGGTTAATGTAACATTCTCCTAATCCAAATAAACTAATAAAATACATAACCCAATTGTACTAGGTTAATGCATCATTGTCCAAATCCAACTAAGTTACTGCAAGTCCCCAAAGTCTTCAGAAATGCTGTTTTAGCCCGGGACAGATTTCCCATGCATCACTTTTGGTCCTTTAGGCGTCCAAACTCCCGTTCCTTCCTTTGTGAGCTTTCTTTGGAGTCAAGTAAGCCATAAAATGCTGATTTCTGCATCATTTATACCTGAAACTTTGCTAATCATGTTTTTTAGCTCACTTACAGGAAAAAGGACTAAAAGTGCATGAAATATTTAATTTGTTCTCAAAACTAGGCTAAAATATGGGCAAAATATATTGATATAGGCGTGTAAATTCGCCTATCATCAACACCCCACACTTGAAGCTTTGTTCGTCCTCGAACAAAATATCATGTCCCTCTAAACATCAACTTAGGGTTTCACAGCAACAACACAAAACATTCGTTAAGACAAGCACAATAATTATCAACAAAGAGTAGTTTTCCGATCATTAGTAGAAACCATTTAACCTCTAGCATAGACTCGTGATGGTGGTCAACTCATATTCAAAAGTTAAGGCATAAAGAATCATGTAAAACTATCCAAAACTCACCAACCATGTGTGTCTCACAATATATTACCCATAGTCACTCACAAGTATAGCATATTTTTCAAACATGGGTATCAAAATATCCTTGCTCTCGCTCTCACAAAGAATTCGTATGCAGCAACTGATGACCATAGGCTTGCCCTTAGTGTAATACTCCACTAAATGTCAGAATGCTAAGATTAGGATCAAGTAGGTCTTTTGATGGTTGTAATGTAGGCTAAGGGACGGGTAGGATCAGCTATTTTGGCCAGAAATAGTGACTAAGTTCCTAAGCACTTTAATACATCACATTGTATCAATGACATTTTTTTTTCAACCTTTCTTCTTTCTTTTATTCTACCACCCTTGTTCTCCTCTTTTGTTTTTCAATTTTAAGCATAACTCACTTTTCAGCTTTCTTTTTCCTTTTTCTTTTCTCAACATACCTCTTATGATAGCACTTTCTTTTTCATAACACATTCAAGCACCATTACAATTTAAAGCATCATACTCACCCAATTTCCTCTTTTGTTGTCACATGACTTTTTCACTTTAAAGCACTTAGGAATTTGGATCAAATTATGGTCTTGAAAAAAATAGATTAGGCTTACACACGAGGTTGTCAAAGAAATAGGCTAAAGGCTCAAAAGGGTTTAACTAGGATGATGTCCAAGGGTAGGTAAAACGAAGGTAAACATATGTAGGTTGCCAAATAAATGCCTAAATCATCTCCTAAACTTACACTCCTTATTTTCTCTTTGCATACATACCAGGCAAGTTCTAGCATCAGCCACAAACATAGAATATACTATTATCTCACACACACAAGGCACATGGTCGACTTGATTGGAAGTAATATAGACTCTCGACCCAACAAGTGAAGGAATTGAACCACACAATATCACATAATGAGTCACAACTAGATCCTAAACGTCTCAATAGTCATGATGCTAGCACAAACTCTTGTTATAATCTCATGCTGCCTATTAGAATAATTTCATGCGAAGCTAAAAAAAAATTTTACTACTAAAAAATCTTAACTACTCAAAAAAAACTTAAAAACGAAACACAAACAAAAACAAAGTAAACAAACATAGATGCAAATAGAGAATTATAGCATGCAATACCGCCACCCCACTCTTAAACGGGACACTGCCCTCAGTGGAAAGTAAATACGAAGAACTTGGTTAGTCGAACTCATTCTCTATGTCTGCGGTCATACCCCTTGCATCGGAATCATCATCAGAGTCGTCATCCTTAGAAGTTCCTCATAAGTATCCCACTTAATTCTGAGAGTGAGTCGAGGTGTTTGCATCGAGGAGGGTTCTCCTTGCTCTTTTTGGCCTCTTTTCTTGCCTTTTTGTGAAGTGGTAGCCTTATCTTTGCCTTGTCTTTTGGTGCCATTGTACCTGAGATCTCGATAGAGTCATGTTAGCATCATCTCAATGGATACAATCTATAAACAAGCAGTAGAGGTACCACCCCACACTTAGGTTGTTGGCACCAACTAGTGAAGTGAAAGTGGTCGATTACTCAGACTTCGTCAACAAATGTTCTAGGTGCTTTATTCCAACAATAAAATCAGTAAGTCATACTTCTTGTACTCTTGGCAATACTTGCATGTAAGATTATATCAAGACTACTACATAGGGATTACATCAAGGTATAGTATCTATCAATACTCACAACCGTCTATGTCGGTAGGCAACTATAAGTCTAATTCCGATGAACAATTCATTCCAACATGTAAGTATTCAAGTTACAAGATTATGCAATGTTAATGACTATAGAAATTCCGCAAGAGTATGACAATACATCAAAATCAAATTCAAGTTGGAAACAAGTTAAGAGCATCCTAACGTATATGTTCACTCACTTGGTTGTGTATCAGCAATTCAAACACATGAATATCACCAATGCTTCTTCAAGATATAGCAATTCATAATAGGCATAGCAACGTAGTACTTATGAAAAATAGATGAACAAAAGAGTACTTACGTGATTGAAGCCTTTGGAGATGTTCTTGTGAATTGGAAGAGCAAAAAGAGAAATTTTGAGATGATTTGGATGGATGTGCGGTGCCTTTGGGTCAATTTCTAATGTGGTTATGTTTCAAGACTAAGTCCCTTTTATATATGAAGAGGATGGGTCGGGTTTTGACCCATTTCCAAATGGTTTTGGAGACAAAAATACCATATATGCGGCGCATAATGCTCGGCATAGTCATGACATATGCGGCGCATAGTCTATGGCATTTAGGTACATATGCGCCGCATAGTCTATGGCATTTTGAGACATATGAGCCGCATAGTCTATGGCATATGAGATCCTGAGACCTAATGCCATAGCATAGGCGGCGCATAGTCAAAAGTACACTTAAGAATGGGCGGCGCATAGTGTATAGCACACTAGATTCCGAGACCTTAGGCTATAGGATAGGTTTTGCGTTGTTCGTGGCCTAGTTTTACCTAGGCCTAGCCTTCCTCGATGCCTATTTTGGCATGATCAATGCTCAATCCATAACCTTATGCATCCTTATACCTAACTTACCACCTTTTCCATACAATACGTCTAAATCATCATGTGAAACCAATCTCCTCGTTGAATACTTCTCACACATATATTTGCTTAAAACCAATGAAAACAATTAGTATGATGGGTTGCCTCCCACCAAGCGCCTTAGTTTTTGTCGTGGCACGACTCTTATTTTTGGATTTTCATTTATCAAAAACAAAACAAGTACTAGAACGAAAGAAAGACAAAACGATAAACAATAAATAAAAAATGATAAACGATGGGTTTCCTCCCATCTAGTGCCATATTTATTATCGTGGCACGACATAGTTACCTCGAGTACTCAGACTTCGTCGAGGTAAATGGTGGATCATTTTCTGAAAGGATTTAGATGACAATGAGGTTTACCTGTGGGCATGCGATCTTTTTCGAGATGGCTCATACGTTTCTTCGGAGAGTCACCAATTATATCATCAATAGTCCAACCCATAGCTCTCTTGTATCTCTTCAGAGTAGAGATGAGAGACTCTACGTGCTGTTCACTTAAATCATCTGCACTCTCTGGAAGTATATTTCTACTTTCCAAGAACACATACCTTAGATAATCGGGGAGCTCTTGCGATTCTAGCATTGGTGGCTCGTCAATGGGAGTCTTCGCTGTTGGTTGATTCTTGAGATCACAATCCGGTTGCTTAGGAGTATAAGACTCTATTTCTGTTAGATCACCCATAAGTTCTTCATAATCTTCACTATCCTCATGCTCAACATTCAGTGGCGCAGAAGACAATGGCTCAATAGTAGGCTGTTTCTCTATAGATAATGCTTTCATATCCTCTTGATGAACATCAGCTACAGATAACTCATTCATATCGCTGGGCTGCTTCATGGATTTGCATATATCAAACCGTATTACTTCGTCATTAATTCAAAACAAAAGCTCATTATCTTTCATGTCAATAAGCACACTTCTGGTTGCAAGGAAAGGACGTCCCAGGATTATAGGAACTTCAGAATCCTCCTTACAATCCAGAATAACGAAGTCTGCAGGAAAGATGAATGAATAAACCTTCACCAACACATCATTCAAGATACCCACAGGTCTTTTTACCGACCTATCAGCCATCACGAGCCTCATATTGGTTGGTGTCGGATCACCTATCCCCAACTTCTTGTAGATGGATAGTGGCATCAAATTTATGCTAGCACCTAGATCGCACAATGCTTTGGCAAAATTCAAAGATCCTATGGTGCAAGGAATAGTGAAAGCTCCGGGGTCGGCCTTCTTCTGAACTATCGATCGGGTAGAAATTGCACTACAATGATGCACATCTTCTTTCAACTCATAACTTGTTGCCCGCTTCTTAGTCAAAAAATCCTTCATAAATTTCGCATATCCAGGCATTTGTTCAAGTGCCTCCACCAATGTAACATTAATGATCAGCTGGTTTAACATAGTCATGAATTTGCTGAACTTTGTGTTATCCGCCACCTTCCTCAATCTTTGGGGAAAGGGTGGTGGTGGGTATGGAAGTGTTCTCTCCACGGTTTTATTCTCCTCTTGCTTCCATTTTTCCACTTTTTCAGGTTGCACCGTGCTGG
Organism: Capsicum baccatum var. pendulum; assembly: GCA_030864225.1. Taxonomy (NCBI): domain Eukaryota; kingdom Viridiplantae; phylum Streptophyta; class Magnoliopsida; order Solanales; family Solanaceae; genus Capsicum; species Capsicum baccatum. The sequence continues at coordinate 201,170,089 of CM061561.1, forward strand.
TTGTGGCGTCCTTGACGTCAGGAGTGGGTGCTGCGGCATCTTCTCCTTTTGGGTTGTCATCCATGTCCGCAACTTCGTCAACCACTTGATTGCCTTTTGCTGAAGTTTCCAGCACCTTACCACTTCTGGTAGTGATGGCCATGCATGACCCGTCATTCCTTGGGTTTGGCACAGTATTGCTAGGTAAAGTGCCGGCCTTTCTTTGATTGAGTGCTGCTGAAAGTTGGCTCAATTGCTGCTCTATTTTCCTGATAGAAGTGGAATGTGAATCAACTAATTGTTTCATGGAGGACAAATCATTGATTACCTCTATTACTCCCGCGCTCGTTGCTTCCACTCCTTTCAATAATTTAGCCATCATGTCTTCCATACTTCCAGAATTAGATGTGGTGGTGTCACGTCTACCAAGGGGAACGTACAAACCACTCTTTTCATTCTTGTTCTTCCAACTACCTTGGTCCTTGTTTCCAGATTTATCATAATATTTCCGACCTTGGTTTCCTTGGGCATTCCCGCGGAAACCCCCCTGATTGTTCAAGTAGTTGGCCCCATCTTTCGAATCAGATTCGTCTCTTCCTTTTGACGCAATAGCTTTCACTTTTTTGGTCTTCCCTGATAATAAATGCTTTGTAAGAAGATCCATTAGTGTTTTCAAATGCGCCATATCTTGATCACGTTCTTCTTCTCTTCTTCTTTGGTCTGCAGTTATGCCAATAGATAAAGTGGGGCTTGCTACCTCAGAATCCCTGGTATGCCAAGCTCTACTTTGTTTCGTCATACGATCTAGCATATTGCTTGCTTGACCAAAGGTGAGGTCCATGAAAGATCCTCCAACTGCATTATCCACCACTAGTTTAGTTATTGAATTCAAGGCTCTATACAAGATCTCCATTAGGTGAACATTGGTCATGTGATGGTTTGGGCACCTCGCTAGCTTTGTCTTGAACCTCTCCCATGTTTCATGAAGAGCTTCAGTGGGAAGCTGACGAAAGTTGCTGATTTCATCTCTCAATTGCACCCTCTTGGATGGTGGAAAGAATCTTTCTAGGAAAGCGTCTCTCAATTGCCTCCAATTTGTAATAGAATCAGGAGTCAGCCCATTCAACCATAGTATTGCCTCCCCAGACAGAGACAACGGAAATAGACGTAATCGAATTGTATTCTGACCAACACCAGGATTGTCAAACGACTTGCATGTAGAAATAAAGTTGATGAGATGCATATTCAGATCATCGCCTGCTAGTCCACCAAATAATCCCTTGAGTTGCAATAACTGAATCATGGTGCTTGTGATGTTGAACTTGGCTCCGGGCGCTAATGGTGGTGGAATTATGGCCCCAGTGGCTCCGGCACCATCAAGATCATCATCTTCATCGTCGAAAGTTGGCTGCATAGGTTGGCGATCATACCTAAACCGAGCTTGTCGACCTCTTCGGTTGGCAGGTGTTATAATTTCAGCATCACGCCTAGGGTTTAGTAACTCGTCATCACCTAAATCCTCATCGTCAGGATTTGTTGCTCGCCCAGGGTTATCAATGTTTTGTTGGTGTACTTGGGCAGCGACAAGGGCAGTCAATCTTGCTTGTTCCTGTTGAGCAGCCATCCTTTCGATTTCTGCTTGTGCTTCCATTCTTCCAATGCGTTGTGGTTCAGGATTGATAGGTAATAACGGTTGACCAGAACTTCTAGTATGGTCCATGCACTGAATAAAAACCTGCAGTAAACAAAAACAAAAACTGAAAGTAAAAGTACGAGAATCTTTGACCAAAGGGTCTAGTAATTATCACAAACTTGATTGACACTCGTATTCCCCGGCAACGGCGCCAATTTTTGATAACGCTCAATCCACAGCTCTCGTGGGAGTGTAAAGCGGTCGTTAGCAAATATAGAACCCAACCTAGGTTGGGTATGGATCCCACAGGGAATAGCTTGGTCAACAAGTAAGCAAAATTACTAAACTTTTGGTGCAAGTCTCGTAAGAAGGGGGGATTGTGATGTGTAACCAAAACAATGAAGTAAAAGCTGAAAATAGCAAAGTAAAAAGAGAAAGATTGTTACGTAAGTTGTAAACAATGAGAATTGAAGCGTTGGGGTTCTGTCCACCTTCTGAGTTATACGTCTCTATTGGATATGAGTATGTAGAATTCTGACATGCAACTGCTTATAGAGAATTGTATTCGATGGTAAATACAGGCGTCTTTCGACCTATTCGAGGATTATTTCACTTTAACTCTTTCGAGCTTAAAAAGTGTCTAACGGTACGAATTCTCCAAGAGGTTAGTCCAGTTACGGCACTAGCTTTTTAATAGGAAAGGGTGTCCTACTACCTTGACATTATCTCTTTTCCAGACAGATAACCTTTCTTTCGAACAAGTTAAATGTTATACTAGCGTTATTCTATGCGTCTGCAGCCACAAGAATTTGCATTAAGATGAACAGAACAATGATATAAGCAGCATACGTGTCACGAACTCATAAACTCACAGCAATAGATAGTATCTCATACGGCTTCCATAACCCCAACAGAGAAGTTTAGTTACCCATGAATGCGAATGAAATCACAATTTGCATTGTTGTTATTATACCACAAGATTGATGATTTTCGTGTAGCACAAGTGGTAGGCGTGAGGCATGATTTCTTGCAAAAGTAACGTTTCTCTTGTTGCGGAAATTAAGAATAGATGAAGAGAAAGTAATAAGAATTAATAAAAAGAATTGTTTTGATGGATGGATGGATGGTGGATGGATGGAAATTAATGGAATGGGGGAATGGTGAATGAATAAAAATCTCTAGCATGATAGGGTATTTATAATACCCATATCCTAATCCTACTAGGCTAATGAAATATCTAACCAAATCCTACTAGACTAAGGAAATACTTAACCCATTTGTACTAGGTTAATGTAACATTCTCCTAATCCAAATAAACTAATGAAATACATAACCCAATTGTACTAGGTTAATGCATCATTGTCCAAATCAACCTAAGTTACTGCAAGTCCCCAAAGTCTTCAGAAATGTTGTTTTAGCCTGGGACAGATTTCCCATGCATCACTTTTGGTCCTTTAGGCGTCCAAACTCCCGTTCCTTCCTTTGTGAGCTTTCTTTGGCGTCAAGTAAGCCATAAAATGCTGATTTCTGCATCATTTATACCTGAAACTTTGCTAATTATATTTGTTAGCTCACTTACAGGAAAAAGGACTAAAAGTGCATAAAATATATAATTTGTTCTCAAAACTAGGCTAAAATATGGGCAAAATATATTGATATAGGCGTGTAAATTCGCCTATCATCACCTAACCTCATTTAGCATACTAGTACATTCAAAGTACTGACCGCCCACTCGTTTCTTGTGCTATGATGTCTCATATCATAGGTTTAGACGCTCAGGTTCCTAACCACACCTAGACCTCCCTAGTGCATCCGCAAAAGTAGTAGTGGTGAGTCCTCATGTTTTGAGAACCGTTTGTGTTTATTTCAGTTCAGTACTCAGTCAGAGTTAGTTGGGGGCTTGTCCCATCAACTCCACAGTCAGACAGTTTAGAGGCTTTCAGACTAGTGTAGAAGTTGGTTAGTTTTCAGTTGTTATTATCAATTGTTTTATCAGTATTGCCAGTACGTTTTTAGACACTCAAAACCATGATTCAGTATTGTTTTCAGATACTAAAACCTTATGGAATTTTTAGATAATTTTTGCACATGTTTTTTATCAGTTTTACTCAGTGCTCACTGGAGGTAGCAGCTCATGAGTTAGTTTGTGGTCACTTGTGACCATAAGCACTGTGTGGCGTTCAGGATGTAGGCTCGGGGCGTTACACATATTGACTTGTGGTGTGACTCTGACTACGCTACATATCCTAACACCAGGAAGTCTATCACAAGCTATGTGATAAAGTTTGGAAAATCCTTATTTCTTGGAAATTCAAGAAACAACAAACAAATTTTAGAAGTTCAGCTAACATTGAATAAAGAAGTATGGCTTCTATTGCAGCCGATGTTACTTGGCTTGTTTAATGAGTTAGGAGTGCTAATTCAACTACCTGTTAGTCTTATGAGTGATAACAAATCAGTCATTCAATTCTCAGTCAATCCTGTTTTCCATGAGAGAACTAAACATATCGAGATAGATTGTCATTTTATAAGGGACAAGATCAAGGCAGGCATTCTTGAAGCTAAGTATATGCACACTCAACAATAGCTTCTAGATCTACTGACCAAAGGTCTAAGTCAGGCTCAATATTTGCATCTGTCACGACCCGAACCGGGGCCCTGGCCGTGACAAGTATCCCAAACCATAAAGGCCTGAAACACCCCTATCTATCTGGTAGTCATGCACATAATTCATATGATAAAAAAATATGAAAGATAAACAATATTACGGAAACATGGTCAGGAAGCATACGAAAGCAATAATGGGGAATAATGTCCCACAATCTCAATACAACATCTCTATAACGTCTGCGAAAATCTCTACTACATGACTGAAACAAATGTCTATTTGAAAAGTGGGACAAGGCCCCCAGTAGACCCAAAACTAATAAATGATAAATGAAACTACCAAATATTAGGAATTCCAAAATATAGAAGGCTCACCAAGTGAGTCTACAAATCTGTCTGAGAAAATCTATTGATTTTCTGGCCCCCTAGACTATGATCCGAACCTGGGAGGGAAGGGGGTCAATACAAAAGTACTGGTACACAGAGATATCAAAACAAACATAATATTTTTTATAAAATATAGTTGAGAGCCATTATAAAGCATTTTCATATCAAATCACTTGAAAACACATGGGCGTAATGTAATTATTTTCAACAACAATGCAATGTAGCTTAGCTAGGTTGAATGCCCTACATATCACATTTACACCAACTAACAAACCTCGGTTGCCGCTGAGATTAGAGTATAAGTGAGGGGAAGACACACAAGATCACACAGCAGGGTGTCTCGACCCAATGGCAGTGCACAAGATCACAAAGCAGGGCTCCTAACCATAGTCCCAACTTGGGAATGACATAAAGTCAGGTACGCAAGATCACAAAGCTGGGTACCAAATTCTCATGTCGGCAAACACGGTTTCCAGCGATGAGCCCTTACACTCAAACGCCTTCTTCGGGAATCTACCTATCTCATGTAAAATCAATACATTCAAATTTTATCTAATTCAATCACATATCATATTCTGTAAGGTATCATCATACCCAACTTGCAAGCCATCAATATCACATCATTCATCTCATTCAACCATTATATTCAACATGAATAACCTTCTCATTTTCAAGTCAAAATCATATCAATTCTCAAAACATTTCATGTCATGTTGTTCAAGATGTTTGCAAATAATTTACATCATATAAACATTTGAAACAAATTCACATCAAGAGAAGAAATTTCATATCATTCATGCTCTCAAGTTAACATCTTTTCGGAATACATGCATATACATATATCATATAGCAAATCACTTTAGGAGTAGTCCTAAGGGCCAAATAAATATCATAAAACATTTAAAACATGATCATATTCGTAATTTAAAAACCCCTATTTGAAAACATGAATTTTTAAAGCTTATGAGATTATTGAGATAACCCCATATACCTCGATTACTATAAATATTAGGTGCTTCTTGAAGCCAACGTTAAGAGGATTTCAAATATGTAATTAGTTTCTAAAACCCACGGTTGAATCTTGGGTTTCTTGGGTTTTTATTTTGAAATCCTAGAGAGAGTTCTTGAACAATTTTGATGAATGAAGGTGTATTTTGGGGTCTTTAGGAACTGAATTTCGTGTTTAGGGCTAAGTAATGGTGGAAAAGGACCATTTTGCCCCCAAAAACGGAGTGTTTAAGTCACTTGAAACCTTTACATTGGCGCTGCCTATGCTATCGCCTATGTTTACATAGGCACCGCCTATGATATCGCCTATGTTTACATAAGCGCCGCCTACTACTTTGAAAGGTCAAAACTTCTTGCTCGGGTGCCGGATTTTAGCAAAATTAGTATTGTTGGAAAGATAACTCAAAGACCTATCATTTCTCACATAGTAGGCTCTTTAATTCGACACATACAGAGAGTTATGATCGATGGAAGCTGACACAAATTACAACGTCCACTAAAACTTAATCGATCAAAATAGTTTCAACTCGTCCTTTAGTTGAAGGACCTCTATGGTCTAAATTCAAGCTTGAATGGATTCACATACTAAGTAAATAATTAACATGCCATATTGGTAAAGGATTTATGGCTTCGGGATTTTCAACGCATCAAAATTATGGTCTATATTGTAGCCTGAAATGCAGCGCGTAACAAGAATAATTCAGTTTGGGTCTATATACGTAGGAACGACGGTCTAAACTTTAGCCCGAAAATACGGGGTGTTACATTATCTCCCCCTTGAGATAATTCATCCTCGAATGATGGGTAGGAACATATTAAAACTTACAGGTATGGAATAACGTGGACATGATATGTTTCTCTAAGAAAGAATACACTGATCTGAAACATGACTATAAGACTGGAACTACTGATGTTCTAAATTCTTATACCGGACGTGCATATCTGATGCATGGAATACATAACTGAAGTGACTCATAGGCTGAATTCTCATAATGAATCATGCATATCTGATGCATGGATTTTTTACTGATTTTTTCTCATGAACGCAGAACTGAATACACTGATAAGCTAAACTTTTCTATTAAACATGCATTTCTAATGCATGCATATTTGACTGAACTGACGTATGACGTATGACTGAATACGCAATGATAACTGGTGTGAAGCTTGTAATAAGAATCTACGCATGCAGCTGAATGGGGTATCTCCCCCTTGGGACCCTATGTCCCTCTATGAATGCTCCATTTACTAAGATACTCAGAAAACTAAGGTGATGCACAGAGCACCTACGAATTGAATCATAACTGAACCTCTAGAATCTGAATCTAATGCATGAACTGATCTACACTCGCAATTACTAGTATAGTCTATGTTGGAATAGTAGCATGTCTTTGATTTCGGGTAGCATGAATAAGTGCAAAGACGAGAAAACAAGTTATGCGAATTTGACTGCTAAACTGACTTATTGTCCATACAGACTGAATTATACTACACCCTCATACTTAACTGGAGTATCTCTTCAGTACAATTCTCTAAAGAAATTCTAGAAGTAATAGGGAGCCATGAATCTTGGGTATGGATTATACAAGACATCCAACTGAGGAAATCACAATATTGACACTACTCTGCAGTCTGGAATATAGACATATAACTCCTAAATTAGGATAGAATTACCAGACCTTTGGCAATACAACTTCTTACTTTCAAGCTTAGCACACTTCTTGAATATCCCTTAACTATACTATTCCTATAAATATCATATTCATTCAATTCGGCTTAAAATTCTCATATGAGCATTGCCAATAATTTTTTTTCTACTAATGTCTAAAATAGCTTAATCCTTACACCGCGATCAAGCCTAACTCTAAGTCACAAAAATACAATATGCTACACCACGCTATTATTCTAAACCTTATGATGCCACCTTTTATACCTTTTTTAAAGATCACATCCTAAGCTTAACATACCTTACCACTTCAATGACTACTCTGAACTCTTAACATGAAGTCGCTAATGCATATTGCGACCTTCCACTACAATCTCAAAACGTCATTCAAGCCTACTTTATAACCACATGTTGACTTCAAGGCAACCACCCATAAATACATACTTCACATAGTTTCTAAACTATTGTCAATATAACTCCCACGCGCTACCCTAAGACATACACACATAAACTTTTCCACTAACCATCACGTGTATCAAAGACTTGTCCCCAACTCTTACTTCATACTTATGGCCTTACCTAAGAAAGCATACTATGATCTTTCATCAACAAGAACATTTACATCGTCACCACTATCATTGCATAGGGAGGGTCACTAAAAGATTAAAACATAAGATCCTGAAGCATGAAAAGATTTTTATATGGGACGGAGCACACTATAAAGAGTGAGTACATGCGTCATGAGTTGCATGAACTCAACTAGAGTTCATAAGGAATGTGATTCCAACTACTTGAATGAACTATAACTCATTATCTCAAAACTGGAAGAGTATGTGACTCTCTATCATATACAGGAATCATGAACTATGATCACGAAACTGGATCGTAAGGCATGAGTAAGCATCCAAATAACTAAAAAAAAAAGAAAAAAAATGTGAGGTAGGAATGGGTTGAGATTCACCCTCACTTTTTGATGTTCTAAATCATACTGCATCACCACTAGAATCTAAGATCCTTACTTGGTCATTCGTTATATCATCTCTCCCTTAGCTTCAATTCATCATCTAGAGTTTGGGAGATCCCTTACCAGATTCTAACTGAACTACACTTACTGCACTCTAGGGTCTAAAAGAGAAAAAAAATGATAATACATGCATATCGTAGACTTAACCCGAATGACTACCTTCTGGGATACACTCTATCTTTCCAAAGCCACCAATACTTATTTCTATCGGTTCAACCTTCAAAACTCAAATTTATATTCTAACACTTATCATGGCTATTTAGATCACCATATACCATCTAACTAGTCTTTCTCCACTTAACAATTTAATGGTACCACTAGAAACACAAATTACGTAATAATCTTAGAAAAATATGCAGCGCCTCATGTCACCTTAGGAATACTTCTACATCATACATACAATATCATACATCACTATGACTCAAATAAACTTAATCTATTGTATACACCGTTCAAGCCTATTAGATCACTTCTATACAACTAGTATTCATTAACCAAGAAATCTTCACATCCACCTTCATGGACATCAACTATTCAAACTTAATATCTAGTGCTATGCATGATTTTACAACCCAACCTTACGCATGATTCTCACTTGGAAACCATGAAATAAACATCAAGAAACACTAGTACACTAGAACTTCATAACAACAATAATCGACCTTGACCTTACGGTCTTCCTTATCATAACTCATTAGCACGTACTATTTCAACACATCAAACCTACTAATATTTATTCCCACAAATATACATCATTAATCTCATGCCGCTATTCTTACATCCACATCCTACATTAAATGCAAGCCAATGGTCTAGCCTCAATCATCTACCACCAATGACGAGTGCAACATAATATACTAATCCATCAAATTGGAACATTCTATCCCAAATACTTCAAAATCTGCTATATACCTTCTCATAAGTAGTACTAGTTTACAACTATCAACAAAATAAGGTCAAGGGGTAAGGTCACATAATAGACATGATCAACCTTAATCTTATATTATAACCCCATACAATATTTTCTACTTATACGGATTTCTCACCTCATACTTACTCACTCAATCATACATTTAGACTGCCTTCAAATTCCTCAAACAACCATGAGTCTATAATTATTACTTACTTGCTAATATAGCCATTTTCACATTCAAGCAACCAACAAATCACCCTGACTAATAACTCCTTATCTATCTTATACTAAGCTAACTCACAAGGATGAATTACCTCTTTACCAACTCAATCTTATGCAAATAGATTCAGCCATACATATATTAAACCAATGAAAGAACAACAAGTTGGACAAAAAGTTGCTAGTGGATCAAAATAGGCCTCACACGGCATCACTAGACTTTGATTTTATATTTTAAACAAGAAAATGGGATGGATGAAAAGTCAACTATGCTAGTGAATCGAAAGAGCCCCACACTGCTTCACTAGACTTTATGTTTCAACAATACTTTGATGATAATATTTCATGAGATAGAGATTTAATACGCATTATTCAATGAACTAAGAATACACATCTTACTCTGTAGACATAAAATCGGAGTCAAACACTTCCTCCATGGACTACCATACTGTCCACACATGCTGCTAGATACCAAATTAGTTTATCACTATAAAGGGGTAAATCATCCTCAAACATCGGTTATTCAACTAAAATATTCATTTTCACAAAATTACCCTCACTCTGACTTCTAACTTTGTGTTACATCACCAACTTCTTGGTCCAATATCACTACCAATAGGTCATGATAACAACACTTTAACTTATGCTACTATTCGGATAGAAATACAGTTCCAACATTCTGCTATACATTGTCCACATCTGTAATAAGATTTTGAGTGGGACAAGATACACTTAATACCTTAAGCTGGAATGCACGATTCCATCAGGATCAATATTTACATCAGAATCAACACATATTGATGCACTAACAGACTCCTATCGAGTCTTTGTACAATTTTTTAAATCTTATAGGACTCAATCGGAAAGGACTATATCATGTATATTCTAAACTTTTTGAACTTGAATCAGCCCAATAATGGGACATGTCTGAGAATGTCCGAGTAAGGAAAGAATTGGGATGACTGTTACTTTCGTATGGGCGACACCATAGCACGAATTTGAGTATGAAAGAGGAACATTCTGACTCTATTGCACGGACTAGAACATGAAGAAAGAGATACATTCCTAAACGCCTTGTAGCCTCCTACTTACAAGTGTAGCGCGCTACACACCCATAAACAAGACTCTACCCGATGTGATTTTGCAGATACCCTGGGACCATGAACCGTGCTTTGATACCAAGTTTCTCACGACCCGAATCGGGGCCCTGGCCGTGACGAGTATCTCGAACCATAAAGGCCCAAAACACCCCTACCTATCTGGTAGTCATGCACATAATTCATATGATAAAAAAAATATGAAAGATAAATAATATTACAGAAACATGGTCAGGAAGCATACAAAAGAAATAATGGGGACTAATGTGCCACAATCTTAACACAACATCTCTATAACGTCTGCGAAGATCTTTACTACATGACTGAAATAAATGTCTATCTGAAAACTGGGACAAGGCCCCCAGTAGACCCAAAACTAATAAATGATAAATGAAAATGCCAGGTATAAGGCCTTTCGAAATATAGAAGGCTCACCAAGTGACTCTACGAATCTGTCTGAGGAAATCTACTGATTTTCTAGACCCCTAGACTATGGCTCCGAACCTGGGAGGGAAGGGGATCAATACAAAAGTACTGGTACGCAGAGATATCAAAACAAAACATAATATTTTTTATAAAATATAGTTGAAAGCCATTATAAAGCAATTTCATATTAAATTACTTGAAAACACATGGGCGTAATGTAATTATTTTCAACAACAATGCAATGCAGCTGAGCTAGGTGGAATGCCCTACATATCACATTTACACCAACTGTCAAACCTCGATTGCCGAGAAGATTAGAGTATAAGTAAGGGAAAGACATACAAGATCACACAGCAGGGTGTCTCGACCCAATGGTAGTGCACAAGATCACAAAGCAGGGCTCCTAACCATAGTCCCAACTTGGGAATGACATAAAGTCAAGTATAAAAGATCACAAAGCAGGGTTCCAAATCCCCAGGTCGGCAAACACGATTTCTAGCGATGAGCCCTTACACTCAAACGCCTTCTTCAGGCATCCATCTATCTCATGTAAAATCAATGCATTCAAATTTCATCTGATTCAATCACATATCATATTCTGTAGGGTATCGTCATACCCGACTTGCAAGTCATCAATATCACATCATTTTTCACATTTAACCATTGTATTCAACATGAATAACCTTCTCGTTTTCAAGTCAAAATCATATCAATTCTCAAAATATTTCATGTCATGCTCTTCAAGATGTTTTCAAATAATTTACATCATATGAACATTTAAAACAAATTCACATCAAGAGAGGAAATTTCATATCATTCATGCTCTCAAGTTAACATCTTTTCGGAATACATGCATATACATATATCATATAGCAAATCACTTTGGGAGTAGGCCTAAGGGCCAAATCAATATCATAAAACGTTTAAAACATAATCATATTCGTAATTTCAGAACCCCTATTTGAAAACATGAATTTTTAAAGCCCATGAGATTTTTTAGATAACCTCATGTACCTCGATTACTACGAATATTAGATGCTTCTTGAAACCTATGTTGAGAGGATTCTAAATATGCAATTAGTTTCTAAAACCCACGGTTGAATCTTGAGTTGCTTGGGTTTTTATTTTGAAACCCTAGAGAGAGTTCTTGAACAATTTTGATGAATGAAGGTATATTTTGGGGTCTTTGGGAACTGAATTTCGTGTTTAGGGCTAAGTAAGGGTGGAAAAGGACCATTTTGTCCCAAAAATAGAGTGTTTAAGTCACTTGAAACCTTTACATAGGCGTTGCCTATGTTATCGCCTATGTTTACATAGGCACCACCTACTACTTTGAAAGGCCACAACTTCTTGCTCAGGTGCCGGATTTTAGCAAAATTGATATCGTTGGAAAGCTAACTTGAAGACCTATCATATGACACATAGTAGGCTCTCTAATTCGACACATACAGAGAGTTATGGTCGATGGAAGCTGACACAAATTACAACATCCACTAAAACTTAATCGATCGAAATAGTTTCAACTCGTCCTTGAGTTGAAGGACCTCTATGATCTAAATTCAAGCTTGAATGGATTCACATACTACGCAAATAATTAACATGCTATATTGGCATAGGATTTATGGCTTCGGGATTATCAACGCATCGAAATCATGGTTTATATTGTAGCCCGAAATGCGGGGCGTTACAAGAATAATTCAGTTCGGGTCCATATATGTAGGAACGGCGATCTAAACTCTAGACCGAAAATACGGGGTGTTACAGCATCTTTTAGGCAAGCTTGGTGTTCTTAACATCCTACACCCTGCAGCTTAAGGGGGCGTATTGATGATCATTTTTTTACTGTTTCATTACTTCACTATATCATTGGTTATCATTGTATCATTGGTTAATTAGTTAGCTGTTAATTAGTTGGTTGTTAGTTGATTGTTAGTATATTTAGCTGCATAATAAACTGTCATATGAAGGTTCTAGAATGATTTGTTGTCTCTTCCAACTCAATCTATAAAAAGGTTGAATGTGCCCTTCATTGTAAGAGATTGAAAGACAGTTATAAAATTTCCTTAGGTATTTTTCCTTCTTCAAAGCTCCATCAATGAAGTCTTAGTTGCACAAGCTAAATTTTCACACGCTAGAAGTGGTAAATAAGGCTGTTCAGTTGTAATTAATTAGCCGAATATAATAATGGAGCGTTTTATTTGAGATCTAGGTCAAGTTAGCAACTAGTTAATAAGACTAGCCGTAGAAAGAAAGAGCTATGCTTGTTGTTGAGAAAAATAATTATTGCTCATCCCCTTTCCTGTGTCTATATTTCTCATCTCAATCTTACTTTCTTCTTGTAACTGTCTTTTTCAATTGTTCCCTTGGTTTTACCAATTGATTGTTTTATGCAATTTCCTCATTATTTCCATTTTTCTATTGTAATTTTGAGTTAGTGATTATAATATCACATGTTTGTGTTGTGAATTTGAAGTTGTTACATAAAACAGCACGCCACTTTCAGATAGGTCTGTTGGTGAGTGGATTATTTGAAGTGTCGTTGAACCAAAATTGAAAAAAGCATATATAGCTGACTTTCGAAAAGCAGAGTCAAAATCAAAAGATGACAAATTAGAGTAAGCGAATAGTACTACTGTCGTATCTGGCTCTTGAACTCATTATAAATCCCACTTGGCATGTGGATCCAAAGCAAGATGGACAGTGGTACTACACTAACATTTACTTCGTTATCTACTAGCTGAGTCAAAATCAAAAGATGACAAATTAGAGTAAGCGAATAGTACTACTGTCGTATCTGGCTCTTGAACTCATTATAAATCCCACTTGGCATGTGAATCCAAAGCAAGATGGACAGTGGTACTACACTAACATTTACTTCGTTATCTACTAGCTGATTATCTATATTTATATTTATATTCATATCTATAATTTATATTTATATTTATAACATATTAAAAATATAAAATTTTTATAAAAGTGATTCAAACTTTTTATCTTTTATTAAAACACTTTGCAATAAACAAAATCATCTTTTCACTTATTTCCTTCAATTATTATATTATTAAATCAAGCACTCCTAAAATATATGAAAAACCTTAATAAAATAAATATATGGAAAAACTAAGAATCCTAAACTACATAAAATATATGAATCCTAAAATATTTATGAATCCTAAAATATATGAAAATAAATTATCAGTCCTAAAATAATATATATAAAGAATCATATTAAATTCTTTTTTACCTTTTTCAACATTTTCTTTTGATTGCAAATAAGTTCGTGGAGTTTTAAGCTTCTATATTTGATGCCTTTTTTTGTTAGTTTGTTTAAATTTACCTTCAACTAAGTTTGCCTTTTTTTATTGTTGCTTTAAATTAGGTTTAACAAAATTGAAGATCCTTTAACTTTTAAGATGATTTTTTCATAAACTTTTATTATTTGTATTTGCCTTCATAAATAAATCATTATTGGTTGATTCATTAATATGTTTGTGCGGATGAAGAAAGATTTATGTGAAACATGCGTACAAAACTTTGTATCAATTATAAAGTATTGATTACAAGTGAATTTAAGGTATATTTTTTCTATTCTAAATTTTTTTTTATTCATATAAGTTCTACTTCTTATTAAGGCGTAATTCATGTTAATACTCTTTTGTCAAAATTATACCTACATTTAAAAAAATTATTGAGATAAAAATAAAGTGAAAATTGTGATTTCTCATAATAGCAAACAAATCATAGTGTCAAACAAGTATTAAACAAAGTCTTTAGTTGGCTAGAAGATAAAACATAATGGTAATTAGAGATTTCATGTGTTAGTAAATCAAATTTATAACCGATTTCATTCTTCTATCAAGGATAATTTGAATTGCTCATTTTACGTTTTAGTATCGTCATCAAGACTCTAAAGTATATTTTTTTCTTTCAAAGTATAATATTAAATAATTGATATTTCAATCTCATATTTTTTTCAATTTTTTGTCCATATCTTTATTTTATAATTTATAATTATTTGTTTTGAATGAGAAGATGCATGAAATGGAATGTGATTTTATGTACCTTGACATGAGCAGTATGAAAAAAGAGAAATAAGAGATCTTTTGAAGGGTAAGTTTTTCTTTATCAAGAATTAGCCTTACGTGACTTTACATGGATCCGATTCATAAAAGCGGGATTTTTAAAGATAGGATCAATTATATTGTTCGATATAAAGGATAGAAATTTATTCTTTTATATACACTTATTATTATCTTCACACACACGTACAATGCACGTACACTTGACTAGTTTATTAAAAATATGTGTTTTATTACTTATCTACTTATTAAATCAAGATAAAATTAGTTAAAAAATGTAAGAGTAATATTTTTTGAAAGTGTAAAAACCAGTTTGTAAAATTCCAAGAAAGTATTTTAAGGCAAGGACGGCTCAAGCCTAAAGCAACTAAATCCGTTGCTTTAGGCCTCGAACTTTCGGGGCCCCTAAATTTTCTAATATGTGTATATAACTTCGTTTATAAATAAATGGTGTTTCTAATTTGAGAAAATCCCTTAAGAATAAATTATTCTTGAAAATAAAAAGTGTTTTTACCAACTTATTTTCAATTAATTAAATGTCTCAGAGAAAAAAGTAAATCTTTAATGGTATAGAATTTCATGTACTCCCTCTGTATCATTTTACTTGGTCTTCTTTCTAAATGTGTTTGTTCCACATTAGCTGTTCATTTTCACAAATCAAGAGTATTTTATTGCTCCTTTTTTCATATTACCCTCGGTATTAAATAATTAAAGAAAATAGTAATTGTTAGATTTCGAGTTTCAAGACATCATTAATAGGGTTTAATTTTGTAAAATAAACTTTCAATTAATGTTTTTTTAATGGGTCTGTCAAGTCAAAAGAGGCCAAGTAAATGAAATGAAGGAAGTATTAAAACAAGATTAATTTTGAAAGACTACACAAATTCCTTCCTTAATCTCCAAAGTTCACCTATTTTGGAATAAAATGGAGAGGCTAAAACACTATTTATCTTGATTTATGTGGCGTTTCAAATTTTTAAAAAGTTAAAGAATGTATGTTTAAGCACATTTGTTTGTTGAAGTAAAAAAGTTTGAATTTTGAAAAAGAGAAAAATATCATATCAATTGGAGTAGAGGGAGAAACTAGAAAAATAGACTTCAAGTGATATTATATATGACATATTATTATTATTTTGTAATAAAATCTTAAGGCTCTTCACTGAAATTTTTCTTTAGGCCACCATATTTATTGAGCCGCACCTATTTTTAGGAATAAATTAATAATTTTATTTTTTTTATTTATAATTTGTTAAGGAGGATGTAAAAATGAAAGTGATCGAGAGGAGTAACTGCTTGTAAGAAAAGATTGAAATAAATATGTGAGGGACAAATGTTTGATGTGGATAACTGCGTGCATGCGGTGTAGGCGCTCGATATAGGTGGAAACTTTTGTCCTTTTCACATTATATTTCTTACAAAACGATATAAGCATTTTAGTTTTAGAGATACACACTAGATAAGCATTCAAATTTATGTGAATTTATTTGATTGAGCCTTTGTTAGTTATAAATGCAAGTGGGGATTCTTTCGTAAAAGCAGGTCAAATGTTATGTTTTTGTGTGATTTGCCATTTCTATCGTTAGCAATTTGGCCCGACTGGGTAACTTATGTGCTCTAATTATTATAGCGCGCACAAAGTCTAAGATGACGTTTAGTAAAATAAGTTAATATAAATTGACCTCTCTTTAATCAAGTAGGAACAAAAAAAAACAGAAAGGGCTAACTATATATCTGGAATAAACAAAGCTGGATCGTAAGGGCTATAATTTTTTCTTTAGGAGTCATGACCAAATTCCTCAAAAAAATAGATATTTTAAATCCTTGAACTTGGATTAGCTAGGTTCAGTCCCTTCGGGATCATCCGATAAAATTGGAAAGAATAGAAAGAAGATTAACATGGGCTCACACACAAATCGAGAAGTGGATTATTTAGGTTCATATATGTGTTGATTGATCTTCATGCTAACTTGCAACTTAATTATATCCTCGTACAAGTTGTTCCTATAGATCTCTTTAACTCAAATCATGCCTTCAGCAAAAATTTGGAGTGCAATAAACATCATCATCATTTAATTTGACTTGGTCCATATCTACAATATAACATAGCTACTTCCAGAATGAAAAAGCATGGTTGACTTAGTAAGAATAACAGAGAAAGACACTTAAAAGAGTAAAATAGTTCAACTATAATGGTGCATGAATCCTTGAAGTTCTTGTCAGAAATATATTCCACATGGTGTGTGGATCATAGGTAAAGAGATAGTGGCACTCGTTGTTTATTGATAGGACATGATCTATAGTAATATCTATAATCTATATCTATATTTATAATCTATAATCTATATAATATATAAAAGTGATTTGAACTTTTTGTCCTTCATTAAAAATCCTCATTTAGATAAGATTATCTTTTCACTATTTTCTTCAGTTTATTGTTTAATTATTTTTATTATATTAACTAGACTTCTAAAATAAAATATATGAGACTCCTAAAAGATATGGAAGGAGAATCAATTAATATTTTTCCTTTGTAGTGATCAATTAAAAAAATACTCCAAAAATATAATAGAAAAATACTTCTAAAGTAGAACTCTATTAAGGATATACTTTTATAAATATTGTGATGCACGTTAAACTAAAGAAGAAATCGCTTTACTTAAGCTTTGACGTCCAATCCCATAAGGAAGGATTTATAAGGAATGATTTATATTTTTCTTAGTGGAATTTTTATTTTCAGTATGAAATATAATATTCATAAAGGACTATACGGCCTCACGTCCAAGTAAAGAAAAATTAAACTTTTATTATCTTTATTGAATAGAAAAAAATTAATCGATGATTTTATATAAAAGGTGTAGAGAAAATTTTGCAGTAGAAGTTTCATGAAAAAGGTTTTTATCATAATACAAGTTTTGTGAAAAAGAATTTTCATTAGGAAAACAGTTTTTATTATGAAAAGGGTTTTCACCAGGAGAAAAAGTTTTCATCATGAAAAATGAGGTTTTCACTATGAGAACAGTTCTTATGAGAAAAACATTTTACTGAAAGTGGTAGACGAATGTCGGTCGGCTTTAAGAAATTTTTTAGGTAAAGGTTAGGTTTAATTGTATTATTTTTATATATTTATTTTGAGAATTTTTTTTGTGTAAGGAAACGTTTAGTTGTATTATTTTGATATCTCTATTATCATATTATTTTGTTATAGTTTACAGGTGGTAGATGAGTGTCAGACGATTTTGAAAAAAAATTTGTGTAAAGGTTAGATTTAATTATATTGTTTTGATGTCTCTATCAGCGTATTATTTTGTTGCAGTTTACTAGTGATAGATGAATGTCTATCGACTTTGATAATTTTTTTTTGGTAAAGGTTAGGTTTAATTAATTAAATTCTCCAAAAGATGTTGAATTTAGTTATTGTATTCATCTTTATTATTTAAAAAAATGTCCTATTTAGTGTAACGTTTGAACTCAATAAAGTGAGGTACATGCGCGAAGCGCGTACACCTAAGTATATATATATATATATATATATACTAGTTTTGGGTGGCCCGGGCTAAGCCCAGGCCTAACCTCAAGATATAAAAATAATCTGTAATTTATCAAGTAAGTATAATCTGTTTCATATTTTCAACTATATAATTAATCTAATGTTATTCAAATTAATCATATCTAAACAATAAAATTTCAAAGCTATTAAAGTTTTATATTTGACCAATGCTTATAAACTTGGATTCAAACTAATATAAACAGTTAAATTTGTAATTACTTTTTTATCCTTCACTTTTTCCCAACCTCAAGATATAAAAACAATCTGTAATTTATCAAGTATAATTTGTTCCATATTTTCAACTATATAATTAATCTAATGTTATTCAGAATAATCATAATAAACAATAAAATTTCAGAGCTATTAAAGTTTTATATTTGACCAATGCTTATAAACCTGGATTCAAACTAATATAAACAGTTAAATTTGTAATTACTTTTTTATCTTTCGCTTTTTATGACATTAAGTTATTGAAGAGAAGTTCAAATTTTTCTGCAAACTCTTAGAAATTAAATCACTGTATAAACGTATTTATAAGTTAAAAGAGAATTTATTTGTATTTTAAAATTGAAAAATGTAATATAAAAGTTGTTCTCATCAAATGTTTTGAGAATATAGCATCCAATTCAAATTGAACTTAATCATATGTTAGATTAATTTCTTTAATAGTTTCACTCCTACGTGAATCAGTATATATTTTGAGATTTTTTTTTACAAAATTTATAAAAAAATTAAATACTTACAACACATATATTTTTACCACGTAATAACAAGAGGCGAGGGGGGGGGGGGGGGGGGGGGGGAGCTTAGAGGTTGAATTTCAGTCCTGCAAAATATCTTTTAAGACTTTATTATTTATTAAAATTATATGAAAACAATTGAGACTAAAACAGCAAATTTCCTACGCTCAATTTTTTTTTAGAAAAAAAAATATAAATTAAACAATTGAAATACAGTGAAAAACTCAATAGTAATTTTGCATATTATGACACACCACCAGGTGCAAAGATTCATGTGGCAAGAAGAAAATACTTCATCTTTATCAATCACATGCCATTTTTATAAATTCTCTAAAATAAATTAAAAAATACTTAAATTTCAATATAAGAAATATATATATATATAAAAAAAAAAAAAAAGAACAAAGTAATCTAATAGAAAACAAGAAGGGATTTACAAAAAAAAATACTATATATAATGCAATTATAGAGGTCCAAATAAAAATAAGTATTAAATAATGAATAAGGACAAAAATAATAATGTATTAAATAAAATAATAGACACATGTAGCAATTCTATTGCATAAATATTTTTGTGAGGACTGTCAAATCTTATCTTATTCTCTCTTATACACACACATATATATACATAAATACACACACACACACACATATATATATATACATAAATATATACACACACACACATATATATATATATACATATATATATATATAACACTAATAATATAATAAAGGGTAATAAGCAGGCACGTCTTTGACTTGCTTGTTTGTATTGCCTGCTTCATTTGCTTCAATCGTAATTTTACTATATCATTCCTAATTAATTAGTATAAGGCATTTAAGTATTAAAAGATTAATAATGTTTAATAAAAAAGATAAAATAATAAATTAAATCTTGATGTTTTGTGCTATCTTCTTCAATTGCTTCAATCGTAATTTTACTATATCACCCCTAATTAATTTTTATAAGTCATCTAAGTATTAAAAAAATTAATAAAAATTGAGTCATCTAAATTAGATAAAGGGCAATAAGCAAGCACGTTTTCGACATGTCTGCTTGTGCTGCCTACTTCAGTTGCTTCAATCGTATTTTGTTATATCATCCTTAATTAATTAGGGTAAGTCATTTAAGTATTAAAAAA
The DNA here is from genome assembly GCA_030864225.1 of Capsicum baccatum var. pendulum. Taxonomy (NCBI): domain Eukaryota; kingdom Viridiplantae; phylum Streptophyta; class Magnoliopsida; order Solanales; family Solanaceae; genus Capsicum; species Capsicum baccatum. Next base: position 201,190,559 of record CM061561.1, read on the forward strand.
TTAATAATATTTAATAGAAAAGGTAAAATAGAAATAAAATAATTAATTAACTCTTGATGTTTTGTATTATCTTCTTTCTCTGCTTCAATCGTAATTTTACTATATCACCCCTAATTAATTATTATAAGTCATCTAAGAATTAAAAAATTAATAAAAATTAAGTCATCTAAGTATTATAAGTCATCTAAGCATTACAAAATTAATAATATTTAATAAAAAAGATAATTAGACATAAAATGATAAATTAACTTTTTATGTTTTAAATTAATTTGATATCTTATATGAGGCCTATTTAAATTTCTTTCATAAGTATTTTCTTATAGGAATTTTGTTATATCACTTCTAATTTGTTGTTATAAGTAAGACATGTATGTTTCATTGTTTCAATCCTGATTTTATTAAATCACCCCCTAATTAATTTTTATAGTCATCTAAGCATGAAAAAATAAATAATATTTCAATAAAAAATAAAATACACACAAAATGATATGTCAATATAAAATATTTGGTTGGTTATTGAAATTATATTAGTGTCACAGAAATTACGATAGGACAAAGGAAGACATATGTAACATATATTATTTAAAAATGAGAAGACACGTAAAATAGAATGGAGAGAGTATTAATATCTTATTAAAAAATTATGCTAAAAGCATTATAAATTACATAATTAACAACTTAAAAAATATAAAAGATATTAAATATTTAATTGACTCTCCAAATTATATTAGTATCACATAAATTAGAAAAAAAAAAGTATTATAAATCACAATAATTAAAATTTTAAATTATTTTAATAATTAATTATCTAAATTATATTTGTATCATATAAATTGAGAAAAAAAAAAGTAACATATACTGCACATACCCTTCAATGTCTAGTATATATATAAAGAGAGAATCCCTTACTTTAGTTGTCCTCATAGCCTCACATGACCAATCTTAAGCTTGCAAGTGGTTGTTGTAATTGGCCTTTTAGTATGTATAGCCATTTTTTGACAATATAAAAATTAAGACCGACGGTTTGATATGTGGCTTCTGCAATTATTTTTTTAATATAGCCATTCTTCGTTCTTATTCATTTCTTAACTGTACCCTATGTCTTTATAAATTGGAGAACAGTGTAATTTTATGAGAATTTTTCTTTTTGCACCTTATTCCAATTTACTCTGTGCATTCCGACAACAAATTTATGAGGTATAATATCTTAGTTAATGATATCAATTTAATAGTTTCATTCCATTTTATGTGTCGTCATTTTTTTTATTCATCCCCAAAAAAATATCATCTTTCCTTATTTGGTAATTATTTAATGGCATCATCCTCATTTTATCCTTAGTGGTTCCACTTATAAGAAAAAATAATTTAAAAGTAAACTTTCAGAAGGATGATTTTATAAATTTTACCAATTTACCATTTATTTATTAAATTCTATATCCGGTCAAATGACGACACATAAAATAAGATGGAGGAAGTAGTAATTTATTAATATTGTTTTTTTATATTTTTTGAACTATTTTTGAAATTACAAATAATTGAGAATTCGATAAAAAAGAAGAAGAAGAATTTATATATTTTTAGACTTTGAAAAATTCTTACATTTTTTATCATAAAAAACTCAAAAGCTCATTTATTTTGAAACATTCAAAATATATTACATAGTATTTTAAGTTCGGACACAGTCCTTACAAAATCACTCAATTCTAGAAAGTAAAAAGTATTTTTCACTAAATTATCCTTTATTAAATAATATTAATTAAATATGATTTCTTCATTTTATAAAAATCCAGTTATCTAAATAAGGGTAAAAAAGTTTTTAAAAATACTTTTTCAATTACATAAAAACCCATTATTGCTATACTAAATGATTTTTTTCTTCTTTTTTGTAAAATTTAGATAATTTTGTAGTTAATTTTTCTTTTTCAACTAAAGCATTTATTAAATCTTACTTTACGTTTAAACATGTCATATTTCGTATATTTCTCTCTGTATCTCTTTGTTTTAAACTTTCAAAAAGTTACCTTTTTAGTGAGTTCATACGTGCTTAGATCATCATATTCTAATATAGTTTTAAATTTTTCAATCTTACTTTATGTTTAAACATGTCACATTTCGTATATTTCTCTCTGTATCTCTTTGTTTTAAACTTTCAAAAAGTTACCTTTTTAGTGAGTTCATACGTGCTTAGATCATCATTTTCTAATATAGTTTTAAATTTTTCTACTTTATATTGTATTTGAATTGTTATTTATTAATATCCTTATAATTTTGTTATGTTAATTTGTCTAAGGACTCTAAATTAAGATTTTAAATATCACGTGTATACTTTTAGTAAAAAGTTTACTATGTTTTTTTGGTCAAACAATTTTTTTTATTCAACCAATGAGCATTATGTACAACTAGCATTGGGACTCAACAAATGAATCTCAATACATCCTCTAACTTATCTATATTTATATAGCCTATCAACAGGCTAATTCTAGACAGTGGAAAAATAATTTAAACTGTTGAGGCAGCTTGTCCATTTATATTTATTTTGTCCTGAGATATGCACTAACATCACATAATGTCTGATGATATCCTTCTGTTGCTGCTTCTTTGAGTTGAACCTCCTAGTTGTTTCTTTCAATCCAGATTGTATAGACAACTGCAGCAAACAGGATTCCCAATATTGCTCTTCAAGGGCTTTGATTCTTCACTCTATTTGATAACCATTGAATCTCCATTCTCCAACTTTCAATTTGTCTATTGAACCCCATCCATGTGAGTAAGATTTTTCAGATTTGATGAGTAAACATACATCCAAATAAGAAATGATCATGTATTTTCATAAGTTGTGTTTCGCAGAGCACACAGTTTGTAGGCACCTGAATGCCCCATTTGAGAAGTCTATCAATGATGGTGAGTTTATTATGTAGTGCCAGCCACAAAATAAATCGATGCCTAGGAACAAGACCCTTAAGCAACACCAATCTTTTCCATTCCACCTTCGGATATTGAGGCATAATTGCAACATAAGCTGATTTGATGTTGTACCTGTTATCATTTTGTAACTGAGTGTGAGTTCATTCTCTAGCTAATAACACCTTCTTGATGACCCAACTATCTTATGCTAGAGTCTCCATGGTCATAAGATCTCTATTTTTTATATAGTAACAGTGTATCCACACTACCCACAATTTGTCCTTCTTGTGAGATACTGCCCAAAGTAGTTTACCAATAGTTACTCTATTTCATCTACCAAACTTCAGGATATTTAAACCACCAATAGATTTTGATTGACACAATGCATTTCATGCCACCAATGCCTTGTTGGATTTTTCATTAGAACCATGCCACAAAAAGTTTTTGCAAATGCTAGTTACCATTGATAGAACCTTTTTTGGCAATAAGAAAATTTGTGCCCGATATGTTTGAATTTCAAGCAATACACTTTTTATGAGTTGAACTCTGCCACCATAAGATAGAAATCTAGTAGTCCAATATTTCACTCTAGCTGTAATATTTATTTTTAACACCCAACCAGCTCCGTCGACCCCATCGGCCTACCCTTCCCCGCTCATCAGCCTGTCTGGGAGCTCCTAGTCAATTTAAAATGCGCTCGAATTTCGGATACACCTCTAAAATCGTGGACTTAACATTTTAAATGAGTTCAAGATAAGCATACTTGAGTTTGAATTTTAAAAAAATTATTAATAATAACAATAACATGCTCGGTATCATTCAAAATCAGAAATGGAGAGGATATAGCATCACAGACCTTACCCCTTATCTTTGGAGACTGAGAAGTTATTTTCGCTAGATCCTCGGCTCAAAAAATTTGAGGATGTCATAGTAAACACAAGATTCAATCATCAACAGTATAAGTTAGAATGTTAAAGGACAACTATAATTATCTGAGCAAATTAACTGTTTTATATTTTGAGGTATACACACACACACACACACACTTGCTAAGAATTGATGGAGCTGCAATTTATGTTTGCGAGTTCAAGATTTTTGTTATTTTAAATTATTGGGTTCAAATTAATAATTTATTATATTTAATGAATTTTTTAAAGACAAATATATGATATGAATCAAAATTATTGAGTTTGACCGAATAAGTTTACCTTAATATCGAGGTTAGCTATGCATAATTTCATGAAAGTGATCATCCACCATTACTATTGGAATCGAAATAATCACGAGTCGTGCAAAAATTAACAAAGAAAAAATGCTAAATCAGACAACAAAAGAGAAATATATCACGAGAAACAAAATAAAGCAACATTATTCAATCGATCAACCTACATTCATATGTGAAGATGGGCTAGAAATTTATTAGATAAAGGAGATAACAAAAAATGAGTGGAATAACCTCACAAAATTCATTTAGAAAAAAGAGGTTTACACAAGTGTTGCGAGTGACTTGATAACACTCGTGTCTCGCAATTTCTTCCCCTAATAAGCCTCTTAAAGCCTTTAGGAATACATTATTAATGTTTTCAAGTGAGAAGAAAGGAAACTCAATTTATAAGAGTGCAAAACCTTTTTTCTCATAGAAAAAAGATTAGCCAATATAAACAACTAATTTTCAAAGAAAATTAGAGCAGATACGTACTTATTATCTATGCTTCCATTTATATGCTACACTTTATTTTTTAGTATATTTTAAAAAGAATGTTACCTGACTTCTGCAATTATTTTTTTGTATAGTCATTTTTCATACTTATTCATTTCTTAAGGTTCACTGCCGCCAGTGTCTTTAAAAATTAGAGAACAATGTGATTTTTTGAGAATTTTCTTCTTGCACCTTATTTCAATTTGCTCTCTACATTTTGAAAATAAATTTATGAGGTATAATATCTTAGTTAATGATATCAATTAAATAGTAGTAATTTATTAATACTGTCTTTTTATATTTTTAGACTATTTTGAAATTACAGATAATTGAGAATCCCATAAAAAAAGAAGAATTAATATATTTTTAGACTTTAAAAAATTCATTCATCTTTATCATAAAAAAACTCAAAAGTTCATTTATTTTTGAAACATCAAAAAATATATTATATAGTGTTTTTAGTTCGAACATAATTCTTAAAAAATAACTCACTTCTAAAAAGTAAGAAGAGTTTTTCACTAAATTATCCTTTATTAAATAGTATTAATTTAATATAATTTCTTCATTATATAAAGATTCACTTATCTAAATAAGGGTAAAAAAGTTTTTAAAAATGCTTTTTTTTACTTATCTAAAAACCTATTATTGTTGTACTAAATGGATTTTTTCTTTTTTTGTAAAATTTGGATAACACTACAAAAGACATGTCAAATTCTGGGGTTTAATGTAATGCCCCGATTTTCTAAAGTGAAACGCTACACGGTGCTCATGACCCCGAAGGACCACAAGATTTTTTGACAACATGAGTTTACTGATGCTGAGATACTGAATGACTGAGTTTACTGATATAGAGATACTGAATGACTGAGTTTACTGATATTGATATGTACTGATACTATATTACTAAATACTAGGAGACTGATACTATATTACTGATAAAGGAATGATTATTTTTTATAGTTCTAATTATGAAGAACTGATTTGATTGACCGTATATAACAGTCCTGAAACTGAGCTCGTGATAACATGACTACTGAGTATGAATACTGATGACATGTATTTACTAATAAAATATCATAAATGATAATTGAATTCTGATAACTGATATATCTGATAACATGAGTTCTGATAACTGATAGCATGAATTACTGTATCTGATAGTTCTAAATCTGATGGAACTAGCTGAGTTCCGTACTGTATCTGAGTTGACTGTATCTGACAGTCCTAATATCCTGAAGAACTATCTGAGTTCTTTTACTGAGGCTGATACTGAAACTGTGGGAAGTAGTTATCTAACCGACATGCCCCAAATACGCTATAATAGCTAAGCTGGGGTCCAATCTCTGCCCTGATTGGAAGGGTGTCAATACCGCGCCACTGGTAAGGACAAATTGTGAGTGACCCTCATCTGGCAGGTACTCTCATGAGAATGGTGGGAACCCTCATCTGACAGGTTAAGCTACCTCATCTACCCTCAACTAACAGGTATTGATGTCTTAACCTATGCTGGCTACATAGTTCTAGAACGCAAGGACTACTTCTAAGAATCACACCCTCTACTGGCAGTTGAGTTTCCATCCTTGGGTTCGCTCGGTGTTAAATCCTACTCCCAACTAAATGACACTGAACTGATTATACTGAACTAATTTCCTAGTTCATACTAGAATTAACTGAACTGTTACTGATTGTTCTGTTTAACTAAACTGAACATGAACTAAGTTTATTGAGTTCCGATGACTAGCGAAACACTACTGAATTCTGTTAACTGAATAAAAGCTACTGAGTTCTGTTAGCTGACTGAAGTCTACTGGACATGGCTTGACTAAGAGTATCGTGAAAACATGACATGACTCTAGGCACACAGCTATATTTTTCGAGTAAGAATACCCCCAGGACTCGATGGAAGGAAACTGACATGACTTGACATACAAGAGTACTTGACCAACATTAACAATCCATAATATAGCATCTACGAGGAATTTAAAAATCATGTGGTTTTCATAACCTTTTCATATAAATAACATCATGGTCAATTCTAATATCATGACAAGCCAACAACATATTCATAACACATTAATAGCATAGAAATCATCTTGATCAAGTCGACATGGCATAACTTAAGAGACATGGCAAAATCTTAGAGCATGAAGACTAGGTACTTGATCATCATTTATTCATTGAGGTACATTATCAAACATATGGTAGGCGTAGCTTTAGCATGGGAGTCAACTTAAGCACATGGATATGGCATGGAATCATCATTTAGATCACAAATAGGTCAAAGTGCTCAATTCTTCTTCACTTAGGCATTTTAACAAACACCTTGCATGCACTATTTAGGGCATAGGCCTAATGATCAATTTTATACACCATAACACCATAATTCAACTCAATTCCACCAATTGAATCCACAAAATATCATGGTATCATGAACAACATGTAAAGATTCGAACTTTATTCACACAACATGGAATTTACATGAAATCATAAAACATGGAGTAAGGACTTGTTAATTGAGCACTCTTAAATCATGAAAAAATGATTATGCCTATTCTAGGCATTTCGTTGAACACCTTTCATACACACTTTATGGCATAGGTGTTCTTAATAATTTAGTCATCTTAAACTACCCAATTTCATGGGTTTTAACTACAAGCACACATACTTCATAAGAATCACCCTAAATTAACATCTTGAAGCATAAAAAACAACCATCAACATGTATATGATCATATCTCAACAAGACAATCACAATATAGTATTTAAAGCAAGGTTCTTGGCCTCCTACGGATGAAAGGATTCCGTGGATGAACACTACGCATACCTTAGGTGGAAGATACTTGAAGAAATTCTTAGACATGTTCTTGATTCCTTGACTAGGGTTCTTGTTCCTTTGAGAGAAAATAAATTGGCTCTTGAGTTTGAAAAACTTGAATATCATATATTCTTGAAGAAGGATTTGATTCTTGTTATAGGTTATGATCTTGAGAGAAACCCTTCTTTTGATATTGAAGATAAATTAGGAGTTATGTTCTTTAATTGATGGGATTCGGGTCTTTAAATTGAAACTCTAGCTTGAGTTCTTGAGAGAATTTTGAGAAGAGGAGTATATTTTGCTGCAAATAAACCTTAATCCCGTGTTTGGGGTATATATAGGGGTGGAAGATGACCAAAATACCCCTAAGGAACAATTAAGGTCAAATCTGTCCCTAATTGACTGTCTGATAGGCTGAAGTAAATTGATCATAACTTTTTATTTAGATGTCCAAATGGGATGAAACTAATTTAATTGGAAAGAAGAATCAAAGATATTTCCATTGATATATCGAAGCTCTCACAGTTCATTATATATTGGGATTTATGATCTTTTGAAGTTGACCCTGAAATGCTGAAAAAACTGGGCAAGCACTGGAGTTAGCAGGCTGCGCGAGCTAATCGCCCAGGGCTTCTGTTTTGGGCACCCAAACATGCCTTTACTCTAATCCAAAAATTTTGAAACTCACCCGGGATATACTATGAGATTTCCCGATCGTAACACAACTTGAAAATTGAAAAATGGACATAGGAAAGGTCGCCAAATAAATCCCCAAAGTTTGGAGGTCTAAAATAAGACTAAGTGTTGAATCTTGAACACTTAGCAAAATTTTCTAAGTCTTGGGGTCTTTCATGGAGCTTTACGAGCTGAATTTGACACGCGATTTTGTAGGGTATTACAATATCTCTCCCTTGGAACATTCGTCCTCAAATGAGACTGACTAAGAGGGGGGAAATGATAAACTAGAGTACGTACAAGACATTCACTACTGAGACATGGGTTCATGAATGACATGACTAAAAACTAAGCATATTATATTGAACATGCACATCTGATGCATGGGTAACTGGTTTATGAATGAAGGACTGAGTGTTTTGATAAATGGAGTTTCTCAAATGGGAATGCATATCTGATGCATAACTGATAAGATGAATCCATGCATATCTGATGCATGGCTATATGGCTGAGCTAATACATGAATACATGACTGGAAGTATGGATAAGTTGATCACGCATAATTGATGCATAAATACATGACTGAACTGGCTCGTGAACATGCGACTGAACATGCAATGGTAAAAGATACTAAGTTTTGAACTAAAAACTGGGCATGGAACTAAATACCAAGTTTGGTATTGGAATTTGAACATGAGAATGAGTAAGTCCAAGGAAGTCTGTTACGTTGAACTAGAAATAACAATGAATCTGAGATTAATTACTCAATAGGCATGAGTGGGAATATGAGGATGTAACTGAGCCTAGAACATGATACATGAACTGAACTGAGCTTACATCTGCTGAAAACTCATGGTTGGTTGGTGGCTCTAGATTGCAAGGAAATCTTGGTGTGGTCTGTATAAGATAGCTAAGTAGAAAAATCATGACCAGATTAGGATTTGGCAAGATAAGTTGAGGCCTCTGAACATCACCTAAGTGGCAGTAACTAAGCCTCACGCACTGCAACTGATACTAGTGAAAAGATTCATGTAGGTGCTGAGCGTAAATGGATAGACATATTGACTTATCTAATTAACTGGATAACTGATAGCTGAATACTGGATCTGTAAAACTGAACTGTACTTAGTTTGAGTAGTTGGGCTGAGGCCATAGAGTATTATGCATATGAGAAGGGACTGACTGAGTAACATGACGTAATTGAACATAGATGTACCAAAAAGGTTTGAACTAAGGATATACATGACATGGTATGAATTTATCTGATTTGTAGGGGCATAGCATGAGTCATGAAAACTGAGTATACTGTAAAGCATGATCTGTGTACATGAGTCATGAGCTGCATGAACTGAGTCTGAAATTTTTATATTTGTGAGACATGATCCATAACACTAAGGGAGCTGGAACCTAACCCTTTATGCTGGGAACTGAAGGCGCACATAATCCCATGGAAAGTGCGTGAAAGTAGATTATGCTTATGGAACATGATTCGTACTGCGAAGTAAAAGAGACTCCTTATGCTAGAAATTGAATTCATACACGATTATGGAAAAAGAGATACATGAGCATGGTTCGTGACCATAGAGTTGGTATGAAATGACTGAGTTTGTTTCGTGATAGATAAAGTGAAAAACTCTACACTGAGATGAGAATGGGTCTGGAATTGTCTTCCCTTACTGCTTTCTATACATACTGGCTCTACTACTGAAATCTGAGGGCCTGGCTTAGGTACTTGATCTACTATCACATACCTACATTCTGTCCAACACCTGCCTGTCTTACTAAACACATCATCTGATTCTATTTCCTCATATACTGCTAATATCATATTCACACCTTCATGCTTAATTTCGAGTAAAAAAACTTAAATTTTTAGCTCGTACTGTTCAAGCCTACTGATCTAATCCCCATGAATACATAATCTGATCAGAATACTACTATCTCAACTCTACTACTTCTAAACTTCAGGGTTCAATAATGAGTTCTCATGATCATGAATAAATTTGTACGACCTTGGAACAATAATGAACTGATGGGATACTATTTAGGTCTGTGGCTAATCCTATAACTGACTGTAGGGACTATCTGAGAAAGCCCTATCTTTAGGACTTTGAACTTCACTGTTTTTGTTACCTTGAAAGTAAGGTAAAGTGAACATGAGGGGTGCATGATATGAATCTACATGGGTTCCTTAGAGAAACTTTCTATAGCACGATCTTGAGACATGAGAGAAGGGAAACTGTTCCTAAAACATCTCATAGCCTCCTGCACATAAGTGTGGTGCACAACACGCCCATGTACAAGACTCTACTTGATGCAACTTTCAGACTTCCTAGGACACTGTTGAACCTTAGGCTCTGATACCAAGTTTGTAACACCTTGATTTTCTGAATGGAAATGCTACACGGTGCTCATGACCTCGAAGGACCACAAGCTAACCCATGACTGATATTTGTACCTGTAAACTGCATAATATCTCATAAAATATGTGGAAACATGAACTTTAAGGACATAAGGTTCAATACTGATACATATCTGAAAAATATGGTATAACAATACCAAAAAGAAACATAAATACTGAAGTTTGAACATCTAATCTGACATCTAGTCTGAAAGCCTCTAACTGAACTAAATAAGGAGTTGAAGGAACATGTCTCCAACTAACTCCATGAACTGAAAAACTAATATGAAATAATGTAATAAAGTAATAATAATATTGTCCTCGAATGAAGAGGAGCACTGACTGCTGAAATCTACAATGCTACTGCTGCTCTGAAACTCGTATCTCTGTACCTATGGCATCAAATAAAACACCATAGCGTGAATGCATCAGTACGACTGAATGTACTGAGTATACGAGTGAGGTAGGATAAATGCAAAGGGTTTTATATGCATGAACAACGCTGACTGATATGAACATGAGAATACATACATACATACGTAACTGCAACTAAACTCATGGTGATACTGACTACTGATTCTGAATACTGACAACATAAGTTTACTGATGCTGAGATACTGAATGACAGAGTTTACTAATATTGAGATACTGAATGACTGAGTTTACTGATATTGATATGGAATTCACTAATAAGCGAGGAACTGATACTGTATTACTGAATACTGGGAGATTGATACTATATTACAGATAAAGGAGTGATTATTTATGATAGTTTTGATTATGAAGAACTGATTTGATTGACCGTATATAACAATCCTAAAATTGAGCTCGTGATAACATGACTACTGAGTATGAATACTAATGACATGTATTTACTAATAACATATCATGAATGATAACTGAATTTTGAAAACTGATATATCTGATAACATGAATTCTGATAAATGATAGCATGAATGACTATATCTGACAGTCCTAAATCTGATGGAACTAGATGAGTTCTGTAATGTATCTGAGTTTACTATATCTGACAGTCCTGATATCCTGAAGAACTATCTGAGTTCTTTTACTGAGACTGATACTGAAACTGTGGGAAGTAGTTATCTAACCAACATGCCCCAAATACGCTATAATAGCTAAGCTGGGGTCCAATCTCTGCCCTGATTAGAAGGGTGTCAATACCGCGCCACTAATAAGGATATCTGGCAGGTACTCTAATAAGAACGGTGGGAACCCTCATCTGACAGGTTAAGCCACCTCATCTACCCTCAACTGACAGGTATTGATGTCTCAACCTATGCTGGCTACATAGTTCTGGAACGCAAGGACTGCTTCTAAGAATCACACTCTCGACTGGCAGGTGAGTTCCCATCCATGGGTTTGCTCGATGTTGAATCCTACTCCCAACTGAATGACACTGAACTGATTATACTGAACTGATTTCCTAGTTCATACTAGAATTAACTGAACTGTTACTGATTGTTCTGTTTAACTGAACTGAACATGGACTGAGTTTATTGAGTTTCGATGACTAGCGAAACACTACTGAGTTCTATTAACTGACTAAATGCTACTGAGTTTTGTTAGCTGACTGAAGTCTACTGAACATGGCTTGACTGAGAGTATCATGAAAACATGACATGGCTCTAGGCACACAGCTATATTTTTTGGGTACGAATACCCCCAGGACTCAATGGAAGAAAACTGACATGACTTGACATACTAGAGTACTTGACCAACATTAATAATCCATAATATAGCATCTACGGGGAATTCATAAATCATGTGGTTTTTATAACCCTTTCATATAGATAACATCATGGTCAATTCTAATATAATGACAAGCCAACAATATATTCATAGCACATTAATAGCATAGAAATCATCTTGATCAAGTAGACATGGCATAACTTAAGAGACATGGCAAAATCTTAGAGCATGAAGACTAGGTACTTGATCATCATTTATTCGTTGAGGCACATTATCAAACACATGGTAAGCATAGCTTAAGAATGGGAGTCAACTTAAGCACATGGATATGGCATGGAATCATTATTTAGATCACAAATAGGTCAAAGTGCTCAATTCTTCTTCACTTAGGCATTTTAACAAACACCTTGCATGCACTATTTAGGGCATAGGCCTAATGATCAATTTTATACACCATAACACCATAATTCAACTCAATTCCACCAATTAAATCCACAAAATATCATGGTATCATGAACAATATGTAAAGATTCAAATTTTATTCACACAACATGGAATTCACGTGAAATCATAAAACATAGAGTAAGGACTTGTTAATTGAGCACTCTCAAATCATGAAAATATGATTATGCCTATTCTAGGTATTTCGTCGAACAGCTTGAATGCATACTTTATGGCATAGGTGTTCTTAATAATTTAGTCATCTTAAACCTCCCAATTTCATGGGTTTTAACTACAAGCACACATACTTCATGAGAATCACCCTAAATTAACATCTTGAAGCATAAACAACAACCATCAACATGTACATGATCATATCTCAATAAGACAATCACAATATAGTATTTAAAGCATGGTTCTTGAACTCCTACGGATAAAAGGAATCCGTGGATGAACACTACGCATACCTTAGGTGGAAGATTCTTAAAGAAATTCTTAGACATGTTCTTGATTCCTTGACTAGGGTTCTTGTTCCTTTAAGAGAAAATTAATTGGCTCTTGAGTTTGAAATACTTGAATATCATATATTCTTGAAGAAGGATTTGATTCTTGTTATAGGTTATGATCTTGAGAGAAACCCTTCTTTTGATGTTGAATATAAATGAGGAGTTATGTTCTTCAATTGATGGGATTTGGGTCTTCAAATTGAAACCCTAGCTTGAGTTCTTGAGAGAATTTTGAGAAGAGGAGTATATTTTGCTGCAAATAAACCTTAATCCCGTGTTTGGGTTATATATAGGGGTGGAAGATGACCAAAATATCCCTAAGGAACAATTAAGGTCAAATCTGTCCCTAATTGACTGTCTGATAGGTTGAAGTAAATTGATTATAACTTTTTATTTAGATGTCCAAATGGGATGAAACTAATTTAATTGGAAAGAAGACTCAAAGATATTTTCATTGATATATAAAAGCTGTCACAGTTCATTATATATTGGGATTTATGATCGTTTGAAGTTGACCCTGAAATGCTGAAAAAACTGGGCAAGCACTAGAGTTAGCAGGCTGCGCGAGCTAATCGCCCAGGGCTTCTGTTTTGGGCACCCAAACATGCCTTTACTCTAATCCAAAAATTTTGAAACTCACCCGGGATATACTATGAGATTTCCCGATCGTAACTCAACTTGAAAATTGAAAAATGGACATAGGAAAGGTCGCCAAATAAATCCCCAAAGTTTGGAGGTCTAAAATAAGACTAAGTGTTGAATCTTGAACACTTACCAAAAATTTTTAAGTCTTGGGATCTTTCATGGAGCTTTACGAGCTGAATTTGACACGCGATTTTGTGGGGTATTATAGTTAATTTTACAAAACCCCTGTAATTCCAGCAGTTTCCAAAACCCCCAGAATACGAGCCGTCACAAATAATTTACGACGGTCTTTTTCCGACCCCCATAATTAATTTGCGGTGGTTATTGACCCCTGTTATTTTAAATTTAATTTTTTTATAATAAATTTTTATTTAAAACTTGCGGGGGTTAAAACCTCCGCAATTATTTTATTTTTTAAAAATTTTTTAGTAGAACCCATCAATTTTCTATAACTAATTATAGATTCTAATTTTAGCTCAAATTTAATTATTCCTTTAGGCATAACCTACAATTCAATATTTGTTCAATTCATATATCATTAATACAACAGAATAATTAAACATTGTAATTGACAAACATATCAAAAATACATTGAACATTAAACTTTAAAATTAAATTTTCAACATTAACATCTTCAACCTCCAAATTTTCAACATTAACTAGTATCTTCAAACTACAAAATCAAATTTAAACACAAAACCTTCAATATTCTACGTTTCACTCCAACCACACAATTACATCATCATAATTGAATATCTAAAACAAATGCAACGAAATCAAAGAATGTCATTAGGATCATTATCATCACGTGATCTCCTTGCATCCATGGGCGAAACGGGTTCACTAGTTGCATCACTTGGCTACATAAAAATGCAAAGTATAAGAATCAATCGATAAACTTTCAGTCCTTATTATAAACAATAAGTTATATGAACACCATCTTCCTAGTGAACCTGATATACTAAACTTGGAAAATAAAGTACTCCCCTATTTCAATTTGTTAGTCTTACTTTTCTTTTTAGTTTGTTTCAAGAAGAGCGTCTATTTCCTTTTCTAGGTACTCTTTAATTTCAGTTTTTCACTTGATATTTACATGTTAAAAAGCTTTACATGTTAAACAACAACTGTTTAAAAGGTTACTCTTTTTTTGCTCTACTATGAAATTAAACAAAAGAGCAAGAACCCCTAATCACAGTAAAGAAGATTAATTGTAACTGTTTAAAATGTAAGTCTTTTCTACTCTAATGAACAATGAACATTAAACAAAACAGCAAGAACCCCATCACAGTAAACAGAACTAACTCTAACTGTTTAAAAAGTAGAACCTTTTTGCTCTATTATGAACATCAAATACACTGCAAGAACCCTATTATAGTAAACAAAACTGATTCAAGTATTTAAAAGCTAAATCTTTTCTTCTCTTATCGATCATTAAACAAAACAGCAAGAAGCCCAGCAAATAAACAAAACTAGTTCTAACTTCTAAGTGTTGAAGTGGTGGAGTAAATCTTTTTTTGCATTACTATGAATATTAAACTAGATAGCAAGAACTCCATCACAGTAAACAAAAACTAGTGTTAAGTGTTTTAAGAGGTGGAGTGAATCTTTTTATGCTTTACTATTAAAATTAAACAAAACAACAAGGACCTCATCACTGTAAAACAACAAAAACAACCAAAACAACATACCTAGTGTATTCTCACAAAGTGTGGTCTAAAGGAGAGAGGGGGTGTTAAAGTGTACGCAGTCCATACCACTACCTCAGATGAAGTAGAGAGGTTATTTATGATAGACTGCCGGCTCGATAGATAATAGTATAACAAATAAAAAAAAAATAAAAGCAAATCACAAACATCACAGTAAAACAAAACTCTTTAAATGTTTAGAAGAAAAGTTCTTTTGCTCTATGATGAGAAAACAGAAATAACTCCATCATAGTAAAAAAAACTGATTTTAAGTGCTTAAAAGCTATATCTTATTAGCTCTATTAAACACAACACAACAAGAACCGCAGTAGTAACATAGAAAATGAAAATTTGAAAGGAAAAGAAATGTTCAATTACCGTAACAATCCTGTTTTCTTCATGGGAAGTTTCTTCTTCTTGAATCTTAAGGTGACACCATTGTCTTATTTCTCTCACTCCATCCTTCATTCTCTGCAACCTCTACATGTTACAACAAACATAATGTAAGATTCCCATCCCCTTAAACACACACACACACATACACAGGAGAGTATAAAATCAGAATTTCAATCAAATCACACGCACAGACAGATAGATAGGAGAGTCTGTAAAATCAAAATTTTGATCAAATCATACACATATGCGCACAGAGAGACAATCAAAATAAATATAGACCAAGAAAATAACCAACACATGTACAAGGAGTACTTCCACGATCATTAGGAGGACGACAGATCTACCTTAGTTTACTACTAACTAGTTCCATTTATTATGGTAAGTTACTTCTCGTTCTCTTTTAGATGACTGAAATTCTTTCTCTGTATCAATTTAGTTCAGAGAGGGGAAAAAAGACATTGTGTACTGTTCCACACGTTTGTATTTGCAACAATTCATCATATCCACTATATATTGGACAAAATGGATGTCAAGGTTCTTTGCCAACTTCGGTATAAGATATCCAGGTATGATGTTCTAGATCTTTAATACTTGAACATATATTGAGTTCCGCTGCAGATTATCTACGTCCAAATCAATTTTAGTTGGTTGACGCAGTACACCTCCAACAATACAGAAGATATCCTATCTTTGTTGCTGAACTTGCTATTCTTTTCTGACTTATGCCAACCACTCGAAAGCATCACTAAAAGGGAAATCACTTCTTTACTTATCTCAGCATCCTTAATTCTCGCAATAGATTTTGCAAAATCCTCACTAAATATGACCTGTTAGTTTGTAAGAGCACAACCAGTTACATCTCCATTTACACAAAAATATAAGACAACATAACCACTAACAAAATTTTGGCTAAACTTAACAAGCAAATTCCAAACTCAACAGATAGGAAAACTACTTGTTGAACATGAAATACATGACAATTGTTTGTATGGGAAATGGAGTTAACATAAGGCCTTCAAATAGTCTAAACTACAAAACTGACTTGAAGAAAGAGTGAATGAGAACTTATATATTCATCATAGGCAAATGAAGCAGCATACCTTCCACTGGGCTGATTCGAATATAGGAGAGTCCGTTCTGAGTAAAGTTTCGAGCTTGTCAAGTTCAATGGTTGTATTCAAAATTGCCTGATTCAATCTGTTGTCGTTAGTAACATCAAAGTAACAACCACGAGCCTTAGCATCAACGACTAGATTCTTTCATACGGAACCACTGTTAACCAATGTTGAGCCATTTCTCAATATCCAAAGACAGTATCTGCACAAGAAGCTAACAAAACACTTAAGAACACGTTCATCAATTATCTTCTAGTATGAATAAAAAGAACAGACAAATCCAAATCATCCTTTATGTCCAAAACTTTTGAAATGTGGTAACGTTGTCGACTAAATTAGTACCTTGCTCGTGTCAATGCAATATTTGCTCTCTAAAGATTCGACAGAAAACCAACTGATCCACTGTTGTTACAACAAACAGTAGAGATAATTATCATATCTTCTTCACAGCCTTGAAAACTATCAATAGATTGTACATTCACAGAGAAGTCACTCTTGACGTCAGTGCTATATTTCTTGCCAAGAATTTGTTGAATAGCAAAAACTTGAGCCTTGTAAGGAGATATACAACCAACACAGACCTTTTGTTTTGAAGAAATATATTCTGTAGGTAAGATAATATTGTTATATCTGTCAACACACTCGACATTATAAAACTAGAAAAATTTATCTTATGGACAAATTAAATCGCTAAAAGATAAAGACATTATCTTTATGAAGATTAGCCACTATAACATAAGTATCTGAGACATACACATAGGTAAGATAAATGAATTATAACCTCAAAAACATGATACCAAGTCTTATTTCGGTAACAAAAAAAATCATGACCTATATTTTGAATAACAATATCAGCATGGGAGCTAGTGAGCGATTTACCGTATGTAGTTTGCAACAGTTCCAACTCTCAACTGGCAGTCTGAAAGCAAAATCTTCAATCTTCTCAAACTCCTCCCTACATGATAAAAAAATATAAATACGTATCTCGGAGTACCCTTACACGCATTAGCTCCTCAAAGAACAACTTCATAGACTAAGAATACAAGAAGATCTTCAAAGCAAAATGTGAAACAGTAGCATATATTTTGCAAATCAGAGTTAGAAGGAGGAGGTATTGCCGATATAAACTAAAAACCCACCAATTACTCTAACCCAATTCAATCTCGAAGTCCAGCTCAATTGCAATGGTTGGTCGAAGTAGCAAAGACCGACTGACGGAGTCAATTTGAGGAAAATAGAGTCAAATTGGGGAAGGAGGGGGGTGGGAAGCGAGAGAGAAGCTGATTTAGGGGAAATGAGAGAGAGGGATATTTGGGGGAATTAAAAAATGAGGGAAAATTTTGGCTAATTGAAAAAAAAGAGGGAAATTTTTTTTACACGTTTTAATGGTATAATGGTATAAAGCTCTACTTGTTTTTATTGATAGCGGGGGTTTAAAACCTCCGTAATTTATAGTGGGGGTTTAAATTTGTACAATTTTATAAATAATTGCGGCAGATTTTTAACCCTCACATTTCGTATAATTTTACGAAGGTTAAAATAATCCCCCGCAAATAAACACCTGCTATTTTACACGTTTTTTGTAGTGTAATTTTGAAGTCAATTTTTTTTTCAACTAAAATATTAAATAAATTTTAGTTTACAATTAAACATGTCAGTTGTCACATTTCGTATGTTTCTCTCCGTATCTCTTTATTTTAAACTTGCAAAAGGCTACCTTCTTAATGAGTTCATATGTGCTTAGATTTATCCTAGAATCATTTTCTAATATAGTTATAAATTTTTCTACTTTATAATGTATTTGAATTATTATTTATTAATATCCTTATAATTTTGTTATGTTAATTTTTCTAAAGACTCTAAATTAAGATTGTAAATATTATGTATAAACTTTTAGTGAAAAGTTTATTATGTTATTTAGATGATTTAAATAGTATTAACGGTTTAAAGGAGTTCAAGATAAGCATACTTGAGTTTGAATTTTGTTTAAAAAAATCATTAATAATAACAATAACATATTCGGTATCATTCAAAATTTGGAATGGAGAGGATATAGCATCACAGACATACCCCTTATCTTTGAAGACTGAGAAGTTGTTTTCGCTAGATCCTTGGCTCAAAAAATTTGAGGACGTCACAGTAAAACACAAGATTCCATCATCAACCGTATAAGTTAGAATGTTAAAGGTCAACTATAATTATCTAATCAAATTAATTGCGTTTATATTTTGAGTTTAGGCCTGGACTTAGCACGAGCCTTATATATATATATACATACATGCATACATACATACAATTGCTAAGAATTGATGGAGCTACGATTTAAGTTTGCGAGTTCAAGATTTTTGTTATTTTAAATTATTATGTTCTAAATTAATAATTTATTATATTTAATAAATTTTTTAAAGACAAATATATGATATGAATCAAAATTACTGAGTCCGACCGAATAAGCTTTCCTTAATGTCGAGGTTAGTTGTGCATAATTTTGTGAATGTGATCCTCCACCATTACTGTTGGAATAGAAATAATCACGTGTTATGCTAAAACTAACAAAGAGAAAACGATAAATCAAACAACAAAAGTGAAATATATCACAAGAGATAAAATAAATTAACATCATTCAGTCGATCAATCTACATTCATATGTGAAGATGAGCTAGAAATTCATTAGATAAAAAAGATTATAAAAAATTGAGAGAAATAACTTCACAAAATTCATTTAGAGAAAAGAGGTTTACACATGTGTTACAAGTGACTACATAACACTTGTATCGCACAATTTCTTCCCCTAATAAGACTCTCAAAGTTTTAAGGAATACATTATGAATTTTGCCAAGTGAAAAAAAAGGGAGTCTCAATTTATAGGAGTGCAAAATCTTTTTTCTCAAAGAAAAAGGACTAGCTTATATGAAAAAGCAATTTTCAAAAAAAGATTAGAACGGATAATTATTATCTATGTTTTTATTTATATGGTACATTTTATTTTTTTAGTATATTTTAAAAAGAATGTTACCTATTTATTATTAGAATAACTTGATTTTAAAATTTTATTTTACTTTAACAAAATGATTAATAGTCGCATAAATATTTAAGATTATTCTAAACTAAAAATTATAAAATACTTTTTTATTTTTCTGAAATTTTATTTTGTCAATTCAAATGGTGTCGTATAAATTAAGATGAGGAAGTAAAAGAAGGTGTGGGTCATGAGATAGATGGGACCCTTAGCTTTGTCTTTTTTCAAGTTATTTTCCGACAAAACTTTATGCAGGAATTATTATAATTGATATGATTCACTAAATTAATCGAATTCTTAATTATTTTCTTTATTAGTGGGATTGAGTAGTAGATGATTTCTTGCACCTTTTTATCACCAAACCACCAACACAATATAGTGTATGAGCATATTCTTCTGTCTTTTTCACCCTGGAGGGTTATCCTTTTTTAAGACTTTTAGCACTTACTTTCGCCTTCAGCTAGAGATTAAAAATTTCCTTATCAGTAAATAATACAACATAGTCCTGCTACAATTCTTTTTTTCTTTTTCATATATTGGCAAAGTTGATATTTTATAATGTCTCTAAATTAATTGATGCAATTTTCTTGTTGCTTTACGATAATGGAAGGAAAAGCAAAGTGTTGGCACTACTTGGTTGATAATTAAGGGGTGCTTTGACATTTTCTTGAATTTGACTCAGGATTTTTTTACATATATATATATATATATATATATATATATATATATATATATTTGTTTCATTTCTTATGAATCAATTCCTGGTCAATTGGGAAACTGATACTGATAAATTTATGGGAATGCTATTGGCGGAGTTTAATTCGAACCACATGAGCTGGCCCTTAATCCTCATGCAAAAATTATTTTTTATTTCCTTATCTAATTTTTTCTTATCTATTAACAGGGGTGCTATATATCATGAGATAATTAAAATACAAGAGCGGGGCGAGGCGGTACTTTGAATGCAAAACAAGGATAAAAACTTTATCCATTGCAAAAGGAGGGTACGGAGACTAAAATCTACAAAATTCAGTTTGAAAATATAGTTTAAGCTGAAAGTATTCTTGTGGTTCTTAATTGAAAGAAGATAATCTTCTTGGATATC
This sequence comes from Capsicum baccatum var. pendulum, assembly GCA_030864225.1. Classification (NCBI taxonomy): domain Eukaryota; kingdom Viridiplantae; phylum Streptophyta; class Magnoliopsida; order Solanales; family Solanaceae; genus Capsicum; species Capsicum baccatum. The sequence continues at coordinate 201,211,675 of CM061561.1, forward strand.
TAATCAAAGTCTCTGTTAATTATTGATTTTGATAAGGTAATAAGAACACTTTATAAAAAGTTAAAGGCTAGTTTTAATTTTCTTAATTAATCTCTCGAAAGGAAGAAACATAAGTTAATAAGAAATTGAAATACCATATTTAATTTTTATAAGCACTTGCAAGAATAATGAATCATTAAAAAGCTACAGTGGCAATGGCCTCATTCTAGCTAGCTAGTTTTTCTACATCATACATACAATTAATAACTATCATATTTTTCTATCTAATTTTGATTGTTAATTAGATATTATAACACCTTTACGTTCGAGAGGTTCAATCCTTATTACAATTTCTTCAACTCTTGCTGATGAAATTGCATTTGTAGTAACAGAATTATCGCCGTTGACAATTTTTCGACATGTTTCAATGAGGCAGTGCCTACAAGTAGGGCAAGAAGTATGTGATTTGAGCCATTTATCGATACATTTGACATGGAATCCATGATTTCACTTAGGCAGAACCTTAATTTTCTCTCCAATTCCAAATTCGGATAGGCAAATGACACTCAGAGTCGAGCCCCGAATGTTTTAATTCAGTACTGTATGTTATAACAGGAAATGTCTTGAGGGCTTTTTTCTTGATCCCTTTATTATTTGTGTGACTTGAGGATGAGTCTGCCAATATTGGGTTAGAGCACTTAAAGACACATTTTATGATGGAGTTCAAGACAAGTGAACAAATCAAGGCACTTGCAAGTACTGCTAATACCACAACAACATTTGCATCAAATCTGTTGACGTTATTTCCAATTGGTACGTCGTCAACTGGATCGGGGCTAATTCTGGCTGTTGCCGGAGGCAGCTCCAAGGTGACCTCTGGGAGCAATCTTCTTGAGTAATGTAAGTTTTCCATGAATTCTTGAATGAGTTGTGTTAAAGTTATTGTTGCCATAGAGCTTTTGATTGAAACTTTAATTTGCTTCTTGTTGAATGTGACTTCTGAGTTAAGTCTGTAGACACGTGACTTTGTCCTCTTAAAGTTCAATTTTTATTCACTTTTACCCATTTTTATTTTATCCTGCCGTGTACCCTCATCCATGTTATTATACCCTCACAAAATACAAAAAATAACAAACTCCCTAACAAATTCTATCCTATCCTAACCCCTGCATCTTATCCTAACAACTCATCCAATCAAAATAAACCACATCACACCATACCCCACCCCCACCTCACCACTACCCTAACCCTACCTCACTACCCCACCCTCACCTCACAGAATATATACACTACACCTCATAGAGAAAAGAGGAGGAAGCCATGATGATCTCCATTGCTATTTTTCACTCACAGTGAAATTGACTCATGCACAAATCGCACAGCCAACACATCCGCGATATAAACGGAGAGAGAGAGTCGAGAATGGCAAGGGAGATAGAGTGAGAAGGGTGAGATCAGTCTATCGGAGGATTTCACACTGTTTTTTTCAAGCTTTCTGGCCGTCTTATCACGTTTTTCGACGAAATTCTTCGCCAAAATCGGCTCTGATTCATCGAACATGCCTTCCCCAGTCCCTAAACTCCCCAAATCTCCCCATTTTCCCTCAATTTTAGGAGAAATTTCACTGAAAAATGCTAGGTCTTGGAATCCGTTCACTTCGCCATTATCGGAGCTAGCCGGAGCTCCGGCTTTATTGGTTTTCCACTCTTTCTTTTCTTGAATTTCTGGTTTCGGTATCCGTTTCTCTTTGAGAATTTGTTCTGGTCGGGCTATACTTCAGTGTTCTTTCTCAGTTGTTCGTCGATTCTGTTCGTAGATCTATTTTGCTCGGGTCGGGATTTGGGTTATCGTATTTCCAGGCTGTTTCTTAACTGATTTGGAAAGTTCGTAGTCGAGGTTCGAATTGAAGTTCTTTGGTGCGCGGATTCCGTCTTTTGATTGACTGATATTTGGAATAAAGTCGTCATCGAGGTCTAATTCTACTCTTTACCTTTTTTGTTTTATTGTTGATGGTATCCGATGCATTGATTCTAATATTTTGTGTTGGTTGATTCGTGATGATGTGAATTGTTGTTGTTCTGGTTTGGTATTTGATTCCCTTGATTGTGGATTGATTATGGATTATGTGATGAAATGATATCTCGTTTGGAGAATTAAAATTGATTGTTTGGGGCGGAATTAAAATTGATAAAAGTGAATACGTATTTGTTTTAATTCATTATTAGCGGTTTAATTTGGAATAAGCATGAATTTTGTTGAAATAGATAGGCAAATGTAGGTTTGGGTAGGAAAAATTTAGAAATAAGTGTTTTGGTGGATGTTTGAATGAGGAGTATGTGTTGGATATTTTCTACTTTATCGCATTCGATTCAAATGTATTCATTTAGCCGGGGAATGCCCCGAGGTCTTCTGTACTTATTCACCGAGGAATGCCCCGACGTATCATGTTGGCGGAAAATGATCGTGATGAAGGCCCGCGGCATCGGGTAAAGCATTGGAGCTTAGTCTAGATTTAGTTTAGAATAGGATTTATATTTTCGTATTTTTCTATTTTTGGACTGTATAATTGGAATGGACTTTACATTTTGGATTGTTTTGTTTTGTTTATTGTTTGATTATTTTGCGTACTTTTGTGTGGTTTATACATTTCTTAGTGTCAAAAAAATAGTCGATACACTCTACCAAGCGACCGTGGTTGAACCACGGGATCGAGGGGTGCCTAACACCTTCCCCTCGGTCAACAGTATTCCTTATCCGGAATCTCTGCTCGCAAATCAGTTTAAAGAGTCAAATGATTTTGAAAAGGATTTTCCAATGGTGACTTGGCACACCAGATTATGCCAAGTGGCGACTCTGAATAAAAAATGTTAATAATCCTTTTTCGAATTAAATTTTCATTTCTTGTCACTTAAATAATAAAACCCTTTCGAACATTAAATTATAAACATCTTTTTTGGAGTCAAAAAAGGGGTGTGACAAAGTCCCACCTTGAAGGCAGTGCCTTATTAGGACAAGTTTATGGGGTCAACAGAGTTAAAGTATGGATCAACTTTTTGAGTTAAATAAATAGGCAAAATGGCTCGATGTACCTGGTACTATATCCGATTTGTAATGTGGATACTCTTATTTACATGTTTGTTATCTGGACCCTTAAACCCACAAAAAAGCACCATTTTAAATCCTTTGACTGTTAATCAGACCTATGTGGCATTAAAATGGCTGAGTAGGACGAAACGCGTGCAGTCACGCGCCTTGGGTGCGAGTGGGGGTCATTTTATATTAAAATAATTAAAAAAAAAGTCCCCCAACTTTTTTAATTTAAATATATTTTTAAAAATTAAAAATAATAATTTAAAAAAAAAACCCTCCCCCAACCCCTCCTCCGTCCAGCACTCCCACCCCAACCCCACCGTCGTCCACCAGTTCCCCACCCCCACCAGCTGCTATAACCATTGCACCACCACCACCATTAACGCCGCCCCACTCCCACCCCGCAATCCCCCATCAGCACCACCATTAACGCCCCCACCCCCCACCAGCACCCTCAACAATAGTCATGGCCACCATTAACGCCCCCACCCCCCTCCACCATTAAAAAGAAGCTTGTGTTTTTCAGATTATTATAAAGTATTTGATTTGGATGATTTGTTGAGAGCAAATTGGTATCGTTAATGGATGATGCTCTCATCGTTATCAGTTTCTTTTATCGTTAATGGATGATGCTCTCATTTTACCACTTTTCTTTATCGTTAATGGCGTGAGGGCGGTGGAGACTAATGTTTCTATGGTTGTGACCTTGGAGTTTTTAAATTAATTTTAATTACTTAAAAAATTATTGTGTGTGTATTAGAATTTATAGTTGAAAATTTAAATTTATAATTGAAAATTTAAATTAATTTAAATTAAAAATTCATTGTATTTTTTTATTAGAATTTCTAAAATTTATAAAAAAATTATTAAATTAAATTTATTTTAATATTTATTTTTTTATGTAGCGTTTTAAAAATGACATGAAATTTAATGTAATACTTAGAAATGACGTGGAAGCTCATGTGGCAGCTGATGTGGGGCATGAAATTTAATGTAATACTTAAAAATGACGTGGTAGCTGACGTGGGGCGGTTGTGTTACACACACCGTCAGAGAGGTTTAAAATGTTACTTTTTAATGGGTTTAAAGATCCAAATGACAAATATATAAGTACGAGTGTCTACATTACAAAATGAATATAATACAAGAATCTATCGAGTCATTTTGTCAAATAAATATGGAAGGATAATATATTTAATTAACTAGATTTACTTCGAAGCACTAAAGGTTAAGAGTTTGTAATAAATTAGTGGAGCCATGTATCTAGCTTTTAAAAAGTACTTAATGAATTCTCTTGGTAGAAAAGATAGATTGTTTGATAAAGAAAGAGAATAGATGACCCTGTTAAGATTATCTCGAATTTTTAAAAAGGTATTTAAAATTTGTGGACATTTTACTATCCGATGAAATTAGTTGTAACAATAATGAGTACGTTATTTTGATCTATTTTCAGAGTAAGTGCAAAGTTACGGATAAGAAGGCGCGTGAATGAGTTAAAATTTACTTTCAAGCCAACATAAAATTGTCATGTGACATTAACAATTTGTCTTTTTCAAACAACTCATGTTCTCTAACTAATTCATCTTCTCCAAACAAGAAAAAAATAAATTACAAGAATTCTTTCCATCAATGTAAAAAAAGAAAAAATTGGTGTCTTACTCCCAGGGGCGGATCTACGGTAGCGGATGTAGATTCTCGGGAATCCACACCCACTGTCGTAAGGTTTATAATTACATGAGAAAAATTATTAAAACGTATAAATATTAACAGATGTGAACTCATAAACAAATGAAGGGCTGACTTAGTTGTAGGAAAGGAACCCGTTAAGAGCGTATTTCTTGGGTAGTTGAATGTGGGTTTGATTCCCTCTAGAAGTGCTTATTCTTTTCAGCTCCTGCTTTTTATTGAGAACCCACAAGTTTGAAATTCTAGATCCGCTTCTGCTTACTCCATCCATTCACTTTGCTCACTCTATCCATTCGCTTTAATCAAAACTTCATTCATGGCTATAAATTTCTTACTCTTTAGTTCATATTTCCTTTCCTATCACATATCAAAATTTGATTCTCTTTTTATGATTTTGTTATAATCAGACTGAATAAGCAGTACCACAAGCAAAAGAAAAACAGTATAAACACACAGATTTACGTGAAAACCCGTACGAAAACAACCACGGGTAGAGGCAGAGGAATTTCACTATAATGGATGGAGAATACAATGAGGAGAATGGCTTATTTTCTGAACGTCCAAAAACGACCCACTAATAATTGCGCTTATATAATACGTGCGTACAAATAAATCCTAGGCCCCAAAACATACAGGCGCATACCGTGGGGGTTTCGATCCCTACACTACTACCACAAACCCCATAAAAAATCATAAACATGAGTCACACTACGAACTTTTCAGGGCCGAATCAACAGAATTTGGGTCACAAACTCTAACAGATTTTGTAATGATGTTCGTTGGAGACGACATTAAAGGATCTGAAAGTATCAGACCCACCATCCACCTCGACTTAATGTGTTAGCAATTGTAAGAGATGGTATCAATTTATTTTATCTCTATCTGAGTGAAGAAAAAAGTTTGATTTCAGAAGTCGCCCAAAAAGAATAGTGATGATAGAGTGAAATGAGTTAAAATGATAATGGGTCGAAGTTTTATCCAATCTTATATTAAAAGAATATAAAAAAATAATATTATATTATTTAATTAGAAAGTGAGATACACTCTCTGAGGCTGAGACTGAGAACATAACTGAGGTAAAAATGTGTATTTATTATGGTTTGAATTAGTTTCGTGGGGCAATAGAACACCCATAAATTTTAGGAGTTTTTCTAAAAATTAAAATTAATTGTAATGATGCATTTATGTCTTTTCTCATAAGAAAAAATAACGATTAACTTACCACTAAAGGCTAAAAAAATTGTTGTTCGTAATTGTGTTTCATTAACTATGTTACAATTTCTATTTCAGCGGCCGGCTAGGTATTTTTTCTTAACTCTAATCTGTATTATTTATTGTATAAATAACATAAATATCAATCTTTTAAAAGTAATTATACTCTTTTTCATTTTTTAAATTACTATACTCTTTCTCCCTATTAATATAAATAACATAGCCGATATATACATAGCATTCTGTGTATATGTGGAATTTTTGTGTAATATGTTTAGGGAGTTGAAATTTTTCGTAATATTAAAAATATAAGTTATGTATTTGTGTAATTTTTAGTTATTTATTATCATTATTTTGGAAGCATGAAATTATTTGTCTCATTTAGCTAAGTCTAAATTGATAACAAGTACTTCTAAAAAATTTTATGATAACTTTATTTCATCAGATTTTTGTCTATATCATTCTCGTTTAAAATTTTCATATACCATAGTTTCAGATACCTGTACAGTATATTTGTGGGCAAATAAAAAGTATGTTCAATCCATCTGAAGCAATCTTTTCATGTTGTATTTTATGTGCGTGCTACTTGCACCTTCTGACAAATATTATCATTTTTAACATATTTCCTCAGTTTAAAAAGAAATGTCCTATTTTTCTTTTTAGTTTATTTAAAAAAAATAATTCATTTTTTTTTACATGACATGTTTAAGACCATAAAATTGAAAGAACATTTTGATACATTTAACATATCTTTAATTTAAGATCACAAGATTCAAAAATCATTTTTATTTTCTTAAACTTCATGACAAATCAAATTAGGTCATTCTGACAAATCAAATTAGGTCATTCTGTTTCAAACGGTGGGAGTGTTCATTTTAGCATATGCATCCCATAATACTCATTTATTGGACTTTTGCAATCCATTGTTCACTGCTATATAACATTGTCAGACATATAAATTTGTATAACTTACCTTTTATTTTATTAGGCATTTTTTCTATCATATACCAATCCTATTTGGTAGCACTTCTCTATTTCAACTATTTCATTTCAATTTTATGATTGAAATCATCTTTTATCACACAATTCTTAATTCTTTTGAACAAGAAGCCCAAATAATTAAACTATATGCATTTTCAATCCCAATCCCACCTAATTTTACAACTTCTCAACTTTTCTCTTCTCATGATGTCCAAGCCTGTATGAATCTAGGGGCTTTGGGCTATAGGTGACAAAAGACTTTTAAAATGATGCGTGGGTGACACAAGTCTTAATTATTGAGTGGAAGTGACAATTACTTTATTACGGATTCAGAAAGTTGAGAAAGTTTGAAAATAATCCATAAGTTTTTAAATTTATACTTTGATCCTAATGTTTACCTAATATAACGGGAATAGAGGGAAAAAAGGCATCTTTCTCTCTCTTCTCATCCATTGTTGTTTACTCTCTCTTAGCGATTTTTGTTGTTCATTGTTTCTGCTGCTTTATTCATCATCTTCTGCTTCATTATCATCATCTTCTACTTCATTATCATCTTCATCTTCTTCTTGTCGACCATTTATTGTTGTTGTTGTTGTTGGTTCAGCCTACTGCTGCTATCTGACCAATTTCTTAGGTCAAATTTTGTTTCCTAAATCACTTTCCACTTTGGCATTACTTCATAGGTGACTTCAGTAAGTAAAATTATGATTTTTATTCGTATTTGTAATTTGGGTACACTGCTATTTTTTCAACAATGGATAGAATCCCGATCATGAATCCAATATAAGTGCCCACAATTTAAACAGATCAATCATCTGGTGCATCAGATGAGTAATTTGTTGCATTAGAAGATTTATCTGTTGCATCAGACTGTTTATCTGTTGCATCAAACTTATTATCTGTTGCATCAGATTGTTTATCTGTTGCATCAGACTAATTATCTGTTGCAACAGATGATTAATCTCTTTAGAACAACACAAATCAGTCCCTGTCACAAATCCAACAGATAACCAATATGTTTCAACTCTTGCTATTACTACTGGATTCAAAATTATTCCTTACGTCCAATTACCCGTCCCAAATTTCCTAATTTGATTTTTCATTTTACTTGTCTTCTTCATTAATCAAGAAAAGATTAAGAAACATCCATGTTTTACCCTTTGCATTAATCACTCTTTCTTCTAATTAAAATAAAAATATTATTTAATAGGGGTACTATACGCCAACCCACATTAAAAACTTTCTTCTCTTATGAAATTTCAATTGAATAGCAAACAATGGTTATTTCAAACACCGTCTACTGTCCCACCAACTAATTAGTGGGTTATGGTAAACTAGACATATTATTAATTATTTTTCTTAATCAATGTGACATCTCAATTTAGGATGAGTAATTTGAGATATAGAGAGTATGAATTAAAAAGTCAAAGCCAAGCCACAAACTAGTCATCTGTTGAAACAAACTATTTATCAGTTGCATCAGACTTATTATCTGTTGCAACATATGAGTAATCTATTTTGAACAACACATCAGCCCCTGCCACAAACCCAACAGATAAATCTTGCTATTGCTACTGGATTCTAAATTATTCCTTTTACGTCCAATCGTCGACATGTTTGTTGAGAAGATAATAGACAGAATAAAACTTAAATATGAATTAAAACGTCAAAGATCAAACATAATTTTTTTTAAAACAAAAATAAATAAAAATAAATATAATAGACTAAAAGAAAAATAACAAATCTAATTATTATTATTATTATTATTATTATTATTATTATTATCATCATCATCATCATCATTATCATCATCATCATCATCATCGCCAGCCAGCCAATCTTCAATCGGAAGTAGCAAGACCCTCCTCAGCCCGCGTATCTCGCGAAACATTCTTGCTCTAACTCCTTCCAGTTTCCATTGCAAGTCACGAACTTGATTCCAAAGTTCATTAACAGTGTCTTGAAGAAAAGCAACATCCCACACTGGGTAAGCCATAATCTAGAACACATGTGAATTGACAAAAAACTTAAACTCAAAAGTAAAGATCCTAAGAATAACTGAATGTAATACAAAGTATACTATAAATTGGCAATAAAAAAAATTATCTTAGTAAGGGAAGAAAAAGTGGTGGAAGTGCAGGTGTAATATGAAAGACGAGATGTAATAAATAAATAGAGTGTAGTTGAATGAATGATTGAGTAAGGAATGAACTATTTATAGAGGATTGAATTTGAATGAGAAGCAAAAAGGTGCAATTGTTCACCTCCATTCATTAATTACATTTTTGATTAAATTAAAAAAATAAATATTGTGATAAGTCATGACTTTTCAGATTATTATTATTAATTAGTTCTTTCCAAGAACTGTTTTTATTGAGTTGTGACAACAGATTATATATCTGTTGCATCAGATAATTCATTTGTGACAACAAATATATCATCTGTTGCAACAAATATAAAACTTGTTGCATCAGATAACCTATCTGTTGCAACATATAATCTAACTGTTGATGATAGGTGAATTTACACGCCTATATCAATATATTTTGCCCATATTTTAGCCTAGTTTTGAGAACAAATTATATATTTCATGCACTTTTAGTCCTTTTTCCTGTAAATGAGCTAACGAACATGATTAGGAAAGTTTCAGGTATAAATGATGCAAAATACAGCATTTTATGGCTTACTTGACGCAAAAGAAAGCTCACAAAGGAAGGGAAGGAAGTCTACACGCCTAAGGACCAAAACTGCTGCATGGAAAATATGTCCCGGGCTAAAACAACATTTCTGAAGACTTTGGGGACTTACAGACACAAAGCTGGATTTTGACAATGATACATTAACCTAGTACAATTGGGTTATGTATTTCATTAGTTTATTTGGATTAGGAGAATGTTACATTAACCTAGTACAAATGGGTTAAGTATTTCCTTAGTTTAGTAGGATTTGGTTATTTATTTCATTAGCATAGTAGGAGTAGGATAGGAGTATTATAAATACCCTATCATGCTAGAGATTTTTAATTAAGTCCTCCCTTAGTGGAGAGGCAAGTCCTCCCTTAGTGGAGAGGCAACTCCTCCCTTAGTGGAGAGAACAATCTTTCTATTCTTCACTTAATTCAACAATTAATTTTCTTCCATCTCTCTCATCTTCCACTACAAACACTTCTAATCTACTCTTCTATTCTTAAATTCCACAACAAGAGAATCGTTACTTGCTAGGGAATCACCAAAACCACACGCCTATCACCTACTTCTCACGCCATCAACCATGCAAATCGTGATATCCTTCGCATTCATGGGTAACTAAACCTCTTAGTTGGGGTTATGGAAGCCGAATGAGTTACTATCTATTGCTGTGAGTTTGTGAGTTCAAGACACGTATATTGCTTATATCATTATTCTCTTCATCTTAATCTACATTCTTTGCGGTTGCAAACGCAAGAATACGCCAGTCTAACATTTAACTTGTTCGCGAGAAAGGTTATTTGTCTGGAAAAGAGATAATGTCAAGGTAGTAGGACACCCTTTCCTATTAAAAAGCTAGTGCCGTAACTGGACTAACCTCTTGGAGAATTCGTACCGTTAGACATGCTTTAAGCTCGCGAGAGCTAAAGTGAAATAGTCCTTGTTTAGGTCGCGAGACGCTTGGATTTACCATCGACTACAATTCTCTATAAGCAATTACATGTCAAGACTCTACACACTCATAGCCAATAGAGACGTATACCTCAGAAGGTGGACATAACCCCAACGCTTTAATTCTCATTGTTTCACAACCTACGAAATACTCTCTTTTTACTTTGCTATTTTCAGCTTTTACTTTATTGTTTTGGTTACATATTACAATGCCCCCTTCTTACGAGACTTGCACCAAAAGTTTAGTAATTTTACTTACTTGTTGGCCAAGCTATTCCCTGTGGGATAGACACCCAACCCAGGTTGGGTTCTATATTTGCTATCGACCGCTTTACACTCCCACGAGAGCTGTAGATTGAGCGTTATCAAAAATTGGCGCCGTTGCCGGGGAATACGAGTGTCAATCAAGTTTGTAATAATTACTAGACCCTTTGGTCGAAGATTCTCGTACTTTTACGTTTAGTTTTTGTTTTTGTTTATTGCAGGTTTTTCTTTTAGTGCATGCCCCATACTAGAAGTTCTGGTCAACCGTTATTACCAATCAATCCGAAACCACAACGAATTAGAAGAATGGAAGCACAAGCTGAAATCGACAGGATGGCTGCTCAACACGAGCAAGCAAGATTAGCTGCTCTTGCCGCTGCTCAAGTCCAACAACAAAACATTGATAATCCTGGGCGAGCAACAAATCCTGACGATGAAGATTTAGGTGATGACGAGTTACTAAACCCTAGGCGTGATGCTGAAATTATAACACCTGCCAATCGAAGAGGTCGACAAGCTCGGTATAGGTATGACCGCCAACCTTTGCAACCAGCTTTCGACGATGATGATGATGATCTTGATGGTGCCGAAGCCACCGGAGCTATAATTCCACCACCATTAGCGCCCGGAGCCAAATTCAACATCACTAGCACCATGATTCAGTTATTGCAACTCAAGGGGTTATTTGGTGGACTAGCAGGCGATGATCCGAATATGCATCTCATCAACTTTATTTCTACATGCAAGTCTTTTGACAATCCTGGTGTTGGTCAGAATGCTATTCGATTACGTCTATTTCCATTGTCTCTGTCTGGGGAGGCAACACTATGGTTGAATGGGCTGACTCCTGATTCAATTACAAATTGGAGGCAATTTAGAGACGCTTTCCTAGAAAGATTCTTTCCGCCATCCAAGAGGGCTCAATTGAGAGATAAAATCAGCAACTTTCGTCAGCTTCCCTCTGAAGCTCTTCACGAAACATGGGAGAGGTTCAAAACAAAGCTAACGAGATGCCCAAACCATCACATGACTAATGTTCACCTCATGGAGATCTTGTATAGAGCCTTGAATTCAGTAACTAAACCAGTGGTGGACAACGCAGCTGGAGGTTCTTTTATGGACCTTACCTTTGGTCAAGCAAGTAATATGCTAGATCGCATGACAAAGCAAAGTAGAGCTTGGCATACCAGGGATTCCGAGGTAGCAAGCCCCACTTTATCTATTGGCATGTCTGCAGACCAAAGAAGAAGAGAAGAAGAACGTGAGCAAGACATGGCACACATGAAAACACAATTGGATCTTCTGACAAAGCACTTATTATCAGGGAAGACCGAAAAAGTGAAAGCTGTGGCGCTGAAAGAAAGAGACGAATCTGATTCGGAAGAGGAGGCCAACTACTTGAACAATCAGGGGGGTTTCCGTGGGAATGCCCAAGGAAACCAAGGTCGGAACTATTATGATAAATCTGGAAGCAAAGACCAAGGTAGTTGAAAGAAAAATAATGAAAAAAGTGGTTTGTACGTTCCCCCTGGTAAACGTGATACCACCACATCTAATTCTATGGAAGACATGATAGCTAAGTTATTGAAAAGAGTGGAAGCAACGAGCGCAGGAGTTAAGGAGGTGATTGATGATTTGTCCTCCATGAAGCAATTAGTTGATTCTCATTCCACTTCTATCAAGCAAATAGAGCAGCAATTGAGCCAACTTTCAGCAGCATTCAATCAAAGAAAGGCTGGCACCTTACCGAGCGATACTGTGCAAAACCCAAGGAATGATGGGTTATGCATGGCCATCACTATCAGAAGTGGTAAGGTGCTGGAAACTTCAGCAAAAGGCAAGCAAGTGGTTGACGTAGCAGCAGACATTGACGCCACACCTAGTGACGTTACAAGAGAAGAAGCCGCAACAACTACTTCAAACGTCAAGGATATTTTACCTAGTGACGTGCAGCCTGAAAAAAATGATAAACGGAAGCAAGAGGAGAAGAAAGCCATGGAGAGAACACTTCCATACCCACCACCACCTTTTCCACAAAGATTGAAGAAGGTGGCCGATGACACTAAGTTCAGCAAATTTATGACTATGTTGAAGCAGCTGACCATTAATGTCAAATTGGTAGAAGCACTTGAACAAATGCCCGGGTATGCGAAGTTTATGAAAGATCTTTTGACTAAGAAGAGGGCAGCAAGTTATGAGCTGAAAGATGATGTGCACCATTGTAGTGCAATTGCTACCCGATCGATAGTTCAGAAGAAGGCCGACCCCGGAGCTTTCACGATTCCTTGCACCGTCGGATCTTTGGACTTTGCTAAAGCATTGTGTGACTTAGGATCCAGCATCAACTTGATGCCATTATCGATCTACAAGAAGTTGGGGTTAGGAGATCCCACACCAACTAATATGAGGCTTGTTATGGCGGATAGGTCGGTAAAACGACCGGTTGGTATTCTATGCGATGTCTTGGTGAAGGTATCTTCATTCATATTTCCAGCAGACTTTGTCATCTTGGATTGTGAAGCAGATTCAGAGGTTCCCATAATCTTGGGACGCCCTTTCCTTTCCACGGGAAGTGTGCTCATAGATTTGAGAGCTAATGAACTCTCATTCCGAATCAATGACGAAGTGGTTCGTTTTGACGTTTGCAAATCAATGAAGCAACCCAAAGATCTGAGTGTATTTTCTGTGGCTGATGTTGTCGTTGATGACGAGGAAGAACGACTTGAAGAAGAACAAATTCTTGATTATCCGTTGGAGATTTTGCTCATGAAAGGAGAGAATGAGGATGCTGAAATTTCTGAAGAAGCTATTTGTGCTCTATCGGGATTAGGAACATATCGTTATACTCCCAAGAAGCTGGATCTTGATCTCAAGAATCGACCCACACCACCAGCTAAGTCATCTATTGAAGAGCCACCCACGTTAGAATTGAAGGAGCTGCCAAGCCATTTGAAATACGCATTCTTAGGAAGAGGAAATACTCTTCCAGTCATAGTGGCAGCCGATTTGGGTGAGCAACAAGTTGCAGCTCTTATTGCAATCTTACGCAAGTATATTAGAGCTATTGGATGGACCATTGCGGATATTATTGGTATTCCACCTGGGATTTGCACACATAAAATTCAACTTCAAGAAAAGTGCACACCCACCATTGAACATCAAAGACGTCTAAACCCACCAATGCAAGAAGTGGTGAAGAAGGAGATTATCAAGTGGTTAGACGCAGGAGTTGTATATCCTATCTATGATAGTACATGGGTGAGTCCTGTGCAATGTGTTCCCAAGAAAGGAGGTATGACGGTGGTCGCGAATGCAAAGAATGAACTTATTCCACTCAGGCCCGTTATTGGATGGAGAGTATGCATGGACTACCGCAGGCTGAATTCTTGGACACTCAAGGATCGCTTCCCCATGCCATTTATGGACCAAATGCTAGATCGATTAGCGGGGAAAGGATGGTTTTGCTTCTTGGATGGTTATTCAGGTTATAATCAGATTTGTATTGCACCTGAATACCAAGAGAAGACAACGTTTACATGCCCATATGGTACGTTTGCCTTCAAACGCATGCCATTCAGGTTGTGTAATGCACCAGCCACCTTTCAACGTTGTATGATGTCTATTTTCTCTGATATGGTTGAAGACACTTTGGAGGTATTTATGGACGACTTTTCAGTTGTTGGTGAGTCTTTTGAAGCATGTTTGGCAAACTTGAGCATGGCATTGCAAAGATGTGTAGAGTTCAACCTTGTGCTGAATTGGGAGAAGTGCCACTTCATGGTAAAAGAATTAATCGTTCTTGGGCACAAGATCTTCGAAAGAGGAATAGAGGTTGATCGCGCAAAAATAGAAGTAATCGAGAAGCTACCGCCTCCAATTTCGGTGAAGGGAGTTCGTAGTTTTCTCGGCCATGCTGGATTTTATCGTAGATTCATCAAAGACTTCTCCAAAATTTCTAGTCCATTGTGCAAACTACTAGAGAAATATGCAAAGTTTGACTTTAATGAAGATTGCTTAAAGGCATTCGAATGCCTCAAAGGAAAACTCATTGAAGCCCCTATCATGGTAGCACCAAATTGGACGCTCCCGTTCGAAGTCATGTGTGATGCTAGTGGTGTAGCCGTTGGTGCTGTTCTTGGACAGAGAAAGGAGAAATTGTTTCATCCTATCTATTATGCAAGCAAGGTCCTAAATGAAGCCCAAAGGAACTACACTGTTACTGAACAAGAGCTCCTAGCGGTTGTGTATGCGTTTGAGAAGTTTCGTGCCTATCTATTGGGTACTAAGGTAATCGTTCATACAGACCATGCAGCTCTTAGGTATCTAATGACGAAGAAGGATGCAAAACCAAGGCTGATTCGATGGGTATTGCTGCTGCAAGAGTTTGATTTCGAAGTCAAAGATAGAAGAGGTTGCGAGAACCAAGTGGCTGATCACCTATCTAGGCTTGAGAATGAGTATGTGGCGCAACCAGAAAATCAGATTGATGATGCATTCCCTGACGAGGAGATACTAGCGACAACAATGGAGAAATTACCATGGTATGCTGACTTTGCAAATTTCGTGGTGAGTAATGTGTTACCTTCCAATTTATCCTACCACCAAAGGAGGAAGTTTATGCATGACGTTCAGCACTACTATTGGGATGAGCCTTATTTGTTTCGAAGATGCGCGGATGGTATCATTCGACGATGTATATCCCATGAAGAAGTGCCTACTATATTGGAAGCATGCCACACTTCGCAAGTTAATGGACATCATGCAGGGAATCGAACGACAATGAAAGTCTTGCAAAGTGGTTATTATTGGCCTACAATATTCAGAGATGCACACGACTATGTGAGAAGGTGTGACCAATGCCAACGTCAAGGTGCTATTTCAAAACACCATGAAATGCCCATGTCCAAAATTCTTGAGGTAGAACTCTTTGATGTGTGGGGTATTGATTTCATGGGGCCATTCGTGAATTCGTTTGGAATGAAGTACATCTTGGTTACTGTAGATTATGTATCGAAATGGGTGGAAGCTGTAGCATTGGCCGACAACGAAGGAAAGCGTGTTGTAGCATTTTTAAAGAAGAATATCTTCTCTCGCTTTGGAGTACCTCGTACTATCATAAGTGATGGAGGATCTCACTTTTGCAACAAGCTATTCAAATCTGTATTGGCCAAGTATGGAGTCAAGCAACACAGGGTAGCTACGCCTTATCATCCCCAAACCAGTGGACAAGTTGAGGTTTCCAACCGCGAGATCAAGCAAATCCTTGCCAAGACGGTTAATGCGAATAGGAAGGACTGGTCTCGAAAGCTCGATGATGCACTATGGGCGTATAGGACTGCATTCAAGACACCCATTGGCATGTCACCTTATCAGCTAATTTATGGGAAGGCTTGTCATCTACCCATCGAGCTTGAATACAAGGCATTGTGGGCATTGAAGCACTTGAACTTGAATTGGGAAGATGTGAAGAATCTGAGGTTGGAGCAGCTGAACGAACTAGATGAATTTCGTCTCCATGCATATGAAAGATCAGATTTATACAAGGAGCGGATGAAGAAGTATCATGATCAGCGGATTGTTCGACGAAATTTCAAAAAAGGTGACATGGTACTACTCTTCAACTCCAGATTTAAGCTCTTCCCAGGTAAGTTAAAATCGAAATGGTCTGGTCCATTTAAAGTCATCCAAGTCTACTCGTCTGGAGTAGTCGAATTGGAAGACAATGATGGTGTTGTATTCAAAGTGAATGGCCAATGTGTTAAGCCATATATCGGTCCTCTTGACTCGATGAACGACATGGCCATCACTTATCTCGACGAAGTCTAAGTACTCGAGATTACTACGTCGAGCCACGACACTAAATAAGGCGCTAGATGGGAGGCAACCCATCGTTTTATTGTTTTGTTGTTTTCTTGTTTTATCATTTTATCGTTTCGTCGTTTTAGTATTTTTTCTTTTTGATAAATGAAAATCCAAAAATAAGAGTCGTGCCACGACCAAAACCACGACGCTTGGTGGGAGGCAACCCATCGTACTAATCATTTTCGTTTGATTTTGATACAAACATAGGTGCAAACAAAGAAGTATAGCATGCGATACTGCCACCCCACACTTAGACGGGACACTGCCCTCAGTGGAAAAATAAATTCGAAGAACCTGGTTAGTCGGACCCTTCATCAATGTCGGGGGTCATACCCCCTTCGTCGGAATCATCATAAGAGTCGTCGTCCGAGTTTTCCTCATCATCAGAATCAGGCAAGCGTCGATCATCATCAGTCGGCACGTCATCGTCTAGAGGTTCCTCAAAATATACGCCCACTCCACACATCTCCCGGGCATGCATGTTCATTGGGTAGTCGTGGTCCAGCTGTTGGAGCTCTTCAGCAGTTGGAATACGTCCACCACTCATCATAGTGAATCGTGTCATTCCATAGAGATGACGGAAGAAACTCTCGTCACGAGCATGTCTCTCCGCAGTAGTAAGGTTGACTCCATGAGTTGTTTCAGCATCTTTGACCTTGGTGAGGTCAACCTTCTTTGGGTTATGTGGGAGTTTGTGGTCAGCTGGTTCTTCTTCGACATCCTCCTTCCGCAACATTGCTGTCAACAAATTGCCGAATGTGAAATGGGACCTTTTGTGGAGTCTGGCCTTCCTCATGGTAGATCGAATGATTGCCCCAAAGTTGATAGGGACATTTGTCATCAAAGCATAGACCAAACACACTCTATCTCTCGATATCTTGGTGTATTGAGTCCCAGGAATAAGACATGAGTTGACAATACGCATCCAGATTCTTGCTTCCCTATTTAGTGGAGCATAGGGGAAAGTGTTGTGACGGCCTGTTTCCTTATGTCTGCCCCATCTTGCCATCGATCTGCTTCCACAAAGCGTGTGTCGTATTGCTCTGTAAGGAGGCCTGCTGTACAGCTCTTTGAATGGTGCAGTGTCGACCGAAGGTAAGCCAAGAAAAGAGTTGATCCAATCCGCGGTAAGCTGTAACACTTGGCCCCAAATTTTGACTTCGTTGCCTGTTGTGTTCGGCGACCAGTTGGTGTAAACCTCTCTTGTTAAGTCAAGATTGCACTCTCCCATGTCGCGGAAGATGAAATCCAGCTTCAAAGCCATTATTTTTGCCAACATACGCGGCTCTTTCTTTGATAAGGTCTCCTTGTTGATCAAGTCGACATGCACATATTTTCTTTCTTTGTTGCTGGTGTACTATGCTTTGGCTTCTTCCTCAAGAACCCATTTTATTCCGAACATTCTGCGTGGTAGGTGCACTGAGGATGATTCTCCTTGGTCTTTTCGACTTCTCTTTTTGCCCTTTTGGGACGTGGTAGCCTTCTCCTTGCCTTGCCTCGCTTTAGGTGCCATTGTACCTGAGACTAGAAATAATGTTAGTTGCAGCACAATCTCACTTGATACAATCTATATGCAAGCACTAGGGGTACCACCCCACAGTTAGTTTTGTTGCACAAATCAGTGAGGTGAACGTAGTCAATTTACTCAGAATTCGTCGACATACGTTTTAGGATTGTATTCTGACAAGAAAATCAGCATTGCATCACTTATTTGCAGCCATTGGACTACTTTCATGGTAGATATAGCAACACTACGACCTAGGGGTTACCACATGGAATCGTTCTTTTTTCAACAAGCACAACCGCCTAAGTCGATAGGCACTATAATCTTATCCCGATGGTCGGGATGGTCTAACATGTAAGCATCCAAACAACAATCTTAAGCAATATTCATAGCCATATATATTCAGCAAATATCATAACAATGCTTTTGAAACAAAATTCAAGTCGGAAAAAAGTCAAGAATTCCCTACGTATATAGTCACTCACATGATTTTGCAACAATAATCCAAACACATGAACATCACCACCAATCTCACATGATTTAGCAATTTATAATAAGCATAGCAACGTAGTACTTACGATAAATAGATGAAGAATAAGAGAGTACTTACTTGCTTGAAGCTTGTGGAGAAGTTGTTGTGAATTGGAAGAGCAAAAGAAGAAAATTTTGAGAAGATTTGGAGGTTTATGCGGCGCCTTTAGGGTTGTTTCTAATGTGGTTGTGTTATAAAACCAAGTCCCCTTTATATAGGAAGAGTATGGGTCGGGTTATGACCCATTTACAATCGGATTTGGGGACAAGAACACCACATATGCGGCGCATATCACTCGACATATCAATGACATATGCGGCGCATTGTCTATGGCATAATGGGGCATAAGGACCAAATCTGCTGCATGGAAAATCTGTCCCGGGCTAAAATAGTATTTCTGAAGACTTTGGGGACTTGCAGACACAAAGCTGGATTTTCACAAAGATACATTAACCTAATACAATTAGGTTATGTATTTCACTATTCTATTTGGATTATGATATTGTAACCTTACCCTAGTACATTTGGGTCAAGGATTTCATTAGTATAGTAGGATTTGGTTATTTATTTCATTAGCATAATAGGAGTAGGATAGGAGTATTATAAATACCCTATCATGCTAGAGATTTTTAATTAAGTCCTCCCTTAGTGGAGAGGCAACTCCTCCCTTAGTGGAGAGAACAATCTTTCTATTCTTCACTTAATTCAACAATTAATTTTCTTCCATCTCTCTCATCTTCCACTACAAACACTTCTAATCTACTCTTCTATTCTTAAATTCCATAACAAGAGAATCGTTACTTGCTAGGGAATCACCAAAACCACACGCCTATCACCTACTTCTCACACCATCAACCATGCAAATCGTGATATCCTTCGCATTCATGGGTAACTAAACCTCTTAGTTGGGGTTATGGAAGCCGAATGAGTTACTATATATTGCTGTGAGTTTGTGAGTTCAAGACACGTATATTGCTTATATCATTATTCTCTTCATCTTAATCTACATTCTTTGCGGTTGCAAACGCAAGAATACGCCAGTCTAACATTTAACTTGTTCACGAGAAAGGTTATTTGTCTGGAAAAGAGATAATGTCAAGGTAGTAGGACACCCTTTCCTATTAAAAAGATAGTGCCGTAACTGGACTAACCTCTTGGAGAATTCGTACCGTTAGACACGCTTTAAGCTTGCGAGAGTTAAAGTGAAATAGTCCTTGTTTAGGTCGCGAGACGCTTGGATTTACCATCAACTACAATTCTCTATAAGCAATTACATGTCAAGACTCTACACACTCATAGCCAATAGAGACGTATACCTCAGAAGGTGGACATAACCCCAACGCTTCAATTCTCATTGGTTCACAACCTATGAAATACTCTCTTTTTACTTTGCTATTTTCAGCTTTTATTTCAGTACTTTGGTTACTTATTATAATTCCCCCTTCTTACGAGACTTGCACCAAAAGTTTATTAATTTTGCTTACTTGTTGACCAAGCTATTCCCTGTGAGATTGACACCCAACCCAGGTTGGGTTCTATATTTGCTATCGACCGCTTTACACTCAAACGAGAGCTGTAGATTGAGCGTTATCAAAAATTGGCGCCGTTGCCGGGGAATACGAGTGTCAATCAAGTTCGTGATAATTACTAGACCCTTTGGTCGAAGATTCTCGTACTTTTACGTTTAGTTTTTGTTTTTGTTTATTGCAGGTTTTTCTTTTAGTGCATGCCCCATACTAGAAGTTCTGGTCAACCGTTATTACCAATCAATCCAGAACCACAACGAATTAGAAGAATGGAAGCACAAGCTGAAATCGACAGGATGGCTGCTCAACACGAGCAAGCAAGATTAGCTGCTCTTGCCGCTGCTCAAGTCTAACAACAAAACATTGATAATCCTGAGCGAGCAACAAATCCTGACGATGAAGATTTAGGTAATGACGAGTTACTAAACCCTAGGCGTGATGCTGAAATTATAACACCTGCCAATCGAAGAGGTCGACAAGCTCGGTATAGGTATGACCGCCAACCTTTGCAACCAGCTTTCGACGATGATGATGATGATCTTGATGGTGCCGGAGCCACTGGAGCTATAATTCCACCACCATTAGCGCCCGGAGCCAAATTCAACATCACTAGCACCATGATTCAGTTATTGCAACTCAAGGGGTTATTTGGTGGACTAGCAGGCGATGATCCGAATATGCATCTCATCAACTTTATTTCTACATGCAAGTCTTTTGACAATCCTGGTGTTGGTCAGAATGCTATTCGATTACGTCTATTTCCATTGTCTCTGTCTGGGGAGGCAACACTATGGTTGAATGGGCTGACTCCTGATTCAATTACAAATTGGAGGCAATTGAGAGACGCTTTCCTAGAAAGATTCTTTCCGCCATCCAAGAGGGCTCAATTGAGAGATGAAATCAACAACTTTCGTCAGCTTCCCTTTGAAGCTCTTCACGAAACATGGGAGAGGTTCAAAACAAAGCTAACGATATGCCCAAACCATCACATGACTAATGTTCACCTCATGGAGATCTTGTATAGAGCCTTGAATTCAGTAACTAAACCAGTGGTGGACAACGCAGCTGGAGGTTCTTTTATGGACCTTACCTTTGGTCAAGCAAGTAATATGCTAGATCGCATGACAAAGCAAAGTAGAGCTTGGCATACCAGGGATTCCGAGGTAGCAAGCCCCACTTTATCTATTGGCATGTCTGCAGACCAAAGAAGAAGAGAAGAAGAACGTGAGAAAGACATGGCGCACATGAAAACACAATTGGATCTTCTGACAAAGCACTTATTATCAGGGAAGACCAAAAAAGTGAAAGCTGTGGCGCTGAAAGGAAGAGACGAATATGATTCGAAAGAGGAGGCCAACTACTTGAACAATCAGGGGGGTTTCCGTGGGAATGCCCAAGGAAACCAAGGTCGGAACTATTATGATAAATCTGGAAGCAAAGACCAAGGTAGTTGGAAGAAAAATAATGAAAAGAGTGGTTTGTACGTTCCCCCTGGTAAACGTGATACCACCACATCTAATTCTATGGAAGACATGATGGCTAAGTTATTGAAAGGAGTGGAAGCAACGAGCGCAGGAGTTAAGGAGGTGATTGATGATTTGTCCTCCATGAAGCAATTAGTTGATTCTCATTCCACTTCTATCAAGCAAATAGAGCAGCAATTGAGCCAACTTTCAGCAGCATTCAATCAAAGAAAGGCTGGCACCTTACCGAGCGATACTGTGCAAAACCCAAGGAATGATGGGTCATGCATGGCCATCACTACCAGAAGTGGTAAGGTGCTGGAAACTTCAGCAAAAGGCAAGCAAGTGGTTGACGTAGCAGCAGACATTGACGCCACACCTAGTGACGTTACAAGAGAAGAAGCCGCAACAACTACTTCAAACGTCAAGGATATTTTACCTAGTGACGTGCAGCCTGAAAAAAATGATAAACGGAAGCAAGAGGAGAAGAAAGCCATGGAGAGAAAACTTCCATACCCACCACCACCTTTTCCACAAAGATTGAAGAAGGTGGCCGATGACACTAAGTTCAGCAAATTTATGACTATGTTGAAGCAGCTGACCATTAATGTCCCATTGGTAGAAGCACTTGAACAAATGCCCGGGTATGCGAAGTTTATGAAAGATCTTTTGACTAAGAAGAGGGCAGCAAGTTATGAGCTGAAAGATGATGTGCACCATTGTAGTGCAATTGCTACCCGATCGATAGTTCAGAAGAAGGCCGACCCCGGAGCTTTCACGATTCCTTGCACCGTCGGATCTTTGGACTTTTCTAAAGCATTGTGTGACTTAGGATCCAGCATCAACTTGATGCCATTATCGATCTACAAGAAGTTGGGGTTAGGAGATCCCACACCAACTAATATGAGGCTTGTTATGGCGGATAGGTCGGTAAAACGACCGGTTGGTATTCTATGCGATGTCTTGGTGAAGGTATCTTCATTCATATTTCCAGCAGACTTTGTCATCTTGGATTGTGAAGCAGATTCAGAGGTTCCCATAATCTTGGGACGCCCTTTCCTTTCCACGGGAAGTGTGCTCATAGATTTGAGAGCTAATGAACTCTCATTCCGAATCAATGACGAAGTGGTTCGTTTTGACGTTTGCAAATCAATGAAGCAACCCAAAGATCTGAGTGTATTTTCTGTGGCTGATGTTGTCGTTGATGACGAGGAAGAACGACTTGAAGAAGAACAAATTCTTGATTATCCGTTGGAGATTTCGCTCATGAAAGGAGAGAATGAGGATGCTGAAATTTCTGAAGAAGCTATTTGTGCTCTATCGGGATTAGGAACATATCGTTATACTCCCAAGAAGCTGGATCTTGATCTCAAGAATCGACCCACACCACCAGCTAAGCCATCTATTGAAGAGCCACCCACGTTAGAATTGAAGGAGCTGCCAAGCCATTTGAAATACGCATTCTTAGGAAGAGGAAATACTCTTCCAGTCATAGTGACAGCCGATTTGGGTGAGCAACAAGTTGCAGCTCTTATTGCAATATTACGCAAGTATATTAGAGCTATTGGATGGACCATTGCGGATATTATTGGTATTCCACCTGGGATTTGCACACATAAAATTCAGCTTCAAGAAAAGTGCACACCCACCATTGAACATCAAAGACGTCTAAACCCACCAATGCAAGAAGTGGTGAAGAAGGAGATTATCAAGTGGTTAGACGCAGGAGTTGTATATCCTATCTCTGACAGTACATGGGTGAGTCCTGTGCAATGTGTTCCCAAGAAAGGAGGTATGACGGTGGTCGCGAATGCAAAGAATGAACTTATTCCACTCAGGCCCGTTATTTGATAGAGAGTATGCATGGACTACCGCAGGCTGAATTCTTGGACACTCAAGGATCGCTTCCCCATGCCATTTATGGACCAAATGCTAGATCGATTAGCGGGGAAATGATGGTTTTGCTTCTTGGATGGTTATTCAGGTTATAATCAGATTTGTATTGCACCTGAATACCAAGAGAAGACAACGTTTACATGCCCATATGGTACGTTTGCCTTCAAACGCATGCCATTCAGGTTGTGTAATGCACCAGCCACCTTTCAACGTTGTATGATGTCTATTTTCTCTGATATGGTTGAAGACACTTTGGAGGTATTTATGGACGACTTTTCAGTTGTTGGTGAGTCTTTTGAAGCATGTTTGGCAAACTTGAGCATGGCATTGCAAAGATGTGTAGAGTTCAACCTTGTGCTGAATTGGGAGAAGTGCCACTTCATGGTAAAAGAAGGAATCGTTCTTGGGCACAAGATCTTCGAAAGAGGAATAGAGGTTGATCGCGTAAAAATAGAAGTAATCGAGAAGCTACCGCCTCCAATTTCGGTGAAGGGAGTTCGTAGTTTTCTCGGCCATGCTGGATTTTATCGTAGATTCATCAAAGACTTCTCCAAAATTTCTAGTCCATTGTGCAAACTACTAGAGAAATATGCAAAGTTTGACTTTAATGAAGATTGCTTAAAGGCATTCGAATGCCTCAAAGGAAAACTCATTGAAGCCCCTATCATGGTAGCACCAGATTGGACGCTCCCGTTCGAAGTCATGTGTGATGCTAGTGGTGTAGCCGTTGGTGCTGTTCTTGGACAGAGAAAGGAGAAATTGTTTCATCCTATCTATTATGCAAGCAAGGTCCTAAATGAAGCCCAAAGGAACTACACTGTTACTGAACAAGAGCTCCTAGCGGTTGTGTATGCGTTTGAGAAGTTTCGTGCCTATCTATTGGGTACTAAGGTAATCGTTCATACAGACCATGCAGCTCTTAGGTATCTAATGACGAAGAAGGATGCAAAACCAAGGCTGATTCGATGGGTATTGCTGCTGCAAGAGTTTGATTTCGAAGTCAAAGATAGAAGAGGTTGCGAGAACCAAGTGGCTGATCACCTATCTAGGCTTGAGAATGAGTATGTGGCGCAACCAGAAAATCAGATTGATGATGCATTCCCTGACGAGGATATACTAGCGACAACAATGGAGAAATTACCATGGTATGCCGACTTTGCAAATTTCGTGGTGAGTAATGTGTTACCTTCCAATTTATCCTACCACCAAAGGAGGAAGTTTATGCATGACGTTCAGCACTACTATTGGGATGAGCCTTATTTGTTTCGAAGATGCGCGGATGGTATCATTCGACGATGTATATCCCATGAAGAAGTGCCTACTATATTGGAAGCATGCCACACTTCGCAAGTTGGAGGACATCATGCAGGGAATCGAACGGCAATGAAAGTCTTGCAAAGTGGTTATTATTGGCCTACAATATTCAGAGATGCACACGACTATGTGAGAAGGTGTGACCAATGCCAACGTCAAGGTGCTATTTCAAAACACCATGAAATGCCCATGTCCAAAATTCTTGAGGTAGAACTCTTTGATGTGTGGGGTATTGATTTCATGGGGCCATTCGTGAATTCGTTTGGAATGAAGTACATCTTGGTTACTGTAGATTATGTATCGAAATGGGTGGAAGCTGTAGCATTGGCCGACAACGAAGGAAAGCGTGTTGTAGCATTTTTAAAGAAGAATATCTTCTCTCGCTTTGGAGTACCTCGTACTATCATAAGTGATGGAGGATCTCACTTTTGCAACAAGCTATTCAAATCTGTATTGGCCAAGTATGGAGTCAAGCAACACAGGGTAGCTACGCCTTATCATCCCCAAACCAGTGGACAAGTTGAGGTTTCCAACCGCGAGATCTAGCAAATCCTTGCCAAGACGGTTAATGCGAATAGGAAGGACTGGTCTCGAAAGCTCGATGATGCACTATGGGCGTATAGGACTGCATTCAAGACACCCATTGGCATGTCACCTTATCAGCTAGTTTATGGGAAGGCTTGTCATCTACCCATCGAGCTTGAATACAAGGCATTGTGGGCATTGAAGCACTTGAACTTGAATTGGGAAGATGTGAAGAATCTGAGGTTGGAGCAGCTGAACGAACTAGATGAATTTCGTCTCCATGCATATGAAAGATCAGATTTATACAAGGAGCGGATGAAGAAGTATCATGATCAGCGGATTGTTCGACGAAATTTCAAAAAAGGTGACATGGTACTACTCTTCAACTCCAGATTTAAGCTCTTCCCAGGTAAGTTAAAATCGAAATGGTCTGGTCTATTTAAAGTCATCCAAGTCTACTCGTCTGGAGTAGTTGAATTGGAAGACAATGATGGTGTTGTCTTCAAAGTGAATGGCCAACGTGTTAAGCCATATATCGGTCCTCTTGACTCGATGAACGACATGGCCATCACTTATCTCGACGAAGTCTAAGTACTCGAGATTACTACGTCGAGCCACGACACTAAATAAGGCGCTAGATGGGAGGCAACCCATCGTTTTATTATTTTGTTGTTTTCTTGTTTTATCATTTTATCGTTTCGTCGTTTTAGTATTTTTTCTTTTTGATAAATGAAAATCCAAAAATAAGAGTCGTGCCACGACCAAAACCACGGCGCTTGGTGGGAGGCAACCCATCGTACTAATCATTTTCGTTTGATTTTGAGCAAAAATAGGTGCAAGAAGTATTCAACAAGGTGATCGATTTCAATTAACGATTTGGACGCATTGTATGGTACAATCGGTAAGTTAGGAATGGTGATGCATAAGGCGATGAATTGAGCCTTTATCACGTCAAAATAGGCTTCGAGGAAGGCTAGGCCTTGGTAAAAATAGGCCATGAACGATGCACAACCTATTCTATAGCCTAAGGACTCGGAATCTAGTGTGCTATACACTATGCGCCGCCTATTCCTAGGTATGCTTTTGACTATGCGCCGCCTATGCTATGGCATTTGGTCTCAGTATCTCATGTGCCATAGACTATGCGGCGCATATGTCTACAAATGCCATAGACTATGCGGCGCATATGTCCCATTATGCCATAGACAATGCGCCGCATATGTCATTGATATGCCGAGTGATATGCGCCGCATATGTGGTGTTCTTGTCCCCAAATCCGATTGTAAATGGGTCATAACCCGACCCATACTCTTCCTATATAAAGGGGACTTGGTTTTATAACACAACCACATTAGAAACAACCCTAAAGGCGCCGCATAACCCTCCAAATCTTCTCAAAATTTTCTTCTTTTGCTCTTCCAATTCACAACAACTTCTCCACAAGCTTCAAGCAAGTAAGTACTCTCTTATTCTTCATCTATTTATCGTAAGTACTATGTTGCTATGCTTATTATAAATTGCTAAATCATGTGAGATTGGTGGTGATGTTCATGTGTTTGGATTATTGTTGCAAAATCATGTGAGTGACTATATACGTAGGGAATTCTTGACTTTTTTCCGACTTGAATTTTGTTTCAGAAGCATTGTTATGATATTTGCTGAATATATATGGCTATGAATATTGCTTAAGATTGTTGTTTGGATGCTTACATGTTAGACCATCCCGACCATCGGGATAAGATTATAGTGCCTATCGACTTAGGCGGTTGTGCTTGTTGAAAAAAGAACGATTCCATGTGGTAACCCCTAGGTCGTAGTGTTGCTATATCTACCATGAAAGTAGTCCAATGGCATCAAATAAGTGATGCAATGCTGATTTTCTTGTCAGAATACAATCCTAAAACGTATGTCGACGAATTCCGAGTAAATAGACTACGTTCACCTCACTGATTTGTGCAACAAAACTAAGTGTGGGGTGGTACCCCTAGTGCTTGCATATAGATTGTATCAAGTGAGATTGTGCTGCAACTAACATTATTTCTAGTCTCAGGTACAATGGCACCTAAAGCGAGGCAAGGCAAGGACAAGGCTACCACGTCCCAAAAGGGCAAAAAGAGAAGTCGAAAAGACCAAGGAGAATCATCCTCAGTGCACCTACCACGCAGAATGTTCGAAATAAAATGGGTTCTTGAGGAAGAAGCCAAAGCATGGTACAGCAGCAACAAAGAAAGAAAATATGTGCATGTCGACTTGATCAACAAGGAGACCTTATCAAAGAAAGAGCCACGTATGTTGGCAAAAATAATGGCTTTGAAGCTGGATTTCATCTTCCGCGACATGAGAGAGTGCAATCTTGACTTAACAAGAGAGTTTTACGCCAACTGGTCGCCGAACACAACAGGCAACGAAGTCAAAATTCGGGGCCAAGTGTTACAGCTTATCGCGGATTGGATCAACTCTTTTCTTGGCTTACCTTTGGTCGACACTGCACCATTCAAAGAGCTGTACAGCAGGCCTCCTTACAGAGCAATACGACACACGCTTTGTGGAAGCAGATCGATGGCAAGATGGGGCAGACATAAAGAAACAGGCCGTCACAACACTTTCCCCTATGTTCCACTAAATAGGGAAGCAAGAATCTGGATGCGTATTGTCAACTCATGTCTTATTCCTGGGACTCAATACACCAAGATATCGAGAGATAGAGTGTGTTTGGTCTATGCTTTGATGACAAATGTCCCTATCAACTTTGGGGCAATCATTCGATCTACCATGAGGAAGGCCAGACTCCACAAAAGGTCCCATTTCACATTCGGCAATTTGTTGACAGCAATGTTGCGAAAGGAGGATGTCGAAGAAGAACCAGTTGACCACAAACTCCCACATAACCCAAAGAAGGTTGACCTCACCAAGGTCAAAGATGCTGAAACAACTCATGGAGTCAACCTTACTACTGCGGAGAGACATGCTCGTGACAAGAGTTTCTTTCGTCATCTCTATGGCATGACACGATTCACTATGATGAGTGGTGGACGTATTCCAACTGCTGAAGAGCTCCAACAGCTGGACCACGACTACCCAATGAAACATGCATGCCCGGGAGATGTGTGGAGTGGGCATATATTTTGAGGAACCTCTAGACGATGACGTGCCGACTGATGATGATCGACGCTTGCCTGATTCTGATGATGAGGAGAACTCTGACGACGACTCTTATGATGATTCCGACGAAGGGGGTATGACCCCCGACATGGATAAAGGGTCCGACTAACCAGGTTCTTCGAATTTATTTTTCCACTGAGGGCAGTGTCCCGTCTAAGTGTGGGGTGGCAGTATCGCATGCTATACTTCTTTGTTTGCACCTATGTTTGTATGTTTGTTTGTTTACTTTGACTTTGTTTTTTTTTGAGTCCGTTTTTTTTTGTTTTTTTTTCGTTTGACGTTTTTTTAGTTTTTTTAGGAGTTAAATTTTTCTAGCTTCGCATGAAATTATTTTGATAGGCAGCATGAGATTATAACAAGAGTATGTGCTACAATTGTGACTATTGAGACGTTTAGGCTCTAGTTGTGACTCATTATGTGATATTGTGTGATTCAATTCCTTCAATTGTTGGGTCGAGAGTCTATATTACTTCCAATCAAGTCAACCATGTGCCTTGTGTGTGTGACATAATAGTATATTCTATGTTTGTGGCTGATGCTAGAACTTGCCTGGTATGTATGCAAAGCGAAAATAAGGAATGTAAGTTTAGGATATGATTTAGGCATTTCTTTGGCAACCTATACATGTTTACCTTCAGTTTTACCTACCCATGAACATCATCCTAGTTAACCCTTTTTGAGCCTTTAGCCTATTTCTTTGACAACCTTGTATGTAAGCCTAATCCATTTCTTTCAAGACCATAGTTTGATCCAAAATCCTGAGTGCTTTAAAATAAAAAAGTCATGTGACAACATAAGAGGAAATTGGGTGAGTATAATGCTTTAAACTGTAATGGTGCTTGAATGTGCTATGAAAAAGAAAGTGCTATCATAAGAGGTATGTTGTGAAAAGAAAAAGGAAAAGAAAGCTGAAAAGTAAGTAGTGCTTGAAATTGAAAAACAAAATAGGAGAACAAGGGTGGTAGAATAAAAGAGTGAAGAAAGGTTGAAGGAAAAAAAGTGTCATTAATGCAATGTGTTGTATTAAAGCGCTTAGGAACCTAGTCACTATTCTTGGCCAAAATAGTCCTACCCGTCCCTTAGCCTACATTACAACCATCAAAAGACCTACTTGATCCTAATCTTAATGTTCCGACATTTAGTAGAGTACTACATTAAAGGCAAGCCTATGGTCATTAGTTGCTACATATGAATTCTTTGTGAGAATGAGAGCAAGGACACTTTGATACCCATGTTTGAAAAGAATATGCTATATTTGTGAGTGATTATGGGTACTAAATGGTGAGACACACATGGTTGATGAGTTTGGATAGTTGTATATGATTCTATGCACTTGAACATTTGCATGTGAGTTGATCACCATCACGAGTCTATGCTTGAGAGTAAATGGTTTCTATTTATAATCGGAAAGCTACTCTTGGTTGATAATCGTTGTGCTTGTCTTGATAAATGTTTTGTGTTGCTGCTGTAAAAACCTTAAGTCGATGCTTAAAAGGACATGATATGTTGTTCGAGGAAGAACAAAGCTCTAAGTGTGGGGGGTTGATGATAGGCGGATTTACACGCCTATATCAATATATTTTGCCCATATTTTAGCCTAGTTTTGAGAACTAAATATCTATTTCATGCACTTTTAGTCCTTTTTCCTGTAAATGAGCTAACAAACATGATTAGGAAAGTTTCAGGTATAAATGATGCAAAATACAGCATTTTACGGCTTACTTGACGCAAAAGAAAAGCTCACAAACGAAGTAGAAGGGAGCTGGACGCCTAAGGACCAAATTTGCTGCATGGAAAATCTGTCCCGGGCTAAAACAGCATTTCTGAACACTTTGGGGACTTACAGACACAAAGCTGGATTTTTACAAAGATACATTAACCTAGTACAATTAGGTTATGTATTTCACTATTCTATTTGGATTATGATATTGTAACCTTACCCTAGTACATTTGGGTCAAGGATTTCATTAGTATATTAGGATTTGGTTATTTATTTCATTAGCTTAGTAGGAGTAGGATAGGAGTATTATAAATACCCTATCATGCTAGAGATTTTAAACAATCTTTCTATTCTTCACTTAATTCAACAATTAATTTTCTTCCATCTCTCTCATCTTCCACTACAAACACTTCTAATCTACTCTTCTATTCTTAAATTCCACAATAAGAGAATCGTTACTTGCTAGGGAATCACCAAAACCACACGCCTATCACCTACTTCTCACGCCATCAACCATGCAAATCGTGATATCCTTCGCATTCATGGGTAACTAAACCTCTTAGTTGGGGTTATGGAAGCCGAATGAGTTACTATCTATTGCTGTGAGTTTGTGAGTTCAAGACACGTATATTGCTTATATCATTATTCTCTTCATCTTAATCTACATTCTTTCCGGTTGCAAACGCAAGAATACGCCAGTCTAACATTTAACTTGTTCGCGAGAAAGGTTATTTGTCTGGAAAAGAGATAATGTCAAGGTAGTAGGACACCCTTTCCTATTAAAAAGCTAGTGCCGTAACTGGACTAACCTCTTGGAGAATTCGTACCGTTAGACACTCTTTAAGCTCGCGAGAGTTAAAGTGAAATAGTCCTTGGTTAGGTCGCGAGACGCTTGGATTTACCATCGACTACAATTCTCTATAAGCAATTACATGTCAAGACTCTACACATTCATAGCCAATAGAGACGTATACCTCAGAAGGTGGACATAACCCCAACGCTTTAATTCTCATTGTTTCACAACCTACGAAATACTCTCTTTTTACTTTGCTATTTTCAGCTTTTACTTTATTGTTTTGGTTACATATTACAATCCCCCCTTCTTACGAGACTTGCACCAAAAGTTTATTAATTTTGCTTACTTGTTGACCAAGCTATTCCTTGTGGACGTATTCCAACTGCTGAAGAGCTCCAACAGCTGGACCACGACTACCCAATGAACATGCATGCCCGGGAGATGTGTGGAGTGGGCGTATATTTTGAGGAACCTCTAGACGATGACGTGCCAACTGATGATGATCGACGCTTGCCTGATTCTGATGATGAGGAGAACTCTGACGACGACTCTTATGATGATTCCGACGAAGGGGGTATGACCCCCGACATTGATGAAGGGTCCGACTAACCAGGTTCTTCGAATTTATTTTTCCACTGAGGGCAGTGTCCCGTCTAAGTGTGGGGTGGCAGTATCGCATGCTATACTTCTTTGTTTGCACCTATGTTTGTATGTTTGTTTGTTTACTTTGACTTTTTTTTTTTTGAGTGACGTTTTTTTTTAGTTTTTTTAGGAGTTAAATTTTTCTAGCTTCGCATGAAATTATTTTGATAGCCAGTATGAGATTATAACAAGAGTATGTTCTACAATTGTGACTATTGAGACGTTTAGGCTCTAGTTGTGACTCATTATGTGATATTGTGTGATTCAATTCCTTCAATTGTTGGGTCGAGAGTCTATATTACTTCCAATCAAGTCAACCATGTGCCTTGTGTGTGTGAGATAATAGTATATTCTATGTTTGTGGTTGATGCTAGAACTTGCCTGGTATGTATGCAAAGCAAAAATAAGGAATGTAAGTTTAGGATATGATTTAGGCATTTCTTTGGCAACCTATACATGTTTACCTTCAGTTTTACCTACCCATGAACATCATCCTAGTTAACCCTTTTTGAGCCTTTAGCCTATTTCTTTGACAACCTTGTATGTAAGCCTAATCCATTTCTTTCAAGACCATAGTTTGATCCAAAATCCTGAGTGCTTTAAAGTGAAAAAGTCATGTGACAACATAAGAGGAAATTGGGTGAGTATAATGCTTTAAACTGTAATGGTGCTTGAATGTGCTATGAAAAAGAAAGTGCTATCATAAGAGGTATGTTGTGAAAAGAAAAAGGAAAAGAATGCTGAAAAGTAAGTAGTGCTTGAAATTGAAAAACAAAATAGGAGAACAAGGGTGGTAGAATAAAAGAGTGAAGAAAGGTTGAAGGAAAAAAAGTGTCATTAATGCAATGTGATGTATTAAAGCGCTTAGGAACCTAGTCACTATTCTTGGCCAAAATAGTCCTACCCGTCCCTTAGCCTACATTACAACCATCAAAAGACCTACTTGATCCTAATCTTAATGTTCCGACATTTAGTAGAGTACTACATTAAAGGCAAGCCTATGGTCATTAATTGCTACATATGAATTCTTTGTGAGAATGACAGCAAGGACACTTTGATACCCATGTTTGAAAAAATATGCTATATTTGTGCGTGATCATGGGTACTAAATGGTGAGACACACATGGTTGATGAGTTTGGATAGTTGTATATGATTCTATGCACTTGAACGTTTGCATGTGAGTTGATCACCATCACGAGTCTATGCTTGAGAGTAAATGGTTTCTATTTATAATCGGAAAGCTACTCTTGGTTGATAATCGTTGTGCTTGTCTTGATAAATGTTTTGTGTTGCTGCTGTAAAAACCTTAAGTCGATGCTTAAAAGGACATGATATGTTGTTCGAGGACGAACAAAGCTCTAAGTGTGGGGTGTTGATGATAGGCGGATTTACACGCCTATACCAATATATTTTGCCCATATTTTAGCCTAGTTTTGAGAACTAAATATCTATTTCATGCACTTTTAGTCCTTTTTCCTGTAAATGAGCTAACAAACATGATTAGGAAAGTTTCAGGTATAAATGATGCAAAATACAGCTTTTTACGGCTTACTTGACGCAAAAGAAAAGCTCACAAACGAAGTAGAAGGGAGCTGGACGCCTAAGGACCAAATCTGCTGCATGGAAAATCTGTCCCGGGCTAAAACAGCATTTCTGAAGACTTTGGGGACTTGCAGACACAAAGCTGGATTTTCACAAAGATACATTAACCTAATACAATTAGGTTATGTATTTCACTATTCTATTTGGATTATGATATTGTAACCTTACCCTAGTACATTTGGGTCAAGGATTTCATTAGTATAGTAGGATTTGGTTATTTATTTCATTAGCATAATAGGAGTAGGATAGGAGTATTATAAATACCCTATCATGCTAGAGATTTTTAATTAAGTCCTCCCTTAGTGGAGAGGCAACTCCTCCCTTAGTGGAGAGAACAATCTTTCTATTCTTCACTTAATTCAACAATTAATTTTCTTCCATCTCTCTCATCTTCCACTACAAACACTTCTAATCTACTCTTCTATTCTTAAATTCCACAACAAGAGAATCGTTACTTGCTAGGGAATCACCAAAACCACACGCCTATCACCTACTTCTCACGCCATCAACCATGCAAATCGTGATATCCTTCGCATTCATGGGTAACTAAACCTCTTAGTTGGGGTTATGGAAGCCGAATAAGTTACTATCTATTGCTGTGAGTTTGTGAGTTCAAGACACGTATATTGCTTATATCATTATTCTCTTCATCTTAATCTACATTCTTTGCGGTTGCAAACGCAAGAATACGCCAGTCTAACATTTAACTTGTTCGCGAGAAAGGTTATTTGTCTGGAAAAGAGATAATGTCAAGGTAGTAGGACACCCTTTCCTATTAAAAAGATAGTGCCGTAACTGGACTAACCTCTTGGAGAATTCGTACCGTTAGACACGCTTTAAGCTCGCGAGAGTTAAAGTGAAATAGTCCTTGTTTAGGTCGCGAGACGCTTGGATTTACCATCGACTACAATTCTCTATAAGCAATTACATGTCAAGACTCTACACACTCATAGCCAATAGAGACGTATACCTCAGAAGGTGGACATAACCCCAACGCTTCAATTCTCATTGTTTCACAACCTACGAAATACTCTCTTTTTACTTTGCTATTTTCAGCTTTTACTTTATTGTTTTGGTTACTTATTACAATCCCCCCTTATTACGAGACTTGCACCAAAAGTTTATTAATTTTGATTACTTGTTGACCAAGCTATTCCTTGTGGACGTATTCCAACTGCTGAAGAGCTCCAACAGCTGGACCACGACTACCCAATGAACATGCATGCCCGGGAGATGTGTGGAGTGGGCGTATATTTTGAGGAACCTCTAGACGATGATGTGCCGACTGATGATGATCGACGCTTGCCTGATTCTAATGATGAGGAGAACTCTGACGACGACTCTTATGATGATTCCGACGAAGGGGGTATGACCCCCGACATTGATGAAGGGTCCGACTAACCAGGTTCTTCGAATTTATTTTTCCACTGAGGGCAGTGTCCCGTCTAAGTGTGGGGTGGCAGTATCGCATGCTATACTTCTTTGTTTGCACCTATGTTTGTATGTTTGTTTGTTTACTTTGACTTTGTTTTTTTTTTGAGTGACGTTTTTTTTTAGTTTTTTTAGGAGTTAAATTTTTCTAGCTTCGCATGAAATTATTTTGATAGCCAGTATGAGATTATAACAAGAGTATGTGCTACAATTGTGACTATTGAGACGTTTAGGCTCTAGTTGTGACTCATTATGTGATATTGTGTGATTCAATTCCTTCAATTGTTGGGTCGAGAGTCTATATTACTTCCAATCAAGTCAACCATGTGCCTTGTGTCTGTGAGATAATAGTATATTCTATGTTTGTGGTTGATGCTAGAACTTGCCTGGTATGTATGCAAAGCGAAAATAAGGAATGTAAGTTTAGGATATGATTTAGGCATTTCTTTGGCAACCTATACATGTTTACCTTCAGTTTTACCTACCCATGAACATCATCCTAGTTAACCCTTTTTGAGCCTTTAGCCTATTTCTTTGACAACCTTGTATGTAAGCCTAATCCATTTCTTTCAAGACCATAGTTTGATCCAAAATCCTGAGTGCTTTAAAGTGAAAAAGTCATGTGACAACATAAGAGGAAATTGGGTGAGTATAATGCTTTAAACTGTAATGGTGCTTGAATGTGCTATGAAAAAGAAAGTGCTATCATAAGAGGTATGTTGTGAAAAGAAAAAGGAAAAGAAAGCTGAAAAGTAAGTAGTGCTTGAAATTGAAAAACAAAATAGGAGAACAAGGGTGGTAGAATAAAAGAGTGAAGAAAGGTTGAAGGAAAAAAAGTGTCATTAATGCAATGTGATGTATTAAAGCGCTTAGGTACCTAGTCACTATTCTTGGCCAAAATAGTCCTACCCGTCCCTTAGCCTACATTATAACCATCAAAAGACCTACTTGATCCTAATCTTAATGTTCCGACATTTAGTAGAGTACTACATTAAAGGCAAGCCTATGGTCATTAATTGCTACATATGAATTCTTTGTGAGAATGACAGCAAGGACACTTTGATACCCATGTTTGAAAAAATATGCTATATTTGTGCGTGATCATGGGTACTAAATGGTGAGACACACATGGTTGATGAGTTTGGATAGTTGTATATGATTCTATGCACTTGAACGTTTGCATGTGAGTTGATCACCATCACGAGTCTATGCTTGAGAGTAAATGGTTTCTATTTATAATCGGAAAGCTACTCTTGGTTGATAATCGTTGTGCTTGTCTTGATAAATGTTTTGTGTTGCTGCTGTAAAAACCTTAAGTCGATGCTTAAAAGGACATGATATGTTGTTCGAGGACGAACAAAGCTCTAAGTGTGGGGTGTTGATGATAGGCGGATTTACACGCCTATACCAATATATTTTGCCCATATTTTAGCCTAGTTTTGAGAACTAAATATCTATTTCATGCACTTTTAGTCCTTTTTCCTGTAAATGAGCTAACAAACATGATTAGGAAAGTTTCAGGTATAAATGATGCAAAATACAGCATTTTACGACTTACTTGACGCAAAAGAAAAGCTCACAAACGAAGTAGAAGGGAGCTGGACGCCTAAGGACCAAATCTGCTGCATGGAAAATCTGTCCCGGGCTAAAACAACATTTTTGAAGACTTTGGGGACTTGCAGACACAAAGCTGGATTTTCACAAAGATACATTAACCTAATACAATTAGGTTATGTATTTCACTATTCTATTTGGATTATGATATTGTAACCTTACCCTAGTACATTTGGGTCAAGGATTTCATTAGTATAGTAGGATTTGGTTATTTATTTCATTAGCATAATAGGAGTAGGATAGGAGTATTATAAATACCCTATCATGCTAGAGATTTTTAATTAAGTCCTCCCTTAGTGGAGAGGCAACTCCTCCCTTAGTGGAGAGAACAATCTTTCTTTTCTTCACTTAATTCAACAATTAATTTTCTTCCATCTCTCTCATCTTCCACTACAAACACTTCTAATCTACTCTTCTATTCTTAAATTCCATAACAAGAGAATCGTTACTTGCTAGGGAATCACCAAAACCACACGCCTATCACCTACTTCTCACGCCATCACCCATGCAAATCGTGATATCCTTCGCATTCATGGGTAACTAAACCTCTTAGTTGGGGTTATGGAAGCCGAATGAGTTACTCTCTATTGCTGTGAGTTTGTGAGTTCAAGACACGTATATTGCTTATATCATTATTCTCTTCATCTTAATCTACATTCTTTGCGGTTGCAAACGCAAGAATACGCCAGTCTAACATTTAACTTGTTCGCGAGAAAGGTTATTTGTCTGGAAAAGAGATAATGTCAAGGTAGTAGGACACCCTTTCCTATTAAAAAGCTAGTGCCGTAACTGGACTAACCTCTTGGAGAATTCATACCGTTAGACACTCTTTAAGCTCGCGAGAGTTAAAGTGAAATAGTCCTTGTTTAGGTCGCGAGATGCTTGGATTTACCATCGACTACAATTCTCTATAAGCAATTACATGTCAAGACTCTACACACTCATAGCCAATAGAGATGTATACCTCAGAAGGTGGACATAACCCCAACGCTTTAATTCTCATTGTTTCACAACCTACGAAATACTCTCTTTTTACTTTGCTATTTTCAGCTTTTACTTTATTGTTTTGGTTACATATTACAATCCCCCCTTCTTACGAGACTTGCACCAAAAGTTTAGTAATTTTACTTACTTGTTGGCCAAGCTATTCCCTGTGGGATCGACACCCAACCCAGGTTGGGTTCTATATTTGCTATCGACCGCTTTACACTCCCACGAGAGCTGTAGATTGAGCGTTATCAACTGTTTACCTTCATTTATTAATTATATTTTGATTACTATGAAAAGGCATGACTTAATTAAATTAAGAAATATTGTGATAAGTCATGACTTTTTAGATTATTATTATTAATTAATTCTTTTCAAGAACCCTTTTTATTGAGTTGAGACAACAGATTCTATATCTGTTGCATCAGACAATACATTTGTGACAACATATATATCATCTGTTGCAACAATAGAGAGAACTTGTTGCATCAGATAATATATCTATTGCAACATATATCTATCCTTTTTTTAAAAAAATTATCATCATATCATTAATTGAAATTTGCTGACTTTTTTACCATATAAATTAAAAAAATACCTTTTCAATAACCTTTTCTTTAATTAATAACCATTTTTATTGAGTTCTGGCAACAGATTATATATTTATTGCATCAGGTAAACCATCAGTTGCAACAGATATTCCATCTGTTGCAATAAATGGACGATCTGTTTGAATAGTTTTTTTGATTTCTTCTAACAATTGATACATCAGTCACAACAGATGGGTAATTTGATGCATCAACCACATTATCTAATCTTTTTATTTTTGACAAAAAGTCACGATCAGTTATTAAAATTAAATAACCGTTCTTTTATGGTTATTAATTGTGTTTGTCATTTATTTCCTTATTATTTATTTACGAATCATTTTTCATATTGAGTAATCATAAAGTCATGTCTTTTCCCCCTCTCAATAACAATAGCTCTTTTTTATTAATAACCGTCTGTTGCAATATATGATCAATCTGTCGTATCAGATTAACTTCCGTCGACATGTTGAGAATAATGAATAAAAAAATGATTATTAAATACTAAATAAGAATTAAAAATTCAAAGTTGACCACCAAACATAGATTTTTGAATCCCTTGGGCAGACCCGATATACAAAAGGAAAAAAATACATACACACGCTAAAAGGAAAAAACATAACTTAATTATTATTATTACTAGTATTATTATTATTATTATTATTATTATTATCAACCGGACAATTTTCATCCGACAGTAGCAGGGTCCTCATCAGCCTTGCTCCAAAGTCCGCTAAATCCCTTTGGAGTTCATCAAACTGCCTTTGAAGTTCCCA
Organism: Capsicum baccatum var. pendulum; assembly: GCA_030864225.1. NCBI lineage: Eukaryota > Viridiplantae > Streptophyta > Magnoliopsida > Solanales > Solanaceae > Capsicum > Capsicum baccatum. The sequence goes on from CM061561.1 coordinate 201,250,465, forward strand.
CAAGGACTCAATATGAATCTTATTGTGTGAATCTAGATCAACCACATTTGTTAGTGTAGTAGAATGAATGAACGAGTAAGGAGGGACCTATTTATAAATGATTGAATTGGAAGGGGTTAGTCAAACAAAAAACCACAACTGTTCATATCCCTTAATAAATTAAAACTGGTGACTTTTCGACTATGAAAAAAGAAAACAGATCTAAATACAATATTTTTTTAATCTTTTATTGTATTTTGGAAAGAAAAGAAAATTGCTTTAAAAATAAATCTAATAGATGGATAATCTGGTGCAAAATATATTCCATCTATTAGATAACTTACAATATATTGACATTTTGTCACAACCGATGGGTATATCTGTTTGAATTTTCCAACAGATATGTCATATGTTCCAACAGGTTGATTATCTATCAGTTGAGATGTCTGCAATTGTTTGACAATTTAAACAGATGTGGCATCTATTGCAACTAGCTAGTCATCTGTTTATTCAATTTAAGCCATATATGGGGATAGGAAGAATAAGGTGCGTGCAGATAGATCTACTATCATATGTGTGAGAGTTAAGTATTACTGATAAGGTCACCGGGACAACACACACAAAGTACAATATTTTTGTGAATGCAGTTATTAACCAATTAGGCATTGCTCATTCAAACAAGATCTTGCATTGTACTGCCAAGTTTGATGGGTTCAAATTGATAAGGCTGAGGGCATCATGAAGATGGTACAAATACCTTATTACGAATTACTGATGGTTGTTGATTGTGTTTATCCGTGTTAAGTTTTGACAAGGGATCAATATTTGGCATCATTGCAGAGAACCAATAGCGATTGGACTTAACTTTAAGTGTGCATTGAACTCTGAGAACACCTTTAAAGCCTCGCACTGCATCAAATAAGAATAAAAAAATAATATAGTTATTGCCCTAGTCCAAATTTATATGGTTGGGTTGCTCGGGGTGATGATTATACGCCAGAAGGTGCGGTAGGAGAATGTCTTCGAGGGAAAATGGGTGGTTAATGAAAGACTATATCATCTGAAAGCTAATTGAAAAAGAGAATATGGTAGAAAGTAACTTCTAGCGAATCTGGCCAATGGAATTATCTTAAAACATGAGAAATCTAAATTAAGTGCAAAGACTCAATTGAATTAGAAGGGGTGACTTAACTTAGTTAAACAAAAAGCCACGACTGTTCATATCCCTTAATTAAATAAAATTGGTGACTTTTTGAATATGTAAATTAAAAAAAGATAGATCTAAATACAACATTTTATCTTCTTATTGTATTTTGGAAAGAGAGGAAAATAACTTTAAAATAAATCCAACAGATTGGTAATCTGTTGCAAAATATATTCCACCTATCAGATAACTTACAACATATTGACAATCTGTTGTAATAGATGGATATATCAATTTTCTTTTCCATCATCTGTGGCATCTATTGCGACTTGCTAGTCATCCATTTATTCAATTTCATCGAGAGCATTCGATTTTTCTAAATACTTTTTGGCCAAACTTTATTTTTGCTCTTGGATTGCTTCTCTTTTTTTCTTTACATCCTTCATGCTGGCCTCCAAACTCAATTTTCGCTCTTGGAATTCTTCTCTTCAAGCTGGATGCCAACTTGAAGGATGCAAAGAAAAAAAGAGAAACAATTCAAGAGCAAAAATTGAGTTTGGAGGCCAGCTTGAAGGATCCAAAGAAAAAAAGAAAAAAAGAGAAGCAATCCAAGAGCAAAAATTGAGTTTGGAGGCCAACTTGAACGATGCAAAGAAAAAAAGAGAAGCAATCCAAGAGCAAAAATTGAGTTTGGCCAAGAAGTGTTTAGAAAATATCTAATTCTCTCGATGAAATTGAATAAACAGATGACTAATAAGTTGCAACAGATGCCACAACTGAAGTAAAAGCAAACTGATATATCCATTTGTTACAATAGATTGTCAATATGTTGTAAGTTACTGTGACACCCCGTATTTATGTGCTAGACTTTGAAGCATTATCCTCATGTGTGTTGAATCTAACCCCATGAATTTCTTTTGAATAAATATTCCATGATCTTTACTCTAGTGTATGAAGTGATTCTGAAGTTAGAAGTGTTTATAAAATAACTCTGATCAAGGTTGAGCTAAGAGTCATTCATTCATCCAAAATTGGATATTTGATTCTACAAGGGGTCTACTTTGAACGTGTATGACTCTTGATACAAATAGAATTTTTTAGATCATGACCCACTAAATTATCGATAATTGTATTATCTTTTCATCGATACCAAATTTGCCTAAAACGGACACTCAGTGAAAAAGTTAGAACATTTTTAGTATAAGTGTTATGGATAGACAGGTCACCGCGTTGCGATGAAGATCAAATTGGGAATTGTCAATTCTAGTAGCTCACCGCTATTCCACTGCATTGTGGTAGGTATAGCGATGGACCATCCAGTGCATCGCGGAGGAGCCTTTTTCGGTGTTCCAGCTTTGGATTTTAATTTCAAGGGGTAACTTAGACATTTCCCATGGCCCCAAACCCATCCAAACATGGGATTTATATCCTAAATAACCAAAATACTTCATTATTCACCCAATTTTCATCAAATCAAAATATTCTCTCTCAAAGGGGCAAGAACCCTAACCAAGAAATCAAGAACAAGCCCAAGAATTTTTTCAAGAACCTTCAAGAAAGAATCTTCTAAGGTATGTTTAGTATTGATTCATGGATTAGTTTCATCCATGAAGCTCAAGAATCCTATTTTTAAATTTTAAATCATGATATTTATATTGTGGATTGATGATGGTCACGTTTATGTTGTTGTATGATTCCCAAGTTGGAATCTTTACGTGTTGTTCATGAAAGTATGTAAATGTGTGGCTTGAAATCATAAGTTTAGTTAATTCATGGAATGCTTAAGTGATAATTTGATGATCATACCTATTCCCTAAATTGTGCATATAAGGTATTTGATAAAAAGCCTAGTAGGATAGAAATCATGTATTATGACTCAATGGTGACTTAAATGATAAAATGCATGCTATTCACTCTTGTTCAACATGACTTCATGTTATTGTTATGCATTGTGATTGCTTGATGAAATGTTCATGAGATTAGAAACATGAATTCATGCCATGTTTATACATGTTCCTATCCATGTATAAGATTATGATTATTGAACACCTCATGAAATATTCCCCAACTATTATATTATGAATTATGGAATTTAGTCCTGTGTTGAAAAAGTGTCATGTCTTATCAGTTTTATGCTATTGAGTCCTAGGGGTATTTATACCTGACAATTTTGTTGTGTGCCTAGATCCAATTTCATTTTTCACGCTACTCTCAGTCAAGCCATGATCGTTAGACTTCAGTCAGTCTCATGACTCAGGAAATCTCAGTAATCTTATGAACTTACTCAGTTAACAAAATTCAATGATATTTTGTCATTCAACATAACTTAGTAAACTCAGTTCGGTTTAGTTTAATCATGTTCAGTGTCTATTCAGATGAGAGTAGGATTCAGCACCTATTGAACCCAAGGATAGGAAATCACCTACTAGTTGAGGGTGTAATTCTTAGAAGCAATCCTTGTGTTCCAAAACTATGTAGCCAGTGTAGGTTGAGACATCATAACCTGCTAGATGAGTGTAGATGGGGTGGATTAACTTGCTAGATGAGGGTCCTAACATTCTCATTAGAGTACTTGATAGATGGGGTCACTCACAGTATGTCTTTACTAGTGGCACGGTATTGACACCTTTCTAATCAGGGTACAATTAGACCCCAACTTAACTATAATATCTTATTTGGGGCATGTCAGTTAGATGACTACCTCCCATAGTCACAGTATCAGTCTCAGTAATAGAGCTCAGATAGTTCTACAGATTTTAGGACTGTCAGATACAATCAACTCAGTTCAGAAATAAAACTCAGCTAGTTCCATCTGTATCTGGACTGTCAGGTACAATCATTCAGTTATTAGTTATGCTAGTTATCATTACACTCATGTTATCGGTATTCAGACTCAAAAATCATGTTATCACGATCTTAGTTACAATTATTATGTATTCATGCATGTATTCTCACGTTTATGTTAGTCAGTCATTTAGTATTATTCATGCATATAAACCCCATGCATTCAGCCTACCCCACTTACATACCAGTATATTTAGACGTACTAATACATACCTTTATTATGTGCTATGGTGTTTTACTACCATAGGTTCAGAAGCACGAGATCCAGAATGTCAGTACCATTTCAGATTTCAGAAATCAGAGTAGCAGTGAGTCCTCATCCTTTGAGGATGATTATGTCATTATTTATTTACTATTTCAGTTTAGCTTTTAGTCGATGAAGTTAGTTGGGAACATGTCCCTTCATCTCCTTATTCAGATAGTCTAGAGGCTTTCAGACTAGTATGTTCAGACTTTTGTATTTATCAGTTTTGGTATTATGATACCACGTTTCAGTTTTATTCAATATTATAGTTTTGAACCTTATGGCATGTTTCATCCTTCTATTTCCATATTTTATGTTATATCATGCAGTGCTCAGGTACAGATATCAGTCATGGGTTTGCTAGTGGTCCTTTAGGATTGTTAGAACCGTTTAGTATTCGGGTACCAGATTCGGGGTGTTACAAACTTGTTATCCGAGCCAGGTTCAATTGAGTTCTAGTAAGTCTGAAAAGCCGCATCTAGTAGAGTCTTATACATGGGTGTGTAGCGCTTCGCATCTATGTGTAGGAGGCTATGGGATGTTTTAGGAACAGTTTCTCTTCTTTTAGTATTCATGTCATGCCAGTAGCATAATATCAAGTTAGTCTCTTGGTCTAATCCTTTTCTCTTCCATTTATAGAATATGCCTCTTAAGAAGAGAACTGGAAATCAGTCAGCCCATCAGCCCGAAGATCCTTTGGGCGAACATGTTTCTCATGCAAAGTTCAGAGCTACATTCACTACTCTTACTCATTCAGTTGTTGCTCAGAATGAAAGACCAACTGTCTTTCTGGCCAACCCAGTGGCCAATTCAGCTGTAGCCAGGATTCAGGACTTCACCTGAATGAATCCTTCATCCCTTTTTGGGTCTAAGTTAGATAAGGACCCTCAGGAATTTATTGATCAAGTTCAGAAGGTCACGTATATCATGGGGGTTACTCTTAGTTAGAATGCTGAGCTAGCTACATATCAGTTGCAGGATGTTGCTCACAGTGGAATTCAGAAAGGTCAGTTGATGCAAGGCCAGTAGAATGGGTGGAGTTTGCCGCTATTTTTCTTGATAGTTTCTTTCCCCAAGAGCTGAGAGAAGCTCAGTTATTAGAATTTATCAACCTCAGGCAGGGAAACATGACGATGAAAGAGTATTCTCTTAAGTTTACTCAATTAGCCAGATATGCTCCTCATGTGGTTGCAGATAGTCGGGCCAAGATAAGTAAGTTTGTTTCTGGGGTGAATGACAGTGTGGTCAATGAGTGCAGGTATGTAATATGGAATAGTGACATAAACATATCAAGACTTATGAACCATTCTCAGAAAATAAAAGAGCAAGAGATTAAGATAAGAGTGAAGTAGAATAAGAGGGAAAGGACAAGTAGTTTTAACTTTGCTCAGCCTAAGTCAGAGGGGGGAATCGTTCTTAGTTCCATCATAAGTCATCAGTTCCATCTCCTTCTTTAACTAGTGCTCTAGTTCTAAAATTCAAAGATGACAATAGAAATAGAGCACCAGAATCTAAGTCTCAGGGTAGTATTAGCAGTGCTCGTACCTATCCTCTTTGTCAGACTTGTGGCAAGCACCATCAGGGTACTTGCAAAACAGGTAGTGATACTTGTTTTGGATGTGGAAAGCCAGGCCATAGAGTTAGAGATTGTACACAGTCAAGTTCTCAGGGTCAGCAGAACCATTCCTTAGTCCAATTAGGTCGCCCAAATCAGTAGGGTGCCACTTCCAGTGCTACTAGTGGGAAATGCCCAAACAGACTCTATGCTCTCCAGTCCCGACAAGATCAGGAAAATTCTTCTGATATGGTTACTGGTATGTTACAGATCTTTCATGTACATGTTTATGCTTTGCTAGATCCAGGAGCTTCTTTGTCTTTTGTTACTCCTTATATAGCAGTTAATTTCGAAGTCAGTCCCAAAATTCTAGTAGAGCCTTTCTCAGTCTCTACCCTAGTGGGTAAAACCATCATAGCCTGGTGGGTATACAGGAACTGTCCGGTTATGATATCTTAGAAAATCACTTCAGCAGACTTAGTTGAATTAGAGATAACTGATTTTGATGTCATTCTTGGCATGGATTGGCTTCATTCTGCTATGCCACAGTCGACTGTAGAAATAGAATAGTCCAATTTTAGCTTTTGAATGAATCCATCCTAGAGTAGAGGGGTAGCATATCCGCTTTCAGGGGTCAACTTTTTTCCTATCTACAGTCTTGGAAAATAATATCTAAGGGATGTGTCTATCATCTTGTTCATATTAAGAAATCTAGTTTTGAAACTCCCAGTCTCGAATCAGTCCTTGTAGTGAATGAATATTCAGATATCTTTCCCAAAGATCTTCTAGGAATTTCTCCCAAAAGGAAATAAACTTTGGCACTGACCTTCTTCTAGATACTCAGCCTATATCTATTCTACCATACAGAATGGCACTAGCAGAACTCAGAGAACTAAAGGAAAAGTTGAAGGATCTCTTAGATAAGGGATTCATCAGACCCGTGTATCCCCATAGGATGAACCAATTTTATTCATCTGAAAGAAAGATGGTTCTATCAGAATGTGCATAGATTATCGTCAGCTCAATAAAGTTACGGTTAAGAACATGTATCCATTTCCCAGAATCGATGACTTGTTTGACCAACTTTAGGGTGCCATCTATTTCTCCAAGATAGACTTTAGATCAGGCTATCATCAGCTCAGAGTCAGAGAATGTGACATTCCGAAGACAACTTTAAGAACTCGGTATGGTCACTTCAAATTCTTAGGTATGTCCTTTGGTCTTACCAATACCCTAGCAGTTTTCATGGACTTGATGAACGGTGTGTTCAAGCAGTACTTGAACATGTTTGTCATAGTCTTCATTGATGATATCCTCGTCTATTCCGACAGTGAGCATGATCATGTAGAATATCTCAGAACAGTATTGCAGACTCTAAAAAATCATCAGTTATTCACCGAATTTAGTAACTGCGATATATGTCAAAGGTCAGAAGCATTCCTTGGTCATATTGTGTCAGGTGATGGCATTAGAGTCTATCCTCAAAAGATTGAATTAGTACAAAACTGGCCTCGCCCCATCTACATCAAATATCTAAAGTTTCTTGGGTTTGGCTGGCTATTACAAATGATTTTTTGAGGGATTTTCATCTATTACGTCCCCTATGTCTAGATTGACTCAGAAGAAAGTCAAGTTTCAGTGGTCAGATCCTTGCAAGAAGAGTTTTTAAGAGTTGAAGACTCGACTCACCTTAGTTCCAGTTTTAACTTTTCCAGATGATCCAGAAGGGTTCTTAGTGTACTGTGATGCATCCAGAGGAGGTTTAGGTTATGTCCTCATGCAGTATGGTAAGGTCATAGCCTACGCCTCCAGATAACTTAAGCTTCATGAGAAGAATTACCCGACTTATGATCTTGAGTTAGCAGCCGTGGTTTTTGCCTTAAATATTTGGAGGCATTATCTTTACGAAGTTCATGTAGATGTATTCACAGATCATAAAAGCCTTTAGTACATATTCTCTCAGAAAGATCTCAACCTCCGTCAGAGAAGGTGGCTAAAGTACTTGAAAGATTACGACATGAGTGTCCTTTATCATCCGGGCAAGGCCAATGTAGTGGCTGACACTCTCAAAGGACTATCTATGGGTAGTGTCACTCATATGGAGGACAGTAAAAAAAAGTTACTTAGGAGGTTCATCTGCTTGATCGACTAGGTGCCCATTTAGTCGATTCTTCAAAGGGTAGTATTTGAGTTCAGAACAGTTCAGAGTCATCTCTAGTTTCTAAGGTAAAAGAAAATCAAGATAGAGATCCTAGTTTAGTCAAGTTGAAAGAGTCAGTCAGAGTTCAGAAAGTAGAGGTTTTCTCCTAAGGGGGAGATGGTGTTCCAAGGGTAGATGACTTGAGACAGTGAATTCTTGTAGAAGTGCATGGTATGCGTTACTCTATTCATTCTTGTAGAAACGCATGGTACACATTACCCTATTCATTCAGGGGCCACTAAGATGTACGGAACTTGAGGGAGATCTATTAGTGAAGTGGGATGAAGAGAGATATTGCAGAGTTTGAGGCTACGTGCTCGACATGTTAGCAGGTTAAGATGTAACATCAGAAGCCTAGTGGGTCCATGCAGGAGTTTAGTATTCTTACTTAGAAGTGGGAAGATGTCAACATGGACTTCATGACGGGTTTGCCTTGAACTCGTCATCAGCATGATTCAGTTTGGGTCATTGTAGATAGAATGACCAAATCAGCTTATTTCCTTCCAGTTCATACCTCTTATTCAGTCGAGAATTACGCCAAACTCTATATCAAGGAGTTGGTCAGATTACACGGTGTTTTGTTATCTATTATCTCATACAGAGGTATATAGTTCACCTCTTATTTTTGGAAAGTGTTCCAAAAGGTTCTTGGTACCCAAATTCATCTTAGTACAACCTTTCATCCTCAGACAGATGGTCAAGCCAAAAGGACCATCTAGACTCTAGAAGATATGCTGCCAGCGTGTGCAATTGATTTCAAGGGAAGTTGGGATGACCACTGGCCTTTGATTGAGTTTGCATACAACAATAACTATCATTCTAGTATCAAGATGGCTCCATTTGAAGCTCTTTATGGTAGAAGATGTAGATCTCCAGTTGGCTGGTTTAAAGTTAGTGAGGCTGTAGTTATAGGGCTTGACTTAGTATTCGATGCCCTAGAAAAGTCCAGTTGATCAGAGAAAGACTTTGGGCTGCTCAGAGATGACATAAGTCTTATGTAGATGTTTATAGGAAGGATCTCGAGTTTGAGATTGATGATTATGTTTATCTAAAAATCTATCCCATGAAGTGAGTGAAGAGATTCGGCAAGAAGGGAAAGCTTAGTCCCCGATATGTCGGTCCCTTCAAGATTCTCAGTCGCTTCTTCAGATCTAGATTCAGTCCATCCAGTCTTCCATGTCTCTTTGCTCAAAAAGTGCATAGGTAACCCATCAGTTGTAGTCCCTATTCAGAGCATAGATGTTTAGAATAGCCTCTCTTATGAAGAGATTCTAGTCAAAATTCTTGACTATTAGACTCGTAGACTGAGGAACAAAGAAGTACCTCTAGTCAAAGTTCTTTGGTGGAGCCAGTCCATTGAAGGGGATACTTGGGAAGCAGAAGCAGAAACCAAGTATCGTCACCTCTTCTCCACAAACTCAGACTTAGCTCAAGGTAATAGTTTTTCTCAAGTTTTTCAGTTTCATGTTCAGATTTCAGTTACCAACTTGGTGTCCAGCTCATGTTCATATTCCCATTATAAGCTTGGTAATAAATATCATTACATATTCAGTCATGCATTCATGTATCAGTTCAGTTATAAAATCATGCATCATATATGCATTCTCATTGTGAGAAACTCAGTCCATTAGGACATTCAGTCATGCATTCATGAGTCAGTTACCTGTGTATCAGATATGCATAAATTTCAGCTTATCAGTCATGCATTAGATATGCATGTTCAGTATGCTATGTTTAGCTTATCAGTCATGCAAATCATGAAATTATGTCTCAGTTGTTCGTGTTCAGTATGTACTGCAGTTTATCATTTTTACCATCTTAGTCAGTCTCATTTGAGGATGAATGTTCCTAAGAGAGAGATAATGTGACACCTCATAATTTTGTGCTAGACTTTGAAGCATTATCCTCATGTGTGTTGACTCTAACCCCATGAATTTCTTTTGAATAAATATGCTATGATCTTTATCCTAGTGTATGAAGTGATTACGAAGTTAGAACTGTTCATAAAATCACTTTGATCAAGGTTGAGCTAAAAGTCATTCATTCATCCAAAATTGGATATTTGATTCTACAAGGGGTCTACTTTGAACATGTATAACTCTTTATACAAATAGAATTTTTCATCTCATGACCCAAAAATTTATAGATAATTGAATTAGCTTTCCATAGATACCAAATTCACCTAAAATGGACACTCGGTGAAGAAGTTAGAACATATTTAGTATGAGTATTCCGGATGGACAGGTCACAACAACACGATGGAGACCAAATCGGCAATTGTCAATTCCAGTACCTCACTGTGATTCCACTGTGTCGTGGTGGAGCCTTTTTCGGTGTTCCAGCTCTGGATTTTAATTCCAAGGGGTAACTTAGATATTTTCCATGGCCCCAAACCCATTCAAACACGGGATTTATACCCTAAATAACCAAAATACTTCATCATTCACACAATTTTTCCCAAATCAAACTATTATCTCTCAAAAGGGAAAGAACCCTAACCAAGAAATCAAGAAAAAGCCCAAGGATTTATTTAACAACTTTCAAGAAGAATCTTCTAAGATATCTTTAGTATTGATTCATGGATTCCTTTCATCCATGAAGCTCAAGAATCCTATTTTTAAATTATAAATCATGATGTTTATATTATGGATTGATGATGGTCATGTTTATGTTGTTGTATGATTCCCAAATTGGAATCTTTACATATTGTTCATGAAACCAGGTAAATGTGTGTCTTGAAATCATAAGTTTAATTAATTCATAGAGTGTTGAAGTGATAATTTGATTATCATACCTATTCCCTAAGTTGTACATGCAAGGTGTTTGATAAAATACCTAGTAGGATAGAAATCATGTATTATGACTCAATGGTGGCTTAAATGATAAAATGCAGGCTATTCATTCTTGTTCAACATGACTCTATGTTATTGTTATGCATTGTGATTGCTTGATGAAATGTTCATGAGATTAGAAACATGAATTCATGCCATGTTTATACACATTCCTATCCATGTATAAGATTATGATTATTGAACACCTTATGAAATATTCCCCAACCATTGTATTATGAATTGTGGAATTTAATCCTGTGTTCAAAAAATGTCATGTAATGTCAGTTTCATGCTATCGAGTCCTGGGGGTATTTATACCCAATAATTTAGTTGTGTGCCTAGAGCCAGTGTCAGTTTTCACGCTACTCTCAGTCAAGCCATGATCATTAGACTTCAATTAGTCTCATGACTCAGGAAATCTCAGTATTCTCAGTAATCTTATGTACTTACTCAGTTAACAAAATTCAGTGATATTTTGTCAGTCAATGTCCCTCAGTAAACTCAGTTTAGTTTAATTTAATCATGTTCAGTGTCTATTCAAATGGGAGTAGAATTCAGCACCGAGTGAACCACAGGATGGGAACTCACCTACTAGTTGAGGGTGTGATTCTTAGAAACAATCCTTGTGTTCCATAACTATGTAACCAGCATAGGTTGAGACATCATAACCTTCTAGATAAGGGTAGATGAGGTGGCTTAACCTTCTAGATGAGGGTCTCACCATTTTTATTAGAGTACCTGATAGATGAGGGCCACTCACAGTTTGTCCTTACTAGTGGCGCGGTATTGACATCTTTCCAATTGGGGTACAAATTGGACTCCAACTTAACTATAATATCTCATTTGGGGCATGTCGGTTAGATGACTACCTTCCACAGTCACAGTAGCAGTCTCTGTAATAGTACTTAGATAGTTTTATAGATTTCAGGACTGTGAGATACAGTCAACTTAGTTCAGAAATGAAACTTAGCTAGTTCCATTAGTATCAGGACTGTCAGATACAGTCACTTAGTTATTAGTCATGCTAGTTATTAGTATTTAGACTCATAAATTATGTTATCACGATCTCAATTACAGTTATTATGTGTTCATGCATGTATTCTTATGTTCATGTTAGTCAGTCATTTAGTATTGTTCACGCATATGAAGCACATGAATTCAACCTACCCCACTTGCATACCAATACATTCAGATGTACTGACGCATACTTTTATCTTGAGAGAACCAGAGCGTCATTAGTATTTCAGATTTTAGCAGTCAGAGTAGCAGTGAGTCCTCATCCTTCGAGGACGATAATGTCATTATTTATTTTGTTATTTCAGTTTAGCTTTTTGTAGATGGAGTTAGTTGGGAACATGTCCCTTCATCTCCTTATTCATACTGTCTGGAGGCTTTCAGACTAGTATGTTCAGACTTCAGTATTTATCAATTTTGGAATTGTGCTACCACATTTTATTTTTATTAAATATTATAGTTTTGAACCTTATGGCATGTTTTAGCCTTCTATTTCTACATTTTACGTTGTATCATGCAGTGCTCAAGTACAAATGTTAGTCATGGGTTAGCTAGTGATTCTTCAGGATTGTTAGCACCGTTTAGCATTCCGAGTACCAGATTCAAGGCGTTACAGTTATTTGACAAGTAAAATATATTTTGAAACAAATTACCAATCTGTTATATTTATTTTAAAGTTATTTTTTTCTCTTTCCGAAATACAATAAAAAGATAAAATGTTATATTTAGATCTATTTTTTTAATTTAAATATTCAAAAAGTCATCATTTTTATTTAATTAAGGGATATGAATAGTTGTGGCCTTTTGTTTGACTAAGTCAAGTCACCCCTTCCAATTCAATCATTTTATCATTGTGGTCATTGAGCTCAGAATAGAGCTCTTGATCTTTTGTAAGTTTGTCAACGAGGACCACTTTTTTGGTAGTTTCTTATAATACTCCTCTTGGTTCTTATTAGCTCTACGCAAGGTCAAGGAAAAGTATGGAAGGTTCTCTTTGAGTTTTTCCAAGGCAAGCGCTCTCTCGACTGATAAATCCAATGTTGCAGCATATATGGATAATGCAGCACTCAATGAATCATCAATAATCTCTCGATATCAGCTTTCACTTTGTCAAGCAGTTCTATTGATCAAATGGAGTGAATGAAACTTAAATCCTCTTTGATCGAATAACACTACTATTAGATATTAATTCTTTTACATCAGCAGTTAATGCATTAACAATATTAATCACTCTATAATGATTTACTTTGCACTCTCCATATTTGCATGCACAAGATAAGTAAGGAGGGGTAAGATCTCAAAACCTTAGCCCAAGTTAGTGAAAAGATTAAACGATCTCAATATCTCAGCCTTTCTGCTGATCATTCTTCTCCCATATAGAGGACAAAATATCCGTTATGCTAAAGTCTACACCATCTCCAGAAATGCTTTCCACAACGAAAGTCTGTAGAAGGAATGACAAATAAACATGAGCAACAAGCGACATTAAATCTTAATAGGGTATCTGAACCATATTCATAGTCCCTCAGTCTTATCAGTTCGGACCTACCAAACTTAACTATAAAATTGCAGATATCTTATTTGAATGATCTATGACTAATCGGTAAATACATTATTCACAAAATTAGTGTACTCTATGTGTGTTTCCATGATAAAATTATCAGTTATAGATACCCTCCACATATGAAGTGGTTTCATATTCATGCAGCTTATTCCTTCGAACCCATCTTTACTGCAAGCTCTTGTTATGGTCTAGCAAAAGTTGATCAACTTTCAGTTCCTTATATCTACAAAGAAGGAAAAAAAATTAATGTCACAGAAAAACATTATCCATCTGTTGCAACAGTTGTAGAGTCTGTTGCTTCAGATGTGGAGTCTGCTGCATCAGATGGGGAGTTTAATACAACAGATGTGGAGTCTGATGCAACAGATTTGGAGTCTGTTGGAATACATCAAACCAACCTTGCTGGTGGTTTAATTTGTTCCAATAGTTGCTCTGTCTGTTGCAACATTAACAACAACAAAAACTACAAGGAAAGAAAAATAAAAAATATCAACAACAAAGAAAATAACAACATTTGTTCCAACAATATTATCAACAACAAAGAAGCAAACATCCTATGTTCCAACACCATCAACAACTAGGGGTGGACCCACATGGAGTCCTCCCGTGTGTGCGAGCATAGACTAAACTCGTATCAAACTTTATATATGTATATGAAAATTAAGAAAAAACATATATTATATAATTAGTGAGCACCCATAGTAAGAGTTGTTTGGTTGGCCTAATGGTTGTTTATGGGTGCTTAAGGCTATTTATTTCTTTTGATCTTGAGTTCAATTCCCACTCAACACATATTTTTTTAATTTTGGTAGCCAACTCTTCTCTCCTTATTCACTTTAAACTTTATTTTATTTTTTTCTTGTTTACTACTTATGTTGATTGTTCGGACTCCACCATTTTTAAGCTAAGAAGTACCCACCGTCTATAAAACCTGGATCCTACACTGTAAACAACACCACCCCACAAGTTCCAACAATGCCAACCCCACCAACAACATCAATAACAACTTCAACAACAAAGAAAAAAACAAAATACATAAAAAAAATATGATATTGCCAATAAGGCTTTTAAACTTCTCCGAACAGATTAAAAGTTTCTTCAAATTTTTTAAATAAATATGATAAGGGTAAATGGTAATTAAATAAAAAAATATGTAAATAACATGCAAAGAAGAAGACAAGAATGAAAGATCAATAGTGAATCATACCTTAATGTCAAAAGAAGATCAAAACAACAATTTCAATCGAGGAATCTAAGATATAGATCGGTTTATATCCAAAAGGATCTTTATGAGAAAGAGGAGAGAAAAAAGGTTGTGATAACCCTAAAGAGGATAGAAATAAAAAGATGAGAGATGAATAAAATAAATTTAGGGCTGAAGGAGAGATGAGATAATTCTAATTTCTAGATGTACTACCCTTAATATTAAATGACTAAACAAAGTGTATTTATTCAAATTTATATTTTCAAAGCATAATTAATAAGGCTAATTTGGTAAATAAGTCTCTAATTAATATTTTCGTAATAGGTGTGCCAAGTCAGTAGGGGCCAACTAATATAAATCGGAGGAAGTATTAAGGGTTTCAATATTGATTAATTATTATTCATTAATAATTTGAGTGGCACGAGGAAGAAAACGGGTGACATTGAAAAGACAAGACAAGACTACTCAATGAGATTTTTGAGTTATTCAAGAAATATTTTTTACTGCCTTTAGTAGTACTACTTTATCTACACGGACAGAAGCTTGCTTCAAAATTAAAAGAAAAAAAAGATTTTCAAAGAGGTATGTAGTCTGTTGCAACAAATATAAATATCTGTTTGAAAAATCCCAACAGCTCAGTCATCTGTGACAACAGATGCAAATGTCCATTTGATAACTAAATTAGATATGTTATCTGTTACAATAGATATCGATATCTGTTTGAAAATTTTCAATTGCTCAGTCATCTGTCACAACAGATTCAAATGTCTATTTGATAATTAAATTATATATGTCATCTGTTACAACAAATATGATTATCTGTTTAAAATTCTCCAACAGCTCAGTAGTTTGTTGAAACAGATTTCATTTCAATTGATTTAGGTGGAACTAGGGATGAATGAATGAGCTCACAGGGTCAACAACAACTTCAATTGAGTTGTTGCATTTGCATGGTGTTGGTATTACGTTCATCCAAACCTGAGTCATCGATCGATCACTCTGAGTTGAAATGAGTTCTCATTAACGTAATGTTAAGATTAATAATAGTACCTATATTGATCTAGGTGGAACTAGGGAGGAATGAATGATCTCACAGGGTCAACAACAACATTAATTGAGTCTTTACATTTTCATAGTATTGGTATTGCGTTCATCCCAAACTGAGTCGTCGATTAGTCACTTTGAGTTGAAATGAGTTCTCATCAACTTAATGTTAAGATTAATAATAGTACCTACATTGATCTAGGTGGAAATAGGGATGAATGAATAAGCTCAAAGGGTCAACAACAACTTCAATTGAGCCGTTGTATTTGCATGGTGTTGATATTACGTTCATCCCTACCCGAGTCATCGATCAATCACTTTGAGTTGAAATGTGTAAGACCCCAGAAAGTTTTCTCGACGTTAGAGCTTTCAAAATGAGTCACAAGAAGCTTAACACTTAGAATTTTAGTTAAGTGTTCCAACACTTAGTTTATTTTGAGCCTTCAATCTTCGTTAACTTTTTTTGTTACCTTCCCGACATTGGTTTCTTGATTTTTTTATTCTATTACGATGGGGAAAGGTTGTAGTACATCTCGGGTGAGTTTTAGAATTTTTTGTATAGCGTAAGGGGGTGTTTGGATTTTCAAAATAGTAGCAAAAGGCTATAAGCCCGCATCGCCTCGCTTATACCACCGGTCTAAGCAGGGCACCACCCAGGCTAGCCTGGGGGTCCAAGGAGGCCACCCTGGGTATAGCCTTGGGCCAATTTTCAGTTTCCTTCTCTGACTCATTAAGGGTAAACTTGGTATTTTCCACCTCTTTTTCATCCTTAACACGAGATTACACCCCTAAATCACCATTCTATTGATACTTTCATCAAAATTACTCAAGAACTCTCATTAGGGTTTCAACCTAAAAATCCATATATCTCAAGATTGAACCGTGAGTTTTCGATAATTCTCTGAGATTTGAAATCCCCATTCCGAGGGATACAAGAAGCACCCATTAGTTTCGCGAATAGCAACCCAAAGTTACGAGTTTATTCAAAGATTCAAGTTTAAGGTATATGGGGTTTTGAAAAAGAACACCCTTTCGTTCTTGTGCCCAAAAGTTTTAGTTTTCTTAAAAAATTTCATACCTTCAAGATGAATTCATATTATTTTGCTATATTTCAAGTTCATGAGATTATGGAAATTGTTTAAGTCTTGAGTTGCATAATTTTCTTATTTATGTATGGTTTAAGTTGAGAGTTCATGATAAATTTCATATTCTTATATTGATATCACATTTTCAAGAATTTGCAAGATTTGTTGTCATGAATTGAGCCTTTGATGATAGGCGAATTTACGCGCCTATATCAATATATTTTGCCCATATTTTAGCCTAGTTTTGAGAACTAATTATCTATTTCATGCACTTTTAGTCCTTTTTCCTGTAAATGAGCTAACAAACATGATTAGGAAAGTTTCAGGTATAAATGATGCAAAATACAGCATTTTATGGCTTACTTGACGCAAAAGAAAGCTCACAAACGAAGTAGAAAGGAGCTGGACGCCTAAAGGACCAAATCTGCTGCATGGAAAATCTGTCCCGGGCTAAAACAGCATTTCTGAATACTTTGGGGACTGCATGGAAAATCTGTCCAGGACTAAAACAGCATTTCTGAAGACTTTGGGGACTTACAGACACAAAGCTGGATTTTGACAATGATACATTAACCTAGTACAATTGGGTTATGTATTTCATTAGTTTATTTGGATTAGGAGAATGTTACATTAACCTAGTACAAATGGGTTAAGTATTTCCTTAGTTTAGTAGGATTTGGTTATTTATTTCATTAGCATAGTAGGAGTAGGATAGGAGTATTATAAATACCCTATCATGCTAGAGATTTTAATCAAGTCCTCCCTTAGTGGAGAGGCAAATCCTCCCTTAGCGGAGAGACACATTCTACTTCTCAATTACAACTCTTTTAATCTTTCCATTAATTCTATTCTTCTTCTATTCGTAAATTCCACAACAAGAGAATCGTTACCAAGCCAAGGAATCACGCCACACGCCTATCACCTAATCCACACGCCATTACTCAACAATAACAATGCAAATCGTGATCTCCTTCGCATTCATGGGTAACTAAACCTCTTAGTTGGGGTTATGGAAGCCGAATGAGTTACTATCTATAGCTGTGAGTTTGTGAGTTCGAGACACGTATATTGCTTATATCATTACTCTCTTCATCTTAATGCAAATTCTTGTGGCTGCAGACGCATAGAATAACGCCAGTCTAACATTTAACTTGTTCGCGAGAAAGGTTATTTGTCTGGAAAAGAGATAATGTCAAGGTAGTAGGACACCCTTTCCTATTAAAAAGCTAGTGCCGTAACTGGACTAACCTCTTGGAGAATTCGTACCGTTAGACACGCTTTAAGCTCGAGAGAGTTAAAGTGAAATAGTCCTTGTTCAGGTCGAGAGACGCTTGGATTTACCATCGACTACAATTCTCTATAAGCAATTGCATGACAAGACTCTACACACTCATAGCCAATAGAGACATATACCTCAGAAGGTGGACATAACCCCAACGCCTCAATTCTCATTGTTTACAACTTACGTAACATTCTTCCTCTTTTTACTTTGCTATTTTCAGCTTTTACTTTATTTTTTTGGTTACATATTACAATCCCCCCTTCTTACGAGACTTGCACCAAAAGTTTAGTAATTTTGCTTACTTGTTGGCCAAGCTATTCCCTGTGGGATCGACACCCAACCCAGGTTGGGTTCTATATTTGCTAATGACCGCTTTACACTCCCACGAGAGCTGTAGATTGAGCGTTATCAAAAATTGGCGCCGTTGCCGGGGAATACGAGTGTCAATCAAGTTCGTGATAATTACTAGACCCTTTGGTCAAATATTCTCGTACTTTTACTTTTAGTTGTTGTTTTTGTTTTATTCAGGTTTGTTCTGTGCACCAATGGATACACAACGTGAAATTGAAAGGATAGCTGCTCAAGTGCATCAACAGAATATTTATAACCCAGGTTGTACAACGAATCCTTATGATGAGGACCTAGGCGATGAAGAGCTACTAAACCCACGGCATACTACTGAGGTGGCGGCACGCATGCAGAGGAGAGATCGTCAAGCGAGATTGAGGCATGATCGTCGAGCTATGCAAAATCCTTTTGATGATGATGAGGACGATCTTGACGGACCTGGTGCCACCGGAGCTATTATTCTTCCGCCATTAGCACCTGGAGCAAAGTTCAATATCACTAGCACCATGATTCAGCTTTTGCAACTCAAGGGATTATTTGGTGGACTAGCAGGCGATAGTCCGAATATGCATCTGATCAACTTTAATTCTACATGCAAGTCATTCGACAATCCTGGAGTTGGACAGAATGCAATTCGATTACGTCTATTTCCATTGTCTCTGTCTGGGGAGGCAACTATGTGGTTGAATGGGCTGACTCCTGATTCTATTACTCATTGGAGGCAATTGAAAGACGCTTTCCTAGAAAGATTCTTTCCGCCATCCAAAAAAGCACAATTGAGAGATGAAATCAGCAACTTTCGTCAGCTTCCCTCTGAAGCTCTCCACGAAACATGGGAGAGGTTCAAGACAAAGCTAATGCAATGCCCAAACCATCATATGACCAATGTCCACTTGATGGAGATATTATACAGAGCTTTGAATTCGGGGACTAAGCCAGTGGTTGATAATGCGGCTGGAGGATCATTTATGGACCTCACCTTTGGTCAAGCAAGCAATATGCTAGATCGCATGACAAAGCAAAGTAGAGCTTGGCATACCAGGGATTCTGAGGTAGCAAGCCCCACTTTATCTATTGGCATGTCTGCAGACCAAAGAAGAAGAGAAGAAGAACGTGAGCAAGACATGGCGCACATGAAAACACAATTGGATCTTCTGACAAAGCACTTATTTTCAGGGAAGACCGAAAAAGTGAAAGCGATTGCGTCAAAAGGAAGAGACGAATCTGATTCGGAAGAGGAGGCCAACTACTTGAACAATCAGGGGGGTTTTCGAGG
This sequence comes from Capsicum baccatum var. pendulum, assembly GCA_030864225.1. Taxonomy (NCBI): domain Eukaryota; kingdom Viridiplantae; phylum Streptophyta; class Magnoliopsida; order Solanales; family Solanaceae; genus Capsicum; species Capsicum baccatum. The sequence continues at coordinate 201,270,079 of CM061561.1, forward strand.
GAATACCCAAGGAAACCAAGGTCGGAACTATTATGATAAATCTGGAAACAAAGACCAAGGTAGTGGGAAGAAAAACAATGAAAAGAGTGGTTTGTACATTCCCCCTGGCAGACGTGATACCACCATATCTAATTTTGGAAGTATGGAAGACATGATGGCTAAGTTATTGAAAGGAGTGGAAGCAACGAGCGCAGGAGTTAAGGAGGTGATTGATGATTTGTCCTCCATGAAGCAACTAGTTGATTCTCATTCCACTTCTATCAAGCAAATAGAGCAGCAATTGAGCCAACTTTCAGCAGTATTCAATCAAAGAAAGGCTGGCACCTTACCGAGCGATACTGTGCAAAACCCAAGGAATGATGGGTCATGCATGGCCATCACTACCAGAAGTGGTAAGGTGCTGGAAACTTCAGCAAAAGGCAAGCAAGTGATTGACGAAGTTGCGGACATGGATGACAACGCAAAAGGAAAAGATGCCGCAGCAACTACTCCTGACGTCAAGGACGCCACATCCAGCACTGTGCAGCCTGAAAAAGTGGAAAAACAGAAGCAAGAGGAGAACAAAACCGTGGAGAGAACACTTCCATACCCACCACCACCTTTTCCCCAAAGATTGAAGAAGGTGGCGGATGACACAAAGTTCAGCAAATTCATGAATAATTTTAAAGCAACTCACCATTAATGTTCCATTGGTGGAGGCACTTGAACAAATGCCTGGGTATGCAAAATTTATGAAGGATCTCTTGACAAAGAAGCGGGCAACAAGTTATGACTTGGCGGATAATGTTCATCATTGTAGTGCAATCGCTACAAGATCGCTAGTTCAAAAGAAGGCAGATCCTGGAGCTTTCACTATTCCTTGCACAATTGGATCATTGGATTTTGCTAAGGCATTATGCGATTTGGGAGCTAGCATCAATTTGATGCCACTATCTATCTACAGAAAGTTGTGGTTGGGAGACCCTACACCAACCAATATGAGGCTCGTGATGGCTGATAGGTCGGTAAAACGACCTGTGGGTATCTTGAAAGATGTGTTGGTGAAGGTTTCTTCATTCATCTTTCCAGCAGACTTCGTTATTCTGGATTGTAAGGAGGATTCTGAAGTTCCCATCATCTTGGGACGTCCTTTCCTTGCAACTGGAAGTGTGCTTATTGACATGAAAGATAATGAACTTTTGTTTCGAATTAATGACGAAGTGGTACGGTTTGATATATGCAAAACAATGAAGAAGACCAGCGATATGAATGAGTTATATGTTCATTATGAGGATACGAAAGAATTATCTATAGAGAAACAGCCTACTGTTGAGCCATTGTCTGCTGTGCCACTGAAAGTTGAGCATGAAGATAATGAAGGTTATGAAGAACTTATGAGTGATCTAACAGAAATAGAGCCTTATACTCCTAAGCAACCAGATTGTGATCTCAAGAATCAACCAACAGCGAAGACTCCCATTGACGAGACACCAATGCTAGAATCGCAAGAGCTTCCCGATTATCTAAGGTATGTGTTCTTGGAAAGTGGAAGTATACTTCCGATAAGTGTGGTGGATGATTTAAGTGAACAGCATGTGGAGGCTCTCATCTCTGCTCTGATGAGGTACAAGAGAGCTATGGGTTGGACTATTGATGATATAATTGGTGACTCTCCGGAGAAACGTAGGAGCCAGCTCGAAAAAGATCGCATGACCACAGGTAAGCCTCATTGTCGTCTAAATCCTTTTAGAAAATGATCCATCACTTATCTCGACGAAGTCTAAGTACTCGAGATTACTATGTCGAGCCACGACAATAAATAAGGCGCTAGATGGGAGGCAACCCATTGTTTTATCGTTTTATCATTTTATCGATTTATTGTTTTTCTTTTAGTACTTGTTTTGTTTTGATAAATGAAAAATTGAAAAATAAGAGTCGTGCCACGACCAAAACTATGGCGCTTGGTGGGAGGCAACCCATCGTACTAATCATTTTCGTTTGGTTCTGAGCAAAAATAGGTGCAAGAAGTATTCAACGAGGAGATTGACGATTTGGACGCATTGTATGGTAAAGTTGGTAAGTTAGGAATGGTGATGCATAAGGCTATGGATTGAGCATTTCTCACACCAAAATAGGCATCGAGAAAGGCTAGGCCTTGGTAAAACTAGGCCAAGAATGATGCACAACCTATTCTATAGCCTAAGGACTCGGAATCTAGTGTGCTATACACTATGCGCCGCCTATTCCTAGGTGTGGTTTTGACTATGCGCCGCCTATGCTATGGCATTTGGTCTCAGTATCTCATGTGCCATAGACTATGCGGCGCATATGTCTACAAATGCCATAGACTATGCGGCGCATATGTCCCATTATGCCATAGACAATGCGCCGCATATGTCATGACAATGCCAAGCATTATGCGCCGCATATGTAGCATTTTTGTCTCCAAAACCGATTGTAAATGGGTCATAACCCTACCCGGTCTCTTCCTATATAAAGGGGACTTAGTCTTGAAACATAACCTCACTAAAAATTGACCTAAAGGCACCGCATTCCCTCTCCAAATCCTCTCAAAATTTTCTTCTTTTGCTCTTCCAATTCACAAAACCATCTCCACAAGCTTCAAGCAAGTAAGTACTCTCTTATTCTTCATTTATTTCTCGTAAGTACTACGTTGCTATGTCTATTATGAATTGCTAAATCGTATAAGATTGTTGGTGATGATCATGTGTTTGGATTATTGATACAAAATCATGTGAGTGAACAATTACGTAGGAAAATCTTGACTTATTTCCGACTTGAAATTGGTTTTAATAGCATTGTTATACTATTTGCGGAATTACTATGGCTATGAACATTGCTTAAGATTGTTGTTTGGATACTTATATGTTAGACTATCCTGGCCATCGGGATAAGACTTATAGTGCCTACCAACATAAGAGGTTGTGATTGTTTCAAGAATAACGATTCCATGTGGTAACCCCTATGTAGTAGTGTTGCTATATCTACCATGAAAGTAGTCCAATGGATGCAAGTAAGTGATACATTGTTGATTTTCTTGTCGGAATACAATCCTAAAACGTATGTCGGCGAAATCTGAGTAATCGACCACTTTCGCTTCACTGATTTGTGTTAACAAAACTAAGTGTGGGGTGGTACCGCTGCTGCTTATGTATAGATTGTATCCATTGAGATTGTGCTACCACTAACACTATTTCAAGTCTCAGGTACAATGGCACCCAAAGCAAGACAAGGCAAAGAAAAGGATACCACTTCCCAAAAGAGCAAGAAAAGAGGCCTCAAGGAGCAAGGAGAACCCTCTCCGCTGCAAACACTTCGAATCACGCTTGGAATTAAGTGGGATACTTATGCGGAACTTATGAGGATGATGACTCTTATGATGATCCCAACGCAAGGGGTATGACCCCAGACATAGAGGATAAGTCCGACCAACCAGGTTCCTCGTATTTATTTTCCACTGAGGACAGTGTCCCGTTTAAGTGTGGGGTGGTGGTATCGCATGCTATACTTCTCTGTTTGCACCTATGTTTGTTTGTTTACTTTGTTTATTTGAGTTTTTTTTTTTGTTTGTTTTGTTTGACATTTTTTAAAGTTTTTTTAGGAGTAAAATCTTTCTAGCTTCGCATGAAATTATTTTGATAGGCAGCATGAGATTATAACAAGAGTATGTGTTACAATTGTGACTATTGAGACGTTTAGGCTCTAGTTGTGACTCATTATGTGATATTTTGTGGTTCAATTCCTTCACTTGTTGGGTCGAGAGTCTATATTACTTCCAATCAAGTCGACCATGTGCCTTGTGTGTGTGAGATTAATAGTATCTTCTATGTATGTGGCTGATGCTAGAACTTGCCTGGTATGTATGCAAAGCGAAAATAAGGAGTGTAAGTTAGGATATGATTTAGGCATTTCTTTGGCAACCTATATTTGTTTACCTTCAGTTTTACCTACCCATGGACATCATCCTAGTTAAACCCTTTTGAGCCTTTAGCCTATTTCTTCGACAACCTTGTATGTAAGCCTAATCCATTTTTTTCAAGACCGTAATTTGATCCAAATTCCTAAGTGCTTTAAATTAAAAAAGTCATGTGACAACATAAGAGGAAATTGGGTGAGTATGATGCTTTAAATTGTAATGGTGCTTGAATGTGTTATGAAAAAGAAAGTGCTATCATAAGAGGTATGTTGTGAAAAGAAAAAGGAAAAGAAAGCTGAAAAGTGAGTTGTTCTTAAAATTGAAAAACAAAAGAGGAGAACAAGGGTGGTAGAATAAAAGAAAGAAGAAAGGTTGAAAAAAAAGTGTCAATGATACAAAGTGATGTATTAAAGCGCTTAGGAACCTAGTCACTATTCTTGGCCAAAATAGTCCTACCCGTCCCTTAGCCTACATTACAACCATCAAAAGACCTACTTGATCCTAATCTTAACATTCCGACATTTAGTGGAGTACTACATTACGGGCAAGCCTATGGTCATCAGTTGCTACATATGAATTCTTTGTGAGAGTGAGAGCAAGGACATTTTGATACCCATGTTTGAAAAATATGCTATATGTGTGAGTAATTATGGGTACTATATTGTGAGACACACATGGTTGATGAGCTTTGGATAGTTGTATATGATTCTATGCACCTTAATGTTTGCATGCGAGTTGATCACCATCACGAGTCTATGCTAGAGGTTAAATTGTTTCTACTTATAATCGGAAAGCTATCTTTGTTGATAGTTGTTGTGCTTGTCTTGAAGAATGTTTTGTGTTGTGGCTGTAAAAACCCTAAGTTGATGTTAGAAGGACATGATATGTTGTTCGAGGACGAACAAAGCTCTAAGTGTGGGGTGTTGATGATAGGCGAATTTACGCGCCTATATCAATATATTTTGCCCATATTTTAGCCTAGTTTTGAGAACTAATTATCTATTTCATGCACTTTTAGTCCTTTTTCCTGTAAATGAGCTAACAAACATAATTAGGAAAGTTTCAAGTATAAATGATGCAAAATACAGCATTTTATGGCTTACTTGACGCAAAAGAAAGCTCACAAACGAAGTAGAAAGGAGCTGGACGCCTAAAGGACCAAATCTGCTGCATGGAAAATCTGTCCCGGGCTAAAACAGCATTTCTGAATACTTTGGGGACTGCATGGAAAATCTGTCCAGGACTAAAACAGCATTTCTGAAGACTTTGGGGACTTACAGACACAAAGCTGGATTTTGACAATGATACATTAACCTAGTACAATTGGGTTATGTATTTCATTAGTTTATTTGGATTAGGAGAATGTTACATTAACCTAGTACAAATGGGTTAAGTATTTCCTTAGTTTAGTAGGATTTGGTTATTTATTTCATTAGCATAGTAGGAGTAGGATAGGAGTATTATAAATACCCTATCATGCTAGAGATTTTAATCAAGTCCTCCCTTAGTGGAGAGGCAAATCCTCCCTTAGCGGAGAGACACATTCTACTTCTCAATTACAACTCTTTTAATCTTTCCATTAATTCTATTCTTCTTCTATTCGTAAATTCCACAACAAGAGAATCGTTACCAAGCCAAGGAATCACGCCACACGCCTATCACCTAATCCACACGCCATTACTCAACAATAACAATGCAAATCGTGATCTCCTTCGCATTCATGGGTAACTAAACCTCTTAGTTGGGGTTATGGAAGCCGAATGAGTTACTATCTATAGCTGTGAGTTTGTGAGTTCGAGACACGTATATTGCTTATATCATTACTCTCTTCATCTTAATGCAAATTCTTGTGGCTGCAGACGCATAGAATAACGCCAGTCTAACATTTAACTTGTTCGCGAGAAAGGTTATTTGTCTGGAAAAGAGATAATGTCAAGGTAGTAGGACACCCTTTCCTATTAAAAAGCTAGTGCCGTAACTGGACTAACCTCTTGGAGAATTCGTACCGTTAGACACGCTTTAAGCTCGAGAGAGTTAAAGTGAAATAGTCCTTGTTCAGGTCGAGAGACGCTTGGATTTACCATCGACTACAATTCTCTATAAGCAATTGCATGACAAGACTCTACACACTCATAGCCAATAGAGACATATACCTCAGAAGGTGGACATAACCCCAACGCCTCAATTCTCATTGTTTACAACTTACGTAACATTCTTCCTCTTTTTACTTTGCTATTTTCAGCTTTTACTTTATTTTTTTGGTTACATATTACAATCCCCCCTTCTTACGAGACTTGCACCAAAAGTTTAGTAATTTTGCTTACTTGTTGGCCAAGCTATTCCCTGTGGGATCGACACCCAACCCAGGTTGGGTTCTATATTTGCTAATGACCGCTTTACACTCCCACGAGAGCTGTAGATTGAGCGTTATCAGCCTTATTATGAAATTGTTAGCCTTTGAGAATAAATTTATGATACTCCTTAAAGTGTTTCAAGAATTGTTCTTATATCTCTATGTTATTGGAATATTAAAGTTTATTGATGATAAGTCTGCCAAGATTTCAAGAAAAGATTGAGTTTTGATCTTAAACTAAGAAAGAAATCCATATTACTTTGATTTAAGTTAAGGGAAAGCATAATTGGCTTCCAGTACATATTTTTTTGAGCTGTTTAAGGTGGATTTTCTTTAAAGTTCTGAGCTAAGTATGGGAGTAGTATTTAGCACCGAGTCGTGCTTGATTCCAAGGTCTCATGTCCCAGAACTACGTGCCCTCATAGGTTTTTGATTTACCCCAAATGGGTTAAGATAGTGATCACTAAGAGTTAAAGGTCCTACTCCGATGGCAAGGATAGGACAACTCTCCCCAACGTGGGTTAGACGTTGGATTTCATGTAGCTCACATGGTTTATGTCGGTTAAAAGAAACTTCCAAGTCCATAAAAGTCTAAAATTTGTAAGTCCTAAAGTTATAAAGTCTTAAAGGTTCCAAAAGTACCAAGTTCTTGAGTTTTAAAGAAGTTTTACACTCCTAAGGCTAAAAGCATGATTTTTGAAAGTATAAATATTTTGAAAGCTATGCTTCTAAGATTTCCAAGATTTCCAAGTTTCATGATGTTTAAGTCTTAAAGAAGTTACGTGTTCTCACAAGATTTAAGCATAATTCCTGAAAGTTAATATTTTGTGATTTAATCTAGTTTACAAGTTGAGAACAGAGAAAGAATGCTGATTTAGAATAAAGTGAAATGACTCACGTGATTTACATTACATGTTCCTATTCATGATTTGTAAGGATTTTATTCAAGCTATGTGATTCATTTACTATAACATCCATGTTTTTTATAAAGAATTTTGATATTGATTATTAAATTGCATACACCCCCATATACTCAGTACATTTCCAAGGTACTGATCCACATACTTGTCTGTGTGCTACATTTTCTCGTAATGTAGGTACAAGTTGTAGCGGATACACCATATTCAGTTAGTTCACAGCTTCTCATCAGCAGGTGATGAGTCCTTTTGATTCAAGGGCTCGTGTTAGTTTTACAGTTTGAGAAGTATTGTATTTTCTTTATTCAATCGCATTGAGTTAGGATAGTTGGGAGTCATGACCCAGTTATCTATAGTCAGTACTAGTAGAGGCTTCATAGATAGTCAGTAGTGTCGATGTATTTTATTTCAGTTTTGTAGTAAAAGTAGAGTTGTAATTTTGTAAGTTCAGATTTTATGTTGAACAAGTTCAGAGAAATTTTATTGTTTCTGCTGATATTTTTTTAGATTTATGTATTTTATTTAGTTATTTATGAGTTATGCTAGTAGATGGGTTATCTTGGGGTCACTTATGACCCTAAGCACCGTGTGACGTATCGAGACCCATTTTTGGGGTGTTACAAAATGAGTTCTCATTAACTTAATGTTAATATTAACATTGATCTAGGTGGAACTAGGGATGAATGAATGAGCTCACAGGGTCAACAACAACTTCAATTAAGTTGTTGTATTTGCTTGGTGTTGGTATTACGTTCATCCCAACTTGAGTCATCGATCAATCACTCTAAGTTGAAATGAGTTCCCATTAACTTAATGTTAAGATTAATAATAGTACCTATATTGATCTAGGTGGAAATAGGGATGAATGAATAATCTCATAGGGTCAACAACAACTTCCATTGAGCCGTTGTATTTGCATGGTGTTGGTATTGTGTTTATCCCGACCCAAGTCATCGATCAATCACTTTGAGTTGAAATGAGTTCTCGTTAACTTAATGTTAAGATTAATAATAGTACCTAAATTGATCTAGGTTGAACTAGGGATGAATGAATGAACTCACAGGGTCAACAACAACTTCAATTGAGCCGTTGCATTTGCATGTTGTTGGTATTGCGTTCATCCCGACCCGAGTCGTTGATTGATCACTCTAAGTTTAAATGAGTTCTCATAAACTTAATATTTTAAAAACTATATCTTTTGAAATTTTAAAAATTAATTAAGATCAATTCGGACCAAATTAACAATTTCAAAACTTGTCATTCTTTTTCAAAATTACAAATCAACCCATACAAATCATCCATTTGCGGGAAAAACTTTTCCTCATTGCAAATCTCAAGTTCTCACTCCTCTCTCTCTCTCTCTCTCTCTCTCTCAAAATACAGATAACAACTACTCAATATATTGCTCAATCCTTTAGAAAGATCAATTTTCTTCCCATTTCCTACCACAAAGTTGTTATTTTTGATTTTATTCTTGCTTGTATTCATCGTTTTATCTATCTTCGCAGGTAACAGAGTTTGAGAAGTGTTCTATATTTATTCTTTTTTCTAAAGATTAGGGCTTTTTAGTTGATATAAAGGAAGACTTTTAGTTGTATTATCTTTGAGAATGGGTTAACAATTTTGTGTTTTGATGCTAAAAAAGTAGAAAGCACCTGAGAAAACCCTAGTTTTTGTTTCAGTGTTTTGTTGACTATCATGGTATTGTTGGAAAGTATTTGTGGTGTTATTGGTGGCTATTGTTGGTGGTGTTGGTATTTGTGTTTTTGGTGGTGGTGTCGGTGGTCTTGGGGTTGGTATTGGTGTTGGTCTTGGTGGCATTGGTGGTGGCATTGGTGGTGGTGGTGGTGGTCCATCTGTTGCAATGGGTGAAAGATCTATTGGGAGATATTAAATAAGTCTTCAAATAGATTTCCTATCTGTTCCAACTAATGGGTTATCCATTGGAGTATTTTATTTGTAATGTGGCTCAGAATAATTTATTGAAATTTTTCTTACCTTTTTTTAAAAAATTATGCAGACATCAAATGCAATGTATGTTTTGTTTTTCTATTATTTGTAGCTAAAAGATGTCTCTTAGAAGAAAGGAAACTAAAAGAGGAAAAAGTGGATCAACTTTTTATCACTAAACAATAAAGGCTAGAGTACAAATAGATTCGGAGGAACTTCCAGAACAATCTCAGTCAGGGCAAAATGAAGTCGAGGAAAGTGATAACTTCTCACCAATGGGGCGTGAAATAATATTGAAATCCCCGTATGATTCTTCAAAACCATTAGCATTGACAAGTTTTAAGTTGCGATACTGATGAATAGCCCTAACGCAGTATTTGGTGATCTTGTACTTAAATGTCAGTTGGGAAAAACTTTTGACGAAATTAGGAGTATTATGAAGAATGAAAAAATAGATGAACTTTTTAAGAAAAAATTCTTTGTATAGTTTCTCGAGCTGTCTGAGGAACACACTCTCTATTTCCCAATGAGCACGGTATATGGCCTTCTCAAACACAGGATCAAGTATGTGGGGAAAAAGGGCGGAAAAAAGATGGATGAAGTCTGGATCAACTACTGTGGCATGCCGATTTGTTTTGGATTGAAAGAGTTTGCCATAGTGACGGGATTGAGATGCGATCGTCCATAAGAACCTCTCATCAAGGAAAAACCTCCCAAAGGGTCCAACAAACACAAGGTAAAAAAAGATGGGTTGTTGGTCATTGTTGCACCTAGCTACAAAGGGGAGGATTTGATGGCGGATCTCGAAAATAAAAACATACCAAAATGCTATAGGGAGAAATTATGATTAGTTTGGTTTATCCATTCCATTTTATTGGAAAGAGACGTCAGGAAAGTCATAGAACATGATTTGTTGGTGCTTGCTGATGATTTTGCTAAATTAACGATTATCCCTTGGGAAATGACAGCTACTACTTGACTGTCAAATATTTAGTGATAAAGCTATCCTAAAAAATGACCATATTATACGGCTTTCCCTAGGCTTTCATGGTAAAATTGATCACTATTTTCACTCATCCATTAATTTATAATGAATATACTTATTATGAATTTTTTTACTTGCTTCCTATTTATATTTTTTAGGCTTGGGCATGTGAAGTCATTCTTCCTCTCCGAAAGCAGTTCAGGGTTTACCCAGATAAGGTTTCTTATCCAAGGATCCTTAGGTGGTTGATGGCTACAAAGGGTAAAAAAAAAATATTAAGGAGCAGGAGGATGATCTCTTTAACCCTTCGGATGATGCAGTACGTCTTCTTTCAACTATAATAATTTGTCTCAAAGAAAGATATTGAAACAGATATTCTATCTGTTGCAACAGATGGGCCATCTGTTGTAACAGATTACCCATCAAATGCAACTAGTGTAATAGATAGGTAATCTGTTGTGACAAATGATCCATATTTCACAACAGATTAACCATCTGTTGCTCTGGTTCTCTAAACTCGACTCAACAGATTACCCATCTGATGCAAATTATGCAACAGATGTGTAATTTGATGCAACATATTGTCAATATATTGAGACATACAGATCAGATGTTGTGGTAGCTAGATCATCTATTTCATAAGTTGGCATCCATGTAACCCAACTGACTGCAAATTATTATTATACGATTTAAATGCCTCCTGTCTTTTTATAGGTTGTACATCCTTGGATTATGCCTACCATTGTTGAGCTGGGGTTGACTTCCTTTATTACTCTAGGTCTTATTGATACAAAAGAAGACCCAATGGTGGAGCTAATAAAGAAGGAATTAGCTGGAGCAACATCCATACAAAACCAGTTAGGCAAGTCAGCCTAATGTTGAAGCTCTTCACGACCAATATCAAACTGTAACAGATCCAAGTCTTTCTTTTGGGGGTCATGATGGTGGAGTTATTGGGGATAGAGGTATCCATTCTGATGCTACTGCCAGTCATGATTATGAGTATGTTGGTGCTCAGCAAAAAATAAATACTTTTGAAAACACCCCTTGCACAGGTCCTCCCTCTCACCCCTACACCGGTCCCTACCACCCTTAAAGTGGTCCCTCTCACCCCTCCTCACCCTCATGTTCTTATTGCAAATACAAAGTGTACAAGGACAGAGATGATAAACTCTTTGAAAAGCTAGAGGCTATTGCTGAAGATGCTAAGGAGTTGAAATCCAAGAGGGGTGTCATACCATCCAATGAGGTGGGGGGCCATGCACTCCTACAGTGGTAGTTAGGAGAAAGAGAAGAAAAATTAGATAAATTCTCTCTATTCTGAAATCAACCAAAATTGCAAATCCTCCAATTCCAAGAATTGTTAAAGTTCAGGGGCCGCCGAAGAAGGTGGACATATTCACAGAGCTTGGAAAGTAGAAGGAAGAGGAACAACAAGAAATCATGAATGGCAAGACGAAGGTTTGAAAATAATACACCATGCATTCATTTACCGCCGAAGACTTCACGAATATGACAAATATGTGTGAGTGGTACGAGGATAATGTAAGTTTACTTTTGCTAACCTAGCCTCCAATATACTCCATGAAGAAGAATCTACCGAACATATGTGTAATCTATTGCAACAACTTGGTATTCTATTGCAACATAATGCACATCTATTGCATAAGTTACGTTGGCTGGGTAATCTGTGAACTGATTCAGAGAATCCTATGCCTCGGATTCTCTCTACTGTGTTTTTATTCTTTACAATTACTAACCTATTTAAAAATTATTTTCTTATACCACAGTATGTTGATGAAATTCTTTGCCTCATGAGGGGCAGGCTATTAGCATAGCCGGATACTTATGATGCTGCCGATAGGATAGTGGACCTCAACTTCTGCAATAATTTCAAGGATAGGTATGATGATCTCTATAATGATACTGGAACTGGTGGTTGGAGATTTGATAAGTTAATTTCTACGTTCCAATGGGATGAAAAAGCGATTAAATATGTTAGAAGAAAGAGGCCCTATCTACATGGCAAGAGATGGACCAAGACAAAGAGAATCCTTGCAGTCATGAACGTGGAAGTAAAATATTTCTCGTTGTTGAGATACTAATCTACGAGGGAAAGATTATGGTTTATTACTGTAACTTACCTATCTTCAGCGAGGACACGTTTTTAGCCCTCATGCAGCCACTCTTTAAGTTGTTGCCCAAGTTGTTAAAGCAAAGTAAGCTGATGGATCATTTGCTGGATGAAGCCTTGAAAAAGGACTCATGAGATTTTGAAGGTCGAAATAAGAACATCAAGTTCCAGAGAAATAGAACCGATGCAGTATGCGGGCCGTACTCACTTGCATACATTGAGTGTTTGCCGATCGGCACAGAAATTATCGGTAGATACGATGCTAATGTGGGAAAGATGAAATGGGTCTGGGCTTATGAGGTACTAACTAAATGGTTGGAGCTCGTGTATAAAGAAGAATATGTACAAATACAGAAACAAAAATGAAAATGATAATAATTTTTCATTTTAAGCCACCTCACTTTACATGTAGTATCAATAATTATTTTGTGTGGCGAAATTTAAATTTTTATAATGCAACAGATTTTATTGGTGTTGTAACAGATATAATAGAGGTTGTGATTGATTGATTATCTATTGGAATAGCTTGGTCATTTGTTGCATTATGCAGATGTTTCCCAGTTTGTCTGTCGTAATAGATATACAATCTATTGCAACATATAATCTATCTGTTGCAATTGATAGGTAATCTGTTGCAATAAATCAAGAAAGTAGGAAGACCTGTTATATAATTTCAAGCATATGACCTAACTAAATGATTGGAGCCCGTGAATAAAGAAGAATATGTTCAAATACGGAGACAAAAACGATAACAATTATTTATTTCAAGCCACTTTACTCTACATGTGGTGGCAATAATTTCTCTGGCTGTCAAAAGTTGATTTTTTATAATGCAATAAATTTTACATCTATTGTATCAGATATTGTATCTGTTGTAATAGATTTAGTACCTATTATGACAGATATAGTACCTGTCGTGAAAAATTATTTGTTGGAATAGGTTGATCATCTATTGCATTATGCAGATGTTCCCAGTCTATCTGTCGCAATAGATATATAATCTGTTGCAACATATAATATATCTATTGCAACTGATAATCTATTGGAGCAAATAAAAAATGTAGGAGGACTTGTTATATAATTTCCAGCAGATGACTTACGTGTTGCATCTCATGTTGCAATATATGTCTAAATCTATTTGATAAGATATGTTGTCTGTTGTAGCAGATATATTATCTGTTATGATAGTTGAATCTAGTACTCCATTTCAATTAACATGTTCAAAACTAAGGATTATATTCATAGACAACATAAAATAAATCAAAGACTTCAAAAATTACATGAAATAACTCAACAAATAAATGAAATGTAAAAAAAAAAATCATTATGGGTACAAATGATCTTCTCTATAAATATATCAACAAGTTAAACCAAGGAGGAAAGGTTATTACATTGACGGACTCAAGCTATAAAGATCTAATCAATATGGACAAATTGTTCTTCATCCGGTGTTATGAAATTCGGCTTTGGTCATCGTGGATCTTTAACGTTGCTTGCGTGTGGATTTTGAGCTTTTTTTTCTCCGTATTTCCATAAAAGAGCAGCATATCTTTTGCGGAGTAATCCGACATCAAGTCCATCATTCGATACTTGTAATCTAGTAAATGATCGAAAACAAACACTAGGCTTGTGTTCCCCCAAGCTTCTCAACTCTACAAATTTATTGTGCAATGTCAAACTATTATGATACCTTGCATAAAGAATCTGAAATGATGAGTATCACCAACCACCTCTCGGCACCATTTAGTGAATTTCAATTATCTCATCTCGATCTCAGAGCATCGCCTAACAAACCCTTTCCTTAGAACCCAATTTCAACTATCTCTTCTCGGTATCAAGTTGATTAGATGGGAGTTAAATGACTTATAAAGATAATACAAGTAAGCTTATTTTGACAATTAACCCTAAATCACTGTTGTGATCTCCTTTTCCCAATATCTACTTCTCTCTCGGGTTTATAGTGAATACAGGCAGATCCTAACATTTGCAACTGTTAAGAAAATAATAAAAGCAAAGAAAATCACAATACACTCAAGAATCTTTATTTAGAATGACTTGACACTTTCTCTACTTTGTTAATTTGCCAAGGTTTCCACAATCCTAGCTAAGGAAATTAGTCGGTCATAATAATGAGTTCATTCATTAAATCCACTCACAAAATCATAGATTTAATCTCACACTAATGAAAGAAGAAAACCCAAAGTCTTAAATTGAATAACAAAACGAAGAACAAACTAAGGACAATAAGATGTTTGTGAACTTGGCCCTAAAGGGCCTCTATCTGAATTCCCTAAATATGTGAATCCATAATCTAAACAAAGCCTAAAGGGTATTTATAGATTACAAGAAACCCTAGAATTCAAATCCTAAATAAAATATGAAAACTTAACTAAACTTACATAATAAGCACTAAACACATCATAGGAGTGTATATAGGTTACATGGAAACCTTAGGGAAAAGAGCTAAAATGAGTCAAAAAATTTGAGGTCAGTGGCTACTTACAAGGTCCACATATAGACCTTATGTTGAATATAGGAAATGTATGTTGACTTCATATGTGCCAAGCCTCAGGAACCAAAATTTCAACTCTTTGGATTTTCACTATAGGACATACGGTTGCCAAATATAATTCATATATTGAAGATCTTATGCCATTTTATAGATAATTGGATTAGCTTTCCAATGATATCAATTTCTCCTTAATCTGATACCGGGGTAAAATGTTATGGTTAAATTACTGAATCACTGTCAGAGCTGCTAGTGACCACAAACCTTTCTTCTTTCCTGCTTCTGAGCCTCTAGACTTTAGTTCTTTAGCATACTTTACTCACATACACCAAGTACATAGCACATATGCTCAAAAATGCCTATGTATCCCAAAACTTCAACTTTTCATCTTTTTCTTCCTTTTGGCATCCCAAACCTAGTTTCCTACAAAACACTCCAAAAACACATCAAATCCAACAAAATAGCCTTAAGTAGATGCATATTCTCCAAGTTTAAGCATCGTAAGTTCTATATTTAAATATCATATCGATACCCTCAACTTAGAATGTTATAGGTCCACAAGCAACAAAACATACGATGATGCTTACCCAAGAAAAACCTAAGATACCTATAGCAGTCAATCTTCAAATTTAATCTCAAGATCAATACCCTCTCCAAGTTCAATACTTTAAAACCAACTGTGTGTATCAATGAAGAACAACAATGTAATACAAAGGAATCAAGATATGGAATTACATTAGAAACAAACAACCATGCATATATACAAGTTAAACTATCCAAACAAGCAAGCAACTAGTAATATAACCCATTGTGCTCTCACAACAAATAAGTTCCTACTATCTCATATAAAATCATGCATGTTAATGCGGGGAAAGTCAAGAGACACTCACACTCACAAGAGAAGTTCCAATCAATATGCATCAAATACTATAGGCTTACCCTTATTTTCTTTACCTAATCTTTTGGAAAGTCAAATTAGGATCACTATAGGACTTTATTTGGCTTGTAATGTAGGTTTGGGAGATGGTATGGTATGTATATGTATCAAGTAACTAAGCCTCCTTGTCACTACACTTTGGGGTCCACACTTTAACCACTTTTATTTTATTCTATCCGTATTTCTCCTTTTTATTCTTTTATTGCACATTTAGGTTATGTGTGGTTCTTTTATTCAATTTTTTTCTACCACACTATGACCTATTTTTCTCTCTTATTTTATCCTTCTTCATACTCACTCTACATTATGCACCCCTATTATAGCCACCCTCAACTTAGGCAATTTTCCTGAGTTGAGGTGCACAATGTCCAAGGAGGACTAGGGATAAAATAGGTTCATTGTAACACAAATGGGAAAGTGAAAGGTGTAACAACAAAAATAGGATATAAGGCTCAAAATAAGGATCAAGGGATATAATTCACATATGGAAGGTCATTTAGGATAAAAGTGGACTAAGTTAAAAAATGGGCTATTATCCTTTTCAAACCAACTATCCTACAACTCAGGTAAGACTAACTGGGCAAGTTCTAAATTTAAAACACAAAGAAAACTAAGTAGAATCTCACACACACATGGCGTAGAGTAAATATTATAAGTTATTACCTATCCGGTTCATGTAATTTTTAGAATGCTTATCATGTCCCCAATACTAATGACATAACAAGATTCTCAATAGTTACATAATATATATTCATACAGTACGCCTAAACATGAGGCTATACTAGGAATAGGACTCCGAGGAAAAGAGGCACGACAACAAAAATACCAAGAGGACATTAAGACCCACAAGCAATACCACCCTAAACTTAAAACCATGCATTATCCTCAATGCGTTAGACTACTACAGAACAAGAAAGGTAGAAATATACCTGTAGCACCATAGGTGCAGAGGTCTGACATCAATTATGAAAATATAAATATAAATAATAAAATACCTTAGGTTGCCTCCCAAGCAACACCTAATTTCACATTACGGCATGACTAGACTTGGTTGGGTACTCAGACTTCCCCAATAAGCCCATGGGTACCTTGATTACTTAGACTTCATTAAGGGAGACCAATAGTTGGCCTCCAATTTTATCTTTCCACTTTGAACTTATGAACTGCACCCCTAATTGTTTTTCTAATTTCCCATTATACTCTAAGGGAAAAGTTATAAAAATAAATGACCTAAGAAATAGATATGGCCTGTGGTACTTCTTGGCCCTTACGTGAGGAATGTAGTTCTTTGATTTTTGCTTGAAAAATTACAAGATATAGACATATTCTTCCTCCTCCTTGAAATCTTCAATAGTCTTAGATGGCTCGATCAAGATCTGACTCTCTAAAAACAATGTCCAAAAATTCTTCGAATGATGTCCAATATGACCCAACTCAGAATTTACAATCTTCTTTATATCCCCACATTACTCTAGTTTGCTCTCTATAAGAGTGACACTATCCACAAAAGTATGAGCAATTTGTGACTCCTTTAATTTTAGCTCCTCAAGTTGGCTTCTCAGAATTTTTTCAGTCTCACTCCACCCATAACTAAGTTACTGGGGATTACACGCAATAACTTTTGCATCCAATTCTACTTGTAAGTGGTGAATATCCAAGCCAAACCTATCAATATTTTGAATAAGCTCTTAATTTCCTTTTATTAGGAGCGCCAACCTATCAAGCATGCTCTTATTATGTTCCAACAATATATTTATCATGCTCCTGTAGTAATGCACCATATCAAAAGAAAAAGGAATAACAAATAAGGAGTCATTATCACTCTATACTTTTTCTGGCCAGGTTGTCATTTCAAGAAGATTAGGAAACAAACAAATAAAACAACAAAAAATAAAACCCAATAACTCCAGCAACTTCAATCAAGAACTCCAAAACCATATTCCCTGAAAATGGCGCCAAAACTTGATAACGCCCAAGATAAAGCGGCTGCTATCAAAATATAGTAACCTAACTAGGTTGGGATCGATCCCATAGGGAATAGGCCAAAAATCTGTCTCAAACTTGCTGAAATCACCAGGCAGTGCGAAAAGGTAAAAAGGGGAATTTGACGTAACTAGAAAGAAACAACAAGAATCGGATACTTTTGGTTTTAAATAATCTAAGATGACCACTAGTCCTGTATTCTCTTTGTCTTTTCAACTCTGAAGACTCATCGTGCCCTGTCAAACTATTATGATACCTTATATACAAAATCTAACAAGTTGTGTATCACCAACCACCTATCGTTGCCATTTGGTGAATTTCGCTTATCTTCTCTCGGTCTTAGAGTATCGCCTTACTAACCCTTGCCTTATACCCTAGTTTTAACTATCTCTTCTTGGTCTCAAGTTTATTAGATTGGAGGTAACTGGCTTAAGAAGAAAATACAAGTAAGCTTATTTCGGTAATTAACCCTAAATGATTGTTGTGTTTTTTCTTCCTAATCTCTACCTCCCTCTTGAGCTCATAGTGAATACAAGAAGGATCGTAAAGTTTGCAACAACTAAGATAACAATCAAAGCGAAGAAAATCACAATACATGAAAGAATATTTATCTTGAATGACTTGGCACTTCCTCTACTTTGTTAATCCACCATGGTTCCCATAACCCTAGCCAAGAAAATTAGTCGCTCATAATTATGAGATCATTCATGGGATTCACATACACAATCGTAGAATTAATCTCACACTAATGAAAGAAGAAAACCTAATGTCTTAAATTGAATAACAAAACCAAGAACAAACCAAGGACAATAAGATGTTTGTGAACTTGGCCCCAAAGGGCCTATCTCTGAATTTCCTCAATATGTGAATCCATAATCTAAACAAAGCCTAAAGGGTATTTATAGATTACAAGAAACTATAGAATTCAAATTCTAAATAAAATATTAAAACTTAACCAAACGTACATAATAAGGACTAAAAACATCATAGAGTGTGTATAGGTTACAGGGAAACCTGATGATAGGCGAATTTACACTCCTATATCAATATATTTTGCCCATATTTGTGCCATGTTTTGAGAACAAATTATATATTTCATGCGCTTTTAGTCCTTTTTCCTGTAAGTGAGCTAACGAACATGATTAGCAAAGTTTCAGGTATAATTGATGCAGAAATCAGCATTTTATGGCTTACTTGACGCCAAAGAAAGCTCACGAAGGAAGGAAAGAGAGCTTGGATGCCTAAAGGACCAAAAGTGATGCATGAAAAATCTGTCCCGGGCTAAAACAACATTTCTGAAGACTTTGGGGACTTGCAGTAACTTATTTGGATTTGGATAATGTTACATTAACCTAGTACAATTGGGTCAAGTATTTCATTAGTTTAGTAGGATTTGGTTAGATATTTCATTAGCCTAGTAGGATTAGGATATGGGTATTATAAATACCCTATCATGCTAGAGATTTTTAAGGCATTCTTCACTTCAAAAAGACATCTTCTAATACATTTTTCTTCCATCAATTACAACTCTTCTAATCTTTCCATTATTTCTATTTTTCTTCTTCTATTCATCTATTAAATTCTTAATTTCCGCAACAAGAGAAACGTTACATTGCCTAGGAAATTCACGCCTAACGCCTACCACTTGTGCTACACGAAATTAATCAATCTTGTGGTATAACAACAATGTCAATCGTGATCTCCTTCACAATCATGGGTAACTAAACTTCTCTGTTGGGGTTATGGAAGCCAACTGAGATACTATCTATTGCTGTGAGTTTGTGAGTTCGTGACACGTATGATGCTTATATCATTATTCTCTTCATCTTAATCTACATTCTTTGTGGTTGCAAATGCAAGAATACGCCAGTATAACATTTAACTTGTTCGAAAGAAAGGTTATTTGTCTGGAAAAGAGATAATGTCAAGGTAGTAGGGTCACCCCCTAAAATTCCCTACTAAACAGTTAGTGCCGTAACTGGATTAACCTCTTGGAGAATTTGTACCGTTAGACACGCTTTAAGCTCGAAAGAGTTAAAGTGAAATAATCCTCGAATAGGTCGAAAGACGCCTGGATTTACCATCGAATACAATTCTCTATAAGCACATGCATGTCGGAATTCTACACACTCATAGTTAATAGAGACGTATAACTCAGAAGGTGGACATAACCCCAACGCTTCAATTCTCATTGTTTACAACTTACGTAACAATCCTTTTCTTTTTTACTTTGCTATTTTCAGTTTTTACTTTATTGTTTTGGTTACACATTACAATCCCCCCTCATTACGAGACTTGCACTAAAAGTCTAGTAACCGTTGCTTACTTGTTGACCAAGCTATTCCCTGAGGGATCGATACCCAACCCTGTTGGGTTCTATATTTGCTAACGATTGCTTTACACTCCTACGAGAGCTGTAGATTGAGCGTTATCAAAAATTGGCGCCGTTTCCGGGGAATACAAGTGTCAATTAAGTTTGTGATAATTACTAGACCCTTTGGTCAAAGATTCTCGTACTTTTACTTTTAGTTTTTGTTTTTGTTTACTGCAGGTTTTTATTTAGTGCATGCCCCATACTCGAAGTTCTGGTCAACCGTTATTACCTATCAATCCTGAACCACAACGCATTGGTAGAATGGAAGCACAAGCAGAAATCAAAAGGATGGCTGCTCAACAGGAACAAGCAAGATTGGCTGCCCTTGCCGCTGCCCAAGTTCATAACCCTGCACGAGCAACAAATCCTGACGATGAGGATTTAGGTGATGACGTGTTACTAAACCCAAGGCGTGATGCTGAAATAACACCTGCCAACCGAAGAGGTCGACAAGCTCGGTTTAGGTATGATCGCCAACCTATGCATCTAGCTTTCGACGATGATGATGATAATCTTGATGGAGTCGGAGCCACTGGAGCCATAATTCCTCCACCATTAGTGCCCGGAGCCAAGTTCAACATCACAAGAACCATGATTCAGTTATTGCAACTCAAGGGATTATTTGGTGGACTAGCAGACGATGATCCGAATATGCATCTCATCAACTTTATTTCTATATGCAAGTTGTTTGACAATCCTGGTGTTGGTCAGAATGCAATTCGATTACGTTTATTTCCATTATCTCTGTCTGGGGAGGCAACACTATGGTTGAATGGGCTGACTCCTGATTCAATTACAAATTGGAGGCAATTGAGAGACGCTTTCCTAGAAAGATTCTTTCCGCCATCCAAAAGAGCACAATTGAGAGATAAAATCAGCAACTTTCGTCAGCTTCCCACTGAAGCTCTTCATGAAACATGGGAGAGGTTCAAGACAAAGCTAGCGAGATGCCCAAACCATCACATGACCAATGTTCACCTAATGGAGATATTGTATAGAGCCTTGAATTCAATAACTAATCCAGTGGTGGATAACGCAGCTGGAGGATCTTTTATGGACCTCACTTTTGGTCAAGCAAGCAATATGCTAGATTGTATGACGAAGCAAAGTAGAGCTTGGCATACCAGGGATTCTGAGGTAGAAAGCCCCACTTTATCTATTGGCATGACTGCAGACCAAAGAAGAAGAGAAGAAGAACGTGATCAAGATATGGAGCATCTGAAAACACAAATGGATCTTCTTACAAAGCATTTATTAACAGGGAAGACAGAAAAAGTCAAAGCCATTGCGTTAAAAGGAAGAGACGAATCTGATTCGGAAGAGGAGGCCAACTATTTGAACAATCAGGGGGGTTTCTGTGGGAATACCTAAGGAAACCAAGGTCGGAACTACTATGATAAATCTGGAAACAAAGACCAAGGTAGTTGGAAAAACAAGAATGAAAAGAGTGGTTTGTACGTTCCCCCTGGTAGACGTGACACCACCATATCTAATTCTGGAAGTATGGAAGACATGATGGCTAAATTATTGAAAGGAGTGGAAGCAACGAGCGCGGGAGTAACGGAGGTAATCAATGATTTGTCCTCCGTGAAAAAATTAGTTGATTCACATTCCACTTCTATCAAGCAAATAGAGCAGCAATTGAGCCAACTTTCATCAACACTCAATCAAAGAAAGGCCGACACTTTACCTAGCGATACCGTGCAAAACCCAAGGAATGATGGGTCATGCATGGCCATCACTACCAGAAGTGGTAAGGTGCTGGAAACTTCAGCAAAAGACAAGCAAGTGGTTGACGAAGTTGCAGACATGGATGACAACGCAAAAGGAGAAAATGCCGCAGCTACTACTCCTGACGTCAAGGACGCCACCTCCAGCACGGTGCAGCCTGAAAAAGTGGAAAAACGGAAGCAAGAGGAGTAGAAAGCCGTGGAAAGAACACTTCCATACCCACCACCACCTTTTCCCCAAAGATTGAAGAAGGTGGCGGATGATACAAAGTTCAGCAAATTCATGACTATGTTGAAACAGCTGACCATTAATGTTCCATTGGTGGAGGCACTTGAACAAATGCCTGGGTATGCGAAGTTTATGAAGGATCTTTTGACAAAGAAGCGGGCAGCAAGCTATGAGTTGAAAGAAGATGTGCATCATTGTAGTGCAATTGCTACCCGATCGATAGTTCAGAAAAAGGCCGACCCCGGAGCTTTCACTATAACTTGCACCGTTGGATCTTTGAATTTTGCCAAAGCATTATGTGACTTAGGAGCCAACATCAATTTGATGCCATTATCGATCTACAAGAAGTTGGGGTTGGGTGATCCTACTCCAACCAATATGAGGCTCGTCATGGCGGATAGATCGGTAAAATAACCTGTTGGTATTCTATGTGACGTATTGGTAAAGGTTTCTTCATTCATCTTTCCAGCAGACTTTGTTATTTTGGATTGTGAGGCAGACTCAGAAGTTCCCATAATCTTGGGGCACCCTTTCTTTGCTACAGAAAGTGTGCTTATTGATTTGAGAGCTAATGAGCTTTCATTCCGAATAAATGACGAAGTGGTTCGCTTTGATGTGTGCAAATCAATGAAGCAGCCCAAAGATCTAAGTGTATTTTCGGTGGCTGATGTTTTCTTTGATGATGAGAAAGAATTACTTGAAGAGGAGCAAAGTATCGATGATCCTTTGGCGGTTGTGCTCATGAATGGAGAGAATGAGGATGCTGAAAATTCTGAAGAAGCTTCTTGTGCTCTATCGGGATTAGGGACATATCGCTATGCTCCCAAGAATCTGGATCTTGATCTCAAGAATCGACCCACACCACCAGCTAAGCCATCTATTGAAGAGCCACCCACGTTAGAATTGAAGGAGCTGCCAAGTCATTTGAAGTACGCATTCTTAGGAAGCGGAAACACATTTTCAGTTATTATGGCAGCCGATTTGGGTGAGCAACAAGTTGCATCTCTTATTGCTATCTTACGCAAGTATATTAGAGCCATTGGATGGACCATTGCGGATATTATTGGTATTCCACCTGGGATTTGCACACATAAAATTCAGCTTCAAGAAAATTGCACACCCACCATTGAGCATCAAAGACGTCTAAACCCACCTATGCAAGAAGTGGTGAAGAAAGAAATTATCAAGTGGTTAGACGTGGGGTTGTGTATCCTATCTCGGATAGTACATAGGTAAGCCCGTTACAATGTGTTACCAAGAAAGAAGGCATGACAGTGGTCACGAATACAAAGAACGAGCTTATTCCACTCAGACCCGTCACTGGATGGAGAGTATGCATGGACTACCGAATGCTGAATTCTTGGACACTCAAAGATCACTTCCCAATGTCATTCATGGACCAAATGCTAGATCGATTAGCGGGGAAAGGATGGTTTTACTTCTTGGACGGTTATTCAGGCTACAATCAGATTTGTATTGCCCCCGAAGACCAAGAGAAGACAACATTTACATGCCCATATGGTACGTTTGCCTTCAAACGTATGCCATTCGGGTTATGTAATGAACCAGCCACCTTTCAACGCTGTATGATGTCCATTTTCTCTGATATGGTTGAGGACACTTTGGAGTTATTTATGGATGATTTTTCAGTTGTTGGTGAATCTTTTGAGTCGTGCTTGGAAAACTTGAGCATGGCATTGCAAAGATGTGTAGAATTCAACCTTGTGCTGAATTGGAAAAAATGCCACTTTATGGTAAAAGAAGGAATCGTTCTTGGGCACAAGATCTCCGCAAGAGGAATAGAGGTTGATCATGCAAAAATAGAGGTTATTGAGAAGTTACCGCCTCCAATTTCGGTGAAGGGAGTTCGTAGTTTTCTTGGCCATGCAGGTTTCTATCGTCGGTTCATCAAAGATTTCTCCAAAATTGCTAGTCCATTGTGCAAACTATTGGAGAAGGATGCGAAGTTTAACTTTAATGAAGATTGCTTAAACTCATTCGAATGCCTCAAAGCAAAACTCATTGAAGCCCCTATCATGGTAGCTCCAGATTGGTCTCTCCCGTTCGAAGTCATGTGTGATGCTAGTGGTGTAGCCATTGGAGCTGTACTTGGACAAAGAAAGGAGAAATTATTTCATCCTATCTACTATGAGATTAAGGTCCTAAATGAAGCCCAAAGGAACTACACTGTTACTGAACAAGAGCTCCTAGGAGTTGTGTACGCGTTTGAGAAGTTTCGTGCCTATCTATTAGGTACTAAGGTGATCATTCATACAGACCATGCGGCTCTTAGGTATCTCATGACAAAGAAGGATGCAAAACCAAGGTTAATTCGATGGGTGTTGCTGCTACAAGAGTTCGATTTTGAGGTCAAAGATAGAAGAGATTGCGAGAACCAAGTGGCCGATCACTTATCTCGACTTGAGAATGAACATGTGGCGCAACCTAAAAATCAGATTGATGATACATTCCCGGACGAAGGGATATTAGCGACAACAATGGAGGAACTACCATGGTATGCCGACTTTGCAAATTTCATAGTGAGTAATGTGATACCTGCCAATTTATCTTACCACCAAAGGAGGAAGTTTATGAATGACGTACAGTACTACTATTGGGATGAACCTTATTTGTTTCAAAGATGCGCGGATGGTATCATATGACGATGTATATCTCATGAAGAAGTGCCTACTATATTGGAAGCATGCCACACTTCCCAAGTTAGAGGACATCACGCAGGCAATCGGACGGCAAGAAAAGTTTTGCAAAGTGGTTATTATTGGCCTTCGATATTTAGAGATGCCTACGACTATGTTAGAAGGTGCGACCAATGCCAAACGTCAAGGTGCTATTTCAAAACACCATAAAATGCCCATGTCCAAAATTCTTGAGGTAGAACTCTTTGATGTGTGGGGTATTGATTTCATGGGTCCATTCGTGAATTCATTTGGAATGAAGTACATCTTGGTTGTTGTAGATTATGTTTCGAAATGGGTGGAAGCTGTAGCGTTGGCCGACAATGAAGGGAAGCGTATTGTATCGTTCTTAAAGAAGAATATCTTCTCTCGCTTTGGAGTACCTCGTACTATCATAAGTGATAGAGGATCTCACTTTTGCAACAAGCTATTCAAATCAGTTTTGGCCAAGTATGGTGTCAAGCAACATAAGGTAGCTACGCCTTATCATCCCCAAACTAGTGGACAAGTAGAAGTTTCCAATCGCGAGATCAAGCAAATCCTTGCGAATACGGTTAATGCGAATAGGAAGGATTGGTCTAGGAAGCTTGATGATGCACTATGGGCGTACATGACTGCATTCAAAACACCCATTGGCATGTCTCCTTATCAACTAGTTTATGGGAAGGCTTGTCACTTACCCATCGAGCTCGAGCATAAGGCATTGTGGGCATTGAAGCAATTGAATTTGAATTGGGATGATGCTAAGCATCTGAGGTTGGAGCAGCTGAACGAATTAGATGAATTCCGCCTCCATGCATATGAAAGATCAGACCTATACAAGGAGCGGATGAAAAAGTATCATGATCAATGGATTGTTCGACGAAACTTCCAAAGGGGCGATATGGTACTTCTATTCAACTCCAGATTGAAGCTCTTCCCAGGTAAGTTAAAGTCTAAGTGGTCTGGTCCATACAAATTTATCCAAGTCTACTCGTCTGGAGTAGTCGAATTGGAAGACAATAATGGTGTTGTCTTCAAAGTGAATGGCCAACGTGTTAAACCTTATATCGGTCCTCTTGACTCGATGAATTATATGGCTATCACTTACCTTGACGAAGTCTAAGTACTCAAGGAAACTATGTCGAGCCACGATAATAAATAAGGCGCTAGATGGGAGGCAACCCATCATTTTATTGTTTTATCGTTTTTCATTTATCGTTTTGTCTTTCTTTTGTTCTATTACTTGTTTTGCTTTTGGTAAGAGAAAATCCAAAAATAAGAGTCGTGCCACGACCAAAACTAAGGCTCTTGGTGGGAGGCAACCCATCGTACTAATCGTTTTCATTGGTTTGGAGCAAATATAGGTGCGAGAAGTATTCAACGAGGAGATTGGTTTCAAATGACGATTTGGACGTATTG
The DNA here is from genome assembly GCA_030864225.1 of Capsicum baccatum var. pendulum. Taxonomy (NCBI): domain Eukaryota; kingdom Viridiplantae; phylum Streptophyta; class Magnoliopsida; order Solanales; family Solanaceae; genus Capsicum; species Capsicum baccatum. The sequence continues at coordinate 201,296,193 of CM061561.1, forward strand.
GATGGAAAAGGTGGTAAGTTAGGTATAAGGATGCATAAGGCTATGGATTGAGCATTTCTCATACCAAAATAGGCATCGAGGAAGGCTAGGCCTAGGTAAAACTACGCCACGAATATTGCACAACCTATCCTATAGCCCAAGGTCTCGGAATCTAGTGTGCTATACACTATGCGCCGCCCATTCTTAAGTGTGCTATACACTATGCGCCGCCTATGCTATAGCATTAGGTCTCAGTATCTCAAATGCTATACACTATGCGGTGCATATGTCCCTAAATGCCATGACCTATGCGCCGCATATGTCCCTAAATGCCATACACTATGCGCCGCCTATACTATGACTATGCCAAGCCTTATGCGCCACATATAGGGCATTTTTGTCTCCAAAACCGTTTGTAAATGGGTCAAAACCCGACCCATTCTTTTTCTATATAAAGAGGACTTGGTCTTGAAACATAACCACATTAGGAATAGACCTAAAGGCGCCACATACTCTCTCCAAATCATCTCAAACTTTTTCTTTTTGCTCTTCCAATTCACAAGACCATCTCCAAAGGCTTCAATCACGCAAGTACTCTTGTATTCTTCATCTATTTCTCGTAAGTACTACGTTTCTATGCCTATTATGAATTGCTACATCTTGAAAGATTATTGGTGATGTTCTTGTGTTTGGATTGTTGACACAAAACCATGTGCGTGAACATATACGTTAGGATAATCTTGACTGGTTTCCAACTTGAATTGGGTTTTAATAGCATTGTTATACTACTTGCGGAATTGCTATGGTTATGAAAATTGCTTAAGCTTGATACTTGAATACTTACTTGTTAGAATATCCCGTTCATCGAGATAAGGATTATGGTTGCTTACCGACTTAGGAGGTTGTGATTGTTGAAAGTAACTAGACCATAATGTAACCCCTACGTAGTAGTGTTGTTATACCTAACATGAAAGTAGTGCAATGGCTTCAAGTAGTGATACATCGCTGGTTTTCTTGTTGGAACATAGTTACTAAAACGTATGAATTCACTTCACTATTTTGTATTAACGAACCTAAGTGTGGGGTGGCACCCCGATGACTTGTGTATAGATTGTTTCCTTTGAGTTGATGCTAACATGAATACTGTTTAAATCTCAGGAACAATGGCACCTAAAGCGCGACAAGATAAGGCTACCACTTCCCGAAAGGGCAAGAAGAGAGGTCGCAAGGAACAAGGAGAATCATCCTTAATGCAACTACCCCAATGAATGTTTGGAATAAAATGGGTTCTTGAGGAGGAAGCCAAAGAATGGTACAAGAACAACAAGGAACGGAAATATGTTCACGTCGACTTGATCAACAAGGATACCTTAGCGAAGAAGGAGCCGCGTATGTTCTCAAAAATAATGGCGTTGAAACTAGATTTCATCTTCCGCGACATGGGAGAATGTAATCTTGATTTGACAAGGGAGTTCTACGCCAACTGGTCGCCGAAAACCACAGGCAACAAAGTCAAGATTCGGGGCCAAGTGTTACATCTAAACGCGGATTTGCTCAACTCCTTTCTTGGTTTACCTTCGGTCGACCCAGCACCATTCAAGGAGCTGTACAGCAGGCCTCCTTATAGAGCAATACAACACACACTTTGTGGAAGTAGATCGATGGCAAGGTGGGGCAGACACCGCGACACCGGACGACATAACACCTTCCCCTATGCTCCATTGAATAGGGAAGCACGAATCTGGTTGCATATTGTCAACTCATGCCTTATTCCTGGGACTCAATACACCAAGATATCAAGAGATAGAGTGTGTTTGGTCTATGCTTTGATGACGAATGTCCCTATCAATTTTGGGGCAATCATTCGCTCTACAATGCGAAAGGTCAGACTTCACAAAAGGTCCCACTTCACATTTAGTAATCTGTTGACAGCACTCTTGCGGAAGGAGGATATCGAAGAGGAACCAGCTGATCACAAACTCCCACATAACCCGAAGAAGGTTGACCTCACAAAGGTCAAAGATGATGAAACAACTCATGGTGTCAACCTTACTATTGCGGAGAGACATGCTCGTGATGAGAGTTTCTTCCGTCATCTTTATTGCATGACACGATTTACTATGATGAGTGGTGGACGTGTTCCAACTTCTGCAGAGCTCCAACAGCTGGACCATGACTATCCAATGAACATGCATGCACAGGAGATGTGTGGACTGGGCGTATACTTTGAGGAACCTCTAGACGATGATGTGCCGACCGATGATGATCGACGCTTGCCAGACTCCGACAAGGAGGAGAACTCTGACGACGACTCTTATGATGATTCTGACGAAGGGGGTATGACCCCCGACATTGATGAAGAGTCCGACTGACCAGGTTCTTCGTATTTACTTTCCACTGAGGGCAGTGTCCCATTTAAGTGTGGGGTGGCGGTATCGCATGCTATAGTTCTCTATCGCATCTATGTTTGTTTACTCTGTTTAGGAATAATTTTTTTTTAGCTTCGCATGAAATAATTCCAATAGGCAACATAAGATTATAACAAAAGCATGTGCTACTATTATGACTATTGAGACGTTTAGGCTCTAATTGTGACTCATTATGTGATATTTTGTGGTTCAATTCCTTCACTTGTTGGGTCGAGAGTCTATATTACTTCCAATCAAGTCGACCATGTGCCTTGTGTGTGTGAGATAATAGTATATTCTATGTTTGTGGCTGATGCTAGAACTTTCCTGGTATGTATGCAAAGCGAAAATAAGGAGTGTAAGTTTAGGAGATGATTTAGGCATTTCTTTGGCAACCTATACATGTTTTACCTACCCTTGGACATCATCCTAGTTAAACCCTTTTGAGCTTTTAGCCTATTTCTTTGACAACCTTGTATGTAAGCCTAATCCATTTTTTCAAGACCGTGATTTGATCCAAATTCCTAAGTGCTTTAAAGTATAAAGTCATGTGACAATATAAGAGGAAATTGGGTAAGTATGATGCTCTAAATTGTAGTGGTGCTTGAATGAGTTATGAAAAAGAAAGTGCTATCATAAGAGGTATGTTGTGAAAAGAAAAAGGAAAAAGAAAGCTGAAAAGTGAGTTATGTTTAAAATTGAAAAACAAAAGAGGAGAACAAGGGTGGTAGAATAAAAGAAAGAAGAAAGGTTGAAAGAAAAAAAATGTCAATGATACAATGTGATGTATTAAAGTGCTTAGGAACTTAGTCACTATTTCTGGCCAAAATAGTCCTACCCGTCCCTTAGCCTACATTACAACCATCAAAAGACCTATTTGATCCTAATCTTAGCATTCTGACATTTAGTAGAGCATTACACTAAGGGCAAGCCTATGGTCATCAGTTGCTACATATGAATTCTTTGTGAGAGCGAGAGCAAGGATATTTTGATACCCATGATTGAAAAATATGCTATACTTGTGAGTGACTATGGGTAATATATTGTGAGACACACATGGTTGATGAGTTTTGGATAGTTGTGCATGATTCTTTGTGCCTTAACTTTTGAATATGAGTTGACCACCATCACGAGTCTATGCTAGAGATTAAACTGTTTCTACAAATGATCGGAAAGCCACTCTTTGTTGATAATTGTTGTGCTTGTCTTGACGAATGTTTTATGTTGATACTGTGAAACCCTAAGTTGATGTTTAGACGGACATGATAGTTTGTTCGAGGACGAACAAAGCTTTAAGTGTGGGGTGTTGATGATAGGCAAATTTACACGCCTATATCAATATATTTTGCCCATATTTGTGCCATGTTTTGAGAACAAATTATATATTTCATGCGCTTTTAGTCCTTTTTCCTGTAAGTGAGCTAACAAACATGATTAGCAAAGTTTCAGGTATAATTGATGCAGAAATCAGCATTTTATGGCTTACTTGACGCCAAAGAAAGCTCACGAAGGAAGGAAAGGGAGCTTGGACGCCTAAAGGACCAAAAGTGATGCATGGAAAATCTGTCCCGGGCTAAAACAATATTTCTGAAGACTTTGGGGACTTGCAGTAACTTATTTGGATTTGGATAATGATACATTAACCTAGTACAATTGGGTTAAGTATTTCTTTAGTTTATTTGGATTTGGATAATGTTACATTAACCTAGTACAATTGGGTTAAGTATTTCATTAGTTTAGTAGGATTTGGTTAGATATTTCATTAGCCTAGTAGGATTAGGATATGGGTATTATAAATACCCTATCATGCTAGAGATTTTTAAGACATTCTTCACTTCAAAAAGACATCTTCTAATACATTCTTCTTCCATCAATTACAACTCTTCTAATCTTTCCAATAATTCTATTTTTCTTCTTCTATTCATCTATTCAATTCTTAATTTCCGCAACAAGAGAAACGTTACGTTGCCTAGGAAATTCACGCCTAACGCCTACCACTTGTGCTACACGAAATTAATCAATCTTGTGGTATAACAACAATGTCAATCGTGATCTCCTTCGCAATCATGGGTAACTAAACTTCTCTGTTGGGGTTATGGAAGCCAACTGAGATACTATCTATTGCTGTGAGTTTGGGAGTTCGTGACACATATGATGCTTATATCATTATTCTCTTCATCTTAATCTACATTCTTTGTGGTTGCAAACGCAAGAATACGCCAGTATAACATTTAACTTGTTCGAAAGAAAGGTTATTTGTCTGGAAAAGAGATAATGTCAAGGTAGTAGGGTCACCCCCTAAAATTCCCTACTAAACAGTTAGTGCCGTAACTGGATTAACCTCTTGGAGAATTTGTACCGTTAGACACGCTTTAAGCTCGAAAGAGTTAAAGTGAAATAATCCTCTAATAGGTCGAAAGACGCCTGGATTTACCATCGAATACAATTCTCTATAAGCACATGCATGTAGGAATTCTACACACTCATAGTTAATAGAGACGTATAACTCAGGAGGTGGACATAACCCCAACGCTTCAATTCTCATTGTTTACAACTTACGTAACAATCCTTTTCTTTTTACTTTGCTATTTTCAGCTTTTACTTTATTGTTTTGGTTACACATTACAATCCCCCCTCATTACGAGACTTGCACTAAAAGTCTAGTAACCGTTGCTTACTTGTTGACCAAGCTATTCCCTGAGGGATCGATACCCAACCCTGTTGGGTTCTATATTTGCTAACGACCGCTTTACACTCCTACGAGAGCTGTAGATTGAGCGTTATCAAAACCCTAGGAAATGAAGCCAAAATGAGTCGAAAAAGTTGATATCGTTGGCTACATAAAAAGTCCACATACAGACCATATGTTAAACATACAGACCATATGTTGACTTTGTACGTTCCAGACCGTATGTTGAATATACAATCCGTATATTGATTTAGTATATTGAGGATCTTGCACCATCAGATAGATAATTGAATTTTGCTTTTTGACTATACCAATTTCTCCTTAATTTGATATCGTAGTGAAAAGTTATGGCCAAATTATTGAAGCACGATTAGGGATGCCAGTGACTAAGACCTTTTTTCTTTCCTACTTCTGAGACTTTGGACTTCATTTTTTCGACATACTTTTCTCACACACACCAAGTACATATCACATATTCCCAAAAATGCCTGAGTAGCAAAAAACTTCAATTTTTCATCCTTTTCTTCCTTTTTGCACCCCAATCCTAGTTTCTTGCAAAACACTCCAAAAATATATCAAATCTAGCAAAATAGCCTTAAGTACATGAATATTCTCTAAGTTTAAGCATTGGAAGTTCTATATTTCTATAGCACATCAATATTCATATAAGAAAGTGTATATTGAAGATAATTACATATCAAGTAACACGTAAAAAACACATGGTATACAAATGAAATGCAATGCAGTGAATGATGAAGTGAATAGTTAAAAGTCATCATATGAATTTCTGAATACACGTATTAAGCCTCATTGCTCACAAAGGAGGACACATGGAGGTTGTGTAATGATCCTAAACTACCATTAGTCGTAACATGAAGCCTAGAGTTATAAGTTACCCCAAGCTAACCCATGGTCTGGCAAGATAATGAGAATACTATATAACATTAGATTCACTGAGCGAAAGCTAAATTTTTTAAAATATAGTGATTTTAAAAATGGATTTCAATACTAAAATCAAATCGAAAATCATCTAATAAACTGTAAAACTGAACACTTTAGTCTGTCAGTCTGAAAGCCTCTACTAAGAAGAGTTATTGGGATAAGCCCCTAAATAATTCTAACTATCTGAAAACTAAATGACTAAAATTAAAAAAGCAAACATAAGTCTTATCCTCGAAAGATGAGGACTCACTAAACTCTGTTGCTGAGGAGATATGAAATTGTGCAAATTACAAGTTAGTTGATGAGCATCTGAACCTATATTATAATGTTATATAGTTCAAGAGAAATTATGTATTCAATACTTTAAATATACTGAGTATATGAGATATGCATTATTCTATGTAAAATTGAGCATACTAAACATACAAGGTTGAATTAAAAATGAGACTGGAAAATGTAAACTAATGCAATGACCAAGTAAGTAAATGAATAACTAATCAATATTGTGCTGAATAAAATAAATACAAATTCAACGCAAGATGTGAATCTGAAAAGTGACAGATAATATTAACCAACATATACCATGTGAGCAACATGGAATCCAACCTATAACCCAAGTTGGGAGGGTGTTCAATACCTTGTCAAGATTAGAGATCCATTATTTGGTATGAACACATAGGCCAATCGGGAAAGCATAATATCATACCTATGGTGGTATGTAGTTCTTGAACTTTGAACGCTAGTCAAAATCAGTGTTAAGTTTTCCTCCCAACTGAATATAATTAATAGCTCTATGAGATGACATATCTAGATGTCAACTTGTCCATATTATGAATGACATGCCTGACTGCGATACTACTAGTAAACTTTTTTGTAAGAAAATAGACTATGATGTAAGGACTTGATTCTGTGAATTTTCCTAGATTCTGTGATTTTTTCTCTTTTATGTATTTTGACTATTATACCTTTTTCATTGTTGGTATGTGTTATATATGAGGTGTGGGGATAGTTGGAATGGTTTCCAATGCGGTTCGGAATAATTTTTGCGAATTTGTGATTTTTAAAGTTTAATAAGGGGTCGTAGTTGACCTCAATCAATATTTGTTGTTCTGTGTATCAGATAAAAAATGAATTGTGCCAACAGATGAGATATTTTAATTTTGTTTTGGTGTCATGGTGGGTTTGATTTTATGGCTTTTAAATATCATTTTGATCATTGGTTTGGAAATTTAAGAGTATGGAATTTGAGGGTCAATTTTGTGAAAACATCTTTATAAAAATATGATGGCTCCATTGAGTCCGTAACATTGAATTTTGTATGGTAGCATATTTTTCTTGCGTTTACAAGTTTCCAAACAAATTTCAAGGGGTTGGTCTGCAACTTTGCAACTTAGCAAAGTTGTTGATCCAAGTGATGTCTAGTGCAACCGCTTAGCAGACCCTACTCATCTGGGCAAGTACCGCTAAAGAAGACCTCTGACCACTTTAGTGGTTGCGCTTTAGTGGTAGGGACCCACTTTAGTGTCCTCTCGCATAAGGGCTAGACCGCTAAAGTTATCAACCAGTACTTAAATGATGACCGCTTTAGCGGTTATTTAACCACTTTAGCGGTCATAGATGGACAAGTATAAAAAAAATTCCTTTTCTAAATTTTTCTTCTATTTTTGAGACTTTGAGATACGGATTGATAGGATTTTAGATGATTTCTTCCATTTTTCAGCTTGAGTAAGCTCTAAACACTTATTCAATCATTAGATAGTGATTTCAAAATTAAAATTTAGAGATTTTGGTCCGAAAGAATTAAAAAGAATTTCTTTGATTTAAGCCTCATTTTCAACCCATTTTCACTTGGGTTTTGTCCTATGGATTTCTTTAATCATGGGTAAGGTCTTTCTAAGAAAAAATTCTAGATTTATCCTTTCATTTTGAAAACTCATTCTGGTGGTTCGTTTTGACCACAACTTGAAAGTGGGCAATATGGGTATCATTGGTGTTTTTTTAATGCGTAAATTCTATATTTCTATATTTTAGTTGATTCTGAGACCATTCGAGAGGGGAAATCTCTACGATGAAAGGTTTCAGTCTTGGATTTTGTCATTATGAGATATGTTATGACTTAAATTTCTTTAGACCGGGCTGGGTAGTTAATATATATGTAAAAGCATGTCATGGGTATGAGTAATAATCATGGAAATCATATTTCAATTATATTATTATTTGTTTTTTCCTATGTGGGGACTTATCTGATATTAATGGCCTTTTGTATGCATTTGGTCACTTTCTTCATGATAGAAATAGCCAAGTTGGACTTAATGATATTAATGATGCCGTACTTATATTTTTACTCTAATGGTATATTTCTTATATGAAATCATATATGGCTGACATATTGCATGGATTCTAAGCTCATATGTACATGTGTTGAATGAGTTTGAGATCTTCATACTAGAATGGTTGTATTATGAGTATGCGAGACTGAGTATATTAAGAAATCATGGGTGCATAAGGTATGAGCTATATGGTATGGGACTGATGTTTATGGGTTCATGAAGCATGATTCAGATTTTTTAATAGGACTATTACTCCTTATACTACAAACAAAGAATAGAGATGACATACATATAAATGAAGTACGTATATCAGAATGACACAAGGCATGATTGAAGTTTCGCTTCAGATTTAAAAACAAACATTAGGTTAACTTGGTCAATGATCTAGATTTAGGACACATAACTAAATGTACAAGACTAAATTTAACAACAAATTAGCTAACATACAAGATGAGAACTTGTTCTAACCAATCACTGAGGGTAGGTCATGTAATATTAATTATCCCCGTCTAACTTATTCTTTTCAAAATATTCCCTATTTAGTGCCTTGGTAAAAATATCAGCAATTTGTTCTTCAGTAGAACAAAACATAATTGATATATCACCCTTTTCAATATTATCTCTAAGAAAGTTGTGTCTTATTTCAATATGTTTACTTATCTTATGTTGCACTAAGTTCTTAGCTATATTAATAGCATTAACATTGTCACAAAAAAGGGAACACAATAATCCTGTCAACGGACCAGACCTATGTCAGAACAACCCAGTTTCGAACACGGTACCGATTAGTATAAAGATACTGAAGAGGCTATGAGAAAAATGAATCTCTATCTTTCCCTAGCCCTTCCCTATAACCTGTTGACACTACTATCTAAATCTTGACAAGCTGATTGGTTCTACACTCTAACATCTCCCTCTTATGTCAAAATCACCACACTAAGTCTAAGACGTAACCTTTCTATATCTACTAAGGGATGAATTGGGTTATATTGATTGTCTTAAACCTACCCCTTACAATAACCTTCCTACCCTATGAGGATATACTCCCCATAAATATCTTATTCTATAGTTCACCATAATACTACTCTCCACCAATACTACTTTGTTCTACACTTCGAATACTGACCACAATGGGAGGATAATGTCTTAAGGAATAGAAATACATAAAGAAGAAAAATTAGAAACATACCCAACTCGGCCTTAGGAGAACCATCTTGACTCGGCTGGCTGGAAGATGAATGAGATTGATTTATGCATTAATCACCGCCTTACTAGGAGAGGCACCCTGTGATTCAAGCAACTTGGAGGGGCTATTGAAAAAGTGGGTTGAGCCTTTTGTCAAACCTCCCTGCCTTTTGATGAAGTTACCAAACACTCTCTCAACTTGAGGCCTAGCTTAACACAAACAAACCAACCTTCATATCCTACCAAACACACTCTTATGTTGCACTTGCTACATTTTTTTCAAGTAGGGTGGAAAATTTCCCCTTACAATATTTCCCTAAGGACAAGTGCCGGATCCTCCTCCTTCAGATCACAATGAGGTCTGGGTGCCAGATATGAAGTACTAACTAATGATAGCATTTCCCTTGATAGCCTTTATGGAAAATAAGATCGGTATCTAATACTAATCTTCTGACACTTAAAGTTACCATTCCTTGATATGACCCTCTTGATCTCCCTTCTTCTTTTATCACTAATAAGATTTTGTAGGCATTATGATCTACTAATTTAATTAAGCAGTTAGAACTTGATTTAATAGTTGGATGGCATCATGAAACTATGCAATAGAAATGTCAACATTTATAAGCCGATCGACGGGTGTGGAAGGATCACCATTTTAATTACTTTTCTAATTGATCTTTTTTTGAGAAGACAAACTTTAAAACACATAAGGAATAAGTTAGAAAGGTGAATAAGTTAAACTCCATCATATGATATGATTATGGATAGAGTGAAATTTTCCTAAAATATTTCATAGCCTTTTATTTATAAGTGTGGCTCGATGCACACCCATGACCGATATTCTACTTAACACGATTTTAAGATATTCGAGGACACTTTAAACTTGATACTCCAATACTAAGTTTGTAATGACCCGAGACTACCCCTAGTTGTAATATGGTACTTAGAGTCACAAGTGAGCTCAAGCTAACCCATGGTCTGGCATAACATTAAGAATACTATATAAAATGAGATTCACTGAGTGGAATATGAAATCTTAATAATATAATAATTTTTAAAATGAATTTCAATATTAAAGTCAAATAAAAAATAATCTCACACACCATAAAGTTTAACATGTTTTATGTTTGTCTGAAAGTCTCTACTAAGACGAGTTTCTAGATAAGCCCCAAGAAAATCTAACTGTCTGAAAACTGAATGACTTAAATAAATAAAGTAAACATAAGTCTCATCCTTAGAAGATAAGGACTCACCAAACTCTGCTGCTAAGGTGGTATAGAATCATGCTAATTGTGAGTTAGATGATAAATATCTAAACCTATATTATGATACAATATAGCGCAAGAGAAAGCATGCGATTGGTACTTTAAATGTAGGAAGCATGTGATATATACATTATTTTAGATAAAACTAAAAAATCTAAATATACAAGATTGAATTGAACATGAGACTGAGGAATATAAACTAATACAATAACCAAGTATATAAACATGCAATTGATCAGTTTTGTACTGAATAAATTGAGTACAATATCAATGGAAGATATGACTCTGAAACATGGGAGATACTATTAACAAACATAGACCATGTCAACAAAATAGAATCTAATTTGTAAACCAAGTTGGGAGGGTGTTCAATACCATACTAAAGGTAGAGAACCATGATTTTGACATGATCACTCATAGGCCCATTTGGGGAAAATATAATATCATACCTATGGTTGCACGTAGTTCTTGGACTTGAGTCAAACCCTAGTCCAACTTAATGCTAGATATTACTCCTAACTGAATATAAGTGATATCTTGATGAGATGATATATCTGGATGTCAACCTATCCTTAATCATGGATGTCATACCTGATTGCTATACTACTAGTGAAATTTTTATTTATAAGAAAATGGATCCATGACCATTTATGAAATTTAGGATACCATACCTAACGGGAAATTACTTTTGAAAAAAAAATCAAAGCATTGATGGTATATCTAGAGGTCATGTATTTCATGTCTCTTTTTAGTATGAACCAAAGCTCCTGATCATGATATGAGAATAATATATATATATATATGTGTGTGTGTGTGTGTGTGCGCGCGTGCGCTTCATGTATTCTTGAACACTGTGACTTGTAAGTTTATGAGAGAGCTGAGATGGTTGGAGTAAAATGTAAAAGATAACATATGAGGGTTAAGCTTTAGAATGAATCTAGAAGGCTGGACTTAAATCCTAATTCTTGACCCATGGATATGCTAATAGTTTACCAGTATGTATCATCGAAAAATATTATTTTATAATATACTTTATTGGGAATCATTATAAGGTTCTGCAAAAGTGAAAATGTCAGAGTTTACTGATTCTGATATCTTAGATTAAGTGAGAGACACTTTATCTAAAAACAACCTAAAAAATATGAAACTTAAGAACTAAATATTTAATTATTAATACATAAAGACCTAAGTCATTGGGTTTTCATAATCCACCATCTCTAAAGAACACAACTACTCATGACAATTTTGTATGATATGAACAGGACATGAAATTTCATAAAGACTATCTCAAAATTAAGAACTTGATGAACATAATGAGAATAATAAAACTCCATAATAACTCTAAGATTTCAAGAGAGACATGTATTCTGGATCATTCATACTGAGAAACTGAAATACGACAAAACCCATATTTTCATAAAAGCCTAAGTTTGAAGGATGAACAAAATTGAGTAATTGAGTTCCCTTAGGCACTCAATGGGTGAAAGGATTCCATTGATGAAATACCACATATGTAATTATCAATTTCTTGAAGGAAATTTTGATTGGGAGCCCTTGAGATTGAATTTTGAGAAAAAACCTTTATTTTTATATTCCTCAGAGTTTGGGAGGAGAGTAAAGATGATTTTATGTTAAGGAATAATGGAAAACATTTTAGTATCGGTTATAAAGTCATTTAGGATCAAAATGACTAATTTACCCTCAAAACCAAAGATAAATGGAACTTTACCATGGCCACTAGCATGGCACAACCAAAATGCGGAGCACCAGTGGCATGTAACTCCTCAAACACAGCACCCCTCTGGCGTGACACTCCTCTAATGCACCAGGCTATTGGTTTAGGTATTTGGGTTGTGTCCCGCCTCTATGGCACGACCCGAATGAGGACGCTCACTATTTTGGGATTGTGTTTGTCCATAAACTCATTCTAAAAATCTTGAAATAATTTATAATGGTCCCGTTACCATTTATAATCATTAATAAACCTTAAAATCACATCAAAACATATGGGATCTATCAAAATAAAATTGTTTAATTCATGGCATCTAACAACTTCACAAAAATGACCATAATTATTAGCTTCAGAACTGAATTAACTTAGCAATTAGATACATTGAAAAGAAGACTCAGAGGCCTTTCGTTTGATAGTTCTTTAGATCAAAAACACTTCAGAATCTTGGATTTATGATCATTTGAAGGTTACTAAAGAAAGATTCATCTCAATAAAACAATTGGTAAGAAAGGTCTCAACTTGGCTATAAGCTAGGATTTTCTCGTTGCCTTAATACATGTCTATATCACTTCTCATTCTACCAAAACATGATGTTTGGTTCTACATGTACTTGAAGAATGGTTCTAATCGTAGATTGTAATTTTAGGGTGTTATAGGTTTGCAACCCATATACTACCTCAAAGTTTCTACCAATCTTAATCTTATAACTTAATCTACCCGACTGGTACATCCCTCGATTTAGGCATTTTTAAAAGTGTCTTATTTTCTTTTAAAAAATCAACATTCCTTAAGATATTGATCTCTCATGAATATCTATGTATGCAATGAGAATATAATGGTCATGATCAAATTAGTAGGAAGATACAAAATTCATTCAATACGTATATAAGTGAACTCAAATATTAACTCTATGTGTCAATAATTCATGGTATATGTTCTAGCTGGGCACCATTGAAATAAATATTCATGTAAGACATCATTAGTATCATATCAAATCTAAACTCAAGAACCTTCATGATAAGGCCAAACAATACTCAAAAAGGCTTATACAATTAATTTAAGCCCACCGCCAGACATTAGATTAAGAAGAAAGGCATTTGAATGCACTAATAAGACCAATAATATTACATGAAGCCCCCACATAGGAAACATGTGGTATATTATATCACAAGTCAACAACAACAGAATATAAGCCTCCACTCGGGAATCATGCAATATAAAATAGTTTGATAAAACATATCCCATAGTTATTTTTCCCCAATTCATAGCATGATTTACTTATTCATTAACTACCTAGCCCAGCCTGAAGAAAGTTAAGCCATAACCTACCTCAAAATATCAAGATTTGATTCTAAATTCCTTCAACACAGTGCTTTCCCTTTTGAACGGCTTCAGAATCAACTATAACTTTCAAATATTACATCTACATATTAAAAGAAATCTAATGATACCCACATTGATTATTTTTAAGTCGGGTCCAAAATGAGTTTAAAAATGAAGGGGTTAAACTAAAACTTTCTATTAGAAACATATTTTCCAAGGTTATAGGGGTCTACAGTTGAAAATCTACGTAAAAATGAGTCAAAAATAAGGTTCAAATTGAAGAAAATTAATTTTTTATATTTTATCAATAAAACTCCAGAAATTCAATTAAAATATAAGGTAAAAATATATTTTCAAATATATAATCTATGAGTTTAGAGGTTATCCACACAAAAATTAATGAAAAAGCACTCAAAAATTGTCTCTTTCAAGCTTGGAGTTCCAAAATAGAGGAAAATCACGAAAATGGGCTATATATACAAACTCAGTGTTGGCTGCTTAAGTGGCTAAATGATATCTAAAGTCGTCATTGCTTAAGTGGCTGGTGATTCCTAAAGAGGCCTGACCTCCATGGATGGGTCCGCTAAAGAGGTCCCCTTACCACTAAAGTGGGGCTCGTTAAAGAGGTAAAGTGATGGCTTTGGTAGTGGGTGACTAGTCCACTGACCGTTTAAGTGGTGAATAGTCACTAGATTGGCTATCAATAAAGTGGTCTTTTTACTTCTAAAGGGGTTGCACCATCTTTAGCATATCAACTACTTTGCTAAGTTTGCAAAGTTGTTGTTCGAACCCTCAGGATTTGTTTGAATCTCGTCAATGCAAATGAACTATGCTTATAGACTATTTCAATATTTCAAACTTAATGGCAATGTTGTATTTTCAAAAAAAATATTATTTTCAATAAATTAATCTCAGGATTCCTTAAAAGAAAATTGCACTAGTTTTTCAAAGGGAAGATCGAAATGCAAACTACGAATTCCAAACTCGAACCAACCCTGTTACCAACCCAAATTCAATATTTTGAATCTAATAAAACTATCCAAATTGTTATCTAGTACTCAAAGCATCAAATGTTGATCGAAGTCAACTATAAAATATTTAAAGCCCTTAAAAGCCTCAAATTCTCCCAAAATCCTCATGAAGATATTGGGAACTTTATCAACCATTCCCATATCCCAAAATCAACATGTGGAAAATATGATGAAGGGTAAAATATCCAAATCACATACAAAGAAAATAGTTTTTTATATTCTTATCAATAAATTCACAAAGAAAATAATTTTTTTTTATATTTTTATCAATAACTTGAGGCTATTTCAAAAGAAATACATGGAAATTATTTTTCTTACATACATTTCATGTTAAATTTTTGGCGCAAGATGGCACCAAAATCACTTGGAGATTATTTACCTGAAAAAATAAATTTGCTGGTAAATTTTCTACAATTTAGAAAATTTAGATTACTGTACAAAAATTCGTAGAAAATATCTGTAAAAAGTCCTCCAGGTAAAATTTCCAAATAATTTGAGCTTTTTTAGTTGTGTTTCCTTTTAAATTTTTCCTTAATTACACACGACATTTTCCTTGATGACATTAATAAGGTACAAGAGTTGTTCAATTTCCCTATTTAGTATTTTCCCTGTATATTTAGAGTCTTCTCATGAAATTACAGCTGCTGGTAACCTTGATGGAGTTGTTGATCTCCAAGGTACACCTATATTTTAATTACTCTGTAGTCGACTTTCGTTTCTTTTAAGAACATCTTCTGAAGTTATTACAGATAAACAACAATTTAGTAATTATGTTAGGTGATATGCAACTCATTATTCATAAATGTTTTTTGCTAGTTTCTTTTTTTTATTCCTAATGCTTAACTTTTTCAATTTCTCCTGCTTTGGTGCTCATTTTCAGTATGATTTTGTATTATTATTTCTCTTGTTTGAAACGAACATTTTTAAAATTCTTTCTAGTGGTCCCTTTGATCCTGCTAAAGGCCTTGCTTACATTCAAATAAGAGGCTAAGATATATTCGTTTTTCAATTTCTCCTATATTTCTATTCTTTAACTGCTCATCATCAGTGTGAATTTTAGTCTTAATTTTTCCTTCATTCTAAATATTGCTTTCTTTATCTTTTATTTAGGTTCTCCTTAGCGCATCAACATAATCTCGTGCAATTTTCGTATGTTTACTTGCCGTTACCAAATGGTCCATAGCTAGTCCCACATAGATCCCATGACATTGGCTTTGACGATCCCTTTCTTTATGCAGCGATGATGACTTTGAGGTCCAGTATTGATATGGTTTATTTGAAACAAAAAGTTGTTCAATTCGTCAAATATAATAGAATTTGCTCGAAGGGATTATCAAGAAATAGCTTCGATGGATGTGGAATTAAAAGAATAAAGGCATGTTATTTCTTGGTTTTCATTGCCTGAGGTTTTTCATGCATGTGCATGTGCTCGAGCACAACTTTTCATGGCACGTTTGCTCGTTTTAAATTTTTGACAAGATCCAATTTGATTGATTAGTCTACAGGTGTGGATTCTGGATTACATTGGATTGGTGAGAATAGATGCTATTTGAAGAGTTGTTTGTCACGATCCAATTTCTCAGGTCATAATGGTGCCTACTATAACTCACTAGTGGGAAAGTCAATCTCGTAGTACGAAACGGCTAGCAATGGGCACCCATATATATATAGAAATGAAAGTGGAATAGAGGAAATAAGAGAATCAGACACATAATAAAGTCTCAAAACCTGATGGTATCAGTACAAGATCTTCTAATATAACAAGAGTACAAAAATAAAATACCAAGGGAATTACACTTCTGCAACTTATCACCAAATACAACATGAAGACTAATCAGTACATAAGACAGAGATAAGTAATATTCTAAACGTCAGAAGCTCACTCTAAGTCTCCGAACCATGGCTGCTCTGCACGATGCACAAATAAATGGTGATAACCCATACTATGATCTGCAAGCTGCATAAGTGTAGTATAAGTATCAAACATATGGTAAAAAGTAGACAACTGCCGACTGAGCTCCAATGCTAAAGTATATATATATAACATAAAGACAAAACAATAAAAGACAATCAGTGAGATAATAAGGGTAAACTATCTTATTCATGTCCAATAAACTTAACATATCAAGGCTAAGGAAGTAATAAGAATGCACTATCTTAATTTCAGCCATGCTTAGGAATCTAATCACTACACCGTACATCAATGACCAATATAAAAAGTAAAGGCGGAAGGAAGATATATATATAAGTATACAAAGCCAAGGAATGAATATACAATCTGAATCATTGGAAAGAAGGTATATATGGTCACACCATAGCTACATATAGTTAGGTATATATATATATAACCAAGGTCTACTCAAAGTACAACCTAGATCATCAGGCTAGCGATCTAATACCTCATAATTATAGCAGGAGCTAGTCCTAGAATACGCAGGGTTCTAATCCATATATCTCATCAAGAATTAATTATGCATACTAATGAAAATCATAAGATAGAAGAGGTTAGAATCATACCTCGATCTCGATACCAAATCAATGACCAATCTGTCATACGCTAGACATAACAATGATCATATAAATGATAATAACAATATTAATAACAATACGAGTAATCAGCTATTCAGACAACCAAATGCCTAGTTGAGCCTATGCATACCCCCATGCCCCAGGCTTAAAAATTTCAATTAGTATACAACAATACAAGGAATATTCTTCACCTATATTTATGCAGCCATCCCATACCAGCTTATAGACATAGGCGCATACTGGTGATAGGCGATGCACATATAAGTATGAATGCAATAAAATTCACAATACCATAATCATCATCATCATCATCATAATCATCCTCCATCTTTGTCGGGTAAATATATAAAAATATGTCATAAATAGGGTTAGCCGTTCGTGAACTAGTAGATATACACATAGGCATATCAATATAATCATTCTCTAGCCTTGTTGGGTATCAACATCATCATCGTAACATCCTCCAACCTTATCGGGTATTATTACCTTATCATAATATCGAGCATCATCACATCATCATAATATCCTCTGGCCTTTACGGGTATCATCATATCATCATAATATCCAAATCAATGACAATAATAGAGCACGAATCCCATAAGGGGTAAAGTAAAGTGCAAGCCTCATGAGGGCTAAAGTAAAGAACAAATCCCACAAGAGCTAAAGTAAATAATCATAAAAAGAGAAGCAAGGTAGAGTATATTTCCATAATTCATCATTTGTCATCAATATCAGAATATCAATAAGCATATATATAATAGATGTGCAGACTCATGTCATGGTAAAAAGAGTGTAAGTTCATAAATCTATTTCCTGGAATGATCTTCGAGACTAAATCATCATAAAGTGTAAAAAGGGTTGGAATATATCACAATCATAGTAAATAATAGTGTCAAGTCATGAACTAGAATCTGTCTCGGTCATTATTAGCCTCTTTTATGTACATAAATTATCCATTTAGTTAGGCAGTTATTATTGTAAAGAAATTTGTTTTTAAGATAAAAAGTGGGTTTTAATCTCTTGTTTAGGAAGAATAGCCATACCATCATAGTTTAACTACAATCACATCATTTAAAGATATAATGATCATGATTGTACCAAATCTATAAATCACATCACCAATATCAAAATCAATAAAACCATAGGCATCATACCACATCTTTCTCCATATCACATCAAAGAGATGTGTATAAAAACATACATATGTATTCATAGACTACAACCATATCATTTACAAGGGTAATTACTTCCTATATATCCAAATCATGTTATAACATGGACTTTGTTCCAATCATGTTTCTTGAATCATTACAAGATCAATATCATAACCTTGGGCCCACATACGAATTCAAAACTTATCTCAATACTCATGCTAGTAAGCCATCTTGTATTCATAAGTCATAGCCTAACTATGAGGCGTAACATATTTATATGTAGTAAAGCATATTTGTAATCATATAACATCTAGGAGGCATATAATAAGTAAGGTACCTCAGATCTAGGAGATATCATAGCACTAGGCCATAAATCATAACAATGAGGCAAATCACCTCTATAAGGCATGTCACATCTATAGGTCATATATCATGACTATGAGAAAAGTCATATCTATGGGCATTATATCATAACTAAAAGGAAGTACATCTCTATAGACCCAACATCACTTCTAGGAGGAATATCATCTCTAAGGCCATAACTCATAATTTTGGGAAGTCATTTGTAAGACCCTATAAAAGTTCTAGTTCAGTTCAATCCTAAATAACTTATAGGAAGGGGTCCATGACTTAGAATATTTTACTAAGTGTTAGGACTTAGTCATTTATAAAGCCCTCAAACTTTGATGAACTTATTCTCGACCTTTTCGACATCGAAAAGTTGGTTTTGAAGTTGATTCATGATCGGGGAAGTCAATAGTACATCTTGAGTAAGTTTTGGAATTTTTGGATGAGCGTAAGGGTGTGTTTGGAACTCCAAAATATAGGCTCAGAGCGATTATACCACGGCTCCCTGCCCAGTATGGTGCTGGGGGAAGGCCGCAATAGAGCCCACAGCGTCCTGCCCAGAGCGGTGCTTCGGAGCTGGCGGCGCCTTGGCCAGTCTAGTGTGTGTATTTTCTGTAGTTTTATTTTGCATTTGTAAGGGAAAATGTGTTATTTTCCCTTCACCCAATAGGTCCATAACATGGGATTAAAGCTCTAAATAGCATAATCACTCATATTTTTCACAAATCCTCTGAAGAACAAAACCTTAGGTTTATCAAATTCAAGTCTAAGCTTCAAGAAATCGGCAACACCTCTCATAAATTCAATAATGAAGATATGTTAGGTGTCCATCCTTGGATCATCTTCCACCCTTGGAGCTCAAGAAACCTTCATAAAACTTGAATTATTATTTTCATGTTATGAATTGAATTATGCTTATTTTTGTGTTGTTGTATGGGTTTCAAATTAAGATATTTTATGAGTTCCATGAAATTATAGTAGCATGTGTGTTGAATTATGAATCTCTCATGTCACAACCCTTGAATTTGCAAGTTGCATGTTGTAGTTAGGAAGCCCATGTGTTTATTTCTCATTTAAAGAAATCATGCTCCCCAAGTGTTTGATCAAATGTCCATATGAGTAAATTATGCATGGTAAAATCTTATTGTGTTGCTAAAGTTGTGATATGAGTTTATTAATTATGCTATCGAGTCTTGGGGGTATTTATTACCCAAAATCTAGTTGTTTAGTTTGTTGTAGTAGTATTATAATAGTCCCAGTAAAGGTCAAGAACGATGATACTCAGTAAGTAATAGAACTCAGTGAACTCAGTCCAGTTCATTCAGTTAACACGATCAGTGTTAGTGGAGTCAAGCCTAGTACAGTCTAGTAATTTGTTTAGTATTGATTTAGTTGGGAATAGGATCAGCACCAAGCAAACTCAGGGATAGGGGCTTTTCTTCCAGTAAGAGGGTTTGACCCTTAGTAGCAGTCCCTGCATTACAGAACTATGTAGACAGTATAGGGTAAGCCACCCTCTTACCAGACTAGGGTTGACACAATCATATATACTTTATGAGTCTTCCTGTCAGATTAGGTTTGACCCAACATTATTAGAATCACATGGTAAGGTGCTAACATTCTTCTAACTGGGGTCACAGGTTAGATCCCAACTCAGTTTATGATTGAGTTGGTTCGATGAACACTCCCACAGTTACAGTTTTAGTCTCAATATTTAGTAAAGAACTCAAATAGTTCTACAGAACCATGACTATTACTTATCAGTTACTTAGCCATCATAATTTAGTACTTCATTTCCAGACTGAACTTTTTGTTATAAGTATCCAGTTATTAGAACTCAGTACTTCAGTTTTAGTATAAATTAGACATATATTTTATGTGCAGTATTCATATTCAACATGCTTAGTAGTTACAGTTTTGCATGAACTCTCATCCAGTTACTTCATGATGTTCATTTAGTCAGTTATTATCTCATGCATATTAACCTATATATATTAGCCTACCTCCCTTAGCATACCGGTACATTCAAAGTACTGACGCATACACTTTATTTGCACTATGATGTCTCATATCATAGGTTTGAACACTCAGGGTCCTGACCGTACTTAGCAGCTCAGGCTATCAGCAGCAGATACAATGGTGGGTCCTCATATTTTAAGGATAGAGTTTATCTATTTCAGTACTTCAGTAGTTAATTCAGTCAAAGTTAGTTGGGGGATTGTCCCAACAACTACATATTCAGACAGTTAGAGGCTTTCAGACTAGCATAGTTAGTTATTTAGTTTTAAGATATTATATTCAATTATTGTTTTAGTATTTTGAGAACGTTATGGCATTTTTCAGTTATACTTCTACATATATTTTAATTATTATTATTTAGTGCTCACAATAGGTATCAGTCATGGGTTAGCTTATGATCCTTTGGGGTCATAAGCAACATATGACATCCAGGGTGTAGACTTGGGGCATTACAAACCTGGTAGCAGAGCCTAAGGTTATGAGGAGTTCCAGGAAGTCTGAAATCCATGTCAAGTAGAGTCTTGTGTATGGGTGTGTAGCGTACCATACTTATGGACAAGAGGCTATGAGGCATTTGAGGAAAAGTTTTCCTTCTTTCAATATTTATGTCATGCGAGTCACATCCAATTTTCCCTTTCATTTATAGAACATCCCTCCTAAAAAGACCAAAGCATGAAGAACTGGAAACCAGCCAGCACCTCCACCCATTCAGGAAGATCCCTTGAATAAGCATATTTCTCATGTAGAATTCAGAGAAGCTTTCACCAACCTAGATCATTCTGTAGCATCCCATAATGAATGCCCAACTGCTATTCAGGCCAAACCAGTGGCCAATACTAATGTATCTAGATTTTGATACTTACTCTAATGAATCCTCTTTTATTTTCAGGGTCTAAGTTTGAAGATGGCCCATAGGAATTCCTTGACATAGTGTAGAAGATAACTTACATTATGGGGTTAACCTCTAGTGAGAATGGTTAGTTAGCTATCTATCATTTATAGGATGTGTCCCACACCTGGTTTAAGTAGTGGAAGGTAAATAGGGCTACAGATACAGGGCCCATAGTATGGGAGAAGTTTGCTACTTCCTTTGTAGATAGGTTTTTCCCATTGGAGTTAAGGGAAGCCAAGGTTTTAGAGTTTATTAACCTAAAGAAGACAAATATGAGTGTGAAGGAGTATTTCTTAAAGTTTTCTTAGTTATCTAGATATTCTCTTCATGTGGTAGCTGATAACAGATCTAAGATGAGTAAGTTTATGTCTGGTGTATCTGATAGTATGGTCAAGGAGTGTAGGACCACAATGTTGATTAAGGAGATGGACTTGGCTAGGTTGATGGTCCATGATCCACAGATAGAGGAGTAGAAAACTAAAGAGAAAGAAAGGAAGAATAAGAGGTCTAAAACAGGTAGCTTCAACTTTACCCAGCCTAAGAGAGTGGGAATCGTCCTCAGTTCTGCCCAAAATCATTAGTCCCATCTCCGTCCTCAGCCAGTGCTCCAGTGCCTAAATTAAGAAATAGTAATAAGGATAAGGTGCCAGGCTCTAAATCTCAGGGTCATGTTACTAATTCTCGAACAAATCCTCTTTTCTAGAAATATGACAGAAACCATCAGGGTGTCTGTCAAACTAGAAGTGATGTATGTTTACCCTAGTGGGTAAGTCTATCATAGCCCGGTGGGTATACAGGAACTATTCATTAATAGTGTCTCAGAAAGTTACTTCAGCAGACTTAGTAGAGTTAGAGATAATGGATTTTGACATCATTCTCAGCATAGATTGGCTCCATTCATGTTATTCTTTAGATGATTATAGAAGTAGAGCTGTCTATTTTCAGTTCTCGAATAAACCTGTCCCTGAATAGAGAGGTAGTACTTCAACGCTTAAGGGTCAACTTGTTTCATACCTTAGAGCAAGACAAATAATATCAAAGGGGTGTGTCTATCATCTCATTTGAGTTAAAGACTCTAGTTTCGAGACTCCTAATCTTGAGTCAGTTCTAGTAGCAAGTGAATTTCCATATGTGTTTCCTGAAGATCTTCCCGGAGTTTCTCCCAAAACGGAAATCGACTTCTGAATAAACCCTATTCCAAACACTCAACCCATCTCTATTCCTTCATACAAAATAGCTCCAACTAAACTTAAAGAGTTAAAGAAGTAGTTGAAGAATCTCCTAGATAAGGGATTCATCACGACTAGTGCCTTCCCGTAGGGCGCACCAATTCTATTTGTGTGTAAGAAAGACGATTTTCTCAGAATGTATATTAACTACTGTCAGTTGAACAAAGTCACCGTCAAGAATAAGTATCCACTTCCTAAAATTGATGAGTTGTTTGACTAACTTCAGGGTGCCAGTTACTTCTCTAAGATAGACCTCAGATCAGGCTATCATCATCTCAGAGTCAGAGAATGTGACATTCTGAAAATAGCTTTTAGAACTCGGCATGGTCACTTTGAATTTCTATTCATATCATTTGGTATTATCAATACCCCAACAACTTTCATGGACTTGTTGAACCGCGTGTTCAAGTAGTACTTGCACATGTTCGTCATAGTCTTCATAGATGACATCGTTGTCTACTCCCACAGTGAAAATGATCATGCAGGCCACCTCAGAATAGTATTATAAAATCTCAGCGCCCATCAATTATTTGCCAAATTCTGTAAATGCAAATTTTGGCTAAGGTCCATATCTTTTCTTGGCCATATAATATTCGGTGATGGAATTAGAGTTGATCCTCAAAAGACCAAAGCAATGAGAAACTGGCCTAGACCCATCTCCCCATTAGAAATCAGGAGTTTTTTGGGTTTGGATGGCTATTACCAATGGTTTGTTAAAGGAGTTTTATCTATTTCATCCCCCATGTCAAGATTAACTTAGGAGAAAGTAAAATTTCAGTTGTCAAATTCTTGTGAAAAGAGTTTTCAGGAGTTGAAGACTCGACTCACAACAACCCTAGTTCTGAATTTTCCCGATGGTTCAGATGGATTTTTTGTATATTGTGATGCTTCCAGAGTTGATTTGGGGTGTGTTTTGATGAAAAAAGGTAATTTTGTGGCCTATGCCTATAGACAGCTAAATCCCCATAAAAATAATTATCCCACCCATGATCTTGAGTTAGCAGCTATTGTGTTTTCCTTAAAGATTTGGTGGTACTATTTGTATGAGGTGTATGTTGATGTGTTCACAGACCACAATAGCCTGCAGTATGTATTTTCTCAGAAAGATTTGAACTTGTGTCAGAGAAGGTGGTTAAAGTTGTTGAAAGATTATGACATGAGTATTCTGTATCATCTGGGCAAGGCAAATGTAATGGCAGATGCTCTCAGTAGGTTTTCTATGGGTAGTGTTGCTCACGTTGAGGATGGTAAGAAGAAGTTAGTTCAGGAAGTTCATCAGCTTTTCAGGCTAGGCTTTCATTTGGTTGATTCGGATTAAGGTAGTGTTTGGGTGCAGAATAGTTTGGAATCATCTTTAGTTTTCGAGTAAAAGAAAAGTAGCATAGTGATCCCAGTTTAGTTAAGCTGAAAGAGTCAGTCAGAGACCAGAAAGTGGAAGTTTTCTCCCAAGGGGGAGATGGTGTGTTGCATTGTCAGGGTAGGTTATGTGTGCCATGTGTGGTTGACATGAGACAATGGATTCTTGCAGAAGTGCATGGAGCGCATTAATCAATTCATGTAAGGGCCACTAAGATGTACTACAACTTGCGGGAAGTATATTGGTAGAGTGGTATAAAGAGAGACATTATAGAGTTTGTGGCTAAGTGCTCCATGTGTCAGTAGGTTAAGATTGAGTATCAAAAGCCTAGTGGGTCTATGCAGGAGTTCAGTATTCCCACATGGAAGTGGGAGGAGGTAAACATGGATTTCATGATGGGTTTGCCTCATATTCGTCGTCAGCATGATTTGATTTGGTCATTATAAATAGGATGACCAAGTTCGCCCATTTCATGCCAGTTCATACTTCCTATTCAACTGAGGATTATGGAAAGATCTATGTTAGAGATTTGGTCAAATTGCACAGAGTTTTGTTATCCATCATTTCAAATAGAGGTACGCAGTTCACCACTTATTTTTGGAAAGATTTTCAAAATGGTCTCGGTACCCAAGTTTACTTCAGTACATCCTTCCACTCTCAGACAGATGATCTAGTAGAAAGGAGCATTCAGACCTTTGAAGATATGTTAAGAGCGTGTGTTATTGACTTTAAGGGCAGTTGGGATGTCCACTTACCTTCGATTGACTTCACGTATAATAACAGCTATCATTCCAGTATTCATATGGTTCCATTTAAGGCTCTTTATTAGAGGAGATATAGATCTCCCATAGGTTAGTTCGAATTAGGTGAGGCCACTATAGTAGGGACTGACTTGGTGTTTGATTCCTTAGAGAAAGTGCAGTTGATCAGAGAACGTCTTAAGAAAACTCAGAGCCAACAGAAATCATATGCATATGTGAGAAGAAAAGATCTCCAGTTTGAGATTGACGACTTTGTGTATTTGAAAATCTTTCCCATAAAGGGATCGAAGAGATTTGTCAAAAAGGGAAAGATTAGTCCCCGATATGTCGGTCCTTATAAGATTCTCACTCATTTTGGTAAGGTAGCTTATGAGCTTGGGTTGCTTGCATACTTAGAGTTAGTGTACCCAATGTATTCTAGATGATGGTATATTCTTTGTTACCATGTTCCCCAACTTTAACATTCCATTAGCTGATCCACATCTAATGAAGACGTTAATGATCCAGGTCCAGATTCTCGATGCTCTGAAGGGCAGAGATGCTGGTTAAGAAACTCTTCACTGTCAGATAGCCTGGTGAGTTTATAACCATAACATGAACCTATTTCCTCTAAGTGACAAGAGCTTTATATTCTTGTATATTGATACAGCTGATAAAACTACAGAGTGCACCAAGATCCTGAGAAAGATATCTAGGGATAAATTGGTTAGCATTATCCTAGCTTTATGGGTTAATAAATATGAGGAGTTGAGAACCCATCCTCAACCTCTCAAGCACACTGATGATTCCGAACACCACTATCTCAAAAGGCCATCCAGAACCACCTTCTGCATCCCCATGTACAACCCAAGTGATGATTTTCTGGATGTAAAGGACCCAGATGCCATTTTTCAAGTTCCTCGCTGTCTTTATGAGACAACATGATTGGATAAATAACTTCAAGCATGAGTTCGTAGTATGATGTGGCATAAATGCCCTTTTTTAGGACATTACACATGGAAGATTGACTGTGACTGTAGAATCTGCAAAAAAAAGGGAAGCAGTGGCTACCAAATCTGAGGTTAACCCATAGATGCTTGTGACGCCCCTTTCTAAATCCAGTAACTCAAATACTTACCCACCAGAACATCACTCCATAAAGTATAACCTAACTCGAGCTCCAATTGCCATATGTTATCCAATCGAATAGTACTTCAGCTGCCCCCCATCATGCCGTACTTATCAGAGAAATAGAATATAAGTTGCAGACCATACGATCTAAACAATGCTCACTAAGAACTCCATTCCTACCTTTTTTGCCAAATAATATAAGGAGATAACCTTCCTTGAAAAAGAAATCTAGGAACTAGAATATGATTGTGCTTTACTGCAAAGGGAATACGATCGTAAGTAGGCCAAAGTATCTTCCGTATTTCCACATGGATATTCTCCATAGGGGTTAGGCCAAACTTCTCCATCTCATTCATCTATGCATTTCACTTCACTTCTAGAAGATGAACAAAAATCTAATACTAGATTGACAAGGAGAGATTACATGATGCAAAATGTTGAGAAGATAAGGTGTTCTAGCTGAGTTCCATATGATGCTTATATGGTAATATCGACACATGCTCTTATAAGACATGGTCCAATTGCTGTAGTCTCAGCTGATGATCTTTAGATCCAGGAAACAAAAACCAGTATGACGATCCATCAAAGGTTCCTTCTATCCAGAGATCATCACAAGATAGTGATCCAGAAGAACAACTATAGGACAACAAAGTTGATAGACACATATGATGATCGCAAGATATGAATGAGCTTCCACCACTTCAGGTGATCTCTTGCAAATCCCTGATGTGGAATCCCATAACGGCAAACAGGTCTATCCGAAGTAGTGTCTTCTAAAAAACAATGACAAGGCTGATGACTTGATTAATCTCAATCAAGTTGACCTAAGTTTTATTGTTCCAAAGGATGATGGGCTTAATCCAAAAGAGTCATCACATCACACATACTTCTATCCTTCGAAGAAGCATAAGTAAACTTTATTCGGCAACCTCATGTCTGATGAATTCTCCCAATCTATCCACTTTGATGATATGTATGATGATCTAGCTCTTAAGCTCGAAGGATAAAAGTTAGAAGGGCGTCCTTAACTATCGAGATGTCAGGCGAGACACAAGAGATACATGTAGTTTAGATGGGCCAAAAAAAAGAAACCGTATGACAAAGAACTTATTATCAGCAAAGATGCCAAATCCTCCAGGAAGAAAGATCCAGGCTAGCTCAAATGCTTTATCTACCATGACAAAGGACACTTTGCAAAACAATGTCCGAAGTCCAGAAAGGCGACGAGGGAAGCACTGGCTTGTCATGAGGATCTTAATGATCCTCGTCCAGCTGTGGAAGGCATTCCAAAATCTGCCTCTAGCATAGAGAAAGGAACATTCGAGGATATCTTCATTAACGGTCAACCCCAAGCTTTGATTAGTAAACAGTTATCTAATGCCAACGATGACTTCTATGCTGATAAATATGCCAAAGATGATAAAGATGCTTTGCAACAATCAATCCAGTTGCCTAAGGTGGAATGTCCATCTATGTTAGAGAAACCCTTAGTGCACCAACGGTCTCTCAACTAATCTCCAAGCAATACGATCTGACCTGTGATCCAGTCCCAGAAAAGAGGCAAGATCCAATAATAGAGGCAGAGGAAACCATTACTTTACCTCTAGCTCTTCCTTAGGACTTCAAAACTTTTAGGAAGATGAAGAATCTGTCTAAAAGATAATAATTAATGATACTATCAGACTGTACATCCAAATTCTCCAAAATCCTTACATACTAGTGGAATACACTTGGGATTATGGATAAAACGAAGTATCTCACATTCCAAGACTTTGTCAGCACCAGAATCCTACTGGAAGCCTTCTACAAAGACATGAGCTACACCAAGTAGGCCATCTTCTAGGCCTTAAAATATATATGCAAGAAGAGATCAGTACTGAAATAGATTATTGATAACTATCGAGTTCTTGATCCTCATTACGGTAGGAATGATCTTGTTATGAAGTTCGATTGCCCCTATTCAAGCCATCAGATGGGATCTCATTGAAAGCTATTGTTTAGGAGATTCAAACTACCCAGGCCTCCAGACGATGAGCCTAAGGTATTCAGGAAAACCAGGTATTTCAGACGAAGAAGCCCAATAGATTACCAAAAGAGGGATGATAGTTGCTTCATCTGTAGAAACCTGGTTGCTTTACAAGAAACTGTCCTCAACTTAAGAAGTCGAAAGACGCTGTCCACCTCATTGAAAAAACAATTGATCATGATGGAATCTGTATCGACAAAGAGGATGATCTTGAATCGGTTTTCTCACTGGAAGAAGAACCAACAGAGGAAAACATTTTTTCCTTAGATATTAATGTAGAATAAGGAGATATCAATGTTGATAATCTCTACATGATATTCAGTATTGGAGAAGACACCCATAAATCAGCCAGTCAATCTCTTATGTTCAACACATTAGGAATATTATCTTCCGAAATAGCAGATTGCTCTTTTGATCTTCTTAAAAAATATATGGATCCTTCGGATCCATCTATCATCTAAGAAAGCCAGACTTTCAACAAGCTTCAAGTATTCAAAAAGCACAGCAAATCCATCTTGAAGCACTTCAGAGAACATCCAAAATATCTTTTCTATCATGTGTTCATTATGCTAGATGATGTCTTCTAGCAAGAACTCTGATGGTTGTTTTGATACACCTTTCATTAGTGCTCTATCATAATGGAGCTCAAGAGGTTTATGTCATGGTTCAAGCCACAATCATAATAAATTTGATGCTTTAAAGGTTCCTGAGATGCAACAACCTTTATGCTGGATCATCTAGTAGGAATTATTGGCCATGAAGACCAATCTCAGTTGTAAATTCCACTACTTTGGGGATTTTCTAATTTAATTCTCTATTTTAGAGATGAATGCTATAAAGAACAATGCTTCACTCTCCAGGAAAGTAAATGCATTCCAAAGAAAAGGGAATACACCAATGATGAAGTCCGACGAACACCAACAAAATATCAACCATAGTATGAGTTCGAAAATGATGAAGCCATAAGAACATGGATAAAGGCTTAGCCTAAGGAATGCAAAGATTCATCCAACAGAAAGAGTTACTTCACTAGATCAATAAAGAGAAGCTTAGAAGGCCTACAATACCTCAGGCAGAAGCACAAAGTTGATTGGTATATAGAAGAATGATATGCGAGCTCATCACTGCCAGCACTATCCAACACTGCTTCGTGAGAGATGGCGTTAGATGACATGAACAAGGAAGTTACCCTCTCCAGTGGTTACCCTTTATAGTGGGTTAACTTATCCAGTGAGTTACCCTCGTCTCTAAGAAAAACCTATCAGATGGGTTACCTTTTCCCATAGGTTACCCTCCTCTTTAAGGAAACCATCCTCAGTGGGTTACTCTTTTATATGGGTTTTGGAGCTTCTGACTCAGCTACTTCAAAGACAAGGAGCTTATCCACCTTCTTACAAGATGCTTATTAAGTTGCTGATGTACCTACTTGTAAACTGCTAACTCACCTACTTGCACTTGCTGTCACATGCCAATAACATAGTTTTTTTTGTTTTTATTTGGCCATCCACATGTTAGTAGGTCCCGGTTTGAATAAAGATAAGGCTTATCTAGTCATAACAGATAAAGCTTATCCCTTCTAAAAGGATAAGACTTATCCTTATTAACTGATAATGCCTATCCCTTAGCTGTTAGGATAGGATTGTAATATTTTATTTCATATTTTTCCGTAGTCTACCTTAGCTAGTAAGCTTCTTTCTCCTATAAAAGGAAGCATAGGCCTTTAGGGAGAGGTCATTATTCCCTCTACCTAAAAATCTCTTGTATATTTTCTTTGTTCTCAATAAAGATACTTGATGGCTAAACTCTCTTGCTCTTTCTTTCTCTCTTCCAAAGGGTTGGGTAATTCGATCCTTTAGGTCAGAGTAAGGGGTAAGTAAGTACTCTGGCGAGGTACTTGTTGCAACTACAAGATGGATATCTGAAGATACTTTCCATGTTTATGAAATGAAGTTGGCTTTGTCCACACGACATAGATGTCTAAGTTCTTTCCATGTATATGAAACGAAATTAGCTTAGTCCGTGCCATAAATTTTTGAAATGATTTGTTATCTGAGAAAGAACACGTAGATTTGAGGTCTGCTTAGTACACCTTTTATTTCGCTGATATTTGAGGGAAACCAGCTAGGGAGAGCCACCGTAAGACCCATTTTATTCATATATGGAACAGTCTTGTACTAAGGAGACAAAGGATTTCATGTGTTCTAAGACTAGCAAAGTCAAACCATCCTATTTTTGTGTTGTGAAGGCTTTGTTACCGAGTAAACCATCCTTGATATTTAGGTTGCAATTTCAAAATCATGCCATCCCATTGAGGGTTGCAAGGGATTTGTAACTAAAAATCAAACCATCTATGCGAATGTGTAGCTCAGTTGTAGGAAATTTGTGGTATGTTGATTACAAGATTTAATTTCATATGGCATGCCACCTATATAGTCGTGAATCGCCTATCATGTTGGAAAGGTTAGGATCTATTTCTATGGTGTTGACTAAGTCTTAGATTTCATACAGCGTGCCACCTATATGGTCATGAAACTGCCTTTCATGTTTAAAAGTTTGGGGTCTGTTACCTAGCCTCCTGGATGCTCTCGCCGGTAGTCCTCTATGCCCCTCTGCCTCTCCGTCTATTTGGTATCAGAGATATCCCAACTCCTGGAGGTCAGGAGGAAGCAAGAGTTTACATCCACCTCTGCTGATTTCAAACATGTGAGCTAACTTTGAATTTTTAGTTTTTATTTCAATTGTCTTAGTTGTTACTCTTAGATCTATCCTTAGTTTTTACTTCCAAGTTTTACTACTCATTTCCTGTACATATTTGAGTTATAGTTTCATTCCATTATCAGAATCAGTGCATTCCAGTTAGTGTATTCTACGTATTGTACATAATCGATTTGTAGTTAATTTCCTTAGATTTTAGAACAAATATTTGTGTTGTCTTGTTCGTAGATTCTTACCACAAATATATAGAGCCAGTCCACAAAATCCCAAAAAGAGTTTTATTTCAATTTGTTTTTTCCATAGAGCCTTAGAACAAAGACATTGATTCTTTATAGTCTAGAAAATACAAAAATATGTGTGAATATTCATCTAGTCTATCCAAGTCTCTAGGAGACAACTACATGTCAACTAATCTCAAAGATGTGTTGTCATGTAAAAATGACTCCCTATATACAGTAAATATGTGTCCACAAAACATAACCTATCTACTACATATTCACTTCTACCGAATCCATATTCAGTTGTTGCTAAGAAGGTATGCAATCCCTGGATGAAGATCCACTGTATGGTCCAAGAAAAGATAAAAAGAGATAAAGAATATGTTCTTGCAACACCATTTTTCCAACAACTTATTCTTTTAACTCCCAAGGATTAGTTCATATCACTGCAGATGCTAGAGGATTTTCTACAACAATGGAAAAGCCTTGGATTTACCCATCTCCAAATTGGTGTAGTGTGAATTAGGTTGACATATCAAGGGAGAAAAGGACATCCAGTTAAGTGACCCAGTAGTTGTAGTCCCTATAGAGAGTGTAGATATTCAAAATAGTCTCTCTTATGAGGAAGTCCAACTCAAAATCCGTGATCGTCAAATTCGCAGACTAAGGAACAAAGAAGTTCCTTTGGTCAAAGTTCTTTGGCAGAATCGGTTCGTTGGGGGAGCTACTTGGGAAGCAAAAGAAGACATGTAAACCAAGTATCCTCACCTCTTCTCCGCAAACTTAGACTCAATCTAAGGTAGCATTCTTTCTTAGATTTTACTCTACTCTATGGTCAGTTACAGCTACATAACATTCTTATATCATTCATGCATTCATGAAATAGTTCAGTCATATGTCATGTCTCTAGAATTCAGTCATGCTTCAGTTATGCATGTCAGTGTAAGTATAGTTCCTCAGTTCCTCTCAGTTCAATCAGCCTCATTCGAGGACGAATGTTTCCAAGGGTGAGATATTGTAAGACTCCATAAAAGTTCTAGTTCAGTTTACTCCTATATAGCTTATAGGAAGGGGTCCAAGACTTGGAATATTTTACTAAGTGTTAGGACTTAGTCTTTTCTAAAGCCCTCAAACTTTGATGAATTTATTATCGACCTTCCCATCATCGGAAAGCTGGTTTTTAAGTTGATTTATGATTGGGGAAGTCAATATTACATCTCAGGTAAGTTTCAGAATTTTTGGACGAGTATAAGGGCGTATTTGGAACTCCAAAACAGAGGATTAGGGCAATTATCCCACGTCACCCTGCCCAGTCTGGTGCTAGGGAAAGCCTGCGATAAATCCCATGCCGCCCTGCCTAGAGCGGCGCTCCGGATCCCGCGACGCCCTGGCCAGCCTTGTTCGTGTATTTTTTGCAGTTTTGTTCCATGTTTTTATGGGCAAATGGGTCATTTTCCTTTCACTCAATAGGTCCATAACATGGGATTAAATCCTCAAATAGTATAATCACTCATCCTTTTCACAAATCCTCTCTAGAACAAAACCCTAGGTTTATCAAATTCAAGTCTAAGCTTCAAGAAATCGCCAACACCTCTCACAAATTCAACAACCAAGGTATGTTATGTGTTCATCCTTGAGTCATCTTCCACCTTTTGGAGCTCAAGAAACCTTTTTAAATCTTGAATTATGATTTCCATGTTATTAATTGAATTATGATCATTTTTGTGTTGTTGTATGGGTTTCAAGTTAAGATTTTCTATGATTTCCATGAAATTATATTAGCATGTGTGTTAAATTATGAATCTCTTGTGTCAAAACTCTTGAATTTTCATGTTGCATGTTGTAGTTATGATGCCCATATGTTTATTTCTCATATAAAGAAATCATGCTCCCAAAGTGTTTGATCAAATGTCTGTATGAGTAAATTATGCATGGTAACCTCTTGTTGTGTTGCTAAGGTTGCGATATGAGTTTATTAATTATGCTATCGAGTCTTGGGGGTATTGATAACCCAAAGTCTAGTTATTTACTTAGTTGCAGTAATTATAGAATAGTCCCGGTAAAGGTCACGTACAGTAATACTCAGTAAGAAGTAGAAGTTAGTAAAGTCAGTCCAGTTCAGTCAGTCAACATGATCAGTGTCAGTGCAGTCAAGACTAGTACAGTATAGTGATCAGTTCAGAGTCGATTCAGTTGAGAGTAGGATTCAGCACCGATTGAACTCAGGTATAGGAGAATTCCTGCCAGTCAGAGGGTTTGAACCTTAGCAGTAGTCCCTATGTTACAGAACTATGTATCTAGTGTAGGGTAAGTTGTCCTCCTCCCAGACTAGAGCTGGCGCAATCATATATACTTCATGAGCCTTCCTGCAAGATTAGGGTTGACCCAACATTATTAGTATGACATGGCAAGGTGCTAACACCCTTCCAATTGGGGTAACAGGTTGGAACCCAACTCAGTTTATGATCGGGATATGTCAATTAGATGGACACTCCCACAGTGACAGTTTCAGTCTCAGTATTTAGTAAATAACTCAGATAGTTCTATAGAACCATGACTATCAGTTATCAGTTACCTATCCATCAGAATTTAGTACTTCAGTTCTAAACTGAACTTCCAGTTATCAGTATTCAGTTATCAAAACTCAGTACTTTAGTTTTAGTCTATATTAGACTGACATTTTATGCGCAATATTGCATATTCAGCATGCTTAGTAGTTACAGTTCTGCATGTACTCTAATCAAATTACTTCATGATGTTCATTCAGTTAGTTATTAACTGATGCATATGAACCCATGTATATCGGCCTACCTCACTTAGCATACCAATACATTCAAAGTACTAACGCATACTCTTTCTTTGCGCTATGATGTGTCATATCATCGGTTCGGACGTTCAGGGTCCTGACCATACTTAGTATCTCAAGCTATCAATAGTAGATACAGTGGTGGGTCCTCATATTTCGAAGATAGAGTTTATCTATTTTAGTATTTCAGCAGTTCAATAACTAATTCAATCGAAGTTAGCTGGAGGATTGTCCTATAAACTCAATACTTAGACAGTTAGAGGCTTTTAAACTGCATAGTCAGTTATTTAGTTTTCAAATGTTATATTTTGTTATTGTTTTAGTATTTTGGGAACCTTATGACATTTTTAGTTATACTTCCGCATATGTTTTCGGTATTATTATTCAGTGCTTACAGCAGGTACCAGTCATGGGTTAGCTTGTGATCCTTTGGGTTGTAAGCACCGTGTGACGTCCAGAGTATAGACTCGAGGTGTTCCATCATCCTTATCTATCAAAAAACCAAGTAACCTTACACTAAGGTGTACTAGTCTCAAATATGCCTAATATTAGTAAATAAGTCCACAAAGGCTGACATGACGATCCCACTTCTAATCCTCAATTTCCATATTTAGGCAACTTATGCCCCAATCTAGGCTAAGGTGTCTAGTTCAACTTCTAGATGTCAAGTAAGCCATAACCAATCCTATGATAGGAACTTCATCTAGAAACATGGGTATTATGTCAATTCTACCCAAATTATGATTTCAATATCACTAGGTTAGCCCAACTAAGGTCAAATATACTAACCAGACATCTAATGTCAAAACCACATCATGAATCTAACAACACATCATATCCATGCCACAAATTTGTCCAATCTAGGGAGAAAGAAATAGGATTCTAACGGGAACCTAAACATACCACCTTACGGGTCCAAAACCCGCATATAATCAACAAATAACGATAATCAAGATTAAGTTATTCTACTCATAATAAACCCTAACATTC
Source organism: Capsicum baccatum var. pendulum (assembly GCA_030864225.1). Lineage (NCBI taxonomy): Eukaryota > Viridiplantae > Streptophyta > Magnoliopsida > Solanales > Solanaceae > Capsicum > Capsicum baccatum. The sequence continues at coordinate 201,331,231 of CM061561.1, forward strand.
ATATTCACATGCCATATATAACACACATCATCTTTGAAGAAGAGTAGGTAGAAGCTTACCTCAAATCTGAACCACAAAACCTTACATCATTCACCATACGTCCTTTTTCACTTCACAATCACCAAAATGCCATCGCACTATCAAATAGTAATCTACTCATCAATATGAGTCTAACGATACCCATATTTCACTACTGTCCGTCGGGTCCAAAAATGACACCAAAAACCCCAAGTGGGTTCCATTTACCCAAATCACATTTTCGAGGTCAACCCAATGTCCATATATCATCAAAGAATCATTATCCTCAAGAAATGGGTGAAAACCAAGCAATCTTTGGGCTAAAATCAAGCCCTAAGTGAATTTGAGGTTTTAGGTCAAAACTAAGTAATTCAAGCATAAATTTGAAGGATTCTTACCTTGAATCCAAAGATATTGGTGATAATAGATGATAATCAAGATCCTAAGTCACCCACAAAACTCAATTTTGGGTTATCACCATTTAAGGTTTTTGTCTCTCAAGGGTGAGCAGAAAATGACCAAAATCATGACATTGATAGACCCCTCAGGTACAGAATTGCTGCGATTGTCGTCACCTGGACTGTGATCTCCATGGGACTTATCGTCATTGCTATGGCATGATTATGGTGATCATTGCGCGATCGCCATGGCACCAACACCAGCAACTTGGAATTTTTTTCAAGTTTGCAACGTTGCCTCGGGATTCATTCAAAATCTGATTTTCTTAAATGAACTACGTAACCACACTAAATTCGACGTTTCAGATGCATTGGCAAAGTCGTATTTTTAATCCGGGATCATTTCGATCAAATTAGAGTCCCACACCCATATTTATAAATTTCTAACGTTTTGACCAACAGGTCAAATGATTTTGGGTGCATTGGGGCCCAAAACAAAGGTCTACCTAGCCTAAAATCAATATTATAGAGCTGCTGCACAACCAGAATTCACAAACGAGATCGTTTTACTGAAGTTTTTGTTTGGTGGATATTTTGAACTAATAAAAACTTTCAAATAGGGAATTGGTTTTGAAATTCAAACGAACTACCCGGTAATAGAATGATCAGTCCCCGCAAGTCATACATGACAAAGGTCATCTATGGAGAAGCTCAAACAATGAAAAAAAATCAAATTATGTAAAATAACCGAAAGGGTTATTACAATATCTACTACTAAATGGACTTTCATTCCAGAAAGTCAATGGATAGAAAGAATCTCAAAAACCTGAAGGAATGGGGTACTGGGCCAGCATCTCCGAGCATGACTTCCCAGATAACCTCCACGAAGAGAGAACACATTCAAGAGAATTTGCTGCAGGTATCCCCTTTTTAACCAGCATTCTCGGTTCACTTCCAAATAGCCAAAACTTAACTTTAACCACCAACTAGCCTCCGACTGAACTGACAATGCTGATGCATCTCCACAACACATAAATACCATCTTGATACATGCAAAAATCAACAAAGGTTCATCCAAGACAAACTAACCCAAGATATTAGTCATATCACCAACCCCAAATCTAAATATAACCTTCATTTACCATCTCGCACCTTCTATCCACTCCAAACCAGGATGAAATCAGCTGAGTTCTATCTGGACAATCTCATCATAGGCAACTCAAAGAATTGAGGTTGATCTGCTTAATGTCCACTTATTAAAAATGAGAATAAGCTCATAAGGCGCTGTCTGGGCACACAGATAGAGATAATCAAAGAATACAATCTATGCTATGCTGAAACTAGTCCGAAGGTTAAACAAAACTAGAATCCAGAAGATCAAGGTAGAACTACTCACCACTAAACAATCTGCTCCAGGATGTCTCATCAACTGAGAATGAAACCACGCTAAATCCCACTCAAGTATATTACTTCCATTGAGTATATCATCGAAAACTCTCAAAGTAGATTAAAGACTCGAGGTTAAAGTTGAAGGAACCAATACCAGGTTCATGGGCTATCATCTGAACACTTATCCACTATAATCCATCTGAAGTCGAGAAGACTAATAAGGTACCCATAGAGTAGGCTCAACCAACTATTAAATTTAATTTGAACTAAGATGAATCTAAGAGGAGGGTTGCACACAAGCTCTATAGCACCAAGATGAAATCTCATCACTAAGGATGAATTGCTCGATCTCAACTACCCACACCAAACCTAAAAATAGGTAAGCATTAATACTCCAAATACATCATAGCTTCCTAATCGTCATCCTAAGGCATCAAAACCAAAATTAAGACAACAAATCCAAGCCAAGGTCAAATACTCACATCGACCATACTATCTAAATCAGACCTATCTGTACCAGATCATGCCAAGCTGACTTCAAAATAGATAAAGAACAAAGTCACAATAAAGGAAAAATTATCAACTGAAAACACAGAAAGTTCACTTCATATCCACTGAAAGGCATGAACTATCAAAGAATACTTAAGAACTCCCCAAGGCTGCAAACCATACCCGAAATTGCAAAAACTCTAACAACTCGAAGAAATGTACTTAAGCCAAAAAATAACCGATCCAACATTCCATTTTGGCAAATAATATCCATAGGCACATATCATTGATAAAGAAACACTTCACCAAGCCTCATTAGGAAAAACAAACTCTAAAATGGGGACTTCATGAATCCATCCAAAAATCACATCATCATAGAAGAAATATACCAATCTCAAAACCAAGGTTAAAGTAAAGACCACCACCAGAAAATCAACAACTCAAGAAAAAGAATTTCAAATTTGCCAACTCAAGAAGTGATAACCAGAAAGGCCATATGCCTCTAACTCTCTAACTCTACTAGGCAAAAACATATCATAACATAAAAGGAGCATCGAATCTCCACACTAATAACAAGGCCAAACCAACATAAGGGAATAAACCTAACAACTTAAGATATTAATCCATGATATCTCCATCTTAATATCAAAATCACTATTGGGCAATGAAATAGCCATAAATAAAAAATGGACCAAAACTAGTCAAGCTAAAAAATGGGCTAAATAGGAATGGATAGCCAATACAACAACCTTCGCAACCTAGGAGGCATGTCAATGACATGACCTAAACCAGGGGCTAGTCGTGTCAGGAATCTCAAGTCTAACCAGGACCCGAGACCACCCCGAATACCCAATTGTTAATCGCTCTACACCCATGTCGAGTGAATTTTGAACCTGTAATAAGATAAATCAATATAATTTAAAGACAACATTGACAACCAAATATCCAAATGATAACAGTCTGAATGCTAGTACCAATACCAATGCTAACACTAATTTTGACACTGCCTAAGCCCACAGTAGTCCAATAAAGCCTCTAATCAGAATCAAGGAATATCTTATCGAGATATATCCCCGAACATAGCCAAAATAAAAACCAAATAAATAAAATAACATAAAGAAGTCCATATAATGAAATAGGGCCTTCTGGAATATGGAAACTCACCACTTCAATCTGACTCAAAGCCGTCTACAAATCAAAGTCACTGAGTAGGAGAAATGGTATTATGGTCGATTCTTGCATCGCGTAGGGATACAACGCCCGAAGACAGTTAGAGGATTGAACTCTAGCATGTAACTCAGGAATAAAGATAAAATAATTCCATCATTCAAAACCAAATCAAATAAGCATTGCAATGACATACATACACACTCTCTCTCACACACACACACATATATATATATATATATAAATATACATATATACATCTCATGCTGAGATAAGGAATAAGGTTTAGCATGTATTTTAAAACTTAGCTTGGATTGTGTATTGTGGCCATCATAAATCCACCCATGGGCTATATAGGTCCAGTGTAACCCCCTGAATGCGCTCCAGTATGTGTAGCCGCACAAATCGGAGATATCATGGGGCCGAGGATTCCCATGTACCCTTCGACCTCCATGATACATATATTAAGGTATAAACTTGGGAGAATCTTGTGTGCCCCGCAAGCCTATGGTCACAAAGACTATCCCTCATGTAGGATAACATGAGTTTCCAGTGTCCATCCTTTAGACTTATACCTTTATGTCTAACTATAACAACCCTCATTATTGCCCAGTTAAAATTTTTAGCACACAGGTAAACCACCAATTTCACAAGTCAATTATTAAGGAATTATTAAGTGGTATCATCATACTGACCATAGCTTGCAAGGAAGGTCACTAGCCAATACTCAGGGGATTCACATATACCCCACAAGGTTTTCAAAACCATTTAACCATTTATACCATCTATTAGTTCAAGAAATAAGTCAAATCAAATAGTTTGGGGGTTCCAATGTACCACTGGTTCAAATTCCCACCTTTCTCATAACTACTAACCAATTTTACAATGCAAGATTGGGGATATAACCACTTCAAAAGTCACAAGTTTAGATAAAGTTACCATTAACAAGTTAACCCACCATACCCACGCACCCACATGTTTAAAACCATATTTAAAATAAGGAAAATCATAATTGAACCATAGGAAAACATTATTCAACAATGAACATCCAAAACCCCCAACCTTTTTCTCAAAACCATAACCATACCATCAAAGCCATACATTAAAATATGTGATTTTAGTAAAATAGCAATGAGGGGGGAGTAGCATGCCTTAGACAACAAGAAGTACGGAGAGAAACCACCTTGAGAGAACTAATTGATTAACTTTATGAAACCCTAGATTTTGCTTGAGCAGAGAGTTTGAGACAGAATTTAAGAGTGTTTTATTGGGAATAATGTGTTAATAAAGTCCCAAAAGATATTTTAAGTTGTGTTATCAAATGGACTTAAAGTGGTAAATGTCCAGGATATCCTCAGCATAAAAGCTGTAGAAAAACCATCTTTAGTTACGAGTCAACCCATTGACTCATCACCATATCACATGACTCATCGACTAGAGTCATACCCTGAACAGTGAGTTGGATACCCATACTCTATCCTCCTTATGATTCTATGATCCCACTCATGACCTAATCGTATGACTCATATAGTCTAGTCGTATCTAAGATAAAACCCAAGGGATTAGACCCTGGGCAACATACGACTCAACTCTACCATTCGTAACCTATGCTTGGACTCTTGGTGAGCCACTCATACTCAGAGCCAAGTCAAGCCACTAAGTTACTAATTTAATTAAGGTTTGACTTAATGATTAGTCACCACCCCTAATGACTCATACCACCAAGTCGTTACCAACACGAAAAATCCAACCACTATCTACTGGACACCTAACGACTAGGGTCACCTGACCCGTATTCACTTTATACGACTTGTATAATGAGTCGTCACTAAGACAGTGAGCTCAAAGCTCAAGAATTTTCCAAGGGACAAAATCCAGGGTGTTTTAATTCTCTCCCATTTGATCATTCATCCTCGAATTATAGAATAAGGTCATAACTGGCATGATTAAACCCCCAAACATCTCTACGCTTACCTTTAAGATAAAAAATAGATTACCTGGGAATTCACAATCTACCATTAACAAAGACAGAAAACAAAGATGTTAAGTACAAGAAATACCTTAAGCATGATTTTTTAAAATGGGGTATAGGAATAGATACTTGGACTTCATGTCCTTTTCAGCTTCCCAAGTAGCCTCTTTGACCTTCTGGTTCCTCCAGAGAACCTTTATCGAAGCTACGCCCTTGGTCTATAGCCGATGAACCTGCCGATCTAAGATTTTAACCAGGACCTCCTCATAAGATAGGGAATCTAAAACACCAATATCCTTGATAGGTACAATTTTCTATGGATCACCCACACACTTTCTCAACATTGAAACATGGAACAACAGGTGAATTGAGCTCCAACCAGAAGGCAACCCTAACTTATACGCAATATTGCTAACCCTCCTCAAAACCAAGTACGAACCAACATACCGGGGACTGAGCTTACCTTTCTTCCTAAACCACATCACTCCCTTCATGGGAGATACCTTCAAGAATAGAATATCCCCAACCTTAAACTCTAACTTTCTATGCCTCATATTAGCATAGGACTTTTGGCGACTTTGGCAGCCTTAAGCCTATCCCAAGTAACCTTCACTTTCTCCATGGATTGGCAAACCAAATTTGAGTCAAACATCTTTGCCTCACCAACATCGAACCACCTAATAGGAGACCTATACCTCCCACTTTAAAGGCCTCAAACGGAGCCATCCCAATGCTAGAGTGGTAGCTATTATTATACGCACTCTTTATAAGAGGCAAATGTTCAACCCATCTACCACCATAGTTAATTATGCAATATCAAAGCATATCCTCCAATTCTGAATAGTTCTTTCTGCTTGCCTATTCGATTACGGGTGGGAAACTATTCTAAGACTCACTTTAGTCCCCAAAACTTTCTAAAATATCTACTAAAAGTGCAAAGAAAACTACGTACCATAATCCGAGATAATAGAAATAGGTACCCCGTTAACTTTACAATCTCTTGGAGATATATTTTTGCATAATCCTCTACCAAAAAGTAAGTCCTCACTGAAAAAAAGTGAGCAGATTTTGTCATCCTATCCACAATGACCCAAACCAAATTGAACTGATTTTTAGACACAGGAATATAGGTAATGATATCCATATTGATCACATACCACTTCTATATAGGAAACTCAATTTAGTGATACAACCCTCCAAGCCTTATGTTCTTAAATTTCACTTGTTGGCACACATGCACTTAGCCATAAAACTACCCACATCCCACTTTCTATTGTTCCACGAATACATATCATTAAGGTCATGATATATTTTCATTGAACTAGGATGAATAGTGTAATGTTACCCATGCACTTCAGCCAAGATCCTTTTTCACAATTTATCTATATTGGAAACACATAATCCCTTGGTACCATAAGGTACCATCACCACTAATATCAAAGGCCATCCCTTTCCCACCTATATCACCCATGATCCTCATCAAGATAGGATCCAATACCTATTTCTCCTTTATTTTAGCATCGAGAGATAACTGTGCCACCTTCTACACAAAAACACTACCATCCTCAGAGTCTAACAGACAAACTACAAGGTTAGCAAAACTGTGAATATCTTTCACCAACTCCCATTTCCCTTCATCCACATAAGCTAGAATCCCCATGGATAACCTTCTAAGAGTATCAAAAACCATATTAGCTTTACCTGGATGGTAGTGGATACTTGTGTCATAACTTTTGAGCATCTTAAGACATCTTCCCTGCTTGAGGTTAAGCTTTTTATGGATGAACACATATTGCAGGGTCTTATGATCAAAAAAGATATCCACATGGACTCTATAAAGATAGTAATGCTAGATTTTTAATGTGAATACTACAACCAACAACTCTACGTATAAGTCAGATAATTCTTCTCATGCACCTTCAACTGTCTAGTGGCATAAGCTATCACCTTGCCATGCTATATCAACATGCAACCAAGACCCACATGGGATGCATCACAATAAACCACAATTCTGTCAATGCCTTCAGGAAAAATTAATAGCAGTGCTAAAGTCAACTTATCTTTCAGTTTCTCAAAGCTACACTCACTAGCATTGGACCACAAGAACTTACCTTCTTTTGAGTCAACTTAGTCAACAGGGCAGCAATAGTTAGAAATTTTCCATAAATCTCCTGTAGTAACTAGCTAAACCCAAGAAGCTTTGAATATCAGTTGGAGTTAGTGGCTCTAGGCCACTTCTTAACCACTACAACTTTCTTTGGATCCACCATGATCCCATCACTAGAAATGACATGACCCAAAAAAGTGAAAATATTTAACTAGAGTTCATATTTCAAAGATTTGGCATACAACTACTGCTCTTTCAAGGTCTGTATTACTATACAGAGGTGATCGACATAATTTATCTCACTCTTAGAGTATACCAGAATATCGTCTATGAACATAATGAAGAACGAATCTAGAAACTGATAAAAAACCCTATTCATCATGCCCGTGAATGCCGTCATGGGATTAGTCAACCTAAAAGACATAACTAAGAACTAAAAATTCCCATATCAGGTACAAAAGGCAGTCTTAGGGATATCCAACTACCTAATTTTTAACCGATGATACTCAAATTGAAGATCAATCTTACATAAAAACTTAGCAACCTAAAGATGATCAAATAAATCATCTATCCTCAAAAAAGGGTACTTATTCTTTGCCATCACCTCATTACATTGTCAATAATCAATACACATACGAAGGGAACCATCCTTCTTATGCCTAAATAATATTGGTGCACCCCATAAAGACACACTTGGATGGATGAAACCCTTTTCTAAAAGATCCTTTAATTTCTCTGCAAACAAGGGACACCAGGAAGGTCACCAGGGAAGACCTTAGGAAATTTATTCACTACTAGAATGAAATACTGAATTACACGAAGATGCAATCAGAACCTTGTTTTCCCATAAATAAACTTGGACAATGGACAGTTTCTAAGCATGTGCCCTGGCTGACCATAGTTCAAGCATTTTTCCTTTCCCTTATCACAAAAACATCAATGAAATTGACTATAAAATCTGAATGAATGATACGATAGAGCTGACTGGATCCCACTAGCCTGAGATTGGGCACCCTGTCCCCTATAATTATCATTGCCCTAAAAATGCCTATCACCAGACGACTTTGGGTAGGGGCACTAGCCGTCGAGTAAGGCCTCTAATTGCCTCATTTTCGGGCTACTTTTCATGATCCCTACCATTATGCTATTGGCTGCTACCCTAATTAGAGAATCTAAACTTCTTACTCGACCTCTCCTTAGTCTCTGCCTATTTCTTCTTCTCTATCTAAACCTATTATATGTACATAACCAACATAGAGATATCTATGTCCTTATTCAACACGACAGCCATACTCTCCAAAATAAAGTCTCAGGAAAATCCAGAAGAAAACTTTCTCATCCTATCCCTCACTCTATAGACCAACTCCAGACCATACATAGATAACTGGTGAAACTTCAAGGCTTACTCCTTGACTGACATTTTGCCTTGCATAAGTTTGAAAAACTCTTTTTCCTTCTCCCTCAACTCTTGAGAAAAGAAACGGTCCAGGAAAGCATTAGAAAACTCATACCACAAGGTTGACTCAGCATCATCATCCCTTGACTAGTCCCATTCCTCATACCACTATTACGCCATATCTTTGAACTCGTAGGCGACAAACTTCATGCCCTCTATATTAGTGGCATGCATTACATAGAAGATATTTTCTATCTCATTAAGGAAACCTTAAGGATCCTCTTCAACCTCAACTCTAGTAAAAGTTGGAGGACTTAACCTTATAAATTGGCAAACCCTTGTGACCTCAAAAAATAGAATAATAGTAGCACCACGCTCCAACAGAGTAGCTACAAATTGAGCTAACATATGGAGAGACTGACAAAACTCAATATTTATCACATCAGTCCAAAGAGATCAAGAAGAATTGGAGGGACCTGATGGAATTCCAAAAGGGAAATTAGGAACTAGACCCTTAGACAAGATCTAGACCCCATAAGTAGAATGTGCCCCATCGTCCTCGGGTGGGACAAAAGAGTTTTGGTGAGCTTTAGATCATCTGGGAGGCATGATCTGAAAAATGAACAAATGGGAATTAGAGGAGAATTTAGGACCTTAGACTCTATAGTTTTCATAACCCGGACTGAGGCCCTAGCCGTGACGAGCAATCCGTACCCTGAAGGCCCAAACACCCTTCTCTATCTTGTAGTCATGCACAAAATTCATATAATAAAAAATGATGCAGAAATGTAGCCTAATACATAATCATGGTCATACTCTGAATTCAATTAATAATGAGGAATAGAAATCCAATAGTAACTAAATAACATCTAAACCCGTCTACGAAATCTCTACTATATGATCAAATGACGACTGTTTAAGAACTGGGACAAGGCCTCCAGTAGACCAAAACCATAATAAAAACTAGATGACTGAAATAAAATAGACTTCTTAATTATAGAAGGATCACCAACTAAACTCTGAACTTCTGGTTAAAGAAATCTACTGCTTATTCGGACCCCTAGATTGAGCCTCACAACCTGGAAGTTAGGGGGTCAATACAGTTGTACTGGTATGTAGAGTAAATACAAAATAATAGTTTATATTCAACATATATGAGAGAAATTTAAAAATAGTTCATAAATTTGTCATATGGTAAGAATCACATGGGTATTTTTAAAAGACTCTATAAAATCATTTGAACTCATCTAAACTCTGTGACGCTCTTTGTTTTACTTCTGCGCTAGGTGGTAAACCTACGATTCTATAATTCCACAGGATATATGGAATATTCCCTTAACTCGGCAGCCAAGCCCCCAACCCAAGTTTGCCACAAGGGTCGGAGTCTTTGAATCTTTATTACGCCATAGGGCCGTCGCCAACGTACAATAATAATATACCTATATCGGTAAAACATGGTTTTGGACTATGAGTCAATTGACTCGTGCCCTCTTCGTGTAACCACCTAACCCTATTTAAGCCCATTTTTAATTCCTTACAACATGCAATCTTTGACATCAAACTCTAAAGACTTTAGTTTTGTTATGGCATAAATTTATATGGCATCATCATACCATTGACTTGCAAGTCAGATTTTCTAAGCCATGTATAGCAAATTATATCTCAGTTCTCAAAACATCGAATTTAGGACCCCCACATTAAAATTCTTTTCAAGAAAATCATTCTTTAAAACTCATGTAAACACATGCAAGAAAACTCTCATTTTCAATATTTCAAACACACAAGGTGATCATGTCAAAGATATAAATCACATGCAATTCTTTCTCTTTAACACAAGAACGAAATCATATCAAGAAACGCCCTCTCATAATCACCAAAAAATATGTTAATTACTTTAATATTGAAAAGATCACTTTCTAACCATTAAACATGCATCTCAATATCATTCTCAATAGTTTCACAAACTATAGATCATTAAGGAGAGGGATTTCAATGATAATGCTATCAATCAAATCTTTTATATCATACATATACATATAGATGTAAATCTATTTAAGGGGGAAAGGCCTAAAGGCTAAAACAATAATATTATCAAAACATCCATAATGCAAAATTTAAAGCATAAGTTCCAAAACCCCTTTAAAATTCATGCTTTATAATCTTTAAATCATGTTCTAGTGTTTACAAGCCCATTTTATTTTTTTAGGATAAACCCCACGTACCTCAAATTAGGACTTTGATGGGTCATACTTGAAGGCCTCAGTTTGGGGATTCTAATTCTCAAATCAATTTCTGAAACCAACAGTGGAATCTTGAGTTATATGGAATTTTAATTTGAAACCCTAAGGAGTGTTCTTGAGAAATTTTGATGAAAGTATGAATAATATGGTGATTTGGGAGTATAATCCCGTGTTAAAGATGATAAGGGGGTGGTGATTTGGGAGTATAATCCCGTGTTAAATCTGATAAGGGGGTGGAAATACCCATATTTCCCTTAATGAGTCGGAGTTAAAAATGCTGAAATTCCGAGGTGCCTACAGCAAAGCATATGTCATATGCTCTAGTCTGCCGGGCTGGAGCGTGCGCCGCATGATATGTCGCATGGTACCAGGTGTGGAACAAACCATGCAACACGGGCTAATTGCATGGTGCTACTATTTTGGGCATCCAAACTTGCCCATAAGCTCGTCTAAAAATTTTGAAACTCACTCAATATGTACTATCAAATTTCCCCATTACGAATCTACAAAGAAATCAATAAACGAAGGTCGAGAAGGTTGAGAAATAATTAATCAAAGATTGGGATGTCCTTTTTGAAACTTAGAAAAATTTTCAAGTTTTCAACTCTATAAGCATGCTACTTGGAGATAACATGTGGAGGGCTTTTGGGGGGGGGGGGGGTGTTACAATAGCTCAAAAATAGAACGCAAGGAAGAAAAACATTCCTAAATGCCTCGTAGCCTCTCCCTTATGAGTTTGGCGCACTACACACCCTTAAAAGAGAATCTACTTGATAAGGCTTTGTGGACTCCCAATTGACCATGAACCTAGGTCTCTAATACCGATCTGACATGACCCTAACTAGGGCCTAGTCGTGTCAGGTATCTCAAGTACAACCAGGACCAGAGACCACCCTGTATACCCAATTATTAGATGCTATACACCACCTATTGAGTGAAATATGAACCTATAACAAGATAAAACAATATAAATATAAAGACAATTAATTAATTCTATAACCATAACCAAATACTAATGCTAACAATAATAATGACACCGCTAATGCTAATAGTAGTTCGACAAAGCCTCTAACCAGAATCAAGAAATATTTGATCAGTAATGCCCCCAACCATAGACAAAACCAAAACCAAATAAATAAAAAGGACATAAAAAATTCCATAGCTTGAATTGGGTACTTTCGGAGCATGGAAGCTTACCATTTAAATCTCATTCAAAGTTGCCCCCAAATCCAAGTCACTGAGAAAGCGGAATGGTATTAAGGTCGGTTCCTACATTGCGTGGGGATACAACACCCGAAGATGGTTAGTAGAGTGAACGCTAGCATGTAACTCAGGGATAAAGATAAAATAATGTCATCATTAAAAATCAAATCAAATAATCATATGCAATCACATACATATCTATCTATCTATATATTTATATATCATGCCGAGATACAGAACAAGGTTTAGCATGTATTTAAAACCCTAACTTGGATTGTGTATCTTGGTTGTCATAAATCTACCCACGGGCTATATGGATCTAGTGAAACCCCTTGAACCGGCCCCAATACATGATGTCACATAAAGTGGAGATATCATAGGGGCCGGGATTTCCATGTACCCTTCACCTTTTATGATAAATATATACAAGAATAAACTTGGGGGATTATCGTGTACCCCACAAACCTATAGTCACCAAGACCATTCCTCATGTTAAAAAACATGAGTTTTTATTATTCATACTTCAGACTCACACCTTCACGGCTAGCTATCACAACTCCCATTGTTGCCTAATTAAAATATTTGGTACATAACCAAACCAACAATTTAAAGAGTCAATTATTAAGTCATTATTTGTGGTATCGTCATACCAACCATAGCTTGCAAGCGATGTCATTAGCCAACACTTAGGGGATTTTCATGTACCCCATAGAATCCATTATTAAAATCAATTGGGGAATTCCTTTATACCCCATAAGGTTTTGAAAACTAGCCTTAACCATCTAACCATTTATACCATGCATTAGTTTAACAAATAAGTTAAATCAAGCACTTTGGGATTCTAATGTACCCCTAGTTCAAATTCCCACCTTTTTCATAACTATTAACTAGTTTCAATGCAAGGTTGGGGATATAACCACTTCAAAAGTAATAAGTTTAAAGAAAATATAATACCTCATATTTCCCTAGCCCAATTTAACTCTCAGTACATGAGTAATTCTATATTAAATTTTCAAAATACTTAGAATTTCCAGGTTAAGACCCTTCATTTTGTAGAAAATTCAATCAGCGTTCTAATGATATAAATTTTTCCTAAATCTGATACCCGAGTGAAAAGTTATGGCAAGTTTTGTAAAATAGTGTGTCAACTGGTACATCACCGCGTCGCGCTATGGGTCCAAATGGCAATTGTCATTTTCCAGTGTGCCATCACGATAAGCCTACATTATGCTAATGCCATTTTTCAGAATTTTCAAAATCCAGTGAGACTCTGCAATGGTGCCGCATCGTGCTAAGGGTCAATTTCACGCTTGTCCATTTTTGTACAGTGTCAGCCGATTTCCCGTGGCTCACCGTGCTGTCATCGCATCATGGTGAATGACAGATTTGGGATTTTTTAGTGCAGATATTCAATTTCTTTCCAGTGGTAAATTGGTATTTTTCCATGACCCAAAGCAGTCTTAAACACGTAATTAACCCCTAAATAACCTAATATATCATTATTTACTCATTTTCTTTCAAGAATTAAGTTATTATGTCTCAAAAAGGGCCAATCTCTAGCTTCAAGAAATAAGAACGATCCTCAAGAATTCCTCCAAGAACCTTCAAGAAGTTAATCTCTTAGGTATGTTAAGTGTTCATTCATGATTTCCTTTCACTCATAAGTTCAAGAACCCTATTTTAAATCATAAGCTTAAAGATTTATGATTTCCATGCTTGAATTAGATTGAATTCATGTTCATGATGTTATTTGGGTTTTAATCTATGATTAATTATAAGTTTCATGAAATCAAAGTAGTACCTATGGGGAATTATATGAATTGCATGTTAAACCCTTGAATTTACAATTGATTATTGTATCCATGATGTTCATGTGTTATATATTATTCTTTGGATTAATCATGCTCCCCATGTGTTTGATAAAATAATTATGTGGGTTGAATAGTGAAATCATGCCACGCTATTATATGGTCCCATTCATGTACAGGTTCATGTATCCCAAGTGTTTGACAATATGTCTAAATGAATGCATTATTAATAAGCAAGTATTATTATTCTTTCAATATCATTTCATGCTTTATTTTTAATGCTATCGAGTCCTGGGGGTATTTAATAACCAAAAAATCTAGTTGTTTACCTAGAGGTACAATAGTTACAGAGCAGTCTAAGTAATGTCACATTCAGTAATACTCTGTAAGTTATAGCACTCAGTGAAACTCAGTCTAGTTCAATACAGTATAATAATCAGTATCTTTCAGTTGGGAGTAGGATTCAGCACCAAGTGAACCCAAGGATGATGGCTCACCTGCCAATAGAGGATGTGATCCTTAGAAGAAATCCTTGCGTTTTAGAACTATGTAGCTAACGTAGGTTGATATATTATCCTTCTAGTAGAGAGTTGATAAGGTGTTTCTACCTTTCAGTTAAGGCTGCCACCATTCTTGTTCAGACCACCTTCCAGATAAGGGTGACTTTTAAGCTTGTCTTTACCCGTGGCACGGTACTGACACTCTTCCAACTGGGGTTATAGGTTGGACCCTACTTATCTTATTTGTGGTATATCGGTTAGATGATTAATTACCACAGTTTTAGTTTTAGTCTCGGTATTAAACTCAGTTCAGTTTTATAGACTTAGGACTATCAAAAATAGTCACTCAGATATCACTCATTCAGTTATTTGTAATTTCAGATATTAGTTACATAGTTATCAGTGACTCAGTTATCAAAACTCAGTATTCAGTTTTAGTATGTATATGTATATACACAGTATTGCATAATCAGTACTTACAGTAGATTTAGTTATCCATGTACTCTTATTCAGTGATTCCATATCATTAAGTCAGTTACTGTTCATTCATATGAATCCTTGTATTCAACATTACCTCATCTAGAATACCAATACATTCCATGTATTGACGCATACTTTCTCGTTTCGTTATGATGTCTTATATCATAGGTTCTAACACACAGGCTCCTAACCGCACTTAAAAAGGGTCAGTTAGCAACAACAAAATCAGTAATGTGTCCTCATCTATTAAGGATATGCTTTTATTTCATTATTTTTAGTAGCTTCAGTATTTTAATAGTCGGAGTTAGTTGGGTGCTTTTTCCATCAACTTCGTATTCAGACAGTTTAGTTAGAGACTTTTCAGACTAGACTAGTTCAGAAAGTATTCAAATTTTAGATGTTTTTATAAAATGTTATTATTATAAGTATTCAGATTTTGAACCTTATGGCATTTCCGTCTAACTTCCACATTATTTCAGTATTATTATTCAGTGCTCAAAATAGGTACCAGTCATGGGTTATCTTGTGGTCCTTCAATTCATAAACACGTGTAGCGTTCGGGGTACAGACTTGGAGCATTACAAACTTAGTATCAGAGACTAAGGTTCAATTGAATCCTAGGGAGTCTAAAAGCCACATCTAGTAGAGTCTTGTGCATGGGTTTGTAGTACACCACACTTATTGGCAAGAGGCTATAAGACATTTTTAGGAAAAGTTTCCCTTCTTTCAGCATTTATGTAGTGTGAGAAAGCATAAGCTTAAGTTAAACTCTTAGTATAATTCTTTATTTCCTTCCGTTTGTAGAACATTCCTCCTAAACAAACCAATGGAATAAGAACAAGAAACTAGTTAGTACCTTAGCCCATTCAAGCAGATCCCCTGGACGAGCATGTCTCTCATTTAGAATTCAGAGCTGTGTTCATCACTCTAGTCTATTTTGTAGCAGCTCAGAATGAACGCCCAGCTGCTATTTAGGCCAACCTAGTGGCCAATACTACTGTAGCCAGAATATAGGACTTCACCTGAATGAATCCTCCCCTACTTTTGAGATCTAAGTCTGAAGAGGATCGACAAAAGTTCCTCGATCAGGTGCAGAAAGTCACAGATATTATGGAGTGATTTCCAATGAGAATCCTGATTTAGCTACCTATCATCTACAAGATGTAGCTCATACATATTTTAAGAAATAGAAGGTAGACAGGGGCATAGATCCAAATCCCATAGAGTGGAAAGAGTTTGCTACTGCTTTCCTAGATCGATTCTTTCCCTTAGAGCTGAGAGAAGCAAAGGTGTTAGAGTTCATCAATCTCAAACAAGGAATTATTAGTGTGAAAAAGTATTCCCTTAAGTTTACTTAGTTGGCTAGGTATGCTCCTCATGTAGTTGCAGACAGTAAGTCTAGAATGAGCATGTTCGTGTCAAGGGTGTCAGAGAGTATGGTTAAAGAGTGCAGAGCCACAATGTTAATTAAGGAGAGGGACATATATAGGCTCATGGTCTAATATCAACAGATAGAAGAGGTTAAGAATAAGAAGAAAGAGAGGGAAAACAAGAGATCTAGAACAGGTAGCTATAATTTTACTCAGCCTAGGTCATAGGGTAGTAATCGTTCCTAGTTTCGTCCAGCATCTTCTGTTCCTGCTCTATCTTCATCCAGTGCTCCAGTACCTAAGTTTAGAAATAGTAACAAAGATAAGGCACCAGGCTCTAAATCTTAGGGTAGTGTTAGCAGTGCTCGAACTATTCCTCTTTATTAGAAATATGGCAGAAACAATCTAGGTATCTGCAGAGTTGGAAGTGATGTATATTTCAAGTATGGCAATCCAGGCTATAGAATTAAGTATTGTACTAAGTCAGGTTCTATGGGTCATTATAATTATTCACCAACTCTGTTCGATCGCTTGAATCAGCAGGGTGCCTCTTCCAGTGCCACCAGTGGGCAACACCCAAATAGGCTCTATGTACTTTAGTCCATACAAGATCAGGAAAGTTTTCCTGATGTGGTCACTGGTATGTTACAGATCTTCCATTTATATGTTTATTCCTTATTAGATCCATAAGCCTTTTTGTCTTTTATAACCCCTTGCATAATGGTCAATTTCAAAGTCACACCTAAACTCTTAACAAAATATTTCTCAGTCTCTACCCTGGTGGGTCAGTCTATCATAGCCCGACAGGTATACAAGAGCTGTCCAGTTATGATATCTCAAAAATTCACTTTAGTAGACTTAGTAGAGTTAGAGATGATGGAGTTTGATGTCATTCTAGTCATGGATTGGCTCCACTAATGCTATGCCTCAGTTGATTGTAGAAATAGAATTGTTCATTTTTAGTTTCTAAATGAACCAGTCCTTGAAGTTTAGAGACTTCTAGTCTTGAGTCAGTTTTAGTAGCAAATGAATTCTCAGATGTGTTCCTCGAATACCTTCTCGGAGTTCCTCCCGAAAGGGAAATCGACTTCAGAATAGACCTTCTTTCAAACACTCAACCCATCTATATTCTGCCATATAGAATGGCACCAGTTGAACTTAGAGATTTAAAAGAACAGTTAAAGAACCTTTTAGATAAGAGGTTCATCAAACCCAACTTTTCTTCATGAGGCACACCAGTCTTATTCGTGTGTAAGAAAGACAGATCTCTTAGAAAGTGTATAGACTACCGTCAATTGACAAATCCATAATAAAAAATAAATACCCACTTCCTAGAATCAATGAATTGTTCGACCAACTTCAGGGAACCAGTTACTTTTGTAAGATAGACCTCAGATCCGTCTATCATCAGCTCAGAGTTAGAGAATGTAACATTTTGAAAACAACTTTGAGGACCCGATATGGTCACTTCGAATTTCTAGTCAAGTCCTTTGGAATCAGAAATTCCCTAGCAGCTTTCATGAACTTAATGAATTGCGTGCTCAAGCAGTACTTGGACATGTTCATTAGTCTTCATTGATGACATTCTTATCTATTACGGTAGCGAGAATGATCACGCGGACCAACTCAAAATCATACGTAATACCCTCAGAGCCCATCAATTGTTCACCAAATTCAATAACTGTTAATTTTGGCTAAGGTTAGTATCATTCCTCAGTCATATCATTTCCGGTAATGGCATTAGATTTGATCCTCAAAAGATTGAAGTAGTGAGAAACTGGCCTAGACTAATCTCTCAATTAAATATCAGGAGTTTCTTGGGTTTAGTTGGCTACTACCATTGGTTTGTTGAAGGGTTTTCATCTATTGCATCCCCCATGTCTAGATTGACTCAGAAAAAAGCTAAGTTTTAATGGTCATTTTCTTTTGAGAATAGTTTTCATGAGTTGAAGACTCGACTCACTACAACCCCAGTTTTGATGTTAACAGATAGTTCAAATAGGTTTGTTGTGTATTATTATACATCCAAAGTAGGTTTAGGTTGTTTCCTCATGCAGAAAGGTAAGTCATATCTTATTCCTCTAGACAGCTTAAGCTCCATGAGAAGAATTACCCTACCCATGACCTTGAGTTAGCATCAGTAATTTCTTCTTAAAGATTTGGAGGCATTATTTGTATGGGGTGCATGTTTATGTGTTCACAGATCACAAACGCTTCCAGTATATATTTTCTCAGAATGATTTAAATTTCTGTTAGAGAAGGTGGTTGGAGTTGTTGAAATATTATGATATAAGTATTCTATATCATCTGGGCAAGGCCAATATAGTGGCAGATTCTCTCAGTACATTGTCTATGGGTAGTATTGCTTATTTTGAGAATGCTAAAAAGAATTTAGTTCAGAAAGTTTAGCAGCTTGGCCAACTAGGTGTCTGCTTATTCGATTTTGCAAAAGGTAGTGTGTGGGTACAGAATAGTACAAAATCATCTCTGGTTTCCGAAGTAAAGGAATAGCAGGACAGATATCCTAGCCTGGTTAAGCTGAAAGAGTCTGTTAGAAATTAGAAAGTAGAGGTTTTCTCCTACGTGGGAGATGGTGTGTTGCATTGCTAGGGTCAGTTATATGTGCCAGTTGTAGATGATTTGAGATAATGAATTCATGCAGAAGTGTATAGTGCATGTTACTCAATTCATCCAAGGGCCACTAAGATGTATCACAATTTGTGGGAGATCTATTGGTGGAGTGGGATGAATAGGGATATCACAGAGTTTGTAGCTAAGTTCTCTATGTGTCAGCAAGTTAAGATTGAGCACCAGAAGCCTAGTTGGTCCATGCAGGAGTTTAGTATTCCCACATGGAAATAGAATGAAGTGAACATGGACTTTGTAATGGGTTTGCCTTGTACTCATCATCAGCATGATTCAATTTGGGTTATCGCAGATAGGATGACCAAATCTGCTCATTTCTTACTAGTCCGTACTTTCTATTCAGTTGAGGACTATGCCAAACTCTATATCAGAGAGTTGGTCAGGTTACATGGAGTCCCATTGTCTATCATTAAGATAGAGGTGCCCAGTTTACCTCTAACTTCTGGAAAGCATTCCAAAGGGGTCTTGGTACCCAAGTTCACCTCAGTACAACTTTCCACCCTCAGACAGATGGTCAAGTAGAAAGGACCTTTAAGACTCTAGAAGATATGATAAGAGTGTGCGTTGTTGATTTTAAGGGTAGTTGGGATGACCACTTGCCTTTCATTGAATTCACATATAATAACAGCTATCTATCTAGTATTCAGATAGTCGTTTAAAGCTCTTTATGGTAGGAGATACAGATGTCTAATTGGTTTATTCAAGGTAGGTGAGGACGCAATAGTAAGTCCTAGTTTAGTATTTGATTCCTTAGAGAAGGTTCAGTTGATTAGAGAAAGGACTAGGGCAGCACAAATCCAACATAAATCGTATGCAGGCATGAGGAGAAAGGATCTTGAGTTTGAGATCAGTGATTTTTTGTTCTTAAAAATCTCTCCCATGAAGGGGGTGAAGAGGTTCGACAAGTAGGGAAAGCTTAGTCCCCGATATGTCGGTCCTTACAGAATTCTCAACCATTTTGAAAAGGTAGCTTATGAGCTTGAGTTTCCTTCAGATCTAGCTTCAGTACACTTAATATTCCACATTTTCTTGCTAAATAAATGCATTGGTGACCCAGCAGTCATATTTTCCTTAGAGGGCATAGATATTTAGAATGATCTCTCTTTTGAAGAAGTTATGGTCCAAATCCTTGATCAGTAGATTCGCAGACTGAGGAACAAAAAAGTTTCATTAGTCAAAGTTCCTTGGCAGAATCAGTCCGTTGAGGGAGCTACTTGGAAAGCGGAAATAGATATGCAGACCAAGTATCCTCACCTCTTATCCATGAACTCAAATTAAGCTTGAGGTAATGGTCTTCCTTAGATTTGCTCAGTTCTATGCTCAGTTATAGTTACAAACTTGGTATTCATTACCATTGCTTATTATCTTCATGATTGTAATGCATTCATGAATCAGTTCAGCTATGTACTCCTGCATCAGATATGCATGTTCACTAAGAAAACTCAGCTTATCAGTAGTTTTAGTCATGTATTCCATGCTTTAGATCTACATGTTCAGTGTGTGAACTTATTCTATCAGTATTTTTAAATTAATTAGTCTCATTTGAGGATAAATGTTCACAGGAGGGAGATATTATAATACCTCGTATTTTCATAGCCTAGTTTAACTCTTAGTAAATGAGTAATTCTATATATAATTTTCAAAATACTTGGAATTTTCTAGTTTGAGACCCTTTATTTCATAGGAAATTCAGTCAACTTTCCAATGATATAAATTTTGCGTAAATTCGATACCCGGGTGAAAAGATATGGCAGTTTTTGTAAAACAGTGTGCCAACTAGTACATCATTGCGTCGCGCTAAGGGTCCAAATGGAAATTGTAATTTTCCAGTGTCCCATCATGATAATCCTGCATTGCACTAAGTTTTTAGTTCCCACTTGTTAATTTCTAGTGAGGCAACGCGATTCCATCGCGTAGCGCCAATGCAATTTTTTAGAATTGTCAAAATCCAGTAAGACTCTACAATGGTGCCGCGTGACACAAAGGGTCAACTTCACGCTCGTCCATTTTTGTACAGTGTTAGCCGGGTTCCAGTGGATCACCACGATGTTACCGTATCACGGTGAAGGCCAAACTCAAGATTTTTTAGTGATGATATTCAATTTCTTTCTAGGGGTAAATTGGTATTTTTCCATGACCCAAATCAGTCTTAAAAATGTAATTAACACCTAAATAACCTAATATATCATAATTTACTCATTTTCTCTCAAGAATTAAGTTATTCTTTCTCAAAAAGCAAAAAACCCTAGCTTCTAGAAACAAGAATAATCCTCAATAATTCCTCCAAGAACCTTCAAGAAGCTAATCTCTCAGGTATGTTAGGTGTTAGTTCATGGGCTCCTTTGACCCATAGAGTCTAAGAACCCTATTTTAAATCACAATCTTGCAGATTTATGATTTCTATGCTTGAATTAGATTGAATTCATGTTCATAATGTTGTTTGGGTTTCAATCCATAATTAATTATATGTTTCATAAAATCAAAATAGTACATATGGGGAATTATATGAATTGCATTTTAAACCTTTGAATTTACAGTTGATTATTGTATAAATGATGTTTATGTGTTGACTATTATTATGTGAATTAACCATGCTCCCCTTGTATTTGATAAAATGCTTATGTGGATTGAATTGTGAAATTATTCCATGCTATTATGTGGTCCCATTAATGTACAAGTTCAAGTATCCCAAGTGTTTGACAAAATGTCTAAATGAATGAATTGTTAACAACCAAATATTATTATGCTTTCAAGATCATGTCATGCTTTATTTTCAATACTATCGAGTCCTGGGGGAATTCAATACCCAAAGAATCTAGCTGTTTACTTAGAGGTACAGTAGTTACAGAGCAGTCTCACTAATTTCACGCTCAGTAATACTTAGTTAGTTACAAAACTCAATGAAACTCAGTCCAGTTCAGTTCAGTATAATAATCAATTTCATTCAATTGGGAGTAGGATTCAACAATGAGTGAATCCAAGGATGGGGACTCACCTTCTAGTAAAAGGTGTGATCCTTAGAAGCAGTCCTTGTGTTCCAGAACTACGTAGCCAATGTAGGTTGAGATATCAATCTTCCAGTTGAGGGTTGATAAGGTGTTTCTACCTGCCAGTTGAGGGTACCACCATTCTCGTTCAGAGCACGTGCCAGATGAGTGTGACTCTACAACTTATATTTACCCATGGCACGGTACTGACACCCATCCAACTAGGGTTACCGGTTGGACCCTAGTTATCTTATTTGGGGCATGTCGGTTTGATGATGATTACCTCCCACAATTTTAGTCTCAGTCTTGATATAGAACTCAGTTCAATTTTACAGAATCAGGACTATTTGAAACAGTTACTCAGATATCAGTCATTTAGTTATCAGTAATTACAAATATCAGTTACTCAGTTATCAAAACTCAATATTCAATTTCAGTATATATGTATATATGCAACATTGTGTAATCAGTTCTTACAGTAGATTCAGTTATCCATGTACTCTTATTCAGTAATTCCATATCATTCAGTTAGTTACTATTCTTACATATGAACCCTTGCATTCAGCCTTACCTTATCTTGCATACCAGTATATTCTATGTACTGACGCATACATTCTCTTTGCACTATGATGTCTCATATCATAGGTTCGGATGCACAGGCTCCTGATCGTACTTAAGACAGGTTTAATTAGCAGCATCAGATTCAGTCGTGAGTTCTTATCTTTCCAGGATATGCTTTTATTTCAGTGTTTTTAGTTGCTTCAATATTTAAGTAGTCGAAGTTAGTTGAGGGCTTGTCTCATCAACTTTGCATTCAGATAGTTCAGTTAGAGGCTTTTCAGACTAGACTAGTTCAGACAATATTCAGATTTCAATTATTCTTATTAGATGTTATTATTATAAGTATTCATATTTTGAACCTTATGGCATTTCAAACTAACTTTTGCATTATTTCAGTATTATTATTCAGTGCTCACAGCAGGTACTAGTCATGGGTTAGCTTGTGGTCCTTCAGGGTTGTAAGCACCGTGTAGCGTCTGGGGTACAGACTTAGGTCATTACAAAAAGTTACAATAAGCAAGGTCAACCACCATACCTACGCACCCACATGTTTAAAACCATATTTAAAATAAGGAAAAACATAATTGATCCATAGGAAACATTATTCAACAATGAACATCCAAAACCCCCAACCTTTATTTCAAAACCATAACTATACCATGAAAGCCATAAATTAAAACATGTTCTTTTAGTAAAATAACAATGAGGTAGGAGTAATATGCCTTAGACAATAAGAAGTACGGAGAGAAACCACCCTTGAGAGCCTTAATTGATTAACTTGATGAAACCATAGCTTTTACGATACCATGACCCCAATCGTGAACTGACTGTACGACTACTATGGTTTTGTTATATCCAGGTCAGAACCCAGGGGATTAGACACTGGACAACGTACGACTCAACCCTAAGACTCATGACCTATCCTCATGGCTCTTAGTGAGACACACATACTAAGAGGCAAGTTAAGACACTTAGTTACTGATTTGATTAAGGTTCGACCTAATGATTCGTCACCACCCTTAACGAATTGTACCACCAAGTTGTTACTAAGCCCAAAAACCCAACTTCCATCCACTGTAAACCTAACGACTAGGGTTACGTGACCCATAACTACTCCATATGACTCGTACGATGAGTGTTCACTGGGACAGTGAGCTTAAAGATCAAGAATTTTCAAAGACAAAATCCAGGGTGTTTCAGTCTAAGAATCTCAAACTTAATAATGGCCAATATCACTAAATTTCCAACTATAGTTTCATACGAAATCAGTGAAGGTCAACTTACATTCGATGCCACCATACATCCCCAAATAAATCTAACACAACTAACCAAGAGGGAAAACAATCAACCTCACCATGCTACAGGAAAGAAATCATCAAATCAGGCTTTATCACTCAACCCACCGAATAAGATCACAAAGAATAAAATTTTAACAAGATAAAACTAGTCTAAATAGCTACCCAGCGAGGATCAATTACATCGAGTAATAATATC
Source organism: Capsicum baccatum var. pendulum (assembly GCA_030864225.1). Taxonomy (NCBI): domain Eukaryota; kingdom Viridiplantae; phylum Streptophyta; class Magnoliopsida; order Solanales; family Solanaceae; genus Capsicum; species Capsicum baccatum. The sequence goes on from CM061561.1 coordinate 201,355,456, forward strand.
AACAATATCAATAACCGCAAGTAGTGATAAAAATAGTAGCAACAATATCAATATCAATATAATGAATAGGTGATACTAAATGAACATCAATATCATGTGCCACTCAAGGGCCATAATAAGGCCAATGTACTAATATAAATGGGAATCGAACCCAAAATCTACACTTATAGGGAGAAAACATTAAGATAGATCTACTCATCAACATGCACCCCATACAAATAGTGCCTTCAAATCTGTAAGGTAAACACAACAACTTCTAGTTTAAGATGATGGGTGGGGTAATTCTTTTCATGGGGATTAAGCTATATAGAGGAATAGGCCACCACCTTACCCTTCTGCATCAAAATACACCCCAAACCAACTCTGGAAGCATCAGAGTACACAATAAACCTATCTGAACAATCTGGTAATGTCAAAATTAGGGTTGTGGCGAGTCAAGTCTTCAACTCCTGAAAAGTCTTATCATAATAATCGAACTACTGAAACTTAACTTTTATTTAAGTCAATCTGGACATGGGGGACACAATAGATTAAAACCTTTTAACAAACTGCCAGTAATAGCCAGCCAAACCCAAGAAACACCTGATATCTGATGGAGAGATGGGTCTAGGCTAGTTTCTCACTTTTTGAGGATCAACTCTAATTCCATCACCAGAAATAATATGTCCAAGGAAAGCTACTGATCTTTGCTAAAATTTGCACTTACTAAATTTAGTGAACAACTAATGGGCTTTAAGCGTCTACAATACTATTCTGAGGTGGTCTGCATGATTATTTTCATAACGAGAATAGACAAAAATATCATCAATGAAGACTATGATGAACATGTCCAAGTACTACTTGAACACTCAGTTCATCAAGTCCATAAAGGTTGCTTGGGCATTTGTGAGACCAAAGGCCATGAATAGAAACTTGAAGTGACCACATCAAGTTCTGAAAGATATTTTTGGAATGTCACATTCTATGACTCTGAGCTGATGATAGACGAATTTGAGGTCTATCTTAGAAAAATAACTGGCACCTTGAAGCTGGTCGAACAAGTCATCGATTTTGGGAACTAGGTATTTGTTTTTGATTGTGACTTTGTTTAACTAATGGTAGTCAATACACATTCTAAAAGAACTATCTTTCTTACGTATGAATAGAACTGGTGCCCCCTACAAAGAAATGCTGGGCTTGATGAATCCCTTAACTAGAGCCATTCTATATGGTGGAATAGAGATAGGTTGGGTATCTGAAGAATGTATATTCCGAAGTCAATTTCCCTTTTAGGAGAAACTCCAGGAAGATCTTCAGGGAACAAATCAGGAAATTCCCCCACTACTAAAACTGATCAAGATTTAGAGTCCCAGAATTAGAGTCTTTGACTCATAAAAGATGATAAATACACCCCTTGGATATCACCTTTCTCTCTCTATGGTACGAAATAAGTTGACCCCAAAGAGATGTAGTACTAACCTTCCATTCAAGGACTGGTTCATCTGGAAATTGAAAATGAATGACTCTATTTCTACAATCTACCAAAGCATAGTATGAATAGAGCCATTCCGTGCTGAGAATGACATCAAAATCCATCATCTCTAACTCCACTAGATCAACTAAAGTGACTTTATGGGATATTGTAATAAGACAATTCTTGTATACCTACTGGCTATAATAGGGACACCTACTGGGTAGATACTGAAAAAGGGTTCTGCTAAAATCTCAGGACTAACATCGAAATCAATAGCTATGTAAGGGGATATAAAAAAAAGAAACTTTAGGATCTAACAAAGAATATAATTATATAAATGAAAGCCACCACATCCGAAGAATTTTACTGATCCTGTCGAGACTAAAGTACATATAATCTATATGGGAACTGACCGCTGGTGGCATTATAAGTGGCACACTGCTAAGTTGGGTGACTAAATGGAACTAGGGGACGACTGGACTGACCCTGTTGATCGCTCTTTGGATGATCCCTGACTCAGTGGCCTAGTATGACACGCCCAAAATATTCATCACTACCAGCTCTACAAATACTCTGATGGTTTCTACTGCATTTCTAGAAAAGAGGGTTTATTTGACCACTGTTTACACTACCTTGGGACTTAGAGCTTGGAGCCCTATCTCAATTGTCATTCCTGAACTTTGGCATAGGGGTACTATCTGAATATAGGGAAGGAGATGGAGATTTATAATGAGATTGAGGACGTTAACCACCTTCTGACTTTAGCTAAGTATAATTAAAGCTACCTATTCTAACCTTCTTATTCTTTTTTTTTTCTCTCCTTATTCTTCTTCTCCTTGATCTGTTGAGCATGGACCATAATCCTAGATATGTCTATCTCCTTAATAAACATCGTAGTCCTACACTCCTTGAACACACTATCAGATACCCTAAACACAAACTTACTCATCCTAGACCTGCTATCCGCCACCATATGAGGAGCATACCTAGCTAACTGAGTAAACTTGAGGGAATACTCTTCCACACTTGTGTTGCCCTGCCTCAAGTTGATAAACTCTAACACCTTGGCTTCTCTTAGCTACAATGGAAATAATCTATCTAAGAAGGTTGTAGCAAACTCCTCCCACTCTACAAGCCCTATATCTGAGATTTTATCCTCTTTCCACTACTTAAACTAGGTATGGGATACATCCTGCAGATGGTAAGTAGCTAATTTAGCACTCTCACTAGAAGTCACCCCCATAATATTTGTTACCTTCTGCACCATGTCTAGGAATTTCTGCAGTTACTTTTCAGATTTAGATACAAAAAATAGAGGAGGATTTATTTGGGTAAAGTCCCGAATCCTAGCTGCGGTAGTATTGGCTATTGGGTTGGACAAAACAACATCTTGTGAACATTTTGAGCCAATGTATAGTAATCTAGAGTAGTGAATGCAGCTCTAAACTTTGCATGAGAAACATACTCGTTCACGGGATCTTCCTGAACGGGCGGAGGTACTAGTTGGTTTATATTTCTTCTTTCATTTGACATTCTGGGAGACATGGTCTATAAATAGAAGGAAGAACCAATTAGACAGAGAGTTTAACAAGATCTCATGCTCTTTTGCATGACATAAATACTGAAAGAAGGGAGACTTTTCTTAAAATGCCTCAAAGCCTCTTGTCCATAAGTGTGGCGCGCGTTACACCTATGCACAAGACTCTACTTGATGCGGCTTTCAGATACCCTAGGAAACTTTAAAACCTTAGGATCTAATACCAAGTTTGTAATGCTACAGGAGTACACCCTGGAGCTAGACGATGCATACGATCACAAGTGACCAAAAACTAACCCATGAGCTGGTACCTGTTGTGAGCACTAAATAATAACAATAAAATATGTGTGTGGATTATATGATTGGACCATAAGGTATTAAATACTAAAATATTTCTGAATCATAAATGCAGAAACAATTGCCAAAAAATAACTGTCTGAAAATGATAAAATAATGACAAACTAACTGGAGAAAATTGAAGGAAAGGTGTCTTTTATGTCTTGAATGAAGGATTGGTGACATTGACCAACAGATAAGGTCAAACATCATTAGGAAACTTTGTTAAGTTAATTGAGAACTTGATTAATATTTTCAAATTTTTTTAATGTTTTTAAAAATACAAATCAACCCAACCCATATCCCTCTTCAATCCTAAGCAACCACTCTCTCTCTACAGCTTCTCCTAACCAACAGTTCTGCAAAATTTCTCCCTTCAACCTCTGGTGACAGATAGTCAGGCGAGTAGGTTTTTGATTTTCAACTGTCAATCGATGTGAATACTTCTCCGGAGATAACAACTTTGAGTTCTTCATCCTCCTATTTCCTTTTTTATAAGTAAAAATTATGAAGAAATAGAGGAACTGAGCCACCTACTCTTCTGGTATTGAAATGTGGACTAAATAAAACCCTAATTTTTGGATTTCTTCTTCTCATTTTCATACTGTTGATTCAAATTTGTTGGTGATTTTGGGACATAGTTGATGTTCTTAGTGTGTATGTATGTGTGTGATATATTGGTGTTGTTGGGTTGATGTCTTGTTTGTCTTGGTAGAAATGGTATTGCAACAGTTAAAACATCTCATGTAATAGATGAAACATATGATGCAACAGATAAAAATTTGATGCAACAGATTAAAAATCTGATGTAACAGGTGAACAATCTAACAGATCATTCATCTGTTATGATAGACAACTCTTTTGTTTGGAACAAATCTAAATAATATTAATCCAACAGACAATTGATTAGTGATCTATTTTTATTATTTCCAATGGTTTACTCTTCATTTAAAAATCTGATGTAACAAATTAAAAATTTGATGCAACTATGAAAATTTGATGCAACAGGTGAACAATCTAACAAATCATTCATCCGTTGTGACAGACGACTCTTCTGTTTGGAACAAATATAAATAATATTGATCCAACAGATAACTGATTGGTGATCTATTTTTATTCTTTCCAAAGGTTTACTTTTCATTTTATAACAAATTAGGACTAGTTTTATTCTTTTCAACGATTTACTCATACAGGTCGGTTATCTGTTGCAACAGATAACATACCTGGTGCAACAGATTAGTGATCCATTTTTATTCTTTCCAACGGTTTACTCATCCATTGCAACAGGTTGGTTATATGTTGTAACAAATAAATAACCTGGTGCAATAGATTAGTGATATATTTTTATTGTTTCCAATGGATTACTCATCCGTTGCAATGGGTCGGTTATGTGTCGCATCAGATAAAATACCAAGTGCCACAGATAGTGCTATTTTTATGGTTCCCACATATTACTCATCCGTTGCAATAGGTCGATTATATGTTGTAATAGATAACATACCTGGTGCAACAGATTATTTGTGTGTTGGAACTATTATATTATTGTTATGCATTAATCAATTATAATCTATGCTATGTTCCTATTAATTTAAGATAAAATGACTCCCAAAATAAAAGAAATCGAATCAAGTCTAAGTAAAGGAACAAGTGCAGCAGCTCAGCTATATCCTCTACTCTATGAGCTTGCTTTACAAGCGTTATCTCAATCAGGAGCAGAAGATATTGAACACGGGGATGAGGAATCTTTCAAAAGAGATGATCCAAATACTAATAGCCCTTCCATCGAAGATTTGGTCAAAACCTTCAGCATTGATTGTTATCCAGTGAGAATGTAGTATGATGGTTCCACATATTTAACGGGTGATCTCGTGGTTAAGTCAGTCATGGGAAAATTTTTCGACGCCTTCATAAAAATACTTTGAGAACAAAAATTGGATTCTTATTTCAGGGAAATATGCTTTGGGAAATATCTTGATTTGCCGAAGGAAAATAATGTCATTTCCATATGAAAGTTGTATATGATCTTCTCAAGCGCAGGTTTATGTATAAAAACAAAGATAAGATGGATGAGGTGTGGATAAATTACTGTGGCATGCCTGTTTATTTTGGTTGGGAGGAGTTTTCCATAGTTACCAGACTAAAATATTATCCTCCTTCTCCTTCTCAAGTTATACCTACTCTGACCCAAAAAAAACACCCCGCAAACCTAAAAAGAGGAAAGGTAAGTCAAGTGATCGTGATGACCTGGTGTCCATTGCTGGTCCAAGCTTCAAAAACAAAAATCTGATTGAAGCATTGAAAGGTAAAGGACTTTTAAAGAAGCACAAGCAATCATTGTTCTTGGTTTGGTTTGTATATAATATTCTTTGGGCGAGAAACATTAACAACAACAAAAGCCTCGATTTAATAAATATCTCAGAGGATCTTGAGGTATTTAACAACTATCTTTGGGGTTATGAAAGCTTCAAAATGACTGTTGAATATTTGTTGACTCCGTTAACTCCAAAAACAGTCAACTTATATAATTTTCCATGGGCCTTCATTGTAAATATTTCTTTTATCATGATATGATTCATTATTTTTTTACTCAATAATGCTTTTTATCTATTGGTGTTGTGTTATAGGCTTGGGCATTTGAAGCCATTCCTTATTTGAGACAACAAGTGAACTAACAGGAAGAAGTTTCCTGTCCAAGAATTCTGAGATGGTTGTCGGCCAAAACCAATAAAAATGCAAAATTTCTTGATCTTTTTAATCCCCTCAAGGAAGCAGCAAGTCCAATTCTAATCAAGTTTTTGTTTTAATTAATGATTAAATGATTTATCATCATTCTTAATATATGTACCGATTTATTTTAGATTGTTCATTCATGGCTTGTTCCATTTAATCGAGAGTTGAAGATGTCATTTTTTCTTACTTTACGGTCTGTGCAAACTTTATCAGACACTAAGGTCACTGATGGAATAAAAATGGAATTGTTTGGAGCAACAACCATCATAAGAAAAACAATTTTGGAGGGTGGGGCTAATGATTCTCCTCTTACAGTTTTTGAAATAAGAAGGCATTAGGATTATGATCATAATGGTTGTACAGATTTTTCTCCATATTTTGCCGCATCTAGCGAAAGTTCTTCATGCAAATGTCAAGAATGCAAGGCAAAACACGATGGAGGGATTAATGCTCTTAATGCACTAACTGCTTCTATAAAGAAAAAGACATCTAAGAGAGGTATAATTCCATAAAAGAGGATTTCATATCCAAACACTCCACTAGAGAGCAAGGTGGCTAAGAGGAGAAGGAAACACACTTTCAAGGCATCATCAATCATCAAAAAAATAAGATTGCAATGCCTCTGACTTTGTCTTGTATCGATGTTCAGTGTGCAAGGGCCACAGAAGAGCAGAATGAGCTGAGTAAGGTGAATGTACATCATCTATTCCAAGAAACAAACAAGAACATATCTGTTTCAACAGATGATACATCTGCTGAAAATTATCAAACAGATATTTGTTACAACTATTGTCTAACCTGTTACATCAGATTCGTTATCTATTTCAACAGATGAGTCTTATGTTGCAACAGATGGGTCATCTATTCGAAATTATCGTACTACTCTAATTTACCTGTTTGAATTTGTCCCAATAGATAATCTATCTGATGCAACATAAGAATCATCTATTGTAATAGATGTAAAATATGTTGTATATCTCTACTTAGCATTGACAATTTTGGCTTTCTAGGTGGATGTCACAGCTACTGCCGAAGAGCATAATATGACAGTTGATAATCCATCAACTGCTTCCAAAGATGAACAAAAAGTGGATCCTGTCAGTTTGGGAGAACGGAAGAATTATTTGTTTGAAGGGTTCAACATCTCGAATGAGGATCCAAAAAAATTAATACAGATGATCAACGACTATTCAGAATGGATTGTCGATGGGTTGTTAAAGCATCATACCGGAAGGTACATAAATCAATTTTATAGATATTGGTTTATACAATTCTTGTTGTAAGAACCTGACATTAACACATATAAATGATTATGTAGAAAACAAAATGACGAGCTCTACAAAGTGAACGAATCGAGTCTTGGTTTTGATATGTTCGACTTTGTTGTTGCACATTCTGAAATAAAGAATTGGTTCTATTTGATGTCACATCCCCAAACTTGCTGGAATGATGAGGTTTAAAGGCCATACATATTAATATTAATTAATACTTTATTTAATTATATCTGAGTATTGATTTTTTCATCACGTAATCTGAAATGTTTGATAATATGTGCAGCACATCGATGTCATTTTTACTACCTCCAAAAGAAGAAGAACAATACAGATACACAACAGGCAATTGTTTGTATAAAGTTTACATCAATAATGCCTAAGATAGGTATTGTCAACAGTAGCCAAAAGTTTCTCGAAACGAGGAATACTTAATCAACATCATCAAAGGTTTTAGCATTCCGAATGGCTTACCTTGGCATTTGGTCGACAAAGTGTACATCCCAATCAATTGTAGTGATGAATTCCATTGGGTGTTGGCTGTCATAGTTCTAAAAGAGAGGTCCATCCGAGTTTATGACTCGATGTCGCAAAGGAGACGTTCTAGGCCATCGTCTGAGATACAAAAGCTGGCCAAAATATTGCCTTCTTACCTTGATATTAGTGGCTTTTTGGATCAAAAGGTTCGTACTGATTGATCGATGATTGAAGCATACGGGGATAAAATGGCTAATCCATTTGAAGTACAATATGTTGACAGAATTTCTCAACAAACCATTGGTATCCTGTAAGTTTAAGTGTCACGATTTAGTTTCATTTCACAAATTTCACAACGCTTGCATGAACTGCAAGATATGGATTATCTATTTTTGTATAATGTCAGGATTGCGGTCCTTTTGTTACCGCCTATGCTGAGTATTTGAGCAATAGATTACAAGTACCAAATGATGGACTTGATGACGGATTACTCTACAAAAGATATGCTACTCTTTTATGGAAATATGGAGAAGGAAAAGCTCAGAAGCCATACGCAACCGACATTAAAGATCCACGACGGCCCAAGCCAAATTCCATAGCACTGGATGAAGAACAACTTTTCCATATTGATTAGCTCTTTATATCTCGAGTTCATCAATGTAATAACCTATCCTCCTTAGTTTAACTTGTTGATTTATTTGTAGAGTAGATCATTTGTACTCATAATGATTTTTTTTTACATTTCATTTATTTGTTGAGTTACTTTATTTCATGTAATTTCCAAAGGCTTTGATTTATTTTATTCTTTCTATGAATATAATTAATTCTGAGTTTTAAACATGTTAATTTAAATAGAGTACTCATTTTAAATATCGAAAAAGATAATACATCTGCTACAACAGACAACATATCTTATCAGACAGATTTAGACATATGTTGCAACATGAGATGCAACACGTAGGTCATCTACTGGAAATTATATGATAGGTCTTCCTACTTTTTTGATTTTCTCCAACAGATTACCGATCAGTTGTAATAGATAAGTTATATGTTGTAACAGATCATAAATTTGTTGTGACAGACAGACGGGGAACATCTGCATAACGCAACAGATGACCAACGTATTCCAATAGATAATCAATCTATCACAACAGGTACTATATTTATTATGACAGATATAAAATCTGTTGCATTATAAAAAATTAACTTTGCCAGACATAAAAATTATTGCCCCTATATGTATAGTGAATTATCTTGAAATGAAAATTCGTTATCGTGTTCGTCTCTGTCTTTGTACATATTCTTTTGTATACATGGGCTCTAACCATTTAGTTAGTATCCCATATGCCCAGACCCAGTGCATCTTTCCCATAACGGTGTCGCACACACTGGTTATTTGTGTGCCTATCAATAAATACTCATGTATGCAAGCGAGTATGGCTCACACGCTGCACCGGTTGTATTTTTGGGAGCTGGATGTTCTTATTTCGACCTTTAAAAATCCATGATTCCTTCGCAAAGACTTCATCCAGCAAATGATTCATCAGTTTACTCTACGTCAATAACTTGGGAAACAAATTCTAGAGTGGCTGCATGTGGGTTAAAAATATCTTCTCGCTGACCACAGGTAAGTTGCAATCATAAACCTTAATCTTTTCCTCGTATAGTAGTATCTCAATAGTGAGAAAATGGATGACATCCACGTTCATGACTGCAAGGATTCTCTTTGCCTTGGTCTAGCTCTTGCCGTGTGGATATGACCTCTTCCCTCGAATATATTTAATCGCTTCTTCATCCCATTGGAATGTAGAAACTAACTGATCAAATCCCAGGCCACCAAAATCAGCTAGATTACGAAGATTAGCATACCTATCTTTGAAATTATTATAGAATTTTAGGTCCATTATCCTATCAGCAACATCATAAGTATATGGGTACGCTAATTGCCTGCCCCTCATGAGGCAGAGAATTTCATCAACATACTATGGTATAAGAAGATAATTTTTAAATAGATTAGTAATTGTAAAGAATAAAAACACAATGGAAAGAATCTGATGTAGAGGGTTCTCTGAATCAGTTCATAGATTACCCAGCCAATGCAACAGAATACCAAGTTGTTGCAACAGATTACATATCTGCTGCATAGATTCTTCTTCATGGAGTGGATTGGAAGGGTATGTTAGCAAAAGTAAACTTATCCTATCCTCGTACCACATGAACATATTTGTCATATTCGAGAAGTCTTTGGCAGAAAATGAATGCATCGTGTATTCTTTTTGAACCTTCATCTTGATTAATTCTTCCAGTTTCTTCTTCTTCTCCTTACCAAGCACCACAAATATGTCCACCTTCTTCGACAGCCCCTGAACTTTAACAACAATTGGAGCGGGGGGAGTTGTATTTTTTGCTAATTTTAGAATGGAGAGAATTTATCTAATTTTTATTCTTTTCCTGCTAACCTCCACTGTAGGAGTGCATGGCTCCCTTACCTCATTGGATGGTATGACACCCCTCCTTGATTTTAACTCCTCAGCAGCTTCAGTAATATCCTCTAGCTTATCGAGGAGTTTATTCTCTCTGTGTTTGCACACTTTACATTTACAATGAGAACATGAGAGTAAGAAGGGGTGAGAGGGACCACTGTAAGGGTGGGAGAGACCGGTGTAGGGGTGAGAGGGAGGACCTGTACAAGGGGTGTTTTCAAACATATTTATTTTTTGCTGAGCACCAACATACTCATAATCACGACTGGCAGTAGAAGCAGAAAAAGGATGGATACCACCATCACAAATAACTCTACTAGCAACATCCCCAGAAGAAGCACCCGAATATGTTGTAGTTTGAGTTAGGTCATGAAGAGCTTCAACATTAGACTGACCTTGCCTAACTGCTCTTCTTATGGGTGTTGCTCCATCCAATTCCTTCTTTATTAACTCCACCATTGGGTCTTCTTTTGTATCAACAAAACCCAGAGTAAGAAAAGAAGCCATCCCCAGCTCATCAATGGTAGGAACTATCCAAGGATGCACAACCTATAAAAAATGGCAGAAGGAATTTAAATCATATAATAATAATTTGTAGTCAGTTGGGTAACATGGGGCTCGGATTATGTTAACACAACCATCTTATACAACGGACGATTTAGCTACCGCAATAACTGATCTTTATGTTGAAATAGATTGATAATATGTTGCATCAGAATACCCATCTATTGCCTAATTTACAGTAAATGGGTAATTTGTTGAGTAGGGTTCAGAGAACAGAGCAACATATGGTTAATCAGTTGGAAAATATGGATCATCTGTTGCAACAGATTACTCATTGCACCAGTTGCAGTTTACGGGTAATCTCTTACAATAGATGGAACAACTGTTTCAATATCATTCTTTAAGGCAAATTATTTTAGTTGAAAGAAGACGTACTGCATCATTCGAAGGTCTAAAGAGATCATCCTCATTAATATTTATTTTGCTACTCTCTACTTCAGCTAACCACCTAAGGATCCTTGGATAAGAAACCTTATCCAGGTAAATCGTGGAATGCTTTTGGAGGGGAGGAATGACTTTACATGCCCAAGCCTAAAAATTATAAACAGGAAGCAAGTAAAAAACTATCATGAGTATATTCAATATAAATTAATAAATAAGTAAAAATAGTGATCAATTTTACCATGAAAGCCCAAGGAAAGCCGTAAATGTGGTCGTCTTTGGCTTTAGCTCTTTCAGTAAATATTTGACAGTAAATTAGTAGCTGTCGTATCCCCAGTGATAATCATTGAATCTCCCAAAATAATCAGCAAGTGCCAATAAATCATGTTCTATGACTTTCTTGCCATCTTTTGCCAATAAAATGGAATGAACAAACCAAACTAAGCCCAATTTTTCCCTGTAGTGCTTTGGTATGTCTTTATTCTTGAGATCCGCTATCAAATCCTTCACTTTGTAGCTAGGTCCAACAATGCACAACAACCCATCTTTTTTTACCTTGCATTTGTTGGACCCTTCATGGGGTGCTTTCTTGATGGCAGATTCTTCTGGACGATTGCATTTCAAGCCCGTCACAATGGCAAACTCTTTTAATCCAAAACAAACCGGTATGCGATAGTAGTTGATCCAAACTTCATCCATCTATTTCCGCCCTTCTTCGGACCTCCATCATTCCCCGTATACATGATCCTATGCTTGATAAGTACATATACCATGATCCTTGGGAAACGGAAAGGGCGAGGCCCAGACAGCTCAAGAAAGTGTGCAAAACAACTCTTCTTAAAAAGCCCATCTATGTGTTCCTTATTCATAATACTCCTAAGTTCATCAAAAGGTTTCTCTAACTGACATTTAAGTACAAGATCACCTAATACTGCATTAGGGTTATTCATCGGCATTGCAACTCAAAACTTGTCAATACTAATGATTTTGACAGAATCATACTGGAATTTTGATATTATTTCACGCCCCATAGGTGAGGAGGAGTTATCACTTTCTTCGTCTTCATTTTTCCCTTACTAAGATTGTTTTGGAAGTTTCTCTAAATCTATCTGTACTCTAGCCTTTTTTGTTTGGTGATCAAAAGTTGATCCATTTTGTCCACTTTCTGTTTCTTTTCTATTGGAAGAGATCTTTTAACTACAAACAAAACAAAAACAAAAAAAACATTGCATTTGATGTCTGCATAATTTTTTTAAAAAGGTGAGACAAGTTTCAAGAAAATTGACCTATTTTGAAGGGTTGAGCAATATATTGCAGAGGACACCCCGAGAGAGAGAGAGAGATAAGAGCGAGAACTTAAGATTTGAAATGAAAAGTTTTTCGAGCAAATGGATGATTTGTATGGGTTGATTTATAATTTTGAAAAAGAATGACAAGTTTTAAAATTTCTAATTTGGTCCAAATTGATCTTAATTAATTTTAAAAATTTTAAAAGATATAGTTGTTAAAACATTGAGTTAATGAGAACTCATTTCTAGTCAGAGTGATCGATCAAAGACTTGGGTCGGGATGAACGCAATACCAATGCCATGCAATTGCAAAGACTTGATTGGTTTTCTAGTTGACCCTGCGAGCTCATTCATTCATACCTAGTTCCACCTAAATCAACTTAGGTTCTATCACTATCCTAACACTGATTTGATGAGAACCCATTTCAACTCAGAGTGATCGATCGACGACTCGGGTTGGGATGAACGCAATACCAATGCCAGGCAATTGCAAAGACTCGATTGGATTTATAGTTTACCCTGTGAGCTCACTCATTCATCCCTAGTTCCACCTAAATCAACTTAGGTACTATCACTATCCTAACATTGAGTTGATTAGAACTCATTTTAACTTAGAGTGATCGATCGATGACTCAGGTCGGGATGAACGCAATACCAATGCCATGCACTTGCAAAGAGTCAATTGGATTTGTAGTTGACCCTACGAGCTCACTCATTCATCCCTAGTTCCACCTAAATCAACTTAAGTACTATCACTATCCTAACATTGAGTTGATGAGAACTCATTTCAACTCAAAATTATCAATCGACGACTCAGGTCGATATGAACGCAATACTAATGCCATGCAATTGCAAAGACTCAATTGGATTTGTAATTGAATCTGCGACCTCATTCATTCATCCCTAGTTCCACCTAAATCAATTGCTATGAAATCCATTGCAACAAACGACTATACTGTTGAAAATTTTCAAACTGTTACATATATGTTGCAACAGATGACATATCTGATTTAACTATCAAATAGATATTTGCATCTGTTGTGATAGATGACTGAGCTATTGGAAATTTTTAAAAAATATTTATATCTATTGTAACAAGTGACATATCTGATTTTATTAATTATCAAATGAACATTTTCATCTGTTGCCACAGATGACTGAGCTTTTGAGATTTTAAAACAAATATTTATATCTGTTTTAACAGATGACTGAGCTATTCAAATTTCTAAATAGATATTTATATATGTTGCAACAGATGACATATCTGTATGAAATTTTTTTTATCTCTTTTAATTTTAAAGCAAGAAGCTTCTTGTTCGAGTAGATAATATCAAGTAGTAGTACTTACTACTAAAGGCGGTAAAAAATATTTCTTGGATAGCTCAAAAGTGAGTTCATTCAGCAGTCTTGTCTTGTCTTTTCAATGACAGTACTCCTAGTCTTCCTCGTGCCCCTCAAATTATTAATGAAATTAATAAATATTAATTAATGAATATTGAAAACCACCACGTCTACGTACATAATACATCTATAGAAATTATGTCATCTCTTCCTTCAGCTGCAATTTATTTTATTCAACACTCATTTTTTTCTCTCTCCTCTTTAGGGTCACAGTCTTTTTTCTTTTTTTTCTCTTCTCTTCTAATAAATATCTTTTCAGATCTAAACCCAACCATATCTTTCCTCGACTTAAATTTCTATTTTGATCCCCTTTTTTATATTAAGATATGGTTCATTATTTCTCTTTCATTATCGTCTTCTTCTTTGCATGTTATTTACATCTATTATTTTATTTAATTACTATTTATCTATATCATATTTATTAAAATTTTTGTAAGGAACTTGTAAATGTTGAATAAACAATCTGAGAATTTTTATTACAATATGAGAAAAAAGTCATCTGTTGGGAGAAGTTTAAAAGCCTTGATGGCAGTATCATTTTTTTTGTATGTATTTTGTTTGTTTCATTATTATATATGTAGTTATTGATGTTGTTGGTGAGGTTGGCATTGTTAAAACTTGTGTTGTTGTTGATGGTTCTGGCATAAAGTATGTTGCTTCTTTGTTGTTGATGATGTTGTTGGAACAAATGTTGTTTCTTTCTTGTTAATGTTTATGTTGTTGTTGATGTTTCAAAAGATGGAAAAACTATTGGAACAAATAAAACCACCAGAAAGGCTGGTTTGATGTATTCCATCAGACTCCACAGCTATTGGAACAGACTCCGCATCTGTTATAATAGACTCCACATCTGATGTAACAGATGGAAAAATATTCTTTTTGTGACATCAATTTTTTTCCTTTTTTTTTTTTAAATTTTAGGAACTGAAAGTTGATCAACTTTTGATGGACTATCTCAAGAGGCTACAGTAAAGATGAGATCGGAGGAATAAACTGCTTATAGATGGAACCACTTCATATGTGGGAGGTATGTATTACTGATAATGTTATTATGGAAACACACATAGAGTGCACTGATTTTATGTGATGTTCTTACTGATTAGTCATAGACCGTTCAAACTAGATGTCTGAAATTTTATAGTTAAGTTTGGTAGGTTCGAACTGATAAGGCTGAGGGACCATGAATATGGTTCTGATAGGTTGTTAAGATTTAATGTTTGTTGTTGCTCATGTTTATTTGTCAAGCATTGTGAAGTGATCTAATTTTTGTGTCATTGTAAAGAGATTCAATTGAAATTGGACTATCTTTTAGGGTGCATTGGATCCTTAAAGGGCCTTCGAAGCTTAGCACTGCATCTAATAAGAATGGAAAACCAATATATTTATTGCCCTGGACAAAATTTATATGGCTGGGTTGCTCGCTCGGGGTGATGATTTTATGTCAAAATGTGCAGTAGGAGAATGCTTTTGAAGGAAAATGGGTGGTTGATGGAAGACTATATCATCTGAGAGCTAATTGAAGAGAAGACATAGGGTAGAAAGTAACTTCTAACGAATCTGGCTGGTGGAATTATCTTAACAGATACGAGATGTGAATCAAGTGCAAATATGAAAGTGTATCCGGTAATGTAATTTCATCTGTTGTATCTCTAAAAGAAAAACAATGCAGATGGACACTTTTCTAGGGAGCTGTGTGGTCGGGATTATCACCTAGATAGAAAATAAGAGAAGACCAACAAAGAAGCCTCATGGGTATCGAGGGTAGAAATGATGTACAGCAAGTCTAGAAAACTTATGCCAACATCAACTGTAGTTAAAATATGGAATCTAAGTGAAGGTGGCAAATTTCTGAATTTTAAATTTCATCCCATGCCTTCTTATTTGTGTTTTCGATCAGGTCCACTGTCATTGACCTGATCAGAACCACAAATGAGATTGAAAAGCAAATAGAGTATCATTGTTTCCTTAGAAATATAGTTATAATTGATTGTGCTTTCTTGCCTTGACATGCTTTCAGCATTCCTTGAAGAAGATCAGATGCTTGCGGTAGTATGTGAATCCCGATAATTTTCAAGCTTGCCTCCTGCTTGTTGATTCTGTATTCAAGCTGGTTGTTGCCCTCTTCAAAGTTGGTAAAGAGTTCCTTATCTCTTGTGAGCTCGATCAGGAACACTACCTTCAAAGTTGTGGCATTCTAGAAGTACTTCAGAACACTTTCTACAGAAGCCTTAAAGGATACATGAGGGTCTCTGTGTTTGTTTTAGGTCAAAATGTGTTGATGCATGTTGAAGATGTTGTCATAAAAGTTGATCAACACACTTTTATCTAGCGATGCTCCATGCATCTTGCTTAACCAATTTGATAAATTAGTAAGCATGGAGTTACGTAGCGTTTGATCTAAATCGACTCTACCATTACTATCAAATGTTACGTAACTCTAAGCTCATTACTCTATCAAAAAAATATGACAGAGTTAGTGCACAAATCGAACGAACTCAATCTCTCAGCTTTTCTGCTGATTGCTCTTCTCCAACATAGATGACAAGATATCTGCTATGCAAAAGTCTACACCATCACCAGACATGTTCCCAGGCAATTATGTCTGGCGATGGTGTAGACTTTTGCATAGAAGATATCTTGTTATCTA
The DNA here is from genome assembly GCA_030864225.1 of Capsicum baccatum var. pendulum. NCBI lineage: Eukaryota > Viridiplantae > Streptophyta > Magnoliopsida > Solanales > Solanaceae > Capsicum > Capsicum baccatum. The sequence continues at coordinate 201,372,025 of CM061561.1, forward strand.
TATTGGAGAAGAGTGATTAGCAAAAAGGCTGACAGATTGGGCTTTTTTTCTATGTGCACTAACTCGGGCATATTGTTTTGATAGGATAATGAGCTTGGAGTTATGTAACATTTGATAGGCTTGGTAGAGCCGGTTTAAACCACATGCTACGAAACTCTATGATTACTAATTTATCAAATTGTTTGAGTAAGATACATGGAGAAATGATCGATAAAAGTTTGTTTTTCAACTATTGGGACCACATCTTCAACGTGCATCAACATATTTTGACCTAAAACAAACACAATGACCCTCCATGTATCCTTTAAAGCTTCTAAAGAGAATGTGTTCTGAAGGGCTTCTAGAATGCCACAACTTTGAAGCTGTGTTCCTGATCGAGCTCACAGGAGACGAGGAACTCCTTACCAACTTCGAAGACGGTAACGACCAGCTTGAATACAGAATCAACAAGCTGGAGGCACGCTTGAAAATTATCTGAATTCACATATTACAACAACCATAATCTTCTCCAAGGATTGTTGAAAGCATGTCTAGGAAAGAAAACACAATCAATTATAACCATATTGGTAAGGAAGCAATGATACTCTATTTTCCTTTCAATCTCATTTGTGGTTCCGGTCATGTCAACGATAGTAGACCTGATCGGAAATACAAACAAGAAGATTGGATGAAATTTAAAACTCATAAATTTCTGCCATCACTTAGTTTCCTTATTTTCGTTGCAGTTGTTGTTGGCGTAAGTTTTCTAGACTTGGTGAACATCAATTCTACCCTCGAAGTCTGTAACGCTACTTTGTTGGTCTTCTCCTATTTTCTATCTAGGTGATAATCCCGACTATGAAGCTCCCTAGAAAAGTGTCCATCTGCATTATTTTTCCTTTAGAGACCCAACAAACAAAATTACATTATCGGATACACTTTCATATTTGCACTTGATTCAGATTTTGCATCTGTTAAGATAATTCCATCGGCCAGATTCATTAGAAGTTATTTTCTACCCTGTATCTCTTCTTTAATTATCTCTCAAATGATATAGTCTTCCATCAAAAAACTATTTTCCCTCGAAAACATTCTCTTACCATACCTTCTGGAATATAATCATCAACCCGAGCGAGCAACCCAACCATATAAATTTCGGCCAGGGCAATAACTATATTGGTTTTCCATTCTTGTTTTATGCAGTGCGAGGCTTCGAGGGTCCTCTAAGGGTCCAATGCACACTTAAAGTTAAGTCCAATCGCTATTGGTTCTCTGCAGTGATGACAAATATTGATCCCTTCTCAAAACTTAACACGTATAAACACGAGCACCAACCGTCAGTAATTCGTAAAAGGGTATCTGTACCATCTTTATAAGGTCCTTAGCCTTATCAATTTCGAACCCATCAAACTTAACAGTACAATGCAGGATCTTGTTTGAATGATCAATGCCTAATAGGTTAAAAACTGCATTCACAAAAATATTGTACTTTGTGTGTGTTGTCCCGATAAACTTTTCAGTAATACATACTTAACTCTCACACATATGATAGTGGATCCATCTGCACACACCTTATTCTTCCTAGCCCATCTATGGGTTAAATTGAATAAACAGATGACTAGCTTGTTGCAACAGATGACACATTTGTTTATATTGTCAATCAATTGGAGACATCTGTTACGACAGTGATCAACCTGTTGCAAAAATCAAATAGATATATACATCTGTTGCAGAAATATTGCCAGTATGTTGTAAGTTATCCAACAAAAAGAATATATTTTGTAACAGATTACCCATCTGTTAGATTTATTTTAAAGCAATTTTCTTTTCTTTTCGAGATACAATAATTTATAAATAGGTCCCTCCTTACAAATATGGATGATCCAAATTCATACAAAAATATTCATATCGAGTCCTTGCGTGAACTTCAAAGGTAGTTTGATTGATGAACTCCAGAGAGATATTTGGCTGACTTCGGAGCAAGGCTGCCGGATGAATGAAAAATGTCTGATTAACAATAATAATAATAATAGTAGTAATAATAATTAGGTAATGTTTTTTATTTTAGCAATTATTTTCCTTTTTTGTATATCAAATCTACCCAAGGGATTCAAAAATCTATGAACATTCATTTCATTTTAGTGTCGACTTTGAATTTTTAATTCTTATTTAATATTTTATAATAATCATTTTTTTATTTCTTGTTCTCAACATGTCAACGGTTGGTGGTAGGGATTGAGCAGCAATTTGTGTCAATAGTTAGAGGTTAATCTGCTATGACAGATTATATGTTGCACCTGACAGTTATTAATAAAAAAACGCTATTGTTGTTATTGAGAGGGTGAAAAGAGAAAGATATGACTCGGAGTTCCGATTATTCAATATGAAAAATGTTTCGTAAATAAATTATAAGGAAATAAATAATAAACACAATTTATAACCACAATTTTAATAACTGATCATGACTTTTTACCATTTTTGTTTTTGAATTTATCTTTTAAATTATTTATTATATAATAAAATGATTATTATTTTATCAAGGAATTTGAAAAGGCATTTTTTTAATTTATAAAATAAAAAAGTAAGCAAATTTGAATTAATGATATGATGATATAGTTATTTTTTTAAAAAAGTACATTATATGTTTTAACAATTAAATTATCTGATGCAACAGGTTCACTATGGTTGCAACAGATGATATATCTGTTGTCACAGATGATTTATTTGATGGAATCTATATCGAGTCACAACCCAATAAAAGTAGTTCTTGGAAAGAACTAATTAATAATAATAATCTGAAAAGTTATGACTTATCACAATATTTCTTAATTAAATTAATTCATTACTTTTCACATTAATAAAAAATGTAATTAATAAATAGAGGTGAACAGTTAGATTATCTATAGCAACAGATATGTTATCTGATACAACATATTTTATATTTGTTGCAACAGATATGTTATCTGATGCAACATATTTTATATGTAGAAAGATAATTCAAAGCTTATGCCTCTAGACAACTTAAGCCCCATGAGAAGAATTACCCTACCCATGACCTTGAGTCAGCAGCAGTAATGTTTGCCTTAAAGATTTGGAGGCATTATTTTTATGGGGTGTATGTTTATGTGTTCACATATCACAAAAGCTTCCAGTATGTGTTCTCTAGGAAAGATTTGAATTTACGTCAGAGAAGGTAGTTGGAGTTGTTGAAATATTATAATATAAGTGTTATGTATCATCTGGGCAAGGCCAATGTAGTGGCCGATTCTCTCAGTAGATTGTCTATGGGTAGTATTGCTTATTTTGAGAATGGTAAAAGAAGTTAGTTCAGGAAGTTCAGCAGCTTGCCCGACTAGGTATATGCTTAGTTGATTTCATAGAGGGTAGTGTGTGGGTGTAGAATAGTTCAAAATCATCTCTGGTTTCCAAAGTAAAGGAAAAGAAGGACAGATATCCCAGTCTTGTTAAGCTGAAAGAGTCTGTCAAAAATTAGAAAGTAGAGGTTTTCTCCCAAGGGGGAGATGATGTGTTGCATTGCTAGGGTTGGTTATATGTTCCAGTTTTAGATGATTTGAGATAATGAATTCATGCAGAAAAGTATGGTGCGCGTTACTCGATTCATCCAAGGGCCACTAAGATGTACCATAATTTGTGGGAGATCTATTGGTGGAGTGGGATGAAGAGGGATATTGCAAAGTTAGTAGTTATGTGCTCTACATATCAGAAGGTTAAGATTGAGCACCAGAATCCTAGTAGGTCCATGCAGGAGTTTAGTATTCCTACACGGCAATGGAAAGAAGTAAACATGGACTTTGTGATGGGTTTGCCTCATACTCATTATTAGCATGATTCGATTTGGGTTATCGCAGATAGGATGACCAAATCTGCTCATTTCTCGCTAGTCCATACTTTCTATTCAGCCGTGGACTATGCCAAACTCTATCAGAGAGTTGGTCAGGTTACACAGAGTCCTAGTGTCTATCATCTAAGATGGAGGTACCCAGCTTACCTCTAACTTTTGGGAAGCATTCCAAAGGGGTCTTCGTACCCACGTTTACCTCAGTACAACTTTCCACCCTCAGACAGATGGTCAAGCAGAAAGGACCATATAATAATAGCTATCAATCTAGTATTCAGATAGCTCTGTTTAAAGCTCTTCATGGTAGGAGATACAGATGTCCAATTGGTTCAAGGTAGGTCAGGCCGCAGTAGTAGGGCCTGATTTAGTATTTGATTCCTTATAGAAGGTTCAGTTGATTAGAGAAAGGCTTAGGGCATCCCAAAGCCAATCATATGCAGACATGAAGAGAAAGGATCTTGAGTTTGAGATCAGTGATTTTGTGTTCTTGAGAATCTCTCCCATGAAGGGGGTGAAGATGTTCAACAAAAAGGGGAATCTCAGTCCCTGATATGTCGATACTTATAGAATTCTCAGTCGTTTTGAAAAGGTAGCTTAAGAGCTTGAGTTGCCTTCAGATCTAGCTTCAGTACACCCAGTATTCCATTTCTTCTCTCTAAAGAAATGCATTGGTGACCCAGCAGTCATAGTTCCCTTAGAGGGCATAGATATTCAAAATGATCTCTCTTTCGAAGAGGTTTTGGTCCAAATCCTCGATCATCAAATTTACAGAATGAGGAACAAAAACGTTCCATTGGTCAAAGTTCCTTGGCAGAATCAGTCCGTTGAGGGAGCTACTTGGAAAGTGGAAACAAATATATAGACCAAGTATCCTTTCCTCTTATCCACGAACTCAAATTCAGCTTGAGGTAACGGTCTTCCTTTGATTTGCTCAGTTCTATGCTCAGTTACAGTTACAAACTTGGTATTTATTACCATTGCATATTATCTTCATGATAGTAATGCATTCATGAATCAGTTCAGCTATGTACTCATGCATTAGATATACATGTTTAGTAAGAAAACTCAGCTTATCAGTAGTTTTAGTCATGTCATGTATTCCATGCTTCAGATCTACATATTCAGTGTGTGAACTCAGTCGATCAGTATTTCTTAGCTTAATTAGTCTCATCTGAGGATGAATGTTTGCAGGGGTTAATATTGTATTACCCCGTATTTTCATAGCCCAGTTTAACTCTCAATAAATGAGTAATTCTATATATAATTTTCAAAATACTTGGAATTTTCTAGTTTGAGACCCTCTATTTCATAGGAAATTCAATCAGCTTTCCAACGATATAAATTATGCCCAAATTTGAAACCCGGGTGAAAAGTTATGGCAATTTTTGTAAAACAGTGTGCCAACTAGTACATCACTGTGTCGCGCTAAGGGTTCAAATGGAAATTATACTTTTCCAGTGTTCCATCTCGATAATCCTGCATTGTGCTAAGTTTTCAGTTCTTACTAGTCAATTTACAGTGAGGCAACGCGATTCCAACGCATAGCGCCAATGCAATTTTTCAGAATTGTCAAAATCCAGTAAGACTCTGCAATAGTGCCGCGTGACACCAAGGGTCAACTTAATGCTCTTCTATTTTTGTACAGTGTTAGCCGGGTTCCAGTGGATCACCACGATGTCACTGTATCGCGGTGAAGGCCAAACTAGGGATTTTTTAGTGACGATATTTAATATCTTTCTAGGGGTAAATTGGTATTTTTCCATGACCCAAATCAGTCTTAAACATCTAATTAACCCCTAAATAACCTAATATATCATAATTTACTCATTTTCTCTCAAGAATTAAGTTATTCTCTCTCAAAAGGGAAAGACCCTAGATTCAAGAAACAAGAATAATCCTCAAAAATTCCTCCAAGAACCTTCAAGAAGCAAATCTCTCAGGTATGTTAGGTGTTCATTCATGGGTTCCTTTAACCCATGGAGTCCAAGAACCCTATTTTAAATCACAATCTTGCAGATTTATGATTTCCATGCTTAAATTAGATTGAATTCATGTTCATGATGTTGTTTGGGTTTCAATCCATGATTAATTATAAGTTTCATGAAATCAAAATAGTACGTATGGGGAATTATATGAATTGCATTTTAAACCTTTGAATTTATAGTTGATTATTATATCAATGATGTTTATGTGTTGACTATTATATGTGAATTAACCATGCTCTCCATGTGTTTGATAAAATGCTTATGTGGATTGAATAGTGAAATCATTCCATGCTATTACGTGGTCCCATTCATGTACAAGTTCAAGTATCCCAAGTGTTTGTTAAAATGTCTAAATAAATGCATTGTTAACAACCAAGTATTATTATGCTTTCACGATCATGTCATGCTTTATTTTCAATGATATCGAGTCCTGGGGGTATTCAATACCCAAAAAATCTAGCTGTTTACCTAGAGGTATAGTGTTACAGAGTAGTCTCAGTAATTTTATGCTCAGTAATAATCAGTCAATAACAAAACTCAGTCCATTTCAGTTTAGTATAATAATCAGTTTCATTCAATTGGGAGTAGGATTCAGCACCGAATGAATCCAAGGATGGGGGCTCACCTTCCAGTAGAAGATGTGATCCTTAGAAGTAGTCCTTGTGTTCCAGAACTACGTAGCCAGTGTAGGTTGATATATCAACCTGCCAGTTGAGGGTTGATAAGGTGTTTCTACCTGCCAGTTGAGGGTACAACCGTTCTCATTCAGAGCACCTGCCAGATGAGGGTGACTCTGCAGCTTATATTTACCCATGGCACGGTACTGACACCCTTCCAACTGGGGTTACCGTTTGGACCCCGATTATCTTATTTTGGGCATGTTGGTTAGATGATTATAACCTCCCACAATTTTAGTCTCAGTCTCGACAAAGAACTCAATTCAATTCTACAGAATCTGGACTATTACAAATGGTTACTCAGATATCAGTCATTTAGTTATCAGTCATTACAGATATTGATTAATCAGTTATCAGTAACTCAGTTATCAAAACTCAATATTCAATTTTAGTATATATGTATATACGCAGTATTTTGTAATAAGTTCTTACAGTTGATTCAGTTATCCATTTACTCTTATTCAGTAATTCCATATCATTCAATCAGGTACTATTCTTGCATATGAACCCTTGTATTCAGGCTTACCTTATCTTGCATACCAGTATATTCTATGTACTAATGCATACTTTCTCTTTACGCTATGATGTCTCATATCATAGGTTCGGATGCACAGGCTCCTGATCACACTTAGACATGTTTATTTAAAAGCAACAGATTTATCCATAAGTCCTTATCTATCGAGGATATGCTTTTATTTTAGTATTTTCAGTTGCTTCAGTATTTAAGTAGTCGAAGTTAGTTGAGGGATTGTCCGATCAACATCACATTCAGACAATTCAGTTAGAGGATTTTCGGCCTAGAATAGTTCAGACAGTATTCAGATTTCAGATATTTTTACTAGATGTTATTATTATAAGTATTCAGATTTTGAACCTTATGGCATTTCAACATAACTTTTGCATTATTTTAGTATTATTATTCAGTGCTCACAGCAGGTACTAGCCATAGGTTAGCTTGGGGTCCTTCGGGGTTGTAAGCACCGTGTAGCGTCCAGGGTATAGACTCAGGTCATTACAAAAAGTTACCATTAGCAAGCTCAACCACCATACCTACGGACCCACATGTTTAAAATCATATTTAAAACAAGGAAAACCATAATTGATCCATACGAAAACATTATTCAACAATGAACATCCAAAACCCCCAACCTTTATTTTAAAACCACAACTATACCATGAATGCCATACATTAAAACATGTATTTTTAGTAAAATAACAATGAGGTAGGATTAATATGCCTAAGACAACGAGAAGTACGGAGAGAAACCACCCTTGAGAGCCTTAATTGATTAACTTGATGAAACCATAGCTTTTATTTGAACAAAGAGTTTGAGATAGAATTTAAGAGTGTTTTATGGGGAATGATGTGTTAATGAAGTCACAAAAGATGATTTAAGTCGTGGTATCAAACAGACTTATAGTGGGAAATATCTAAGATACCCTCTGCTAAAAAGATGTAGAAAAACCATCTTTGGTTATGAGTCAACCCATTGACTATCACCATATCATACGACTTATAGCCTGGGGTCATACCCTAAACAGTGAGTTGGATACCCACACACTATCCTCCTTATGATACCCTGACCGTATGACTCCTGTGGTTTAGTCATATCCAAGTCAGAACTCAAGGGATTAGACACTGGACAACATACGAATCAACCCTACGACTCATAACCTATCCACATGGTGCTTAGTGAGACACGCATACTCAGAGCCAAGTCAAGACACTTAGTTACTGATTTGATTAAGGTTCGACCCAATGATTCATCACCACCCCTAAAGACTCGTACCACCAAGTCATTACTAAGATCGAAAACCCAACTTCTATCCACTGTACACCTAACAACTAGGGTCACGTGACCTATACCTACTCCATATGACTCATATGATGAGTGTTTACTAGGACAGTGAGTTCAAAGCTCCAGAATATTCCAACAGCCAAAATCCAGGGTGTTTCAGTCTAAGAATCTCAAACTTAATAACGGGCAATATCACTAAATTGCCAACTATAGTGTCTTACAGAATCACTGAAAGTCAACTTACATTCGATGCCACCATACATCCCCAAAAAAATCTAACACAACTAACAAAGAGGGAAAATAATCAACCTCACCACGCTACAGGAAAAAAATCATCAAATCGGGCTTTATCACTCAAGCCACCGAATAAGATCACAAAGAATGAAGTTTTAATAAGATAAAACTAGTCTAAATAGCTACCCAGCGAGGATCAATTACATCGATTAATAATATCAACAATATCAATAACCTCAAGCAGTGATAAAAATAGTAGCAACAATATCAATATCAATATAATGAATAGGTGATACCAAAATGAACATCAATATCATGTACCACTCAAGGGCCACAATATGTCCAATGTACCAATATAAATGGGAATCGAACCCAAAAGCTACACTTATAGGGAGAAAACATTAAGATAGATCTACTCATCAACATGCGCCCCATACAAATAGTGCCTCCAAATCTGTAAGGTAAACACAACAACTTCTTGTTCAAGATCATGGGTGGGGTAATTCCTTTTATGGGGCTTAAGCTATCTAGAGGCATAGGCCACTACCTTACCCTTCTATATCAAAACATACCCCAAACCGACTCTGGAAGCATCACAGTACACAACAAACCTATCTGAACAATCTGGTAATATCAAATTTAGAGTTGTGGCAAGTCAAATCTTCAACTCCTAAAAATTCTTCTCATAAGTATCGAACCACTGAAACTTAACTTTCGTTTGAGTGAATCTGGACATGGGGAAACAATAGATGAAAACCTTTTAACAAACTACCGGTAATAGCCAGCCAAACCCAAGAAATACCTGATATCTAATGGAGAGATGGTTCTAGGCTAGTTTCTCACTGCTTCGGTCTTTTGAGGATCAACTCTAATTCCATCACCGAAAATAATATGTCCAAGGAAACCTACTGATCTTTGCCAAAATTTGCACTTACTAAATTTAGTGAACAACTGAAGGGCTTTAAGAGTCTGCAATACTATTCTGAGGTGGTCTGCATGATTATTTTCATAACGGGAATAGACAAAAATATCATCAATGAAGACTATGATGAACATGTCCAAGTACTACTTGAACACTCAGTTCATCAAGTCCATAAAGGCTGATGGGGCATTTGTGAGACCAAAGGACATGAATAGAAACTTGAAGTGACCACATCAAATTCTGAAAGATATTTTTGGAATGTCATATTCTCTGAGTCTGAGCTAATGATAGATGGATTTGAGGTCTATCTTAGAAAAATAACTGGCACCTTGAAGTTGGTCAAACAAGTCATTGATTCTAGGAACTAGGTATTTTCTTTAGATTGTGACTTTGTTTAACTAATGGTAGTCAATAGACATTCTAAAAGAACAATATTTCTTACGTACAAACAGAAATGGTGCCCCCTACGAGGAAATGTTGGGCCTGATGAATCCCTTATCTAGGAGATCTTTTAACTGTTCTTTCACTCTTTAAGTTTGACTAGAGCCATTCTATATGGAGGAATAGAGATAGGTTAGGTATCTGGAAGAATGTCTATTCTGAAGTCAATTTCCCTTTTAGGAGAAACTCCAGGAAGATCTTCAGGGAACAAATCTAGAAATTCTCCCACTACTAAAACTAAACAAGATTTAGAGTCCCAGAATTAGAGTCTTTGACTCATAAAAGATGATAAATACACCCCTTGGATATCATTTTTCTCGCTCTAAGGTACGAAAAAGTTGACCCTGAAGCGACGTAGTACTACCCTTCTATTCAAGGAATGTTTCATCTGGAAATTGAAAATGAACAACTCTATTTCTACAATCTACCAAAGCATAGTAGGAATAGAGAATATCCGTGCTGAGAATGACATTAAAATCCATCATCTCTAACTCCACTAGATAAATTAAAGTGACTTTCTGGGATATGTAATCAGACAATTCTTGTATACCTACTGGCTATAATAGGGACACCTACTGGGTAGATACTGAAAAGGGTTCTGCTAAAATCTCAGGATTGATATCAAAATCAACAGCTATGTAAGGGGATACAAAAAAAGAGAAACTTCGAAATCTAACAAAGAATATATATATATAAATGAAAGCCACCACGTCAGAAGAATTTTCTTAATCCTGTTGAGACTAAAGTGCATATAATTTGTTTGGGCACTGACCGATGGTGGCATTAGAAGTGGCACCCTGCTCAGTCAGGCGACCGAATGGAACTAGGGGACGACTGGATTGACCCTGTTGATAGATCTTTGGATGATCCCTGACTCGATGGCCTGGTATACCACACCCAAAACATACGTCACTACCATATCTACAAATACTCTGATGGTTTCTACTGCATTTGTGGCAAAGAGGGTTTGTTCGACTACTGTTTACACTACCTTGGGACTTAGAGCCTGGCGGCTTATCCTAATAGTCATTCCTGAACTTTGGCACAGGGGAAATAGCTAAATTTGGGGAAGGAGATGAAGATTTCTGATGGGATTGAGGATGGTAACCACCTTCTAACTTTAGCTAAGTAAAATTATAGCTACCTATTCTAGCATTCTTGTTATTTCTCTCTCTCTCCTTATTCTTCTTCTCCTTGATCTGTTGAGCATGGACCATAATAAAAGATGTGTATATCTCCTTAATAAACATCATAGTCCTTCACTCCTTCACCACACAATCAGATACCCCAAATACAAACTTACTCATCCTAGACCTGCTATCCGCCACCACATGAGGAGCATACCTGGATAACTAAGTAAACTTGAGAGAATACTCTTTCACACTTGTGTTGCCCTACCTCAAGTTGATAAACTCTAACAACTTGGCTTCTCTCATCTACAATGGAAATAATCTATCTAAGAAGGTTGTAGCAAACTCGTCCTACTCTACAAGACCTGTGTCTGGGACTCTATCCTCTTTCCACTACATAAACCAGGTATGGGCTACATCCTGCAGCTGGTAAGTAGATAATTCAGCACTCTCACTAGAAGTCACCCCCATAATATCCGTTACCTTTTGCACCATGTTTAGGAATTTCTGCGGTTCCTCTTCAGATTTGGATACAAAAAATAGAGGAGGATTTATTTGGGTAAAGTCCCGAATCCTAGCTACGGTAGTATTGGCCATTAGGTTGGCCGAAATAACATCTGGTGAACATTTTGAGCCAATACAGAGTAAGCTATAGTAGTGAATGCAGCTCTAAACTTTGCATGAGAAACATGCTCATTCAAGGGATCTTTCTGAACGGGCAGAGGTACTGGTTGATTTACATTTCTTCTTTCATTTGACTTTCTGAGAGGCATGGTCTGTAAACTGAAGGAAGTATTTATTAGATAGAGAGTTTAACATGAGCTCATGCTCTTTTGCATGACATAAATACTGAAAGAAGGGAAACGTTTCTTAAAATGCCTCATAGCCTCTTGTCCATAAGTGTGGCACACTTTACACATATGCACAAGACTCTACGTGATGCGGCTTTCAGATACCCTAGGAAACTTTACAACCTTAGGATCCAATACCAAGTTTGTAATTCTCTAGGAGTACTCCCTGGCCGCTACACGGTACTTATGGTAACAAGTGACAAAAAGTTAACCCATGAGTTGGTACCTGTTGTGAGCACTAAATAAAAATAATAAAATACGTGTGTGGAATATCTAATTGGACCATAAGGGTATTAAATGCTAAAACATATTTGAATCATAAATCCAGAAACTACTGCAGAAAAATAACTATCTGAAACTGATAAAATAATGACAAACTAACTGGAGAAAATAGAAGGAAAGGTGTCTTTTAAGTCTTGAATGAAGGATTGGTGACATTGACCAGCAGATAGGGTCAAACATCATTAGAAAACATGATTAAGTCAATTGTGGACTTGATTAATATTTTCAAAACTTTATAATCTTTTAAAAATTACAAATCAACCCAACCCACACCCCTCTTCAATCCTAATCAACTACTTTCTCTCTCTAGCTTCTCCCAACCAACAGTTCTACAAAATTTCTCCCTTCAACCTCCGATGACAAATAATCGGGCGAGTTTCTTTTTGACTTTCAACCATCAATTACCGTGAATACTTCTCCGACGACAACAATTTTGAGTTCTTCGTCCTCGCATTTCCTTTTTCACAGGTAAAAAATTATGAAGAAACAGAGGAACTTTAGCCAACTACTCTTTTGGTATTAAAATATAGACTGAATAAAACCCTAATTTCTAGATTTCTCCTTCTCATTATCATACTATTTATTTGAATTTTTTGGTGATTTTTGGTCGCAGTTGATGTTCTTAGTGTGTAAGTATGTGTGTGATATATTGGTATTGCTAGGTTGATTTGTTGTTTGTCTTGGTAGAAATGGTATTGCAACAGTTGAAACATATGATGTAATAGATGCATCATATGATGCAACATATGAAAATCTGATGCAACAAATTAAAAATCTGATGCAACGATGAAAATCTAATGCAACACGTGAACAATCAAACAAATCATTCATCTGTTGCGACAAATAAATCTTCTGTTTGGAAGAAATCTAAACAATATTGATCCAACAGATAACTGATTAGTCATCTATTTTTATTCTTTCCAATGGTTTACTCTCCATATTAAAATCTGATGCAATAGATCAAAAATCTGATGCAACAGGTGAACAATCTAACAGATCATTCATCTTTTGCAATAGGCGATTCTTCTGTTTGGAAGAAATCTAAACAATATTGATCCAATAGATAAATGATTAGTGATCTATTTTTATTCTTTCCAAAGATTTACTCTTCATTTTACAATAAATTAGGACTGTTTTTATTCTTTCCAATGATTTACTCATACAGGTCGATTATCTGTTATAATATATAACATACCGGGTGAAACAGATTAGTGATCCATTTTTATTTTTTCCAACGGTTTACTCATTCGCTGAAATAGGTCGGTTATATGTTGCAACTGATAAAATACCTAGTGCAACAGATTAGTGATCTATTTTAATTGTTTCCAACGGATTACTCATCCATTGTAATGGGTTAGTTATGTGTTCCATCATATAAAATGCCAGGTACAATAGAGAGTACTGTTCTTATGGTTCCCACATACTACTATCCATTGCAACAGGTCGGTTATATGTTGCAACAGATAACATACCTAGTGCAACAGATTAGTTATCTGTTGGAACTATTATACTACTGTTATGCATTAATCAATTATAATCTATGTTATGTTCCTGTTAATTTAAGATAACATAGCTCCCAAAATAAATGAAATTGAATCAAGTCCAAGTAAAGGAACAAGTGCAGTAGCTCAGCTATATCCACCACTCTATGTGCTTGCTTTACAAGTGTTATCTCAATCAGGAGCAGAAGATAATAAACATGGGGAGGAGAAATCTATCAGAAGAGATAATCCAAATGCTAATAGCCCTTCCATCGAAGAGTTGGTCAAAACCTTCAGCATTGATCGTTAGCCTATGAGAATATAGTGCGATGGTGCCACAGATTTAACGGGTGATCTCGTGGTTAAGTCAGTCATGGGAAAATCTTTTGACACCATCAGAAAAATACTTTGAGAACAAAAATTGGATTCTTATTTTAGGGAAAGCTTCTTTGGAAAATATCTTGATTTGCCAGAGGACAACAATGCTCGTTTCTAGATGAAAATGGTATATGATCTTCTCAAGCGCAGGTTTATGTATGAAAACAAAGATAAGATGGATGAGGTGTGGATAAATTACTGTGACATGCCTGTTTGTTTTGGTTGGGAGGATTTTGCCATAGTTACCGAACTAAAATGTTATTCTCTTTCTCCTTCTCAAGTTATACCTACTTTGACCCAAAAAAAAAACAGCCCATACATCCAAAAAAGGAAAAGGCAAGTCTAGTACTCATGATGACCTGGTGTCCATTGTTGGGCCAAGCTTCAAAAACAAAAATCTGATTAAAGCATTGAAAGGTAAAGGACTTTCAAAGAAGAACAAGCAATCATTGTGCTTGGTTTGATTTGTACATAATGTTCTTTGGGTGAGAGACGTTAACAACAACATAAGCCTCGATTTAATAAATCTTCCAAGGATTTTGAGGCATTTAAAAGCTATCTTTGGGGTTATGAAAGCTTTAAACTGACTGTCGAATATTTGTTGACTCCGTTAACACCAAAAATAGTCAACTTATATGGTTTTCCATGGTCCTTCATCGCAAATATTTCTTTTATCATGATATGATTTATCAATTTTTTATTCAATAATGCTTTTGATTTATTTGTGTTATGTTATTGGCTTGGGCAGTTGAAGCCATTCCTTATTTGAGACAACAAGTGAACTACCAGGAAGAAGTTTCCTATCCAAGAATTCTGAGATGGTTATCGTCCAAACCGATAAAAATGCAAAATTTCTTGATTTTTTCAATTTCCTCAAGGAAGCAGTAAGTCCAATTTTAATTAAGTTTTTATTTTAATTAATAATTAAATAATTTCATCATCATTCTTAATATATTTACCGATTTATTTTAGATTGTCCATCTGTGGCTTTTTCCGACCAACCAAGAGTTAAAGATGTCATTTTTTCTTACTTTACAGTCTGTGCAAACTTTATCAGACCCTGAGGTCGCTGATGGAATAAAAATAGAATTATTTGGAGCAACAACCATCACAAGAAAAACAATTTTGGAGGGTGGGGCTAATGATTCTCCTCTTACACTGTTTGAAACAACAAGCCATTATGATTATGATCACAATGGTTGTACAGATTTTTCTCTAAATTTTACCGCATCTAGCGAATGTTCTTCATGAAAATATCAAGACTGCACGGTGAAACACGATGGAGTGATTAATGCTATTAATGCACTAACTGCTTCTGTAAAGGAAATAACATCTAAGAGAGGTGCCATTCCATCAAAAAGGATTTCATATCCAGACACTTCACTAGAGATCAAGGCGGCTAAGAGGAGAAGGAAAAACACTTCCAAGGCATCATCAATCATAAAAAAAGTAAGATTCCAATGCCTCTGTCTTTGTCTTGCAACGATGTTTAGTATGTAAGGGCCACAGAAGAGCAGCATGAGCTGAAGAAGGTGAATGTACATCATCTGTTCCAAAAAACAAACAAGCAAATATCTGTTTCAACAGATGATACATCTGCTGAAAATTATTAAATAGATGTATACATCTTTTGCAACTGTTATCTAACCTGTTGCATCATATTCATTATCTATTTCAACAGGTGAGTCTTATATTGCAACAGATGGGTTATTTCTTCGAAATTATCGTACTGCTCTGATTTACTTGTTCGAATTTGTCCCAATAGATAATCCATGTAATGTAACATAAGAATCATCTATTGCAATAGATGGAAAATTTTTTGTGTATCTCTACTTAGCATTGAAAATTTTGTCATTCCATGTGAATGTCATAGCTACTGCCGAAGAGCATAATATGATAGTTGATAATCCATCAACTGCTTCCAAAGATGAAGAAAAAGTGGAGCCTGTCAGTTTGGGAGAACGAAAGAATTACCCGTTTAAAGGTTTCAACATCTCGGATGAGGCTCCAAAAAAACTAATATAGTTGATCAATGACTATTCAAAATAGATTGCCGATGGGATGTTAAAGCATCATGCCGGTAGGTACATAAATAAATTTTATGGATATTGATTTATACAATTCTTGTTGTAAAACCTAACATTAACACATATAAATCATCATGTCAAAAACAAATTGACGAGTGCTATAAAGTGAACGAATCGAGTCTTGGTAATGATATGTCCGGCTTTGTTGTTGCACATTCCGAAATGAAGAATTAGTTTTATTTGATGTCACAGCCCCAAACTTGCTGGAATGATGAGGTTTAAAGGCCATACATATTACTATTAATTAATACATTATTTAATTGCATATATATAATTATTTTTTCAGCACGTAATTAAAAATGTTTGATAATATGTGCAGTACATCGATGTCATTTTTTACTATATTTGAAAAAAAGGCCAAGTTGCAAATACAAGAACAATACAGATACACAACAGGAAATTGTTTGTACAAAGTTTACATTAATAATGCCTACGATAGGTATTGTCAACAGCAGCTAGAAGTTTCCCAAACCGAGGAATGCTTAATCAACATCATCAAAGGTTTTAGAATTCCAACTGGCTTACCTTGGCATATGATCGATGAAGTATACATCCCAATCAATTATGGTGATGAATTCCATTAGGTGTTGGCTATCATCATTCTAAAAGAGAGGCGCATCCAAATTTATGACTCGATATCGCGAAGAAGATGTTCTGAGCCATCGTCTGATATACAAAAGCTGGCCAAAATATTGCCTACTTACCTTGATATGAGTGGCTTTTTGAATCAAAATTTTTGTACTGATTAGTTGATGATTGAAGCATACGGGGATAAAATGGCAAATCTATTTAATTTACAATATGTTGATGGAATTGGTCAATAAACCATTGGTAGCCTATAAGTTTAAGTGTCATGATTTAGTTTCATTTCACAAATTTCACAACGCTTACATGAACTGCAAGATATGGATTTTCTATTTTTTTTATAACACAGGGATTGCGGTCCTTTTGTTGCCACCTATGCTGAGTATTTGAGCGATGTATTACAAGTACCAAATGATGGACTTGATGCCGGATTACTCCGCAAAAGATATGCTGCTCTTTTATGGAAATATGGAGAAGCAAAAGATCAGAAGTCGTACGTAACCGACGTTAAAGATCCACGATAAACAAAGCCAAATTCCATAGCACTAGCTGAAGAACAACTTGTCCATATTGATTAGATGTTTATAGATTGAGTCCATCAATGTAATAACCTATCCTCCTCGGTTTAACTTGTTGATTTATTTGTAGAGTAGATCATTTGTATTCATAATAATTTTTTTACATTTTATTTATTTGTTGAGTTATTTTATTTCGTGTAATTTCCAAAGGCTTTGATTTATTTTATTCTGTCTATGAATATAATTAATTCTGAGATTTAAACATGTTAATTGAAATGGAGTATTAGATTCAAATACCACAACAGATAATACATCTGCCGCAACAGATGACATATCTTATCAGATAGATTTAGACATATGTTGCAACATGAGATGCAACACGTAGGTCATCTACTGGAAATTATATGATAGGTCTTCCTACTTTTTTGATTTTCTCCAACAGATTACCAATCAGTTGCAATAGATAAGTTATATATTGCAACAGATCGTAAATCTGTTGCGACAGATAAATGGGGAACATCTGCATAATGCAACAGATGACCAACGTTTTCCAACAGATAATCAATCTATCACAATTGGTACTATATCTATTATGATAGATATAAAATATGTTGCATTATAAAAATTCAACTTTGCCAGACATAAAAATTACTGTCCCTATATGTATAGTGAATTGGCTTGAAATAAAAATTTGTTATCGTATTCGTCTCTATCTTTGTACATGTTATTTTTTATACATGGGCTATTGTTTATACACGGGTTCCAACCATTTAGTTAGTACCCCATATGCCCAGACCCATTGTATCTTTCCCACAATGGTGTCGCACACACCGGTCATTTGTGTGTCGGTCAGTAAACACTCCATGTATGCAAGCAAGTACGGCCCGTATTCTGCACTGGTTGTATTTTTGGGAGCTGGATGTTCTTATTTCGACCTTCAAACACCCAAGATTCCTTCGCCAAGACTTCAGCCGACAAATTATCCATCATCTTACTCTGCGTCAACAACTTGGGCAACAACTTCAAGAGTGGTTGCATGTGGGTTAAAACGTTTTCTCGCTGAACATAGGTAAGTTACAGTCATAAACCTTAATCTTTCCCTGGTATAGTAGTATCTCAACAGTGAGAAAATAGGTGACATCCACATTCATGACTGCAAGTATTCTCTTCCCTCTAACATATTTAATCGCTTCTTCATCCCATTGGAACGTAGAAACTAACTGATCAAATCCCAGGCCATTGGAATTAGCTAGATTACGAAGATAAGCGTACCTATCTTTGAAATTATTGTACAATTTTAGGTCCATTTTCCAATCAGCAGCATCATAAGCATCTGGGTATGCTAATTGTCTTCCCCTCATAAGGTAGGGAATTTCATCAACATACTGTGGTATAAAAAGATAATTTTTAAATAGGTTAGTAATTGTAAAGAATAAAAACACAGTGGAAAGAATCTGATATAGAGGGTTCTCTGAATTAGTCCACAGATTACCTAGCCAACACAACTTATGCAACAGATGTGTATTATGTTGCAACAGAATACGAAGCTGTTGCAATAGATTATGCATCTGCTGCATAGATTCTTCTTCAAGGAGTAGATTGGAAGGGTAGGTTAGCAAAAGTAAACTTACCTTGTCCTCGTACCACACACAAATATTTGTCATATTCTAGAAGTCTTTGGCGGCAAATAAATGCATGGTGTATTCTTTTTGAACCTTCATGTTGATGAATTCTTCCAGTTCCTTCTTCTTCTCCTTGTCAAGTGCCGCAAATATGTCCACCTTCTTCGGTGGCCCCTGAACTTCAACAACTATTGGAGTGGGGTGAGTTGCATTTTTTGCTAATTTTAGAACGGAGGGAATTTGTATAATTTTTATTCTCTTCCTCCTAAACTCCACAGTAGAAGTGCATGGCTCCCTCACCTCGTTGGATGGTATGACACCCCTCCTGGATTTCAACTTCTCGGTAGTTTCAGCAATAGCCTCTATCTTTTTGAGGAGTTTATCCTCTCTGTCCTTGCATAATTTGCATTTGCAATGAGAACATGTGAGTGAGAAGGGGTAAGAGGGACCACTGTAAGGGTGGGAGGGACCAGTGTAGGGTTGATAGGGAAGACCTGTGCAAGGGGTGTTTGTAAACATATTTATTTTTTGTTGAGCATCAACATACTCATAATCACGACTAGAAACAGAAGTAGGATGGCTGCCACCATCATAAACAACTCCACCAGCAGCACCCCAAAAGAAGCACCCGAATCTTTTGCAGTTTGATTTAGGCCGTGAAGAGCTTCAACATTAGACAGACCTTGCCTAACTTCTCTTCTTATGGATGTTGCTCCATCCAATTCCTTCTTTATTAACTTCAACGTTCGGTCTTCTTTTGTATCAACAAAACCCAGAGTAACAAAAGAAGTCATCCCCAGCTCATCAATGGTAGGCACGATCCAAGGATGCACAACCTATAAAAAAATGATAGAAGGAATTTAAATCATATAATAATAATTTACAGTCAGTTGGGCTACCTGGGGCTTGGGATATGTTAACACAGCCAACTAACTTATGCAAAAGACGATCTAGCTACCGCAACAGCTGATCTGTATGTTGAAACTGATTGATAATATGTTGCCTCAGAATACCCATCTGTTGCATAATTTATAGTAGATGGGTAATCTGTTGAGTAGGGTTCAGAGAACAGAGCAACATATGGTTAATCTATTGTGAAATATGGATCGTCTGTTGCAACAGATTACCCATTGCACCAGTTGTAGTTGATGGGTAATCTCTTGCAATAGATGGAACATCTGTTTCAATATCTTTCTTTGAGGCAAATTATTTTAGTTGAAAGAAGACGTACTGTATCATTTGGAGGGTAAAGAGATCAACCTCTTTAATATTTTTTTTGCTGCTCTCTACTGTAGCCAACCACCTAAGGATCCTTGGTTGAGAAACGTTATCCAAATAATCCGTGAAATGCTTTCGGAGGGGAGGAATGGCTTCACATGCCCAAGCTTAAAAATTGTAAATAGGAAGCAAGAAAGAAAAAGTCACATATATATTCAATATAAATTAATGAATGAGTAAAAATAGTGATCAATTTTACCATGAAAGCCCAAGGAAAGCCGTATAATGTGGTCGTCTTTGGCTTTAGCCCTTTCAGTAAATATTTGACAGTCAAGTAGTAGTTTTCGTATCCCCAGCGATAATCATTGAATTTTCCAAAATCATCAGAAAGCGCCAAAAAATCACATTCGATGACTTTCTTGACGTCTTTTACCAATAAAACGGAATGGACAAACAAAACTAAGAACAATTTCTCCCTATGGTGCTTTGGCATGTATTTATTCTTGAGATCTTCTATCAAATCCTTCACTTCATATCTAGGTCCAACAATGCCTAACAACCCATCTTTTTTTATCTTGCATTTTTTGGACCGTTCGTCGGGTGTTTTCTTGATGGCAGGTTCTTCTGGACGATCGCATCTCTAGCCCGTCACAATGGCAAACTCTTTCAATCCAAAACAAACCGGCATGCCACTGTAGTTGATCCAAACTTCATCCATCTTATTTCCTCCCTCTTTCGAACCTTCATCATCCCCCGCATACATGATCCTGTGCTTGAGAATGCCATATACCATGATCATTGGGAAACGGAGAGGGTAGGGCCCAGACAGCTCAAGAAAGTGTGCAAAGCAGCTCTTCTTAAAAAGTCCATCTATGTTTTCCATCTTCATAATACTCCTAAGTTTGTCAAAAGGTTTCCCCAACTGACATTTAAGTACAAGATCACCAAATACTGCATTAAGGTTATTCATTGGCATCGCAACTCGAAACTTGTCAATACTAATGGTTTTGACAGAATCATGCTGGAATTTTGATATTATTTCATGCCTCATTGGTGAGGAGGAGTTATGACTTTCCTCGGCTTCATTTTGCCCTAACTGAGATTATTTTGGAAGTTCCTCTGAATCTATCTATACTCTAGCCTTTTTTGTTTGGTGATCGAAAGTTGATCCACTTTCCCCATTTTCTATTTCTTTTCTTTTGGGAGTCATCTTTTAACTACAAACAAAAGAAAAACAAAAAATACATTGCATTTGATGTTAGCATAATTTTTTTAAAAAAGGTGAGACAAATTTTAATAAATTATTGTTACCACATAACAAAAAAAAAATACTACAACGGACAACCCATCAGTTAGAACAGATGGGGAACCCGAATCTGTTTGAAGACCTATTTAATATCACCCCACAGATATTCCTCCGCTGCAACAGGTGGAGAAATTTCAATAAATTATTCTTTTCCACATTACAAGAAAATACTCCAACGGATAATCCATCAGTTGGAACAGATGGGGAATCTGTTTGAAGACGTATTTAATATCTCCCAATAGATCTTCCACCCATTGCAATAGATGGACCACCACCACCATAACTAATACCACGAACAATGCCACAAAGACCACCACCAATACCACCAATACCAATACCAATACCAACACCAAGACCACCGACACCACCGCCAAAAAACACAAATACCAACAAAATCCACCAACAACACCACAAACACCATCCAACAATACCACGACAGTCAACAAAACATTGAGAGAAAAAATAGGGTTTTCTCGGGTTCTTCCTACTTTTTTAGCATCAAAACTCAAAATTGTTAACCCATTCTCGAAGATAATACAACCAAAAGTCTTTTTTTTATCATTAACTAAAAAGCCCTATTTTTTAGAATAAAGAACAAATGTAGAAATCTTCTCGAACTCTGTTATACACAAAGATAGAGAAAACAATGGATACAAGTGGGAATGAAGTCAAAAAAACAACTATATATAGTCGTAAATGGAAAGAAAATCGACCTATTTTAAAGGGTTGAGCAATATGTTGAGTAGTTGTTGTTTGTATTGTTTGTATTATTGAGAGGGAGAGGACACCCCGAGAGAGACAGAGAGAGAAGAGCGAGAACTTAAGATTTGAAATAAAAAGTTTTTTGCGCAAATGGATGATTTGTATGGGTTGATTTATAATTTTGGAAAAGAATAACAAGTTTTGAAATTGCTAATTTGGTCCGAATTGATCTTAATTAATTTTAAAAATATTAAAAGATATAGTTTTTAAAACATTAAGTTGATAAGAACTCATTTCTAGTCAGAGTGATCGATGACTCGAGTCAGGATGAACGCAATTCCAATGCCTTGCAATTGCAAAGAGTCGATTAGATTTGTAGTTGACCCTGTGAGCTCACTCATTCATCCCTAGTTACACCTAAATCAAGTTAGGTACTATCACTATCCTAACATTGAGTTGATAAGAAATCATTTCAACTCAGAGTGATCAATTGATGACTCAGGTCTGTATGAACGCAATACTAATGCCATGTAATTGCAAAGACTCGATTAGATTTGAAGTTGACCCTGCTAGCTCATTCAGTCATACCTAGTTCCACCTAAATCAATTGCTATGAAATCTTTTACAACAAACAACTAAGCTGCTAAAAATTTTCAAACATGTACATATATGTTGCAACAGATGACATATCTAATTTAATTATCAAATAGATATTTGCATCTGTTGTGACAAATGACTGAGCTGTTGGAAATTTTTAAAAAAATATTTATATCTGTTGTAACAAATGACATATCTGATTTTATTAATTATCAAATGAACATTTTCATCTGTTGTCACAGATGACTGAGCTTTTGAGATTTTTAAATAGATATTTATAACTATTGTAATAGATGACTGAGCTATTCGGATTTCTAAACAGATATTTATATATGTTGCAACAGATAACATATCTGTTTGAAAATCTTTTTATCTCTTTTAATTTTAAAGCAAGAAGCTTCTGGTCTAAGTAGATAATATCAAGTAGTAGTTCTTACTACTAAAGGCGGTAAAAAATGTTTCATAAATATCTCAAAAGTGAGTTCATTGAGCAGTCTTGTCTTGTCTTTTCAACGTCAGTAGTCTTAGTCTTTCTCGTGCCCCTCAAATTATTAATGGAATTAATGAATATTAATTAATGAATATTGAAAACCACCACGTCTACGTACACAATACATCTATAAAAATTATCTCATCTCTTTCTTCAGCTGCAGTTTATTTTATTCAACTCTCATATTTTTCTCTCTCCTCTTTAGGGTCACAGCCTTGTTTCTCTCTTTTCTCTTCTCTTCTCATAAAGATCTTTTCATATCTAAACCCATCCATATCTTTCCTCAACTTAAATTTTTGTTTTGATCCCCTTTTTGATATTAAGGTATGGTTCATTATTGCTCTTTCATTCTCATCTTCTTCTTTGTATGTTATTTACATCTGTTTTTTTATTTAATTACTATTTACCCATATCATATTTATTAATTTTTTTGTAAGAAACTTGTAAGTGATGAATAAATAATCCAAGAATTTTTATTACAATATGAGAAAAAGTCATATGTTGGGAGAAGTTTAAAAGCATTGTTGAAAGTATTATTTTTTTGTATGTATTTTGTTTGTTTCATTATTGTTGATGCATTTATTGATGTTGTTAGTGGGTTGGTGTTGTTGGAACTTGTGGTGTTGTTGATGGTTCTGGCACAAACGATGTTGCTTCTTTGTTGTTAATGATGTTGTTGGAACAAATGTTGTTTCTTTTTTGTTGATGTTTATGTTGTTGTTGGTATTTCAAAAGATGGAAAAACTGTTGGAACAAATAAAACCACCAGAAAGGCTGGTTTGATGTATTCCATTAGACTCCACATCTATTGGAACAGACTTCACATTTGTTGCAACAAACTCCACATCTGATGCAACAGATGGAAAATATTCTTTTTGTGACATTAATTTTTTTCCTCTTTTTTGTAGATTTAAGGAACTGAAAGTTGATCAACTTTTGATGGACTATCTTAAGAGGCTACAGTAAAGATGAGATCGGAGGAATAAACTGCTTATAGATGGAACCACTTCATATGTGGGAGGTATGTATTACTGATAATGTTATTATGGAAACGCACATAGAGTGCACTGATTTTATGTGATGTTTTTACTGATTAGTCATAGATCGTTCAAACTAGATGTCTGAAATTTTATAGTTAAGTTTGGTAGGTCCGAACTGATAAGGCTGAGGGACTATGAATATGGTTCTGATAGGCTGTTAAGATTTAATGTCTGTTGTTGCTCATGTTTATTTGTCAATCATTATGAAGTGATCTAATTTTTGTGTCATTGTAAAGAGATTCAATTGCAATTGGACTATCTTTTAGGGGGCATTGGACCCTTAAAGGGCCTTCGAAGCTTAGCACTGCATCTAATAAGAATGGAAAACCAATATATTTATTGCCCTGGACAAAATTTATATGGCTGGGTTGCTCGCTCGGGGTGATGATTTTATGTCAAAATGTGCAGTAGGAGAATGCTTTTGAAGGAAAATGGGTGGTTGATGGAAGACTATATTATCTAAGAGATAATTGAAGAAGAGACATAGGGTAGAGAGTAACTTCTAACAAATCTGGCCGATGGAATTATCTTAACAGATGCGAGATGTGAATCAAGTGCAAATATGAAAGTGTATCCGGTAATGTAATTTCATCTGTTGTTTCTATGAAAGAAAAATAATGCATATGGACACTTTTCTAGGGAGCTGCGTGGTCGGGATTATCACCTAGATAGAAAATAGGAGAAAACCAACAAAGAAGCCTCACAGGCATCGAGGGTAGAAATAATGTACAGCAAGTCTAAAAAACTTATGCCAACAACAACTGCAGTTAAAATAAGGAATCTAAGCAAAGACGGCAAATTTTTGAATTTTAAATTTCATCTCATGCCTTCTTGTTTGTGTTTCCGATCAGGTCTACTGTCGTTGACTTGATCGAAACTACAAACGAGATTGAAAGGCAAATAGAGTATCATTTCTTCCTTAGCAATATGGTTATAATTGATTGTGTTTTCTTGCCTTGACATGCTTTCAACATTCATTGGAGAAGATCAGATACTTGCGGTAGTATGTGAATCCCAATAATTTTCAAGCTTGCCTCCTGCTTGTTGATTCTGTATTCAACCTGGTCGTTGCCCTATTTGAAGTTGGTAAAGAGTTCCTAGTCTCTTGCGAGCTCGATCAGGAACACTACCTTCAAAGTTGTGGCATTCTAGAAGCCCTTCAGAACACTTTTTTCAGAAGCCTTAAAGGATACGTGGAGGGTCTCTATGTTTGTTTTAGGTCAAAATGTGTTGCTGCACGTTGAAGATGTTGCCCTAAAGTTTGAACAACACACATTTATCTAGTGTTGCTCTATGCATCTTGCTCAACCAATTTGATAAATTAGTAAGCATGGAGTTACGTGTTATCTTAATAGATGGCTTACTAACTCCATGCTTACTAATTTATCAAATTGGTTGAGCAAGATGCATGGAGAAATGCTCAATAAAAGTGTGTTGTTCAACTGTTGGGACCACATCTTCAACGTGCATCAACATATTTTGACCTAAAACAAACACAGCGATCCTCCATGTATCCTTTAAATCTTATAAAGAGAAAGTATTCTAAAAGGCTTCTAGAATGCCACAACTTTGAAGGTAGTGTTCCTGATTGAACTCATAATAGACGAGGAACTCCTTACCAACTTCGAAGATGAAAATGACCAGCTTGAATATCGAATTAATAAGATAGAGTCAAGATTGAAAATTATCGAGATTCACATACTACAGCAAGCTTCCGATCTTCTCCAAGGAATGTTGAAAACATGTCAAGGCAAGAAAACACAATCAATTATAACCATATTTCTAAGGAAACAATGATATCCTATTTTCCTTTCAATCTTGTTTGTGGTTTCAATCAGGTCAACGGCAGTGGACTTGATCAAAAATACAAACACAAAGATGGGATGAAATTTAAAATTCAAAAATTTCCGCCTTCGCTTAGTTTCCTTATTTGCACTACAGTTGTTGGCGTAAGTTTTCTAGACTTGTTGAACATCATTTCTACCATCGATGCCTGTGAGACTGCTTTGTTGGTCTTCTCCTATTTTCTACCTAGGTGATAATCCCGACCATGCAGCTCCCTAGAAAAGTGTCCATCTGCATTGTTTTTCTTTCATAGATACAACAGACGAAATTAGATTACCGGATACACTTTCATATTTGCACTTGATTCAGATTTCACATCTATTAAGATAATTCCATTGGCCAAATTCTTTAGAAGTTACTTTCTACCCTGTGTCTCTTCTTCAATTAGCTCTCAGATGATATAGTCTTCCATCAGCAACCTATTTTCCCTCCAAAAGAATTCTCCTACCGCACCTTCTGGCATATAATCATCAACCCGAGCAAGCAACCCAACCATATAAATTTTGGCCAGGGTAATAACTATATTGGTTTTCCATTCTTGTTTGATGCAGTGCGAGGCTTCGAGGGCCCTCTAAGGGTTCAATGAACACTTAAAGTTAAGTCCAATCGCTATTGGTTCTCTGTAGTGACGACAAATATTGATCCCTTCTCAAAACTTAACATGCATAAATACGAGCACCAACCGTCAGTAATTTGTAACAGGGTATCTGCACCATCTTTATGAGGTCCTCAGCCTTATCAATTTCGAGCCCATCAAACTTAGCGGTACAATGTAGTATCTTGTTTGAATGATCAATGCCTAATCAATTAAAAACTGCATTCACAAAAATATTGTACTTTGTGTGTGTTGTCCCGATAACCTTATCAGTAATACATACTTAACTCCCACACATATCATAGTGGATCCATCTGCATGCACCTTATTCTTCCTAGCCCATCTATGACTTAAATTGAATAAACAGATGACTAGCTTGTTGCAACAAATGACATATCTGTTTATATTGTCAATCAATTGGAGACATCTGTTATGACAGTGATCAACCTATTTCAGAAATCAAATAGATATATACATCTGTTGCAAAAAGATTGCCAATATGTTGTAATTTATCTAACAAAAAGAATATATTTTATAATAGATTACCCATCTGTTAGATTTATTTTAAAGCAATTTTCTTTTCTTTCTGAGATACAATAATTTATAAATAGGTCCCTCCTTATAAAAATGAATGATCCAGATTCGTAAAAGAATATTCATATCGAGTCCTTGTGTGAACTTCAAAGGCAGTTTGATTGATGAACTCCAAAGAGAAATTTGGTAGACATCGGAGCAAGGCTGTCGGATGAATGAAAGATATCTGATTGACAATAATAAGAATAGTAGTAATAATAATTAGGTAATGTTTTTATTTTAGCAATTATTTCCCTCTTTTTGTATATCAAATCTACCCAAGGAATTCAAAAATCTATGAACATTCATTTCATTTTGATTTTTTAATTCTTATTTAGTATTTAATAATAATCATTCTGTTTATTCCTTGTTCTCAACATGTCGACGGTTGGTGGTAGGGATTGAGTAGCAATTTGTGTCAACAGTTATCTGCTACGACAGATCGATCATATGTTGCACCTCACAATTATTAATAAAAAAAGGGCTATTATTGTTATTAAGAGAGTGAAAAGAGAAAGACATGACTCGGAGTTCCGATTAATCAATATGAAAAATATTTCGTAAATAAATAATAAGGAAATAAATAATAAATACAATTTATAACCACAATTTTAATAACTGATCGTAACTTTTCATCATTTTTGTTTTTGATTTTTTTTTAAATTATTTATATAATAAAATGATTATTATTTTATTAAGGAATTTGAAAAGGTATTTTTTTTATTTATAAAATAAAAAAGTAAGCAAATTTTGATTAATGATATGATGATATAGTTTTTTTTTTTTAAAAAAAGTAGATTATATGTTGCAACAATTAAATTATCTGATGCAACATGTTCACTATGGTTGCAACAGATGATATATATATTGTCACATATGATTTATCTGGTGCATCCTATATCGAGTCACAACTCAATAAAATCAGTTATTGGAAAGAACTAATTAATAATAATAATCTGAAAAGTCATGACTTATCATAATATTTCTTAATTTAATTAATTCATTAATTTTCACATTAATAAAAAATGTAATTAATAAATAGAGGTGAACAGTTAGATTAAATGTTGCAACATATATGTTATCTGATGCAACATATTTTATATTTGTTGCAACAGATAATATAGTTGTTGTCATAGATATGTTATCTGATGCAACAGATATAGAATCTGTTGCCACAACTCAATAAAAATGATTCTTCGAAAGACTAATTAATAATAATAATCTGAAAAGTCATGACTTATATCACAATATTTATTTTCTTAATTTAATCAAAAATTTAATTAATGTATGGAGGTGAATAGTCTTGCCTTTTTGCCTCTCATTCAAATTCAATTCTCTATAAATAGGCCCGTCCTTACTAAATCGTTCATTCAAATACACACTGTATTTATTTATTGCATCTCATCTTTCATATTACTCTCTAGAAGATAAGATTATGGATGACCCAGTGTAGGATGTTACTTCTCTGCAAGACATCGTGAATGAACTTCGGAATTAAGTTCGTGATCTGCAATGGGAATTGGGAGGAGTTAGATCAAGAATGCTTCGCGAGATACGCAGGTTGAGGAGGGCCTTGCTACTTTCGATTGAAGATTGGCCGGCTGGCAATAATGATGCTGATAATAATAATAATAATTAGACTATTATTTTTCTTTTAGTCTATTATATGCATTTTTATTTGTTTAATAAATAAATTATGATTGATCTTGGACGTTTTAATCCATATTTAATTTTCATTCTGTCTATTATCTTCTAAACAAACATTTCGACGTAAAAAAGAATAATTTAGAATCCATTAGCAATAGCAAGATTTATCTGTTAGGTTTGTGGCAGGGGTTAATTTGTGTTGTTTCAAATAGATTAATCATTCGTTGAAACAGATAATTAGTCTGGTGCAATAAATAAATATTCTGATGCAACAGATAATTAGTCTGGTGTAACAGATAAACATCCTGATACAATAGATAATACCTCTGAAGCAACAGATAATACGATGATACAATAGATATATAGTCTGATGCAACAGATTACTCATCTAATGCAGCAGATGATTGATCTGTTTAAATTATGGGCACTTATTATGGATTCATAATCGCGGTTCTATCCATTGTTGGAAAAACAGAAGTGTACCCAGGTGACAAATACGAATAAAAATCATAATTTTACTTACCAAAGTAACCTATGAAGTAATGCAAAAGTGGAAAGTGATGTAGTAAATAAAATTTGACCTAAGAAATTGGTCAGATAGCAGCAGTAGTGCTGTACCAATAACAACAACAACAACAAATGATCGACAAGAAGAAGATGAAGCAAAAGATGATGAATAAAGTAGCAGAAACAGAAATAATTAACAACAAAAATTACTAAGAGAGAGAAAACAACAATGGATGAGAAGAGAGAGAAAGATGCATTTCTTCCCTCCGTATCCCGTTATTTTAGGTATACATTAGGATCAAAGTGTAAATTTAAAAACTTGTGGGTTATTTTAAAAACTTCCCCAACTTTCCTAATACATAATAAAGTAATTGTCCCCTCCAACTAATAATTAAGATTTGTGTCACCTATACTTCATTGGGATCAAATGACAACTATTTGAGAACTGGGAAAAAGCCCCCAGTAGACCAAAACCATAATAAATTCTAGATGACTAAAAGAAAATAGGCCTTCAAAATTATATAAGGATCACTAACTAAACTTTGTACTTATGCTTGAAGAAATCTACTGCTTATCCGAACCCCTAGATTGAGCCTCAGAACCTGAAAGTTAGGGGGTCAATACATTTGTACTGGTACGCAGAGCAAATCCAAAATAATAGTTTATATTCAACATATATGAGAGAAATTTAAAAATAGTTCACAAATCTGTCATATGGTAAGAATCACGTGGGCATTTTTAAAAGACTCTATAAAATTATCTGAACTCTGTGACACTCTTTATTTTACTTCTGCGCTAGTTGGTATACCCTACGATTCTATAATTACATTGGCTATATGGAATCTTTCCTTAACTCGGCAGCCAAGCCCCCAACCCTAGTTTGCCACAAGGGTCGGAGTCTCTGAATCTTTACTACGCCATAAGGTCATCGCCAGTGTACAATAGTAACATACCTATATTGGCAAAACACGATTTTGGGCTATGAGTCAATTGAATCGTGCCCTCTTCGTGTAACCACCTAACCCTTTTTAAGCCCATTTATAATTCTTTACAACATGCAATCTTTGAAATCAAACTCTAAAGACTTTAGTTTTGTTATGGCATAAATTTATATGGTATCTTCATACCATTGACTTGCAAGTCACATTTTCTAAGACATTTATAGTAAAATATATCTCAGTTCTCAAAACATGGAATTTAGGACCCCCATATAAAAATTCTTTTCAAGAAAATCATTCTTTAAAACTCATGTAAACACATGCAAGAAAACTCTCATTTTCAACATTTTAAACACACAAGGTGATCATGTCAAAGATATAAATCACATGCAATTCTTTCTCTTTAACACAAGAATGAAATCATATCAAGAAAATCCCTCTCATAATCACCAAAAATCATGTTAATTACTTTAATATTGAAAAGATCACTTTCAAACCATTAAACATGCATTTCAATATCATTCTCAATAGTGTCACAAACTCTAGATGTTCAAGGAGAGGGATTTCAATAATAATGCTCTCAATCAAATCTTTAATATCATACATATACATATAGATGTAAATATATTTAAGGGGGAAAGGCCAAAAGGCCAAAACAATAATATTATCAAAACATCCATAATGTGAAATTTAAAGCATAAGTTCCAAAACCCCTTTAAAATTCATGCTTTATAATCTTTAAATCATGTTCTAGTGTTTATAAGCCCATGTTATTTTTTAGGATAAACCCCATGTACCTCAAATTAGGACTTTGACGGTGATACTTGAAGGCCTTGGTTGGGGTATTCTAATTCTCAAATCAATTTTTGCAACCAACGGTGGAATCTTGAGTTATATGGAATTTTAATTTGAAACCGTAAGGAGTGTTCTTGAGCAATTTTGATGAAAGTATGTATAATATGGTGATTTAGGAGTATAATCCCGTGTTAAAGCTGATAAGGGGTGGAAATACCCATCTTTCCCTTAATGAGTCAGAGTTAAAAATGTTAAAATTCCCAGGTGCCTGCAGCAGAGCATATGTCATATGCTCTAGTCCGCCGGACTAGAGCGTGCGCCGTATGATATATCGCATGGTACCGGGGGTGGAACAAACCATGCGACGCCAGCTAATCGCATGGTGCTACTATTTTGGGTATCCAAACATGCCCATAAGCTCGTCTAAAAATTTTGAAACTCACCCTATATGTACTATCAACTTTCCCCAGCATGAATCAACAAATAAATCTATAAACGGAGGTCGAGAAGGTTGTGAAATAATTAATCAAATATTGGAAAGTCCTTTTTGACACTTAGAAAATTTTCAAGTTATCAACTCTATAAGCATGCTACTAGGCGATAACATGTGGAGGACTTTTATGGGGTGTTACAGTAGCTCAAAAATAGAATGCAAGGAAGAAAAACATTCCTAAATGCCTCGTAGCTTCTCCCTTATGAGTTTGGCGCACTACACACCCTTAAAACAGAATCTACTTGATAAGGCTTTGTGGACTCCCAATTGACCATGAACCTAGGTCTCTAATACCAATCTGACATGACCCTAACTAGGGCCTAGTCGTGTCGGGTATCTCAAGTACAATCAGGACCAGAGACCACTCTGAATACCCAATCATTAGATGCTATACACCACCTATTGAGTGAATTATGAACCTATAACAAGATAAAACAATATAAATATAAAGACAATTAATTAATTCTATAACCATAACCAAATACTGACAACCAAAATATCCAACTGATACCAATCCTTATGCCAATACCAATACTAATGCTAACAATAATAATGACACTGCTAATTCCAATAGTAGTCCGACAAATCTTCTAACTAGAATCAAGGAATATTTGATCGGTACACGCCCCAAACCATAGACAAAACCGAAACCAAATAAATAAAAAGGACATAAAAAAGTCCATAGCTTTAATTGGGGTCTTCCGGAGTATAGAAGCTCACCACTTAAATCTCATTCAAAGTTGCCCCCAAATCTAAGTCACTGAGCAAGAGGAATAGTAGTAAGGTAGGTTCCTGCATCGCATGGGGATACAACACCCGAAGATGGTTAGTAGAGTGAACGCTAGCATGTAACTCAGGGATAAAGATAAAATAATGCCATTATTAAAAATTAAATCAAATAACCATATGCAATCACACACATATATATCTATATCTATATATATATATATATAAATATATATATATATATATATTTATATATCATGCCGATATAGGGAACAAGGTTTGGCATGTATTTAAAATCTTAACTTGGATTGTGTACCTTGGTTGTCATAAATCTACCCACGGGCTATATGGATCTAGTGAAACCCCCTAAACCGGCCCCAATGCATGTTGCCACATGAAGTGGAGATATCATAGGGTCCGAGATTTTCATGTACCCTTCATTTTTCATGATAAATATATACAAGAATAAACTTGGGAGATTACTGTGTACCACACAAACCTATAGTCACCAAGACCATTCCTCATGTTGGAAAACATGAGTTTTTAGTGTTCGTACTTCAGACTCACACCTTTACGGCTAGATATCACAACTCCCATTGTTGCCTAATTAAAATATTTAAAACACAACCAAACCACCAATTTCAGGAGTCAATTACTAAATCATTATTTCGTGGTATCATCATACCGACCATAGTTTGCAAGCAATGTCATTATCCAACACTTAGGGGATTACCATGTACCCCGTAGACTCGATTATTAAAATCACTTGGGGGATTCCTTTATACCCCATAAGGTTTTCAAAACTAGCCTATACCATCTAACCATTTATACCATGCATTAGTTTAACAAATAAGTTAAATCAAGCACTTTGGGGATTCCAATGTACCCCTAGTTCAAATTCCCATCTTTTTCATAACTATTAATTAGTTTTACAATGCAAGGTTGGTGACATAACCACTTCAAAAGTAATAAGTTTAGAGAAAATGTAATACTACGTATTTCCCTAGCCCAATTTAACTCTCAGTACATGAGTAATTCTATATTAAACTTTCAAAATACTTAAAATTTTCTAGTTTAAGACCCTTCATTTTGTAGAAAATTCTATCGGCGTTCTAATGATATAAATTTTACCTAAATTCGATACCCAAGTGAAAATTTATGGAAATTTTTGTAAAATAGTGTGTCAACTGGTACATCACCGCGTCGCGCTAAGGGTCCAAATGGCAAATATCATTTTCCAGTGTGCCATCGCAATAACCCTACATACGCTAATGCCATTTTTCAAAATTGTCAAAATCCAGCGAGACTCCGCAATGGTGCCGCGTCGTGCCAAGGGTCAATTTCATGCTCGTCCATTTTTGTGCAGTGTCAGCCGAGTTCCCGTGGCTCACCGCGATGTCACCACATCGCGATGAAGGCCAAATTTAGGATTTTTTAGTGATGATATTCAATTTCTTTCCAGTGATAAATTGGTATTTATTCCATGACCTAAAGTAGTCTTAAACACGTAATTAACCCCTAAATAACCTAATATATCATTATTTACTCATTTTCTCTCAAAAATTAAGTTATTCTCTCTCTAAAAGGGCAAATCCCTAGCTTCAAGAAATAAGAATAATCCTCAAGAATTCCTCCAAGAACCTTCAAGAAGTTAATCTCTTAGGTATGTTAGGTGTTCATTCATGGGTTCCTTTCACTCATAGTGTCCAAGAACCCTATTTTAAATTACTAGCTTGCAGATTTATGATTTCCATGCTTGAATTAGATTGAATTCATCTTCATGATGTTGTTTGGGTTTTAATCCATGATTAATTATAAGTTTCATGAAATCAAAATAGTACCTGTGGGGAATTATATGAATTGCATGTTAGGCCCTTGAATTTACAATTGATTATCGTATCCATGATGTTCATGTGTTGACTATTATTCTTTGGATTAACCATGCTCCCCATGTGTTTGATAAAATGACTATGTGGGTTAAATAGTGAAATCATGTCATGCTATTATATGGTCACATTCATGTACAAGTTCATGTATCCAAGTGTTTGACAAAATGTCTAAATTAATGCATTATTAATAAGCAAGTATAATTATGCTTTCAAGATCATGTCATGCTTTATTTTCAATGCTATCGAGTCCTAGGGGTATTTAATACCTAAAAAATCTAGTTGTTTACATAGAGGTACAATTGTTACAAAGCAGTCTCAGTAATGTCACATTTAGTAATACTCAGTAAGTTATAGAACTCAGTGAAACTCAGTCCAGTTCAGTACAATATAATAATCAGTATCATTCAGTTGGGAGTAGCATTCAGCACCAAGTGAACCCAAGGATGGGGGCTCACCTGCCAGTGGAGGGTGTGATCCTTAGAAAAAATTGTTGCATTCCAAAACTATGTAGCCAACGTAGGTTGATATATCAAACTTCTAGTTTAGAGTTGATAAGGTGTTTCTACCTTCAAATTAAGGGTACCACCATTCTTTTTCAATACACCTTCCAGATTAGGGTGACTCTTAAGATTGTCCTTACCCGTGGCATGGTACTGACACTCTTCTAACTGGGGTTATAGGTTGGGCCCCAGTTATATTATTTGGGGCATGTCGGTTAGATGATTAATTCCCACAGTTTTAGTTTCAGTCTCAGTATTGAACTCAGTTTAGTTTTATAAACTCAGGACTATCAGAAACAATTACTCAGATATCACTCATTCAGTTATCAGTGACTCAGTTATCAAAACTCAGTATTCAGTTTTAGTATATATATGTATATAAACAGTATTTCATAATCAGTACTTACAGTAAATTCAGTTATCCATGTACTCTTATTCAGTGATTCCATATCTTTCAGAATTAAGAGCTACGTTCACGACTCTAATCCATTTTGTAGCAGCTCAGAATAAATGCCCAGCTGCTATTCAGGCCAACCTAGTGGCCAATACTACTGCAGCCAAAATTCAGGACTTCACCTGAATGAATCCTTCCCTATTTTCGAGATTTAAGTCTGAAGAGGATCCACAGAAGTTCCTTGATTAGGTGCAAAAAGTCACAAATATTATGGAGTAATTTCCAGTGAGAGTCCTGATTTAGCTACCTATTAGCTACAAGATGTAGCTCATACGTGGTTTAAGAAATGAAAGGTAGACAAGGGCATAGATGCAAAGCCCATAGAGTGGAAAGAGTTTGCTACTGCTTTCCTAGATAGATTCTTTCCCTTAGATCTGAGAGAAGCAAAGGTGTTAGAGTTCATCAATTTTAAGCATGGCAATAAGAGTGTGAAAAAGTATTCCCTCAAGTTTACTTAGTTGGACAGGTATGCTCCCTATATGGTTGCAACAGTAGGTCCAGAATAAGCATGTTCGTGTCAAGGGATGTTAGAGAGTATGGTTAAAGAGTACAGAACCGCAATTTTAATTAAGAACATGGACATATCCAGGCTCATGGTACAATCTCAGCAGATAAAAGAGGCTAAGAATAAGGAGAAAGAGAGGGAAAACAAGAGAGCTAGAATAGGTAGCTGCAATTTTACTCAGCCTAGGTCAGAGGGCAGTAACCGTTCCTAGTTTCGTCCAGCATCTTATATTCCTGATCCATCTTCAACCAGTGCTCCAGTACCTAAGTTCAGAAATAGTAACAAAGATAGGGCGCCAGGCTCTAAATCTCAGGGTAGTGTTAGCAGTGCTCGAACAATTCCTCTTTGTCAAAAATATGGCAGAAACCATCTAGGTGTCTGGAGAGCTAAAAGTGATGTATATTTCGTGTATGGAAATCCAGGCCATAGAATCAAGTATTTTATTCAGTTAGGTTCTCTAGGTCAGTATAATTATTCCCCAACTCAGTTCGGTCGCCCGAATCAGCACGGTGCCTCTTCCAGTGCCATCAGTGGGCAACACCCAAATAGGCTCTATGTACTTTAGTCCAGACAAGATTAGGAAAGTTATCCTATTATGGTCACTGGTATGTTACAGATCTTCCATTTACATGTTTATGCCTTATTATATCCATGAGCTTCTCTGTATTTTATAACCCCTTGCATAATGGTCAATTTCAAAATCACACTAAAAATCTTAACTAAATTTTTCTCAGTCTCTACCCTGGTGGGTCAGTCTATCATAGCTCGACGGGTATACAGGATCTGTCCAGTTATGATATCTCAGATATTCACTTTAGTAGACTTAGTAGAGTTAGAGATGATGGAGTTTGACGTCATTCTCGGCATGGATTGTCTCCATTCATGTTATGCCTCAGTTTATTATAGAAATAGAATTTTTCATAATTAGTTTCCAAATGAACCTATCCTTGAAGTTCAGAGACTTCTAGTCTTGAGTCAGTTTTAGTAGCGAATGAATTCTCAGATGAGTTCCCCGAATACCTTCTCGGAGTTCCTCCCGAAAGGGAAATTGACTTCAGAATAGACCTTCTTCCAAACACTCAGCCTATCTATATTCCACCATATAGAATGGCACAGCTGAACTTAAAGAGTTAAAAGAACAGTTAAAGGACCTTTTAGACAAGGGGTTCATCAGACCCAACTTTTTTCATGAGGCGCACCAGTCTTATTCATGTGTAAGAAGGACGGTTCTCTTAGAATGTGTATAGACTACCGTCAATTGACAAAGCCACAATCAAGAATAAATACCCACTTTCTAGAATCAATGAATTGCTCGACAAACTTCAGGGAGCCAGTTACTTTTCTAAGATAGACCTCAGATCCGTCTATCATCAGCTTAGAGTTAGATAATGTGACATTTTGAAAATAGCTTTCAGGACCCGGTATGTTCACTTCGAATTTCTAGTCAAGTCCTTTGGAATCACAAATTCCCTAGCAGCTTTTATGAACATAATGAATTGTGTGCTCAAGAAATACTTGGACATGTTTGTTAGTCTTCATCGATGACATTCTTATCTATTACGGTAGCGAGAATGATCACGCAGACTAACTCCGAATCATACTTCAGACCCTCAGAACCCATCAATTGTTCGCCAAATTCAGTAAGTGTAAATTTTGGCTAAGGTTAGTAGCATTCCTTAGTCATATCATTTTTGGTGATGGCATTAGATTTGATCCTCAAGAGATTAAAGTAGTGAGAAACTGGCATAGACCCATCTCTCCATTAAATATTAGGAGTTTCTTGGGTTTAGTTGGCTACTACCATTGGTTTGTTAAAGGGTTTTCGTCTATTGCATCCCCCATGTCTAGATTGACTCAGAAGAAAGATAAGTTTTAATGGTCAGTTTCTTTTTAGAAGAGTTTTCAGGAGTTGAAGACTCGATTCACTACAGCCCCAGTTTTGACGTTAACAGATGGTTCAAATAGGTTTGCTGTGTATTGTGATACATTAAGAGTAGGTTTAGGTTAGGTCCTTATGTAGAAAGGTAAGTCATAGCCTATGCCTCTAGACAGCTTAAACCCCATGAGAAGAATTACCCTACCCATGACCTTGAGTTAGCAGCAGTAATGTTTGCCTTAAAGATTTGGAGGCATTATTTGTATGGGGTGCATGTTTATGTATTCACAAATCACAAAAGCTTCCAGTATGTGTTCTCTCAGAAAGATTTGATTTTGCATCAGATAAGGTAGTTGGAGTTGTTGAAATATTATAATATGAGTGTTCTATATCATCCAAGCAAGGACAATGTAGTGGCATATTCTCTCAGTAGATTGTCTATAGGTAGTATTGATTATTTTGAGAATGGTAAAAAGAAGTTAGTTTAGGAAGTTCAGCAGCTTGCCCGACTAGGTGTCTGCTTAGTAAATTTCACAGAGGGTAATGTGTGGGTGCAGAATAGTTCTGAATCATCTCTGGTTTCTGAAGTAAAGGAAAAGCAGGACAGATATCCCAGTCTAGTTAAGCTGAAAGTGTCTGTCAGAAATAAAAAAGTAGAGGTTTTCTCCCAAGGGTGAGATGGTGTGTTGCATTGGTAGGGTCGGATATATGCCAGTTGTAGATGACTTGAGACAATGAATTCATGCAAAAGCATATGGTGCGTGTTACTCGATTCATCCAAGGTCCACTAAGATGTACCATAATTTGTGGGAGATCTATTGGTGGAGTGGGATGAAGAGGGATATCGCAGAGTTTGTAGCTAAGTGCTCTACGTGACAGCACGTTAAGATTGATCACCAGAAGCCTAGTAGGTCCATGCAGGATTTTAGTATTCCCACACGGAAATGGAAAGAAGTAAACATGGACTTTGTGATAGATTTTTCTCATACTTATTGTCAGCATGATTCGATTTGGGTTATCGCAGATAGGATGACCAAATCTACTCATTTCTTGCTAGTCCATACTTTCTATTTAGTCTAGGACTATGCCAAACTCTATATCAGAGAGTTGGTCAGGTTACATGGAGTCCCAGTATCTATCATTTAAGATAGAGGTACCCAGTTTACCTCTAACTTTTGGAAAGCATTCCAAAGGGGTCTTCGTACCCAAGTTCATCTCAATACAACTTTCCACCCTCAGACAGATGGTCAAGCAGAAAGGACCATTCAGACTCTAGAATATATGCTAAGAGCGTGCATTGTTGATTTTAAGGGTAGTTGGGATGACTACTTGTCTTTTATTGAATTCACATATAATAACAACTATCAATATAGTAGTCAGATAGCTCCGTTTGAAGCACTTTATGGTAGGAGATATAGATGTCCAATTGGTTGGTTCAAGGTATGTGAGGCCATAATAGTAGGGCCTAATTTAGTGTTTGATTCCTTAAATAAGGTTCAGTTGATCAGAGAAAGGCTTAGGGCAGTCCAAAGCCGACAAAAATTGTATGCAGACATGAGGAGAAAGGATCTTGAGTTGGAGATAAGTGATTTTGTATTCTTGAAAATCTCTCCCATGAAGGGGGTGAAGAGGTTCGACAAGAAGGGGAAGCTCAATCCTCGATATGTCTATCCTTACAGAATTATCAGTCATTTTGAAAAGGTAGCTTACGAGCTTGAGTTGCCTTCAGATCCAGCTTCAGTACACCCAGTATTCCACATCTTCTTGCTAAATAAATGCATTGGTGCCGATATTAATTTTCTTTCCAGGGGTAAATTGGTATTTGTTTCATGACCCAAATCAGTCTTAAACATGTAATTGACCCCTAAATAATCTAATATATAATTTTAGAATTTTCTCTCAAGAATTAAGTTATTCTCTCTCAAAAAGGGAAAAACCCTAGCTTCAACAAACAAGAATAATCCTCAATAATTCCTCGAAGAACCTTCAAGAAGCTAATCTCTCAGGTATGTTAGGTGTTCGTTCATGGGCTCCTTTAACCCATGGAGTCCAAGAACCCTATTTTAAATCACAATCTTGCAGACTTATGATTTCTATGCTTGAATTAGATTGAATTCATGTTCATGATGTTGTTTGGGTTTCAATCTATGATTAATTATAAGTTTCATGAAATCAAAATAGTATGTATGGGGATTTATATGAATTGCATTTTAAACCTTCGAATTTATAGTTGATTATTGTATCAATGATGTTTATGTGTTGACTATTATTATGTGAATTAACCATGCTCCCCATGTGTTTGATAAAATGCTTATGTGGGTTGAATAGTGAAATCATTCCATGCTATTATGTGGTCCCTTTCATGTACAAGTTCAAGTATCCCAAGTGTTTGACAAAATGTCTAAATGAATGCATTGTTAACAACCAAGTATTATTATGCTTTCAAGATCATGTCATGCTTTATTTTCAATGCTATTGAGTCCTGGGGGTATTAAGTACCCAAAAAATCTAGCTGTTTACCTAGAGGTACAGTAATTACAGAGCAGTCTCAATAATGTCACTCTTAGTAATACTCAGTCAGTTACAAAACTCAGTGAAACTCAGTCCACTTTAGTTCCGTATAATAATCAGTGTCGTTCAATTGGGATTAGGATTCAGCACCGAGTGAATCCAAGGATGGGGGCTCATCTTCCAGTAGAAGGTGTGATCCTTAGAAGCATTCCTTGTGTTCTAGAACTATGTAGCCAGTGAAGTTTGAGATATCAACCTTCCAGTTAAGGGTTGATAAGGTGTTTCTACCTGCCAGTTGAGGGTACCACCGTTCTCGTTCAGAGCACCTGCCAGATGAGGGTGACTCTACAGGTTATCTTTACCCAAGGCATGGTACTGACACCCTTCCAACTGGAGTTACCGATTGGACCCCAGTTATCTTATTTGGGGAATATCGGTTAGATGATTATTACCTCCCATAATTTTAGTCTCAGTCTCGACATAGAACTCTGTTCAATTCTACAGAATCAAGACTATTGGAAACAGTTACTCAGATATCAGTCATTTAGTTATCAGTAATTACAGATATCAGTTACTCAGTTATCAGTAACTCAGTTATCAAAACTCAATGTTCAATTTTAGTATATATGTATATATGCAGTATTGTGTAATCATTTCTTATAGTAGATTCAGTTATCCATGTACTCTTATTCAGTAATTCTATATCATTCAGTCAGTTACTATTCTTGCATATGAACCCTTGCATTTAGCCTTACCTTATCTTGCATACCAGTATATTCCACGTACTGAAGCATACTTTATCTTTGTGCTATGATGTCTCATATCATAGGTTCGGATGCACAGGCTCCTGATCGCACTTAGACAGGTTTAGTTAGCAGCATCAGATTTAGTCGTGAGTTCCTATCTTTCGAGGATATGCTTTTATTTCAGTGTTTTCAGTTGTTTCAATATTTAAGTAGTCGAAGTTAGTTGAGGGCTTGTCTCATCAACTTTGCATTCAAACAGTTTAGTTAGAGGCTTTTCATACTAGACTAGTTCAGACAGTATTCATATTTCAAATATTTTTATTAGATGTTCTTATTATAAGTATTCATATTTTGAACCTTATGGCATTTCAACCTAACTTTTGCATTATTTCAGTATTATTATTCAGTGCTCACAGCAGGTACCAATCATGGGTTAGCTTGTGGTCCTTCGAGGTTGTAAGCACCGTGTAGCGTCTGGGGTATAGACTCAGGTCATTACAAAAAGTTACCATTAGCAAGGTCAACCACCATACCTACGCACCCACATGTTTAAAACCATATTTAAAACAAGGAAAACCATAATTGATCCATAGGAAAACATTATTCAACAATGAACATCCAAAACCCCCAACCTTTATTTCAAAACCATAACTATACCGTCAAAGCCATACATTAAAACATGTGCTTTTAGTAAAATAACAATGAGGTAGGAGTAATATGCCTTAGACAACAAGAAGTACAGAGAAAAACCACCCTTGAGAGCCTTAATTGATTAACTTGATGAAACCATAGCTTTTATTTGAACAAAGAGTTTGAGATCGAATTTAAGAGTGTTTTATGGGGAATGATGTGTTAATGAAGTCCCAAAAGATGATTTAAGTCGTGGTATCAAACGAACTTAAAGTGGGAAATATCCAAGATACCCTCTACTTAAAAGATGTAGAAAAATCGTCTTTGGTTATGAGTCAACCAATTGACTCTTCACCATATCATACGACTCATAACCTGGAGTCATACCCTAAATAGTAAGTTGGACACCCATACACTATCCTCCTTATGATACTATGACCCGACTTGTGACCTGACCGTACAACTCCTATGGTTTAGTAATACCCAAGTCAGAAACCAAGGGATTAGACACTGGAAAGCATATGACTCAACCCTATGACTCATAACCTATCCTCATGGCTCTTAGTGAGACACGCATACTCAGAGCCAAGTCAAGACACTTAGTTACTGATTTGATTAAGGTTCGACCTACTGATTCGTCACCACCCCTAACGACTCGTACCACCAAGTCATTACTAAGACCGAAAACCCAACTTCCATCCACTGTACACCTAACTACTTAGGTCACCTGACCCATACCTACTCCATATAACTCATATGATGAGTGTTCACTAGGATAGTGAGCTCAAAGCTCCAGAATTTTCCAAGGGCCAAAATCCAGGGTGTTTCAGTCTAAGAATCTAAAACTTAATAATGGGCAATATCATTAAATTGCCAACTATAGTGTCATACAGAATCACTGAAGGTCAACTTACATTCGATGCCATCATACATCCCCAAATAAATCTAAAACAACTAACCAATAGCGAAAATAATTAACCTCGCCATGCTATAGGAAAGAAATCATCAAAGTGGGCTTTATCACTCAAGCCATCGAATAAGATCACAAAGAATGAAATTTTAACAAGATAAAACTAGTATAAATAGCTACCCAGCGAGGATCAATTACATCGAGTAATAATATCAACAATATCAATAACCTCAAGCAGTCATAAACATAGTAGCAACAATATCAATATCAATATAATGAATGGGTGATACTGAAATGAATATCAATATCATGTATCACTCAAGGAACACAATAAGGCCAATGTACCAATATAAATAGGAATCAAACCCAAAAGCTACACTCATAGGCAGAAAATATTAAGATAGATATACTCATCAACATGCACCCCATACAAATAGTGCCTCCAAATCTGTAAGGTAAACACAACAACTTCTAGTTCAAGATCATGGGTGGGGTAATTCTTTTCATGGGGCTTAAGCTATCTAGAGGCATAGGTGACCACCTTACCCTTCTGTATCAAAACACACCCCAAACCGACTCTGGAAGCATCACAGCACACAACAAACCTATCTGAACAATCTGGTAATGTCAAAATTGGGGTTGTGGCGAGTTGAGTCTTCAACTCCTAAAACCTCTTCTCATAAGAATCAAACCACTGAAACTTAACTTTTGTTTGAGTGAATCTGGACATGGGGGACACAATAGATGAAAAACTTTCAACAAATCATCGATAATAGCCAGCCAAACCCAAGAAACTCCTAATATCTGATGGAGAGATAGGTCTAGGCCAGTTTCTTACTGCTTTGGTCTTTTGAGTATCAACTATAATTCCATCACCGGAAATAATATGTCTGAGGAAAGCTACTGACCTTTGCCAAAATTTGCACTTACTAAATTTAGTAAACAATTGATGGGCTTTAAGGGTCTGTGATACTATTCTGAGGTGGTCTGCATAATTATTTTCATAATGGGAATAGACAAAAATGTCATCAATGAAGACTATGATGAACATGTCCAAGTACTGCTTGAACACTCAGTTCATTAAGTCCATAAAGGCTATTGGGGAATTTGTGAGACCAAAGGACATGAATAGAAACTTTAAGTGATCACATCGAGTTCTGAAAGATATTTTTGGAATGTCACATTCTCTGACTCTGAGCTGATGATAGACGGATTTGAGGTCTATCTTAGGAAAATAACTGGCACCTTAAAGTTGGTCGAACAAGACATCGATTCTAGGAACTAGGTATTTGTTATTTATTGTGACTTTGTTTAACTGATGGTAGTCAATACACATTCTAAAAGAACGATCTTTCTTACGTATGAACAGAACTGGTGCCCCCTACGAGGAAATGTTTGGCCTGATAAATCCCTTATCTCGGAGATCTTTCAACTGTTCTTTCACTCTTTAAGTTTGACTGGAGCCATTCTATTTGGCGGAATAGAGATAGGCTGGGTATCTTGAAGAATGTCTATTCCAAAGTCAATTTCCCTTTTAAGAGAAACTCCAGGAAGATCTTCAGGGAACAAATCTGGAAATTCCCCCACTATTAAAACTGATCAAGATTTAGAGTCCCAAAATTAGAGTCTTTGACTCATAAAAGATGATAAATACACCCCTTGGATATCATCTTTCTTGCTCTAAGGTACGAAACAAATTGACCCCGAAGCGATGTAGTACTACCCTTCCTTTCAAGGACTGGTTTATCTAGAAATTGAACTTGAATGACTCTGTTTCTACAATCTATCAAAGCATAGTATGAATAGAGCCAATCTATGCTGTGAATGACATCAAAATCCATCATCTCTAACTCCACTAGATCAACTGAAGTGAATTTCTGGGATATTGTAATCAAAAAATTCTTGTATACCTACTGCTATAATAGGGAAACCTACTGGGTAGCTACTGAAAGGGGTTCTGCTAAAATTTTAGGGCTGACATCGAAATCAACAGCTATGTAAGGGGATAAAAAAAAGAGAAACTTTGGGATCTAACAAGGAATATACATGTAAATGAAAGTCGCCAATCAGGAGAATTTTCCTGATCATGTTGAGACTATAGTG
This sequence comes from Capsicum baccatum var. pendulum, assembly GCA_030864225.1. Taxonomy (NCBI): domain Eukaryota; kingdom Viridiplantae; phylum Streptophyta; class Magnoliopsida; order Solanales; family Solanaceae; genus Capsicum; species Capsicum baccatum. The sequence goes on from CM061561.1 coordinate 201,416,451, forward strand.
CATATAATCTATTTGGGCACTGACCGCTGGTGGCATTAGAAGTGGAACCCTGCTCAATCGGGCGACCGAATGGAACTGGGGGACGATTGGACTAACCCTGTTGATCGCTATTTGGATGATCCCTAACTCAGTGGCCTGTTATGCCAAACCCAAAACATACGTCACTACCAGCTCTATAAATACTCCAATGGTTTCCACTGTATTTTTGGCAAAGAGGGTTTGTTCGACCACTATTTACACTACCTTGTGACTTAGAACCTGGCTCCCTATCCCGATTGTCATTCCTGAACTTTGGAACAGGGGCACTAGCTTAATATAGGGAAGGAGATGAAGATTTCTAATGAGATTAAGGACGGTAACCACCTTCTGACTTTAGCTAAGTAAAATTAAAGATACCTATTCTAGCCTTCTTGTTCTCTCTCTCTCTCCTTATTCTTCTTCTCCTTGATCTGTTGAGCATGGACCATAAGCCAAGATATGTCTATCTCCTTAATAAACATCATAGTCCTATACTCCCTGACCACACAATCAGATACCCCAAACACAAACTTACTCATCCTAGACCTGCTATCCGCCACCACATGAGGAGCATACCTGGATAACTAAGTAAACTTGAGGGAATACTCTTTCACACTCGTGTTGCCCTGCCTTAAGTTGATAAACTCTAACACCTTGGCTTCTCTCAGCTTCAATGGAAATAATATATCTAAGAAGGTTGTAGCAAACTCCTCCCACTCTACAAGCCCTGCGTCTGGGACTCTATCCTCTTTTCACTACTTAAATTAGGTATGGGCTACATCCTGCAGCTGGTAAGAAGCTAATTCAGCACTCTCACTAAAAGTCATCCCCATAATGTCTGTTACCTTCTGCACCATGTCTAGGAATTTCTGCGGTTTCTCTTCAGATTTGGATACAAAAAATAGAGGAGGATTCATTTGGGTAAAGTCCCAAATCCTAGATGCGGTAGTATTGACCATTGGGTTGGATGGAACAACATTCGGTGAATATTTTGAGCTAATACAGAGTAAGCTAGAGAGTGAATTTAGCTCTAAACTTTGCAAGAGAAATATTCTCATTCAGGGGATCTTCCTGAACGGGCAGAGGTACTGGTTGGTTTACATTTCTTCTTCCGTTTGATTTTCTGGGAGGCATGGTCTGTAAACAGAAGAAAGAATAGATTAGAAAGAGAGTTTAACACGAGATCATGCTCTTTTGCATGACATAAATACAGAAAGAAGGAAAACTTTTCTTAAAATGCCCCATAGCCTCTTGTCCATAAGTGTGGTGCGCTTTACACCCATGCACAAGACTCTACTTGATGCGGCTTTCAGACACCCTAGGAAACTTTAAAAACTTAGGATCTAATATCAAGTTTGTAATGCTCCGGGAGTACACCCTGGACACTACATGGTGCTTACGGTCACAAGTGACAAAAAGCTAACCCATGAGCTAGTACCTGTTGTGAGCACTAAATAATAACAATAAAATACGTGTGTGGAATATCTGAATGGACCATAAGGTATTAAATACTAAAATATTTCTGAATCATAACTCCAGAAACAACTGCCAAAAAATAATTGTCTGAAACTGATAAACTAATGACAAACTAACTGACTGTCTGAAGTGTTCGAAAGCCTCTAAAACTAACTGAATAAGAGTTGATAGGACAGGCCCCAACTAACTCCAACTAACTACTGAACTGAAAGCGTGAAAATAAATATAATTTGTCCTCAAAATATGATAACTCGCCACGACTGCTGCTACTGATGTGTTGGGATGTCTAAGTGTGGTCATGATATGATAGTACCTTTGTTTCACTTTATTCATCTGTAAGTAAGCTTTATAAGAAGTAGCAGGCTCAAAGGGTTAGCTTGGGGCTACGTGTATCCTTAAATATCGGGTGACATCTCGGGATAGGATTTTAGGGCGTTACACATATATTCCAAGAACATGTGGTACCACAAGTTCGCGTAAAAAATTTCCTTCCAAATTAAGAGTTTTAAATCTAAAAATATCCGTCGAATTTAGTATTTTAGCACCAAAGTTCATTCTTGCTTTAGTGTATTTTAAGAATTGAGGGACGTGGGGTAATTTTCTTATTTTAGTTTTTTTTTTAAAAAAAAATATTAAAAAAAAATTCACTAAAAAATATTGCATGAGGGGTTTATCATTCCATTTTAATATGTGGAAGGGATATCGTTTCCCAATCTTAAGGGGTTTTTTTGGTTGGAAAAGAGTTATCACAGGATAGTTAATTCCATTAGCTATTTCGAGATTAGTTATCACACCACGTGTATGGGATAACTTATTCCATCACTATGAAATAAATTGTAGGATAAATAATCTCGAGACTAGCTAATACCTCCAACCATATACGAAATGAAATAATCCTACATTTTATTCCGAAACTATTTATACTTTATACCTCACACTGAACAATTCCTAAATGTCATGAGATAAAGCGAGATTGACTCCATATTTTTGTGTGGGCTAGATACACACATGAATATTGGACTCCAATTCTTTTAGGCTTCATTTTGCTAATTAAATATTTGATTAAAAACATGTCAATTCTGAAGGGAGCCTCAGAGTAAGTGGTAAAGTTGCTTTCATGTGATCAGGTGGTCATGGGGTCAAGTCTTAAAAACAACATTCGACAGAAATGCAAGGTAAAATTGCGTAGAATACACTCTTGTGGTGGAGCCCTTTCACAAATCCTGCCCATAGTGAAAGTTTTAATGCACCGAGCAGCCATTTTAAAAACATGCCAATTCTACCTCTGAGTTGTATGTATCTGGCATCTTTTCAGTTTTATTTGAAAGTCGGACTCAATTAGCAACTAGTTAAAATGGATTAGTCGTTAGAAAGCACGAATTATGCTTATTGTTGAGAAAAATATTTGTTCCTCCTCTCAGCCCCTTTCCTCTGAGCTTATATTTCCCATCCCTTTCTTGTTTTCTTTCCGTAATTATCTTCTTCAGTTGTTCCCTTAGTTTTAGCAATTGATTTTTGTTATGCAATTTCCTCAGTAGTTCCATTTCTATATTGTAATTTTGAGTTTGATGATTACAATATAATTGTGTTTATCGCGAATTTGAAGTTGTTACACAAAGCAACATAGCCACTTGCAGAAAAATCATGTTGGTGAGTGGATTATTCGAAGAGTCATTGAACCAAAACCAGAAAAAAGCATATATATGACTTTCAAAAGCAAAGTCAAAATCAAAGACGACAAATTAGAGCGAGTGAATATATAACTGTCGTGTCTATGGACTCTAAAACTCATTAGAAATCCCACTTATCATGTAGAGCAAATGGGCAGTGACACACTGGTACTTAAACTGCCTATAGGAAACTATTGAAATATGTGAGGGGCAAATGCTTGTTGCGGATTAATTCATGCATGTGGTGTAGGCTCTCGAAATAGATGGGATCATTTTGTCTTCTTTTTTTTTTTTTTCCAAATTATATCTCTTTCAAAACTATATAAGCATTTTACCTATGGATTGATTCACAAGATATATAATCGTTGTAATTAACTGATTTTTTTATCAACTAAGTTATTTTTTAAATGAATTCACTAAAATAATATGTTTTTTGAAAACTTTATAAAACTAGTATAAACGTTATTGGCAATGACGTATTAGGTTTAAAAAAAAATTAACGGACCAAAATGATGTTAAAGTAGAAATCATTACTGACAGTAACATTTTTAGCTTAAAACATTACCAATGGTAACAAGACACTGCAACTCTGCCAAAGACTCTGCAGAGTTGATTTGGCAGAACAACAGAGTCTGATGTGGCAGAGTTACAGAGTCTAATTACCACTGGTAATGTTTTAAGTCAAAAACATTACTGTCGGCAACGATTTCTATTTTAACGTCGTTTTGATCCATTAATTTTTTAAAAACTTAATACGTTACTGCCAATAATATGTATACTAGTTTTATAAAGTTTTCAAAAAACATATTACTTTAGTGAATTTATTTTTAAAATAACTTATTTTGGTCAAGACATCTAATTTCCAGGCTAAAATTTATGTGAATCTAGTTTATTGAGCGTTAAGTTTGTTTATGTAAATACAATTGCAGATTCTTTAGCTAAGAAAAAAGGTCAAATGTAATATTTTTATTGTGTACCTTTTACTTCCACCGCTATGCTTTATGGATCATGTACAAACAGATAAGGAGGGAATAAATTTTCTACATGATTCATTTACTCCCCGTTAACTATTTGGCCCGATAGACCACTAAAGGATGATGTGTGTTGTTAATAAGGTTGCTCCTTCTTGTATCAGAGGTATCAATTCGAGTTTTGAATATCAAGAAAATCCTTAATAGAAATTAAAGATACTAGACATCAAATGAGAAACTAAAAATAAATTAGTCCGACTTGCTAACTTATGTGCTCTTAATAAACATCGTGATATGGATTCACAAGATTAATCAGAATCTTAATTATTTTCTTTATTGGAGGAATTGAATAGAAGATTCATTGTATCTTTATCACCAAACCACCAACATAATATAATGTATGGGGAAAAATTTTATTATGTGAGGCACAATCACATAAGGTGTGTGACTGAATGAGCCTATATATATATATATATATATATATAATTTTGAATGTAAGTTTATTAGGTGAACAATAATAGAAATCATACTAAAACTGAGCATCGAAATAGGAGAAATTGAAAAAGTTCTATGATTTATGAATAAAGAAAAGAGAAATTGACAAAAAAGAACATTTATAAATAAGGAGGTGTAGATCACCAGCATAAACAATAATAGAAATCATACTAAAACTGAGCATCGAAATAGGAGAAATTGAAAAAGTTCTATGATTTATGAATAAAGAAAAGAGAAATTGACAAAAAAGAACATTTATAAATAAGGAGGTGTAGATCACCAGCATAATTACCAAGTAGTTGTTCATAAGAAAATGAAAGAATACAAAGAATAATTAAAATGTAATTGTACCTAGGTGATCAACAAGTTGTTGGAATATGACTATTCAAGTTTTTGGATTGATGTTCTCACGACCGGGAGTTGATAAACATCATAATTTTTTTCACTCACAAGGTTTTATTTAAACCTGTTAATCGGGCTGGTTTGACTTGGCCTGAACCGGCCCATCTAACAAACCCAGCCTGGATTTGACTCGGCCCAATCAGCCCATGGGCTGTAGGATACCAGGCATTGGGTTGGGTTAATTTTTTTGGGCCCGATTTACCTGGTTCAGATCAAAATCGATTCAGGTCCGCCAGTTAACCGACCCAGATAACAAAAACAAATTTTTAAAAAAATCAGAAATTTTAAAAAAATGACCGTTGGGCCATTATAGTAGTTGGGCCTGACGGCTATATGACCGTTGGGATCCCAAAACGGCTAAATGCCCCCTTTAATTAAAAAAAAAAACTATTTTTTCATTTAAAATATTTTTTTAATCCCCAAAAAAATTCTATAAATACCCTACACTTTCAAATCATTTTCCACCCAATTTTTCATTCTCTCAAATCTCAATTCTCAATTCTCAATCCAGGCCCGCCAGTTAGCCGACCCAGATAACAAAAACAAATTTTTAAAAAAATCGGGAATTTTAGAAAAATGACCGTTGGGCCATTACAGTAGTTGGGCCTGACGGCTATATGACCGTTGGGATCACAAAACGGCTAAATGCCCCCTTTAATTAAAACAAAATAATTATTTTTTCATTTAAAATATTTTTTTAATCCCAAAAAAATTTCTATAAATATCCTACACTTTCAAATCATTTTCCACCCAATTTTTCATTCTCTCAAATCTCATTCTCTCTCAAATCTCAATTCTCAATTCTCAAATATTCTATATATTTAATTTCTAAAGTGCTCACTTTAATTTTTTAAATTTTGCGATTACAAAGTACAAGCGGAAGTTTCTAAAGTCGTAACTTTTGAATACTTTTAAAATTTGCTATTGTCGTTTCATCTCTTACTTTTAATTTTTAATTAGTGTATTAATTGTTGAATATTTAATTTTATTATATTTGTGTATTTTAAGAAAATTTAATTTGATTTATGTTATGGATAGATTAAGAAACTTTGCCTCTAAAAGTGTAAAAAACAATTATCCCGGAAGTGGTAGTGGTAGTAAAAAATGAATTGCTAGTGGTAAAGGTAGTTCAAGTAGTAGATATACCTGTGTACCTCCAGTACCGCTTAGTCAACCTTTTGAAGAAAAAGTAGATGTACCTTCAGGTGTAGGTGCTCACGATATGGATTATGTAGAAGCTCAGGAAAATTACGGTATAAAAGAAAAAAATGAAGTAGATGTGGTTGATTTAGATGAAGATGATGAAAACATAGGTGAGACATCTGCAGTAGGAAATGATAATATTAGATATGAATCGGTTAATCACCCTACCCATCCTCCCCGTGCCCCAAGATCTCGTAAACCAACTAATATTGCAGGATAATTTTTTTAACGTATATCGGATATTGAGGTGCAATGCAATATTTGTCAACAAATATATAAGCATAAAGGAGGAGGCAAGCAAGGGGGTATAGGTACGTTAATGAGACATATAGGTGAAAATCACAAAAGAGAGTTAAATATTGTAAAAGCTCGTAGGGATATTGGTGGGCCAACACAAACTAGAATGGACCCAAAAATCAGTCAGGTAATTAAGAAGTATAATAAATTGAGGGACCGTGAAGAAATAGCAAAAATGGTAGCTTTGAGTTGTTTGCCTTTTAGTTTTCCTTCTTCTGTTGTTTTTATTCATTATATTCAAGCAATTTATAATCCAATGTTTAATGGTATTCCTAGAAGTACTCGTTGAGATGATATTTTTAGACTTCATTCACAATATTATTTTTATTTATCTACATTGTTACAAAAATATTCAATGTAGAATGTCTCTAACTTCTGATCTTGGTCGTGATGTTAATAAGAATGATTATGTAACCATTACTTGTCATTGGATAGATAGTAATTTTGTTATGCAAAAACGTATTGTAGCTTTTTTGTATGATGAAGATCGTAAACATACTGGACAATTTATTGCTGACTCGATTGGTAAGGTTGTAGATTTTTATGGTATTAAAAATAAAATCTTATGTATTGTTTTTGATAATGTTTCTAACAACAAGACTGCTATTACAAAGTTAAAAGCTAAGCTATCTCCATCGTTTCCTAAAATATTTCTTATTAAGTGTGCTTGTCATATATATAATTTAATTGTAAGAGATGGTCTTGAGTTTTTTGAGCTTTATATTGAAAAAAACCTATCTTGTTGTTGGTTTTATTCAAGGGAATAATCATAGATCAAGAATGAAAGAATTTAAAGTTAAATGTGAACAAAATGGACTTGCACCGATATTGATGCCCGAAGAATGCAATACTAGATGGAAAGCTATGTATGAATTTTTAAGAACTTGTTATAAATATAGAGTTCCTATGACACTAACTTTTAACCAGTATTGTGGTTTATTTGCAGATTCGTCTGAATGCATGCTACATGATTCTGATTGTGCTGTAATTAATGATCTTTTTAAGTTTTTGGAAAAAATTTATTTAGCTACGGTTGAATTTTTCGGTGCTTATTATCCTATTGTTTGTAATATTTTAGCATATATAGCCGATATTTCTGGTTTGCTTAAAGAATTTAAAAATAAAGAAGGTTACAAAGAAGCTGTTGGTGCTATGTTTGCAAAATTAAAGAAAAAAAATCCAATTCCACCTATTTATTTGGTTGGTGCTATGCTAAATCCGTGTATGAAATATACTACTATGTGCCACTTTAGTACTCTTATTTATACTTAGAGATAAATACTAGCAATGATTCTGATGATGAACAAGAACAACCTGATTTGTGGACGACTATGGCTGATGTGAACGCTTACATAGATAAATTATATAACCAATATGCTGATTTACTTGATTTAGTTGTACCAAAAAATATCACTCCAACTGTCGCTCCTCATCCTCCCAAGAAGTCATCATTTTCTAAAAGGCCGACACATAGTGATTTTCCTAATAACTTTTTTGATTTAAATTGTTGAAACAGTGTTAAGGCGGGAGCTTACACATCAACTTATCGGGAAGAGCTTAAGTATTATCTTCGGATGCTGCTAGAGGATCGCAGACGACGGATCAACACGTTGGATTGGTGGAACAAAAATGAAACACAATATTCTGTGCTTTCAAGATTAGCTAGAGATATACTAAATGTTCCAATGTCAATAGTTCCGTCGTAGAGCGCTTTTAGTCAGGGACGTCAACAGCTTGGAGAGAACCGACACTCAGTGGGAAACAATTCTATGAATGCTCTAGTTTGCCTTAGAGATTGGATTAGAGCAGAACGAAGGAATCAAGGAATGGAAATGGAGTTGAAAGACGAACATAAACTTGAACAAATTATGACTTAAGCGGAGAACTCAGCAGAATCAAGTCCAATGCATGGTTTTGCCCCTATTGACTTTGACTATCCTATCCAAGTTCCCGCTAGTATTAACATGAGTGGGTTTGAAAAAATGATGCAAAATTTGTAAATTTTTCATTCATGTAAATTATAAATTTTGGATCATTTTGCAATCAATAAAATATAACATTCATTCACTCCTTACTTATGTACTTTTTCCCATTTAATGATTTAAATTGAATTTCTAGTTTAAATTAAATACTTAATTTTAATATATCACTTATTTACTATAAAGTATTATTAATTTATTATATTAAGTAGTATGTTTTATTTAAAGTAGTACATATATATTGAATGGTACGTATATATGTGTATACATCTTCTAAAGTAGTATATATTTAACGTATACATGTGTATATATTTTATAAATTAGTATATAACTATATATATATATATATATAGTGTGTGTGTGTGTGTGTGTATATTGTATTATATATATTGTAGTATATGTTTTATTTAAAGTTGTACATATATATTGAATGGTATGGATATGTGTATATATTTTATAAAATAGTATATATTTAACGTATACATGTGTATATATTTTATAAATTAGTATATAACTATATATATAACTATATATATATATATATAGTGTGTGTGTGTGTATTGTAGTATTTATATTGTAGTATATTTTATTTAAAGTAGTACATATATATTGAATGGTACATATATATGTGTATATATCTTCTAAAGTAGTATATATTAAACGTAATTTGTATATGTTTTATAAATTAGTATATAACTATATATATATATATTGTGTTTATATATTGTATTATATTTATTGTAATATATGTTTTATTTAAAGTAGTACGTATATATTGAATGATACGTATAAATGTGTATATATTTTCTAAAGTAGTATATATTTAACGTATACATGTGTATATGTTTTATAAATTAGTATATAACTATATATATAGTGTGTGTATATATTGTAGTATTTATATTTTAGTATATTTTATTTAAAGTAGTACATATATATTGAATGGTATGTATATATGTATATATCTTCTAAAGTAGTATATATTTAACGCATACATGTGTATATGTTTTATAAATTAGTATATAACTATATATATATATATATATATATATATATATATATAGCGTGTTTGTGTGTGTGTGTATATTGTATTATATATATTGTAGTATATATTTTATTTAATGTAATACATATATATTGAATGGTACGTATAAATGTGCATATATTTTCTAAAGTAGTATATATTTAACGTATGCATGTATATATGTTTTATAAATTAGTATATAACTACATATAGTGTGTGTATATATTGTAGTACATATATTGTAGTATGTTTTATTTAAAGTAGTACATATATATTAAATGGTATGTATATATGTGTATATATCTTCTAAAGTAGTATATATTTAACGTATACATGTGTCTATGTTTTATAAATTAGTATATAACTATATATATAGTGTGCGTATATATTGTAGTATATATATTGTAGTATATGTTTTATTTAAAGTAGCACATATATATTGAATGGTACGTATGTATGTGTATATATCTTCTAAAGTAGTATATATTTAACGTATACATGTGTATATGTTTTATAAATTAGCATATATATCATTATATTGTAGTACATATCTTGTAACATATGTAATATGTTTTATTTTGAGTAGTATATATATATAACTAACGTATCGTCATATACGCGATTATATGTATAATCGTGTATATGTATATATATTTTTAAATTCTAATGTATTATATACTATATATATAGTGTATATATATTGTTTAACGTATTTAAAAATTAAAATGTATATTGGTGGTTAATAGTGTATATTGGAAAATAAACTTTTATTTTTTTGGGTTTTGATCGGATTTTGAATTGATTTTGACCGGGTATAGGTGGGTTGGACCGGGTTAGGTTAAGTGGGTCGGTTCAGGGTTCTTTGTAAAAGAATTATTGTTGGGCCCGGAACCGGCCCAGCCCATTTAACCAGGCCCGGAACCGGACCGGCCCACAACCCGGTTAAACTTAACGGGTCGATTTCAGGTTGACCTGGCCCGACCCACTTAACACTCTTAATTTTATTTCATTGAGTTTTTCTTGTATGACTTTTAATAAACAGTCAAAATGCGTATTATTAGATATATATATTTTTTTTCTTCATTAGATTTCTTTTTATTGGGATTTTCAAGTAAGGTATTAATGAAACACCTTATATATCAACTGAACATTCAAGAGAGATTATTATAAATGATAGTGAATGACAATGAAGTAATAGTATGTCTACTTTTTCGAAAAAATTGAGGAGCCCTAACTTTCGCCCCAAGTCAATTTCGCCTATAAATCGAGGGCTTCTCAATCCCACATAACGTTATAATCTAATCGTTACAATATTTACCTATCATCCAAGATGGAACCCAACAACTCTGAAGGTTAGTAATTAATCGAAGCATGAATTTATACCCTCCGATTATCAAATATCAATACATACCTTTAGGCTTTCTCAAACATTCAAATCTTATTGTGCTTAGGAAAATCCTATAGCCGACGCTTAAAACAAGGAAGAATCTAACATTTAGTCAATTTCATTTACCATCTTTATAGATTCAATTCGCAGTGATTAGCACTCAAAAGTCAGAAATTCACTTAAATCATATATCTTACATGTTCATCATCAATAACACTCAAATCAATTGACAATCAATTCACTTAGTCACAGATTTTTAAAACAATCAGTCAAGCTTTCAACTTATGCGAAAATCAATTTAGACTTTTTAAATAGTCAACTAAACCTAGCCCTTGTCCTTCTAAGACACCATTAAGAGTCCGTTTGGATAGGCTGAAAAAAATGGCGTTTAAAAAATTCTTTAAAAGTGCTTTTGAAAGTTCTGGAACTTATTTTAAAAATAAGTAGTTACGTGTTTGGATAAAAGTGTTGTAACTGAAAAAAAGTTGTTGATGTGTTTGGTAAACACTTTATTTTTGTCAAAATGTATAAAGTACCTTTAAAATATAGAGTTGATTATTATTAAAAATTTTTTTTAAAATAATTCAAATTAAAATTAATATATATTTTAATTCAGTTTCAATATAAACATCATTTTTTAAACATGCATGGCTACTTGATTTAATTTCACATTATTTCTTATTTGCTTTTCAATCACACCTATTCCTTTTTCTTGTTGTTGTTGTTGGTGTGTCTCTTTACAATTGGTTTATTTTATATGATTGGCATAGCAATTGAATTTCATAAAGACTATGATAATGAATTGACACCTAATTCGTACGTAAAAATTGTTCGTCCTTGATCTCTTCTTAGTTATATTACTTCGCATGTGGAACTTCATGACAAAATCCTAGAATCTCACTCGTAAAATTTAAAATTTTAAGCTAATGATTAGTAATTTTTTTTTATCACAGAAGCTGATATATGGTAATTTGTTATGATTAGTAATTTGTAATTTGTAGATAAAATTATTTTCTAATAATTTTAGATTGTTTATTGAAAATATTATATAAAACTGAAAAATAGCAAAAAAATAATTTCACTGCAATATAAAATTATTAACTACAACAAGAATAAAAAGAATTTCCATATTAATCTTTTTTGTTTCAAAAAAATTTAAATCAAAGTGACATTCATTGTGATGGAAGAGGAATATGTTTTGCCTCCACCCACAGACTTTTTCAAATAATTAATATTTTTCAATTAATAAAATCTTTGAATAACAAAATAAACTAATCAATCATAACATTACAAAGTGCAAAGAAAAAACTATAAACTGTGATAGAGAGCAGCCATGGGAGAGAGCAAGAAATGGAAGAATAAGTTAGAATAGGGAAGGATATTTTAGGAATTTCAAGAACATGCAAGGGACAATGAAGTAAATTACTTGGTCAAACTTAAAATAGATTTTAAGCCAAAAGTAATAAGTTAGGATTGACCAACTTATAGCTTTTAACTTATTTTAGCTTAAAAGCACTTATTTTTAAGCATTTTTGTTGTTTGTCAAACACCCAAATAAGTTTAAAAAAATACTTTTAAGCTGGTTTGACCAGCTTTTAAGTCCATCCAACCACTATCTAAGTACATATTCTTGACGACCACTAGTTTGTCGTTCACATATCACTAAAAAAAGGGTCAAATTATGGGGGTTAATTTTAAGATTTGCGGGAATTTTAAACCCCCACAAACATCGATTTCGACGGTTTCCAAACCCCCCATAATAAGAGCCATCACAATCAATTTGCAGTAGTTTTTTGCTGACTGCCATAATTAAGGTGTGGAGGTTATTTTGCAGTGATCGACCTCTGTTACTCTAAATTTACTTCATTTTATAATAAATTTTTATTTAAAAATTATGGCGGTTTAAAACCTTCGCAATCTTTCTTTTAAAAAAAAAAATTTAGTAGGGCCCATAAATTTTCAATAACAAATTATAGATTCTAATTTTAGTTCAGATTTAATTGTTCCTTTAGGCATAAACTACAATTCAATATTTATTTAATTCATATATCATTAGCACAACATGACTAATTAAACATTGTAATTCACAAACATATCAAAAATACATTGAACATTAAACTTCAAAATTAAATTTTCAACATAGCATCTTCAAACTCCAAATTTTCAACATTAACTAGTATCTTCAAACTCCAAAATCAAATTTAAACACAAAACCTTCAGTATTCTAAGATTCACTCCGACCACACAATTACATCATCATAATTGAATATTTAAGACAATTTACAACGAAATCAACGACTGCCAGTAGGATCACTATCATCACGTGATTTCCTTGCATCCATGGGTAAAATGGGTCCACTAGACGCATCACTTGGCTACATAAAAATGCAAAGTATAAAATCAATTAGATAAACTTTCATGATAAATATAAATAGATCATATTCGTTAGCATCTCCTATTTTTTTTTTCAAAGAGAAGTAAACATAAGCATTTCATTTGTTAGGAAATACACATCTAATTAGAGCCTGAACACTTGAAAATGATGTGGGGAAAATGTCTGGCTACTACAAAGCAAATATTGAATGGAACATTTACAAGAAAAAATTTGGCAGATCAACATAGTAATTACATTATCTAGTTTAGGGGATTCAAATGTTATGTTGTCCTCATTCCCAATCTGCTCTTTATCTTTTAGGGAATGCATATTTTCCTACTCTTTATGCTTTGTTTAGATGCAAAAGTCTGAAGAGCATCATGTGATTCACTTCTTGGGATTTGAATACTAGTCCTTGTTGAAATGTAGGTGTCTTCCTAAGTATGTGAAAGGGATTGTTGGACTAGTTTCAGTAGTAATTTGTACAATCCTGCATTGATTGGATTCTCCTTTTCATATGAGAAAAAATAATAATGTGAGTATGTGCAATGTTTTTTTCATAATGAAGACCAGTAGGAAAATGAGGATATCTAACAAGGGCATTCAAAAATGTACAAGTATGTCCTAATATCTGGGAATTTAAACCTACAAACTAGAGCAATTGTAGAACCTTTCTAATTTGCAACCAAATTAGAAGCTTTCCTTATCGATATATATAAACACCCAAAAAAATATTCTTTCATATCAGTATAATATTTCTGATGAATGAGATTCAATTGAGCCCTCTTCTAGCTATGTATTGAGAACCCTGATCATTGGTTCCTTAAAAGTATAGTGCCTTCCTAAATAATCTTTATAAAAACTAAAAGAGCAACAATGAAAGAGCTATTTCTTTTTTTTCTTGAAAGAACTTATGAATGTAGGCACCAATACTATAGCCTTTGGTAAAGTAACAATATCTTATATGACCAGAAAACATGGGTCTCGAACTAATGTTTGTCAATGGTGGTATGCAGGGGCTCTGAGGACTATGGAAAATCAGCTACAACTTATAAATCAGAGAAAAGGGATGAGATGGTAGAAGAGGGTTGAGAATATAGGGAAACTCTGGAGATCAGTGAAGTGATGTGTTGGGCTTCTCTACATCTATTCGCTCATTCAAGATTCCTAACCTAATGTACTATATTCCTTGACATCCCCAACAGAAATTGTACTCATCAATTTTGATCCTCAACATATTAGGTTCAAAAGTTGTGTGGTGTAAAATTCCATAAAAAGAACACTATTATATTGAAGATTTACAACTCACTAGTCACTACAATTATCATGCCATATGAAGTTTTCTAGCATAATTTCTTTTTTTGAAATATTATTTAAGCTTCTAACTTGATCAGCGAATAAAGTCCTAACAAAACTTCAAATATACTCAAATAATAACAAAGATAAATGGAATAAAGTAAAACATGACAATTAATTATTTGGAATCATGAAAAATAATGTAATATACTATTACACTCCAACATATATCTATTAATCATTGAACAAACTCAATCAGTTAATCAAACTAGGAACCTGAGTACCATTGAACACCAGAGTGTGTTTACTTAAACTTCAAAATCAATTTAGTAAACAAACATATTCAATTGAAAAAAGTAAGGAGAACTTTTCTTACTACTGTGGGACAAACCATTGAAGGAGATTCAAAGAGCGCACAAATTATTTTGGTCTCTTTCCTTCTTTCAGTATCATATATGCTTTCAAATCACTCATTATTCGATTGTGAGAATTCATCATTTGATTGTAGTTTTCTTGGTATTGGAACGAACAAGAACCTCTACTACTTGATGCACTTGTACCACCAAAATGAGATCTAACTTGTTTAAAAACACTACTAGGAATAACTCCTAATCCCAATCATCTCACCCTTCTAAAGTGCTCTTACCCTAGCACCTTAACAATGACATCATTTGGCAAAACTTGAGACTCATCTATGATGCTTTGTCTTAAAGATGACTCAATTTTTTTCCTAATATAGAAAATTTGTTGTCAAAATAAATTAATTATAGAACTTCATTTGAAATACCTTGATTGATTGGTCAATAAGAGTCTATGGAACATAAGTATAACTCACACATATTTCATTTGTTGCTTCATTAACATGTACTCCATCTTGATTCTTATGAGTAGCAATGTACATTTGTGCTCGTCCAGGACATTGTCTAATCTCGACCATTTATAAATTGAAAAAACATAATCAAAATAATATACTACTTAGGAATAATTACATTCGAGATTAATTCACTCACCATTTCAGCCCTTCTTGTAGCATTGTCTTTGGAGCCACCAGTGTGTGAAATTGTCTGTTTCTTTCAATTATTGAGGTTTTTTTTACACATTTTCTTCTAAAAATATATTTAAACCTCAATTAGAAAAAATAACTATACAACTATAAAGAAATTCATTTACATAAATACATTCGGTGATTCTTTAAAATTGTATTCAATAAAAGAAATCCATTGATCCAATGAGATCCCATCCGACACCTTATACATAATCTGAGGTTTACTTTTAAGTGGATCATCAACTTCATTCCACATATTAATCTTATTTGCAACCCACTTTTTTCAATAGATAAAGAAACATATCGTCGAGCAATTGATTTGACTGTGTCAAAGAAGAATTTGGGCTTTAAAATGAAAATATTGGTTAGCTTTTCTATTACATGTAAATATAAAATTCAAAGACAAAGTAAATTTATAGTTTTCTGTCTCACAAAAAAATTAACCGGTGGTATAGTCGTTAGAATTTAGAGCTTATATCTTTATAATATGATCGAAGATGTGATTGAAGTATGTCATAGGTAAACTCAACCATTTCTCAAAATTGATTGGAAATAAAGAGCAATCATACACTAAAATTCCACAAAAGCACAAAAGTAGGTTGTGTGCTTCCTGAAATGGTTCATCCTAAGCATCAAAATTAATCATGATACATTCTTCACCTACTAAATAATTACTTCCTTAGATTTCACTTTGATTTTCTTAATATTATTTCTTGAATCTGTTATAAGAAAAGAGATTGGGTGAATCTATGAGAAACATTACATTGGCTTAGAAAGATCAGTTGAATATGTATTGATAGTCTGAGGTATTTACCTATTGCGACCATGACCCTATGCGTATTCGATTAACATCTAGAATGTTTTTTGGGTGCAACGTAATCTTTTGGAGCTGGTTGTGTTGAGTCCTGATTTGTTGGATTTGAATATGATGTAGAATAAATTGATCAAGATAACTGTGATGAGTCATGATTTTTTAGACCCAGATGTGATATAGAATGAACTGATCGAGATGACTGTGATGAGTCCCAACCAACCAAATATGGATGTGATGAGTCCCAACAAATAGGAGATGGTTGTAAGTGTCCCAACCAATAAGATATGGCTATGATGAGTTTCGACCAACAAGAGATGGCTGTGATGAGTCTCGACCAATAGGAAAAGGCTATGATAAGTCCTGACCAATCGGAGATGGATGTGATGTAAAGTGAACTGACAGAGATGGTTGTTATTCAGGGAAAAATGTCGGACCTGGATATGAAGTGTTTTGATCTATAAGAGCTGGATGGGATGCTGAATAAACTGGTCGAGATGGTTGTGGTGCATGCTGAATTAGCGGAGCCATATTTGTTTTATACAGAGAGAAAGGTGTTGATTCAGTACCTTGTGATGTAGACACCAACAGATGTTTTTTTTTGTTTAATTTGGTATTTTATTAATAATCATCCAACAATAATGGATCAACCCACTATACAAATTAACATTCTAAGCCTATTTATTTGACCTGGCCTAACCCGAATCCATTTAAAACATATATAATCAGTAAGGTTTCCAAAATATACAAGATTCCTAATTCTATCTCATTCATGCCTCCTTTTAGTATGTTACTTCCAAAGTACATACCAACGGATCTAGTTTTTGTTTTTTCTGCAAGTTCTTGAACCTTGGTATATCGGCAGTAAACAATTTAGTGTTTAGCAGTGAACTGAAGCTCTAGCATCTACTTTATCAAATCAAAAACAAATGATTAGCAGTAAACTAAAGCTCCAACATCTACTTTGTCAAACATACATAACATGATAAATTAAGTGTTGAACTAAAACAGGGAAGTTCTTGGTTTGTAAAGTGGAGATAATACCATCTCCTATTCACACTTTAGGAATAGGGTAGTCAACAATAGAATCAGAGAGTTGCTTGCATAGAAACAAAAGGAAAAAAGAACCAAAATTGATTAGGCAAAATTGATTAGGACTAATACTAGTAGTGTATACATTGAGTAATAATGGAAAATAGAAGAATGAACAAGTTAGAAGTGATTTTTATTTTGTAACATAAAGGGGGAAATGGGGTTGGTTTTGAAACTCAATAGAATGCTTACTTTCTTGGGGCTACACGACACTGCAGATTGTAGAATAAATATAAGTGGGTACTTGATCAATTAATAAATACAACCGACCTATTTTTTTTTACTACTCACTTCACTGCTCTATATTGAAAACATAAGTAGTAGTTACTATTTACACTCACATTAATCACTCTATTCAAGCTGCTACTAACAAACATATATCTAGGGCTACCTATCCTTCTTAGTTCTCACCTAATATGCATGCATGCAACTATGAATAAATGTCTACATTGTTAATCCTACTCTAAAATTATTGATAAATATTGTCAAATAAAACTGAAGTTGTAGCATAAAAAACAAATCAAAAATAGAGAGAACTCTAGAACTGAAGCTCTAGCATCAAAAACAATGTGAGGCCATCTTCTCAACCATCTACTTTATCAAATACAAGCTCTATCATAAGCATAATCAGTAGCAGTGGCAAGCAAGATGACAAACCTGGCTTCTCATTAGGATGCATGTTTTGGTCTCAGCTTGAGTGGCTTTCCAACAATTTCAGACTTATAAAATCCTAAGATTCCAAGTAGTGAACTGAAGACCGTAGTGTGTTTATGCCACATTGTAAGTAAATAGAAGCATCTATCTATAAATAATATCGAGGGTATACATGTGTCACTTGTTTAACAAGAGATATATCAACTTTAAATCGTACAAGTTAGAGATATATTCTTCGTTTTTTCCTACCTATTATATTAACCAGCTGGCATACACATATAAGAAGGAAAAGAAGAAAAGAAAAGCCATTGTGCTTATAGATAAGATAAGAAGAACTACTTTTTTTTTCCAAAAAGGAAGAAAGAAAGTCCAATCGTTATTCGGTATGGATTCTATGTACAAACAGTTAAGGCATTCTGAGCTATCCAACCAATCATTTGATTTTTTTCTATCAAAATTCTGCTTATTTTCTATAACAGAACAAATCTGATTAACAGAGCTTGTATTTGTTTACAGTAAAAATGGTTTAGATAATCAAAATCACATATTAACAACCACTGTTCTCATTTTAGATGGTGAAAACAAACACTTTTTGAAATTATAGTATTATCAAATATGGGATTTGATTACAAATTTAATACACCGGGCTAGAACTTGTTCGCAGGATATTCCACCATGCATATCAAAGAGAAGTAGAACAAATTTAATGTCAAATGAGAAATTTTCTTGAAACTTACTGTTTCTCTAGTTATGCCGGGAAAGAAATAATCAGTATAAGGTTTCACTACACGTCCTTTTTTAAACTAAGAACTGCAAAGAACAGAAACATGAAATTTTATCAAAGACGATAGATTGACCAGAAACACAACACATTTGATGATTGATAGTAAAGTTAAAAAAATGTTCAAACTATTGCAATGAACTAAATGACCACAAATAGTATGAGAATGTGCTTTGAATTTTTGTGGTTATGCCATTAAAAGAAGACAAATTTTATAAAATAAAAGGAGAATGGAGAAGGAAAGTACATGCATTAGTTTCTTACACATAGCCATCTTGTTGTAAATAAGAAAGATCAATAATCATATAAAGTATAAATATAACTTTCTTAGCAAAAAGATAGTAAGTCTTGGAAAATAACATTAATCAAGCGAGAAAAAGAAAGTTCTAGAGGAAACTAAAAAATAATGATATATATGTTCAATCATATGCTCCTTTATTGTAATTTGTACATTGTCGTAATCAACTTCAAAAAATTGTCCAAATGCTTCTTGTTGGTATGGCTCATTCTCGTATATTTCCTCTTTATCATCCTCTCCCTTGTAAAAAAAAATCTCTTGGTTTCAAATGTACAACCACACTCCATTCTTTATCATTTTCATCATCAACATAGTATACCATATTTGCTTCTGATGCTTCAATATATGGGTCATCATCCACACGATCACCGATATGAATCGGTTTGGAAAAGTAGACACAATTAAACCTCCAAGCATCTATTTTGAGCCCTCTATTCCGAGTAGTATCAGCTCACTAACATTTGAAAAGAACAACCCTAAATTATCCATAATAATTAAGCTCAATAATATCTTCCAACTTTTCATAATATGGCAGGTCTGCTTATGTTTCATGTATATCTACACTAGATGCAACACAAAAAGTATTAGAAACAAGAAAAACTCCACTATTTTGTGTTTTTAATCTTTTTTCCCTAGACAAAGTTTGAAATTTGAATCTGTTAATATTATAAGTATTGAATTTTCTTGCATCTCGGGATGGACCTTGTGCTAAGAACTTTATCTCATTAGAGATAATATCTGCTATTTTCAGATTCATAATCTAAATATATAAAACACTTATATCAAAAATTATAAATTGATATAAGAAAGTTACCCGAAAAAAATTCTAATATCATTCACTCACTCGCTTAGAAAACCAATCGGGGAACTCTTTACTAACTTTTCTTTCAACCTCTGTAGTGGAAAGTGATCTGCCTCTTGTACTTCTTTTGATGTAATCTCTAAATTCACTATAAAGGCACTATAATTAGCAATTTCAATCTAGTTACTCAAAACGTATCTTACAAATAAAATCAATGCAGATTTATTACTCAATAAATGGCTTCACGACCGCATAATTAAGTAACACATATCAATGAGCTTGTGTTTTCTTCAAATGATTCAGTGGTTCAATTATGAAGCCTCCAACATACTTATCTTATTGAGGGAACATACTTGACTTTTCAAAAGCCTCATTTTTTCTTGGTTCATCATTTATATGTTTAGTTCGACTTAACCTTGACTCAATTTCCTCAAAATAACAAGAATAAAAAGTAAGAGCTTCTTCAACTATGTAACCTTTAGCTATGGAACCTTCTGCTTGTGATTAGTTCCCTACAAGGGACTTGAAATGACCCAACAATCTATACCCAAATTATTAATGTGTAAGATAAAGAATTTACATTGAAATAATATTGCAAAATCAACTAAAATGATTTTGAATAATGAATGTTTTATCTTTCAACAAAATACATCCAACGATAATATACTGGACCATCTTTTTTTACCCCATCAACTAGATAAATAGTTAGATGAATCATTATATCTGCAAGACTTACACTTTTCAAACAAAGCTGCCTTCAAAAGGGAAAAAACTCAACCAAAGTTGCAACAACCTGTCTTAAAAGCATAGTGCGAATTGCTATGGGTAACAATTGTTGTATAAGAATGTGACAATCATGTCTTTTTAATAAACATTTTTTTATCCAAATCACTATGAAGAGATATATTACTTGAATAACCATCCAACACTGAGATATTATTTAAAGTCTTGATGAATGCCACTTTCTTGTTCTTTGGAATTACAAATGCAGTAAGTTTACACTCATCATTCTCATTGACCCAAAGATCACACCTTATGCCCATATCTTGTAGATCTTTTTAGGCCTTAACATAATTCTTTGACTTTTTGTTATCATTTAACAAAGTGTATATAACATTGTCAAACACATTCTTTTAAATATGCATCAAATCTAAATTATGGGGCAACGGGTTAAACTTCTAATATGGAAGATCAAAGAATAAGCTTTTCTTGTTCCATTGTTGAGTTGCATCTTCCCCAACATTCTTTTTCCTTTTTTTGCAACTCTGATGGTCTTTGTAACACTCCGATTTTCTATAATAGGAATGTCATACGGTGCTCATGATCTCGAAGGACCACAAGTTAACCCTTATCTAGTACCTACTGCAATAACTGTATAACATATTGAATAATGCAGAAAACTGATGAAAACTTTCCATAAGGTTAAAACCATCTAAAATACTCAATACTGAAATCATAATACTAATACATCTGTTTGAAAATACTGTAGTTCAAAAGCCTCTAAACTGTCTGAATAAAGAGTTAAAGGGATAGGTCCCCAACTAACTCCGTCTACTAAAATAAACTGGATCTAATAGAATACTGAAATAAGAAACATCCTCGAATGATAAGGACTCACTGCTATATGTACTGTTGTTACTGAATGAGTTTGGACTGCTAAGGGTGCTCTGGATCTCGGGCTTCTGAACCTATGGTATAAGACACCATAATGCAAGAGAAAAGGTATGCGTCAGTACTTTTAATGTACTGATATGCTAGATGAGGTAAGGATGAATGCAAGGGTTTATGCTTGAACAATACTAAAT
The DNA here is from genome assembly GCA_030864225.1 of Capsicum baccatum var. pendulum. Taxonomy (NCBI): domain Eukaryota; kingdom Viridiplantae; phylum Streptophyta; class Magnoliopsida; order Solanales; family Solanaceae; genus Capsicum; species Capsicum baccatum. The sequence continues at coordinate 201,438,331 of CM061561.1, forward strand.
AAATAATCTGAGTATGCTGAATGAAGATATATGCATGAATGCATAAACTATAGCTAAAATCATAGTAACACTGACTACTAACTTCTAATTACTTAGACTTCTGACAACTGAGTTTACTAATATTGAGGGACTGAATAACTGAGTGTGTTGATAACTGAATTCTGAGCTTACTAATATCTCTGAATGGAACCGATATCAAGACTATCTAATGGATGATCTCTAAATTTTCTAGTAAAGATAATGATTGACTGAGTTTGTGACCAGGCCTTTCTAATGGGTGATCTCTAAATCTTCTAAATACTGATAATGATTAACTTTACGTGAGATCAGGCCTATTTAATGGGTGATTTCTAAATCTATTGAACTATCTGAGATCTTGATTGAGACTGAATCTAAAACTGAAATTGTAGGATTTCTCACTTAACCGACATACCCCAAGTTTAACTTGTGGGGTCCAACTTGTACTCCAACTGGAAGGGTATTAATACCGTACCATGGGTAAAGACACTTCTATGGTCAAGCCTATCTAATGGGTTAACCCTAAAAGAAAGTCAAGCCTATCTAATAGGTAACTTCTTACCCTGCACTGGCTACGCAGTTTTGGAGTATAGGGACTACTCCTAACAAATCTGCCTCTCTAATGGGGAAGTCGTCATCCCTGCACTTGCTCGGTGCTAGCTCCTACTCCCAATTGAAAGACACTGAACTACTTCTTAAATTGTACTGGAATGAGCTGAATTTGTTATTGATTATCTTACTTGACTGATCTAACTGAGTTCACTTGATTTCTGTTGTCTGACGGAATAATTCTGAATTCTACTTTGTATCTGAATACTACTGAATTTCGTAACTTACTGAGCTTTTTTGAAATCTAGACTGATTACTGAATACTACTGAGGTTTGGACTGAATACTGAGCTTGATTAGACTGAATACTGAGACTGGATTGAACTAGTACTGAGATTACTGAATTTTCTTAATTCTTTACGAACTAAATTCTACTGATCTTAGCACGACCAAAATTATTTTGAGACTAACTCGGCTCTATACAAGAAACTAAGTTTTCGGGTATAAATGCCCCCAGGACTCAATAGCATAAATAAATAAATAAGACAGTACCACACTTGAATATCATGACAATGGACTTTTATTCACAACACAATCAATATGCTATCTCGCCAATCACTTGATTGTCATAAACATGTAAATGTATAGGGAATGCATAATAATATCTCATAGTTGTTCAATAAGGAATACACATGGATAAGGATACATGCAACTTATCATAATACATTCACTAAGGCATTTCAACAAATACTTGGCATGCACTAGTTGACACATAATAGGGGATTTCATTCTTAAGATGCTACAATGGTACTATTCTCTTCACTTAAGTATTCTATCAAACATATGGGGAGCATGCTTTGGTTATACTGTAAATTCTATATCTAATTATCATGGATATATCATCAACATGCAACTTAAAGAGGTTCTATCATGAACCTGGCAGAAATATCACATACTAGGCTTAAAGCTTGAATCTTTATATACAAAACATGAATTAAAATACAATATCAACATGATCTTCAACTTCAAACCACATAAATCATGAATAAACTCATAAACATATATTCCTTGAATTTAAAGAGGGATTCTTGAGCTTCTTGTGCCGAAGGAACCCAAGAATCAACATCTAACATACCTTTCTATTTGATTCTCGAAAGATTCACGAAGGAACCTTGATGATTTAGGTCTTGAACTATGAACCCTAGGTCTTGTTCTTGAAGAAAGTTGAGAGAAAACCTTATATTTTGGGTGTAAATATGTTGAATCTCATTTTAAAGAGTATATATATGGGTTGAAAGATTACCATCTTGCCCTTGGAAAAATGGACTTGAACTATAGAATTTTAGCCTAAGGCTATACCCTGCGCGGCGCCGTGCCTAGATCCCCAAGAAACCTAGGGCGGCGCCTTGCTATAGCGATAGTAAAGGCAGGGAGGCGCCTTGACTACAGCAATGCTGAAAGCTTGGTGGCGCGGGCTAAACGCCTTGAGCTATTGGTTTGTGATAACGCTCAAACTACAACTCTCGTAAGAGTGTAAGCGATCCTTGTCAAATATAGAACCCAACTGGGTTGGGTGTCGAATCCCACAGGGAATACTTGGTCACTAGGTAAGCAATGATTATTAGACTTTTGATGAAAGTTCTGCGAATAAAGGGGGGATTTTGTGTGTGCAAATAACGTAAACAAAATAGTAGAGTAAAAATGTAAAATAGAAGAGTAAAACGAAGTACTTGGTAGGTTTTAATCAATGAGAATTGAGAGTTAGGGTTATGTCCACCTTATGAGTTATACGTATCTATTGACTATGAGTCATGCGGAATTCAGACATGCATGCGCTTATAGAGATTCGTATTCTATGGTAAATCCAGGCGTCTTTCGACCATCAAGGATTATTTCACTTTAACTCTTTCAAGCTTAAAGCGTATCTAATGGTACGAAGTCTCCAAGAGGTTAATCCAGTTATGGAACTAACTTTTAAAAAGGGGTTGGTGCCCTATTTCCTTGACATTCTCTCTTTTCCAGACATATAACTTTTCTTTCGAACAAGTTAATGCTATACTGGCGTATTCTATATGTTTGCAACCACAAGAATTTATATTAAGATGAAGAGAAGAATGATATAAGCAACATACGTATCATGAATTCACAAACTCATAGCAATATATAGTATCTCATAAGGCTTCTATAACCCTAACAGAGAAGTTTAGCTATTCATGAGTGCAACGGAAATCACAATAGACATTATCAGCATACCAAGATAAAAATCTTACGTGAAGTATGTTTTGGTAGGGCTTGTTGCGTGAATTCCTTGTAAAATAGCGTTTCTCTTGTTGTGAAAATTGAAAGTCGAATAGATGAAGAGAAGGGAAGAAGAATTAATTGAAAGAGAATTGTTTTAATTGTAATAATGCTTGCTGAAAAGTTTAGCATCATAGGGTTTTTATAACACCCATATCCTATTCCTACTAGGCTACTGCGTACTTATCCTAATCCTACTAGGATACTGTATCCTTATCCTAATCCTACTAAGTTAGTGCTGATCCCTAAGTCTTTGGAAATGCTTTTTTTGCCCGGGACAAGTTTTCCATGCGTCACTTTCAGTCCATAGGCATCGAAACGCTGCTTTCCTTCTTATGTGAAGCTTCCTTTGGCTGCAACCAGTCCATAAAATACTGAAATATTCATCATTTATACCTGAAAAATTGCTAATCACGTTGGTTAGCTCACTTACAGGAAAAAAGGACTAAAAGTGCAGGAATTATATATTTTGTCCTTAAAACTTAGCTAAAATATGGGTGAATTAAGGTGTTTTAGGAGTGTAAATATGCCTATCATCAGTTTGGAAATCCAAACATGCTCGTATGTACTCTGAAAATTTTGAAACTTACCCAAAATGTACTATGACCTTACCCCATCGTAATTCAATAAGAAAATCAAGACTCGGAGGTTGGGAAGGTCATGAAATAATTCGTCAAAGTTTAGAAGGCTTATGGAATGGAAAAGTTTCAACACTTAGCCAAATATTTAAGTGTTAAGCTTCTCTTGTCAAACGTAGAAGAGCTTTAACGACTAGGAAATTTTAAGGGGTCTTACAGTCTTCCAAATGTGACATTGATATCCTTTACCTGTTGTAAAATTTCAGACCTAGATAACTTCTTTAGAGGGGTCCTCTCTTTCATATTTCCAACAAAATGATGTCTATTCAATCTAAATTTATGATTTCTTTCCAAGAATTGATGGTGGCTAATAAAACACCACTTCTTACTATGATGAAGTCGACTAGGTTTTGCAAAATTACAAGAAAGACATCCAAGACTAGTATGCATGTTCCAACCTGATAAGATATCAAGTCTAAAAAATTGCTAATTATCCTGTAAGACCCTACAAAATTTCTAGCTTAATTAAGTTCTTTAATGCTTCTTAAGGGGTCCCAGACTTAGAATATTTTAGCTAAGTATTCATACTTAATTTTATTTTAGCCTTTAAAAGTTGGCAATCTTACTTCGTGACATTTATGTCCATTAAATGTCTATATTTGAGTTAAATCATGATCAGAAATGTCATTAGGGGTTCTCGAATGATTTTCAGATTTTTCAAACCTCGTTTAGACCATGTTCAATCAACCAAAACAATAAGTTGAGGTGATGTTTCTGCATCGCTTCGTCCATTGCTTCGACATGTGAAATTTTTCTTTGCTCAAGGCAAGTTCCAGTGAACTGACATAATCCCAATGCATCAGATCGGTTATCGCGTTAGTACCCTTGGCACGTCGCGTCATCTATAGCGTCACTGTGCACGTTTTTCTGTATTTTAAACCCAAGTTCAGAGGGGTAAATGAGTATTTTTCCACCTTATATCAGCCTCCAAAACATATCATTTAGCCATCTAAGAGGCAAAATACACCCATTCTCCTCAAATCTATCAAGAGCAAGCCCTAGTTTATCACCTTTAAGATCCAAGACTCAAGATTTCCACCATTAATTCTCAAGAATTCACCAACTAAGGTATGTAAAGTGTTCATCCAAGGGTCCCTTCCACCCTTAGAGTCGAAGAAACTTTTTTTAAAATTCAAGTATGATGATTTCATGAATTCCATGTTGGGTTTGATTGTATTCATGTTTATAATGATTAAATGGGATTCTAATCCATATTCTATGATAGATTATATGTGAAATAATTGTTATATGTGAAATATCCCATGAATCTATGTTGAACCCTTGAAATTGTCAATAGGGATTTGAATTATAATGCTTACTTGTTGTTAATGTTGTCTACATATACCATGCTCACTAATTGCATGATGAATTGCCTATGTGAACTAATAAGAGAAAGAAACGATGTCATGTTAGCTTATGTGCAAGTTATGTCATGTAAGTGTTTGATAAATTGTCCATGAGAATGGAATAATTCCATGCTAGAGTATGCTAATATGTATTCCCCATTTATGTACGTAATATATCATAAGTGTTTGATGAAATGTCTTAATGAATGAATGATGAACATATAGCAATTGTTGAGCTTTTAAGATTGTGCCATGATTTACTTATTATGCTATCTAGTTTTGGGGGTACTTGATACCCGATAATTTAGCTATGTGCCTAGAGCCAGTGTCAGTTTAATGATAATCTCAGTCATGTTAGTTATAGAACTCAGGAAAACTCAGTAGATTTAGTATCAGTCTAGTCCTATTTAGTACTCAGTTAAATCCTCAGTAAACTCAATTAGTTAGCAAAATTCCCCTGATGTGGTCACTGGTATTTATAGATCTTTCATTTGTATGTTTACCCTTTGCTAGATCCAGGAGCTTCTTTATATTTTGTTACTCCTTATATAGCAGTTGATTTTGGAGTCAATCCTAAAATTCTAGTAGAGCCTTTCTCAGTCTCTACCCCAGTGGGTAAATCTATCATAGCCCAGCGGATATACAAGAACTGTACGATTATGGTATCTCAGAATGTCACTTCCACAGACTTACTCAAATTAGTGATATCTGATGTTGATGTAATTATCGGCATGGGTTGGCTTCATTCTTTATATCCCACAGTCGACTACAGAAATAGAATTGTCCAGTTTTAGTTTTCGAATGAACCCATGCTAGAGTAGAGGGGTAATACGTCAACTTTCAGGGTTCAACTTATTTCCTATCTGCGTGCTAGGAAAATGATATCTAAGGGATGTGTCTATTATCTTTATTTGAGTTAATGACTCTAGTTTCGAAACTCCCAGTCTTGAATCAGTCTCAGTAGTGAATGAATATTCAGATGTCTTTCCCAAAGGTCTTTCTGGAGTTTCTCCCAAAAGGGAAATAAACTTTGGCATTGACCTTCTTCCAAATACTCAGCCCATATCTATTCCGCTATACAGAATGACACCAGCAGAACTTAGAGAGTTAAATAAAAAGTTGAGGGATCTCTTAGATAAGGGATTCATCAGACCCAGTGTTTCCCATGGGGTGCACCAGTCTTATTCATACAAAAGAAAGACGGTTCTCTCAGAATATGTATAGATTACCATCAGATCAATAAAGTCGTAGTCAAGAAAAAGTAACCACTTCCTAGAATCGATGACTTTTTTGACCAACTCAGGGTGCCAGTTACTTTTCCAAGATAGACCTCAGATCATGCCATCATCAACTCAGAGTCAGAGAATATGACATCCCAAAAATAGCCTTTAAAACTCAGTGTGGTCACTTCGAATTCCTAGTCATGCCCTTTGGTCTTATCAATGCCCCAACATCTTTCATGGACTTGATAAACCATGTGTTCAAGCAGTACTTGGACATATTAGTCATAGTCTTCATAGATAACATTCTTGTCTATTCTCGCAGTGAGAATGATCATACAGACCGTCTCGAAATAGTTTTGCAGACTCTAAAAAATCATTAGTTGTTCCCCAAATTCAATAAGTGTGAATTTTGGATAAGGTCAATAGCGTTCCTTATTTATATCATTTCCGGTAATGGTATTATAGTTTATCTCTAAAAGACCAAAGCAGTGAGAAACCATCCCAGACCCATCTCTACAATAGATATCAAGAGTTTCTTAGGTTTGGCTGGCTATTATAGATTGTTTGTTAAGGGATTTTCATCTATTGCATCCCCCATGTCTAGATTGACTTAGAAGAAAGTCCAGTTTCAGTGGTCAGATTTATGTGGGAAGAGTTTTCAGGAGTTGAAGACTCAACTCACCGCAGTCCCAATTTTGACTTTTTTGAATATTTCACATGGGTTTGTCATGTACTATGATGCATCCATAGTTGGTTTAGGTTGTGTCCTCATGCAAAATGGTAAGGTCATAGCTCACGCCTTCAGACATCTTAAACCCCATGAGAAGAATTATCCGACTCATGGTCTCGAGTTAGCAACCATAGTTTTTGCCTTAAAGATTTGGAGAAACTACTTATATGGGTTACATGTAGATGTGTTCACAGATAACAAAAGCTTCCAGTATGTAATCTCTCAGAAAGAGCTTAACTTCTATCAGAGAAGGTGGTTATATATCTTGAAATATTACGACATGAGTGTCCTTTATTATTCGGGCAAAGCAAATGTAGTGGCTGATACTCTCAGTAGACTGTCTTTGGGTAGTGTTGCTCATGTTTAGGATAGTAAGAAGGACTTAGCTTAGGAAGTTTATCATCTTATCCGATTAGGTGTTTTCTTAGTCAACTTAGCAGAAGGTAGTGTGTGGGTTCAGAACAGTTCAAAATCATCTCTAGTTTCCGAAGTAAAGGAAAAGTAGGATAGAGATCCCAGTTTAGTCAAGTTAAAAGAATCAGTTAGAGATCATAAAGTAGAGGTTTTCTCCCAAGGGGGCGGTGATGTTTTACATTGTCAGGGTCGTCTGTGTGTGCTAGGTGTAGATGACTTGAGGAAGCAAATCTTGCAGAGGCTCATAGTGCACGTTACTCTATCATCTAGGGGCCACTAAGATGTACCACAATTTGCAAGAGATCTATTGGTGAAGTGGGATAGAGAGGGATATTCCAGAATTTATTGCTGAATACTCAACATGTCAGCAGGTTAAGATTGTGCATCAAAAGACTAGTAGGTCCATAAAGGAGTTCAGTATTCCCACTTGGAAGTGGGAATAAGTGAACATGGACTTTGTGATGGGTTTGCCTCGTATTCGTCATTAACAGGATTCAGTTTGGTTTATCGTGGACAGAATGACCAAATCAGCTCATTTCCTTCTTTTTGCCCATACCTCTTATTCAGCCGAGGATTACGCCAAACTCTATATCAGGGAGTTGGTCAGATTGCACAGTATTCTGATGTCTATTATCTGAGACAGAGGTACCAGTTCACCTCTCATTTCTAGAAAGCATTCCAAAAGGGTCTTTGTACCCGAGTCTACCTCAGTACAGTCTATCATCCTCAGATAGATGGTCAAGTAGAAAGGACCATTTAGACCTTGGAAGATATGATAAGGGCGTGTGCAATTTATTTCAAGGGTAGTTGGGATGACCATTTGCCTTTAATTAAGTTTGCGTACAAAAACAACTATCATTCTAGTATTCAAATGGCTCCATTTGAAGCTCTCTACGATAGGAGATGCAGATCTCCAATCGGTTGGTTCGAAGTAGATGAGTCCGTAGTTGTAGGGCCAGAATTGGTATTCAATACTTTAGAAAAAGTTTAGTTGATCAGGTAAAGGCTCAAGAAAGATCAGAGCCGACAGAAATCGTACACAGATGTGCGAAAAAAGGATCTCAAATTTGAGATTGGCAATTCTATGTACTTGAAAATCTCTCCCATGAAGGGAGTGAAGAGATTCGACAAGAAAGGAAAGCTTATTCCCTGATATGTTGGTCCCTTTAAAATTCTCAGCTTCTTTAGCAAAGTAGCTTATGATCTCGAATTACCTTCAGACCTATCTTCAGTCCATCTAGTGTTTCATGTCTCCTTGATTAAGAAATGCATAGGTAACCCAGCATTTTTAGTCCCTATAGGGGGCATAGATTTTCAGGACAACCTCTCTTTCGAATAGATTACAGTCAAAATCCTTGACTATCAGATTTGCAGACTAAGAAACTAGAAGTTCCTCTAGTCAAAGTTCTTTTATGGAATCATTCCATTAAGGGATATACTTGGGAAGTAGAAGCAAACATGTGGATCAAGTATCCTTACCTCTTCTATACAAACTCATACTCAGTCCAAGGTAACAGTTTTCCTAAGCTTACTCAGCTTCATGTTCAGATTTTCATTATAAACTTGGTATCAATTACCATTGCATATTCAGTCATATGTTCATGTGTCAGTTAAGTCATGCATTCATAGAACAGATATGCATTCTCATTATGACAATCTCAGTTTATCAGAAACTCCAATCATGCATTAACGAAATAACTTAGACATGTACTCATGCATCAGATATGCATGTTCAGTATGATAACCCAGTCTATCAGTAGCTTTAGTCATGAACTCATGCATCTGAAATGCATTTCTAGTATTCACCTTTAGTTATCAGTTCTTCCCTCTTAGTCAGTATCATTCGAGGATGAATATTCCCAAAGGGGATTTATTGTAAGACCCCAAAAAATTTCTAGCTTAATTTAGTCCTTTAATTCTTGTTAAGGGGTCCCAGACTTAGAATACTTTAGCTAAGTATTTAGAATTAGTTTTATTTTAGCCTTTGAAAGTTGGTAATCTTACTTTGCAACCTTTATGTCCATTAAATGTGAATATTTGAATTAAATCGTGATCAGGAATGTCAATAGGGGTTCCCAGATGAGTTTTGGTTTTTTCGAACCTTATTTAGACCATGTTCAACTAACCAAAATAGTGAGTTGATGCGATGTTGGCGCATCGCATCATCCATTGCATCGACAAGTGAAATTTTTCTCATCTCAAGTTAAGTTCCAATGAATCAATGCGATCTCAGTGCATCGCATTGGTTATTGCGTTAGTACCCTCAATGCGCTGCATTGTCTATAGCGTCACTGGGGACATTTTTCTATCTTTTAAACCCATATCTATAGGGGTAAATGGGTCTTTTTCCATCTTACATCAGCCCCCAAAACATATCATTTAGCCGTCCAAGAGGCAAAATACACCCATTCTTCCAAAAATCTATACAAAGCAAATCCTAGTTCATCACCTTCAAGATCAAAGACTCAAGATTTAAACCATTAATTCTTAAGAATTCACCAACTAAAGAATATAAAGTGTTCATCCAAGGGTCCCTTCCACCCTTAGAATCCAAGAAACTATTTTTAAAATTCAAGTTTGATGATTAAATGAATTTCATGTTAGGTTTGATTGTATTCATGTTTATCATGATTAAATGGGATTCTAATCCATATTCTATGATAGATTTTATGTGGAATAATTGATATATGTGAAATATCACATGAATCTATGTTGAACCCTTGAAATTGTCAATAGGGATTTGAATGATGATGCTTACTTGTTGTGTAATGTTGTCCACATATATCATGCTCACTAATTGCTTGATGAATTTCCTATGTGAACTAATAAGAGAAATAAATCATGACATGTTAGCTTATGTGCAAGTTATGTCATGCGAGTGTTTGATAAATTGTCCATGAGAATGGAATAATGCCATGCTAGAGTATGCAAGCATGTATTCCCCATTCATGTACTAGTAATACATCACAACTGTTTGATGAAATGTCTTAATGAATGAATGATGAACATATAGCAATTGTTGAGCTTTTAAGCTTGTGCCATGATTTACTTATTATGTTATTGAGTCCTGGGGGTACTTGATACCCGACAATTTAGCTGTTTGCCTAAAGTCAACATTAGTTTCATGATAATCTCAGTCATGCCATGATTAATAGAAATCAGTCAGTTACATAACTCAGGAAAAAACTCAATAGATTTAGTATCAGTCCAGTCCTATTCAGTACTCATTTAATTCTTCAGTAAACTCAGTCAGTTAGCAAAATTTAGTAGTTTTCCGCCAATTAACGAAACTCAGTAAACTCAGTCCATTTTAGCTCAGTAAAATCAGTTCAGTGTCTATTCAGTTAGGAGTAGGATTCAACACTGAGTGAACCCAAGGATGGGAACTCACGTGTCAGTAGAGGCTGTGATTCTTAGAAGCAATCCTTGTGTTACAGAACTACGTAGCCAACGAAGGTTGAGATATCAAACATGCTAGTTGAAGGTTGATAAGGTGGCTTAACATGTCAGATGAGGGTCCCATAATTCTCCTTAGAGTACCTGCCAGATGAGGGTCACTCACTGCTTGTCCTTACCATTGGTGCGGTATTGACACCCTTCCAATTGGGGTTAAAGATTGGACCCTAACTCAGCTATCTTATTTGGGGCATATCCGTTAGATGATTACTTCCCACTGTCTCAGTCTCAGTCTTCAAAATAGAACTCAGATGTTCTACAAATTTTAGGACTATCAGATACAGTCACTCAGCTCAAGATGGAACTCAGCTAGTTCCATCAAAATCAGGATTGTCAAACACAGTCACTCAGTTAACAGTATATCAGTTATCAAAAATTATGTTATCAGTATTCAGATTCTGTATATAGTGTTATCACGATCTCAGTTATAGCTCACATATTCATGCATGTACTCTCATTTAGATATACTCATGTTATTCAGTTATTATTGTTCATGCATATGAACTCATGCATTCACCCTACCCCACTTTTGTATACCAATACATTCCCACATATTGACGCATACTTTTCTCTTGCGATTTGTTGTTTTATACCATAGGTTTGGACACTCAGGTTCCCGATCGCACTTAGCAGTTTAGATTTCAGCAGTCAGAGTCAGTGGTGAGTCCTCATAGTTCGAGGACATGATTATTTCATTATTTCATTATTTTAGTACTTAGTTATTTCAGCAGTCGGATTTAGTTGGGCACTTGTCCCATCATATCCACAGTTCAGACAGATTAGAGGTTTTTTCAAATTAGATATTCAGACAGATTTTTTAGTTTTTATATTATTATACCATATTTTTTAGATTTATTTTAGTTTTGAACCTTATGGCAGATTTCCGCCAGAATTTTGCATTTTAACTCAGTTATATTGTTATTACCGTATTACTATTTACAGTGCTCACAGTAGGTAACAATCATGGGTTATCTAGTGATCCTTTGGGATTGTTAGCACTGTGTACGTTATATGTCTACAAAAGAGCTGTCTATATTTTGAACATTTTATTCTTTGATGAATCAAAAGTATCCACACCTTCACTCCACAACTAATTCAACTCTTTAATAAGTGGTTATAGATATACATCTATGTTATTCCCTACTGAACGATGACTTGAAATGATCACTGAGAGGATAAAATTTGATTGCTTCATACACAACCAAGGAGGAAGATTGTATGAAAACAAAACTACTAGCTAAATGTTGTGGTTAGTAATCATAACTCTAAAAGGATTGAAACCATCACTAGCCAGTCCTAAACAAACATTTCAAGGATCAGAAGCAAATTCAGGAAAATTTGTATCAAAACTTTTCCATGCTTCACCATCTCGATGGTGACTTAAGATTCCATCTTTGTTACTATCCCCTGCATGCCATCTCATATGCTCTACAATTTTAAAGAACATAAACATTCTTTGTAATCTTGGTTTTAATGAAAAGTAGCGGAAAAACTTTGCAGGCTTTTTTTGATTCTTCTTTTATTTCTTACTTGTACTAGGAGCATGATCAAGATTGCTATCCATCTCGGACTTCCATATAGAAGTGTGGCAATACTTGAATGATTCTGCATTAACATCATCTTCCCAGCACAACATACAATCATTTGGGCAAGCATCTATCTTGATATAATAAAGACACGACTTGTTGATGGTTTTCTTAGCCTCATAAAAAGATATAGGTGTCTTTGCAAATTTAAATTCATCCCTGAGTAGATCTAGCAGTATAGCCATTCCCTTATCACTTGATCCAGACAAACGCTTTATGTGATAAACCTTTAATAAAAATTCCAACTTTGAGTACTTGAATCCTTTATACAAATCTTCACTTCCATCTTTAGGCAATTTGAAATAATCTTTGTTATTTGAACCAGATAAATCATGTAAGGTTTCTTATTCTTCCGCTACTTATGACGGGCTTGAATCAACACCCTCATGCCTTAAATCCCCGAATTCTTCATTAATAAATAATTCAATAGGATTTTCAAAAGGTGGTGCATCTTGAGTGACCTCTATGTTTCTGGAATTAGGAAAAACATTTATTTTCCCATGCATAACCTAAGTGATGTATTGATCAGGGAACTGCATGTTCATCAAATGGTAAAACACCACATTTCTAGTTTTCCACTTTAAAAAATCATATAAACGACATGAACACTTTATTCCATCTCATCCATTGTTGAATGTAAAATCTAGAAATTGATTCAAATAAAGGAATTACTCTGGTGTGTTTCTTGGAATTCCATTCCAAGATTTACCCGTTGAAGAATTTGATGAATATGCTAAGTATCACCTATAAAATTTTTGAAGAAGAAAAGTGAATGTAATAGAAAATAAATAAATTAATGAACTCTAACAGAGAACATACATAGCAAAATATCATATGAAAAATTACTCTAATAGATAATTGTGATGTCCGGGTCAACTTTCGCACAACTCCTTGATCAAAAGATAAGCACTTAATGTCCAATGTATTCCCTCTCATATTTCATAAAATTGTGGGTCTTTCTAAGCAACTTCAAGATTACCCAACATAACAAAAATATTATTGGAATTTGAATAGAACAACAGCAACAACAACAAACCCAGTGTATTCCCACATAGTGAGGTCTAAGGAGGGTAAGATGTACGCAGTCCATACCACTACCTCCAGAGAAGTAGCAAGGCTATTTTCGATAGACCCCCAGCTCAAGATAAGATAAGTAATCACAACCATACAAAATGCATGGAATAAGATCGCAAGACATAAAAACGCCCCTTCAATGGAAAGTAAACAAAAAATAGTAGGCACTCGTAATACAACATGCAACAAGGTAGCCTAAAAAGAGTAATACACCAAATAGGTAATGCCCTACCCTACCTACCAAAATAGTAACTAGTCTTCTATCCTAATGCGTGTCCTCCAGCTCTTCCTATCTAGGGTCATGTCCTCAGTAAGCTGTAATTGCTCCTTGTCCCGCCTAATCACCTCTCTCCAATATTTCTTTGGCCTATCCCTGCCCAACTTCAAATCATCTAAAACACGCCTCTCACACCTACAAATTGGTGCATCTGTACCTCTCCTCATCACGTGTTCAAACCATCTCAAATGGACCTCCCGCATCTTGTCCTCCACCGAAGCCACTCTAACCCTCTCCCAAATAGTCCCATTCTTAACCCTATCCCCCTAGTAAGACCACACATACAACATAACATCTGCATTTCCGCCACCTTCAATTTTTGAATATGGGAGTTCTTGATTGGCCAACACTACGCTCCATAGAACATGGCCGGGTGGACTTCCACCCTATAAAATTTGCCTATAAGCTTGGGCGGCACCTTCTTATCACACAACACCCCCAAGGAGAGCTTCCACTTCATCCATCTCGCCCCAATCCGGTGAGAGACATCCTTGTCAATCTTACCATTCCCCTAAATCATGGATCCAAGGTACTTAAAACTATCCTTCTTACATACCACCTGAGAATCCAACCTTACTACCACCTTGTCCAACTCCCTCGAGCCATTAAACTTATATTCCAAATATTCGGTCTTACTCCTACTCAACCTGAACCCTTTAGACTCAAGGGTCTGTCTCCACACCTATAATTTATCATTCACACCTCCCCGGGTCTCGTCAATCAAAACCACATCATACGCAAAAAGTATACACTAGGGCACCTCTTCTTGGATACGCCGCGTCAACACCTCCAGAACCAAAGCAAACAAAAACAGGCTAAGAGTAGATTCCTGATGCAGTCCTGCTGGATCTCCTCCCACCGTCCTCAACTGGGTCTTAGTCCATCATACATGTCCTTAATTGCTCTGATATATGCCATTAGGGCCCTAATCACCTCCAAACATCTCCAAATGACTTCACTAGGGAATTTGTCATATGCCTTTTCCAAGTCGATAAACACCATGTACAGGTCCTTCTTCCTTTCCCTATACTATTCCACCAGTCTCCGCATTAGGTGAATTGTCTCTTTCGTAGAGCACCCGAGCATAAATCTAAACTAGTTCTCCGAAATAGACACTAACCTCCTCAACCTCCATCAACCACTCTCTCCCGAATCTTCATCGTATGACTCAATAACTTAATACCCCTATAGTTGTTGCAACTCTGAATGTCACCCTTATTCTTATACGGAGGGATCATAGTGCTCCATATCAAGGCCTAAGGCATTTTTGCCGACTTGAAAATATCGTTAAACAGATCCGTCAACCACCTTAAACCCGTCTCGCAAGAAAACTTCCAAAAATCCACTAGGATCTCATCAGGTCCCGTCGTCCTACCCCTTCGCATCCTGTGAACAACCTCTCTGACCTCCTCCACATTAAAACGTCTATAATAAGTAAAATCATAACACTCCTCTGATTGCTCTAGCTCACCTAACTCAATAACTCTCCCCCTTCATCATTTAAGAGCTTGTGAAAATACGACTGTCATTTCTTCTTAATCTGACCATCTTCCACCAACACTCTACCATCCTGCCCCTTAATTTACTTCACCTGGTCTAGGTCACGACCTTTCCTCTCTCTAGCCTTAGCCAGCCTAAATAAAATTTTTCCCCTCCTTTCTCCTCTAATCCCGTATACAAGCTGTCAAATGCTGCCGTCTTAGCAGTCGTAACTGCTAGCTTAGCCTCCTTCCTTGCTAACTTGTACTCCTCCCTAAACACCCGCTTCACTTCTTCATCCTTACTCTCAATCAACTTTGCATACGCCCCCTTCTTAGTCTCTACTTTCTTCTTTACCTTTTCATTCCACCACCAATCCCCCCGATGGTGACCGGCTCGGCCCCTGGACATACCCAATACTTCACTAGCAGTCTCCTTGATGCACCTATCCACCCTATCCCACATACCGTCTATGTCTCCTCTATACTCCCACACCCTTATACCTGCCAACTTCTCCCCAATCTCCCGCACATTCACCAGCATCAGGCTGCCCCACTTAATTCTCGGTCTCCCCTCCTCACCCCTACTCTTCTTACCCTTCTTTATTCCTAAGTTCATCACTAATAGCCTATGCTGGGTCAAAAGATTCTCACTCGGAATGACCTTATAGTCCTAACACAACACCCTATCCCCTTTCTTATATAGAAAAAAGTCAATTTAGGTCTTGGCTATCGCACTTCGAAAGCTGATCAGGTGATCGTCCTTCTTTGGAAAGATCGAATTCACCACCACCAACCCAAAGGACCTTGCAAAATCTAACAGAGCATCTCCCTCCTCATTTCTCTCCCCAAAACCAAAACCACCATGCACATCGCTAAAGCCTCCCTATAACGCCTCGATGTGCCCATTAAAATCCTCTGCTACAAAAATCTTCTCAGAGCTAGGCACTCCTCTTACCACCTCATCCAAGTCCTCCTAAAACTGGATCTTCTCCCCGCTCAAGCCCACCTACGGCACATACATACTACACACGTTCAGGGTAAACCCCCCAAAGACCAACTTAATAGACATCAGCCTATCGCTAATCCTCTTTACCTCAACTACATGCTCTCTAAGCTCTTCATCTGCTAAGATGCCAACTCCATTCCTACGCCCGTCGCTTCCAGAGTACCAAAGATTATAACCATCCATATCCCTAGCCTTAGACCCTACCCACTTAGTCTCCTGGACACACTCAATATTGATCCTCCTCTTTCTAAGAATCATCACCAACTCTATGGACTTTTCCTAGAGAGTCCCTATATTCCAAGACCCAACCCTCAGCCTATCAACTCTAGCAACACGTTTTTCTCTACCACCCTTAACACCATACTTCGCCCCCACTCCCCCACCTGCCCTACTCACACCCCTCACCCCCAACCCCGACCCCCTCAGACATGACCCTATTCTACCATCAACAGCCACCGCCACTACACCAAGAAAATAAAAATAGTGATAATAAAAATGACAGGAAATATAAAGCAACGACAGGAAAAATAAGGCACACACAAAGTAGATGGAATAAGGAAGCAGGCAAGCAGTCAAGCAAGCAAGCAACAGTCAATCCCACAAATTAAATGAATTCAAGATATGAAATACTCAAGAAATGTAGAAAGAATAGAATAATACAAAGAAACTAAATTGCCGGACGTAACTAAAATGTAGGAATTAACTAAAAGTTGAAGTAACTAAGAAAACAACAAAAAATAACAAAAATAAAAATGCTATAAATGCAAACAATAAAAATAGTAAAAACAATGTAAAGGAATCGAAAATAAAATTATAAAGAAACTAGAATATCAAGAAACTAAAATAGTAAAGTTTACATATCACCAGAGTACTCCTGCTTATGCTGGTCACGAAAATTTTGGTGTCGAAAATTGGTTGCCGGAGTAAGGCCGCCAGAAATAGTCTGGCTGTGCGTCGCTGAAATTTCACCTGAGATTCCTCTCAGTGTTGTCAGGTGCTGGTCTCCCATGGACAACTTACCTCTTGTATTAAATTGGTTCAAACCGGTTTTCACCCTTCCACCATCACCGAAGTCGAGCCGACGAAAACCCTAGCTCCGTCGGAGATGACAGAGGCACGATAACAAAATGAACTGTAGGGGATAGGGGACTTGGAAGGGGAAGAGACAGAAAGAGAGAGAAGAAGAGGGAGGGGGTTTCGCTTCACCTATTTTCGACGCTTCTATGTCATTGAAGACGTCGGCCAGTCAGACAGTGACCGTTGAAAGTGAAAAGGAACGTTAAGAGAAGTTTAAGTCAATTTTCACGACATAACTACAACGATGAAAATTTTCATCACCTTGCTGGAATTGCTTTACACTGTCTTAATTTAAGTGAAACAGTTTGAATTTCAAGAGTTAAAATAGTTAGAACAGATAAACTAGGGTTTCAAGTTGCAAGCCCATGGGAAAACAACATTGAGGCAATAATAAAGAGTGAATTAGTAATATGCTGCGACTAACCAGATCGAGAGAGAGTATTAATAATTATGATAAATTGATTGGAAAAAAGAATGAGAATCTGGAATTTGAATACACCTTGCATTAAATAAAAGAGATTTTTTGCTATCACATTGGTTAGTCTAATTAAAGCCACGAATAGAAAAGTTGTAATAGTAGAGTTGGTATCTTGGTTAGTCTAATCCCGCTTATCAAGAAATGCTATAAAGCAAGGCTAAATATATGCTTATAAAAATGAAAAAAATGAAAAACAGAATTTGTTAGTCAGTGCCACGCTTCTAATCTAACTAGTAAAACTAATCAAAACTAAAGCATCATAACATATTCAAATACCGGATGCCAAGTTTTACTACTAGAGAATCTAATTCTCAAGTAAAGGAATAACCTTCAACTTGACAATTCAATAAAAATGAACGTTCGTAGTAAGTTGAAGTTACCTCCCATACCCATATAAAGAATAAGAATCTGACAATCAATATGGACTAACATATATGCTACACTAGCTAAGGAGTATAATTTCAGTGTGTACGATCGTGTTTTGGTTGTGGTCCGAAAAAGGAACATTCTTGCAGACATAATTCACATTAAATTCCATGAACAAGACAGTACAATAAAGAGTTATTCATGTAAACGCCAAAAAGGAAGAAATATTCACCGAGCTATATTCCTCTTTATGAAACTGGAGTATACAAACAGAAAGAAGTTACTATTTAGGATACGAAAACCACATGCAATTATATTGGCCTGCAAAATAGAAGAAAATAAAGGAAGTTTAGTAATACAAACCATTGAGAATACACTTAAATTCATTGATCAAAGTTCTTAAAGGCACATATTGATATATTGTCACCAATAAAATGCAATTGCCTTTAAAAAAACTAAACTTTCCTAGAAATGGGTATCTGGAAAGTACTTATCTCGACTGCAAAGATAGAATGTACATTTTTTGACAAAGAAAACCATGATTTAGGCCTTTCAAAAGCCATACCAGGAACCAACTTATTCACTGCTGTAATAACTTCCCTAGCTAAACTAAATCCCTACAGCTTTACCAGTAACGCCTGAAAAATAGTACATATATTGAAGGAAATCTTCTGACTGATCCTTGGCCAGATACAGGCCATACAGGGATTTATTATTATCTCTTAGCCGCCACAATCCACATAAGATTTGTGCTTTTAACACAGTTAGACCTAAATAGTATTCACGTTCCTCTTTTCTTCCCTCTTAAGAGGTGAAACTGGTAATGTCCCTTCATCCCTACCATACCCTTTACCCCCAACTAACATCCTAACCTCCTTTTCACAACTACCCTCCTGTGAACTTTCAAAACCACCCTTATCATCATCATTCTTACTCAATACATCCCAAAAAATTCCATCATCACACTCTCATAATTTGGCATCTTAGAATAATCAGGTTAATAGTTAATATCAACAACAAGATACCTATTCCCCACCCTATGATCCCTAATCAAATCAAAATTAAACAGATACAATTTTGTAGCTCATCTAAGCCCTTTAGCTATTTTAGTTAAAAAAACTCAATGGAGGTTACTCAACATCATCTAAATTCATCCATTTATAATACTTATCATCATTTTTTCATAAGTATTCAAATTTCATACCTACGAAAACGATAAATAACTCTGTAAGTTTCCTAGATTCTCCTCCATTACATCCAGTAATGACTTCCTCTTCACACATTTCACATAATCACCAACTATAAAGCAAGGCTCGAGATATTCTTATAAAAATGAAGAATGCAAAATCAGAATTTTTTAGTCAGTGCCACGCTTCTAATCTAACTAGTAAAACTAATCAAAACTAAGGCATCGTAACATAATACCATAGCAAATGTGGGAAAAAATCATTACAAACACCAGATTACATAGGGACTAGACAAGTAATCATACTATAGCATTATAAACACCTCTAGTTAATTTTGCGTACCCATCCAAAACCCCGCATTTGTTGTCTCACCATCCTATTAGATGATAACAATATCAAGCAGATTTTAAGGTTTCAATACTACAAAAAAGCAAGTTAAAATAGTTAACAAATGTTAACAAGCACAATAACACCTTGTTCAGAACCAGATTGTCACATATTATTGTATCATTTTCAGTTGTTAACAGGAAATGAATCATTAACTAAAACCTAATTTTTCTACCTTACCTACAGATGGACTTAATAATACAATAGAATAAAATTTAAGTAAAAATAAAAAATATTGTATTTCAACCAACAATGACTACAATAAAATAGGTACAACCAACTCCATGTTCCTAATTGCTACAAAATCACAGCTCTATAGGGAATTCATTAACTCAATCGAATAAGAACAACATGGCCAGTGTAATTCCAGTTCAGGGGAGAGTAATGTGAATGTAGACCTTAGAACTAACTCAATCCCATGGTGTGAATTATTAACATCACATAATTTAAAAGTAAACATAGTGTTTCATCATGAGAAAGAGCATAAATACAATTAAATCTAGTTTCAACAAGATTTACTCAATCAAGCCTCCAAACACCAAAATAGTCATAAAAAAGTCATCTTTATCTATTTGTAGAAACTCTATAATATTTAGAAAGGAAAAAATATATGTTTCAAGTTAAATGATCCATATCCAATGCATGATATAGTAAATCCCCTATTCTTAGACTAGTCAAAGAAATTAAGTACCATATAAAGCTAATTTTGATATAAGAGAGAGAAATTGGAAGAACAAGAGTTCAAAACACCAAAACATTACCTTATTTGGTTGTCACTTAATAAAGCTGAAACACAAAATTGGCACTAAGGAGAGCAGCAATTACCTGGATGGAGTAGCAATGGCCGACCAAATATGCTAAAGCTAAGACACCAGAGTAGCAATGGTCGATGGAGGTGCTAAAGCTGGCCGACGAAAAAATGAGAGAGAGATAGCTTTTTTTGGAAGACACAAAAAAGTAATGAGAGAAACAATTACCTGGATGGAGTAACAACTGAGGCGCCAGAGTAGCAATGGCCGATTGAGATGCTGAAGTTGTCCACCGAAAAAGAGAGAGAGAGATGGGTTATTCTGGGGAAATTAAAAAAATAAGAGGAAATATTATTTCTTGATGTAAAAAGGAGGCAAAAGTCTGCGCTCTTTTTTTCGATTGATGGCAGGGGTTAAAACTCCTGCAAATCTAGAAATTTTAGCGACACTTGTTTAACCCCCGCCTTTTATATAATTTTAAAAAGGTTAAAATCCCCAAAAATAAACCTCCTCAATTAGATCCATTTTTTGTAGTGTATCAATATCATATTTACAGTTAGATACCAATTGGAACCTTCAAGTTTCAATCCAATTGTTTGAGTTATAAAATGGGAGTTCTATAGTCCCAATTGGTCATATCATTTGGAATTAAGAGATACCAACTGTACTCAATTCATACAAATAATCTTTAGGAACAACAAGATAGGAAAGAAAGAAGGGAAATAATCCTTAGAATACCTCATAACTTTTCAAAGAATTGATGTGGATATCTACACATCAATCTGCAAGACTCTACACGATATTTGCCCTTGTAATTATGAGAATAGTAACCTAGGTTTTAATACCAACTAAATCAAATCATGAGAGGACCTACTCTACTCTACCTAGATGGGAGAACTCTTACAACGCAAATTTGAAAACATGTGGAAGTCATATATAATAGTATAATCCCTTTATTATTTCATAAAACTTATTATAATATTTGTAAGTACAACAAAGAATTTTTTCCTGAGGACCTAGTTTAGACATGTACAACAGCTGCTAAATTGAATAATACATACATAAGACTAGCTTTCACCATGGAATAAGAAGATGAAAGTTTCTGGAGATCTCTTTCCGCATCAACAAGAAAACTCAACCAAATCTACAACCAGGGTATACCTCAAAGAGGGTATAATAAGAGTAGTATCAACATAATCATACATATTTCTAGACCTCATTGGCCGATAAATATTAAATCATGTAAATAAAATACAAAAATTCATAATCAACCATGAATTTATATAATAGGCCAATTTAATTACTTAATCTCATGTCCTCAATCATTACTGTCCACACTATATTCTTATTACTAGGTATTATTCTATTAACACCACTTCTTAATAATAACTAGTTAACTTACAATGCAACACTCACCACTAGTAATCTACCTTCTCGCCATTACATTCACTCCACATCTACCAGTTGTCTCCCTAACGAACCTAAGGATATATATTTTACCATGAACACACAAGACAATTAGTAAACCACATAAGTCAAAATTACTCTTAAAAATCCCCTTAGGATATCACTCAAATAAAAAAACAGACGAGATCACTTGTCTATGTTTTTAATACTCAGTTCAAGGTCAAATACCAACATAATAACTCGTAAGATCAATCTAAAAATTTTTACCTTAACGCTAGGAATTCAACCCGTACTTCCACTATAATTTCATTTTAAATCAACCAAGTCAAATAAATGAATGAATTACCTTTATGCAATTAATATTCAATTTATATCAATCAAAAAAGACTCATAAGAATAACTTCATCAATTACTTTCTCAGGAAACATCTTATTATTTTATAACATGAAGTATTAACTTATTTCACATATAATATCAGCCAATCATTGTCCACAACAATGAACCCAGAATGTAAACAATACATATAATCCATTTCACTCAAAAAATGTCAGACTCTTCAAATTACGATGTACACAGATATTGTTGGTATGATGATTGCCCACTAGCCATGATCTATAGGGAACATGCTTAATCTATGTACCAAATATCTCATAAAACTAGTACCTTTCATCCTTATACCAAATCAAGTGTTATACCATCTTATTCCAACGTCCACCCTTATCCTCTATGAAATCACCAAGTCAATCATGATCAACCTTTGTCATTTTATTTCACAATAATAAACAGTACCATAAATAAGTCCAATCACATAGTGAGTTAAATCAACCATCCTTATACATAAAATAAGGTCATTTTTATCAATATTTTGATAGATTATCAATTTTTATGCTTACATTCAACAATTATAAGTTCTACTCATTAATTAGCATGTATTACAACTAAATAAACAAACAATGAGTTAACATGCATATGCGATCAAATTGAACCTTAACTCTAATTCAACCATAACCTACTCTATAGTAGTAGCGCTCGAGAGCCAAGCAATACATAATAAGTGAGTATATACACAACCTATTCGGTTACTACCAATTTTATGATTACATAAGTACATAAATTTGCACACTTCCACACGCCCACAAATTCTCTCTAATTACAACATTATTATTTCCTCAATTACCATCTTAATACTACGCCATAATATATTGGTTACTCAACAAATATTCTTAAATTCTTTTACTAGTATACTACCACACCATATTTCATAGTCTCTACCTAAAACTTATATTGTACAGTCAATTATCATTTAATCAGAAAAGATTAAGGCATTATCACCAACTTTCATACTAACTCATTTATACTTAACAATGATCCTCTGAATATAACTAATTTGTTTCCACTATTAGTAATAGTTCAACATGATTATATAAATATTAAACTCATTCGTGTTGGCCTAATTTACTTGTTTAATCCATTCAATCACCTTGTCCGCAGGTCTAAGCATGAAATCTCCCATCAATCTATATTATGAATATGTTTTCTAACCAAGGTGTATTAGTCAAATTAAACCTAGCCTACCTGGGTGCCAAGCAACTGTAACAGAGGTATGAAATCTCATTTCTTGACACCTTTCTAACAACTTCTAGTGTAAGAACTATGAAGAACCTTTGAGATTTTCTCCTCCTAAGTGTACCTCTCATTATAATCATTCTACAGTCTTGAGGAAATCCTAGGAGCTTTTAGAAGGAGGGAACGTTCTGATTTAAAGCTGAAAAGAAATAATTTTAAAATTTACAGAGATACTGCTCAGGATATACTATAGTGAGGCGACGTTAGCCCGTTTCCCAATTATTTTCCATTCCAAAATTATCTAACAATAATCTTTAATGAACTTCTTAAAGGTTTTTAAAGGAATTTCCATACCTGAACCCTTCGAATGCAATGATTCTCATTTTGAATAAAAAATATTTTATAAATAAAAATATTTTAAATAGAAATTTGTCTTAATGATTAAGCCTAATTATATGATAATTTCAAAATCTTTTAAGAATTGATGGATAGAATCTTGAGAAATAAAAGAAAAAGAATCTTTAAATTTTATTGAATTTATTTTTAGAACCTTGGATTAAATAATTTGAAATGTCATATAAATAAATAAATCTTTCACAATAACATCCAAGGTAATACATTTCAAACACATGACTAAGATTATATCAATTAGAATTAATTTTAGTTTTATTAATAATAACATTACTACTAAAGATTAATATCAGATTTTATATCATTTAGGAAGACAACATTAAAAATAACATGTAAAATTAAAAAAATAATTCTAAATAATTATATTTTTGTATGTGTTTTATATAATTAAGGCTTCTTATTAAGATTTTAATTTAGTTCACTAATTTTATTGATATGCCCTTGAAATTTAGCACCAACAATGTGATGACCCTTCCGATTATTTTACATAGTTCTATTTATTTTCACCATTTGATCATCTCCATAGCTTTCCCAAGTCATCTAAAACTAGCTGGGACTGAAGGTTCAGTTACCAGGTAGTATTTTTGGTTTTTAAAACCAATTTCATGTTTGGAAGTCTTCGCTGGTTCCGAATAGCGATCGAGAAAAAAAATTAATAAAATGATATCGAATGTAAATTTTTACTGCTTCAACAGCTATGAAATGTCAATTTTAGTATTGGTAGACATTTGGTTTGGGTCCTAATGCACCCAAGCTCACTTCGGCCTATTGGTCAAAAAGTTGGAAATATGGGAGTCGGATCCATATTTGGTCGAAATGATCTCAAATTAAAAATTTGGCTTTTCCAATGTGTATGAAACATCAAATTTAGTTTGGTTACATAGTTCATTTACTAAAACTGAATTCCAAATAAATCCCGAGCATCATTGTAAACTTGGAAAAATTTCCAAGTCGTTGGTAATAGTACCATGGAGATCGCGTAAGGATCACCATGATCGCGCCATAAAGATCGTAGAAAGTCCCATGGTGATCATAATCCAAGTGTTGGTAATCACGACATCTCTGTACCTGAGGGGTCTATAAATAGACCCCAATATCTCAATTTTGGTTATTTTCTCCCCACCCTCGAGAGCCAAGAACCATAAATAGGTATGATAACTAAAAATTAAGTTGTGTAGGTGATTTAGGAACTTGACTATCATCTATTATCATAAATATCTTTAAATTCAAGGTAAGAATCCTTCAAATTCATGCTTGAATTTCTTATTTTTGACCTAAAACCCCAAATTCACTCCTACCTTGATTTTAGCCCAAAGTTTGCTTGATTTTCATCTATTTCTTGAGGTTTATCATTTCTTGATGATTTATGGATGTTGGGTTAACCTCAATAATATAATTTCTATAAGTGGGATCCACTTGAGGTTTTTGGTGTTGTTTTTGGTTCAAAGCATAATAGTGCAATATGAGTATCGTTAGACTCATATTGATGAGTAGATTACTATTTTGATAGTGTGATAATATTTTGGGGATTGTGAAGTAAAGATGAACATATAATGAATGACGTAAATTTTTACCATTTGACTTTGAGGTAGGCTTCTACCTACTCTTCTTTGAAGATGATGTGTGTTATATATGGCATATGAATGTGAATGTTAGGCTTGATTCTGAGTAGAATAACTTAGTCATGATTATTGATTTTGTGGATTAGATGAGGGTTTTGGACCTATAAGGTGGTATGTTTAGGACCTTTTTAGAATCCTATTGTCTTCTCCTTATATTGGACTAATTTGTGGCATAGATATGATGTGATGTTAGGTTTGGGATATTGTTTTGGAATTGGAAGTATGGTTAGTATATTTGACTTTAGTTGGGCTAGCCTAGTGATCTTGAAATCGCGATTTGGGGAGAATTGGCATATATGCCCATGTTTCTATATGAAGTTTCTATTTAGGATTGGTTATGGCTTACTTGACATATAGAATTTGAACTAGATACCTTAGCCTAGTTTGTGGTATAAGTTGCCTAAATATGAAAATTAAGGATTAAAAGTGGGATCATTCGGCCCACCTTAGGCTAAGACTTGTGTTAGCCCTTAGGGACTTATTTATGAATATTAGGCCTGGTTGAGACTAGTAAACCTTAGTGTAAGGTTACTTGATGATTTGATGGATAATGATAACTTCCCCAGATTATGATTAATGGCCTTAGAGATGATATTCCTCCTAGAAGTGATGTTGGTCCATATAGATGTACTTTCTCTTAGTTATGATATTGGTCCCATAAAGAAAACTTTCCTCATAGTCATGATATATGACTTGCAGATGTGAAATGCCTCATAAAGGTGATGTGCCTCGTAGTTATAATTTATGGCCTAGTGATATGATATATCTCCTAAATGTGAAGTGCCTTACTTATTATATGCATCCTAGATGTGAGACAATTACAAATATGCTTTATGGCCTATAAATATGTTATGCCTAATAGTTAGGCTATGACTTATAAATACGAGATGGCTTACTAGTAGGAGTATTTAGATGAGTTTAGGATACATATATGGGCCCAAGGCCGTGATATTGATGATGATTTGGAACACATGATTGGGCTAAAGGTCGTGTTATGATGTGAGTTGGATATCCAAAAATTAATTACCCTAGTAGATGATACGGTTGTAGTCTATGAATACATATATATGTTTATATGCACATATCTTTTGTACGGGATGGAAGAAGATACATTATAATACTTATGGTTTCATTGATTAGGATACTTGTGATGACATGCATAGATTTGGTATAATCATGATCATTATATCTGGAAATGATATAATTCTTGTTAAACTATGATCTTTTGGCTATTCTTCCTAAATAAGACATTAAAGCCCACTTTTCATCTTAAAAATAAATTTTTTTACAATAATAACTGCATAACTAAATCGATAATTTATGTGCATCAAAGAGGTTAATAATGATGTTTTAAGGATTTGATTGAGACAGATTTTGATCCATGACTGGACACTATTATTTACTACGGTCATGAGATATTCTGGCCCTTTCTACACTTTATGATGGTTTACACCCGAAGATCATTCAAGGTAATGGATTTATGATCTTACACTCATTTATCCATAACTTGAGTCCATGCACCTATTATATATATGCTTATTGATAAAATGATATTGACGACGAGCAATGAATTATGGAAATATACTCTACCTTGATTCTCTTTTCATGATTATTTACTTTAGCTCTTATAAGGCTTCTTCTTTACTTTAGGCCTTGTGGGACATGCACTTTACTTTAGCCCTCGTTCAGCTCGCTCTCTATTATTGTCATCGAATTAGATATTATGATGATATGATGATATCTATCTAGGCCAGAGGATATTATAATGGTGTGATAATGCTCGAAAGTCTAGAGGATATTATGATGATGTGATAATGCTCGAAAAGGCCGAAGGATAGTATAATGAGGTGATGATAACCGACAAGGCTGGAGAATGTTATAATGATTAAATTGATACCCGATAAGCTCAGAGAATAATTATATTGATGTGAATACGTGCATATCTACCGGTTCAAGTTCAGCTAACCCTATGTATGGCATATATATATATACCCGACAAGGTTAGAGGATGATTATCATGATGATGATAATAGTATTATGGATTCTGTTGCATTCATACTTGAATACACATTGTGTATCACCAGTATACCCCTATGTCTATCAGTTGGTATGGATGATTGCACAGATATGGGTTATAACTATGCCTTATGTTACTGTATGCTGATTGAACCTTTTAAGCCTGGGGCGGTGGGGGTACGCATAGGCTTGGCTAGGTATTTGGTTGCTAGAATAGTCGGTTACTCACACTGTTATTGATATCGTCATTATCCTTATTATGATCATTATTATGTCTAGCATATGACAATTGGACATTGGTTTGATATTGAGATTGAGGTATGATTCTAGCCTCTTCTATATTACGATTTTCATTATTATACATGATTAATTCATGATGAGATATATGGATTAGAACCATGAGTATTCTTGCACTAGCTCTTGCTATGCTTATGAGGTCTTAAATAGCTAGCTTGATGATCTAGGTTGTACTTCGAGTAGACCTTGGTTATATACTTATGTAGATATGCATACCTAGTTATATGTATCTATGGTGTTATCGTGTATACCTTTCTTTCATTGATTCATATTGTATATTCATTCCTTGACTTTGTATACTTATATATATATATATATATATATATCTTCCTTACATCTTTACTTTTGTATAAAGTGTTTAGATTCCTAAGCTTGGATGAAATTAAGACAGTGCATTTTTACTACTTCCTTAGCCATTGTATGTTAAGTCTATTGGACATGAATATAGGGATGGCAATCGAGCGATGATGGTATGGTGTGGTGCGAGTTTTATTCTATTCGGGGTGGTGCGGGCTTTAAGTTATGCAGTATAGTGCGGTTACGGGGTAGGTTAAAGTAAATTTTTTTAAATGGTGCAGTGCTATGTGGGTTGCGGGTATATGCAAGTTTAAATTAGAAAAACTAAAAATTAGTATTATTCTCGTGAATATACCTAAAATTATATGTATTCTTTATTTATAATTCTATGATACTTAAAACAATGTGTATAACACTACAAATAAATAATTTTATAGTTTTTATAATATCTCTATTCATTTTAATAAAAATATGATATTTGATCATTACTTGAACACATGATACTTTTTGACAATTTCTTAGTGAAAAGTGATATAATAGAAATTAGGTATTATTTCCTAATTTTTATATGTAATATATATTTGCTTTATCTTTGGAGTTTAGTGGGTAGTTGTCTACTGAGTACCATGTGTTTGGCACTCATACTGCACTTCTGAAGCCTGCAGATCATAATATAGGTTTTCACCATTGATATGTGCGTCGTGCGGCGTAGCCATTCTTCATAGACTAAGAGTGAGCTCCTGGAGTTTGGTGCATTACTTATCTCTCTCTTATGTACTAGACTAATCTTCATGTTGTATTTGGAGATAAGCTGTAATAGTGTAACTCCCTTGGTATTTCATTCTTGTACTCTTGTTATACTAGAAGATCTTGTATTGATACCACTAGATTTTGGAATTTTATTATGTATTCGATTCTCTTATTTGCTCTATTCTACATTCTTTCTAATATATATTTGGGTAGCCCATTACTAGTCATTCCAGACTATGAGACTAGCTTGCCTACTGGTGGGTTATAGTAGGCGCCATCATGACCTTAGAAATTGCATCATAACAAATTGGTATTAGAGCCTAGGCTTCACTGATGTATTCATACAAGAGCTGCGTGTCAGTAGAGTCTTGTGGATCAATGAGGAGATGTCCACAACCTATCTTTGGGAGGCTATACGGATATTTTAGGAAATTCACTTCTTGACTCCTTATCATGTGTCTGCATTGCTATGAACCTCAAATATGTTATTTGACTCTATTATGTCCCTAACAGACGATGCAAGGTGGGTGATGTTGTCGATGGAGGTAGATGAGACTTTAGCATACCTTTCTAGAGTTTTAGTATAATACCGAACTAAAGATGAATATAAAAAAAATTCAACATCACCCAAAAGGATTTAGGGTCAGCTTAGGCTTTAGTTGAGCTTGTGACTACTTCATCCCTTTGAGGTTAAGCATTGGGGATCTGAGTCATGATTGCAAATCCCTCTCAGCCATGGATAGTATTTGCATCATTGACATTTCCTAGGCCCGAGTTGGATTCGTTGGTGTTCATTAGAGTTCTTGACCAATTTTTGAGTACGAGATTGGGTTTATTGAGTGGACCACACATGTTTTTATGCTATATCCTTCAGATAGGACTTGGTACACGAATTTGTTAAAGTACTAGGATTGACACTCCACTTGGCATTGGAGCATATAATAGTCATTAAGAAGAGCATGTATTGAGATATATGGAGGTGGTGGAAAGAGGCCATGCCATTAGTATAGTGCTATTATTATATTGTCTAAGATCTTATCTCGGTTAGGGTGAGATGCGACATTGGTTATGGGAGCGTCCCAAATGTTAGTGATCGTGCGGAGTTAGTATGTAATCCCCGCCAACCTAGAGTTCCCGAGATAGGCTATGATTTTGGGAAATATGGACATTATAAGAGAGTATGACCTCAGTGCCAGTTGGATAGCTATATGGGCTTAGTTTGTGTTGCTCTCTAGGATTGGAGCTTTAGGAGTTTGTTACTACTGCAGAAATATTGATTATTGGTTTAGAGAGTTTCTCCGACATGTGATTTCTACTAATTTAGGTGATTCATATCAGCCCCATAATGTTGTGGCATCTTCAATTAGAGGTAGTGCACTTGGAGCCTTAATTGAGGACTTAGCCGGTCGGTCTGAGTTTGGACTTGTTTAGATTTGTTCTTTTTGTACCTGTCAGGCATGTGATTCAGATTTCACCATGATAGGTGTGCTTTTATTTCCTGTATTTATCTTTTATTATGTGTATTAGGGTTTTCATACCCATTGATTATTATATGTTGTGATAAGTTCATATTGGTTATTGTGTGCCTTGTTATTAAATTCATGATTATGTGACTACACCATGGTTAATTTCTTTTAGTAATGGATGAATGTGTTCACGAATCACAAAAGCTTGTAGTATGTGTTTTTGCAGAAGGATTTGAATTTGCATCAGAGAAAATGGTTAGAATTATTGAAAGATTATGATATGAGTGTTTTGTACCACCTGGGCAAGGATAATGTAGTAGCATATGCCATAAGTAGATTGTCTATGGGTAGTGTTACTCAAGTTGAGGATGATGGTGTGTTGTGTTTCCAGGGTAGACTATGTGTGTCGTGTGTTGATAAGTTAAGATAGTAAATTCTTACAGAGGTCCATGGTGTGCGTTACTCAATCCATATTGGGGCCACAAAATGTACCACGATCTTAGGAAAATCTCCTGGTGGAGTAGAATAAAGAGGGATCTTTGGGAAATCTAAGTGAGTCACTTATCAATAGGTTAAGATTGAACATCAGAAGCCCAATGGGTCTATGTAGGAGTTCAGTATTCCCACTTGGAAGTGAAAGGAAGTGAACATGGATTTTGTGACAGATTTGCCTCGTACTCGTTGTCTGCATGATTCAATTTAGGTCATTTTGGACAGTATGACCAAATCAGCCTATTTCTTACCAATTCATACTTTTTATTTAGCTGAGGACTATGCCAAGCTCTATATTAGAGATTTGGTCAGGTTACACGGTGTTCTGTTGTCTATCATCTCATATAGAGGTACTCAGTTTACCTCTCATTTTTGGAAAGCCTTCCAAAAAGGTCTTGGTACCCAAGTTCACCTCAAATACAGCCTTCTACCTTCAAATAGATGGTCAGGCAGAGAGGACCATTCAGACCTTTCATGATATGTTGAGAGCGTGAGTTGTTGATGTTAAGGTCAATTGGGATGACCATTTGCCTTTGATTGAATTCACGTATAATAACAATTATCATTCTTGTATTCAGATGGCTCTGTTTGAGGCTCTATATTGAAGGATATGTAGATCTTCGATTGGTTGGTTTGAGGTACGAGAAACTGCTTTGATAGGGCCCGATTTGGTGTTTGATGCTTTGGAGAAATTTTAGCTAGTTCGGGAGAGGCTTAGGGTACCCCAAAGACGACAAAAATATTATGCAGATATAAGGAGAAAGGATCTTGAGTTTGGGATTTGTGAATTCGTATATCTAAAAATGCCTCCCTTGAAGGGGATAAAGAGGTTTTGTAAGAAGGGGAAGCTTAGTCCCCGATATGATGGCCTCTACAGAATTATGAGCTGTTTCGAAGCTTATGAGCTTGAGTTGCCTTCAGATCTAGCATCAGTGCACCCACTATTCCATATTTCTTTGTTGAAAAAGTACATTGGTGACCCACCTGTAGTTTTCCCTTTAGAAAGCATAGATGTTCAGAACATCTTTTCTTACGAAGAAATTCCAATCGAGATCCTTGATCGCTAGGTTCGTAGACTAAGGAACAAAGAAGTTCCCATAGTCAAGGTTCTTTAGTAGAATCAGACTGTTGAGGGAGCCACTTAGGAAGCAAAAGCAGATATGCAGACCAAGTACCCTCATCATTTCTTCACAAACTCAGACTCAAGCTAAGGTAACAATATTTCTTAGAATTTCTCTTTTCCATGCTCAGTTCTAGCGGCATATCATTCTCATGTCAGTGATGCATTCATAGAACCAGTTCATTCCTGTGTCATGTTTTAGACACAGTCATGTAATCCCGCTTTCATCACGAATATTCATCATGTAACCTTAATTTCTCAGTGCTTTCAACTTAACCAATCTTATTCGAGGATGAATGTTTCCAAGGGGGATATTGTTATGCCCCAAAAATCAAAACCATGGTTATAGCCATTTTTCAAGATCATACGAAATAAATTATAGTTATTTGGTACTTTTATGAGATAGTTTGATGTACCTTAAGGCCTCAAATAACTCCAAGCTATTAGACGAATTAAAATATCTTTTACCAATTGAGATTTTGAGAAGAATGTTGCTATCGTTAAATTCAAACAATAATATCTTTTATTATATTGAGAATTTTCCATATTAAGACCCACCAAAGAGTAGAAAACTGAATTATCTTTCCAACGATACCAATTTTGCCTAAATCTGATACACGGGTGAGAAGTTATGGCACTTTTAGTGAGAGGCAGTAGCTCAACACGTTATGCCGCATTGAGGTGATGGCCAAAATCATGTTCGTACTTTTTCCAGTGGAGCACCACGATGGCACCGGGTCACACCAAGGGTCAATTTCACATTTGTCTTTTTCCAGTAGGGCATCGTGATGGCGCCGCATCGCGCCAAGATGCCAAATCGGGATTGTCCGTTTCCAATGGCTCAACGCAATAGTACCGCTTTGCACCGTAGGTCAAAATTGGTATTTCCAGTTCCAGTTCTGAGTTTTAATTTCCAAGGAAATTTAAGTCCTTTACCTTCACCCCATTCTATCCAACATGGGATTTAAGTCCTAAGAGAGCATTATTTGCTCATTAGTTCATAATTCTCTCAAATTAAAGTAGCCCTCTTTCAAGAACAAACCCTAACTCATCTAACATTCAATATCAAGCTTCAAGAATTCATCAAGAACTTTCTCAATTTCACCAACTAAGGTATGTTAAATGTTTATCCATGGGTCCCTATGTTAAATATTCATCCATGGGTCCCTATGTTAAATGTTCATCCATGGGTCCCTTTCATTCATGGAGCCCAAGAATCTAACTTCAAATTCAAAGTTACGATTTTTGCAAATTATTGTGATTTTAAGTTATGGTTTTAACCATGAATCCTCATGGAATTGTTGTTGTTATTAAACCCCACATTTTTTAATAATCTTGGTCGCTGATTTAAATCATAATTCATGATGTTGATGTTGAAATCATGTCATTACTACATGCTTTAAACTATTCCCATGCTTAGCTTAAACTATGAATATCAAGTGTTTGATGAAATTCCTACAAGAACGGATTTTGAATAAAAACTTTCACATTATGTCCTCAAAGTTTTAGTACTATTTTGCTATTATTGCTATCTTGTCCTGGGGGTTATGAATACCCAAAAACATAGTTGTTTACTTAGTCTCAGTATATTTAGAATAGTTTCAGATATGTTATGAGCATTATCAGTTTAGTCAGTTATCATAATCAGTTAAACTTAGAATAGTTTAGTATTCCGAGTCAGTTCAGTTGGGAGTAGGATTCAGCACCGAGCGAACCCAGGGATGGGGACTGACCTGCCAGTTGAAGGTGTGACCTTTAGTAGCAGTCCCTACATTCCATAACTACGTAGCCAGCATAGTTGAGATGTTAACCTGCGAGTTGAGGGTTGATCTCATAAGGGTACCTTCCAGTTGAGGGTAACCCTTAGTTCTTCGGGACAACACTTTAGTAGATCCACATAGCCAGTGTTAGTACACGTGGAACGGTACTGACTCCGTTCCAACTGGGGTTACAGGTTGGACCATAAATTAGCTCATTAGGGCATGTTGGTTAGATGATAGCTCCCACAATCTCAATTCAGTATTCAGTATACTTAAGTTCAGTCTTGTATTGACTATAGCATACAGGTATCAGTTATTTAATTATCAAATTTTAAAATTTTAGTTCATACACTATTTTTAGAATTGTGTTATATGCTTGGTCATGCATTCTCAGATTTTACAGCATTCATGCAATTATATCAGTTACCCAGTTATCTCATGCTATTCAGTCAATCATTATCATGTACATAAGCCTATGCATATCAGCCTAACCCTATTTAGCATACCAGTACATTCAAAGTACTGACCGCATACTCGTTTCTTGCGCTATGATATCTCATATTATAGGTTTAGACGCTCAGATTCTCGACCGTACTTAGACATCCCAGCATATCAGTGGCAAAATTCATGGTAATTCCTCATATTTTGAGGATAGATTATATTTTATTTTCATGCTTTTAGTTTAGTATTTAGTTGGAGTTAGTTGGGGCCTATCCCATCAACTCTTAGTCAGTCAGTTTTAGAGTCTTTCGGACACTTCAGACAATCAATCAGTTGTCATTATTTTATCAATTTTAGACAGTTATTTTTTGGCAGTTGTTTCTAGATTTATGATTCTGAAATATTTTAGTACTTAAAACCATATGACATATTCAGATATTTTGCACATTTATTTTATTGTTATTATTTAGTGCTCACAACAGGTACCAGCTCATGGGTTAGCTTGTGGTCACTTGTGATCGTAAGAATCATGTGGCATTCAGTGTGTACTCCTGAGGTGTTACAGGGATAGTTATGGCCTATTCATCATGGCATATGCAGAGTTTTATAAGCAAGGCAGTAACAACCTGGATAAAGCTATGGTTGTAGCTCAGAGACTTGCATTTTGTTATAATAAGAATTTTCATAATGTTATTATGAAATCTAACTCTCAAGTGATTATCAATATGATTAATAGTATAATGAGGACTACTTGGAAACTGCAGCAAGTCATTGATCATATTCATGACATCTCTTACAAGCTTAACTGCATTTTTATTCATGGTTATCTGGAGTGCAATAAAGTAGCTGACTATCTTTCTAACTACGGAGAAAGGAACAAAGTGCTCACTATTTTTAACAATGTTAACTGCCCCCCTGACATGGTGAAATCCCTCATCAAGATGGACAAAAATGGCATAGCTAATTTCAGATTCAAAACAAGGAAAAATTAGTTCCTTATTAATGATGGTATCTCTTGATAATCATGTGCAGAATATGATATTTTATACTTCTTATATAGCATCTTTTTGTATAGATGTTCATCTTTATAGGCTAGTGTCTCGTAACCCATATCTCCCTTATCCAATACTCCCCTTGAAAATGTATTGTAACTCTCTTCATTATTGTTCGGAGGCCTCAGTCTATGTCCTGCTCCACCTTTTGCTTGTTTATGATAAATATAGTAGACAATATGATCCATCATAATCAATTTAAAAAAAGTTCTCAAAAACTTATGTAATCTTGATCTAGACATATTTTCTCAAGGTGAATAATAACATTTTTGGTGATGTTATGTTCTCAACTCAATGGCAACTGGACGACTTGTACGAAATAGTGTAGGAAACTCATTTAGTGAATGAAATAATGTATTTGAGATCCTTTGTGGTTACTTAAGAGTTCAAATTATGATGGATTTTATAATTTTTAATCAGTTTATCCAATAATTAAAATCTTTGATATTTATATTTATTTAAGATATTTTGTTTTGGAACAATAGAATATACATGGTCATCGAATTTATATTTGCACTAAAACTTTGTGTATTCCTAGCTACTTCAGAGTTCAAAAATACAGAAATGGTAAGAAAGAAAAGGACCACACAAACAGAAAAATAGTAGCAATATCTTGAAATATTTTTGTTGCTGGGAAGACCCTCAAAAGGATTAGAATATTTGACTTTTTTTACATAAACTGAAGCTTAGGAAGCATCAAAAGTCACATTTTCATAAACGAAGAATTGAGAGAGAGAGAGAGGGATGGGTGTGATCCATACAACATTCGTGTGCTTCTTTTTTGGAATTTTGAAGATGAAAATTTAGCAATTGAACATCAAAGAGTGTCAAAATTTGGGGTTTACAAACCTAACTTATGCTCCGACTATAGAACTATTTCTGAGTATATATAAGATCAAGAGTTGGTGTCTAAATGTTTGGATTATTACACATAAGACTCTAATGATGTCAGGAATAAAGATGTTTATTTTGGAGCAGTTTTGAAAGTCTGCATGAGAAAGCTAGTTTTCTATCCCAAAGTCATTGAATTTTGTTAAAAATTCTATCTACATTTAATTTTCAACAAAAGAAAATGATCATGTTGGATGAAAGTGGAGAGCGCAAGAAAATCACCAGTACTGATAACCGAAAACATAAGCATATATTATTGTTCTTGAAAGAAAAGGTTAAGTTATTATTGGATATATAATATGGTTGGTAGTTTAGTCCCGTTTTGATCAAGAGCAGTCTTAAGTGTGGGTTCTTCTTCCAAGTAATTATTAATCCTAAAACAAAAATATTATTTAATAAAAAAATGAATCAAACAAATAATAAAATTTATATATCTTCGTATTTTAATTCTAAAAAGAACAAAGTATAAAAGTTTTTTCTTTAAAAAGATAAAAATCTCACCGAAAATAGGACATAAGGGTGTTACTATTCCTTTCAATATATGGAGGGCTATCATTTTTCAAACCTTAAATGTTAGGGAGTAAAGTGAGATTGATTCAAGAATTTGACCCCTCTAACTTATTAAAGTGTAGATTTAAATATCATATCATACTATATTAAAAGTGTGAAGGGCTTCAAAAATTATTGTTTGAACTTATTGCTCTTCATTAAAAGTATCTGTAGTACACAAAACTGTCATTTCACTATTTACCTCAATTTTTAATTAAATATTTAAAAATGTGTTTTTGTTACAAAAACTACAATCTACAAAAATTCTAAGGAAAAAAATGTGTAAAAAGGGTTAATACAAAAGTCTACCTATTATGAATGTATTTACATTATATTGAATGTCTATCAAAATATAGATAAGATCTATCAAGATCTAGTTTATATCTACTAGGATATGAAATAACTATCTTTTAGAAAGAAACTACAAGTATTTTTCCCTATAAATAGAGGGGTTTTGTTCATTGAATCCTCAATCTTTTGATCTCAAGAATCCCTCAAGAGAAATAAGACTTAGTATCTATTCTCTCTCTATTCTTCTTCTTTATTCTTAGTTATTTCATAACACATTATCAGCACGTGCCTCTAGCTAATTTAGTAAAATTATTTTCTTTATGAAAACCAACAAGTCGTTCAGTGTAAAAAAAACATTGAGGCTAAAGGATGATAATAATTTTCGTTTAGATCATGTAAGTATATTGAATTACAATGAAACGTATCATATGGAAATAACATACCATTGTTATTTTTGTAAGTAATTTTTAAATTGCTTTTACACTTTAAGAACGAGGTTGTTAGTAGTATTTCATGTTTTCAACAGTAATTAGTTTGTAAACCATCAAAAGTTATTTGGTCAAACTTGCTGAAATCTTATATATTTTATGTTATTGAATAATTAGCTTTTGAATATATATTTGGCTATTATATTATTGAATGACTGTAAGACGGTGTATTTGAGTTTTATTGCACCAAGAGAGTAAGATCTTGGGTTAAAGTCCTGATGCATCATGATAATATGTATGGTTCAACTTTCATCGATTTATACCTAAGACACCTATATATGGATAAGATGTTGATTTTGAATCTCAATGCATTATATCCATGATATTATGATGGATAAGGCAAAATAATGGGTATTTAGTAAAAAGTCATTAATCCGACCCATTGAATATGCTCTATTCCATAAAGAAAATATGGTAACTGTAACACCCCGTGTCTATACCCTGGACATCACACAGTGCTTATGACCTTGAAGGATCACAGGCTAACCTATGACTAGTACCTGCTGCAAGCACTAAAAAATAATACTGAAAATATATGCAAAAGTTAGGCTGAAAATTCCATAAGGTTAATAAACTAAAAACAAATACTGAATACTGATAATAATACTGAAAAACTGAACATCTGTCTAAAATAGTCTAATTCGAACGCCTCTAACTGTCTGAATGTGGAGTTGATAGGACAAGTCCCCAACTAACTCTGACTACTGAACATGCTAAATCTGCTGAAATACTGAAATAAAATAATATCCTCGATGAAGGAGGACTCACTATTGAATATGCCACTAATATCCTGAGCTGCTAAGTATGATCAGTAACCCACACGTCTGAACCTATGATATGAGACATCATAGCACAAAAGAGAGTATGCATCAGTATGTAGAATGTACTGGTCTGCTAAGTAAAGTAAGGATGATATACATTGGTTCATATGTACGAGATAATAACTGCCTAAATGAACATAATGAAATAACTAGATGAGTGTATATGCAAAACTGTAACTACTGAACATACTGATTATACTGAAACTGAGGACTGAATTCTGATGGGTGAGTACCTATAAATAATAGCCATGGTTCTGTAGAAAAGACTAAGTTCTTTACTAAATACTCAGATTAAAACTGTAACTG
Source organism: Capsicum baccatum var. pendulum (assembly GCA_030864225.1). Taxonomy (NCBI): domain Eukaryota; kingdom Viridiplantae; phylum Streptophyta; class Magnoliopsida; order Solanales; family Solanaceae; genus Capsicum; species Capsicum baccatum. The sequence continues at coordinate 201,476,713 of CM061561.1, forward strand.
TGGGAGTTATCATCTAACAAACATACCCCGATTATAGACTGAGTTAGGGTCCAACCTGTGACCATAGTTGGAAGGGTGTTAGCACTTTGCCATAGGATACTAACAATGTTATGTCAAGCCTAATCTGGATGGAAGACTCATGAAATGTATAATGATTGCCTCAACCCTAGTCTGGCAGGAGGATGACTAGGTTTGCATGTCTTCCTCTGATTCCCAAGTAGCTCCCTCAACGGACTATCTCTGCCAAAAAACTTTGACCAAAGAAACTTCTTTGTACCTTAGTCTATGAATATGATGATCAAGGATTTTAACTGGTACCTTCTCATAAAAGAGACTGTTCTGAACACCTACACTCTCTTTCTGGACTACAACTGTTGGGTTACCAATGCAATTCTTTAGCAAGGAGACATGAAACACTAGGTACACTGATGCTAAGTCTGCAGGTAACTCAAGTTCACAGGCTACCTTTATAAAATGACTCAGAATACTATAAGGACTAACATATCGGGGACTTAGTTTCCCCTTCTTACAAAACCACTCCATTTCCTTCATGGGAGAGATTTTCAAATGCATAAAGTAGCCAATCTCAGACTCGAGATCTTTTCTTCTTACATCTGCAGACAATTGCCATCACATGGTACCAAGGGTGCGATGTATCATGCGATGCATGCAAATCGCATGGTGCTATTATTTTGAAAACCAAACACACCCTAAACGAGGTCCAAAATTCCAGAACTCACCCGAGATGTTCTATAGACTTGCCTCATCGCAATGCAATAAAAAAATCAAGAAACGGAGGTCGAAAAGGTCGCAAAACAATTCAACGAAGATTGAAGCCCCAAAAAAGTGTTGGAACACTTAGCTAAAACTCTAAGTGTTAAGATTCTTGTGACTTGTTTTGAAGGCTTTAACGACAGAAAACTTCGCAGGGTCTTAAAATATCTCCCCCTTGGGAATATTCATTCTCGAATGTTGTTAGATAGCCTAAGAACACAGAGAAAACTAAGGATATACAACTGAAACATCTTACTAAAATTACTATACTTCCTTCTAGCTTTTGGGTACTTCAAAGAATGCATAAACTCATAAGAGGAATAGGTATACAGCTGTAACTTGATAAGATAAGGACTAAATTAAGAGAGAATAGTACTTTTAGCTTAATATTAATTTATGGAGAAAAGGTGGGGGTACTTGGATCGCATATTTGCTTTGGCTTCCCAAGTAGCACCTTCAACTAACTGATTTTGCCACAACACTTTGACCAAGGGAACTTCTTTGTTCCTTAGTTTCCGGACTTGATAATCTAGGATCTTAATTGGGGCCACATCAAATGAAAGGCTATTCTAAACATTAGGACTTTTTGAAGGATCTACAACAATAAAATCACCAATATGCTTCTTAAGCATGGAAACATGAAAGACCAGATGAACAGCTGACAACTCTGCTGGCAACTCAACTTCATAAGCTACTTTTCCAATATGGTTAAGAACTCTGTAAGGGAAAATATAACGAGGACTAAGATTCCCTTTCTTCCCAAACCTTTTCACCCATTTCATGGGTGAAATTTTCACATACACTGAATCATTGACTTGGAACTCAAGGTCTCTACATCTCATGTCGGCATATGACTTTTGACGGCTCTGAGCTGTCTTCAACCTTTCTCTAATCAATTTCACCTTCTCTATTGCCTCAAATACTACATTAGGTCCAATCACAGTGGCTTCACCCACTTCGAACTAACCTATAATCATAGTGGCTTCACCCACTTCGAACTAACCTATGGGTGACATACATCGTCTACCATACAAAACCTCAAATGGTGATATCTTGATGCTAGCATGATAACTATTGTTATACGCAAATTCAATCAACGATAAATATTTATCCCAACTACCTTTGAAATCAAGAGTACATGACCTTAACATATCCTCCAAAGTTTGGATAGTCCTCTCAGCCTGACCATCAGTCTGCGGATGAAATACGGAACTCAAATGAACTTGGGTACCAAGACCCTTCTAAAATGCTCTCCAAAACTGAGAAGTGAACTGAGTACCTCTATCCGAAATGATAGACAAGGGAACTCCATACAACCTAACTAACTCTTGAATATACAATCTAGCATAGTCCTCTATTGAATAAGATGTATGCACAGGTGAGAAATATGGTGACTTAGTCTGCCTGTCTACAACAATCCAAATAGAATCATGATGACATCGGGAAAGAGGTTAACCGGTCAAAAAATCCATATTCACCTCTTCCCACTTCTAAGTGGGAATTCCAAACTCCTGCATCTTACCACCAGGTCTTTGGTGCTCTACCTTAACCTATTGACAAGTTGCACACTTAGCTACAAACTCAAATATATCCTTTTCCCGCAAGTCGTGGTACATCTTGGTAGCGCAGGGATGAATAGAATATCGCGCGCTATGTGCTTCATCCATAATACTCTGCCTCAAATCATCAACACATGGAACACACAATCTACCCTGCAATCGCAACACATCATCTCCCTTTTGGTCCTTAACTAACTCCTTCAGTCTGACCAAACTAGGATCCCTGTCTTGCTTCTTTTTTACTTTTGAAACAAAAGAGGATTTGGAACTACTCTGCACTAAAATATTCCCCTCAGTGGAATCAAACAACCTAACACCCATTCTAGCCAAACGATGCACATCGTAGCTAACTCTTTCTTATTCGCTTCTACATATGCAACACTACCCATAGAAAACCTGCTAAGGGCATCTACCACTACATTGGCCTTGCCCAGATGATATAATATACTCATGTCATAGTCTTTTAACAACTCTAACCATCTCCTCTGTCCAAGGTTCAACTCCCTCTGAGAAAATGCATACTGCAGGCTTTTGTGATCAGTGAAAACATCCACATGATTACCATACAAATAGTGTCTCCAGATTATTAAAGCAAACACAATAGCAGCTAACTCAAGATCATGGGTTGGGTAATTCTTTTCATGGGGCTTCAACTGTCTAGAGGCGTAGGCTATAACCTTACCTCTCTACATCAATACAAACCTAAACCAACTCTAGAAGAATCAAAATACACCATAAAACCATCAACACCATCAGGTAAAGTCATCACAGGGGCTGAGGTGAGTCGAGTCTTCAACTCCTGAAAATTCTTCTCACAAGAATTCGACCATAGGAACCTAACTTTCTTTTAGGTCAACCGACTCATAGGAGATGCAATAAAAGAGAAACCTTTAAAAAAATGGTGATAATATCCAGCTAGACCCAAGAAACTCCTAATGTCAGACGGAGAGATAGGTCTAGGCCAATTTCTTACTGCTTATATCTTTTGGGGATCTACTCTAATGCCTTCGAATGAAATGATATGACCCAAAAATGCTACGGACCTTAGTCAAAATTCACACTTTCTGAATTTGGAACAATTTATGATCTCTAAGGGTTTACAAGACAATTCAGAGATGGTCTGCATAGTCATTCTCACTGCGGAAGTAAACCAGAATATCATCTATAAAAACTATGACAAACATATCAAGATATTGCTTGAACACTCGATTCATGAGGTCCATGAAAGCTGTTGGAGCATTGGTTAGCCTGAAAGACATGACAAAAAACTCAAAATGACCACAATAGGTTTGAAAAGTTGTCTTCATGGTATCACCTTGCCTAACTTTAAGATGATGATAGCCGGATCGAAGGTCTATCTTTGAGAAGTAACCTGCACATTGCAATTGATTAAACAGGTCATCTATTCTCCGAAGAGGATACATATTCTTGACTGTGACTTTATTAAGCTAACGATAATCAATGCACATACGCAAAGAACTATCTTTCTTTTGTACGAATAGGACAAGTGCACCCCAAGGAGAAACACTGGGCCTTATGAAACCTTTATCTAAAAGGTCTTTGAGTTGTTCTTTCAAATTTTTAAGCTCTGCGGGTGCAATAAAGAAAGGAGGATTAGGAATAGGCTATGTGTCGGGAAGAAGATCAATCCCGAATTCTATCTCTCTATTGGGAGGTACCCCTAGGAGATCTTCTGAAAAGCATCAAGAAACTCATTAACTATGCTGACAGACTGAATAGTTGAAGTCTCAGACTTAGTGTCTTTAACTCTAACTAAATGATAGATGCAAACTTTGGAGATAAACTTTTTGGATTTAATGTATGAAATAAAATGACTTTTGGGAGATATTGAACTCTTGGACCACTCAAAAATTGGCTCATCAGGAAACTGAAACTTAACCACACGGGTACGATAATCTATCGATACATAACAAGAATGAAGTCAGTCCATACCAAAAATAAGGTCAAAATTAACCATAACAAACTCTATCAAATCAACAAAATATAACTCTATAAATAAAAGAAATAGGACACTTTTTATATACTTATTTAGCAACAATAGACTCACCCACTGGGGTAGAAACTAGAATAGGCTCAGGAATATTTTCAGGACTCATTTCAAAATTCACAACAACCAATGGTGTATCATAAGAAAAACTCATCCCGGGGTCCAACAACACATAAACATCAAAGTGAAATACACGGAGCATACCAGTAACAACATCGGGAGAATCCTCCTGCTCCAAGCAAGATGGTAAGGCATAAAATCTATTATGGCACTGACTTCCAGCGGTGCTAGAAAAAATGCCTTGAAGAGGTGCTAGACGGGCTACATGAGATGGAGCACTAGCAGTCTGAGTCTGAAGGCGAACATCACGGTTCCCCTATCTGGCATGCGGACACTCTCTAAGTCTGTGGCCCATCTTTCCATAACCGAAACAACCACACTGCTCAGCCAAACAATCACCCTGATGGGTTCTGTCACACTTAGTAAACTGAGGATAATTAGGCCTGTTACTCATGATCTTATGTGACCTCGACATAGAAGGCCTATTACCCTGCTCCCGTCTACCTCTAGGTGTAGGATCATTAGCTGACGATAGCACTGGCATAGATGAATGGCTCTAAAACTAAAGGGTGGTTCCCTCCAAGCGATCTAGCCTGACAATACTCATGTTGTTCTGATCTGGTCCTCTTGTTTCCTCTCACTCTATCACTTTCCCTTATCTTATCTGATTCAATTTTCTATGCATGAAGCATCAGCCTAGGAAGATCCATATTCCTATTCAACATAGCTATTCTGCACTCTTTCACCACTAAACCAGACACTCCAGTTATGAACTTACTCATACTTGTTCGAGTGTCAGTAATTAAGTTAGGAGCATATTCGGCTAGCTGGTTGAACTTCAAGTAGTACTCCTTAATAGTCATGTAACCTTGCCTTAAGTTCATAAACTCCTCTACTTTTGCCTCTCTTATCTCTAATGAAAAGAACTTATCCAAGAATGCATCCTGGAACACTAACCAAGTCATAGGGGCAGTATTTTCCCCTCTTCCTTTCTTCCATGCAACAACCCAGTCACGAGAAATATCTTTTAACCTGTACAATGCCAACTCCACACTTTCTTTCTCAGAATCATGCATCAAGATACATAAAAGGGTCCTCACCTACCTTAGACCCATAGAACTCTGGTGGATTCATCCGCATGAAATCACAAATCCTAGCAGCAGCTAAATCACTTCCCTGGTGAGATGGAACTGCAGCCTGATTATTAGCCTAAATATTTGCAGTAACTGCATGGGCTAGCGCCTGAAAAGCTACCCAAAACTCAGAATAAGGCACGTTTGCATTCAAGGGATCAGCAGGCTAGGGTTGTTCATTATTAATTTTGTGGTCTCGATGAGAGGGCATTTTAAATGAAATAAAAAAGCATGAATTAATAGCTGAGAGAGAGACAACCTTAATCATGATAGACTCTGAAAGAAAGAAATGACTTTTCCTAAAATGTTTTGTAGCCTCGTGCTCATAGATGTGGTGCGCTACACACCGATGATCAGACTTATACTTAACGTGGCTTGTCAGACTCCCTAGGACTACTTAAAACTTAGGCTCTGATACCAAGTTTGTAATGCCCCAAAAATGGGTTTCGAGATGTCACACGGTGCTTAAGGCTACACGTAAACCCAAGCTAATCCTTTGAGCTTGTTACTACTTAATAAGCTTACTTAAAGAATAAATAAGTAATAACTGGTACTATCATATTATAACCATTAGAAACATGAAGGAAATACTTTGTCTGAATGGACACAATACTGATAATCTGAACATACTAAAACCTTGGTAAACTAGTCTGACAAGCCTCTACTATTCAATAAACCAGAGAGCCATTGGCATAGATCCCCAGTTGACTCAAACTAGGCTAAGAGAAAATAAGCATCTACTCAAAAGAATGAAACATTTGAAGATAGGTCCTTAAACCATGAGGACTCACCACTGTGGAGATGTAGACAAAGTGCTCAAAAATCACTGATGGGACTGGGACTGAGCACCTGAACCTACATTACAAGAAAATGTAGCCCACAGATAAGTATGTGGATTAGTACCTTAGGAATTTACTGAGTATATAGGGGTGTATGCAAGTAAATAATCAATATCATAAATCTTTAAAGAAATTATGCATGCAATACTAAATGACCCACATAGCTTGAGTAAAATTCTCATAAATCATGGATAAAAGAAAACATATAATATAAGTCAAGTGAGTCATTATGATTTTCATATAAATCTATATTTCTTCTTTGTGCTCAAACTTGAAATTAAAGGAAGTCTTAAAATCTCAACTCTCAGGACAACTGGTTAAATATTATGAAAGTAAAGAACTTCTTGGGACTTAAAATCTTATAACTTTATGAATTGGAAACTTTAGACTCTTATGAACTTGCGACTCAAAGACTTAGGAGTTTCTTCTAACAGACATAAACCATGTGAGCGTACATGGAGTCCAACACTTGCCCACGTTGGGGAGAGTTGTCCAATCCTTTCCATCGGAGTAGGACCTTTAACTTTAGTGATCACTATCTTAACCCACTTGGGATAATTCAAGAACCTATGGGGGAACGTAGTTCTAGGGCATGAGACCTTAGAATGAAGCCCAATTCAGTGCTAAATACTACTCCTTTACATAAGCTCAGAACTTGTAAGAAAATCCACCTTAAAATAATTTAGAAATACTCAATGGGAGACAACTATGCTTCCCTTTAACTTAATATAACATGTTGTGGATTTATTTCTTAGCTTGGAATCAAAGTCAATGCTTCATAACACTCAAACTACACTCTTGAACGGGTGTAAGTGATCGTTGTCAATATAAAACCCAACTAGGTTGGGGTCGAATCCCACAGGGAATAGGGTGTGAACTCAAGTTGTTTATGAAATAATTCACTGGTAGTTTACTGTTTCCTGAAATGGGGGTTTAAATTTCTCAGACAATTGTTAGTCACTTTGAGATTAATGTTTGTAATCAATATTTTATGAAATAATTGGGATTATGTTCACTAGGGTTTATGGTATATGACAGATTCTACAAATAACTCAAGGTTCTCACAGTGGTTAGGATGACAAGCTATCTTTATCGATACTATACTCAAATGTCTCTCGACCTATTCAAGCGTCTAATTTCCTAATCCTCTCAAACTTAGGGAATTGCAATTCACTGTCCATATTTTACCTCTGGTTAATCGACCTTGTTACAACATTGATTATTAAACAAATCCTTTCCGAGTCCCTGGCGATAATTCACTTCCTACTGTTTGTAATTTCTTTCTCAAGAAAACCAAAGTAGGTAAGCCCATTGTTTGCGACCAAAAAACATAAGTTAGAATATCAAAATTACCAAGAATAATTAATGAACACCTTATCATGACCAAACCCTAGATTCCATATCCCAGGTTAAGAGAGTTTAGCTACTCATGATGTAGAAAATAAGCACGCAAGTTGAATTCATAATTGAAAGGATTACCTTACAATAATGAAGGAAATCAAAAGTGTTCTTTCAATTGAATCATAAGGAAAACCACCAAAATATTTGTTTGAGAGAGAGAAAAAAAGTCATATGTTGTAGGATATGTCAATTAATTGATGGATTCTAGAATATCCCTAAAACAAGGATTTAAATAGTTAACCCTAAGTAAGGAAATAAAATTAAAGTTTCAGATGTTCTTTGGAATAGATGACGACGGTTGTAATGGCCTATCATGATTTTGATGGCCTGTTACGGACGTCGTCTTCTTCTCTGGAAAGACAAAGATGGCCTATCAGGATCTTGATGCATGTCATGAAGGTCATCACAAAACTTCCTGCAAATCCCCTCTTCTGTTTAAGTTTGACGGCATCCTTGATAGCTTATCACCAGGCTAATGATGTGTCATAGATGTTTTCAGCCACACTTAGCTCTTCATTTGCTTTTGATTTCATACTTTTTGCTTCCTTTATTTGTGTTTCTCCTTCTTCTCTACTTTTACTATAAAACCAAAGTAAACTAATCAAAAATGACTAAAGTTGCTCAAGACTTTGCAATTATTTAGAGTTAAATGCTTCAAATATGTTAGCATAGGCTCACACATCAATACCCTCAACTTAAACAATTGCTTGTCCTCAAGCAACCTTAATATAACTAAGAGTATACAAAGTATAATTTGGCAGCTAACTAGTCATATCAATTCAGAATACATACACCATCTCCAAGGTCAGTCAAAGTAAGAGCAACTGTGTCTATTATTGAAAACACCAATGAAATGCACAAGGATCAAGATATGGCAAAAATTTCAGCAATAACAACCAAGCGCATACCCAAATCACACTATCCAAACAAAATAGTGATTAGCAACATACCTAGTGTGCCCTCGCAATAAAAAAAATCCTTTTTCACTCTCACAACGAAGTTCCAATATTGCTCATCAAATGCCATAGGCTTGCCCTTATAGTCAGTACCCAATTCTTTAAACAGGTAAGTTAGGATCACCATAGGGCTTTTCTTAAGCTTGTAACATAGGCTAGGGATGGTATGATATTCATGGATATTTCAAAGTGACTAAGCCTCCTTGACACTACATTAGACCCTAGGGGTTTCAACTCTTAACTTTTTTTCTTCCCTCTTTTATTGATCATACATGCTCAAGATGGATGCGGTCTTTTCAATTAACTGATTATCTTTTTATCATTTTTCTCATAGTTTTCTCTTTTCTTATTTCTTTTTCACCGCACCCAACCCTTTATTCATCCTTCTCATTGTACCTCTCTTCATACACAAATTGCATTATGCACCCCTATAATAGCCACCCTCAACTTAGGTTTTTTGCCTAATTCAAGGTGCACAGTGTCCAAGGAGGACTAGGTCTAAGACAGGTTCATTGTGATGTAAATGGGAAGGTGAAAGGTGAACAAGAAAAAACATAGGTTATTTAGGCTCAAAGGGGGAGCAAGGGATATTACTCACATTGGGAAGGTCATTTAGGCTAACGTGGGATAACATGCAAAAACAGCCTATGATCCTTTCCTAACACATATCCGATGACCATGGTACAAATAATCGGGCAAGTTCTAGATTCAAAGCAAAACAGGTATTGAGCAAGACCTTACACACATGGCACACAAGTATCTTACATATCACTACTTATCCGGTTCATGTATTTGTTTAACACAGGTCATTTATTTGCCATACTAATGCCTAAAAAAGATACACAGTGGTCATAATGGATACAATTCACACAGTACATAATAGATCAGACCACTGGAGAAGTACTCATAAATAATAAAATAAGCCAACTGCCTCAAGTACTTGTACTACTCCTAATTATCTATAGACTATGTTACAACAACAGTTTACCCTACACCTTCAACTCAATAATCAAAAATAAAATGCACTAAGGGTTAGGGCATACCCGAAGATAGTCAAGCACGTGGATCCTGGGTCTTCGACCCTGCTACTATATCATCTGTTGTCTTCTCCCCATCAGGAGCATCTAGCTTGGTGGTGGCTGGAGCCAGGCTAGATGAAGCACCTGCAGCCCTAGCTGGAATAGTTGCTTCCCATTTCTTATTATCAGCCACAGACTCCAATCTTGCCTTTTTATACTCTTTCTTTTCTTCCTTCTTCTTTGCCTTCTTCTTCGCTTTTCTTTCTTCTTTACTATTTAGTATTTAGCTCTTCTCTCTTATTCTTGCCTTTCTTTTCCCCCTTTTTCTTATTTTTCTTTAGGAAGTCTGCACTGAGATCAAGTATAGGAATTTCTTCCTCCAATTCTATCACAGCTAGACCTATTGGCATCATAATTTAGTGCTACCGTAGCACCCCAACCTTAGCCTTAACCTTATCCAACGCAGCCCTGAATGTAGCAAGATCAGCACCTATGATCTCTTTTGCTCGAGCATCGAATCTGTTCTCCAAATCTACAACTCACGCAGGCAATGTCACAAAAGTCTCTAGTGCAGCCTTGATTCTTTTATCCACGGCAGTAGAAAACTATTTGGCAAAGGCAGGTAGTTGGGCCTTGCACCAGTTTTCTTGCTTAGCCACCTTCCTGATATCAATAGGTAGAAATGCCAGACCTTTTGCTATTGGAGGAACTGAAGGATTGGCTTCAGTCTCAGGCACTGAAGTTGCCTGTGCTAAAGAATCCTGTACATCTACTTGAGGTGCTGCTCCTACATCTGTAACCGGTGGTTCCACTGCTACCTCTGCCTCCCTGTCAAGTCTAATTCCTGGCTGAATCTCATCAAACTAGATGGGGTTTTGAGTCTCACTACAACATTTTTGGCCTAAGGCCACTCTTGCAAAGCATGGCCTAAAATAGTAGAAAGTGTGGCCTTTGATCAAAGGCTACACTTTTGGACTTTGGGCAACACTTTTGGGGGGATGGCCTAAAGCGGCATAACCTTAGATCAATGGCCATACTTTTCAAGTGTTGCCATATCATCTACATTTAAAAAGTGTGTCCATTAAGGTATAAAGGCCATGCTTTGTAGCTTGTCATTGGCAACACTTTTATTTGATAAATCTACACTTATAAGTGTTGCCTTTGTTTTTCTATTAGACACGCTTCAGTAGCATAGCCTTTTGTAGTACCTCTATAACAACACTTAAAAGACGTTGCCTTTGTATTATTATTAGGAACACTTCACAGGCATAACCTTTTGTATCGCCTCTATAACAACACTTACAAAACGTGGCCTTTTCTTTATTACTAGTGATACTTCAAAATCACAGCCTTTTATACACCCTCTACAACAACACTTATAAAGTGTAAGCACATTTTAGCCACACTTTTGAAATGTAGAAATATTGTCAAAAATTTGATGGTTCAAAACACATTTTATAGAAATGGCATTAGGCATATAAAATGTTAGTACATAATTTCTAATTAAAAAATAATTATTTTGATCAAAATGTATACATCACTAAGCATATTACATAAAAATCCATATTTATATATATAATCTCATGCACCAATTAGCTAATAAATAATTGAAGTGCATAGATTTAATTTCAAAAACTCATATCTTTTACATACTAATTAGAAAACAACATAACAAAAATTTGTACCAAGTTCCACACAAAACCAAATGTATATAAAAGTACCTTGTTGGAGCATACAGCCAGAACCCCTCATTCCAGGAGCAAGAGTCCGAGCTTTCATAACCATATAGCTCTTATTGTTGTTGTGTGGTTAGCATGGTACCTAAGCGATTACCGATTGTAAATGGAAGGCATACTAGTTGGGAATGAAAAACCTTGTGTCATGTTTTTCTGAAATTTCAAGTGTCTTCTGCAAAAACTTTTAATATGAACTCTCGAAAACATTATGAGTACTTCATGGGATCAACTATAGATATTGAGGTTGGATCATATTGGAATGATTTATAAGAATGTTCCATATTCTTGCTTATGGCATAATTCTGTAGTATCGATTATACCAAAGAATAGGATGACATCATAATACTACCCTGTGGGATCTCCCACTAGCTGTGTCTCAAAATCACTTCTTCTCATAGTTAATTCAGCCTTTACTTATATGTTGATACCCAATCTAATGAAATCCCACCTGCCAACACTCAAGGGAGAAAATAAGTTTAGCCAAAATCCATTCAAGTTACAAACTTGAACAAAAGCAGAAAAAATAAACAAATGTCAAATGATATCCGCATGAGTGTAGTTTACCCTGAAGGATCAAAAAGAAGATCTATGTCATCCCTGGAAATTCAAGGTATTGATACATCACTACTCCAGTTTGCATTAGCTGAAACAAAAGAAGAAATGAAAATCATTATTCATGTAGAGTTCCAAGAAAGAACGATTGTGGATAGACATGTATACCAGTAGGAGTCAGAACTCCAGAATTAGGCGTGTCAGTTGTAACTGGTTCTCCAGAACCTAAAACTTCTCAAAAGTGCACTCCAACCAAAGGACTGTAGTCCATGATTCTCTCCTATTCAAGGATATCATAGTCGTGATCCACTTGCCTGTGCAATAGAAAGTTCAGCATACTTTGTGAAAGGAGAAACTGAAAGTAAAATTTAGAATGCAGTTTGACACTGGCTTAGGCTACATGTCTATGACTATGGTGAGCTTTTTAATGTTGGAACATCAAACGTAAAGCTCTACTGACTCCTCTTATAACAAGTAATAGAAAAAACTTTCTCAGTCTAGTTATTCTCTTTTCAATCTTCTTATGCTAAAAAGTACTTAGTATTGACAGACCAAAGAGATAAAGAATACTTTGTTGATTCCAAGCCATAGTTAGTGTATTCAATATTAACAACTGAAATAAATAAGACACCTATTATTGATAATATCCAAATCAAACATAAAATCTAAAGAGAAAACATCTGTTAGTGGCATACTCGGCATATGCTTCTTTCTTCTGGGAATAACTATGGTTTGCCATGATGCCATCATTGTAGCAAAAAATCAAGCTTTTAAATGATAGAAAGCAAAAAAAACTACCTGCAAAACTCTTGGAACTAAACTTTCTACAATCTGAATATAAAGTTGAGATCCAGATCCTTGAGGGTAGTAGTGGAGTCAATTTGGGATTCAGCTTTCTCAGTGAGACGACCATGGGAAGAACCTTTTAAGTCAAAACACCTATGGATGGAATACTCGGTACAGATCAAGTTCCCCATTTTTACAAAGCGAAGCTGCCCATCAGTTGTTATTAAGGACAAAATCAATTAAAAAGAAAAGAATAGGTCAACTCGATGCAACAAAAGCATGAACTTGTCAAATACTGTACTAAAAGATATTGTTCTAGTTGTATTATATACCTTATTCTGAGTAAGTCCAGTCATATTCACACAATGAAGGCCAAAAAAAATTGGTAACTAGTGTGTTCTCAAATGCCCGAACATGATTGTAATAAGCTGGAAGCATTCCTAAAAGAACCTGCAGTTATGTGAAGGAAGCCCCATAATGCAATTTACTTGAAAGACATCAATGACTGGTCCTACATGACATCAAAGTACATAATTTTAATAGTTTGTTGAATTTGAATTTTAGAAAATTAAGGAAACTATATAGACTAATATACTTAATAGAATCATATAAAATGTTTTGAGCATCCCAAAACAGAAATATCATCACATAAGTTGACATAGAGAGAATATTATTTAGAAATATACCAAGGTCATCATCTAAATACATAGTAGTACAAAACAAAATTTACCAAAAACTTTTGTCCCAGAGGTAGTTGAAAGCAGCAAAGAAATCATGCTCAGAATAGCGCCTTAAAGTTTTGGCAAGCAAGGTTGGCACAAGTGGAGATTTTCAGCCACAAAGTTGATTTTGATAGCTAATGCAATTAGCCAAATTTTAGGTGGGAAAGTGTATCAAACTAGGGAAATGGGAACTTCAAAAAGAAAAATGGAACAAGTAAAGAGAGGATAAGAACCTCATTGAAGTAGAAAGAAATCATTGGGATCAATATGTCAAGATATATTTGAAATCAATGATAGGATAAATACAATTACAAGTAGAAAAAGATAAAATATGATAATTTCAAAAATACTGATTCTACCTCCTCAAGCTGCTTGGAAATAAAAGCAGCCTCCAATTTAGCGTTCATCATTTCTTCCTGAAACCACCTTAAGTATTAGTACCCTCAGTTAGTCAACATTACCTATAGTCAATGAAAGGAATAGAAAACTCTTCCACTTGAAGAGAACGTTTGGTTTTACGGATCCTAGCATTCTACTCCTCATTTATCCGTTGAAGCTAAAACTAGATATGCATACAATACAAAGTGATGTCAATTAGTTAGGAAGTGAATGCCAAAATTATTATATTTGAAAGCTTTCACCCATAAACTTAGATCAACATGAGCATCAACCGAGAAAAAAGAAGAAACTATAACAATGAAGATATCTTGATCCCTAATATGAAAATTCAAGTAAATAACACGGACACTTTCAAGTTTTAGATTCAGCTCCAGTATTTTCTCCTTTTTTTCATTTGTACTGATTTCCAGAGTATCTTTTTTCTTGTTTTATGCTTCGGTTTCCCTTCTAAGAATATCTATCTATAAATGAACAGAATATTAAGGAATGCAGCACAATATTAATACAAAGAGCCAGCTTAAACATAACTGACCTGGCGTTCAAGTTCAACAGCATATACATTAGCCTTAGCAATTAGCTCTTTTGCATTAAAGGATCCTTTTTCCTAGCAAAGACAAGTATATATCAAGTTAATTAAAATCTATACATTATTATTTAAATTTCAAAATTCAAATCTAGAGCACCGAAATATCCCTGCTTTTTATCATAGTTATCAATACTTGTCTGAATTTTTTATCTTACTTGGATATTTAAAATGACCATTCTCATTTCAAAAGTTGTGTGTTGTCAAACCTGAAATAACTGAAGTTCACTTTGCAAAGAAGCCAAAGAAGCCAATTTCGCACCGAGCAGTGCTAGAAGATTTTGAAGCTCTACCCAGTCTACATGATTGAATTTTGCTCCAAGAGCAGCTTGGTTTCTTGCATATTTGTTCACCAAGTGCCTGCATATAAAGTTTATCATGTAATACAAATAATAAACCTAACCACAATAGATCCAGGTAATAGGATAACGTGGGTTAAGCACCAAGGAAGAAGCAGTAAATCACCAATTTTTTTTAAAAAAAGTAACTTGTAGTAAATCACCAATTTTATGACAAGGATTTTAGCTCAAAAATCTTATTATCATCGAGAACTTTGGAAAATTCTGTTCACACTGACCAGCCATTTGGTTATTGGCCTTATGATGTACGAATAATTCATAATATTTACCTACCTATTATCTGCCCAATAGAATCTTCCACTGCATGTAGGCTTTACTCTTGACAATCCATATTTATCAAGAAAAGCACTTCCTACCCCTATTATCTTCAGGAAATTCTAAATCTTTACCAGATATCATATCATCTTGAACGTGATATCCCTCCAAGCTGTATGTCAGTGTGTATGAAGTAGATAGGAAAGAGCTCATTGACTATCTTCCATAATGCCTAGGGCTGTACAAACTCGATACCAGCCTTTGCATGCTTTGAAGATTTCCTTATTTTATCTTGTATTAAAAAGTAGAACAACTTACCATAATCCCTATAAGCAGAACAACTTATAGGTAGAACAACTGTATTTTGCGTGGCCTCCAGTTGTACTTTTTTTCTTGTAGTTGTTTTTCTTATATGATGAATAAAGAGTAGAAAAACTTACTAGCAATCCCTATAAGCAGCACATTGCAGGAAAAAATCTGAAAGAGCCATTGGAATTAGTAGTAAGTGAAAACAGCTCACTCAATTCCCGTTACTTATATTTTGATTTTACGTGGCCATGATACTAGAGCTGAAATTAGTGTTTACAAAATTTGATACATACTAGTATTACTTGAGCATCTTTCTTCCAAACACAAGTGATGTTTAGCTAGACACTGGTTAATTTTAGATGACATACGAGTAAAAAGGCAGTTCACATACAAAGATCAGGAATAAAAGAGACGTGGAACAACAATATCAGAACCAAATCTTTATTATAGCACTGACGAAATTCACCAAGAACAAAAAATGTTTTAACTCATGCCAAAAAACCACCCATTTGATTTATACATCATAATAACTTTCTATAGAAGGACCAAGTGAAATGTTAGTCAAATGACCTATTTCTTAGTTCTCTTTTTCTTGGAAAAGGAGTTAGCAGACACTGGTTTGGGATGCTTTTAAGTCAAACATGGTTCTATGAGAGGATTTTGATTAAGGACAGGGTAGTTGTCTATAGTGACAAGAGTCGTAAAGAAAACACCACCAGCATACATTAACAGCATAGGTTGGATTAAGCCTAACACAGAGAATATGAGGAATGCTATCATAGCAAAGCTCAGAATAAGTATCTACATCAATTTCTCCACTAGCTTTTATCCTTGCCAATCCATCTAAAATAGAAGACAAAAAACAAATGAAAAACCTGCACATTATCACAATTCAAGTAGAATAGAAGTAAGTCATATTTATACTAAATCCACCGATCGAATTAACTATCCATTAGTCCAAACCGACAAGCTAGTTGGGATCATTCATTAGTTTAAGCACCATCTATTTAAGAAAAATAATTCTAAAATAATAATGCATAGCCACAGTACAGTTTGTGTTAATGTTCTAGTTCCAATATCAAAAACATATTTGAGACAAATAAACCAATGAATGAACTATTCATCATAACACAAATATCTATTGAGGAAGGTAGTTCAAAATATTACTGCGCAGCTCTATCATGATCTAAGATCTAAGGTTCTTTCCTTGACAGAATCACTATGTCCCAGGGAAGCTTTGCGCTCAACTATGTAAGGCTAATAGCCTACCGAACTCCTTATACTATCTGTCAGGTCACTTTTTAGTTAAAATCCTTATACGTTCTAATTGGTTTACATAGATTTCAACAGAGTTAGAAAGTAATCTATGTCTACGGTACTACAATTCTTCAAAATAGATATCCCCACCAGACATGATACAGAACACCATTATAGGTTAACAATCAGGGATCAATACAAAACATTTGTAAAGTGTGGTCTACATCATTAAAGACCATGCTTTCAAAGCGTTGCCAAAATTAATGTGGCTAAAAGTTAAAAAGTAAGGTTACGTTTTAAAAGCGTGGTCTTTAATGGTATAGGCCACACTTGTAAAGTGTGGCTCAGGTTTAGTGTAGCCTTGGGCCAAAAATATTGTAGTGTCTTCTAGGCAGGAATGTCTTCGTCAACTCCCACAATCTTTGGCACCTCCGCAGCTCTGCACAGCTCTATAATAAGACAAAAAAAATGATAAGAAGTGTCGACCCTTGACATCCTAATCTTTATCTCATACACAATGATTTCCCCGAAGTTCAAGGGAAGCTGCTGCACTAAACTTGCTACCAAAATAGCCCGGTCATCACCCAGAATATTGTCTCCCTCAATAGGCATTAGCCAAACTCGCACTATGCCCCACCAAAATTTTGCCTCCTGAGTCGACGAGGACTTACAAATTTTCTCATTTGGGTTTGTCACCCAATTCGATTCTCCGTTAGTGATGATGTTGGCCAAACAAGGATGTTGTTTGTCCTAATTATTTATTAGGGCATAAAATGATGGTGTGGAGGCCTGAGGCATGAATTCAGGGTCGTGCAAGAATTTGTTGATGGCTCTAGTCAAAACATCAAATCTTACACCCCCATCCAAACTCTCACTAGAAGAGGCTGATCTACTACTTTGTCACCTGGTTTGCACATATTCTCCAACTGGACTTGGTAATTCGTGTAGAACTCCAAAACCAGTGGGGGGGAAAATGAACCTCCCCTTTCTGTAGTCTGTCCTAAGCCATATTCTTTGAATTTCTTCTCCACTTCAGGGTATCTGCTCAACCCTTTCGTGATGATCATCTTTTCTTCTTAGATTGGCCTCTTCGCATTCCGTCTATCAGTTTTTTGCAACCCAGCAATATAGATATCTTCTGCTCTAGGGATTTTCCATCTAGCATTGTTCCTCACTTCTGGATTCTTACATTTGATAAGAGTCCTCCGAGGTGGAGACTCTTCATCATCTTGTTGCTCAGTGGATGGAAACCCAGAAGCTATTCCTTTGGACTCAGATTCTTTAGATTCTTCTTGATCCTCTTCATCAGCTTCAGCATGTTCAGACTCATGTTGTTCAGACTCACCTTTTTCATACCCCCTCCTGCTTAAAAGCTGTGGTCAACTTAGTATCATCATTGTCCTCCACCTCAATTGGCTGAGATGGTGGAGTTTTGTTTGGACTCTGCTTCTTCTAGCTTTTTCAGCCATGGTTCCTCCTCCTCGTAGTCAGATTCCTTGTTGAGGAGCTTACGATGTACATTATCTTTGGCTGCTTTCTTTGGTTTTGTGGGACTCTTTCTTTTTGGTGCCATTTTAGAGTACCTAGAGACATTAGAAGAATGTTATTCAACCTTAAAGATCACAAACACAGGTACATTAATAATTTAAGCTCGTTTATGTTTCAGGACCCAGGTGTGACGACAATTCATGACAAGCCATCACGATCGTGATAGATTATCATGGTTGTCTTCAAACCCAGACAGAACCCAAAAAAATTTTATACTTTTTGATGACCTTTATGATAGGTCATCATAATTATGATAGCCCATCACAATTGTCATCATCTCTATCCAGAACCAACTTCAGTTTTGTCAGATTTTGATGATATTCTTGATAATCCATCACGATGCTGATAGCCTATCATAAATGTCCCCAAACTTATCATAACCCACTTTTGACTTTAACTAAATTTTTGGTCCCCATTCTTGCTCAAGATTTACTTGAATTTGGATTGTGAGCTATCTTTTTAACCCTTGGGCTTGTACAGCAAACACTAGGAGTTTGAAGTTTGTTCAATCACATTGGGGACTTGATTTAGATTTCATTCACCATACATCATAATCAAAAAAGTGTTGAAGTAGAGTATACCTGATGGAGTTTTTAATCTAGTGCCACGCACAAGAAAAAGTGTGAAGGAAGAAGATGTTCTTGATTCTTAAGTGCGAACCACACACAAATTAAAAATGTTTTGCTTAGAGTGTTATTCCAAGAATGTAAACTATTTTAACTAAGGAAAAAAATAAAACTAAAGAAAAAGAAGTTAAAAGCGGTGGAAATTTAAAAAGGCTTGTGATTTCGGCCGGGTCGGATCTGATTAAAATTATGCCCAGTTTTAAGATTTTAGGCTTTGTATTGACGACGATTTGTGATGTCTTATCACGGTTGTGATAGCCCATCAAGATCGTCATCAACAATAGGCAAACAATTTCTCAAGTCTGATCTAGCTGACGTATTCGTGATAGCTTGTTACAGTTGTGATGGCTTGTCACAGATGTTGTCATGACCTTCCAGCTGACCCTTTTCATTTTTTTCACCTTCTCTATACTAAATCCTAATTTAAAAAATAAAAACACTTGCTCAAACATAAAAATTCTGGGTTGCCTCCCATTAGCGCCTGATTTTTCATCCTCATAGAAAACATCGACGATTGCGAAGACATTCATATCATTTTGTTCTGACATGGATTGATGCATTTTGAATTTTGCCTCCTTTTTATCGAGCCTAAACGTGAGCTCATTAAACTCCATGTCAACTATTACTCTTCTTGTTGCCAAGAGTGGCCTTCCTAAGAGAATGCGTACCTCAAAGTCTATATCACAATCCAGTACCACAAAATCAGCAGGAAGAATAAAGTTTACTACTTTCACCAACACATCATGCAAAATTCCAATAGTCCATTTATTGACCTATCTGCCATCACCAGTCGCATGTTAGTAGGTGTTGGATCTTCCAAACCCAGCTTCTAGCATCAGATTCACGCTGACACCCAAATCACATAGTGTCATTGCAACATCCAGAGACCCAACCTTGCATGGAATAGTGAATGCACCTGGGTTGGCCTTCTTTTGCACTAAGAATCATGTGGAAAATGTGCTACAATGGTGAAAAATGTCTACCTGCTCACTGCTGACCTTCTTCTTCTTTGTGACGAGGTCTTTCATGAAATTGTCATAGCCTGGCATTTGCTCAAGTACCTTAACCAAAGGTACATTAATTATCAATTGCTTGAGCATAGCCATGAAGTTTCCAAATTTTACCTCATCGACTTTTTTCTTCAATCATTGAGGAAAGGGAGGTGGCGGTCTAGGGATAGTCTTTAACACAACTTTCTCCTCCTTCTCGTCTTCTTTCTCTGAAATATCAACAAAAACATCTAGCTTCTTAGACTCCACTGGACTACTTTCTTTAGTTTCATCAATACTTACCTTATTTTCCACAGATTTTCCCACAGAGGGGTCACATAACAACTTACCACTCCGAGTGGTAATCGCCATACATGGACTATTATTTCGTGGGTTTTGAATCATATCACTAGGTAAAATACCAGTTTTTCTCTGGTTCAGTGTAGCAAAAAGTTGGTTCATCTGCTACTCCAACTACTTAATAGAAGCAGAGTGTGAGCTAACCAACTGACTGAGGGTAGAGAATTCACTCTTCATAGTAGTTACTCCCGAGTTGGTAGCTTCAACTCCCTTCAACAACTTTTCCATCATGTCCTCCATAGACATCTTGCTAGAGCCAGTTGTTTCAGCATCCTTACTTCCAGGGGGAACAAACAAACCACTGTTATCATTATTGTTTCTCCGGTGTCCCTGCTCCCTATCTTTATAATCAGGCTTGTCATAGAAGTTATGACCTTGGTTCCCTTGGCTATTGCCTTAAAACCCCCCTGATTACTCATATAGTTTGTCTCTACATCGGCACCTGTAGCAACATACCTTGATATTCCATACCCTTAACCATTTCGGTCTTGCCTGACAGCAAGTGCTTGGTCAGCAAGTCCATCTGTGTCTTTAAGTAGTCCATGTCCTGGGCTCGCTCCATATCCCTTCTGTACTGCTCTACAGTTACACCATAGAAAACAGTCAGGCTAGCCACTACAGTATCCCTAGTGTGCCAAGCCTAACTCTGCTTGTCCATTCTATTCATCATGTCAGAAGCATCAAGGAAAGAGAGATCAATGAATGAACCACCTATAGTGTTGTCTACAATTGGCTTTGTCACAGAGTTAAAAGCTCTGTACAAAGTCTCCTTCAAGTGCAAGCCTTTCACGTTGTGGTTTGGAAATTATGCAAGCTTCTTATTAAATCTCTCCCAGGTTTCATGCAATGCTTCAGTTGGGAGCTTTCTGAAGTTACTGATTTCGTCCCTCAACTTTACCCTTCTAGAGAGTGCAAAAGAACCGTTCTAGGAACACCTATTTCAACTGTCTCTAGTTGGTTATAGAATTGGGCTCTAGCTTATTTAACCACATTGTTGCCTCTCTAGGTAGATAAAAATGGAATAATCTCAACTGGATCACATTCTGTCTTACTCCCGGATTGTCAAAAGATTTGAAAATAGTGATGAAGTTCACTAAATACATGTTCGGGTCGTCACTAGGTAAGCCTCCAAACAACCCTTTTAGATTCAGGAGTTGGATCATGGTGCTTGTTATTCTGAATTTTGCAACTGGTAACAATGGTGGAGAAATTATAGCACCCGTTGCACCGCTCCGTCCATTCCTTCATCATTTTTATCAGCCTCGTATTGAATGGATTATTGGCCATATCTTCCTTGGATTGGACAGTTTCTACTGATATTTCACTGCACTGGTGCAGCAAGTTGCTCAGCTCGCCTTGGGTTTTGATAATTTATCAATTCCTCATCACCCAAGTCTTCATCATCAGGGTTCTGGTGACGTGCTTGTTGACCCAAATTCTGTACGTTTACCTGAGCCCTGGCCAAAGCAGCTAGTCTATTTGTCTCCTGTTGTTCAGCCATTTTCCTTATCAGTTAAGGTTCCGAATTGATTGGCAATAACGGTTCTCAAAAACTTCTTGTTTTTGACATAAACAACACAGTATCTACAATAGACAAAAACAAAAAATAAACGTAAATCTAGAAAACTTAACTAACAGTAAATTAGCATACACAAACTTTCAATTTATAACCGTATTCCCCGGCAACGGTGCCATTTTTAATAATGCTCAAACTACACTCTTGAACGGGTGTAAGAGATCGTTGTCAATATAAAACCCAACTAGGTTGGGGTCGAATCCCATAGGGAATAGGGTGTGAACTCAAGTTGCTTACGAAATAATTTACTGGTAGTTTACTGTTTCCTGAAATAGGGGTTTAAATTTCTCAGACAATTGTTAGTCACTTTGAGATTAATGTTTGTAATCAATATTTCATGAAATGATCGAAATTACGTTCACTAGGGTTTATGGTATATGACAGATGCTACAAATAACTCAATGTTCTCACGGTGGTTAGGATGACAAGCATCTCTATCGATAGTATGCTCGAATATCTCTCGACCTATTCAAGCGTCTAATTTCCTAATCCTCTTGGACTTAGGGAATCTCAACTTACTGACCAGATTTTACCTCAGTTTAATCAACCTTGTTACAATGTTGATTATTAAATGAAGCCTTTCCGAGTCACTGTCGATAATTCACTTCTTACAGTTAATGATTTCTTTCTCAACCAAACCAAAGTAGGTATGCCTATTGTTTGCAACCAACAGACATAAGTTAGAATATCAGAATTACCAAGAAATTCTAACACCTATTAAACCTTGAGTAATTAATCAACACCTTATCATGACCTAACCCTAGATTCCATATCCCAAGTTAAGAGAGTTTAACTACTCATGATGCAGGAAATAAGCACACAAGTTGAATTCATAATTGAAAGGATTAACTTACAATAATGAAGGAAATCAAAAGTGTTCTTTCAATTGAATCACAAGGCAAACCACAAAAATATTTGTCTTCGACAGAGAGAGAAAAAAAGTCGTATGTTTTAGGATACATCAATTATTTGATGGATTCTAGAAAAACCCTAAAATAAGGATTTAAATAGTTAACCCTAAATAAGGAAATAAATTAAAGTTTCAGATGTTCTTCAGAATAGATAACGACGGTTGTGATGGCCAATCATGATTTTAACGGCCTGTCATGAACGTCGTCAGCTTCTTTGCAAATTCAACTTCTGTTGTCTAAGGTTGACGACGATAGTAGTGGCCTATCAGGATCTTGACGTCATTTCACGAAGGTTGTCACAAAACTTTCTGAAACTTCCCTCTTCTGTTTAAGTTTGACGGCATCCTTGACAGCCTATCACCAGGTTGACGACGTGTCATGGGTGTCGTCAACCACACTTAGCTCTTCATTTGCTTCCGATTTTATAATTTTTTTCTTCCTTTATTTGTGGTTTTCCTTCTTCTCTACTTTTACTACCAAACCAAAGTAAACTAATCAAAAACGACTAAAGTTTCTCAAGACTTTGCAATTATTTAGAGTTAAAAGCTTCAAATGTGTTAGCATGGGCTCACACATCAATGCTTTTCTTGAAATGTTAGTACACATAGCATGGATAACATTTAAAAACACAATAGCATGGGAATTCAAGAACACTTCTTGAAATACTTTAAAGAATATGAATAGTTCATCTTCAAAGAATCATTCTTTCATAATAAGGTTCAATTCTTGACAATAATCTTGGGAATTCTTCAAAATATGATATCATTATAGAAATATCCAATTTAAAACATAAATTCTCAACTCAAACCGTGATTTAACAAAATACTCATGCAATTCAAGACTTGAATAACTTCATAATCTCATAAGCTTGAAATATAATAAATTAAACAAAATTCAAGTTGGAATTATTAATATCTTTAGGAAAAATCAAAACTTTTGGGCGCAAGAACGAAAAGGTGTTCTTGTTCAAACCCAACATACCTTAAACTTGAGGATTTGAATGAACTCTTGACTTTGATTTTCTATTCGTGAGACTATTGGGTGCTTCTTGTAGCCCTCGAAATGGGGAATCCAAATCTTGAAAAAAATTTGAAAAGCTACGATGGAATCTTAAGTTCTCTTGGGTTTAAAGTTGAAACCCTAGGGTAAGTTCTTGGTGATTTTTTATGAAAGTGGTTGTGTTTTGGTGTTTTAGGGGTTACATTTCGTGTTATAGCTGAAAGGGGGTTGGGAATTACCCAAATTTCCCTTAATGAAATGGGTTAAAATGCTGAATTTCCCAAGTGCATGCAGCAGGGCATGCATCGTATGCTCTATTCCACCGGACTGGAGCATGCGTTGCATGCTCCATCGCATGGTACCAAGGGTGCGACGTACCATGCGACGCATGCAAATTGTATTGTGCTACTATTTTGAAAACAAAGCACACACTAAATGAGGTACGAAGATTCCAAACCTCACCCAAGATGTTCTATAGACTTGCCCCATCGCAACAAAAAAATCAAGAAACGGAGGTAGGGAAGGTCTTGAAATAATTCAATGAAGATTGAAGGACCAAAATAAACTAAGTGTTGAAACACCTGGCTAAAATTCTAAGTGTTAAGCTTGTTGTAACTCGTTTTGAAGGCTTTAATGGCGAGGAAACTTCGCGGAGTCTTACAAACCCATGACCCTAGTTTAAAGGGTGTTAGCACCTTGCCACTGGATACTAAAGATGTTGTACCATAATCTGGCAGAAAGACTCATGAAATATATATATGTGATTGCGTCAACCCTCTACTGGAATAAATGCCCCCATCCTTGGGTTTGCTCGATGCTGAATTCTACTCCCAACTAAATCAACACTGAACTGATCTCTAGATTACACTAGGCATGATTGAACTGCTACCGATCGTGTTGACTGACTGAACTGGACTGAGTTCTGATAACTAACTGAGTACTACTATTCTTGACCTTTAATAGGACTATTCTATAACTTCTACAACTAAGTAAATAGCTAGATTTTGGGTAATAAATACCCTTAGAACTCGATAGCATAATTGATAAACATAACAACTCTTGAAAGCATTACAATAGTGAATTGTTCACAATTCATTCACTTAAATATTTTGTCAAACACTTGGAGAGCATAAACTTGTACAAGAATGAGAACACATGATAATATGTCATGATTACACTATTCAATTCACATGGACATTCTATCAAACACTTGGGGAGTATAATTATTGCACATGGTAATGAATAATACATAAGCATCATGACTACAACCTAAACTTCCAATTTCAAGGGTTTTAACATAGGAACTACATCAATCAACATGCATGCTATCTTATGTTCATGAAACTTATAATTAAATCTTGAATGGAAAACCCATACAACAACACAAACATGAATACAACCCAAATTACACATATTAATTATGAATCTAAAAACTTGTAGTTTTCAAAAAAGATTCTTGAACTCGAAGGGTGGAAGAAACCCCAAGGATGAACACCTAACATACCTAAGTGACAAAATTCATGAAGATTGTTAGGGATTTCTTGGAACTTGATCTTGAGTTTGATGGACTAGGGTTTCTTTCTTGAGAGGATTTTGTGAATGTGAGTGTATTTTGACTATTGAGGGTTCGAATTTCCTGTTATAGATGAATTGGTTAAGGGTAAAAGGACTTAAATGCCCCTGAAAACCCATAATTAAGTGAGCAAATTATGCCCAATGATGTGATAGTCAACACATCACATCTATGGGGTCGATGCAATTTATGATGCATCGCATCGATGAGGACAACGTGATAGCCAATGTGACGCGTCAAGATCGCGTTGGCTTGCTATTTTGTCCATCCAAACCCGAATCAAATGATGTCCAAAAATTCCAAAACTCACCCAATATGACCTATTGACATTTCTGATCATGAATCAATTTAAAAATCGATATTCTAGGTCGTAAGGATTAAAAATAAAATCATCCAATTATGAAGGATAAAATGATTCTAAGTGTTAACACTTGGCTGAAATTTTCTAAGTCTAATACCACTTTTGGCATGCTATATAGGACTGAAATGACTAGGACTTTGTGGGGTCTTGCAATATCTCCCCCTTGGAAACATTCGTCCTCAAATGAGACTGACTGAACTGAGAGGAACTGTACTTACACTGACATACATAACTGAAGCATGGTTGAATTCTGGAGATATGACACATGACTGAACTATTTCATGAATGCATGAATGATATCAGAATGTCATACAACTGTAACTGAGCATGGAACAGTGTAAATCTAAGGAAGGTTGTTACTTTAGGTTGAGTCTGAGTTTGCAGAGAAGAGGTGAGGATACTTGGTTTGCATGTATGCCTCTGCTTCCCAAGTAGCTCCCTCAACAGACTGATTCCGCCAAAAAACTTTCACCAAAGAAACTTGTTTGTTCCTTAGTCTGCGACTCTGATGATCAAGGATTTCGACTGGGACTTCCTCAAAAAAGAGACTGTTCTGAACACCTAAACTCTCTATCGAGACTACAACTGCTGGTTCACCTAACACTACTTTATCAAGGAGATGTGAAACACAGGGTACACTGATGCTAAGTCTGTAGGTAACTCAAGTTCATAGGCTACCTTTCCAAAATGACTCATAATTCTGTAAGGACCATCTTAGCGAGGACTTAGTTTCCCCTTCTTACAAAACCTCTTCACTCTCTTCATGGGAGAGATTTTAAAATACATAAAGTCACCAATCTCAACCTCGAGATCTTTTCTTCTTACGTCTACATACAATTTTTGTCAGCTTTGGGCTGTCATAATCCTCTCTCTGATCAACTACACTTTCTCTAACGCATCAAACACCAAGTCAAGCTCTACTACTGCAGCCTCATCGACTTCAAACCAACCACTGGGAGATCTACATCTCCTCTCATAAAGAGCCTCAAATTGAGACATCTGAATACTGGAATGATATTTATTAATATATGCAAACTCTATCAAAGGTAATTGTCCATCCCAACTTCCCTTAAAGTCAACAACACACACTCTCAATATATTTTCTAAAGTCTGAATGGTCCTTTCTTCTTGACCATCTGTCTGAGGGTGGAAGGCTATGCTGAGGTGGACTTAGGTACCAAGACCTTTTTGGAAGGTTTTCCAAAAGTGAAAGGTTAACTACGTACCTTTATCTAAAAATGATAGAGAATGGGACACCATGCAACCTAACCAACTCTCTGATATAGAGCCTAGCATAGTCCTCAGCTGAATAGGATGTAAGAACTGGTAAGAAATAGGTGGACTTGGCCATCATGTCTATAATAACCCAAATTGAATCATGCTGACAACGAGTACGAGGCAAACCCATCACAAAATCCATGTTCACTTCCTCCCACTTCTATGTGCGAATACAAAACTCCTGCATGGAACAACTAGGCTTTTGGTACTCAATCTTCACCAGCTGAAAAGTAGAGCACTTAGCTACAAACTCTGCAATGTCTCTCTTTATCCCACACCACCAATAGACTTCCTGCGAGTTACGGTACATCTTAGTGGCCCCTAAATAAATCGAGTAATGCATAGCATGCACTTCTGCAAGAATCCACTATCTCACACCATCCACATATAGAACACATAATCTACCCTGGCAACATAACACACCATCTCCATAATTAGAATTGTGGTCCTACACTCCTTGACCATACTATAAGATACACCAGACACGAACTTACTCATCTTAGATCTTCTATCAACTACCACATAAGGAGCATCTCTAGCTAACCGACTAAACTTGAGAGAATACTCTTTCACTATCATATTGCCCTGATTCAAGTTAATGAACTCTAAAACCTTGGCTTCTCTCAACTCTAATGGGAAGAAGCTATCTATAAAGGCAGTAGCAAACTCCTCTCATTCTATAGGACTGGTATCTATGACCCTATCTACCTTTCACTACTTAAACCATGTATGAGCCTCATCCTACAACTGATAAGCAGCAAACTCATCATTCTCACTAGTGGTTACTCCTATAATGTTTATAACCTCTGCACCATGTCAAGAATTTATATACGTCCTCTTCAGATGTAGACCCTTAGAATAAAGGAGGGTTTATTTGGGTAAAGTCTTAAATTCTAGCTGCAGTAGTATTGGACAGTGGGTTGGCCGGAGTAGCAGCTGGGCATTAATTCTAAACTTCCATAGAATGGGCTAGAGTGGTGAAAGATTCTTTGAATTCTAGGTGAGAGATGTGCTCATTCAGGGGATCTTCCTAAACGGGCGAAGGTGATGGCTGGTTTCCAGTTCTTCTTCCATTGGTCTTTTTAGAAGGCATGTTCTATAAATAGAAAACAAATTGCATTAAACAGAGAGTTTTAACTTGAGCTTATTGTCACTCACACGATATGAACACTGAAAGAAAGGAAGTTTTCCTAAAAACACCTCATAGCCTCTTGTCCATAAGTGTGGTACGCTACACACCCATGCACAAGACTCTACTTTACGCGGCTTTCAGACTACCTTGGACTCTTTAGAACCTTAGGCTCTGATACAAGGTTAGTAATGCCCTAATTTTACACCCTAGACATCACACGATGCTTACAATCCCAAAGGATCACAAGCCAACCCATGACCGGTACCTGCTGTTAGCACTGAATAATAATACAAAAAAAATATATGTGGAAGTTTGGCTGAAAATGCCATAAGGTTCATAAACTAAAAATAAATACTGAATACTAATAATAATACTGAAAAACTAAACATCTGTCTGAAATAGTCTAGTCTGAAAGACTCTAAGTGTCTCAATGTGGAGTTTATAGGACGAGTCCCCAACTAACTCCGACTACTGAACATGCTAAATCTATTGAAATGCTAAAATACAATAATATCCTCAATGGAGGAGGACTCACCACTGAATCTGCTGCTGATATCCTGAGTTCTTAAGTATGATCAAAATTCGTGCGTCTGAACCTATGATATGAGACATCATAGAGCAAAAGAAAGTATGCATCAGTACATGGAATTTACAAGTATGCTAAGTGAGGTAAGGTTGATATGCATGGGTTCATATGAATGAGATGATAACTAATTGAATAAAAATCATAAAATAACTAGATGAGTGTACATGCTAAACTATAAATGCTAAACATACTAATCATACGATACTGTGTATGTAGATATACATCATGTATCT
The DNA here is from genome assembly GCA_030864225.1 of Capsicum baccatum var. pendulum. Taxonomy (NCBI): domain Eukaryota; kingdom Viridiplantae; phylum Streptophyta; class Magnoliopsida; order Solanales; family Solanaceae; genus Capsicum; species Capsicum baccatum. Next base: position 201,505,592 of record CM061561.1, read on the forward strand.
GAGATTATACTAAAACTGATTACCAAATTCTAATGGATGAGTAACTAATAACTGATAGCCATGGTTCTATAGAACTGACTAAGTTCTTTACTAAATACTAAGATTGTAACTGTAACTGTGAAAGTTATCATCTATCCGACATACCTTGATTATAGACTGAGTTGGGGTCCAACCTGTGACCCTAGTTGGAAAGGTGTTAGAACCATGCCATGGAATCTAACAATGTTGTGTCAACCCTAATCTGGTAGGAAGACTCATGAAATATATATATATAATTGCGTCAACCCTAGTCTGGTAGGAGGACGTTTACCCTACGCTGGCTATGTAGTTCTATAACGCAGGGACTACTACTTGGGGTCAAATCCTCTGCTGGTAGAAATGCCCCCATACCTGGGTACGCTCTGTGATGAATCCTCCTCGTAAATGAATCAACATTGAAATGATCACTAGACTGCACTAGGCTTGACTGAACTGATACTGATTATGTCGAATGACTGAACTGAACTGAGTTCACTAAGTTCTGATAACTGACTGAGTACTACTGTTCTTGACCTTTACTGGGACTATTCTATAACTACTGCAAATAAGTAAACATTTAGCTTTTGCATAATAAATACCCCAGGGAATCGATAGCAAAATTGATAAACATAACAACTCTTGAAAGCATAACAATAGTCAATAGTTCACAATCCATTCACTAAGACATTTTGTCAAACACTTGGAGAGCATGAATTTGTACAAGAATAAGAACACATGATAACATGTCATGTGTACATTATTCAATTCACATGGACATTCTATCAAGCACTTAGGGAACATAATTAATGGACATGGTAATGAACAACATATAAGCATTATGACTACAACTTAAAATTCCAATTTCAAAGGTTTTAACATAGGAACTACATCAATCAACATACATGATATCCTATGATCATGAAACTTATAATTAAATCTTGAATTAAAAACCCATACAATAGTACAAACATGAATACAACCCAATATACGCATGCAAATCCTGAATCTGAAAACTTATAGTTTTTATAAAGGGTTCTTGAACGTCAAGGGTGAAAGGAAACCCAAGGATGAACACCTAACATACCTGAGTCACAAAATTTATAAAAAATTTTGGGGATTTCTTGGAACTTGATCTTGAGCTTGATGAACTAGGGTTTCTTTCTTCAGAAGATTTTGTGAATGAGTAAGTGTATTTTGCCTATAAAGGGGCTAAATTTAGTGTTATGGCTGAATTGGGTGAGCGAAAAAGGACCTAAATGCCCTTGAAAACCCATAATTAAGTGATCAAACTATGCCCAGCGATGTGATACACAACGGCCGTGTCGATGGGGTCAACGCGATAGCTGATGTGTCGCGTCAATAGAGATGACACGATAGCCAACGCGATGTATCAAGATCGTGTTGGCTTGCTATTTTTGCAATCCAAACACGAATCAAACGATGTTCAAAACTTTTGAAACATACACAATATGACCTATTGACATCTCTGATCATGTATCAATTTAAAAATTGACATTCTAAGGTCGTAATGATTGAATCTAAGATAATCCAATTTTGAAGGCTATAATGAATATTGAATATTGGTATTACTTTTTTATTCATTCAAGTTCAACTTCTGATTGGGTCCTAACTTTAGATTTTACATCCAAATAAGGCCTTACATTAAGATTTTAGGCTACTTCAAGGCTTCTACATAAAAGCTTGATAGATTCTTTATATTTTGCAATGGAATACACATCAACTTTTTTAACCAATAAAAAAAATCAATACATAACCATTAGGAGCCAAAAAAGTTACCTCTTTTTTAAAAGAACTAGAAGTGAATAATGAAGAAGTCGAGAAAAACCAAAGTTGGAACTTGTTTTTAGCATGTTGGGACAAGTTAGTATCGAAAAAAAGTGTAAATTTAGCATTTACTTAAGTGTAGGGTTAGTTTTTGTTTTTAGAGGAAAGTTTTAATTGAAAGAGAAAAGTAAAGTTTTAAGGATCAAAATGAGTTAGAATGAGGTTAAGGTTGTTTAATTAGGACCCAATCTAAAATCTAAAGTTAGGACCCAATCTCAAAGATGTGCGTACTGAATATTGAACATATATTGAAGAATTAGAAAATTATACATTACTTTTAATGTTTCTTGTTCTCATAATAAGTTGGTTGGACAAACTAATATTGGGATTGGATTCCTTAAAATCTGAAAAGTATAAAAGGTGAATGTGGGCCTGTTCACCAATCATGTGATCTAGTAAGATGCATCGATATAAGATGGTCACCAGTATGTTTATTGTCAACTTGTAGTTTGACATTTATAAAGTTTCTTGCTCAACAAAATTGAGTTAAGAGCATAACTTTCAGATTGTGTAAGCAAGATAATTCATCATGATGATGATGGCTTGACAGTGAATGCCTTCGATAAATAGTTAAACCATTGCTAATAACAACAAAGCTTCATATGTTTGTCTGAAATATGATATGTTGCAATCGTACTTGTATGAATTAGACCAATAAATATTTCTTCCCTCTCAAAAACGTTCTTCCAGCGATGAGCCGCTTGTGTCTCAAATGCCTTCTTCGGGCATCCACTTTTCTCATGTAAAATCAATGCATTCAAATTTCTTCTTATTCCATCGCATATCGTATTCTGTAGGGTATCGTCATACCCGACTTGCAAATAATCAATATCACATCCACATATGCATAATCATGTAAAAACCAAGGTGCTTCATAATTTACAAGTGGTGAACAATATTTATTTCAAATTCATGCTCTCTTTTGTTGATGACAATATAATATGTAGTATTGAAACATTATCATGGGAATTTGAAACAATTTATCATTAACATTTATCAACTTCCATGGAAAATCTCAAATCACAAATGCATGGTTTCAACCGTTGAAGTATATAGGCAAACAATTCCCATGACATAAAGAAAATGACTTAGAAATCATATTGAAAGCAAGATATTAGAATTTGATTGAAAAACCCCCATTTAAAAGCATGTATGTTCATAAAGGCTACACCCATGAGATTTTTGGATAACCCCACGTACCTCTATTTCCAAAGATAATAGATGTTTCTTGAAGCTTGCGGATTGGCGATTCCAAATATATAATTATCTTTGAAAACCTACAGTCAAATCTTGAACTATTTGGGTTTTTATTTTGAAACCCTAAGGAGAATCTTGAGCACTTTTGATGAAAGAATATGTATTTTGGGGTCCTTGGAACTAAATCTCGTGTTTTAGGGCTACGTGAGGATGGAAAAGGACCACTTTGTCCTCAACACGGAGTGTTTAAATTTTCAGAATTCCTTACATAGGCGCCGCCCATCCCATCGCCTATATTCACATAGGCGCCGCCTGCGATATCGCCTATGTTCACATAGGCGCCGCCTAGGATATCGCCTATGCTTTCCAGTGGCCATGGTCGATTAGTTAGGCGTCGCTTATCACTTTGAAAGGCCATAACTTCTTGATCGGGTGTTGGATTTTAGCCAAATTGATATCATTGGAAAGCTAACTCGAATACCTATCATTTGACACATAGTAGGCTTCCTAATTCGATATATACAGAGAATTATGGCCGATGGAAGCTGACACACTTTACAACGTCCACTAAAACTTAGTCGACCGAAATAGTTTCAACTCGTCCTTGAGTTGAAGGACGTCTGTGGTCTAAATTCAAGCTTGAGAGGATTCACATGCTACACAATAATTAACATGCCGCATTGGCATAGGATTTTATGGTTTCGGGATTAGCAACAATCGAAATTATGGTTTTTATTCTAGCCCAAAATACGGGGCATTACATTATACCCCCTTTGGATCATTCATCCGCGAATGATGATGCGGGACACAGACAGACACGATTTCAAGCATAATAACGGACTAGGAAAGATAAGATAGGAATAGTACCTTCTGTCTCCTCCTCCATCGAAGTAAACAAATTGGGATATCTAATTCTCATATCATCTTCTGACTCCCAAGTTGCTTCTTCGACTTTTTGATTCAACCACCGTACCTTTACTGAGGCTATCTCTTTGCTCCTCAGCTTTTGAACTTGGCGATCTAAAATTTCAACGGGCTCTTCCTCATAAGACAAGGAATCTGTCACTTTGATACCCTCTACTGGCAATACCATAGATGATCTCCAATGCATTTCTTCAACAGGGATACATGAAATACCAGATGAACGGAACCCAAACTTGCAGGAAATTCTAACTCATATGCAAATGTACCAATCTTCTTTAAAATCTGATATGGCCCTACATAAGAAGGGCTCAATTTACCCCTTTTTCCAAAATGCATAACTCCTTTCATAGGAGAAACCTTGAGAAATACCCAATCACCAATTTCAAACTCTAGTTCTCTTCTTCGAACATCGGCATAGGACTTCTGACGACTTTGATCAGTCTTGAGTCATTCTATAATGATTTTCACTTTCTCCATCGCCTGATGAACAAGATCAGGCCTATACAACTGAGTCTCACCTACTTCATACCATCATGTCGGAGACCTACATCTCCTCCCATCCAAAGCCTCAAAAGGAGCCATCTTGATGCTGGCATGGTAGTTATTATTGTAAGCAAATTCAACCAGTGGCAGGTGATCTACCCAACTACCTTTAAAATTAATGACACATGCCCTCAACATATTTTCGAGGGTCTGAATGGTACGCTTAGCTTGCCCATCCATCTGAGGGTGGAAAGCTGTGCTCAAATTCACTTGTGTACCTAAACCCTTCTGAAAGGATCTCCAAAATTGAGATGAAAACTGCATACCTTTATCGGATATAGAAGACACTAGTGCCCCATGTAATCGAACTATCTCCTTAATGTAAATCTTAGCATAACCCTCTCCCGAATAATTAGTCCTCACAAGCAAAAAGTGGGCTAACTTGGTCAACCGATCTACAATCACCTATATAGAATCATACTGGTTTCGGGATCTCGGAAGTCCTGTAGTAAAGTCCATGTTTTTCATCTCCACTTCCATAAAGGCAGGGCTATCTCTTGGGAAGTACCACCCAGCCTCATGTGTTCTACCTTCACTTGTTTACAGTTCAAACACTTGGACACAAAATTAGCTACATCACGTTTCATGTTATTCCACCAATATAAGGTTTTTAGATCATAGTACCCTCAGTAGAGCCTGGGTGAATGACATACCTCGAAGTGTGCACCTCATTAAAGATTCTTTCCCATAGCCCATCGATATTCGAAACACACAACCTACCTTGAAATCTCATAATACCATCACTACTAATTTTAAACGACATAACCTTTTATTGACCCACATCTTTCTTGATTTGCATCAAGATGGGATCTCCAACTTGCTTCTCCTTAACTTCAACACAAAGAGATGACTTAGCTAACTCGTAAACAATCACCCCTCCATCTTCGGAATCTAAGAGTCGCACTCCCAGATTTGCAAGGCTGTGAATATCCTTCACCATCTCTTTCTTTCCTTCTTCTACATGAGAAAGGTTGCCCATAGACAATCTTTTGAGGGCATTGGCTACAACATTTACCTTGCCTGGATGGTAATGCAGACTCATATCATAGTTTTCAAAAGCTCTATCCAACGCCTCTACCTAAGGTTCAATTCTTTCTCTGAGAAAACATATTGTAAACTCTTATGGTCAGTATAAATATCAACATGCACTCCATAAAGATAGTGCCTCCAAATTCTAAGTGCAAACACCACGGCTGCTAACTCCAATTCATAAGTGGGGTAATTGCGCTCATGCACCTTTAACTTCCTAGATACATAAGCTATCACCTTACTACTCTGTATCAATACACAACCAAGTCCCACATGGGATGCATCACAATAAACCATAAAATCATCTACACCCTCGGAAAGGGTCAAAACAGGAGCAGTAGTCAGCTTGTCCTTCAATTTCTCAAAACTGTTTTCACACAAGTCAGACCACAAAAACTTCATCTTTTTCTGAGTCAGTTTAGTAAGCGGAGCAGATATGGAAGAAAAACTCTCTGTGAACCTTCTGTAATACCCCGCCAAACCCAAAAAGCTCTAAATATCGGTTGGAGTTGTGGGTCTGGGTCATTTTCTCACAGCTTCAACTTTCTGGGGATCCACTCTTATCCCATCACTGGACACAATATACCCCAGGAAGGCAATAGTGTCTAACAAAAATTCACACTTAGAAAATTTGGCATACAGCTGATAATCCTTAAGGGTCTGAAGGATGATTCGGAGGTGATTGGCGTGATCCTCTTTACTCTTAGAATAGATCAGAATATCATTAATAAATACAATGACGAACAAGTCAAGAAACTGACAGAACACTCTATTCATAAGATCCATGAAGGCTGCAAGGGGAAGAAAAAGTAACCTTTTAGGTTCTACAATCAAGGGTGGCATAACACGAATGGAGCCAGTCCATCCCAAGGATCGCATCAAAATCTATCATATCCAGTTCTATAAGGTCTACCACAGTTTTCCTACTATGAACAGACACGACACAATTTCTATATACCCTTCTAGCAACAATAGAATCACCTACAGGAGTAGAAACAGAGAAGGGTTCAACAATAACTTTGGGCTCAAACTCAAAACCAACAGCCACATAAGGGGTCACATAGGATAAAGCAGACCCGAGATCAAGCAATACATAAGCATCACGAGAAAAGATTTGTAACATACCGGTGATAACATCTGGTGAAACTTCCTCCTCCTAGTGGTTATTCAAAAAATATAACCGATTGCGACTGCTTCCGACAGCTAAAGGGGCACCCTTAGGAAAAAGGGCTGTAGAGGCATCTTGGGACTTAGCCCCCCTCGCATTTACCCTAGCAGATGGACAATCTCTCTAAAGGTGACCCATTTTTCCACAAGTATAGGAGTTTCTCCCCTCAAACCAACACTTCCCTAGATGATTCCTTCGACAAACCTCACACTACGGACGAGTACACCGCTGCTGGGCCACACTGCCCTTAGACTGTGTACCTAGAGCTTTAAACCCATGAGGAGTCTGAAAACTCTGAGTTTGTCTGTCTGTCAGTGGTCTGGGTACTGGGTGCTGGGGCACTGGCTGCTAATTATGCATTATTTCAAAACTTCTTCTTCTTTAACCACTTATTACCCCATTTACCACTCTGCAGCTGACTCAGGTGTTGATCCGCAGATCTAGCTCTTTTAGCCTGTCTATTTTTCTCTTTAGATTAAGCAATATTTTTCTTCTTCGCTTCCACTTGATGTATATGAGCGGTCAGTCGAGCAGAGTCTAACTCTTTATTAAACATAGCCTCTTGGCACTTAAGTACTAGGTCATCAATAAGGTCGGATGTAAATTTCCTTATGCGGGCCCTCATATTACTAGTCAACTCTGGTGCATAGCAGGCTGGTTTATTAAACTTCAAAGTGTACTCCTGGACACTCATACTGCCCTACTTCAGATTTATAAACTTTTCCACTTTGGCCTCCCTCAACTCCAGAGAAAAGAATCGATCAAGAAAAGCTTCTACAAATTCACCCCAAACTGTGGGCTCAGCACTTTCACCTTTTTCATCTTCCCAGTCGGCGTACCATTGATTCACAACGTCCTTGAGCTTATAGGTTGCTAGCTCTACCCCTTCAACCTCATCCACATGCATCACCTTAAAGATCTTTTCTATCTCACCCACAAACTCATGTGGATCTTCCTCTACCTTGGTTCTAGTGAACTTAGGTGGGTTCATATTTTTGAATTGTCCGACTCTAGTAGCCTCAGATATAACAGATGCAGACCCAACATCTTCCAATCATTGAGCCTGGTTAGCTACCAACTGTGTCAACATATGAATAGACCATTTGAATTCTGCATTTAAGATATCTCCCTGAGCAGTTAAGGGACGGTTGGCATTAGTCCGCAGAGCTCGAGATGGACTGGTCAAGACTGGAGGGACTCCCGGATAAGGGATAAATTCTAAAATGTGAACCCTATTATGGGTCTGCATCCCATGGGTGGGATGGACCTCATCTGCCTGAGCATTCTGATCGACGATACGATGTGGAGGCATAACTGTGTTTTTTGAAACATAAGTGATCATTGATTAGGGGACAGTTCAGACTCTGAAGCACAACTAAATCAAAAAGAAGGGAAACATTTCCTAAACTCCAAGCAGCCTCCTGCTTATAAGTGTGGCACCCTACACACCCATAAATAAGACTCTACCTGACACGATTTTGCAAACACCCTGGTACCATGAACAGTGCTTTGATACCAAGTTTGTCATAACCAAAACGAGGTCCTGGCGTGATGAGCATTTCAAACCATGGAGACCCAAAACACTCCTATCTGTCTGATAATCATGCACATAATTCATATGATCAAAGTAATGCAGAAGAAACATAATATAATGGAAACATGGTCAAGAATCATATGAAAATGACAATGAAAAATAGTAATCAACATCTCTAAAATCGTCTATGAAATCTCTACTACATGACTGAAATAATGTCTATCTGAAACTAGGACAAGGCCCCCGGCAGACCTAAAACTAATATAAGATAAACGGACTGCAGGACATAAGACCTTCCAAAACATAGAAGGCCCACCACTTGTCTTTACAGCTCTGTCTGAAAGTTCTACTGATTCTCTTGACCCCTAGACTGGGCCTCTGAACCTGAGAGGTTGGAGAGGGGAGGGGGTCATCACAAAAGTACTGGCACGCAGAGATATCAAAGAAAAACATAATATTTTTACAAAATATAATTGAGTATAAAGCAATTTCGTATCAAATCATTTGAAAACACATGGGTGTAATGCAATAGTTTTTCTCAACAATAATGAAATGCAACTGAGCTAGGTGGAATACCCTAAATAATTTACACCAACTGTCAAACCTCGGTTGCCGCCGAGATTAGAGTATAAGTGAGGGAGAGACACACAATACCACAAAGCATGATGTCTCGACCCAAATCAAATATGGTAGTGCACAAGACCACAAAGCATGGCTTCTAACCATAATCCCAATTTAGGATAATATAATATTAGGTACGCAAGACCACAAAGCATGGTACCGATATTCCGTGTCAGCAAACACATTCTTCCAGCGATGAGCCACTTGTGTCTCAAATGCCTTCTTCGGGCATCCACCTTTCTCATGTAAAATAAATGCATTCAAATTTCATCTTATTCAATCGCATATCGTATTCTGTAGGGTATCATTATACCCGACTAGCAGGTCATCAATATCAAATCCACATATGCATGATCATGTAAAAACTAAGGTGCTTCATAATTTACAAGTGGTGAACAATAATTATTGCAAATTCATGCTCTCTTTTGTTGATAACAATATAATATGAAGTATCGAAACATTATCATGGAAATTTGAAACAATTTATCATTCATATTTATCAACTTTCATGGAAAATCTCAAATCACATATGCATGGTTTCAACCGTTGAAGTATATAGGCAAACAATTCCCAAGACATAAAGAAAATGACTTAGAAATCATATTGAAAGCAAGATATTAGAATTTGATTGAAAACCCCCATTTAAAAGCATGCATGTTCATAAAGACTACACCCATGAGATTTTTGGATAACCCCACGTACCTCTATTTCCAAATATAATAGTTTCTTGAAGCTTGCGGATTGGTGATTCCAAATATGTAATTATCTTTGAAAACCTACGGTCAAATCTTGAACTATTTGGGTTTTTATTTTGAAACACTAAGGAGAATCTTGAGCACTTTTGATGAAAGAATATGTATTTTGGGGTCCTTGGAACTAAATCTCGTGTTTTAGCGCTAAATAAAGGTGGAAAAGGACCACTTTTTCCTCAACACGGAGTGTTTAAATTTCCAGAATTCCTTATATAGGCGCTGCCTATCCCATCGCCTATCTTCACATAGGCACCGCCTATGTTTACATAGGAGCGACCTAGGCTATCGCCTATATTCACATAGGCGCCACCTAGGCTATCGCCTATGCTTTTCAGTGGCCATGGGGGATTGGTTAGGCGTCGCTTATCATTTTGAAAGGTCATAACTTCTTGTCCGGGTGTTGGATTTTAGCTAAATTGGTATCGTTGGAAAGATAACTTGAATACCTATCATTTGACACATTGTAGGCTTCTTAATTCGACATATACAAAGAATTATGGCCGATGGAAGCTGACACACTTTACAACGTCCACTAAAACTTAGTCGACCAAAATAGTTTCAACTCATCCTTGAGTTAAGGACTTCAATGGTCTAATTTCAAGCTTAAGAGGATTCACATGCTACACAATAATTAACATGCTGCATTGGCTTAGGATTTTATGGCTTCAGAATTAGCAACGCATCAAAATCATAGTTTTTATTCTAGCCCAAAATGCGGGGCGTTACAAAAAATCTATGACATAATACTTTATAAAATCTTATAAGAGGTCCAGGTATCTTAAAATAATAAAGTGATAAGATCTCAAAATGTTATGTCACATTGTGAACCAATACAAAATGAGAAATCACCGACGATATCTTTGATACAATATTCGTTCAATATAGAAAAGATAGGAGGATCTAAATTCTATGTTTATTTAAGCATGCTAACGTAGAAATATTTATCAAGTAACATGAAAGGATGTATTTTGGTAAGCATAAAACTTATTTGATTTGCAGTCTAGACACTTGAAGATGTCATACGTGAAATACCGAGTATTTTCATTTGATAAAATTTATGTGAAACTTTTTAAGGATTAAAAATGCTTGAAGCATACAAAAGTTTCTTGGAAACTTATTTAGAATCCTTATATTAAGATTATAGCTTGAAAATTATTGGAACTCTTGGAGTGTTTTCAAATCCAATAGAGTATTTGATGAAATGAGAAATATACCAAATCAGATTAGTTATGAAGTACCATATCTTAGTACAAGTGGTGCATAATGCATCTTGCAAATACTACAAGGCCTGATATAGCCTTTTCAGTCAATTTATTAGCAAGGAATATTTTTGCTCCTACTAGGAGACATCAAAAATAGGATAAAAGACATGAGCTTATTTTATTCTAAAGCTTACAGTCTCGATCTTGTTGTCTATGCTGATGTTGGGTACTTATCTGATCCGCATAAATCTCAATCTTAAATAGGCTATGTGTTCATATGTGGTGGTACTGACATATCTTGGAGATATACAAAGTAGTGTATTATAGCCAACTCATTGAATAATACTAAGATAATAGCTATTCATGAAGCAAGCCGAGAATGTGTATGGTTGAGGTCCATGATACATCTCATTCAAGAAAAATATGGTTTGAAATATGAAAATGTAACCACAATTTTATACAGAGATAATGCAACATACATAGCATATTTTAACGGAGGATTCATAAAAGGAGATAGAACGAAGTACACTTCAATAAAGCTTTTCTACATACGTGAGCTACAAAAGAATGGTGATATTAATGTGCAACAGATTCGTTCAAGTGATAATGTTGTTGATTTATTCACCAAGTCTCCTCTAATTGCAACTTTCAAGAAGTTGGTGCACAAGATCAGGATGTAAAGGTTCAAGGATGATATCATTAGGGGGAGTTAATACGTGTTTTACTTTTTTTCTCTTATGAGGTTTTCTCCCACTGGGTTTTCCTTGTAAGGTTTTTAATGAGGAAGCCTATATGTGTATTGTTAGAGATGTTACTCTTTTTTCTTCACTAGATTTTTTCCCACAGGGTTTTTCTAGTAAGGTTTTAACGAGGCACAATATCTATTAATTAGACATTCAAGGGGAAGTATTATGAATGTATTTACATTATAGTGAATGACTATCAAGAATAAAAATAAGATCTAGTTCATATCTACTAGGATATAAAATATCTATCTTTAAGAGAGAAACTAGGAGTATTTCTCCTATAAATAGAAGGATTTTGTTCTTCATTCTTATGATCTCAAGAATCCCTCAAGAGAAATAAGAATTACTATATATTCTCTAAATATTCTTCTTCTTTATTCTTAGTTATTTCATAACACTATCATATATCTAGGATTTTAAATTTCCCGTATATTTAGGAGTTCCCAAGAATATTTATATTTAGGATTTTGTAGGTGAAAAGGGAAGAGAAAAAACTCAAAATTATTTGGGAAAGAAAAACTTGCAGAAGTAGGAAAATTTACCTTATATTTAGGAGTTTGACTTCTCAAACATTTAGAACTTCACAAATGTATTTTTATTTTAGCATTTTTTAAGAAAAATAAAGAAAAAAACATGTCATAACTTAAGGGGTAAAGCAAAAAAAAATGTCAAAATTGTTGGAAAGAAAAGAGATAGAAAAACATGTTGTATTAGAAAATTTTAGTTGTGAAATCTTGATAGTACCTATGACTAAAGATATAAATTTACTAATGATTTGAGGTAAGTTTTTTGTAGAATAAATTTTAGTATTCTTGATGTTTAGAGTAATAAATTATCATCTATTTTTTATAAACAACTGCTAATTAAAAAGTTTTCTTTGTGATTTTGGTATGTTGGTGGTGCTTAGTAATAAATTATCATCTATTTTTTATAAACAACTTCTAATTGAGAACATTTTAGTGTAAAACAGGTTTTTAGTAGTGTAAATTTTCTTACCAGTTGAAATTTTGATAGTATCTTTGATTAAAAAAATAAATTTATTCATAATTTGAGAAAACTTTTCAAAAGTTTTAGTATGTTCTTGAAATTTACAATAATAAGTTATAACAGTGTAATACCCCGTAACATTCTTAGCTCGTTTCAGCTCTCTAGTTGCATGTTTAGAGGGTCCTAAGCTTGGAAATTTCACTAAGTGTTGAGTACTTAGTTACTTTCAAGACCCCTAGACTATATGGATTTTTAAATCAACCTTTCCAACCTCAAAATGTTAGTTTTAAGTTGATTCATGTTTAGGGAGGTCAAAAATACATATTGGATGAGTTTCGGAATTTTCAGACGAGCGTAGGGGAGCGTTTGGAGAAGCAAACCAGTGAGGCCACCGGGATAAGCGGGCGCCGCCCCTCTAGTCAGCCAGGGTAACGCAGGCGTAGCCTCCTTTAGTTCATCGGGGTGAGGTTGGCACCGTGCGGGTTAGTCCGCCGCTCCAAGGCCCATGTCCCCTACCCATTTCGTCCAGCTTTTGTCACTTGGATTTTTAAGGGTATTTGGGTCATTTTCCATCACCCAACTCATCCATAAAAATAAATTGGATCTCCTAAGGAGAATTATTATTTTTTCACACAAATTCTCTCAAGAAAAGCCTTCTCTTTCCGCAAGAACAAACCCTAACCCTTTCACAAGAAATTAAGGAATTCAAGCTTTAAGTTCAAGAAAACCTCAAGAAATCTTCAAGAAATCATCTATTAAGGTAGGTGGGAGTTTATCCATGGGTTTACTTTTACCCATGAATTCCAAGAACCCTTTTTGGTTTTAAATTAAGAGTTTTACATGTTTAAGTTGAACTATCTCCATGAATCTCCTGTTAATTAAATTTCATGTTATGATTATAAGCGCTTTCAAGTGGAATAAGTCGTATCACATTTTGATTATTGCAATTTCCTTGTCATGTTTAGTTGATTCAGGACAAATCCCCATGTTATGAGTTTAGCCATGAAATCCTATTATTTTCTCATGTTTAAGATATTATCATGTATAAGTTTATCATTTTCACATATTTGATGAAATATCCATGGTTGGGTCTTTGAACCATAATCAATTATAACAGTATTTCAAGTTTGATATCATATTTTTTACTCATTCACTGTTGGTGGGTTATGATACCCGATACCTATGTGATTTACATAAATTCAGTCTTTCAAGTACTCAGATAGTTAATCCATGATTCTTATCAATAGACACACATATTCATATTCATGATGAGCATTTTCATTCTATATGGTAATAATTATCCTAGAATCTGTATGCATTGTTATTTTTAGAATACCATGACCTGAGCTTATTAGTTATCAGTTACTAATGCATGCACCAGTTCATGATTTCAGGTTTAGTTTAGTTGGGTGTAGGATTTAGCACCAAGCGAACCCAAGGATAAGGTGCTAGCCTATCAGTTGAGGGTTGACAAGGTGTTCATCTACCAGTTGTGAGTGAGAAATATCTCATTAGAGAATCTGCCAGTTGAGGGAGACTCCTTAGTCCTTTATCTCATATTGGGGCATGTCAGTTACATGATACCTCCCACAGTTTCAATCAATATTCAATGTATTTTTAGTTTTCGTTTACTTGACTAAGTGTACAGACTTTCAGATATTCAGTTATACAGATTTCATACTTTTAGAATTATAGATTTTCTCAGTGATATAATATATATACACTTAGTCTTGCATTCTCAGATATTACCATTTTCACGCATTCGTGCAAAGTTATCTCATGTTGTTCAGTTAGTCATTATCTCATATGCACTGTACCCCACAGTTTCTGTCTAGTTATTCAGACTAAGTACAATTCATTTTTACATGACCAGTATTCAGTTATCAGTTAATCAGTATACAGTTATTATTTAATCAGTATACACATACCAGCTAATCAGTATCCAGATACTAGTTATTCATTATTCAAACGTTAGTTATTCAGTATTCAGCTATTAGTCATTCAGTTAATCAGATCAGTTTAGTATATATTATGTTTGGTTTTGTATGTTTATGTATTTGTGCTCAGTATATTTGTATATTCATACCCTCGAATTATGTCAGTTTTCATCACGTAGTTTTAGACCCAGTATTCATACAGTATCCATGTTTTACTATTTTCCAACTTCAGTTCTACTTATATTACAAAAGTATAGTTTTTAAGAAATTAAGTAAAGTGATTCACCAGCTTATCAAATTTTGTTTGTTAATCAAGTTTTAAGATATATCAACTCTCAGCTTATTTGAGTCTCTTGGTGAATCTACTTACACTTAGCATGCATGCTTTAAGATTTCATATATAATCAGTTTTATTTATTGTATTCACGCCCACTTAATCAGTACATTCCAGAAGTACTGATCCACATATATGTCTGTGTGGCTACATTATTTCATAATGTAGGTACCAGTTGTAGCCCACACATCATGATCAGACGGTTGCAATTTTTGGCCAGCAGGTGTTGAGTTCTCCTATTTCAGGGACTCCAGTCAGATGTTGATCATGTAATTTATTTTTATTATTATTCACATGTATTAATTAGTGGTAGCTGGAGGTATATCCCAACTATCTATAGTCAGTATAGTAGAGGCTTCATAGATGTCAGTCAGAACCAATCATGTAATTTAATTTTAGTTTCTTTCTTCGGATTTATCAGATTGTAAACTTTATCAATTTCATACTAATTCAAATTTCATTATGCTTATGTTTCTGCACAGCATAACTAGCTACTTAGTACATATTAAATCAGTTGCTCAAGCGGTATGCTAGTTCATGGGTTAGCTTGGGATCACTTGTGGTTTCAAGCTCTGTATTACGACTAGGGGTTAGCCTCGGGTTATGGTAAACGTATTCTTGATAGCCAATTGTTAATTTAGAAGTGTTTTTAGTGAAATCTTAATAGTATTTGTGATTGAAGAGATAAATTTATTTTAATTTGAGGTAAGTTTTCTAAAATTTTACTATATTCTTGGTGTTTACGGTATAAATTATTATATATTCATGATAAATAATTGCTAACAGGATTTTTATTTTTTTCTCGATTTTAGTATGTTACTAAATGTTTAGAATAATAATTATCATTTATTCTTAATAGACAATTGCTAATTGAGAAGTTTTTACTGTGAAATAGGTTTAGATATACAAGTTATTAGTAATTGAAATTTTGATAGTATCTAGGGATTAGGTGACAAAAGAGTTTTGAAATGTGGTGTAGGTGACACAAGTCTTAATAATTGAGTGGAGGTGACAAGTACTATATAATGGATTAAGAAAGTTGGAAAAATTTTAAAATAACACACAAGTTTTTAAATTTACACTTTGATCCAAATTATAGTTGATATAATGGGAAACAGGGGGGAAAAGTACGTGTTTCTGTCTCTTCTCATCCATTGTTGTCTTCTCTCTCTTTGGAATTTTTTTTGTTCATTGCTTCTACTAGTTTATTCATCATTTTCTACTTCATTATCATCATCTTATACTTCATTATCCTCTTCATATTCTTCTTGTTGACCATTGTTGTTGTTATTGTTACCACAACTACTCCTCTTTGACCAATTTTTTAGGTCAAATTTTGTTTCACACATCACTTTCAACTTTGGCATTTACTTGATAGGAGACTTTGGTAAGTCAAATTATGTTTTTATTTGAATTTGTCATTTGGGTAACTGCTAGTGAGATTTTTTTGAACAATAGCTAGTACGCGAACATGAATGTGACATAAGAGTCATCCATTTAAACAGATCCATCATCTGTTGCACCAGATAGATATTTTGTTGCAACATAAGACTCAAATGTTGGATTCATATTTATGGTTCTATAGTGCCCATAACATGAATCAAATAGATGGGTAATTTGTTGCACCATATTAGTAATTTGTTCTAACAGACAATGAATCTATTGCACCATATTAGTAATATGTTGCAACAAACAAGTAATCTGTTGCAGCAGAATATTTATCTATTGGAACATATTATAATTCTATTGCAACAGATGAATAATTTACTTCAAATAACACAATATTGCTCCTTCCAAAAACCCAACAGATAACTCGTATGTTGATCTCTTGCTATTGATACTGGATTCAAATTATTCCTTAATCATAGACATGTTTGTTAAGAAGAAGAAATAGATAAAATAAAAATTAAATGAGAATTAAAATGTCAAAGTGGATGAAACATAAATTTTTTATCAAAAAAAAATTAAAATATATACGTAAAAGAAATATTTCATATGTTGAATTCATGTTTATAGTTCTATAGTGCCTGTAACATGAATCGAACAGACGGGTATTCTGTTGTGACATACTAGTAAGTTGTTCCAATAGACAATTAATCTGTTGCAGCATATTATAATTCTGTTGCAATAGATGAATAATTTGTTTCAAACAACACAATATAGCTCCTGTCACGAACCCAATAGATAACCCGTATGTTGATCTCTTATTATTGATAGTGGATTCAAATTATCCTTTAATCGTACAAATTTTTGTTGAGAACAAGAAATAGGAAAAAAGATAATTAAATAAGAATTAAAATGCAAAGTGGGTGAAACATAAATTTTTTATTAAATAAAAAAAAATAAAAATACATAGCTAAAAAAAAATTCATATGTTGGATTCGTGTTTATAGCTCTATAGTGCCCGTAACATGAATCGAACAGATGGATATTCTGTTACGACATATTAGTAATCTATTCCAACAGATAATTAATCGGTTGTAACATATTATAATTTTATTGCAGCAGACAATTAATATGTCCCAATAGAATATTTATCTATTGCAACATATTATAATTCTGTTGCAGCAGATGAATAATCTATTTCAAACAACACAATATAGCTCCTATCACAAACCCAATAAATAACTCGTATGTTGATCTCTTTCTATTGATATTGGATTCAAATTATTCCTTCATCATAGACATGTTTGTTGAGAAAAAAATAGACAGAATGAAAATTAAAACATCAAGGTGGATCTAACATAAATTTTTTATTAAACAAACTAAATATAAATACATTTATACATAGGTAAAAGAAAAAAAATAATCTAATTATTATTTTTATTATTATCATCATCATCATTATTATTATTATTGTCAGCTGGCCAATCTTCAACCGGAAGCAGCAGTGCCCTCCTCATCCTGTGGATCTCCCCCAACATCCTTACTCTAACAGCGGCCAACTCCCATTATATGTCATGAACCTGCCTCTGCAGTTTTCGCACGGTGTCTCGTAAAATAGAGACATCCGACATTGGATCAGCCATATCTAGAACACACATAAATTGATAAAAAAAATACAAGAACAAAAGTAAAGAAAAGAATCCTAAAGTAATACAACGTATATTTACACAAAAAGCAAGAAAAAAAACTTACCAGAGATAGAGAAACGTTATTAAGTAGCTGAAGATGTAATATGAAAGACAAGAGCAAGAAATAAATAGATATGTGTAATATAATGAACGAGTAAGGATGGAAGTATTTATAGAGGATTGAATTTGAATGAGTTAGGTAAAATGGTGCAACTGTTCACCTCCATTTATTAATTACATTCAAACTGGTGACTTTCTGATTATTGTGGAAAGTTATGACTTGATTAATTCTTTTCAGTAATCATTTTTATTGAGTTATGGCAATAGATTATATATCTGTTGCATCAGATAACCCATCTGTAATAACAAATATACCATTTGTTGCAATAAATCTATAATCTGTTGTATCAGATAATATATCTGTTGCAACATATATCTTTTTTAATAATCATAATATCTTTATCTTTAATCCAAATTTGACGACTTTTTTATCATATAAATTTAAAAAAAATAGATTCAAAAATAAAAAGGCGCGACTGTTCACCTCCATTTATTAATTACATTTAAACTGGTAACTTTTAGATTACTATGGAAAGTTATGACTTGATAAGTTCTTTTCAGTAACTATTTTTATTGAGTTGTGGAAACAGATTATATATTTGTTGAATCAGATAACCCATCTGTGATAATAAATATATCATTTGTTGCAACAAATCGATAATCTGTTGGATCAAACAATCTATTTATTGCAACAAATCGATAATCTGTTGCATCAGATAATCTATTTGTTGCACATACAAGCTATCTTTTTTAATAATCATCATATCTTTAATCCAAATTTGATGACTTTTTTATTATATAAATTAAAAAAAAAATTAAAAAACAAATATATCAAAGTCATGATCAGTTATTAAAATTAAATAACCGTTCTTTTACGGTTATAAATTGTGTTTATCGTTTATTTTCTTATTTTATGAACCGTTTTTCATAAGAAAAAAGTCATGACTAAAGACTTTTCACCCTCAAAATAATAGTAAAAATAATAACCCCCTTTTTATTAATAATCGCCTGTTGCAACATATGATACATCTGTTGCAACAGATTAACCATCTGTTGAAACATATGGTTCATCCTTAGGTAGATCCAATATAAAAAAGGAAAATACATACGCTAAAAGGAAAAACATAACCTATTTATTATTACTACTATTATTTGTTTTCATTATTATTAAAAGTATTACTATTACTACTTTCATTGTCTGAAGGATAATTTTCATCCAGCACCAGCAGGACCCTCCTCTGTCTTGCCCTAAAGTCAGTCAAATCCCTGTTGAATTCATCATGCTGCCTTCAAAGTTTCGGAAGGACTCAATATAAATCTTCTTGTATGAATCTGAATCATCCATATCTAGAAGTGTAGTAGTAGAATGAACGAGTAAGGAGAGACCTATTTATAAAGGAAGTGGTTAGTCAAAAAGCCACGACTGTTCATCCCTTAAATAAATAAAATTGGAAACTTTTCGAATATGTAAATCAAAAAATGGACCTAAATAAACATTGTATCTTTGTATCTTTATTGTATTTCGGAAATAAAAGAACATTGCTTTAAAATAAATCTAACATATGTGTAATCTGTTGCAAAATACATTCTATCTATTAGATAATTTACAAAATATTGAAATTGTTGCAACAGATGCATATAACTGTTTGATATTTCCAATAGATAAGTCCTATGTCGTAACAGATTGATCATCTGCCGTAATAGATGCCTATAATTGTTTGATAATTTAAATAGATGTGGCATATGCTGCAACTTGTTAGTCATTTGTTATTCAATTTAAGCCATAGATGGGCTAGAAAGAGTAAGGTGTGCGCAGATGGATGGATCCATTTTCATGTGTAGGAGTTAAGTATTACTGATAAGGTCATTGGGACAACACACAAATAGTACATTATTTTTGTGAATGCAGTTTTCAATCGATTAGGCACTGATCATTCAAACAAGATCCTGCATTATATAGTTAAGTTTGATGGATTCTAATAGATAAGGCCGAGGGCCCCATGATGATGGTGTCGATACCCTGTAACAAATTACTAACGGTTGTTGATCATGTTTATGTGTGTCAAGTTTTGAGAAAGGATCAATATTTGGTGTCATTGAAGAGATCCAATAGCGATTGGACTTAACTTTAAGTGTGCATTGGACTCTGAGAAGGCCTTCAAAGCTTACACTGCATCAAACAAGAATGGAAAATCAATAAAAATTCCTCTGTCCAAAATTTATATGGAAGGGTTGTTTAAGAAGATGATTATATACCAGAAGGAGCCGAAGGAGAATGCCTATAATGGAAAGGGGAGTATGAAAATCTATATCATCTGAGAACTAATTGAAGAGGATAAATAGGGTAGAAAGGAACTTCTAGAAAATCTGGCCGATGAAACTGAATTAGAACATGAGAAATTTGAATCAAGTGCAAATATGAAAGTGTACCCAATAATGTAAATTCGTCTGTTGTTTCTCTAAAAGAAAAATAATACATATGGACACTTTTCTTGGGAGCTGCGACTAGGTAGTGTGGTCCGGATGATCACCTAGAAAGAAAATAGCAGAAGACCAAAACATAGTCTCGCGAGCATCGAGCGTTGAAATGATATACTGTAAGTGGAAAAAACTTACGCCAACAACAGCTGCAGTTAAAATAGGGAATCAAAGAGAAGGCTGGAATTTCTGAATTTTAAATTGCATCCCATGCCTTTTTGTTTGTGGTTTCTCTTAGGTCCACCACTACTGACCTGATCAGAACCACAAATAAGATTGAAAGGCAGATTGTGTATTACTACTTCCTTAGCAATATGGATTAATTGATTGTGTTTTCTTTCCTTAGCATGCTTTCAAACATATCTTGGAAAAGATTAGATGCTTATTGTAGTATATAAATCCCAATAATTTTCAAGTTTTCCTCCAGCTTGCAAATTTGGTATTCAAGCTTGTCGTTGCCATCTTTGAAGTTCGTATAGAGTTGCTGGTCTTTTGTGAGCTCGATCAGGAATACTTTCTTCTAAGTTGTGGCATTGTAGAAGGCCTTCAGAACACTTTATTTGGAAGTTTTAAATGATACATGGAGGGTCGCTATATATGTTTTCAGTCAAAATATGTTGATGCACACTCAAAAAATGGTCCCAACAGTTAAATAACTCACTTTTTTTTAGAGTTGATTAATGCATCTTACTCAACCAACCTTTAAGGGATTTGATAAATTAATTAGCAAGGAGTTACATAACTCCAGGCTCATTACCCTATCAAAACCTTTGCTCTAGTTAGTGAACAAATCAAATAAGCTCAATCTCTCAACCTTTCTAGTGATCTCTCTTCTCCTATATAGAGGACAACATATCCACAATGCAAAAGTCTACACCGTCACCAGAAATTTTTGTCACAGCGAAAGTCTTGAGAAGGCATGGCTAGTAATCTCTCAATATCACTTTTATGACTTTCTTGATGTCTCTTGCAATTATATATGGACAAACCAAACTAATCACAATTGCTCGCTATCTCCATTCCAATATAATTGTAAGAGAGGTCAATAAAGTCATAAAAGTTATATTGAGAGATTACTAGTCATGCCTTCTCAAGACTTTCACTGTGGCAAGAATTTCTGACGACGGTGTGGACTTTTGCATGGAGGATATATTGTCCTCTATATGGGAGAAGAGAGATAAGTAGAAAGGATGAGCATGCTGCATTAAGCAACGGTAAAAAAGGTGAGTTATTCAACTGTTGGGACCACTGTTTGAGTGTGCATCAATATATTTTGACCGAAAAGATAGATAGCGACCCTCCATGTATCATTTAAAGCTTTTAAATAAAGTGTTCTGAAGGACTTCAACAATGCCACAACTTTGAAGAAAGTGTTTCTGATCGATCTCATAAAAGACCAGCAACTCTATACCAACTTCAAAGATGGAAATAACAGGCTTGAATACAAAATCGGCAAGTTGGAGGCAAGCTTGAAAATTATCGAGATTCACATACTACAACAAGCATTTGATCTTCTCCAAGATATGTTAAAAGCATGCTAAGGAAAGAAAACATAATCAATTAATCCTTATTGGAAGTAGTGATACTCAATCTGCCTTTAAATCTTGTTTGTGGTTTTGATCAGGTCAGCAGTAGTGGACCTAATGGAGACCATCAACAAGAACGCATGGTATACAATTTAAAATTCAGAAATTCGAGTCTTCTCTTAGATTCCCTATTTTAACTGTAGCTACTATTGGTGCAAGTTTTCTCGACTTACTGTACATCATTTCAGCCCTCAATGCTCGTGAGGCTGATTTCTTGGTCTTCTACTATTTTTTATTTAGGTGATCATCCCGACCACGCTACCTAATCGCAGCTCCCTAGAAAAGTGTCCATCTATATTATTTTTCTTTCAGAGAAACAACAGACGGATTTACATTACTGAATACACTTTCATATCTACACTTGATTCAGATTTCTCATGTTTTAATTCAGTTTTATCGGCCAAATTCGCTAGAAGTTTCTTTCTACCCTATTTCTCCTCTTTAATTAGCTCTCAGATGATATAGCTTTTCATCAACTCTCTTTTTCCCATACAGATATTCTCCTAACACAACTTCTAGCGTATAATCATCACCTTGAGCAACCCAACCATATAAATTTGGGCTAGGGCAATAACTATATTGGTTTTTCGTTCTTGTTAGATGCAGTGCAAGGCTTTGAAGGCCTTGTCAGAGTTCAATGCACCCTAAAAGTTAGTCAAATAGCAATTAAATCTCTTTACAATGACACCAAAACTAGATCCCTTCACAATGCTTGACACATAAACATGAGCAACAACCGACATTAAATCTTAACAGGGTATTAGAACCATATTCATAGTCCCTGAGCCTTATCAATTCAAACCTATCAAATTTAACTATAAAATTACAGATATCTTGTTTGAATGATCAATGACTAAACGGTTAAAATAGCATTCATAAAATCAACGTACTCGATGTGTTTTTTCACGATAACATTATCAGTAATACTTACCTCCCACATATGTAGTGGTTCCATCTGTAAGCAGCATATTTCTTCAAACCTATCTTTCCTGTAGCCTCTTGTTTTAGTCAGGAGAAAGTTGACCAACTTTCAGTTCTTTATATCTACAAAGAAGAGAAAAAAATCGATATCAAATAAGAGAAGAACAAAAAGAACATTATCCATTTATCGCAACAGATGTGGAGCCTGTTGCAACAGATGTGGAGTCTGTTGAAACAGATGTGGAGTCTTTGCAATAGGTGTGGGGTCTGTTGTAACAGATGTAGAGTCTATTGAAATACATTACACCATCCTTGCTAGTGATTTGATTTGTTCCAATGGTTACTCCGTCTATTGCAACATCAATAACAGCATAAACTACAATGAAACAACAAATAAAAAACATCAACAATGTCATTTATTCCAACACCATCAACATCATCAACAATAAAGAACCAACATCCTTTGTTTTGAACATAATCAACAACACCACACAACAAGTTCTAACAACACCAATGTAATACTCTGAAAAATCTAAACCAATATTAAAGCCATGTACCAAGCTCATGAATAGTACATTATGGTTATTTTATAGTTTTATAATTAAGTTAGATGTATATTAAGGCTTCAAATAACTCTCAGCTATTAGACGAATCAAAACATTCCTTACCAATTGAATTCTTGAGAAGGATATTGGTATAGTCAATTTCAAATGAGCATATCTCTCATTATACTTAGAATTTTTTAGGTCATGACCTATCAACAGATATATAAATGAATTAGATTTCCAACGATACCAATTTCGCCTAAATCTAATATCGGAGCAAAGAGTTATTGCTATTTTACTCCAGCATGTCAGGCTGCAAAACAGTGTGATGACATTCATGGTAGCTTACCACATTTTTGATGCCATGTCAAAAATTTCGTCAGCCTTAGGCAGAATCCACCTTCTGTGTGACGACATTTTTAACAGCTTACCATATTTTTGATGCCATGTCATAAATGTCGTCAGCCTTAAGCTAAATCCATCTTCTGTGTGATGACATTTTTTATGGCTTACCACATTTTTGATGCCATGTCACAAATGTCGTCAGCCTTAGGCAGAATCCAGCTTCTGTGTGATGACATTTTTGATGACTTGTCATATTTTTGATGCCTTGTCACAAATGTCGTTAGCTATTATTTTTAGCAACTGGAAATTTATTTCATAAGGGTATTTTGGTCTTTTCCATTCACTTCCCACGACTTATAACCCTAAAGAGGCATAATTTTTCCCATTTTTCTTCAGTTAAGCATCTCAAAATCCTCTCTTACACTCTCAACCACAAGATTAGGATTTCCATCAAACTCATCTCTCAAAAGCAAGATTCAAGCCTTTTTTTAAGATAATCAAGAATTAAGTTACCCAATCAAAGAACTCTCCAGCAAATCGTCAAGGTTTCCTTTCTAAGGTATGCGTGTGTTCATTCGTGGACTCCTTTCGTCCATGAAGTTTAAGAACCCTTTTCTAAAACTATATATTTTGGTTTTTATGTTATGAATAGATTGTTGATCATGTTTATATGTTGAATGATGCCAAGATACAATCTTTATGTGTTATTATGAATCTATGACATCATATGAGTTAAAAATATGTAAGTTTGATTATTTATGATGAGTAATTATATGATTTTCACCTATGCCTAAGTTGTGCATGTAAGGTGTTTGATAAAATGCCTAAGAGACTAGAAATCATGCATTATAGCTAAATTGTAACTAAGGGAAGGATTCATGATAGGCCTCTATGATTCAATGTCATCCATATTGATAATGTGTCTTGTGAACACTGTTGGATTACTTATGAACTAGTCATATGGAATTATGCTATGCTTACTTGGAAAACCCACTCATGTACAAGATGTAGAATACCCATGTACTTCATGAAATCCCCCAAGTTATGATATTATGGATTGTGGTTGTAATATGTAATGAGTATGATATTGAAAGTTATACAAGTATATACATGTTGTATGAAATTCCCTTCCATGAAATAGATTGTTGAGAACCATGCTTAGTAAGAAATCCCTTATTTATGATATTGTGGATTATGCACTCACTCTTATAATCAAGTTAGTATGTGTGTCAGTTTCCTTCCATTGAGTCCTGGAGGTACTTGTACCCAAAAAATATAGTTGTGTGCCTAGATCCATGATATGTTTTCATGATACACTCAGTCAAGCCATGATCTATAGAATTCAGTCAGGCATGTGACTCAGGAAAACTCAGCAATCTTAGTAGTCCAGTAATCTCAGTAATCTCAATAATCTCAATGCTCAGTAACCTCAGCAACCTAAATATTCACAGTTAAACTCAGTAACTTCAGTACTCTCAACCAGTCCTTAAAACTTAATACATTTCATCAGTCATCGGAATCCAGTTATTCAGTTCAACCCAGTTATTTAGTTTAGTGTCTTTCATATGGGAGTAGGATTCAGCACCGAGTGAGCCTAGGGATGGGGATTCACCCGCTAGAATAGGACTGACATCCCTAGAAGAAATCCCTAAGTTCCAGAACTATGTTGCCAGCATAGGTATGAGATGTCACCCGTTAGATAGGACTGACATACCCAGGGGTCACCCATTATAACATTTATATATATAGGACTGATCCCAGGAGTCACTCGCTAGATTAGGACTGACTCCACAGTAGATGTATTTACCAGTGGTGCGATACTGACACCCTTCTAGTTAGGGCAGAGATTGGACCCCAGTCATCTTACCTTGGGGCATGTCGGTTAGATGAACACATCCCAAAGTTTCAGTTACAGGATTAGGGTTTTCAAAAATAGCCAACTCAGCTTAGTAGTACAGATTCAGTACTGTTAGATACAGTCAATGCTTATCATTGTAAATAGACTTCAAGCTCGCCCATTAGCTAGGAATGATCTCAACTATGATTAATCAGTATCAGAATCATTAGATTTAAAGATCAGCCGCTAGATAGGACTAGTCTTAGACTAAGTCAAATCATTTTTATTATCAATATACTCATGATCACCCACTAGATAGGACTGATCTCACATTTAGTTACTCTAAGTAGAATGAAACTCAGATAGTTCCATCAGAACTTAGACTAACAGATAAAGTCGTTCAATATCAGTTACATCGGTTGGGCTGATTATCACAGTTATATCAATTATATCAGTTTTTGAACTCATGTATCAGTTATCAAAATTCATGATATCAGTATTCAGCTTCAGGACTGTCAGATACAGTCAACTAGACCAGGTCTTCATAATTTGAATTGTCAAAAATAGTTGTTTATCTATTCAGTATCTCAGTAGCAGTACACTCATGTTGTCAGTATTCAAACTCAGTAGTCAGTATCTCCACGAGTTTAGTTACAGTTATGTATGTATGTATGTATTCTAATGTTCATATTAGTCAGCATTGTTCATGTATATAACCCTTTGCATTTAGCCTACCTCACTCGTATACTCAGTATAGTCAGACGTACTGACACATTTACGCTATAGTGATTTCTCTTATGTTACACCATAGGTTCATAGGCACGAGCTCCAGATAAGCAGTAGCATTCCAGTGTTCAGAGTTTGCAGTGAGTCCTTCTCATTCAAGGATGATATGATTATTGCTACATTTACTATTCAGTTGCTAGATAGAGTTAGTTGGAGACATGTTCCTTCAACTCCTTATTCAGTTCAGTTAAAGGCTTTCAGACTAGATGTTAGATTAGATATTCAGATCTTATTATTTTCAATATTTATCACTTATTTTGGTATTATTATACCTTTTTAAGATATTTTGTTATCAGACATTTATTCAGTTTGAACCTTATGGTCTTTTATGCTTATGTTTCTGTATTTTATAATATATTATGCAGTATACAGGTATAGATATCAGTCATAGGTTAGCTTGTGGTCCTTCGGGGTCATGAGTACCGCGTAGCATTCCGGTTCAGAGAATCGAGGGGTTACAAACTTGGTATCAGAGCTTAAGGTTCAATAGAGTCCTAGGAAGTCTGAAAGTCGCATCTAGTAGAGTCTTGTACATGCGTGTGTTGTGCACCACACATATGTGCAGGAGACTATGAGATATTTTAGGAATAGTTTCTCTTCTTTCAGTATTCATGTTATGCCAGTGAGCATAATCTCAGTCTAATCCACTTCTCCCTTTCTTTTATAGGCATGCCTCCTAAAAGAAGAAATGGGAATCAGTCAGCCCCTCAGTCCAAAGAACCTTTCACCACTCTTTCTCAGTTAGTCGCTACCCAAAATAAATAACCAGCTATCATTCCGGCCAATTCATCTACAGCTAGAATTTGGGATTTCACCTAAATGAATCCTCCTTCCTTTACAGGGTCTAAGTCAGATGAAGACCCGCAGGAATTCCTAGATTAAGTTCAGAAGGTGACAGATGTTATTGGGGTTACTACTATTCAGAGTGCTGAGTTAGCCACATACCAATTACAGGATATCGCTCATACTTGGTACAAGCAGTGGAAGTCAAAAAGGTTAGATGATGCAGGCCCTATGGAGTGGGAGGAGTTTGCCTCTGCTTTCCTTGATAGATTCTTTCCGCTGGATGTTAGAGAAGCTAAGGTACTAGAGTTCATCAACCTCAGGCAGGTCAGTATGATAGTAAAGGAGTATTCTCTCAAGCTTACTCAATTAAGCCAGATATGCCCCTCATGTGGTTACAGACGGTAGAGCTAAGATGAGTAAGTTTGTGTCAGGGGTAAATAATAGTGTGGTAAACGAGTGCAGATATACCATGTTGAATAGTGATATGACTTTAGCCAAACTTATGAAACATGCTTAGCAGATAGAGGAGCTGAAGATTAGGATGAGAGACATACAGAGTAAGAGAGCAAGGACAGGTAGTTTCAGCTTAACTCAGCCTAAGTCACATGGTGCTAACCGTTCTCAGGATAGTCAAAAAATTTTAGTCCCAGCTCTATCCTCAGCTAGTATACCGGCCCTAAGTCCATAAATGACTGTTATGATAGAGCGCCAGGCTCTGAGGCCCAGGGTAGTGAAAATAGAGGTCTTACTTATCCTCTTTGCGAAGAGTGTGGTAAGAATCTTCTAGGTGCATGTATGGCAGGCAGTGATGTATGCTTTAGGTGTGGAAAGCCAGGCCATAGGATACGAGATTGCAGAGTTCTAACACAGAGGGGTAAGGAGTTAGGTCAGTAAGGTACCAATAGTGGTCAGCGTCAAAATAGACTTTATGCACTCCAGACCTGTCCTAATCTTGAAAGTTTTCCTGACTTAGATTCGGGTATGTTACAAGTCTTTGATATTCATAGTATGCATTGTTAGATCTCTTTCTCTCATTCGAGCATATGTTTCAGTATGATTTTGCTAGTAAAGCCAGCAAGTCAATTTAGCAATCGAGCAGTCAGATTTTTATAGCTTGTTTTCTCATCCTTGCATCTATTCATGCTATCCAAAATCTCAGAGAAAGTAACTATTTCAAGGTATAACCTCCTATTAGTTGCAAGTTCAGTTTATCTCATGCATCATGCATTAATTTCAAACTCTCGAAGTTTAGTTATAATCTAGTTCGTAGATGCCCTGTGCATCACCCAGTATCTCCATAAGGTAAGCGTTCTTAGAGAGACATAGCATCCCAAGGGGGAGATAGCCCACATTGTGTTAACGCTCTTATGTCTTAGATCTTTTAGTTTCTCCTTGCATAACGAATTCAGTCTAGAATAGAGGGTACTCATAAGTTGACCCTCAAGTTAGAACTCAGTTGTAAGTCAAGTATTCAGAGGTTCAGTTCAGTTCATGATGTTCAGTCCATATGACACGTAGCAGACTCAGTCATGTTCTCATGTTTTAGTTCAATCTTAGTGCCTTTACCATTGCATGTTCAGTCGTATATTCGTGAGTCAGTTCAGTCATGTATTCACGTATTAGATATGCATGGTCAGCTTATCAGTACTTTTAATAATGCATTCATGTATCATGGCAGTCATATATCATGCATCAGATATCCATGGATTCAACTTATCAGTTAAGCATCAGATATGCATTCTCAGTCTGAGAAACTCAGTTTATCGGAACAGTCAATCCTACATTCATAAATCAGCTACCCACGCATCAGATATGCACGTACAGTATGATATGCTCAGTTTTTTGTCATGTCAGCCATGAAATCGTGATTAGTCATTCATGCTATATATGTGTCATTTTTATCTTTTCTCCCCTCTCAAGCAGTCATCATTCGAGGACGAATATTTCCAAGGAGGGAGATATTGTAATACCCCAAAAAATCCAAACCAGTATTAGAGCCATGTACCAAAATCATGAATAGTACATCATGGTTCTTTTATAGTTTTATGATTAAGTTAGATGTATATTAAGGCTTCAAATAACTCCCAGCTATCAAAGGAATCAAAACACTCCTGATTGGATTCTTGAGAAGGATATTGGTATAGTCAAATTCAAATGATCATATATCTCATTATACTTGGAATTTTTGAGCTCATGACCTATCAACAGATAGATAATTGAATTATATTTCCAAGGACACCAAATTTTCCTAAATCCGATATCGGAGCAAAGAGTTATTCCTATTTTACTCCAGCATGTTAGGCTGGAAACAATATGACGACATTCGTGGTAGCTTACCACATTTTTTATGCCATGTCACAAATTTCGTCAGCCTTAGGTAGAATCCAGCTTCTGTATGATGATATTTTTGACGGCTTACCACATTTTGACGCCATGTCACAAATGTCATCAGCCTTAATCTAAATCCAGCTTCTGTGTGATGACATTTTTTATGGCTTACCATATTTTTGACGCCATGTCACAAATGTCGTCAGCCTTAGGTAGAATCCAGTATCTGTGTGACGACATTTTTGATTGGTTTTTTTATTTTTGATGTCTTGTCACAAATGTCGTTAGCTATTATTTTCAGCAACTGAAAATTTATTTTATAAGGGTATTTTTGTCTTTTCCCTTCACTTCCCACGACTTATAACCCTAAAGAGGCGTAATTTTTCCCATTTTTCTTTAGTTAAGCATCTCAAAAATCCTCTCTTACGCTCTCAACCACAAGATTAGGGTTTCCATCAAACTCATCTCTCAAAATCAAGATTCAAGCCTTTTTTCAAGATAATCAAGAATTAAGTTTCCCAATCCAAGAACTCTCCAACAAATCATCAAGGTTTCCTTTCTAAGGTATGCGTGTGTTCATTCATGGACTCCTTTCGTCCATGAAGTTCAAGAACCCTTTTCTAAAACTATATATTATGGTTTTCATGTTATGAATGGATTGTTGATCATGTTTATGTGTTGAATGATGCCAAGATAGAATCTTTATGTGTTATTATGAATCTATGACATCATATGAGTTGAAAACATGTAAGTTCGATTATTTATGATGAGTAATTGTATGATTTTCACCTTTTCCTAAGTTGTGCATGTAAGGTGTTTGATAAAATACCTAAGAGACTAGAAATCATGCATTATAGCTAAATTGTAACTAAGGGAAAGATTCATGATAGGCCTCTATGATTCAATGTCATCCATGTTGATAATGTGTCTTGTGAACGCTGTTGGATTACTCATGAACTAGTCTTATGGAATTATGATATGCTTACTTGCAAGACCCACTTATGTGCAAGATGTAGAATAACCATGTACTTCATGAAATCCCCCAAGTAATGATATTATGGATTGTGGTTGTAATATGTAATGAGTATGATATTGAAAGTTATGCAAGTATATACATGTTGTATGAAATTTCCTTTCATGAAATAGATTGTTGAGAACCATGCTTAGCATGAAATCCCTTATTTATGATATTGTGGATTATGGACTTTACTCTTATGATCAAGTCAGTCATGTGTGTCAGTTTCCTTCCATCGAGTCCTGGGGGTACATGTACCTAAAAAATATAGTTGTGTGCCTAGATCCATGATATGTTTTCATGATACACTCAGTCAAGCCATGATCTATAGAATTCAATTAGTCATGTGACTCAGGAAAACTCAGCAATCTTAGTAGTCCAGTAATCTCTGTAATCTTAGTAATCTCAGTGCGCAGTAACCTCAGCAACCTCAATATTCATAGTTAATCTCAGTAATTTTAGTACTCTCAACCAGTCCTCAGAACTTAATACATTTCGTCATTCATCGAAATAAAGTAAACTTAGTTTGGCTTCGCTAAACAATACCACTAGTATCAGTCTAGTTAATCAGTATTAGTTCAGTTATTCAGTTTAGCCCAGTTATTTAGTTCAGTGTCTTTCAGATGGAAGCGGGATTTAGCATCGAGTGAGCCTAGGGATGGGGATTCACCTGCTAGAATAGGATTGAGA
The DNA here is from genome assembly GCA_030864225.1 of Capsicum baccatum var. pendulum. Classification (NCBI taxonomy): domain Eukaryota; kingdom Viridiplantae; phylum Streptophyta; class Magnoliopsida; order Solanales; family Solanaceae; genus Capsicum; species Capsicum baccatum. The sequence goes on from CM061561.1 coordinate 201,536,880, forward strand.
TCCCTAGAAGCAATCCCTAATTTCCAGAACTACATTGCCAGCATAGGTACGAGATGTCACCCGTTAGATAGGACTGACATACTTAGGGATCACCCGTTAGCATATTTATATGTATAGGACTGATCCCAGGAGTCACCCTCTAGACTAGGACTGACTTCATAGCAGATGTCTTTACTGGTGGTGCGGTACTGACATCCTTCTAGTCAGGGAAGAGATTGGACCCCAGTCAGCTTAGCTTAGGGAATGTCATTTAGATGAACACATCCCATAGTTTCAGGTATAAAATTAGGGCTTTCAAACATAGTCAACTCATCTTAGTAGTACAGATTCAGTACTGTAAGATACAGTCAATGCTTATCATTGTAAATAGACTTCAAGATCATATATTAGCTAGGACTGATCTCAACTATGACTAATCAGTATTAGAATCATTAGATTTAAAGATCACCCACTAGATAGGACTAATCTCAGATTTAGTTACTCTAAGTAGAACGGAACTCAGATAGTTCCATCAGAACTTAGACTGACAGATATAATCGCTCAATATCAGTTACATCAGTTGGGATGATTATCACAGTTATATCAGTTATATCAGTTTTTTGAACTCATGTATCACTTATCAGAATTCATGATATCAGTATTCAGCTTCAGGACTTCCAGACACAGTCAACCAGATCAGTTCTTCATAATTCAAACTATCAAAGATAGTCGTTCATCTATTCAGTATCTTAGTATCTGTACACTCATGTTTTCAGCATTCAGAATCAGTAGTTAGTATCTCCACAAGTTCATTTACAGTTATGTATGCATGTATATATTCTCATGTTCATATTAGTTAGCATTGTTCATGCATATAACCCTTTGCATTTAGCCTACCTCACTCGTATACTCAGTACATTCAGACATACTGACGCATTTGCGCTATGGTGCTTTTTCTTATGTTACACCATAGGTTCAGAGGCACGAGCTCCAGATTAGCAGTAGCATTCCAGTGTTCAAAGTTTGCAGTGAGTCCTTCTTATTCGGGGACAATATAATTATTGCTACATTTACTATTCAATTTCTAGATGGAGTTAGTTGGTGACATGTTCCTTAAAATCCTTATTCAGTTCAGTTAGAGGCTTTCAGACTAGATGTCAGATTAGATATTTGGATGTCATTATTTTCAGTATTTATGACTTGTTTTGGTATTGTTATACCTTTTTCTGACATTTTGTTATTAGACGTTTATTCAATTCGAACCTTATGGCCTTTCATATTCATGTTTTCATATTTTATGATATATTATGCAGTATACAGGTACAGATATCAGTCATGAGTTAGTTTGTAGTCCTTCAGGATCATGAGCTCTGTGTAGAATTTCGGTTCTAAAAATTAGGGTGTTACAACCAACCCCACCAACAACATCAATAATAACATCAAAAACAAAAAACAAACAAAATACAACAAAAAAATGATACTGCCAACAATTCTTTTAAACTTCTCCCAACAGATGACATTTTGCCTATTGTAATAAAAATTCTCAGTTTGTTTATTCAACACTTAAAAGTTCTTTTAATTTTTTAAATAAATATGATATGGGTAAATGGTAATTAAATAAAAAAAATAGATGTAAATAACTTGCAAAGAAGAAGATGAGAATAAAAGAATAATAGTGAACCATAACTTACCTACAATGTCAAAAAGGGATCAAATTAGCAATTTCAGTCGAGGAAAAATACGGATCGATTTAGATCTTAAAGGATTTTTATGAGAAAGAGGAGAGAAAAGAGAGAAAAAGTTGTGATAACCCTAAAGTGGAGAGAAAGAAAAAGAAAAAGATGAGAGATGAATAAAATAAATTTACGGCTAAAGGAGGAGACATGGGTAAATATTCATTAATGAATATTCATTAATAACATTGAGGGGCACGAGGAAGGTAGGTGATATTAAAAACACAACATAAGACTACTCAATGAGATTTTTGAGTTATGCGAGAAATATTTTTTACGGCCTTTAGTAGTACTATTTTATCAATGTTTTTTTCTTTCGAACAGAAGCTTGCTTTAAAATTAAAAAAAAAATTCAAGAAGATATGTCATCTATTGCAACAGATATTAATATCTATTTGAAAAAAATCCAATAGCTCAGTCATTTGTAACAACAGATGCAAATGTTCATTTGATAGTTAAATCATATATATTATCTGTTACAACAGATATCAATACCTGTTTGAAAATTTGCAAAATCTCAATCGTCTATCACAACAGATGCAAATGCCTATTTGATAATTAAATCAGATATATCATCTGTTGCAATAGATATGAATATTTATTTGAAAATTTCCACCAGCTCATTCATTTGTTGCAACAGATTCTCTTGAAATTGATTTAGGTGGAACTAGAGATGAATGAGTTCATAGGGTCAACTACAACTTCAATTGACTCTTTACAATTGCATGGTGTTGGTATTGCGTTCATCCCGACCCGAATCGTCGATCGAACACTCTGAGTTAAAAAGATTATCATTAACTTAATGTTAAGCTACCACCTAAATTGATTTAGGTAGAACTGGGGGTGAATGAGTTCATAGGATCAACTACAACTTCAATTGAGTCTTTACAATTACATGGTGTTGGTATTGCATTCATGCTTACCCGAATCATCGATCGAACACTCTAAGTTAAAAATATTCTTATTTCATTAAAGTCTAAACTCCATTTTCGGAGTTAAAGCCAAGAACATGATTATTATTGTTTTGAATTAATTTTGATTAATTTGCTTTGCATTATTGGTTGTTTGTTTATTCTTGATTTAATTATTTGGAGGATTGATCACCCTTAGAATACATATATTGTGGATCTTTTGATCTTGGGAGAGAAAATAGGGAGATGTAACATGGGAATAAGCAAAGTGTGATTTTTATTTTTTTTATTAAATAAAGAATTTGAATTAGCATTTAGGACAGAGATGTACTTAGATGTCTTACTTAACTCAACGTAGGATGATAGCTTTAAAACACTTAATTAGATTATTACATCCCCGCTCAACGATGTAGTTGTAATGTCCATATTAGGTAAACGATTAGAGGTTGGGAGATCATAATCATGCAATTGACCCTACGAATCAACAACCAAGATAAGCAAGTAACGAATAAAATTCAATAACATAGTATGATTGTTCGAAGTGCTTTAACCCTGGGTTTTAATCCATTGATTGTCTCAAGACTTTTATCTTTAAGCATAGTTTATTTTAGTTTTTTACAATTTTAAAACTCTATTTGCTACTCTCCTCAATTAGTTAAACTAGAATTGGATAGGAGGCAAACGCAAGTCCCTGTGAGATTAATACTTGGGCTTTCTTAATGCCACTTTACTACTTGATAAGACTACATACACTTGCGTGTCCGCTTGGGTGCTGTCAAGGTTTTGGTGCCGTTGCCAGGGACTTATAATTAGGCAACTATATTTTTTTTATTTTTTCTATATTGAGTTGTAAATAGTTTTTTCTTTAGTTTCTTTTTATTTTCCTTTATATTCTCTTTTTATCATATTTCTTGACATAGAAGCCTGGGATAGATGTTTTGTGAGTGATGACGATTCTATATGAAGCATGGTTTGTGATAATAGTGGTCATTCTAAAGATGTGTGTGCTGTCAATCCTGATTCAGTAATGTTTGTGGGCTATGATCAAAGGCAATACAATGTTAACGCCTACAATCAGCAGCGACAGTTTCAACAGCCATGGGTTCAGAATTACCAGGCCCCTATTCAAACTAGCTATTTATAAAGATGATGAAACAACTTCTAGATAACCAAGCACAATTGCTAGTAGATATAAAAAGTAATGGGGCCATTCTAGTGAGTCAGTGGATTTCCATAAAGAACATGGAGATGCAGATAGGGCAAGTGCAGTAGGTGCTTAATACCAGACCTCAAAATAATTTGCCAAGTGACAATGCTTGCAATCACTTTTAATAATGGTATAGAGCTCAATGAAGAACCTCCAAAGACAACTACGGAGGTAGATGCAGAATTGACTTCTCAACCTATTGAAGACAAAGTTGCTGACAATTCGAGAAAGTCTGAGTACTCAAATATTGAAATTGTTGAAATTGTTAAGGAGATGCCTTCACCACCATATGAACCACAACCATTCAGTTTTCATTTTTCTCTTGAGACTAAAATTAAGAAGGTGAATAAAAATGAGGGTGTTGAAGATAGTGTAAATTTTGAAGTGGGATTAGTTGGGCCTTACTCAAAGTACTTTTCTACATTATGTTTAGATGATATCTTGTCTGTGGAATCATTTAAAATAGTAGGAGAGTATGAATATGAGGGACAAGAATCCATTGTTCTTAATTTTCACAAGAAAAGCAACATAAAAATACATATCACCTCAAGGCAGAGTGGTTTACCTGGCATCATCCACTACTCGGTTCATTAATCTTTGTACCACCTCCCTATGATCGAGGCAAAAAGATGGATGAAATATTGGGGGTGAAATTTATATCCTCAAGATGGAGAAAAAAGTTGATTGGGTCATTCCGCGACACTAAATTAGGCGCTTCTTGGGAGGCAACCCAAGCTAAGGTATGTTTTCTTTTTAATTTTTAGTTTTTTTTATTTCACGTAGTTTTAGTTTTTGGTTGAGTCACTGATTTATGGAAAGTCTGAGTAGCATGAATTTGAGCTAAGGAGCATGGCAAAAATAGAGTGTGGGGTCCCATGGATCTAATTATATGAAAAGATGTTACTAGCTAGGCCTAGAGGCCTCAGGGAATATTTCTATCTCTTACTTTTAAGTTCACTTTGGGGACAAAGTAGATTTTTAAGTGTGGGTGGGGAAATTCCCAATTTTTGGCTTAATTTTTTTTTAGGTTAGGAATAAGTGAGATATTCTTGTTGGTGCTATTTTTGATTACATGGTGTAAGTGGGTTTGTTGGTAAAAGCATATTTATTGAATGAATTACTATTTTTGAGACTCTTAGGCTCATGGTCTGATTCTGGTACTTTTTGGCTTAAATTTGAATTCATATTATTGTTTGGTTAAGAGTCTATGATGACCCTATTGAGTTGAGCATGTGCCATGTGCGTGTGAGATTTTGGTATATTTTTGTTGCATGTGATGTATAGAACTTGCCCGGTGTGTTTGTAAAGCGAAATAAAGAGTGTGAGTTTAGGAGATGATTTAGGCATTTCTTTGATAACCTTGTTTTATACCTTATATTTTTCCTACCCTTTGTGTATTATCCTTATTAAACCCCATTTCGCCTTTAGCCTTTTCTTTGGTAGCCACATAAGTAGCCTAATCCCTTCTTTGATTGACCATAATTTAATCCAAAAAGCTCCTAAGTTATTTAATTGAAACAAAAAAACTAATGATGATTGAGAAAGGATTTTGAGAAATTGAATAAGAAAAAGGTAAAATTAATGCCCTAAGGTAAGAGTTATTGGTGTTTATAATTGATATGTTATGGTTGGGTGTGCTATAAATGGTGTTATAATTATTTCCATGATTGTAGAGAATGATAAAAATTAAATCTTGAAGGAATAAACAATATGCTCACCATGTGTTTGTGAAAATTCCTAAAAGAGATGGGGCAAAATAAAAGAATGGGGTAAAAAAAATTGGTGTAAATGGGTTGTTGGAGAGTGGTTCTAATGTAAAGTAGTGTATTAAAGAACTTAGAGGGGTTAGTCACTATTTCCAAATGGTTCCTACCCGTCCCGCAGCCTACATGATAACCCGAAAAAGTCCTAATTGATCCTAAGCTTTACATTCTAATATTAGTGGAGCATTACACTAAGGGTAAGCTTATGGTTCATTATGTGTAAATTGTGAATTTCTTATGAGAGTGAGCGTAATTCTATTGTTGTACCTATCGTGTTATAAATTGAATAATTATGAGTGATTATGGGTAACTCTCTTGTGGTGAGAGGCACATGTTTGATGAATATGGGTGATTCTTGTGATGTATTTTATTGAAAAATTATCATGAGTTTGCCACTCGTGGAGTCCATTCTTAAGGCTAGGATGTTTTGAAGTAGAATTCTTGAGCTATCAATTGTGTACATAACATGCTTCGTGTAGAAACTTGCATTCCATGTATTCATAGTAGTACAAACTTGAGTTTCTTGATTTTACTAGAAGTGTGGAGTTTTTTCAGCTCATGTCGTTTATAGTTAAGAGTTGTCCGAGGACAAACAAGGCTTTAAGTATGGGGTGGTGATGTTGGGTGTATTTATGCATTTTACCGTTACTATTCTAGCCTTTTTAGCCTTGTTTTGAGGATGATTCTTATGATATATGTGTTTATAATGATATAAATGAGCATTTATTTGTCCAAGTATGTGTTTACAATGTTCAAGGGTGGTTTCACATGAGTTTAGATTCAATTTGAGCATTTAGAGTTCAACCGATGAAACTAGTGTTACTAGCTTAAGCTTGGTGTTTTTCTAGTCTCTTGTGTTGGCTTCTAATGTGTTTTAATGAGTTCCTAAGGTTGTTATTATGTATTTATATATGAAACAACTTATTTATAACATTCAAGGGTCAATTAGATCAAGACAAGAGTCAAAACAATAAGCTTAAGCTCTATGAGAATTTAGCCTATGCTTAGCTGGTGTTTCTAGTTCATTGTTGAGGATGTTGTGTTGTTTTGAGCTCTAAATTATTGTGTTTAATGATACAAAAAGCTTTTTGAATGGATTATTATGATATATTAAGGATATACAAGCTTCAAATCAAGTGAAAAGACTCAAAAAGGCTCAGAAATGACCACTGAAGCACAAGACGCAAGCTGGACGCAATTTGGACCCCTGACATGTATGGGGCACGTGTAACCGGTATGAGTGGGCAATCGATGCGTTCAAAACACCTATGGGTTCCGAAGATACCCAAATTATTTAATATATGGCGCGTGTAGCTTATAATGGGGTTTAAGAAGGCTCTGTGATGCAGTGAAATCGCGAAGAGTTACTAGATTTTGATAGATTTTTTTGACAAGTGTGAACTGGCAAGTCATCGCGATGCGGTGATTCCCAAAATGGGATAATTCTAACCAGCTGAAGTAAAATAGCGTGGAAACTCAAACCAAGTCGGTTTATGACTTGTATACTATAAATATAACATCACAAACTCCATTTTAAACAATCTTGAAACAGCCTAGATCACTTGGGACATTATTGGAGGCTACAACAATTTCTTTTTTAGGTTTTATCATTCTTTTAATTTAGTTTTTTTTTTTGTTTTGAATCATCATTCCAAGGGATCGGATGATGAATATTTCCATAAAGGCTAAACTCCCTTTCCGGGGTTAAAGCCAAGAACATGATTATTATTGTTTTGGATTAATTTTATTTAATTCGATTATCATTATTGGTTGATTGTTTATTCTTGATTTAATTATTTTGAGGATTGATCACCCTTGGAATTCATATATTGTCGACCTTTTGATCTAGGGAGAGGTAATAGGGAGATTGAACATGGGAATAAACAAAGTATGATTTTTGTTCTTTTATTAAATAAAGAATTTGAATTAGCATCTAGGACAGAGATGTATTTAGATATCTTACTTGATTCAACGTAGGATGATAGCTTTAAAACACTTAATTGGATTATTACATCCCCTCTTAACGATGTTGTTGTAATGTCTATATTAAGTAAACGATTAAAGGTTGGGAGATCATAATCATGTAATTGACCCTACGAATCAACAACCAAGATAAGCAAGTTAACGAATGAAATTCAATAGCATAGTATGATTGTTTGAACTGCTTTAACCCTGGGTTTTCATCCATTGATTTTCCCAAGACTTTTATTTTTATTTATTTCATTTTTTTTAAATTCTAAAACTCTATTTGCTAATCTCCTCAATTGGTTAAACTAGAATTGGATAGGCGGCGAACGCAAGTCGCTGTGAGATCGATACTTGGTCTTTCTTAAAGTCACTTTACTACTTGATAAGACCACGTACACTTGTGTGTGCACTTGGACGCTATTATTAAGCTACCACCTAAATTGATTTAAGTAGAACTAGGGGTGAATGAGTTCATAGGGCCAACTATAATTTTAATTGAGTCTTTGCAAATTACATGGTATTTGTATTACGTTCATCCCGACCCAAGTCGTTGATCGATCACTATGACTTAAAAATATTCTCATTATTTTAATATTAAGCTACCACCTAAATTGATTTCGGTATAACTAGGGATGAATGAGTTCATAGGGTCAACTACAACTTCAATTGAGTCTTTTCAATTGCATAATATTGGTATTGCGTTCATCCCGACCCTAGTCATCAATCGATCACTCTAAGTTGAAAAGATTCTCATTAACTTAATATTTTAAAACATATATCTTTTAAAATTTTAAAAATTAAGTAAGATCAATTTGGACCAAATCAATAATTTCAAAACTTGTCATTCTTTTTCAAAATTACAAAGCATCCATTTACGGGAAAAACTTTTCCACATTTAAAATCTCAAGTTCTTGCTCTTCTCACTCTCTCTCTAAAAATAATACAAACAACAACTACACAACATATTGCTCAACCCTTCAAAACATATCAATTTTCTTCCCATTTCTAACTGCATAGTTGTTATTTTTTACTTCAGTCTCACTTGTATCCATCGCTTTCTCTGTCTTCATAGGTAACAGAGTTTGAGAAGTGTTTCACGTTTGTTCTTTATTCTAAAAATTTGGGATTTTTAGTTAATGATTAAAAAGAATACTTTTAGTTGTATCATCTTCGAGAATGGGTTAAAAATTTTGAGTTTTAATGCTAAAAATGTAGGAAGCACCCGAGAAAACCCTAGTTTTTGTCGTAGTATTTTCTTGCCTGTTGTGGTATTATTGGATGGTGTTTGTGGTGGTGTTGGTAGCTGTTGGTGGTGGTGTCAGTATTTCTGGTTTTGGTGGTGATGTCGGTGGTCTTGGAGTTGGTATTGGTGGCATTGGTGTTGGTCTTAGTGGTCCATCTGTTGCAACAGGTGGAAGATCTATTGGGAGATGTTAAATAGGTCTTCAAACATATTACCTATTTGTTCCAACTAATGGGTTATCCGTTAGAGTATTTTTTAGTATATGGCAATAATTTATTGAAATTTGTATTACCATTTTTAAAAAACTTATGCAAACATCAAATGTAATGCATTTTTTGTTTTTCTGTAGTTTGTAGTTAAAAGATGTCTCCCAAAAGAAAAGAAACTGAAACTGAAAGTGGATCAACTTCTGATCACCCAACAAAAAAGGCTAGAGTACAGATAGATTCTGAGTAACTTCCTGAACAATCTCAGTCAGGTCAAAATAAAGCTGAGGAATGTGAGAACTTATCAATAATGGGGCATGAATTAATATCAAAATCCCAGCATGATCCTGTGAAAACCATTAGTATCGATAGGTTTCGAGTTGCGATTTCGATAGATCACCCTAAAGAAGTAACTGGTGATCTTGACCTTACATGTCAGTTAGGGAAAGGTTTTGATGCATTTAGGAGAATTATGAAGAATGAAAATATAGATGGACATTTTACGAAAAGCTACTTTGCAAACTTTCTTAAGCTGCCTGAGGACTGCACTCTTCGTTTCCAAATGAGCATGGTATATGGCATTCTCAAGCGCAGGATCAAGTACGCAGGGATGATAAAGATCTGAATGAGGGCAAAAAAAAGTTGGATGAAATCTGTTCAACTACTGTGGTATGCTGATTTGTTTTGGATTGAAAGAGTTTGCCATAGGGATGGGCTTGAGATGCGATCGTCCAGAAGAACCTCTCATCAAGGAAACACCCCACAAAGGGTCAGGGTCCAACAAATGCAAGGGAAAAAATATGGATTATTGGGCACTGTTGGATGACGTATCTACAAAGCAGGAAATTTAATGGCAGATCTCAAGGATAAAGCCATACCAAAGAACCACAGGGAGAAATTGTGCTTAGTTTAGTTTGTCCATTATGTTTTATTGGAAAGAGACATCAGGAAAGTCATAGAAGATGATTTGTTGGCACTTGCTGATGATTTTGAGAAATTCAACGATTATCCCTGGGGATATGATAGCTACTACTGCATTGTTCACTATTTACTGACAAAGTTATCCTCAAAGACGATCATATTATATAGTTTTCCTTGGGTTTTCATGGTAAAATTAATCACTATTTTTACTCATCCATTAATTTATATTGAATATATTTATCATGAATTTTATTTTGCTTGCTTCCATTTACATTTTTCAGGATTGAGAATTTGAATTCATTTCTCCCCTCCAAAAGCAGTTCAAGATTACCCGGATAAGGTTTCTCATCCAAGGATCCTTAGGTGGTTGGCTGCAAAGAGCACCAACAAAATTAAAGAGGCTGGTCATCTCTTTAACCCTTCAGATGATGTAGTACGTCTTCTTTCAACTAAAATAATTTTCCTCAAAGAAAAATATTGAAATAAATGTGTCATCTGTTGCGACAAAATGGGTCATCTGTTACAATAGATTACCTATCAACTACAACTGGTGCAACAGATGGGTAATTTGTTGTGATAGATATCCATAATTTTCAAAGATTAACCATTTATTGCTCTGGTTCTCTGAACCCGACTCAATAGATTACCCATCTACTACAAATTATGCAACAGATGGGTAATCTAATGCAACATATTGTCAATCTATTGTGACATACATATCAGTTGTTGCGGAAGATAGATCAACTGTTAAGTTGATATATTAACATGTTCCCAGATGACTGTAAATTATTATATGATTTAAATATCTTCTGTCTTTTTTATAGGTTCTGTATCCTTGGATCATGACTACTGAGCAGGAGTTGGGGATGACTTATTTTATTACTCTAAATCTTGATGATACAACAGTAGACCCAATAGTGAAGTTAATAAAAAAGAAATTGGCTGGAGCAACATCCATAAGAAGAGCAGTTAGGCAAGGTCAGCCTAATGTTAAAGCTCTTCATGACCAACCTACTACAGCAGATCTGGGTGCTTCTTCTGGGGGTATTGCTGGTGGAGTTGTTGATGATGGTGGTAGCCATCCTGATGCTACTGCTGCTGTCAGTCGTGATTATCCAAATGTTGGTGGTTAGGAAAAAATAAATACATTTGAAAACACCCCTTGTACAGGTCCCTCTCACCCTTCTTCACCCTCAAGTTCTCATTGCAAATGCAAAGTGTACAAGGATAAAGAGGATAAACTCCTTCAAAAATTAGAGGCTATTATTGAATCTACCGAGGAGTTGAAATCCAAGAGGGGTGTCATACCATCCAACAAGGTGAGAGAGTCATACACTCTTACAGCAGCAGTTAGGAAGAAGAAAAGAGCAATTAGCCAAGTACTCTCCAATCGAAAATCCAAAAAAAATGTAGCTCCTCCCGCTCCAAGAGTTATTGAAGTTTAGGGGTCGTTGAAAAAGATGGACATATACGCATCACTTCACTACAAAAAGAAGAAGGAACTGCAAGAAATCATGACTGACAAGATGAAGGTTCCAGAAGAATATACCATGCATTCATTTGCCGCCAAAGACTTCATGAGTATGACAAATATACGTGAGTGGCATGTGGACAATGTAAGTTTACTTTTGCTAACCAAGACTTCCTATCTACTCCTTGAAGAAGAAGCTACATAATAGATGTGTAATCTCTTTCAACATCTGGGTATTCTGTTGTAACATAATACACATCTGTTGCATAAGTTGCATTAGCTGGGTAATTTGTGAACTGATTTAGAGCTCTCTGCAACATAATCTTTCCACTATGTTTTTCTTCTTTACAATTACTAACCTATTTAAAAATTATCTTCTTATACCACTGTATGTTGATGAAATTCTCTGCCTCATAAGGGGAAGGCAATTAGTGTACTCGAATGCTTATGATGTTGTCGATAGGAGAATGGACCTCTACGTCTACAACAATTATAAGAGTAGGTACCATGCTCTTCGTAGGCAAGCTCTTCCTGATGGCTCGAGAATTGATCAGTTAGTTTCTCCGTTACAATGGGATGAAGACATGATTAAATATGTTAGATGGAAGAGGCCATATCCACACGGCAAGAGCTAGACCAAGGCAAAGAGAATCCTTGCAGTCATGAACATTAAAATCAAAAATTATCTCGTTGTTGAGATACTACTCGACAAGGGAAATATTAAGGTTTATGACTGCAACTTACTTGTCTTCAAGGAGGCCAAGTTTTTAGTCCACATGCAGCCACTCATGAAGTTGTTCCCCAAGTTATTGACGCAGAGAAAACTGATGGAGCATTTGTAGATGAAGTCTTAGGGAAGAAATCATGGGATTTTGATGGTCAAAATAAGAACATCCAACTTCAAAAAAATAACACTGGTGACGCGTGCGGGCCATACTCGCTTGCATACATTGAGTATTTGCTGACCGGCACAGAAATGGCCTGTCTGTGCAATGCCGTTGTAGAAAAGATGCAAGAGGTCTGGGCTTATGGGGTACTAACTAAATGCTTGGAGCCCGTGTATAAAGAAGAATATGTACAAATACAAAAATGAACAGGATAAAAAAAATTATTTCAAGCCACTTCACTTTACATTACATGTAGTGGAAACTTTTTATGTTCGACGAAAGTTGAATTTTTATAATGCAACAGATTGTTTATCTGTTGTTATAGATATTATATTTGTTGGGACAGATTGATTATCTTTTGCAATAGGTTGGTCAACTATTGCATTATGTAGATGTTTCTCAGTCGGTCTGTCGCAACAGATATACAATCTGTTGCAACATATAATCTATCTGTTGTAAATGATAGGTAATCTATTGGAACAAATCAAAAAAATAAGAAGACATCTTATAAAATTTCCAATAGATGACCTACATGTTGCAACATATGTCTAAATTTCTTTGATAATATATGTCGTATATTGCAGCAGATGTATTATTTGTTGCGATATTTGAATCTTGTATTTCATTTTAATTAATAAGTTCAAAACAAAACTAAGGATTAAATTTTATTCATAGACAGCATAAAATAAATCGAAGCCTTCAGAAATTACATGAAATAACTCAATAAATAAATGAAATGTAAAATAATAATTTTGGGTACAAATGATCTACTCTACAAGTAAATCAACAAGTTAACCAAGGAGGAGTGGTTATTACTTTAACAGACTCAAGCTATAAATATCTACTCAATATGGACAACTTGCTCTTTATTCGGTGCTATGAAATTTGGCTTTGGTCATCGTGGATCTTTAATGTCGTTTGTGTACGATTTTTGAGCTTTTGCTTCCCCTCATTTCCATATAAGAGCATCATATCTTTTGCGTAGTAATCCGAAATCAAGTCCATGATTTGGAACTTGTAATCTATCGCTCAAATACTCGGCGTAAGCGGCAACAAAAAAATCACAATCCCTGCGTTAAATAGATAATCCATATCTTGCAGTTCATGTAAGCGTTGTGAATTTACAAAATGAAACTAAATCATGATACTTATACTTACAGGTTACTAATGGTTTGTTGAGCAATTCCTTCAATATATTCTACATCAAATAGATTTCCCATTTTATCTCGGTCTGCTTCAATCATCGACCAATCAGTATGAACCTTTTGGTCCAAAAAAGTAACTCATATCAAGGTAAGTAGACAATATTTTGTCCAGCTTTTGTATCTCAGACGATTGCCCGGAATGTCGCCTTCGCGACATCGAGTCATAAACTCGAATGAGCCTCTCTTTTAGAACGATGACACCTAACACCTAATGAAATTTATCACCACAATTGATTGGGATGTACACTTCATCAATCAAATGCCAAGGTAAGCCAGCTGGAACGCTAAAACCTTTGATGATTTTGATTAAGCATTCCTCATTTCTGGAAACTTTAGGTTGTTGTTGACAATACCTATCGTAGGCATTATTGATGTAAACTTTCAACAAATAATTTCTTGTAATGTAATTGTATTGTTCTTGTATTTGCAACTTGGCCTTCTTTCAGAGCTAGTAAAAATTGACATCGATGTGCTTCATATATTATCAAACATTTTAGATTACATAACAAAAAAATTAATACACAAATTCAATTAAATAGAGTATTAATTAACAGTACTATGTATGGCATTTAAACCTCATCATTCCAGCATATTTGGGGATGTGACATCAAATATAACTAATTGTTTATTTTGGAATGTGCAACTACAAAGTCGAACATATCAAAACTAAGACTTGATTTATTCACTTTGTAGCGTTCGTCATTTTATTTTCTACATGATGATTTATATGTATTAATGTTATGTTCTTACAACAAGAATTGTATCAATCAATATCCTTAAAATCGATTTATGTACCTGCTGGCATGATGCTTTAACAGCCCATCGGTAATCCATTCTAAATAGTTGTTGATCAACTTTGTTAGTTTTTTTGGAGCCTCGTCCAAGAAGTTGAAACCTTCAAATGGGTAATTCTTCCATTCTCTCAAACTGACAAGCTCCACTTTTTCTTCTTTAGAAGCAATTGATGGATTATTAACTGTGATATTATAGTCTTCAGCAGTAGTTTCTACTGTGATATCCACCTGGAAAGCCAGATCTGTCAATGCTAATTATAGATATACAAAAGATTATCTATCTGTTATAATAAATGAGTCTTATGTTGCAACAGATGAATCATCTGTTGGGACAAATTCGAATAGGTAGAATAGGGTGGTACAATAATTTCGAACAGATAACCCATCTATTGCAACATAAGACTCATCTGTCGGTACAAATTAAAATAATATGAAAACCTTTTTGATTGGCTAAAATAGACGGACATATGTTGTAACAGATAACGCATCTGATGCAACAGGTTCGATAAAAGTTGCAATAGATGTAACTGTTAGATAACGCATCTGTTTGATAATTTTCAGCAGATGTATCATCTGTTAAAACAGATATGTGCCTATTTGTTTATTGTAACAGATGATATACATTCATCTTTTTCAGATCATGCTGCTCTCCTGTGGCCCTTGTACATTGAATAGCAATGCAAGACAAAGATAGGGGAGTTGCAATTTTTCTTTTTTTGATGCTTGATGATGCCCTGTAAATATATTTCCTTCTTCTCTTAGCTACCTTGATCTCTACTGGAGTGTATAGATATGAAATCCTCTTTGATGGAATGACACCTCTCTTGGATGTCATTTTCTTTACAGAAGCAGTTAGTGCATTAATAGCATTTATCACTCCATCATGTTTCTCCTTGTAGTCTTGACATTTGCATGCAGAACATTCGCTAGAAGTGGCAAAATCTGTATAACTAGTATGATCATAATCATAGTGGTTTGTTATTTCAAAAATCGTAAGAGGAGCATCATTAGCCCTAACAGCAGCACCACTACCAGTACCATTACCATCATCAACAACAATAAGTCCACCCTTCAAAATTATTTTTCTTACGATGGTTGTTGCTCCAAACAATTTTATTTTCATTTTATCAATGACCTTAGGATCCGGTAAAGTTTGCACAGACCGTAATGTAAGAAAAAATGACATCTTCAACTCTCGATTCGTCGGAACAAGTCACGGATAGACAATCTAAAATAAACCAGTACATATATTAGAATGATGATGAAATCATTTAAAATAATTATTAATTAAAATAAAAACTTAATTAGAATTGGACTTACTACTTCCTTCATGGATTGAAAAGATCAAGAAATTTTGTATTTTTATTAGTTTTGGCCAACAACCATCTCACGATTCTTGGACAGAAAACTTCTTTCTGGTAGTTCACTTGTTGTCTTAAATAAGGAATGGCTTCAAATGCCCAAGCCTATAACAAAAAGACAATAAATCAAAAGCAATATTGAATAAAAAAAATGAAACATAACATAATAAAAGAAATATTTATCATGAAAGCCCATGGAAAGCCATATAATTTGACTGTCTTTGGCGTTAACGGAGTTAACAAATATTTGAAAGTCATTTTAAAGCTTTCATAACCCCAAGGATAGCTGTTAAATACCTCAAGGTCCTTGGAGAGATTTATTAAACCGAGGCTTATGTTGTTATTAACGTCTCTTGCCCAAAGAATATTATGTACAAACAAAACCAAGCATAATGATTGTTTATGCTTCTTTGAAAGTTTTTTACCTTTCAATGCTTCTATCAAATTTTTATTTTTGAAGCTTAGATCAATAATGGACATCAGGTCATCACGATCACTCGACTTGCCTTTGCCTTTTTTGGGTGTATGGGGTACTTTTTCATGGGTTAGAGTAGGTATAACTTGAGAAGGAGGAGGAGGATAATATTTTAGTCTAGTAACTATGGCAAACTCCTTCCAACTAAAATAAACAGGCATGCCACAGTAATTTTTCCACACCTCATCCATCTTATCTTTCTTTTCATTCATAAACCTACGCTTGAGAAGATCATATACCAGTTTCATTTGGAAATGAGCATTGTTGTCCTCCGGAAAATCAAGATATTATCCAAAGCAACTTTCCCTGAAATAAGAATCCAATTTTTGTTCTCGAAGTATTTTTATGAAGGCGTCGAAAGATTTTCCCATGGATGACTTAACCACGAAATCACCCGTTAAATTTGTGGAACCATCGCACTGCATTCTCACAAGATAATGATCAATGCTAAAGGTTTTGACCAATTTTTTGATGGAAGGGCTATTAGAATTTGGATCATCTATTTTGAAACATTCCTCCTCCCCGTGTTTATTATCTTCTGCTCCTGATAACGCTTGTAAAGCAAGCTCATAAAGTGGTGGATGTAGCCTAGCTACTTCACTTATTCATTTACTTGGACTTGATTTGGCTTCTTTTCATTTGGGAGTCATATTATCTTAAATTAACAGGAACATAAAATAGATTATAATTGATTAATGCATCATTAAAAAGGAATAACGGTAAATCTAACATGTACAACAGTAAAATAACAGTTCCAATAGACCACATATTTATTGCACTAGGTATATTATTTGTTGCAACATACAACAGACCTGTTACAACGGATGAGTAAACTGTTGGAAACAATAAAAATAGATCACTCATCTGTTGCACCAAAAAGTTATATGTTGCAACATATAATCAACCAGTTGAAACGGATGAGTAATCCGTTGGAAAAAACAAAAATAGATCACTCATATGTTGCACCAGGAATGTTATCTATTGCACCATATAACCAACCTGTTGCAGCGGATTAGTAATTCGTAGAAAATAATTATAACATATCACTCATATATTACACCCGGTAGCAATAGATATCCTACCTGGTGCAACAGATGAGTGATCTATTTTTATTATTTCCAATGGATCACTTATTTGTTGCACCAGGTAGGATATCTGTTGCAGCATATAAGCAACATGTTGCAGCGGATGAGTAATCTATTGAAAATAATAAAAAAAGCCATACATCTGTTGAAATAGATCACTTATCTGTTGCCAAATGAGTTATCTATTAGATCAATATTATTTAGATTTTTTTAAAACAGAAGAGTCATTTATCGCAACAGATGAATGATCTGTTGTGTTCATCTTTTGCATTAGATGTTTAATCTGTTGCATCAGATGTTTCATTTGTTAGATCAGATGGTTAATATGTTGCATCATATGGTTAATCTGTTGAATCGAATAGTTAATCTGTTGTATTAGATAGTTAATCTGTTGCATCAGATGTCTAATCTATTGCGTCAAATGGCTAATCTGTTGTGTCAGATGGATAATCTGCTGCGTCACCATTCTTAACAAGAAAAATAGCAAATCAACCCGGCAACACCAACACAACACACGCACACTAAGAACATCAACAGTGACCAAATATCACCAACAAATTGAATCAACACTTCGACAACAAGAAATACAATAACAATAAAAAATTATATTTCACACCGGAAAGAGTAGAGAAGAAATGCCAAAAATTAGGTTTTTATTCTGTCCACATTTCAAATTTAATCAAGAAATATTAAAATTGTTAATTAATATAGAAGAGAAGTCATAATTTTTTACCGGTGAAAAAAGAAATGGCACGACGAAGAACTCAAAGTTGTTGTCGCCGGAGAAGTTGGCTCAAGTTCCTCTGTTTCTTCACGTCGATTGATGTTGAAAGTCGAAAAAAACTCGCTCATATATTTGTCGTTGGATCTTGAAGGATAAATTTTGTAGAACTGTTGGTTGGGAGAGAGTTGAGAAACTGTCGAGAAAGAGAGGAGAGAGAGATGATTGATTTAGAGGAGAGGGGTGTGGGT
This sequence comes from Capsicum baccatum var. pendulum, assembly GCA_030864225.1. Lineage (NCBI taxonomy): Eukaryota > Viridiplantae > Streptophyta > Magnoliopsida > Solanales > Solanaceae > Capsicum > Capsicum baccatum. Next base: position 201,555,061 of record CM061561.1, read on the forward strand.
TGATGTGTATTTTTGAAAAGATTAGAAAGTTTTGAAAATATTAATCAATTCCACAATTAACTCAATCAACTTTTCTAATTATTTTTGACCCTTTAAGTTGGTCAATGTCACTAATCCTTCATTCAAGACTTCAAAGACATATTTCCTTCAATTTTCTCTAGTACCTATGGTTAAAGAGATAAATTTCCTTGTGATTTGAAATAACTTTTCTAAGCTTTTAGTATGTTTTTAAAATTTACAATAATAAATTATCATATATTCTTAATAGATAATTGCTATCTGAATTATTAATTTTTGTCTGTTTGAAATCTTGATTGTATTTGTGATTAAAGAGACAAATTTACTTGCAATTTGAGGTAAATTTTAAAATTTTAGTATGTCCTTGATTTATAGTAATAAATTATCATATACTCTTGATAGACAATTGCTAATTGAGAATTTTTATTTTTGGAGTTTAGAATAATAAAGTATCATTAATTCTTGATGCATGATTGTCAATTGAGAAGTTTTATAGTATCTATGACGAAAGAGATAAATTTGCTTGTGATTTGAGGTAAGTTGCCTAAAATTTTTAGTATGTTTTTAAAGTTTATAATAATAAATTTATCATTTAATCTTAATAGATAATTGCTAATAGAGAAGTTTTTACAAAATCTTGATATTATCTTCTTGTTTGTTTCTGATAGCAAATCTTGATATTATGTATGATTGAAAGAATAAATTTACTTTCTATAGTCCTAAACTAATATTTGTTTATGGATTGCTTCATAATTTAAGGATAGTAGTTGTTGAAGTGGGATGTGATTCCTAAACCTAAAATTATAAAATTTCACAAATAAATATTGACTTCACATATTTTACTAAAGAGACAAATTTATTTTCTAAAAGGGACAAAGTTTGATGAGGACTCGAGGAGTTATGGATGCTTTCTGAAATTAATTTGGAAAGTCCCTTAATGTTGTTGTAACAAAAACTAATAAAATTTTGATCCGAAAAGTTTAATTTATTTAGTGCAGCATGTGCTTCTCTGTTTATTCATCTATGTAATTCGTTGATTATATTGTAATTCATATATTGTGGTTATTTTATTAGAAATCAATATTTGGGTACGATTATTTTTTATATTTACCAAAATTTGGATTACTAAATACTTCATATTGGTCTATGTAAGAAATTCCTTTTTGATGTAAATTATAACTGATGTTAAATAAATTAAATTTGTTTAAGTTTCAATATATGTATGAAACCTCTCTCTTAACAATACCTTCAAGTTAAAATTTTAAAATTTTAAAAATTAGAACATGGAAGAAAATCCAATTATAATATTCAGATCACTTTTTTTTTTTAATTTGAATTTAGGGGGCTTTTATGTAGATTTTGGACATCAAATTTCAAATATTTATAATATTCAAGTTAATAATGTTAACCTACACAAACATGCAACGTACGTAGCTTAACTAGTTTCTATAAAGTGTATTACGAACTTTTCACATGCAAATTCTTCATATAAAAGGGTATCATAGACTTTTCAGATGCAAATAAATATATATATATATATATATATAAAAGGAGAGTCTTAGAAAAGGTGATGTGCACCTCTCAATGGCCTCTATTTCAAAAAAATTCTTCTTTTTTGAGCTTTTTCCCATTTATTTTTTTGTTTTTACCCCTTTTTTAATGTTTTAATAATAAATAACTCTATAATTTATACTCCATATACTAATGAAATAGTTTTATTGTTCCAACCACTCAGATTTCTTGTTTATGAAGAAAATGAATCAAAAAAGTCTTTTGTAATTAAAATAATAAAATCACAAATTGCTATATATAGATTTTCTTTTTTTATTTAGTAACTTTAATAAAATTAACTATTCATAACACTTTAATTTATACTCTTAATAATATTCATAACTCCCACTTTTAGTCTTCATAACCTCCCAAAATTTAATTTGTAAATTTATGAAATTCCTCCACTTTGTCTATATAAATTCATATTTTATTTCATGAAAATTCTCATCCAAAGTTATTCTTTTTATTCTCCATTATTGTACCATGCATAAGGGTGATGAAGAACATGAAAAAAAAGTTAATCAGCACATCATACGATTACTTTCACATGAAGTACCATGGTTGACAAAATCGTATAAAGAAATTATGAATAGGAATTTTTTTTTTAATTTTCTAAATTATACTCCTCTCATTTTAATTTGTATAATATTTTTTTAGAGCTAATGACTATTTTTTGAAACTAAATTGTATTAGATGAACTCAAGGCCAACAAATTAAAGTGCTAAAAATATCAAACAAGTTACAAGTTCTTAAGTGGTATGAATATTCTTTTAATTTCTTTATTTTAATTTTGATCACTTAAAATTTATAAATTCTAATTTTAGGTATTTAAGATTGAAAAATTTTATTAAAGCCTTTTTAGAGTAACTAACAATATCATATAAGTATATTCTTAATTTCTTCTTCTAGGAATAAAGAAGAAAGATGAACAGGATAAAATAGTTGAAAAAATTGAGAAGCCAATGAAGTTAATAGTGGTTATAGAGACAAAATAATGCAATCCTATTATCATATTTCTTCGGGAAAAAGGCAACAGCATCACCAACGACAAAAGAGTGCTTCTTAAAATTTTAATGTTAATGCTTAATTGGAATGTGTTTTCACAAACATATATAAATATTATTCAACGAAAGAAATTTTAGTTTTTCGTACTTTATGGATAAATTGATATAAGTTTCTTTTACTCGAAATGAGATTTATTTTATTATAATTTTCTTTGTGGTTGGAATTAATTAAGTTCGAGAATATTATTTGCAGAGACTTACGATTATTTGTTCTTATTATGAAATATTTTAGCTATTACAAAATCTTCTCTTCGATTATTTTTATATATTTTGAGACATATCATAATTAAGTATGTGACATTTTAAAAGTCAAATTACATACATGGTTGAACAAAAATTTGTAGTGTGTGAATTCTTATGATATATCTACATAATCTAAAAAAACAAATTTAAAGCATTAACTTTAAAAAAAACACATTCTTTACACTTGTATATTAAATTTTTTACATATTTAATAAAAGATTTCATTACGGCGCTAAGTGTGGCTCACTTCACTAGTTCTTCATATAAAAGGCTATTACGGATTTGTCACACAAAAAATCTTAATATAAAAGGGTAATATAGACTTTTCACATGCACGCCCATATAAAGGGGCATTACAGACTTTTCACACGAGAGTTCACATAAAAAGGGTATTACAAACTTTTCACACACAAATTCCTTATATAAAGGGATACGAATAGCCCGTGCCCGTGCATAGCATGGGCGTATGCTCGATATTAGCTACGTGCATCATGTGTATAAAGGATGATTATACTGAGTTTGAACACTAATAACAGCTAAAGTGACTTTGTCACTGATAGACAAATACTAAGCTTCAACATTGATAATAGCTAAAGTGATTTTGTCATTGATAGACAAAAGGCATTGATATCCCTTTAGTTACAATCACATGAACAAGATAGTATTAAACTATTAATACCTTATAACGAATATCTAAAATCAATTTTCTCCTTCAAATACATGCGACTAGAGAAATCATTGAAGGATAAAAAGATTTGAGCGTTTTTTCTTTTTCCTACTAAGAGGTAATCTGCAAAGTATAAATTATAAGATTCAAAATCACTATCAAAGAACACTATAAAGCATTGTCTGACAACATTGAAGATTTCAATTAGTAGCAAGACTAAACTGAAACAAAAGAAACATTCAAATAAAAAATTTCAATGACTACAATGCTCTAATATAGAGCAAGTGTAATCATACACGTGAGGTTTATGAATGATAGTGTGTACACAATTCTTACCTCTACCTCTATGAGGTGGAAAAGTTATTTCCAATAGTCAAAGCTCTAAAATAGTATGTGTACAATAACCTACTGGATGATCACCACTGCTTTCCTAGAAATAATTTGTCCATGTGATTTCTGTTAGATTGCGTGACATTTTCTTTCACTGAACGAAAGATTCAAGTTAGTTTGTAACGCTCTAAAAAATAATATTTATATCCGAGGATGAGAAACATTTTTTCAAGAACTACTGCACTTCTCAGAACATAAAAAACAAATTTCATCTCTGCTTCTAATTCATAAAATTCACCGTATATACTTTAGTTCAATGTGGCATGTAGGAGATAAAAGGAAGGCCTTCTACTTCCTCTTATTTCCTTTATTCTTGAAATTTTTCTTACCTGAGATCACAATGAGAATGAGATCAACACACTACTAAATAGTTACAATTACGACTTAATAGTTGAGCAAAGCTAAATGGAACTAATAGTAAACAATAAGGAATATTAGTGGTTATTTGGTAGTTCATTGTGTTGTGGATCACACCAAATAATTAAAGTTCAATAAATAAAATTACTTTTCCTAAATTCAGATTTCTCAATACTCTAATTATGTGCAGTATTCAACTTCTGAGGGAGCGAAGGGCTGCAAAGACAATCAAATACTCTGACCGTATGATGATTGTAAACATATTAGTTTTCCGCAGGCTATGGTGAATATGTTAATACTTGCAAGGCGCTAATATAATCAGTTATATAGAAGATTGTTTCTACGGATGAAAATAATCAAAGACTACTGAGATACAGAAAGATACATGTTGAATAAAATCACAAAACTAAGTAAAGAACTGTTAATAATATATGAAAGTACCTAAGTAATTTTCTTGAAAATGTCAATTGGCATTCATAGACAAAATTCTGTTGTTAATAATGGCATAATTATGATTATGAAAAATCTGCTAGCAGCATGATATCTTATCCACATATGTAATGGTTTTTCACTACAAAAATATTGCTCTACTAATTTCAAACTGCCTGATAAGTCAAAAATCGAAACTTTAATTTCTCCATGTGCTTTTCATTGGATGAAGAATTTGTCTAGATTTTTGTAAAAGATTTACTATGGTTCCTATTTACAAAATAATAGTACAACATAGAAGAAGCTAAGGAGCTGCAAAAATCCAGAATTTTGAATCAAAAATAGTACAACAGGTTATTGTAGCAATACTTTGTCCAAAAGAATTTAAGTTAATTGAAAAACGAATCTAACATACCCTTTTTCAAGATCACTTGAGCTTATAACCAAAACAATTTCGATTGAGTGACCAACCCATTCTTCAAATAGTGCCAACAAGTTTCCTCTTAGTTTTAACCATGATGCCACTATCTCTTTTCATGGTTAAATCAATTAAGTAAGATAACCAGCAAAAATCGAACTTTGCAAAGAACAGGGAGAATCAATTATCAATAACGAAATTAAGAAAATATATCATCTTTCAACAATTTGATTCATCTAAAATTGACATGTGAATGTGATTTGATCCTTATGCTGACAATAAAGGTACTCCGATTTAAGCATGCCTGGTGTTTCCAACATAATTAAATTCATAAAAAATAAACTTCAACCACAAATAAAAATATGAAGAAACAACAGTTTTATTGATAAATGATGGGGGTTCAAATTTGTTCCACCCTTGATTCTTCTCTCGATTTTTATCTGTAATTCGAGGTCAGTAGAATATTTCTCGAATGTATGAAGATTTGAATATGAATTTCTCCATAATTCGAGGGCTGTTAGTGGCGTATTTCTCGAACATCGGAATATTTGGATTTAATCTCCATGAAAGGAGGGTTTGTCTTCTTGATGTATTTGATTATCAAGAAGAGAGGGTTTTGATTTTTATGAATATCCCATGAATTTATTGGGACTTTTCAAATCTTTGATATCTTTATGAATATCTCGTGAATTTGTGGGATACTGGAGATGCCTCTTTAAAGGGATATTTGCCCCCTATATATAGGCATAATTTAAGGTTTAGGTTGAGTAGCCATCAAGCTAGATTTAAGGTAAAGCAGCCTCCAAGAACTCTAACCAAAATAGAACTCTTTTTATAGAGTCCACAAAATTTCAATGCCTACAAATACCCCTGCTTCAAGGCTTGTCGGAGTGTAGACTTGATGAAACTCAAAGACGAGTCTTGAATACAAATGTCCCCTGCTTCAAGGCTTGTTGGAGTGTAGACTTGATGAAACTCAAAGGAGAGTCTTGAAGTATCGCCTCCATCTTTACAATCCTGTGGGTACAGATTTACATATTTGATTTATGAGAGAAGAGATGAAGGGCAGATTTGGTCCCACTGGGTGTGCCAGAATTTGTTGGACAGTAATATTTTTTAGACCAAAAAATAAATAATTCGAGACAAGAAAAATATATATTGCAACACTCGATTTTATTGATTTCAATGTGAGTGTTACAATCTCTATGAATCCACTGATTCGCCTTTTCAAATATAAATTCAAGGGCTTAAAGCTTAATCTTGAATTTGAACTTGATTTGATGAACTTGAGAGATTTGATCTTGACTTATGCTTGAATTCAAGGGCTTTCGAGCTTGTTCTTAAATATTGCGGTCTTGATCTTGAATCTTGATGAACTTGATTTGAATGCTTGAGCTTTTTAGAGAAATTGCGGCGTTTGATCCATGAGATTTCTCTTGCTACTTGTTATAGTTCTGGGGGATCCTTTTCTGAACTATGAGACCCCTATTTATAGTTGTGAAAAGAGAAGAGTCATAATGAAGATGAACTTTCTCTAACCAATCGAATTCCAGTGACGTGGTGCCTTTTATGGGCTTTTGATGTCACTATGTCTGCTGCATCATTTTGACATATGGCATATTCCTATTGACTCTTTCACTTGACTTGGCATGCCATGTCACTTGACACGTGGCGCTTATTTGGGCCTCTAGAATATGATCATATCTTGGGCTTAGTAAAGTGGGCTCATCATTTGTAGTCCTAGCCTAATAAAGATTGGACTTTATTTAAATCCATGTGTTCAGATTTAAATAATTAATTCAATTATATTAATCCATAATATTTATTTGGGACTAATATATAATCCGAATTTCATACGGATTTAAATTTAATAATATTTTGGTGTCCACAAAGTGCCCCCTACTTCAAGTCTTGCCGAGATATCTAATCTTTCGGAGACTAGGCTTGAAGTAATAACTTATGTTTCACTTGGGATTAATTCATATATAATTTTTTTTATGCTGGAATTAAATGATGTTCAAAAATAAAAAATAAACTTGAACATTATCTAATTCTATCTGACACCCAAAATAAAAATAAAATTGTGATGCCATCATATGCCTAGTAGGCCATTAATACACAAATTCAATTCCAATTTGGAATTGGCAGCACTTAGCCGTCATTAGCAATTATTTTACTCTTACGATTTCTGTCACCATAATCCTATCTTACTAATTAAGTTTATTGTAGGAGTCACGCTACCGCCTCATATTTTTTCAATTCTATTTCACTTAGAATGTAGCCATCGCCTACTTTCTCTATAAATACATATGACCTGCTCCCAGAACTCATAACTTGCTTCAGTTCTTGTTGCTCGCTTGCCCAACCGTAGCTGGAGTATTATTGGTGAGTTGGTTTTCCTCCTCTTTTTTTTCTTAATTTGTTTGTTATTGCTTTGTTCTCTTTCTTTTTCTTTTCAGTAGGGTTGAAATAAATAGCAATATTCAACAATTGGCTTAGGGTGCAAGAGTTTAACTTTTTCTCCGTACACTCTAAGACCGATCAATTTGACTCCAAGATGGTGGTTTTGTAACAATCGGCTTAGAGTGCGAGAGTTTAACTTCGCCTCCATACACTCTAAGACCGACCAATTTGACTCCAAAATGGTGGCTCTGCAACAATCGGCTTAGGATGCAAGAGTTTAACTTCGCCTCCGTACACTATAAGACCGACCAATTTGACCCTAAGATGGTGGCTCTGCAACAATAGGCTTAGAGTGCAAGATTTTAAATTCGCCTCCATACACTCTAATACCGACCAATTTGACTTCAAGATGCTGACTTTGCAACAATCGGCTTAGGGTGCGAGAGTTTAACTTCACCTCCGTACACTCTAAGACCGACCAATTTGACTTTAAGATGCTGACTTTGCAACAATCGTCTTAGGGTGCGAGAGTTTAACTTCACCTCCGTACACTCTAAGATCAACCAATTTGACTTCAAGACGTTGACTTTGCAACAATCGGCTTAGCGTGCGAGAGTTTAACTTCTCCTTCGTACACTCTAAGACCGTCCAATTTGACTTCAAGATGGTCCTTTTACATAACAAATCCATCAGAATGCCAGTTTAAGGTGCAAAGGGACAAATTTTGTCCACCTTAAGGCATGAAACTTTTGAGATCCTTTTAAGGATAAACCCGCGAGAGGCCAACTTAAGGTGCAAAGGGACAAATTTTGTCAGCTTTAAGGCATAGAACTTTTGAGATCCTTTTAAGGATAAACCTGCGAGAGGCCAGCTTAAGGTGCAAAGGGACAAATCTTGTCCACCTTAAGGCATGAAAATTTTTATATCCTTTTAAGGATAAACACATAAGAGGCCAGCTTAAGATGCAAAGAGACAAATCTTGTCCACCTTAAGGCATGAAAATTTTTATATCCTTTTAAGGATAAACACGTAAGAGGCCAGCTTAAGGTACAAAGGGACAAATCGTGTCCTCCTTAAGGCATAAAAATTTTTATATTCTTTTCAGGATAAACACGTAAGAGGCCAGCTTAAGGTGCAAAGGGACAAATTTTGTCCACCTTAAGGCATGAAAATTTTGATATCCTTTAAGGATAAACTCATTAGAGGCCCGCTTAAGGTGAAAAAAAAAAATCTTATCCACCTTAAGGCATGTAAATTTTCAGATCCTTCTAGTTGTAGGCTTGGAGAACTTTAGCATTCCAAATCCCATTGAAGGAACTCTCTTTCTTTTCGACGGGTTGCCCCCATTGAGTCACAAATATTTAGAGTAAATCCAAAATTTAATTAGAATAGTTTCATAAAAATTTAATTAGAATAGTTTCATACTTGGTATCCATATGGTAGATACTGTAGGAATATATTTTTTTTGACACTCATGCAACTGAACTCAGAATGAAATTCCAAGCGCCTACGTACCTCAGTAAAGAGGATCAAGTCACAACGTAGTTCTGGGTGAATGTTTTTTTTTCTTTTGTTTACCTAACTTTTGCCTAGGCCACCTCTTTCGATGTTTTCAACCTAGCGGACTTTCATTTTTTTGTTAGTCGTACACAGTTTATACTCTTGCGGGCTAGGAGTAGACATGCAGTTTATACTCGTGCCTTAAGGAGTGTACATGCAGTTTATACTCGTGCCTTAAGGAGTGTACATTCAGTTTATACTCGTGCCTTAAGGAGTGTACATACAGTTTATACTCATGCCTGAAAGAGTGTACATGCAGTTTGTACTCGAGCCTTAAGGAGTGTACATGTAGTTTATACTCGTGCCTGAAGGAATGTATATGCAGTTTATACTCGTGCCTTAAGGAGTGCACATGCAGTTTATACTCGTGCCTAAGGAGTGTACATGCAGTTTATACTCGTGCCTTAAGGAGTGTACATGCAGTTTATACTCGTGTCTTAAGGAGTGTACATGCATTTTATACTCGTGCCTTAAGGAGTGTACATGCAGTTTATACTCGTACCTAAGGAGTGTACATGTAGTTTATACTCGTGCCTTAAGGAGTGTACATGTAGTTTATACTCGTGCCTTAAGGAGTGTCATCTTCCTTCAAGGATAGTACTTTTTCAAGAACTTGGCATTGATGGGGCTAACCCTCACACCATCGGCATCGATAATCTTGTAAGCACCACTTGAATATGCCTCTTGTACAACATATGGTCCATCCCACTTTGAGGTGAATTTTCCCCCAGACTTATGAGAAGTGATAACCTTCTTACTACAAGGACTTGATCTCCAACTTGGAAGCACCTCAAGCGAACCCTTTTGTTGAAAGAACGAGATAGCCGGACTTGATAGCATTCAAGATTTTGTTGAGCCTATAGCCTCTTCTCATCAAGATCTTCTAACTCCGCAAGACGTAACTTAGCATTTTCTTCATTGGTGAGCCCTTCTTGAATAGCTAGTCTCAAAGAAGGTATTTGACGCTCAAGTGGCAGGACTGCTTCAACTCCAAAAGCAAGTGAGTATGGGGTTACTTGCGTCAGTGTGCGGTAAGTTGTCCTATACGCCCACAAAGCTTCTTCCATTCGCTCATGCCAGTATCGTTTGGATTTGGAGACAACTTTTTTCAATAAGTTGCACAAAGTTTTATTAAAGGCTTCAGTTAGACCATTGGCGGCAGCGTGGTACATAGAAGATTTGCGCTGCTTGAAGCCAAAAAGATCATAGATTTTGTTCATCATCTTATTATCAAATGGTTTTATATTGTCAGTTATTATGTACTGTGGAATTCCAAAGCGGTAGACGATATTCACTCGGATGAAGTTTGCAATATTTTCTTTCTTTACTTCCTTGAGAGCAACAGCTTCGGCCCACTTTGAGAAGTAATCTGTCGCGGCCAAGATGTATAAGTGTCCACCAGAAGATTTTGATAGTGGATCAACAACATCCATTCCCCAAGCATTGAATGGCCAAGATGCTATAGTTGGGTGTAGCACTTCTGGAGGTTGATGTATGAAGTTTGCATGGAATTGGCAAGCTTTGCATCTTCTAGCATAGTCCAAGAAATTTTTCACCATCGTTGGTCAATAATATCCCATCCTTTTAATGTGAAAATGGAGCTTTGGTCTAGACTGATGCGATCCACAAACTCTCAAGTACGCTTCTTGCAAAGCTTGAATTGCTTCTTCCTCTCCCAAACACCGTAAGATTACTTCTTCAAATGATATTCGGTACAGTGAGTCTTTGTAATAAAGGAAGCGATGTGCACGATGACGAATGTCAGTCTTTCTCCTTGGATCTTCTGGAAGTATCTAATAACACAAGTAGTCAATTATAGGTTGTCGCTAATCCTCCTTCAGAATAACTTGTATTGGACTTCGTTCCTTTTGGGGTTGAAGATCCTAAAATTAGAGTTGGCGCGGAGGACACTGGATGCGTTTGTTGTCCTATCTTGCTCGCCTTGCTACTCATGACAGATCCCAAGAACCTGAAGGTAACACCAAGGATACTTTCCACTTCGGCAGAGAACTTGAAATCGGCAGCCTTGGAAGCAGTTGATTGAGAGTTGATCTTCTTGGAAGTCATTTCAGCGTTCTTAGTCTTCAAAGTCTGAAAAGTTGGGATGAGAGGTAGATCAAATCTCTTTGTGAATATCCCGAGAATTTGTGGGATACTGGAGATGCCTCTTTAAAGGGATATTTGCCCCATTTATATAGGCTTAATTTAGGGCTTAGGTTGAGTAGCCATCAAGCTAGATTTAGGGTAAAGTATCCCTCAAGAACTCTAACCAAAATTGAACTCTTTTTGTAGAGTCCACAAAGTTTTAATGTTTACAAATTAAATGCCCCTGCTTCAAGGTTTGTCAGAGTGTAAACTTGATGAAACTCAAAGACGAGTCTTGAAGTACCGCTTCCATCTCTAAGATTCTGCGGCTACAGATTTGCATATTTGATTTATGAGAGAAGAGATGAAGGGCAGATTTGGTCCCACTGGGCATGCCAATTTGTTTCCAACATAATTTAATTTATGAAAAATAAACTTCAACCACAAATAAAAATATGAAAAAAACAACAATTTTATCGATAAACGATGGGAGTACAAATTTGTTCCTCCCTTGATTATTCTCTCTTGATTTTCTCCGTAATTCGAGGGCCATCAGTAGCATATTTCTCGAATGTATGAAGATTTGGATATGAATTTCTCCATAATTCGAGGGTCGTTAGTGACGTATTTCTCGAACATAGGAACATTTGGATTTGATCTCCATGAAAGGAGGGTTTGTCTTCTTGATGTATTTGATTATCAAGAAGAGAGGGTTTTGATCTTTATGAATATCCCATGAATTTATTCGGACTGTTCAGATCTTTGTTCTCTTTGTGAATATCCCGTGAATTTGTGGGATACTGGAGATGCCTCTTTAAAGGGATATTTGCCCCAAATGATGTCTGAAAAGTCATGCTCCCTAGATGCCTGTGGCAACCAAAAGGACTGCTGGATGTAAGGGGGTTGCTTGGAAAAAATGGTAACATAAATTGGCTGTCAAGCGAGAAATTTTGTGGTAGACACTACTTTTTCCAAGGTGGTCATCAAGTGCCAAGGAAATATATTATTTAGGCCATAATCTCATGGCATTTGTTGCAACTACTAAAATCTATGTCCACGTCTAATTAACCAACTTTAAGATTAAGAGGGAGTTAACCATCTGGGTACTCAAAACTATGACAACATGTTGCTCCCTTAATTGCAACTATCTTTTGTGATTCAAATTTCATATAATAAAATACACCATACAAAATAACACACATCAATGTATTATTACCCCCACTCTCCTCTCTAAAAAGAAGTAGAGGAAGAACAATAACACACTCATATATAGTTAACTATTAGCTGGCACAGGAGAGCCTACCTCTATTGTGTATCTTTCACTTGCTCTATTTCTCTCTCATCTTTAAGGTACCATAAGATTCTTCTTTGAGTAAGCCTATGGCATCAATCCGGCCAATTACAGTAGAGGTCTAAAGTGAAAAGTGAAACCAAAATAATGTATTGATTCAAGACGCAGCTGATACAACATAAGAATAGCTCAAAAGAAAAACATTCATAATATAGAGGCAAGAGGCACATTCACAATTAACGTTCTTAAGAGGAAGAAAAAACTAAAGCAATCTAAAAGAACATAGAACTAATATATATAAGGAGAAATGTTGAGAAAAATGAAAAAGAAAAAGGATGAACTTGATACAGAACATATATGACTGGTTGCTCAATGCCCGTCTCCCATTTGAACTGAAAGAAATGACAGAGTCTCGCTCTGTTAGACAGCAAAAAGCCAAACAATCGTACATTTTCGACTCCAAATTCATGCAAGCAACAAAAACTTTTGACACTTGAGCTTCATGAAATATATTCCATTGTTTCAACAATGTGTGACATATCCTAACATTGAGACAAGGAGATACTTAGTCAAGGTTTGCTTCTTAGTATAAAACTATCATATTCTGTAACTTAATAAGATACAATCACAGAGCCTTACAGCTTTAATGTAACAGTGGGAATTACCTACATAGTAGATGTGGGTTTGATTTTTTATATTGTTTCTCTCCACACTTACCGTTTCAAAAGTACTTATTACCCATTAAAAGTAAGGAATGAAACTTTGAGGGGAATCTTAAACTTAAAGAACTAATATATCAAGTTAATTAAAAACATGAAATATCTATATATGACCCTGCGGTCGGCCCTTCCCCGGGTGCTGCGCATAGTGAAAGCTTTAATGCAATTGATCATAACATATACCCTAGATTTGGAGAGAGTGCATGATATTTAAAGTCCCTGATCAAACTACAAGGTGTGCTCACCCTGGTGGTCCTGTAAGAAAGCAAAGAGAACTCTATAGTGCTATTCAAATGTTCTTAATGTTTCAAGATCTAAATCTTTGCAGATCAATAGTAGTAAGCACAGTAAGGTAAATTCAAAATTGTAAAGGCTATACATCCACAGCTTATGGTTGCAAAAAGATTCACAGCTAACTGAATAACGGCAAATCATTTAGTTGCTGTTAAAAAGTTTTCTTGCCCTTATTGTCTTATCCATCTATTACTTCAATCAGTGATCCCACATTCTTTTTCAATGGTAAATGACTCTCAACAATCATTTCAACTTTGCAATTTAAGGCTCAAAGGTACTGATATGCATGCATCATGCAGTTGCAGACAAAACAATTTTTTCACCGCACCTTGTGAAGGTAGAGAGGTTTTTCTGATAGAGACTTGGCAACAAAACTAAGAGCACATTGAATGCAAATTCTTAATTAAATGGGGGTTGTTTAGAAGACATACTTCATATTGAATGTGTTGAACCTCCTTAACGCGGAATTTAGCCTTTTCAGTTTTCTCCTCCTCTAACATATCCCGAACCTAAGAAGCCCATGTATCTTTCAAAGTTTGGTTATTACATAATGTAGTTAAATCAATGTCCCCATCATAGTACCAAGCACCATTGATGTACCAATATGCAAAAAAGACAGAGAAATGTACACGCATGTATAAATCCAAGAAGAACAGTTCATACAGAAGTATTTTATTAAATCAAAAAGTGGGTACAATGTTAACCTACTACCTTCATGTAGTAGATTAAAATACATATATTCTTTGATGAGAATCCATGGGTAATTCTGTACAATATTCTCAGTACTACTTTTGTTTCACTAATACTACATAGATGGTGCCAGTTAGATGAAATATCAGAGGCGAATCAGTTTGAACGGGAGTTACATAAGATTGTATCAAAAATATTATGCCTTTCAATATTATGCCTCTGCTTCATATTGTAATTGATTTCCAATACGCAGAATGATTTCATTAGAAGCCAGCAGATTACTAATGTTGTCTCAATATCAAACAAAAAACAGTGTGCTATGTTAATAAAGGGAAACAGAGGCTGATATATAAATTGGATGGGGAGAAGGTCTACAACCAGTAGGTCTGAAATAATCAAAACTTGATATTTTGGTTTAAGATTTATCACTTATCCCAATGTCACAATCACATGACCAATTCTATATTTCGTAGAGAGATCGCATAATGAACTCATCAAATTCACATATTCACCTCCTTATATGCTTATTTTAAAGAAACAACATACCAAGACTCTAGCGATAACGGCAATACCTTAGATTGAAATCCAAGAGAAGAGATGGTAAACTGAACATTTGGGCACATTTTTTCTGGTAAGTTTTCTTGGATTTCAATTGCTTCATTTGTGGATTTTTACTTTCACAAATGGAGTAACCCATGTGGTGCCCATAGACCCTTTAAATGGTCCACCTGGAGTCTGAGAAAGTCACAAATGGACAGCAAGGACATAAATGGTGTGAATTTACATTTGTACCCTTCATAGTACACATAAAGCCTCACTTATATATATAATAGAAATTATAGAGTTTTTACGTGAAAATTGTCGTCTATCCCAATTGGTTTACTATGGAGATTTCGGCCGGCCTAGCAGTCACGAATAGTTCTACTTCTACTTCATTAGCAAGCACGACATAGAAAAGGAAGAATGAGCGGAATTTATCCATTGGTAATAGTTCTACTTCTGCTACATTAGCCATGGAAAAGATAAGCTTAATTACATATCCATGTTGTAATTTGGTGGGCTCATTTTGTATTTGTATTTGTTGAGCCCAAATTGTTAAATAGAAGCCCAATCATAAATTAGCCCAAACCCAATTAAAAGGGGGTAGGTGGGGGGTTGGTGAAAAGGGTTGGTGAGGGTAGCTTAGGACCGTCGGATTAGAATCGATCCACACCGTCCATTGGAAAACTTGAGGCCTATAAATACCCTCACCTCTCATTTGTAATCACACACCAAAAACACAATTCTTCTCTTCTTCCTTAGCTTCTCTCCATTTGTAATATTTCCTTAGTGAAATATAAATATAATAGTGTCCGAGGACGTAGGCACAATTTGCCGAACCTCATTATATTCTGGTGTTCTTCTTATTGTCTTGTCTAACTGTTTTCAGTTAATATTTGTCGGGTATAGTTGTTGTGATCTATTTGTGCTACTAAATTACTAGTGATAATTCTGTCAAGGCTAGACTGGTATTTAAGTGGTCCGCTTGTGACCCTCCACTCTTACCTGAGAATTTATCTGGTGTGATTTTCTAGTACAAATAATTTACACGCTATTTGAAATATCCCGAGCTTCCGCAACAATTGGTATCAGAGCCCAAGGTTTTATCTGAGTATGCTCTGTGGTTGCAGCACAGTCTGATCTTCCACATCAGAAAAGAATTACTTTGGTAATCTGGTTGTTAACTGAAAATAATATTTGTATTAAAAATGGAAGACAAGACTATTGAAACAGCCGCGTCGAGTGTCAACAATACGTCATCATTGGCATCTTCGCTTATGACAAGAATTGTGTCAAATGCGAAATTTGCAGTTGAAATTTTTGACGGATCAGGACATTTCGGGATGTGGCAAGGTGAAGTTCTTGATGTTCTTTTTCAGCAAGGGCTAGATATTGCAATAGAAGAAAAGAAACCAGACGGAATTGGAGAAGACGATTGGAAGGTTATCAATCGTGTTGCTTGTGGTACCATTAGATCCTACCTTGCAAGAGAGCAGAAGTATCCATACACAAAGGAAACTTCTGCAAACAAATTGTGGAATGCGTTGGAGGATAAATTCTTGAAGAAAAACAGTCAAAATAAACTATACATGAAGAAGAGACTGTTACGCTTCACATATGTTCCTGGTACCACAATGAATGATCATATCACCAGCTTTAACAAGTTGGCGACAGATTTGCAGAACATGGACGTGACCTTCAGCGATGGAGACATGGCCTTGATGTTGTTGAGTTCACTTCCCGATGAATACGAGCACCTTGAAACTACTCTACTTCATGGGAATGATGAAATTTCTCTAAAAGAAGTTTGCTCCGCATTGTATAGTTACGAGCAAAGAAAGAGAGAAAAACAAAAGGTCAACGATGGAGAAGCATTGTTCGTGAGAGGTCGTTCTCAAAACAATATGAGAACGAAGAAAGGAAGATCCAAGTCAAAATCCAGACCCAGCAAAGATGAATGTGCATTTTGCCGAGAAAAAGGACACTGGAAGAAAGATTGTCCAAAGTTAAAGGGAAAGGCCAAACCTAACAATGGTAAGGCTGTCATGGATTCAAATGTAGCTGACTGTGATGACTCTGATTTCTCACTAGTTATATCGGAGTCATCCACATCATCTGATGTATGGTTGATGGACTCAGCTTGTAGTTATCACATGACTTCTAATCGAGAATGGTTCATCAATCTGCAAGAAGAAAAATGTGGAACTGTTCACACTGCGGATAATAGCTCTCTTACCGCCCATGGTATTGGTTCAATTCGACTAAGAAACCATGACGGATTGAGCAGAACATTGACAGATATTCGATATGTGCCAGATTTGAAGAAAAATCTCATTTCTGTGGGAGCCCTAGAATCAAAAGGGTTCAAAGTTCGTGCAGATAATGGGGTGATGAAAATATGCTCTGGCGCATTGGTGGTGATGAAGGCAATTCGGAAAAACAATAACATGTACCACTATCAAGGTAGTACAGTTATTGGGACAGCGGCAGTGACATCCACTAATAAGGAAGCAGAAATGACCAAGTTGTGGCACATGCGCTTGGGACATGCTGGAGGAAAATCCTTGAAAGCTTTATCAGATCAAGGATTGCTAAAAGGTGTAAAAATATGCGACTTGGAGTTTTGTGAGCATTGCGTCAAGGGAAAGCAGACAAGGGTTAAGTTTGGAACAGCTATCCATAATACTAAAAATATTTTGGATTATGTTCACTCTGATGTTTGGGGTCCTTCCAAAACACCTTCATTGGGTGGGAAGCACTATTTTGTAACCTTTGTTGATGACTTTTCCCGGAGAGTATGGGTGTATATGATGAAATCAAAAGATGAAGTGCTAGGAATATTTCTCAAATGAAAGTCAATGATTGAAACACAAACTGGCCGAAAGATCAAATGTCTTCGCACGGACAATGGCGGAGAGTACAAAAATGATTTTTTTCAGAAAGTTTGTGAGGAAAATGGTATTGTTAGACACTTCACTGTCAGACATACACCACAACAGAATGGAGTGGCAGAACGCATGAATCGAACTTTGCTGGAGAAGGTTCGATGTATGTTGTCCAATGCTGGCTTGGGCAAAGAATTTTGGGCTGAGGCTATAACATATGCGTGCCATCTCATTAATCGTCTACCATCTGCCGCTATTGATGGCAAAACACCATTGAAAAAATGGTATGGAAAACCTGCTGAAGACTACAGTTCTTTGCATGTATTTGGCTCAATTGCATATTATCATGTAAGAGAGTCAAAGTTGGATCCGAGGGCAAAGAAAGCTGTATTTATGGGGATTACTTCTGGAGTCAAAGGATACCGCTTATGGTGTCCAGAGACTAGAAAAATTATATTCAGCAGAGATGTTACCTTCGATGAATCCTCCTTGACAAACAAGGTAGCAGTTGAGATTGCCAAACAAATTGAAGGTACTTCGAAGCAGGTGGAGTTTGAGGGAAAAATAATTTTTCCCTCACAAAGATCAAATGAGGAAACAACAGAAAATGTTCCTCTGGAAGAAGAGCCAGTTGAAGAGGAGATTCCGTCCCACGAATCTCAACAACAACTTGAATCAATTGCAACGAGCAAGCCAAAAAGAACCATAAGGAAACCTGCTCGACTTATGGATACGGTGGCTTGTGCAGACTCAATTGTAGCTGATGGTATTCCTACCACTTATAAAGATGCAATCAAAAGTTCGAAAGAAGATAAGTGGAGGATTGCCATGAATGAAGAAATGCAATCTCTTCATCAGAATAACACATGGAGATTGGCCAATCTCCCAGAAGGCAAGAAGGCAATTGGGTGCAAATGGGTATTTGCAAGGAAAGAAGGATTTCCTAACCAAGAAGAAGTACGCTACAAAGCAAGATTGGTGGCTAAAGGATATGCTCAAAAGGAGGGAATTGATTATAATGAAGTGTTTTCTCCAGTCGTAAAACACTCCTCCATTAGAGTTTTGTTGGCTTTGGTAGCAAAGTTGAATTTGGAACTAGTTCAGTTGGATGTAAAAACAGCGTTTTTACATGGAGACTTGGAAGAGGAAATCTACATGACTCAGCCATAAGGATTCAAAGTTGCTGGAAAAGAAAATATGGTGTGCAAACTTGAAAAATCGTTGTATGGATTAAAACAATCTTCTAGACAATGGTACAAACGATTTGACGAGTTTATGTTGGGACAAAATTACAGAAGAAGCAAATACGATAATTGTGTGTATTTGCGTGAGCTTGAAGATGGATCCTTTATATATCTTCTCCTGTATGTTGATGATATGTTGATAGCTTCGAAAAGTAAAGAAGAAATAGGGAAGTTAAAATCTCAACTCAAAGGGGAGTTCGAAATGAAGGATCTGGGTGAGGCAAAGAAAATTCTTGGCATGGAGATAAAAAGAGATAGACATTCAAAGAAGCTCTACTTATCTCAGGCAGAATACATGAAGAAGGTGCTAGATCGTTTTGGAATGAACGAAAAAACAAAGTCGGTTAGCACCCCACTCGCCCCTCACTTTAAGCTAAGTGATTCTTTGTCACCAAAAAATGATGTTGATCGAGAGTATATGTCAAGAGTACCATATGCGAATGCTGTTGGTAGCTTGATGTATGCAATGGTTTGCACAAGACCCGATATCTCACATGCTGTGGGAGTTGTGAGCAGATATATGCACAATCCTGGAAAGGAGCATTGGCAGGCTGTGAAATGGATTCTACGGTATATTTGCAATACTGTAGATATTGGTTTAGTCTTTGAAGATAGTCAATATCTGGTCGGATATTGTGACTCAGATTATGCTGGAGATTTGGACAAACGAAGATCAACTACTGGTTATGTTTTCACTCTTGCAAATGCACCAGTTAGTTGGAAGTCGACTTTACAGTCAACAATTGCCTTGTCTACCACTGAAGCAGAGTACATGGCTGTTACAGAGGCTATGAAGGAGGCAATTTGGCTTCAAGGATTGCTAAGAGAGCTTGGTATAAAACAAGAAGGCGTCACAATATTTTGTGATAGTCAAAGTGCTATTCATTTAGCGAAGAACCAAGTTTATCATGCAAGGACGAAGCACATTGATGTCCGATATCATTTTGTCCGAGAGATTATAGAAGAAGGTGGAGTCAAAGTACAGAAAATTCGAACGACAGATAATCCTGCTGATATGTTGACAAAGGTGGTAACGTCGATCAAGTTTCAACACTGTTTGAACTTGATTAATGTTATCAAAGATTGAAGATAGCATTTGGGGACACTACTATGTTCATGAGAGAATTGAAGAAAAAAAAAAAAAAAAATTCGCCCAAGGTGGAGATTTGTTGTAATTTGGTGGGCTCATTTTGTATTTGTATTTGTTGAGCCCAAATTGTTAAATAGAAGCCCAATCATAAATTAGCCCAAACCCAATTAAAAGGGGGTAGGTGGGGGGTTGGTGAAAAGGGTTGGTGAGGGTAGCTTAGGACCGTCGGATTAGAATCGATCCACACCGTCCATTGGAAAACTTGAGGCCTATAAATACCCTCACCTCTCATTTGTAATCACACACCAAAAACACAATTCTTCTCTTCTTCCTTAGCTTCTCTCCATTTGTAATATTTCCTTAGTGAAATATAAATATAATAGTGTCCGAGGACGTAGGCACAATTTGCCGAACCTCATTATATTCTGGTGTTCTTCTTATTGTCTTGTCTAACTATTTTCAGTTAATATTTGTCGGGTATAGTTGTTGTGATCTATTTGTGCTACTAAATTACTAGTGATAATTCTGTCAAGGCTAGACTGGTATTTAAGTGGTCCGCTTGTGACCCTCCACTCTTACCTGGGAATTTATCTGGTGTGATTTTCTAGTACAAATAATTTACACGCTATTTGAAATATCCCGAGCTTCCGCAACAATCCAAAGGTAGGAATCTCTTTCTTTTATGCATCTTTTTTTTTCTTGTTTCCCACCTGATGTCCAATGCTCGCATTGGAGCCTGACTAAATCCAAATCAGTGCTGTCAAATCCTGCATTGGGATAAAACACAAAGGCAACTCCATACCCTTGGATTCAATCCCGAGACTTTTCTGCATCTACTGCTACTGCTGTGTGTTTAAAGTGTATCTAAAATAAATTAGGGAAGAGAATTGCAGAACCGTCAAATCAGATGGACGTTGATCGGGTAAGTACTGATTTTTGGGTGATATTCTTACATACAACTGAGTTTTTACTGTTGTTGGTTGGTATGTGAAACATTTCCTTAGGTTATGATTAATGATAACATTTTTTCAAGGAAGATATTATGGCTAGCAACAATGCTAATTCTATAGTTTCTTTCTCATCCTCATTAGAAAAACCAGCAACTGCTTCATCAAATAGTTTGTAAGTATCAGAGTTATGCGATTTTGTGTTTGACAAATTACTGAATTTGTTAATCGAGGTGTTACGATTTAGTTTCACTATTTTTGGTTGGACTTAGATTCTATTTCTAGATGTGCTTGCTATGGCTACAAGGTGTATTCTCGTGTTTAGTTTACTTTAAATTATTCAAAACGTTTTAGAACTGATGGGAAAACCTTACCTGATCTTACCCAGTATTTTCTGGTAAATAGAAAGAAAAGGCATAATGCATGCCATCTCTGTAATTCTTTTCTAATCTTCTCAAACTGGACACCTCAACTATTGCCAAGGCTTCAAACATGGCAGAAATACTTTAAGGGGTCGTTTGGTAGAGTGTATAAGATAATACTGAATAGGGTGTTTTAGTAATGCTGAGATTAGTAGTGTTGGGATTAGTAATGCTGGGATTATTTTTTATGCAGTGTTTGATTTGATGTATTGAAAATAATATATATTGTTATATTTTAAAAAGAATATTATTTGTTTACAAGAAAACCCTTGACATACAATAACTTTGTATATTTACTTTGCAAAGCTTTATTATTCTTTTAAAAAAAAAAAATTCAACAATATAACTATAGTAATAACTCATTCACTTACAAAAAAAAGAATTTGTTATCTTTTCTTTATTTTTTGTTGTTCGCACTTTGTGGTGTTCTTAAGTTGGAGAGGATACGTGTAACTTTTGAATGAGACAATTGCATCGTTGTTAACATAAAATTGTGTTCCGTAAAGTGTTAAATTTAAGATATTTTTTTTTATTTGTGATACATTCTATTTACAAAATTAAAGCTATATACAACCATGCAATTTATTTCGGGGTTTGACAAATAAGTATTTTCTAAGTTAATGGAGTAGTTTTTTTAATGATTAAAATTATTTAGAGGAATATTATCATATTGAAAATTGAAAAGAAATAACTCATATTGAATAAAGTAAAAAAGATTTAAAAAACATTTAAAAGAATTTAAGGGTATTTTTGTCTTTATTAATATTTATCCATGGATTACTAATCCAACCAAATTAGATGTATTAGTTATACACCCTATAATACCATATAGGGTGTATAACTAATCCATGTATTAGTTATACATTGCTCCTTATTTTCTACCAAACATTGTATTAATTTATCCCACATTTTAGTACATGGATTATAAAAATAAATCCTCCTACCAAACGACTCTTAAGTGGATTGGTTGTCTAGTGCTTATTTGATGACGCTGTCAATTACTAAGTAATTTCTGTATTCTCCACTTGACTTCTTCAATTTTATTATTTGTTACTAATTAGTGTTGTTTCAAGATTAAATCAAGAATACTTATGAAGTTTTTCAACATCTTCAACACAACTTCAATATGAACTATCAAAGAAGTGTTTTATTTTATTTTAAAGAAGAAAAGATGAAGCATAATAAGCCAAGTCCTCCGAATTCACGGAATGTTCTTAAGGAAATAATTCCCCTCAAGTATCCGAGGTTGCGAAATTTTCCTCCGAGGATAAAATGGCTTTACAACCAGAATGCAGTGGTACCTCAAACATTTTGGTTTTCTTCGAACTCACTCAACGGAAGATGATCACACTGAGTTTTTAGAAGCAAGAGAAATATTTTTTCTATGCAAAAATTTTCATACTAAATCTGTAGAAAAAATACAGGGTTATATAGCCATGAAGTGCCTCTTTGGAAAGGAGGCAATGGTTCATCGAAAAGGTGTATCAGTTTGGAATAGTCATGTCTATCCATTCCGAAATAATATATCTTTTTTGAACCATCACTCCTTTATCGAAACTGTGTCTTTTCCTCGAAGGCTTGTGTCCCTCCATTTTTCATTCACACCAATTGAACCCAACAATCCCTCACATGAATGGGGAATGGCTATTCTTTGTAAAACTTTACGGACAAGTATGTGATCATCAAGCAAAGACTGATTTCATCTCGATAAGTGGGTTTTCCTTTGAACTTTTCGTAGTGAACATGCATTGGATGCACTCGGTCCATCGGTAGATTTGATATCTTTGAATCGACCAGCTTTAATGTACACCTAGACAATACATGTCATACAATCCGGTTTCATGAGAGCTTTGAGAATAGGCCTTTACTAACATTCTCCTTGAAGCGGCTTCCACTACATCCTCACATAGGTGATTTCTAAATGTTCAATCCTATAGATTAAACTATTTGGTCAAATCTACCAAATTTAGTTAATTATTAAAAGACTTCACACCATAAGTCTTATCCTTGTTACTAAACATTATCTACATTATGAGAATGGGTTGGGTATATTGACAATGTTGAACCTGTCCGACACAACTTTGTTTGATCTTTTTGAACCTAGCTCTTGGGATCTCCAGTCTTCTAGGTAAATATACCGTTATGCTAACTTGTCCTAGGCCGTAAACCCATTTCCTTGGATGTTCTCTTAACTACCTCTCTAGATAGACCTTTTCTAAGTAGATCTGACACATTATCCTTTGACTTCACATAGTCAGCAGTAATAATTCTACTAGAGAGGAGTTCTCTAACAGTATTATATCTCCATTTTATGTGACGAGATTTACCGTACCTATTGATGCTTAACTATCACAGTGTATACATACTGGTGCCAATGGTTTGGGCCAATAAGAAATATCTTCCAAGAAGTTTCGGAACCATTCTTTTTATTCACTGACTTTATCTAATGCGATAAATTCTAATTCCATTGTAGAGTGAGCAATACATGTCTATTTGGATGATCTCCAAGAGACTGCTCCTCCACCTATAGTAAATACGTATCCACTCGTGGATTTTACTTCATTCGATCCGGTGATCCAATTTACATCACTATATCCTTCAAGTACCATTGGATATTTATTATAATGCAAAGCATAGTCTTGAGTGTATTTAAGATACCCTAAAACTCTTTTCATTGACATCCAATGTGTTTTATTGGGATTACTCATGTACCGACTCAACTTACTAATAGTATATGTTATGTCTGGCCGTGTACAATTCTTGATATACATTAAATATCCCAACACTGTTGCGTATTCCAACTGTGAGTCATTTTCACCTTTATTCTTTTTAAGTGCGAAGCTCACGTCCAATAAAGTCTTGGCAATACCAAATTCTAAATATTTGAATTTATTAAGTACCTTTTTAATGTAATAAGACTGTTACAATGTCAACCCTTGTAGAGTTATATGGATTTTTATTCCTAAGATCACATCTGCAACTCTAAGGTCTTTCATATTAAACTTGCTCTCAAGCATTCGTTTTGTAGCAGTTATGTCAGAAATATCTCTACTAATGATTAACATATCATCCACATACAAACAAACAATGACCTTATGATTTGGCGTGCCTTTAATGTAAACACATTTATCATATTTATTTATCTTGAACCTGTTTGCCAACATAGTTTGGTTAAACTTCGCATGCCACTGTTTAGGTGTTTGTTTTAGTCCATAGAGTGACTTAACCAGTTCCCACACCTTCTTTTCTTTACCAGGAAACTACAAAATTCTTGGGTTATTCCATGTAAATTTCTTCCTCCAATTCTCTATTTAGGAATGGTGTTTTTACATCCATTTGATAGATTTCAAGATCATATACAACTCCAAGGAAATTAACATTTGAATTGACGTTGTCCTCATTACTGGCAAGTAGGTATCAAAGTAATCAAGGTCTTCTTTCTGTTTGAAGCCTTTTACTACAAGTCTTGCCTTGTATTTGTCAATAGTACCATCCATTTTTATTTTCCTTTTGGAGATCCATTTAGAACCTAAAGGTTTATTTCCTGGAGGAAGATCAACCAACTCCCACGTATGGTTTCTTAAGATTGAATTAATCTCATTATTGACTGGCTCTTTCAAAAAGGATGAGTCTGAAGATGACATTGCTTCTGTAAATGTTAGGGGCTTATTTTCTAAGAGAAATGTCACAAAATATGATCTAAACGAAGTTGATGTTCTTTGACGTGTACTACGTCTTAGATTCTCATCATTATGTACATCCTCACTTGGTTCATCTCGAGGTCATTTAGACCCCCCCCACCCACTAGACTATTCATGTCTAGTTTTATACGGATAAATGTGTTCAAAGAATTCAGCATTATCTGACTCAATATGGTATTTTCATTGATATCCGAATGTTTGGATTTATGAACCAAAAATCGACATGCTTTACTACTTTTAGCATATCCTATGAACACGCAGTCCACTATCTTACGTCCTATTTTTACCTTTTTAGGCATAGGAACTTCAACTTTTGCTAGACACCCCCACACTTTGAAATATTTTACGTTGGCTTTTCTTTATTTCCATTTTTCATAGGGAATTGATTATGTCTTACTGTGGGGTACTCTATTAAGTATTCGGTTAGCTGTAAGGATAGCTTCCTCCTACAAGTTTTACGGTAAACCTAAACTTATTAGTAAGGAATTCATCATTTCCTTTAAGGTTCAGTTTTTTCTTTCCGTAATTCCATTAGATTGAGGTGAGTATAGGGTCATAGTTTGATGGACAATTCCATTCTCTACAAATATTTTTGCAAAGGAATATTCATATTCTCTACCCCTATCACTTTTTATCATTGTGATCTATTTCTCTAACTAATTTTCAACTTCTGTTTTATATTGCTTAAATGCATATATTGCTTCATACTTATTGTATAGCAAATAGACATAACAGTACCTAGTGCAATCTTCAGTAAAAGTTATAAAATACTTTTTCCCACCACGAGATGGTGTTGACTTTATATCACAAATGTCAGTGTGGATTAAGTCTAAGGGATTGGAATTCCTTTCAACGGACTTATACGGATGCTTAGCATACTTTGATTCCACACACGTTTGACATTTTGATTTATTGCACTCAAAGTTTAGAAAAACTTCGAAGTTAATCAACTTTCACAAAGTTTTATAATTAACATGTCCTAATCGTTCATGCCACAAATCATTGGACTCAAGCAAATAAGAAAAACTAAAACTTTTATTGATTTCAACATTCATTACATTTATCTTAAATAGGCCCTCAGTGAGGTAGTCTTTCCCTACGTACACTTCTCCTTTACTGAGAATAATTTTTTTAAAAACAAACACATATTTGAATCTATTTTTATCAAGAAGTGATACAAAAATCAAGTTTTTCCTTAACTCCGGTACATAGAAGACATTGTTAAGAGTCAACACTTTGCCTGATGTCATTTTCAGGCAGAATTTTCCTATTCCTTCAACTTTTGCAGTTGTGGAGTTTGCCATGTAAATCTTCTCTTCGCCTTGAGCCAAAGCGATCGCAGAAAAAAATTCTTTATTTGTACAAATGTGGAAGGTGGCACCAGAATCCATCCACCATTCTCAAGGATTTCCCACCAAGTTACATTCTGAAAGCATGGCACATAGATCGTCTATTTAGTTCTTGGATTCAGCCATATTTATTTGATCCTTTTTTCCCTTTCTTTGGGGAACGACAACCTGTAGACTGGCCAATCTTACCACAATTAAAGAATTTTTATTTGAATTTCTTCTTAGGCTGATTGCTTTGTTGTCCATCTTTCTTCCACTTCTTTGAGTTATTGAGGTCATCTTCTACAATGTTAGCTTGATTCATTGCAGAATTTCCTTTAGACCTCTTCTCTGTGACTTTATTGTCTCCTTCAATGCGTAACCTCACAATTAGATCTTCGACTGTCATCTCCTTTTGTTTGTGTTTCAAGTAATTCTTCAAGTCCTTCCACTAAGGTGGCAACTTCTCAATTATCGCTACCACTTAAAATGCCTCATTCACAACCAAACCGACGACAAAGCTTATGTAAACATTAAGAACATTTTTAACATGTTCAAATAAGGTATTCATTAAATTTATACCTTCTGCAAGGAGATCGTGGATGATGACTTGTAACTCCTGTACTTGAGAAATGACAGTTTTGCTATCGATCATTTTGTACTCTAGGAATCGTGCAAATAACATATAGAAGAAATCATACACAATTTCAGGCTCATCTTTTATGAAATCTTGGTTGAACTGTCTAATATTTGATCACTTCAAAAAATTATTTGATCGCTCTTTCTTTTCCTATCTAGGCCACGAAAATTTTCTTCGAAGAGGGAATAATTATGGAAATCCTCAATAGGTTACCTGTACGGTCTCTTCTTCGATTCAAATGCATTTCAAAGTTTTGGAAAGCACTGATCTCTGATCCCTACTTTAAGATGAAGCATCTCAATCGTGCTAAGAATGACCAAGATTTCCAAAAACTTCTTATTACGCATTGGTGTCATGCGGATGATATAGTATCTTTGTATTATTGTCCTTTGTCGTCGGTTCAGCGGGTTGAGAATTCACAAAAACTTGACATCCCTGCAAACTTTAAACCAACACTATGTGGAATCCTTTGTTGTTACAATGGCTTAGATGTTATCGAGGTTACCAATACTTTGGGTGGCGGCTTCACACTTTTGTTGTGGAATCCTTCCATAAGAGAATCAATAGTACTTCCTTCTCTAGAATTGCCATATGATGAAGAATATCATTTTGGATTGGGTTATGACTCAACCAGTGGTGACTATAAGATCCTTCATATCTACCAGAACTTAGGTGATAGCCACTTGCCTAATCAGATTCTCGCATAAAAAAGTGGCTCCTAGAGAAGAATTGATAAACATCCTCATGGCGTTAACAATCTGGTGTTTGCCATGCAGTTTTTTGCATTTCTACATTCAGCATTTCATTGGATCGCTATTTCAAGAAATTCTTTTGTGGTGGTTTCATTTAGTATTTCAAATAAAGTGTACAAAGAGAATCCCTTGCCAGAGGAAATGTTAAGGTTGAGGGTCAACAATTGTATTAGAGTTTCAGTATTGGACGGAATGTTTTATGTTGATCTTGATTCTGTTACTCAGAGGAATGATACTTTTAAGTTATGGGTATTGAAAGACTATGGTGTCAAGGGATCCTGGATGCCATTGTTGACTATAAAAGATCCTTCGATTTATAAAATTGTACCAAAATATAGGTTTGCGGATGTTGAAGTGTTATTCTGCTGCCTGGGTTATGAATGGAAAGGGCGTGCGTTTAGGACAGCCAGTGGACCATTTGTATCATGGCCTCAAATTGATATCTAACAAATTGGACACGCTTTTATAGAAAGCTTGATCCCTCCAAAATAACTAATTAGTTTCTTATTTATGATTGAGGCACTTTTTTTTCTGTTCCTTTTATCATGTTACAACTCTTGTTTATTATTAGTTTATCCTTTTCTCACTAGTTTCTCCTAATTTCACTTACCTCGACAATGTTTGTGGAGTACAATGCCATATTTACTGTTGTTGTTATTGTTGTAATGCCATATTTATTGGTGCATTTCA
This sequence comes from Capsicum baccatum var. pendulum, assembly GCA_030864225.1. Classification (NCBI taxonomy): domain Eukaryota; kingdom Viridiplantae; phylum Streptophyta; class Magnoliopsida; order Solanales; family Solanaceae; genus Capsicum; species Capsicum baccatum. The sequence goes on from CM061561.1 coordinate 201,583,479, forward strand.
CTGGGTATGTTGTCGTTTTAATGCCATATTTATTGGTATAGTTCACTAGCTATGTTGTTTTAATGCCATATTTATTGGTGTATTTCAAATAAAGTGCACCCAGAAGTACCGTTGCTAAAGCAAATATTACACTTGAAAATCGTTATTGGTGTGTCTGTATTGGACAGAATGCTTTGTATTTATTCTACTTTTCCTTATCTTGGGAAGCAAACTTTTAAATTATGGGTATTAAAAGACTGTTGTGAAAGAATTTTGTACCGTCTTTGTTAACTATTGATGATCCTTGCATTTTTAAAGTTGTACTGAAATGTAGGTTTGTGGGTTGTGTAGTGCTATATTCTCTTTATTTGTTAGTGCATGTCCAGTCTTACTATTTGTACTTGAGCGGAACCAAGGTTCCTAGTTGGATAGATGATTAATATTCTGATTAAATCAATTCAAAATTGGATGATTTACCATTGCAATATGATGATATTTGAGTTGTGAGTTGATATTAGTAGGACTCCTATTCTAGATGTAGAATCTTTGTAATGCTCTTTACCTACTGCCAGTATTCTTTTGTGAAAGTTACCACTATGTTAAGAGAAATGCTATGGAGGTAAGATTTTTTTGGCTCCTAGCTGATGGTCAATGTCAAAAGGACATTGTACTCCACAAGCATTGTCAATGTCCTTTTGACCTTGATTTAGGTGCAAGTTTTGTTCTTGCGTCATCAATAGTAATCTAGTAAGTTTGACGCATTCTGTCCTTTATTACATCATCTACACAATCGGTTTATACCACCACCTTCCGTTCCACACATCATTTATGGAGATTCTTGTAGAGAAGCAAAGTTGATTGTGACTTAATTCATTTCTAGTTCCAAAATCCATTTTCAAAATTAAAAATCCTAAAGGTGTGTGTTCTGCCAGTCAAACCGTGGTTTGGCCCCTTTTTTCTCTTTCTCCCATCAACTACTGTTTGTAGATGAATATTGTTTGTCACAACGAGAAAATAATATCAACATATGAAATAGGGAGTTGGGATTTTCCAATGAAGCTACACATGTCTGGCACTGGCTGCGTAGTTTTTATAACTGGAATATGTAATATCTGTTAGGAAAATTGGGTAATTTTTCTACTACAACAGAACAACTGACTAAAATAAACTGGTTCAGAATAATTGAACCAGACAGAACACTAACAAAAATACCTGACAAATAATATTGAATACTAAAAATAAAGACACTAGAAAAATTTAATAACGAAGTTCAGCCAGAAAGGCTTAATCTTCGAACACCGCTCAAGGCAACATTTTATATTAATTGTAGGAGAAGAGAAAATTTTGAGATATTTGAAATGGGAGGAGGAAGAGTTCTTTTATACCTCTAAAACCTCCTCCCCAAATAGTAAAACTACGATATGGGAGAAAAAGATCCAGAAAACAACAAATCTCCACCTTGGCTCAATTTTAATCCACCAAAATACAAATTTTCTCAAACAAACAAATAATAAAAAATAGTCTTTTGCGGTGCTTCCAATTTTGCGTTGTGAGGCGCAAACTTCAAATGTGCAAGATATTAACCAAGTTTAAATAGTGTTCGAACTTGGCCCTTGTAACTACCTTGGTCAGCATATCTGTAGGATTCTCCGTAGTATAAATCTTCTGGAGAAGTATCTCTACCTCTTCGAAAATTTTCCGCACAAAATGATAGTGAACATCAATATGCTTCGACCGTGCATGAAAGACTTGATTCTTTGCTAACTGAATAGCACTCTGACTGTCAAAATACACTTCAAGTTATTTCTAATCAACTCCCAAGTCTTTAAGCAACCCATGAAGCCAAATTACTTCCTTCATAACCTCTGTAATCGCCATAGACTCTGCCTATGTTGTAGACAAAACCACAGTAGATTGTAAGGTATACTTTTAACTAACTGGTGCCTTTGCTAAAGTGAACAATTAGCCAGTTGTAAATCGTCGCTTATCCAAATCACCTGCATAATCAGAATCACAATATCCAACTATGGATTGACCAAGTAATTTATCCCACTCAAATGTCAATCCAATATCTACGATATTTTGGAGATACCGCAGAATCTATTTCACAGCTTGCCAATGACCCTTGCCCAGATCATGCATGTACCTGCTAAAAATAGTAACAGCTTATGAAATATCTGGTCTCATACACACCATTGCATATATCAAGTTTCCAACTGCATTTAAATATGGGACTTTTGCCATGTATTCTCGCTCTTCATCAATTATCGGAGATAATCTGCTACTCAATTTTTCAAATAAGGAGAAAGTGGGGTATTTACAGGTTTTGTATCATCGTGCATACCAAAATATTGTAGTACCTTCTTCAAATACTGCTTCTGTAACAGTCAAAGTTTGCCCCTCTCTCTATCCCTGCTTATCTCTATGCCGAGAATCTTTTTAGCTTTCCCCAAATCCTTCATCTCGAACTTTTTACTCATTTGATTCTTCAATCTATCAATCCCAACTTGGCTCTTTGATGCAATCAGTATATCATCAACATATAAGAGTAAGTAGATGTAGGAACTATCTTGAAGTTTGTGTAAATGCCCACAATGATCGTATTTTCTTCTTTTATACTTCTGACCCTTCATGAACCTGTCAAATTATTTGTACCACTGTCTCGGAGATTTTTTCAGTTCGTACAAAGATTTACTAAGTTTACAAATCTAATCTTCTTTACCAACAACCTTATATCCTTCTGGCTGAGTCATATAGATTTTCTCCTTCAAATCACCGTGTAAGAACGTGGTCTTTACATCAAGTTAAGCTAGCTACAAATTCAACTGCGCTACCAAGGCCAACAGAATGCTAATTGAGGAATATTTTACAACTGGAGAAAATACCTCATTATAATCAATTCCCTCCCTCTGAGCATAATCTTTAGCCACCAATATTGCCTTGTAGCAAATGTCTTCTTTATTAGGAAATCCTTCTTTCTTTGCAAATACCCATTTGCACCCAATTGTCTTTCATCTTTTTAGTAGTTGTGTCAGCTTCCACGTCCTGTTCTTCTTAAGAGATTGCATTTTCTCTTTCATTGCACCTGCCCAACTACCATTTTCTGTACTTCGAATAGCTTCTGGGTAGGTGGATGGAACATCTTCATCAGTAACTGGAAGTGAATAAGCTACCATGTCAGTGAAACGAGCAGGCTTCTGAATTTCTCAGTTCTATCTTCTAACTGCAATTGGTTTTGATTGCTACAAAGGTTCTTGGGTCAGAAACTCTTTGTCATCTGACTCTTCTTCTACCAAAGTAGAGTCAGTGGTGGTTCTTCGTGCTGGGCTCACCACTGTTTGCTCAAACTCCACCTACTTTGGATTACACTCCACCTGTTTCATAGTACTATCAGCTTTCTCTGGATTTACCTTGTTCAACATAGTAGATTCATCAAAGGTAACATCCCTGATGATAATCGTCTTGTTTGCCTCAAGACACCACAAAACGGTATCCCTTCACTCCAGCATTGAAGCCCATGAAAAGAGCCTTCTTTGCTTGTGGATCCAACTTTGATTCAATCACATGATAATATGTAATAGAACCAAAAAAAATAAAGTATCATAATCAGTTGCAGGTTTCCCAGACCATACCTCTAATGGAGTTTTGCCACCTATAGCAGATAATGGCAAACGATTGATGAGATGTTGAACGTATATCACAGCCTCAGGGAAAAATTTCTGCCTAATCTAGTATTAGACAACATACAATGAACTTTCTCTATAAGTGTCTTGTACATACGCACTGACACCCCATTCTGTTGCGGTGTCTTTCTAACAGTGAAGTGTCGAACTATGCCACAGTCTTGGCATAATTCCAAGAATGGATCACTCTTGTATTCTCCTCCATTGTCTATTCGGAGAACCTTGATCTTTCTCCCTGTCTTTGTTTCAACTTGAGCTTTCCACTTAAGGAAAATTCCAAGCACCTCATCCTTGTTCTTTATAGTAAACATAAAAATCATCAACAAAAGTGACAAAACAATGCCTACCTTCGATGGACGAAGTTTTGGTGGGGCCCCACATATCTGAGTACACATAATCCAAAATACCCGTGGTATTATGAATTGTAATGCCAAACTTCACTCCTCGTTGCTTTCCCAGAACACAATGCTTACAAAATTCAAGTTTGCAAGTCTTCGTATCTTTCAACAATCCTTGCTTGGCAAGAATTTGCAAGGACTTTTCACCCGTATGTCCCAATCGCATATGCCACAACTTCGTTACCTCAACATCCTTCTTGGTGCTAGAAGTTGCTGCTGCTTCTGTCCCTATCACTCTACTACCTTGGTAGTAGTATAAATTGTTCTTCCTCATGTCTTTCAATGTAACCAGTGATCCTGAGGTTGCTTTAAGAACTCCATCTTGTATCATCACAACTAGGCCTTAGATTCAAGAGCCCCCAATGAGATGAGATTCCTCTTCAACTTTGACACATACCACACATTCCTCAAAATTCTGGTGGATCCATCATGATTCTGCAGCTTGATCAAACCTATCCCGGTTGTTTTAAAAGGATTATCATTACCCATGTAAACAACCCCACCATTGAGTTCCTGAAATTCGAAAAACTATTTCCAAATGGGACACATATGATAGGTACATCCTGAATCCAATATCCACTCATCTGGATGAGATGATGTTGAAGGCATAACAACTAAGGAAATATCTGATTCCGCATTACTTTTGTATTTTGTAACATTTGCATCTTGCGGACTCTTTCCATAATTTTTCAACTTCGAATGGTCTTTCTTCCAGTGCCCTTTCTCATGACAGAAAGCACACTCATCTTTGGCAATGGATCGGCCCTTTGATTTAGACCTTACTCCTCTCCCCTTAGTCTGGATTTGTTGATGACCCCTTGCCACCAATGCTTCTTCGAATGTTGTTGATTTCATTTTGATCTTAACCTGCTTTCTTAATTTATGACTATATAAAGCAGAACAAATAGTATCTAAATGACACATTCTCCTTCCTGTGAAGTAACGTAGTTTCCAAAGGTTTAAATTCATTTGAAAGATATGATAACAATATCAAAGCTAGATCCTGATCCTCAAATTTCACATCTAAATTCAACAGGTCTGCTACTAATTGATTTTCATTGGGAAGAGATGATAACAACATCAAAGTCAAATCCTCATCCTTAAATTTCACATCTAAACTCAGCAGGTCTGATGCTAATTGATTAAACATAGTGATGTGTTCATTCATAGTAGTACCTGACTGATAATTAAATTGGAACAAATTTTTCTTCATAAGGAGCTTGTTCTGACAACTCTTTTTCAGAAACTTATCCTCTAACGTTTTCCATAATTTGTGGGCAGAAGTCTCATTCTTGAAAGCATACTTCTATTCTCTGGACAGTCACGATCGAATTTTTCCACACGTAAGAAACTTATCCTCTAACGTTTTCCATAATTTGTGGGCAGAAGTCTCATTCTTGAAAGCATACTTCTATTCTCTGGACAGTCACGATCGAATTTTTCCACACGTCAACCTATTAATGAGGCTCCAATCTCTATCTTCTACCTCTTTTGGTTTCTTTTCCTCAAAAGCAATATCAAGACCCTGTTGGAAAAGAGAGTCTAAAACCTCTCCTTGCCACATGCTGAAACGGCCAGTACCGTCAAATATTTCCACTGCCAACTTCAGGCTGGACAGGAGGAACCTCGACAATGATGACGAGGAGCCCGATGCCCCTGGCGTAATATTTGAAATAGGATCCTTCGTTTGTTGATCTTTATTTGTCATTATCGACTCAATAAAATGTATTAAATATTACAACAACTGCAAACAATCCAAGATTTCAAGAGGACCAAAGTAATTCTTTTCTGATTTGAAAGATCAGGCAAAACTGCAACCACAGAGCATACTCAGACAGAACCTTAGCCTGGGATAAACCTTGTCAAAAAGACCAAAGGAATTCTTTTCTGATGTGGAAGATCAGACAAAGCTACAACCACAGAGCATACTCAAACAAAACCTTAGCTCTGATATCACTTGTTGAGAAAATTGAGTAATTCTTTGCTCTGATATCACTTGTTAAGAAAATCGGGTAATTTTTTCACTACAATAGAACAACTTAGTGAAATGAACTTGTTCGGGACAATTGAACCAGATAGAACACTAACAAAAATACCCAACAAATAATATTGAATACTAAAAATAAAGAGTCCAAAAAAATTTAATAACGTAGTTCAGCCAAAAAGGCTTAATCTCCGAGCACCGCTCAAAACAACCTTTTATATTAATTGTGGGAGAAGAGAACAATTTTGAGATATTTGAAATGGAAGGAGGAAGAGTTATTTTATACCTCTAAAACCTTCTCCCAAAATAGTAAAACTACGATGTGGGAGAAAAAAGAGCCAAAAAACAACAATATCATCAGCATCTGAAAAACAAAGTTGGGAGTTTACAAGGAAAGTAGCCCCCCATATCTGTCATTCTCGAACAAGCTAAGGTCACAGCACTAGACATTAGTTACGTTTGTTCAGCAAAGACTCCCTGAGAAGAAAAGAATAATACAGTAATAAGCAGGATCCTGAGATCTCCAAAATAAAAAACATAAAAAGAGAAAAGATTAGAACCCGTTGTTCGATGTTCCATTTAACACAACTCTATTTAGTTTCTGAAGCTAAAATAATGGTTGAAAGCCTGCTCTATTCAGTTTTAAAAATGACTCTTAACAAGAGAAAGGTAATAGTAACTAATCTGATGATATCAGACCATGTAATATGGAAGTTCTTGTCTCAAAATCTACTCAAATGTTCAGCACAGATTCTACACTTTACAAAAGACCAACACTGTATATTTTCTCTTACTTGTGTACAACTCCTCAAACTGCTATTAAATTTATCGCGAGAACACTGGATAGTTGAAGTATGAAAATCAATGTGAGTTTAAATGTGTTTTTTGACTATTAAAACAAGATTGACATCAGTAGTGTTGAAAATCAAGATTTCCATTTTTATTAATTTGGATCGCCTAGGGTAGGGACAGGCATTTTTTTGTGTGTAGAATTACAATTAATTACGTGTATCATTCAATAATTGTCACTTGACACGATCTCGTAAGCATCAAGAATGCCTCACATGCTTAATGTTATGGCCACGAATGTTCACAAGATATGTGTTTGTCGATTAGAAGTGTCTACCTAGTAACTTGCAAAGTTAAAGCATCCAACTTAATAGATCGTGCAAAGGTTTAACAAATATCTAGAAATATAGCCAATTTAGTATATATACATATTACATAAGTCGAGGTTTCAAGAAATGAATAACTAATTCTAATGTCTTATTCCGTGATCAAAAGTCGCATTTTTTTGTGGAAAATTTCAAAGATATGTTCGTGTAACAATATAAAAATTTAGAAAAAATAATAATTTCAAAATTGATAAAAGATCATCTTGAAGAGTTTGATCTAACTCGGTAGTTCTTCCTTCAGTTTTTTCTAATACACTCACTTTTACATGAATACTTAAATGCACGAATTATATGTATATTTTATGTTAAATATTACAAAATTTGTGTTGCTATGCTATTAATGATTAACATTTAATATAAATGTTACTTCCTTTATTTCTTTTTATTTACTCCCTCCATTTTTCGGGAGTCAATTTAACTATATTTCAAAGGTAAATTAGATTAAATTAATTTTATTTTATAAATTAAAACTTAAATATTCAGAACCTATATAAATAGTTCTATAAATTGCAATCAATTTGATTAAAAAATACATCTTAAAATATTGATCAAAGTTTATATCGTTTGACTCTAAAATAAAATGAAAACATATAAGAAGAAACGGAGGAAGCAATATTATGAAGATGCATTGTAATATAAAATTGTATAGTAGAAACCTGTCAACCTTTAGTTTACTCTGACATGTGATGTAATCCTACCAATACTTTTATGGTACAACGCAAAAGAAAATGCGCTAATTTTTCATGCACAAATTTTTTCTCTCCTTTATTATAATAATATAAATGCATTCAATCTTTCCTTTATTGGAAATCTCGACATGATGGTTATTTTGGCGAATAAATTTGAAACCAAAATAAGTTTTGCTGAGACTTATTACAATATAGTGCATTATTAATGATAGATATTGCTCCCCTAGATAGTAATAAGGTCTATGTTTCAGAGCTTTCATTTAATTTTGTACTATCAAATATTGTGTTAATATAAATCTTTTTCATAATCAAATAAAAAAAGTAGTTATTTTCTCTTAATATAGTGTGGATTGTAGCACTATTAAAAATGCATATATCTCCATTTCTCTACCTGGAACCAATTAAATATTGGAGAATTTTATTTATCTTATTTCATAGAGAAATTTAACATAACTTTGAAATGATCAATTGATTAGCACTCGTGTTAATAACATATAGTAAAATCAAGAATAAAAGAGCAATATAAAGAAAAAGAGAGGAACAATAACATAAGACGAGGAATCAGATAACTTTCTTTCTTTTAAGTATGTACAATATTATTCTTAAGACTTCTATTTATAGTCAATAGTCCTTGAGAAGGTGGGAAAAAATTAAGAAGCTGTTTGGTAGAGTGTATTAGAAAAATAATTTATGCAGTAAGTGTGGTATTATTTAATATATTATATGGTAGTAATTTTAGAGTAATATATACTAATACATGTTATAAACCCTACATGATATTATAGGATATATAATTAATGCATCCCATTTGCTGGTATTAGTAATTCATGAATTGTAAAGCATGGGATAAATATGAGTAAAGATAAAAATGCCCTCAAATTTCTTTAAATCTTTTCTAAATCTTTTTTAATTTATTGAATATGAATTATTTCTTTTAAATTTATCAAGATGATAATTTTCCTCCAAACAATTTTAGTCATAAAAAAAAACTATTTCATTAACTTAAAAAATACTTATGTTTTAGTAAAGTGGAAAAAATCCAAAAATAAATTCATGATTACATACAATCTTTAAATTTGTAAATAGGATATATCACAAATAAAAATAATTTTTCTGATTAGCTTTAACACTCTATGAAACACAATTTTATATTACTAACGATTCTATTGTCTCATTCAAAAGTTACATGTTCCTCCCTCCAACTTAAGAACCCTACAAACTGGGAACAACAAATGATGAACAAATAAAAAAAAGATAATCGAAAATAAAATAAAACAACTCCTGTAAGTGGATGACTAAATCTTAAAAGAATAATAAATTTTTGCAAAGAAAATACAAAAAGCTATAGTACATCGAGGGTATTTTTGTAAACAAATAATATTTTTTTAAAAATATAATAATATATGTTGTTTTCAATATATCAAACCAAATACTGTTAGAACATGCACAGCGGAAGCAATAATTCTACAAGATCAATAACTTACATAATATCTAGATAACATAACTAAAATGAGAATCAGAAAACTTACCTCTTGAAGCTTTCACAAAACTCGTTCAACGCTTTGCTTTCCGGGACTGCGATCTTCAACCAAAATCGAATTAACCTTTTTCAATCAACAATTGAGTGACAAGTGATTATTTTTCCAGAAAAGAAGATAATCTTGAATAAAAATCAGCCCTTATTTATTCCCAATTTTTAATGAAGAAGGGAAGATAAAGGGGGCAAAACGATTTTGCCCTTATTGCTGTCATTATGCCATTAAATGTTTTTGCCTTTATTATGGGTTTAATACCCAAAATGTTTTTGGCCTTAATACAGTCATTAAACCTGATTTTTTAATTCCTTCTTTCCTTATTAATAGAAGACCAGTAATTAAAACAAAATCACTTCTTCTATAAAGATTTTCCTTTCTTTTCCAAAGTGATTAATTAATCCAGCATGGTAGGGACCACAGATTTATTAAGTGAGGCTTCCAATTATGATATTAATTCGGTGATGAAAGAATTATCACATCATAATAAATTATTCCACTAAAAATTTGTAATTACACTTCTCGATTCAAAATCTACCTTTACATTTTATTTAACTCCCCATGTTAGAATTACTGACAGCAATCAATTAAATTTAATTCTCTGAAAAATTTAATTCATTGATTAATTTAATCCTTTATTTATAATACTTAACTTATTTCACATGACGGATACAAAATCTACCTGCAGGATTTTCACGTGAAAACTCATAAGCAACCATAAAGAGGTGTCTTCTATCTCAAGTCCGAGACATGATTCTATCAACTAATTAATATTTTACTAAGTGATTCGTCATCATCCAATCTATCAGGAATATGTTAACTCACAAAAGAGTCTCACCTTTTAATAGATTAAAACAATAAAACAAACCACATAGATCATAATAATTATATCAAGATTAAGAGTATAAGTACATGTAATGGTCTAGAGAAATCGTTTATTAATATTCAAAACATAAACGAATATCTCTAATTGGTCAATTCAATACATACGAAATGTACTAGCACAAGAAGTCGGAATATTACCATTCCCATAATTAAGATCAAATTATATTTAATCTTGTGCTACAATCATCAAGATGTTTGTCCTACCTCATCTTTGATTTTGAATGTTAATTTATTACTTATAAGAACTAATAATTTTAATCTTCCGTGCATGAGTTAGAATACTCCATACACAAAATTATCTACTACATAAGCAAAGGACACACATGTCAACAGAATGATCTATTCAAATAAAGATTTTATTAATATAATAAATAGTCTTTACATGGGATGAAAATATAATACTATAATACAAATTATATGGTTAATAGTATATCCAAACAATCTCCCACTTAGACTCATAACCATGAATGCACAACTTTAAAACTCATTTCTTCTACATGTTTATCAAAAACTTTTTGGGTTAAGCCCTTTGTAAATGGGTCCGCCAAATTGTTCTTCGAATCAATCTTCAAAATTCTCACATCACCCCTTTAAGTTATATCCCGATCAAGTGATATTTTCTATCAATATGCTTACTTCTTTTTTGGCTTTGTGGTTCTTTTGAGTTTGCAACTGCACCACTATTGTCACAATAAAGTGGTAGTGGTGTTTGAACCAAAGGAACATCTCCAAGCTCTTTCAGAAAGTTACCGAGCCAAACATTCTCTTTAGCCGCCTCAAAGGCAGCTACATATTCGGTTTCCATGGTGGAATCAGTGGCACATGATTGCTTGATAATCCTCCAAATAATGGCTCCACCTCTTAAAGTAAACACATATCCTGAGGTAAATTTTCTAGAATCTTTATTCAACTGAAAATCTGAATCAGTATACCCAATAGTTACAAGATCTCCAGATTGAAAAACAAGCATGTAATCCCTAGTCCTTTTAAGGTACTTGATTATATTCTTAACCGCAGTCTAATGTTCTTTCTCAGGATTAGACTGAAATCTACTAACTATGCCAAGACCAAAGCAGATATCTGGTCTAGCGCAAAACATAGCATACATGAGGCTCCCTACAGCAAAAGTATAAGGGACCGTCTTCATTCTCTCTATCTCATCAGTCATTTTGGGAGACTGATTTTTTTATAGAGTAATTCCATACCTAAAAGAAAGAAATACCTTCTTAGTATTTTGCATGCTAAACCTTGTAAGAATAGTATCAATATAAAGTGCTTGAGATAAGCCTAATACCCTTTGTTTACGATCTCGCATAAGCTAGATCCCAAGGATATGAGTCGCTTCTCTCAAATCATTCATATCAAAACGCGTGGACAGCCACTCCTTAACAGAATTCAACATACTCACATTATTTTCTATGAGCAAAATGTCATCTACGTATAAAATCAAAAATGCTACTCTGTTTCCATCCCATTTTTTATAAACGCATGACTCATTTTCATATTGTTTAAAACCAAAAGCGATAATTGAATTATCAAAACAAGTATTCCATGCTCTAGATGCTTGCTTCAAACCATAAATGGATTTCTTAAGCTTACAATTCATTATCACTTTCCATGAAACCTTCTGGTTGTTCCATATAAATGCACTCGTCAAGACTTCCATTTAGGAAAGTCATCTTGATATCCATTTGTCAAATCTCAAAATCATAATGAGCAGTAATAGATAAGAGAATCCTAATGGATTTAAGGATAGCTACTGACAAAAACGTTTCCTTATAATCAATTTCTTCTTTTTGAGTAAACCCTTTCGCAACAAGCCTAGCCTTAAAAGTTTGCACTTTTCCATCCATACCTCCCCTTTTCTTATAGATCTATCTACATGAAATGGTTTTAACTTCCGTAGGTGGTTCTACAAGTTTCCAGACCTGATTGGAATAATAGACTCCATTTAAGATTTCATAGCAGCAATCCACATTTTAGCATCTTTATCATGTAGTGTTTCGACATAATTAAGAGGTGTCGTATTAGGATCCTTAGGGATTCTATCATACGATTCTCTCAAGAGTGCAAACCATAAAAGTTTTCGAATAATTCTCCCACTACGACAACTAGTCACTACAGGATCTGCTACATTTGAAACTAAATTTTGAACACCCTGAATGTCTTCCTGTACTATGACAGGTTCCTCTATATTATCCTGAACGTTTTTCTCCATAATTGCAGGCTGCTCGATGTTACTCCCACTACTTTGAGGTAGTGTAATGTCAAGTGTTTGCTCTTGTGCAACCTCTTGCCTATTGACATTTCTTCCACTACGTGGATGTAGTAGTATATCAATAACGATTTTTGAAAATTTTTCTTGTGTTTCATTACTCGTTATTCTATTGCCCAATTTCCGTAAAACAATTTTACTTCTAGGAACATGGTTCATTAAATAATCCTCTTCAAGAAATCTGGCATTTGTCGAAACAATTATCTTTTGTTCCTTAGGAAAATAAAATAAATCCCCTTTTGTTTCTTTTGGATATCCAATAAAAATGCACACTTCTGTCCTAGATTTCAACTTATCAGTTTTTTCTTTTAACACATGTGCTGGACAATCCCAAACCCGAATATGCCATTGACTAGGCTTTCGCCCACTCCACAATTCAGATGGGGTTGAAGGTACTAATTTTAAGGGAATAAAGTTCAAAATATAATTTGTAGTTTCTAATGCATAACCCCAAAAAGAAAAGGGCAAATCTGAATAACTTAAGATTGATCTAACCATTTCCAAAAGAGTTTTATTTTGGCGTTCTACCACACCATTTTGTTGTGGTGTTTTCGGAGAAGAATATTGAGATGTAATTCTTGATTATGATAAGTATTTAATGAATTCTACCAAAGGGTATACACCACCACGATTAGATCGTAATGTATGGATATGTTTGTTATGTCGTTTTTCCATTTCTATCTTAAATTCTTTGAATTTTTTAAAGCATTCAGATTTACGACGCAATAAATAAATGTATCCATATTTAGAGTAATCATCTGTGAAAGTTACAAAATACTCAAAATCACCTTTTGCTTGTATATTCATAGGACCACACAAATCAGTATGAATTAATTCTAACTTATTTTCGGCTCTATTTCCTTTGGAAGGAAAAGGTCTCTTGGTCATTTTACCTTCTAAACAGGATTCACAAGTTGGAAATGCCTCCACTTTCAATGAACTCAAAGGTCCATTAGAAACTAACCATGAGATCCTGTTTAAGTTAATATAACCTAGATGCAAGTGCCATAAGTATATTTCACTCAATTATGAAATACGTTTTATTTTATATGATTAATCAACATTATTAAGTTCCATTTTTGTAGCATATCGTGGGAAAATCAAATACAAACAAATCATGTATTCTACGAGCTGAAATAATAAAATCCTTATTAAATTTAATAACTGTACAATTATTAGCAAAATAAATATTGTAACCAACATCCATTATTCTTGAAATTGAAAGTAAATTCCTTCTTATAGAAGGTACATAAAGAACATTATTCAGTCTTAAAACTCTAGAACTACTAAATGAGATAGAAATATTTCCTATAGCTAAGGCTAGTGTTGGTTTTCCATTTGCTTGAAACACGTTCAGTTCATTTTCACTTAGACGTCGTGTTTCCTGAAACTTATGCAATGAAGTGCAGATATGATTAGTGGCTCCCGAATCTATAGCTTAAAATTGGGTAGAAACAGCCGCTAAAAATGTTTCAACGACATATGAAAAAGATGTACCTTGTTTCTGCATCTTAGCTATGTAGCCGGGACATTATTTCATATAATGACCAGGTTGCTTGCAATGATATCATTTGCCCTTAGGCTTAGCCGCACCACCATTAGCACATGAAACCTTATGGGACTTCTTCTTTTTCTTTTCGCCTTTTGGCTTAGAAGTTGAAGACGAAGGTTTGTCAACCATCAACGTTGTAGGAGGAGCTTATTTCTTAATGATAGATTCTGCCTCTTACAGTTCATTCAACAGTTTTGTAAGAGATAAGTTCATTTTATTCATGTTATAATTCAAGCAAAACTGCTGAAAACTATCTGGCAGAGTTTGTAGGACCATCTCAGCCTGAGACTCCTTATCAATAACCGCACCAAGAATTTACAGCTCGTTCAATAGACTCATTATTTTATGAACATGTTTCCTTACTGAAGTTTCTTCAATCATTTTTGTGGTCAAAAGAGCTTTCATGGCCGCCTGCTTTGCAACACGATTTTTCTCTCCAGACATCTCTTTGAGAGATTCAAGCATATTGTAAGCAGTATTCATGGACTGATGTTGATTCTGCAACACATTTGCCATAGAGGTAAGAATGTAGCATTTTTTCATCTCGTCAGCCTTAACCCACTTATCATAGGCTTTAATCTCATCATCAGTGGGTTCATCCTACTTAACAGGACATTCCTCAACCAACACAAATTTAAAGGCCTCAACAGTAAGAACAATATCCAAATTACGTTTTCAGTCCACATAGTTCGGGCCTTCTAATTTATTTTGATCCAGGATAGAAGTTAAGGGATTGAACGAATACATGGTTAATCTGCTATATAATCAAATTAAAAACAGATCATTAGACATGCTGCAAAATAAAAAAAAATCTTAAAAACATATCGCATATATAACCATGCACATAAACAGTTAGAATTATTAAGGAAACTTAACCATTTAAGCAAATATACATGTACTGTCATATATTTTATCTCTTAAATAAAACAGAACCAACTTAGTTAGAGATTAAACTGTTGATTTAAGTTAGATAAATATCACATTTCATAAGTCTCTCTACCATTAAACCAACATGTAACATAGTTAGAAAGTTAATACAAGTTATCAAAAACAAGAAACTATAAAATAGTATTACACTATACAAGTTTATCCGATGGGGAAGATGATCAATGTCAACATGTAAACTCATATTATTTGCTATTATTAACCACTGAAAATCATAAGGAATGATCCCTATCATCACTAGTTTGCAAAAAATAATTTTTTCAGAATTTTAAATTTTTTTGAAAACATAAAAATGCCCAAAAACTCATCAAAACACCCCGAATGACCAAAAAATGGCCTGGGTCACAACTTGCTGTGTGTATTGTTCAGTGGCTCATTTCCAATAAACGTACCAAATTTAAGGTCATTCGAAGTTTGTCTAAAGCTGAAAAACTTTTAAACCGATCAAATCGACAATTATTGAATGAGCTGTTGCGAGGGTCAGCAGGGTTGCCTCAATTGCTTGGCCTTACTACTAGTGTTCATACAGTGAATAATGACTATATTTGGGTTTAGTCGAAACTCATCATAATTTTGCCCATAATTCACAAAACTAATTTTTACAAAACTATGCAAAATTCGTTTTATGTTATCTTGATGATAAACTGAGATTCTCTTGACATCAATAACATCATCAAAAACATGAAAAACAACCAGCAACAACATGATATCAAAAACATGAAAAACAACCAGCAACAACATGATTTATACAACTATTATTCAAAATATGTACAATAAATCATATAATTTTTTTACATTATCTAGCATATGTAAGAAGACTACTGATACCAATTGTTAGAACATGCACAGCGGAAGCAATAATTCTATAGGATCAATAACTTACATAATATCTAGATAACATAACTAACATGAGAATCAGAAAACTTACCTCTTGAAGCTTTCACAAAACTCGTTCAACGCTTTGTTTTTCAGGACTGCGATCTTCTTCCAAAACCGAATTAACCATTTTCAATCAACACTTGAGTGGCAAGTTATTATTTTTCCAGAAAAAAATAATCTTGAATCAAAAATCATCCCCTATTTATTTTCAATCTTCAATGAAGAAGGGAAGATAAAGGGGGCAAAACGTTTACTGCTGTCATTATGTCATTAAGCGTTTTTTCCTTTATTATGGATTTAATACTCAAAATATTTTTGTCCTTAATACTGTCATTAAACCTGATTTTTTAATTCATTCTTTCCTTATTAATAGAAGATCAGTAATTAAAACAAAATCACTTCTTCTATAAAGTTTTCCTTTCTTTTATAAAATGATTAATTAATCCGGCAAGGTAGGGACCACAGATTTATTAAGTGAGGCTTCCAATTATGATATTAATTCGGTGATGAAAGAATTATCATATCATAATAAATTACAAACTATTCCATTAAAAATCTGTAATTACACTCCTTGATTCAAAATCTACCGTTACATTTTATTTAACTCCTCATGTTAGAATTACCGACACCAATCAATTAAATTAAATTCTCTGAAAAATTTAATTCATTGATTAATTTAATCCTTTATTTATAATGCTTAACTTATTTCAATGACGGATACAAAATTCACCTGCAGGGTTTTCAAGTGAAAACTTATAAGCAACCATAAAGGGGTGTCTTCTATCTCTAGTCCGAGACATGGTTCTATCAACTAATTAATACTTCACTAAGTGATTCATCATCATCCAACCTATCAGGAATATGTTAACTCACAAAAGAGTCTCACCTTTTAATAGATTAAAACGATAAAACAAACCACATAGATCATAATAATTATATCAAGATTAAGAGTATAAGTACATGTAATGGTCTAGAGAAATCATTTATTAATATTCAGAACATAAACGAATATCTCTAATTGGTCTGTTCAATACATACGAAATGTACTAGTACAAGAAGTTGGAATATTACCACTCCCATAATTAAGATCAAATTATATTTAATCTTGTGCTACAATCATCAAGATGTTTGTCCTACCTCATCTTTGATTGTGAACGTTAATTTATTACTTATAAGAACAGATAATGTAATCTTCCGTGTATGAGTTAGAATACTCCATACACAAAATTGTCTACTATATAAGTAAAGGGCACACATGTTAACACAATGATCTATTCAAACAAAGATTTTATTAATATAATAAATAGTCTTTACATGAAATGAAAATATAATACTATAACAAAAATTACATGGTTAATAGCATATCCTAACAAATACTACATAAAAAATAATTACATCATTACTAATCCCAACACTCCTAATCTCAGCATTACTAATACCCCATATTCAGAATATCTTATATGCTCTATTAAATGACCCCTAAAATATAGAACGATTGTGAATGATCAATGAGGAAATGGTGAAATTATGGATATTACTACTCCAAAGGAGAAATTATCCTAGGAGTTATAAACATTCATAATTAACTGATCCTGATGTTTATAATATAATTATTTTCCACAAGGCCAACCATTGTATTGATTTTCTAGCAAATAAAAGACCAATCATTGAAAGATTTTTGATACTCTGAAATAGTGCACTTAAGGATATGTCATTTCTTCTTCGGACTTAATTCGTGTTGCCTATGACTTTGCATTTAGATCGTTTCTTTTTAATTCGATTCATTTAGATTATAGTTGCAGTATCACATCATTGGGGGTCGATAATGTGTGTTTTTATATCATTCATAACCAGAGCAAAATGTTGTATATTGCTCATATTTTATATTGGAGAATAATTTGGTATCTCATAAACAATTATTACTACCTACAATTACTATTGTAGCATAATCTTCATATCTGTGATTTGTATGAGATACTCAAATTCACCAAAATAAATAAAAACCAAGATTGTGCGCACCAAAGACAGGTTCGAAGTCAGATCCATTTGATAATTTTGGTAATGAACACGCTTAATCATTGAGCTCGAAGACACTCGCGACAAAGTTGTTCAACAATATATTTATATTTCTTGAAATCAAAATTTGACCTATATACTGTTGGAAAACACGCATACGAAGCGAATGTAAATAGACAGGATCACCTGCATGAAATATAGACAACCAATACAAATACATAGTTCACGTAAAATATGCTTAAAATTAATTAGGAATGCTTCTTAAAACGTGAGCAGATATCTTAAAGCAAATCTATCTTCGAATCAGTGATCCCAAATTCATGACCGAGCTCTTTCAATACTTGGGTGGATAAATACTCAATCCATTTTTTTCTAGGCTGGGGAACTCAATAGAGATACTTTTCCCGTCAAAGAAGGAAAAAAACCACACGTCTGTTTGTACTTGAACAAGGACAGACAGTGACTTCTCTTTTTCCACAGAAAATAGGATTCTGAATTCTAATGGGCACTGTAAAAATCACAAAATTAATTACTAAGCCTCCCTATTATGGAAATAATTCAAAATACCAACTTAAATTATTCTTACCATAATAAATTATAAATTATTTCACTAAAAAATCGTAATTGCACTTCTCTATTTTTAGTTCGAATTTTCCATTAAACAATTATGTAAGCTTTTATGTTAAGATTACAAATACTAATCAATAAATTAAATTACGGATGAATTTAATATAATGATTAATTTTCTTTAGAGCAATGCTTAACTTATTTCATATATCGGATTCATAAATTCACCGGCCGGATTTATATATACATGAAAACTTATAATTTTCTCATAAAAGACGTATTATCAATCTCTATATCCATACATGGATTCCATCAACTAACTTATTATTTCACCAATATATATTATTATCATCCAATCCACCAGGAATATTGATCCATCTCAAAATCTCATCTTTTAATAAATCAAAACGATAAATAATATATACATATCATAATAGTTATATCAAGATCGAGAATAGAATTAATTGAATATTTTAGAGAATATATTTTTATCAGTCAGTCGAAAACAATTATATCTACTCGGTCTTGTTCAATACATACAAAATACACTAACACGAGAAGTTAGAACTATACCGTACTCGTAATCAAGATAAATTACATTTAATCTCGTGCTACAATTATTCAGATGATTTGTCCAAATTTTCATCTACGATTGTGAACTATAACTTTAACTTATAAGAACCGATGATTTAATCTTTTGTGTATAAGCTAAACTCTATATATCAAATCATCTACTATATAAGTTGAAGACACATATATGACAATGGTCTATTTAATGTAATGATTTATTGGTGAATTGAGTAAATAAATAAATAAATAATCGTTCAATAAATAATACTACATCAAAATTGTATGATTTTTAATATATTCTAACATATACACAATATAATTTTTCAATTAAGGGTGTTCAACTAACCATGGTTGTAGCTCCGCCGTTGCAATTTGACAACCATGGTAGAGCTTTTGGGAGGGGGAGGTTTAAGAGAGAGAATGTTACTGAGTGCTCTAGACACTTCTAAATAATGCAATTATGAAAAATAATTAAAATTACTTGCAAAATTACCACCGTGCCCTTGGTCGTCGCGTTGTTCATCTTTTTATATACTCCCTCTATTTAATAATATTTGTTCACTATATAAAAAATAGATGTCCAACAATGTTTTTCTAGTTTGAAAAAACAATTGGTAATTTATCTCTTTATAGTTTATACCCATTTTACCTTGCTATTAAATAATATTTCTCACTTAATGCATTTCTCAAGACATTAAATTTATCATATTCAAAAGGTAATGTAGTCAAATTATTCATATTATTTATTAGTATTTCTTAAGGGAAAAAAAAATTTGGCCACAAAAATTTGGCCCAAATTTGATCACAATAGTAAAAAGACTCATTCACACTATAAACTAGTTTCTTTTTGTACATTTTTTTCCCTTTCATTCTAAATTTAAAATTCTATCATTACTTATTTATTACTATATTTTAATACATTGGAAACTATCCCAATACATGGGAATGAAAAAGTTAACATGATTTTCATAAATATGATTGCATAGTATGTATTGTTTGAAAAGAATAGTCTAGAATAAAAATAATGATATAAAATTAATTAATTATATTTTCATATAATCAAAATAAATGTGACCAAAGTAGTATCGTCTGAAAATTTTAATTTAACATATACATTTATGTTAAATTAATATATTTGTTAAGAAAAATATACTCCACAAAAAACTACTTATGTTTCTTTTTCAAAAGAATAGTCTAAAATAAAAATAATGATATAAAATTAATTATTTTATTTTCATATAGCCAAAATTAATGTGACCAAAGTAGTATTGTCTGAAAATTTTAATTTAACATAATATACTTATGTATCATATTTACTTAATTATTTATTTTATCATATAGATAATTCATAATTTTTTTAATCTTTTATTTGAAATTTTATGCCTCTTCTATTTTATGAGTGAGAATTTCAATTGTTTCGCAGTAACACATTATACACTGTCCGTGAATTAATATACATTAGTTTGTTAGTATTTACAGGTCATGTTGGAGTTATTTATATAGTCTGTTTTTCTTTTTCTTTTTTTCAGTTATTTTTTGTTGAAAATCAAATCATACCAATCAAATTTTTAGTGATCTCTAAAATTGAAAATCAAATCGAACCAAATAAAGATATCAATTTTTTTTTTATTCGATTTCTTCCCCCCTCTCCTTATTAAATTAACACCCTTACCTGGCACATTTTAATGACCTATAAATCAATGTTTTGATGTAAATTATTTTTTTATTCAATAGGTGAAAGGAGGGTAAATTTAATCTAATTGATGAAATTTGGAAGGAATGTATTTTAAACTAGGGAATTCTTGGCCCATTTTTTGTAATTAAGAACTTGAAGAAAAAATTCTTTTGGCCATGCACAATGGACACAATGATATTTGAATGTTTATTCATACTACAATTCGATTGTTTGATTACATTTTTACCCTTTCTCAATTTAAATTTTCTCAATAATTAATTAACTATTTTTAATACATGGGTTTTTTTTCAATATATGGGGATTGAATATTTTTCTTGTTCACTTTACCTGGATGAATTATGTACAAAAATAATTGAATAAATACCTTTTTTTTTTCTTTTAGTGCTAAGTGGAGAAATTTAAAAATATTAAATAATTTAAGACAATTTGTAAGATCATATAACTTTGGTTAATATTAATTCGAATTTCTAATTATATTTTTTTTAAAAAAATATGTAGTATAATTTTACACCTATGTTTTTGTAAATACGATCTCTACTTAAGTAATTTTATTAATTATTATGTCTAACTAAATTTAAACTAAGCATTTAAATATTTTTAAATATAATTTAAAATTATTTATTAATGACAATCAAAATTCAAAACAATTTAGACATGATATATATCGACATATTATAAATATCATAAAATTATATAGTTCATATGTGTCAGCTATTGCTATTTGCTAGAAACAACCCAAGAGAGTCACGTGTTAATGTGGTAGTCTTGCTCCCTTATGTTATGTCGATTTTTGATAATTTTCTAATCATTACTTATATTTGTTATTAAATTAATCTCTAATAAAGTTATTTTATTAATTATTATGCTTAAATAAATTTAAACTACATATTTATATTTTAATATAATTTAAAATATTTCAATAATAACAGTCAAAACTTAAAACACTTTAGACATGATACACATTTACATGATATACAAATCTCAAAAATCATATAATTCAGATGTATTGATCATAGTAAGAACGACCCAATAGAGTCACATATTAATGTTGTAGTGTTTTGACGCTATTATATTACGTCAATTTGATAACTTGTGATCGAATCATTACTTATAGTATTTGTTGTTAATGTCTGATTAATATTTTTAAATATTTTAATCAAGACAATCAAAATTCAAAATACTTTAACATGGCAGACAGCGACACATTTTAATAATCATAAAATCATTTTATCCATACGTGTCAACCCTACATATATATTATTACTACTATCACACACATTAGACAAAAAAGAGTTATTTTATGAAATAAATAAATTATAAATTTGCTAACTTTTTATTTTGAATTATTCCCATATTAAAAATAAAAGAAAAAATAATGTAGCCCCTTTCATCAATTTTTCTCCAAATTAAAAGGTGTCATATAAATATTTCAATTAATTTTTCTCTCTAATTGTTTATAGGGGTGAGTACTGATTATTCTAGTTCTCATTTATCCGGTTCAATTCTTTCAATTTTATTTTACAATTTTAATTTTTTTAATTTCTAATTTTTAATCTAAATTTTTTATTTTACATTATTTATGTTCCATTTTATTTCTTTTTATTTCTCAATCATTACTTCTTGTAATTTTATGTTATGTCACAAATTTTTAATTTTTATTGTTTATTTCTTCACCCAGCATAACTGATTAACTGTGCTACTATTTTAATTTTTGAATTAAAATAGAATTTTATTGTTGAATATTTCAAAAATTATGTTTAAAATTTTTTTAAATATATAGTTTAATTTTAATTTAACATAATAATTTAAAAATAATTAATTGAAGGTCATTTTAGTAATAACTATAAGTAGTGATTCACAATTATCAAATCGACATAACATAAAGGCGAAAGACTTGTACGATCAACACTTATATCTCACTCGTTTTGGTTCGACACATATGAAGTCTGAACTATATGATTTCTTTAATATATCAACATTTACAACGTCTAGAGTGTTTGAGTTGTAGTTATTGAAATATCTCACAAATTATGTGTAAAATTATTTCAATATATAATTTAATTTCATTTAAATATAATAATTAAAAATTAATTAATTAGAGGTTAATTTAATAATATATATAAGTATCGAACGCAATTTATCAGATCAGCGTAACATAATGACGAAAGACTTGTATGGTCAACTCTTATGTCTCACTCTCTTTGGTTTGACACATGATGTAGAACTATATGATTTCTATAATATGTCGACATTTATCTTGTTTGAAGTGTTTGAATTGTCGTTATTGAAATATCTCACAGATTATGTTTAAAAATTATTCAAATATATAGTTTAATTTTATTCAGACATAATAATTAAAAAACAATAAATTTAAGGTCAATTTAGTAACATATTATATAAGTATCAAATCACAATTTATCCAATCCGCGTAACATATAGGTGAAAGACTTGTATGATAAAAAATAATGATAGCTCGAAGAGGAATAAACTGTCCTTTAAATCATCTCTTTCTTTATTTAAGTTAAGAAAGAAGTCAAATATGTGTGAACTTTTTGTCTTTGAACCAATAAATTATATGTATAAATTTTATAACTATTTGAATACGTGATATTATTTTTTATAACTAAATATAAATATTTCATACCTTATAGTCATTAATTTGAGTTCAATCTACTTATTTTACATGTATTATGATATTTTAAAATTCTAGTTTTTGAAAAATATGATCAAACATAACACTCCAAATCTAATTGTTTATATGTGGTATAGTATATGATTGATTTTTAATGTACTTCAATAGATTGATCCTTTGATTTTTGAAATGAAGTAACCTCTATAATTAAACAACATAAAATGTTAAAGTTTCGGAAGAATATTGTAAAAGTAATGTAAAAAATTCTAATACCCTTATCTAATCATCATTGATACCAATTTATTAATTTTCAATATTCATTTGAAATAATTGTTTTTTATTATTTTATACTTATCAATTTATCATTAGTTAGTTATAAACCAAACTATCAAACCAGGTTGATAGTTTTATTTTAATTTAAAATTTTAAAATTGACTAAATTACTTTAGTTTTGATTTTAATGAAAAAATGATCCAAACAGAATCATGAGCGCTCACTATTTAAAAAAAGAATTTAACATCCTTTTATTTCTTAAAATGCATATTATAATTGTGTGTTTCTAAGCAATTAAAATAGTTGTAGTTCAAATTTTATCAAATAAAATAATATTGTATCACAATCAATATTTATAATTTCATTCAAATTGAGTAAATCAAAGATTTTTTTTTTGGGTTGATCAAGAAATAAAATTAAAAATTGAAATAAAAAAATAATCAAGAAACATATTTAATAACGAAGATTATGACTATGACATAATTCAGAATTTAGACTTAGAGATATGACATATTTAGTTTTTATTTATCAACTCCACTTTTCAAATAATTAAGATTACTTTGAGTAATTTATTTTAAATTTTATTCTTAGATATTATTTTAAATTTAAAATAAAATTTTTTGAATTGGATGATATCTTTTTCGATTTAAATATATATATATATATATATATATATATATATATATATATATATATATATAGATAGAGAGAGAGAGAGAGAGAGAGAGAGAGAGAGAGAGAGAGAGACGTGTGTGTGAAAAATTATAAAACAATTAAAGAATGTCATAATAAAAAATAATAATATGATTGAAAGTTAAAATCTTTTTGTTGGGACAAATCATTAAGTTTCAATTTAAATAATTTATAAATATATTTAAATTACACCGATGAAAATTTGAAGTGAAATATAAGTTTATTTATACATTATTATTAAAAGGAGAGTAAAGTATAAAATATACATATTTCGTTTTTTAAGTATAAGTAAATATATAGTTTTTAAATTTTATGTAGAAATCTTTTATACTCATTAATTGTTGTTGTTTAAATTAATTTTAATTGTTCAATAAGTTTAGAGAATTGAAAAAATTTACTGCATTTATTAATTTATTTTGGAGGGAAACTTATTTAGAAAAGCATGGTAAAAATTAAAATAAGGCTATAGAAGTTTTTTCATAATTGTGGCCAAATTTGAGTCAAATAATTGTGACCATTTAGCACTATCCTTTGTCAAATTAATAGTGAATAATTATTGTTGGATCGAGGGAGTAGTAGATAGCAGAAATTATCAAAATGCTTTATGAATCAACACGTTCAGAAAATGTGAAATTCACCACACCTTTATTGTCTTACTGATAGTTTATTCTTCTTTATTTTCCCTAAAACATTAAAGCAAATTAAAATTTACTCCTACATAGTTGAATCGATCGCTGCCATTAATTCATCCTCTATCCTTTCTAATGACCAATCAACTCGTGCTTATTATTCCTTCGTCTATCTTTATTTATTCACTTTTAACTTGATATACATCTTAAGAAATAATAAATACTAAGGATAATTTTATTATATCATCCTTCGAATATAATAAATTTAATATTTTGAAAAATGCATTAGGTAATGAATAATATTTAATAGCAGAAGTCAAATGGGTGCAAACAGTTGCGGAGCAAGGATATTCACTAAGAGATTTAGAAATAAACATTCGAACTAATCGAAGGGGTTCAACATCTAATATATATACATAAAAAATAATTTTAAATATGCATATATAGCCTAATTTTTGGCCGAAGGGGGTTCGGAACCCCCTAGGCAAAGGGTAGATCCGCCACTGGGTGCAAATTGACAAATTATTCATTAGTTTTTAAATTGAATAAGTATTATTGGACATCTATTTTTTTTTAACATAAACAAATAAAGATTGATAAAGAAAGTAGTAGCCACTACAGTATATTAGTACAATTTTAATCCAGCAATATTCAACTTGAAAATAGAAAGATATGCTCTTCTTAACCAAATGGAAACCAGCTAAAGTTTAAGACTTTAGTGTACGAGGAATCTATATTATTAGTACTTATAAGTACCAATATATTATTAGTACTTATTAGTACTTATAAAACAAAGTTTAAGACTTGAATATATAACTTATTTTGTGGTTCCAAGTTGTCTACAACATATTGTTGTTACTTTACTCATCAACGAAAAGTACAATCACCCAACTAATATACATGTATATGATAGTGATAACCATTATATTGTTTCATCTATCTGTCTTCAACAAACTACTACAGCTCGTCATATTATACAAGGAAATTAATTAATCCTCCAATAAATAGTTTACTTTAGTTTGCGGCTAAAGATAGGTATCAATCAGAATAACATTAAGTAGAAACAAGATAATATTGGATCCAACAAGAGAGTGATCTCTCAAGATTTCCTACCAAATGGGGACTTGTTAAACACTCAAAATCATAATCAAAAGGATTTGGTTTTTGTGCAAGAGATTTCTTACATTTTTTTTAAAAAAGTAATTAAGTGGATGTCATGGAAAAGCCCAAAATTTGACCAATGGAAGGGAAGTTATGGAAGAGCCGAAAAGTTTAAGCATGGACTTAGTTTGGGATATCTCATTATTTTCACCCTAAGCTATACTTGGAAAATTGAATATATAACTAAACTATTGAAGTAATCCAATACACAGTTATACTATTTAAAATTGTTATAAATATATTATCATATATAGTGAATGTCTACTTTACCATATATCGTGACAATCTACTTTACCATATATAGTGAATATCTATTTATGAAAAAGTTAGAAACTCCAAGCTTATTTTCTCCTATAAATAAAGGGGTTCCTAGCTTCATTTTAATTAACTCATCAAGAATCTCTCAATAGAAATAATAATAACTCTCTCTTCTCTCTCTATTTTTTTTCTTCTTTGCTTTATACTTCATAACACGTTATCAATACAAGACTCTGTTAAACAATATGAGATCATAAATCTAAAGGTAATTTCAAGGTTAGTAATTTCTTATGTTTTGTCTTTTGCTACTAATGATATAATTATTGTTGCATTTGAGAAAAAATAATTGATTTGGAATCACTTATGCTTTAAATTTATTCGTAAAGGACAATATTGTTAAAAGATATGATGATGAAGTTAAGTCTCATCTCCTTAAGAGGGTAAGACATTTGTTAAAAGTTTCAATGCACAATGATGATAAGATGTTGGGTTCAAGTCTCATCGAGTTAGAGCGTAAGACGCCATTTTATATGGATAAGATATTGAGTTTGAATCTCAATACACTATATTCATGATATTGTGATGGCTAAGGTAAAATAATGAGTGTTTGTGAAAAGTCATGAGACATGTCTCATTGAATATGCTTCATTCTCTGGTGTGAATGTGATAACAGTGTATAATATATCTGAAAAAAGATAAGTGATTGAATGTACGAATATAAGCATGAAGGGACAATATGATAATAATCATCAAAAGTGTTAGTACTTTCACACGCTTATTATGACTATAAGATGTGTTAGAGAAATATTCTCTACATTATATGTATGCCTCGATTTGCTTCTAAAGTAGAAATATCATGAAAGAGGTTATAAGCTATCAAAATTTGATAGGCTTAAAGCACAATTATATTTCATTCTCGATGAATAAAAATTTTGATTATTATAAGTATAGATCCATTCCCTGAGGCGAATGTGATAATATCTAGAAAAGCTTATCAATATGAACGTGCACTTGATTATGCTGGTACCAAAACTCATCTTCGAAAGAGATAGAATAATTGAGAGAAATTATTTTGAAATCTACTTTTGAAGTAGTAAATCTGAAAATCTATTCATATCATAGTAAATATGAAATTTACTAAAGCCAAAAAAATACATGTCATGATAAACTTGGAGTTGGCTAGAATAAAAGTTCATAAATTGACATGAACGATTGCAACATTCCAAAAATGTGCATAGTGAGTATTGTATATTGAAGAACTAGAAAATTCTTCATGAACTTTTAATGTTGCTTGTTCTCATGATAAGTTGGTTGGGACCAACTAATGTTGGAATTTGATCCCTCAAAATCTGAAAAGTATAAAAGGTGAATATGGGTCCGTTCACCAGTCATGTGATCTATTAAGATGCATCAATAAGATGATCACATAGACATTTATTGTCAACTTGCAGTTTGACATTCATAAAGTTGCTTGCTCAATAAAATTGAATTAAGAGCATAATTTTAAGATTGTGTAATTAAGACAATTCATCTTGATGATGATGGTTTAGCATTGAATGTCTTTGATAAATAGCTAAATCATTGCTAATGAGAACAAAACTTTATGTGTTGGTATAAAATATAATATGTTGCATACAATAACACTTGTACGTATTAGACCAATCAATTATGATTATTTCTTCTCTCTCAAATGGTTCAAGGTCAGGAACCAACTGTTCCATCAAATAATTTTAATGTGTGGTATACGATTAATATAAATATGTCATATCGCACAAAGATGGATTCCTCAGAAAAGATGGAGGATGTATGTTAGTTTTTCTAACATAAGGGGCAGATTATAAGAAACTATGAAATATGTTAGGAAAATGATGAAAATATAATTCAAGTCAAGTGCCGAAAATATTTGTTGACTCAAATTTAATCTTATGTTTAAGATGCAAGTGCTCTTATTTTGTGTACCTAAAGGACAAAAGTCTACACATACATAAATCATGGTAGATCAATCGGTTCCAAATAAAACAATCCTTAAAAGGATAAGGAGGAAATAATCATAATGAAAAGATGTGCTTTTGAAGAGCCAAAGACATAACACTTCATAAAACCTTATGAGAGGTTTAGGTACCTGAATATAATGAAGTAATGAGATCTCAAAATTTTATATCGCACTGTAAATCGATACGAAATAAAATATCTTTGATACAATATTGACGCAGTATTGTAAGAGATTACGAGGATTTGAATTCTACATTTATTTAAGCATGTTGGCTGAAAAACATTTATCAAGTGATATGAAATGATGCATCTTAGTAAGCATACAACTTATTTGATTTGCAGTCCAGATACTTGAAGATGTCACTCATGAAATGTTGAATATTGTCACTTGACAAAATTTATATAAAAACTTTTAAGGATTCAAAATATTTGAAGCATATAAAAGTTTCTGGGAACACATTTATAATCATTATAGTGCATAAATTTATATATTGAAAATCATTGAAACTCTTGGAGAGTCTTCAAAAGCAATAGGTTATTTGCTGACCTGAGAAATTTATCGAATTGGATTGGTTATGAAGTATCATATCTTAGTGCAACTGGTGCACTTATGTATCTTGCAAATACTACAAGGCGTGATATAGCCTTTTCGATTAATTGTTAGCAAGGTATAGTTCTACTCCTAATAGGAGACATCAAAATGGGATCAAACACAAGATCTTAATTTATTCTAAAGATTGCAATCTTGATCTTGTTGATAATGTTGATGTTGGGTATTTAATTAACCCACATAAATCTTGATGTCAAATAACATGCAATGTGTTCACATGTGGGGATGCTGCCATATCTTGGAGATATATAAAGTAGTCTATATAACCACTTCATCGAACAATGTTGAGGTAATAGCTATTCATGAAGCAAGCCGAGAGTGTATGTGGTTGAGGTCCACGATATATATCATTCACAAAAATGTGGTTTGAGATGCGACAAAGTACTTATGATTTTGTATGAGGATAATGCAGCATGCACAACACAACTTAAGGGATGACTCAAGGATATAGAATGAAGCACATTTCGCCAAAGTTTTTCTATACACACGAGATATAAAATAATGGTGAAGTTAACGTGCAACAAATTCTTTCAAGTGACAATGTGGATGATTTATTCACTAAGTCTCCTCCAATTGCAACTTTCAAGAAGATGTTGCACAAGATCGGGATGCAAGGTTCAAAGATATTCTCATTAGGGGGAGTTAATACGCATTGTACTCTTTTTCCCTTACGAAGTTTTGTCTCACTGATTTTCTTTGTAAGGTTTTTAATGAGACAACTTATATACATATTGTTAAAGATGTGTACTCTTTTTTCTTCACTAGATTTTTTTTCCACTGAATTTTTTCTAGTAAGGTTTTAACAAGGCACATTATCTATCAGTTAGACATTCAATGAAGAGTGTTACAAAAATATTACCATATATAGTGAATGTCTATTTTACCATATATAGTGAATGTCTATTTTACCATATATAGTGAATGTCTATTTTACCATATATAGTGAATGTCTATTTATGGAAAAGTTAGAAACTCCAAGGTTATTTTTACCGTATAAATAAAGGGGTTTTCCTTCATTGTAATTAACCCATCAAGAACCTCTCAAGAAAAATAATAATAACTCTCTCTTGTCTCTGTTCTTCTTCTTCTTTGCTTTATATTTTATAAAAAAAATAAATTTATTTACTCCTTAAAATTTATCTGGCAAAGAATGTGATGTCATATTCCTATACACCCGTGAAAAGCAAAAAAAGAAATTTAAAGCTTATTAAAATATACACACGTCATCATTTAATTGGATTTAATCAACTAATTATATTTGATTAATTTTTTATTTTCTTTCTTTACATTTTAATTTGATTTTCCTTCTCTTTTTTTTAATCTTCGTCTCTGTCTTCGTCCATATTTTCTCAGCTCTTCCTTAACTCCACCTCTAATTTCTGAACTCCATTTCTTCTCTCAATCTTCATCAATTCACCGATGAGTTCACAAATAAACTTACCTTTTTAACATTTTTTTGATATTTTATTGTTGGTAGTTGGGAATTAAAATGTTTGGAACTTGAAATCGAGTTCTGCTCGAATTTCGCAAAATGAGTTCTGAGTTTCTCGACTTTCATAAAATTGGATTGTGGGTTGTTCAAATTTTATAAAATTGGGTGGTGGTATTTTGAATTTCACGAATTGAGTTTTTGTGTTTCTTGCATTTCACTGAAATGTGCTACGGGATTCTCAAATTTTGTGATGGGCTCTGGATTTATCGAATTTTACAAAGTTAGATTGTGGATTTATTGCACTTACGAATTGAATTGTGAGTTACTTGAATTTTATTGAGCTGGGTTGTGGGTTTCTTGAATTTTAAGAATTGAGCTCAGCGTTTGCATTTACGAATTAGGTTATGATTTGAACGAACTTTATCAAGTTGGGTTGTGGGTTTCTTGAATTTCACAAAAATGACGAAGATTGTGAAACAGTGAAAGAATTAAAGTGATTTTGCTTGTTGAATTTGGATTACTTTGATCCGATCGAATCAGTTTGTTTTATCAATAAATGGCTTTGCCAAGATTTAAACTAAAAAAAAAAAGAATTGAAGAAGATGATGTTTTAGGGGTGCTGGTGATTAATCTAGGGAAAAAAAGGTGAAAAAGATATGTTATTGACACATGTCAGCGCGTGTATACGCATTCAAGACAAAATCTAATTGTAACGTTTTAAGGGGTAAATAAATTCATTTTTAAATAGTACTAGTGTGTATTATGTTACTCCAATAGTTTAGGTATTTCTTCGACTTTTCGAGTATAATTTAGGATGAAAATAATGACTTTTTCCATATGATTTTTTTCTTAATTACTTCACTATGTAATTAGTTTTCCTAGTAACCTTAAATATTCACTTAACAATTCTGGTCTGTTTTAAGTTTGCCAAAAATTAATACTCTAGTCATCGAGAAAATATTTATTAAATTTTATCTGTTAAATTTGACGGAACACTAAAAAAAAAAATTTAGCAAGAACTCACGTTTAAAAGTACATACTACTTAAAAGAAGATCAAACATTTAGGGACAAAAGCAACGGACATCAGTTGGTTATATAGAAAAATAGAGGAAAAATCTATGACATAATGGTAATGTCAAAATATAGTATCGCAGAACATAAAACTGACAGACTCCATTAGTTAAAACCAAGAAAGTTCGTTCGCTATAAGTAAAATGCACAAATTTCAATTTTAATATAAAGATTAGTATAAAAATACATAGTCAAGTTAACAAAAGGATGCAAATCTAAAAATGACATGAATATAAATGGGGTAAATATTAGAAGACTTTTTCCTTTGAAATTATAAAATAATTGATGTGGATTTAATTAAATACAAATTTTTTTTAAATTAGATATTCGTACTTAAGATTTAGGTTTAAGTCATCAATAGATCCTTAAACTTATTTCGAAATTTCACTTGGACCACTAACTTACCATTGTACTTATTGAACACTTTAACTATTCAAAAGTCATGTCTATTAGGCATAAAATGTTGATATGACGAAAAAAAGTGTGTTTCACACTTTTGAGATGCGTGAACCAAGCTTAAATTTTATTTTATTTTCAATTTTTACATCAAAAATTATTTTTTTTTTCAAAAAAAATAAGGACGACCACCCTTCTTATTTTTCAGCGAAGTATCATTTTTTCGACATTTATACCTAAAATTATTTTTTCTTAAATAATTATTTTTTTTTAAAAAAAGGACGATCACTCTTTCTCCCCCTCCCCCCCCCCCCCCCCCCCCCTTCCCTTTTTCGACAATGTCTCATTTTTTTGATAAAATTTTATTTTTTCTTCCGGTAAGAATGGTCACTCTTTCTCCCTTTTCATTCAATCTTTTTCTCTAAATTCTTTTTTTTTTCTTATTTAGATTTCTTGCATTTGTTCATATGAAAAAGTAGGTATAAATTTTAAAAAAATTCAGACACAGTCTCATTTTTTCGATAAGAATGATATGAAATATTTTTCGACGTCGATGAAAAAGGAGTGGGTTTGATGAAAAGAAGAGGGTTGGGGGAGGGGGTGTTTGGATTTGTTTTAAAACAATTATTATCTTATTTTTTATTATTTAAATATAGTTAGTTTATTTTTAAAAATTTATTTGAACTCAATTGCTATGTGGCATTATTTTATTAGTCTATTTGGCAAGTGAGTTACACTCACTTTAAATTTTCAGCAAACTTTATTTTGTGTCAGATAAGTATAAATTATTAAGAATGAAGTGTTCAATTGATACAAGTTTGAGTTGAGGTGTACAAGTAAAATCTCAAAACAAATTTAAGGATATATTGATGACTTAAGACTGATGTCTGCATGACATTAATGATGATTACCCGAAATATTTTGATACACTATTTTGTACAATATATATATATATATATATATAATATTATTACATAATAAATAAGTATGTTGTAATAGAGAGATAATTTTAAGAAACGTGTGTCACTATAATAAACATGATTGTTGTTATAAGTAGAATGTCAATATAAAGAAGTAGAAAATGAATTTTTGAAAATATCAGGTCGCTATAGTAAAATATTCTTATAACGAAATGTCTAACAGAATAAAAAAAATATAGTTTTCGCGCATTTTTCTATGAAAATAACTGACAGAATATTGGCTTTGCAATATTGTCCACCGATTTTCTCTCATGGCAAGTTTTGTTATTTCTGCTATTTATAAAGTCTACTATGCTATAAATGTATTTACATTATAGTGAATGTCTATCAAGAATATAGATAAAATCTATCAAGAACTATTTGATATCTATTAGTGATGAAATATTTATCTTTTAGAGAGAAACTAGGATTAATTTTCCCTATAAATAGAAGGAATTTCTTCATTGTAAAGACCTCATTAAGAGAATCCCTCAAGATAAATAAGAACTACTCTCTATTCTCTCTCTACTCTTCTTCTTTATTCTTTGTTATTTCATAACATGTTATCAGCACGAGTCTCTAAGAGGTATTCTTGATTTGGCCTCTGCAAGGTAAGTGTATTTATATGGAAGATAAACACATATTAACTATTAGTGCATATGTTATTGCTTTCGCTCATTACTATTTATTTACACTTTTTTCTTTGTAAATTAATGATTTTGGCATTAATATGCCCTTGCTGATTGAGGTTCACTAAAGGTGATCATAATATTTTCTAAAAACTCGGGCCTAAATCATTGTGCACATTGATTTATTGTGCCATTGATTGAGGGAAATATGGTGGATTACATTTAAATCTCATCACATTAAGAAGGTATGATATTGGGTTAAAAATTTTAATGCACCATGATGATAAAATGTTGGGTTCAAGTCCCATCGAGTTATAGTCAAAGATGTCTTTTTATATGGATAAAATATTGAGTTTGAATTCCAATACACCATATTGATGATATTATGATGGCTAAGAAAAAATAATGGGTGTTTGTGAAAAGTCATGAAACATGTTCCATTGATATGCTCCATTCTCTGAAGTGAATGTGATAGCAGTGCATCATATGTCTGAAAGAGAATAAGCGATTGAATGTACGAATATAAACATGGAGAGACAATATGATAATAATCATCAAAAAGTGATATTATTTCCATATGATTATTATGACTATAAGATATGCTTGAGAAAATTTTCTACATCATATGTATGCCTCAATTTGCTCTTGTAGTGGCAATATGTTGAAAGAGATTCTGATAAGCTTAAGGCACAATTATATTCCATTTTCGAAGAATGAGAATTTTTATTGTTATAAGTATAGATCCATTCCCTGAGGTGAATGTGATAATATTTAGTAAAGTTTATCAATACAAACGTGCACTTGATTGTGATAGTATCACAACTCACCTCTGAAAAAGGCAAAATAATTGAAAAGAGTTATTTTAAAATCTACTTCTAAAGTAGTAAATCTGAAATTTATTAATGTGATAGTAAATATGAAATTTACTAAAGAAAAAAGTACATGTCATGATAAACTTTGAGTTTACTAGTACAAATAAGTTCATAAGATGACATAAACGATTATGACATTCCAAAAGATGTGCATATTAAGTATTAGACAAATATTAAAGAATTAAAAAATTCTTCATGAACTTTTAATGTCGTGTATTATCATGATAAATTGGTTGGACCAACTAATGTTGGAATTTGATCCCTCAAAATATGAAAAGTATAAAAGATGAATATGTGCTCGTTCACCAGCCATGTGATCTATTAAGATGCATATATATAAGATGTCACTTGTACGTTTATTGTCAACCAACAGTTTGACATTCATAATGTTGTTGCTCAATAAAATTGAGTTAAAAGCATAACTCTCATATTGTATAATCAAGACAATTCATCTTAATGGTGATGGTTTGACCTTGAATGCCTTTGATAAATAGCTAAATCATTGCTAATGAGAATAAAGCTTCATGTGTTTGTCTAAAATATGATATGTTGCCTATAAGAGCACTTGTATGCATTAGACGAATAAATTATGATTATTTTTTCCCTCTCAATTGGTTCAAGGGGAGGAATCAACTATTTCATCTAATAGTTTTGATGTGCGGTATACAATTAATGAATATACCATGATGCGCAAAAATGAATTTCTCAAAGAAGATGGAGGATGTATGTTAGTTTTCCTAACACAAGGGGGAGATTATAAGCAACTATAAAATATGTTAGGAATTATCATCAGATCCTCATTCAAAAAATAATTCAAGTCAAATACCGAAAATATCTCATATTTAAGCTGCAAGTGCTCCTATTTTATGTCCCTAAAGGACAAAAGTATGTGAATGTGTGAAGCGTGGTAAACCAATCGGTTCCAAATGAAACAGTCCTTGAAAAGGATAAGGAGAAAATAATCATAATAAGAAGGCAATGTGCTCGTGAAGATCCTACGACATAACACTTCATGAAACCTTATGAGAGGTTCAAGTATTTGAAAATAATGAAGTGACGAAATCTCAAAATGTTGTGTCACACTGTGAACTGATACGAAATGATATATTATCAATATCTTTGATATAATGTTGGTGCAATATTGTAAAAGATTACGAGGATCTGAATTCTACGTTTATTTAAGTATACTGACGTAGAAATATTTATCAAGTGATGTGAAAGGATGTATCTTGGTAAGCATAAAACTTGTTGATTTGTAGTCTAGATACTTGAAGATGTCACTCATGAAATGTTGAATATTGTCATTTGACAAAATTTATATGAAAATATTTTTAAGGATTCAAAATGTTTGAAGCATATCAAAGTTTCTGGAAACTTATTTATAATCCTTATATTGTATAAGCTTATAGCTTGAAAATTATTGAAACTCTTAGAGAGTTTTCAAAAGCAGTAAATTATTTGCTGAAATGAGAAACATACCAAATTAAATTGGTTATGAAGTACTATGTTTTAGCGCAATTGGTGTACTCGTGTATCTTGCAAATACTACAAGGACTATATATTTTTGGTTAATTTGTTTGCAATGTATAGTTTTGTTCCTACTAGGAGACATTGGAATGAGATCAAATACATATATAGTACCTAAAGAAACCACCAATATGGGCTTATATTATTCTAAATATTGCAGTCTCGATCTTGTTGGTTATGCTGATGCTGGGTATTTATCTGACCCGCATAAAGCTTGATCTCAAACAGGCTATGTGTTCATATATGGTGGTACTGCAAGATCTTGGAGATATACAAAGCAGTCTATTTAGAACTTTATCGAATCATGCTGAGATAATAACTATTCATGAAACAAGCCGAGAATGTGTATGGTTGAGGTCCATGATACATCTTATTCGAGAAAAATATGGTTTGAAATGTGACAATGTACCCACAATTTTACATAGATACAATGAAGCATACATAGCACATCTTAATGGAGGATTCATAAAAAGAGATAGAATAAAGCACACTTCATCAAAGTTTTTCTATACACACGAGCTACAAAAGAATGGTGCTATTAACGTGCAACAGATTCATTCAAGTGATAATGTGACTGATTTATTCATCAAATCTCTTCCAACTAAAACTTTCAAGATGATGGTGCACAAGATCGGGATGCAAAAGATCAAGGATATTCTCCTTAGGGGAGTTAATACGCGTCGTACTTTTTTTTCCTTACGAAGTTTTGTCCCACTGAATTTTTCTTGTAAGGTTTTTAATGAGACAGTCTATATGCTTATTGTTATAGATGCGTACTCTTTTCCTTCACTAGATGTATTAGGATATGAAATATTTATCTTCTAGAGAGAAACTAGGAGTAATTTCTTTTTTCCTTCATTGTAAAGACCCCATTAAGAGATCCCTAAAAAAAAAAAAGAATTAATTGCTTTCACTATTAAAAATTAGTGAAAATTATCCCAAATAGACTTATTAGATTGTTAATTACAAGTTACAACATAACTTTTCAATAATTACTAGACTTAAGAAATAATTACTAGTTATAGCAACTTTTGAGAAAAATATATTTTGATTAAATTTTTAAAAATTAATTTTTTAATATTTATTATTTGTATTATTTCTTTATATTTAGCATTTAACATTTATCACTCTTAATTAAAGATTTCGATAATTATGGCATGTTAAGATATCAATATATTTTTTTATTTTAATAATAAAATATTAAAATTTGCTCACAATTTAAGGAGTTATATATGGTAAATATATTTATTAAAGTTAAGATTAGCAACGAATTAAGAAAGAACAATTCAATTAAGTAAGAACAATTTAGCAACGAATTAAATTCTTAGCTTATTCCATATATTTCTAGTAGTGTTTTTACCTATCCATTTAATTAAAAAGAAAGATATAATGTTATATACTTTACATTCCAAATAGTTGAAATTTTAACTTCTCATTCTTACCTTTAGCTAGTGAGAAGCTTTTATAATCACATATATATTAATGACATGTTTGAAACTAAAAATGTTAAAAATCTTTTTTTATATATTTTTGTTCTTAAAGTCTGAATCATAGCATGTCACATAAATTGAATGATGTAATACTCGTTTCTCCGATTTTCAAAACATTCGAATGAATTTGCTATTTGACTTTTAATACACCCATGTTTCAATTTATTTATTTTGATACAAATTTTAAAAAAAATAGATAATATTTTTGAATTTTATTGCCTTAAACTAGAATTGCGTTGAAAGTAATAAAATATCCTTTAATCTTGTGGTCTTAAACGTGCCACATGAAAAGTTAGAGTTGAAAATTTGTCAAAAAAAATGATTAGATAAGATTAATCTACTTCAAAAGAACTTCGTTTCGAGTGAGTGATATCTCAAAAAAACCGCAACGTCAAGGGGGTTGCTCAGACATGTTTAAATTTCAATTTGAGTTTGTTGAAGTTTCAAGTTGCAGCCGAGCTATATCAAATATATATAAAAGTAGTATTATAATTGTATGTTGAATTTGTTTGAAGATTGGACTTTTAAGTTTGCATATGGATTTCAATTGTATTTAATGTGTATGATTACCTTGTGAAAGTTGTATACAACATTATTGTAGTTGAATTAAATTTTCAGAAATCAGAATTTATCCGGTTATATACCTATTTCTTACAGATATTGTACAGGAAAGTGTAAGCAAAATTCTAAGCATTTGAGCGAGATATGCATATTTCATATTGTTTTTATACATTTTTCATACACGAAAATTTTGAGCGACTCTAATACTTGAGCGAGATAAACATTTTTCAAACCTGATTATTGCACTTTTTCATATATGAAAATGAGAGCAAATTTTCATATATGTTTTGGAAAAAAAATAAAAGATCTCCAACTATTTATTTTTTTAAATGAAAATTCCTGCTATGTTTGATAAATATGAGCCTAATTTCATGTATATAATAATGACCTGATTATGTATATCCTCGCAATTATTTTAGCATGGTAATTTTTGTCGCGAGTTTGTCCATAAATGGATGTGTTCATTGTATTGTACATTTCCAGAAGAGAACTGACAATTCTCAGAATTTCAGATTTTTAGGTGTATGTATGCCTAATAAAATTGTAGAGAATTCAAAGAAGAGGAGATGCCATATCCAAAAAAGTGAATTATTGTTTAAGATTTATTTGTATGTACATAGTATGATTCTGTGCATGCCATTAGAAACATGTTTAATGAGAACAGAGATGATTTCTGTGTATGCGAGTGTGTTTGAAAACAACCTATGTTCGTTGTTACAGCTCAGATGTAGAATCACTAGTGAATGTAATACCAATAACAAATAATGCTCAATGAACAACTTTTTCTATTGAATTCATGAATAAGACCAACAAAACACCATGTATAACAATTGAATGCAACAAATTCCAGTATCAAACTGGGTTGAAAAAGATATATTTGTTACACCACAAATTATATTCACACGTTCTTCTTCAACTTCTTCAAAATCTGGACTTAACCTGATCAAATGAACACAATCCTTTGAATATAGATTTCCCCATTTTGGATTTTTTCATTACAATTCTGTTGTCCAACACAAACAATTGCTCCTTCAGTTTGGTGAATTAGAATCCATAGCTGTAACATGCAATGAGTATTTTAAGAAAAAATCAGCAACCATTTTCTTTTATTTCAGATAGACCTTCACACTTGCGTCAATGTGTCTGACCATAGTTAGGCATATATCATTTATTATATATCTTATTTCAAGTTTATTTGAAGTTGTGTGATACAATATTGACTAAGAACACAAAAAACACACACTTAAAATAGTCCACAAGTTCAAGAGAACCGAGGACCCTTTGAGTGACCCTCTCGGATTCAAGATTTATAACAAGAACACAATGTAATGAGGTGATTAACACTTATTTTCAGTAGACAACAAACTACATTAACAACATGAGGATAAAGAATACGAAGAACAATAAAAATATTATTAAGAACAACAAACACACAGCTACAAGAAATGAAGGGGTAGATAGATAGACTACTCAAAGATGTAATCTGAAGAACCC
Source organism: Capsicum baccatum var. pendulum (assembly GCA_030864225.1). NCBI lineage: Eukaryota > Viridiplantae > Streptophyta > Magnoliopsida > Solanales > Solanaceae > Capsicum > Capsicum baccatum. Next base: position 201,622,984 of record CM061561.1, read on the forward strand.
AAGAGTCTATTCCACTCTTGGACCCTTAACACTACACACAATGATTCATCTATCTCTTATGTTGACATAATAGGGACTTTACCTCCTCTAATCACCAACGTCTCGAGCCAAAATGCAACACAAATGTCTTCACACTTGGAAGCCCTAGTTACGGTGGGTATGGCTTTTCCAAGCCCTACAACTAAGGGTGGTTCACTTTTTAACTTTGAGAGAATTTAATGTCTGCATTAATGAACAACTAAAGAGAAAATACCTGATAACAAACTATATATAGCCTACCTTATTACATGGAAAAATGACCAAGACACCCTTAATGACAAAGGGGTGGCCTTGGTGTGTTGGAAGGCAAGATGAAATGGCCAAAACACCCTTAATGAGGTGTAGCCTTGGTGTGTTTAGGACTTCTCACATTGAGTCCTAATACTCCAAAGGTGCCTTTTTCAAGCTCCAAAGACCATGAGTCCTCAAGTTCTTAGTGCTCCAAGCAACCTTCCACACTCGGCATTACTCTATCAAGTGCCCATCACGGTCTCTACATGCATGCTCTTGTTTCCTCGAGGCGTGATGATAGGCGAATTTACGTGCCTATATCAATATATTTTGCCCATATTTTAGCCTAGTTTTGAGAACAAATTATATATTTCATGCACTTTTAGTCCTTTTTCCTATAAATGAGCTAACAAACATGATTAGTAAAGTTTCAGGTATAAATGATGCAAAATACAGCATTTTATGGCTTACTTGACGCAAAAGAAAGCTCACAAACGAAGTGGAAAGGAGCTGGACGCCTAAAGGACCAAATCTGCTGCATGGAAAATCTGTCCCGGGCTAAAACAGCAATTCTGAAGACTTTGGGGACTTACAGACACAAAGCTGGATTTCTACCAAGATACATTAACCTAGTGCAATTAGGTTATGTGTTTTACTATTCTATTTGGATTATGATATTGTAACCTTACCCTAGTACATTTGGGTCAAGGATTTCATTAGTATATTAGGATTTGGTTATTTATTTCATTAGCTTAGTAGGAGTAGGATAGGAGTATTATAAATACCCTATCATGTTAGAGATTTTTATTCATTCAGACATTCTACAATCAATTCTACAATTAATTTTCTTCCATCCCTCTCATCTTCCACTACAAACACTTCTAATCTACTCTTCTATTCTTAAATTCCACAACAAGAGAATTGTTACTTGCTACGGAATCACCAAAACCACACGCCTAACACCTCTTTCACACGCCATCCACCATGCAAAACGTGATATCCTTCGCATTCATGGGTAACTAAACCTCTTAGTTGGGGTTATGGAAGCCGAATGAGTTACTATCTATAGCTGTGAGTTTGTGAGTTCAAGACACGTATATTGCTTATATCATTACGCTCTTCATCTTAATCTACATTCTTTGCGGTTGCAAACGCAAGAATAACGCCAGTCTAACATTTAACTTGTTCGAGAAAAAGGTTATTTGTCTGGAAAAGAGATAATGTCAAGGTAGTAGGACACCCTTTTCTATTAAAAAGCTAGTGTCGTAACTGGACTAACCTCTTGGAGAATTCGTACCGTTAGACACGCTTTAAGCTCGAGAGAGTTAAAGTGAAATAGTCCTTGTTTAGGTCGAGAGACGCTTGGATTTACCATCGACTACAATTCTCTATAAGCAATTGCATGTCAAGACTCTACACACTCATAGCCAATAGAGACGTATACCTCAGAAGGTGGACATAACCCCAACGCTTCAATTCTCATTGTTTACAACCAACGTAACAATCTCTTTCTCTTTTTACTTTGCTATTTTCAGCTTTTATTTCATTACTTTGGTTACTTATTACATTCCCCCCTTCTTACGAGACTTGCACCAAAAGTCTATTAATTTTGCTTACTTGTTGGCCAAGCTATTCCCTGTGAGATCGACACCCAACCCAGGTTGGGTTCTATATTTGCTAACGACCGTTTTACACTCAAACGAGAGCTGTAGATTGAGCGTTATCAAAAATTGGCGCCGTTGCCGGGGAATACGAGTGTCAATCAAGTTCGTGATAATTACTAGACCCTTTGGTCAAAGATTCTCGTACTTTTACGTTTAGTTTTTGTTTTTGTTTATTGCAGGTTTTTCTTTTAGTGCATGCCCCATACTAGAAGTTTTGGTCAACCGTTATTACCAATCAATCCTGAACCGCAACGAATTAGAAGAATGGAAGCACAAGCTGAAATCGACAGGATGGCTGCTCAACACGAGCAAGCAAGATTAGCTGCTCTTGCCGCTGCTCAAGTCCAACAACAAAACATTGATAATCCTGGGCGAGCAACAAATCCTGACGATGAGGATTTAGGAGATGACGAGTTGATAAACCCAAGGCATGGCGCTGAAATTGCAACACCTGCCAATCGAAGAGGTCAACAAGCTCGGTATAGGTATGATCGCCAACCTTTGCAACCAGCTTTCGACGATGATGATGATGATCTTGATGGTGCCGGAGCCACTGGAGCTATAATTCCACCACCATTAGCGCCCGGAGCCAAGTTCAACATCACTAGCACCATGATTCAGTTATTGCAACTCAAGGGGTTATTTGGTGGACTAGCAGGCGATGATCCGAATATGCATCTCATCAACTTTATTTCTACATGCAAGTCTTTTGACAATCCTGGTGTTGGTCAGAATGCTATTCGATTACGTCTATTTCCATTGTCTCTGTCTGGGGAGGCAACATTATGGTTGAATGGGCTGACTCCTGATTCAATTACAAATTGGAGGCAATTGAGAGACGCTTTCCTAGAAAGATTCTTTCCGCCATCCAAAAGGGCTCAATTGAGAGATGAAATCAGCAACTTTCGTCAGCTTCCCTCTGAAGCTCTTCACGAAACATGGGAGAGGTTCAAGACAAAGCTAACGAGATGCCCAAACCATCACATGACTAATGTTCACCTCATGGAGATCTTGTATAGAGCCTTGAATTCAGTAACTAAACCAGTGGTGGACAACGCAGTTGGAGGTTCTTTTATGGACCTCACCTTTGGTCAAGCAAGCAACATGCTAGATCGTATGACGAAACAAAGTAGAGCTTGGCATACCAGGGATTCTGAGGTAGCAAGCCCCACTTTATCTATTGGCATGTCTGCAGACCAAAGAAGAAGAGAAGAAGAACGTGATCAAGATATGGCGCACATGAAAACCCAAATGGATCTTCTTACAAAGCATCTATTAGGGAAGACTGAAAAAGTGAAAGCTATTGCGTCAAAAGAAAGAGACGAATCTGATTCAGAAGAGGAGGCCAACTACTTGAACAATCAGGGGGGTTTCCGTGGGAATGCCCAAGGAAACCAAGGTCGGAACTATTATGATAAATCAGGAAGCAAAGACCAAGGTAGTTGGAGAAAAAATAATGAAAAGAGTGGTTTGTACGTTCCCCCTGGTAAACGTGATACCACCACATCTAATTCTATGGAAGACATGATGGCTAAGTTATTGAAAGGAGTGGAAGCAACGAGCGCGGGAGTTAAGGAGGTAATTGACGATTTGGCCTCCATGAAGCAACTAGTTGATTCTCATTCCACTTCTATCAAGCAAATAGAGCAGCAATTGAGCCAACTTTCAGCAGCATTCAATCAAAGAAAGGCTGGCACCTTACCTAGCGATACTGTGCAAAACCCAAGGAATGATGGGTCATGCATGGCCATCACTACCAGAAGTGGTAAGGTGCTGGAAACTTCAAAAAAAGGCAAGCAAGTGGTTGACGGAACAGCAAATATGGACGCCACACCTAGTGACGCCACAAGAGAAGAAGCCGCAACATCTACTTCCAACGTCAAGGATGTTTCACCTAGTGACGTGCAGCCTGAAAAAAATAATAAACGGAAGCAAGAGGAGAAGAAATCCATGGAGAGAACACTTCCATACCCACCACCACCTTTTCCACAAAGATTGAAGAAGGTGGCCGATGACACTAAGTTCAGCAAATTTATGACCATGTTGAAGCAGCTGACTATTAATGTCCCATTGGTAGAGGCACTTGAACAAATGCCTGGGTATGCGAAGTTTATGAAAGATCTTTTGACTAAGAAGAGGGCAGCAAGCTATGAGCTGAAAGATGATGTGCATCATTGTAGTGCAATTGCTACTCGATCGATAGTTCAGAAGAAGGCCGACCCCGGAGCTTTCACGATTCCTTGCACCGTCGGATCTTTGGACTTTGCTAAAGCATTGTGTGACTTTGGAGCCAACATCAACTTGATGCCATTATCGATCTATAAGAAGTTGGGGTTAGGAGATCCTACACCAACTAATATGAGGCTTGTGATGGCGGATAGGTCGGTAAAACGACCGGTTGGTATTCTATGCGATGTCTTGGTAAAGGTATCTTCATTCATATTTCCAGCAGACTTTGTCATCTTGGATTGCGAAGCAGATTCAGAGGTTCCCATAATCTTGGGACGCCCCTTCCTTGCTACGGGAAGTGTGCTCATAGATTTGAGAGCTAATGAGCTTTCATTCCGAATAAATGATGAAGTGGTTCGCTTTGATGTTTGCAAATCAATGAAGCAACCCAAAGATCTAAGCGTATTTTCGGTGGCTGATGTTGTCTTTGATGACGAGAAAGAGTTACTTGCAGAAGAGCACATTCTTGATGATCCTTTGGAGGCTTTGTTCATGAAAGAAGAGGATGATGATGCTGAAATTTCTGAAGATGATATTTGTGCTCTATCGGGATTAGGAACATATCGTTATACTCCCAAGAAGCTGGATCTTGATCTCAAGAATCGACCCACACCTCCAGCTAAGCCATCTATTGAAGAACCACCCACGTTAGAATTGAAGGAGCTTCCAAGCCATTTGAAGTACGCATTCTTAGGAAGTGGAAATACTCTTCCAGTCATTGTAGCAGCCGATTTAGGTGAGTAACAAGTTGCAGCTCTTATTGCAATCCTACGCAAGTATATTAGAGCTATTGGATGGACCATTGCGGATATCATTGGTATTCCACCTGGGATTTGCACACATAAAATTCAGCTTCAAGAAAAGTGCACACCCACCATTGAACATCAAAGACGTCTAAACCCACCAATGCAAGAAGTGGTGAAGAAGGAGATTATCAAGTAGTTAGACGCAGGAGTCGTGTATCCTATTTCTGACAGTACATGGGTAAGCCCAGTACAATGTGTTCCCAAGAAAGGAGGTATGACGGTGGTTGCGAATGCAAAGAATGAGCTTATTCCACTCAGGCCCGTTACTGGATGGAGAGTATGCATGGACTACCGCAAGCTGAATTCTTGGACTCTTAAGGATCACTTCCCCATGCCATTTATGGACCAAATGCTAGATCGATTAGCGGGGAAAGGATGGTTTTGCTTCTTGGATGGTTATTCAGGTTACAATCAGATTTGTATTGCCCCCGAAGACCAAGAGAAGACAACGTTTACATGCCCATATGGTACTTTTGCCTTCAAACGCATGCCATTCGGGTTGTGTAATGCACCAGCCACCTTTCAACGTTGTATGATGTCTATTTTCTCTGATATGGTAGAAGACACTTTGGAGGTATTTATGGACGACTTTTCAGTTGTTGGTGAGTCCTTTGACGCATGTTTGGTGAACTTGAGCATGGCATTACAAAGATGTGTAGAGTTCAACCTTGTGCTTAATTGGGAGAAGTGCCACTTCATGGTAAAAGAAGGAATTATTCTTGGGCACAAGATCTCTGAAAGAGGACTAGAGGTTGATCGCGCCAAAATAGAGGTAATTGAGAAGCTACCACGTCCAATTTTGGTGAAGGGAGTTCGTAGTTTTCTTGGTCATGCTGGGTTTTATCGTAGATTCATCAAAGACTTCTCCAAAATTTCTAGTCCATTGTGCAAACTATTGGAGAAAGATGCGAAGTTTGACTTTAATGATGATTGCTTAAAGGCATTCGAATGCCTTAAAGAAAAACTCATTGAAGCCCCTATCATGGTAGCACCAGATTGGACGCTCCCGTTCGAAGTCATGTGTGATGCTAGTGGTGTAGCCGTTGGTGCTGTTCTTGGACAGAGAAAGGAGAAATTATTTCATCCTATCTACTATGCAAGTAAGGTCCTAAATGAAGCCCAAAGGAACTACACTGTTACTGAACAAGAGCTCTTAGCGGTTGTGTATGCGTTTGAGAAGTTCCGTGCCTATCTATTGGGTACTAAGGTGATCGTTCATACAGACCATGCAGCTCTTAGGTATCTAATGACAAAGAAGGATGCAAAACCAAGGCTGATTCGATGGGTATTGCTGCTGCAAGAGTTCGATTTCGAAGTCAAAGATAGAAGAGGTTGCGAGAACCAAGTGGTTGATCACCTATCTAGACTTGAGAATGAGTATGTGGCGCAACCAGAAAATCAGATTGATGATGCATTCCCTGACGAGGAGATACTAGCGACAACAATGGAGAAATTACCATGGTATGCCGATTTTGCAAATTTTGTGGTGAGTAATGTGTTACCTTCCAATTTATCTTACCACCAGAGGAGAAAGTTTATGCATGACGTTCAGCACTACTATTGGGATGAGCCTTATTTGTTTCGAAGATGCGCGGATGGTATCATTCGACGATGTATATCCCATGAAGAAGTGCCTACTATATTGGAAGCATGCCACACTTCGCAAGTTGGAGGACATCATGCAGGGAATCGAACGGCAAGGAAAGTCTTGCAAAGTGGTTATTATTGGCCTACAATATTCAGAGATGCACACGAATATGTGAAAAGGTGTGACCAATGCCAACGTCAAGGTGCTATTTCAAAACACCATGAAATGCCCATGTCCAAAATTCTGGAGGTAGAACTCTTTGATGTGTGGGGTATTGATTTCATGGGACCATTCGTGAATTCGTTTGGAATGAAGTACATCTTGGTTGCTGTGGATTATGTGTCGAAATGGGTTGAAGCTGTAGCATTGGCTGACAACGAAGGAAAGCGTGTTGTAGCGTTTTTAAAGAAGAATATCTTCTCTCGCTTTGGAGTACCTCGTACTATCATAAGTGATGGAGGATCTCACTTTTGCAACAAGCTATTCAAATCTGTATTGGCCAAGTATGGAGTCAAGCAACACAAGGTAGCTACGCCTTATCATCCCCAAACCAGTGGACAAGTTGAGGTTTCCAACCGCGAGATCAAGCAGATCCTTGCCAAGACGGTTAATGCAAATAGGAAGGACTGGTCTCGGAAGCTAGATGATGCACTATGGGCGTGTAGGACTGCATTCAAGACACCCATTGGCATGTCACCTTATCAGCTAGTTTATGGGAAGGCTTGTCATCTACCCATCGAGCTTGAATACAAGGCATTGTGGGCATTGAATCACTTGAATCTGAATTGGGATGATGTGAAGAACCTGAGGTTGGAGCAGCTGAACGAACTAGATGAATTTCGTCTCCATGCATATGAAAGATCAGATTTATACAAGGAGCGGATGAAGAAGTATCATGATCAGCGGATTGTTCGACGAAACTTCCAAATAGGTGACATGGTACTACTCTTTAATTCCAGACTCAAGCTCTTCCCAGGTAAGTTAAAATCGAAATGGTCTGGTCCATTTAAAGTCATTCAAGTCTACTCATCTGGAGTAGTCGAATTAGAAAACAATGAGGGTGTTATCTTCAAAGTGAATGGCCAACGTGTCAAGCCATATATCGGTCCTCTTGACTCGATGAATGACATGGCCATCACTTATCTCGACGAAGTCTAGGTACTCGAGAGTACTACGTCGAGCCACGACAATAAATAAGGCGCTAGATGGGAGGCAACCCATCGTTTTATTGTTTTATCATTTTGTCATTTTATCGTTTCATTATTTCGTCGCTTTAGTATTTTTTTTCTTGATAAATGAAAATCCAAAAATAAGAGTCGTGCCACGACCAAAACTAAGGCGCTTGGTGGGAGGAAACCCATCGTACTAATCGTTTTCATTTTGTTTTGAGCAAATATAGGTGCAAGAAGTACGCGACGAGGAGATTGATCTCAATCGACGATTTGGACGCATGGTATGGTAAAGTCGGTAAGTTAGGAATGGTGATGCATAAGGCTATGAATTGAGTCTTTCTCACGTCATAATAGGCTTCGAGGAAGGCTAGGCCTTGGTAAAAATAGGCCACGAACGATGCACAACCTATTCTATAGCCTAAGGACTCGGAATCTAGTGTGCTATACACTATGCGCCGCCTATTCCTAGGTATGCTTTTGACTATGCGCCGCCTATGCTATGGCATTTGAGATACTGAGACCAAATGCCATAGACTATGCGGCGCATATGTCTAGAAATGCCATAGACTATGCGGCGCATATGTCCCATTATGCCATGGACAATGCGCCGCATATGTAAGTGATATGCCGAGGGATATGCGCCGCATATGTGGTGATTTTGTCCCCAAATCCAATTGTAAATGGGTCATAACCCGACCTATACTCTTCCTATATAAAGGGGACTTGGTTTTATAACACAAACACATTAGAAACAACCCCAAAAGCGCCGCATATCACTCCAAATCCTCTCAAAATTTTATTCTTTTGTTCTTCCAATCCACAACAACTTCTCCACAATCTTCAAGCAAGTAAGTACTCTCTTATTCTTCATCTATTTATCGTAATTACTACGTTGCTATGCTTATTATATTTTGCTAAATCATGTGAGATTGATGGTGATGTTCATGTGTTTGGATAATTGTTGCAAAAACGTGTGAGTGAATATCTACGTAGGGAATTCTTGACTTGTTTCCGACTTGAATTTTGCTCCGATAGCATTGTTATGATAATTGCTGAATTGTTATGGCTATGAATATTGCTAAAGATTGTTGTTTGGATGCTTACATGATAGACCATCCCGGCCATCGGGATAAGGTTATAGTGCCTATCGACTTAGGAGGTTGTGTTTGTTGTAAGAATAATAATTCCATGTGGTAACCCCTAGGTTGTAGTGTTGCTATATCCACCATGAAAGTAGTCCAATGGCTGCAAATAAGTGATGTAATGCTGATTTTCTTGTCGGAATACAATCCTAAAACGTATGTCGACGAAATCTGAGTACTCGACCACTTTCACTTCACCGATTTGTGTTAACAAGATTAAGTGCGGGGTGGTACCCCTAGTGCTTGCATATAGATTGTATCAAGTGAGATTGTGCTGCAACTAACATTATTTCTAGTCTCAGGTACAATGACACCCAAAGCAAAGCAAGGCAAGGAGAAGGCTACCACGTCCCGAAAGGACAAGAAGAGAAGTCGAAAAGACCAAGGAGAATCATCTTCAGCACACCTACCACGCAGAATGTTCGGAATCACATGGGTTCTTGAGGAAGAAGCCAAGGCATGGTACAGCAGCAACAAAGAAAAGAAATATGTGCACGTCGACTTGATCAACAAGAAGACCTTAGCAAAGAAGGAGCCGCAAATGTTGGCTAAAATAATGGCTTTGAAGCTAGATTTCATCTTCCGTGACATGGGAGAGTGAAATCTTGACTTGACAAGAGAGTTTTATGCCAACTGGTCGCCAAACACAACAGGCAACGAAGTCAAAATTCGGGGCCAAGTGTTACAGCTTACTGCGGAATGGATCAACTCTTTTCTTGGCCTACCTTCGGTCGACACAACACCATACAAAGAGCTGTACAGCAGGCCTCCTTACAGAGCAATAAGACACACGCTTTGTGGAAGCAGATCGATGGCAAGATGGGGCAGACATAAGGAAACAGGCCGTCACAACACCTTCCCCTATGCTCCACTAAATAGGAAAGCAAGAATCTGGATGCGCATTGTCAACTCATGCCTTATTCCTGGGACGCAATACACCAAGATATCGAGAGATAGAGTGTGTTTGGTTTATGCGTTGATGACGAATGTCCCTATCAACTTTGGAGCAATCATTCGATCTACCATGAGGAAGGCCAGACTCCACCGAAGGTCCCATTTCACATTCGGCAATTTATTGACAGCAATGTTGCGGAAGGAGGATATAGAAGAGGAACCAGCTGACCACAAACTCCCACATAACCCAAAGAAGGTTGACCTCACAAAGGTCAAAGATGCTGAAACAACTCATGGAGTCAACCTTACTACTGCGGAGAGACATGCTCGTGACGAGAGTTTCTTCCGTCATCTCTATGGCATGACATGATTCACTATGATGAGTGGTGGACGTATTCCAACTGTTGAAGAGCTCCAACAGCTGGACCACGACTACCCAATGAACAGGCATGCCCGGGAGATGTGTGGAGTGGGCGTATATTTTGAGGAACCTCTTGACGATGACGTGCCAACTGATGATGATAGACGCTTGCCTGATTCTGATGATGAGGAGAACTCTGACGATAACTCTTATGATGATTCAGACGAAGGGGGTATGACCCCCGACATTGATGAAGAGTCCGACTAAACCAGGTTCTTCACATTTATTTTCCACTGAGGGCAGTGTCCATTCTAAGTGTGGGGTGGCAGAATCTGCATGCTATACTTCTTTGTTTGCACCTATGTTTGTATGTTTGCTTGTTTACTTTGTTTTTTTAGTCCATTTTTTTTGTTTTTTTTCGTTTGACGTTTTTTTTAGGAGTAAAATTTTTCTAGCTACGCATGAAATTATTTTGATAGGCAGCATGAGATTAGAACAAGAGTATGTGCTACAATTGTGACTATTGATATTTAGGCTCTAGTTGTGACTTATTATGTGATATTGTGTGACTCAATTCCTTCACTTGTTGGGTCGAGAGTCTATATTACTTCCAATGAAGTCGACCATGTGCCTTGTGTGTGCGAGATAATAGTATATTCTATGTTTGTGGCTGATGCTAGAACTTGCCTGGTATGTATGCAAAGCGAAAATAAGGAGTGTAAGTTTAGGATATGATTTAGGCATTTCTTTGGCAACCTATACATGTTTACCTTCAGTTTTTCCTACCCATGTAAATCATCCTAGTTAAACCCTTTTGAGCCTTTAGCCTATTTCTTTGACAACCTTGTATGTAAGCCTAATCCATTTTTTTCAAGACCGTAATTTGATCCAAATTCCTAAGTGCTTTAAAGTGAAAAAGTCATGAGACAACATAAGAGGAAATTGGGTGAGTATGATGCTTTAAATTGAAATGGTGCTTGAATGTGTTATGAAAAAGGAAGAAAGTGCTATCATAAGAGGTATGTTGTGAAAAGAAAAAGGAAAAGAAAGCTGAAAAGTGAGTTGTGCTTAAAATTGAAAAACAAAATAGGAGAACAAGGGTGGTAGAATAAAAGAGTAAAGAAAGGTTGAAAGAAAAAAGTGTCAATGATACAATGTGATGTATTAAAGTGCTTAGGAACCTAGTCACTATTCTTGGCCAAAATAGTCCTACCCATCCCTTAGCCTACATTACAACCATCAAAAGACCTACTTGATCCTAATCTTAACATTCCGACATTTAGTAGAGTACTACATTAAAGGCAAGCTTATGGTCATTAGTTGCTACATATGAATTCTTTGTGAGAGTGAGTGCAAGGATACTTTTGATACCCATGTTTGAAAAATATGCTATATTTGTGAGTAATTATGGGTACTATATTGTGAGACACACATGGTTGATGAGTTTTGGATAGTTGTATATGATTCTATGTACCTTAATGTTTGCATGCGAGTTGATCACCATCACGAGTCTATGCTTGAGGTTAAATTGTTTCTACTTATAATCGAAAAGCTACTCTTTGTTGATAATTGTTGTGCTTGTCTTGACGAATGTTTTGTGTTGTTGCTGTAAAAACCTTAAGTCGATGCTTAGAAGGACATGATATTTTGTTCGAGGACGAACAAAGCTCTAAGTGTGGGGTGTTGATGATAGGCGAATTTACGTGCCTATATCAATATATTTTGCCCATATTTTAGCCTAGTTTTGAGAACAAATTATATATTTCATGCACTTTTAGTCCTTTTTCCTATAAATGAGCTAACAAACATGATTAGTAAAGTTTCAGGTATAAATGATGCAAAATACAGCATTTTATGGCTTACTTGACGCAAAAGAAAGCTCACAAACGAAGTGGAAAGGAGCTGGACGCCTAAAGGACCAAATCTGCTGCATGGAAAATCTGTCCCGGGCTAAAACAGCAATTCTGAAGACTTTGGGGACTTACAGACACAAAGCTGGATTTCTACCAAGATACATTAACCTAGTGCAATTAGGTTATGTGTTTTACTATTCTATTTGGATTATGATATTGTAACCTTACCCTAGTACATTTGGGTCAAGGATTTCATTAGTATATTAGGATTTGGTTATTTATTTCATTAGCTTAGTAGGAGTAGGATAGGAGTATTATAAATACCCTATCATGTTAGAGATTTTTATTCATTCAGACATTCTACAATCAATTCTACAATTAATTTTCTTCCATCCCTCTCATCTTCCACTACAAACACTTCTAATCTACTCTTCTATTCTTAAATTCCACAACAAGAGAATTGTTACTTGCTACGGAATCACCAAAACCACACGCCTAACACCTCTTTCACACGCCATCCACCATGCAAAACGTGATATCCTTCGCATTCATGGGTAACTAAACCTCTTAGTTGGGGTTATGGAAGCCGAATGAGTTACTATCTATAGCTGTGAGTTTGTGAGTTCAAGACACGTATATTGCTTATATCATTACGCTCTTCATCTTAATCTACATTCTTTGCGGTTGCAAACGCAAGAATAACGCCAGTCTAACATTTAACTTGTTCGAGAGAAAGGTTATTTGTCTGGAAAAGAGATAATGTCAAGGTAGTAGGACACCCTTTCCTATTAAAAAGCTAGTGCCGTAACTGGACTAACCTCTTGGAGAATTCGTACCGTTAGACACGCTTTAAGCTCGAGAGAGTTAAAGTGAAATAGTCCTTGTTTAGGTCGAGAGACGCTTGGATTTACCATCGACTACAATTCTCTATAAGCAATTGCATGTCAAGACTCTACACACTCATAGCCAATAGAGACGTATACCTCAGAAGGTGGACATAACCCCAACGCTTCAATTCTCATTGTTTACAACCAACGTAACAATCTCTTTCTCTTTTTACTTTGCTATTTTCAGCTTTTATTTCATTACTTTGGTTACTTATTACATTCCCCCCTTCTTACGAGACTTGCACCAAAAGTCTATTAATTTTGCTTACTTGTTGGCCAAGCTATTCCCTGTGGGATCGATACCCAACCCAGGTTGGGTTCTATATTTGCTAACGACCGCTTTACACTCAAACGAGAGCTGTAGATTGAGCGTTATCAAGGCAACCAAGACTTGAGTATTTATGTGTTGGCCTCTAAGGACGTCATCAAAAACTATGAGTGTCGTTTGACTCGTATCATCCTCTCCTTCTTGAAAAGGATTCGACCTCGAATCCAAACCTTGCAAGCACAAAGAGAAGACAACCAAGCACCACATACTCATGACATGAGTGTTAGATTTATCACAATAAACAACATCAAAATTTCAAGGAGGTACACCCTTAAGGTATAACTACACATCTTTTGTTGTAATCACGAGGAACTTAGCAAAAATATTACAAAGGGGTAGGCGAAAGAAATCACCACCAAGGGGTGATGCTCTAATTGAAAGTAAAGTCAACGCAACACATATAGCAATGTCACTCAAACAACTTGACCTACCAACAACTATCCATCCTTCACACCCTAAGAAGTTACCGGGGTCGAATGGAAGATGTAGCCAAGGGCTTAGGTCTCGACCACTCTCACTTCCCTGAGGGTGTCATCCTCGAAATTAAGAAAGCCCACTTTATCACCATTGGAAATATCATGAACAAAAAGTGAGTTGATAAAGGTGTTCCATAAGTCAACTTTAAATAAAGGGTTCTCATGCATGCACTTACTACTAGTTTCAAAATCTCCACTAGGAATATATCCAATATAAGAAACACATAAAGAAGAAGTAGATAGAATTTGTAAGCACATATTACCTTCACTTGCACAAGAGTAGTCCTAACATACATACAAACCATCACGGGTAACTAAAGGACCACAATCAAAATTGTCTTCATAAGTACAATCAAAACTCGGGTTTTCTAAAAATTCAAGCAAATCAAGATCATTTATGCCCGGTTGATTGTGTATATTTTTTAGAATCAATTTGGATTTATTCCTGGTCGCTCGATGACTGAGGTAATTCACCTTGTGCGGAGACTGGTTAAACAGTATAGAGAGAGAAAGAGAAATCTTCACATTGTGTTTATTGACTTAGAGGAGTATAACAAAGTTCCTAGGGAGGTTTTTGGAGATTCTTGGAGGTGAGGGGGTCCCAGTTGCTTACATTCATTCTATTAAGGACATGTACGAGGGGACAAAGACTCGGGTGAGGACTGTAGGAGGGGAGTTCGAGCATTTTTTGGTCTTAAAAGGGTTTCACCAGGGTTCGATGCTTAGTCCTTTTTTATTCACCATGGTGATGGATGTGTTGACACAGAGTATTCAAGCCGAAGTGCCTTGGTGTATGCTTTTTGCGGATGATGTAGTTTTGATTGATGAGTTTAATCCTGGTGTTAATGATAAGTTGGATGTTTGGAGACAAACCCTGAAAGCTAAAGAATTTAGGTTGAGTAGGACCAAGACAGAGTACTTAGAGTGCAAGTTTAGTGACTCGAGGCATGAGGACGAGATGGTAGTGAAATTAAAGTCTCTGGTGGTTTGTAAGAGGGATAGATTTAAGTACCTTGGGTTTATGATTTAGGGGAATAGAGAGATTGATGATGATGTCTCTCATTGTATTGGGGAAGTTTTGTTGAAATGACGGCTCGCTTTGGGAATTTTATGGGATAAAAAGATGCCTCCCAAGCTTAAAGGAAAATTCTACAGAGTTGCAGTCCGACCAGCTATGTTGTATGAAGAGAAGTGTTGGCCTATTAAGAATTCTCACGTCCAGAAATTGAAGGTGGCAGAAATGAGGATGTTGCATTAGATGTGTGGATTCATGAGGGCTGATAGGGTTAGGAATGAGATTATTAAGGAGAAGGTGGAAGTGGCATCGGTGGAGGATAATTTACGGGAAGTGAGGTTGAGATGGTTTGAACATATGATGAGAAGGGGCACGGATGCTCCGGTTCATAGGTGCGAGAGGTTGTCCTTGGATGGTTTCAAGCGGGGTAGGGGTAGACCAAAGAAATACTGGAGAGAAGTGATTAGAAGTGATATAAAGCAGTTACAGCTCAATGAGGACATGACCCTCTATAGGAAAGTTTGGAGGAAGAGTATTAGGGTGGAGGGATAAGGTGTATGGCCAAGTCATAGGTTGTATTTAGGAGACTTTGGTGTAGCTTGGTAGGTAATGCTAGGGTTGAGAGAAGGGGCGTGTCCTTTGTTGGTTATTTTACTTTATTTTTGTGTGTGTTGTGTCGTTATTTTTATCATGTTGTATGCTTGCAACATTTATCTACGATCCTTTGTCTTGAGCCGGGGGTCTATCAAAAATAGTCTCTCTACTTCTTCTGAGGTAGTGGTATGGACTGCGTACATTCTACCCTCCCCTGACCCCACTATGTGGGAATATACTGGGTTGTTGTTGTTGCTGTCACTAGTTATTGGCAATTCATATACCAAGACACACCTTATTTTTTACAAGGGCCAACTGATGTGTGAATACTCTCGTCACTTGGTAATGGAACCTTAGTCAAGTTGTAAGTGCTAGTACTAGATGGACACAAATCATTCTCACAGGGAGAATCAATTTCGTCATCTAAAGGATCAACTAGTGCTTGCGTACCTACAACAAGAGTTTGGTCCTCATGCGACCTAATAATATGAAGAGGATTAAAAAATGAAGACTCTTGCACTCCTACACTAGGTAAAGCCGTAACTACGTCCATAGGAGTGTAGGGGATAGCATTTTTACCTCGAAGCTCACATGAGCTACGGTCTTCATCTTGATGTGTGTTCGGGCAGCCCACTTGCTCCCGTGGAACTCTATATGATCCAATCTTTCATTTATCACTTCCCATTGACGGGTAATGGCTTTATGTTTAGCCAAAATAGCACTTGCAGCTGCGGGTTCCATTATAATTGCACCTAAAAAAGAACATGCCTACAAAGAAAAACACAAATTATTTCAAAAAAAAACTCACCATACTCTCACACATTTGATCGTCTCATACTTGGATTCATAAGTGTTGCAAGTCGGTTTGTAGTTCGTGATGAGTCGAGGGGTGAGTCTACTCCTTTGTCGGAATGGTTCTTTGTTGGACGACTCAAGTAAGTAACGTTCGAACTTGAACCAACAAGTACTACGATTTTAAAAATGACAAAAACACAAAAGAAACGTAGACACGAACAAGGTATGAAAAGAACTAATTGACAATCTGGTAGGAGTTTACTAGTTTGTTAATTAGTTCTAGGATCAACTAATGAAAGCAAGAATCAACAATTAAAAACTAGAAAAAAAATCCAAATTTGAGCTTAATATTGACGGTGAACAGTAATTAGGGTGACGTGGCAACATGTAATTGGTCTCGGGCCCACACAACTGTAATCACAAATTTGAAATTTCAATTTTCACACAATTTAGAATGGAAGACAATTGTATTTGGAGGGAAAGTATATGTCTTGAGTCCTTTGTAAGTTTAATCTCAAAAAGATGATCTTGACTTGTACTAGTTCCACCAAACAAGACTCCTTGATTTAAGGATAGTAGTTGAAAAAGTTGATGTCAAGTCTAGGAAGTAATGGCTTAAGTCTTCTCACAAACACACTTTACAACTTTTATCTTCACTTCTTGTGAATCTATTTGCTCTTTTTGTTGGTTTAAGTATGAGAAGAGATGAAGAACAATATGAACACAACAGCAACCTTTCAATAACACATAAACAACACACCAACAACGTCCTCCAATTTTCAATAACAAGGGATAACACACGGCCAACTTCAAATCACAACACACGGCCACTTCAAGTTCACAACAACAAGGTCAATATTATAAGCTCAATTTTAGATCTAGACATCCTTTGTGTTAGTGAGAAAGAAACCAACACAAGAAACATACTAGACAAATAAAATCTACTAGATCTAGTACAAATCTCGGCCAAGACAACTTCACAAGAACAACAACTTTTGGCCAAGAACAAAAAATGGACAGATTTTACCCTTTTTCTAGAATTCTCATTCATTTTTTTCAACAGTTTTTTTTTTATCTATTTTCAAGTTTACGAGCCCAAGATTGATCTTGTGGGAATAAGATCAAGCCATGATTTGATACCAAATGATACAAGATTGACCAAGAACACACAAAACATACACTCAAAATAGTCCACAAGTTCAAGAGAACCAAGGATCCTTTGAGCGACCCCTCTCGGATTCAAGATCTACAATAAGAACACAATGTAATGAGGTGATTAACACCTATTTTCAGTGGACAACAAACTAGATTAACAACACGAGAATGAAGAACAATAACAATATAATTAAGAACAACAAACACACAGCTACAAGAAATAAAGGGGTAGATAATAGACTACACAAAGATGTAATCTTAAGAACCCAAGAGTCTATTCCACTCTTAGACCCTTAACACCACACACAATGATTCACCTATCTCTTACATTGACACAAGATGAAATTTACCTCCTCTAATCACCAACGTCTCAAGCCAAACCTCAACATAAGTGTCTTCACAGTTGAAAGCCCTAGTTATGGTGGGTGTGGCTTTTCCAAGCCCTACAACTAGGGGTAGTTCACTCTCTAACCTAGAGAGAATTTCATGTCTTCATCAATGAACAA
The DNA here is from genome assembly GCA_030864225.1 of Capsicum baccatum var. pendulum. Taxonomy (NCBI): domain Eukaryota; kingdom Viridiplantae; phylum Streptophyta; class Magnoliopsida; order Solanales; family Solanaceae; genus Capsicum; species Capsicum baccatum. The sequence goes on from CM061561.1 coordinate 201,640,719, forward strand.
CTAAAGAGAAAATACCTAATAAGGAAATATATATAGCCTAGCTTATTACATGGCAAAATGACCACGACACCCTTAATAAAAAAGGGGTGGCCTTGGTGTGTTGGAAGGCAAGATAAAATGGCCAAAACACCCTTAATGAGGTGTGGCCATGGTGTGTTGAGGATTTCTCACATTGAGTCCTCAAGTCCTTAGTGCTCCAAGAAACCTTCCACACTTGGCATTGCTCCATCAAGTGCCCATCACGGTCTCTACATGCATACTCTTGTGTCCTCGAGGCGACCAAGACTTGAGTCTTTATGTGTTGGCCTCCAAGGACGTCATCAAAATATATGAGTCCAGTTTGACTCATATCATTGTGCCTATCATCAGCCCTGTTGCAATTGCTTCTACAAATCCTTTATAGTTTGTAGTTGCATCATACATAATCTCATATACCAAAGTCCCTCGGTATTCCTGTTTAAACAATAATTTTACTTTTCATGCAATTGATAAACATACACAAAATCAAATCATCATCATATTATATAAAATTCAATAATGTAGCAATAGAGAATTGAAGAAACACACACACAATAAAAAAATCTTTAAATTCGTTTTGAATGCAAAGTATCCATTTTTCATAAAAAAAATTAACATACCTGACGAATCTCATCCCCTCCATGACGTATCATGATTGAATGCAAAATATCAGAATTTATATTTGTTATCAAAAGAAATAATTTTTTTTCTTTTCTTTCAAATAATAATCCTCAGCAATTTGTTAGAAGAAATCGCAATTACGTTGCTTTGTTTACTGTTGGAATTTAATCGTGTACAAAGAGGAAGATAGTGTATGAAGATGAAAACTCTTAATGCAAGCATTAAAATAGGAGAAAATAAAAATGGTTAGAGAGATTTAGGGGTGGATTAATATCAGTAATTAAGGTTAACTGTATTTAAGGAAGGAATATTATATATCAGTTGTATTAAATCTTTATTTTCTTTTTCAGTAATTATTTTTTTGTATTTTTGAAAAAACAAAAAACCATTTGTAACTACTTTTTTTACATGAAAGTTGTTATAACTTGAAAACTTAAAAATTTTACTATAACTTGTAATAACTAATCTAATAAGTTTATATAATTAATTTTCCCTAAAAATTATTATAAACCGATCATACGTAGGATAGATTTTTTTGCAAAAATGGACCAAAAATTGGAGGTCGGTAAAACTGATATCCAAAAAAGATTCTTTCATCCGGAAAAATAGCAACCTAGGGAGATCATTTTTTAAAATTATAAAATAAAATGCATTATTTGGGATTCAAACATGACCCTCTCGGACTTTCTAGGGTAAAACTTATACGCATCTGATGTATAAACTAAGTCAATATATGTATGTCATGTGTAGATTTTAAAAGTAATTAAAAACCATCCTCCTAAAGTCAGTTTTTGTAATTTTTTATTTTTATTTTAAAAAACTGACTTTAGAAAGCTGATTTGCATTTTATTCAATTTTTGGTGCTAAAAAGATTCAACTCTGATTAAACAGTAGCTTTTAGTGTCTACAGTAGTAATATTTTATCGGAGACAAGATGCTTATTATAAGTAAATTTAAAGGACCAAAATTGTTAAGTGCATATTTAAAAAACTATTCTAAAATCTTAACCTACCCTAACATAAGATGATAGTTTTGTTAACTTTTTACAAACTTAAAAGACCAAAACTGTTATGTTCATATATACTTAAATGGAAAATTTTGAACCTACCCTCAAAATAAGGAATATCTTTTTTCTCGGTTCAAATTAATTGTCAAGTATTATTTTGTGGTTTAATATGCATAAATTGAGTTTCAAAATGGGATGGGGATCCTTAATGAAAAAAAAAAAAGATAGTAGCAGTCAAAATATTATAGGGAAAGAAATAAATATTTAGTAAATTAATGGGGCAAATTCAAACATTTTCATATTATGTCTTTTAATTTTTCAGTAGCTTCACAGATCATAGGAGCAAATGTGTATCAATTTAGGGCCAGCTTGGTTATGTGAGATGAGATTATGAAATGAAGTTAAAGTTTTATTTGGATAATTTATGTGGTATGTCTTCTCATGAACCTAAAAAAATTTATAAGTTGTGAAAACCATTAAAATTGTCCCTATTTTTATACAATCTCTAGGTCTGGAGGGCGCGAATTAGGGCAGAAAACTAGGGTCAGGTTGGGGCGTTAGGGTAGGGAAGTATTTGGTGGGGGTTTTATTCCTGTTATTCTTCCTATTCTTATTTTTATTCCTATTTTCTATTCTTCTTCTTGTTATGCTTTCGGTGTTCCATGTTTTATTACGAATCTGGGTGCTTTCCGATGTTTCCTACTACTTATGGGTGCCGTATTTACGTTATGAAATCCTGTTCTGTGCGTTACTTTATATTTGTGTGGTGTCTCGTGTCTTGAGCCGGGGGTCTATCGGAAACAGCCTTTCTACTTCTTCAGAGGTAGAGGTATGGACTGCGTACATCTTACCCCCCAGACCCCACTAGGTGGGAATACACTGGGTTTGTTGTTGTTTTATACAATCTCACCTAATAAGAAAAAGTTTATAACAATATAATTCAATATCACAAATTTATTCTAAAAGAAATAGATATTTATTTATCAAACTTTAGTTCAGTAACAAAGAAAAATTGAACATGAATTGTAGTGTACCGCTCTTTCATATAATCTTTCCACATGTACGGATAATTTTCTCGATCAAATGATCGAGAAGACGAACCAACATTGTTAGTTTAAATTTGGATAAAAATAACAAATTTGGTGAACAATAAATGGTGAAGTGGGAATTGATTTGAAATAATAATAAATTTTATGTTGGTGAGAGTAATGGTTGTATGAGATATAAATGGTTTAAAGAAAAATATGAACTATAAATTATACTTACTTATGAAATAAATGATTGGTAGATATAAATGGTGGAGGTTTCTTTTTACAAAATATAAACTTCTGAATCAGTATTTATATTTGAAAATTTTTAAATCATAATATGAAATCCAAGTCAAACTTTTAAGAGAATTTAAAATTTCATTCTAGCGATGAAATCAGCTTTAAATTGCATGTTCAAATGCCTACTTAGTAACAATGAAGACTCAGAAATTACAGTAAATTTCAACCTTTTTCGGATAAGCAAATGCTCTATCAATCCCATTTTAATCGCCATGTTAGCTATTTTCATGTTCATTAAGAAGAAGAATAAATGCAAGATGTAGTTTATTAATATTTGATTTATTTTTATCAAAATTAAGATGCCTGAATTTGAATATTAGGATGTAGTTTAAATGTTTGAGTCTGAATACACATATTGATGTGAAGATCACCCGAATACAAAATAATTAGTATTGTTGTTTTCTCAACATCTGTATATGAAGCTTGTCTTAATTTAATTATTAATAAAATATTTTTAAATACAATAGTAAATTAATCTAATGCTATATCAATAGAATATCTTTTTAAAATTACTAGTGCATGATAGTTGGAGGTGATAATTACTAATGATGGTGATTGTGGGTGCTAATAGGAAATTATGTTGAATGGCGGTGATGATTCTGATTACTAGCTAGTGGTGATGGATTAATAGACAATAGTGAATGACAGTAGCAGCGATTAACAATTGTCTTGGAGGCTACTAATAGTAATGATGAATGATAGTAATAGCTAATGATAATCGTAATGAAGAAGGAGATTGACGATATATAGTGATAGCAAATGGTTGGCTATGATTGTTTTGTAGTGATTAATGATTGAAATGATGGTTGATGACGATGATTATAAATGTTGGTTAGTGTTAGTTATGCCAATTAATTGTGGTGATTGATGGTGATGTGATTATGATTGATGATAATAATGATTGTCGGTAGTGAGTGGTGGTCAATCACAAAGCCGATAGTTAGCTAGCGAAAATAAATGGAATAGTGACGAGCATTGTAGAAATCATTGAATAAATATCTTAAGAATACAAATATTTTATTAGAGATATTAATCATTCATTTCAATTAAAATCTAAACCCATCAAGTGATTATAAAATTATAAACACATTTAAATTGGATTTGAATTTTAATTTCGTGAAACTAGAATTGAAAAATTCAAATAGAAAATTTCATATCAAATTCAAAGTAGGCAAACGTCCATCTCTATACTACTATATCATATGGGGCAGATCTAAGTAAAATCTGAAACAACTTGAAGTATTGAACTAGTTTATCACTGACTAGAGAAGTTAAGTGCCTAACTGAAGATTTGGTCATGTACTCAGAAGTAAGAATCTTGAATTGGCCCAAAAAACATGCATAGTGTTCAAAAAGAGAAAAAGTAAGAAGCACACGCAGCAAAGAGTAGCCAATACGTGGTTTACAACTTTATTATATTTACATGACCCAACTAGCACTTTTTATACCAATTTTTACCACTTTACTTTTTAACAATCAGTTCAATCTCAACTGATATGATATGATGACATGCACTTCTTAACCAAAAACAAAAAAAAAGGAAAAGACATGCACTTAAATTTTTCTTATCCTTTAAATCAAATCATGCACCCCTTTAAGATGGATAGTGACTTTTAAGGGTCCATTTGCCTATGCTAGATAAAATCATGATATGAAAATTATAATTTGAAATTATAAGATGGACTTAAAATTTTATTTGAATATATAATTTGAATCTTTTGTGTTTTTTTCTTTTTATAAACATAAAATCTCCATAAATATTGAAAAATAGCAAAATTGTCTCAATTCTTATTAGGGCTTTTGTCTTGATTTTTTTCTAAAATTGAGTTTTAATTTCTTATTGAAGGAAAGTTAAAGTATTATCATAATTACTTTTACTTTGTTTGAAAGGTATATATAATTTTCTTTTATATTTGACTAACCTCTTTCTTGGAGGAAATGTTTGTACTTCTATAAATAGAAGACCCCCCTTTCATACTAAGAACACAATAGCATCCATCATGTAGTCATTAAAGAGTCTTTATTTAGGAGGAGATTTCTTCCAATAATTTTTTTGTTTTTCAATATTAGCTTTTAATATGTAGATTGTTTGACCAAAATATATTAATAATATTCTTTTTAGTATGTTTTTCTTTTCATCTGAATTATCGTCTTTATGATTTGTCGACTATAAATTTCCACATGACGTCATCTCAATTTCGAACCAAACAATTCTTTATAAAAATTTGTCAAATAAGCAAAAATTTATGATGAAAGTATATATTATACACTATCATAAAGTATTGAAATAAAAACTACAATATTTATTGATCACACTTTAGTTTAATGAAAAAGGTAAAACTGAACACGAATTGTAGTGTACTACTCTTTATTATAATCCTTTCATATAATACAGATAATCTCCTCATATTGAGCTTGTATTTATCAATCAAATAATCAAGAAGACAAATCAACATTGTTACTTTGAATATTTTGTTGGTTAACTTAATGAATTTGGTGAATAATAAATAATAATGTAGGAGAATTGATTGAAGTAATAATAAATTTTAAATAATGGTAAAGTAATGATTATATGAGATAGAAATAATTTAAAGTAATAATAAGCTTTAAAGTTTAAATGTTGGTGAAGTAATAATGATTTTATGAAATATAAATAATTTTAAGTAATAATTGTATGAGATATAAATATTTTACACTAGCTCTATGTTGAAGAGATGATTTTAAGGAATGATTCAGAAGTTTCTTCTAAAACCATACTAGTCCACATTTTATACTTCTTCCTTTTAACAAATCAAAGCAAATACCACCTTTCTTATTAAGTCTGATAATTTTCAGTTCATTTTTTAATGAGTGGGGTAACTTAATAATTAAGGTGATACAATAAAATTATAATTTTATTTAAGAGTTATGTCAAGTTAAACATGAATAAATAAATATGAAAGAAGAGAATAGTTTTTCTTAGTACTTCTCAATTTTGAAGAAAAAAAAAACATCTAATAACATGGATAATTTAATAAACTAAATCATAATATTAATTATTTTCTTATAAGTGTAAAAAAAGCTAAGGCCTAAGGCGACTATTACAATGGATTATGGAATAGAGGGGGTATTTATTTGTGCTAATTACACAATCAAAGAGCATAACATGTTTATGAAAAGTTCAACAACCTTAGAGACCGTTACATGTTGCTCCCTCCATTTCTTTCCTCGTTCACAATCAACTTTAGGTTTTCTTTATGAAAAAATAAATGAAATATATATTTATTTTAATATTAGCATTTCAAAAAGCCGTGAAAAATAATTTGAGAAATTACTAGGAGTTATTGTTAAAAATAAAATATAAAAAAATTATCTTTCTCTTAATATGTTAAAATGAATAAATAATATATTTTTAATACAATAAACAAGTACAAATGAACATAGAAATTATTATACTCCCCCATTCCATATTAGTTGGTCATTTCTTTTTAAACATGGTAAGAAATTATAAAATAAAATGATAATTTTACTAATTCATCCTTTTAAAAACTTCTTGGAAACTTTACAAACAAATGTGAATACTTTTTTAAAAAAATAATAATTTTAAGGGTAATATGAGAAAAATTTAATTAATATTTTCTTGATTTAGTAAAGTAAATAACTAATATGAAAAAATATATATTTTTAGTAAGATAAATAATTAATATGGAATAGGGGAAGTATGACGGAGAGAAGAGGAAAAATCATACTCCCTCCGATTTATATTAGTTGGCTCTTATAGGCTTGAATCAATCATTAAAAAAATTATTAGGAATTTATTATACCAAATTAGTCTTATTAATTACGTTTTGAAAATATAAATTTAAGTTTATACACTTTATTTAGTCATTAATGATAGAGATAGTATCAGAAGAACATAGTAATATTCTCTTAATTTTATAAAAGAACAACTAAATTAAAACAAATATTTTTTAAAAAAAGTATCAACTAATAAAAAAACGGAGGAAGTACTTTCTTTATTGAACGCTAAAAACTCAGCAAATGATATATGGTCATAGGTGAAATATGTAAATTTCTATGACCCACATAATTTATTTATTTATTGGTTTAATAATAATTGAATAAGTTAAATTCTAAGTCTGTATGGGAAAGTTACTACTGATTAATCTGTTAGTAGGATAATTACTGAGTTCTAATAGGGTAATTACTGGCTGTTAGTGGATAATTATTATATGCACAAATTACGTTGATGGAGCGTGAAAACATAATTGACTATTCCCTATATTATAAAAGGGGTCCTCTCGCTACCAAAAGAAGATTATGCTCCATCAAACACTATTTTAACTGTGCCAACAGAAAATCATGGAGAATTCAGGTAAGTGTTTTTACTAAATTAGTGTTATTATGTATATGTGAAAATCATTAAGTTCAATATTCCTGATTAATTGATAGGATTATATATAAGATTGATTAAGTTATATAATTTGTTAAAATCCTTACATGTGGTATTCGAGCCAGGTTTAGAAACTAATGAATTTTCATTGAGATTAAGTTTTTCTATTAATTTTGTTCAATGCCTATCATGGAATTTGGGACTCAAATTTATCATAATTTAAGTGTTATTATAAATTACAGTGAATGTATATTTATGATCCAAGGATTTTGAGTTTGATGTATATATAAATTGAAAGTTGACAAAATTCTTAAATCACAGTAATTTGTTCATGTTATATTTGGATACATGCATGACGGTAGGAAAGAATAAATAAATTTTGTCATATTTTAAGCATTAATACATTTTGACCCAGAATAGGCACTAGAGATGTTCATGGCCCACATAAAACCTTTTTTCTTTTTTTTCGTATTTGAATTCATTGAAAAACATAATTGCTAGTAATATGAACAGTGATGCATGTTCCTGGCCCACGTGAAATCCTTTTGGATTAGAATTCATTGGAAAGCATAATTGTGTTTCATACAGTGATAATACTTAAATACGTACTGCTCGTTATTTAACGTATACAGAAACTTAGTGAATAATTTCTTTAATATGGGTTTAATTTATTATGTTTGGTTTTTGTTATTTTAAATATTACGGAAATAACTTTTTGTTGTTAGAATATTGTAGTATTTAATAATAAAATTTATTATTATTATTTTTTAATGTGGCTTGAAATTATATATGTAAGATTCGGTAATCACCAAAGTGGTTGAATTTTTATGAAATTAATTTCAAAATAAAGGTTAAGTTTAAATTAATTACCCATTAATTTTGATGCTTATAAATGATGTACCAATTATGGGTAAATTAAAATTTTGGTTATAAGACATTTGTGGATCACCCAAAGGTTGATTGTTTGTTCGTATGACCAATAAATAATTTTGATGTATCGTTAATTTTATTTATTTATCCAAAGATAATAAATATTATTAATTGATGCATTAAATATTATCGATATGTGTTAAATATACTATTAAGCATCATTTTATTTAAAGTTGTATTTTGATGTTTCATCCAAAGGAGAACATCAATATACATTCAAGAAAGTAAATTATTTCTAAATCTGATAATGTTTTTAAACTTGTAACTCAAAGTATTAATAAATGAGCAGTAAACTTGCCCTTCATTCGGACTCTGCCTCTGTTACGACTTTTAACGGACTTAACTTTTTAGATTGGTGTGAACAAATCAAATTCCATCTTAGAGTTTTAGATCTTGATGTTGCACTCTACTCTGAGAAGCTAACTGCTATTACTGAAGCTAGCAGTGATGAAGAAAAGTCCTATTATAAGCACTGAGATCGGTCTAACAGATTAGGCCTATTGTTCATGCGAATGAATATTGTGGGCAACATTAAGACTACTCTTCCCAAAACTGAAAATGCAAAAAAAACTTCTGAAACTTGTGGAAGAGTCTTCCCAAACTACTAATAAGTCTTTTGCTGGGACACTAATGGGTACTTTGACCACCATGAAATTTGATGGTTCACGTACTATGCATGAGCATGTGATTGAAATGACAAACATAGCAACAAGACTTAAATCTTTGGGAATGAAAGTGGAACAGAATTTCCTTGTGCAGTTTATCATCAACTCATTACCGTCTGAGTATGGTCCTTTCTAAATGAACTACAATGCCATGAAAGACAAATAGAATGTGCGTGAATTGCAAGGTATGCTAGTTCAAGAGAAAACGAGGCTGAAGAATCAAAGAACCCACTCCATTAATTTTATAAATCATCAAGATGTTAAAAAGAAAGGAAAGAAGCATGGTAAGGGACAGCAGAAACAACTTAATGTTAATGAGTCCTCATCTTAAGTACGTAAGAAAGGAAACAAGAATGGAAAGTGTCATTTCAGAAAGATTGCCTGAAATGTAAGGCATGGTTTGAGAAGAAAGGTAAGTCTTGTGCTTTGACATGTCTCGAATTAAATTTAACTGAAGTTTCTTATAATACTTGGTGGATTGACTCTGATTGTACTGTTCATGGTTCTACTACTATGTAGGAATTTCTTACAATCCAAATCATAAGCAAGAATAAACAATTTGTTTACATGGGGAATAGAGTGAAGGCTCCAGTTGAAGCTGTCAGGACTTATCATCTGATTCTCAATACTGGATGCCACTTAGATTTAGTTGAAACTTTTTATGTTTCTTTTCTTTCGAGAAATTTAGTTTCTTTGTCTAAGTTGGATAAGACTTGATATTCTTTTAATTTTGGTAATGGATGTTTTAGTTTGTTTAAACATAATTCTCATTGGTACTGGTACTCCTTGTGATAATTTATACAAACTGAATCTTGATAATCTGTTTGCCGAAACACTCTTAACTCTGCATCGTAATGTTGGAGCCAAACAAAGTTTGGTGAATGAACAATCCGCTTACTTGTGGCATAAATGTTTAGGTCATATATCTAAAGAAAAACTGAAAAGATTAGTTAAGAATGAGATTCTTCTAGATTTAGATTTCACTAACCTTAATATTTGTGTAGATTGTATTAAAGAAAAACAAACAAAACACACAAAGAAAGGAGCCATAAGAAGCACACAGCTTCTTGAAATTATACACACTGATATATGTGGTCCTTTTAATATCACATCTTTTAATAAAAAAAATATTTTATCACTTTTATTGATAACTTTTCACGTTATGAATGTATCTATTTGTTGTATTGATAACGCTCAATCTACAACTCTCGTAGGAGTGTAAAGCGGTCGTTAGCAAATATAGAACCCAACCTGGGTTGGGTGTCGATCCCACAGGGAATAGCTTGGCCAACAAGTAATCAAAATTACTAAACTTTTGGTGCAAGTCTCGTAAGAGGGGGGATTCTTGTCGCGCAAGTAATTTAAATAAAGTATCAAAATAAAAGCTGAAAATAAAAAGAAAGAATGTTACGTGAGTTGTAAACAATGAAAATTGAAGCGTTGGGGTTATGTCCACCTTCTGAGTTATACGTCTCTATTGGCTATGAGTGTGTAGAGTTTTGACATGCAACTGCTTATAGAGAATTGTATTCGATGGTAAATCCAAGCGTCTTTCGACCTCAACAAGGACTATTTCACTTTAACTCTTTCGAGCTTAAAGCGTGTCTAACGGTACGAATTCTCCAAGAGGTTAGTCCAGTTACGACACTAGCTTTTTAATAGGAAAGGGTGTCCTACTACCTTGACATTATCTCTTTTCCAGACAAATAACCTTTCTTTCGAACAAGTTAAATGTCAGCTGCTTTAACATATTCATGAATTTGCTGAACTTTGTATCATCCGCCACCTTCTTTAATCTTTGGGGAAAAGGTGGTGGTGGGTATGGAAGTGTTCTTTCCACGGTTTTCTTCTCCTCTTGCTTTCGTTTTTCCACTTTTTTAGGTTGCACAGTGCTGGATGTGGCGTCCTTGACGTCAGGAGTGGGTGCTGCGGCATCTTCTCCTTTTGTGTTGTCATCCATGTTCGCAACTTCGTCAACCACTTGCTTGCCTTTTGCTGAAGTTTCCAGCACCTTACCACTTCTGGTAGTGATGGCCATGCATGACCCGTCATTCCTTGGGTTTGGCACAGTATCGCTAGGTAAAGTGCCGGCCTTTCTTTGATTGAGTGCTGCTGAAAGTTGGCTCAATTGCTGCTCTATTTGCTTGATAGAAGTGGAATGAGAATCAACTAATTGCTTCATGGAGGACAAATCATTAATCACCTCCGTAACTCCCGCGCTCGTTGCTTCCACTCCTTTCAATAACTTAGCCATCATGTCTTCTATACTTCCAGAATTAGATGTGGTGGTATCACGTCTACCAGGGGGAACGTACAAACCACTCTTTTCATTCTTGTTCTTCCAACTACCTTGGTCTTTGCTTCCAGATTTATCATAATAGTTCCGACCTTGGTTTCCTTGGGCATTCCCACGGAAACCCCCCTGATTGTTCAAGTAGTTGGCCTCATCTTCCGAATCAGATTCGTCTCTTCCTTTTGACGCAATAGCTTTCACTTTTTCGGTCTTCCCTGATAATAAATGCTTTGTCAGAAGATCCATTTGTGTTTTCATGTGCGCCATGTCTTGATCACGTTCTTCTTCTCTTCTTCTTTGGTCTGCAGTCATGCCAATAGATAAAGTGGGGCTTGCTACCTCAGAATCCCTGGTATGCCAAGCTCTACTTTGTTTCGTCATGCGATCTAGCATATTGCTTGCTTGACCAAAGGTGAGGTCCATGAAAGATCCTCCAGCTGCATTATCCACCACTGGTTTAGTTATTGAATTCAAGGCTCTATACAAGATCTCCATTAGGTGAACATTGGTCATGTGATGGTTTGGGCACCTCGCTAGCTTTGTCTTGAACCTCTGCCATGTTTCATGAAGAGCTTCAGTGGGAAGCTGGCGGAAGTTGCTGATTTCATCTCTCAATTGTGCTCTTTTGGATGGCGGAAAGAATCTTTCTAGGAAAGCGTCTCTCAATTGCCTCCTATTTGTAATTGAATCAGGAGTCAGCCCATTCAACCATAGTGTTTCCTCCCCAGACAGAGACAATGGAAATAGACGTAATCGAATAGCATTCTGACCAACACCAGGATTGTCAAAAGACTTGCATGTAGAAATAAAGTTGATGAGATGCATATTCGGATCGTCGCCTGCTAGTCCACCAAATAATCCCTTGAGTTGCAATAACTGAATCATGGTGCTTGTGATGTTGAACTTGGCTCCGGGCGCTAATGGTGGTGGAATTATAGCTCCAGTGGCTCCGGCACCATCAAGATCATCATCATCATCGTCGAAAGCTGGCTGCAAAGGTTGGCGATCATACCTATACCGAGCTTGTCGACCTCTTCTCTTGGCAGGTGTTGTAGTTTCAGCAACATGCCTTGAGTTTATCAACTCGTCATCACCTAAATCCTCATCGTCAGGATTTGTTGCTCGCCCAGGGTTATTAATGTTTTGTTGGTGTACTTGGGAGGCAGCAAGAGCGGCTAATCTTGCCTGCTCGTGTTGAGCAGCCATCCTGTCGATTTCAGCTTGTGCTTCCATTCTTCTAATTCGTTGTGGTTCAGGATTGATTGGTACTAACGGTTGACCAGAACTTCTAGTATGGGGCATGTACTAAAGTAAAAACCTGCAATAAACAAAAACAAAAACAAAGTACGAGAATCTTTGACCAAAGGGTCTAGTAATTATTACGAACTTGATTGACACTCGTATTCCCCGGCAACGGCGCCAATTTTTGATAACGCTTAATCTACAGCTCTCGTAGGAGTGTAAAGCGGTCGTTAGCAAATATAGAACCCAACCTGGGTTGGGTGTCGATCCCACAGGGAATAGCTTGGCCAAAAAGTAATCAAAATTACTAAACTTTTGGTGCAAGTCTCGTAAGAGGGGGGATTCTTGTCGCGCAAGTAATTTAAATAAAGTATCAAAATAAAAGCTGAAAATAAAAAGAAAGAATGTTACGTGAGTTGTAAACAATGAAAATTGAAGCGTTGGGGTTATGTCCACCTTCTGAGTTATACGTCTCTATTGGCTATGAGTGTGTAGAGTTTTGACATGCAACTGCTTATAGAGAATTGTATTCGATGGTAAATCCAAGCGTCTTTCGACCTCAACAAGGACTATTTCACTTTAACTCTTTCGAGCTTAAAGCGTGTCTAACGGTACGAATTCTCCAAGAGGTTAGTCCAGTTACGGCACTAGCTTTTTAATAGGAAAGGGTGTCCTACTACCTTGACATTATCTCTTTTCCAGACAAATAACCTTTCTTTCGAACAAGTTAAATGTTATACTGGCGTATTCTTGCGTTTGCAACCACAAAGAATGTAGATTAAGATGAAGAGAATAATGATATAAGCAATATACGTGTCACGAACTCATATACTCACAGCAATAGATAGTAGCTCATACGGCTTCCATAACCCCAATAGAGAAGTTTAGTTACCCATGAATGCGAAGGAGATCACGATTGACATTGTTGTTATACCACAAGACTGAGTAATTTTCGTGTAGCTTAGGTGGTAGGCGTGTGGCGTGAATTCCAAGGCAAAAGTAACAATTCTCTTGTCGCGGTAAATAAGAATAGATGAATAGAAGAAGAAAAATAGAATTAATGGAAAGATTAGAAGAGTTGGAGAATTGTTGTGGTGGAAGAAGAGAGGGATGGAAGAAGATTAATTGTTGAATAGAAGATTGTTCTCTCCACTAAGGGAGGAATGTATCTCTCCACTAAGGGAGGAATGTTTCTCTCCACTAAGGGAGGAATGAATAAAAATCTCTAGCATGATAGGGTATTTATAATACCCATATCCTACTCCTACTACGCTAATGAAACAAATAACCAAATCCTACTAGGCTAATGGAATACTTAACCCAAATGTACTAGGTCAATGTAACATTATCATAATCCAAATAAACTAATGAAATACATAACCCAATTGTACTAGGTTAATGTATCATTGTCCAAATCCAGCTATGTGTCTGTAAGTCCCCAAAGTCTTCAGAAATGTTGTTTTAGCCCGGGACAGATTTTCCATGCAGCAGTTTTGGTCCTTAGGCGTGTACACTCCTTTTCCTTTCTTCGTGAGCTTTCTTTTGTGTCATGTAAGCCATAAAATGCTGAATTTTGCATCATTTATACCTGAAACTTTACTAATCATGTTCGTTAGCTCATTTACAGGAAAAAGGACTAAAAGTGCATGAAATATATAATTTGTTCTCAAAACTAGGCTAAAATATGGGCAAAATATATTTATATAGGCGTGTAAATTCGCCTATCATCAACACCCCACACTTGAAGCTTTGTTCGTCCTCGAACAAAATATCATGTCCCTCTAAACATCAACTTAGGGTTTCACAGCAACAGCACAAAACATTCGTCAAGGCAAGCACAACAATTATCAACAAAGAGTAGTTTTCCGATCATTAGTAGAAACAGTTTAACCTCCAACATAGACTCGTGACGGTGGTCAACTCGTATTCAACAGTTAAGGCACAAAGAATCATATACAGCTATCCAAAACTCATCAACCATGTGTGTCTCACAATATATTACCCATAGTCACTCACAAGTATAGCATATTTTTCATACATGGGTATCAAAATATCCTTGCTCTCGCTCTCACAAAGAATTCGTATGCAGCAACTGATGACCATAGGCTTGCCCTTAGTGTACTACTCCACTAAATGTCAGAATGTTAAGATTAGGACCAAGTAGGTCTTTTGATGGTTGTAATGTAGGCTAAGGGACGGGTAGGACTATTTTGGCCAAGAATAGTGACTAGGTTCCTAAGCTCTTTAATACATCACTTTGTATCATTGACACTTTTTTCTTTCAACCTTTCTTCTTTCTTTTATTCTACCACCCTTGTTCTCCTCTTTTGTTTTTCAATTTTAAGCATAACTCACTTTTCAACTTTCTTTTCCTTTTTCTTTTCATAACATACCTCTTATGATAGCACTTTCTTTTTCATAACACATTCAAGCACCATTACAATTTATAGCATTATACTCACCCAATTTCCTCTTATGTTGTCACATGACTTTTTCACTTTAAAGCACTTAGGAATTTGGATCAAATTACGGTCTTGAAAGAAAATGGATTGGGCTTGCATACAAGGTTGTCAAAGAAATAGGCTAAAGGCTCAAAAGGGTTTAACTAGGATGATGTCCATGGGTAGGTAAAACTGAAGGTAAACAAATATAGGTTGCCAAAGAAATGCCTAAATCATCTCCTAAACTCACACTCCTTATTTTCGCTTTGCATACATACCGGGCAAGTTTTAGCATCAGCCACAAACATAGAATATACTATTATCTCACACACACAAGGCACATGGTCAACTTGATTGGAAGTAATATAGACTCTCGACCCAACAAGTGAAGGAATTGAACCACAAAATATCACATAATGAGTCACAACTAGAGTCTAAATGTCTCAATAGTCACAATTGTAACACATACTTTTGTTATAATCTCATGCTGCCTGTCAAAATAATTTCATGCGAAGCTAGAAAAAATTTACTCCTAAAAAAAACTTAAAAAAAAAACAAAAAAAAACGAACTCAAATAAACAAAGTAAACAAACAAACATAGGTGCAAACAGAGAAGTATAGCATGCGATACCGCCACCCCACACTTAAACGGGACACTTCCCTCAGTGAAAACTAAATACGAAGAACCTGGTTAGTCGGACTCTTCCTCAATGTCGGGGGTCATACCACCTTCGTCTGAATCATCATAAGAGTCGTCGTCAGAGTTCTCCTCCTCGTCAGAATCAGGCAAGCGTCGATCGTCATCAGTCGGCACATCATCATCTAGAGGTTCCTCAAAGTATACGCCCACTCCACACATCTCCCGTGCATGTATGTTCATTGGGTAGTCGTGGTCCAGCTGTTGGAGCTCTTCAGCAGTTGGAACACGTCCACCACTTATCATAGTGAATCGTGTCATGCTATAGAGATGACGGAAGAAACTCTCATCACGAGCATGTCTCTCCGCAGTAGTAAGGTTGACACCATGAGTTGTTTCAGCATCTTTGACCTTGGTGAGGTCAACCTTCTTTAGGTTATGTGGGAGTTTGTGGTCAGCTGGTTCCTCTTCGATATCCTCCTTCCGCAAGATTGCTGTCAACAAATTTCCAAATGTGAAGTGGGACCTTTTGTGGAGTCTGGCCTTCCTCATGGTAGATCGAATTATTGCCCCAAAGTTGATAGGGACATTCGTCATCAAAGCATAGACCAAACACACTCTATCTCTTGATATCTTGGTGTATTGAGTCCCAGGAATAAGGCATGAGTTGACAGTGCGCATCCAGATTCTTGCTTCCCTATTTAGTGGAGCATAGGGGAAGGTGTTGTGTCGGCTGATTTCTTTATGTCTGCCCCACCTTGCCATCGATCTTCTTCCACAAAGTGTGTGTCGTATTGCTCTATAAGGAGGCCTGCTGTATAGCTCTTTGAATGGTGCTGTGTCGACCGAAGGTAAGCCAAGAAAAGAGTTGATCCAATCTGCAGTGAGCTGTAACACTTGGCCCCGAATTTTGACTTCATTGCCTGTTGTGTTCGGCGATCAGTTGGCATAAAACTCTCTTGTTGAATCAAGGTTCCATTCTCCCATGTCGCGGAAGATGAAATCCAGCTTCAATGCCATTATTTTTGCCAACATACGCGGCTCCTTCTTTGCTAAGGTGTCCTTGTTGATCAAGTCGACGTGAACATATTTTCGTTCTTTGTTGTTCCTGTACCATTCTTTGGCTTCCTCCTCAAGAACCCATTTTATTCCAAACATTCTGCGGGGTAGTTGTACTGAGGATGATTCTCCTTGGTCCTTGCGACCTATCTTTTTGCCCTTTTGAGAAGTGGTAGCCTTCTCCTTGCCTTGCCTCGCTTTAGGTGCCATTGTACCTGAGACTAGAAATAGTGTTAGTGGCAGCACAATCTCAATCGATACAATCTATAAACAAGCATTAGGGGTACCACCCCACACTTAGTTTTGTTAACACAAATCAGTGAAGTGAAAGTGGTCGAGTACTCAGATTTCGTCGACATACGTTTTAGGATTGTATTCCGACAAGAAAATCAGCAATGTATCACTTACTTGCAGCCATTGGACTACTTTCATGGTAGATATAACAACACTACTACATAGGGGTTACCACATGGAATAGTTATTCTTACAACAATCACAACCTCTTATGCCGGCAGACACTATAAGTCTTATCCCGATGGCCGGGATAGTCTAACATGTAAGTATCCAAACAACAATCTTAAACAATGTTCATAGCCATAGTAATTCCGTAAATATCATAACAATGCTATTGAAACCAAATTCAAGTCAGACACAAGTCAAGATTTTCCTACGTATATGTTCACTCACATGATTTTGTATCAACTATCCAAACACATAAACATCACCAACAATATTATACGATTTAGCAATTCATACTAGACATAGCAACGTAGTACTTACGAGAAATAAATAAAGAATAAGAGAGCACTTACTTGCTTGAAGCTTGTGGGGATGGTTTTGTGAATTGGAAGAGCAAAAGAAGAAAATTTTGAGAGGATTTGGATGTATATGTGGCGCCCTTAGGTCAATTTTTAGTGTGGTTGTGTTGTAAAACTAAGTCCCTTTTATATAGGAAGAGAATGGGTCGGGTTATGACCCATTTACAATCGGTTTTGGAGACAAAAATCCCACATATGCGGCGCATAATGCTTGGCATAGACATGACATATGCGGCGCATTGTCTATAGCATAATGGGACATATGCGCCGCATAGTCTATGACATTTGTAGACATATGCGCCGCATAGTCTATGGCATATGAGATACTGAGACCAAATGCCATAGCATAGGCGGCGCATAGTCAAAAACACACTTAGGAATAGGCGGCACATAGTGTATAGCACACTAGATTCCGAGACCTTAGGCTATAGGATAGGTTGTGCATCGTTCGTGGCCTAGTTTTTCCAAGGCCTAGCCTTCCTAGATGCCTATTTGGGCATGAGAGATGCTCAATCCATAGCCTTATGCATCACTATTCCTAACTTACCAACTTTACCATACAATGCGTCCAAATCGTCAATTGAAATCAATCTCCTCGTTGAATACTTCTTGCACCTATTTTTGCTCAAAACCAAACGAAAACGATTAGTACGATGGGTTGCCTCCCATCTAGCGCCTTATTTATTGTCGTGACACGACATAGTTACCTCGAGTACTCAGACTTCGTCAAGGTAAATGGTGGATCGTTTTCTAAAAGGACTTAGACGACAATGAGGCTTACCCGTGGGCATGCGATCTTCTTCGAGATGGCTCATACATTTCTCCGGAGAGTCACCAATTATATCATCAATAGTCCAACTCATAGCTCTCTTGTATCTCTTCAGAGCAAAGATGAAAGCTTCTACGTGCTGTTCACTTAAATCATCTGCTCTCTCCGAAAGTATATTTCTACTTTCTAAGAACACATACCTTAGATAATCGGGGAGCTCTTGTGATTCTAGCATTGGTGGATCGTCAATGGGAGTCTTTGCTGTTGGTT
This sequence comes from Capsicum baccatum var. pendulum, assembly GCA_030864225.1. Lineage (NCBI taxonomy): Eukaryota > Viridiplantae > Streptophyta > Magnoliopsida > Solanales > Solanaceae > Capsicum > Capsicum baccatum. The sequence goes on from CM061561.1 coordinate 201,659,188, forward strand.
GATTCTTGAGATCACAATCCGGTTGCTTAGGAGTATAAGACTCTATTTCTGTTAGAGCACCCATAAGTTCTTCATAATCTTCATTATCCTTATGCTCAACATTCAGCGGCGCAGCAGTCAATGGCTCAACAGTAGGCTGTTTCTCTATAGATAATGCTTTCATATCCTCTTGATGAACATCAGCTACAGATAACTCATTCATATCGCTGGGCTGCTTCATGGCTTTGCATATATCAAACCGTACTACTTCGTCATTAATTCGAAACAAAAGCTCATTATCTTTCATGTCAATAAGCACACTTCCGGTTGCAAGGAAAGGACGTCCCAGGATTATGGGAACTTCAGAATCCTTCTTACAATCCAGAATAACGAAGTCTGCAGGAAAGATGAATGAATAAACTTTCACCAACACACATTTAAGATACCCACAGGTCTTTTTACCGACCTATCAGCCATCACGAGCCTCATATTGGTTGGTGTTGGATCGCCTAGCCCCAACTTCTTGTAGATGGATAGTGGCATCAAATTTATGCTAGCACCTAGATCGCACAATGCTTTGGCAAAATCCAACGATCCAATAGTGCAAGGAATAGTGAAAGCTCCGGGGTCGGCCTTCTTCTGAACTATCGATCGGGTAGCAACTGCACTACAATGATGAACATTATCTTTCAACTCATAACTTGCTGCCCGCTTCTTAGTCAAAAGATCCTTCATAAATTTCGCATATCCAGGCATTTGTTCAAGTGCCTCCACCAATGGAACATTAATGGTCAGCTGCTTTAACATATTCATGAATTTGCTGAACTTTGTATCATCCGCCACCTTCTTTAATCTTTGGGGAAAAGGTGGTGGTGGGTATGGAAGTGTTCTTTCCACGGTTTTCTTCTCCTCTTGCTTTCGTTTTTCCACTTTTTTAGGTTGCACAGTGCTGGATATGGCATCCTTGACGTCAGGAGTGGGTGCTGCGGCATCTTCTCCTTTTGTGTTGTCATCCATGTTCGCAACTTCGTCAACCACTTGCTTGCCTTTTGCTGAAGTTTCCAGCACCTTACCACTTCTGGTAGTGATGGCCATGCATGACCCGTCATTCCTTGGGTTTGGCACAGTATCGCTAGGTAAAGTGCCGGCCTTTCTTTGATTGAGTGCTGCTGAAAGTTGGCTCAATTGCTGCTCTATTTGCTTGATAGAAGTGGAATGAGAATCAACTAATTGCTTCATGGAGGACAAATCATTAATCACCTCCGTAACTCCCACGCTCGTTGCTTCCACTCCTTTCAATAACTTAGCCATCATGTCTTCTATACTTCTAGAATTAGATGTGGTGGTATCACGTCTACCAGGGGGAACGTACAAACCACTCTTTTCATTCTTGTTCTTCCAACTACCTTGGTCTTTGCTTCCAGATTTATCATAATAGTTTCGACCTTGGTTTCCTTGGGCATTCCCACGGAAACCCCCCTGATTGTTCAAGTAGTTGGCCTCATCTTCCGAATCAGATTCGTCTCTTCCTTTTGACGCAATAGCTTTCACTTTTTCGGTCTTCCCTGATAATAAATGCTTTGTCAGAAGATCCATTTGTGTTTTCATGTGCGCCATGTCTTGATCACGTTCTTCTTCTCTTCTTCTTTGGTCTGCAGTCATGCCAATAGATAAAGTGGGACTTGCTACCTCAGAATCCCTGGTATGCCAAGCTCTACTTTGTTTCGTCATGCGATCTAGCATATTGCTTGCTTGACCAAAGGTGAGGTCCATGAAAGATCCTCCAGCTGCATTATCCACCACTGGTTTAGTTATTGAATTCAAGGCTCTATACAAGATCTCCATTAGGTGAACATTGGTCATGTGATGGTTTGGGCACCTCGCTAGCTTTGTCTTGAACCTCTCCCATGTTTCATGAAGAGCTTCAGTGGGAAGCTGGCGGAAGTTGCTGATTTCATCTCTCAATTGTGCTCTTTTGGATGGCGGAAAGAATCTTTCTAGGAAAGCGTCTCTCAATTGCCTCCAATTTGTAATTGAATCAGGAGTCAGCCCATTCAACCATAGTGTTGCCTCCCCAGACAGAGACAATGGAAATAGACGTAATCGAATAGCATTCTGACCAACACCAGGATTGTCAAAAGACTTGCATGTAGAAATAAAGTTGATGAGATGCATATTCGGATCGTCGCCTGCTAGTCCACCAAATAATCCCTTGAGTTGCAATAACTGAATCATGGTGCTTGTGATGTTGAACTTGGCTCCGGGCGCTAATGGTGGTGGAATTATAGCTCCAGTGGCTCCGGCACCATCAAGATCATCATCATCATCGTCGAAAGCTGGCTGCAAAGGTTGGCGATCATACCTATACCGAGCTTGTCGACCTCTTCTCTTGGCAGGTGTTGTAGTTTCAACAACATGCCTTGAGTTTATCAACTCGTCATCACCTAAATCCTCATCGTCAGGATTTGTTGCTCGCCCAGGGTTATTAATGTTTTGTTGGTGTACTTGGGCGGCAGCAAGAGCGGCTAATCTTGCCTGCTCGTGTTGAGCAACCATCCTGTCGATTTCAGCTTGTGCTTCCATTCTTCTAATTCGTTGTGGTTCAGGATTGATTGGTACTAACGGTTGACCAGAACTTCTAGTATGGGGCATGTACTAAAGTAAAAACCTGCAATAAACAAAAACAAAAACAAAGTACGAGAATCTTTGACCAAAGGGTCTAGTAATTATCACGAACTTGATTGACACTCGTATTCCCCGGCAACGGCGCCAATTTTTGATAACGCTTAATCTACAGCTCTCGTAGGAGTGTAAAGCGGTCGTTAGCAAATATAGAACCCAACCTGGGTTGGGTGTCGATCCCACAGGGAATAGCTTGGCCAACAAGTAATCAAAATTACTAAACTTTTGGTGCAAGTCTCGTAAGAGGGGGGATTCTTGTCGCGCAAGTAATTTAAATAAAGTATCAAAATAAAAGCTGAAAATAAAAAGAAAGAATGTTACGTGAGTTGTAAACAATGAAAATTGAAGCGTTGGGGTTATGTCCACCTTCTGAGTTATACGTCTCTATTGGCTATGAGTGTGTAGAGTTTTGACATGCAACTGCTTATAGAGAATTGTATTCGATGGTAAATCCAAGCGTCTTTCGACCTCAACAAGGACTATTTCACTTTAACTCTTTCGAGCTTAAAGCGTGTCTAACGGTACGAATTCTCCAAGAGGTTAGTCCAGTTACGGCACTAGCTTTTTAATAGGAAAGGGTGTCCTACTACCTTGACATTATCTCTTTTCCAGACAAATGACCTTTCTTTCGAACAAGTTAAATGTTATACTGGCGTATTCTTGCGTTTGCAACCACAAAGAATGTAGATTAAGATGAAGAGAATAATGATATAAGCAATATACGTGTCACGAACTCATATACTCACAGCAATAGATAGTAGCTCATACGGCTTCCATAACCCCAATAGAGAAGTTTAGTTACCCATGAATGCGAAGGAGATCACGATTGACATTGTTGTTATACCACAAGATTGAGTAATTTTCGTGTAGCTTAGGTGGTAGGCGTGTGGCGTGAATTCCAAGGCAAAAGTAACAATTCTCTTGTTGCGGTAAATAAGAATAGATGAATAGAAGAAGAAAAATAGAATTAATGAAAAGATTAGAAGAGTTGGAGAATTGTTGTGGTGGAAGAAGAGAGGGATGGAAGAAGATTAATTGTTGAATAGAAGATTGTTCTCTCCACTAAGGGAGGAATGTTTCTCTCCACTAAGGGAGGAATGAATAAAAATCTCTAGCATGATAGGGTATTTATAATACCCATATCCTACTCCTACTACGCTAATGAAACAAATAACCAAATCCTACTAGGCTAATGGAATACTTAACCCAAATGTACTAGGTTAATGTAACATTATCATAATCCAAATAAACTAATGAAATACATAACCCAATTGTACTAGGTTAATGTATCATTGTCCAAATCCAACTATGTGTCTGTAAGTCCCCAAAGTCTTCAGAAATGTTGTTTTAGCCCGGGACAGATTTTCCATGCAGCAGTTTTGGTCCTTAGGCGTGTACACTCCTTTTCCTTTCTTCGTGAGCTTTCTTTTGCGTCAAGTAAGCCATAAAATGCTGAATTTTGCATCATTTATACCTGAAACTTTACTAATCATGTTCGTTAGCTCATTTACAGGAAAAAGGACTAAAAGTGCATGAAATATATAATTTGTTCTCAAAACTAGGCTAAAATATGGGCAAAATATATTGATATAGGCGTGTAAATTCGCCTATCATCATGTATGAAAAATCTCAAGCGATTAATGCCTTAGAGGTATTTATCATTGAGATTGAAAGGCAGTTAGATAGAAAGGTAAAAATAATCAGGTCTGATAGAGGTAGTGAATATTATGGAAGATATGGTGAAAGTGGACAACACCTAGGTCCATTTGCTAAATTCCTCAAAAAATGTGGCATATGTGCTCAATACACAATGCCTGGCACACCACAATAAAATGGTGTGATAGAAAGGCATAATCGTACATTAATGGATATGGATAGAAGTATGTTAACTAATTCATCTTTACCTCTTTCGTTATGGATATATGATTTAAGGACTGCCATTTACTTGCTAAATAGGTTTCTAGTAAAGCAGTTTCAAAAACACCTTTTGAATTGTGGACTGGTAGAAAACCTAGTTTGAGGCACCTGCATGTTTGGGGTTGCCCGACAGAAATTAGAGTATACAATCCACAAGAAAAAAATTGGATTCAAGAACAATCAGTGGTTTCTTCATTGGTTATCCAGAAAAATCAAAAGGATATAGATTTTATTGTCCTAATCATAGTACGAGAATAGTTGAAATTGGAAATGCTAGGTTCATTGAGAATGGCAAAGTTAGTGGGAGTGAAGAACCACATAATGTGGAAATTAAAGAAGTTAGGGTGCAAATTTCTCTACCCTGTACTTCTTTTAAATGTGTTGTTCCTGAAGCTGTTGCACAAAAAAATACTCAACAAGAACAACAAATTAATGTTCCTACTAATCATAATGAAGCCATAATTGATGAACCTATAGTAGATGAACCACAAGATGTAGCATCAAGAAGATCTCAAAGACAGATGATCTGCTATTTCTGATGATTATTTGGTATATCTACATGAGTCACAAACTGACTTGGGAATTGATGATGATCCAGTTTCATTTTCACAAGCCATTGAAAGCAACAATTCTGATAAATGGATAAATGCTATGAAAGATGAGTTAAAATCTATGAAATAGAATGAAGTTTGAGACCTTGTTGAATTACCCGAAGGTTGCAAAAGAGTTGGGTGTAAATGGGTCTTTAAAACCAAACGCAACTTAACTAGCAACATCGAATGTCATAAGGCCAGATTTGTTGCCAAAGGTTTCACTCAAAAGGATGACATTGACTATAAAGAGACATTTTCACCTGTCTCTAGAAAAGATTCACTTAGAATTATAATGGCCTTGGTAGCTCATTATGACTTAGAGCTATATCAAATAGATGTGAAAACAGCCTTTCTAAATGAAAATTTGGAGGAAGAAGTTTATATGAATCAACCTAAGGGGTTTTCTATTAAAGGAAAGGAACACATGGTGTGTAAACTTAAGAAATCAATATAAGGACTTAAACAAGCTTCCCAACAATGGTATCTTAAGTTTAATGAAACGATTGTTACCTTTGGATTTAAGAAAAACACTGTTGATCGGTGTATATATCTGAAGGTCAGTGGGAGTAAGTTTATTATGTTAGTCTTGTATGTTTGACATCTTGCTTGCTACTAATGATCTTGATTTGTTGCATGATACCAAGAAATATCTCGCTAATAACTTTGAAATGAAAGATATGAGTGAGACATCCTATGTGATTGGAATAGAAATATTTTGAGATAGATCATAAGGATTTTTGGGATTGTCTCAGAAAACCTATATTAATAAAGTATTAGAGAGATTTAAAATTAAAAAATGATCATCAAGTCCCGTTTCAATTCAGAAAGGAGATAAGTTTAGTCTCCATTAATGTCCAAAGAATGATTTGGAACGAAAGCAAATGAAAGATATTCCTTATGCATTAATAGTTGGGAGTCTTATGTATGCCCAAACATGTACAAGACCAGACATCAATTTTTCTGTTGGAATGCTGGGATGATATCAAAGTAATCCTGAAATGGATCACTGGAAGGCTGCAAAGAAAGTGTTGCGATACTTCCAAGGAACGAAAGATCATATGCTCACTTATAGAAGATCTGATCATCTAGATGTGGTTGGATATTCAGATTCAGATTATGCTGGTTGTGTGGATACAAGAAAATCCACATTTAGATATTTATTTTTGTTAGCTGAAGGAGCAATATCATGAAAAAGTGCGAAACAGTCTGTTATAGCTGCATCCACTATGGAAGCTGAGTTTGTGGCATGCTTTGAGGCCACAGTCCAGGCTAATTGGCTGTGGAATTTTATTTCAGGACTTGGACTAGTCAACAATATAGTCAGGCCGTTGAAAATTTATTGTGATAATACCGCCACAATATTCTTCTCTAAAAATGATAAGTATTCGAAAGGTGCTAAGCATATGAAATTGAAATACTTTTCGGTTAAAGAAGAAGTCCAGAAACATAAAGTGTCAATTGAACATATTAGCACTAAGCTTATGATTGCTGATCCTTTGATGAAAGGATTACCGCCCAAAATATTTGTTGAACATGTTGAAAGAATGGGTCTTATTGATAGCAATGAATGATTTCATGTAAAGACCTTATTATGTTTATGTAATTGACATTTTGAGCTCAAATTATATATGTTTCTGTTGTTACCTATTTTCTCTTATATACATAATATTGTGAATGATGATGACAGGTTCTGACTTAGATAAAGGATTCTAAGTATTATCGTTGGACCTATTATGTATTTGAAATATTATGTTAGGTAATAGACTAACATTGTAGTACATGGAAGGAACTATGTCAATAAAGTGATGTACAACCGCCATGACTCATTTTAGTTGATTTATTTAACAATGACAAATGATGTTGGATTTAACGTTAATTGTGCACATGATTAACTTATATATTAAACCACTAAATTAACATTGTGTGTGCCAAATGGGAGAATATAAATTTTTATGGCCCACATAATTTATTTATTTATTGGTTTAATAATAATTGAATAAGTTAAATCTTAAGTCTGTATGGGAAAGTTACCTAGTAGGATTAAACTACTGACTAATCTGTTAATAGGATTTACTGAGTCCTAATAGGATAATTACTGACTGTTAGAGGATAATTATTATATCCACAAATCACGTTAATGGAATGTGAAAATATAACTGATTATTTTCTATATTATAAAAGGGGTCCTCTCTCTACCAAAAGAAGAATAGGCTCCATCAAACACTATTCTGAAACGTAAGATTAAGAGAGAGAAATACAATATTCTGTTTTGTGCTTCCGCTTAACTGTGCCAACAGGAAAACCATGGAGAATTCAGGTAAGTGTTTTTACTGAATTACTGTTATTATGTATATGTGAAAATCATTAAATTCAACGTTCCTGAATAATTGATAGGATTATATATAAGATTGATTAAGTTATATAATCTATTAAAATCCTTGCAAAATGCCACTCTTAACTGATTATACCTTTAGGAGTCGTTTGGTGTAAGAGATAAGGAAAGATAATTTTGGGATATGTTTTTAGTACCTCTTAATTTCTTATTTGGTTATAAAAGTGTGGGATAACTTATCCCAGGATTAATAGTTAGTATTGGGATAAGTTATTCCTACCTTGGGGTGATATAGCAATATCGGAATAACTTATACAAGAATAAAATATGTAAAATAACAAAAATCCCCTCCATAAACTCACTTTATACATCATTTTTTCATATCCATATATATTCTCATAATTTTTAATACCATTTCCTTCACTGCTCATTATTTTTTGGATAATATATTTTTCTATTAAAAAATTACATTATAAATATAATTTTTATTTATGAATATATTATATGTTGAATTTGTTTGCGTAACGCTTATGTTTATTTATAATTTGATTTCTCTTGTAAAAATATTAACTCCACTACTTAATTATATATTTTTAATTAAATAATCTTTTGTCACTTAAAAATTTAAATTTTATATATTAATTAAAATAAATAACTTTAGTATTTTACAATATCAGAGTGATATGTGTTAAAATTTAGTGACAAAAACAATAACATCTCTTTTACTAAAATAAATTTAAGATGAATGTTTTATTTTTAAAAACGTACAATACAATTATGAGAATACACATATAAAAATATTTAAGCTAAATAAGATAAAAATTTTATTTTTAAGAACGAACAAATAAAGTTTGCAAGGAAAATATAAGAAAAATATAAATAAGGTAAAAGATATTTTTATAAATAAACAACTTATTATTAAAAATTATACCATGCATACTATTTTGAATATGACAAACAAAACACTCAACAACAAATAATTTTGATATAATTAATCTCATCATAACTTATCCCATCATAAATAATTTCATTATAATTTGCCTTCAAACCGAACGTCAGAGATCCCAATTAACATTATTTGGTTCATAGAATTTGTTTAGAGGTTTGGTTCATTGATCATTGTACATAAATAATGCTAATAGCCACGTGTCAGCCTATGCCCGACAGTCGGCAATGGAGTTGCCCTGCCTGCCTCCTTCTCTTCTTCAGTGGATAACCCATTAACTTATACCAACTCCAAAGCTTAGTGGAGTAGTATATTATTTGACAAAAGAAAATTTCCTTTTATTTTTTAGGAGGTCTTGAAAAAATTTATTGATTTTATATGAGCCTTTTCATCTTAGAAATCATTAAAGAAAAGTTTTTTTTCCCAGTTTTTTGTGTGTTATCTAAATTTTGCAAAGGGTAAAAATTTTATGTAATAAACGTAGTATTTTCTCCATTTGAATTCATTTAACTGAATGAATATTTTTTTTTAAAGAAAGGAAACTTTTTGAAATATGTAATCTAAAACATGTCAAAGCATTTATATGATTATGTGACTTTTGAAACCAATGATCTTAAATTTTATGCACAATACTATCTGTGTAGGATATAAAAATAGTCATTAACAAGGAAAAAAGAAAATTCATCAAAAAGAGATACTCGCATAAACTTAAACGGAAGAAGTAACTCTTTTTTTTTTTTTCTTTTTGGCTGAATGGAATTTTCACTATTACTTGATTAAAAACTTTGTCAAACAAGCTCTCTTTCCCAAAGAGAAAAGTTCATACCTTTACAAGGTTATACGGGCTCTACCTGCATATAACAAACTATTTAAACTCGATAATGCTAAAATGTTTTGAAGTCTGAAATATATTCCTAATAATTCCTTACAAAATAAAATAATATATCTTTTCCATTATTAGGACTCAAAAAGTTGATCACACTTTATACCTGTTTCATCCTATACATTTGTCCTATATAAAGCACTTGGTCTTCAATCATTCAACAAAAACAAAGAAAACACACATATACAAAGTCTCAACCAAAAGCTGTATATGAAAACTATAACTTCCACTCTATTAATTCAAGAATTCATGGAGAACTTCCACTACTCAAGAAGACTACTCCCGGAGACCACCATGGCGACGCCTCCGGCAGCAGGAATCAGCCACGGCCCAATTGATCAACCACTTGGTCACAAAGTCAACACATTTGATGCAAATGTTATTATGGTCTTGGCCGTACTTGTATGTGCCGTAATTTGTTCATTTATCTTGAATTTCATCATAAAATGTGCATTTAGGTGCTCTACCCTAATACTGATTGACTCATCCTTAAACCATACAAACCATAACCCTTCTTCAGCAAAATTGGCCAATAGAGGAATCAAGAAAAAAACCCTCAACACATTTCCAATTATAACATACACTACTGAGTTGAAAGGTCCAGGGCTCGATTCAGAGTGTGTTATTTGCTTATCGGAATTTGTAATCGGAGAGAAAATTAAGGTTCTCCCTAAGTGCAACCATGGATTCCACGTCAAGTGTATTGATAAATGGCTCAATTCACACTCTTCTTGCCCTACTTGTAGGCACTGCCTTATTGAGACATGCCAAAAATTTTCTCCAATTTCATCAGCAATTCCAGTACAAGAAGTTGTAATAAGGATTGAACCTCTCCAACGAGAAGAGGTTATATCTAACAATCAAAGTTAGATAGGAAAAATAGTACTAAGCTAGTAGTACACACAATCAATTAGATTAGAAGCCTAGCTTTCAAGTTGATAGTTTTGTTCCTTTTTTTCTTATTCGAAAAGTTTTGGCTAGCTATTTTGTCTTGCAAGTGTATAAATTTTATTTGTTCCTGTTTCTTTATCATGCTCATGTTTGATTGTCCTTGCCAAAGAAAAGGTTATTTCTTAATCCGGGGAGATCATTAACTATGGTTTAATTCTTACGCTAAACAAAATGTTATTTTCTAGTGTTTGGTAAGTAAAAATAAAAAATAAAAAAAATTCCATCAAGAATATTTGTATGTAATTTAACAAAATATTACGAGAGTGAGATGTGGTGGGGAGGGGGAATTGGAGGTGTCAAGGATGGAATGGTCAAGGAATGGAGGTGGACAGGAGACAATAAACTTGAAATGTGGCTTATGTAATTTGTTTTTCCTACTTTTGTGAGAACTTGTTTTTTCTACTTTCATTAGAAAAATTATTTTCCTCTTTTTAAAGAACTCTATTTTTCTAGAAAAAATATTTTTCAAAATATTTTAACGAACCTGAGAAAATGAAAATGATTTTTCCTCTTTACCATACACAACCTAAAACTTTTCATGTGTTAATGGGAGTCAAGTATCATCATACATAAAAAGTTTCACACACCCGCATAGTATAATGTTTCGATAAAAGAGATTCAAGTGAAGCATTTTGTCACTACGATCGACTTCAACCTTAAAAGTCTTCCAATGAATTTTTCTCAAGATCAGGAAAGTGATTCTTATAGCAATATTCTCTTTCTGGTAATTTATATTTTTGATGTTTGGTTCTAGCCCACAATAAAATTTTATAGTGAACTTCAATCCAATATAGACAAAGGAATCCCACCTATTTCAAAACTTCAATCCAATATAGACAAAGGAGTCCCACCTATTTCATGTAACCCACTATATTGGTACATTGAACGAACTCTAGTATTTTCAAGAGTCAAGAGAGCGGATATTAGGGGTGTGCATCGGTCGGTTCGATTTTATATGTTATTGGTTTGCTTTATCGGTTTTGGATTTTTAAATATGCAAAATCAATAACCAACCAATAAGATATTTTCTTATCAGTTTTCGGTTTATCGGTTTTTGGTGCTTAATGGTTCGGTTTTCAGTTTAATCAATAAGAAAATACTCATAAAATAAAAATAATAACAACTAAAATAAAAAAAAATGAAATCTTAGTTGCCGCCAAAATCATACGCAATGCGTTTTAGTTTACAAGAATTTTCAAACTTGAACTGAATGTTAGTTCGGAAAAAAACTGAATCCTAATTGTTGGAAGCTACTAAATGCTTGAACTTTCCAATACGACAATACCCGAGCATTGTATTGTGCCTTTGTTGCCATGAATAGGTAAATACTTTGTGAATATCTGAATTGTGAATAAGTAGTATGTGCGTGTGTGTGTATATATATATTTATAAATATATTAGTAATATAAATATTTATATATATAACACAGATAGAAGTAAGATAATAACTTAGTGTATCCTTATTGGGTTATCAGTTTAATCGATAACCCAATAAGCTAAAATCAAAACCGAACCGTTTAGCCAATAAATTATTTTATAAAACCAATAAAAAATCGTTAACCCAATAACCTAATACTAATAACTCAATAACAATTTTATCAGTTCAGTTTATCGGTCGGTTCGGTTTTTGCACACCCCTAGCAGATATCACATCCATAAAGTTATTAACGACCAATATCTGCACTTTGGGTGTGTTCGATATAGGAAAAATATTTTTCTAACTTTTTTATGTTTGATTTGGTAAAATTTTTTGAAAATTTCTTAAGAAAAATAAGCTTTTTAAAAAGTAAGGAAAATGATTTCACAAGTGAAAGTATGAAAAAGTAAGTTTCACAAATGGCGTTCCACTTTGATTGTGTCCTCTTGTTAGTTATAACTTGAACTTTTATAACGATTTGTATACAAAGAATGGTCCGTATACAAAGGGAGTTAAACTCTCAACTTCTCCACTTTATGTAACTTCTTATAACCTCAAAAAACTGCTACACTTTATCTCCAAGAACTTGTTAGGTTTTTAAGAGGTGTGAATGAAAAATAAATAGGTTTTTTTTTGAAAATATACTAAGAGAAATGAAGCAATTTGAATAGACATCTTTTTGGTTTGGATGGTTATGACCATTTTAATTAGTTGTGACTTTTCTGAAGAGAAACACCTTTTTTGAAGATTTGCACCTTTATAAAGGGGTGCACCTTTCTAAACCACTGTTTCTCTTCATGAAGAAACACCTTGATGGCTATAAATACCTGAATATTCCTTAGGTATAGACATGAAATTTTCAAAAAAAAAAAATACTCCTCTTTCTTGAAAAACTCTAGTGTGATTTGCTATCGTTGAGTGCGTTCGTAGTTTGATAGAGTTTGAGGTACCACTATTCTATCGAAGTTATTCATTTTATCCTGCGAGGGTATATTCCATAACCTCAGATACTTGAGGAAAATAATTTTCTTAAGGACCGTGAATTCGATGGACTTGAATCTTCATCCTTTTCGAAACGTTTGATTCTGCTATTTTTGAGAAAATAGTTTGAACTTCATTTTGTTAATGTTCATAAGTTGGGTTAAACTTATTATTGAAGTTCAAAGTTGTGAATGCAGAGTTACAACTTCATTTGATTGTTTTACGATTAGTTTGAACATGTGTTTGAAGTTTTTGTTGTAAAATACAGATTTTACTAAATTCAAAAAATAACAATCTTAAAAAAATTATGTAATAATAATAATAAAATATTTATTTTTTGTGCTTTTTTAGTGGGAAAGAAATATCACCATTCATAAATCAAGTGTTTGGTTAATCTGTATTGAGTCTAATTTTGTAAAGACTAAAATATTTTGATTTCTACTCCTCGGTTAAAATAGTATAAAAACTTCACCGAGAAATCATTGTAGAAATTTGTCTCTAAGAATAAAAAAACTTCACTAATTCATTAAAATCTCTATATTGATTTTTGGAGTTCAACTCCTGTGGAGTTTCACTCTGTTTAAATTTGATTCTGGTTTAAAGTTATAAAAGCGTCGTCAGATTTCAAAATTCATTTGGTTGATGATTTGAAGATATAAAAGTTTTATCTTTGACTAAAAATAGGTTGGTTAAAGATTAAAGTCTTTATTGTTAGTATTCTAAAATACGAAAGTGTAAGTCAAAGATTGACAAGGACAGGAAAGTGACGAATGAAACTGAACAATAAACTGATTCTATTGTGAATAAAGTTTTTCCAACGACAATCAATGTTGCGTCATTAAGTCGTTCAGATATTGCTCTAACAATGAAAATAATAAAGAAATTGAAAAAATATTTTGGTGTGAACTTCAAAAAATGATAGTGAATGATATTATTTTGGATAACCAAACTTGAAATGCAAATGTTCACAAGTAGATATCCTTATGTTTCAAGAAAAATAATAATTGAAAATCAATTATCTGATCCGAAATATCTTATGAGTCGTCCCAAGATAAAAGTGGATAATGAATTGAATAAGAAATCATCAGTGATGGTTACAAATTCTATTAAGGATGATGCTCCAAACAATAAGAAGATGAAAAAGTCTTCTGGACAAGAGATAGAGCAAACCAAGAAAATATTCAAATCAAGTTCTACAATTGTAGTGATGTTAGCCACTAAACTCTAAATAGTCAAGTTATGGATAAAAACAATAAAAAAATCAGATAAACATGAAGGGAGACAACTGAAAATATTGAAAAACTGTTTGCTATGGTCACGAAATATAATCCAGTTGAAAATCCAAATGAATGGTGATTTGATTCAGGAGCCACTAGACATATTTATGCGGACAAATAAGCTTTTGCTACTTATGATACCTTTGGTTCCAAAAAAGTGATCTTCATGGAAAATAATGCAACAACCAAGGTTGAAGGAGGTGAAAAAATATTCCTAAAAATGAATTCCGATAAAGTGTTGACTCTCAAGAACGTTCTCCATGTTTCTACTATTAGGAAGAAATTTGTGTCGACAATACTTCTTGTTAAAAATAAGTTTAAGTGTGTGTTCGTTTCGGAGAAAGTTGTAATAATCAAGAATGAAAACATATGTAGGAAAGGGCTACCTCATTGAGGGCCTTTTCAAACTTGATGTAATAACCATTGAAATGAAGAGAGCTGAGGATTCTTGTTACTTGCTAGAGTCAAATGATTTATGACATAGTCGTTTAGGATATATCAATTACAAAATCTTGTGATAACGGATTAGTTTGAAAGTGTTGCCTAATTTTGAGTGTAATAAATCAAAGTGTCAAATATGTGTGAAATTTAAGTATGCTAAGCATCTTTATAAGTCTGTCAAAAGGAGTTTCAATCCCTTAGACTTAATTCACACCGACATTTGTGATACGAAGTCAACACCATCTCGTGATGAAAAAATATTTCATAACTTTTATTGATGATTGTACTAGATATTGTTATGTTTATTTGCTAAATGGTAAGAATGAAGAAATAGACATGTTTAGGCAATATAAAATCAAAGTTGAAAATCAGTTGGATAAAAAGATCAAAATGATAAAAAGTGATAGGGGTGGAGAGTACGAATCTTATTTGAAAAATAAAATTGTCCATAAAAACACTACCTCATATGCACCTCAATCGAATGAAATTGAAAAGAAAAAATCAAATATTGAAGGAAATAATGAATGTCTTACTCATAAGTTCAAGTTTACCACAAAACTTAGGGGGGGGGGGGGAGAGTTATCCCTACAGCAATCCAAATACTCAATAGAGTTTCCATTGCAAGACACAATTTATTTCATATGAAAAATAAAAAGGAAGAAAATCAAACTTGAAATATTTCAAAGTGTGGAGATGTCTAGCCATAGTCCTAGTTCCTAAACCTAAAAGGGTAAAAATAGGACAGAAAATAGTGAACTGTATTTTCATTCAATATGCTACAAATAGTAAAACATGTCATTTTTAGTTCATAAATTCAAACATCCGGAAGTTCATGAAAATACGATAATTGAATAAGATAACGTTGAATTCTTTAAACACATTTATCCGTATAAAACTGGACATGAGCTGTCTAGTAGAGGGTCTAAATGACTTCGAGATGAACCAAATGAGAATGTACTTAATAATGAGAATCTAAGGCACAGTACACATCAAAGAACATCGAATTCCTTCAGATCAAATTTTATAATATTTCTTCTTCAAAATGAGCCTCACACGTTTAAAGAAGCGATGCCGTCTTCAGACTTATCATTTTGAAAAAAGGAAGTCAACAATGAGATTAATTCAATCATGAAAAATCATACTTGAGAGTTGGTTGATCTCCCTCTAGGAAATAAATTTTTATGTTCTCAACGGATCTTCAAATGAAAGATGAAGGCTAATGGTACTATTGACAAATAGAAGACAAGACTTGTTGTGAAAGGCTTTAGACAAAAAGAAAGTCTTGATTATTTTGACGAATACTCTCCAGTAATAGGGATAACGTCCATTTAAATATTGGTTGCTTTAGCGACGGTAGATGGACTTGAAATCCATCAAATGAATGTGAAGATAACCTTATTAAATAAAGAATTGGAAGAAGAAATTTACATGGAACAACCTGAGGGTTTTGTAGTTCCTGGCAAAGAAAGAAAAGTGTGCAAACTTGATGGACTAAAACAAACACCCAAATAGTGGCATGCAAAGTTTGACCAAACCATATTGACAAACGACTTCAAGATAAATGAATGTGATAAATGTGTTTACATTAAAGACACTCCAAATCATGAAGTTATTAGTTGTTTATATGTGGATGATATGTTGATTATCAGTAGAGACATTTCTTACATAAATACTATAAAACGGATACTTGAGAGAAAGTTTGATATGAAAGACCTTGGAGTTTCTGATATGATCTTAGGAATAAAAATTCATAGAACTCTACAAGAGTTGGCATTGTCACAGTCTCATTACATCTTCATAAGTTCAAGTATTTGAATTTCAATATTGTCAAGACTCCATTAGACGTGAGCTTTGGACTTCAAAAGAATAAAGGTGAATGTAAATCAAATTGAACTATGCAAAAGTATTGGAAAGTTTGATGTATCTTATGAATTTTACGTGACCAGACATAATATGCGCTATTAATAAATGGAGTCGGTGTATGAGTAATCTTATTCAAACTCACTGGATAGTAATGGGAAGAGTCTTGGGGTATCTAAAACATACTCAAGACTATGCTTTGCATTATAACAAATATTCTTTAGTAATTAAAGAATATAGTGATGTAAATTGGATCACCAAATCTATTGAAGTAAAATTCATGAGTGGATATGTATTTACTTTAGGTGAGGGATCAGTCTCTTAGAAATCACCAAACAAACATGTATTGCCTACTTTATAATGAAATTTAAATTTATCGAATTAGATAAAGTCGATGAAGAATCTGAATTTCTCTGAAATTTCTTGAAAGATATTCCTTATTGGCTCAAACCCTTGGCATCAGTACGCATACATTGTGATAGTTAAGCGACAATATTTAGGGCATGAAGCATGATGTATAATAGTACATTTCGTCATAAAGGACGAAGACATAATACCGTTAGAGAACTACTTTCTAGTGGAATTATCATAATTAACTATGTGAGGTCAAAGAACATGTGACAGATCCACTTATAAAAGGCCTATATAGAGAGGGAGTTGACAAATCGTCAAGGAAAATGGGTTTACACCCTAGGAAAAGTTATCATGATGATAAATCTACCTAGCAGACTAAAGATCTCAAGATCAGGTTCAAGGAGATCAAACAAAGTTGTGACTGACGGTTCAACATTGTAACTCAACTCATTCTTATGATGAAGACAATGTTTAGAAAACAAGGATAAGGCTTATGATTTTAAGCCTTTTAATGATTTCTAAGTTTGGTAGGTTTGATCAAATAGTTTGATTTATAGGATTAAACATTTAAAAATCACCTATGTGAGGGTGAAATAGAAGCCGCTTCAAGGAGAATGATAGTAAAGACTTATTCTCTAAGCTCTTATAAAATAAGGTCGTGTTCATGGATGAAACAAATAAAACCATGAGAATCATAAATGGTAAAAAGGTGGTTTTGTGACTTGTGTTGTCTAGGTGTACATTAAAGCTCAACGGTTCAAACATATCACATCTATCGATTGACCGAGTGCATCCGATATAAATTTACTATGGAAAGTTCAAATAAAACCTACTTATCCTGATAAAACTAGTTTTTGCTTTTAAATGACACACTTGTCTATAAATTTTTTATAAAATAGCCATTCCACATTCATGTGGGGGATTGTTAGGTCTTAAGTTGTGGATAAAAAATGAATAGGCATTTTTTTTTTGAAAAAACACTAAGAAAAAAAGATGTAATTTGAATAGACTCCTTTTCTGTTTGGATGGTTATGATCTTTCCATTGGGTAGTGACTTTTTTCGAAGAGTTGCACTTATGAATGGTTGCACCTTTTTGAACCATTGTTTCTCTTCATGAAGCAAAACCTTGATGGCTATAAATACCTGAATTTTTTCTCAGGTATAGACGTGAATTTTTTTTTTAAAAAATACTCCTCTTTCTTGAAAAACTCTAGTGTGATTTGCTATTATTGAATGCATTTGTAGTTTGACAGAGTTTGAGGTACCGCTCTTCTATCGAAGTGACTCATTTTATCCTGAGAGAAAAATACTTCATAACCTTGGATACTCAAAGAGAAATAATTTTCTTAAGGACACACCGTGAATTCAGTGTACTTGAATCTTCTAATCTTCATGCTTTTCTAAACATTTGATTTTGCTATTTTTCAAAAAATAGTTTGAAATTTATTTTTTTGATGTTCATAAGTTGAGTTGAACTTATTGTTGAAGTTCAAAGTTGTGAATACAAAGTTACAACTTCATCTGATTGTTCATATAATTAGTTTGAACATATGTTTAAAAATCTTATTGTAAAATACAAATTTTACTAAACTCAAAAAATAATAATTGTCCTAAACTGTTCCTGATGGTGGAACAATGATAAATAGTTCAGATCTAGTACAATGTACCTAAATGAAATTCTCTCAAAATTCACACCATCTAAAAACGAGGTCGAATGTTTAGAAGACGCACCGAAAAGCAAAGTAGATGGCGTTCGAAATGCCGAAATCAACTACAAATCCTCCTCAATGGTTGGATGTATGTCGATCTATATTTTCACTGCACTGTAATCTCTTACATTTGGTATCATAGAGAATTGTATACCTCTGAATTATTGGTTTTCAGAACTTGTAAGAAAATTGTTCAAAATGGATCATAATTTTTAGATCTATCTTGAAATTTTGAAGCAAAATAAATGGTACAAATCATGAGGAACATGGTATTCAAACATTTCTACATTTTTTGAACATGTTTTGATGTCTACTATGGTGAAAATGAATCGAATCTATTAAATGGATCGATTAACCCGACCTAGAGTTGAATGAATCTTCTTAATGAAGAAGATGACCGACACAGTGCAATTGCAAATAAAATAATCTCTTTTTTATGTTATTTTACTTAAATATGAGAAATTTACATGTGAAAAAATTTAGGGAAAAGGACACCACGTAGCTCTTTCAAAAAATAATGGACAATAATGACCCATGTTTCCCGTTTTGGACAAAAGTAACACTTTGGTTATTTTAAATGTCATTTATTATCCCTTTGTTTTAACAAGCCATATGCACCCTTTATTTTAATAAGTCACACGCTAAAGGATAAGGTTTGCAGTTGTCCTTTTCCTCCCGAAAAAAGAAATAATTGGTAACTACAGTTCCCTTAACTTCTTCATTCTTTCCATAACCATTCTTCTGTCTTCTTTCCATAACCATTCTTCTTTCTTGTTTCTCTTCTTTATCCAATCTGTGATAGTTAAGAACCCAACAAAACTCATATCTTTTTTTTTTCTAGTTTTTAATTTTTTCTACTAAGAACCCAACAAAACTCATATCTTTTTTCTTCTAATTCTTAATTTTTTCTATTTAGGTTATCTAAATTGAATTGAGCTTGTGAATTTTGTGGGTGGATGAAAAATGAGATAGAGGAATGAAAGAAAAAAATATATGCAAAATCTAGAGGTTGATCGGGATGGACGAAAAGGGCTATTGTGTTGAAGCTAAAGTAATAGTAGATAGGTATGTGACAAAGACATTTGAAGGAAATGGATTGTTTTTGAAAAAAAATTGTGTTTTATGATTCGAGATTGCATAGGATTGATTATCTGTGGAGATTTCAGAGAAATGAATGTTTTTATATGATGTGTATAAAAACCGTATATTTAAGAGTTGTATATGATGTGTATAAAAACGTATATTTAAGATTTGTATATGATGTGTATAAAAACTGTATATTTAAGATTTGTATATGATGTGTATAAAAACGTATATTTAAGATTTGTATATGATGTGTATAAAAACTGTATAAAAACTGTATATTTATGTTTTGTATATGATTTGTATAAAAACTGTATAAGAACTGTATTTTTAAGGTGTGTATATGATGTGCATAAAAACCATATAAAAAATGCATATTTAAGGTTTGTATATGATGTGTATAAAAACTGTATAAAAACTGCATATTTAAGGTTTTTATATTATGTGTATAAAAACTGTATATTTAAGGTTTGTATATGATGTGTATAAAATTACATTATATAGAATATATTTTCTATATATGATCTGTATAGAATTTGCATCATTGTTGTATAAAATATGTATATATCTATAGGATGTATATAAACTGCGTAAATATTGTATAGAGTTTGTATCTAAATAATTATTTTACCTAAATAGTGTACAGAATGTGTATAGCCTCTTGGCAAAAATAAAAGACACGAAAATAGTTTTAAAACATGTATAAACATTATAAATTAGTATTTGATTATTTTAAAAGAAAACTACAAAATTTTATTTGATTGTTTTATTTATTGATAGAATTAAAAAAAATATATAGGATTAAATGAGCACAACCAAAATAAAAGGGAAAAGGAAGAAAACGCAACTATCAGAAAAAAGAACAAAAAAAAATAAATACAATATTTATATTTTATATAATAATAATAAAAGAAGCAAAAGGAGAACAACAAAAGTAAAATAAAAAAGACAAAATCAACAAAATTGAAAAAAAAAAAAAAAAAGGTCAAAGAAGGGGGCTTTAGCTAACGAAATGGCCCAAAAGTGGTATTTTGAAACATGGATTATTTTTGTGTCATTTATTTTTGTCAAGAGGCTATCTTTGTCCTTCTCCCAAAAATTTATCCGGTGGCCTATTTTTATTTTTTCTCATTTAGTTGGAAACTTGGAAAAGTCAATATTGACTGTGGGATCTCTGGTTTACAGTATAAAGTTTGTCAAATTATGTATTCACCATTTTAGATTTCAGATGCATAGAAATATTAAATGCAACCTTTTTATTTGTTATGATTTTATAAACAATAAAAACGAGTTTATTACAAATAAAATATGTTTAGCCATAATTTTGAGTAAAATCTTATATTTAGTCCATATGATTTTTTTAAATTAAGACCGAGCCAAAAAAATTTTATTAAATGAAATTATATATTATGTTTAGGATCACATAAAAAAATTATAGACATTAAATAAGGACTAATGTCAAAGTGATCTATAATTATATTTAATTAAAGATTAATCACAACATCTTTGATTGAATAATATTTTGAAGTTAAGAATCACATAAAGAAATATAAGACATTAGTATTGTGATTAGTTGTAACCCCGAGGATAATCCCTGGACGTCACACAGTGCTTAGGACTATGAGTAGTCCAAAGCTAATCCATGATATTTGCTTAGCACTGAACTCTCATAAATGTAGAAACTTATAACTGAATTCAAATAGATAAATAATCTCAACAAAAACAATGTTACTTAATAACTTTCAAATCTATGAGAAGCTGAAAGAATCACATAGTTTGACTAGTCTTGACAAGTCTCTAACTGAAACTAAAGAGCACCGAGATAGACCCTAGATGACCTGAACTGAAAAACTGAATAACTAAAATCATAACCATAAACATCTGGAACAGACCAAAGCTTTCCCAACGAACTATGAGAACTCACCAACTATTTGAATGTAGGAAGTGGTGCCTGCGATTAATCACATTGCTGGAGACGAATACCCGAACCTACATTATGAAATAATGTAGCCACACAGACATATATGTGGTTAGTATTTTTGGAATGTAATGAGTATACATGGTGAATGCAATAAGTAAAACTGTTATATGCCATAAATAAAAAATATACATGCTAAGTGTAGATGGGCTCACCTTGCTCAGGAATAAAACTGAAAGATGAAATAACATAAGCATAAATTATAAAACAATATCTGAATAAAACTTGTGAGTCATTACACATAATTTCTAAAACTTTACTTCTGTGGGAGATTTTCATAATTGACATAAACCATGTGAGCTAGCATGGAATTCAAATTTCGAACCACATTGAGGTGAGATATTCTATCCTTCCCATTGGTATATAACTTTGTCTTGGAGTGATCACTAACTTGGCCCAACTGGAGAGAGGAGACACTCACCGGCGAGGTCCTTTAACCTACGGTGGCACGTAGTTTCTGAGAAATAGGATGTGTTGAACCCACAGTCTCCTCTCGATGCTGAATACTACTTCTAAAATAGTTACTTGTATGCTCATACTTATGAAATTCACCTTAAAATAGCATATGGATTATAAAGTGCAAACCAACCATGCTTCTCTTGCTTGAATCATGCTCATAAAGAAATTGTGAATTTCATGCCTTATATGAGATCATAAGATTAAACTGAATCTTAAGTCATGTTGTAATACTTTGTAACTTAAACTAATGAACTTGGACTACCTGTAAACTGAATTCATGATGCTTAAAATTATAATCATTTACCAATTCATTGAAAATCATGTCAAAATGTCAAACTCAATGCATATGATCACGTTCATGGATAAAACTTAAGTAAACATGAGATTTTATGCTAAACAAGACTTAATTCATGTAAAACCATAATAATCTTGAAGCATAAGAAAAGTGGGTATGAATCCTAGTAAAATCAATACTTTAAATTCAAGTAAAAGTCAGACTTTGGTCACAAGGATGAAAGAATATACTTGTTCTAACCCCACATACTTGGAATCTGTGAATGCTTGAGGAAAACTTGAGTTGAAACCTTGGAAGCTTGAATTGTGGTGAAAAGCTCTTACTTTGTGTTCTTGAGGGCTTTGGGAGAAGAACAATCACTTTAATCTTAGTTAGGAGGTTGAGTTTTGTGTTTAATACACTTTTGGAAGTAGTTTAATAGGTAAAATATCAAAAAGCCCTCGACCAAGCTGATAAAAACAAAACTAACATTTCTGCACCCTTGGACATGACACACCCTTATTGCGCCACTCCAAGGGCATGGCATGCCCTTATCACAGTATGAAAAGAGCATGGCACACTCTTATCACGGACCTTCACTAGTATCCACATAAGGGTGTGCCTCCCCCCCGTGGCATATCCTTAACTCAAACACTTACTATTTTGGAGACACGTAACATATTCTAAAATTTTTGAAACACTCCCTAAAGGTCCTGTTATCATTCCTTATCAACATTCATCTAAGAAATCATCATTAAACACATAGAAAGTACCAAAGTAAAATTATAAAATTTTTTAGGGTATAATATTATCTCCCTCTTGGTACCATTCGTCCTTGAATGAAGGCCGAAAAAGAATAACAACTATCTCATAGATTGATAAACTAAGATGTGAATATTTGTTTTACTCTAAGACTAAAAGTTTCCATCTCAAGCATTAATTTGCAACTGAAATGACTCACTTGTCATGAACTTCATAAGGTAAGAGTAAGGATATGTATGAATATATTAGACTTGGATGAATATTTTACCTTATACTAACTCTATGCTAGAGGTGAATAGGTGAGGATATTAATTCATCATTTCTACCTCATCTTCCTAAGTCGCTCCCTCAGCTGCTTGATTTCTCTAGAGAGTTTTTACTAAGGCAGCTTCCTTATTCCTTAAAATTCAAACTTGTTGGTCAAGAATATGAACTGGAATCTCTTTGTTGGCCAAGCTATCTTTCACCCCAATGCTCTATACAGGCACTACTAGAGATGGGTCTCTATTGCACCTTCTTAGCATCGATATATGGCAAATTGGATGGACACCGACTAATCCTGAGGAAAGGTCTAACTCATGCGAAAATTCTCCAATACATTTCACTACTTTATAAGGACCAATATATTGGGTGCTAAGCTTTTCTTTCATCCCAAATCTCATGCACTTTAAACTTGATTTCTCTTTTCTTTATATCTACACAATTTCTGACGACTTTGAGCGGTTTTCAATCTCTCACGGATCTACTAAACTTTCTCCATGGATTTAAGAATGGAATTTATCCCAATCAAAACCGCTTCACCAACTTCGAACAAGCCTATAGGTGACCTATATCTATGCTCGTACAATGCTTCAAAAGGAGTCATCTGAATACTAGTATGATTACTATTGCTATAGGCAAACTCAATCTAGGGTACAAATCATCAAATTTACTTTAAAGACCATCACACTGGATCTCAATATGTCTTCGAATATCTTAATTAGACGCTTAGCCTAACCATCTTTCTATGGATTGAAAGTTGTACTAAGCTTCATTTTGTACCAAGGCCTTTAGAAATGATTGCCAAAATTAGAAAATAAAATTGTGTACCTTGATCTAAAATAATGGATAAGGAAATCCCATGGAGCCTTACTAACTCATAATATACATCTTAGCATAATCTTCCACTATATCCGAAGTCTTAGCAGGTAAGAAATGGGTTGATCAGGTCATTTGATCCACGATGACCCAAATTATGTCATGCGGACATCTGGTGTGAGGAAGTCCAGTAACAAAATCCATAGTAGTGACCTCCCACTTCTAAGTAGGAATGCCAATATTCTGAAGTGTACCTCTGGTCCTGTGATGCTCAATCTTTTTTTGCTGACAATTCGAACACTTGGCCACAAACTTTATTATGTTCCCCTTCATACCATTCCAGTAGTAAATTTTCCATAGTTCGCGGTACATCTTGGTATCACCAAGATGAATTGAATACTTAGAACTGTGGGGCTCTGCTGATATTCTCTCTCTTAATCCATCAACATTAGGGACACAAAGCCAACTTTGATAGTGTAGGATACTATCTTCCCCTTAGGAGAAAACCTCGATCTTCTGCTGCTGAACTGCATCTAATATCTGGATAAGTATGGGATCACTACATTGCTCCTCTTTCACTTCCACCACTAAGGATGATCCTGAACTATTCTGAACCACTTCACCCTCATCATCCATATCAAGCAAACAAATGCTAAACGGGCTAGTCTATGCACTTTCTTGCCTAGTTCCTGCTCTTCCTTCTTCACATGAGCTATACTACCTATACACAGTCTAATTAGAATGTTTGTCACCACATTCTCCATACCTGGATGGTAAAGCACATTCATACTATAATCTTTTAACAACTCCAACCACTTTCTCCGATGAACATTCAACTCCTTTTGTGTATATACATACGAAAGACTCTTATGATTAGTAAATATATCAACATGCAAACATACAAGTAGTGCTACCAAATCTTCAGAGCAAACATAACGGTTGCTAACTCCAGATCGTGGGTTGGATAATTCTTCTCATTGTCTTTAAGATGTCTAGAGGAATAGGCTATTATTTTCCTATTTTGCATTAAAACACAACCTAACCTAATTCTAGAGGCATCACAATGCATCACAAATCCGTCTAACCCCTCTAGCAAAGCTAATACTGGGGCTGAAGTCAATATATCCTTCAACTCTTGGAAACTCTTCTCACATTTATCTGACCATATAAACTTTACCTTCTTTTATGTCAACCTAGTTAATGGTGTAGCTATTGAGGAAAAACCCTCAACAAATCTCCTATAGTAATTGGCTAAACCCAAAAAGCTCTAAATATCGAATGGAGTAATGAGCCTAGGCTAATGTTTCATTGCATCAATTTTCTGAGGGTTTACATGAATAACGGCACCCAAAATCACATGCCCCAAAAAGGTAACAAACTCCAACCAAAAATCACCTATACTAAATGTATGGACTGAGTCTAAGGACGAGCATATCTAGTTCCCTACTTATAGTAAGGTCATTCGTTAATCCTATGGCTCATCTCACTGTAACCAAAACAACCATCTCTACCCATCAAGCACTCCCTCGAATAGTTCTTACCACACTTTATGTACGTCAGATTAGTCCTTCCCCCAAAAATTCTACCCTGAGATCTAGTAGTCAGTATCCTCCCCCACTACTTCTGCTTAGTTCGAAGAGCATGAGCACTAATAGAGGATGGTGCAGATGCTTATGAGCGACCTGAAACTGAGAATGATTTCCCTTTCCTGATCTTTTTTTACTATACTTAAACTATCCAGTTCGAGCTTCCTGTTCCTTCTCTTCATTTTCTTTAGTTTCTCAGCCTCAATATATTGTGCATAAGTCATCAAACGAGCAATATCCATATCCCCAATAAATATGGCAGTCCTACAATCCTTGACTACCAATTCATACACACTAGTGATAAATTTACTCATACGATATCTGGAATCTAGCAATAACTCCTATGCAAACTTGCTAGTTAAGTAAACTTGAGGAAATACTCCTTTAACGACCTAGAGCCCTACTTCAAGTTCATGAAAACTTCCACCTTGGCATCTCTCATCTACCTAGGAAATAATCTATCTAAAAAAGTCATTTGAAATACATCCCAACTCATAGGAGTTGTATTATTACCCCTATCTTCCTTCCACATAGTAACCCAGTCATAAGCAACATCCTTTAAGTAATAAGAGGCCAATTCCATACTTTTCTCTTTCGTAACATGCATAATCTGGGTAATCTTCTTTATTTCATCAATAAAAAATTGAGAATCCTCATTCACCTTCGACCCAAAAAACTAAGGTGGATTCATTCTCATGAAGTCTTGAACCCTGACTGTAGCTAACTTACTATTCTTCTGATGTACGACTGCTGCTAGATGATTGCCGTGAGAATTTGCATTCGTATCCTGAGCTAACACTTGGAAAGTAGCTCAAAACTCAAAATAAAAAATATTTTCGTTCAGAGGGTCTACAGGCGGGGGGAGGGAGGGGGGGTTGGTTGATCCTTATTCTTGCATGCGTAAGCTCTACGAAGGGGCATTATCTATCATGTAAAAGCATGAATTAGAGAAGATTGAGACAACTTCAAACCACGATTACGCCCTAAGGATACCCCCTAGACATCACACAGTGCTTAGGACTACTAGTAGCATAAAACTAACCCTTGATATTTTCTCAGCAAGGGACTCTTATTAATGTAAACATAAGATATGAGAAAAACAAAAGAAACTTATACTGAATTCAAAAAAATAAATAATCACAACTAAAACACTATTACTTAATAACTTTCAAATCTATGAGAAACTGAAATAAATACATAGTCTGGCTAGTCTTGACAAGCCTTAAACTAAAAATGAAGAGCTACTGGGATAGACCCAGCTAACCCAAACTAAAAAATTAAATAATTAAAATCATAACCATAAACATCTAGAACAAACCAATGTGTGTCCCTCAAACTATGAGGACTTACCAACTATCTGAATGAAGTGGTGCCCACAATTAATCATATTATTGGAGATGAACGCCAGAACCTACATTATGAAATAATGTATCCATACAGACATATATGTGATCAGTATTTATGAAATGTACTGAGTATATGTGGGTGAACGCAATAAGTAAAACTATTATATGCCATAACCAAAAATTGCACATGCTAATTATAGATGGACTCACTTTGCTCAGGAGTAAAATCGAAATATGAAATAACATAAGCACAAATTATAAAATAATATCTAAATAAAACTTGAGAGTCATTACCCTTAGTTTCTAGAATTTTTACTTCTGTAAGAGATTCTCATAACCAACATAAATCATGTGAACTAACATGAAGTCCAACGTCTGATCTATATTGAGGTGGGTTGTTATATCCTTTCCATTGGTATAGAACCTTGTGTTGGAGTGATGACTAAAATTAGATCAATTGGGGTGAGGAGACACTCACTGGCATGGTCCCATAACCTACATTGGCATGTAGTTTCTAAAAATTATGATGCGCTGAACCCACATTTCCCTCTCGGTGCTAAATAATACTCTCAAAATATATACTTGTATGCTCATAAATGCTCATACTTATGTGATTCACCTTAAAATAATATATGGGTTTATAAACTGCAAACTAACTATGCTTCTCTTTCTTAAACCATGCTCATAAAAAAATTATGAATTTCACGCCTTATTTGAGATCATAAGATCAAACTGAATATTAAGTCATGTTGTAATACTTTGTAACTTAAACAAATGATCTTGAAATTCTTATAAACTAAATACATGATGCACAAAATTATAATCATTTACCAATTCATAGAAAATCATGTCAAAATGTCAAACTCAATACGTACGATCACTTTCATGGATAAAATATAAGTAAACATGAAATTTTATGCTAAATAAGACTTAATTCATGTAGAAACATCACAATCTTGAAGCATAAGAAAACTTAGCATGAACTCAGTAAAATTAATGCTTTAAATTCGAGTAGAAATCAGAATTTTGGGCATAAGGATAAAAGAATATCCTTTTTCAAACCTAACATACTTGGAATTTATTAATTACTTGAGAAAAACTTGAGTCGGAACCTTGGAATCTTGAATTTTGGTGAAAAATTCTTTCTTTTTGTTCTTGAGGATTTTAAGAGAAGAGAAATTGCATTAATTTTAGTTAGGAGGATGGGTTTTGTGTTTATTACGCTTTGAAAGTCATTTAATAGGTAAAATATAAAAAATTTCTCGATCCAAGCTAAATAAATAAAACTGACATTTTTGCGTCCTTGGACGTGGCACACTCTTATCATACCACTCCAAGAGCGTGGCACACCCTTATCACGGTACAACAAGAGAGTGGCAAACTCTTATCGTAGGCTTCACTGATTTCTGCATAAGGGTGTGCCCCCCTCCGTGAAATGCCCTTAACATGGACCCCTACTATTTTGGGGTCCCAAAGTTCTAGAACGCATTTCAAAATTTTTAAAATGCCCTACTATGGTCCCGTTATGATTCCTTATCACCATTCAACCTAGAAATCACCATTAAATACATAGGAAGTACCAAAATAAAATCATAGAAATTTTTAGGGTCTAACATTAGTTATGTACGACATGATAAATCAAGAACTTTTAATATTGGATTGCATAATTAATTAGGATAGAATATTAATACTTTTCATGATCACCCACAAAGATTATGAATAAGAATTTAATAGTTTTATCGTAAAGATAGAATATCATGCTAATAAACTATAATTCTATCATAAAGAATATGTCTAACTAAATTAAAAATTTAGCCCACAGACAATGTTTATGTCAGTAGATGCATTTTATATATTATTTACCTCAATTAAGCATGTATGTATATTTATAGTCATCCAATTTGTGAATTATTTTGATAATTGTGATATTACCGAATTGAATGGTGAGAACTATAAAATCTAAAAGGAAGGAATTCTCCTTCACTTAGGGTGCATGAACATTGATTATGCTATCTAAAAAGATGATCCACCTATTAATGAAATTATCACTCAATCCGAGGTTGCGTTTCATGATTAATGGGAGTGCTCTAGCCGTTTGAGTGTTATGTTTATTAAGACCAAAATCTCTGCTGGTATTCATGATTATGTCGGTCAGTATAACAATGTTAAGGCATTACATAAGATTATTGATGAACAATTTAAGACTTCAAATAAAGTACTTGGTGATGAACAATTTAAGACTTCAAATAAAACAGTTGCCAATACCTTAGTCATGAAATTTTCATTAGGGAGGCTCACCTGTGTGACAGATGTGCGGGAGCACATCATGAAAATGCAAGATGTAACAGTTCAACTAAATATTTTTGAGGTTGAAATATTCAAAACTTTTTTGTGCATTATAAATTGAATACCCTACCTGTATAATATGATCTCTTTCAGTATCTCCTATAATACACATAAGGATAAATGGTCAATCAATGAACTTATGGCCATGTGTGTTCAATAGAAAGATTGATTACTGATAAAAATAGGAGAAAGTTCATATATGACTACTCAAGGACAAAAGTCTCATCAAGCCAATAATAAGTTGAAAGAAAGGGCTCCACTTGACTTTGACATTAAGAAAGAATTCAAGTGTCGCTTCTGTAGAAAGAAGAGGCATATAAAGAAGGATTATGTCAAGTGTCCATGGCTTAAAAAGAAAGTTATTTAAGTTTCCTTCGTTTGTTATGAAGCTAATATGAATGAATATTCCTCTATTTTTTATGACATCGGAGATTGAGACATATCTTTATAGAAAGAGTTAAGAGATTAGTAAATGATAAAGTACTTAGTACTTTAGATATTACTCATTTCGATGTTTGTGTGGACTTCATTAAAGAAAAATAAATAAACAAGTTAAAGAGAGGTTTCCAGAGAAGCTCAACTATAATAGAAATCATACATTTAAGTATATATTATCTATATATGGATTTATATGGTCAGAATACTTTATCACCTTTATGGATGATTACTCACAATATATGTATCTCTATATGATTCATAATAAAGAGAAGCATTAGAAGCCTATAAAGTTCTCAAGGCTGAAGTAAAGAAACACCGTGAAAAGTAAATTAAGATTGTGAGAACTGATAGAGAGAGGTGGTAAATATTATGTTAGATACACTAAAAATGGACAAGCATAGGGTTTGTTTGTAAAATTTCTTCAAGAAAATGAGATTGTTTCCCAATATACTATGCTTGATTCTCCAGATCAAAATGGGATAGTCGAAAGAAGAAACTGAGTATTATTGGAAATGGTGTGTATTATGTTAAGTATCTCTAAGCTACCTAAGTCCTTGTGGATTGAAACTCTTGAGAAAATAATGTATATATTAAAGTGAGTACCAACCAAAGCTATCCCCAAAACACCTTTTGAGCTGTTCAAAGGTTGAAACTCGAGTTTAACACATATTCACATATGGGGATGTCCGTTTGAAGTAAGAATCTATAACCCATAAGAAAAGAAACTAGGTCCAAGGACCACCAGTGGATATTTTATTGAATAAGCCAAAAGATCTAAATGACACAAATTCTATTGTCCATCTAATAACACTAGATTGTGAAATCAAGAAATGTAAAATTTCTTGAGAATGACTTAATTAGTGGGAGTGATCAATTCCAGAATACAATTTCTACAAGAGATCAACCCTCCATTTCAAGTCAATGATTTTTCTCGTGCATAACGCCCACTCAAGTCCAATTAGGTGTTGCATAACCATTTAGTGAAATTATACAAGCGGCTGAAAATGTTTAAGCAGATCAAGTTGTTCAAGTAATTCTAGAAATTACTGAACAACCAGTTGAACAACATGATCCTTAGGAAAATGTTGGTGCAACATTAAGAAGATCTACTAGAGAAAGAAAATCAGTAATTTCTAGTAACTTTATTGTGTATTTATACAAATTTGATATTGGATTTGAAAATGATCCTGTGTTTTTTTTCACAAGTCATGAATTGCAAAGAGTCAGAATTATGGTATAGTGTCATGAAAGAAGAGATGAATTTCATGAAAAATAATGAAGTTTGGGATCTTGTCAAGTCGTCAAATGGTGTAGAAGCTATTGGATGTAAATGAATTTTTAAATCTAAAAAAGACTCATCCGGCAACATTGATAGATATAAAGAAAGACTTGTTGCTAAATGATTCACTCAAAAAGATGAAATTGATTACGAAGACCATTTTTTGTATCTAAAAAGAATTTCGTGTGCATTATGTTGGCATTAGTAGTTCACTTTGACATAGAATTGCAACAGGTAGATGTGAAAACCATATTTCTCAGTGGTGATCTACAGAAAGATGTTGATACAAAATAACATGAAAGTTTTTCCTCTATTAATAGTGAGTACTTGGTATGTAAGTAAAATAAATTCATATACAGACTCAAACAAGCCTCCCGTCAATAATATTTAAAATTTCGCAATGCTATCTCTTCATTTGACTTTGTTGAGAACATTATGGATCAATGTATATATCGAAAAGTTAGTGGAAGTAAAATATGTTTCTTTTATATGTAGATGATATCTTACTTGCATTCAATAATAAGGAAAAATACATGAAGTGAAATAATTTTTCTCTAAAAGTTTTTAGATGAAGGACATGGGTGTTGCATCTTATGTCATTGGCATTAAGATTCATCGAGATTGACATCAAGGTACCGTAGATTTGTCTTAAGAAGCCTATATCAATAAAATTTTAGAGAGGTTTCAGATGAAAGATTGTTCACCAAATGTAGTTCCTATTGTGAAGGGTGACAAGTTCAACGTAAATCAGTACCCGAAGAATAATTTTGAGAGGGAACAAATGAAAGATATTCCATATGCTTTTTCTTTTAGAAGCTTGATGTATGCTCAGAATTGTACATGATCTGACATAACATTTTTTGTTGAAATATTAGGAAGACATTGAGTAATCCAGATCTTGACCACTAGAGAGTTGCAAAGAATGTCTAAAGATATCTTCAAGAGACGAAAAACTACATGTTTATGTATAAATGGTTAGATAATTTATAAGTCATTGGCTAATTTAATTCAGACTTTGTTGGCTATGTTGATTCAAAAAAATCAACTTCTTGATACATTTTTATATTATCTAGTGGAGCTATATCTTGGAGGAGTGCCAAACAGACTTTGATTACTACTTTCTCTATAGAGGCTGAGTTCGTTTATTGTTTTGAGGCTACCTCACATTATGTATGATTGAAAAGTTTTATTTCTGAGTTGAGAATTGCCGACTCAATATCTAAGCCACTAACGTTATATTGTGACAATTTAGTTGTTGTCATTTTTGTTGATGATAACAAAACTAGTATTTGAAGCAACATATCGACATCAAGTATCAAGCCATAAGAGAATGTGTTAAAGGTAAGAAAGTGGACATTGAACATGTTAACATTGAAGTGATGTTAGCTGATCCTTTAACTAAAGGCATGCCACCTCAGAAATTTAAGAATCATATAGTCACAATGGGACTTAGTTTCACTATGTAAATTTTTGTTGTAACAACGAATGCTAATGAAACTCTATTTTATATGATATTTATCATATTTGTGATAGTGTGCACATTTCATTTTATTTTGAGAAATATCACTAAATTATGGACTTGGAATAAACATTGGGTTTATTCATTAAGTAATGTGGGCTAAATTTTAGACAAATAGTGCATTGTGATACATAAAAAGTACTACTCGCTCCTAGAGAAATTATCTTCATAATACATATATTATAGTTTTTTTAAATACTGTAATTTTGGGCATTATATATACGGACCAAGTGGTAGAATGTTAGTTGTTAATTGAACTTTTTTAATGATCTGTATACAAAGAATAGTCCCTATACAAAAGGAGTTAAAACTCCCAACTTGTGTACTTCATGTATCTACTCATAACCTTAAAAAACTACCATATCTTATCTCCAAGAACTATCCTAAGTTGTTCCTGATGGAAGAACAATTATAAATAGTACAAATTTGGTCCAACAACCTTAAGTACAATCCTCTCTATAATTTACACCATCTAAAAGTGAGGTTGAGTGGTTAGAAGACTCACCAAAAATTGAAGAGGATGAAATTGTTGACACCAATATCAACTACAAGCCCTCAACAATGACTAGAGGTATGTCGATCTATATTTCCGCTGGTTAATTTAGGGTAATATTTCAATATGCGTACCAACAATTACAACATACCCACTGCATTAACATGCATACCAAACACAACAACAAATTTAATAATTTCGTATGTAAAGTCTGAATAGGATCAAATTTATGCATACATTACTTATACCTTAAAAAGGAAGAGAAACTTTATAAGAAATTCACTTAGTTATTTTCATGAAAAATATTTTAATTCATGCCAAACACACCCTATGTGTTGATTCGTTTTATTTGGATCATTTTCTATCACTAAGTAGTAATGTGGCACTGCCACTTTATTTGGGATCCAAACCATATGGGATTTCTGCTAAGTAGTTTAAATATAATTGACAACCTGGTCGGTCCGACCCAACCCAGCACCGACCCAAAATTTATTATTGGGTTCGGTTCCGGTCCGATCTGGTCTCCCAGCTTAATGGGGCAGTTTGTATTGGTCCCAACAGTAGAAATCCTCCTGATGGCCCATCACCATCCCATTTAAGAAAATAACCGATTTAACCGATTTTGGGCTGGGTCAACCTGACCCAATTCGATTAATGGGCTGGTCTAGTCCTTGAAGTAAAAAAATGGCTAAACTAAAATTTTCATGATTTTTTCAATATATACTATATATACACACATATATACTGTTAAATACATTAAAAATATATATACACAACATGTATATATTATACGACTTTAGTAAGCATACACACATATATTACATTAAAATTCTACTTTAAATAATATACACACGTATGTACATTCAACATATACGACTTAAAATACTACTTGAAATAATATACATTCAACTTATATACATTATATATTATAGTACTTAGAATAATACATACAATAACTTGAAATGCTACTAGAAATAATACATGTTCAATATATACTGCCACTTGAAAACATATATACATTATATATATTATACTACACGAGAAAACATACACATAAATATACATACAACATGTACTAGTTGAAATACCACTTGAAACAATATTCATTCAATATATACTACTTGAAATACTACTTGAAACAATATACATACAACAGATATACATTACATATTATACGACTTTAGAAAACATACACAAATATATACATTCAATATCTATTTTACAAATACACACACATATGTAGTTATGTACGTTTAACATATACTACTTAAAATACTACTTTAAATAATATACATACAACATATATACATTACATATTATACTACTTTAGAAAATGTATACACATATATACATTCAATATATACTACTTAAAAATTAAACTACTACTTTAAACAATATACATCAACATATATACATTACATATTATACTAAGTTAGAAAATATACACACAAATATACATACAATATAAAGTTATATACTACTTGAAACAATATACATACAATATATATATATATATATATATATATATTACATATTATACTACTTTAGAAAACATACACACAAATATACGTACAATATATAGTTATATATTACTTGAAATACTACTTGAAATAATATGCATACATTATATATGTATATATATATATATATATTACATATTACATATTACATATTATACTACTTTAGAAACATATACACATATACATTCAATATATACTACTTTAGAAAATACACGCACTCTCTCTCACACACACATATATACTACTTAAAAATTAAAATACTACTTTAAACAATATACATACAATATATATACATTACATATTATACTACTTTAAAAAATGTATGCACAACATATATATATTACATACTGTAGTACTTTAGAAATTATACACATATATACATGATACACCACTAACATATTAGCAAAAACAAACTTTGACTCAACAAACAACAAACCAAGACAAAGGAAAAGAAACTACAAAAGTGCAGGAACAAGAGCAGTGGCAGACTCAAAGGAAAAGAAAGAATAAAACCCATCTGCAACAACAAAAAAGTCAGCAGCTGCACCACCAAAAAATTTAGAAAACCAAAGACCCACAAGCTTCTCAAAATACAACTATGAGTGCTCAAAAGCATCGAGAAGAAGCTAAAAAAGTGACATGTTTGAATGCCACTGAAGCTCGAAATGAGATCCCCGGGTATTGATTCTCTTGCTTCTAATCCCTGTGATCCTAATTCTAATGTGGCTGCTATTGTGCATGAATCGGGGGCTGTTAATAAGGGTGTAAACCACCCACTGGTCAACTCAAATCCTGTGATACCAGGTCTGTTACATACTTCTGTAAAACAAGGTATGAGACAAAAAATTTCTAATGATATGGGTACTGGTGTGCAGTTACCAGTAGACCATCTTGGGAAGGTAGTTGAAATTGATGATTTACTACAGGAAAAAAATGACATGATGAATTCTTCTTCCTTGAATTCTATGAATAAAGAGAAGAAAAAAGCAATTCAAATAAAGCAAGATCATCAGGAAAAAAAAGTGGCAAAATAAAAAGACAGGGCTAGGCAAAATGATAAATATCTTAAAGGGCAAAAGAAATTTGGTTTGGTTGCTGAACAATTTGATGAACATTTCCCTGCCTTGCCAAAGTCCACTAGCAAGCCGGCTAGTTCCAAGGATGTGTGCACAGAGAAAAAAACGTCTTCTCAAATAGAAGAAGATGAGTATAAGGTGATACACTCGGAGGATGAAGTTGACTATGACAACCTATCGATTAAAGAGAATAAAAAGGGTGAAGAGGTATGTCAAGAACTTCTCAAAGCATTTGGTCCTATTGGTTTATCTGATGAGCATAATGAAAATCAAGAGGTTGTAAACAAAAATGGTTTATCACCAAGAAGCTTTCACCAAAAGGGTCCTTTCTACACAACGGTTACTACTTCCAAAGCAACGAGACCTCTTACAAGGTCACAAAGTAGTGGAGATAGATGAGATGGTGTGTGGACTATACATCTTTGAGGTGGTTTTTTATTCCAATTCCGAGCTTACATATTTTATCTCATAGGCTATGTATTTTCAAATATAGCTTTTTAGAAGAGTTCCTTTTGTTTGAGCATTATCTTAGGACATTGTACCTAGATTCTAGGTTTATCTTACTTTATGGAGTTAAGCTACAAGGCATATGTTAGGTAGCTTAACTCCACCTCTATGTTATAATTTGCATTTTTTTGGAGGTTTTGGTCTAGTCCCCCTTCTTGTACTTATGTTTTTAGATTATATAAAAAGATTGGGGGTGTTGCTCAACCCCTGACCCACCATGGGTCAATTAAATTAAAAAAAATATACATATATACATACAATATATACAACTAAATATAATAATACTTAAATATATATTCAAATATTAACATGCACTGCTTAAAAGATAAACTTATATAGAATTTTTATATGTCAATACTAGTAGCCTAAGTAATATTTGCTAACATTATTTTTCAATTTTCATTGTGTGTATATATGTTTGTTATGTTTATGTAAAATTTGATAGTAATATATTAAAAATATTTAATTCAAATTAGACATTCAATTAAATGATAAAAATATGTAAGGAGTGAATGAATCTTGTATTTGATTGATAGAAAAATGATCCAAAAGTTATAAGTTACTGTAGACATGTAATTTCGTCCCTCCCCAAATTAATTTCGAATAGACTTTACCACATACCTCGTCCCCGTGTAATAATCCCTCCATTAATAATCAAATTTTATCTATTTTTTGTATCACCTTATCATACCCCCTCACCCATTTAATAATTTCTCCATAAAAAGAAAAAAATAACTAACCTAACAAAAATACCTCACTTTTAACACCTCACCCTAACAAATCACCTGCCCCTACCCCCTACAAACATACACCCCCTAGCCTCTCCCCTCCACGTTCTTTTTTCTTTTGTTTTCCCATAACTAACAGAATGATATATACACACAGTTACATATACACTCGGGAAGCAGAGCAACAAATAAACATACACTCATTCTCTTCTGAGAACACAACAATCCATACTCACTGGAATAGAGGACACAATACACATACTACACAATTTCCATTTCACTTAATAGAAGCATACCCCCCCCCCCCCCCCACAATACACACACAACTTCACGTCACCGAAAAAATGCACATACCAAAACACATGCACACACAGATAGTAGATCGGAGAAGAGGAGCAGCAAATGACTACTCTATTTTTTCTGATAATCTGCTCTACTTCACAAAACTCTATTAAAATACCCGCCACCAAAACCCACTCCCGACGTCATTACTGTTTTCAGTGTTGGAACCTCTCACCAGACCCAACAAAATCAGTGACCAAAACCACTCCGCCGAAACCCTCAGCATTTGACGACCACCATCGCCCCAACTCCTAGAAGCAGAAAAGAAAACAACTTAAAATCGACCATCTGAGCTGATTTTCGGTGAAGTTCTGACGGAAAAATGCATAGGAGCCTTTTATGTCTCGCGTGTGTAGATAGAAGCTAGGGTTTGGTTGGTTTGATGAGGTTTGATTCGAGTATCCGATCACGATTCTAGTCGAAAGGAACAATTTTAATTAAAAAAACATTGAGGTCCATTTTTACTCTCCTTCTCTATTTTTATCTTAAATTTTGATTATTATCGTGGATGTGAATGACTTGTGTGATTACCATGTTTGGATCTTTACTCTGTGTATATGGTTGATTGTTGAATTCATATTTTGAGAGATTGAAAAGAGAAAGAATGAATTCATAATCGAAGAATTGGTTAATCATTGTTTGAGAATGAAATTGAGGGGCGGGAATTCAAAATTGATAAAGTGAATATTGATTATTTTGATTCAGTGATGTTTGGTTAATTCAGAATAATTGTTCATTGTATCGAACTTGATGGTATCATGTGTTAGGCCAAGAATCGGTAGGCAAATTTTTGGCGTTGGGTAGGAAACTCGTAGGGTTCTATATCATCGAATGTGTAAATATTTGTGTTGAGTGATTTCTCCACTTTTAGTGCATTTTATCAAATGTATTCATTCACCGGGGACTTCTCCGAGGTCACATTGTACTTATCCATGGGGGAATTCCCCAAAGTATCTTGTACGCGAAGAACTTTCATGATCAAGGCCCGAGGCATAGGGTAGATCATAGTTTATGACTAGTGTAAGTTAGCATAGATTTATTTTAGTATCTTTTATTACAGACTATAATAATTGGACTGGACACTATTTTTTCGGACTTGCTTTATTTGGTTTGGTTGTTTGTCTGTTTTGTGTGTTTTATATGGTTTATTCACTTTATAGTGTCGTACTAGCCAATATACTCCACGAAGCGACCATGGTCGAACCACACGACCGAGGGGTGCCTAACACTTTTTCTTGGTTAACAAAATTCCTTAACCAAAATCTCTATTCGTTGACCCATTTTGAGAGAGTCAAATGTGATTTTGAAAATGAATTTGCAAAGGTGACTTGGCATATCAGAATTAGCCAAGTGGTGACTCTGAGTACAAATGGAAAAGAATCCTTTTAGAAATAAATTTTATCTTTTGTCACATAATAATAAAAACCCTTTCAAACTTAAAATGGATATTTTTGGTTAAAAAAAAGTATGACAGCTCTAGCAACTAATGAGGATTATTCAAAATTTGAGCTTATTTTTTCGAGTTGTATCAGCTTAGTTTGGCACTATAAGTGTATGAACATTTTATTTGTGCTATCGTATGTGTTATCATATTATCATTGTTGATTACCTCTGTGCTATGTGTTTATAGTTTTCTTATGTGCTATCGCTTTATATCTGTCATCATGTGCATAACCTGAGTCATTTCTTTTGTAACAAGTTTCGTAGTACACATGTGTACACGACCTCTAGTTGAGTTACCCTTATTTTAGGAGGGGGAGCCATTGGGTGTATGAAGTGGGTGGAATGCTTTCGTATCCACTATTGACCAAATGCTCCCCCGATCAGCCTTGTTAGTGGACCCCAACCTAGGTTAGCCTTTAGGTCATGCTTATCTGCATCATAATTAAGACCTAGTGGGACCCACTTAGTCCTTTATAGGAGACTCACCCGTAAAGCATCCTTACAAGCTAATTGTTGCATCTTTGAGGGTAACAGGGTCATTTAACCGGCTGATTTGGGAAAAACATGTGCTAGATTTAAAAAAAGCGCGTGGGAAAGAAAAGTTTGAAAAAAGAGAAAGAAAAAAATGTGAGTCAAAAAGAGTTTCGTAGTTTTTTAGAGTTCTTTGTGGATTTTTTTCTTCACAATTCAAAATTTTCAAAAAGATTTTACCTATTGCACTCATTTCTCTAAAACAAAAAATCAAAAAGATTTTTCTTTTGTTCCTTTAGCATGCATTCATAATTTGAAAATTTTAAAAATATTTTTTAATAGGAGTTTTTTATACATGAAAATTCAAAAAAATGGTAGAGGTTTGTACATTTCATATAATGAAAATACCAAAAAGATTTTCCTTTCATAGTTTGTCTGTGTTAGTTTTATGTTGAGCGTCAAATAAAAAACCCAAAAATATTTTATTGACATTTTTCATCATTTGTCTTTGGTTGTATCTCTTAAGGTTTAGTTTGTTATTTAATCCTTAATTGTCCAATCTGGATGAACTACGCACACCTGATTCTCCTCTTTTGGGAGTGAGATATGTAGATAGCCCTTCTAGGGTTCGGTGATCTTATTAAAAAATCGAAAAAGATTTTCTTCACTCTTTATTTAGAGTAGGTGTTTCATATACATCTTTAAAAGAAAACTATAAAAAAGATATTCCTTTAATAGGTTCAAGTTTCATTTTGGTATGAAATTCAAAATCAAAAATCCGTAAAGATTTTCTTAGGTAATCACAGGTTTTATTTAATATAGGATTTTTAAGCTGAAAAATTCAAAAAGATTTTTGTCAATTCTTTTGACAATTTGTTATTTTCTTTTCTTCTTAAAGTTTCAACAAAAATAAAAATAAAGAGAGTTTGATCCCCCATATTGTGTCAAAACTTCACGAACTACGCCCACCTGATTCTCCTCTCTCAGGAGTGAGATATGTAGGCGCCCTTCTTGGGTTCGGTGATCTTTTCAAAAGAAAAAGACAAAGATTTTGAGGAAATGTTGAACTCTAATGCATTTTTTATCTCTTGTTTAGTTAGTTTAAGGTGGTTGGTTTGTGGTATTTTGGTTGGTTCAACATATTGCACCAAGATGAAAAAAAAGTTATGGCTAACAAGGATACTGATGTTGTTGTCACTAATCAAATAGAGAGTTTGGGGAATGAGAATTTAGGAGCTAATGAAGAGATTCGAAAATTAAGGCAGCAAATGATGGAAATGCATCGAGCTTGGGCTAATGGATGGTCTCCGCCTCCATTCCCACTGATAATCTGAAATATCTTTCTGGCTTGCCTCCAGTGTCACATGCACAGTTTCCTATTTTTGTTGACACGCTACAATATGCATCAGGATCTACTCCGAGGCAACACTATCCAAACACTTCCAATATTTATTTCCTCACTCCTCAACACATAACTACCACATGCTCGGCTCCACCTGCTGTTCATGTTTTTAATGCACCACCCCCACCTGAAGCTCCTACTTTTGATGTTCATCCACCGATTATGCCTCCTTACTCTACAAGAAAGCCTGTATTGAATATTTTTGGTGATCAACATTATGCTCCCAAGCTCACATTTAAGTTGACTAGTCTTTAGGGTTACACTCACCCGCCTGAATTTCCTTTTAACATTGAGAAGCCTGTTATGACAGAAGAACAAGATGAAATGACCAGAAAATTAAGAAGTTTGGCACTAGCTATAAAGAACTTGCAAGGACTCGGGGGTTATAAAAGTGTCTCGTATAAGGATTTGTGTATGTTTCCATGTGTTAACCTTCCCATTAGTTTTAAAATGTCAAAGTTTGAGAAGTATGATGGACACGACGATCCCGTAGCACATTTGGGACATTATTGTAACCAACTAAGGGGCCCTGGAGAGAAGAAAGAAATACTCATGGCTTATTTTGGTGAGTCTTTCAGGTCTAGCTTTGGAATAGTTTGTTGACCAAGACATTGATAAGTGGAATAGGTTGGATGACCTAGCTACTGAATTCATGCAATAATTTTAATACAATGTGGAGTTGATTCCTGATGAGAAATCCCTAACTAATATAAAGAAGAAAAGTACAGAAAGTTTCATGGAGTATGCGATTAGATGGCATGAACAAGATGGTAGGGTGAAACCGCTAATGAAAGAAAGTAAGATAGTGAAGTTGTTTATTCAAGCACATGATGAAACATATTATCAACACTTGTTACCTGTATTAGGCAAGTCATTTATTGAGGTTCTTAAAATGGGGGAGATGATAGAAGATGGAATTAAGACTGGTCGCATTGTGAGTTTTGTAACATTGAAAGCGACTACTCAAGCAATTCAAATGGGTTCAGAAAGTGTTGGAGGCAAAAAGAATGAGGAAGATGCATCTGCTATTATAGTTAGATAGCGGGCACGATCAAGAAGACCACATCGTCGTTACCCTCAGACTCAAGCCCAAGTTCATGCCCAAGCTCTACATATTCACTCCCAAAATCCATTATACTCCACCCCCTACCTTCATATCAATATATAATGAACAACCATATGTTCAACCCCCATCTTACCCACAATGGCACATATGAACTCCTTAGAGTCATCCTCTATCTCCATAAATATACCAAATCCTTCTAGGCCTAATTTTTGATCCAATTTAAACACTGAAATAAGGCAGAAGTTGAGGGATAGCTTCACACCAATTGGAGAGCCATATGCCAATTTATTTCAGAGATTGGTACAGTGAGGCATAATCACTTATCTCCATGGGCACACTCCTAATCCTCATTTAAGAAATTTTGATTCTAATGTATGATGTACATATTATTTTGATGTTTAGGGTCATAGTATTGAAGATTATCAAGATTAGAAAAGACGAGTCAAGATAAATCAGTTATGGTGCAGAACATTGATAATGAGGGAAGCTCTAGGCATGCTGATATAAAAACCAGTGGCTAAGATGTCAAGCTCAACAATTCGAAAGCCACTCATTTCCTTACTTGGAAGGATTGTTGGTATTTTATTTTATTTTCCTTTCTGTTTTTCAAATTATTTCAGGGTTATAGTTTGGAATCTGTCTTGTTTTATTTCTTTATCGTCTTTGTTTAAACCCTTCTATTTTTCCTTTCAATGAAATGTGGTGTCCCTTGATTGTTTTTTCTTATTTTAAGTTGTTTGTTTGTCTTCTTTACACGATACATTTTATGTTGGATTCTAGTGTTATGACATGCTTGCAGAATTTTTAGCCAGATCTTAAAATCCTGTTTTAATAATGAAATATTGAATCAGAGGGTTAATGTTAGAAAAAGAGAGCATCTGAAAAAATAGGTAGAGTATTGAGGAATTCGGTGATCAAGTTAAAGCATTCTTTAAAAATCAAGGCAATTATTTTGAGAATCATAAGAATAACTTGGTCGTCAATTAAAAGACATATCTCAATTAGGTCAAACAGTTGATGCGTGATCCTATGTTAAGAGGAACAGAAAGAAAATCAACTCCATGAAATCATGAGTCATTCAATATGAGAAATGTACAACAAAAATAGAGTTGTATGTTGAACAAACGCAGAAGAAGTAGTGTGCACATTCTCAATTAAAGTTAGTGTTGTAAATATGTCACAAATGATCTTTATCTTTTACTTCATATTGTATGATATGTACTTCCATTTTCAAGGATTGATATGATGAAGGCATTTCATTCTGCTATCCAAACATTATGTCATCCTTTGTTTACCCCATTTGAGCTTCAATTCTATTTTCTTCATACCCCTCTTAAGGAATTAATATAGAGTCAGCAAAGTTCAAAAGAAAAAGTGTTGAGCAAAAAATAGAGTCAAAAAAGTTCAAAAAAAAGTCCAAAAAGAAAGAAAAAAAGAGTGTCAAGAAAAATAGATGCAACAAAGGTACAAAATAGAAAAAGAGTCAATAAATTAAAAAAAACATATTTAAGAAAAAGAAAAAGTTGCCAGAACTATGTGTGACCTGATTCTCCGCTCTCGGGGGTGAGATACGTAGGCAGTCCTACTCCGAACTCCGTCCAACCAAATGGACAATTCAGAATTGCCCAGTCAAAAGAAACTGGGCATGAGTTAATTTTTGTTGTTTGAGTCGATTCCAAAAGTTGTAAGTCCCACCCCACATCAAGTGTCATTTGGGCCTCGCGTCATCCTTTCTTTCTAACCCTATCCAAAAGCCAAGTTACAACCAAAGAAAAACCTTCAGATCAATCTTTGAGAATGTTAAGGCTAAGTATTCAATGGATATGATAACGGATTTTGGGTACTACATGTTTTCCTTAGTATAAGGAATTAGGATAGAAATAAAAATGAGAGAGTCTTGTTGGTGAAAACCCTCATGGACATCATAAGGCGATGGAAAGTTGAGAGAAATAAAAATGAGAGAGTCTTATTGGAAAAAAATCTTATGGGCACCGCAAGGCGATAGTAAGTTGAGAGAAATGAAAATAAGAAACTCTTATTGATGAAAACCCTCACGGACACCATAGAGCAATGATGAGCTGAGAGAAAGAAAGAGGCTTGTTGGCAAAAACCCTTCAAGGTGTCACTAGCCAAATAAGGTCTATGAGTGTAATTGGTCTATAAAAGCACCTTAATTTTAGGGTTATTAAATCAACAATGGTGAGTGAAAGTTTCGATGGAAAGATCAGACAGTTTATTCCAAAATGTATGTCATAATCATTAGAGTTGACTATTACTTTCAGATAAATTCTTCTTTTCTCTTTTTCAATGGGGACATTCATTGTCTTTACTTCTTTCTTTATAGCTTTTTGTTTTTTCTTGAGTCAGTTATCCAAATAAAAAATCATTATCATTTTTCTCATGTCTTTAAGTCAAGTCCAAGTCAAAATAAGTGAGAAAAGATTTCAAAGCTGATTACCAACTTTTTTAATTGCACAAAGTAAGACAAAAGCACAGCACATGAAAAAG
Organism: Capsicum baccatum var. pendulum; assembly: GCA_030864225.1. Taxonomy (NCBI): domain Eukaryota; kingdom Viridiplantae; phylum Streptophyta; class Magnoliopsida; order Solanales; family Solanaceae; genus Capsicum; species Capsicum baccatum. The sequence continues at coordinate 201,703,214 of CM061561.1, forward strand.
ACATGATTGTGAACTGAAATAAGGCATGCAGAAAGTTTTGTCAACAGACAAGTTTGGAAACTCATGGAAATACTAGGGTTCAAAGGGTTTATCTGAGAAGCATGAAAAAGCAGAGATACTGTGTTTTGTTTCAAAGTCACTCTTAATAATCTGAGTTCGGGTCAATAACGCAGCAAATCAATGACATGTGCTAATGGTTGGAAGCAAGATTAAATGTGACCAGCGCAAGAGCAATTGCCTCGAAAGCCAAAGCCACAAATCAGCCACCATGTTTTAAACTCACAAGTTTTCTTTGATGAAACTGGAAATATGTTACCTTCAAATTAAGGACTTCAGAGCATAAATATCAAGGGTTGCAATGCCTCACTTATACAAATGCAGGAAACAATTTTACTGCACAGGTTTGATAATTAAATCATGGTAAAAATTTATCATCCTATATCCTTTGGAGATGCACTTCCTTATCCAGGTATTTAAGTTTTTAATTGCTGGGTGATACACTTCTTAAATTCCCCTTGACTCTTAGAAGATGTACCTTCTGGTCGAGTCATTCCCCTTGACTCCTAAAAGATATACCTTCTGGTCGAGTCATTCCCCTTGACTCCTAGAAGATGTACTTTCTAGTCGAGTCATTCCCTTTGACTCCTAGAAAATGCACTTTATTATTGAATTATTCCAATTAACCCATAGAAGATGCATTTCCTTATTTGTTTTTTTTAAGTAGTTATGATGTGACTTTCACAAAAGTCCTCTGATGATAAACCGGGGCAAAAATTTAATTCTTGTTATTTGAAACTTCACTTTGGGACCCTCATAGAAAATAGGACTTTACTTTTTTGACAAATAGGATCTCTCTTTATAATAATCTTTGTTTGGGATAATTTTATTTCTAGTTTTGATATGATTTCAGGAGACCACCTAAAGAACAAGGCGAATAAATGAAAAGTCAAGCAACAAGGTGAAGAAATTGAAAGTTAAGCAACAAAGTGAGGAAATTGAAAGTCAACATATTGAAGAAATAGCAAGTCAGGAGCCCGCCTGGTGAACATGGTGAAGAAATTAAAAGTCAAGCAACAAGGTGATGAAATTGCAAGTTGAGAGCCCGCCCGGAGAATAGGGTGATGAAATAGCAAGTCAAGAGCCAGGGAAAGCCGCATAGATAGAACTTTTGTAATTTCATGTATGTTTTGAACTTGTAATTTTCATTTTTTATGTAATGACAGAGCCGTGGATCAGAACCTCGACAGGACCTCACTTGATTCTCCAACTCGTTATAGTCATTCTTCTTCCAACCTTACTTGATCCCTGCATAACTTGGGATGGGTAGGATGTCAAAAATTAGGACTCTATTGCACTACTTTCTTCTTTTTCTTTCTTTTGAATAATGGTCAGGATAAAATTTTGTCTCGTTGTCTATTTCATTATCTAGAAACACTTCGTATTTACACTCAAAGAGGGGCATGATGTAGACACGTAATTTTGTCCCTCCCAAAATAAATTTTGAATACACTTTACCGCGTACCTCATCCCCGTCTAATAATCCCTCCATTAAAAATCAAATTTTATTCATTTTTTTGTCTCACATTATCATACCCCCTAACCCATTTAATAATTTCTTCATAAAAAGACAAAAATAACTAACCTAATAAAAATACCCCACTTTTAACACCTCACCCTAACAAATCACCTACCCCTACCCCTACCTACATGCATCCCCTAGCCCCCCCTCTACGTTCTTTTTTCTTTTGTTTTCCCACAACTAACAGAATGATATATACATACAGTTATATATACACTCGGGGAATAGAATAACAAATAGGCATACACTCATTCTCGTTTGAGAACACAACAATCTATACTCATTGGAATAGAGGAGACAATACACACACCACACAATTTTCATTTCACTTAACAGAAGTATACTCTCACACACATAACTTCACCTCGTCGAAAAAAAATACATATACCAAAATACACACACAAGTAGATAGTAGATCGGAGAAGAAGAACAGCTAGTGGCTACTCTATTTTTTCGATAATCCACTCTGCTCCACAAAACTCTAATAAAAAATGTGCCACCAAAACGTACTCCCGACATCGTTACTATTTCCAACGTCGAAACCTCTCACCGGACCTAACAAAATTAGTGACAAAAACCACTCAGCCAGAACCCCTCAGCATCGGACAACCACCATCGCTCCAACTCCTAGAACCAGTAAAGAAAACAACTAAAAATTGGTCGTCTGAGTTGATTTTCGATGAAGTTCCACTAGAAAATGCATACGGGTCTTCTATGTTTTGCGATTTTGGTTTTAGGTTAGCAAAAAATAGAAAAGTGTGTAGATAGAAGCTGGGTTTTTGTTTGTTTGAAGAGGTTTGATTTGAGATTCTGATCATGATTCTAGTCGGAAGGAACAAGTTTAATTAAAAAACCATTGAGGTCCATTTCTACTCTCCTTCTCTATTTTTATCTAGAATATTAATTATTGTCGTAGATTTGAATGACTTGTATGATTACCATGTTTTGATCTTTATTGTGTATATATGGTTGATTGTTGAATTTTAAATTTGAGAGATTGAAAAGTGAAAGAATAAATTGATAATCGGAGAATTGGTTAATCATTGTTTGAGAATGGAATTGGGGGGCGGGAATTAAAAATTGATAAAGTGAATATTGATTATTTTGATTCAGTGATGTTTGGTCAATTTAGAATAATTGTTCATTGTATCGAACTCGATAGTATCATGTGTTAGGCCAAGAATAGATAGGCAAAATTTAGGCTTTGGGTAGGCAACTCATAAGGTTCTATATCATCAAATGTGTAAATGTCGGTGTTGAGTGATTTCTCCACTCTTATCGTGTTTCATCAAATGTATTCATTCACCAAGGTATGCTCCAAGGTCACATTGTACTTATCCATCAGGGAATGTCCTAAAGTATCTTGTACACAAAGGACATTCGTGATCAAGGCCCGAGGCATCGGGTAGAGCATATTTTAAGACTAGTGTATGTTAGCATAGGTTTATTTCAGTATCTTTTATTCCGGACTGTAATAATTGGACTGGACACTATTTTTCTTAAACTTGCTTTATTTGGTTTGGTTGTTTGTCTGTTTTGTGTGTTTTATGTGGTTTATTCACTTTATAGTGTCGTGCTAGCCGATATAATCCATGAAGCGACCGTCGTCAAACCACGGGACCTAGGGGTGCCTAACACCTTTCCCTCAGTCAACAGAATTCCTTAACCGAAATCTCTATTCGTGGACTAATTTTGAAAGAGTCAAATGTGATTTGAAAAGGAATTTGCAAAGGTGACTTGGCACACCAGAATTATACCAATTGGCGACTCTGAGTTCAAATGGAAATTAATCCTTTTCGAAATAAATTTTATCTTTTGTCACTTAATAATAAAAACCCTTTCAAACTTAAAATGAATCTTTTTAGTTAAGAAAGGGGTGTGACAGTTACGATTAATAATTCTATAGATTTTGCATCACTTTTTCCAAGTCATTCATGTTAGTATTAACTTGAATTTCCTGTGGAGTAAAAAATCGGTGTGGCCAAAGCCATGCACTAGACTTGATTGTGCTGAGTTCTCCCGTAAAGTCATAACTTTTTTAAGATTTTATTCGTCTGTCGGCTCCACCTCTATTCTTTGATTTCTTTGTTCCACTCTAATCTAGTCTCTAAGGCAAACTAGAACATTCATAGTCTTGCTTTTTAATGAGTGTCGGTTGTCTCCAAGATGCTACCGTCCCTGAATATTTAATATATCTTTAGCTAATCATGAAAGTACATGATATTATCTTTCGTTATTCTTCCACCAACCCAGCGTGTCGATCCTTTCTCTACGATCCTCTGTCTGCTGTCTAAGATAATAATTAAGCTCTTTTTGAGAAACAATTTTGTGTGATGAAGGTGGCACCCTATCCCAAATATTTAAATCAAAAAAGTAATCTGGATAACTACTATGTGTCTGTCTTTTAGAAGATGATAGATCCTCGGGAGCTCGGGGAGCAGGAGTTGGAGTGATATGTGTCGGTACAACATCATCAAGTAAATCATCATAATGATTGTAGAATGCGTTCATAAAATTGTTCGCATCACCCATAGCCGTAAACAAAGAAAGTTCATCTTCAAGTTGTATAGCTAAAACATGATAAATAATAGAAGTAAATTTGGACATAGGATTATATTTCATGTATGGATTTATTATAGCCCCAATCAAGTAAATAGGGGGAAACGGATAAAAATATTTTTTAAATTTATCAATCATTGCAGCAATAGTTTCTTTGCAACCTTCTTTATCCTTTTATTCGTTTTAGCAAATAAGAAATGTCAGCTAAATAAGGTAAATATTACAAACAGTAGGATAATAAGCATCAAAAAATTCAACAGTAGCTATATAAACTTTTTCCAAGAATTTAACAAGATCAGTAATCATAGCCCAATCAGAATTATGTAATATACACTCAGAAAAAGAATCAAGAAATTGATTAAAAGTCATTGTAATATAAAATTTATAAATAAGGCAAGTTATTAAAAAATTATAAGTAGCATTCCATCTACAATTTACTTCTTCAGGCATTAATATTGGTCTAAGTCCACTTTGTTCATATTTTATTTTAAATTCTATAATTCTAATTTTTTTGTGATTGCATTGAATAAATCTAACCGCAAGCCTATGTTTTTCATATAAATCTCAAAAAATTTAAGGCTATCTCTTACGATTAAATTATATATATCGCAAGCACACTTAATATGAAATATTTTGCGTAATGGTAGAGAAAGTTTAACTTTTAACAAGTCAATAACAGTCTTGTTGTTAGATACATTATCAAAAGATATACATAATACTTTTCTTTCAATACTATAATATTTTACAACTTTAGAAATAGATTCATAAATAAATATTTCAGTGTGTCTATGATATTCATCATACAAAAATACTAAATACGTTTTTCCATAATAAAATTACTATTTATACAATGACAAGTAATTGTTAAATAATCATTTTTATTAATAGCACGATCAAGATCAGAAGTTAGAGTAACTCTACATGAAATATTTTTTAGTAATGCAGATAAATAATAAACATATTGTGCATGGAGTCTAAAAATATCGAATCGACAAGTACTTCTAGGAATACCTATAAATATAGGATCATAAATTGCTTGAATATAATGAATAAAAGTATCAGAAGAAGCAAAAGAGAAAGGCAAACAACCCACAACTATCATTTTGGCTTCTTTCTGATCCTTTATTTTATTATAATTCTAAACTAATTGATCAGTTCTTGGGTTTAATCTACTTTGAGTTGGCCCCCTAACAGTCCCACTATCTTTTGCCACAGCTAGCTATATTGGGTGTTCATTTTTAAAATATCTCAACAACACACCCGTACCTCCTTTGTTACCTCTGGTCTTATGCTCATATACCATTTGACAAATATTGCTTTGGACCTTAGTAGTTTCTTCTACTTTTGAAATTTTTTTTCGCACAATACTAGTTTTTCTACAAGATCTTACAGGGGGATGAGGAGGAAGATTAACCAATTTAGATCTAACATTAGAATTACCGATTTCAAGAGTATAACCAATAGCATCATCATCTACATTTAAATCAACTGCGTCTACTTCATTCTCTTCTTCTATATCATAATTTTCTTGAGCTTATAAAATATTCATATCGTGCGAACCTACACCTATTTCATTCTCAAAGGGTTCGCTAATTGGCACCGGAGACACACAAGTATATCTAATACTTGAACTACCTCTACCGGAACAGACACCAATTTATCTTTTAGCACCCCTACCTTTTTCGGGACACAAATTTCTAACACTTTTACTGACTTTTCTTAATCTGTTATACAACTTAAAATAACAAATATTCAAAAAACACAAATATAATAAAAATAATATTCAACACATAATACATTAATTAAAAATTAAAAGTAAGAGATGAAACGACAACACCAAATTTTGAAGTATTCAAAGTTGAGAAACTTTTGAAAACCTTCACTTGAATTGAAAAATAATAAAATAAAATTGATCACTTTGAGAGATAATTAGAATAATTGAGAGTTTGAGGGAATGAGATCGTAAGATGTGGGAAAAATTGATTCAAAATTTCTAGTATTTATAGGGAAAAAATGATTTTTTTAATAAAATCAGTCAAAAGCTGATTTTGGCCGTTGGGCCAATGGCTATATAGCCGTTACCAATGGAACAAATTCATCATGGGCAGTTGGGCCAATTGTTAAAAAAATTATTAACTGGGTTGGGTTGATACGGTCCGTGCAATCGATGGGCCTGGTCCAGTTTCTCAACTGGGTCGGTCCACCAGACTACTTGGACCAAATGACCCAGCTTGGGACCATGGCGTAGGAGACTGGTCCTTTAGTCGGTGCCGGGTCAGACCGGTCCGGACTCCTTATTGGGCCAGTCTAATCGGACCGGCCTAAACTGGTCTACTTGACACCTTTAAGTTTAAGGATCATTGCACCTGATGGTTTGTTGTATCATTCACTCTTAAGTATTAAGGGGTTGTTTGGCTGAAAAATAAGTTATTGTGGAATTAATTATTTCGGAATTAACTATTTCAGAAGTAGTTATCACTCCCTTAAGATGAAATAAAAATAACACTACAATTACAAGATAACTAATTCGGGGATGAGTTATCTCTAGGAAAATTCACAAATTAAATAACATTTTGGAGCAATGAACAAATATAAATGAAAATATATATCCATTTTAATTTGGCAAAAGGAATAAAGTTAACAAGGTTGCTAAAAGGAATAAAAATATTAAAAATTTCCACCGTTTCAATCAAAATTTTTTGTTAAATTCAAACCTTTAGGCTTGAAATATAAAAATCAATACATTTACTTGCACTCTTTTGGAAAGTTGACCCTTAATATAATTAGTGAAAATTATTCCCAACGAAACACCTCTAGAGATACGGTTAGGACTTCCCACCTCTAATTTAAGGTAAAGTACATGGGTTGATCCTTTTCAAAATAATTAAGAAAAAATTACCTAAATAAACGACATAAATTTATAAACTATTAAAAATCCCCCCACTTCTAAAATATTACTTAAATTCCAACGTTTACTACTTTTTGATAAAGTTGAGATACAAGCTAAAACATCCTACAAAGAAGCCAATTCTTTACCAAAAATAACCTAATTCTCCTCTTTGTACGCCACAATTTCTGGTGTGGTTTCTATCCAATTTCTTCATCTAATTCAGAAATTTAAATTAAGGTAATTTCCCTCCCTAAAATCAGCTTCAATTTCTTCTAATCTTTTTTATGTTTTTTTTTCAAAAAAAATATTTTGAGTCTGCGTTTACAAAGTGAAATTTAGTGTTTTGGTTGAGAAATTTCGTTGATTATTCCCTTTTTAGGCTTCATTGTTTGAATTACCATTATGAATAGAGATTTGAGACCTTCTTTTAGTTTTGAGTTTTCTAAATTCGAAAGTATCAAAGAATCTCAAGAAGTTGTAAACTTCGTTCCCGGAAGCTTTGACTACGAATTTGTTGGGTTTGATGAAAATATATTAAACCATAGAAACGATCCCCAAACTATGAAGAAATTGCGGTAAAAGCATGCTAAGGAAGACAAGAAAAAAGAAAGTGGTTCTAAGATAAGGGGATCCAACAGTCCTATAAGTAAAGATCCCGCCAAGAAAAGAAGAATTGTTGAAGCAATTTTCAGAGATGAGCTTCCCAAAGTAATTGCATGTTCAGATCTGTTGAATATTAGGCTGAGATATATATTTTGGCTTGGATAATACATTTAGAAATTCGTTGTTTATCTAGTTCTTTGTTGCCAAATTTATATGTATCTTGTGTTTTTTATGTGTTATTGAAATTACTATAAAAAAAAATACAAGTTTATAAGTACATAGATACATGTTATGTTGACTTGTATATGTGAGTTATTGTTAATGCTTTGATATGTATCTAGTGTTGTTTAAATTTTACTGAAAGTCTTATTACAAGAGATACAAGTTGATAAGTATATAGATACATGTTATGTTAACTTGTATCTGTGACTTACTGTTAATGCTTTGAAATGTATGTAGTGTTGTTTAAATGTTATTGAAAGCCGTATTACAAAAGATACAAGTTTATAACTACATACATACATGTTGTATTAACTTGTATCTGTGAGTTACTGTTAATGCATTGATATGTATCTTGTGTTGTTTAAATTTTATTGAAAGTCGAATTACACAAGATACATGTTTTCCTACTGAGATACATGTTATTAAGCTTAAAGATACATTTCGAATTGTGTGACATCTATGATGATGTAATACATTCTATCACATAAAGTTGTTACATTGACTGCACAAGTTAAAATAATTGTTTAAGCTAAATATCATGAAATATTAACTTGTTTCTGTCAAATTTTAATGATTTTCTGAGAGTAAATATATTCGGGCTGTGTCAGCTGAATGTATTTTGTATTAGATACATAATAACAAAACATGTATTTTCTATATTAATATGTACCTTGTTCACTATCTGATGCAATTTTTAGTTACATGCATTAATCACATTAGATACATAAAATATTTAATTTGTATCTCTTTCTGTTTTAATCATTACAATTGGCTGCTGTAATATATATTCTATTTGATTGTAATTTAAACAGCATCTGGACGTCATCACAACTAATGTTTGTTTCAATTTAGCACAGACTTTTCATTGCTAATGTTTGTTTCAAGGTTCTTTGTTATTTTGTTCTGGCATCAAATTTAACAAAAAAAAATCAAACGAATACATGAAAGACAACTGCAATATCAAAGGTTACTTTGTTTGGTCACTACTTGATAAATGGGAATGGAACTCAGGTTATACTGTAAGGTTTGGACTATACCATGTAGACTTCAAGAATAATCTAACAAGGACTCCAAAGTCCTCTGCTAAGTGGTTCAAAATCATGCTGACATCAGTAAGAAAACTGAACACGATGTAATGAAATATGTTTTTCATATGGATTCGACGATGCTAGAGGCATAAGATGATACTATGAAATTTGATCTATGAACATTAGTGTCATTGCTAGTACATTATGTGCCATAAAATACTTGTATAATTTGATCGCTGTCATTAGCTTCGTAGCTTGTAACTTTGTATAGTAAACATTGAGTACAACACACACTTGAATGCATTAGTTCAATAGAATACAATAGATTCAAAGGAAATGAAGCATTTGATGTTTGTTGTCTTATTTTATTCCCCAAGTTCAGCTTGTGTGACGCCAACAGTACCAAAACTTCTTCCATGGAAAATTTCAAATATGTAGCTCTAGAGGAACAAACTATACCTTTCTGTGGCACAAAACTAAACTGTTGTCAGCAGCCTATTGTTGGTAGTATAATGTTTTGGCTAGATGTATTACTTGTACATTCTAGTGCATGCGCGTACAACATACACAGACGCGGTGTTCTTCAATCCAAGGAGAAGAGAATTCAGAAAATAAAAATAGATGTCTGAATATTTTGAACAAGCCATATGAAGTTTTTACAATTTCAAAACAGATTATGTCGATGATTTTTTATTAGAATGGTGGAATAACAAAATAATTGCCATAAATCGTGATATTTTATTTTATTTTAACCATAATTAGTTAGATTAATTATCGTTTAATGCTAATTTATCCGTTACATCCCTTAAAACGTGCTAGTTAGTTTAATTAAAACATGTATCCCTAATATGTATCTAAGTTAATTAACCTATATCATCAATGGCCAAAAGTTGGGATTTTATGAGGTTTTGAAAAAAGTTGAAATTTTTAGTAAATACTAGTAAACATGTCGCTATATGTAATTTTTACAATAATTAATTCATGTTATGGGTCATTGGACATTCATGACTAATCGGCCCAAACAAATTTCATATTATGGGCATTTCATAATTTAGATCATTTTGGTCCAGGTAGTTCAAATACAGTTCATATGTTATATTGATATAATTCATATACCATACTGATACGGTTCGTAAAAAAAATAGAGCAACAAATTTATGGGTAAAAATTATATCATTTTTATATAGAATATGTATTTTTTTTAATATGATGTGCATAGAATTTATGTTATTGCTATATAAAATATATATGTATAAGATGCATATAGAATTGTATCTTTATTGTATATAATACATATCTGTATCAGATATGTATCAAATTTGTATCAGTATTGTATAAAGCTGGCAACAAATGGCTAGAAAATAGAATTAAAATTCAGTGGTCCTTTTTGTGTCAATAATTTCATTCGAAGTATTATTTATGTCCTTTTTCCCTAATTTAATCATCTTTTCCAAACATATGAAATACACCCATGAAGGATAATTGATTTATTTCTATATATAAGAAAGTTACATATTTGATCAGTAGGCTAAAAATAACAACATTTATTGGTCAAATAGAGAAAATCATATATTATTGAGAAAATACCCAATTACCCCCCTGAACTATACCCAAAAAGGTTATGACACACCTCAACTTAAAGGGGCTCCTATTACCCCCTGAACTAATTAAAAGTGTAATTTTGACACACTTAGTGCCTACAAGGCACACACGTGTGCCTACATGGACATTTCAGTGTGTTGTGTTACGTATGTGCCACGTAGGTACTAAGGGCGTCAAAATTACACTTTTAATTAGTTCGGGGAAGAGGGGTAATAAGACCCCCTTTAAGTTGAGGTGTGTCATAACCTTTTTGGGTATAGTTCAGGGTGGTAATTGGGTATCATCTCTATATTATTCTATATTAGAAATATATACTTTATATGTTTTCTATGAAAATGAAACCTAAAATTAACCAAAATTTCTTTTTTTTGTGTGTGTATATTTTTTTAATGAAGAATGTGAAACAACTAATTTAAAAGAAGAATGAAGAAAATCTTTATTTTTTCTCTTTTTCTTTTGATTTTAAATTAAGAAATAAGAAATATATTTTTGATAAGAAATTAACTCATTTTTTTGTATTTTGAATAAAGATAAAAATACCACTTTTTTTTTTATTTTATTGATTATTAATTATCGCTGAATCCAAAGAGAATTGCTTAACTATCTCAACCGAGAGAGGAGAATTACATATGCATAGTTCGTCTAGTTTGTAAAAAAACTTGGATAAATTAAAACTAATTAAAAGAATTATTTTTTGTTTTTTGTAAAGTGGTATGAAAAGAAAAAAATATTTTTGATTTTTCTACTCATGGACTAAAGAAACTTAAAAACAAACCATTTTTTGAAAAATTTTTATAGGAAAAGAAATATAGAAGGAATTAAAATCTTTTGGGTCTTTTGTTTATTGAAAAATGTAGGCTTATTAAAAAAAGCAAAATCATTTTGGTTTTTCTTTTATAAAATACTAGTTTAGTGTACGCGCTTTGTGCGTTTACACATATGTTTAACATTAATGAAGTAAGTGACCACTAAAATAATTTAGTTTTAATATATAGCTATTTTAGTCTCTCATGTTTTTTATTATTAAATGTTCGTTTGTGATGAATTAACGCAAAATGATTCACAATGAGCTAATCACATGCGTCTTATCATTATTAAGTTTTTTTGTCAAGTTAAATTTCTTGTCCAACTTCAAGTTATGTTTCTTAGATAAATCCTTCATCAATTCTGCTTAATAATCTATATTATTATCAAGTATGATCAAATGCAAATATTTCTAACGTTTTTTTTCTTTTTGAGGGGTTAAAAAATAGGTTAAAAGAAATAGCATTAGAGATTATTAATGGCTCTCAATTTACAACTATGTCTACTATACTATTCCCTCCTTCAATTCAATTAAAATTTCCATCTAATTTTTTTCTCTCTCCAATTTATTCATTTAGCTTCTTCTTCCCCACCTCTACTTTCTTTTCCTCTCCCTATATCAACTTCACCCCAACTATATTAATTATAGACAACTTTAGTGCAACATTGTAACCCCATCGATCTTTCCTCTTCATAGTTCACATTATAATTATCATCAAGAATCACATGAGTTGCTTGAGCTACCGCTAATAAATTAGATTAATTCAATATTTTAAAATTAAAATTTAGATATTTAAAAGGTATCCGAAAAATGCTATAACTTTTCTCATATCAGTATGATAAAAAACATATCTTAAGATGTTGATAAAAATTCATGTACTTTGACTCTTAAAAAAGAAATAGTGATAAGTATTTTGAAACAAAAGAAATAACTATCTTTTGTGGATAGGTGATGCTTCAGTTTTCCATTTAAAAGTATTGTTCGAAACAAAATATACTCTTTCTCTAATTATTGGTTCTGTAGGATATATTATTAATCAATATGCAAGTAGAGACATAGAAAATCTATATGCCATGCAACAGAGTTAACTGGTGCTTACACTTAAGTTTTATGATAATAAGTCTCTACATAGCTCAAAGCATCACAACTAAGACATAAATATAAGACTATTCAAGTTATCATACAACTCCACATAAAAATACATAAAATTTATCCAAACCTTTTCAAATAAATACTAATGAACAATGAATAAGAAGAAAGTACCTCAATGATACCAAAATTGTTGGTGAAGAGTGCATCAACTTTCTGTTTTTAAGGACAGCCTAAATAAAAAAAAATAAAAATTTAAAAAATATTAAAATGCTATAAACATTAAAGAGTGAGAAGAAAGTACCTCAATAACACTGAGATTGTCGATGAAAAGTTCACCGACTTTCTGTTTTTGAAGACTACTTAAATCAAAATCAACATAACAAGACGCTAAAACCTCAATAACATTAAACAATTTACAAATTTGTAGGCTAAAAAAAGTGTAATAAATTCACCGTGTCATATTCTAATAAACGTAAACTCATTTAGCAATAAACAACTATAAAATAAATTATCAAAAAATTTACGTTATCAAACAACTCCACCTAACAATATATAGAATTCCATCCAAATTCTTTTAAGAAAATATTAATTAATAATGAATGAGAAGAAAGTACTTCAATGACATCGCGATATTGTTTGTGAACTTTTTTATTAAAGAGTCCCAAGACTTTCCATTTTTAAAGCTAACTCCTTTAATAAAAGTATTTTATAAAACCTGAAAGAATTTCGTTTAGAACTTCTACAAGATTTGTATTACACATATATTATTTGTATTAAATTAGGATTCAATTTTTGTATTACACATATATTATTTGTATTAAATTAGCATTCAGTTTTCTTATTTTCCAAAAATAATTCAAGTTTTCGTTAATTACTTCTTTGTTCTTAAAAATAATACGTCCTTCCCAAAAATAAGGTAATTTACAATTTGTTAGGACAAAACAAACGGTTTTGAAAGTTTTTCTATTTTTCAAAAATAAGTCAACTTTGCATTAATTAGTTCTTTGTATTTGAAAAATAATATGACCTTCTATTTTTGTAAAAAAATAAAAAAATACTCCTAACATTAATTTCTAATCGAGTTTTATTCTAATTTATGTGAGTTATTTTCTATTTTTATTGAGTCTTTCTTTTTCTAATTTAGCAACATGAAAACATTAATAATTCTCCTTCCTATATATTTTAGGACTCTAGTTAATACTATAAATATAATAATTTAATAATTTGAGGAAATAAGCAAAAAGACGATTTTGTCTATTATAGAAATTTTTACTGAAAGACAAAAAGTTCAAATCACTTTTATAAGGGTCTTTATACTTTTAACATATTATAGATTATAGATATAGATATAGATTATAGATTATAGATAAAACAATTTTTTTTTAGAGTGAAGTATCTAATACCCCTGAACTATGACCAAATTTGCTACGACACACTCAAACTTCACAAGGGTCCTATTACCTTGCTGAATTCAATTTTAGTATATTTTTTGTCACCCATTTTAGCTGATGCGAAACCTTTTTAGCTGACATAATACCTTTGACGTGGGTCTCATTTTTATGTAATAAGGGTGTCATATTAGCATAAAAAGATGACAAACATACGCTAAAATTGAGTTCAAGGGTAATAGGACTCATGCAAAGTTGTAGTGTATCTTATTAACTTTGGTCATAGTTCGAGGGGGTACTGAATGCTTATCTCTTTATTTTATAAAATTCTTTGCGTGATTTCTGCTAAGAAATGCAAAATCTTTTGAACCTTATATTTTTGAAAGGAGTGAAGATACCTAGAAACAAGAAAAAATCTTTTGAGTTTTTTTTTCTGTGAACTATACAAAAGAAACAAGAAAAACTCTTTTTTGTGATTTTTTTTAAGAAAGGAAAATCTTTTTAAAAATTTTATATTGAAAAGCATAAAGACACCTAAAAAGAACAACAAAAATCATTTTGAGTTTTCACTTTTTGAGCTATACAAAAGAAACTAAATTTCTTTTTTAAATGCAGACAATGAGACAATCTTTTCCTCGCATATCCACTGTACCATAATTGTGTATGGGATCTTTTGAGTCTATCAGCCCCAACAAGGACTTCAGAACCAGTGTTGGCTTCAAGAAGAAAAAAAGATGTTGAAACTCTTCTCGGGACATATCTTTGTATCCAATATATCCATGAATGTGTCTTGTAGCATCTTTAGCAAGTATGTTAGTTCTGAACATTCCCTTCTTACCTGGTCTTGTTGGCAGATTAACTTTGATTTGACAATGTTAGCCAAAAATACATTTGTAAGCAAGATATACCCAATGCAATATTTATGTTATTCCATAAAATTTATAATGCCATCTTTTTCATGCAGTACTTTTCTGTTTTTTTTATGTTCTTTACTACTATTCTTCTTGACCAATAACTATGCAAAACATCCAAAAGTGTATTTCAGATAATATTGATTGAAAAAAGTGTTTTTACCAAACACATTAATAACTTTTTATAGTTTTAATACTTTTATCTAAACACATAAATGCTTATTTTAAAAATAAGTTCAGCAATTTCAAAAGCACTTTTTAAAAACCATTTTTTTCAGCCTATCCAAACGGGCCCTATATCCCAATCATACACTAGTGCTTCATGACTTTGTGTCCAAATCTATTGAATTCTGCCGAACCCAAACTACTAACACTACATCATCCTAAAATTAATTCTCCACCACTCATTTCTAATCTAACGGTCAACAATTGCCTAGAAGGGTAAACACCTCATTTATTTACTCCCTTCGTCTTATTTTATGTGTCGTCATTTGACCGGATACGGAGTTTAAAAATAAATGATGACTTTGTAAAGTTTATAAAATTATCCCTTTTAAAATTTACTTTTTAATTATCTTTTCTTATAAAGTGGGACCCACTAAGGATAAAATATCATTATCCACCTTTTGTACTTATGTGACACCTTTTACATACACCTTAATTGCAAGTTTTTTAAGGCCACATAAATACAAAAGGTGGACAATAATTTAGTAAAATTGTAATAAATATTAGTAGATTAAATAGTGATCTCTTTTTGAGATACTAGTTTAGTGTATATGCTTTGCACGTGTATATAATACCTTAATTATTAACAAATGTATTTAAAAAATAAATTACAATTATGTCTATGTTATTATTATTAAGTAAAAAACTTCTAACAAAATACACAAAATTTATAAGATAAAAATATACTTAAAGAAGAACATGATAATCTAAAATTACATGATAATAGCCTCTAAAATGACTTTGATATTTATTCTAGACTAAACATAAAAAAAGTCTATATGACCAAGCTTATTTATTTTCAAAAGTGTTTTATTTTTGAAAAGTGAGATGTTACTTGTAGCTTTTTAGAAAAACATGAACTTAGCGGCACATAATAGAAAGCGGTATACATAAACAATACACCTTTTTGTAGCCTATCCCACACTGTTAGGTGAATGGCAAATTAGAAATGATATTGGTCTCTCGTATATATCAACTAAATTTAGTTAAGTAATAGACATCCCATGCAAGTTAAAGTCGATGTCAATAGTTTTTTAAAAGAACTTATGTCATTTCTTAAAACAAGTTAAACACAAAGTTAAGAAATACTCACGTAACAAAGAAATTAATCCATAGAAGCATTCATAGGTTAACGATAGAGGCTAGGATAAAATATGGATGAGCAAAAACTTCACTTACTTTAAAAGAAATTCATGTAAGATGAAAAACTGCTTATAGTACATGTATTAAAGGAGAAACAGGTACGAGGCGCAAAACTATACTAATAACTTAACCTAGGGAGATAACGCTCAACTATCTACTAACCTTCTATACTAATCTGCAATCACCAAATCCTCCTATCTAAGATCATCAAGATGTGTCATATCCTATGTAATCACCTCTCTATGGCTAGCACTACCCCTCCTAGAACCCACCATAGTCAACCTCTCTCTCACCTACTTTTCACATCTCCTCTTCATATACCTGAACCATCTTTTGTAACTCACACAATGAGTCCTGTATGCAAGTTGAGCTCCTTATTAACTACCAATGCTATATGTTTGGTGCTCATCACAACTATCTCTGATTTCTCAAGTCCCTAATCTTGTCCTACATTAATAGTAAAGCCAATATATAACATGCAAAAGAAACAAAAAAACCAATAGCAGAAGAAGTTCCCAAAGTACATAACAACTTGGCTTTCATAATTTGCCTTTGAAGACCAACAACACCATAATCAAGGCCTGTAGTTCTGCTCATAGCATTTGGTCCCTTTGTTTCTGGTCCAAGAAAGTTGTCCTTATTGGCAAAGTTGGTTGTTTCGCCTAAAGATTTAAGCAAAAGCCTTGTATAAACAAATTTAAGCCGTCTTATAAATTGGACTTCAAAGCTTAATAGGATTTCTATCCAAAGTGCAGTAGATCATCGACTGATTCAGACGAAGTGTACAAGAATTCTAGGCTTAAAATAATTACATTAACTTGGTAAAGTTTAATAATAATTTGAGGAAAAAAAGATGAAAAGATGATTTTATCTAAGATAAAGACTTTAATGAAGGGCAAAAAATTTGAATTACTTTTTTAAGGGTCTTCACACTTTTAATATATTATTATTATTATTATTATTACTAGTTAAGGTGTACGCGCCTCACGCGTGTACATTACTTTAATGAGTTTAAACGTAACACGAAATAAGATATTTGTTGAAATAATAAAAACGAATACAATAATTAAATTCAACATATTTTGAACATGTAAAGATGAATAATTTATTTAATTAGTTATATAGTAGTTGTAAATATCTAAGATACAAATGAGGAAGGTGAAATACACTGCTAACCCCTTAAGTTATGATTGGTGTCCCAGTAAGCCGATGATTAGTGTTTGATAATTTATAAAGTTGCGTAATTTGACTTGGTTCCATCCTAGAAGTGCAAAAATTGACCTACAAACTTCATGTCACTTCAATCCCTCTTATTAATCAATTAGTCGGTATCTCTTTTCTACTACTCCAAATATAATGCTTCTTCTAAATCACCTTTGATTTTCTTAGCTCTTGGATTCTTCCCCATATCTTGATAACGTACGCCACAGTAAGCAAAGAATATTGCTGCCAAAATATAACTTAAATAAAATTAGAAATTCTTGTCTATTTAAGGTAAAATTGTAATTGATTTAGAAGTGTTAAATGATATGATTTCTTACCAAGATTAAATAGAGGTTTTAATTAATTTTAAAGTACTAATAGTAAATAATAGCTGAATAATTATTTAAGAAAAATAGTGAAAAGACGATTTTGTCTATTGCACAATTTTTTAATGTAGGGCAAAAAGTTCAAATCACTTTTCTAAGGGTCTTCACACTTTTAATATTTATAAATTATAGATTATAGATTATAAATTATAGATACAAAAGAAACTAAATTTCTTTTTTAAAAACTAGATATAAGTTTTGCTTAAAAGTGTAACTTTTTATTTTTTTTGAAATTTCACTTTCGAAAAGGGACGACTGCTGAAAAAATTAATTGTTCATTTTCTTCTCATTTCAACACTCTTCTTAAATCAGATTGTAAAATACTAACTCATTTATTCTTAAAGATGAAACAAATAGTCAGGCAAGGATTCTCAGATGCCTTTTAGGTTGACAAAACTTGGACAAGAGCAATAAAAATTAATTCATGATTAGGCAAATATTATCAGATATCAATGAAGTATCCCATTTAAAAAAGCAGTGAACATGAAACACTCAAACATCTAGAGAAGGAAGACAATTAAGGAAACAAAGCATCAGAGCTATTGCACAAAAGGATTTTCAAGATTTAAATGTGAAAAAAGGTTTTTCAAAAGAGAATTCAAATATCGAAGTCGCAACATAATATTTGTCCTCTCTTTTATTTCATCAATTCTAACGGGTATTGAACAAAATGATAACCCATCTTGTTCCAATAAATGTTAGGGTTTTTGTTCTGATTTTCTTACTAAATTTAAGTTTTATTTTTCTTAGAAGGAAAATAAAAGTAATAACATAATTACTTTTAATTTCCTGAAAGAAAAATATAAATTTTTTTCATATTTGGCAAACCTCTTTTTTGGAGAAAAGATTTTGAAACTCTATAAATAGAAGACTCCCTTCTCATACCACAACGCAATAGCATCTACAATGTAGTCATTTAAGATTCTTTGTTTAGGAACAAATTTTCTCCCAATAGGTTTTAACTTTTTCAATATTATTTTTAATATGTAGGTCGTTTGACCGAATCGTATTAATAATGACCTTTTAATATATGTTTTATTTGTCATCTGAATTATCGTCGTCTTGGTTTGCAAACTATAAGTTTCCGCATGACGTACTTCCGATTTTGAACCCAACAAGTAGTATCAGAGCCTACGATTCAAAGATCCAGTGGTTTGGTAAAACGAGGTTGAAGATAAGTCCAAGATGGTTCTAATCAATTTGCAATCAATTGGATGATAATGAAGATTTTTGTCCAACTACATGTGGATAACAAGTATGAACCATATTTTCAACATTCTTGTTGCATCTTTAAACATAAAAATAAAATATTAATTTTTAACTAATTTTTAATCATGATATTTTAAACTTTATTTTTAACCATGACAAGCATAAATTATGAAGATTATATTAGGAACGAAGTTCATGCATGTGATATGAATAACGCGGATCAAGTGAAGAAAATCAAGCCAAAAGGGGAGATTTGTTAGGGTTTTTGTCCTAATTTTCTTACCAAATTTAAGTTTATTTTTCTTAAAAGGAAAATAAAAGTAATACCATAATTAATTTTAATTTCCTGAAAGGAAAATATAAAACTTTTTCATATCTGACAAACCTCTTTTTTGGAGGAAAGGTTTTGAAACTCTATAAATAGAAGACCCTTCTCATACCACAACACAATTGTGAGGAAAGAGGCAAGACACAATCAAAGTGCCCGATAGGGTAGCAGCGGAAGAATACCCAAGTCTAAACTTACCCTTTCAATTTGAACCACGAGGAGACAAGCAAACCCAAGCAAACAATGATAATAGGCAGCAAATAAATCAATCAAATAAATAAAACAAGACAAAGTAAACTAATCACAGACAATACCAAATTTACGTGGAAAACCTTTCAATGTGAAGAGTGAAAAAATACGGGACCAAAACCTCCACTATAATCACCAAGAGTTACAATATTGTTCTTCATAATGGTTTCCAAACAAGTGACAAACAACAAGCAACAATATATAAACCGCAACACCAAACACTAGAGAAATAAAAGAGCAAAAGTACAAAAACCCAACTACTGTTCGAGAATGAAGAACAGAAGCTATAGGATGCCAAATCCACCTTCGTCAGTTCCTAATCAAATATTGAGATGAGAAAAACAAGCTATCCAAAAATCAGCTTAATCGAACCAGAAACAAAGTGGGAATCACAATTTTAAGTTGACAGCTGTGACTGAAAAATTTGGGTGAAAATCAACTTTGTTTTTCTCTCTTTGGCTGTTGAAAACTCTCTTTTGTGATTGGTGAAACAAGACCTAAAAAGATCTCTATATATACTCCATAGTATTGGGCCTATGGAAAAAAGTAAGATGATCCATATTGGGCTTTATTTATCCACATAGGAAGAGACAAAGATCCAATAACCAAAATAATTCTCCCCCTCCCGACTATGTGGAGGAGATCGCCATCCCGGCGATCATGCAACAATCTTCAAACTTCCCTCTTGGAAAAACTTTAGTCATCATATCGGAACCATTATCATCGGTATGAATCTTCTCAAGTCCAAGCAACTTAGAATCCAACATATCCCGAATCCACACTACAAGAAAATAGCAAAATTGTGACAGAGATTTTAGTCACAAATCATTGATTGTGATGGATTTGTGACAGAAAAATGTGCACCTCAGAACCTTGAGTCATAAAACCATTGTGACGAATTTATATTTCGTCACAAAATTATTGTGATGGAACTGAGATAGACCGTCCGTCATAATTTAAATCCTTATATTTGACTTAAATTCCGTCACAAATTTGTAACAGATTTTTGACAAAATATTTCTTTATAAAATAGTGACAAAATAATTTTCGTAACAAATTTCTAAATCTAGTCACCACAATTGTGACAATATATTTCGTTAAAAATAATTTATGATAGACTAATTTAGTCACAATATGACTCTCATACCTATATTAGTAACAGATTTAGGATATATTATGGAAAATTAAATCTGTCATATATTTTATTTGAATTTTTTAAATTTTAATAAATAATAATTATGAAATACTATGTGCTCTCTCTCACATAATATATATATGAAACATAATACAAAATTTAAAATAAAAAACGTTTTAAGTTAATTAAAACATGAAAAATCAAAACTTCAATAAGCAAAAGTTTACCAATGTTTAAAATTTAAAGCATATAACTATCCAAAAAAGTGTGGCAATGTTCAAGTCGACACTTCTAGAAACTAAAGTCTCAAAATATTAAACACTTAAGCATTAGGTGTATCCCTATTAGGGAGAGTAAGATTACTAAATAAGCAAAAAGATGATGTCATATACCTCATCATCCGAGACCATTGGTCCTCCATAGATTTGACTAGATCATCACTTTGTTGCCTCAAACGGAAAACTTCTTGCTCTAATCGTTGTTGCACCTCCGACTCTACACGCTCTTGAAGAACTCTCTCTTGATTTTCTATCATATACAACACCACTTTCTCAACTATTATGATGCGCTCTTCGGCAACATGATCGGACACTATAGACAAATTGCATGTCATATCTTTATACAAGGTTGAAACTTGAGAGCCCAATCCATACACATATCAGTTTTTTTCTCCACCCACAACATCAAAGTACATGCGATTTGTATCGAGTTCTTGATCTTTTGATGAATTATCTATTGATCCCGAAAGAGCAGTAGCTATGACAACCTTTATTTTATCCTAAAAAATATAAATAATCAGCCAACAAAAATAGTATGAAAACAAAAAAATGGTATTAGGCAAATATGAAATACCAACAAGTCACGTAATTATTATATATAATTCAATAAGTCTTGAGTGTTTTGAGTGAGATGGCAAGCAGTGAGGTTAAACCTACAGTTCCTAGACTATGTGTTGTCAGTTTTTTTGATCCTTTTAGAGTAGTATGCTACCCATGACTTGAGAAACAAGAAGGGGGATGAGTTCACCAATACAATTTTACATAAGTGACGTGCTCCTTTCGTAAGCTGTACCTCCACCAACAAGGACCAAATGAGAAGCGATTTACAGATTTTATGATAACCCACGAGTTGACACGGAGAACACCCTCCAAGTTAAAATACTCTCACTGCTCACTCCAAATCCTACTTGAACCATTGGCAAATTTAAATCTGATTAAGTATATATCTAGCATATAGTAAAAAGCCTTGGTTAGCTATTCACCTTTATCCACAACTATATACCCAGTTAGACTCTAGCTAGTTTTAATTATCAAGAGAATTTAAATGCACTTATACAAGAACAAGCTCTCGTAGCTCTTTTTCAGTCAAACAAACAACCTAGTAATTTTTAGAGAACTTTGGGCCACTGGAATTCATAAATATTGGAGAAAAATCAATATCAGATGAATTCAACCATGTTGCAAATGATCATATGCAAGTGCATAAATATAAGTAAGAGAACCAATGATTAAGAATTTTATATTGTTTGTTAAATCCTAAGAAAAGTTGTTAAAAACTAGAAATACAGAATAGGCTCAGTAAATAAACTTTTTAATAGGTTTAGTGTGTTGACTGCTATGATTTACAACTACATGCAAAAAAATCACATTTAAAGCCTGCAGCTTTGGACTTTTAAGTAGCAAACAAGTTCATAAACCTCACAAATCTGCACAAGGTACATAGCTAATACATTACAGACAACCCTCAATGCTTGACAAATGCAACTTTATCAAATAAAAGAAGGCATCTCAACAGTAATAAATGAAAAATTAACTGCCCTTCCATTATACTCATTATCTTATCCTAATCTCTTTATTTCCAATGTTTTGGAACTTGTTTGCTCTCTAATGAGATATAATCTCATCAAGAATCAATCACTCAATTATATCTCAGTGCCAAATACTTACTCTGCTTCAATGGTTTGTCTAACTTTTCTTTTGAGTCCGTTTAAAAAAGAATGACTCTTTCCATAGCATGTTTAAGACCAAAAGATTTTAGTAGTATCAAAATTATGTAAAAAGTAAATGAAATAATATAACTCGAACAACAAGTATACACCACAACATCATTTTCCTTACTGTACAATTCCAATGTTATCAGATGTCCTATGAAGCGAGACTTCCCTTTCATTAAAAGTAAAAGGATCATAATCCCTGAGCATGATATCTTCCAGCCCACCACCTTTTTTACTACGTATCTCAGGTTCATGTTTGAGATTTACACCTTAAAATGGAGGGGTATGCAAAGATGGTAGGAAAGAAAACCCAGAAAGAGGGAAACTACTATGGTTCATTATTTTGAGGTCAGAGTTCTCAAGGGTACTATACATGCCCTATTCATTCAGATATACAAGTGTTAGTTGGGTCTCCATTAGGTACCAGTAAGCATTTTTTAGATTTCAATAGGTACCTTACTTCTTTTCCTTTAGCTCAGCGATCCACCTTAGTCCGAACTTTCTATAAGTATGGTGAACTTGATATCCACTTTCTCTGGACAAAAATCAAAGCAATCAACAAATACATGGAGGTATCTAATCTCCATTTCTATGGACAACAATGAGAATTTTGTTGGTTAGGTCAAAAACACACAAACTCCTAATATCCATCTTTTACGACTAGGTTCATAGAGCTATCTAATCCCCATTCGCTCCCTTAACTTTCTTCTCTCAGTGTCATTAAAAGCCCAAGAGAGTGCAACCATAACAAATTAAGCACACAAATACACACAAAAATAATGGCTAGGAAGAGAAAAGCTGAAGGACTAACGAAAACTCATAATGATCATCAGAATATAGTAGATGCTGCCATCGGATCTCAGCGACCACGAAAGATAATTGTTGGAGTTAGACAAAGACCATCGGCGACCACAAGTTATAATAAGAAAAAGGCCAACAGAGCTATATTGATCTCATGCTTTCAAGATCTAAGGAATGAGAAGCTTATCAGGAAACTTACATTAATGCTCTTCGAATTGGCATCAACAAAGCTGCCATCCATTTTTAGGTGCAAATTCTAAAATATCTCCCATGAATTTGGTTTGAGGCCCATTTCTGTTGCCTAGAAAAAAAGTTCAATATTAAAATTGGAGATAAAGTTAAAGAATTAATCTATTAAAGTACGAAATTTACCAATTTTATAGTATGCTCCGCTGTTAACCTGGAACCACCAGTATGCTTTCTTGGACCAGTGCCCGGACCACCAATTTCACTACATTAATTTTGAGTTGCAATACGAGATTTGTTCTTAAACTCATCAAAAGCCCAATATGTCTTCCAGCTTTTCCAAACATTATCCAACACAAAATCTGGTTTGTTTATTTCTCTTTTCCAATTATGTATTCTTTTTGTATATAAGTTGGATGTCACCTTCCTCTAGGTACGTTTGATTATGGAGTTCTGTGTAGGATTCCACTGATAAGATTTCTAGAAAAAATTTAGTTAGAGACATAAACACAACAACAACATTATAAATTTTTAATATAAAGCAATATTTACCATGAATTCATGCCAATAGAATTTATGAGTGGATTCAGTAACATCCCTCCATGTGTATCCATCAGCATCTTGTCGTTCCTTAAAATTTTCTGTGATGGTCTTTGATATAGAATGACAATTAGGGATAAACCTGAAATATAATTATAAAGAGTAAATTATACATTTCGTGAAATTTATTTTTTTAAAAAGGTAAATAATTTTTATAAAAACATCTTCTCTTACTTTTCCTCGATAACTGATATGACCAACCGCCTCGTTGTTGATAAGCTGCTACTAGATCCACTAGGGATATCTATGGAACCAGGAGTATTAGGAGAACCATTAGCGTATCACTCATATTCTAAAATGACAATTATTCTATAACTGCAAAACAAAGAATAGTAAACAAATCCATAATAAAGCATGAAACAAGATGGCATAACATAAATACGACACCTACAAAGAATAGTAAACAAATCCATAATAAAGCATGAAATAAGATGGCATAACAGAAATAAGACACCTACAAAGTAATACCCTCAACTGGACTACTATACTAGGAGATGAGACTGACATTGAAAGGGGTTTTTCTTTGTTGTTATGAAATCATTTTAATAGATCGCAAGTCAATAATGTCATGAATTGAATGGATGAGAATACTAAAAGAATCAGAAGCAGGTACCCCGAGGAACTTCCCGCAGTTGTATTCCGACATGCTTTCACGAGGCTAATTCATATTCCACTTCTAAAGAGCTCAGTCATGGTTAATATCACAAGATGCGTGTATGAAGTCATAAACTCCGTGTAACTCCTAGTCAAACTGCAATCCTTTTGCACAATATTCCATCTATCCAAACTACTATATACAGATTGAGCCACAAAAAAGGTAGAAATTACTATTCTCTTTGAAGTACTAAACAACAGTATGATGTTCAAATCACAGAAACTGTTAACCAAGAATGAAAAATGATGGTATACTAAACTTGACCAAAATATTTTTTTCTTTCAATTTCACTAAACCAAGAAAACAACTATGTTGCTTACAGTTATGTTTACTTTTACCCTTCAGTGTTTTCTTTTCTGATAAGGTATCATCATGAACTTTCTTTTCCTTTTTCTTTTTGTTTTATTTGGGATCCTTTAGAGTTAACTGTCATTCTAATGTTGTTCAACATGCATCAGCAACTAAGATAGACAATTAACCGATATTGCAAAAATTGGTATCTCTGAGGTAAATAAATAACTGGTGGAACAATACCATTATTACTTTCAACTACAAAGCAATCAAATCTCTGGGTGAAATGTTATCCAGAACTTCTTAAAATTTTAACAGACAAACTTCTTAGCTTAATGACTAAACTTCAGAAAACTATTTTCTTTTCTTGATGAATAGTAGAGGCAGCCAACCTTACACACGTGGTATCTTTCATATAAAAGTAAAATGATTAGTTAGTAACCTCCAGAACTAAGTTTTTATGCTTGAGTTTTGAGACGAGTTTGATGGATATGTCTAGCATATATAACAAGTGACTTTCTGAAATAAATGGAGATCAGAACAACCAGTACAAGTCTACGTGAAGAAACAAGCAAGTCTTGCATGTCCTATTCAAAGAGCTTCTAAACCTATTTCTATTGCCAACCCTGATGTTTATCTCCAATTAGCATTAGATCGGAAGCCTGTGTTTTTGTAAAATTGACAAGTAAATGAGATTGTACCAAAGAAATACAATGAACAGGTAGTTTAATCCAACAAACGGCTTTATGCTATGATGCCAAAACATGAAATCCAAATTTATTCCATAATAGATCAATTCATATACACAAACTTGTAAATAAATAGGCAAATATAACCGTACATTGCACAAGGAGAACCTTTTGCAACTATATGCGACAACAAATTAGATAATAAACTAAAGAAGGTTGTTAAAAGGTGGAATCAAGAAAGAAATGCGCATAAAAACTGACTCAACCAAAAAAGGAATAGTATTCTTATAGCACACCTAATTATATCAAGGACCAATGAGGATGGGACAATGAGCATGTAAAGAAATACAAACATTCAAAAATTAGATTCTTTTTTTATGAAGTTCACATTCCTCCTCCCCATCATCATCATCCTTGTCCTCATCCTCATCTTCATCATCATCCTCGTCCCCGTCATCATTCCCATCCTCATCCCCATCCTCATCCTCATCCTCAAAATTCTCATCATTCTCATCCTCCTCCCTACCATCCCCTCTTTCTCTTCCTCCCCATCCATGTCAATAAGTATATCAATTAAGTATTTCATTTTCATCAATATCAATCTCATGTATTTGACTATCATCCTCTTAAAAATCTAGATCATTCAATGTATGAGATTGCTTTACTTTTTTGAGAACATCTACAACAAAGCATGCCTTTATTGGGCAAACGGCTAACCATTCACTCACTGTCTTTTTTACAATAGGATACATTGCAAAATAGACCTGAGATGCTTGCACAATCATAATAAATGGTTTATATTTGTTAAACAACCTTCTTTTATTAACATCAATAAGATTATACTGTGGATGCACTCTTGTACCATGCTTTGGCATCAGATCAAATCAAGAACACTTAAAAACATGGTTTTCTTGAATGGTAATGCATTATACTCTAGTTGCAAAATCTTTATCAATCGACCATAGTAATCGATATTATATGCACTATGGCTAGAGCCCTTGATGCATACACCACTATTCATCATAGATTTATTTGAACCTATTCTTCAGTGTGAAACTTGTAACCATTTACGACATATCCATTAAAGAGCTGAACTATATGTAATGGCCCTTCTGTTAGATCTTTCATGATTTGATTGGTAATGCCAGAAGAAGGATTCTATGCCTATTGACATTATAAAAAATTTGACATCGATTAAGATTGCATTTTGTGAATAATAACGAATAATTAAGAATAATTTAGACCTATTAATACTTGCATGTTTTTTAAAACAAGATGCAAACTCTATTTCAAGTTTAGCATCAATATCGCTATCTTGAATACATGGTTGAATTTGTCTCAAGATGTCTTCATAAAATCAGAAGAAAAAAACTAATTTAATTTTAATATCAAATTTTTTATTGATATTTATAGATGATTCATAATTAACTTACTTGATATGTGGTTTTACTTCATCACCATTCAAAAAAATATATGTATGAGCTGCGTGATATTCCTTATCATCTAACCTCCTTTTTTCCAGCTTACCAAAACCTCGACCAGCTTTCTTAAAAACAAAAAGCATTTTAGGATCGTCTTGTTCAACTCCACCATTATCTAAATTTTGTGGCACTTTTCTGTATCGTGTCGGAATGTGTGACTTAAAGTAGTGCACACACAATAAAGATGCTTCTTCAACTAAATATGTGTTGCATATAGAAGCTTCAACAACTTTGTTCTTATTTTTGACATCATTCTTATATCTATGGAGATTCCTATAAACGTTAAAGTATGTCAATATGGTATAATTGATATATTTATTTACATATATTATAACACATAATTAACTTTATTTACCTCTTAGTCGGATACATCTATCGTCCTTGAACTGGGCCCGCTAAACGTGCTTCATAAGCTAAATGGATAGAAAGATGTTCCATAGAATCCCAGAAGCTTGGCGGAAAAATATGCTCAAGCTTACTCAAGATGAGAGGAATATTTTCTTCTAATTGTCTCATGTGTTCTTTTGTAATTACTGTAGAGGTGAGATTTATAAAAAAAGACTCAACTCCGTCAATGATTCCCATACATTTTGTGGAAGCAGTTCTCGAAATGCAATAGGTATTAATCATTGTATAAACACATGACAATCATAAAAAAATTTAAGTTTGTTCATGTCAACACATCTTCCTAGATTAGACACATAACCATCAGGAAATCTCAACTCTTGCAACCATTTATAGAGAACTTCTTTAGCCTTATCATCTAGCATATAACAAGCCTTTGGATAATTTTTGGTACTTTCATCCTGATGTAACTCTGGACAACGACAAAGCAGTTTTAAATCTTCTTTAGATTTTGCATTGTCCTTTGTTTTTCCCTTGCATTCATCACAGTGTTGAAGATATTATCAAAAAAAAATTCAATATGCATCGGATCAAGGTTATGCCTAACAAAATTTGTTTTCCAGTAAGACAAGTCCCAAAAAATACTTCTTTTCTTCCAACCACATGCACTATTCTTTGAAATTTTGGCATTTATCACATCAGAACCAAGTTTTGTCACTTTCATGAGTCCTAAGTCCTCAATCTCCTTAAGTATTTGTACACTTGATTGTTCAGTAAATGCAATCTTCTGTATTGTTTGACCTCTCCTGAACCACTTATTTCTCCACCACAGATAATTTGGCGGTAAGAACTTTCTGTGATTATCAAACCATGAGATCTTTCTACCACTGGATAGTGAAATAGCATAAAAAATTTTCATGTAATAAGGACAAGCTAATTTTTCTATTGTACTCCAACCTGATAACATTGAATACATAGGATAATCACTTATTGTTCACATCAATGCAACTTTCATTTGAAAATTATTCTTACTTGAAACATCATATGTTTGAATTCTCTCCTAATATAATTCGTTTAACTCTTGAATAAGAGGCTGCAAAAAGACATCGATTTTCTGTTTTGGATTTTTGGGACCAGGTATAATCACAGACAAAAACATGTATTCATCCTTCATGCACATCCAAGGTGGCAAATTATATGGTGTAACTATCACAGTCCAAGAAGAATATTGTTGACCAAATTGACCAAAAGGTTGAAAACCATCAGTTGACAAACCCAATATAGCATTTCTTACTTCAGATGCAAAAGAAGGGTATGCCTGATCAAATTGTTTCCAGGCAGGAGAGTCAGAGGGATGACGCATCACACCATCCCTTTCATGCTCAGAATGCCATCTGATATGTTTTTCTGTAGCGTTGAATGCATACAATCTTTGTAATCGTAGAGCTATAGGAAAATAATACATCTTCTTATAAGAAATATTAGTCTTCTTCTTAGAGAGTTGATGTTTTGATCTCTTAAATCGAGGGTGAGAACAAAACTTGCAATTGACAAGTTCATTATCCTCTCGCTGATAAAACATACAACCATTTTTGCAAAAGTCAATCTTTTCAACTGGCAAGCTCAATCCTCTCATTAGTTTTTTGGTACTATAAAAGCTATCTATCATTATGTTATCAGTTGGCATCAATTCTGATATAAATTCACACAACTCATCATACAATCTTTTAGAAAAATGATGTCTCGCCTTTAGATTCAACAGACGAGCAACGACAGACAGTTGTGTGTGTCCATGTGAATTTCTTTGTCAAATTTCTTGTTCCGATGCTTTGAGCAAATTATAAATATTTTGTGTTGTGGGATTTGGATTCTCTTCTATGTTACCATCATAAGAAGGCCCAGCAACATCAAAAATCATAGCTCAAAATTCATTATGAGACTGAGAATTCACAGTTTCACCTGAAGCTGAAGCTTCTTCTTGATGATTATCAAACACACTTGGACCTGAAATATAACTTTCTCCAAGATGATGCCAACGATAATAATTTCGTACAAAGCCACTATCTCCAAGATGTGTCATAACTGTAAGCTCATCCAAAATATTTTTATTTCAATACTTACGATGATTACAAAGACTTCTTAATTTTTCACTG
The DNA here is from genome assembly GCA_030864225.1 of Capsicum baccatum var. pendulum. Taxonomy (NCBI): domain Eukaryota; kingdom Viridiplantae; phylum Streptophyta; class Magnoliopsida; order Solanales; family Solanaceae; genus Capsicum; species Capsicum baccatum. Next base: position 201,732,965 of record CM061561.1, read on the forward strand.
TCCATATACTTTAGATGACTTTTAGCAAATTCAACAAAGCTCTCAACCCATCAATAAACCTAGGATTTATGAATCCATCTTTCAACAATGTATTATACATCCACTCTTGGTCAAAATTATTCATATCGTGCACTCTGAAATCGAATAAATATGTTAAAACTTATGTGTTGACAAGTAATTTTCATATAACAGTAGAACATAGATATAAATTTGAGCCTACAAATAATGCTATCATAGAAATGCTGAAATTTTAGAAAGTGTTCCAACTTCTATTCTTTTTGGATGTCAAAGGGACTTCAGGCTCTCTAGCACAACTAGGTCCATAGTTTCAAAAATTATGCAATTGATAAACAAAAGATTCATAATGACTCAAAATCACTCTAAAATCCTACTCAAATGAATATGGATGTCCTTACGACAGAATAGACAATCTAGTGTTCCAGAAAATCAGAGATAGAACTACCATAAAATATTTGGATTACAAAAGCACAATCCAATCAACTAAGCCTCAATCCAAAATTAGTTGTGGTTGACTATATCAGCTCTACCTGATTTGGATAACTAGTGTACCACATGAAACAAAATCTAAGAATGTAGTTGAATTAAAAAGACAACATGTGTAAATAGGTAATGTTCCAATCCCCCAAGCCCTCTATTTGACTTAAGATTGAGGCCTCTCAACTCACACCTATGATTTAGACTACCTAAATAAAAAGCATACAATCTTTAACAGTTTGACTATGGTAATAAGACTATAAATAAGAACAGTGGTGCAACGTTCTTTCAGTACACAAACAGAGAGAACTCACAAACATATTCACTTCTTAAGGTTACTAACCATCCACTACAAATAACAAGTATCCACCTGATTTCTACTGTGAATATGAGAAATCATTAAGGATAACACCAAACAGGTATCATAATGAATGTGTCATGTTTGTGTGTGCACGAGAAGGTGCCAGAACTATATCAGCATAGTTTGAAGAAACTTGATGCCAACAAAGCAAGCTAATGAAACTTCGATGCGATATTAAAAAAGTCAATTACACAGGTTGAAGTATTATTAGTTTTGCAACTTTTGCATCTGTAATCACCCATGAAGATCTAACCTGTGTTTTAATATCTATGATTCCGCATAAAAAGAAAGACAATCCAACCCTAAGGCAAGCTGAATGGGATCATTTTACAATTGATCTTATCCAGCATGGCAGTAGCTAATACAACAAATCATAGAAATCTATATAAATAACAATCTTGAATAACATTACTAGCTGCCAAGAGAAGCGCCATATTCTACGAAACTAATTGTGACTTGTACATTTTCCCATAGCTCTAACTAGTGGTTCCATCACCACACTCTATTGTGGAAAAAGTAACTCACTAGGATCTCTTATGTACTGACTTCGTTCAAATAACAAGAATGTAGTTATTCCTAATAACTGGATAAGGCCCAAAACCACAAGCCAACCATTGTATCAGATTCTAATTTTTATGTAAAATCAAAATATTGTTTGATATTCTTTCTTTTTTCATCTTGTGGCCAATCTCAATCTTAGTTACATTGAATTTGAGTTTTGTAAAATGCATTAAGAAAAGAGCCATTCTTTATTGAGATCTTTTTTTCAAGATTTAAAGTTGAATCAAATGCTAGAAATCTATAATTGAATGCAAAAAGATTTATTCATGTAGTCACAATTCTTAATCATTTTAAATTACAACATCCTACATTTCTAACAAATAAAGATGAGGAATCTTATTTTTACGTGGCAAAGTAACAGAGGTTATCAAAGAGTGGAATGACAACAAGAAGTGTCTTCCCATAAGAAGACAACTTTTACAAAATTAATATTTTCCAACAATCAGCTTCATATTTTTTTAATTAATTAAAACTGCTTTTCCCAAACACTAAGTTAATCACACTAGTTTAAAGTTAAATCTACAACGCTCCATCAATAGAAACAGTGCTTCATGGAAACCACCAACCACCACAAATTTATATTCTGGCAAAATCTCACAAACCAACTAGAAGAAGGAAAGATTGTACAACTTCAATAAGATTGTAAATTAATAAACAAGAAATTTTTAGTTGGATCTTTTACATGATATACTAAAAAATAAAGCCAAAAAAAGAAGTACCATCAAAATGAAGTAAATTTACCTCAAGAATATAAGGATACAACAAAATTTGAACATTCACTTTGTCAAAATGGAGAATGATGATGAACAACGCAGAATGAGAGTGAAGAGGAAAAAAGAATTTTCTCTACCAAAAGGGTTTTCTCATCTGCTTTTGAGGGAAAATGAAATATTTTTGAGGGAAATGAAAAGGTGCAAAATATTTTGAGGAAAAAAATTAAAAGATTTAAAAATTTAGAGGAAAAATAAAATATTTGCTCAATTATGCTTTTGTTACGGAAATAAATTTGTTGATTTTTTTTTTAAATTTAAATTTTTTATTATGATGGAATAAATCCGTCAGGATTTTTTATTACATTAATTACTTTTTTTATATTTTATTGTGATGATTTTCTCAACCTGTCATAAATTTAATCACGGATTTGTAATAGAAAGTTTTATTTTTATCAACTTTAACATGTGACAAAAATATGTCCGTCACAAAAATTATATTGACAATCTGTCACAAATCTGTTACTCTTCGAATTCTTTTGTGAAAATAAAATATTTTAAAATTTTTATATTTATGCAATAATGATCCATCACAAATTCATCAAAATTCTGTCATAATTTGTGACTGAAGTTCCATCTTAAATTTTTCATCACAATTTTTCCATTTTCTTGTAGTGCCAATGGTATCTCATATCAATGTGTTTAGACTGATCATGAAAGGTAGAATTATTGTCAAGATGTATAGCACTTTGATTGTCGCAATAAAACACATACCTCTCTTGAGAAACACCAAGTTCCCCCAAGAATCTCTTCATCCAAAGCAATTCTTTACAAGCTTCAACGTCAGCAATAAGCTCAGCTTCTGTAGTAGATAGAGAAACTCATTTTTGTAACCTGGATTGCCAAGACACAACTCCCCCTGCAAAAGTAACTAAATACCCTGAAGTAGACTTGCAAGTATCAACATCACCAGCCATTTCTGAATCAGTATAACCACAAAGAATTGGCTTCCCTATACCAAAACACAAACTCAGACTAGAAGTACCACAAAGATATCTCATAACCTACTTCACAACATTCCAATGTTCTCTTCCCAGATTAGAAAGAAAACGGCTACAACACCAACAACATGAGCAATATCCAGCCTTGTGCAAATTATTGCATACATCAAACTACCAACGACTAAAGCATAAGGAACTTTCTTCATATCTTCCTTCTCATCATTACTAGAAGGACACTGCTTCATGATCAATTTAAAGTGCATAGCTAAAGGTGTATTGACAACCTTAGCCTTATCCATGTTGAACCCTTAAAGTACTTTCTGAATGTACTTGTCTTGTGATAACCATAACTTCTTGGCCTTTCTGTCATGAAAAATCTGCTTGCCAAGAATCTGCCTTGCTGGCCCTAAGTCTTTCATAGAAAAAGACTCACTCAACTCTTGCTTCAACTTCTGAATTCTGTAAGTATTATGACCAACAACAAGCATGTCATCAACATAAAGAAACAGAATAATGAAGTCACCATCAGAGAATTTTTGCACAAAAACACAATGGTCTAAAGTAATCTTCATGAAGCCCTGCTGACTTATGAAGGAACCAAACTTCCTATACCATTGCCTGGGAGCTTGTTTCAAACCATACAGGCTCTTTTTCAATTTACAAACATAATTTTCTTTTTCCTTTGATGTCAAAACCTTCAGGATGCTCTGTATACATTTCTTCATATAAGTCACCACGAAGAAAAACAGTTTTAACATCCATTTGCTCAACCTATAAATCCAGACTTGCAGCTAATCCTTGAACCACACGAATAGATGACATCTTCACAACTAGAGAGAATATCTCATCAAAATCAACTCCCCTTTTCTGGTTAAATTCCTTCACAACCAATCTAGCCTTGTACCGTGGAATTGGGTTACAATCTTCATGCTTTACCGGAAAGACCTACCTATTTTTTAAAGTTTTTCTATCTTTAGGTAGCTTAACCAAATCAAAGGTATGATTATCATGAAATGATTTAATTACATCTTCCATAGCATCAAACCACTTTTTTTCCTTCACTTTCCATGTCCTTATCAAGACTCTCAGGTTTCTCCCTGTCAGTTAAGAGTACATACTCATTGGGAGAATAATGAGATGAAGGTATTCTCTCTCTAGTAGATCATCTGAGAGAACACTCTGGAGCATCAACAACTGGTTACTGATCAACCATATCAACTTGCACTGGAGCATCAACAACATCATGCTGGTTATTCTGAACATTATCATAATCTTTATTATCAACTTGATTTTCATCATCATGAAGATTTTCTTTAGGAGCAGTAGTCAAAGGAACTGGATCAACATCAACTAGGCTCTTACTACTCTGAGAATCAACCTTCTCAGCTTTGTCAAAATTTTTAATGTTTTGGTCTTCAAAGAACACAACATCACGACTTCTAACAAGTTTCTTCTCAACTGGATCATAGAAACGATAGCCAAATTCATCTTGACCATAACCAATGAATATACATTGTCTAGTTTTAACATTCAACTTTGACCTTCCATCTTTAGGAACATGCATAAAGGCTTTACACCCAAAGACTCTAAGATGATCATAAGAAACATTCTTACCAGACCAAACTCTGTCAAGGACATCACATTCAAAGTAACAATAAGAGATAAATTTATAACATAAGCAGTAGTATTAAGTGTTTTTGCCCAAAATAAATCAGGCAGCTTAGCATTTGAAAGTTACATCTAACCCTCTCAACTAGAGTTCTGTTCATCTTTTCTGCTAAACCATTCAACTAAGGAGTTTTTGGAGGAGTTTCCTGATACTGAATACCCCACTCTCTGCAATATCTATTAAAGGGGCCTATACCCACCACCATTATCTAAGCGGATGAATTTCAATGTCTTCTCTATCTGTCTCTCAACTAAGGCCTAAAAAACCTTGAATTCATCAAGTACTTGATCCTTGGACTTCAAAGAAAATACCCCAATTTTGCGAGAATGATCATCAATAAAAGTAAAAAAGTAAAGTGCACCACTGTGAGACCTTACTTTAAAAGGACCACACAAATCAGAATGCACCAACTCCAGCAAATCAAGCTTTCTTGAAGGCAGATGACTTTGAAAAGAAACTCTTTTCTGTTTACCGGCTAAGCAATAAACACACTTCTTCAACTTTGCTTGTTTCACTCCAGAAAGTAAATTTTTCTTAGCCAAACTATCAATCCCTTTCTCACTCATATGACTCAACCTTCTATGCCACAACTTTAATGAAGTATCATTCTCCACCAAGTTTATCAAACCTTAAGAAGTAGAGCCCTAAAATACGTACAAGTTAGAGAACTCGTTACCTCGAGCCACAATCATCGGACCTCTAGTAAGCTTCCACTGGACAGCACCAAGAGTGTTAACATAGCCCTCATCATCAAGGTTCCCTATAGAAATCAAATTTAAATGAACATCTGGAGCATGCTTGACATTATTGAGAACTAGTTTGGAACCATTGTTACTTTTCAAACAAATAGTGCAAATGCCCAGTACTTTAACTTCATCATTGTTTCCCATTTTCAACATCCCAAAATTACCTAGAGTATACGAAGAAAATAATTCCTTCTTTGGTGTGACATGAGAAGTAGCACCAGAATTCAAAAAAATAGCTAGATTCATCACGAATAAGATTAATGACATTCTCATCACATGCAACAGAAGATCATCATTAGCAACAACGATAACATAATTTTCATTATCGTCTTCTTTGTTTTGCCATCTCATATATCTTTTATGCTTGTAGCAATATTTCATGATATGCCCCTTTTTGTTGCAATAATCACATGTAACATTCTTGAATTTGGGCCTTGACTTGCTTCTACTTTTATCTCTATCATTCGAACCTCTGGACTTATTTCTCCCCCTCTCTTTAGTAACCAAAATATTAAAGTGTGAAGATGAAGAAGATGAGGCCTGAGATCTTCTTCTTATCTCTTCATTCAAGACACCACTCTTAACATATTGCATAGTTACAATACCACCAAGAGCAAAATTAGTCAAAAAAACTCAAAGAGTTTCCCAAGAGTGTATTAAGAAGCCAAAGTCCCTGAATTTCTTTATCGAACTTTATACCCATTCCGGACAGCTAGTCAAGGACACCCTGAAAATCATTTATATGATCAGAAATAGGACTGTCCTCTTTATACCTGATATTCATCAATTTCTTAAGCAGGAACAACTTATTATTGCCAGTCTTCGAAGCATAAAGTGTCTCGATCTTGTCCCACAAAATTCTGGCATGTGTCTCATTCACAATATGGTTTCTAATATTATATTCAACCCATTGTATAATATAATTATATAATATAACCACAAACCTGTAAGTGCTCAAATTCTCAATCCTCATCTGTCATGGATTGAGGTTTAGTAGACGTAAACACAGGTAGATGCATTTTCTTGACAAAAAGAAGATCTTTCATCTTGCCTTTCTAAGTATGATAGTTACTACCATTCAAACGCACCATCTTGCTCATATTTTCATCCATTGTTCAAATCGAAAATCAACAATAACCTATGCTCTGATACCACTTTGTTGGGAAAGAGGCAAGACACAAATCAAAGTGCCCGAAAAGGTAGCAGCAGAAGAATAACCAAGTCTAAACTTTTCCTTTAAATTTAAACCAAGAGGAGATAAGAAAATACAAGTAGACAATGATAATAGGAAGCAAATAAATCAGTCAAATGATAAGACAAGACAAAATAAACTAATCACAGAGAATACCAAATTTATGTGGAAAACCTTTTAATGTGAAGAGTGAAAAACTACGAGACCAAAACCTCCACTATAATCATCAAGAGTTAAAATATTGTTCTCCAAAATGGCCACCAAACAAATGTCAAACAACAAGCAATAATACATAAACCACAACACAAAACACTAGAGAAATAAATGAGCGAAAATACCAAAATAGAGCTACTGTTAGGGAATGAAAAACAGGAGATACAGGACACCAAATATATCTCCGTCAGTTCCTAATCAAAGATTGAGATGAGAGGACAATCCTCTCAAAAATCAGCTCAATTGGACAAGAAATGAAGCAGGAATCGTAATTTGAAGTTGACAGCTGTGGCTGAAAAATTTGGGCAAAAATCAGCTTTGTTTTTCTCTCTTTGGTTGCTGAAAACTCTTTTGTGATTGGTGAAACAAGACCTAAAAAATCTATATATATGCCCCATAGTATTGGGCCTATGGGCAAAAGTGAGTTGGTCTATATTGGGATTTATTTATCCACATAGGAAAAGACAAAGACTCAATAACCCAACAACAATAACATCCACAATGTAATCTTTAAAGATTTTTGTTTAGGGTCTCAATAGGTTTTAGGTTTTTGAATTTTATTTTTAATATGTAGGCCGTTTTGGCCAAACCATATCAATAATATGCTTTTTAGTAGTATGTTTTTATTTGTCATCTAAATTATCATCTCCATGATATGCAATTTTAAGCTTCTGCATGACGCTCTCTCGATTTTGAACCCAAGAATAAAACAATCAAACTAATTATTATTCTATACAGAACACGATACCCATGTATAACCTACAAAGTTTCATAAACAGAATCGAGAAAGGATGATTTGTTAACTAGATTGCTCATAAAGATCGCTCTAAAGAATATTCTGTCAAATAATAGATTTGATTGTCATACACCAATCAAAATACCTACACCAAAGTTAACAAATAACCACAAGTAATTATGCAATATTCATCAACGAAACTACCTACCCCATAATATACATGACCAAAAATGTCTATGTAAAATACTATGCATAATAATTGTTTGAAACAAATGCAAAATCAACACTTAATCAATTGGTACCATTGAGTTTATCAGACAAAGACATAGCAACATTAAGCATACATACGATTCATTGGTAGCAATGGAAGAATATTGAAATTGGATCTTGAAGGACTGCATGTGGACATCATATCATTCAAACTGAACAACATACACAACCACTCATGAAACTGTTGTGAAGAAAATAGAAGTTCAAAACTAGCTAGCATGACATGAGCATTCGATGGTCAATAAACTCAATAACCTGATCCAAAGCACCATTCAACTAATCAATACACTTGTTCACTAAATTTATCTTTGCATCAACATATGATAGAAACCCACACATCTTTATAAGGGTAGGGACAATGTCACTAATAATAACTCTTCATTCAGCTTCAAACATGTTAATCAATTGAAAATTAAAATCATATAACCTTCTTTCTAACAAATCACTAGGCACAAGTGGTTATGTACGCATAGCAAGCTCACACAACTCAACTTTTAATTTATCCAGTCTAGAAATTTAAATATAGTCAATCATCAGTAGAATGAAAATATAACATTCTTTTCTCATAACTGAAGAGCTGTTTCATTATAGATTTAAGTTGTGAAAAATCTCCAAAGAAAGAACAGAGAGTATGCAAATTGTCAACATAGGTATCATTGAAGTACCTATCAAGAACATAACTAGAGCAACAAAAATTTGAATTGATTACTTGACATCCAGAATACTTGATGATCAACACCCTACAGATCTTCATGCAATGTTGTGACTCAAAGAACATGGATATAAAAAATTGAGTAAAGCATCTAGTACCCCTGAATTATGATCAAATTTTCTATGACATACTCCAACTTCACGGTGTCTTATTACCACCTGAACTAAATTTTAGCGTATTTTTGTCATTCTTTTTAGCCGACGTGACATTTTTTGTCAATCTTTTTAGTTGGCATAACATATTCGATGGATACCCCATTTTATGTAATAAAGATGTCACCTCAGCACAAATGGGTCACAAAACTACCCTAAAATTGATTTAAGGGGTAATAGTACTCTTGTGAAATTTGAGTGTGCCGTAACAACTTTGATCATAGTTCAGAAGGGTATTGAATGCTAATCTCTAAAAAATTTTATAAATTATTTTGGAGATATAACAGACTAAATAATACTCTCTCTGTCCTAATTTATATTGCTCACTTTCCTTTTTAGGTAGTTCCAAAAAAATAATACTTTTCTATCTTTAGTAACACTTTAGCTTTAAAATATCCAGTTTACCCTTAATGATATGATTTATAGCCTCACAAATATCTATGACTTATTTTAGACCATAAATTTTATTTTTTTTAAAACTGTGTGCGGAATCAAACTACCTCACATAAATTGAGACGACGATACTATATCAAAATATCACAAATTAATCAAAATAATAGTTAATAGACATTTCTGATGTGATTTGTATGAATGTTTAATGATACATTTACAAAATATATTATTTATTTTTATTTCGTGTACTCAAATTTTAGGTAAAAAGTTTTGGACAAAATACTTTTTTAAAGTTAAAAGTGTTAGGTGAGATTCAATTAATTTTCATTTTAAATTATTGATAATACTTGAACTGCTAATTTTTTATTTTTTTAAAAATAATTTTACTCCTTAATTTTTACTATTTTCATTTATTTATTAATTAAAGTATGAAAATATTTAAACATATGAATTTTTTATCTCAAAATTTCTTTCACCTCCACCATTGTTCTCCGACGTTTATCAGCACAAGTCCTTCACCACTACTCTGTCATTCCCTCATTATCCTCCTTCATGCCACCAAAATAAAAAAATCTAATCGCTCATACACCAATCTTTTCTTTTCTTAGAAAATACTGTCTAAATTAGTGCAGGAACCAGGATTTTGATTAAGGATTTTCATACTTTTAGGAAAAAGAGCAGGTCATAAAAGAATATTGTAAACATTATATTGAAGAAGAAAAAGACTCCTTGAACCAAACTAATCATAAAAAATAACTACAACCTAAAAAGCATGTAGGATAGCAAGCTATAGCATGTAATATAAAAAAGTCAACAAAGCAAATTCTATTAATAAAAGCTTAGTTAGAAGATATAATTACAAGTGCACTCGACGATGCTTCATCCCTTGCAATGTTTTTAAATATTCCTTTTTCTACATAAGACACTGTGAAACCATCTTAGAATTCATCATACATTCGATTCCACAAATCATTCTTGATATACTTCATTGCTGCAAAAGCTCTTTCAACTAATGCAGTAGCAACGGGTAGAAGCAAAGAAAACTTCACCAAAAGAAATACAAGAGAATAGCTTAAATGCTTCTTTGTCTCAACCAACTTTCTTGAAAGTTCCCTAAGTCCACCTAAATTGGAAAACCTTTTATCAATACCACGAACATCAATAATATAATTAACAAGTTGATTCTCAAGAGTCCTCATGTTGAACTTATCAAAATCATCAGGATATAATTTAGCCATCACCAATATCTTCTTGATGTCAAAATCAGAAAATGAATCAACTGGATTCAAGCAAGCTACACCATTAAGCAAATCACTTGTCACTTCATTGAAATGGTTATTAAGTTCTTTTAGCTATCAATCAATAATTTTATAAAGCACATCCACACGATAATAATGCAAAGTAGTATAATCAACTACTTTACTCCATGATCTCCCAGAGTTAGCATATTGCTCATCATAATTTTGTAATGGAATATTATGCTTGATACAAAATGCATCGACCTTTTCTTTGAGCGAATCCCATCCAATATTCTCTTTTAAGAGAGGATCCAATTCATTATCTCGTAAAACTTGTAATCTTCTCTTTGCTACTTTTACAAGAATCATGACATTAGCAATATCCTATTTTTTTTCTGTAATGACACACTAATATAATTTGTGATTACTTTAACATCTTTCATCAGATGCAACAAGAAAATAGTCTCAAAAGTTTGACAACTTCTGAGAAATGCCGATGCGCTAGCTTTTTCTTTTGAAGTACTTACATTTTTAACAAGAGAATAAAGTACATCAATAATGGAGGCAAAGTTACTAATAAAGTTTTCAAACGACTTGTAGTGATATTCCTAACGAGTATCACCAGCTATAATAAAATCAAGTTCTTGATTCAAGCCTCTACCCGTTTCTAGTTCACCATATCTAATGCCTCTTGGAGTTTTTATTTTTGAGATTCTATAAATTCATCTACACATTTAAAGGAAGCCGCCAACACATTCAAAATATTTGAAATCAATAATACAAGTTCTCCTACTTGAACACACCTTTTAAAAATCGCAACAAGAAGCAAAACACTGAACTGAGTGAACCGATCTACTTTCTTGTCTAATTAATATTTTAAGACCACCTAACTCACCTTGCATATTGCTTGCCCATCATAACATTTCCCTCGTACATAAGCTAAAGTTAAAAAATGGTGAGCAAGTAAATCCACAATTGCTTACTTTAGAAATAAAGCACTAGTATCTTTAACATGAACAAGTCCAGTGAATGCTTCTATCACAAATCCCTTTTTATCAACATATCGTAAACAAATAGTCATCTTCTCTTTGCATGATACGTCTCTTGATTCATCAACCAAAAAAGCAAAGTAGTTACCGTCTAAATTCTTTATTATAGCCTTAATTGTTTCAATCTTACATGCAGTCACAACATCGTTCTGAATATCATGAGAAATTATTTTATTATTTTTTAAAACTTTTTCTAACACATAAGGTTTAATGTCATCAAATCTATCCGCAAGTCAAGAAAGTGCTTCAAGAAAATTACATATGTTCAATGATGATTCACTTTCATCATGACCACGGAATGCTAAACTTTGATTTAGAAGAAATTGAACCACATTGATTGAAACTTTTTATCGAACCCGATATTCATGCTTTACTTTTATCATCGAACTTGTAAAATGCAGCTTCAATAGATTGTTCTTCCCTCATAAGATCTTCACACTTCCTTTTTGATTGATTATGAATGCTATTTGGAGGACCAATGTATGTTGCAAAGCTATTCTTTTTGTACCAATTTTTAAATCCTTTACTCGAAAATGCATTACCACCTCATGATGAATGTTTTCGCCTTGAAATAAATATCAAGGCAAACAATAAGTTGCATCCGCACTTATACTATATTCCAACCAATCAGAATATTCTTCAAATCATTTAAAAACAAAACGGCATAAAGTTTCAAAAAAAATTGTTTGAGTAAACTCATGACCTTGAGGTTGGTAAGGAAGTTTTAGAATATATGCCCTTCTTATCTCATCAGAATGTTCAGAGGATAAAACAAAATTGGAGGTCTTTCAGTGGGATCAACCTTTAAATTATTTACATCGAATTTTTGTCTCTGAGAAGAATGAGATGATATTTCTATTTGATCAACATCTTTATATCGACGTGATTGATTTTGAGACGTCAAATCTATTTTTAAAACTTTACGAAAATACTTCTCTAAGATCGTTGAAACTTCAAACTGAAATAAAAGTCAAGTGCATCACACTTATTATTGGATTTTTAAAAATAAGAAAATCATGAATACTGAAAACATTGTCCGATTCCCTCAAATAATATTAACTAGCAAGTTATATACTCGATAAACTAGAATATTAAATTTACTTAGTCCAAAGCAAAAAATAAAATAAAATAAAAGCACAAAAGCAAGTTCAAGCAAAAAAAAAAAAATGAAACTAAAGGGTAAGAAGAATTAAGAAAAACCTTTTTACAATGCACACTCCAATCGCCCTTGAATAAAAATTATAATAATAGCTCGTCGAAACTTGAAGGGTTTAACACCAAATTGTAAATTAATTAATATCAAAAGCAAGCAAGAAAAGTAAAGAATTTTAATTTTTGCAATAAAAGGACAGAGAAGGCTGAGAGAAGAAGGGTCAGTGAAGTTGAGAGCTAACAAATTAGGTTTTACTTTTAATCTATTATGTATCAATTTAATAAAGAAAAGTTCGGTGTAACTTTGTTATTTATGTTATTTATGTTATGTTATTTATGTTATGTAGTCTTGTAACTTTGTTCGGTGCTTTAATATGTATTTGCCTGGTATCTTGTGTCTTGAGCCGGGGGTCTATCGGAAACAGCCTTTCTACTTCTTTAGAGGTAGAGGTATGGACTGCGTACATCTTACCCCCCCCAGACCCCACCAGGTGGGAATACACTGGGTTTGTTGTTGTTGTTTGTTAATTTAAAAGTTCAAAAAAAAAGTCAAAAGCGAGCTTCCAGCTGGGCATAAGAACTTCTCATTTCATTAATTTTTAATCTTTTGTGTTTTCTTTTTATAAGGGAACAAGAATTTATTTATTTTTTATTTTGTTTTTAAAAAATAAAGTAAAACACGCCTAACGCCTGTGCCTAGGTTCGAATCTACGCCAGGCAGGCAAAATTGCACACCCTTGACCGATGGGCTATGGATCTCTAACTTGTCAAGGGTGTTCAACAATATATATATAACTATAAATATTTATATTTAACCTATATACTCGAAAATATTTCTTGACGAAATGTGTTCATCTGACCACCCTTTGGTAGATGTAGCTCCGCCCCTAGCTTAAACCCACCACCTTCAGTGAGGGAACCCCCTAGAAGAAAGGAGGAAGATGATAAAAAGAAAAATCTGGACCACTCATTCATCCAATAATATAACAGATCATTCGAGAAGGGGAGGATAGACGAAGGATACAAGAAAGACATGAAAAATGAGTGAAAAAAAGTGACAGAACAACATAGGAAGGTGGTGCCACAAAGCGAGATAAAGGAGAAGCAGAGGCAAAAGAAAGGACAAGACAAAGGATAGAAGAACAAAATGGAAAGAAATGAAAAAGAAGGGAGATGAGAGATTCCCGCAAGAGATCGTAGGGGAGGAGGGGGAGATGAAGCAGAAGAAGAAAGAACATAAGTTATTAGAAACCGTTGAATATTTGAAAAATACTTGATTTACGTTTTCCTCCTCATAATGGGAAAAGGATTGATGTAATCTTTTGTTTTATGTTTGTTGCTATTCACGAATCTTGATTAAAACAAGTGAAGAAATATGTGTTAAAAGTGATATGATTTTTTGTTTAATGTAATCACGTGCTATTAATTATTATGATGCAATTTTTTTCATTTAAATGTTTTAGAAGGATATAAGACCCAGTTCGACCTCATAAATATTAAAGCTGATATCACTTAAAGATTAATTTATACAAATTATTTTGGAGATATAATAGACTTAATAATACACATTCTGTATGACTCACTTTTTATTTAGTCTTAAAAAAATAATATATTTCTATCCTTAGTAACACTTTAGCTTTAAAATATTTATTTTACTCTTAATGAAATGATTATAACCACATAAATATCTTTGATTCATTTTAAACTACAAATTTTAAAAGTCTTTTTTCTTTCTTAAACTTTTTGCTTAGTCAAAATACCTCACATAAATTGAGATGATATCACTTAATATAATTATATTTAAAGAAAATAATATAAAAAATTATTATTTCAAAAGAAAATTCACAAATTAATCAAAACAGTACTTAATAGACATTTCAGATGGGATTTTTTGGGATGTTTAATAGATATTTTTACAAAATATAATATGTATTTTTATTATTTGTAAACAAGTTTTGGGTAAAGAATTTTGAAAAAAATATTTTTTTGAAGTTAAAGTTATATTAGAGCTTCAATTAATATTCATTTTAATTTATTGGTAATACTTCAACTATTATTTTTTTATTTTTTTAGAAATAATTTTTCTCCTTTAATTTTTACCATTTTCATTTATTTCTTAATTAAAGTATGAAAATATTTAATAAAATTATTTTTTCATCTCAAAATTTCTTTCACCTTTACCATGACTCGACGTTTATTAGAACTGGTCCTTCACCCCAACTTTACTACTCCCTCACTATCCTCTTCTCTGCCACCATAATTAGAAATACTAACCACTCATACATTGACCTTTTCTTTTCTTAGAAAATACTACCTAAACCACCACTTCCAACGGGGAACCCACCAAAAGAAAGGATGAGGAAGAGAGGAAAAGAAGAAGGATTTAGACCACTCCTTCAATCAAGAAAATAACAGATCATTCGAGGAGGGGAAATAGATGAAGAATACAAGAAAAAGAAAAAAGACGTAACGATCAAATCTTTCATTATTTGAAAATGCCTCGAGATTAGTGTAAAGTCTAAAATTTTTTGGGATATCATTCAAAGCTTGTGTGGGATCACGAGTACTTAATAATTTGGAGACTCATAATTGGGTCGGATTGAGGTCAGTCATCTATAGTGGGATTGTCACGATCCAAAAATTGATAGGTCATTATGACGCTTGTCACGGCAAACCTTGACAAGTAAGTCTCTCACCCAAACTGATTCACACGAGGAAGAGCCAGAAATATCCCCAAGGTAGGACTTCTAGAACAAAGTCGAACCAAATAGATATAAGAAAAGTGGAAAGAATAAAATCAACACATGCAGTCATAACTCTCAAAACCTGGTGTCAATAGTATAAGAACTACTGATACAATCTCGAAGTTAATTACATCGGAAAATAACCACAAAGAAAAATATTTGTCTCTGAACACTAATAAAGACATAACTAGTGTAGAAAGATAGAGGGTGAACTCCGGACGTATGAATGTCCAACCACTCCCTTGAGAAACCTGAAGGCACCCGAAATCAACTAGTTGAGGCGCACCCAAACCTAAAGTTGCACCGAAAGGGTGAAGTAGGAGTAAGTACGGTCAATTTGTACTTAGTAGGTATCATAGGCCGACCGAGCAAAGTAGAAAATAAAGCATACAAAATACATACTAAGGGGATGTCACCTGCAATCAAAAAATGTCCCACAATAGTAGACCACACAGCTTGCACTAACAGTTCTATAATATCCATATATATACTACAACAACACACAAGATAAGAATACAAATATAAACAATATCACATACAAGTAGAAAAGAAGAGGGACATTTATAATCAAGATCATCAAGTACAATTAAAGGAAGATAGAACAATTAGACGTTAATAAGTCAAGATATAGAACAAATAGGTAGATGACAAGTCAATATGGAAATTCAAACATAACATAAACACAATAAAGCGGGTGCAATATATGATGATGATGAATGGGACCGACACACAACCTTGAGTTTGGCACACAACTTCAAGTTTGGCACACAGCCTCAAGTTTGACACACAACCCCAAGATCACCAATATCCAAACTCTTCTCCGACATGATTCTTTGGAGATGGTCTATAAAATCCAATATTCGATACCAATATCTAGTATTCTAGTTTTCCAGTATTTCCAAAGCACGTACATAACATAAGACACAAATCAAGTACACACACATGACAATAAGTAAATATAAAATAATAAAACAAACAAATTAAATGATGCACATGATGACATGAGAATGACGATGAAATGTTCACAATTATTCAGAATGAGTATTTCCATAATCAATCCATATGATGTAAACCAATCCACATGATATTTCCGCAACCAACCATAATGTGACAATTTCACAACCACGAGAGTCAATTTCCACTCATTACTTCTATTTTATCTATGAATTTCTACATGTCTCATATACCAATAAGTATGGACATATCATAATATACCAATGGAACCACATTCGGAATTTTAACAACACAATATAATTATTCACATATATTCAAGACTATCAACACCGCATAGGACCCCACATGGTCACACATATCATATCATATCTCAATTTCAACAATTACATCATAAATAGGCCCCCGCACAGGCAAAATACATAAGTATCTATTTTTCAAGATTATTTCCCACTCTGAACATGCATTTTGTACCATCATTTACTACCAAGCCCAGTCTGAAAGAGTTAACACATAATCTACCTCAAAAGTCGAAATACCGCTACCAAGACTTTGCTCCCAAAGTCTTAATCCTCATGAACGGTTTTGAAATCCACTAAAAATATCAAATAGGGAATCTATGCATAAAAAAAAACCAACGATATTCATATTGGCTACTTTTGATTTGGGATCAAAATGGATCCCCGAAATGAGTTTTCAAAAAAGAAGGGCAAAATTGTAACTATACTTTAAAAATGTATTCTTCATATTTTTAGGAACCCAAAACTAAAAATGCAAGTCAAATCAAGTAAAAAAACGAGGTTCAAATCGAAGAAAAACCCTTTTTAAGCTTTACCGAGTAAAATCTTTGAAATCTGGGTTAAAATCAAGAATCAGAGTTCTGTTGAAGACTAAATTGATGAAAAACTAGTAATTATAAGATAAAGATATTATTCAAGTGAAAAGAATTAAAATTGAGATTTAAAATCAAGCCCTAAGATTTTTCGAATTTTGAGAAATTAATCAAGAAATTATTAAGAAAAGGGTGAATTCTTACCTTAAATTTGTAATTGAACCAAGAAATAGATGTTAATCTAGTTTTTCAATCTCTCACAAGTTTCACTTTTAAGCTCCCACATTATTTTTGGGTTTAACTTTCAAGAGACAAGATGAAAAATGAGCAAAAATGTCCAAAAATGGGCTATTTACATTGCAGATTTTTTCTATTTTGCACCAGATTGTTTCTTCAAGTCCACCCCGAACTTCGATTGGGTACCCAGGATTCGTTCAGAGTTTGATACATGCAAATGAACTATTCAACCATACTAAATTCGATGCTCTGGACCAATGGCAATGTTGGCTTTTTTTATAAAACGTCATTTAACAAAGTTGATCCCCAAAATTCGAAATCACAATTTTCCAAATCGAGGGTCTAAATGAGATTTAAACGCTGTAAAATTACACCAAACATGTTACCACCCTAAAATCGATGTTCTGAATATACTGGAGAAGTTGGATTTTCCATCCAAGATCCTTTCGACTAAATGTGGATCCCACACCCATATTTCTTTCAACTGTCCGACCAATAGGTCAAAATAAGCTTGTGTGCACTAGGACCCGAACCAAAGGTCAAATAGACTAAAATTGTTATTCTGGAGCTGCTGGAACAGTTTGTTCAGCCATCCTCACACAGATCAAAAGATATCTACATAAGTTTGAAATAAGGTTCTCGAAGCCACCAAAAATCACAATATCACATAAATGGTAACAAAATATATTGGGGACCATGCCAATCACCCCCACACTTCAGAAATAGCATAATATAACTACGGGGTGGGGTAAAATAGACAAATCACACAAAAATGCATATTTCACATATTTCATCAAAAAACTGGTCGTTACATCATCTACCACTAAAGCTGCAATTCGTTCTCGAACTAAGGCAAATCAACTAAGAGATAGGGATAAAAACTATGCATATTAGACTAAACCTCCTAAGTAGCCTCATCTATGGGTCGATGTCTCTACTGGACCTTAACCACAGGGATCACTCTAGTGTGCAACCGCCTAACATCTTTATCCAAAGTGAAGAATGGCTCTTCAACAAAAGATAATCACTCATCTAACTGAACTGATTCCCAACAAGTAGTATGTGACTCATCCGAAATATAATAGCGAAGCATAAAAGTATGAAAAACTGGATGAACAACTGATAGATCAGGGGGCAAATTCAACTCATAAGCTACATCACTAACAATCCAAAGAATCTCAAATGGACCAATATTCCTAGGGCTAAACTTGCCCTTCTTCCCAAACCTCATCACACCCTTCATGGGTGAAACTCGAAGAAAAACTCGATCACTAATATCAAATCTCAAGGCATGGAGTCTACGATCAACATAGTACTTCTGTCTACTCTGAGCCACTCTAAGTCTATTTTAAATGACCCAGACTCTATCCAAAGACTCACGAAGCAAGTACATACCTCGAGGTATCACTTCCAAAACATAAAACCAACTCACTGGGGAATGACAATGCCAACCATAAAATGCCTCGAAAGGAGCCATATCAATACTAAAATGGTAGCTATTATTATATGCAAACTCTGCTAAAGCCAAATAATGCTCCCATTAGCCACCAAAATCTAACACGCATGTGCGAAGCATATCCTCCAAAACTTGGATAGTTCACTCTGACTCGCCATTTATCTGGGGGTGAAACACTATATTGAGATCCACTCGAGTACCCAACTCATCCTAAAATGTCTTCAAAAATTGATATATGAAAACATAACCTGGATCTAAAATAATGGACACCGATACACCATGAAGACGGACAATCTCATGAATGTAGATATGGGCCAACCTCTCAGTACTGAATGAGACCTGAACTGGAATAATATAAGCTAACTTGGTCAATCGATCCACGATGACCTAAAAACAATTAGAACCATGAGATAAATGAGGTAAAGCAGTCACAAAGTCCATGGTGATCCGTTCCCACTTCCACTGGGGAATGGGCAACCTCTGAAGAAATCTACCAGGTCTCAAATACTCAGCCTTCACCTGCTAACAAAATAGGTAATAAGCCATAAAATCTGCTATGTCTCACATCATACCAACCCACCAGTAGTGCTATCTCAATTCATGATACATCTTAATCACACCTAGATGAATGAAATATTTGGAACAATGGGCCTCCTTTATGATTAACCTAATCCAGTCACCAACTCTCATAACAAAAACTCGACCTCCCATCCGTAAAACTCCATCTGAATTAAGTGAGGTTTCCTTAGCCTCCCCACTCAATACCTTGTCTTGAATCAACCTCAATCCAATATTATCAAACTGATGAGCTCAAATCTTCTCCATCAGAGAAGATCTTGCCTCCACAAATGCCAAAACACACCTAGGTATCAAAATAAAAGCATAACCATCTGGTTAGCTAAAGACTGAACCTCTAAGGTCAAAGGCCTTTCTTGATTCAAAAGATGCACTAAGCTACCCATGCTAGTCGACTTCTAGCTCAAGGCATCTGTAACCACATTAGCTTTGCCCAGATGATAGAGAATGGTCAAGTCATAATCCTAAAGTAAATCAAGACAACGTCGCTGCCTCATATTAAGATCTTACTGTATGAAGAAGTATTGAAGGCTATGATGATCTAAGAAGATCTTACAACAGACTCTAAACAAGTAGTGCCTCCACAACTTCAAAGAAAACACAACTATGTACAACTTTAAACCATGGGTACAGTAATTTCTCTCATGGTGCTTTAATTGAACAAAATTATACACAATTACCTTATCCTTGTGCATCAACAGAGCACCCAATCCAACACCCAAAGTATCACAAAACACAGTAAAGCCCATGCCCTCATTAGGCAAAGCCAATATAGGAACTGAAATCAATAAATCGTTGGGCTTTTGGAAGCTCCCCTCACAAGAATCAAACCACTGAAATGAAATATTATTCTATATCAACTTGGTCAATAAAGCTGTAATGGAAGAGAAATTCTCAACAAATCACCGATAATAACCTACTAAGCCGACAAAATTTCAAATCACCATGGGCGAAGTAGGTCTAGCGCAAAACCAAACTGCTGGAACCTTGGCTGGATTAGCCATAATACCTTTCTTAATTACCAC
This sequence comes from Capsicum baccatum var. pendulum, assembly GCA_030864225.1. Classification (NCBI taxonomy): domain Eukaryota; kingdom Viridiplantae; phylum Streptophyta; class Magnoliopsida; order Solanales; family Solanaceae; genus Capsicum; species Capsicum baccatum. Next base: position 201,753,436 of record CM061561.1, read on the forward strand.
ATGACCCAAGAAAGAAACAAACTCCAACCAAAACTCTTACTTAGAGAACTTTGCAAGCAACTTCTCATCCATCAGTCTCTAAAGCACAATATGTAAATGCTCCTTATGCTCAGTCTCACTCTTAGAATACACCAATATATCATCTATAAGTATAATATCAAAGAAGTCGAGATACGATTGAAACACCTGGTTCATCAACTCTATGAACGCAGCAGGGGTATTGGTCAACTCAAAGGACATGACCAAGAACTTATAATGACCATATTGAGCCTGAAAAGCTATCTTTGAAATATCCAAAGCTCTATTCCTCAACTGGTGATAACCGAACTTCAAATAAATCTTTGAAAACACTACAACACCCTAAAGTTGATCAAATAAATCATTGATGCAAGGAAGAGGATATTTATTCTTAACCATCACCTTATTAAACTATCGATAATCAATACACATCCTCACAGATCCATCATCTTTCTTCATAAATAAGACAAGTGCACCTCAAGGCAAAATACTAGGTCAGATAAATCCCTTATCCAACAACTCCTACCACTGATCATTTAGTTTCTTCAACTCTATTGATGGTTTCCTATAAGGAGGAATAGAAATTGGCTTTTTACCCGACTCAACATCAATGACAAAATTAATACCTCGATTCAAAGGCATACCAGGTAAGTCCGTAGAGAACACATCTATAAACTCACAGATAGAATCCAAGGAAGGAGGTAAAACAACACTAGTATTATGAATATGAGACTAATAAGATAAACATCCCCTCTTAACCAAATTACGATCTTGAACATAATATATAATCCTCTTAGGACCCGAATGAAGTGCACCTTTATAATATCCTAAAAATCCAAACTAATATTAGAACCATGCTTCAAGCTCATAAGAAATAAATTATAGTGTTTTGGTAGTTCTATGAGTGAGTTTGATGTATATTAAAGACTTAAATAACTCTTAGTTATTAGACAAATCAAAATATCTCTTATCGATAAGTTCTTGGGAAGGATGATGCTATAATAAACTTCAAATAAGCATATTTTTGCATTACTAAGAATTTTTTAGCTCACGACCCACCAAAAGATACATAATTGGATTAACTTTCCAATGATACAAATTTTGCCTTAATCCAACTCCTGAGTGAAAAATTATAGCATTTTTTGTGTGAGGCAGGGAGCTGCTGAGATAACACCGCTCGACGGTGCAATAGTGATGGAGCCAATACCGCTCAATGGTAAACCTCCAAACTAGAGTTGTCCAAAAATAATTGGTCACCGTTATTAGCCCGCTCAGCGGTGCTATAGCAGTGGCACCAATACCACTCAGCGGTAAGCCTAAAACTCAGGATTTTACTGAAACTTTTAAGTCTGAAGGGCAGTCCTGTCTTTTTTTATGGCCCCCAAGTCGTCAAAATAAGGGATTAGATGTTATTATAAGAAAAATACGCTCATTCCTCATACAAATTTCTCTCCAAGAAACCCTTAAGCTTGAATTTTAACTCCAAGAAATCCAAGGTTTCACCATTCCTTTTTCAAGAAAACTAAGAAATTATAATTCCTAATCCAAGAACTCTCAAGAAAAGTCACTTCTCTTTCAAGATTAAAGCTCCAAGGTATGTTAAATGTTCATTTATGGGCCCTTTTCACCCATGGAGTTCAAGAACCCAACTTCAAACTTAGAGTTGTGATCTTTACATTTTATTATGATTTTGATTGTCATTTTAACTATGTATCCTCATAAACTTTGATTCTATACCATGTTTATACAAAGTTGTTGTTGTTATTGAACCCCACATATTTGAATAATGTTATTTGCTGATTTAAATCCTAATTGGTGTTGTTGATATTGAAATCATGCTATTACTGTAAGCTTTATACTATTCCCATGCTTAGCTTATACTATGAATATCAAGTGTTTGATGAAATGCTTACAATAATGAATTTTGAATAAATGCTTTCGTGTTATGTCTCCAAAGTTTTAGCACTATTTTTATATTATTACTATCGAGTCCTGGGGCTTATGAATATCCAAAAATATAGTTGTTTACTTAGTCCCAGTATCTTCAGAATAGTTTCAGGTATATTATGAGCGTTATCAGTTTAGTCAGTCATCCCAATCAGTTAAACTTAGAATAGTTCAGTATTTTAAGTTAGTTTGGTTGGGAGTAGGATTTAGCACCAAGTGAACCTAGGGATGGGGGTTCACCTGCCTGTTGAGGGTGTGACCTTTAGTAGAAGTCCTCGCATTCCATAACTACGTAGTTAGTGTAGGTTAATATATTAACATGCCAATTGAGGGTTGATCTCATATGGGTACCTTTCAGTTGAGGGTAACCCTTAGTCCTTTTGGACAATACTTTTGTGGATCCACACAGCCAGCGTTAGTATCCGTGGCACAGTACTGACACCTTTCCAACTGGGGTCATAGGTTGGACCCCAATTTGCTCATTGGGGCATGTCAGTTAGATGATAGCTCCCACTGTCTTAGTTTATTATTTAGTATACTTTAATTCAGGTATGTATTAACCATAGCATACAATTATCAATTATTCAATCATCAGATTTCAGTATTTTAGTTTATTGACTATATATATAATATGTTTTATGCTTGGTCATGCATTCTCGGTCTTTACAAATTTCATGTATTTTATTTAGTATTTTATGCTATTCATTTAGTCAGTTATTACTCCTGCACATGAAACCATGCTTACCAGCCTACCTTATTTAGCATTCCAGTACATTTAAAGTACTAACCACATACTCGTCTCTTATGCTATGATGTCTCATATTATAGGTTCGGACGCTGAAGTTCCCTACCACACCTAGGCCTTTCAACGCATCTGGAGCAGTAGCAGTGGTGAATCCTCATGTTTTGAGGACCTTTTATGTTTGTTCAAGTTTAATTCATTAGTCAGTAAGATTAGTTGGAGACTTGTCCCATCAACTCCACAAATAGTCAATTAGAGGCTTTCAAACACTTTAAGTCAGATTGTTCAGTTTTCAGTTGTTATTGACTGTCTTACAGTATTGTTTTCCGATAGATGTCATTAGTATTTTGAATCTCTATTTCGTTTTGTATTTAAAACCTTATGGCATTTTCGATTAAGTTCTATATATATTCTCTGTTATTCTATTTAGTGCTCATAGCAGGTACTAGTATGGGTTAGCTTGTAGTCTTTCAGGGCTGTAGGCACTGTGGCATCCAGTGTACCCTCAGGGCATTACAAACTTGGTATTAGAGCTTATGGTTTTAAAGTGTCCTATGGAGTCTAAAAGCTACATTGAGTAGAGTCTTGTGCATGGGTGTGAAATGCACCACACCTATGGATGGAAGGGTACAAGACATTTCAGAAAAAGTTTCCCTTCTTTCAGTGTTCTTGTTATATGACTGAGCATGATGACCATTTTAAACTCTCTGTCTAATATATTCTTTCTTTCATTTACAGAATATGCCTCCTAGAAAGACAAATTGAAGAACAAAAATATAAACCAGCTAACACCTCCGCCCATCCTGGAAGATCTCCTGAATGAGCATGTTTCTCATGCAGAGTTCAGAGCTATATTCACTACTATAGCTCACTTTGTAGTGGCTTAGAATGTTCAGCCAACCATTATTCTGGATAACCCAATGGCCAATACTGCCGCAGCCAGAATTTGAGACTTTATTTGAATGAATCTTTCTCTATTTTTGGGATCCAAATCTAAAGAGGATCCACAAAAATTCCTAGACATGGTCCAGAATATAACTGACATTATGGGGGTGACTTCTAGTGAGAGTGTTGAATTAGCTGCTTAACAGCTGTAGGATGTGGTCCATACATGGTTTAAGTTATGGAAAGAGGATAGAGGCACATACACAGGGCCTGTAGACTGGGAGGAGTTTACGACAACCTTCTTAGATAGATTCTTCCCGTTGGAGTTGAGAGAAGCCAAAGTGTTAGAATTTATCAACTTGAGGTAGGAAAACATGAGTGTGAAGGAGTATTCCCTTAAGTTTACTCAGTTAGCTAGGTATGATCCTCATGTGGTGGCTAATAACAGGTCTAGGATAAGCAAGTTTGTGTCTGGGGTATCTGATAGTGTGGTCAAGGAGTGTAGGACTGCGATGCTAATTAAGAAGATGGACATATCTAGGATTATGCTCCATGCTCACTAGATTGAAGAGTAGAAGGCTAAGGAGAGAGAAAAGGAGAACAAGAGGGCTAGAACAGATAGCTTTAAGTTTACTCAGCCAAAGTCAGAAGGTGGTAAACGTCCTTAATTTCATTAGAAATCTTCAGCTCCTACTCTATCTCGAGCTAGTGCACCTGTACCCAAGTTCAGGAATGACAATCAGGATAGGGCGCTAGGCTCTAAGTCCCAAGGTGGTGTATATCGTGGTCGCACAAATCCTTTTTTCTAGAAATATGGTAGGAACCATCAGGGTATTTGTAGAGCCGGTAGTGACATATGTTTTGGGTGTGGTAAGCCAGTCCACAGAGTCAGGGATTTCCTAAAGAGTGGTCAGCAGGGTCAGTCCAGTTGTCCCCCAGTTCCAATCGGCCACCCGACTCAGCAGGGTTCCGCTTCTAGTGCCACCAGCGCTCAGCGTCCGAATAGGATTTATGCACTACAGTCCCGAAAGGATTAGGAAAGTTCTCCTAATATGGTTATTGGTATATTACAGATCTTTCATTTACATATTTATGCTTTGCTGGATCCCAGATCTACTCTTTCTTTTGTAACCCCTTATATAGCTGTCAACTTCAGAGTTAGTCTCAAAACCTTAACAAATCCTTTCTCAGTATCTACCCAGTGGGTATGTCTATCATATCCCGATGGGTATACAGGAACTGCCCGATTATAGTAGCTCTGAAAGTTACTTTAGTAGACCTTGTAAATCTAGAGATGGTAGATTTTGGCATCATTCTTAGTGTGGATTGGATCCATTCATGCCATGCTTTAGTAGATTTCAGAAACAAAGTAGTTCATTTTTAGTTTCTAAATGAACCAGTCCTTGAATAGAGGGGTAGTACCACAACGCTTAGGGGTCAACTTGTTTCATACCTAAGAGCCAGGAAAATAATATCCAAGGGGTATATTTATCATCTTGTCCGAGTCAAAGACTCTAGTTCCAAAACTCCAAGTCTTGAGTCGGTGTTTGTAGTAAGGGAGTTTCCTGAGTGTTGCCTGAAGACCTTCCAGGAGTTCCTCCCAAAAGGAAAATTGATTTCAGAATAGGCCTTCTTTTAGATACCCAGCTTATCTCTATTCTGCCATATTGAATGGCTCCAGCCAAACTTAAGGAAATTGAAGGAACAACTGAAAGAGCTCTTAGATAAAGGATTAATTAGGTCAGTATTTTCCAATGGGGCACACCAGTTCTTTTCATGCATACGAAAGACGGTTCTCTCTGGATGTGTATTGATTTCCTTTAGTTGAAAAAAGTCACCATCAAGAATAAATATCCACTCCCCAAAATTGATGACTTATTTGACCAACTTCAGGGTGCCAGTTACTTCTCTAAGATAGACCTCAGATTTGGCTATCATCAGCTTAGAGTCAGAGAATATGATATTCTAAAAATAATTTTCAGAACTTGGTATGGTCATTTCGAATTCCTAGTTATGCCTTTTGGTCTTACAAATGGCCCAACAGCCTTTATGGACTTGATGAATCGAGTGTTCAGGCAGTACTTGGACATGTTCGTCATAGTATTCATTGATGACATTCTTTTCTATTCCTGTAACAAAAATAATCATGTAGACCACCTCAGAATAGTATTGCAGACTCTTAGAGTCCATCAGTTCTTCACTAAATTTAGTAAGTGCAAATTTTAGCTAAGATCAGTAGCTTTTCTTGTCCATATTATTTCTAGTGATGGGATTAGAGTTTATCCTCAAAAGATCAAAGCGGTGAGAAATTGGCCTAATCTTTATTAGATATTAGTAGTTTCTTGGGTTTGGCTGGATATTAACAGTAGTTTGTTGAAGGGTTATCATTTATTGTTAAGTGTCAATTGTCAGATTGTTGTGAGAAGATTTTTCAGGAGTTGAAGACTCGACTCAACACAACCTCAGTTTTGACATTATCAGATGGTTCAGATGGGTTTGTTGTGTACTGTGATGCTTCCAAAGTCAGTTTGGGCTGTTTTTTGATGCAAAAAGGTAAGGTTATGGCCTATGCCTCTAGACAGCTTAAGCCCCATGAGAAGAATTACCCTACCCATGATCTTGAGCTAGAAGCTATTGTGTTTTCCTTAAAGATTTAGAGGCACTATTTGTATGCATGTAGATGTGTTCATAGACCACAAGAGCTTGTGGTATGTATTTTCATAGAAAGATTTGAACTTATACCAGATGAGATGGTCAAAGTTGTTAAAAGACTATGATATGAGTATTTTGTAATATCTGGGCAAGGCTAATGTAGTGGAAGACGCCTTAAATAAATTGTCTATGGGTAGTGTTGCTCATGTTTAGGATGATAAGAAGAAGTTAGTTAAGGAAGTTCATCATCTTGTTAGATTAGGTGTTCGGTTGGTTGATTTAACTAAGGGTAGTATTTGGGTTCAGAATAGATCAGAATATTCTTTGGTTGCCAAAGTGAAAGAAAAGCAAGATAGGGATCCTAGTCTGGTGAAGCTGAAAGAGTTAGTCAGAGATCAGAAAGTAGAGGTTTTCTCCCAAGGGGGAGATGGTGTGTTGCGTTGCCAGGGTACACTATGTGTACCATATGTTGATGAGTTGAGACAAAGGATTCTTTTAGAAGCGCATGGGGCGCATTACTCGATTCATCCAAGGGCCGTGAAGATGTACTGTGATCTGTGAGAAATCTATTGGTGAAGTAGGACGAAGAGAGATATTGTAAAGTTTATAGCTAAGTGACCCACTAGTTAGCAGGTTAAGATTGAACATCAAAAGCCTAGTGGGTTTATGCAGGAGCTTAGTAGTCCCGCTTTAAATAGGAAGAAGTGAACATAGATTTTGTGACAGGTTTTCCTCTTACTCGTCGTCAGCATGATTCAATTTGGCTCATTGTGGACAGGATGACCAAATCAGTATATTTCTCAATAGTCCATACTTTTTGTTCAGTCGAGGACTATGTCAGGCTCTGTATCAAAGAGTTGGTTAGGTTGCATGGTAACCTATTGTCCATCATTTCAGATAGAGGTACACACTTTACCTCTCACTTTTGGAAACCCAAGTCTATCTCGGTACAGCCCTCCACCCTCAGATAGATGGTCAAGCAGAAAGGACCATTCTGACCCTTGAGAATATGTTGAGAGCGTGTGTAGTTGACTTTAAGGGCAGTTGTGATGACAACTTTCCTTTGATTGAATTTACGTATAATAACAACTATTATTCTAGTATTCAGATGGCTCCATTTGAGTCTCTTTATGGGAGGAGATGTAGATCTTCCATTGGTTCGTTTGAAGTAGGTGAGGCCGCGGTGGTGGAGCTTGACTTGGTGTTTAATTCTTTGGAGAAAGTACAGTTGATTAGAGAGAGGCTTAAGACAGGCTAGAGCTAACAAAAATTGTATGTGGATGTGAGAAGGAAAGATCTTAAATTTTAGATTGGTGACTTTGTGCATTTGAAAATCTCTCCCATGAAGGGGGTTAAGAGGTTTGGCAAGAAGGGGAAGCTTAGTCCCCAATATATTGGCCCTTACAAAATTATGAGCCATTTCAGAAAGTTAGCTTATGAGCTTGAGTTGCCTGCAGACATAGCATCGGTGCACCCAATATTTCATATCTCTTTGTTGAAGAAGTGTATTGGTGACCCAGCTGTAGTTGTCCCTTTAGAGAGAGTAGATGTTTAGAACAACCTTTCTTATGAAGAAATTCCAGTCGAGATCCTTGATCGCTAGATTTGTAGACTAAGGAACAAAGAAGTTCCCTTGGTCAAAGTTCTTTGACGAAACCAATCCTTTGAGGGAGCCACTGGGGAAGCAGAAGTAGATATGCAGACCAAGTACCCTCATCTTTTCTCCGCAAACTTAGACTCATCTTAAGGTAACAATTTTCATTGGAATTTCTCGTTTCCATGCCCAGTTCCAGCTGCAAATCATTCTCATATAATTCATGAATTCACAAAAATAGTTCAATCATGTGTCATGTTTCAGGATTGGTCATGCAATCACGTTTTCAACATATATATTCAGCATTTAACCTCAATTCCTCAGTGTTCTCAGCTTAACCAACCTCATTTGAGGACAAATGTCCCCAAGAGAGAGATATTGTAATATCCCAAAAATCCAATCCAATATTAGAACAATGATTCAAGCTCATGAAAAAATAAATTATAGTGTTTTGGTTGTTTTATGAGTAATTTTGATGTATATCAAGGTCTCAAATAACTCCTAGCTATTAGATGAATCAAAATATCCCTTACCGATTGAGTTATTGAGAAGGATGATGCTATAGTCAATTTAAAATAAGCATATCTATCACTTTACAAAGCATTTTTGAGATCATGACCCACCAACATATAGATAATTAAATTATCTTTCCAACAATACCAATTTTACCTTAATTCAATACCCGAGTAAAAAGTTATAGCATTTTTTGTGTGAGACAGTGAGCTGTCGCGATTACACCGCTTGGCGGTGAAATAGCGGTGGAGATAATACCGCTCAGCGATAAACCTCCAAGCTGGATTTTTCCAAAAGTAGTAGGTCACTACTATTATCCCACTCAGCGGTGGCACCAATACAGCTCAGCGGTACGCCATAAAATCGGGATTCTGCTGAAACTTTTAAGTCCGAGGGCCAGTCCTGTCTTTTTCTACGACCCCCAAGTCATCAAAACAAGGGATTAGACATTATTATAAGTAAAATACACTCATTCCTCACCAAAATTTCTCTCCAAGAAACCCTAAAGCTTCAACTTTAACTCCAAGAAATCCTAGGTTTCACCATTCCTTGTTCAAGAAAAGTAAGAAATTATAATCCTCAATCCAAGAACGTTCAAGAAAAGTCAATTCTCATTCAAGATTAAAGCTCCAAGTTATGTTAAATTTTCATCCATGACCCTTTTCACCCATGGAGTTCAAGAACCCAATTTCAACCTCCGAGCTGTGATATTTACAAGTTATTGTGATTTTGATTGTGATTTTAACTATGAATCCTCATAAACTTTGATTCTATACCATGTTTATACGAAATTGTTGTTGTTATTGAACCCTACACGTCTGAATAATGTTATTTGCTGATTTAAATCATAATTAGTGATGTTCATGTTTTAATCATACTAATACTACAAGCTTTAAACTATTCCCATGCTTAGCTTAAACTATAAATATCAAGTGTTTGATGAAATGCTTACAAGAATGAATTTTGAATAAATGATTTCACGTTATGTCTCCAAAGTTTTAGTACTATTTTGCTATTATTTCTATTGAGTCTCGGGGTTAATGAATACCTGAAAACATAGCTGTTTACTTAAGTCTCAGTATATTCAGAATAGTTTCAGATATGTTATGAGCGTTATCAGTTCAGTCAGTCATCATAATCAGTTAAACTTAGAACAATTTAGTATTCCAAGTAAGTTTAGTTGGGAATAGGATTTAGCACCGAGCGAACCCAGGGATGGGGGCTCACTTGCCAGTTGAGGGTGTGACCTTTAGTAGTATTCCCCGCGTTCCATAACTACGTAGCCAGCGTTGGTTGAGATGTTAACCTGACAGTTGAGAGTTGATCTCATATGGGTACCTGCTAGTTTAGGGTAACCCTTAGTCCTTCAAAAAAACACTTTCGTGGATCCACACAGCTAGTGTTAGTAGCCATGGCACGGTACTGACACCCTTCTAACTGGGGTCATAGGTTGGACTCCAATTTGCTCATTAGGGCATGTTGGTTAGATGATAGCTCCCACAGTCTTAGTTCAGTATTTAGTATACTTTAGTTCAGGAATGTATTGACCATAGCATATAGTTATCAGTTATTCAGTCATCAGATTTCAATAATTTAGTTTACAGACTATATTCAAAATATTTTTTATGCTTGGTCATGCATTCTCGCTCTTTACAGATTTTATGCATTCTATTAAGTATTTCATGTTATTCATTCAGTCAGTTATTACTACTGTGCATGAAACAATGCTTACGAGCCTACCTCATTTAGATACCAGTACATTCAAAGTACTGTCCGCATACTCGTTTCTTGCGCTATGATGTCTCATATCATAGGTTCAGATGTTTAGGTTCTTTACCGCACCTAGGTCTCTCAACCCATCAGCAGCTGTAGCAGTGGTGAGTTCTCATGTTCCGAAAACCTTTTATGCTTGTTTTAGTTCACTTCAGTAGTCAGTCGGAGTTATTGGAAGACTTGTCCCATCAACTCTATAGTCAGTTAGTTAGTATCTTTCAGACACTTTAAGTCAGATTATTCAGTAATCAGTTATTATTGACTGTATTACAGTATTTTTTTCAGACATATGTCTTTAGTATTTCAAATTCGTATTGCTTTTCGTATTTAAAACCTTATGGCATTTTCATTTAAGTTTTGCACATTTTCTCTGTTGTTTTATTTAGTGCTCATAGCTGGTGCCAGTATGGATTAACTTGTGGTCCTTCGGGGCTGTAGGCACCGTGTGGCATCCTGGGTGTACCCTCGGGGTGTTACAATCCTTCCAAGCTATCTTTGGCATAACTAGTGAAGCTAAAGTCACAATCTTGGCATAAAAATCTAGGATAGCATGATAAGGAGTCAACCAATTCTACCCAGAATAACATCAAAATCGACCATATCTAACACAAGAAAGTCTACCAAAGTTTTACACATAACAAAAGTCACAATAAAAGATTGGTGGACCCGATCTACCACTAAAGAATCACCTATCGGGTTAGATACATAAATAGTCATGGCAAGAGGCTTACTAAAAAAATCAAAATCCAAAAATAATACACAAAAACATAGGAGGAAGTTGATCCCAATCAAATACAACAGATGCAAGTCTAAAATAAATGAGTACGATACTTGTAATCACAGCATCAGAAACTTCTGCCTTAGGTCTGGCTGGTATAGCATAACGCTGAATAGCCCCAAGAACACCATCCGAGCTCCACTACCTCTACCCATCGCATCTCTGGTAAGACCTCTATCTCTCATAGCTATAATAGGAGTAGCCTGAATCACACCGACGGGGACAATCTCTGGATACATGGCCAGTCTTATCATACACATAGCAATCTCTACAACCAATATCAACAAGAAAAAGTACAATGGGTCCAAACGGCCATCCCAAACTGCTGAACTAGAAGATCCAACACCTAAACTCTATGAAGCCACCTGTACTGGCCTACCATGGTATCTACAATAAGCTCTAAAATCTCTACCCCGAGAGGTCTGACTCTTGAATTCGCCAAAATGTTGTGCCTTCTTGGCGCCTCCCCGAGATGCACTAAGAATACCCTCTGTCATCTTAGAATGATCCATAATACTTTTAAAAGAAGCCCCAAGTACAACCATCTGCGACATATCCAACTAAAAGAAGACATCCAAACTCTTCTCAAACTTTCGAATCTTCTCAGACTAGGTGGAAATACTATTGTAGGAATATCTGGACAGGGCATGGAAGCATGCCTCATACTCAACAACTATCACAGAGCCCTGCTTCAAATGATCAAACTCATCCCGCATCCGGTCCCTCAAACTATAAGGGATAAATCTCTCTAGAACGGTATTAGAAAACTAATCCCATGACAATGCAGGAAAATCAATAGGCCTACAATTGATAAACGATTTTCACTAATATCTTAGAGCATCTCTCAGTTGATATATAGTATAAGCAACAACATCCGCATAGAAAGAGTGAAACATAACTCAGAATACAAGGTATAAAAGAACTTCGCATGATAAGGAATAAAATGAGAAAAGTTTCCTAAAGACATCCTATAGCCTCTCAAAAATAGATACGAATCTTTACGTATCGATTCGCTGACTCTATTAGACATCTTCTTCTTACAACATTGAGAGTAATGAAACCTGGCTACTCTAATACTAATTTGTCATGACCCAAAAATTGATAGGTGATGATGGCACTTGTTACGGTGAACCTTGACAAGTTAGCCTCTAACCTAAACTGATACACACAGGGAAAAGATAGAAACACCCCAAGGTAAGGCTTCTAGAACGAAACTGAACCACAAAGATATAATAAAAGTGGAAAGAATAAAATCAATACATGCAGCCATAACTCCCAAAACCTAGTGTCAATAGTATAAAAAGTACTAATATAATCCCGAAGTTAATTACATCAGAAAAATAACGACAAATAAAAATGTCTACCTCTGAACACTAATAAAGACATAACTAGTACAGAAATATAGTGGTGAACTATAAATATATGAATATCCAACCGCTACCTTGAGAAAACTGAAGGTTCCCAAAATCAACTAGTATGAGGTGCACCCAAACCTAATGTTGTACCGAAAGAGTGAAGTAGGAGTGAGTATGGTATACTTGTACTTAGTAAGTATCATAGGCCGACCGGGCAAAGTAGAAAATAAAACATACAAAATACATACTACGGGGATGTCACCTGCAATTAGAAAATATCTCACAATGGTAGCCCACACCGCTTGCACTAACAATTCTCTAATATCCTTATATATAATACAACAACACACAGGACAGGGATACAAATATACACAATATCACATACAAGTAGAATAGAAGAGGGACAAGTATATTCAAGATCATCAAGTACAATTAATGGAAGATAGAACAATTAGACATTAACAAGTCAAGATACTAAACAAATAGGTGGATGACAAGTCAATATGACAATTCAAACATAACATAAACACAATAAATTGGGTGTAATGTATATGATAATGATGATGATGCATGGGATTGACACATAACCTTGAGTTTGGCACACAACCTTAAGTTTGGCACACAACCTCAAGTTTGGCACACAGCCTCAAGATTACCAATATCTACAACTCTTCTCCGACATGGTCCTTTCGAGATGGTCCATAAAATACAATATCCGATACCAATATCAGTATTTTAATGTTTCTCGTATTTTCAAAGCACATACATAACATAAGACACAAATCAAGTACACATAGATGACAATAAGTATATATAAAGTAATGAAACAAATAAGTGAAATGATGCATATGATGACTTGATCATGAAGATGCAGTGTTCACAACCATTTAAAATGGGTATTTCCACAACCAATCCATACGATGTATTTCTACAACCAATCCATATTTTATTTCTACAACCAACCACAATGTTACAATTCCACAACCATGTGAGCCAATATCCACTCCTTACTTTTGTTTCATCCATGAATTTCCACATGTCTCATATACCAATAAGTATGAAAATATCACAATATACCAATGAAACCACATTAGGCATTTCAATAACACAATACAATTATTCACTTGTATGCAAAGCTATCAACACCATATAGGACCCTACGCGGTCCTACATATCACATCATATCTCAATTTCAAATAATTACATCACATATAAGCCCTCACATGGACACAACAGATAGATAGCCATTTTTGATAATTACTTCCCACCCTTAATTAGCGTTTAGTGTCATCATTTACTATCAAGCCTAGTTTGAAAGGGTTAAGCCATAACCTACCTCAAAAGCCAAAATACCGCTACCTAGACTTTACTCCCAAAGCCTTACTCCACACGAACGGTCCCAAAATCCCTTAAAACATCAAAAATGGAATCTAAGCATAAAAAGAACAACCGATGTCCATATTGACTACGTTTGATTCTAGGTCAAAACAAACCCCCAAAATGGATTTTTTTTTAAAAAGGGCAAAATTGTGACTTTACTTCAAAAATATGTTCCTTATATTTTTAGGAACCAACAACTGAAAATCCAAGTCAAATCGAGTAAAAACGAGGTTCAAATCAAAGTTTTTCTATTAAGCTTTATCGAGTAAAATCTTTAAAATCCGAGTTAAAATCAAGAATCGGAGTTGTGTTGAAGGTTAAATTGATGAAAAACTAGTAATTATAAGATAAAAAATATTATTCAAATAAAAAGGAGTGAAATTGGGGTTTAAAATCAAGCCCTTAGATTTTTGAATTTTGAAAAATTAATCAAGAAATTACTAAGAAAAGGGTGAGTTCTTACCTTAAATTCGTAATAGAATCAAGAAATAGATGTTAATTTAGTTTTTCAAGCTCCCACAAGATTAACTTTTAAGCTCCCACACTATTTTAGAATTTAAATCTCAAGAGACGAGCTGATGAGTAAAAAGGGCCAAAAATGGAATATTTATATTGCAGATTTTTCTATTTTTGCCCCAGAATTTTTTCTTCAAGTCCACTCCGGACTTCGACGAGGTGTTTGGGATTCGTTCGGAGTCCGATACTTATAAATGAACTATGAAACCACACTAAATATGATGCTCAGGACTCAATGGAGATATTCAATTTTTTAAAAAATATCGTTTTCATAAAGTTGACCCCCAAAATTTAAAATTATAATTTTCCAAATCAAGGGTCGAAATGAGATTTAAAAGCCGTAAAATTACACCAAATATGTTACCATGCTAAAATCTATGTTCTGGATCTGCTGGCGAAGTTGGATTTTCCATACAAGGTCATTTCGACTAAGTGTGGATCCCACACCCATATTTCTAATTGTTTTTAACTTTCTGACCAACAAGTTGAAATAAGCTCGGGTGTACTGGGACTCAAACTAAAGGACCTAGACTGAAATTAATATTTCAGAGCTGCTGGCATAGTCTATTTATCCATCCTCACATGGATCATAAGATATCCACTTATGTCTAAAATAAGATTTTTGAAGCCACCAAAAATCATAATATTGCATAAATGATACCAAAATGCATTGAAAACTATGCTAATCACCCCACACTATGAAAATACCATAATGCAACTACGGGAGGGGTAAATAGTCAAAACACATAGAAATATTTACATATTTCATCAAAAAACTAGTCGTTACAGGGATGTATTCTGCTATAGCAGTGAGCCTGCAACTATAGCGAGGCAATGCAGTCCAGAATACCACTTAAGAAGAATTTATTTTTGATTCTTTACTTTGTCTGAAAAAAATAATGTAGGAGGATAAAAAAATCCTGAGTTCTTCCTCTCATGTCTTAGAACCATAGGAAGGAGGGAAACAGTGTGCGAATAGGTACAAACCCATGATTTTTGAGGATTAGTGCATCTGTGGTCTTGAATTTCAACTAGAAATTGCATTGGTTCATCCTTCCTACAATTGTTTAACATCCAGGTAAGATAAGGTTAATTTAGTAGAATATAACCGGGTTTGAAAGCATGAATATAATGTAAATGAATGAGAGATTACAAGTATAGGTCCTTGGGCATGGGGATAGGAGGGGTAAAATTGATTCAAGTTCGAATAATGTATGATTAGGGGCTATTTATGTCTCTCATTATGTTATGTTTTATGTATTCTATGAATTGATGATTTCCGACCATAGGCTCATCATATAGGGTAGTGAAAAGAATAATTTATTAGCTAATCTCTAAGGGAAATGGACGTACTAGGTAGGGTATGGGTGAGATTTTGAATAAACTAGGGCAAAAATCTTTATTGTAGTTCTCAGGGCATAGTATGGTGGACATGTCGTGGTTAAGCACCACCGTAGGTAGTGGTTTTGTCTTTAAGTCTATATTTTACTATATGTGCATGTTAACTACTTCGTAGCATGATTTGTAAGCGCATGATGGTTGGTTGGTCAATGTAAATAGTTTTATGCTAATTATATAACTTGACTTATCTCATTATTAAATGTGGAATATTCGGTAATTAGAACGTCCTCAAGGGTTTTTGGTGAAATAAAGTTGGTAGACACTTATTTCTGGGATTTAGTACATAGACAGTAAGTATCCCCTGCAGGTCATGTCTAGAGGATGGATGCATCACCCATCATTCGTATGTACGAGGCTTAGATAAATTTAATAATTTTATGAGTGAACGAGGACTATGTTTATATGCTTGATATATGTGTACATATATGAAAATTTATGTGATCTTAGTACTTGTCATATGTTGGATATGGTTGGATTCGGGTTTGTGAATTTGGTTGTGAATTAACCGTATAATTATTTACATATATTGAATTGACTTGATTAAGTATGACTTGGTGATATTTGGTTGACTTGTGATTCTAATCCTAGCCGTGTGTTTGTTACTTGTGTGCTGAGTGTATGTCATCTCAGGTATGGGATAACCTAGGCATTATAGTATAGTTAGATGTGAATCTCTTACGACTTAATCCTTCTTTCTTATTAGGGATGACTTATTAGGTTACCTCTGGTGGTGTAAGTCCACATGAAGCTGGGATTGATTAAAGAGTTCTATGTCTGAGAATAGGAAGGGGGACACATGTAGTTGTAGAGTGAATTTAATCTGATGACTGGGGAGCCGAGTAGGCCAGTTGTATGCTCTAGTGGGCCTTCCCCAGATATGATAGGTTTCTTGATAGGTTCTTGAACTATGTCTATGTATTTTCCCTTAATGTAGTTGTCATCTAGGAGTTATGATGACCCTTGGTGTAAGGACAGGTTGGTGGTTTAGGGTGGAAGGGTCATGAATGAGAGATAGAATTATGTATCAAAATTTACAAATGGAGGTTAGGGAGGGGATGGAAGGGAACCTTTTGGGGTTGGGTAATGAGTTTTAATAACATGCATTTTTCCTTTGAATATTTATGTTATACTTGTGTAATATGGTTCGAATCAATGATAAGCTTACCAGTATGTGTCGTTTGTACTAATGCTACACTTACTGTACCCTTTTTGGGGTATAGTCTTTAGCAGGAATCAGTGATGGTTTCTTGACTGTGGAGGAAGTGATCCTCCAAAAACTCTCAGTTTCTTACTCTAGATGGAAGTTTTGTCTTGTGTATTTTTCTCTTAGCAGCTCTTGTACTTGTTTAGACTAGATCCTGCTATATTTTATTTTCACATTAATTTTCTAAATTATGTAATAATGATTGATTAATTCTGACTAATAAAGACTTCTTCATGATATATTGAATGGGTGGTAAGGGGTTCTCCTATCTAGGTGGATTAAAGTAGGTGTCCTCATGATCCGTTAGATTGGGCCATAACAAAAGAAGTGGGAAAAGTTGGCAGAACAACATAAAGAGGCAGCGACGCGAAGAGAGATGAAGGAGGAGCAAAGATAAAAAAGAAAGGGCAAGATGAAGGAGAGGAACAAAATTAAAAGAAACGAAAAAAAAAGGAAGATGAGAGATCCCCGCAAGAGATAGTAGGGGGAAGAAATGATGGAGATGAAGAAAAAAGAAGAACGCAAATTATTAGAAACTACTGAATATTGAAAATTTACTGTATTTGCATTTTCTTCATCAAAATAGGAAGTATATTGATGTAATATTTTGTTTTATGTTTGTTGCCATTCATAAATCTTGATTGAAGAAATGAAGAAATATGTGTTAAAGTGATGTAATTTTTTATATAATGTAATGAATTACGTACTATTAATTATTATGATGTAATATTTTGGGGGCAAATGTTTTAAAAGAATGTAAAACCAACTTCAATCCATACATATTAAAGTTTTATAAGCTTTGATACCACTTAAAACTTAATTTATATAAATTATTTTGAGGATATAATTGACTAAATAATATATTCTCTGTCCCAATATATATGGCTCATTTTTATAGTTAGTCTAAAAAATGACACATTTCTACCTTTAGTAACACTTTAGATTTAAAATATTTATTAAAACTCTCAATGAACTGATTTATAGAAACACAAATATCTATAACTTATTTTAGATTATAAGTTTTAAAAGTCTTTTTACTTTCTTAAAATCCATGCCGAGTCAAACTACCTCAAATATAATTATATTTTAAAAAATGAGATAAAAAAATTTAATTTGAAAACAAACATTCACAAAGTAATCAAAATAACACTTAATTGACATTTCAGATGAGATTTGTTTTGTTGTTTAATAAATATCTTTACAAAATATAATATGTATTTTTATTTTGTGTAAAGAATTTTGTACAAAATACTTTTTTGAAGTTAAAGTGGTATCAGAGCTTCAATTAATTTTTATTTTATGTTATTGATAATACTTCAACTGCTAATTTTTTATTTTTTAAAAATTTCTCCTTAATTGTTACTATTTCATTATTTCTTAATTAAAGTATAAAAATGTTTAAGTAAATAAACTTTTCAAAATATTATTTTACATAATTATTAAATCATGTGGTATTAAAGATGTGAATAACTCTGAATAGCTTTGTTATGACTGCGTGAATAATAATAAATTTAAGAAATATTTAAAACAACACCCTTAAAATTGTCCAACAAACTTATTTTAGATCTTTAACTCCAAACCCATTTAAATACCCTCTAAGAAACTTTCAAGTGAATTAAGTATCCACCTTAGCAGATAGAGTGTACTTACTTTTCAAAAAGCGTGTGAAAAGAGGAGAAAAATGGATCACTCAAAATTTAGCCTTCTTTTAAGGAGATAAACATCAAATTTTTACTTTTAGTGTAGAAACAAATTTTGTTGATGAAAGATTTAGAGCTTGAGGTAATTTTTAGTTGTCATTATTGAAAGAAATTAGTTTCAATTTGAGGTAAGTAATAATGATTCTATTTGTTAAATAAGATGGGCCCACATGATTTTAGGGAGTAATAGTGTATATAAATATAAGAAAGAGATAAGCATCTAGTACCCCGAATTATGACCAAAGTTGCTACAACACACTCCAAATTCATAGAGGTCCTATTACTCCCTGAAGTCAATTTTAGTGTATTTTTATCACTCTTTTTTGTTGACGTGACATCTTTATTACATAAAAATGAGGCCCATATCAAAGGTGCCACACCAACTTAAAAGGTTGACAAAAATATACTAAAATTTTATTTGGGGGGGGGGGGGAGATGGAGGGAGAAGGGGGTAATAGGACCTCTATGACGTTGGAGTATGTCGAAACAAATTTGGTCATAGTTCAGGGGAGGTACTAGATGCTTTACTCTATAAAAAAGAAGACATTTAAGAATAAAGAAAGAAAAATGGTGAAGAACATAAAAGAAATAGAAAAACTAAAGATGCGGTGATGGCGTGGAGATTACATGGCTATAATGTGGCGCATGTGTAATGCACTCACATTATGAGAGTGGTATTATAATCTTAGGGAGATATCTAATTTATGTAAAAGTTGTTTAAGAGGGTATTTAAATGACTATGAAGTTAAAAGCCTAAAGAAAGTCTGTCAGACAAGTTTAGGGGTGTTTTTATATGTTTTTTCTAAATTTAAATATTATAGATCATGCTATAAAATATATCGTGTATGAATGTCAATTATTTTAGATGTAAATCTTCCACTACTCCGTAACAATTATGATATTAATTTCCGCACATCTATAACCTTCCCTCTTGCTCTTCCTTCATAATTTTCATGGTTAATGTCATTTTATGACAAGATTTTGCATGCCTCTATGTAACACTATAAATAGAGACATAATATTTTATATTATATACACTGAAAATAGTGGTGGAGCTACTTATAAGGTAGGGGGTTCATCCAAACCCCCTTCGACGAAAACTTATACTATATATATATGGTTAAAATTATTTTTTATGTATATATAGTAGATGTTGAACCCCCTTCGGTTAGTTCGTATGTTCACTTGTGAACCCCCTTAGTGTCAATTCTGTCTCTGCCACTGACTGGAACACGTGAAAGAAATATGAACATTTTTCTCTCTTATCTTTCTCTACATGCTTTGTCTCTTTATATTTTTTTGTCTATTTTCTTGTTTATATTGTTACACTTTTTGATTTATTTTATAATAGATCAAAATATTATGAATTGAATAAAAACTAACACAAATGATTATAGTGGAGTAATAAAGACTCAAAAAAGAGATAGGTACAAGTACCGTCTCAAACTATACCTGAAGTTTCTCTGACATATCCAAACTTTATCGTGGTCCTATTAATCTCCTTAAAGTCATTTTTTGGACTTTTATGCTCCTTTTGCTTATGTGGCTGTTAAGTAGTAGAATAGTTTTATGCTTCTTTTATGCTGACTTGGCAGCCATGTTAGTACAAAAGGAGCACAAAAATATAAAAAAATAAATTTAACGGGATAATAAGACCCCCGTAAAGTTAAGGTGTATCGTAGCAATTTCGGATATAATTTAGGAGGGTAGTTTTCACGATCCAAAAATCAAGTTCGTGATGGAACTTATAGCGGCCCAAGCTAGATAAGTAAGTCAATGACCAAAAAGGAAATAAAATGAAACATTAAGTATAGACAGGTTAAGCTAGACTTCGAGAGCAATGTCAAGGCCATACAAGTACAAAATATAGCTGGAGTCTATATCATAAACCTCAAAAATCTGGCGATATAAGTGTAGAGCATCTAAACAACCAACCATATAATGAATGATACATAATCCATCTTTGAGTCATAAGCAAAGACAAATAAAGATAAATGAGGTTTGATTCAGCCCTGAAGTCTGGATTATATTAGTACCTTGAAAATACAGAATCTTCACATAAAGATCAGCCTCCTTGTATAGTACTCGAACTAGGATCTTCACTGAAAGGACACAATAGAGGTGAGTACAATCCACTCGTGCTTAGCAGGTATCATAAACCGATTGAGCAAAGTAGAAAAATAATATATGTAAAGGAATACTTTGAGAATGTTACTTGCAAATAATTTTTTTTTCAAACAGTAGCTCATAACGTCTCCATTAACAACCTAATATAAATACAGAAAGTAAAAACAGAGAAACATGTAATCACGAGTGTAAGCATACAAAAGTAAACACCAAGGACGCATTGAGAGTTCAAAACCGATATACTATGTCTAAGAATTTCAATCGATCTCAATATCATGTCTCTATCTATCCGACCAGCACATCCCTCTATCTAAGCATTTTTAAAGTGTCTAATTTTCTCTCAAAAATCAATG
Organism: Capsicum baccatum var. pendulum; assembly: GCA_030864225.1. Classification (NCBI taxonomy): domain Eukaryota; kingdom Viridiplantae; phylum Streptophyta; class Magnoliopsida; order Solanales; family Solanaceae; genus Capsicum; species Capsicum baccatum. The sequence goes on from CM061561.1 coordinate 201,774,374, forward strand.
TTTATCGATTATACCAATATCTCATGAATGTGTATGTATGAAATGAGGATGTCATGCTCACAATCACATCAGTATGAATATAACCTATTCATTCAATACGTGTATAATTAAGCCCCAAAATCAATTCAATATGTCAACAATTCATGATATCAATTCTTGTTAGGCACCCTTGGAATGAATACACTTGTAAGACATTATTTATATTGTATAACTCAACATATTTCATCATAATAAAGCAAATCATGAAAATTGCATGACATGTATATGTATGTATATTCATTCCAAGGGTTGTACATTCAGAAATAAGACATTCAAATGCACAAATAAGGCTGCACCTAATATCTATTGGTCCTTTGGTCTCTTAAGTGGCTGCACCCGATAACAAGTGCTAAATTTTGTGGAAGCCAAAATGCTGTGAATGGACCCTCATAATTTGTTCGGGATCCCACAAAAATAAACCATATATTCTATTATGCTATATTTGATGTTTTAAATCAATGGCAGTGTTCGATTTTCAAAAAAAAAAAAAGATTGTTTTCAACATATTAATCCTGGGACCCCCCAAAAGCTTATTTAAATTAGTTTTTTAAATGAAGGATCAAAATTTTAAATAAAGGTTTTGAACCCGAACCAACCTTGCCACTAACCCAAATTTGACATTCTGGATCTAACAAAACCGTCTAAATCGCCATTCGAGACTTAGTATATCAAATGTTGACTGAAGTCAATTATAGGCCTTTTAAAGCCTCTAAAACCTGAAACTCATCCAAATCATTCCCGATCATATTGAGGACCGTGCCAACCATCCACACACCCTAAAACCAATATGTAACAACTACGGGATAGGGTAAAATATGCAAAACATGTAAAATGTAAGTTTTCACAATTCAAGTCAGAAAAATATCCACCACTAAGATCTAGTTCTTTCTCGAACTAAAAGATAAAGAAATATCTGAGTTGGTGAAAGCTGGGGTTAACTATTACACATGTTAGACACGACCACCCAAGAATCCTCCTCGATAGAGTGGTGTCTCTACTTAACCTTAACCGTAAGAGTATTTCTAGAATGCAACCGTCAACTATCCCCAACTAAAATTGAGACTGGATCCTCACCAAAGGTCAACCTCTCATCTAACTAAATCGAATCCCAATGAAGCACATGAGACTCATCCAGAATATAGCGTTGAAGCATACATACATGAAAAAAATAGACGAATGGCTGAAAAGTATGGAGGTAAGGCTAACTCATATGCAACCTCCCCAACTATCAAAAGAATCTAAAGTTATTAGATGTACCTTGGTCTAAGCTTTCCCTTCTTCCCAAACCTCATTATGCCCTTCATGAGTAACACACAAGGAAAAACTCGATCACCAATCCCAACCTTCAAAACATGAAGCATACTGTTGGCATAGCTCTTTTGCCTACTTTGGGCTTCCACAACCTATCCTGAATCACCTGAACTCTATACAATGACTCACGAAGCAAGTCTGTACCACAGGAACTAGCGTTAAAAGTCTCAAACCAACCAATTAGATAACTAAAATGCCTACCATACAAATCCTCAAAAGGTTCCATCTCAATACTCAAATGGTAGATATTCTTGTAAGTAAAATCATCCAAATCTAAATGCTTCCCCCACTAACCTTTAAAGTCCATAACACAAACCCATAGCATATCCTCCAAAACATGGATAGTCCACTCTGACTGACCATCGGTCTGGGGGTAAAAGGTTGTACCAAATTCAACATGAGTACCCAACTCCTTCTGAAACATTTGTCAATATCCTAGATAACTAACTCTTGAGGACACTTATTCTAATGCACCTAAATAGAAAACACCCTTACCAGCCCCTTAAAAAGTTAAGTGGAAGTCTTTATTTAAATAATAACTCACTTTTATTACAGAAGCTTTTACAAACAAATGTGGAAGTATAAACTACCCTAGGATATTGTCAAAATAGGTACATGAGGTTCCAAGGAAAAGTAAAACTGGATACAACATGAGTAAGAGAAGTGGGAACTGCTATAGAATCACTATCCGTAACAACCATAAAACCAACATTGATCCCTATAAAAGTGACAAGACCTGACTTGAGGCTTTTTCATAATGGGCATCCCAAGTTCGATTGAGGCCAGAGACCACCCCTGCTATCGAACCCAATCTCCAGTCGCCTGCCTTGAGTTGGCAGAATTTCGAACGTATAACAAGATAGTGTAATAGCTCTCATGAAGATTCTGAGATAGGATCACAATCGTGACCAACCCAATCATGACCAACCCAACTAAGTTTGACCATCCCATACCAACCGTTCAACTAGACCAAGCGAAACCAAAACCATAAATCAGACCATAGCCAAATAAGGTCCGTTAATAATTAAAATCCTAAAATAAAAGAGGATGGAACAACCAACAATACCATCAACCGTTATTATCCCCAATACTTATACAATTTCTTAGGTTAAAACCAATACCTATCTCACCCATTCCAACCCATAATAGTTCTACAAAACCCTCTAACCAAGAGAATACAAATATCTGGTTGGGACATGCCCGTAACCATAGCTAAAACCAAAATCCATAAATAATTCAAAGTATGAAATGACATCCATGAAATAGAGCCTTGCGAATAGATGGAAGCTCACCACTTCAATAAAAAGCTGACACCGAGTGTTCAAATGCAAAGTAGGAGAAGTAGAATGACCGGTTCCTGCATTGCGTAGGGATATAACTGCCCGAAGATGGGTTAGCGGGTGAATGCTAGCATGAAGTCAGGATAAGGATAAAATAATGCTAATTATGAAACCAATTAAAACCAACCATATGCACACAAATCATATATATATATATAACCATGGCGGGAAAGAGAATCGGGGTTAGCATGCCATTTATAACCTTTACCTTGGATGTGTAGCTTTACCATCCTAAATGTCCCAGGGTTATATGGGTTAAGCTCCCCCTACTGAAAGGGCCCAATGCGTGAAGCTGCACTACCAGGGAAGAAAACCAGGGATGACTAGTACATCCCTTAAAATATAAAGTGTGACATAATGCACACGGTCACTAGGACCAAACCTTACATCGACAAATATGAGTTTCTAGTTTCAATCCTCCTGGGACCTCCACTTTCTATGACTTTGATACACACCCCTTTCTTTTAAGCCTAATTAAAACCATTTTTCAACCAAACCATTATTCCATTATTATTAACCAAGGCCATTAGTAGTGGTATCATCATACCAACTCTAATTTGCAAGTATTGTCCTTAGCCACTCCTGAGGGGATTCCCATGTACCCCACATGATTTCTAATTAAACCTAAACCATGACCACTAAGGCCTTTTCAATCTATTCAAACCATTTAAATCATTCATATCATTTAGGGTTCCATTACCAAGTTTAAATCATGCATAAGTTCCATTTAAAAACCAATATAATAGTGAAAGCATTGTTATAAGCATTTTATCAAATACATTGGGGGCATAATATTTCCAAAACCAGTTCCAATTATCAATAACCGTACCCATGCATTCCAATTATCCAAAACCACCAGTAATGCATATAAAAGTATAATTAAAACATGGGAAACCATAACTAAGCATTTATAAATAAAACCCCAAATCAATTTGAAAACCCAAGCCATACAATATTCAAGTCATGCTGACATTATCTAAAACCATGCCTTTAGTTTGAACTAACATGAAGGAAGATAACATGCCTTAAACCAAGATGATGATAGAGAGAAATCACCAAGAAAAGCTCCAAACCAATCCTTGAGATGAAACCCTAGCTTCCCTTTCCCAAGAACTCTAGAAAGTATTTAAGAGTGTTTTCCAAGTGTTTTAGAGTAGAATAATAGGGCAAATAACCTCTCAATAGAAATATAAGTCATGGGACCACTTTAGGATAAGTGGGAAAATATCCAAATTCCTCTCACTTAAATTGTATTTAATTCTCGTCATAGGGTACGACTGGCCCTTACGAGTCATACCCAACCTGTACAAGTTGCATCAGCGTCTCGTACCCTAGGCCTCCCCCATTGGATCCAACATTGTCCAAGGTATTACACACCCAAACCTAAGTCATATTCAAGCGTATGACTGGTACCCATAAATCGTACTCCTAGCAGAATAGAATCCAAGAGGTTTGAATACTAGCCACTATACGAGTCATGGGTACGACACATACCCAGTCTTACGGATCATGGTGAGCCACTTGTACTCAGATCCAACTTAATTTACCAAGTCTAAGATTAAGTGAAGTAACCAAACAACTTTTACCCAACTATACAACTCATACCACCCAAATCGTACCCATTTCAGTATCTACATCAATCCCACCAATCAATACTGGTCAACATACGACTGGACCATACCACCCGTACCTAGGTGTACGACTCATTCCTCTAAGTAGTATCTTACCCAGAAATAAAAAAATAAGGAAATTTTATGAGGTTCAGAAATAAGGGTGTTTCAGTCTCCCCACTAGAAACATTCGTCCCTGAATGATGGACAAAGTAGGGGTAACCACATGCACGAGTTATTTCCATTATCAAATATATTTCTAATCTTTAACAAAGTTTGAAAACAAAGAGGCAAATATATTAATCTTTCCTTTAATAAACTCAAAAAATAAAGATGTGTTGAAGACACATACCTTTTGCACGAATCCCAAGAGTAGAAAATAGATGCATATACTTAGACTTTATGTCCTCCTCCACTTCCTATGTAACTTCTTCCACCTTATGGTTCTTCTACAAAACCATAACCAAAGCCACACCCTTGGTTCGCAATCGATGAACTATCCTATTCAAGATCTCAACTAGCACCTCTTCATAAGACAGAGAGTCTGAGATACCCAACCCTTTTAAGGAATAATCAAAGAAGGATCACCAAGACACTTCCCCAATATGGAGATATAAAAAACCAGATGAATGGAGTTCAAACTATAATGCAAATCCAATTCATAACCAATATTTCCAACCCTCTGAAAAACCATATAAGGACCAATATACTGAGGACTGAGCTTCCCCTTTTTGCCAAAATGCATTACTCCCTTCATGAGAGATACCTTAAGGAACACCTTATCCCCAACCTCAAACTCTAAGTCTCTATGTCTTACATCTACATAGGACTTTTTGAGACTTTGGGAAGCCTTAAGCCTATCCCGAATCACCTTTACCTTTTCTATAGCCTAATAAACCAAATTCAAACCAAACATATCTGCCTTACCAAGCTCGAACCAACCAATAAAAGATCTACACCTCATACTATACAATGCCTCAAAAGGGGCCATATCAATACTAGATTGATAGCTATTGTTGTAAGCAAAATCTATCAAAAGTAGATGCTCAACCCAACTGCCACCATAATCAACCACACATGCCTGAAGCATATCCTATAATGTTGAAATAGTTTTTCTGCTTTCCCATCTATCTAAGGATGAAAAGCGGTACTCAGACTCATCTTAGTACCCAATTCCTTCTAAAAAGACTGCCAGAAATGTGATGAAAACTACGTACCATGATCAAAGATAATCAAAATAGGTACCCCATGCAAATTCACAATCTTCTAAATATATAACTTCGTATAATACTTTGCCAAAAAGGTAGTCCTCACTGGAAAGAATTGAGCAAACTTTGTTATCCTATACATGATAACCCAAATAGAATCATCCTAATTTTGAGACTGAGGAAGACCGACAATGAAATCTATATTGATTACCTCCCATTTCCATTCGGGCTACCTATGCATTCTCAATCCATCCAAAATTATTTAAACCATTCATATCATTTAAGGTTCCATTGAAAATCCAATATTATAGTGAAAACATTGTTATAGGTATTTTATCAAACATATTAGGGGCATAGTATTTCCAAAACCAATTCCAATTATCAATAACAATTCCCATGCATTCCAATTATCCAAAACCACCATTACTGCATATAAAAGTATAACTGAAACATGGGAAAACCATAACCAAGTATTTATAAATAAAACCCCCAAATCATATTTAAAAACCCAAACCATACAATACTCAAATTATGATAACATTGTCTAAAACTATGCCTTTAGTTGGAACAAACAATAGGAGAAGAAAACATGACTTAAACAAGGATGATGATGGAGAGAAATCACCAAGACAAGCTCCAAACCAATCCTTGAGATGAAACCCTAGCTTCCCTTGCCCAAGAGCTCCAAGAGGATTTAAGAGTGTTTTCCAAGTGTTTTAAAATAGAATAAAAAGGCAAATAACCTCCAAATATGAATATAAGTCATGGGACCTCATTAGGATTAGTGGGGAAATGTCCATATTGCCCTCATTAAACTATATTTAATTCCCATCATAGGGTACGAATGACCCTTACGAGTCGTACCCAACCTGTACAAGTGGCACCCGCTTCTCGTACCCTAGGCCTTCCCCCTTGGACCCAACACTGTCCAAGGTAAGACACACCCAAACCTAAGTCATATTCTAGTGTACGAATGGTACCCATAAATCGTACCCCTAGTAGAATAAAATTCAGGAGGTTTGAACACTAACTACTATATGAGTCTTGGGTATGACTCATGCCCTGGCTTACGGCTCATGGTGATCCACTTGTACTCAAATCCAACTTAAATTACTAAGTATAAGATTAAGTGAAGTAACCAAACAACCCATACCCAACTATATGACTCGTACCACCCAAATCGTACCCATTCTAGTAACTACATCAATTTCATCAACCAACACTGGTCAATATACAATTGGACCATACCACCCATACCTCAGTCTACAAATTGTTCCACTAAGTTATATCTTTCCCCAAAACCAAAAATTAAGAAAATTTCTAAGGTCCAAAAACCAAGGTGTTTTAAAAAGACTATGCCACTAAAAGGATATATCAAGAGTAGTATTAGTATAAACCACACGTATTGTAAGATTCATCAGTTGAGATGAATTAGATTACACAAGCATAGCATAAATAATCAAAAGAAAATATGCATCTCATTATTCTCATTATCAAACCCTACATCACCCATTTCCTCATTATAGACTCCTAGTAACTGCTTAGCCTTACCTTTCTTACTTACTTATCAAATCTAGTTACCTCCTATAAATGAACTCTTGAGAAACTAGTTTTAACTTCATGATTCCACTACCCTAAGCTGCTAAGTCTGGATGTAACTAAAGGATTACCATAAATCTTAAAAAATAACTATGCAAAAATGACCCTAACCTATGTCAAGACCTTAAATAAGTTAACCTAGAATTCATGGAAGTGACCCACCCAGACAAGTAGGCCATTAACAAAACCCAAATTCATTATCCCATAATTAACAAATAACTTACGTTGCCTATTAATCTATTCTACATATATAGAATCCTTATTTAGCCTTAAACACAATTGTAATTTTGCTACCAGAGATAATGTAACAAGTGAAGCAAGCAATAAGAATTAATATTCAAGTTAAGTTATGTCAAAACCAATATAATGACACATATATATGTATTACTTAATACGCTCATGGAACTGTCAAACTCACTTACACCTTGTGTATACACGCTAAGGGTATTGTAACTACCCTTTTTTCATGACCTATTGTAATGCCCCAATTTTTCTGAATCGGAGTGCTACACGGTGCTTATAATCTCGAAGGACCACAAGCCAACCCATGACTGATATCTATACCTGTGTACTACAATATATGACGTAATAATGCAAAAAATATAAACAATAGGCCATAAGGTTCAACTGCATAGAATATTTGACAAATCATAACATCCATATGGGGTAACGAATACCTAAAACAACTGAAATCTAAATCAAATCTGAGCTAAATCTAAAAGCCTCTAAATACTGTCTGAATAAAGAGTTGAAGGAACATGTCTCCAACTAACTCCATATATCAAAACTGAACTGAAATAATAAATGAAATAAATAATATCATCCTCGAATGGATGAGGACTCACTGCAACTCTATGACTAGAATGCTACTTCTACTGCTGATTTGGAGCTCGTATCTATGAACCTATGGTGTAACGTGAAAGAAACCACCATAGTGCAAATGTGTCAGCACAACTGAGAGTACTGAGTATACGAGTGAGGTAGGATAAATTCAAAAGGGTTGACATACATAAACGATGCTAACTGGCTAACTGATATGAACGTAAGAGTGCAAACATGCATACGTAGTAACTAAGATCATGATTTTGTGATCTCTAGATCTGGACACTAATACATAATCTACTGATATCTAGCATGACCAATACTGAAATTCTAATAACATAGATAACTGTGTCTGATAATACTGAATCTAATGGAACTATCTGTGTTCCATTCAGTAACTGAATAGACTGTATCTGACAGTCCTGATATACTAAAATCTGAAGAACTATCTAAGTTCTTTTACAGAGATTGGGAATGAAACTGTGGGAGGTAGTTGTTTGATCGACATGCCCTAATAATGTATATAGCTATGTTGGGGTCCAATCTCTGCCCCGACTGGAAGGGTGTTAATACCGCGCTACTGGTAAAGACAGTTGTAAGTAACCCTTAGCTGGCAGGTATTCAAAATATGAATGGTGAGAACCCTAAACTAATAGATTAAGTCAGCTCATCAGCCCTAAACTAAAAGATTAAGCCACCTCATCAACCCTAATCCCATCCTTGGGTTCACTCAGTGCTAACTTCTACTCCCATCTGAAGAGACTGAACGTGATTTAACTGACGGTACACGGACTGTGTAACTGACTTCCATTGACTGACGATTTAGTGCTACTATTTGTGAATTAACTGAGATCATGAGATTTTTGAGGTTTCCTGAGTCACATGCCCGACTGAGTTCTATAGATCATGGCTTGACTAAGATTATCGTGATAACATAACATGGCTATAGGTACACAACTATATTTTTTGGGTACAAATACCCCCAGGACTCAATGGAAGGAAACTGACACACATGACTGACTTGATCGTAAGAGTAGAGTCCACAATTTATCATATCATGAGTAGGGGATTTCACACTAAGCATAGTTCTCAACATCTTATACATGGAAGGGAAATTCATACAACATGTATATACTTGCATAGCTTTGATATCATGATCAATCCATATCACAATAACAATGCATATCTCTCATATGGAATTCATGGGAAAGCATAAAGCGTAGAGCATGGACTTGTCATTTAAGCACTATTAAATCATGGGACATAAATTCTATCATCTAGGCATATTACCAAATACTTTGCATGTATTCTTTTAGCCTAAGTGTGTTCATGAATTTCACCATATTAAATCACATAAGGATCATGGGTTTTAACTAACAAACACATATACTTCATGAAAATACCTTTAGATATCATCTTGAAACTAAACCAACAATCATCAATATGTACATGCTCATATCACAATAAGACAATCACAAAATAATATTTAAAACATGGTTCTTGAGCTCTATGAATGAAATAGATCCATTGATGAACACTACACATACTTGACTCAAGGTTCTTGATGTTTTTGAACTTGAAGGATTTGAAATCCTTTGATTTTTGAAGAAGATTGGGGTCTTATTCTTGGAGATTAAATTTAGAGAGAAACCTTAGTTTTTGTTTGTGAAATAATAATGGGCAAAAATAGCTAAATTCAGACTCATCTGGGTATATATAGGTGAGTGGTAAGTGACCAAAATACCCCTGTTAAAATGGCCTAGAAATAAACTGAACGTGGCGTACGACGACCCGACTGATGGTCCATCAGAAACTTGATGTTCCATCATTTCGACCATCATACGTGGACCAGAAATGAGGTTCACTAGATAAGAGTTGACGACCTGGATGACAGTCTGTAAAAAATCTGACAGTTCGTCAACTCATTCGTCAATCCTTATCCAGAACGTAGCCCTACTTCCTTGGCTGTGATGATCAAAGTGGCGGTCCATCACTTGTTTGTCATTTCGTCAACTTGGACGTTGCACCTGGGCGTTTTGGTCAGTTCTGAGTAAAACATCCATAACTTCCTCGTCTTGTGTCGGATTTGGACAAAATTGGTATCGTTAGAAAGCTAACTCAATTTCGTATGTGGTAGAAAGTATTCGGGTACAAAAATAGATTTGTATTTCAAAGCAAGTACTATCATCCTTGAGATGATTTCTAGCTAGGAATAAGCACGGGTATTACAATATATCCTCCTTGAAAACATTCGTCCTCAAATGAGACTAAGAGGGAAAAAAAATGAACATGAACTAAACATGAGTGACTGAGACATGAATTCATGATTGACATGCTAAATATACTAAAATCATGCATATCTGATGCATGGCTAACTGAGTGTTCTGATAAACTGAGTTTCTTAAGACAAGAATGCATAGCTGAAGCATGATTTTATAACTTAATTGATACATGAATGTATGATAGAGTATGAAACAGTAGTAGATACCATGTTTATAATGGGAAAATGAATATGAAACTAAATAAGCTTAAGGCAAAATATTTCCTTGAGCTTGATCTGAATTGGCGGAGAAGAGGTAAGGATACTTGGTACATATATCTGCTTCTACTTCCCAAGTAGCTCCCTCGACGGACTGATTTCGCCAAAGAACCTTAACTAGAGGGACCTCTTTGTTCCTCAATCGACGAGTCTGATAGTCTAAGATTTTGACTAGAATCTCTTCATAAGAGAGAATGTTCTAAATATTAATGCTTTGAATAGGGACTACAACTGCCAGGTCACCTACGCACTTCTTGAGCAAGGATACATGAAAGACCAGATGAATTGAGGCTAAATCTAGAGGTAATTTGAGCTCATAAGCTTCCTTGCCTAAACAACTGAGAATTCTGAAGGGATAGACATAGCGGGGACTGAGTTTTCCTTTCTTGCCAAACCTCTTCACTCCCTTCATGGGAGAGATCTTGAGATAGACATAGTCATCGACCTTGAGCTTGAGATCCTTTTTATGAACATCAGCGTAAGACTTCTATCAACTCTGAGCAGCCCAGAGTCTCTCTCTAATCAACTAAACTTTCTCTAAGGCGTCAAAAACCAAGTTAAGACCTATGACTGAGGCCTCACTAACTTCAAACCAACCAATTGGAGATCTACATGTCCTGCCATAGAGAGCTTTAAATGAAGCCATTTTAATATTGGAATGATAGATATTGTTGTATGAAAACTCAATCAAAGGCAAGTGGTCATCCCAACTTTCCTTGAAATCAGTTGCATACAGCCTTAGCATATCTTCAAAATTCTGAATGGTCCTTTCTTCTTGACCATCTATCTGAGGATGAAAGGCTATACTAGATGGACTTAGGTACTAAGACCCTTTTAGAATACTTTCTAGAAGTGAGAGGTAAACTGGGTACCTCTGTCTGAAATAATAGATAATGGAACACTGTATAATCTGACCAACTCCCTGATATAGAGTTTCACATAATCTTTGGCTGAATAAGAGGTATGAACTGGAAGGAAATAAGCTGACTTGGTCATCCTATCTATAATAACCCAAACTGAATCATGCTGATGATGAGTTTGAGGCAAACCCATCACGAAGTCCATGTTCACTTCTTCCCACTTCCAAGTAGGATGGTGAACTCCTGGATGGGTCTACTAGGCTTCTGATGCTCTATCTTAACTTGTTGACATGTAGAGCACTTAGCTACAAACTCTGCAACATATCTCTTCATCCTACTCCACCAATAGATTTCCTACAGGTCGCAGTACATCTTAGTGGCCACTGGATAAATAGAGTATCGCGCACTATATGCTTCTACAAGAATTTGATGCTTTAAGTTATCTACACTTGGAATGCATAGACAACCCTGAAAATGAAGAACTCCATCTCCCCCTTGGGAGAAAACCTCTACTCTATGATTCTAAACTGACTCTTCTAGCTTGACAAGGCTAGGATCCCTGTCTTTCTTTACTTTCGCCTCAGAAACTAGAGATGACTCTGAACTACTCTAAACACATACACCACCCTCAAAAGAATCAACTAAGTGAACACCTAGTCTGGCGAGATGGTGGATTTCCTGAGCTATCTTCTTCTTATTATCCTTAACGTGAGAAACACTACCCATAGAGAGTCTACTAAGAGAGTCATCCATAACGTTGGACTTACCCAGATGGTAAAGGACACTTATGTCATAATTTTTCAAAATCTCTAACTACCTTCTTTGATGAAGATTGAGATCTTTCGGAAAAAAGACATATTGGAGACTCTTATGATCCGTGAAGATATCTACATGAACTCCGTATAGATAATACCTCCAAATCTTTAAGGCAAATACTACGGCTGCTAACTCAAGATCATGAGTAGGATAATTCTTCTCATGGGACTTTAACTGTCTGGAGGCATAGGATATGACCTTACTATGCTGCATTAGGACACAACCTAAATCCACTCTGGATGCATCACAATATACCATGAACCCATCTGAACCATCTTGAAGAGCTAGGACTGGACCTGAGGTGAGTTGAGTTTTCAACTCTTGGAAACTCTTCTCACAAGGATCTAACCACTGAAACTTGACCTTCTTCTGAGTCAATCTGGACATGGGGGATGCAATAGAAGAAAATCCCTCAATAAACTGTCTGTAATAGCCAGCCAATCTTAAAAAACTCCTGATATTTGATAAAGAGATGAGATGAGGCCAGGTTCTTATTGCTTCGATCTTCTGAGGATCTACTCTAATGCCATCAACAGAAACAATATATATAAGGAATGCTACTGATCTAGCTAAAACTCACACTTACTGAATTTGGCGAATAACTGGTGATCTTTGAAAGTCTGATGAATAATCCTGAGATGGTTTGAATGATCATGCTCTGTGTGGGAATAGACCAGGATATCATCTATGAATAATATGACAAACATGTCTAAGTACTGCTTGAACACACGGTTCACAAGTCCATGAAAATGGCTAGGGAATTGGTAAGACCAAAGGACATAATTAGAAACTAGAAGTGACCATACCGAGTATAGAAAGCTGTTTTGGGGATGTCACATTGTCTAACTCAGAGATGATGGTAGCCAAATCTAAGGTCTATTTTGGAGAAATAACTGGCACCCTAACATTGGTCAAACAATTCATCTATTCTGGGAAGAGGATACTTATTCTTGACTGTAACTTTGTTGAGCTGACAGTAATCAATACACATCCTGAGAGAACCGTCTTTCTCGCTCATGAAGAAGACTGGTGTACCCCATGGGGATACACTGGGCGTGATGAATTCCTTATCTAAGAGATCCTTCAACTGATCTTTCAGTTACTTGAGTTCTGCTGGTGCCATTTTGTATGGAAGAATAGAAATAGGCTGAGTATCTGGAATAAGGTCAATGTTGAAGCCTATTTCCCTTTTGAGAGGAATGCCTAGAAGATCTTTGGGAAACACGTCTAAATACTCCTTTACAACTGCGACTAATTCAAGACTAGGAGATTTAGAACTGGAATCTTTAATATGCACAAGATGATACACACACCCCTTAGAAATCATTCTCTTTGCCCGTAGGTAGGAAACAAGATGAACCCTGAATGATGAAGTACTACCCTTCCACTCTAGGACGGGCTCATTCGGGAACTAAAATTGAAACTGAACTACCCTGGTTTTGTATTCGACTATTGCATAGTAGGAATGAAGCCAATCCATGCCGCAAATAACATTAAAATCAGCCATCTCTAACTCGACTAAATCTGCTGATGTGGCTTTCTGAAATATCAAAACTAGGTAGTGCCTATATACCTGCCAAGCCATGATGGTTTTACCCACTGGGGTAGAGACTGAAAAGGGCTCTGCTAAAATTTTGGGACTAATTCCGAAATCACCTGCTATATAAGGAGTAACAAAAGACAAGGATGCACCTGGATCTAGCAAAGCGTAAACATGAACATAAAAAATTTGTAACGTACCAGTACCGACATCAGGAAAATATTCCTGCTCCTGTCGAGTCTGAAGAGCATAGAGTCTATTTGGGCGTTGCCCACTAGTAGCACTGAAAGCAGCACCCTGTTGATTTAGGCGACCGGACTGGGCTGTGGACCGATTCTGTTGACCCTGTAGACTTGACTATGGACACTCTCTAATCCTATTGCCTGGCTTGCCATAACTGAAATAAACATCGCTATCAACTCTACAGGTACCCTTGTGGTTCTTACCACAAGTCTGACACATGGGATTAGTTCAAGCTCTGCTGACACTACCCTGAGACTTAGAGCATGGTACTCGATCTATGTTGCCGTCTCTGAATTTCAGCATTGGGGCACTGGCGGAGGAAGGAGCTGGAATTGCTGGCTTAGGACAAAACTGCGAATGGTTTCTACCTTCTGATTTTGGTTGAGCAAAACTGAAACTGCCTGACCTTGATCTCTTATTCTACCTCTTCCTAGTACTAATCTCCTGCTCCTCTATTTGTTGAGCATGAGTCATGAGCCTGGTTAAAGTCATATCACTATTCTGCATCACAGACCTACACTTATTTACCACGCTATCATTCACCAATGACATGAACTTGCTCATCTTAGCCCTGTTGTCTTCAACCATATGAGGGGCATATTTGGCTAGCTGAGTAAATATAAGAGAATAATCCGTAACCATCATATCTCCCTACCTGAGGTTGATGAACTTTAGAACTTTTGCCTCCTTCAGCTCTTGAGGAAAGAATTTGTTTAAAAAAGTTGTGAAAAATTCCTCCCACTCTATAGGAACTGTATCCTCTAACCTCTCGGACTTCCACTATTTGTACCAAGTGTGAGCAACATCCTATAACTGGTATGCGGCTAACTCGGCACTCTGACAAGGAGTAACTTCCATGATGTCTATGACCTTATAGACTTGGTCAATGAATTCCTGAGGGTCTTCATCAGAGTTAGACCCAAAAACGATGGAGGGTTCATTCGGGTGAAGTATCGAATCCTAACTGCGACTGAGTTTGCCACTGGATTGGCTGAAATAACTGGTGGCCATTCATTTTGGGCAGCCACAGACTGAGCAATTATGGTGAATGCATCCCTAAACTTCGAATGAGAAACATGTTCACCCAAAGGATCTTCGGGCTGAGGAGCTGGCTGGTTTCTTCTCTTTGGAGGCATATTCTGAAATAAGAGAAGAATGAATTATACTGAGAGTTTAACTTGAGATAATGCTCACTAGCATGATATAAATACCGAAAGAAGGGAAACTGTTCCTAAAACATCTTATAGCTTCTTGCACATAAATGTGGGGCATGCAATACACTCATGCACAAGACTCTACTGGATGTGGCTTTCAGACTTCCTAGAACTCTATTGAATCTTAGGCTCTGATACAAAGTTTGTAATGCACTGATTTTTCTGAACCGGAGTACTACATGGTGCTTATGACCCCGAAGGACCACAAGCCAACCCATGACTTATATCTATACCAGTGTACTACAATTTATGACGTAATAATGTGGAAAACATGAACAATAGGCCATAAGGTTCAATTGCATAGAATATCTAAAAAATCGTAACATCCATATGGGGTAACGAATACCTAAAACAACTGAAATCTGAATCAAATCTGAGCTAAATCTGAAAGCCTCTAAATACTGTCTGAATAATAAGTTGAAGGAAAATGTCTCCAACTAACTCCGTATAGTAAAACTAAACTGAAATAATAAATGAAATAAATAATATCATCCTTGAATGGATGAGGACTCACTGCAACGCTACAATTGGAGTGCTACTACTACTGCTGATCTGGAGATTGTATTTGTGAACCTATGGTGTAACGTGAAAGAAATCACCATAGCGCAAATTCGTCAGTACAACTGGGAGTACTGAGTATACGAGTGAGGTAGGCTAAATGAAAAAAGGGTTTACATGCATGAACAATGCTAACTGACTAACTGATATAAATGTAAGAGTACAAACATGTATATGTAGTAACTGAGATCGTGATTTTGTGATCTCTAGATCTGGACACTAATACTTGATCTACTTATATCTAGCATGACCAATACTACAATTCTGATAACATAGATGACTATGTCTGATAGTCCTGAATCTAATGGAATTATCTGTGTTCTGTTCTGTAACTAAATTAACTGTATCTGACATTCCTAATATACTAAAATATGAAGAACTATTTGAGTTCTTTTACTGAGACTGGGAATAACACTGTGGGAGGTAGTTATTTGACCTACATGCCCCAATAACGCATATAGCTAAGTTGGGGTCCAATCTCTGCCCCAACTGGAAGGGTGTCAATACCGCACCACTGGTAAGGACAGCTGTGAGTGACCCTTAGCTGGCAGGTACTCAAAATAAGAATGGTGGGAACCCTAAACTGACATATTAAGCCACCTCATCAATCCTAATCTGACAGGTTAAGATGTCTCAACCTATGCTGGTTACGTTGTGCTGGAACACAAGGATGATTACTAAGAATCACACCCTAAATTGATAGGTGAGTTTCCATCCTTGGGTTCACTCAGTGCTAACTTCTACTCCTATCTAAAAAGATTGAACGTGATTTAAATGATGGTACATGGACTGAGTAACTAACTTTCGTTGACTGGCGAATTAGTGCTACCATTTGAGAATTAACTGAGATTATGAGATTTCTAAGGTTTCCTGAGTCACATGCCCGACTGAGTTCTATAGATCCTGGCTTGACTGAGATTATCATGATAACATAACATGGCTCTAGGTACACAACTATATTATTCGGGTACAAGTACCCCCAGGACTCAATGGAAGGAAACTGACACACATCACTGACTAGATCGTAAGGGTAGAGTCCACAATTTACCATATCATGAGTAGGGGATTTCACACTAAGCATAGTTCTCAACATTTTATACATGGAAGGGAAATTCATACAACATGTATATACTTTCATAGCTTCAATATCACGGTCAATCCATTTCACAACAACAACGCATATCACTCATACGGAATTAATGGAAAATCATAAAGCATAGAGCATGGACTTGTCATTTAAGCACTATTAAATCATGGGACATGAATTCTATCATCTAGGAATATTACCAAACACTTTGCATATATTCTTTTAGATTAAGTGTGTTCATGAATTTCACCATATTAAACCACATAAGGATTATGGGTTTATCTAACAAATACATATACTTCATGAAAGCACCTTTAGATATCATCTTGAAACTTAACCAATAATCATCTATATGTACATGCTCATATCACAACAAGACAATCACAAAATAATATTTAAAACATGGTTCCTGAGCTCTATGAATGAAATGGATCCATAGATGAACACTACGCATACCTGACTCATGGTTCTTGATGTTTTTGAACTTGAAGGATTTGATATCCTTTGATTTTAAAAGAAGATTGGGGTCTTGTTCTTGGATATTAAATTTAGAGAGAAACCCTAGTTTTTGTTTGTGAAAGAATAATGGGCAAAAATGGCTGAATGCGGACTCATCTGGGTATATATAGGTGAGTGGTAAGTGACCAAAATACCCCTGTTAAAATGGCCTGGAAATAAACTGAACATGGCATGTGATGACCCGACTGATGGTCCATTATTTTGACCATCATACGTGGACCAGAAATGGGGTTCACTGGATAAGAGTTGACGGCCTGGATGACGGTCCATCAAAAATCTGATGGTCCATCAACTCGTTCGTCAATCCTTATCCAGAACGTGGCCCTAAAACCTTGCTGTGAAGATCAAAGTGGCGGTCCGTCACTTGTTTGGTGGTCCATCAACTTGGACGTCGCACCTGGGCGTTTCAGGTAACTCTGAGTAAAACATCCATAACTTCCTCGTCTGGTGTTGGATTTGGACAAAATTGGTATCGTTAGAAAGCTAACTCAATTTCCTACGTGATAGAAAGTAGAAATCTCATAATTACCATGGGTATAAAAATAGATTTTTATTTCAAAGAAAGTACTTGCATCTTTGAGATGATTCTAGCTAGGAATAAGCACAGGTATTACCCCTACAAGGGAAAAATTCCATCTATGTACCTAAATTCCAGAAACAAGTGTCTGCCAACCTTATTCTCCTAGTAAATCAGAAGAATATCATCCAATTATCGAATATTCCATAATACTCAATGAGATATAAAAAACTATTCAAACAAAACATATTAACCAATACTTAAATAACCCACACTAATAACCAATTCTAAGACATATTAATGTGCCCATGTAACAAAATTGGATTAAACTACAATACCATTACTTATCCTATCGTCAAGAACCCTAAATAAGACATTTAAATTATTCCTTTATTCTAAACAACCAATTGAGTTACCACCTTGGATGCTTTAGAATTTACCAACACCCCATAAAGAATCATCACTTTTGTTAGGGGATTAAACAAATAACTAGCAATTTGCCCTTTTTACCACCCTAATTATGAGTCTACAAAAGTGAACCACCCAACTATAAAACAACTAAAACATAAAATGATGAGACAAATGAGACAACTATCTTCCCATAAGTTACCCTAACTTTAAGCAATTTCATCTATCCAAACCCCGTACCCAAACGCCTAATCATGAAATCTCCCATCCATTTTATTTTACTTTTATGATATCTAACCTGAGTCTAAAAACTTAATTAACCTTGGCTTACCTTGATGTCAATCAGCTTTAGGAAGGATAAATGAATGTGAATTCTAACCTTGTGTTAAGATCAGGATGTGTTGTTCCTTAAAAATCCATAGGTTTGGGCACTGTTCACACCAATTTTCCCTCTCTATAGCTCTAATACATGAGAGGTATATTTAAGGGTTTTTAGATCCCTCCCATATTGTTGGTTTCAACTTATGGAGAAAAAGTAATTAA
Source organism: Capsicum baccatum var. pendulum (assembly GCA_030864225.1). Classification (NCBI taxonomy): domain Eukaryota; kingdom Viridiplantae; phylum Streptophyta; class Magnoliopsida; order Solanales; family Solanaceae; genus Capsicum; species Capsicum baccatum. The sequence continues at coordinate 201,793,147 of CM061561.1, forward strand.
AACCCACTAAGTAGGGATTCTAGTTTCCGTCATGTTGCTATAGAGGGAGGTGTAACTACGCGATAGTACTATAGTGGAATGAGTCATACAAGAGAGGGATGACATCAACCCAACTAATACTTTTTAAATTTTGAAATTTTAACTTGCATGGCCCACTCAAGTTTATGAATAATCATGATAATCCCCGTGCCTCGTACCCATCTCAAGATGTTTCCTAGAAATAAAGGATTGGGTTGTTACAACAGATACCATTTTACCCATCAGTTTTTCTCGATCGATCATGGAAAATGGTTGGCTCGAGTTTAAATTTAAACTTGACATCCTTCCTGTGATATAGTATGTAACTAGTTTTTGCTACTCAAGCTCTATACTTTAGACTGAAAAAAGGCAAACTTATTGGAGTATGAACACCTAAAACCTTCGATTACTAAAATTCTAGTATCGAAATTCCATTACTCAACTAACTAGAAAAAATAAGGAACCCATTCTTTGAGTACCTGAGATATCAGATGAATCATCAAACAACCAAAATCGAATAGGGTGTTTAAAATTTGTAAGCCCAATAATTTTATGGGGTGTGAGGTGGGACCCTTCTATAGAGACCTGCAACTGCTATAGCGACCTATGTCGCTACAGTGACCCAAAATAGTTTAAAAGAAAGGGAATGGATTTAATACCCATTTTCCTTCGTTCATTCAAAAATCTACTCTGTGTTTCCTTGATCACTTTGCTCTCATTGTTGGAACAATATAACACTCATAACACTTGATTCCCTACTTTCTATTACTTTATTTCTCATAATATTGCATGTTTTAGGCTTGAATTTCATTGAAAAATAGGTTTTAGAGTAAAGTTTTTTAAATTTTGATTTTTGGTTTAGTTTAGCCAAAAATTAAAACATGGTTTCTTCTCTTATGTTTATAAAACTTCTATCATGTTCTGTGATGTGCTATAGAAATATAGAACTTTCAATACTTAAAACTATGAAAATATAGGCATTTCATAGGTTGTTTTGTTAGATATGCTGTGTTTTGAGTATGTTTTGCAGGAAACTAGGTTTTGGAGGCGAAGTTCAAGAAAAAGATGAAAATGGAGTATTTGTCTACTTACTTGATCATTTTTGGTTGTTTGTGACACTTTCTGAATGTACATGACCAAAGCATGTGTTTAAACTTGAAGTTTGGAAGCTTGGTTGCAAGAATTGGAATGCCTGACACTTATCTATATGTACATGTGGACCGTATATAGAACATGTGGTCTATATGTGACTAAGTTAAGTACCAGAATTGGAGATCCATAGAGTGGAAGAGCTAAAAAAGAACTTTCGACACTTACCTATGTCAACGTACAGACCGCATGTAGCACATATGGACCGCATGTGGGTAAGGTAATTGTTAGAAGTACAAAGTCCAGAGATTTGACATTGCAAGAAATTTTTCTGGCATTTACCCATGTCTACATATTCCTAGGGATGGGTCGCATGTGGCACATGCGCCCACAGGCAGGCCGCATTAGACACAAGTAAGTGGCCATTGACCCTTTTTATCCTTTTTCATTCTATCTTTGATTTTTAGGGTTTTCTCACGTACTATGAATATATCTTAAGTGTTTCTAGTATAAAAAAATGCACTCTTAATACTTATAAACATATTTTTGATTCTAAGATCCTATTTTGGTCTTGGAATTTTCTTGTATTGATTTTAGTTGATTAATTCAGTTAAAGTTTTGGGTTTTCAGTTATGATTATTATGATTACATCTTATGCTTTCAATCATGAATGTTGTTGATTACTTCACAAGCAAGAGTGGCTAAAAACCCTTAGCTAGGGTTGTGGAAACCTTGGTGTATTGACGAAGTAGGGGAAGTGCTACATTGTTTTGAACCGATACCCATGCATGCATTGTATTATCTTTACTTTAATAGCTATATTAGTGGTTACAAATGTTAGGATCCCACCTAGATTATTTTAGTTTCTCCAAAAGAGGAGTAGTGACTAGGAAAATATAATTACAACAGTAATTTGAGGTTTAACTATCGATCCATGCTACTAGGTATTATATAAGTAAGATGGTTAGATATTATATAATAACTAGAGACTTAAAATATAATAGTTACTAGGATCTAGGATAACGGTTAGTAAGGCAACATCCTGAGACTCATAAGGTATAGGGTGAAATCTGTCCACTAGTCCAAAAGACTGTTGGTGGTAAACGACTTAACAAATTCTGAATGCAAGGTATCAAGTTAGTTCAATAAAGCACGATAAGCCTGCAGAGTTGAGAAGCCAGAGGAACACAATCCTAGTATTCACGAATGACTGATTAAAACCGAAGTTGATACTAGCTATTTTTTTGATATTAATACTCTATCCCCTATTTACTTTTCCAGTTTTGCCCATTGATTATAGCAGTTGAAAGCCACAATCCCACGTATTCCCTTAAGATTTGACCCCAACCTTTGTTGGGTTACTATATTTGACAACAACCGCATAATCTTCAAATTGAAAGTGTAGCTTGGGAATTATCAATTTTTGGCATCTTTGTCGGGGAATATGGTGTAGAGTTGTGAATCAAGGTTATTGCAATTTGTGGGTTTCTTATTTTTGTTCTTAGTTTGGTATTAGTGTAAGCCTAGCACACAGAGTAGAGGCAATCCCTTACTCGCAGTGAATCTAAATCTATAGAGGATCCTACAAACACATAGTAGGATAACAGAGCTAAAAAGAGATGATATTCCTAAAGAGGTTCGTGATGATTCACCTCATGTGCCTCCACCTCCACTTGAAGGAGTTCAATACATTGTTGAATAAAAGACAGGGGATGTTGTTTGCATAAGTTGCTAATTATAGGCGGGAAAAGATGCTCAGTGGATATCTCCAGAGACAGATTTAGCTGTACAGAGACAGGAAGCAGACCACTGAGCAATACTCAATGGAAATCAGAATAGAGTTAGAGGTGGTTATGCTTAAGTGATCCTAGAATACCAATACTTGCAACCAAATGAGTATGATGAAGAGAAGATGGGGTACATTAAGATAAAAAATATGGGAGATATTATTTCTTCTTTTTACCCCAGAAATTAAGTTTGACATAACGAGTATAATGATTCAACCCTTAAATCTGAAGGGTGTATTTGCGGGTTTGCCTACAAATGATGCAAACATGTACCTTGCAAATTTCATTGGGATCTACAGTTTGTACTTAAATCTAGAGACAAATTAGGAGGCACTTCAATTGAGGTTGTTCCCTTTCTTACTTATGGGAGAAACATCTTTATGGCTAGGGAATTGCTAAGAGAATCTATCACTATATGTAGCGAGTTACACAGGCAATTCTTGAACCGATTCTTTCCTTCATCTAGGATGTTGTAGCTTAAGGAAGAGATTTATATCTTCAGTTTGTTACAATCAAAATACTTGTATAAGGCTTGGTTCAGGTTTAACAAGAAGCTGAGTATGGTTCCCAACCATCGAATTTCAGGGATGAGCTTATTGAAGATATTCTACAGAGCCTTGACTATTAGTCCCAGAGCTATAGAAGATACCATCTTTGGAAGTGCTTTTTTGAGACTACGCTAGGAGGTAGCTTTAAATATACTGGAACAGATCTTACTCACTAATCAATGGTGGAAAACTTGGGAGGCTGAGAGGGGATCTATCACATATGTTGTTGGTGCCTCTTGTGACCAGAAAATAGTTGATGATTTAGTAGCATAAGAAATTGCACTGTTGAGAATTGATCTTGGGTTACTAGCAAAGCAGTTTGTAGTAGCAAGTTCCAAGAAAGTGAATGGAGTAGGATCATAGGTTTCAACTTCCAAAAATTATGAGTTAGAGTTAGAGGAGGAAGAAAACTACTTGGATTGTTAGATGGCGGATTTTTGATCCCAAGGTCAAGAAAATCAAGGTTGGAACTATTATGACATATATAGATACCATAGTAGGGAGTGAGATGGGGACTAGATAAATAAGGATGACTGTAGAGAGAAGGGAGATCGGTACATTCCATATGTCAAATAAGATATAAAATCAAGAATGAAGAGATGCTGACTAAGCTGGTAAAGGGTTAAGAAAATTAGGAAGATAGCCTTAAAAAGATTAAGGCTGGTATTTTAAGGGTGACCCAGATGGTTGAATCTTATGCCACTGCTATCAAGCAGTTGGAGCACCTATTTAGGTAGATGTCAACAATATTGAATCAGAGATAGCCAGGCACCTTTTCGAGCAACACTGTGCAAAATCCAAAAAATGATGGCCATGTTCTTGCCATTACCATAAGGAGTGGTATGACTATTGTGGAACCCCCATTACCTGTTATGCAAGCTCCAAGGCATAAAGTTTATAATACAGCTGATATATTTACTGTGGAGTCAGAAAAATTAATGAGTAGCAGTGATAAAGTTAACGAGGACAAAGGTAAGGGTTCGGTACCATCCCCACCTTTTCCTTAGAAACTAAAATAGAAGAGAGAGGAAGGAAATTTCAAGTGATTTATTGAGATATTAAAAGAGTTGAGCTTGAACATCCCTCTTATTAAGGCATTAGAGCAGATGCCTGGATATGCCAGATTTATGAAACAACTAGTTACAAAGAAGAAAGGGGCTTATATTAAGGATGTTGATGGATTGCACCATTGTAATGCAGTCACAACTAGGTTTCTGGCCCAAAAAAAATAATGATCCCAGAGCATTCACTATACCATGCACTATTGGGTCATCTTGACTCACCAAAGCCTTATGTGACTTAGGAGCCACCATAAATTTGATGTCGCTCGCCGTATTCAAATTATTGGGCTTGATCCCTTCTGAACCGACTACAATAAAACTATTAATGGCTAACCACACTATGAAAAGACCCATGGGCATTTTTCTAATGTGATTGTGAGAGTTGATAACTTTATCTTTCCTGTTGACTTTGTTATTCTAGACTATGAGGTTGATGCCGAGATGCCCATCATACTTGAGAGACCATTCATAGCCACAAGTAGAGTGATGGTTGATATGGATAAGGGAGAGCTAAATTTTAGTGTAAATGGTGAAGAGGCCACATTTAACATCTAAAAAATAATGAAGTAGTCGACCGACATGTGGGTGGTGTCGGTGATAGATTGTATTGGTGACCTAGGAGGGTATTTTTATGGGTATCTTGATGAATTCTGGGTAATCAAGTTACCCACATCATGCCGCAATGTTAAAACAACCGCTTCATGAGAGGCAACCCATGGGTTTGTTAATGAAGTTTGAGTAATCAGCATAGCCATGTTGTGCCGCGATGTTAAATCAAGTGTTGGGTGGGAGGTAACCTACTATTTTAGTGTTCTCTTTTGTTTTTCTTTTGTAGGTTTATAAATTATGGACATATCCAAAATATGATAGGATTACTACATTCATAACTTTCCAGGTAAGTGGACTTTATGACAAAACCATCAGGGCCACAAGCCTCACTTATGCTAGGTACATATGGCACCAAATATTGCAAAGGAGAAGGGTAATACATTGCAAAGAAGAGATGAATCCCTCGAGCCTAGTGGTCGGTGGAGGAGTACCCTATTTCACAACATATATAGAGAAACTAAAGCTTGGGTGACCCGTAAAGTGACTAGATTCCAGGTATGCCAGGTACCTGAGACTATTATTCTGAGCCCAATAGGATAATCGTTACCCGAGTACTCATGGTGGCAAAAAATGCGAGCCTTTACATGACCTAGGTCTCCGACTAAGGCTATTCAGGATATTTTAGATAGTTTTAGCCTAACGTAGGATAAAGTTAGCTTGGAGATCACTGTCATACTTTTCTCTTCCAAGTCATAATGAGAATGAGGATGAGGCATATTCTAAGACAATTTCACAGGGTGTAGCTTAGGACCCCCAGTTTGAGAAGATGTTCTAAGATTCTTCTGAAGCTGTAGATTAGGAGGAGTCATCAGTGGTACCTTAGTCTCAGGAGGGTATTGCAGCTCATGCACAATGACCAGGTGTACCCCAGTTTGAGGAAGGTATAGAGTAGGCTTTCCATGAGGTGACCATCCTAGATAAAGAGGCACCAACATCGCAAGGATAGATTTCCACTTCCCCTACACATGCCTCAGAGACACCTCTTGATGAGGATAACCCGAGGTGGTGTGTGGAGAGAATGTTGATGATATGTGATATAGACAGTTGTATCTTAGGACCGACAAGACCAAGAGGCTTATTTTTTAGGAGCGCAGGATTGATCTATATGGGTTGCGTAGAGTACCATAATTGTGGGTTGTCTTTGACCGTTATTAGTTAGCCTGGATGACTAGACCACTCAGTTCGTATAACTCAACTTTGGTATGAGAGTTTTATGCATCATATCGTGCCACAGTAGTTTTTTCGATATTCAGATTTATAGTTCTGATGATACATATGGAGAAATCAAACCTTGAGCAAACCCTTGTGAGAGGGGCAAGGTTGACATTGCAGTAGCAACTATCCGCAGTGTTATTATTGGTCAAGAATATATCACTCCATCATCCATAACAGTGTGTGACTAAATATTGAGAGTCACATGTGACAAACATATTATAAGAGAAATAGAGCATAGAAGTGAGAGAGTTGAGATAGCTAAGTGAATAACCGACTATATTTGAGACCCTATGGATCAAGGGACATGGCATGATAAAAAAGGCCTCATTAGCAATTCCAGCTACGTTTGGGTGGTTTCTTATAAGATATGGATTATTCCCGACTACTTCAGATAATGTATTAACTTGGGAGGGAGCTGCCCTGATTGCTAGTATGATAGCGGGGTATGATATGATATTGACTTTGTAGCCATTCTATGGCATGAGATTCATGATAGAGCCTTTAGGGATACGACAAATTTTCCATTCCTGTGCCTTATTTAGAGATTGTGTGATGAGGCAAGTGTGCCAGATATACCAGGAGTTGATGAGATAGTACTTGTGACAACCACTACACATACAAAAACTATGAAGGATTTGGCACGTCTTTCCCTTTCCATGAGATCTAGTGGGCCTACCACATTAGCTCGGGCACAGATTGAGGGCCCTTTAATTTCCACAGAGCCTAGTGATATGCATGGAGGTGATATGGGATTTAGTATTGATCTTGAGATAAGGGAGTAGAGAGAGGCCCCAGATTTAAGTACTCAAGTTAAAGGGACACTATCTACTTCTTCATCAGCCCCAACTTCTAATTCAGAGCTGTTGGGTACTTCTTTATTGTCCTCTCACCTATTTACTACAGCTGCTACTATAGGTATGACTTTGGTATCTCATGAGTTTGTACAGATCTTAGTGGATAGTTTGAGAGTTATTGATGAGAGGTTACGTGCTGTTGAGACCGAGATGGCTACTCTATATGGGCAGATCCAGCCTTGGGTCTGAACTAGACTAGACATGGTAGAGGCTATATGGGATTCCACACACAAAGTTGATATGTCAGAGTTATGTGCAGATTTATAAGCATGTATCGATGCTTTTAAGAGATGTGTAATAACCCAATTTATGGAGATTAAGATGCCAGACCTAGGACATATTAGGGAGGAGGTGGACACCTTGTGAGCAGAGTTACTCTCTCTCACAGAGATCCATATGAAGGCCACTCCTCCAGTCATACCCTTAGTGGTATGGATACTACCTCTACTTGCCTAGATATTTTGATTTATTTGTGGAAGATCATGAGGAGGTCCTATTAATTGGGACCAAGAGAGGACACGTGGGGATCTGCAGGATCTATCTCATATATGAGCAGGCCTTGAAATATGCTAAACATACTTTGATGGATTTTGCAGTTGTTGATAGGCAGAGGCATACTGAGATAATAGCGGGTGCATTTTTTAGTAGTGGCTGCCACCACTTTCGCCAGTAGACATACCCCTATCTAGGGATGCTCATGACACGGATGATTAGTTCATCCCAAATATGTCCTTATTCCCTTTGTTTTATATTATTTTAGCATATTGGGGATAGTGCATAATTTTTAGTTAGGGGTGAGGTATACCATAGCTGTCCTGGGTTTTGTTTACCGTGCTTCTTTTCTGTTGATCACGGTGTGATTGCAGAACCTATATGTCTAGGATCAATGTGAAATAGTATCCCTTGATCCTTGTTTGTACCTTATAGCCTATTTTTCTTGTTTCACCTTTCACCTTCCTATTTGTATTGCAATAACCTATTTTGGCCCATTCTTCCTTGGACATTATGCACCTCAACTCAAGTAAATAGCCTAAGTTGAGTGTGTGTATCATAGAGGTGTGTGATGAAAAGTGGGTATGTATACGGGTAAAATAAGATAAAAAATTAGTAGGGTTGGGTGTGGTAGCAAAAGAAAAGAAAAAGAAAAAAATTGTTAAAAAAGTGAAAAAAAAATAGAAGGACCACAGCCAACCTGGCTGTCTAAGAAAGAATAAAAGGGAGAAATAAGGGTGGAATAAAAGAAAATTAGTTAAACATGGACCCCTAAAGTAGTTGTAGTGCCAAGGAGGCTTAGTCATTCCATATATCCATATGTACCATACTATCCCCCAAGCCTACATTAAAGGCCAAATGATATCCTATAGTGACCTCAATTTGATTATCTAAAAAGTAATTGAAAGCTTTGTGTAGAATTATTTTGGTCTCAATTATCTGCTCAAGATTGTCTCCAGTTATTAATATGTCATCCACATATACTAATACAACTATTATCCCTTCTGTTGTTTCTTTGATGTATAGTGAGTAATCATATTGACTTTGTTTGAATACACAACTAATAAGAACTTTAGACAATTTTGCATTCCATTGTCTTGGGGATCGCTTCAATCCATACAAGGATTTTGAAAGTCTACACACTTGTCTACCATGCCCCCCCTGACTGTCAAAACCTTGTGAGGTCTGCTCCCACTTACTTTTGAACCCCTGAGGTAGTTCCATGTATATCTCATCCTCCAAATTACCTTGAATAAATGCATTGTATACATCCATTTAATGGATGTGCCATTTTTTTTTATGCAATAGCTAAGATAGTTCTGAGTGTTACCATTTTAATCACATGACTAAATGTCTCTTGATAGTCAATACAAACCTTTTGACTATAACCTTTAGCCACCAATCTTGCCTTGTATCTTTCAACTTCTCCTGAGGCTTGATATTTAACTTTATAAAACTATTTGCACCCAATTGGTTGCTTTTCTTGAGAAAGTGATACAACCTGCCATGTATTGTTATTCTCAAGAGTTGTTATCTCAGCTCGCATAGCCTCCACCCATTTAGGATCTTTAATAGCTTCTGTATATGTGTTTAGTTCAACAATATTAGAAAATTTAGACAAATAACATTGATATTTAGAGGTCAAGTTATCATATGATAAGTAATTAGATAGAGGATAAGGAATATTGCCATTGATTATTAATGACACAAAATCATTCATCCATCCAGGAGGATGTGTTCTTCTTGTAGATTTTCTTTGTGCGTCCTGAGCTTGTCTAGCAGTGACATTTCTTGTTTGTCTAGTAGTAGGTGCAGTAATAGTAGCATTTATTGATTGTGTTACTCTGGGTATAATAAAAGGAACTACTGCAGTAGTCAGTGTAGACTCAAATGAAGTTGAAGTAGTAGTAGTTGATTGTAGTTGAGTGGAATTAGATGCAGGAGAGTGAGGCATCTCATTATAACTTGTAGATACTGGAATATCAGTGTCAAGTAACATATTTGTATTAGTCATGGGAAATATAGCATGATGAGTCTGAGTAGTATTAGTTTTAAAAGGAAAGCTATCTTCCTGGAATAGTACATCCCTAGCCATAAAGAACATCTTGGTAGTAAGATCAAATAAGATATAACCCTTGTTAGTTTCAGAATAGCCTATATGTACAACTTCTCTTGATATAGGAATAAGTTTATTTGTTTCATTAAAAACCTTAGCATAGCACAAACATCCTAACACTCTTACGTGATCAAGAGAAGGTCTCTTATTATAAAGTTTTTCATATGGAGTTACATTATCAATCACAGGTGTAGATAGTCTATTAATCATCTATGTAGCAGCTTTAACATAATATCCCCAATATTTTAGAGGTATGTTAGCTTGAAATTTAATGGCTCTTGTCTTTTCTAAGAGATGCCTATGCTTTCTTTTAGCTACCCCATTCTGTTGAGGGGTGTAAGAGCAAGATGTCTGATGTATGATACCTAAGTTAGCAAACAGTTCAACACATATGTTATTCACAAATTCAGTGCCATTATCAGTTCTTAGGATTTTAATGCATGTATTTAACTGATTTTAACATAAGAAACAAAATGCTTAAGTATAAAAATACATCAGACTTTAATTTGAGAAGATATATCCATGCCATTCTTGTGTAATCATCAACAATAGTAAGGTACCATTTATGACCATCACAAGTTGCTACCCTATAGGGACCCCAGAGATCCATATGAACCAAGTCAAAAGCATTTTTACTACATGTCATACTAACTAGAAAGGGCAACCTATTTTGTCTAGCAAAAGGACAAACACTATATGTAGAAAGTTTATTATCTAAAGGATCCTTTGACATAGAGAATAGTCTAAAAAGAACTTTGAAAGTAAAATGGCCAAATCTTTTATGCCATAGTTCAATATTAGAATTATTTGTATATGTCACATTGGAGCATCTTGCTTTTGTATGTCCTGGAAAATTTTTGTTCAGTAAGAAATATAGGCCATCTCTTTCTCTACCAATCTCCTTCAGCCTCCCATTCCATAGATCCTGAAATATGCAAAAGTTAGGATAAAATGTAGCTGAACATTGTAACTGACTAGTAGCCTTGGACACTTAGAATAGGTTATACTTAAATTGTAGTAAGTGAAATACATTTAAGAGGGTGCTACTGTCAGATATGTTACTTGAACCAGTGTGTGTTACTTTTAACACATCACCATTTGATAACATAACTTTCAGAGGACATACAGACTTAGATATTGAACCTTTATTCAGAAGCTCAATATCTGAAGCCATATGATTGGTAGCTCCTGTGTCAATAATCCATTCAGGTGGATTATGTATGACTAATAGGTCACTACAATTACCAGCTACATTCATAGAATTAGCTGAAGTGTTGATGACATGCTATAGCCCTGAGTCTGTAACATTTGACAGATTTGTGTATACTGCTCAGGTGTAAACCTTGGCGGTATAGATACCAATCTTGTACCTCCTTGTGTATGTTGATGTAGTTGACTTAACTGTAGTCCATGTGGAGTCCCAGAATTGTCAAAATAAGATTGAGGATCATGTTGATGATGAGGTTGAGACTACCAAACTCCAATCATAGCATTGTATGCACTAGGACCTGTTCTTCTTTGCTTGGACCTGTTATCATAATTTTTCCTGTCAACAACATTACCTTTAGTGTCAGCATTTCCTTTGTGATCTACATTCTTAGGATGCCCAGATGGATAGACAACCAGTTTAAAACAATCAACCATATAATACCCTTTTAATTTCCAATGATCACAGAGGGTAGTAGGATTGTAATTTGACATATAATCCCTTTTTCCTTTTTGGTAGCCACCTCCAGGGTAAGAATTCTTAAAATACATAGCTAAAGCATCACGTGCATTAGGAACAGCACAAAGAAGTCCTGTAGCATTGACATATTGAGACACATATTTTTGACTTTCATTACTCATTATCATAAAGCAGGCCATGTTGACAGTTGGTAATTGTGACATTAATAGAATCTAGCTTCTTGCTTGAGAATAATAATGTTATCCTAACTGATTTTCTCCGTACAATATAATTATCACTCCCTTTCAATGGAAATGACTGAAGAGGGTTACCTGAAATATCAGTAGTTGACAGATAAAGGGGTGATTAATATCCAATGCAGTCACGGATTGACAGCTGGTACCACCATTATTTTGAGGAATTGATTGAGATGAATTCCCAACCCCATTTACAGTAGAATGTGCATCAGTATCCATGGATAAGAATCTGAGAATTTCCCAATAAAATTTTAGAGAAAAGAAACTGTCAAGTTCTTGAATTCAAGTAGAGACTTAGAATGAGGATCGCGTATGAGTACTGATTTGATTCAGTAGGCTTTGATACCATGAAGAATTATGAATGATTACATCAGGACTAAGAGCTATATTATCAGATCATATAGCAACAGAGGAGAGAAGAAGAAAAACCAGAGAAGAAAGAAAATTAGAGAAAAAGAAGGATGATCAGATTAAGATTCAATATATGAGAGAGGTTAATCCATTGTGTATTGAATTTCTTAATTATCTATTATACATAAGGGAATATATATATATATATATCACTGTCTAACAGTAACTGTAACTAACCAGTTACTGTGCTTAACTAACTTCTAGACATTTGTATTTTCTGCATGATTAACTTTTCTTTGGCTTCCATTCCTACTCCTCAACACCTCCAATTAAAGCAACTTCAATTTTATGAAATTTATCTTGTCATTTGTATCCATACTAATATTAGTTAATGTAGGTAAAATTACAATAATATTACAACTGAAAAGTTACAAGTGAAAAAAAATAAAAGTTATCTTCTTCTTTGGTTGAGGCACGAATATCTCACTCTCTTTAAGGACGTTAAAGCCCACTGCAACAAATTATTTTACAGGTCCAGTAGTAATCTTCTTGATTTGTCCCCTCCAGTATACAACAACCTTGTCACAAAGAACAACTTAACAACTTTGGACAAGAGTTGAGTTCAAAGCTGCACAAAAGGAGCACCTCCCTTCAACTAATAAACTCCCTTTTTTACTAACTTTTATGAACTCTATATTATCTTGTATGTCAAAAAATAATGCAAAACCACCTCTATTTATAAGTCAAAAAATCTTTCAGGCAATGAATAGGAAGAATAAATGGAAATATAAATAGAATAGAGGTTACAAAGATTATAAGAGTTACAACACATAAAGAGTAGAATAATGGAGGAATAAAAAGTGGAAAGTTACATGAATTTCAAGAAAAATGGTGATCAAATTCATCCACCACTAACCTTGAAATAACACACCTTAATGATTAAATAGATACAGCAAAAACTCACATCCATTATGTGCTTTTAAAGGCCATATACTCATTTAGTGTAATGAGCATAAATGAGTTAGTGGTAAAATAACTAATTGTGCATAGTAATGTTACAAAACGGATGGAGTAAAGTACAAAAATAGGCCGATAGTTGCATCCTGTCATGATTTCAAAGCATTTAAAATATAATAAATTAATATTAAAATGCTAAAACATCATCAATCCCTCACACATTTTAATAGTTATAAGAGAGTTCACTAGTTGAAGAAAGATTAGCATGCATAATGAAGGTGTGCTCTACATTGAACCTCCACTTAGTAAAATAGTAATTCTTACTCCAGAGTCGTAGTGGTCTCAGACTTGAACGATGACTGCTTAGGGAAAATAAAAAGTTATTTCTTACATATAATAGTCAAGGTATTTATATGAGCTTTATATCTACCACATTACGGCCTTGTGCTATCCCAATTTCATGAGTGTCTTTGAGAATAAACCTAGTTTTTATAGAAAGCGGCCTACTTCCATACTCGCATAGGTGAAATCCGTCAAGATTACTCCTATAATTTTAGCACCCCACTCACACAAGCTATAGATTTTCTTTAAGAGTTTCTTTTAAATTCAACCTCACAATCATTATAGGTAAATGCACTCATATCATAGGGAGGGATACAAAAATAGTACATTTTTTTACGACAAGTCATCATGTGATTTGTTTTTTTTCATTGATCCTGGGTATAGGATCTCTAGTCCCAGGTTAGGTTTCCTCACATGTGACTCAAGATTTAATAGGCTTCAATCTCATTTCCCTCGATGTGCTCCAAACCTTTTCTCTTTCTAAGGCCTTAATTAATGGATCTGGAAGATTTTCACAAGATTTGACATAATCAACATTAATGGTACCATTTGTCAAATATGATCTCACATTATTGTATTTTCTCCTTAGAGATATGGATTTACCATTGTGATAACGGTTTTGAACTCGACCAATAGCAGCGGTGCTATCACAATGAATTAAAATAAAAAAAATTAGTTTTTCAAAATAAGGTATTTGAAATAACAAATCTCTTAACCAATTCGCTTCCTCACTAGCTGAAGCTAAAGCAATTAGTTCAGTCTCCATGGTAGAGTTAGCAATGATAGTTTGCTTTTTAGATTTCCAACAAATAGCACCATCACCCAAAGTAAAAATATAACTAGTAGTAGATAATGCATCACCTGATAAAGTATTTCAATCCGCATCACAAAAGCCTTCAAGTACGTCAGGATATTTTTTATAAAACAAACCAAAAGTTTTTGTTCCAATTAAATATCTCATTACTCTTGTTATAGTATGGCAATGCTCATTACCTGACTTGCTTGTAAAACTGCTAAGTACTCCTACTACATATGCAAATCAAGCCTAGTGCAATCAGTCACATATCTCAAACTTCCACTTATGCTAGCATATTTCTTTTGATTTATAACATCATTTTCACTTTCAACAGGAAACAAGTGAATACTAGAATCAAATGGAGTTACAACATGCTTGCAATCAAGAAAATTATATTTTTTACAAAATTTTCTCAACATAATGTGATGGGTCAAGGAAAATTCTATCACATCTTGTAGTAATTTTTATTCCTAGAATAAAATTTATCTCATCAATATCTTTCATATCAAAATGACTTCTAACAATATTTTTAGTCTCTCCTATAACATTTATGTTAGAGTCAAAGATCAATAAATCATCAACAAATAGACAAATAATAACATGTGAATTATTCTAAGACATGATATATGCAGTCATCACACTCTTTTATTTTAAAGCCATTATCAATTATGCAGGAATCAAACATTTCATGCCACTTTTTTGGTGCCTATTTCAAGCTATAAAGAGATTTAGTAAGTTTACACACTTTGCTTTCTAGGTCAGCCTCAACAAAACACTTGGATTGCTCCATGTAAATCTCCTCATTTATGTCTTCATTTAAAAAAATAGTTTTTACATTCATTTGATGAATTTGTAAATCAAAAATAGTTTCAATAGCAATTAAAAGTCTAATGGGTGTAATTTTAGTTACCGGAGAAAAAGTATCAAAAAATTCTAGGCCTTCTAGTTGTTTAAAACCTTTAGCCACTAGCCTACCTTTGTATTTATCAGCAGATCCATCCAATTTTAATTTATTATGTAAGACCCATTTACATCCAATTGTTTTACAACCTGGTGGTAAATCAACGAGCTTCCAAATTTAATTGAAAATTAATGATTTCATTTCATCATTTACAACCTCTTTTAAGAAAATTGCATCATGTGAAGACGAAGATTCTTTTAAAGTGAGAGGGTCATCTCCAGAATTAAAAACATAATAATCAAGATGAAGATCTTTTTCTAGTATAGATTTTTAATATCTTCTCAATTCAAAATCATTATTTTCTTTATTTTTCAAAGTAGAAGTAGAAGAATTAGATAGTGGCAAAATATTTCCTTCTGTCCTTAAACCCCCACTATTTTTAGAATCAAAAGAGAATTTATTTTCATGAAAACTAGCATCACTAGATCCTATTATAATGTTATCTTCAAGATAAAAAAATCTATAGGTTGTACTATTTGAAGCATAATCAATAAAAGCACAAGTAGTAACTTATTTACCCAACTTAGAGATTTTAGGATCCATTAACCTTACATAGGCGAAGCAACTCCAAATTCTTATATATCCCATATTTGGCTTATGATCTTTTCACAATTCAAAAGGTGTTAATTTGGTCTTTTTATGAGATTTACGATTCAGCACATAACAAGCAGTCAAAATAACTTCACCCCAAAAATTTAAAGGCGCACAAAACTCAATTAACATAGCATTAGTTAACTCAACTAAAGTTCTATTTATTCTTTCTACTACACCATTAGATGTAGGATAATAAGGAGTAGTAGTTTCATGAATTATACCCAATGATCTAATAAAAGAATTGGACTCATTTGACTCATATTCATGACCTCTATCACTTCTAATTCTTTTTATTTTTCTACCAAACTGATTTTCAACTTCATGGGGAAAAGTTTTAAAGTTCTCAAAAGAATCACTTTTATTTTTTATTAAGTAAACATATGTAAACTTAGAAAAATCATCAATGAAAGTGATAAAATATCTATTTCCTCCACGAGTTAAAATTCCTCCAAGTTCACAAATATTAGTATTAACTAATTCTAATAAATCAATTTTTCCTTCAACTTGAAATGAGGCTTGTTGTGATTTTGGCTTTACAAAAATCCTCACATTTTTTAAAATTCTTTTTGATCATTGAAATTAATCCTGAACTACTCATGATTCCCACATAACTATCATTTATATTACACAAACGAACATGCCAAAAATTAGTAGAAGAAAGCATATAAGCAGAAGTAGATATTTTATTCATTTCAACATTCAACTTGAACATTCCATCACAAGCATAGCTCTTTCCCACAAAAATATTATTTTTTACAATTACATATTGATCAAATCTAATAATCTGTTTGAAGTCTGCTTTATTAAGAAGAAAACTAGACGTCAAATTTTTTTCATGGAAGGAGTATAAAGTACATCTTTTAAAATTAATATTCTTCCAGAAGTAAAACTCAACTCGACATCTCCCATTTCAAGCACTTGAGTGGTGTGAGAATCTCCAAGCATAATGGTTTTGGGCTTCTTAAAATGAGTATATTTTTTAAACCAGTCTTTATCATAACAAATATGACGGTTTGCACCAGATTCATCCCACCATCCATCAACATTCCTCAAAATGTTTATGTCTATTATCACCACCACAAGTGGTTCTTCGATAAAGTTTGTATGAGGTGTAGGCCCACATTTTTTAATTTTGTAAAATTGAGCAATATGTCTGCTCTTGCCACAAACAAAGCATGATATCTTTTCTTGAACATATTGATTTTTTGCTTGATTATTTCTACCATTATTGTCCTTGGGATGTCAACCACTATTTTTCTTGAATTATTTCTTCTTAGGCTTAAAATCGTATTTTGTTAGTTTCAGGGGTAGCTTTATTTGAAGTAGTTAAATTTACCTTAGGTGTGATGTTGTTCTCTTATGTTTGCAAAAGTGCATCTGTGCCTCTTGCTTCTTCTTCCATGTGGATTCTAATTATCAAAATCTTCAGAGAAGTTTTCTTTTGCTTGTGGCGCATAGCAGCATAACTTTTTGAAATTCCTTCCAAGAAGGAGGAAGTTTATCTATTATGCCACAAAAAATAAAGTTATCTCTAATTTTGATTCCTCAGACCTTAGCTCGCCAAGAATCATTATAAAGTCCTGAAATTTTTCTACCATTGATTTGTTGTCCACCATTTGGAAATGAAAAAATCTTCTTGCCGCATATTTTTTTTGCTCTCGCCTCCTCAGTGTCATACTTACTCTGCAATGCTTTTCAAATTTTCTTTGAACTAGAGTACGTTCTGTCATAATAATCATAAAAGTTATCAGATAGACAATTAAGTAAAAACAAATACTGACACTTGTAGGAGTCACCATCGTATTTTTCAACTTTCTCTTAAAGAGAAATAAGTTCTTCATCGATCATGAAAAATCTATGTACTTTGTTTGGATTCTTCTCAGTTAACACATAAGAAACATTGAGAAGACTTAAGTAGAAAAGCACTTTACCCTTCCATCTCTTGAAATGAGTATCGTTGAACTGAAATGGCTTGTTAAGATCTTCCATCTTGACATCCGCCGATTTTTCAGTTGTTTCCATTGAATCTCCTCAAGATTTTGGTGAAATTACAATAATATTACAACTGTAAAATTACAAGTAAAGAAAAATAAAGTTTATCTTCTTCTTCTTCTTCTTCTTCTTCGGCTGAGGTATGGTCTTTAAGGAGATTCAAACTCATTGTAGCAAATTATTTCATCAGTCAAGAAGTAATCTTCTTGACTTATTTCCTACAGGATACAACAGCCTTCTCACAAAGAATAACTCAACAACTCTGGACAAGAGTTGAGTTTAAAGCTCTACAAAAAGAATACCTTCCTCCAACTAATAAACTCTCTTTTTACTAACTTTGTGAACTCTATAGTATCTTGTACATATAAAAATATGCAATACCACCTCTATTTATAGGAGAGAAAGTCTTTCATGCAATGAATAAGAATGAATGAGGAGTAGTAAAGATGAAATATCAATGGTCTTTAGGTTACAAGAGTTACAAGAGTAATAACACATAAAGAGTAGGATAATAGAGGAATGAAGAGTGAAAGTTACATGAAACTTATATTTACATTCTACCGCCACTAACTACTGTGATTAATTGACATATAATGCCACTAAACTGGAAAAAGTTAACTGTTGTACAATGCATGCACAATCGGGTGAAGGAAAGATGGAACAAGGGAATTACATCTTATGCCCTTAAATCCAAAATGAAGTACTTTCATGACACAATTAAGTTCAGCTATGACACAATCAAGTTTTACCATTTGCTGAACCTCTTAAATCCTCCAACGTTAAAACAAAGAAAATGGAGAAATGATAAACTCAAATACAATGAGAAGTAAATTTAATATTATTAAAATTCTCAACTTCATCACTTCCTTTCGACCTTCCTCTACAATAACAACCCTCCCCCCCCCCCAACCAAAAAAGATTATAAAAAAAGAGAAGCAAAATAATCTAGGTTCATTGGTATGATTAACTTAGATTCACATTAGAAAAAGGCTATCTAGAGATCCTTATAAAATTAAAGAAGATTTCATTTTAGAGTTTAAATTTTGAGATATTTGATTAAGAATAATAAAATCCTTAACCATTTGATCGTACTCTTAGGCGATAAAAGCAAAATTCAATGAGTACTATATTAATTGATTTTAAAAATTTAAAATAAAAGTGAGTAATCACTAATCACTACTAGTTCCTCCAATTTATTGCTCTGAAGCAGGCATACAGAAAGCTGGTTGTGAATTTATGAATTTTGGTATGTGGACTAATTGGCTTTTCGAACGATCTTGAAGGCTAACATACTTATATTCTCTGCTCATAATTTTCTGTGGAGAAAGAATAAAATGAAATTTGATATGTTTGTTTGTTGAGAAAAAGTAATTTGGGAGGATATATATTGCTAGAACAAAGTATATTAGATTTATATACCATGATTGGAATGTGAATCTAGATTACACGTTATTTTTCTTGGAAAATTAGTGTTTTAATAGTGAGTGAGTTAGAGATTGGAACGTTGAACCAGAGTATATTAGAAATAAAACTATCTTATGAGATATGTTATTTCAAAGAAATATTATATTGTTCAGTCAATGATCAAAAATATAGTTGAATTATTTCTAGTATAGTGCACGTGTTTCTTATATCAAATAATAAAATCATATACATTAAGAAAAAAATTATTGAACTATAACATTGATAAAATAAAAAATGGTCAACATCAATATTATTTTTTGGTTATTCTTTATGTTATTTTGAAGATTTTTCATGAATTTTCTTTTTGATATATTACATGTGTTTCTTTGGTGCACGTTATGGATACTAAAAAAGAGAAATCACTAAATTGATTTTCTTTTATGAAAAAGAGGTCAATTATAGCAAACATAAAATCAAATTAATAATAATTTCATAGAATATAAAAAGAGAGAATAAACAAGTCAATTCCTACTTTTGGCTTTTTCAAATATCTTCGTGTACAAAATTTAACTCAAAAATTTAAAATATGCCATAAAACAACATTAATTTGATGAAATTATAAAATACATAAATTTATAATTTATGCTTTTGCACTTCTTTAGTTGTCTGCTTTCTTTCTTCAACTGGAAAATAACTTGAGTTTTGTTTTTCTGTTAATTCTTATCCCCTTGATGTTTGATTTTCTCCACCTCTATTTGTTTCCTTTTTGACTTTCTTTGGAAAAAAAAAACTAAAAAAATTCAACAATAAAAAAAAAGAGAAGCAAAACAATCTAGGATCATTGGTACGGTTAACTTAGATTCTCATTAGAAAAAGGCTATCTAGCATTGCTTATAAAAGAACACTTCATTTTAGGATTTGAATTTTTATACATTTGATTAAGAATGATAAAATTCTAATCATCTGACCGTATTCTTAGACATTAAAAAAAAAATAATGAATATTAAATTAATTGATTTTAAAAATTCAAAATAAAAGTGAGTAATCACTACTAGTTCCTCCAATTTATTGCTTTGGAGAAGGCATACAGAAAGTTGGCTGTGAATTTGTGAATTTTGATATGTGGACTGATTGACTTTTCAAAAGGTCACGAAGGCTAACATACTTGTATTCTCTGTGCATAATTTTCTTTGGAGAAAGAATAAAATAAAATTTTATATGTTTGTTTATTGAAAAGAGTTGTTTGGGAGAATTTATTTTGCTAGAACAAAGTGTATTATATTTATATAATATGACTGAAATGTGAAATGTAGATTGTATGTTATTTTCTTGGGATATTGGTGTCTTAATAGTGAGTGAGTTAGAGATTGAAACGTTGAACCAGAGTATATTCGAAAAAAAAGCTATCTTAAGAGCTAAGTTATATCAAACACATATTATATTATTCAGTCAATGATCAAAAATACATTTGAATATTACTAGTGTAGTGCACATACTTTGCCTGTCTATCTTACATCAACTAATAAAATCTTACCAAAAGAACAAAATTATTAAAAATAGCATCAACATAAAATTAAATGTCAAAGGTCAATATAATTCTTTCGGTTGTTATTTATGTTATTTTGAAGGCTTTCTTTATGGGTATTTTTAAAAAAGAACTAGAAATTTGGCTTTCTTTAATTCAAAAAAAAAAGTCAATTCTAGCAAACATAAAATAAAAATGATAACAATTTCATAGATATAAAAAAGAAAAATTAACAAGTCATTTCCTCCTTTTGGCTTTTCAATTTCAAATATCCTCTTACATAAAAATTAACTAAAAATTTAAGACATGCCATAAACCAACATTAATTTGATGAAAATTACAAAAAAACATTAATTCCTAATTTATGCTTTTGCACTTTATTTGCTGCCCCCTCTCTTTCTTCAATAGGAAAATAACTTGATTTTTGTTTTTCTGTTAATTCTTACCCCCTTACTCTTTGATTTTTCTTTCCTTCTATTTGCTTCTTTTTCTACTTCCTCTGACAGAAAACTCTCCCTCTTCCCAAAAAATTTAACTATATAAAAAAAAAAGTAAAACAATCTAGGATCATTGGTACGATTAACTTAGATTCTCATTAGAAAAAGCCTATCTATTTTTTTTCTCTAAACTTTGGGCTTTTCATTAATTAGATAAAGTGAATTACACACTGAGTCGTCCCAAATAAAAAGGACACATACAGCAAAAAAATAAAATTTCCTAAATGGCAGCCCAAGTCTGCCTGTAGCCCAATAAAAAATTATTACATATAAATAGAGGGTACGCTTTCCTATTTCCTACTTTTCTATCTTCTTTCTTAAACCCTCACCCACCACCAGACGGATGTTGCCTCCAAGATTCAACGTTTGCCTTCTTCTCCTGCTGCTTTGGATTATCAACATTCTGGCTTTGCATTCTTCTGCATCTATCTTTTCAGCTTTCAAGATTAAGTTTCATTCTTCATCTATTTGAATCTAATTCATTCCTCCTTTATTTTTTTGAGTTTGATTCATTTTCTTATTTTCCTTACTATTGTATTCTACAACTGTATTCTCTGGTGAATGGTTGTGCTTCCTTTATTTTGCTAAGGGTGATCATCCAAGATTGGTAAATCTCACCACTAGGTACGTACTCTTCCATCTTGAATTTATTATCATTAATCTTCCTCTGGCTTTCTAACTCGTGTAGGTGGAACTGTGATGGAGTTCATGGGAAGCTTCACACTTTCGCATTATAGTGATGGATTCACCATTCAAGTTTATAGTATCTGATTCGACCTCAACCCATCATATTTTGCCAAGTTCTTTTTGAAGGCTGAAGTAGCCTAGGCTAGATAGGATTTCAATGTTTTTACTGCCTAATAGGCATTTATCAATTTTTCTTTTGTGAAAAATCATATCCCTTAGCCTTATCAAAATTAGAATCACAAATAGATAGTTTAGAATATATATACCAACATGAACTATTCACAATAAAATGAATAAAGAGGAATTCATAATAGATGAAAAAATATATGAAAATCACGAAGGATCAAAAATAAAAATAGTATTTTCTAATCTAGGAAGAAGATATAAGAAAATAGGTGAACATTTATATCTAATGTTAGAAAAAGAAGAGTTAAAATTAGAAGATAAATTAACAGCAATGGTAAGAACAGAAAAAGAAAATGAAGAAATAGATAGAAAAAAGGAAATAGAAAAAATTAAACAACAAACTACGGAAGAAATAAGAAAAATAGAAGAAACTAAAAATAGTAGAATTGCTGAATTAGAAAAAGAACTACAAATGTTAAAAGATTTGTACGAACAAAGACAAAAAGAAAAAGAAGAAAAACATAGAGAACAAAAACTACTGAATGAGATAAATCAATTTAAAGAAAAATTAGAGATAAATAATATAGACGTTGAAGAGACAGATAATTATGACTCAGAAGATAGTGAAACATATACAGAAATATTAACAAATATAAAAAATTTAGAAATCAATGAAAAACAAGAAACAATTAATGAAGAAAACTTGGAAAATAACAACACAGAAATAAATACTCTTGATAAAAAAGAAGATGACAACATAATACCTAAAACAACAGAAATAAGAAAACCTATATATTATAAAAGTAAATTTAAAAGATATAATGAATATGACAAATGGACACCAAAACAGATAGTTAATAAAAATTATAACATTTTAGACCTAGACTGTGTAATAGATACAAAAAAAATAATACAATTATGGATAGGATATATGACAAAACAATTATTAGATAATAATATAAACATAACAGATGCACCAGAATATATAGAAAGAACATTAATAGGATCAGTAAAACTATGGTTTTCAAACTTAATTGAAAATAGTAAGAAAGTATTAAGAGCTAATAAACCCATGGAAGGAACATCAGCATCAACAACTAAACTAACACCCATAGAATTATTGAAAAAATATGAAACAGCTATAAAAGATGAATTTGGTAGTATGACAACAATAGAAGAAGAACAAAATGAAGAAAAAGATACAAATAGGAATTTAATGATAAAATTAACAATATGTAATATGTGTTATATAGATGAATATACTTGTGCATTTAAAGAATATTATTATAAAGGAGCATATAGTATAGAAGAAAGTAAGGAAATAAGAAAATTATATTTTAATAAGTTACCCGAACCATTTAGTTCAAAAATAATAGAAAGTTGGGAAGAAGCAAAAATAGTAGATACGTTAGGAGCAAGAATAAAATTTTTACAACAATGGTATAGAAATTTATGTGAAAAATATAGAGAAGAATTAAAAATGGAAAAAACATTAATAAGAAATTTAGCATGTTGCAAAAATAAAATAGCACCCCAATTTGGATGCGAAGAAAGATATATAAGAAAAGAAAAAGACATAAGAAATATAAGAAATATAAAAAATCAAAATACAAATACAAGAAACCAAGGAAAAGATATTATGTAAAAAATTACAAAAATAAAAGACCATATAGGAAAAAGAAATCTATAAAAGAATGTACTTGTTATAATTGTGGAAAGTTAGGACACTTAGCTAGAGATTGTAAATTACCTAAAAATCCAAAAAATAAACAAATATCAGAAATAAAGATAGATAATACAGAATATATGCAAATAGATTATATAGATTATGAATTAGAAAGTGAAGATAGTATATATGAAATTTTAGAAAACGAAACAGATACTGAAATAGATAGTGAAATAAATGAATCAAATGACTAAAGAAGATATAAAAATAATAACAAAGGAAGAATATTTAAATGACGAAGGAACGGAACAAAAAATAATATTTGACAGTAATATATTTGATGAAATAAAAGGAAAAGAGTTAGATTTAAGTGTAGAAAAAATATTTAAAATACCAACAATAAAAAATATTTTTACTAGGAAAAAAGATGAATATTATGTAGTATGTCAAAAAGAACATGTAATAGACTGTAGATATGCAAAAGGTAAAGCTAGTATACCACTAGTAACAAAAAGAATAATTAATAAAGAAATAAATGATATAAAAAGTAAAGGAGATCCAATAAAATATGTACACCTTGGAGGTACAGAAATATTAATAAAAGCATGTTTTAGAGAAGGAATAGATACACCGATAGAATTATATCTAGCAGATGATAGAATTATAAAACCTATAGAAAAAAGTATAATAACTGCCGTAAAAGGAAATTTAATATACCAAAAATTTAAATTTATAATAAGTGCAAACTATTCAGTAGCGGTAACAGATAGAAATATAGATAAATCACTAGTATTATATTGGAAGATATCAGGAATAGAACTAACACCAGGAAGTAAAATATTTACAGCAAGATGCAAAAATTTACATGTATTAACAACAAAACATAAAATAACAGGAAAAAATAAAATTAACAAGATACGAATAGAAAGCCCATTCGAACAAATTGTAAAAACAATAGATTATAATTATTATAGCTACAGAGACATAGATATAGAAGAAAATTTAGAAATAGTAAATGATTGAATAAGTACAACAAAAATAATAGCTAATGAAAAACCAGAATCATCAAGCTCATCAAAAAGAACAAGTTATGAAACAAATTCAATAAGTAATTTAAACCAATATTACATAACAGGAAAAATAAATGAAAAAGAATATTTAATACTCTTAAATACAGGACAAGAAGAAAATTATATAGCAAAATATCTAGTAAAAGACGAAGAAATAAAAACTGATAATGATATATGCCTAGACCTACCAAGAAGTTTAATAAATAGTAAAAATATAGCAGAAAAAGAAATAATAATAGGAGTTAGAAAAATAAAAATAGAATTTGAGGTAAAGGAAGAAATACAAAAAGCAGATATAATATTAGGAATAAAATGGTTAGAACAATTAAAACCATATAATATAGAATATACACAATTAACCATAACATATAATAGGGAAAAATTATTCTTAAAAAGAGCCTTAACATAAAATGAAAATATATGTATTAATGAAGATAATAGTGGAAGGATATTATAGTAGATATTATACGCCTATGATAGATACAGGAGCAGAAGCTAATTTATGTAAATATAATTGCTTACCAGAAAGTAAATGGGATAAATTAAAAATACCAATAGTAGTTAAAGGATTTAATAACGAAGGAAGCTTAATTACTTATAAAGCTAGGAATGTAAAAGCACAAATATGGGATAAGATATTAACAATAGAAGAAATTTATAATTATGAACTAACATCAAAAGATATACTTTTAGGAATGCCATTTTTGGATAAACTATACCCACATATAATAACTAGAAACGATTGGTGGTTTACGACACCATGTAAACAAAAAGTAAGAGCACAAAGAGTTAATAATAAAATAAGAAAGAAAACTGATTGGATAAAAGGAAGTGAAAAAATTACACAAAAGTTAGAAAATATAAAAACCACTGAAGATACAATAGAACTAGGAGTATTCTCAATAAATAAAACAGAAATAACTATATTTTCAATAAATAAGATAGAAATAGTTAGGGAAAAATTAGAACAATTATATAGTGAAGATCCATTAAAAGGATGGAAAAACATAAAACTACCATAAAAATCGAATTAATAGATAAGAATAGCATAATAACCCAAAAACCATTAACCTATAATTTTGATGATTTAAAAGAATTTAAAATGCATATAGATAAATTATTAGAAAAACAATATATACAAAAAAGTAATAGTAAACATAATAGTCCAGCATTTATAGTAAATAAACATAGTGAACAAAAAAGAGGAAAAAGTAGGATGGTTATTGATTATAGAAATTTAAATGCAAAAACTATAACATATAATTATCCAATACCAAATAAGATATTAAAAATAAGACAAATACAAGGATATAATTATTTTAGCAAATTTGATTGTAAATCAGGATTTTACCATCTAAAGTTAGAAGAAGAATCTAAAAAATTAACCGCATTTACGGTACCACAAGGATTTTACGAGTGGAATGTATTACCCTTTGGATACAAAAATGCACCAGGTAGATATCAATATTTTATGGATAATTATTTTAAACAATTACCTAATTGCATAGTATACATAGATGATATATTATTATATACAAAAACTAAAGAAGAACATATAAAATTATTGGAACAGTTTACAGATATAATAGAAAAATCGGGAATAAGTCTAAGCGAAAAGAAAGCTGAAATTATGAAAAACCAGATAGAATTTCTAGGAATACAAATAGATAAAAGTGGAGTAAAAATGCAACAACATATAGTACAAAAAATAATAAATTCAAAAGAAGAATTAGATACAAAAAAGAAATTACAATCATTTTTAGGATTAGTAAACCAAGTAAGAGAATATATTCCAAAATTAGCAGAAAACTTAAAATCACTACAGAAAAAATTGAAAAAGGATATAGAATATAACTATAATGAAGAAGATAAAAAACAAGTTCAAAAAATAAAATTATTTTGTAAAGAATTACCAAAACTACAATTTCCAGATGAAAATAGAAAATTTATATACATAGTAGAAGCAGATGCTAGTGAATATAGTTACGGAGGAGTACTTAAATATAGATATGAAGCAGAAAAAATAGAACACCATTGTAGATACTACTCAGGTACGTTCAACGAGACAGAAATAAAATGGGAAATAAATAGGAAAGAATTATGTTCATTATATAAATGTTTGTTAGCGTTTGAGCCATATATTGTATATAACAAATTTATTGTGCGAACAGATAATACACAGGTACGCTGGTGGCTAACAAAGAAAATATAAAATTCAGTTACAACAAAAGAGATTCGGAGACTAGTTTTAAATATATTAAATTTCACATTTATAATAGAAGTGATCAGTACTAACAAAAATGTTATTGCAGATTACATATCAAATACACAGACTGAAAATGTAGAAGAAGATACACTTGAAAAAATACTCAACGCCCTAACTACGCTTTCATTGAAAGTGGACAGTATGGGTACTGAGATAGAAAAGCTAAAGCTAAAGACTAATGAAGATAAACTGAAGTCTATAGCTATGAATCAGCTAACTCAGCAGTGTGCAGAGCTATGTCGATCGGAAGACAATAAAATTCCAGAGCTAGAAGGAGACGTTGGGATACTCCATAAAACCCATAACATTTATCAATCTACTTCTGCAGGTACAAGCAAAGAAGTTAGTCGACCAAGATACCAAAACATAAACATGAATAAAATATTTGAAAAACCATTTACACCAAAAATACAAAAAGACCATTTATTCATACCCCCACAAGTTAACACATACCGAGATTAGCTAAACCAAGACAAAAAAGTTTACAATTATACAACCCAGAAATATATAGAAAACATCTATAGAGTACAAACCTTCCTAAACCATAACCCAAGAGCTATAAATATCCAAGAACCAAATACCAACTATATAACCCAAAAATTACAGGGATATAACAAGCTAATCGCACTACTGAAAACTAACCCAAGCCTAGTAAAAACATGTTTTGATTAAGGACTGCTAAACACCATATACACCCAAAACGGAGAAGAATTGACAGCTATGGAAGAATTATACAAGATATTTATGACCTATAAAAGAATAACGAAAGGCACTCTATTTTATATAAAGTGTTATACTGCACCCGCGGAGATATTATATGACGAGATAAAACCAGTTATACAAGTCGTAAAGATAGAATTAACGAGAGATATGATTATACCAGAAGATATTGCACAACAACCGAAAATACCTAGAATCGAGATACCAGAATTTTATGCAAACAAAAGACTTATTGGACTATCTACGATTATGCAAGAACTAGCAAATAACTATGCAAATGGAAATCCAATATGGAGCTACTACTCGAGAGATCACCAAATGATTTACTCGAATTCAAAAGAGCTACGACCAACAGATATGGAGGATGTAAGACAATGGATACAGACACTACTCAACCCAGAGAAACCATCTACTGCACGAGCTATTAAAAAAGGATTTATTTCTGACAGACTACTAACAAGATATTGTAAAATAATTGGACATAAATATCCAGATCACCAATGTTCGAGGTGTGATGGAGAAGATAATATTATTCCAGAGGTACATCTAGAATAAAAAACCAAGAAGACAAGATGACAGCTGGAAGATAAGATCAGGAGCAATAATGGAGATATGACAAATACGACAACAAACGGAAGACAAGATATCAAGATATTTAATTTGTATGAATTTTAAAGTGTTTACGTAAAAGAAGATAGGATAACATTAAATGTACATTAAATGTAGTTTGAATTTTAAGACTTTATAGACTAGGATAGCCTTTATAGCTTATAAGACTTTTTAAGTCTTTATTTGTCTGTTTTTGTTTGTTCTTATCTTTAGAGAACAGATGTAAAAATTGTAAAGATTCGTTCGCTTTATAAATAAAAAAGCAGGAAGGCATTGCAGAGGCAGGCCTTCACATATTCAAGAAAAAACTCTCTCCATTTCATAAAAATATATTTTGCCCAGTTAATTAAACATACATACTTCAATGGAAAAAGCTATGGAACAAACTTCAGAAATATCAAAGCTACCGGAACAGGTATATCTATTTATGATTATGAATAGCTAAATTCATAGTTCCCAACAATCATGATATTATAAAATAAATTCATATTAGTTACTTTATAGTAGAATTATTCGAAGAATAATATGTTAAGAAGTTTATTAGCAAAGTGGAAACGGAGAAAAATCCCTAAGAACTATGCCATCCTAAAGGTGAAACCAATGAGGCAAGAAGCCGTGGCGGGGAGTAACCAGAGTCGAGGAGTTGTTTAAGGGAAAAAGTATCTGAATTACCATGCTAATAGTGACCGAAGAACATGTTATTTAAGAATAATCTAGTATATAGTAATCTAAGATGACCATATTTTATTATGTACATGGTTGAAGGAAATATTTTGAAAAAAGCAATTTTCTGAAAATGAATGATAATTTATCTGATATGATGGTAGATAAATTTAAGATACTTATCTCGTATGCACTTAGAGATATAAATGTAGCAGATATAAGAAAAATTATATTAGAAAAAGCATTTGGTGAATATTACATGACTAGAGTAAATTATATACCATGCCTACCTAACTACTCTTATAAATACTTATCATGATAAATTACGTAGAATTTTTAGAAATAGATATGCGAAATATACAATTACTAGAAAAACGGATGAAAACAAATATAGACAAATACATGGAAAATAAAAATAAAAAATATATAAAATCTCTTAATAAAAATATGCAAAAACTACTAAGGCTAAAA
Source organism: Capsicum baccatum var. pendulum (assembly GCA_030864225.1). Classification (NCBI taxonomy): domain Eukaryota; kingdom Viridiplantae; phylum Streptophyta; class Magnoliopsida; order Solanales; family Solanaceae; genus Capsicum; species Capsicum baccatum. Next base: position 201,822,556 of record CM061561.1, read on the forward strand.
CAAACAACTATAAAATATCAATTTTAAAAAATAGATCATTTAGACTACCTTAAGGTTTTAACCTTATATATACTTAAAGATATAGAAACTATAGATATTAAGAAAATAATACTGGAAAAGGTAATAGACTATGAAATAGAAACCATAAATTGGTTAGAACAGTTATACGAAGAAATTTACCCAGAAGGATATTATTCAGATCAAGGATGTTAGAATATATTAGAAAAACTAGAGAAAATCAAGATAATCTAAATAACGAAATTAATTATAGAAACCGAATTAGAAAAATAATGAAAAATCTAAAAGAAAAATTAATATGGATAGAAGAAACCTTAGAAAATTTAGAAAAAAGTACATGTAATAGTTTATATAATCTAAAAAACTCACTACGAGAAGAACAACACAAGATAATAAATGACATAGAAAATCTAGAATTAGATATATACTACAGTACAGATAGAATAAATTATTATACAGAAATTTGTAACTCTGCAGTTACCACAGGATAAAATAATAAACCAAACAAATTAATGGATACATCTTACAAAAAGAATAATTTATTGAAACAAAATCTAAAAAATATCCACGCACAAAAAAGAATAGATTCATTAGATATAATAAATCTATTTTATAATCTAGTTATTCGCACCCCCCTACAAATGGTATAATATATAGTTGTTAATTATTCTTTTGCCTCTTGACTCCGTCGTTAAAAATGCGCATATTTGTAGTTATCTGTATCTATTGCATGATTAGCTAGATAGTTAATTTAATCCCTTTCCTATAAATGTGTTGTATTAAAGCATGCTTTCTCTGAATATTTGCCTCAATCTAAAGGCTATCTAGCTCTCCTTATAAGAACACTTCATTTTAGGATTTCAATTTTGAGACATTTGATTAAGGATGATAAAATTCTAATCATTTAATGGTACTCTTAGGTGTTAAAATCAAAACTCAATGAATATTAAATTAATTGATTTTAAAAATTCAAAATAAAAGTGAGTAATCACTAATCACTACTAGTTCCTCCAATTTATTGCTTTGGAGAAGGCATACAGAAAGTTGGTTGTGAATTTGTGAATTTTGCTGTGGATTGATTGGCTTTTCAAAAGATCACGAAGGCTAACATACTGACGCGTCTGTAGACACGCGATTTTTTATCCTTCTCAAATTTTAATTTATTTTTTTGATATTAAATATTTATATTTGGTTTGATATTATTTAAATTCTTATTTTTATTTTTTAAAAAAATTTTAGTTAAAAAATAAATAACTAAATATAGTTAATTTTGAGATATTTTATTTTTATTCTAATTTTAAAAATAATACAAAAATTTTAATATATATATATATATATATGTATATATATTCCTTTTTAAATTTTAAATAAATAAGCTAGTAGTTTTAGTATTATCTTAATTATATTTATTTTCAACTATTTATAAACTCTTATTGTATTTTCTTAAATATAAAAATTAATCATTTATTATTATATTTATTATTATTATTATTTTATTTATTTATTATTTTTATTTATTATTATAATTATATTCTACATAAAAAATATATAATAATAATAATAAATAAATTCAAAATTTAAAAATCCCCCCCCCCCCCCTTAATTAGATATAATTGATTCCCCTCCCCCCAAAGTCCCTTTATTTAAAGAATTCTATCCACACCAAAAAAGAAACGTACATTCTAGCCTACACATTCTCATATACTGTATCAGAAAGAAAAAAACATCAGCTATTAAAAAAGAAAACAAAAAAACCATTAGCATATACACACAACACACGACACACACAAACCAAACATTTAGAAAATTAGGGAAAGGAAAAGGGGATAAAAAAAAGAAAGAAGTAAGAAAAGAGTGAAACAGAAAGAAACAAAAAAAAGTTAGAGTTTGAGTTTGGGGTCTTGTTCGAGTTTTCGAATATTGTTCGTACTTTCTTTAATCAGTTCGTCTTTCAGGTTCTTATTCATTTTGTATAATCTTATAAGTTTTAAGTTGACTGAAGCATGATTAAAGTTATTTTTGTGCATTTTTATATCATTTATTATGTGTAGTTTGTTATTTATATGTAGTTTGTGTCTACTTCTTTATTTATAACTCGTGTGTTATTTTTTGAAATAATGTTAACTAGATTGGTTTTGAATTTAAAATGAGATAATATCTAAAGTTATTTGTGTTTAAAGATAAAATTGTGTTAATTTACCAGTAATTAGCGTGTACTTGTTTAATAAACCACAAAAAAAAATTAAAAAAATAATAGATAAATGTGCATGAACACACGTAAAAATCATGCACACACAAACTTAGAAAAATGAAAAACAAGAAAAGAAACATAGGAAAGGAAGAAAAGCGGGGAAAAACTAAGAAACAGAAGAAATCTTGGGAAAAGAAAGCAAGAAATGGAAAAATTAGAGAAAAATAAAGGAAGAGGAAAACTTTTTTTTTTTTTTTTTAAAAAAAAAGGGACAACAGTTTTTTATTTAAGAAAAGAAAATTGCGTGAATATATATATATATATATATATATATATATATATATATATATATATATATATATATATTCGTTCTATTTTAGTCATAATCAATTTGTTAAATGTAATATATGATCATTTAATTATTATTTTTGTTAACTTCGTGATGATAGGTTTGCTAAATTTGACTTTATTATTAACTTTGTTAATTTGGCTTTTAAGTAATTTTGTTAAGTTTATGTATTAATAATTTGTTCGCAGAAGTAAGATTATTTCATTTCATTTAAAAAGATTAGAAATATATATAATCATAATTGATAAAAGAAAAGAAGAAAAAACATTTGTAAGGGAGGCGAGTTGCAAATTTGAAAGAAAAGGAGAAAAGAGTGAAAAAAATAAATAAGAACAATTGTCTCGAGTTTAAAGAGATGAAACAAATGCCTTTAACGCTAGAAATTTTTTTAGGCATGTTAAAATATTCGTTTTAATCAAGAATACGATGTACGCATCTTCTTGAGATATTTAAAAATTCAAGGATGCAATAATGCACCTTGACAAATATTTTTCTACAAAAAAAATAATTTTTCACTGATTTAATACAAGAGTTTAAATAATTTTAGTATAATAAAAACGAGTGAATCTAGGCCTTCAAACATAATTTATCCAAATAGTTTAAGTCAAGATAAGTCAATAAAAGCGACGGTGCAAGAATCACGGGATTCGAGAGGTTCCTCACACCTCTTCCTCGGTCAACAGAATTATTCCTTATCCGGCCTTTCATTTTTACAGATCAATAAAGAGTCATTTTCTTTTGATTAGGGATTCAATAAGGTGACTTGGAACACCATAACTCATGATCAGTTTCAAGTGGCGAATCTGCAAATAAACTTATCCCTACTCAAAACCGTTACTTTATTTGAAAAAACTCTTCGACTCGACCTTTGGGCAAAAAACGGATGTGACATCTCTGGAGACTCCGCTGAGGATACTAACTAGAATTTGAGCTTTTGATATTTACTTTTACTTGCTTTAATTATTTTTTATATTGTGTTTGTTGGCCTATTATGTGCTACTTGTCGCTTATTTATTACTTTGATATTGTTGAACTGTATTTATAAACCGTCTTCTCTTGTGTACTCCCTCTGAGTCTCTGAAATAGGATAGAAGAAATGCAGCGTATGCATCCTACTTTCTTTTTAAGATAGTTGGAGTGTCAAGGAACCTAGTGAAGGATTATAGTCATACATGTTAGGCGGGGTTCAGATCGACAACGAAGGCGGAGTAGCACTGCTACCGAACAAGTTGTCCCTCCCCGACTCAAGTGTCCATTTGGGTAAGCCAGTATAGACACCTATCCCTATTAGGCTAAACTTATACGAACTGAAACTCAAAATCTGATTATCCCTATTAGGTTCTGCTTTATTTGCATCATGTGCATTTGACTTAGCGGGACTCGGCATAGGGGTCGGGTCTATCTAGGATCGGTGTCCCTCTTTTGACAAACATGTGCATCCTACGTGCTCTTTTACATTTATTTGAAAGGTCATTTGATTGTTGACCGGCTTTTAGGCAACTTGGCGAAATGTAAAAGAAGATTTTGTCCTCAAATTTAATAATTTCCTTTTCAAAGAAATTAAATATATACATATTTTTCAAGATCTTTATGAACTACGAGGGTCTGATTCTCACTCTTTAGTGAGATAAGTAGGAAATCATACCCGGGATACGACCTTGTAATAAAAATATATATATATATATATATATATATATATATATATATTCACAAATTTATTGAAGGATATTTTTGAAAAAAATAATAAAATATAATATAATAAAAATAATAAAATTTAAAAAATAATTATTTTCATGAGTATTATTATCTTTATCTTATTTTTATTTTTATCCTCAAAATTAATTTTAATACAAATCCTAATAGTCTGAACCTTTAGGGGTCATGAGCTGAATTTTTATAAAATATATAAGCATATATCTTAACAGTCCTAAACCTTTAGGGGTCTGAGGCTGAAATTTATGTACAACTTCATATATAAATCAATTATTTTTCTTTATGTATTTCTAAGTCATTTTCTTTTAAGTGTACTTAGGGGTATTTTTCTTCAAAACACATGGTCAAAATTGTCTAGAGATCTGTTGTTGTAAAATTTTTTGATAGAGTTAGTTTAAATAAGTGCTCTCTTTTAGAAAGAAAAATAAAATAATGTCCTTCATGTTTTCTCAATTTTTATTTTTGAATAAGATTATGTTCATCTAAGTGCAATTTAATAGTCACATTAACGAGTCAAGTTAAAAAAAAAATCAAAATTAGTGAATTAAGTTCTGCCTAAGTCTAGACATTTCCTAATATTGTCTCCCTATACATAGGTATAACATGTCTCATCCAGTTCGTGGAAAGTGTCAAAAGAGGAAGAGGGATAGGAGTGTATCGCTTCAGGTTGTGGATTGCATCCCTTTGCAGCTTTGGTTGTGGTGGAACAAAATGGATACATTTGATTATGATGAGATACATAAATATTTGAGTTTTTTGACAAGAATCATGACAATCAACCCTAGTAGGGAGATGGTTGATGCATTGCTGACTTTCTGGGACCCGAGGAACAATGTAATTCGCTTTTCCAGAACGAATTAATGCATAGAATAAGCTTTTCCAGTCACTGGCAGCGGATAAGATCACTTGGAATCTCCCTTGGTTCCCTTGGAGGCAGGTCATATATAGTTCCACTTTTTGTCCTTTCTTATTGTTGATGGGTATTAGAGGTGTTCAACCTTATGTTCCATTGTGGGTCCTACGTCAGCTAGACAGACGTCAAGTAATTCCTATAACAAAAAAAAAAATAAGTAAGTTTGTGTTTGAGGTCAGACCAAAGATTCTACTTCCAGCGGGATTGGCCCAGCAGATTTGGAATAGTTGTCATCTCATAGGAATTGAAATAATGATCATAGAGCGTGAGAAAGAAGAAGTACACCCAGACTACTGTAAATGGTTTGGAAAACAGTCAAGTCCACCAGTAAGACCGGAAAGATCGGTTAAGGGACCCATAGATCAAGAAGCTGGAATCAGGATAGGGATCGAGAAAGCCATGCAGAACATCATGAGGCCAACTTATCTTTGAGAGAAGAATTAGAGCATGCTAGGGCAAGAATAGAAGAACAACAAAGGCAATTTGCTGAAGAAAAAAGCTAAGTCAGCGGATATTGAGGTCGCACTTCGGGGACAAATTAGATTGGCTACAACTAGAGGGTCATATGTCACAGAACTTGCCGCATCTCGCCGTCAATAATTGCAGGAATTTAAAAAGAACATGCAAGAAGAATTTGATCGAGAGAGATCTCATAAAATACATGAAAGAGGGATATGCGAGAATAACTGGAGTTTGCTTCTGCTCGTGAACAACGTGCAAGAGAGATGATTGATTTCCGAGATTGACAGGCCCACGAATGGGATCAACCCTTTAGTTTCCTTCGAGGGAAGGTCCACCGTGTAACGCAGGATACCACCACAATAGGTTTAGACTAACAGCAGTTGAATCGTGAAGAATTTTTGGCACAAGTACCAGCCTTCGTACAACGTCTCACCACTTCATTGGAGGACATATAATTGGGTTTGGGAGGTCATATTAAGCTGAAGTCTCCTTGATTGAGCATGTTAAAGCTACAAGAATCAGTTTAAGACTTTGAGACGTTGGGGTTCAGTTGTATAAATGGATAGTTGTTTCCTTTGTCATAGTTTTTCAGTTTCAGTTTAAAAACTTCTTGTTCAGATGTTATGTCTTTTAGCTAATAATATTTGTTTAAGTTTAGTTTTATTTGTTAGATGTCAGTTAGTAGGTTTTATCTTAGGAATTGGGTCATTTATTTTGTCGTATTTGTATTTGAAATTATGGAATGTAATGAAGTTGATTGTTTATTTCTATATATATACTATATATATTATATAAATTTTTACTTCACTTACTTTATTTATCTTCTTAAAATTAATAATAATAATAAATAAAAAAGGAAAGAATGAATCAATCATTTTTTATTAAGTTTTTTTTCAAACTACGCAAGATCTGATTCATGTCCTGGCATGATACGTAGGCAATCCACCAAAGGGATCGATCATAAATTTTCGAAATGTGCGCCTAGAAAAGCTGGGATAAAACATAAGGCCTTCCATAATAGGTTGGAAAATACATCTAGAAGCATAACATACAACGTGGTATTATAATGTGTTAAATATATAACACTCACCCATTTGCTACTTGGTAACAAAAAAGATAAAGTAGTTGGTGGTTGGTTTGTGGTTTAAACTAGCATCATATCTGTACAGCGTCAGATACAAGGGAAAAAGAAAGATGACCCGCAAAGAGGGTGTAGGGTCTGACAGTGAGAAAGAGCAAAATCAATTGATTTAGCAAGAATTAGCATCAATGGAAGAAATTAAGTTATTGAAACAACAAATGGCAGAAATGTACAAAGCTTGGTTGAATGGTCAAGCCCTGTCTTCCTAAATCCCAGGACTTTCGAATACGAATGATCCAAATCCTGCTCAAGCTCAAACTAGCGATCCATTATACCTACCTGGATTTGGACCATATGCTAATGTAACTCGCGTTGCTGGTACTTCTACCATGCGCCCACCAAATCCATCTGTCACAAATAACCTATTTTTCACTTCTGTAGCACCATCCACTGTGGGCCCTCATTCGACAGTACAAAAGAATATGGGGCAACCGTCATGATCTGTTGTATCCTTCTGAAACAAATTTCAAACCCCAAAATATGCATTATCATACTCATCAACATGATTCTCCTATCGTGATTGAGAAGATTGTTAAGAATGAGGAACAAGAGGAAATAGCTAGGAAAGTAAGAAGGTTGGAGCAGAGTATGAGAAATTTACAAGGATTAGGAGGACCAAAGAGTGTTTCACACAAGGATTTTTGTATGTTTCCCAATGTCCATTTGTCGTTAAGGTTTAAAATGCCAAAGTTTGACAAATAAAAAGGTCATGGCGATCCTGTAGCTTACTTAGAAAAGTTATGCAATCAATTAAGTGGAGCAGGAGGAAAAGAAGAATTGCTCATGGCTTACACTAGAGAAACCTTGGCAGGGGTAGTTTTTGAATGGTTTATTGACCAAGATATTTCCCGTTGGCATGTGTGGGATAACATGGATTGGGATTTTGTTCAACAATTTCAATATAATATCGAGATAGTGCCAGATCGCACTACACTTGCTAATATAAGAAAAAAGGCAACTGAAAGTTTCTGAGAATATGTTGTCAGATGGAGACAACAGGTTGCAAGAGTCAGACCATCGATAAAAAGTCTGAAATAATTTATATCTTTCTACAAGCACAAGAACCTGATTATTTTCATCATTTTCTTTCTACTATTAGAAGTACATTTGCTGAAGTTATTAAGGTTGGAGAGATGATAGAGAATGGAATTAAGTTCGAAAAAATTATCATCCAGGGCGCTTTGAAAGAAATAACACAGACAATTCAAATTGGTTTAGGAAGTTTTGGTGGAAAGAAAAGAAAAGAGGATGTAGCTACTATTGTGCTAGGTCCACAACAAAATTGAAGAGACGTGCGTCACTCTTACGCATAATCTCAATCCCAAATGCATGTCCAATACCCATATAACCATCCACGATAATATGTTCCTTCACAAAATTCATTATATTCCATTTCATCTCCTCAGTATTCTATCTATAATGCACACCTATATATTTGGGTTCCTTCTTACCCGCAATGGCGTACATCAGCTATCAAAAATCATCCACCAATTTTGCAAGTTCAAAGAGGCCTCCTAGGTCTAATTTCTAGCCTAGAGCGAAGCGGTCTACAAGAAGGATAACATGGGTAAAGATAATTTCACTTCTATTGGAATATCTTACGTTAGTTTGTTTCAGAGGCTGAGGAAAATGAATGTTCTAAGCCCAATTGAGAGAAGGGTCTCGAATCCTCCCCTAAAGAACTTGGATTATTCTAGAAGATTTGAATGATGTTCTGATTTCTCAGGGCACGACACAGAGAAATGTTGGTATCTGAAAAGAGCTATTCAAGAGCTGATTGACACACAACAGATCATGGTGCAAAGTCCAGACGCTCTAAATGTTAATCAAAATCTGTTGCCAGATCATAATGAAACAAACATGCTCGAAGTGATACCTAATGGTGAAGATGTTGCATTTTTCTTCAAGCTGATAATTTAAATTAAAACTGATTTGGAAAAATCAACAAATATTGTAGATTTGATGGAAAAACTTGCAAAAGTAGAGAAGGTGATAATAAAATCCGAATCATCAAAAGTTTCCTTGGTTGTGGGGAAAGAGATTCCAGAAAGTGTTGGGTCAATTCAAATAAAACCAAAGCTCATTGTTCCTGGAAAACCCACTAAGCCTCTTTTAATCATAAAAGGAGCTCCCATAGCTCCTATTGTTATTAAACCAGTGTCATAACTGCCTATGTTTAATACCAAGGCGGCCTCCTAGAACTATGATAGCGTTGTGGTAATACATAAGGGGAAGGAAGTGATTAAAGAAGTGGATGAAGTAGGTGGATTAACCCATTCTGGGAGGTGTTATGCCCCAGTGGAATTAAGAAAGAATAAACAAGGAAATGGAGAACGGATGACAGTCAAGAAGCTAGTTACTAAAAAAAAGGCTAAAGAATTTTTAAAGAAGATGAAGCTACTGGAATATTTTGTTGTAGAACAATTAAGGAAGACACCAGCACAGATTTCTCTGTTATCTTTATTGATACACTCGGAAGATCACTGCAAGGCCATAATGAAAATTTTAAATGAGGCATATGTGTCCAATGAGATTAAGGTGAATCAGCTGGAAAAATTTGTTGGAAGGATCCTTAAGGTAAATAGGATACTTTCTTGGATGATGAATTTCCTGTAGAAGGCACTAAACATAATCGAGGTCTATATATTACGGTGCAATGCGAGAATTCTTACGCCACTCGAGTGTTGATTAATAGAGGATCAGGTGCTAATATTTTTCCTATGTCAACTTTACAAAATTTGAATGTTAACATGGAAAGGATCCAACCTAATAATGTATGCGTCAAAGGTTTTGATTGAAAAAACAGATGTCATTGGTGAAATAGAGCTCATGCTGACAATCGGGCCTGTGGAATTTTCCGTGGACTTCCAAGTGCTAAAAATTGATACTTCATATAATATGTTATTGGGTAGGCCATGGGTTCATAGGGCTGGAGCAGTCGCATAAACATTGTACCAAATGGTTAAATTCGAACACGACATGCAAGAAAAAGTTGTTCATGGTGAAGGAGACTTATCCATGTATAAAGACTATTCTGTTTCGTCCATCGAAGTAAATACTTTAGATGGAGTGTCAATTCATTAAAATTTTGAGGTAGTGGATGTTGAGCATATCCTTGAGGGTAATCTCATCGCAAAACTAGAACTATCCTCAATATTTGTTATGGTAGTGAATGAAATGTTGAAGCATGGTTTCTAACCAGGAAAAGGTTTGGGGATGTTTTTACAAGGCAGGACTCATCTAGTAAACCTCCATGAGAGCTCAGTACCTTTGGTTTGGGATACGAGCCCAGTTCTGAAGATAAAAGAAAGGCTAAAAAGTGTAAGAAAGAGTCATGGTCACTTACCAAGCTGATACCGCCACTCTATAAGTCTTTCATCAAAGTCAATATTGTTGGGTCCTCCATGTTATCTGCTGCAGAGTCAATGAATGATCATGAGACAAAATTGATCAGCCTTTTCCAAAACATGTTAATTGAAGTTGATATGGTTGAAATTGGGAAAGGTACCAGTAATACAGATGTGTAGTTTATCGGCCCTGATGTCCATCTTAACAATTGGGAGGCCACTCTTCTCCCTACTATGAAGGAACCTTGGTAGTTTGTTGGTTTTCTTTCTATAATTTGAATAATTCTAGGGTTATAATTCGGATCCTTACCTTGGCATTTTAAGTTACAACTTTGTCTATCTTTGTTTTTTAATCAAATACAGTTTCCCTTTATTTTATTTTGTGTCTAATATTTACTTAGTTATTTACTATTATACAGTTCTTTCTATGTCGATTCTAATGATATGACATGCATGAAGAATTGTCAACCAAATTTAAAAACTCAATATAATTATGAAATAATAAATAAAGAGGTTGAATACGATGAAGAGGAAGCATTTGAGGATATAAGCAAAGATTTCAAACAGTTTGAGAATAAGTCAAATCCCAATTTGGATAAAACTGACGTGATCAATTTAGGAGATCACAAAAATATTAGAGATACTAAGATAAGTGTACATGCTCAACCACAAAATAAAAAAGCTATTATTGAAGCTTTGCTTGAGTACAAAGACATCTTTACAAGGTCTTATGATGATATGCCCGGTTTGCGCACTGATTTGGTAGTTCATCATTGCCAATTGATCCTACTTTCCCTCCTATAAAGAAAAAGTTAAGGAAGCTTAAAATTGACATGAGTGTAAGAATCAAAGAGAAAATCATGAATCAACTTGAATCTAAAGTCATTCGAGTGGCACAATATCCTACTTGGTTGGCAAATATTGTCCCTGTTCCAAAAAAGGATGGCAAAGTTCAAATGTGGTATTGATTATTGTGATCTAAATAAAGCAAGTATGAAAGATGATTTTCCACTTTATAATATCCATATTTTATTGGAAAATTATGCCAAACATGATCTTGCATCTTTTGTCAATTATTATGTGGGATATCACCAGATTATTATAGATCCAAAAGATGCAGAAAAGACATTATTTATCACGTCATGGGGGACATATTGTTATTGAGTTATGCCATTCAGATTAAAAATGTAGGGGCAACTTACATGAGGGCAATTACCACAATGTTTCATGACATGATGCACAATGAGATTGAAGTTTATGTAGAAGATGTGATCATTAAATCAAGAGAGCAATCTGATAATGTCAAAGATCTGAGGAAATTCTTTGAAAGGATTTGAAGGTATGATCTAAAACATAACCCAGCAAAATGTGTATTTGGAGTCCCATCGGGAAAACTCTTGGGGTTTATAGTCAGTCGACGTGGCATTGAGTTCGATCCTTTAAAAATAAAAGCTATTCAAGATTTACCTTCACCAAAGAATAAAATAGAGGTAATAAGAATACTTAGAAGGTTGAATTATATCAGTAGATTCATTGCCCAACTTACAATAACCTGTGATCCAATATTCAAGTTGTTGAAGAATAATGCTAAAGTTGAATGGACTGAAGAATATCAAAAGGCATTTGATAGAATTAAGATATACTTGTCGAATCTTCCTATTTTGGTTCCTCTAGTGCCAGACGGACCCTTGATATTATATATGTCTGTGCTAGAAAATTCTTTTGGCCGTGTATTAGGTTAACATAATGTCATGGGCAGAAAAGAATAGGTTATCTATTACCTTAGCAAGAAGTTTACCACTTATGAGGCTAAGTACACTCCTCTTGAAAAGACATGTTGAGCCTTAACTTGGGTGACACAAAAGTTAAAGCATTACTTTTCATCTTACACTACTTACCTCATCTCTCACATGGATCCTTTAAAGTATATTTTTCAAAAACCTATACCCACAGGCAGACTCGCAAAATGGCAGATGCTACTCACAGAGTTTGATATTATCTATGTGACACGAACTGCAATGAAATCTCAAGCCTTAGTGGATCATTTGGCTAAAAAATCTATCGATACGGAATATAAGCCATTAAAGACTTACTTTTCAGATGAAGAGGTCTGACGTGTTGATGAGAAATTTCTGATGACTGCTATTCAAGTTGGAAAATGTTCTTCGATGGAGCTACTAATATGAAAGGATTAGGGATAGGATCAGTTATTATTTCTGAATTGGAACAATACTATCCTAAAACAGCCCAGTTTTGATTCTACTATACTAAAATCTGGCAAAATACGATGCTTGCATTCTGGGATTGAGACTAGCTATTGACATAGGAATCCAAGAACTGTTGGTGTTAGGAAATTCAGATTTACTAGTCCACCAGATCCAAGGATATTGGGAGACTCGTGATTCGAAACTCTTACCATATCAATGTTATTTATAGGATCTTTGTTAACAATTTGTATCAATAAAGTTCAAACATATTCCCAGGGCTCATAATGAGATTGTTGATGCTTTGGCGACTTTATCTTCAATGCTCCAACATCCCAACAAGACTCATATCAACCTTTGCTTACCCCCTTTGAGATTTTATCTTTCTTTCATACCCCTCTTTTGGAATCAATTAAAGTTAAAAGTTAAAAAATGATGTTCATGATGAAAAAAAAAAAGAAGAAAAAAATTAAAATCAAGCAATAGAATGATTTTCCTGAATTACGTTTGACCTGATTCTTGCTAAGACAAGATACGTAGGCAGCCCTACTCTGGGGTTCGGTCCAATAAAAATAAAATTCAAGTTACCCAGAATGAAATAAAACTGGGGCAAGAGTTTATTTCCTTAAAAGAATCAATTCCAAAAGTTGTATGCTTCACCCAATGTTATGTAAATTTTTTAGCCTCATGCCACCCTTTTTTTTCTAACCCTTTCCAAAAGCCAAGTTACAACCAAAGAAAGATCTTCAGATCAATCTTTGAGAATATTAAGGCTTAACATCTTATAGGTGTATGATATTTCATATTTTGGGTGTTATTTTTCTTTAAAAATAAAAATGAGAGTCTTATTAGTGAAAACCCTCTTGGGCACCATAATGCAACTGTGAGGTGTGAGAATAATGAAATGAGAGAGTCTTATTAGTGAAAATTCCTATGGGCACCATAAGGCGACTTTTAGGCGAGAAAGAAATAAAAATGAGATAGGCTTGTTAGCGAAGCCGAAGGAGAATAGTAATACAGAAGATGGAAGTTCAAGATTGCCTCAAAATGAGATAATATCTAAAGTTATTTGTGTTTAAAGATAAAATTGTGTTAATTTACAAGTAATTAGTGTGTACTTGTTTAATAAACCACAATTTTTTTTAAAAAAAAATAGATAAATGTGCACACACACAAACTTAGAAAAATGGGAAACAAGAAAACAAACATCGGAAAAGATGAAAAGCAGGGAAAAACTAAGAAACAGAAGACCTAATAAGTATTTATTATCTAGTAAAGTTACCGCGCCTAATCCGCACCCCCTACAATTGGTATCAGAGACTATGTTATTTAAAGTTACGGAGGTAATATATATTTGGATGAATAATGTTAATTTATTAATTATGATTTATTTGATAAAACTATATTTAGATATTCTCCAAAATATTATTTAGATGAATAACGTACAAAAATTACCAAAATATAAAGAATTAAAGCAAATAATATCTGAAAAACGTAAAGAATTAAATATAAGGATAGAAAAACTACAATAAAAAATAATTATCGAAGTTAGTAAAAACTCAATAAATACACAAAAAGAAGAAATATCAAATTTAGAATCAACAATAGATAGTCTAGAATATACATACCAACATGATTTATTAACAATTAAATAAAAATTGAACAAAGAAGAATTTATAATAGATGAAAAAATATATAAAAAACATGAAGAATTAAAAACAAAAATAGTATTTTCTAATCTAGGAAGAAGGTATAAGAAAATAGGTGAACATTTATATTTAATGTTAGAAAAAGAAGAATTAAAATTAGAAGATAAATTGACAGCTATGGTGAGAATAGAAAAAGAAAATGAAGAAATAAATAGAAAAAAGAAAATAGAAAAAATAAAACAACAAACTACAGAAGAAATACGAAAAACAGAAGAAACTAAAAATAGTAGGATTGCTGAATTAGAAAAAGAAGTACAAATGCTAAAGGATTTGTATGAAAAAAGACAGAAAGAAAAAGAAGAAAAAGATAAAGAACAAAAATTATTAAATAAGATTCGGAAATCATAATTATTAGAAATAAACAATAAAGAAATAGAAACCAAGGAATTAGAAATTAATACAATAGATGTTGAAGAAACTGATAATTATGATTCGGAAGATAGTTAAACATATACAGAAATCTTAACAAATACAAAAAATTTAGAAATCAATGAAAAACAAGAAGTAATTAATGAAGAAAACTTAGAAAATATAAACATAGAAATAAACACTCTTGATAAAAATAAGATGAAAATACATTGCCTAGAACATTAGAAATAAGAAAACCTACATATTATAAGAATAAGTTTAAAAGATATAATCTAAAGAATGAATATGACAAATGGACACCAAAACAAATAGTTAATAAAAATTATAACTTTTTAGACTTAGATTGTGTAATAAATACAGAAAAAACAATACAATTATGGATAGGATATATGACAAAATAATTATTAGATAATAATATAAATATAACAGATGTACTAGAATATATAGAAAGAACACTAATAGAAACAGTGAAATTATGGTTTTTAAATCTAACTGAAAATAGTAAAAGGGTATTAAGAACTGACAAACCTACAGAAGGAACATCATCAACAACTACAACTAAATCAACACCTATAGAATTATTAAAAAAATATGAAACAACTATAAAAGACGAATTTAGTAGCATGACAACAACAGAAGAAGAACAAAATGAAGAGAAAGATACAAATAGAAATTTAATATTAAGATTAGCAATATGTAATATGTGTTACATAGATGAATATACTTGCGCATTTAAAGAATATTATTATAAAGGAGCATATAATACAGAAGAAAGTAAAGAAATAAGAAAATTATATTTTAGTAAATTACCTGAACCATTTAGTTCAAAAATAATAAAAAGTTGGGATGAAGCAAAAATAGTAGATAGTCTAGGAGCAAGAAGAAAATTTTTACAACAATGGTATAGAAACCTATGTGAAA
This sequence comes from Capsicum baccatum var. pendulum, assembly GCA_030864225.1. Classification (NCBI taxonomy): domain Eukaryota; kingdom Viridiplantae; phylum Streptophyta; class Magnoliopsida; order Solanales; family Solanaceae; genus Capsicum; species Capsicum baccatum. The sequence goes on from CM061561.1 coordinate 201,837,893, forward strand.
AATATAGAGAAGAAATAAAAATGGAAAAAACATTAATAAGAAATTTAGCATGTTGCAAAGATAAAATAGCACCTCAATTTGGATGCAAAGAAAGATATTATAAGAAAAGAAAAAGACATAAGAAATATAAATACAAGAAATCAAAATATAAATATAAGAAACCAAGAAAAAGATATTATGTAAAAAATTATAAACATAAAAGACGATATAGGAAAAAGAAATCTATAAAAGAATGTACTTGTTATAATTGTGAAAAATTAGGACATTTAGCTAGAGATTGTAAATTACCTAAAAACCCAAAAAATAAAAAAATATCAGAAATAAAAATAAAAAATACAGAATATATGCAGATAGATTATATAGATTACGAATTAGAAAGTGAAGACAGTATATATGAAATTTCAGAGAATGAAACAAATAATGAAATAGATAGTGAATTAGACGAATTAAATAACTGAAGAAGATATACAAATAAACCAATTGACTGAAGAAGATATAAAAATAATAACAAAAGAAGAATATTTAAATGACGAAGGAAGAGATCAAAAAATAATATTTGATAATAATATATTTGATGAAATAAAAGGAAAAGAGTTAGACTTAAGTGTAGAAAAAATATTTAAAATACCAACAATAAAAATATATTTACTAGGAAAAAGGAAGAATATTATGTAGTAAGCCAAAAAAAACATGCAATAGACTGCAGATATGCAAAAGGTAAAGCTAGTATACCACTAGTAACAAAAAAGATAATAAATAAAGAAATAAACGATATAAAAAGTAGAGACCCAATAAAATATGTACACCTTGGAGGTACAGAGATATTGATAAAAGCATGTTTTAGACAAGGAATAGATACACCAATAGAACTATATTTAGCAGATAATAGAACTATAAGATCTATAGAAAAAAATATAATAACTGCAATAAAAGGAAAATTTATATACCAAAAATTTAAAGTTATAATAAGTGCAAATTATTCAGTAGCAATAACAGATAAAAATATAGATAAATCATTAGTATTATATTGAAAAATATCAGGAATAGAACTAACCCCAGGAAGTAAAATATTTACAGCAAGATGTAAAAATCTATATGTATTAACTACAAAACACAAAATAACAGGAAAAAATAAAATTAATAAAATACAAATAGAAAGTCCTTTTGAACAATTCATAAAAACAATTGATAATAATGATTATAGTTACAAAAATATAGACGTAGAAGAAGATTTAGAAATAATAAATGATAGAATAAGTACAACAAAAATAATAGCTTATGAAAAACCAGAATCATCAAGTTCATCAAAAAGAACAAGTTATGAAACAAGTTCAATAGTTAATTTAAACCAATATTACATAACAGGAACAATAAATGAAAAGGAATATTTAATACTCTTAAATACAGGACAAGAAGAAAATTATATAGCAAAAAATCTAGTAAAAATAAGGAAATAAAATCTGATAATAATATATGCCTAGATCTACCAAGAAGCTTAATAAACACTAAAAATATAGCAGAAAAGGAAATAACAATAGGAGTTAGAAAAATGAAAATAGAACTTGAAATAAAGGAAGAAATGCAAAAAACAGACATAATATTAGGAATTAAATGGCTAGAACAAATAAAACCATACAATATAGAACATACACAATTATCTATAACATATAATAAAGAAAAATTATTCTTAAGAAAAGCTTTAACATAATATGAAAATATATGTATTAATGAAGATAGTAGTAGAAGGATATTACAGTACATATTATACGCCTATGATAGATACAGGAGCAGAAGCTAATTTATGTAGATATAATTGTTTACCAGAAAGTAAATGGGATAAATTAAAAACACCAATAATAGTTAAAGAATTTAATAACGAAGGAAGCTTAATTACATACAAAGCTAGGAATGTGAATATACAAGTATGGAATAAGATATTAACAATAGAAAAAATCTATAATTACGAACTAATATCAAAAGATATACTTTTAGGAATGTCGTTTTTAGATAAATTATACCCACATATAATAACTAGAACAGATTGGTGGTTTACAACACCATGTAAACAGAAAGTAAGAGCAAAAAGAGTTATTAATAAAATAAGAAAGAAAACTGATGGATAAAAAGAAGTGAAAAAATTACACAAAATTTAGAAAATATAAAAAATACTGAAGATACAATAGAATTAGTCATATTTTCGATAAATAAAAAAAAACTATATTCTCAGTAAATAAGATAGAAATAATTAAGAAAAAATTAGAACAATTATATAGTAAAGATCCATTAAAAGGATGGGAAAAACATAAAACTACTATCAAAATTGAACTAATAGATAAAAATAGTACAATAACCCAGAAACCATTAACATATAATTTTGATGATTTAAAAGAATTTAAAATGCATATAGATGAATTATTAGAAAAATAATATATACAAAAAAGTAATAGTAAACATAATAGTCTAGCATTTATAGTAAATAAATATAGTGAACAAAAAAGAGGAAAAGGTAGGATGGTTATTGATTATAGAAATTTAAATGCAAAAACTATGACTTATAATTACCCAATACCAAACAAGATACTAAAAATAAGACAAATACAAGGATATAATTATTTTAGTAAACTTGATTGTAAATCAGGATTTTACCATTTAAAGTTAGAAGAAGAATCTAAGGAATTAATCGCATTTACGGTACCACAAGAATTTTATGAATGGAACGTACTACCATTTGGATATAAAAATGCACCAGGTAGATATCAACATTTTATGGATAGTTATTTTAAACAATTACCTAATTGTATAGTATACATAGATGATATACTATTAAATACAAAAACTAAAGAAGAACATTTAAAATTATTAGAACAATTTACAGATATAATAGAAAAATCGGGAATAAGTTTAAGTGAAAAGAAAGCTAAAATTATGAAAAACCAGATAGATTTTTTAGGAATACAAATAGATAAAAGTGGAGTAAAAATACAACAACATATAGTACAAAAAATAATAAATTCGAAAGAAGAATTAGATACAAAAAAGAAGTTACAATTATTTTTAGGATTAGTAAACCAAGTAAGGGAATATATACCAAAATTAGCAGAAAATCTAAAGCCTTTACATAAAAAATTTAAAAAGGATGTAGAATATAATTACAACGAAGAAGATAAAAAACAAGTTCAAAAAATAAAAATACTTTGTAAAGAATTACCAAAATTACAATTTCCAGACGAAAATAGAAAATTTATATATATAGTAGAAGCAGATGCTAGTGAATATAGTTATGGAGGAGTACTTAAATATAGATATGAAGCAAAAAAATTAGAACGCCATTGTAGATATTATTCAAAAACATTTAATGAAATAGGAATAAAATGGAAAATAAATAGAAAACAATTATGTTCATTATATAAATGTTTATTAGCATTTGAACCGTATATTGTATATAAAAAATTTATTGTGAGAACAGATAATACCCAGGTTCGATGGTGGCTAACAAAGAAAATACAAAATTCAATTACAACGAAAGAGATTCGGAGACTAGTATTGAATATACTAAATTTTACATTTACAATTGAAGTAATTAGTACTAACAAAAATGTTATTGCAGATTACATATCAAGATAAAGCTACACAGACTGATATAATAGAAGATAATGCTTTAGAAAAAATATTCAAAACCCTAACTGCGCTTTCAATGAAAGTGGACAGTATGGGAAATGAAATAGAAAAGCTAAAGACTAATGAAGTTAAACTGAAGTCTGAAGCTACAAATCAGCTAACTCAGCAGTGTGTAGAGCTATGTCGATCGGAAGACATTAAAATTCCAGAGATAGAAGGAGATGTCGGGATACTCCGTAAAACCCATAACGTTTACCAATCTAATATTGAAGGTACAAGCAAAGGAGTTAGTGGACAAAGATACCAGAATATGAACCTAAATAAGATATTTGAAAAACCATTATACAAAAAATACAAAAAAACCTCTTGAACATACCCCCACAAATTACCACATATCGAGATAGTCTGAACCAAGATAAAAAAGTTTATAACTATACAGCCCAAAAATACATAGAAAATATCTACAGAGTACAAACTTTTCTAAGCCTTAACCCCAGAGCTACAGATATCAAAGAACCCAACACAAACTATATAACCCAAAGATTGCAAGGTCACAACAAGCTAATTGCACTACCCAAAACCAACCCAAGCTTAATAAAAACTTATTTTAATTATGGATTGTTAAATACCATATATACCCAAGATGGAGAGGAACTATCAGCTATGGAAGAATTACAAAAATATTCAACACCTACAAAAGAATAACCAAAGGAAATCTATTTTATATAAAATGTTATACTGCACCAGCAGAGATATTATACGATGAGATAAAACCAGTTATACAAGTTGTAAAGATAGGATTAACCAGAGATATGATTATACCAGAAGATATTGTGCAGCAGCCAGAGATACCCAGAATTGAGATACCTGATTTTTATGCAAACAAACGACTTATTGGACTAGCTACAATTATTCAAGAACTAGCAAATAATTATACCAATGAAAACTGAATATGGAGCTATTATTCAAGAGACCATCAAATAATTTATTCAAATTCAAAAGAACTACGAGCAGCAGATATGGAAGATGTTAGGAAATTGATAATAACTTTACTTAACCCAGAAAAATAATCTACTGCAAGAGCAATTAAGAAAGGATTTATGTCAGACGGATTACTGACAAGATATTGCAAGATAATTGGACACAAATATCCAGACCACCAATGTTCGAGATGTAATGGAGAAGATAATATTGTCCCAGATGTACAACTAGAATAAAAGAAAAAAAAATCAACCAAGAAGATAAGCATGCCAGCTGGAAAGAAGATAAAAAAGCAGCAGAGACGACAAAAAGAAGATAACAACGGAGCAATAATGGAAGACAAGCTATTAAATTGTAAAAGCGACACGTAACAAACTTTCACAATTTTCTTTACGTAAATTATTAGAAACTATTGTATAGTTTGACTATTATTAGTCTAACGCATTAATAGTTTTTTTTCTTTTTAGAAAGACTTTTTGTATAGTAAAGTAGGTTAGGAATTTTTGTAAAGTTTTAAGAAACGTGTAAAATTAGAGAAACTTTTGTAAAGTTTCAGATTATAAATAGAAGGCATTGGAGGTACAATAAAGGCAAGTCTTCATGCGTTGAAGTAAAAAACGCTCTCTTGTCTACGATAAATATTTTTCTTATTTATTAAAAACAGGTATATTTCAATGGAAAAATCTATGGAGGAACAAAACTTAGAAGTATCAAACCTACCAGAACAGGTATATTCATTTACTATTATGAATAGCTAAATTCATAATTCCTAACAATCATGATATGATAAAATAAGTTCCATGTTAGTTACTTTATAGTAGAATTATTCGAAGAATAGCATGTTAAGAAGTTTATTAGCAAAGTAGAAACAGAGAAAAATCCCTAAGAACTATGACATCCTAAAGGTGAAACCAATAAGGCAAGAAGTCGTGGTCGGGAGTAGCCAGAGTAGAGGCGCTGTTTAAGGGAAAAGTATCTGGATTACCATGCTAATAGTGACCGACGAACATGTTATTTAAGAATAATCTAGTATATAGTAATCTAAAATGATCATATTTTGTTATGTATATGATTGGAAGGAATATTTTGAAAAGAGCATTTTATGAAAAATGAATAATTATTTATCTGACGAAATGGTAGATAAATTTTAAAATACTTATTTTGTATGTGCTTAAGGATATAGAAATAACAGATATAAGAAAAATCATATTAGAAAAAATATTTGGTAAAGATTATATGACTAGAGTAAATTACATACCACACATACTTAACTACTCTTACAAATACTTACGTACACACCAACTATGATAAATTACGTATATCTATAATTTTGGGAAAAAGATATGAGAAACATACAATTAGTAGAAAAACAAATGAAAATAAATTTAGAAAAATATATGGAAACTAAAGATATAAAATATATAGAATTTCTTAATGAAAATATGCAAGAATTATTTAGATTAAAACAAACAACTAGTAAATATTATGAAAAAGCATTTAATCAAGCCTAAATGACAGATGATATTAAAATACTTGTTTTACATATACTTAGAGATATAGAAATTATAGACATAAAAAAATAATATGGGAAAAATTATAAGATTATGAAGAGGAAGAATTATTAAACAGTATAGAAAATTTACGCATTTATTATGAACATCAATATTATTTAGATTCAGATGGATATTATACAGACTAAAAATGTCAGAAAACATTAAGAAAATTAGAGAAAACCAAGAAGACCTAAATAAAGAAATTAATTATAGAAAAAAATTAGAGAAATAATGGAAAATATAATAGAAAAATTAAAATGGATAGACGAAACCTTGAAAAATTTAGAAAAAAACAAAGATAAAAGTTTAGATAGTTTAAAAAATTCATTAAGAAGAGAACAAGAAGAAATAGTTAGTAGTATTAATAAGCTCAAACAAGATATTAAATATAGTACAAATAGAATAGATTATTATACATTTACTTTAGAAGAATAAAATGATAAACTACGAATATCTAAAATATTGGTAACAAGAAATGGAAGAAATAAGATTAACAGAAAACCTTATAAAAACGAATTTAATTGAATATTTTAAAACAAAAGATATAGAATATTTAAAATATCTTAAAAATAATATAGAAGACTTACAAAAACTATGAGAAAAAACTAGAGAATATTATAGCAAAGCATTTAATCAACTACCATTTAATCATCCTTCCCCCCCCCCCCCCCCCCCCCCAAAATATGAATATCAGTAAAATTAAAAATTACCTGATTTTATGCAAACAAACGGCTTATTGGACTAGCTACAATTATTCAAGAACTAGCAAATAATTATACCAATGGAAACCGAATATGGAGCTATTATTCAAGAGACCATCAGATAATTTATTCAAATTCAAAAGAACTATGACCAGCAGATATGAAAGATGTTAGGCAATGGATAATAACTTTACTTAACCCAGAAAAACAATCTACTACAAGAGCAATTAAGAAAAGATTTATTTTAGATGGATTAAGATATATATATATATATATATATATGTATATATATGTGTGTGTGTGTGTGTGTGTGTGTTATTTTAATCATAACCAGTTTGTTAAATGCAATATATGACCATTTAATTATTTTTTTTTGTTAACTTTATGATGATAGTTTTGCTAAATTTGACTTTATTATTAACTTTGTTACGGATTATGTTAGTTTGGATTTTAAGTAATTTTGTTAAGTTTATGTATTAATAATTTGTTCGCAGAAGTAAGATTATTTCTTTTCGTTTAAAAATATTTGAAATATATATAATCATAATTGATAAAAAATAAATATTAAAATCTTATTGAGTTTAAAAAGAATAGAAATATGTATAATCATACTTGAAAAAATGGATAATTGAAAAAATATCATATATATATTGAAAAATCATAATTAGAAATATATATAATCATAATTGAAAAAATATATGATTATATATATATATATATATATATATATATTTTCGTTTAAAAAGATTAGAAATATATATAATCATAATTGAAAAAAAAATGGATAAGAACAATTATCTCGAGCTTAAAGAGATGAAACAAATGCCTTTAACGCTAGGCAGATTTTTAGGCACGTTAAAATATTCATTTTGATTAAGAATGCAGCGTACGTATTTTTCTAAGATATTTAAAAATTTAAGGATGCAATACTGCATCTTGACAAATATTATTCTAAAAAAATTAATTTTTCACTGATTTAATACAAGAGTTTAAATAATTTTAGTATAATAAAAACGAGTGAATCTAGGCCTTCAAATATAATTTATCTAAATATTTTAAGTCAAGATAAGTCAATAAAAGCGACTGTGCTAGAATCAGGGGTTTCGAGGGGTGCCTCACACCTTCCCCTCGGTCAACAGAATTCCTTACCCGATCTTCTATTTTCACAGATCAATAAAGAGTGATTTCCTTTTGATTAGGGATTCAATAAGGTGACTTGGAACACCACAACTTAATTTCAAGTGGCGACTCTATAAATAAACTAATTCCTACTCAAAACCGTCACTTTATTTGGAAAAACCTTTCAACTCGACCTTTGGACAAAAAAGGGGTGTGACAGCGCCCAAGCGCACATGCAAGTATACGTGGTCTACCAAGTAATATAGTGGCCTTAAAGAAAGATGAATATCGATCTCACAAAGACTTGTTTCAACAACTATCAAATTCTAGTTCACCTATTAAGATTAACCTGATGCGAAGTAACCAAAAAAGAGTTATGAAAGTATATAAAACTAAATGTAAAGTAAATGGTGCATAAGATAAAGACTAAAGACAATCAATAGAGTAAAGCCCAGGGTTTAAGCACTTCGAACAATCATATTATGTTATTGAATTTCATTCGCTAACTCACTTATCTTGGTTGTTAATTCGTAGTGTTTATTGCATGATCATGGTCTCCCGACCTCTAATCATTTCCCTAACTTGGACATTACAACTGCATCATTGAGCGGGGATGTAATAATCCAATTAAGTGCTTAAAGCTATCATCCTAAATGTGAATAAAGTAAGGATTCTAGGTACATCCCTATCCTAGATGCTAATTTGAATTCCTTATTTCATAAAAGAATAAGAATCCTACTTTGTTCATCCCTACGTCCATCTCCCGAGATCACAAGGTTGACAACATATGTATTCTAAGGGTGATCAACCTTAAAATAATTAAAACAAGGATAAACAAGCAATCAAATATGATAAGCAAATTAAACAAAATTAATTCAAAACAATAGTAATCACCCCGAAAAGGGGGTGTTTAGCCACTAATTGACATAATCATCATCCAAGTATTTGAATTCATGATTAAATCAATTAAAAAGCTAAAATAAAGAGTAATAAAACCTAATTTCCATATGCAACCACCTCCTCTCCAGTCTCAAGACGTTAAAAAATGTTTTTAATTGAACTTGCGTATTCCTCTTATAGCTGGACAAAATTTTCCGCTTTTGTGTGTTACCGCGACATGCCAATGGGCTCATAGCTATAAGAGCGTGACACAGCCTAATCACGCCAAGCTACTGGAATGTGCTTCTTTGAGAGTTACCCCTCACCACGATACGGTGCTATCGCGTTGAGCTTTTGGAAGTCATTTATTGCCTTTTAACCCTTCACCGTGATGCGGTCTCAAGCTCCCAGGCATTCTGTTCTCTTCATTTTATGATTTGTGCTTTCGTTGGTCCACTCTAATCCTTTGTTTGCTATTTCCACTTACTTTGAGGCTTGTATATCCTTCATGTATCATCATAATCATCTCTCCAAGCCTCGTATAACAATAAACACCCCTAATTAGTGCTCAAAACAATCATTCATTCAAGACGATAAACTAAAAACTCAACCAAGGATACTAACTTTCTCGTCTAGTCTCCAATGACCAATTTGAACCCAAACTCATGTGAAAACATCTTTAACTATTGTAATGTAACACCCCATATTCAATTACATGTATTGGCGTATTCAAGTACGTGTATTGCTCTTATTTATATGAAATTAATTTTTTATTTTATTTATACCGAAATTTGCCTGTCGATGGCTCCATACGAAGGTTATTGAATAAGCTTTCCAACGATATAAAAATTTCCAAAAATGGATAAGTTTCGGATATAATCGAGCACGTTCGAAACTATAAAATGGTGGCCGGGATATGGTGAATAGTAAATGTGCAGGAAAATTTCCTGCACACAAACTACTGAGGCCTGCCAGTTTTTTGGGTCAAATTTTAAAGATCATAACTCCCTTAATATAATGAACTGGGAGAGCTACGACCTATCAAAATAAAGATCTTTGAGTCTTCTTTCCAATGCAATGGGTTTTTATCCAAATTCAACATCTGAGTAAGGAGTTATACCCGTTTTACTTCAGCCTCTCAAAATAGATTTTTAGGGTCAACTTCAAACGATCATAACTCCTTGTACAGGACGAACTGGGTGGCCTACTTTATATGAAATGAAATCCCTTTGAATTATCTTTCCAACGATACCAATTTAACCCAAATCCGATATCGGAGCAAAGAGTTATGGCTGATTTACTTTTGCCTATCAAAATAGTCCACCATGGACAGATTCGGATTTACTTAAAATTTTAAGGGCAATATGGTCATTTTCCATCACCTCATGAACGAAAATTGGTCATTATATACATATAATTAGCCTCATATCCATCATTGTTATCCAAATTATTGAATAATAAGGAAACCCTAGCCTAAGTTCAACTCCAATTATCTTGTGATTCAACCGTAGAAAATCCAAATTGATTCCGCAGTGGTGTTCACCGTCTCGAGGGCTTCGAGAAGCACCCCTTATTTATGCCAACAGGACTTCGAAATGAAAAGGGTCATTTTATGGTAAGGATGTAAATTATGTTGGTGTTATTTATATGGATATGTATATATATGCATGTGAGCATAAGAAGTATGTTATTTGATTGTTGTTGAAAGATGATTGGAAATGATGTTGCATTATTCTTGTGCATGGTTGGATTATGTTGAATTGTGAAAGGATTTGGTGTGATGATGTGGTATTGAAATGATGATTATATATATATATATATACACACATAAACCTATTGTTCAAGTTGATTTTTGGAATGCTTTGCAAATATTGGTTGTATGGAATTATGGAAGAGAATTGTGGTGTTGGGTTGCTAATACTAGATGCCAAACATTTCATTTTAGATAAGTGATTTGTAAAGGCGGGAAGTTGTGTTGAATTGGTATCCGAATCTACAACGAGGTATGTAAAGCATACTCTAACGATGTTCTTTGGCATAAAAACACCAATGTTCCATTAAGTAAGATTCCGAGGTTGTCCAAAAACATGTATTATTCTACATTACCAACGAAGTTGTTTCCATTCTATAAAGTGTCAAAATGTTTCATTGATATACCAAAAGGCTCCTATTTCATTGTTGTGATATTGATGATTCTGACACACATTATTGATGTACCAATGAGTCTTTATTACATCGTTATTGTATAGAAGGTCTATTACTTGGTTCCTATTGATGTATCATTGTTTCAAAGTATCAAAAATGTGGTGGTGACCGAAATAACAATCTCAAAGATTAATTGAACTAAGTGATAGAAGTTCTCTCTTATCGGGTGGTATCCCAGGGGCATAAGCCTAGCATGAGTCGATCCCTATTTATGTGTTTATGGGTGGTATCCCAGGGGTATAAGCCTAGCATGGGTCGATCCCTATTTATGTGGGTATGGGTGGCATCCCAGGGGCATAAGCCTAGCATGGGTCGATCCCAGTTGATATGTACTAGAGGCAGCCTAATGGTCAATGTACAGTACAGTAATGATTACAAAGATGATAAGAACGAAGGTAAAGTGATTGAATAAATGCAATGTACAGGTTGTCACAAGTTTTAGTAAGTGTGGTCCACTCCTATTACGCTTTATTCACTTGTTTCTGATTTCTATTGAGCTCCTATATCATATGTGATTATCTACAGCTTTACATACTCAGTACATATTTCATACTGACGTCCCCCATGGGGACCTGCATTTCATGCTACAGGCACAGGTACCTCAGCTCATACACCGCACAAGTAGGAGCCAGGTCATACAGCTATTGTTGGTGAGCTCCAGTTTGCTTCGGAGCTTTCCGAGTCGGTTCCTTATGTTTTGTTATTGTACAGGAGTCATGTGTGGGCGGGGTTTGTCCCGACCCTAGTTATGTTATGTATATCCTAGAGGTTTTGTAGACATAAGAAAGGGTAAAGTCATGGAAGTTTATATAGTGATGTTATATTTGTATATGTGGTGGCCCCGACGGCCCAGTATTATATATATATATATATATATATATATATATATATATATATATATATATATTTGTGCGTGTTATGCTAATACAGGTAATTAGACCCTTCTATATGCAAAGAAGTGCTGTCCAAATTTTTGGTGACATGTAAGTGAAAGTACAGATATTTGAACGGGTTCTCCCGAGCCTTCTCGGCTTCGGGTGCCAGTCCGGCCCGATGGGATTTTGGGTCATGACAAAAGTGGTATCAGAGCGGTTCGTCCTAGTGAGTCTACAAAGCTGTGTCTACGTAGAGTCTTGTTTATCGGTGTGTTGTGCACCACATCTATAAACAGGAGGCTATGGACATTTAGGAAATCGTTTCTTTTCTTCAGATCATAGATCGTGCCATAGAGTTTATATAGAAAATAAAGTCATAGTTAACCATTGAATCCATTTGTTTCTCTTATTACAGTAAGAATGCCGGATACCGAAAGTAAGAATACCGGTGAGCGGGTAGATGTGGCTGCCGAAGAAGGGACTAGTAAGTCACCACCTGCACAAGTTAATCAGAGTGAAGCTCAAGCTGAGCGAGTATCTGAAATGTCTTCCACTCCAGATGAAATAAGGGGGAGGCGAACCACATTCACAGAACCACTTGTTAATGTTGCTGATCAGGATATGAGGGATGCAGTACAACTGTTGACCTGGATTGTTGCCGGTCAAGTCCAAGGGCAAGCTATTCCTGCCGCGGGTTCTAGCGGTACTGATAGGGCGGCTAGTCTTCGAACGCAAGATTTTCTTAAGATGGATCCGCCTACTTTTACTGGATCCGATCTTAATGAAGATCCGCAAGACTTTATTGATCAGATCCAAAGGGCCCTAGAGGTGATGCATGTATCGGGCAGAGAGACAGTGGAGTTAGCCACGTATAGATTCAACGGTGAGGCTATATATTGGTATGAAGACTGGAAACGGTCAAAGGGCATTGATGCACCCCCAGCTACTTGGAAAGAGTTCAAAGAGGCATTTATTGATCATTATCTTCCATATGAGACTCGTCAGGCCCGTGCGGATCAGTTCTTAAATCTTTGACAGGGTAATACAAGTGTGAGGGAGTATAGTCTTCGATTTCATTCCTTGTCCAGATATGCTCCTAATGTTATAGCTACTATGGATGACAGAGTTCATCGGTATGTGAATGGATTGGATTCGTATTTGGTTAGGGATTGTAATATTGCTGCACTGAATAAAGACATGGATATAGCTAGGATCCAAGCATTTGCACAGAAAATGGAAGATTAGAGGCACAGAAAAAGAACACAGGAATTTGAAAGCGGATCTTCTAAGAGGGCTAGATCTACAGGGCAATTTATGGCGCCACAGGGAGGTTTTAGACCTCAATTTTCAGCTAGACCACCTAGGCCATTATTTTCTTATTCTGCAGCTAGTGCTCCACCACAGCATCAGAGGTTCAGAGGCAGTCGATTTGGGCAAAGAAGTGAGGGTCATAGTTCGCGATCTGTGGGTTATCATGGGCAAGGGAATATGAGCCAATCGAGACCTCCTCGAGAACCATGCAATAAATGTGGAAGTTATCATTTGGGCGCATATCGGCTGGGGACCAATGTTTGCTTTTGGTGCGGTATGTCGGGGCATATGATAAGGGAATGCCCACGAAGGGACATAGGGGGTATGGCACGGCCTACGGGGTCATTTGTTGCATCATCATTATCGATGCCTTATTCAGGAAGAGGTGCACAACCAATGGGTCATGTTAGAGGTGATAGAGGAGCCACGGGTTCTAGCGGGGCTCAAAATCGTACATATGCTCTAGCGGATCGACAGAATTTAGAGGCTTCCCCAGATGTGGTTACGGGTACGTTGTCTATCTTTTCATTCGATTTATATGCCTTAATTGATCCCGGTTCTACATTATCTTATGTTACTCCATTGGTTGCTGGAAAGTTCAAAAGGATACCCGAACTATTAGTTAAGCCATTTGAAGTATCCACACCGGTTGGGGAATCTATTATAGCTAGAAGGGTTTATCGAAACTGCATAGTAACTGTTTGTGGTCGTGATACGATGGCTGATCTTGTAGAGTTAGAAATGGTAGATTTTGATGTTATAATGGGTATGGACTGGTTGGCGTCTTGTTATGCCATAATTGATTGCTGCACGAAAAAGGTATATTTCCATTTTCCAAATGAATCAGTCCTTGAATAGAAAGGTGGAATTAGCGCGCCAAGAGGTAGATTTATTTCTTATTTTAAGGCAAGAAAAATGATTTCCAAGGGATACATATATCATTTAGTTAGATTAAGGGATACAGAAGCGGAGCCACCAAATCTTCACGTTGTTTCGGTGGTAAATGAATTTCCTAAAGATCTTCCAAGTTTGCCTCCTGAACGAGAAGTAGAGTTTGGTATTGATGTAATACCAGGCACCCAACCAATCTCCATTCCGCCGTATAGAATGGCCCCAGCAGAATTACGAGAATTGAAAGAGCAATTGAAAGATTTGCTAGAGAAGGGATTCATAAGGCCTAGTATGTCCCCCTGGGGAGCACCAGTGTTATTTGTGCGCAAAAAGGATGGCTCACTGAGGATGTGTATTGATTATCGGCAATTGAATAAGGTGACTATTATGAATAAATATCCTCTCCCAAGAATTGATGATTTATTTGATCAGTTACAGGGTGCCAAGTGTTTTTCTAAGATTGATTTGAGGTCAGGTTACCACCAAGCGAGGGTCAAAGAGAAGGATATACCCAAGACAGCTTTCCGAACACGGTATGGTCATTATGAGTTTCTAGTTATGTCATTTGGGCTAACAAATGCACCTGCAGCTTTTATGGATTTGATGAATAGAGTGTTTAAGCCATTCCTGGATGTATTTGTGATAGTTTTTATAGATGATATTCTAGTTTATTCTAGATCAGAAGAGGACCATGCCAATCACTTACGACAGACATTGCAGACTCTTCGTGATTGTAAGCTTTATGCAAAGTTCTCTAAATGTGAGTTTTGGTTAAAGTCGGTGGCATTTTTGGGTCATATTGTATCTAGTGAAGGGATAAAGGTTGATGCTCAAAAGATAGAAGCTGTGAAGAACTGGCCAAGGCCCACAACACCTACGGAGATTCATAGTTTTCTCGGGTTGGCCGGTTATTATAGAAGGTTTGTTAAAGACTTTTCTTCTATTTCAGCACCCTTAACCAAGCTAACCCATAAAGCATCCAAATTCCAATGGAATGATGCATGTGAGAAGAGTTTTCAAGATTTAAAGAACAAGTTGATTTCTACACCCGTGTTGGTACTTCCAGAAGGCACCGAAGGGTATACAGTGTATTGTGATGCTTCTAGAATTGGTTTAGGATGTGTATTGATGCAGCATGGTAAGGTAATAGCATATGCTTCTAGACAAGCGCGGCCACATGAGAAAAATTATCCTACACACGATCTTGAGCTGGCAGCAGTTATTTTTGCTTTAAAAATATGGCGCCACTACTTATATGAGGTTCATGTTGATATATATACTAACTATAAGAGCTTGCAATATATTTTTAATTAGAAGGATCTAAATTTAAGGCAGCGGAGATGGCTTGAACTATTAAAGGACTACGATGTTGATATCTTGTACCATCCAGGGAAATAAAATGTGGTAGCTGATGCGTTAAGTCGTAAGGCTATGATGGAGCCTATAGAAAGGCAAGGGATGGTTAAAGATCTTCACCAGTTAGCTAGTTTGGGAGTTCGCCTTCTTGAAACTCCGAATAAAGAGCTTATCGTACATAATGCTACGGAATCTTCATTAGTAGCTGAAGTGAAAGAGAAGCAATATGCAGATCCTATTTTATTACAGCTTAAGGAGAACGTTCAGAGTGGTGCGACCAAGGCATTTGAGCTTACGCAAGAAGGAGTACTTCAGTGCCAAAACCGATGGTGTGTGCCGGATGTAAACGGGCTAAGAAAGAAGATTATGACAGAGGCACATTTTTCAAGGTATTCCATTCATCCAGGATCAACCAAAATGTATCAAGATTTGAAAGATATGTATTGGTGGAATGACATGAAGAAGAGCATTGCAGAATTTGTAGCGGAATGTCCAAATTGTCAAAGAGTTAAAGTTGAGCACCAAAAACCCAGAGTCTATATGCAATGCATAGATCTTCCAGGAAGTGGGACATGATCAACATGGATTTTGTTACAGGTTTGCCTCGTACAGCTCAGAAATTTGATTCTATATGGGTGATTGTGGATAGGCTTACTAAATCCGCACATTTCTTACCCGTTAAGACCACTTACACAGTTAAAGAATATTCGAAGCTGTATGTTAAAGAAATAGTCCAATTACATGGAGTGCCAACTTCTATTATATCGGATCGGGGAACTCAATTTACCGCAAACTTTTGGAAGTCTTTCCAACGGAGTTTGGGAACACAAGTGAATCTGAGTACAACTTTTCACCCTCAAACGGATGGACAAGCAGAGCGCACCATTCAAACACTTGAAGATATGCTACGAGCATGTGTTATAAATTTTAAAGGCAGCTGGGATGATCATTTACCTCTTATTGAGTTTGCCTACAATAATAGCTATCATTCAAGTATCAAAATGGCACCATATGAAGCTTTATATGGGAGGAAGTGTAGATCACCATTAGGATGGTTCGAAGCGGGTGAAACTCTTATGTTCGGACCGGATCTTATGTATCAAGCCATAGAAAAAGTCAAGGTGATTCAGCAACGGTTGAAAACAGCTCAAAGTCGACACAAGCCATATGCAGATAGTAGAAGAAGAAAGCTAGAGTTTTCGTTAGGCGATTGGGTATTTTTAAAGGTATCGCCAATGAAAGGGGTGATGAGATTTGGCAAGAAAGGAAAGTTGAGTCCACGATATATAGGCCCGTATAAGATTATTCGAAGATGTGGGCAAGTTGCTTATGAATTAAAGCTACCCCAGGAACTCTCATCAGTGCATCCAGTATTTCATGTATCGATGCTTCGAAAGTGCATCGAAGATCCGTCCCTTATTACTTCTACTGAAGATGTGCAAGTAACATAAGATCTTACCTATGAGGAGATGCCTATTGCTATATTAGATCGTCAAGTTAAGAAGATGAGAAATAAAGAAGTAGCATCGGTGATAGTACTTTGGAGAAATAAACAAAGGGAAGAGATTACATGGGAAGCTGAGGAAGCAATGAAATCTAAGTACCCTCGTTTGTTCAAAGATGAAGAGGAAGTTCAAGAAACGGAGTTAGAACATTAACAAGTAAGTTTTTGTTTATATATGCATAGTATTTATGTGATGATGTGAATGTTAATGGTGGACTTGAACTTGTTTTGGTTGAATAACTACGCTAACATTCGAGGACGAATGTCCTAAAGGGGGGAAGGATGTAACACCCCGTATTCAAGTACATGTATTGGCGTATTCAAGTACGTGTATTGGTCTTATTTATATAGAATTAATTTTTTATTTTATTTATATCAGAATTTGCCTGTCGATGACTCCATACGAAGGTTATTGAATAAGATTTCCAACTATATAAAAATTTCCAAAAATGGATAAGTTTTGGATATAATCGAGCACGTTAAAAACTATAAAACGGTGGCCGGGATATGGTGAATAGTAAATGTGCAGGAAAATTTCCTGCACACAAACTACTGAGGCCTGCCAGTTTTTTGGGTCAACTTTGAATGATCCTAACTCCATTAATATAATAAACTGGGAGATCTACGACCTATTAAAAGAAAGATCTTTGAGTCTTCTTTCTAATGCAATTGGTTTCATCCAAATCCAACATCTGAGTAAGGAGTTATACTCGTTTTACTTCAGCCTCTCAAAACAGATTTTTAGGGTCAACTTCAAACGATCATAACTCCTTGTACAGGACGAACTGGGTGGCCTACTTTATATGAAATGAAATCCCTTTGAATTATCTTTCCAACGATACTAATTTCACCCAAATCCGATATCGGAGCAAAGAGTTATGACTGATTTACTTTAGCCTATCAAAACAGTCCACCATGGACAGATTCGGATTTACTTAAAATTTTAAGGGCAATATGGTCATTTTTCATCACCTCATGGACGAAAATTGGTCATTATATACATATACTTAGCCTCATATCCATCATTTTTATCCAAATTATTGAAGAATAAGGAAACCCTAGCCTAAGTTCAACTCCAATTATCTTGTGATTCAACCGTAGAAAATCCAAATTGATTCCGCAGTGGTGTTCACCGTCTCGAGGACTTCGAGAAGCACCCCTTATTTGTGCCAACAGGACTTCGAAATCAAAAGGGCCATTTTATGGTAAGGATGTAAATTATGTTGGTGTTATTTATATGGATATGTATATATATGCATGTGAGCATAAGAAGTATGTTATTTGATTATTGTTGAAAGATGATTGGAAATGATGTTGGATTATTCTTGCACATGGTTGGATTATGTTGAATTGTGAAAGAATTTGGTGTGATCATGTGGTATTGAAATGATGATTATATATATATATATATACACATAAACCTATTGTTCAAGTTGGTTTTTGGGATGCTTTGCAAATATTGGTTGTATGGAATTATGGAAGAGAATTATGGTGTTGGGTTGCTAATACTAGATACCAAACATTTCATTGTAGATAAGTGATTTGTAAAGGCGGGAAGTTGTGTTGAATTGGTATCCGAACTACAACGAGGTATGTAAAGCATACTCTAACGATGTTCTTTGGCATGAAAACACCAATGTTCCATCAAGTAAGATTCTGAGGTTGTCCAAAAACATGTATTGTTCTACATTACCAACGAAGTTGTTTCCATTCTATAAAGTGTCAAAATGTTTCATTGATATACCAAAAGGCTCCTATTTCATAGTTGTGATATTGATGATTCTGAAACACATTATTGATGTACCAATGAGTCTTTATTACATCGTTATTGTATAGAAGGTCTATTACTTGGTTCCTATTGATGTATCATTGTTTCAAAGTATCAAAAATGTGGTGGTGACCGAAATAACAATCTCAAAGATTAATTGAACTAAGTGATAGAAGTTCTCTCTTATCGGGTGGTATCCCAGGGGCATAAGCCTAGCATGGGTCGATCTCTATTTATGTGTTTATGGGTGGTATCCCAGGGGTATAAGCCTAGCATGGGTCGATCCCTATTTATGTGTTTATGGGTGGCATCCTAGGGGCATAAGCCTAGCATGGGTCGATCCCAGTTGATATGTACTAGAGGCAGCCTAATGGTCACAGTACAGTACAGTAATAATTACAAAGAAGATAAGGACGAAGGTAAAGTGATTGAATAAATGCAATGTACAGGTTGTCACAAGTTTTAGTAAGTGTGGTCCACTCCTATTACGCTTTATTCACTTGTTTCTGATTTCTATTGAGCTCCTATATCATATGTGATTATCTGCAGCTTTACATACTTAGTACATATTTCATACTGACGTCCCCTATGGGGACCTGCATTTCATGCTACAGGCACAGGTACCTCAGCTCATACACCGCACAAGTAGGAGCCAGGTCATACAGCTATTGTTGGTGAGCTCCAGTTTGCTTCGGAGCTTTCCGAGTCAGTTCCTTATATTTTGTTATTGTACAGGAGTCATGTGTGGGCGGGGGTTTGTCCTGACCCTAGTTATGTTATGTATATCCTAGAGGCTTTGTAGACATAAGAAAGGGTAAAGTCATGGAAGTTTATATAGTGATGTTATATTTGTATATGTGGTGACCCCGACGACCAAGTATTATATATATATATATATTTGTGCGTGTTGTGCTGATACAGGTAATTAGACCCTTCTATATGCAACGAAGTGCTGTCCAAATTTTTGGTGACATGTAAGTGAAAGTACAGGTATTTGAACGGGTTCTTCCGGGCCTTCTCGGCTTCGGGTGCCAGTCCGGCCCGATGGGATTTTGGGTCGTGACATGTAAGCACATACTTGAACACGTGAATGCACATTTACATCATTATTAACACATACACACATGAATTATCCTCAAAATAAGGCTAAATAAGGTAGGATAACCACACTAGAATGCATAAATACACCCAACATCACATACTATATTCTCTACTTATGATTTTCTTTGGAGAAAGAAAAAAAATGAAATTTGATATGTTTGTTTATTGGGAAAAGAAAATTATATATATATATATATATATATATATAGAGAGAGAGAGAGAGAGAGAGAGAGAGAGAGAGAACAAAGTGTATTAGTTTATATAAGATGATTGAAATGTGAATGTAGATTATAGTTATTCTTCTTGGGATATTAGTGTCTTAATAGTGAGTGAGTTAGATATTGAAATGTTGAACCAGAGTATATTCGAAATAAAACTATCTTAAGTGTTAATAAATATCAAAGGCATATTATATTGTTCAATAATGGTAAAAAATATTTGAATTATTACTAGTACAGTACACATGCTTTGCACATGTATCTTACATCAACTAATAAAGTCACATACAAGAAGAACAAAATTATTTAAATAAAACATCGATGTGAAAATAAAAGTTTAATGTCAATATTGTATCTTTGGTTATTTTTTATGTCATTTTGAAGGTTTTTCATGAGTTTTTTTTGTTCTATTACATGTGCATCTTTGGTGCACGTTATCACTATTAAAAAAAGAGGAATCACAAATTTAATTTTCTTTAAGAAAAAAAAGGTCAATTCTAGCAAACATAATATCAAAATGAAAATAATTTCATAGAAATAAAAAGGGGAATAAACAAGTCAATTCCTACTTTTGGGTTTTTCAAATATCCCCTACAAAAAATTTAAAACATGTCATAAAACAACATTAATTTGATGAAAATTACAAAAAACAAAAATTCCTAATTTGTGCTTTTGAACTTTGTTAGCGGCCTCCTTTCCTTCTTCAACAGGCAAATAATTTTGAGTTTTTTTTGGTTAATTCTTATCCCCTTGCAATTTGATTTTTCTTTCACTTCATTTTTTTTCTTTTCGACCTCCTCTGTAAAAAAGACCAATGAATTTTATTATAAATAGAAGAGAAACAAAGAATCTAGGAACATTGGTCCAATTAACTTAGATTTGTAGACACGAGATTTTTGATCCTCCCTAATTTTAACTCGTTTATCGATATTAAATATTTATATTTATGTTTAATCATATATTATTTTGATTCTTATTTTTGTTTTTAATAAATTTTTAGTTAAAAAAATAAATAATTAAATAAAGTTAGCTTCAAGATATTTTATTTTTATTTATTATTCTAATTTTAAAAATAATATAAAAATTTTAAAAGTATTTTCATAAATTTTTAATAAATAAATTAGTAGTTTAAATACTATTTTATTATATTTATATTTGTCTATTTATAAATTGTTATTATGTTTAATTAATTATAAAATTAATTAATTATTATATTATTATTCATGTTTTATTATTTCATTTATTTACTATTATAATTATCTTTATTTATTATTATTACTATTATTTTCTATATATAAAAAAAAAGTAATTTTTGAATTTTAAATATCCCCTCCCCCTTATCTGAAAATTGATTATTCCCCCTAAAAGATAATTGTCCCCCCCCAATCCCTGTATTTAAGGCTACTTACACTCTTTTCAAAGGGATTCTACGTACATTCCTATAGACACTAAAAAAGGATCAGACAAAAAACATCAATAACTAGTAAAAAAAAGAGTGAAAATCAGAGAACAACAACAACAAAAAATCAGAAAAAAAGAGAAAAAAGAAGAAAGTTAAAGTGAAAATTTCTATCGAAGTTTTGGATAACGCCGTTTGGATTTTATGGTGATATATAAACAGGTTTTATTTCAATCTTGTATCATTTATGTTGCAAATTCTCTGTGAAACAGTATGAAATTGAATGTTAAAGTAATCTTAAATATTATTTAGTATTCAAGTTACATATATATTTGTATACAGATGCATTGAATGTTAAAATATGGTGTGTTAATATCATGTAGGTTTTTCTCAAAAATTATAAAAAAGAAAAAGGAAGTGAATATATCAACATGCACTGATATACATATTTTCACACACTAAAAACGCACACATATACACTGATTTTGCGAAACCAATCGACCAAATTGGGAAATCCACGCCAGAAAACCCCCTTTTCCCGCATCGTTCCGACTTTCCTTTTCCCTTCCCTGTCATCAAAAACCCCCCACCGGCGAACCTGCTTCGCCGACACGCTCTCCTCTCTCCTTTTTTCCCTTTTTCCATCGACCACCACCGATGAAAACTACCAACTCCGGCCAGATTTTAGATGGAACTTATCGGATCCGTCCCACCAATAGCCACGCCGCCGACACATTCCTCACCCAGATCCCATCGACCACCACCCCAGTCCGCTACCAGCATCACTGCCTCTCATTTTCTTTCCCCTCCGTGCGTCGTTCCCATCACCGGTGACAACAACCGCCATCTTCTCTTCCAGCGGGACAACCATACAATTCCCTCATCAGAAAACCAGTAATAAATAGTTACAATCAGTTTTCTTTAAAAAAATATATATAAAAAAATATTTTTTAGTCAGTTACATTTTAGTTTTGATTTTGGTATTTGTGTTGTGTTTGGATCCTTTTGGTTTTTGGAAGTGGAAATAGAAATGGGATTCTTAAATTTTATAAGTTCTGGATATTTTTTGTCTAAGACTTAAGGTTGATATTATATTTAAACTTGAATTTCTAGTGTTGTCTATTTAAAATTCTAAAAAATTAAAATTTAGGTTTTACGATTATATTAAAATTGAAATTGTAATGTTGACTTCTAAAAAATTTCGTGCATGAATGGTTTCATAAATACTTTGTGCTGATATTGATTTAGAGAATATAGATTTGGGAGATTATATAAAATTAGTATTACTTGTTTAATAATTAATTTTTGTATATGTATTATATTATAGTATTATTTTATTTTATTTTAACTTATTATTAACAAGGTTCAATAATTAGTTGTTAAATTAATTAGCCGTTTTAATTAAATAATGTTTAGGAATAAATCAATATTTTAGCGTTAGATAATTTTTAGACACGTTAAAATATTCGTCTCAATTAAGAATGCGGCATACGCATCTTTTTTAAGACATTTAAAATTCAAGGATGCAATAATGCACTTTGATAAATAATTTTTCTAAAATTAATCTTTTATCGATTTATTTAATATAAGAGATGTGGATAGATATTTTCGGTATAATAAAATGAGCGAATTTAGGCCTTAACACAATTTATCAAAATAATTTAAGTCAAGATAAGTCATGGAAAGTGACCGTGCTAGAACCACGGGACTTGAGGAGTGCCTCACACCTTCCCCTCGATCAACAGAATTCCTTACCCGATCTTCTATTTTCGCAGACCATATAAAAGAGTCATTTCCTTTTGACTAGGGAGTCAAAAAGGTGACTTGGAACACCATAACTCAATTCCAAGTGGCGACTCTATAATAAATTAATCCCTATTCAAAATTGTCACTTTAATTGGAAAAACCCTTCGACTCGACCCTCGAGCGAAAAAGAGGTGTGACATCTCTGGCGACTCCACTGGGGATTAATAAGAATTCGAGCTTTTTATATTGACTTATACTTGCTTTAATTATTGTTGATATTGTGTTTGTTGGCCTTATGTGCTACTTGTCGCTTATTTATTGCTTTGATATTATTGAACTATTTTATAAACTGTCCTCTCTCGCGCACCCCTCTGAGTCTCTAAAATAGGATAGAAGAAATGCAGTGCATGCATCCTAACTTTCTTTTTGAGATAGTCAGAGTGTCAAGGCACCTGGTGAAGGATTATAGTCACATATTTTAGGCGGGGTTTGGATCGGCAATGAAGGTGGTGTTGCCCTGCTACAGACCAAGTTGTTCCTCCCCGGCTCGAGTGTCCGCTCGGGTAAGCCAGTCTAGATACCTATCCCTATTAGGTTTAAACTTAGAAGAACTGAAAACTCAGAATTTGGTTATCCTTATTAGGTACCGCTTTATTTGTATCATATGCATTTGACTTAGCGGGACTCGGCACGAGGGCCGGGTCTGTCTAGGACAGGTGACCTACTTTATAAAGACCAACATGTGTATCCTACGTTTTCTTTGACATTTATTTAAAAGGCTTATTTTATTGTTGACCGGCTTTTAGGCAACTTTAAAATGCAAAAAATTATATTATCCTTAAATTCATTGAATTATTTTTCAAAGAAAAATTTTATTTTTTATATTTAAAAAAAAAAAGAAAAATTTTAAATATACTTTTAGGGTTTTCTTGAACTACGAGGGTCTAATTCTCACTTTTTAGTGGGATACGTAGGATGTCCTATTCGGGATACGACCCTGATTTTGAAAAAATAATAATAATATATTTATTCACAAATTTATTGAAGGATATTTTTGAAAAAATAATAAGAAGAAGAAAAAATAATTATTTTCATGAATATTATTATCTTTATTTTACTTTTTTTTATTTTTTAAAATTAATTTTAACATAAAAATCTTAATAGCCTGAACCTTTAAGGGTCATGAGCTGAATTTTTATAAAATAATAAAATATGTAAACATATATTTTAACAGTCTTGAACCTTTAGGGGTCGTGAGGCTGAAATTTTTATACAACTTCATAAAACAATCATTCTTATTTTCTTTATTTCTAAATTATTTTATTTTTTTTATTTTTCTTTAAAATGTACTTAGGGAGTATTGTCTCCAAATATATAGTTAAAATTGTCTAGAAGTCTATTATTGCAAAGTTTTTGGTAGAGTCAGTTTAAGTAAGTGTTTTTCCTAAAAAATATTATCAGTCTTGTTTTTCTCACTTTGATTTTTGATAAAATTGTTCTTTACATCTAAGTCTCAATTTAAGAGTCGCACTAGTTCTCACAAGTCAAGATAAAAATTCTTTTCAAAATTAAGTTCAACCTAAATCTAGACATTTATTAATTTTGTGTCCTTGTCAATAGGTATAAAATGTCTCCCCCTGTTCGTGGCAAGCGTCCAAAGAGAAAGAGAGATGGAAGTGTACCGCTTCAGGTTATAGATTGTACCCATTTGCAGCTTTGGTTGTGGTGGAACGAAATGGATACATTCGATTATGACGAGATACATAAGTATTTGGGTTTTTTGACGAGTATTATGACAATCAAGCCTAATAGGGAGGTGATTGATGAGTTACTAACCTTCTGGGACCCGAAGAACAATGTGTTTGATTTTTCAGATTTTGAGTTGACTCCTACTATAGAGGAGATAGTGGCGTATGCTGGATATGGGGATATGCATCAGAAGCAACTTATAGCCCCAAGACTCATTTCGATAAACAGATTCTGCAAGCTCATGAACATATGAAACTCAAAAAAAGAATCAATGAAAAAAAGTTGGGTTTCCTTGCAGTTTTTGTATGACAGATATGGAAGACAAGAGGGGTTTGAAAAGTACGGTAAACATATTTGTAATAAGGGAAGTTTTGAGGCTTGGAAAGTTCACAGACGAGTTGCATTCATGGTAGCCTTTCTAGGCACTATGGTTTTTCCGATGAGAGAAGAAAAAATTAATATTCGTTTAGCGGGGGTGGTACAGATACTAATTAAGAAATATTACACTATGGTACCAATGAACCTGGCCGATATCTATCGTGCTTTGACCGTTTGTCAGAAAGGAAAGAGTTTTTTCGAGGGATGTAATATCTTGTTACAGATGTGGATTGTGGAGCATATTTACTGACGTCCTACAATGGCAAGGTTTAATCATGAATGATTTAATCACATCAAAGATTACGAAGAGAGGTTAGAGAAATATAAATGCCCAAAAGGAGTTAGAGATTGGGATAAGCTTTTTCGTTCTCTAACAGCAGATAAAATCACTTGGAATCTCCCTTGGTTTCCTTGGAGGCAAGTCATACATAGTTCTGTCATTCGTCCGTTCTTATTATTAATGGGTATTAGGGGTGTTCAATCGTATGTTCTATTGAGAGTTTTACGTCAGCTAGGAAGACGTCAAATAATTCCCATTACGGAAAATATGAACGAGTTTGTATTTGAGGTCAAACTAGAGATCCCATTTCCAGATGAATTGGCCCAGCAGATTTGGGAGGGTTACCGTATCATGGGGATTGAAATGATGGTCATAGAGCATGAGAAAGGAGAAGTGCACCCAGATTACTGTGAATGGTTTGAAGAACAGTCAAGTCCGCCAGTCAAACCAGAAAGATCGGTTAGGGAACCTATAGATCAGGACGCTGCAATCAGGATAGGGATTGAGAGAGCCATGCGAGAACATCATGAGGCCAACTAAGCTTTAAGAGTAGAATTAGAGCATACCAGGGAAAACGTAGATGAACAAAAAAAAAACATTTAAAGTTCCTACACTTAATCATGTCCAACCTACCAAGTCACTAAACATAACCACATTCAAAGCAAAAAAATAAATAACAAGACCAACAAGATGTCAACAACAATGCTAGTGAATCGAACAAGGCCACACACGACTTCACTAGACTTCAATATGAACAATAACAAGAAGATAACAACAATGCTAGTGAATCGATCAAGGCCACACACGGCTTCCCTAGACTTTAATATGAACAATAACAAGACTTCATTATAATAAAATAGAAAGAAATCAACTTACCTTTGCTTGGCATAAATTAAAGTGAAAGAGATAAGCGGTCACCGAAAATATAGCAAAGCAATCCTTTTACCGAATTCGAAATTTGTCAAATAGTAAAATTATTACAGAGAATAATATTTCACTTAAATTATTACAATAATTTAGTAAAGGAATAGGAATAAGATTTTTCCCAAAAAAATTAAATAATTAATGAGTAAAATGGAGAAATAAGTATCAAGACTAACCACAATTTAGGTAATTCAAAATCAAATTAATGTATTAACAAGCCTAAAATTATCTAATTCAATCTCAAATTCTAAAAATTAGCTAAAATCTAGCTAATAAAACAAATATCCAAACCCTAGAACTTAAACCACAACCAATTGACGAAATTAACACTAAGATATTTGTATGTAGACCTTTAACATTTCTAGGTATTAAAAAATGAGTTTGTGGATATAAAAATAAGCTAAATTTAGTTAATGAATCGTAGTTAATTGTTACCTTGTCTAAAATTGAAAGTTAGTCTAGAATAGTTCCTTGAAAATTTGATTAAAGCCAAAAAGAATCCAAGAAGTTGAGTAGAAACTTCCTTGAAAGAGAAAGAGCAATGAAGGTTGGAGGGCTTAATGTTAAAGTGTAGATTTGGAGGATTTTGGAGTGTTGTTGTTGTTTTGGATAGGTGAAATGGGGGAGGTTTTGGTGTGTTTTTGTGTTACATTATGTGCTACGGGCCGGGTCGGGTTATTCAAAAATATTTTTTTAAAATATTACGAAAACCGACCACGTGTGGTCGATTTTCGTAATATTTTTAAAAAATATTTTTGAAATTAAACTTTAACAAATTACAATTAATAAATTAATAAATTACAAAAATAAGTTAATGAATTAAAATTATTTTTTAACAAATTAAAATTTTAATAAATTCTATAATATTTATAACAACATTCAATTAATTTAATACACTTCGTATATATATAAATCAGATAAGTAGTTATTTTATCATCACATTAACACGAGTAGTATATTTCCTCAATCATGTAATAATATCAATGAATTTTACAAATACGATAAACTTTTGGTTAATTAGCTTTTAAATACAATATTATATATATATATATATATATATATATATACCTCGTAATACTACTTTTATGTTATTACAACTTCAACAACATATGCGTGTCTACATTGACCTAAAATAGTATATCTACTTCCTCAATAGTATGATATATATAAACGTATCATTCAAACTATTTTGATATATAGATTCAAGAGAAAATGGCCAAATACCCCCCAAGCTTTACCCCAAATCCCAACTACACACTTATACTTTGCAGGGGTCCTATGACCCCCCTGAACTATTTTAAAGTGGAATATTTAACCCCCTGAAAGTTCATGCCCAAACATTGTTTCAGGTAGTGAGCTGCACTCGCTGCCATGTCATCGCCATGTTATTTTTTTGTGCCATGTCATTAACACGTTATTTTTTATTTTTTTACTCTAGAAAATCAATTATTTAACTTTTTTCATTCACTTTTCTCTTTCATTGCACCACTTCTATGGCCATTCTTTCTCAAAAGATTCTTTTCTTTAATTTTCATTTCACTTTATTTTCCACCCATTTCTTCACTTTTCACTCTTGGTATTTTCAGAACTTTAAAATGGACCACTCAATCATGGTGACCTCATCTGATGGAAGTTAGGAAAATGTTAGTCTGCAGTGGATGATGCTAGTCAAATTGCTTCTTTTTGAAAAAAATTTCGTGCTTTTCCTTTCCAGTGATCAATTGAAAAGGAAAGAGAAGATTTTACGTTATTTTGGTCAATTTTACAGGGAATAAAGAAAATTGTAAAGTTCATTATAAATTTTTCTTTTCAGCCAAATTCTCGTAATCGCATAGCTCGTGTTGATATCTTCTTATCTATTGTTTTTTCTTTAATTTTTGGCTATGGTTTTAACTTTAACAAATTAAAATTTTCAACTACAATCTGTTCAGTTGTCGAAGCAGCAGTTTTAATGGATGTAGTAACTAGTAAATTGCAGTGACCTGGGTAGGAAAAGATGGCTTTTGGGAGGATTTACTGCGTGCATCATATCTGTGTTGCTCGAATGGTAGAGCGTTCCTTTTTTTTTTTTAATTTCTCAATTATGAAAATTGATGTTGAATTTATGATTGTGAAAAAAAATTGATGTTGATTTTGATTATGGTGTTGATTTGATTGTCTCGATTTCAAGAAATGTGGATTTGAATGATGGTTTATGGCTTGAAATTGAAAATTCAATCGATGTAAAGTTAACAGATTTTAAGATTCCACAAAATGTGTGTAAAGCATTATTGAAAGTTTATGTTTCATTTACGAGAACGATGATTCTTGGTATGGTAATTTGGTTAATGCGTATGTAAGTTTGATAAATTAATTTTGGATTGGATGTCATTGTTGAGTTTTTGAAGATGTCATTATTGAGTTCTTGAAGAAGAAGAAGAAGAAGAAGAAGAAGAAGAAAATGAATAAAAAAGAATAATAATAATTAAAAATGAATAAAGAAAATAAAGAAATATTTGGCCATGTCAGCGTTCTCACTCTCTTTAAAGAGAGTGAAACACACTCTCTTGCCATGTCAGCATTCAGGGGGGTAAATATTCAATTGTAAAATAGTTTTGGGGGGTCATAGGACCCCTGCAAAGTATAAGTGTGTAGTTGGATTTGGGGTATACGTGGAGGGGTATTTAGCCATTTTCTCATAGATTCAGTTATCTAGCTTTTGATTACTACATACGTCACTACACGAGATATACATATATATACATATATTCAATTGTATATCAGCTTTCACATACATACTATAAACATCACATGCACGATTTTACTACCCCATAGTAATATACAACATATTTCACAAATACTTAGATGAATTATAGATTACATTATCTTATGTCATTAATATACCTTCACTGTATAATATGTATATACTATATATATATATATATATACACACACATACATATATACACACACATATACACACTATCAACTATATCAAGTTCTAAATACGTACTATATATATCACATACATACACAAGTATATTATCCAATAAAATAATGTGATGTGTTTCTTATACATACTCAGATAAGTGATCGATTAATTATATTTGTTTAGCTTAATATACTAGGTTTTGACTATATCGTTCATCAATCGATCAATACATGATATATATATATATATATATGAACTTTTGAATCCATACTATATATATCACATCCACAAGTATATTACCTTATAATAGAACAGGTTCATTATATTCTAATGAATTATCGGTTATCTATTACATTATTATGACTGAAATAGTAACATAGTATTCATTATACAAAGATTATGCATGTTTAACGTCATTTAACGTATATACAAAGGAAAATATTTATTTTATATATTGAAACATAAGTAAAAGATAAATATTATGTTTAACGTAATTTGTTTATTTTATTTGATATATTTTTTAGTGTAATTTTTTCACAAAATTTAAGAATGATTGATTTTTATTATTATTATACTGGTTATCGACTACGTGTGATCAGTGTAATTTTAAAAAATTATATATATTACATTAAATATATAATTATTTTTAATAAAAATAATATATATATATATATTTGATTACATATATATAATTATTGGTTACTAAAAATTATTTACTTTTTAATTTTTTTTAGTTCAAAAACCGACCACTGGTGGTCGTTTTTCAAAATTATTTTTTATTTTAATTAAAGAAACGATTACAAGTCATCGGTTTTTTAAAAATATTTTTTAAAAAATTAAAAACCGACCACAAGTGGTCGATTTTTTAAAAATAAATTAATTTTTTTTTAAAAAAAACAACCACTGTGGTAAGTTTTAAAATTTTTATTCCTAAATAAATAATAATTAATATAAAAATTATTGAAATAGTTATTTTGATTTTTTAAAATATAAAAGCGGTCACATGTGGTCTCTTTTAAAAAATAAATAAATTAAAAACCGACCACTTGTGGTCGGTTTTTTGTGGTCGGTTTTTCAGTTTTTTTAATAGTACATTGAACCATAAATGAATTGTTATCGTCCTTGTTAAGCTACATATTGTATCTAAAAGATGAATGGATTTATTAATGGCACGCTATTCTTCCTTTTACTTTTTCATCCTTTTAGCTGCCTACCTTCTGATTTGGAGGGTGTTGTTTAGCGGTCGGGCCAAGTTGCTGCCTCTTTTGTGTCTCCAGCAGGAATGAGAGCTATCATATATGTTACCAAAACTACATTCTATAATAATGCAATTTAATTGGTTGTTAGTGACAATGGGATGATGAAATATAGCAATGTGTGTTGTCTCCTCTTAATCTGAGTCTCTTAATGAATCATGTTGCGCCATTATGGGTCGGGTCGGATTATAAATCGGGTTGTGGAATTAAAGATGAAGTTTTAAATGTGGATAATGATGTGGCATGATCACGTGATTTTTTTTTTACCTAGTAGCATGCTTGGTGGAATTCTGTTAGAGAAAGAGGTTTTTTAACAAGGTGATGAAATTGAAAGTCGAGAGCTTGCCTGGAGAACAGAGTAAGGAAAGTTCAAGTCAGGAAGCCGCCTGGAGAATAGGGTGATGAAATAGCAAGTCAAGAGACAAGAAAAGCAGCATAGATAGGACATTTGTAATTTTATTTACGTTTTTAACTTGTAATTTTCATTTTTGATGTAATAATAGAGCCACGGATCGAAACCTCGACAGAACCTCACTCGACTCTCCAACTCGGTACAGTGCTTCTCCTTTCAACCCTTTGAGATACATGTGACTTGATCCCCGCAAAACTTAGGATGGGTATGATGTCAAAATTCAGGATTTAGTTGCACTCCTTCCTTCTGTTTCTTTCTTTTGAATAATGGTCAGCTCAAAAGTTGTCTCGTTGTCTAAAAACACTTTGTGTTTATCCAAAAAGCGGTGCATGATGTAGAAACGTAATTTTGTCCCTCCTAAACATCGTATTATCAAATTTAATGCATCATTATCGTACAACCTAACCCATTTAATATTCTCCCACACAAGAATCCAAGTAACAATTTGTAAAAAATCCGTAACCACATTATCCTAACAAACTCTCAACAAAATCACCACCCACCCTAACTAATTTTGCCACCTCACACCCCCTACCCCATACCCCTTTCTACCCACATACCCTACCCTACTAACAATACACGTACACACACATACACTGCCAACACACACTAAATAATCTCCATTTTGGTTTCCCATTCACAGAATACCCACACAATAATATACACACATAGAGAAGAAAAGGGGGCCCACTAGAATTTTCTAATCATACAATTCACCCACCAAAACTCATACATATATACACACTACACCACAACAATAGAATGGATCTCCATATTCCATTCAACACACACAACATAAACTCACACACTGCATTCACAGAAGCCACCAATACACATTGAAACCTTACCCAAAAAACTTACTCACTCACAAATAAATCACGATACACACACATGTCGTGAATAAACACACACACTGGAGTCAGAGAGCTGAGAGAGAAAAAGGAGATAATCAAGAGAGAGAGAGGAGAACATTGAATAATGTTTCTTGTAAAATTCTGTCGGAATACACTAAAGCCACCAGCTTTGCCACCACCAAAAATCCAATGACATCAATCGCCAAACCTGCTAGAAAACTCACCCAATAGGAAAACACATCCACAACTGATATCAAATGCTTTTCCCAGTAGAGAATCACCGTCGAACAGTCCACAAATCTTGTTTGAATCGTCTTTCTTTTGACTATTTAATTTTGTGGCTGAGTTAATTCATAGTCGAGATGTGGTGTTCGTATTGAGGGTCAATTGGAGTATTATCGAGTTATAGATTCAAGGTTCATTGAGTCCGTGAAGTGGCTTCAGTGGAACAATTTGAGATTGAAATAAAATTTAGGTCCAATTCTTCAACTCTTCTCTTTCTATTTTATTTGTGTTAATATCATTGATTTGTATGATTTATGTTTGAGCTGATGATTAATTTTTTATAGGGTGTTTGATCTTCTTTATTTTGCATGGTTTGATTGGTTGATTTTATGTTAAAATTGATTAATTGTGGGAGCGTGAATTGAAAAAATCGATAAAAGGGTGAATATTAATTAATTTAATTCATTGATTGTTGTTTGATTTGAAATAGATTGAATATTGTTGAATATGATCGTGTCATGATTAGGCAGTCAAATGGGTAGGAAAATACTAAGTTTGGGTAGGCAAATTGCAGAAATTGACGATTGTGGAATGATTGAATTTTCGTGTTTGAGATTGTTTCATTGTGTCGCTTGAAATTGGAAATGTATTCATGTAGCTGGGGAATTCCCCAAGGCCATTTATACTTATTCACTGGGGTATGTCCTGAAGTATCTTGTACGCGAAGGATGTTCGTGATCAAGGCCCGAGGCATCAGGTAGAGCATAGTTTAGGACTAGTTTAGGTTAGCGTAGATTTCTTTCAGTATCTTTTATTTTGGACTGTAATAATTGGATTGGACATTAACTTTTGGATTTTTGATTGTTTTGGTTGTTTGTTGTCTCGTTGTGTGTATTGTTTGGTTTATACATTTTATAATGTTGTACTAGACGATATACTCTAGGGAGCGACTGTGGTCGAACCATAGGTCCGAGGGGTGCCTAACACCTTCCCCTCGGTTAACTGAATTCCTTAGCTAGAATCTTTGTTCGCAAATCAGTTTAAAGAGTCAAAATCATTTTGAAAAAGAATTTACAAAGGTGACTTGACACGCCAGTTTTATGTCAAGTGGCGACTCTGAGTTTGAACATAAACAATCCTTTTGAAACAAATTCTATCTTCTGACACTTAATAATAAAACTCTTTTAAACCTTAAATACTTATCTTTTTGGTAAAAATGGGGTATGACAGCGCACTAGCCGTGAGGTAGGACCCAGATTTTCCCCACTTCTTCTTAGGCCACTTCCCACCATCCCTGCCACTCTACTATTGGCCACCACCCTGCTAGAGAATCTGAACGTCTTGATCTTCCTCTCCCCAATCTCTACTTGCTTCTTCTTCTCTTCTTTAACCTGGTGCATGTACACAACCAACCTAGAATTATCCAACAAGGCAACCTTACTCTCCAAAATTATATCTCAGGACAATCCGAAAGAGAACTTTCTCATTCTATTCCTCATGCTAGAAACCAACTCTAGAGCATACTGAGATAACTAGTGAAACTTCAAGCCATACTCCTTGACTGACATCTCTCCTTGCTTCAATTTAACAAACTCTTCCGCCTTTGATTTCCCCAACTCTTGAGGAAAGAAGCAATCCAGAAAAGCACTAGAGAAATCATCCCATAGGGTTAACTCAGCATCGTCGCCCCTATTCTGCTCTCGTTCTTCATTTCATTGGTATGCTACATCTTTTAGTTAATAGGAAGCAAATTTTACACCCTCCACTTTTGTAGTATGCATAACACGAAAGATTTTTTTCATCTCATCCATAAAAGCTTGAGGATCCTCCTCAACCTTAACACCAATGAACACATGAGGGTTCAATCTCATGAACTAGCCAACCCTTGTATCCTCAGAAGATGGAGTAACAGAAGTACCACACTCAGCTTGAAAAGCTACCAATTGTGCTAACATATGACTAGATAGACAAAACTCAGCATTTTTCACATCAGCCTGAGGAGATCGAGAATGACTGGAGGAATTGGTGGAACTCCAGGAGGACAATCAAGAACTGGACCCATAGACCAGGTCTGGACCCCATAGGTAGAATGGGTCCCATCAATGTTGTCCCCAGGTAGGAAAGAGAAGTTTCTATGAGCTTCAGATATCGGGGAGACATGATATAAATAGTAAACAACAGGAATTAGTGAAGATTTTAGGACCTTAGACTCTACATCTTAAAAACAGAGCACAAGAAAGAGGAGCATTCCTAAATGTCTTGTAGCCTCTCCCTTATGAGTGTGGTGCGCTACACACCCTTAAAAGAGACTCTACTCGACACGGCTTTGTGGAGCACCCAATTAACCATGAACTTAGGGCTCTGATACTGATCTGACACAACCTAAACCAGGGCCTAGTCATGTCGGGCATCTCAAGTTCGACCGAGACCGAAGATTGCCCCCAATACACAATCGTAACCTCCCTACACCCTATGTTGGATCAATTTCTAACATATAACAAGATAAAACAACAGTAATTGAAAGACATTTAATAAAGCCCATAACCATAACCAACTAAATATCCACACAAATGTCCAATTGGTGTCAACCCCAATGCCAATACCAATACCAAGTTTGACACCAATACCGACACCGTCCTTGCCCATAGTTGCCTAACAAAGCCACTATACAGAATCAATAACATCCAGTTAAGATACGGGACATGCCTGCGACCATAACCAAAATAAAATCAAAGAAATAACAAAAATAAAAATTCATAGCATGAAATAGAGCCTTTCGGAGTGTAAAAGCTCATCACTTTAGTCTGACTCAAAGTTGTCCCTGAATCCAAGTCACTGAGCAGGATGAATGATAGTATGTCCAATTCTTGCATCGCGTAGAGATACAGCTCCTGAAAATGATTAGTAGAGGGAAAGCTAGTATTTACTCATGGATAAGATAAAATAATGACAGTAATTCAAAACCAAGGTAAATAACCATATGCAATCATATATATACATATATATCGTGTCGGGTAAAGGAATCGGGTTTAGCATGCATTTAAAACCTTTACTTGTGCTGTGTAGCTTTGCCGTCATAATTTACCCACAGACTATATGGGTTCAGTGTTACCCCCTGAACGGGCCCCAGTGCGTGTAACCGCACGAATAGGAGATATCATAGGGGTCAGGGATATATATATATATACAAGTATAAACTTGGGGAATTTTCATATACCCCACAAGCATATGGTCACCAAGACCAACCCCTATGTCGGAAAACATGAGCTCCAGTGTCTGTCCATCAAACTTATACCTTCATGGTTAGCTATCATAATCCACCATTATTTCCCAATTAAAACATTTAGCACATAACCAAACCACCAATTCAAGGAGTCTATTATCAAGGCATTATGATGTGGTATCATCATACCGATTATAGCTTGTAAGCAATGTAACTAGCCAACACTTAGGAGATTCCCATGTACCCCACAAGATTTTCAATTAAACAAAAATCATATCCATCAAGGTCTTTCCGAGCCATTTAAAATCAACCATACCAATTTAGGTTCCATTACTATTTATGTAATGCAAGGGTGTCAAGATTAGTCAAACTATGTGACAAAATCCTTAAGCCATTTAAAATCAACCATATCAATTTAGGTTCCATTACCATTTATGTAATGCAAGGGTGTCAAGATTAGTCAAACTATGTGACAAAATTCTTCTCATTGGCATTTTAACAAACATATTAAGGGAATATAGTTTCCAAAAGAAAAACCATCTATCAATTGATCATTCCCATGCAACCACATGTTCAAATCATAATTATAACATGAAAAACTATAAGTAAAGCATGGGAAAGTGTTATCCAACTGTGAACAACAAAAACACCCCAACATCTATTTCAAAACCAAAACAAATCCATATTAATACCATGAAAAATATGCTTTTAATTGAACTAATAATAAGAGAGGAGTAAGATGCCTTAAACACCAAGGAAGACAGAGAGATTCACTCTTGAGGGCCCCTAATTGATTGCCTTGTAGAAACCCTAGCCATGTCTTGAACCAAGAGCTTGAAAGAGATTTTAAGAGTGTTTTATTTAGAATAATAGGTCAATGAGGTCTCAAAAGGTGTTTTATGTTATGGGGTCAAAAGGAGTTAAGAAGACATATTTTCAGAATACCCCCAACTTAAAACTACAGAAAACTCCCAGGTAGGAACAAAAGGACCCTCCAACTCTCCATCACAACATACGAGTGGTGCCCTCAAGTTGTCACTAGGTCAAAAAGTTAGACACCATATTCTGTCCAATATACGACTTCCTTGCCCAACCCGTCACCATACCATATGACAAGTACCATCTAGTCATACCCTAAGAAGAACATCAAGGGCTAGACACTGGGCAACATACAGTTGGATCCAAAACCTCTCATTACAAGACCATACGACTCATATGGATTCTACCGTACTAAGGACAGAACTTGGTCATCAACTCACTGACCAACATATGACTAGGGTCCCTAGACCCATTACCACACCATATAACGCGTATGGTGAGTCATTACAAGGACAGTTATCTCAAAACTCAGGAAATTTCCAAGGGCCAAAACCCAGGGTGTTTCATTGAGATACTCTGATTTTGAAAAAAAATTAGGAAATATCTTTACAAAACCCTTGGCCAAGATCATTGCAAAAAAGGTGCATTATGAGATATTAAAAAACCTAGGCAAGGTTATTTGCTGATATGGCTTGTTTAGAAAATAAAAGTATACAAATTGCAAACCTCTTTTTGATCCTGTGCGAAGTTTTGAGGCTTGGATGATGTTATCACGGCCCAAATTGGGGTCCTGGCGATGACAGGCACCCCAATCCAACCAAGTCCTAAGATGACCCCTTAGCCTTTCATCATAAACATATGTAACACCTCGGTCTTTCTGATTCTTAAAAAGTGCTTAACATGAGCCCTTAAGACCTCAATATCGGAGATAAACCACCTAAGACTGGTTTTGAATGGGTTGGGGATACTTTTAGACTTCAAAAATTCTCGTGCATCATGAAATAGGCACCTTGCAGCAACAATGCACTACGAAGGGGGCCGTGATAGGCTACTACCTCGAGTTCGTGCCATGAACCTCTAGGTTCGCGCCGCGAACCTCCTGGTTCACAGAAAATAATATAAGGAATACTATGAGCCCTTCACCTGCAAATATAAAAGTTTTCAAATGGTAGCTCACACCATCTACACTAAAAGTTCTAACATAAATATTGAAATAAAAGGCAAAAGTAGGTAATCATGGGAGTAAGTATACACAAGTAACCACCAAGGACATGTAAATACCATAGAAAATGTAAATGCATATGTGATGCAATGATAATAATGATGTAATGATTTGAAAGTTATCATATAACTTTCTATATGAACCTACAGAGCCTCAAACTCCCAAGATCTATTAATATCAATTTCATGTCTCTATCCACACAACTGGCATAACTCTCAGCCTAGGCTTTTTTAAAAAATCTCATTTTCTTTAAAAAATTAGTGTTTCTCGAATACCAATATCTGATAAATATGTATGTATGAAATGAGGATGTCATGCTCACAATAACTTCAGTATGAATATAATCAATCCATTCAACATGTGCATAAGTGAGCATAGAAATCAACCCAGTATGTCAATAATTCATAATATCAGTTCTAATTAGACACATTTGAAATGAATATGCATGTAAGATATCATTTATATCATATCAACTCATAATGTTGTATTTTTCATCATGATAAAGAAAATAATGCTCAATAAGACCTATAATGTCTATACAAGCCCCCACTGGGACATCACATTAAGAATTCAAATGCATAAATAAGGCCATTATGTCAAATGAGG
The DNA here is from genome assembly GCA_030864225.1 of Capsicum baccatum var. pendulum. Lineage (NCBI taxonomy): Eukaryota > Viridiplantae > Streptophyta > Magnoliopsida > Solanales > Solanaceae > Capsicum > Capsicum baccatum. The sequence goes on from CM061561.1 coordinate 201,875,977, forward strand.
CCCCCGCACCAGCAACACGTAATATATGATATATCAAGTCAACAACTAGAAGAATATAAGCCCTCACACAGACACACGATAAATAAAATACTCACAAAATATAACTCCCATAGTCATTTTTCCATACCCATAGCATGTTCTAGTCATTTGCTAACTCCAGCCCAGTCTGAAATTAGTTAAGTCATAACCTACCTTAAAACGATAAAACACGAGCCTAAAATCCTTCACACGGTGCTTTTCCTTTTCGAACGATCTCAAAATCAATTAAAACATACAAATATAGTAGCTACGTATCAAAAAAAGCCAGCAATACCTATATTGGCCATATTTAAGACGGGCCCAAAACATACTTGAAAAGTGAATTCAAAAATGAGAGAGGTAAAATTAAAATTTTTATTTAGAAATACACTCTCCAAAGATATACAAATCTATTGTTGAAAATACATGCAAAAATGAATTTAAAAAAAAGGTCTAAATTGAAAAAAAAAAAAACTGATTTTAAGTTTTACTAGCAAAATTCACAAAATTTCATTTCGAAATCATGATTAAAGAGTGTTTTTGATGATATAATCAATGTAAAACAATGGAAATAAGATTTTGGATCTTAAACAAGTACAAATGGTGAAGAATTTCTTAAAAATCACCCAAACCCAAAGCTCAAAGGTCCAAAAATGGTAAAAAACATGAAATGAGGTATATATACAGGTTGGCTGCTTTAGTAGCTACCGCTTAAGTGACATCTAACCGCTAAAGCGACTACGGCTTATGTGGTCCTTTGGTCTCTTAAGCGGCTACACCAATATCAGCAGGTGCTGAATTTTGTGCAAGCCAAAAATGATTTGAATTGACCCTCAGAATTTGTTTGAAATTTCAGAAAAATAAATCATATATGCTACTAGGTTATATTCGACATTTTGGACTCAATGACTATGTTAAATTTTTTAAAAGGGATTGTTTTCAACAAATTAACCCAACCCCTAAAATCTTATTTAAACTAGTGTTCAAACGAATGATTGAAATGCAAAATAAAGATTCTGAATCCGAACCAACTTTACTACTAATCCAAATTCGACATTTCGGATCTAATGGAACTATCCAAATCGTCATCCGGGACTCAAAAATTAAATATTAATCGAAATCAAGTATAGAACTTTTAAAACCTCTAAAAACGTCAAACTTATCCAAATCATTTTCGATCGCGTTCCACACTCCAAAACCAATATATAACAACTGCATAGAAAGGTAAAATGATCAAAATGCATAATAAGTAAGTTTCACAATTTTGATCATGACACTAATCGGGTCTTATCTCTTGAAAGAATATCTATTGTTGCGTAATGCAAATTAATCTTCAATTTTAAGTTGTTTATGATATCTCCTCCGCTATTTTAATATAAAAATTATTTTATAATACATAAATATGACATATTCTGATATTATTTTTATTTGATAGCATGTTTTAATAATGAATAACCTTCTTTATGGGGAAAAAAATAGTATATAGGCAATCTAAAATTACTATTTATTATACCAAAATTTATAGTTTTTACAGACGATGAATCCAAAGTTATGCATCCAAATGATTGATTAATGTTTGTCAAATAATATTAATTTAATTTCAAATTATTTTAATTACTATTATTTAATTTAATTTAATTATATATTTGTTTTTTTTTAACAATGTTCAGATTAATTCTATAATATAATAATAGTCAAATTTAATTTTTCAAATTAACATTGATTAGAGTAATTATTTATTATTTACTGAACAATATATGTAAAATTATTTATATTTAGTTGTTTGTTTCATTAAATTACTAATTGCAACTTTTAAAATATAACTTATATGAAAATGTTTTTTTATTGATTTGCTAAAATACACAGGAAAAAGAGACTTGTAATTGGAAATTTCTTTAGGTGGTTTAATTTGATTGTTTGTGTACCTAAAACAGTAATAATAACTATTTTAAAATTTTATTGTGAAGCGAATGCTGCCATCCGTGCCTCATTTTTTTGTCATCTCAATAAAAAGATCTAAATGTACAAATTGAGGAAAATGATCTTAAATATATTTAAATTTCGACGAAATTTATTGTAACGTGCTTGAATTTTACGGAGGTCCTATAATCCTCTAGAACTTTGTGAGAGTCCTATTATCTACCTAAACTATTTATTAGCATATTTTATTGGCATTTATTTACATTAAATTTTTCTAAAAAAAAATAGCATTTCTTTATTTTTTTATTAACTTATAAATGCCACTAAAATATACTAATAAATAGCTTAGGAAAATTATAAAATCCTCGCAAAGTTCAAATATATTATAGTAAATTTTCTCAAAGTTTTGGTATATTTAAAACTATTATCCCTGCAGATTTATTTAGTTAGCATATAATACTGTTAGGTGAGTGGTCTTAAACATGAACGCTGCGGCTTCAAATTTGTGTATTCCCATTTTGTATCTTTATTTTATTTTTTGATCTTTTTATTTCTTTCTTAACACTTTTGCGAAATAAAATCACGTGCTGTTGCAATTTTGATTAACACCACATGATAAATTTATTTTTAAGTTAAACTAATTTAATCCGTGTGATCCAGCTTAATAAACTATATATACTGAAGTATTAAGCACGAAAAGAGTTTGAGAACGTAAGTGCAGATTTATGCTCTGCTGAATGCATTTCTTTATATATAAATTTGGTACATGTTGAAGCTAAATATAAGAGTCCTTATCTAATGTCTATTCTCTAAGAAGGGTAATCTTTTTGTTACAGAAAAAGTTACAACAATTCAAATTCAAAATAAACTCTAATAGCCCCTTGCAAGATCATGTTCGGAATCGAACCATGAGCTTGGATCGAGATTGAGGAACCAATTTGTGCCAAGTGCTTTAGTAAATATATCTGCAAGTTGATTTTGAGATGAAACATAGCGAACCACTAACGATTGATCTTCAACCATCTCTCATACAAAATGATAATCAAGATGAATATGCTTTGACCATTGATGGATGACAGAATTCCGAGGTAAAAACTGTGCACTAACATTATCACAAAGGACAATAGGAGGTGCAGTGAGAGGAGCACGTAGCTCACTGAGTAGTTGTTGAACCCAAATTAATTCAGTAGTTGGAAAAGCTAAAGCACAATACTCAGCTTAAGTGCTTGAGTGGGCTACAACCTTTTGTTTTCAAGAAGACCAACTGATCAGGTTACCTCCATAAAATAGTGCAAAACCATGTTTGGAGCTACTATCTTCAAGGTCAGAGATCCAACCATCATCCGAAAGGCCACAAGGCTAGAATCAAACATAGGTCGTAGTAAGAGGCCATCATGGATGGATCCTTTTAGATATCAAAGTATGCGTTTGACAGCTGACCAATGAGCAGTGATGGGATCTTGCATAAATTGGCATACTTGATATACTGTATAGGATATTTCTGGCCCAGTGATAGTAACATATTGAAGTGCACCAACAACATTACGGTATAAACAAGCATTAGTTAGAGGATCACCAAAAAGAGTAAGTCTTGATCCAGCTTCAGCCGAACTAGAGATAGGCTTTGAATTAACTATGTTAGTTCAACGAAGTAAGTCACGAATGTACTTTTCATGAGATAAAATAATCTCATTTGATGATGGAGATACTTCAACACCAAGAAAATAATTTAAGGGACCAAGATCTTTGAGAAAAAATTGTTGATCAAGAGAACGAATAAATGTAGTGATGAAATCACTATCGCTGTCAGTTAGAATAAGGTCATCCACATAGACAAGAACATATGTTGTGTGCTTAGAAGTTTTCTACACAAAAATAGAAGAGTCAGATAAACAAAAGCGAAAGCCAATACCGAGGAGAAAAACCTTTAACTTATTAAACCAAACGTTTGGCGCTTGTTTGAGGTCATATAAGGCCTTGTTCAATTTGAATACAAAATGTGGCCAATGAGGATCAACAAATCTTTTTGGTTTCTCTATAAACACTTGTTCAGAGAGATCACCATTTAAGAATGAATCATTAATGCCAAGTAATTGAATGGGACACTTATTCGTCATATCTAAAGACAGAATAAGCCGAATGGTTGTGAGCTTAACAATGGGACTGAAAGTATCAAAGTAATCAACACCCTCCTCTTGGTGAAAACCTTTCGCTACAAGGAGAGCTTTGTGACGTTCAATAGATCCATCAACTTTTCTCTTAATCCTGCAAATCCATTTACAACCAACAATGTAAAATTAGGCAGTGGTGGAACCAATGCCCAAGTCTTATTTTGCATAAAGGCTAAAAATTTTGTCAGCATAGCATGATGCCATTTAGGATATTTGGAGGCTAGATGATATGTTGTAGGTTTTGGTATGTGAGAGATATCAGGATAAGGAGAATTTTGATATGTTATAAAAGCTTTTGGTTTTAAGGAATTAGTTTTACTTCAAACAACCATGTGATGACGAGAGGCATCGGAGGGGCAAAAATAGGAAAAGGTTGAGGTCGGGTAAGAGAAACCAAATGGTGGTAGGTGTTCAGGTGGGTTAATAGTTGGTATATGTTCTGTTTGTGGATATTCTTGAGGGGATACAGTAGAGGGTATGTGTATATGATTAGCATGCTCAAATAAGGAGATAGGTGATGCAACTGGAGGACTTGATGGTGACCTTGATGCGAGAGAATGTGAACGCACTAGACATTGAGAATCTTGATTGAGTAAAGAGAAAGAAGAGCTGCTAAAATGCAACAAGGAGGAGGATGACTTTGTGATCGGCAACATAGAGGGATACGGAAAAGTATTTTCATTAAACACAATATGCCGAGTAATATAAATTCGAGACTACGCGACATGGTAACAAAGGTAACCTTTGTGACGAGAACTATACCTTATAAAGACATAAGAAAGAGGCCAAATAAAATGGAAGTAGGGTCAAATAAAGGGATAACAAAGGCAACCAAAAGTTTTGAGAAAAGCATAATCAGGAGAATTTTTGTATAGTAATTGATATGGTGATTTAAAGGACAAAGAAGATGATATTGTAATATTAGACAAGTACATAGTAGTGAGAAATGCATGCTCCCAAAATTAAAATGGAAGAGAAGCACGGGAAAGAAGAGCGAGTCCTTTTTCAATTATAATATGATTTTGGCATTTCGGTGCACCATTTTATTGAGGTTTATAAGGACAAGAAATACGATGATGAATGCCTTGATTTTGTAAAAAAAATGATACACTTCTGTACTCACTTCCCCAGTCAGTTTGAACTAAACTGAGTTTCAACAGCAGACTTAAATTGAGTGAAAAAATGAAAGACTTGCGATTTATATGACATGAAATATACCCAAATAAATTTGGTGCAATCATCAATGACTAAAACAAAGTAGGAGGATCCATTAATATAAGGAATGGGAGAAGTTCCTCAAATATCATAATAAATTAATTGAAAAAGACTACTGCTAGAAACATGGGAATAGGAAAAGGGTAGGCGTTGACTCTTGCCTAATTGACAAGGTTCGTAAACATTAGGAAAATAAAAGCTAGCAACAGGTGGCCTAAAATTAGACACAAGATGTTGAAGAAGAGCTTCATTTGGATGGGCCAGTCGATGATGCCAACTAACAAGAGTTGTGCGTTCACCAAGAAATTCAAAAGGTGGGGAAGACCGAGAATGAGGCGATGATAGTTGAAAATGGTATAGGTCATCATCAAGTGTTCCTCAAAGCAATTTCCTACCCTGAAAATCCTTCACATAACAATCATAAGGATGAAATTCCATATAGACATTATTATCACGTGTTAGTTTAGAAACACTAAGTAAATTCTTGGAAATTTTGGGGACATGGAGAATATTTTTAAGATGAATAGGTTGTGTACTTGTAGACAAAATTGATGAGCCAATGTGCGAAATTGGAATTTGCATACCATTACCAACCGTTAATCCATTATTACCGGTGTAAGGCTGTAAAGAGAGGTTAGGCATGTCTGAGGTCACATGATGTATAGAACCCGAATCAAAATACCAAGCAGGATCACTAATAGCCGAAGGAGAATCAAAATGTTCTTGTTTAGGAGTTGACCGTGATGGTGATGGCCTTGTTGGTGGATAATCTTTTTCATTTGAGAAATGGTAACAATTACGAGCTTCATGATTAGTTTTATCACATATTTGACATGGCACATGACGCTTAGAGTGATGATTATTGGACCGAGAGAATGCAAAAGGAGAAAATTGTTGAGGTACCATAGATTGAGTATGATTATGAGAATTATGGGCAATGAAATTAGGGATTAGGGGCGGTCCAAGAATAGATTGGTTGGTATTATTAACGGGTGGAGAGGGAGGAGGATAAGATGAATTTTGAGCTAAGAGGGCATGAGAAGGAGTAGAGCTAATTGAGTATTAATGGCAGTAGAACAATTCTACTGCCAAGCATTCTTCTTCCTGAAAGAGGAGTCCAAATAGTTCTTCGGGAGTCATAGGACCAAAATGTATATTGAGTGCAGTCTTAAAAAATTTGAATGAAGAATCCAGATCATTAAGAACAAATAAGATGAATTCATCATCTTATATAATGTACAAGATTTCTACTAAAGAGTTCGGCGATTGCACGTTTCTTCTCGAAGTACTTTGTAATGGAAAGATTGTGTTTAGGAAGGCTTTGAAGTTGAGGTTTTAATTGCATAACTCGACCACGTGTCTGTGATTGAAACATATGCTCGATTTTAGTCCAAGAATCATAGGAAGAGGTAGTTCGAGTTAAGTGAGCAAGAAGAGGATCAAAAATTATTTGATGAAGCCAAACAAGAATAAGAAAATCGATGCATCGCCATTCATCATACGCAAGGTTAGAAATAACCACTGGTTGTCTTTGGCTGGTAGAGCACTCTGAAGTATAGGGGGTGATAGTAATGGTTTTTGGAGGAGAATTAGAACCAACAACAAAGGAGTCAAGAGAAAAGGCTCTGAGTATGTCCAAGCTATTTTGTTTCCAAAGACAATAGTTGTTTCTGTCATGTTTGAGAGAGAGATTTGGTAGTTGAATAATGGTGGAAGAACCAGACTCTTTTGTAAGTGACAACAGGTTGCTGGAGTTTTGAGAATTGGCCATAGGATCGATGGTCAAATCTGATATCATATTAAGCACGAGAAGAGTTTGAGAACGTAAGTGCAGATTTATGCTATACTTATTGCATCTCTTTATATATAAATTTTGTACACGTTGAAGATAAATATAAGAGGACTTATCTAATTCTTATTCTATAGGAAGGATAATCTTTTTGTTATAGAAAAAGCTACAACAATTCGAATTCAAAATAAACTCTAATATGAAAAGATAGATAAAAGAGCAAGTATCTCTTATACTATATATTCGAAGTTGTTGTGATACACTTGAACTTTACTAATTCCTATTACCCCTTTCCTCCTTCTGAACTCATATTTTTTTATTTTTTTTGTGCTCCTTTTTGCTAACGTGGTTGTAAGTAGCATAATATTTTTGTGTTCCTTTTGTGCTGACTTGGCAGTCATGTCACTATAAATGGAGCACCAAAATATAGAAAAAATAAGTTTAGGGAATAGTAGAACCCCATAAAATTTAAATGTATCATAGCAATTTCGAATATAGTTTAGGAGGATACTTATATCTTATCTCTAGGCTAAATAATCTAAATCATGAAAAAATAAAATTTACCATAACAAAGCATATTGTTTAACAAAATGAAACTTTTACGTCAAATAATAACATATGTTTATCAAAAAAATATTTCCCATCAATAAACCATAAACATTTAACCACTAATTACATATCTTGAATATTTATTTATTTCTTTCCCATATGTTCATTTCCTATTCCAACAATGATATTTTTCACTATTTCTTTATTTATCATGCCACGCCGATCTCAACCTCGTCCCAGACTCCTACCCCTTGTGTTACTAGGTCCTTTCTCGTCTGCAACATCAAATGTCATTATTATCATGATTTGTGTTCTAATGGATCTATTTAAGTTATCCACATCCCCAACAATTGGTATCAAAGCTGAATATTAAAGTTACGGAAGTAGTATATATTTAGATTTAATAGCAAATATTGTTTAGATGAATAACGAACAAAAATTACAAAAATATAATTAATAATAATTGATCTTATTGATATTGAAGGGGTTACAGCTGTATATATAGAGAACTGAAGAATAACTAATTACAGAATAACCCAGATGTATTTAATAATTATATAGGTAGTCTATTATCCCCCCGCAAGCTGATCAGCGGTAACGAGGGGCAGCTTGGAGCAGAGATACTGAAAAGGCTGTAACGGAAGAGGCTTGGTGAGAATATCAGCAAGCTGGTCAGTAGATGGGACATAGTGCGTGGCCATCGTTCCTGCAAGTACCTCATCGCGAACAAAGTGACAGTCGGACCCAACATGCTTCATACGATCATGAAGGACTGGATTTTTGGTAACACAAATAGTGGACTGATTGTCACAATAAATCTGTGGTTTCGTCGGGGGAATGCCAAGTGCATCCGTAAGGTATCGTAACCACATGGCTTCAGCAACACCCGCAGCCATGGCACGATATTCTGCTTCTGTGGAGGAACGGGACACGCGCGTTTGCTTCTTGGTGCACCAGGAAATCAGATTCGGTCCCATCATAACAATATATCCAGTAGTGGACTTCCGATCATCTTTGTCGTTAGCCCAATCCGAATCAGAAAAAACAGATATATCAAACGAGCCCTTTTGAAATAAAATTCCACAGTGAAGAGTACCTTGAAGATAGCGCAGAATGCGTTTCAAGGCCTGAAAGTGTTGTTCTGTGGGAGCATGCATTGATTGGGAGACTCGATTGACTGCATATTGGATGTCCGGACGAGTAACAGCAAGATAATGAAGTCCACCGACGAGGTTCCGATATAGTGTAGGATCGGCAAAGGGAGTATGCGGCCCTGGGGATTGGCGGACTGCCATGGGAGTGACCGCGGGTTTGCAGTCTGCCATTCCAGCTCGATTCAGAAGTTCAAGGGTATATTTTGTCTGATGCATCAATATGGTTCCCGATTTGCGGATGAGTTCGAGGCCAAGAAAGAACTCCAGAGGACCGAGGTCCTTAAGTTTGAAGTCACGATGCATAGCCTCAGTAATTTCAGTGATGAGTGATGACGAGCTGCCTGTAATAACAATATCATCCACATAGATAAGAATGATGACAGTCCCTCGAGAACAGTGAAGGGTGAAGAGGCTGTTGTCATGATGGTAGGTGCGAAAACCAAGACCCTGCAGAAAAGTAGAGAGGCGTATGTACCAGGCACGTGGGGCCTGTTTCAGGCCATACAGTGATTTGCGAAGCTTGCAAACATAGTGAGGACGGTTGGGATTAACATATCCCGGTGGCTGAACCATATAGATTTCTTCCTCAAGATGACCATGAAGAAAGGCATTGCTGACGTCTAACTGATGAAGCGGCCAATCATAGTGAAGAGCAAGAGACAAGACCAGACGAATAGTCTGTTGCTTATCAACAGGGCTGAAGGTCTCCTTATAATCCACACCATACTCCTGATGATACCCTTTTGCAACCAGACGTGCTTTATAGCGAGAAAGAGAGCCATCTGAATTTCGTTTGATGCGAAACACCCATTTGTACCCAATAGACTTTCGGTTACTAGGCAGAGGTACCAAATCCCATGTACGTTGTTCAGTTAGAGCCTGAAATTCCTCATCCATAGCTTGGCACCAGAAACTATTTTTGGAGGCTTGGTTGTAGGTAGTAGGCTCAGTTATGGGATGTGCATCAAAGGGTATTTGAGTGTGGTAGGCTTTGGGTTTGAAGGTACCGGCCTTGGCGCGGGTTGTCATAGGGTGAGTGTTGATCGGAGGGGGATTAGGAAGGGTTGGTGGAGTTGTATGATGTGTGGACGGGGGTTGGGTGGGGCTGCCGTGGGAGCTGGGAGGTGCAGCGGTGGATGGGGTGGCTGTATGTGTGTTAGGAGTATGATGTAGGGAAGTGGTGGGCTGTGTGGCAGTCGGCTGGGTGTTCGGGTGGGAGGTTTGGGGGTTCGGGTGGGTGGGTGGTTGGTTCGAGTGGCGAGGTGGTTGGTACGGGTGGGTAGTGGTGGAGTGGGGTACCGGGTTAGGTGCCGAGTGAGTCTGAGCATGAGCGGGTGAAAAGGACGGAAATAATGGCACAATGCCAAGTGGATTGGGGGAGTAAGGAGTAGAGGAAAGACTTGTGTAAGGAAATTGTTCCTCCACAAAACGAACATGACGGGAAACATATGTTTTCTGAGATACAGGATCGAAACATTTGTAACCTTTGATAGTGGGATGATAGCCCAGAAAGACACAAGGGGTGGACCGAGGTTGAAGTTTATGATGAGTGTGGGGACGCAACCAGGGATAAACTAGACACCCAAACGGGCGGAGATGGACGTAGTCGGGTGGATGATTGTAGAGACGGGCATATGGAGTAGAGTTGGAGAGAGTGTGAGTGGGCATGCGATTTATGAGGTAGTTGGCAGTAGCAAGGGCATCAACCCAAAAGGAAACAGGTAAGGTGGAATCATGGAGGAGCGCAACAACTGTTTCTATTAGGTGACGGTGTTTGCGCTCAGCAACGCCATTTTGTTCAGGGGTATATGGACATGAAGTGTGATGAAGAGCCCCTAGATTTTGAAGAAAAACACCAAAGGCATTGTTGACAAATTCTTTGCCATTGTCACTTCGAAAAATTTTGATTTTGGCATTAAATTGATTTTGAACCATTCGGTCAAAGTTGACAAAAACATTATAAGCTTCGGATTTAAATTTCAGAGGATAAAGCCAAGTGAATTTACTGTAATCATCAACAAAACAGATATAATAACGAAAACCTTGAACAGAAGGAACTGAGGTTGGACCCCAAACATCAGAATGAATTAATTGAAATGGCGCAGTGGCCTTGTGTTCAGACAGTGAAAAAGGTAAACGACAAGATTTAGACACTGAACAGGACTCGCAATGTAATTTTTCTGAAAAATTAAAACCTAAGGAAGATAAAATGGATTTGGTGATGGCGGATGATGGGTACCCAAGCCGGCGATGCCAGGTGGACGAGAGAATTGCTTGACTCACAACAGACGGAGACCTGGATGGAAGAGTGTATAGCCCATGCTCACAGCGGCCCGTGTACCGCACCCGGTTTGTGGTATTGTCCACTATCTGGAAATTGGTGTCATTAAAAATGAGGGTGCAGTTATTTTCTTTAGTAAAGCGACAAACAGATAAAAGATTGGATGTGAGGGAAGGGACGTGGTGAAGGGTTGAGAGATGAAATTTACCATTTGGGGTATAGACATACCCAGAGCCGGTGTTTGTGATGGGAAGGGATTGACCATTGCCTACTATAATAGTTTCTGAGCCATGATACGGATGAGGAGCTTGAAGTTGTGAATAATCCGACGTCACATGGGTGTTAGCACCTGTGTCTAGATACCAATCGCCAGATTGAGCGTTTGTGGACGCATGCATCGCCCTTGATCCTCCGGACTGGCTATTTACATTCTGCGAGTCATCATAACGATACCAGCAATTAGCCGCAGAATGGCCCCGCTTAGCACAAATTTGGCACGTCGGAAGATCTCGTGTGGGTCCCCGCGGGTTTCCTCGTCCCTGTCCGCGGCCTGACTGGAAGCCGACCCTCGGTGGAGGCCCGCCTCTGCCTTGCTGCCCGGCGTTCCGACGGTCACCGCCGCCGCGGCCTCGCCCTTGGTTACGGCGATCGTCACCGCGACCCCTGGCCGAGCCCCCGCTGCCAGCCGAGTAAAGAGCCGTGACGCCAGGGGTGGAACTGGCTTCTCCGAGCAGTAATTTGTGTTCCATGTCTAGATTCAATTCTTCTGCATTAAGTCATCCAGACAGTTGATTCAGAGTGATTTCGACAGGTGAGAGGCGAATATGCTGTTTGAGAGAGGAATAGACAGCCGGAAGACCACGTATCACGGCATTCACCACGTCTCGTTCAGGAATAATCTCGTTCACAGCATCTAGGTCAGACAGAATAGAGGCCACATCATCAAGATATTGAGTCATCGTCTTCGTTCCCTTTCGAAGAGTATGCAATCTGTCACGCAACTGAAAAATATGAGCCGTGGACACAGAGTTGTACCGTGTGGTTAGTGCGTCCCAAAGTAAAGCCGATGTGAGAAAACCCCGGGCGTGTTTGTGCACAGAGGGGCTAATAACTGCGAGAAGGCAGGCTCGGATCTGAGTGTCTACGATCATCCACGGAAGGTAGTCGGGATTTGGGAGCATGACGCCGTCCTCCTCGGCTGTCTCGGGCGGCGGATTCTCCGCACCGTCAATCCATCCGAGCAGCAAGTTGGCTGCGAGGGCGGTGCGGACGTTAAGTGCCCAGGCCGGGTAGTTGTTGTCAGATAATTTTTCGGGGATGAGGTTGTGGAGATTCCTGAGCAGTAATTTTACTCCAGATGGTAAATTTGACAGAGGATCAACAACCTTGTCCATGGCGCCGACCTACGACGGAGGAGGGAGGCCGTGCGGCGTGGTGTAGACGGTGGCGGCGGCGCACACACGTCGGAAAGGAGGAGAGATTAGGGTTTGGGCGGAAGAAGAAACCCTAGCTTTGATACCATGATAGAATTTAATAATAATTGATCTTATTGATATTGAAGGGGTTACAGCTGTATATATAGAGAACTGAAGAATAACTAATTACAGAATAACCCAGATGTATTTAATAATTATATAGGTAGTCTATTAATAATATCTGAAAAACGTAAAGAATTAAAAATAAAGATAGAAAGACTACAGTATAACATAATTGTCGGAGTTGGTAAAAACTCAATAAATGCACAAAAAGAATAAATATCAAATTTAGAATCAACAATAGACAGTCTAGAATATATATATATCAACAGAACCTATATACATTTAAATAAAATGAACAAAGAAGAATTTATAATAGATGAAAAAATATATGAAAATCACGAAAGATTAAAAATAAAAATAGTATTCTCTAATTTAGGAAGAAGATATAAGAAAATAGGTGAACATTTATATTTAATGTTAGAAAAAAAAGAATTAAAATTAGAAGATAAGTTGGCAACCATGGTAAGAATAGAAAGAGAAAACGAAGAAATAGATAGGAAAAAAGAAATAGATAAAATAAAACAACAAACCACAAAAGAAATACAAAAAATAGAAGATAAAGAACAAAAATTATTAAACGAGATAAATCAATTTAAGGAAAAATTAGAAATAAAAAATAAAGAATCAGAAACCAGTGAATTAGAAATAAATACAATAGATGCTGAAGAAACAGATAATTATGAGTCAGAAGGTAGTGAAACATATACAGAAATTCAAGAAAACATAGGGAAATTAAAAATTAATGAAAAACAAGAAGTAATTAATAAAGAAAACTTAGAAAATACAAACACAGGAATAAAATACTCTTAATAAAGAAAACCATGAAAACATAATACCCAGTACATCAGAAATAAGAAAACCTATATATTATTATAAAGATAAGTTTAAAAAATATAACGTAAAAACTGAATATAATAAATGGACACCAAAACAAATAATTACTAAAAAATATAACTTTTTAGATTTAGACTGTGTAATAGACACAAATAAAATAATATAATTATGGGCAGGATACATGTCAAAACAATTATTATATAATAATATAGATACAACAAATACACCAGAATATATAGAAAGGACATTAATAGGAACAGTAAAATTATGGTTTTTAAACCTAACCGAAGCAAGTAAAAAAGTATTAAGATCTGATAATAAAACAGAAGGAACATCAACAACTACTAAAATATCACCAACAAAAATATTAAAAAAATATGAAGTAGCTATAAGAGATGAATTTAGCAGTATAACAACAGAAGAAGAACAACAAAATAAAGAAAAAGATACGAATAGGAATTTAATGTTAAAATTAGCAATATGTAATATGTGTTATATAGATGAATATACGTGCGCATTTAAAGAATATTATTATAAAGGAACAATAATACTGAGGAAAGTAAGGAGATAAAGAAATTATATTTTAGCAAATTACCTGAACTATTTAGTTCAAAAATAATAAAGAGTTGGGATGAAGCAAAAATAGTAGATACCCTAGGAGCAAGAATAAAAGTTTTACAACAATGGTATAGAAATCTATGTGAAAAATATAGAGAAGAAAGAAAAATGGACAAAACATTAATAAGAAATTTAGCATGTTGCAAAGATAAAATAGCACCTTAATTTGGATGTGAAGAAAGATATTATTAGAAAAGAAAAAAACATAAGAAATACAAAAAATTAAAATATAAATATAAGAAACCAAGAAAAAGATATTATGTAAAAAATTATAAAAACATAAAAGACCATATAGGAAAAAGAATCTATAAAAGAATGTACTTGTTACAATTGTGAAAAACTAGGACATTTAGCTAGAAATTGTAAAATGCCTAAAAAACCAAAAAAAGAAACAAATATCAGAAATAAAAATAGAAAATACAGAATATACGCAGATAGATTATATAGATTATGAATTAGAAAGTGAAGATAGTATATATGATATTTCGGAGAATGAAACAGATGATGAAATAGATAGTGATTTAGATAAATCAAATGACTGAAGAAGATATAAAAATGAACCAAATAACTGAAGAAGATATAAAAATGAACCAAATAACTGAAGAAGATATAAAAATAATAACAAAGGAAGAATATTTAAATGAAGAAGGAAATGATCAAAAAATAATATTTGATAATAATATATTTGACGAAATAAAAGGAAAAGAATTAGACTTAAGCGTAGAAAAAATATTCAAAATACCAACAATAAAAAATATATTTAGTAGAAAAAGGGAAGAATACTACGTAGTAAGCCAAAAGGAATATGTAATAGACTGTAGATATGCAAAAGGTAAAGCTAGTATACCACTAGCAATAGAAAGAATAATTAATAAAGAAATAAACAATAGAAAAAGTAAAGACCCAATAAAATATGTATACCTTGGAGGAACAGAGATATTGATAAAAACATGTTTGGAGAAGGAATAGATACACCAATAGAATTATATTTAGCAGATGATAAAATTATAAAGCCTATAGAAAAAGGTATAATAACTTCCATAAAAGGAAATTTAATATACTAAAAATTTAAATTTATAATAAGTGTGAATTATCCAGTACCAATAACAGATAAAAATATAGATAAATCACTAGTATTATATTGGAAAATATCAGGAATAGAACTAACCCCAGGAAGTAAAATATTTACAGCAAGATGTAAAAATCTATACGTATTAACAATAAAATATAAAATAATGGAAAAAAATAAAATTAATAAAATACAAATAGAAAGTCCTTTCAAACAATTTGTAAAAACAATTGATAATAATGATTATAGTTACAAAGACTTAGATATAGAAGAAAATTTAGAAATAATAAATGATAGAATAAGTATAACAAAAAGAATAGCTCATGAAAAAACAGAATCATCAAGCTCATCAAAAAGAACAAGTTATAAAACAACTTCAACAGTTAGCTTAAATCAATATTATATAACAGGAACAATAAATGAAAAAAAATATTTAATACTATTAAACATAGGACAAGAAGAAAATTATATAGAAAAATATCTAGTAAAAAGTGAAGAAATAAAATCTAATAGTAATATATGCCCAGATCTACCAAGAAGTCTAATAAACATCAAAGATACAGCAGAAAAAGAAATAATAATAGGAGTCAGAAAAATAAAAATAGAATTTGAAATAAAGGAAGAAATGCAAAAATCAGACATAATATTAGGAATAAAATGGTTAGAACAAGTAAAACCATACAATATAAAACATACACAATTATCTATAACACATAATAAAGAAAAATTATTAATAAAAAGAACTTTGACATGATATGAAAATATATGTACTTGTAAAAATAATAGCAGAAGGATATTATAATAGGTATTATACACCTATGAAAGATACAGGAGCAGAATCAAACTTATGTAGATACAACTGTTTACCAGAAAGTAAATGGAATAAATTAAAAACACGAATAGTAGTCAAAGGATTTAATAATGACAGAAGTTTAATTGCATATAAAGCTAAAAATGTAAAAATACAGATATGGGATAAAATAATAACAATAGAAGAAATCTATAATTATGAACTAACATCAAAAGATATGATTTTAGGAATGTCATTTTTAGATAAATTATACCCACATATAATAACTAAAACATATTGGTGGTTTACAAAACCATGTAAACAAAAAGTAAGAGCAAAAAGAGTTATTAATAAAATAAGAAAGAAAACTAATTGGATAATAGGAAGTGAAAAAAATACACAAAATTTAGAAAATACAAAAAATACAGAAGATACAGTAGAACTAGTTATATTTTCGATAAATAAAAATGAAATAACTATATTTTCAATACATAAGATAAAAATAATAAAGAAAAGATTAAGAAAATTATACAGTGAAGATCCATTAAAAGGATGAAAAAACATAAAACTACTATAAAAATTGAATTAACAGATAAAAATAGTATAATATCTCAAAAACCATTAACATATAATTTTGACGATTTAAAAGAATTTAAAATGCATATAGATGAATTATTAGAAAAACAGTATATACAAAGAAGCAATAGTAAACATAATAGCTCAGCATTTATAGAAAATAAACATAGTGAACAAAAAAAAGGAAAAAGTAGAATTGTGATTGACTATAGAAATTTAAATGCAAAAACTATGACATACAATTATCCAATACCAAATAAGATATTAAAAATAAGATAAATACAAGGATATAACTACTTTAGTAAATTTGATTGTAAATCAGGATTTTACCACTTAAAGTTAGATGAAAATTCTAAGGAATTAACCGCATTTATGGTACCACAAGGATTTTATGAATGGAACGTATTACCATTTGGATATAAAAATGCACCAGGTAGATACCAACACTTTATGGATAGTTATTTTAAACAATTGCCTAATTGTATAGTATACATAGATGATATACTACTATATACAAAAACTAAAGAGGAACATTTAAAATTATTAGAACAATTTACAGATATAATAGAAAAATCAAAAATAAGTTTAAGTGAAAAGAAAGCCAAAATTATAAAAAACCAGATAGAGTTTTTAGGAATACAAATAGATAAAAGTGGAGTAAAAATGCAACAACAAATTGTACAAAAAATAATAAATTCAAAAGAAGAATTAGATACAAAAAAAAATTACAACCATTTTAGGATTAGTAAACCAAGTAAGAGAATATATACCAAAATTAGCAGAAAACCTAAATCCATTACAGAAAAAATTAAAAAAGGATATAGAATATAATTACAACGAAAAAGATAAAAAACAAGTTCAGAAAATAAAAATACTTTGTCTAAAGTGGGTAATGAAATAGAAAAGCTAAAGACTAATGAAGTTAAACTGAAGTCTAAAGCTATGAATCAGCTAAATCAGCAGTGTGCAGAGCTAGGTCGATCGGAAGACATTAAAATTTCAGAGCTAAAATGAAACGTTGGGACACTCTGTAAAACCCATAACGTTTATCAATCTACAATTGTAGGTACAAACAAAAGAGTTAGCGGACAAAGATATCAGAACATGAACATGAATAAGATATTTGAAAAACCATTTATAACAAAACACACAAAAAGACCCCTTGTTCATACCCTTACAAATTAGCACATATCGAGAAAGTTTGAACCAAGATAAAAAAGCCTATAACCACATAACCCGAGCATACATAGAAAATATCCACAAAATACAGACTTATCTAAACCTTAAACCCAGAGCCACGGAAATCCAAAAACCAAACACAAACTATATAACCCAAAAATTACAAGGTTACAACAAGTTAATCGCATTACCAAAATCAACCCAAGCTTAGTTAAAACTTGTTTTAGTTATGGATTATTAAATGTCGTATATACCTATGAAGGAAATGAACTAACAGATATACCAAAATTATATAGAGCATTCACCACTTATAAAAGAATAACCAAAGGGAATCTATTTTTTTATAAAGTTTTATACTGCACCAGCAGAGATATTATATGACGAGATCAAACCAGTTATACAAATTGTAAAAATAGGATTAACCAGAGATATGATTATACCGAAAGATATTGTTCAGCAGGCAGAGATACCTAAAATCGAGATACCTAATTTTTGTACAAATAAACGATTTATTGGAATATCTACAATTGTTCAAGAATTAACAAATAATTATATCAATGGAAACCCTATACGGAGCTATTATTCAAGAGATCATCAAATGATTTATTTAAATTCAAGAGAACTACGACAAACAAATACGGAAGATGCTAGACAATGGATTATGACATTACTCAACCCAGAGAAATAACCAACTGCAATAGCGATTAGGAAGAAATTTATTTCAGAAGAATTATTAACAAGATATTGCAAAATGATAGGACACAAATATCCAGACCATCTATGTTCAAGATGTAATGGAGAAGATAATATTATCCCGGAAGTCCAACTAGAATAAACTAAAAAATAAACCAAGAAAATAAGGACGTCAGCTAGAAGATATAAATCAACGGAGCAATAATAGAAGAGAAAAAAGACAAGATAACAAAAGTTATGAAAGAAAGTGACATGTGAATAGTTTTCTTGACATTAGATACGTAAGTTATTATAGCATTTACTAGTTTTTGATAACTGTTGACTTTTCTATGGCAAAGTGTCATTATTGTATAGCTTTAGTCTTTATTAATTTTGTGTTTTTGTAGAATAGTCTTAAGATTTTTTGTAAAGTCTTTTGTAAATAGGACAAGTGTAAATTAGAAAATAGTTTACACGTTTTCTTTTAGGCTATAAATATGTAAGTCATTCGGCAAGATAAAGGCAAGACTTTCATGTGTTGAAAGCAAGCCTTCTCTCTTGTACACAAATAACTTTTGAATATTTAATAAAAAACAGATATATTTCTAAGGAAAATCTATGGATAAAAAAAGCCCAGAATTATCAAACCTACCAGAACAGGTATATTTATTTACGATTATGAATAGCTAAATTCATAAATTCCTGACAATCATGATATGATAAAATAAGTTCATGTTAGTTACTTTATAGTAGAATTATTCGAAGAATAGCATGTTAAGAAGTTTATTAGCAAAGTGGAAAAGGAGAAAAATTCCTAAGAACTATGCTATCCTAAAGGTGAAACTGATGAGGTAAGAAAGCCGTGATAGGGGAGTAGCCAGAGTAGAGGCGCTGTTTAAGGGAAAAGTATTTAGATTACCATGCTAATAGTGACCGAAGAACATGTTATTTAAGAATAATCTAGTATATAGTAATCTAAAATGATCATATTTTGTTATGTGTATGATTAAAGGGAATATTTTGAAATAGCATTATATGAAAAATGAATACTTATTTATCTGACAAAATGGTAGATAAATTTAAAATACTTATTTTGTATGTACTTAAGGATATAGAAAATATAGATATAAGAAAAATCATCTGGGAAAAAATATTTGATAAATATTTTATGACTAGAATAAATTATATACCACACCTACCTACCTACACTTACAAATATCTACATGTCAAACCTACACATCAACAACAACAACAACAACAACAACAAACCCAGTGTATTCCCACCTAGTGGGGTCTGGGGGGGGTAAGATGTACGCAGTCCATACCTCTACCTCTGAAGAAGTAGAAAGGCTGTTTCCGATAGACCCCCGGCTCAAGACAGTCGCCACACAAATATAAATATAAATATAAGTATAAATATAAATATAAATATAAATATACATACAAAGTAACGCATAGGTAGGTAGTAACGCATAGGTAGTAGGAAACATCGGGAAGCACTCAGATACATAATAAAACATGGAACACCGAAATCATAACAAGAAGAAGAATAGGAATAGGAATAGGAATAAAAATAAGAGTAGGAAGAATGACAGGAATATCCCTACCCTTGTGCCCCCAAACTGGCCCTAGTCTTCTACCCTAATCCTCGCCCTCCAGACCTTCCTATCTAGGGTCATGTCCTCGGTGAGCTGTAGCTGCTCCATGTCCCGTCTAATCACCTCTCCCCAGTACTTCTTCGGCCTACCCCTACCCCGCCTAAAACCATCCAACGCTAGCCTCTCACACCTACGAACCGGGGCATCCATGTCCCTCCTCTTCACGTGTCCAAACCAACTCAAACGGACTTCCCGCATCTTGCACTCCACTGGAGCCACCCCAACCTTCTCCCTGATAGTCTCATTCCGAACTCTGTCCCCTCTAGTCATCCCACACATCCAGCGCAACATTCGCATTTCCGCCACCTTCAATTTTCGGATGTGGGAGTTCTTAACTGGCCAACACTCCGCTCCATACAACATGGCCGGACGGACTACCATCCTGTAGAATTTGCCTTTAAGCTTGGGCGGCACCTTCTTATCACACAACACCCCCGACGCGAGCTTCCATTTCAACCATCCCGCCCCAATACGGTGCGAGATATCCTCGTCAATCTCACCGTTACCCTGAATCACGGATCCGAGATACTTGAAACTATCCCTCTTACATACCTCCTGCGATTCCAGCTTCACTACCACCTCATCCTCCAACCTCACGTCATTAAACTTGCATTCCAAATACTCTGTCTTGCTTCTGCTCAACCTGAACCCTTTAGACTCAAGAGTTTGTCTCCACACCTCTAATTTGTCATTCACACCCTTTCGGGTCTCGTCAATCAGAACTACATCGTCTGCAAAAAGCATACACCAAGGCACTTCCCCTTGAATACTCCGCGTCAACACATCCATCACCAAAGCAAACAAAAAAGGACTAAGAGTGGATCCCTGATGCAATCCTGTCAAGACAGTAAAATGCTCTGAGTCTCCTCCCGCCGTCCTCACCTGAGTTTTCGCTCCATCATACATATCTTTAACTGCTCTGATATAAGCCATCGGGACTCGACTCACCTCCAAGCATCTCCAAAGCACCTCCCTGGGGACTTTGTCGTAAGCCTTCTCTAGATCGATAAACACCATGTGCAGGTCCTTCTTCCTTTCCCTATACTGTTCCACCAGCCTCCGTACCAGGTGAATTGCCTCCGTCGTCGAGCGCCCAGGCATAAATCCGAACTGATTTTCCGAAATAGACACTATCCGTCTCAACCTCCCCTCGACGACTCTCTCCCAAATCTTCATAGAGTGACTCAATAACTTAATCCCCCTATAGTTATTGCAACTCTGAATGTCACCCTTATTCTTATAGAGAGGGATTATGGTACTCCACCTCCATGCCTCGGGCATCTTTGCCGTCTTGAAGATTTCGTTAAACAGACCAGTCAACCACCTTACCCCAGCCTCTCCAACGTACTTCCAAAACTCCACCGGTATCTCATCCGGCCCCGTCGCCCTACCCCTCCGCATCCTGCGAACAGCCTCTCTAACCTCCTCTACCCTAAAACGTCTACAATAACTAAACTCCCGACACTCCTCTGAGCGCTCCAGTTCCCCTAACACAATAGCTCTATCCCCTTCGTCATTCAAGAGCCTATGGAAGTACGACTTCCATCTATTCTTAATATGGCTGTCCTCCATCAACACTCTGCCGTCCTCCCCCTTAATGCACCTCACCTGATCTAGATCACGGCCCTTCCTCTCCCTAGCCTTTGCGAGTCTAAACAACTTTTTCTCCCCTCCCTTCCCCTGTAACCCCGCATACAGGCTCTCAAACGCGGCCGTCTTAGCTGCCGTGACTGCTGACTTAGCCTCCTTCCGAGCTTGCTTGTACTCTTTCCTGTTTACCCGCTTCTCTTCTTCGTCTCTGCTCTCAACCAACTTAGCATACGCCTCTTTCTTGGTCCTCACTTTCATCTCCACCTCTTCATTCCACCACCAATCCCCTTGATGGTGCCCAGCCCGGCCCCTAGAAACACCTAACACCTCACTAGCCTTCTCCCTGATGCACCTAGCCGCCCTATCCCACATATCATCCACGTCCCCCCTACACTCCCACACCCCCATTCCCGCCAACTTCTCCCCTATCTCCCACGCATTCACTGGCGTCAAACCGCCCCACTTAATTCTAGGTCTACACTCCTTACTCCTCCTCTTACTATTCTTCTTTATACCCAAGTCCATGACCAAGAGCCTATGCTGGGTCGAAAGATTCTCACTCGGGATGACCTTACAGTCCCTACACAACACCCTATCCCCTTTCCTGACCAACATGAAGTCAATCTGGGTCCTGGCTATCGCGCTTCGAAAGGTGATGAGGTGATCGTCCTTCTTCGGGAAGCCCGAGTTCACCACCACCAGCCCAAAGGACCTTGCGAACTCCAAAAGAGTAGCCCCCTCTTCATTTCTCACCCCAAAGCCAAACCCACCATGCACATCACCAAAACCTCCCGGTAACGCCCCGATGTGCCCGTTGAAATCACCTGCTACAACCATCTTCTCCGAGCTAGGCACGCCTCTCAGCACCTCCTCCAAAGCCTCCCAAAACCGCAACTTCTCCTCCCCCTCCGAGCCCACTTGCGGTGCATAGGCACTACACACATTCAGGGTAAACCCCCGAATGACCAACTTAATAGTCATCAACCTATCGCTGATCCTCTTCACCTCTACAACCTGGCCTCTAAGCTCTTCATCTACTAAGATGCCAACTCCATTCCTCCGCCTCTCGCTCCCAGAGTACCACAGCTTGTAACCATCCACATCCCTAGCCTTAGACCCTACCCACTTGGTCTCTTGAATACACGCGATATTGATCCTCCTTTTCCTAAGAATCTTCACAAGCTCTATAGACTTACCCTGAAGGGTCCCTATATTCCAAGACCCAACCCTCAGCCTACCATCACTAACCCCACTACCTCCCCTACCGCCCCCGCAGCCAAACCGTGGCCTCCCTCCCACTCCCGCCCTTACGCCATCCCCCGCCCCCACAACGGCCCCACGCCCCAAACCCCTCGGACATGACCCTATCCGCCCATTACCGCCCCCAGCCAGTACACAGAAAAATATAAGAAAAAATACTCAAAGGCCAGAAATGACCACAACAACAACAGCAACAGACAGCAGTCACAGCAACAACAAACAACAGATAATAGCAACAATAGGCAGCAGATAATATTAACAAATCACAAGCCGATAAGCAGTGCAAGAGAACAACCACAGCAACAGCAACAACAGCCAACGGACAATATAGTAAATCAAAATGCAAGTCGGATAAAAATAGCATGAAACGGGGAATGAAATGAAATAGCGAGAAAAGAAATAGCAAGGTTAGAGATCACCGGGTAACGCTTGTAGACCAAGCCGGAAATTCAGAACCCAGCGTTGACCGGGTTCCGGTGCTGAGGTGGAGCTGCGGCTGCTGGGGGCCGGCTGAGCTGTCGGCGTCGTCTGGTCGGCGTCCGGGTGCTGTGGCTGATGGCGACCGAGCAGCGGTCGGGGAAGACGGAGCTGCGGCGGCGGCGGCGGCGGCTGGCTGGCTGGGGCCGAGCAGCGGCGAAGACGTCGCCGGCGGGAGGAGGGTATCGCCGTGATCCTAGAACCGAGGGGGGGGCCTGCTTGGTCTCGCCGGAGACGGCGTCCAGCGGATGGAGGGGATGCGCCGGAGCTGGATCCGGCTGTTGGTGGGCTCGCCGGATCTGGTCGGCGATAGTGGTCGGCGGCTGCAACGACGGTGGTCGGCGGCGGCGACGACGACGGGGTCGGCGCCGAGGGTCGCGACGGTGACTCGGCTAGGGAGAGAAGGGAGCTGGATCCGGCTGTTGGTGGGCTCCCCGGATCTGGTCGGCGATAGTGGTCGGCGGCTGCAGCGACGGTGGTAGGCAGCGGCGACGGTGGTCGGCGGCGGCGATGGGGTCGGCGCCGAGGGTCGGCAACGGTGACTCGGCTAGGGAACGGGGGGGGAGGGAGGGAGATAGCCAGGTATGTTATATATATATATATATATATAAATAAATAAATAACATACCTGGCTCTACAGAAATAGCTGAAATGAGGGGACCGTAATTCGGTGGGAAGAAGGTCGAGCCATTACCAGACCAGTACAAGTGAATTTCAAGATGGGATTCTATAGAAATATTGAACGGAATGATTGTCCAAACCTACACATCAACCATGATAAATTACGTATATTTA
Organism: Capsicum baccatum var. pendulum; assembly: GCA_030864225.1. NCBI lineage: Eukaryota > Viridiplantae > Streptophyta > Magnoliopsida > Solanales > Solanaceae > Capsicum > Capsicum baccatum. The sequence continues at coordinate 201,900,130 of CM061561.1, forward strand.
GAATATTGGAAAATGGACATGAAAAATATACAATTAATGGAAAGACTAATGAAAAAAAATCTAGAAAATATATGAGAACTAAAGATACAAAATATATGGAATTCCTTAATGAAAATATACAAGAATTATTAAGATAAAAACAAACAACCAGTAAATATTATAATAAAGCAATTAATAAATCATAAATTACTAAAATCCAATTCCAAGTTATCCAAGTTATTCGTAGAAACCTAAGCATCATATGAACAATATAACAAGCTATATATCTGATGAAATCAAGATACTTGTTTTATATATCATTAAAGACTTAGAAATAAAAGACAAAGAAAATAATATGGGAAATAATATTTCATGAAGAATCATTAAGTCTAGAATGGTTAGAAGATATGTATGATCTTAGTTTAATTATTCAGATAGTTATTACTCAGATAATAATAGTTATTATTCAAATGGATATTATACAGATTAAAAATATTAGAATATATTAAAAGAGTTAGAGAAAAACAAAGTTGGCTATACGAAGAAATTAATTATAGAAACCAGCTTAGAAAAGGAAGAAAACAAGTAAAAGAAAGATTAATTTGGATAGATAAAACCATGAAACAACTAGAATTAAAAGACAGTTTAGAATATGATTTAGACATAGAATTATTCATAGAAGAAAACGACAGGATAATTAACGAAATAGATAACCTAGAATTTAATATCAAATATAGTGCAATTAGAATAAATTACTACAAAGAAATTTGCAATATTACAACTACTTTAGGATAAAATGATAAACTATGAATATTTAAAATGTTGGAGACAAGATATGGAAGAAATAAGATTAACAGAAATACTTATGAAAGAGAATTTAATTGAATATTTTAGAACAAAAGATATAGAATATTTAGAATACCTTCAAAATAATATACAAGAATTACAAAAACTAAGAGAAAAAACTAAAGAATATTACAGTAAAGCATTTAATCAAATACCATTTAATCAACCCCCAACATATGAACATTAATAAAACTAAAATAAATAAATTAAAAATAAAAATATTTAGAAAAGTTATGAAACATCCACGCACAAATAAAAATAGATCCATTAGAGTTATAATAGATCTATTTAAGTTATCCGCACCCCTCAACTTGTAATTATATTCTATATTCTTTTTTAATTTTTCTGTAATGGCTTTAGATTTTCTGCTAATTTTGGTATATATTCTCTTACTTGGTTTACTAATCCTAAAAATGATTATAATTTCTTTTTTGTATCTAATTCTTCTTTTGAATTTATTATTTTTTGTACTATATGTTGTTACATTTTTACTCCACTTTTATCTATTTGTATTCCTAAAAACTCTATCTAGTTTTTCATAATTTTGGCTTTCTTTTCACTTAAACTTATTCCCGATTTTTCTATTATATCTGTAAATTATTATAATAATTTTTAATGTTTCCATCCTTTTAATGGATCTTCACTGTATAATTGTCTTAATCTTTTCTTTATTATTTCTATATTATCTATTAAAAATACAGTTTTTTTTTAATCTAAAATACAACTAGTTCTACTGTGTCTTCTGTATTTTTTTTATATTTTCTAACTTTTGTGTAACCTTTTCACTTTCTTTTATCCAATCAGTTTTCTTTCTTATTTTATTAGTAACTCTTTTTGCTCTTACTTTTTCTTTACTTGGTGTTGTAAACTATCAATCTGTTTTAGTTATTATATGTGGGTATAATTTATCTAAAAATGGCATTCCTAAAAGCATATCTTTTGATGTTAGTTCATAATTATAGATTTCTTCTATTGTTATTATTTTATCCCATATCTGTATTTTTACATTTTTAGGTTTATATGTAATTAAACTTCCTTCATTATTAGATCCTTTGGGTGTTTTTAATTTATCCCATTTACTTTCTGGTAAACAATTGTATCTACATAAGTTTGCTTCTGCTCCTGTATCTATGATAGGTGTATAATACCTATTATAATATCCTTCTATTATTATTTTTACAAGTACATATATTTTCATATCATGTCAAAACTCTTTTTATTAATAATATTGATTTAAATTAACTGTTGAAGTTGTTTCATAACTTGTTCTTTTTGATGAGCTTGATGATTCTGGTTTTTCATGAGCTATTATTTTTGTTGTACTTATTCTATCATTTATTATTTCTAAATCTTCTTCTATATCTATGTCTTTGTAACTATAATCATTATTATCAATTGTTTTTACAAATTGTTCGAAAGTACTTTCTATTTGTATTTTATTAATTTTATTTTTTCCCATTATTTTATGTTTTGTTGTTAATACGTATAGATTTTTACATCTTGCTGTAAATATTTTACTTCCTGGGGTTAGTTCTATTCTTGATATTTTCCAATATAATACTAATGATTTATCTATATTTTTATCTGTTATTGCAACTCAATAATTCACACTTATTATAAATTTAAATTTTTGGCATATTAAATTTCTTTTTATGGCAGTTATTATATATTTTTCTATAGGTTTTATAATTCTATCATCTGCTAAATATAATTCTAGTGGTGTATCTATTCCTTCTCTAAAATATGCTTTTATCAATATCTCTGTTCCTCCAAGGTGTACATATTTTATTGGGTCTTTAATTTTTATATCGTTTATTTCTTTATTAATTATTCTTTTTGTTACTAGTGGTATACTAGCTCTACCTTTTGCATATCTACAGTCTATTACATGTTCCTTTTAGCTTACTACGTAGTATTCTTCCTTTTTTGTACTAAATATATTTTTTATTGTTGGTATTTTGAATATTTTTTCTACACTTAGGTCTAACTCTTTTCCTTTTATTTCGTCAAATATATTATTATCAAAAATTATTTTTTGATCAGTTCCTTCTTCATTTAAATATTCTTCCTTTGTTATTATTTTTATGTCTTCTTCAGTTATTTGGTTCATTTTTATATCTTCTTCAGTCATTTGATTCATCTAAATCACTATCTATTTCATTATCTGTTTCATTCTCCGAAATTTCATACATACTATCTTCACTTTCTAATTCATAATCTATATAATCTATCTACATATATTCTGTATTTTCTATTTTTATTTTTGATATTTGTTTCTTTTTTAGGTTTTTAGGCATTTTACAATCTCTAGCTAAATGTCCTAGTTTTCCACAATTATAACAAGTACATTCTTTTATAGATTTCTTTTTCCTATATCGTCTTTTATGTTTATAACTTTTTACATAATATCTTTTTCTTGGTTTCTTATATTTATATTTTGATTTTTTGTATTTCTTATATTTCTTATGTCTTTTTCTTTTCTTATAATATCTTTCTTCACATCCAAATTGAGGTGCTATCTTTACAACATGCTAAATTTCTTATTAATGTTTTTTTCATTTTTATTTCTTCTCTATATTTTTCACATAGATTTCTATACCATTGTTGTAAAAATTTTATTCTTGCTCCTAGGGTATCTACTATTTTTGCTTCATCCCAACTCTTTATTATTTTTGAACTAAATGATTCAGGTAATTTGCTAAAATATAATTTCCTTATCTCCTTACATCCCTCTATATTATATGTTCCTTTATAATAATATTCTTTAAATGTGCACGGATATTCATCTATATAGCACATATTACATATTGTTAATTTTAACATTAAATTCCTATTCGTATCTTTTTCTTTATTTTGTTCTTCTTATTCTGTTGTTATACTGCTAAATTCATCTCTTGTAGCTACTTCATATTTTTTCAATATTTCTGTTGGTGATATTTTAGTAGTTGTTGATATTCCTTCTATTTTATTATCAGATCTTAATACTTTTTTACTTGTTTCGGCTAGGTAGAAAAGAATTATGTTCATTATATAAATGTTTATTAGCATTTGAGTCATATATTATATGTAACAAGTTTATTGTATGAACAGATAATACACACGTACCCTGGTGGTTAACAAAGAAAATATAAAATTTATTTTTAATTTTTTACGTTTTTTAGATATTATTTATTTTAATTCTTTATATTTTTGTAATTTTTGTTCGTTATTCATCTAAATAATATTTGCTATTAAATCCAATAGATAGTCTAGAATGTATATATCAACATAACCTATATACATTTAAATAAAATGAACAAAGAAGAATTTATAATAGATGAAAAAACTATACGCTTTTTCAACACACTTTAGTCCTAATTCAATAAGTTCTCCAATTCAAGCAACTTCAATTTTATGAATTCGTCTTGTTATTTGTATCCCTACTAATATTAGTTAATGTAGGTGAAATTACAATAATATTACAATTGAACAGTTACAAGTGAAGAAAAATATAAGTTATCTTATTCTTCTTCTTCGACTGAGACGCGGATATCTCGCTCTCTTTAAGGAGATTCAAGCCAACTACAGCAAATTACTTCACTAGTCCAGCAGTAATCCTCTTGACTTGTCCCCTCTAGGATACAACAACATTCTTACAAAGAACAACTCAAGAACTTTGGACAAGAGTTGAGTTCAAAGCTCTACAAAAGAAATACCTCCCTTCAACTAATAAACTCTCTTTTTTACTAATTTTTGTGAACTCTATATTATCTTGAATGTGAAAAAATAATGCAAGACCACCTCTATTTATAAGTGAAAAAATCTTCCGTGCACTGAATAGGAAGAATAAATGGGAAGATAAATAAAAAAGAGGTTACAAAGGGTACGAGAGGTACAACACATAAAGAGTAGGATAATGGAGGAATAAAGAGTGAGAAGTCACATGAATTTCAATAAAAATGGTGATCAAATTCATCCACCACTAACCTTGAAATAACATACCTTAATGGTGAAATAGATGCAGCAAAAAATTATGTATATTATGTGCCTTTAAAGTCCATAAACTTATTTAGAGTAATGAGCATAAATGAGTTAGAGGTAAAATAACTAACTGTGCATTGTAATGTCACAAAACAGGTGGAGTAAAGTATAGAAATAGGCCGAGAGTCGTATGTTGCCATGATTTCAAAGAATTTAAAATATAATTAATTAATATTAAAATGCTAAAACATCATCAATCCCCCGCTCATTTTAATATGTATAAGAGAGTCCACTAGTTGAAGGAAGACTATCATGCATAATGAAGGTGTGCTTTGTATTGAATCTCCACTTAGTAAAATAATAATTTTTACTCCGGGGTCATAGTGGTCTCAGACTTGAACTATGACTGCTTAGGGGAAATAAAAAGTTATTGCTTATGCATCATAGTCAAGGTATTGACATGAGCTTTATATCCAACACATTACGGCCTTGTGCTATCCCGGTTTCATGAGTATCTTTGAGAAAAAACCTAGTTCTCATAGAAAGTGGTCTACTTCCACGCTTACATAGGTGAAATTCGTCGAGAGTACTCTTTTAATTTTAGCACCTCACTCATACGAGCTACAGATTTTCATTAAGAGTTTCTTTTAAACTTAACCTCACAATCATTACAGGTAAATGCACTCACACCATAGGGAGGATTTAAAAAAGAGTGCATTTTTTCATAACAAGTCATCATGTGATTCGTTTTTCTCATTGAACCTGGTTAGAGGATCTCCAATCCCCAGGTTGGGTTTCCTCACATATGACTCAAGATTCAATAGGCTTCAATCCCACCCTCTCGATATGCTACAAACCATTTTTCTTGCTAAGTCCTTAATCAATGGATCTGCAAGATTTGACACAATAAACATTAATGGAACCATTTGTCAAATATGATCTCACATTACTGTGTTTTCTCCTTATAGGCCTGGATTTACCATTGTAATAATGGCTTTGAAATCTACCAACTGAAGGGTGCTACATAATGAATTAAAATAGGAGGAACTAGTTTTTCAAAATAAGGTATTTGGAATAACAAATCTCTCAGTCAATTTTCTTCGTCACTAGTTGAAGCTAAAGCAATTAGTTCAACCTCCATGATAGAGGTAGTAATAATAGTTTGCTTTTTAAATTTCCAAAAAATAGCACCACCACTCAAAGAAAAAATATAACCAGTAGTAGATAAGGAATCAACTGATAGGGTGTTCCAATCTGCATCACAAAAATCTAATTAAATATCCTATTACTCTCGTTATAGCAAACAAATGTTCATTACCTGACTTGCTAGTAAACCTGTTAAGTACTCTTACAGCATATGCAATATCAGGCCTAGTGCAATCAATCATATATCTCAAAATTCCAGTTATGCTAGAATATTCCTTTTGATTTATTACATCATTTTCACTTTCAATAGGAAACAAGTGATAACTAGAATCAAAAGGAGTTACAACATTCTTGCAAACAAGGAAATTATATTTTTCCAAATTTTTCTCAACATATTGTGATTGGTCAAGAAACTTTTCATCATATGTTCTAGTTATTTTTACTCCTTTAATAAAATTTACCTCACCAAGATCTTTCATATCAAAATGGCTTCTAAGAACTTTTAGTATCACCAATAACATTCATGCTAGAGCCAAAGATCAATAAATCATCAACATATAGGCAAATAATAACATGTGAATTATTCCAGGACTTATGATATATGCACTTATCATACTCATATATTTTAAAGCCATTATCAATCATGCAGAAATCAAACTTTTCATGCCATTGCTTTGATGCCTGTTTCAATCCATATAAGGATTTAGTAAGTTTACACACTTTGCTTTCTTGGCCAGCCTCAACAAAACACTCGGGTTGTTCCATATAAATCTTCTCATTTAGGTCTCCATTTTAAAAAATAGTTTTTACATTCATTTGATGAATTTCTAAATCAAAAATTACCATAATAGCAACTAAAAGTCTAATGAATGTAATTCTAATTACCGGAGAAAAAGTATCAAAAAATTCTAGGTCTTCTAGTTGTTTAAAACCTTTAGTCACTAGCCTAGCTTTGTATTTATCAACAGATCCATATGATTTTAACTTTTTACATAAGACCCATTTACATCTAATTTTTTTACAACTCGGTGGTAATCAACTAGCTTCCAAGTTTTATTGGAAACTAGCGATTTCATTTCATTATTTACAGTCTCTTTTCAAAAAAATAGCATCATGTGAAGACAAAGCTTCTTCTAAAGTAAGAGGGTCATCTCCAACATTAAAAATATAATAATCAGGACCAAAATCTTTTTCTACTCTTTCTTGTTTACTTCTTCTTAACTCAAAATCATCACTTTTTTATTTCTTAAAGTAGAAGTAGAAGAACTAGATAGTGACAAAAAATTTTCTTTAGTCCTTAGACCCCTACTATTTTTAGAATCAAAAGGAAATTTATTTTCATGAAAAATAGCATCACTAGATTTTATTATAATATTATCGTCATAACTAAAAACATCCATAGGTTGTATTATTTGAAGTATAACCAAGAAAAACACAAATAGTAACTTTTTTACCCAACTTAGAGATTTTAGGATCCATTAGCCTTATATATGCTAAGCAACCCCAAGCTCTTAGAAATCCCAAATTTGACTTATGACCTTTCCACAACTCAAAAGGTTTTAGTTTGATATTTTCATGAGGCACACGATTCAACATATAACAAACAGCCAAAAGTGTTTCACCCTACAAATTTAGAGGTGCACTTGACTCAATTAGCATGGCATTAGTCAACTCAATCATAGTTTAATTCTTCTTTTCCGCTGCATCGTTAGATACAGGAGAATAAGGAGGAGAATTTTCGTGAATTATACCCAATAATCTAACAAAATAATTGAACTCATGTGACTCATATTCACAGCCTCTATCACTTTTTATTCTTTTTATTTTTCTATTAAACTGATTTTAAACTTCATGGAGAAAAGTTTTAAAATTCTCAAATGTGTAAGTTTTATTTTTCATTAAGTAAACATATGTAAACTTAGAAAAATCATCAATGAAAGTGATAAAATGTCTATTTTCTCCATGAGTTAAAATTTCTCTAAATTCACAAATATCAGTATGAACTAATTCTAATAAATCAGTTTTTCTTTCAACTTGAAAATGAGGACTTTTTGTGATTTTGGCTTTAATACAAGCCTCGCATTTTTTAAAATTCTGCTTGATCATTGGTATTAATCCTAAAATACTCATGATTCCTACATAACGATCATTTATATGACACAAACGAGCATGTCAAAAATTAGTAAAACAAGGCATATAAACAGAAGTAGATATTTTATTAATTTCAACATTCAACTTGAGCATCCCATCACGAGCATACACCTTTCCCATAAAAACGTTATTTTTCACAATACATATTGGTCTACTTTATTAAGAAGAAAACTAGACATCAATTTTTTTCTCATGGGAGTATAAAGTACATCTTTTAATATTAATATCCTTCCAGAAGTAAAATTCAACTCGACATCTCCCATTCTAAGCACTTGAGTGGTATGTAAATGTCCAAGCATGATGATTTTTGGCTCTTCAAAATTAGTATATTTTTTAAACCAATCTTTGTCATAACAGACATGACGTTTTGTACCAAAGTCAGCCCACCATCCATCAATATTCTCCACCATATTTATGTCTATTATTACTGCCACAAATGGTTCTTCAACAACGTTTGTTTGAGGTGTAGGTTTGTATTTCAAAAATTTACAAAATCGAACAATATGCCCATTCTTGCCACAGACAAAGCACGGTCCCTTTTCTTGAACATGTTGATTTTTTGCTTGGTTATTTCCACCATTATTGTCCTTGAGATGTCTACCATCATTTTCTTGAATTTTTTCTTCTTATGCTTCAAAGTAGTATTTTTGTTAGTTTCAGGGTAGCTTTATTTGAAGTAGATAAATTTACCTTCGGTGTGATGTTGTTCTCTTCTGCTTGCAAAAGTGCATCTTTGCCCCTTGCCTCTTCTTGCATTCAGATTCTCATTATCAAAGTCTCAAGAGAAGTTTCCTTTTGCTTGTGGTGCATAGTTTTTTGAAATTCCTTCCACGAAGGTGAAAGTTCATCAATTATGCCACAAACAATAAGGTTATCTTCAATTTTGACTTCTTTAAACCTGAGCTCTCCAACAATCATTATGAAGTCCTAAGCTTGGTCTATCACTGATTTTTTGTTGGAGACAAAAAAATCTGCTAGCTGCATATTTTTTTGCTCCCACCTCCTCAGTGTCATAGTTACTCTGCAATGCTTTTCAAATTTTCTTGCACTAGATAAGTTCTATCATAATAATCATAAGAGTTATCAGATAGACAATTAAGAAGAAAATACCGACACTTGTAGGAGTCATCATCGTATTTTTCAACTTTCTCTTGAAGAGAGATAAGTTCATCATCATTCATGAAAGAGTTATCTACTTTGTGAGGATTTTTCTCAGTTAACACATAAGAAACATTGAGAAAACTTAAGTAGAAAAACACTTTACCTTTCCTCCTCTTGAAGTGAGTATCTTTGAATCGGGATGGCTTGTTAAGATCTCTCATCTTGACATCCGTGGATTTTTCAGTTGTTGCCTTTGAATATCCTTAAAATTGTAGGTGAAATTACAATAATATTACAACTGAAAAGTTACAAGTGAAGAAAAATAAAAGTTATCTTCTTCTTCCTCTTCGGTTGAGGCGCGGATATCTCACTCTCTTTAAGGAGATTCAAGCTCACTGCAACAAATTGTTTCACCGATCCAGCAGTAATCTTGATCTTGACTTGTTCCCTCTAGGATACCACAGTCTTCTCACAAAGAAAAACTCAACAAGTCTGGACAAGATTTGAGTTCAAAGCTCCACAAAAGGAACACCTCCCTTCAACTAATAAACTTTCTTTTTTACTAACTTTTGTGAACTCTATATTGTCTTGTATGTCAAAAAATAATGCAATACCACCTCTATTTATAAGTGAAAAAATCTTTCATGCAATTAATAGGAAGAATATATGAGAAGTTAAATAGAATAGAGGTTACAAAGGTTACAAGAATTACAACACATAAAGAGTAGAATAATGAAGAAATAAAAAGTAAGAAATTACATGAATTTCAAGAAAAATGATGATCAAATTCATCGACAACTAACCTTCAAATAACACACCTTAATGATGACAAATGCAGCAAAAACTCGCGTCCATTATGTGCCTTTGAAGGCCATTAACTCATTTAGAGTAATGAACATAAATGATTTAGCGGTAAAATAACTAACTGTGGATAATAATGTTATAAAACAGGTGGAGTAAAGTATAGAATAGGCCAAGAGTTGCATGCTGCCATAATTTCAATGTTAGGATGGATTTGCGTGCACACACTAATAAATTTATGGAGAGGATGAAGAAAATTAAAGAGAAAGTTCTTGAGGAGAGAGATAAGTGAGAATGAATTACGTGTAACACCCGTGAGTAAACTCCATGACGGACGGACTATTTATATTAATGACTCAGAGTATTTACAGTTACACAGAGAAATGAGAATAAAAGGTATAGTACATCACATATTAATCAGGCTCCATAACCTAACATTCAAAGCATTTAAAATATAATAAATTAATATTAAAATGTTAAAACATCATCAGTTAAGTGTTCAACGTAACCTACCATCTCGTGGATAACCTCCGGCAAAGAACTTCTTCAAACGAGGACGATAAACATTCTTCTGCTATCTCCTTAAAATGTATCTCTCCGGTACCAACTCCATTTATCCGTCAGACATCACTTTTATTAAATGACAATAAATAATATCACGTAACACAAAGGACATGCAATTGCATTTTTGATATTCATCTTAGGGATAATATTCTACTGTGAATACAAATTTATACCTATAAAAGTCATTTCGTAGAGAATTATCTCTAACACTATTTTTCTACATCAAACCTCGGCTCGTCATTAACTGAAACAGTCAAATTACAATGAATCAGTTAACTTATTTGTCTTTGAACCAACTTAAATATAATTTGTGTCAGCACATCGTGTATTTGGTATTCCCATCTGAGACGGGTTTCACAACTAATTAATTTTGGTGCACTTGAATTTGTGTTGAACATCCAACTCTTTCTCATGCTTATCTCGAAGTGCAATCTCGTACTACATACTTCACAAAAGTTTTCACTGTGCACTACCAACTATTTGCTTAACCGTCAAAATAAGTATGCGCACCACTTTGCTCCTATGAATTGATTTCATGTTAGACAAAGAAATGTTTCAAGTAAACTGGAATCCAACTATACTTTTTTGGTACATTTTTATCATCTATTCATTATTGTCCATTTTATACCTTTTCATCAAATCTTTTCACCTCCCTTCAAATTCATCCTTTATTAAGCTGTCTAGCATAATAGACATAATTCATCCTTCACTTCATTGAAATAATTTTCAAGACCCTTGAATTTATTTGATATCTTTGCAAAGATATGTCATATGAATAACAATGCACAATGTCAGGCATCGCTTCACTGATTGTTGCCCCTGATACTTTCACATTGATCCGTCAACGTACGCGTAAGTTGATCACCGTTCACAACATTTATAAATTTGATGAACATCCAACGAAATGTTTTGGTAAAATCTTATGTGATAACAATGCACAGCCTAGGAGAATAGATTGACAATGGCGGTTGCCATAACGAATGAAGCAAAAGGCATACCACATTTGTTCACGAGATATGTAGTACCAAAGATAACAACATCATGAAATTTCGTCTTGGGAAACTATTTTTGGGACTTATAAAGCTGACCGACTTTTCGAACAAAGTACTAATGAAATTCTTGATAAGCAGCTTTGGATTGAAGATGAATTCATATCACATTCTTCAACTGACTAGACCATCTATGTCGAACGCATGAAAGTATCTTTGTCCTTAATTTACATTTCAATGAAGAATTTTCTGATGGATTCAACATCAGTTTCACCCATTCTCAACCTCCTTATACTATGAAAGTAATTTCTATAATCCTCCGACAAACAACCCAACTTTTCAGGCCCTCAACTTGAACGTGGTGTGCTTAAATCTCTTAGAAATTCTCACATCTGTTCTATCATTAGCTTTTACTGACCTCTTCAAACTACTAGACACATTCCTATGACCAGCCATAAGTTTAGACATATCATGATCCAAATCGTTTGAATGATAGAGTATTACTTTGGTTATATGCCAAGTTTTATTGTGTTAGAACAATAATGATAATTGTACAAAAAATTCAAAATAAAACTTGCTTGACTTAGAGGCACGAGCAAACGGAAGAACTAGTGATAATTCTATATTAGGGATTCAACTAAGCCACAAAACAAGTACTTGTTGGGAAAAATGGACTATTTTTCCCACCCCTTCCGGACCGTTTTCAAGCAGAAAATAACAGAGAAATTAAAGAGAATAACAACACAAATATTTAACGTGGGAAACTCCCCAATTGGAGAAAATTCACGGGCCTCCCAGAAAAATATTCACTATATGGAAATTATTACACCATACAATACACAATCTTTTTCTCATACACCCTCACTTCCTAAAATACTATTCTCAAAGAGATCTCCAAGAGAATTATCTCTAAACCTCTTTAATAGTAAACAAGGAAAAGAATATTTTTGTGTGTGTTAATAATGAAGAGGGTGGAGTTTATTTATAACTCTCAACCTCCTCCCAACCAAAGTAAATTAAGGATGTGGGAGGCAAAAGTTTTTCTTTCTTCAAAACAACTTCAACAAATCTCCACCTTTTGAAGAGAAGAAAATGCAATCCGTTGGTCCTATATAGTTGTCCAGCTACACATAGCAAAATCAGTTCTCCACCTGACTCTAAACTCGGCCAACCATGCGTAACTACAACTTTCACATTGTCTGCTACTGACAATTATAATTCTAAATTCAAAAATTATCATACCCCCACCATAAAAAGTACATCCACTCAGATTGAAAAACCAATCCAAGAATTTTCACTTGAAATCATTTCCCAATTTCAAGAATTTCATATTCGGCACATGTCGAAGAACCTGCTAATAACTTATGGTGCAACCCTCCTATTGATTTCTTGAGAGTTCATTAGCCATGACATCCTTTCTACCACACACCTTGCATCACCTATCAACCAATGCCCATGTGCAAACTTGTAGACCAGCTACCAATTAAACATTCCCTTCCATGGAAATTCTAAAGGTAGCATTCATGCCATAAGGATTTTCATCTTTCTTACAAAGAAATATCATCCCCCACATTGGCAACATTTTCTTTGGAGCTTCCAGCCGAACTAGCCCCATCAATTTTCTCAATCTCAAATTTTGTCCCCATTTTGTTTATCAGTACTAATAAATGGACAATAGTAATATAAAGTACCCACTAAATTAGTTCCCAAGAAAGAGAGGTGGATCACAAGGGATACACTTAAGTACCAAGTCTTTCCTTAGACAGAACCTCTTTAAATTGTACTTATTCTCACTATTACCAAATATACAAGTACCCCAAAGTAACTCCACCAGAATAGCAAACTCCACCGGAATCAGACTCCACTTGCTACTCCACCGGGATGAAACTTCTGCTTAAGAACAATAATTCTAATTCAAAAAATATTTTTGATGTGGAAGATCAGACAAAGCTGCAACCACAAATCATACTAAAATTTCAAAAGAATTATTCCACACCGAAGGCTCTGATACCACTTGTTGGAAAAAATGGACTATTTTTTCTGCCCCTTCCGGACCGCTTTCAAGAAGAAAATAACAGAGAAATTAAAGAGAATAACAACACAAAGATTTAACATGGTAAACTCCCCAATTGGAGAAAAACCACGGGCATCCCAGAAAAATATTCACTATATGGAAATTATTACACCATACAATACAAAATATTTTTCTCACACACCCTCACTTCCTAAAATACTATTCTCAAAGAGATCTCCAAGAGAATTACCTCTAAACCTCTTTAATAGTAAACAAGAAAAAGAATATTTTTGTGTGTGTTAATAATGAAGGAGGTGGAGTTTATTTATAACTCTCAACCTCCTCCCAACCAAAGTAAATTAAGGATGTGGGAGGAAAAAGCTTTTCTTTCTTCAAAACAACTCCAACAACATTCAAGAATGTTGTTGTTCTCTTCTTGAATTGGTGATTTCACCATTTGATCAATGTCTCTCAAATGTTTTTCAAAGTAAAAGTAGTTTTGAGTGCTTGTCTTTTCCAAACAAAAGAAACACTATTTATAGGGTGAAATTTTCATGCAAGTGAAAAGTATTAATTAAGCAATAGTTAATAGGTTCATGAACAAAAATTGTCTTTCTTTCAAGTTTCAAGAACCTAAAACGTAAATGAATTTACAATTTTTTATGCATTTGTAACTCAAGATGCATTCGTTTCAATTGTAATTTCACATTCATTTTCTTTGTAACTCAAAATGCATTTGTTTCAATATTAATTGAAACATAAAAAAATTTTAACCGATGCACTTGTTCCAAAAAAATTGATTAAAACATAAACTTTAGTAATAACAAACCCCCACTTGTTTCAAGAAATTTTATCTTTAAGAAACAAATTTCTTTTGAGACATTAATCTAGCAACATGCATCAATAATGGTGTCTTTTGGACTTAAACCATTAGCTAGTGAAGACTTTCTAAATCATTGACTACTTAGTGAACAAATCTTGAACTAAGTGGTTTATTGAATGAAGTAGAAAATTCTCCATGCATATTGCTATGTTCAAGTGAAAATTAAAATCCTTTGACACCTTACGACCATGTGTCCCGAATCCTTTTAGCTAAGTGCTTTAAGATTTCCCTGTTAAAATCTTATTGAAGCGGATTCCACTTCGCACTTAGTGCGGTGAATTCATCAAGAGTAACTTTGCATACTACGACTAAGTAGTCTATGAATTTCATTAAGAGAAATTAATCTCATCCTCCTTTACAACAAAGTATCAGTAAATCTATCAAAAGTGTTCCTACACACTCTAACAGAAATCGGTGTATAGACTTAATATTCTCATTCTTTTTTTTTTGTAGGAATACCATCAAATCTATCAAGAGTGTTATTATTTACTTCAACTGATATCGATCTTATAGATTTATCAAGAGAAAAAATTTCAACTTACGCACATCTACTCACTCTCTAGGGAAAAAGAAAATTTTATTGATGTGCTTCACAATTGTAACTTTACTTGTTTTTTCCTTTGAACCTAAGATTACATCATTAGGTAGGGTTAACATAAAGTACAATCAACCTATAACAGGTTTTATTCCCATCCCATTACAAGTTTGTACCATAAATTCCTTGCCTAACCCTTTAGACAAAGGATCTGCTAAATTGAGTTTGGACTTCACATATTGAAGCGATATTATGCCATCCTCCAATAATATTCTCACATGATTATGTTTGAGATAAACTTGTCTTGACTTTCCATTGTAAAAATCACTTGAAGCCCGAAATATCGTAGCTTTATTATCACAATATATAGTTAAAGATGTTATTGGCTTACCCCATAATGGAATATGTATCAACATACTACACAACCAATCAACTTCTTCTCCAGCAGAAGACATAGCGATAAATTTGACTCCATGGTTGAGTGAGTAATACATGTCTGCTTCTTTGATCTCTAAGATATTGCTGCTCCAGCCAAAGTGAAAATCCAAGCAGTAATAGATTTAGAGTCATTCGGATCAGAATTCCAAGTAGTATCACTATAGCCTTCAAGAACTGTTGAAAAGTTAGAATAATGCAGACCAACATTAATTGTATCCTTCAGATACCTTAAAACACGAATTAAGGCATTCCAATGCTCAACTCCAAGGCTACCAGTAAACTTGCTCAAAGTTCCTACTGCATAACCAATATCTGGCCTGGTACAGTGCATGACATACATAAGACTGCCAACAATCTGAAAATATATCAATTGATCAAGAATATCACCGGAGTTTCGCACTAGTTTGATGCTAGGATCAAATGGTGTAGGAGCAGGTTTGTCGTCAAAATGACCAAACCTCTTTAGAACCTTCTCAATACAACTTGATTGAGTAAGATTCAAACCACTTGCCGATCTTACAGTTTTGATGTCTAAAATTACATCAGTTTCTGCAAGATCTTTTATTTTAATCTGAGAATCAAGAAAATATTTTATTTTTTTGACTCTTTCGATATCAGTTCCAAAGATCAACATGTCATCTACATAAATACATATTATAACACCAGAAATTTCTTAAAATTTACTAAATTTGAAGATATCTCCACCATTGATTAAATAGACATTAGAAATCATAACTTTTCTAAATTTATCATGCCATTATTTTGGAGCTTGTTTTAATGCATAAAGAGATTTAAGAAGTTTACAAACTTTACGTTCTTGACCAGGATTGACAAATCCTTCTGGTTGTTAAATGTAGACTTCTTCGTCTAGATCTCCATTCAGAATTTAGTTTCCACATCCATCTGATGAATCACAAGACCATGAACTGTTGCTAGAGCAATCAAGAGACGAATAGAGGTCATCCAA
The DNA here is from genome assembly GCA_030864225.1 of Capsicum baccatum var. pendulum. Classification (NCBI taxonomy): domain Eukaryota; kingdom Viridiplantae; phylum Streptophyta; class Magnoliopsida; order Solanales; family Solanaceae; genus Capsicum; species Capsicum baccatum. The sequence continues at coordinate 201,916,504 of CM061561.1, forward strand.
GCTACAGGTGCAAAAGTATCAAAATAATCAATATCTTTCAATTGAGTAAAGACTTTATCTACCAAACAGGCTTTGTACTTATCTAAAGTATCATCGGATTTTATTTTCTTCCTAAAAATCCATCGGCAACCAATTGGTTTACATCCAGGTTGAAGATCTGACAATATCCATGTATTATTAGATAATATAGAATGCATTTTATCATCAATGGCTTCACGCCAAAATGAAGCATCATGTGAAGACATAGCTTCAGCATAACTTTCAGGATTCTTTTCAACTAAATAAGCTTGAAAATCAGGTCCAAAGTCTTTTGATTTGGCTGATCTTGAACTACGTCTTGGTTGAGTTTCTTCCAATGACTCAACTATTTTTCTTTTTAAAGGAAAAATAGGAGAATTTGAATATTGTTCAAAAGAATCTTTTTTCTTGGGATATATATGCTTAAAAAAATTAGCATGTAAAGATTCAGTAATTGTATGAGGACTTGGGGTCTCAAGATTTAAAAATGTATAAGCCTTACTGGTTTGTGAATAACCAATAACACACAACTACTCCTCTATAGCCAATCTTGGTTAAATATTGATTTGGTAATCGAACATAAGCCAAGTAACTCCATACTTTAAAATAATTTATATTTGGTTTTCGATTATTTCCAAAGTTCATATGGAAATGCATCATGATTCCTGGAAGTAATTCTGTTCAAAATATGACATGCTAAAATCAAGGCTTCAGTCCATAAATTTTTAGATATACCAGATCCATAAAGCATAGAATTAACCATTTCTACGAAAGTCCTATTTTTTATTTCTGCTACACCATTTTATTGTGGTGTATAGGACATGATAAATTATTTTTCAATGCCTTCTTTCTTACAAAAATTAATAAAATCTGACTTTAAGTACTCTCCACTTATATCAGACCTAATTGACTTAATTTTCACACTCAATTTATTTTCAACTTCTGCTTTATATATTTTGAAAGTCTCAAATATTTCATCTTTTGTTTTCAATGGAAAGACATAAGTATATCTTGAGTAGTCATCAATGAAAGTGATAAAATACCTTTTTTCATGACGTGACAAATAATTCATCTCACAAATATCAGTATGAATTAATTGCAAAAGTGTGAAAGTCCCTTCAACTGTCTTAAAGGGCTTCTTAGTAATCTTACATTTACTACAAGTAAGACACTTAGTAGTATGATTCTTTTCAAAATCTTTGATTAATCCATTATTCACCATAAGTTGAATGGATCTAAAATTCACATGTCCCAAACGTTCATGCCATAAGTTCAGAGACTCCACAAGATAAGCAGAAATATTTTTATTTTCAATATTAAGTTTAAACATTCCATTTGCAACATAACCTTTTCCAACAAATATGCCCTTTTTAGATAAAATAAACTTATCTGCCTCAAAAACTATTTTAAAACCATGCTTCGAAAGAAGCGTACCTGACACCAAGTTCTTTCGAATATCAGGAACATGCAATACGTCCATCAATGTAACTATCTTTTCAAAAGTAAACTTCAGTTCAACAGTTCCTTTTCCCACAACTTTAGTAGAGGAGGAGTTTTCCATATATACAATTTTACCGTCCCCTACTAATTCATAAGTCTTGAAAAAATTTTGGTTACCTGATATGTGACGAGTATCGCTAGTATCTATTCACCATTCCACTTGATCTTCCGCTACAAATGCTTCTGTGACCATTGACACAAGATCATCTTTTTTATTTTTATTTATTTTTTATTTCTTCTTTTTAGCTTTGAGAATTCTACAATCACGTGCATAGTGACCAACTTTGTGACAATGATAGCATTCACCAGATTTAAAATTGACACCATTACGCTTGAAATTTGTAGTCTTCTTTTCCTTTGAAAAATTCTTATTTTCAGGTTCCTTCTTGTTTGATTTTTCTTCAACCATGTGAGCTTTAATGGTAGGTTCTTTCAAACTATTATTATCGTGCCATCATGGCTCCTGTTCAATTTGCAAGTATTGCAACAATTGTTCAAGAGTCAAATCTTCCTTTTTGTGTAAGAGTTTACTTTGATACTCTTTTCAAGATGGAGGAAGTTTTGATACAATAGCACCAACATAAAAGTTTTCATCAAGAATAATTCCAGATATAGCAATTTTATTAGCTATAAGTTGAAATTCTTGTACTTATTCAGTGATTGACTTGTCATCAACCATTTTGAACTCCATATAATTTGAAACGAGAAATTTCTTAAAACTCGCCTCTTCTGCTAAATAAATAGCTTGAAGAGTGTCCCATATCTCTTTAGCATATTTGCATTTAACATAATATTGATCATAATATTTGTTGGACATTCCTTCAAGAATATAATTCTTGCACAAATAATCATCATATTGTCATTTGGCATTTTGTTCTTTAATCAAAGTAGCCTCGTCAGATGCTACCTCAGAACCAGGAGCATTCGGACAAGGTTCTTCAAGAACATATGCCAACCTTAATCATCTTAAAAATAATTTCATCTTTCCACGCCATCTACGAAAGTCTTTGCCATCAAATATTTTAAAATTAGGATTAGGCAAAGATGGAATACTATTTGATATTGATGTAGAAGCCATAGAGACAACTATCTTCAAATTGTTAGAACAATAGTGATAATTGTACAAGAAATTCAAAATAAAACTTTCTTGGCTTAAAGGCACGATAATACGCTTCTTGAAGATAGTTGGAGTCTCTCCCACGAGCAAATGGAAGAACTAGTGACAACTCTATCTTCGGGATTCAACTAAGCCACAAAACAAGAATGTTGAGTGTATTAATTCAAGAATGTTGCTGTATTACTCTTGAATTGGTGATTTCACCATTTGATCAATGTCTCTCAAGTGTTTTTCAAGGGGAAAGTATTTTGAGTGCTTGTCTTTTCCAAATAAAAGAAACACTATTTATAGGGTAAAATTTTCATGCAAGTGAAAAGTATTAATTAAGCAATAGTTAATAGGTTCATGAACAAAAATTGTCTTTCTTTCAAGTTTCAAGAACCTACAACATAAATAAATTTACAATTTTTAATGCATTTGTAACTCAAGATGCATTTGTTTCAATTGTAATTTCACATTCACTTTCTTTATAACTCAAAATGCATTTGTTTCAATATTAATTGAAACATGAAAAACTTTTACTCGATGCACTTGTTCCGAAAAATTGATTGAAACATAAACTTCAGTAGTAACAGATCGAAGTCTAAAACAACATTAACCCTGGCTGGACAAAATGACATTTTACTCATTCTAGCATTTCTTTTGTTGCCCACCTTTATCACAAGAATATAAAACATACTTAGCGGAATTGTTTTGGTGGATAATTTTGGACTAATCTTCTGATTAATTCTAAGTCCAAGTCCAGTCTGTCTAGCATGATCTAGCATGGTCTTTATGAAAACTATAAAGCCCATCCACATTATTAGAGAATCACATATCTATAGTGGGGCCTCATTGAGCATTATACGAGCTTTGAGGATCATCCCTAAAACAACTTTAATTTTCATTACAGTTTCTTCCGTGCAGTTTTGTATAAGTTGAGAACACTATTTTCATCACTGAACCCAAACAACTCAACCATTATGCCTCTTAAATCATGGAATTGGTCGCTTGAGGAATTAAAACTTTTGTCACTTCTTTCTCTATCCATTTTTTGTTCAATAAAAATGAAAACATAGAATAATTTGAATGTTAAGGTGATGATGAAGAGTTTACAGCTCTCGAGTTAATTTGGAGGAAGAAATTGGAAGTTAAGGTGAAGAATGGAGTAATAAGAATTAATTTGTTTTAGAGATGATGAGTAGTAAGAACTAAATTAATTTTTTGGTTAGAGGGGGAAAAATAGTTTCACACGCGCTGATGATTACTCTAATCGATGATGTAATTAATTGCAGGGAAATAGTTATTTTTAGAGGAAAATTACCTGCTTAATTACACTTAACAACAGTCCGGGGTAATGATGACTCTAAGTGTTCTGTGGACATTTTTTGTATGCATCATTTTGGATGAAACTCTTTTCCTTTAATTAAATACTTATTAAGAAGCACCAAACGGATTTGTTTTGTAACAAACTCTTGCAGGATTACTTACAAAAAAGAGCAAGTGCAGTCCATGGAAAAGCTGAAAAGTTAACTGATGACATGGAAAATAAGGTCTCAAGTTTTCTACAATTGTTGTTACTTTCTCATTTACACAATTTGTTGAACTAGGTAAAATTGTTGATGGCCACTCCTTAGTCATTAGCTTCCTGATTTTTGTTACTTCAACAACTACTCATAATTAACAACAGAAAATCATTAATCCTTTTAATTTTTCCCCTTAGTTAATGATTGGCTTTCTGTATTTCATAGTAGTGTTTTTCTTGTTAAGTCTATTTGTCTTTTAGTCATTTTTGTTGTTCTTCATAGTTCTGTAGTGTTGGCTTGATAGTACCTGTGGATTGCTTTGTTGTCTAAGTGTTGTGCTCTAAGTATTATTGATCTGTGTTGTTTCTGGTGGCTGTGGGAGATGGTGTTGACGTAGGGTCATGTCGTCGGGCGGAGCTTGGGTCGGGGTCGGTATCAGGGATTAGGGTGGAGCCAGGGGGCAGGAAGGGTGAAGGGGCGAAGGATAATCATAGGTTGAGAGTAGGATCATGGAACATAGGGTTTTAGTCAGAGAAGTCATTAGAGTTAGTAAATATTCTTAGGAAAAGACGAATTAATATAGCGTGTCTCCAAGAAACCAAATAGGTAGGTACTAAGGCGAAGGTAGTAGATAGATATAAGTTGTGGTATTCAGGAAGCGTGAGGAACAGAAATGGTGTAGGTATTCTAGTCGATGATGAGCTTAGAAAGCAACTGGTAGAGGTTAAGAGAATCTATGATTGGATAATGTCAATTAAGCTAGTTATTGGAGGGTCTTCTTGAAATATTATTAGTGTGTATGCACCGCATGTAGTCTTGCATGATGAAGAGAAGAAGATATTTTAGAAGGATTTGGACGAGATGGTGAGGGGTGTACCCAGTAATGAGAAGCTTTTCATAGGAGGTGATTTCAACGGGCACATAGGGTTTTCTTTGAAATGTTATGATGATGTACATGGGGGATATGGGTTTGGGATAAGGAATGGGGAAGGATTGGCACTTCTCTATTTTGTGCGGGCTTTTGGATTGGTGATAGTTAATTCAAACTTTCCGAAGAAGGAGGTTCATTTGGATACCTTCTGTAGTTTGGTATCCAAGACTCAGATTGACTTCTTGCTTCTCAGAAAGGGAGATATAGGTATTTGTAAGAATTGTAAGGTCTTACCGAGTGAGAGTCTTTCGACCCAACATAGGATTTTGGTGATGGACTTGGATCAGAAAGAAATGGGAGAGAAAAGAAGTGAAGCATCAGTCGAGGATTAGATGGGGTAGTCTGACTTTGGCCAGTGCATTAGAAATATGGGATAAGTTGATGGTGAGATATCCTTGGGGGAGTGGAGGAGATATTGATAGTATGTGAGATAAGACTGCCAATTGTATCAAGGAGACAGCTAGAGAGGTATTGGGGGTCTTGAGAGGCTGTTCGGGCAAGCACCAAGAGGATTGGTGGTGGAACAAAGAGGTGAAGGGGAAGGTGGAGACCAAGAAGAGAGCGTATGCTAAGTTGATTGGGAGTAAGGATGAAGAAGATAAATGGAAGAATAGGGAGGAGTATAAGAGTGCTAGGCGAGAGGCAAAGTTAGTGGTCACGGGGGCTAAGGATGTTACCTTCGAGAGTTTATACATATTGTTAGATAGTAAAGATGGGGATAAAAAGTTGTACAGTCTCGCCAAGGTTAGGGAGAGGAGGGCTTGGGACCTGGACCAGGTGAAGTGTATTAAGGATGTGGACGGCGAAATCCTTGTAGACGAGGCTCGTATCAGAAAGAGATGACAGTCTTACTTTCATAAGCTCCTAAACGAAATAAGGGATATTAGCATTGTGTTGGGGGATTTGGAGAATTTTGAGAGGTTTCATGATTATGGTTATGGTAGGCACATTAAGGTTGAGGTTAAGGGGGCTATTTGTAGAATGCGTAGAAGTAGAGTGACGGGGCCAGATGAGAGTCCGGTGAATTTTTGAAAGTGTATAGGAGGGGCTAGTATGGAGTGGTTGACGCAGTTGTTTAACATAATTTTAAAGATGGCAAGGATGCCTGAATCTTGGAGGTGGATTATGGTGATTTTGATGTATAAGAATAAGGGTGACATTCAGGATTACAACAATTATAGGGGTATCAAGTTGTTGAGTCCCACAATAAAGGTTTGGGAGAGAATGGTAGAGTTGAGGTTTTGGAGGATTATTACTATTTCTGATAATCAGTTTGGATTTATGCATAGGCGCTCGACTACTGAAGCTATCCATCTCATCTGGAGACTGATGGAGCAGTATAGGTATAGGAAAAAGGAATCGCACATGGTGTTTATCGACTTAGATAAGTCCTATGATAGAGTTTCCAGGGAGATTCTCGGGAGGTGTTTGGAGGCTAGAGGTGTGCCTATTGTGTATATTAGGGCAATTAAGGATATGTACGATGGATCCAAGACGCGGGTTAGGACGGAAGGAAGGGACTCGAAGCACTTGCCCGTCTTGATGGAGTTACATCAAGGTTCGACGCTTAGCCCGTTTCTTTTTGCCTTGGTGTTGGATGCTTTGACGCCGTACATTCAAGGCGAGGTGCCTTTGTAATACCCCACATGTTTCTAAGCTAGGAAGTGAATAAGTATTCCTACGAATGAAATCTCATATCCTGTGATTCATACTTGAGTACATGACTTACAATGAATATCCTAGTGATAGGATAGATTATGATGCATTAAGCATGTTCATATGAATCACTTAAGGTAATACAAGCTAAGAGTTTTTGAATCCATCAAGTTTTAGTGTTCGATTTTGTAAGGGTCATCTTTGAATGAGTATAACTCGATGTTAATGTGGTATTTTAGCTGATTTAGACCCACCAAATTGTAGAGAATCGAATTAGCTTTCCAACGATACCAATTTTCCCTTAATCTAATACCCGAGCGAAAATTTATGCCCATTTTCATGAGAGACACTAAGGATAGGCGATTGGTTAGGCGCCGCCCAACCTAGCTTAGGCAATCACTTGGGCACCGCCTAAGTCAATTCCAAGTGCCAAAAACACTCATTTTTGAGTTATTTTAAGGGTAATTAAGTCTTTTAACACTTCTTACACGTCCCTAAACTTAACCCTACGAAAATAGCTTCTAAACATATTACAACCCTATTATCATCTCGAAGCTCATCATCTCATAGAACTAAAAGAGAACAGAAACTAGGGTTGCGTAACTAAGCTTGAAGATCCGATTTCAAGGAAATTCCTTCGTCAATCATCAAGAATCTTCCTTCTAAGGTATGCGTGAGTTGATTCATGGACTCCTTTCGTCCATGAAGCTCAAGAATCATCTTCTAAATTTTGTATCATGATGTTTATGTTGTTGGTGGTTGATGTTCATGTGGTTGGAGTTTGATGATGCCTAAGATGGGATCTTTGTATGTTTATTATGAGGATATGGTGGTATTTAACGTATAAATATGTTAAATTGGTGGTTGAATATTTGTAATCTTGATGAATCCACCTATGCCTAAGATGTGCATGTAAGGTGTTTGTGAAAATACCTAAGGAAATAGAAATCATGCTTTTATGACATAATAAGTCCTAAATGACTATTCCATGTTCTAAGTTTATGTTCAACATGATCCCCGTGCTATTGTCTTGAATTGAAGAAGTTGTACGAGATGCTCATGATATTGTTGCGATATGGAATGACCATGTTATTGAAGCCATGCAAGTATATACATGTTGTGTGCATTCCCGATCATGTGATAGTTTGTTGAGAATCATTCTTCTTTTGAAAGCCTTACTTATGATATTGTGAATTGTGGACTCAAATCTTGTGACCAAGTAATGTTATGTGTGTCAATTTCCTCCTATCGAGTCCTGGGGGTACTTGTACCCGAAAACTATAGTTGTGTGCCTAGAGTCATGTCATGTTTCACGATATTCAAACTCAAGCTATGATTCGATAGACTTCAGTCAGTCATGTGACTCAGGAAAACCTCATGATCTTAGTCAGTTGTCAGATATCCGTAACATTCCGCCAGTCAATGGAATTCAGTAAGATTAAGTCATGCACAGTGAGTTATTCATGTCCAGTCCCTCTAGATAGGAGTAGATGTTAGCACCGAGTGAACCCAAGGATGGGAACTCACCCGCCAGTTCAAAGTGGGATTCTTAGTAGTCATCCTTGTGTTCCAAAAATACGTAGCTAGCATAGGTTGAGACATCTTAACCCATCAAATTAGGGTTGATGAGGTGGCTTAACCCGTTAGTTTAGGGTTCCCACCGTTCTCATTGAGTACCTGCCAGATAAGGGTCACTCACAGGCTGTCCTTACCCGTAGCACGGTATTGACACCCCTCCAATTGGGGCAGAGATTGGACCCCAGCTTAGCCATAACGGCATACATATGGCATGTCGGTTAAACACTACTTCTCACAGTTTCAGTATCAGTCTCAATAAAAGAACTCAGGGCGTTCTTCAGATTTTAGTATATACAGGACTGTCAGATACAGACGTCCATGTTATCAGTTTCAGTATCAGTCATGACAGTTATCAGGAAACCATGTATTAGCTTACAGGTTATGCTATCACATATTCACGGTCCCAGTTTCTATATATGTGTGTTTGTACTCCCACATTCATATTAGTCAGTCAGTGTTGTTCATGCATGAAACCCTTTATGTTCAGCCTATCTTCCTCGTATACTCAGTACTCCAGTTGTACTGACGCATTTGCGCTATGGTGCTTTCTTTTCATATTACACCATAGGTTCTGAGACACGAGCTCCAGCCCAGCAGTAGCGGTAGCATTCCAGTCGCAAAGACACAGTGAGTCCTCATTGATTCGAGGATAATATAATTTGATACATTTATTTATTTCTTCAATTTAGTTTTATGGAGTTAGTTGGAGACATGTTCCTTCAACTCCTTATTCAGATAGTTTAGAGGCTTTCAGACTTAGCTTTCAGATTGAGTTGTTTTGGGTATTTTCACCCACATGATTTTATTCAATTGAACCTTATGGCCTTAGAGTTCTATATATTCCGCATTATTATATCATGATTTACAGTATACAGGTACAGATATCAGTCATGGGTTAGCTTGTGGTCCCTCGGGGTCATGAGTATCGTGTAACATTCCGGTTCAGCAAATTGGGGTGTTACAAACTTGGTATCAGAGCCTAAGGTTCAATAGATTCCTGGGAAGTCTGAAAGCCCCATCTAGTAGAGTCTTGTACATAGGTGTGTTGCGCACCACATTTATGTGCAGAATGCTATAAGATGTTTTAGGAACAGTACCCTTTCTTCATTATTTATGTCATGCTAGTGAGCATAATCACAAGTTAAACTCTCAGTCTAATCTATTCTTCTCTTATTCTAGACCATGGCCCCAAAGAGAAGAAACCAGCCAGCTCATCATCCCGAAGATCCTTTGGGCGAACATATTTCCTATGCGGAGTTCAGAGCCGCATTTACCACACTTGCTCAGTCCATGGCTGCACAGAATGAATGGCCATCAGTCATTTCGGTCAATCCAGTGGCCAATCCTAAATCAGCTAGGGTTCGAGACTTCACCCGGATGAACCCTCCATCTTTCCATGGGTCTAAGTCTGATGAGGACCCTCAGGAGTTCATTGACCAAGTCCAAAAGGTCATTGACATCAGGGGTGTTACTTGTATTGAGAGTGCTGAGTTAGCCACCTACCAGTTATAGGATATTGCTCATGATTGATACAAACAGTGGAAGTCTGAGAGGTTAGATGATACAGGCCCTATCGAGTGGGAGGAATTTGTCACGGCTTTCTTAGATAGATTTTTTCCCCAAGAGCTGAGGGAATCCAAAGTTCTTGAGTTCATCAACCTCAGGAAGGGGAATATGATGGTTAGGAAGTATTCTCTCATATTTACTCAGGTAGTCAGGTATGCTCCTCATGTGGTTGCAGACAATAAAGCTAAGATGATCAAGTTTGTGTCAGGGGTCAACGATAGCGTGGTAAATGAGTGTAGGTCTGTGATGCTGATCGGTGATATGACCTTAGCCAGACTCATGACCCATGCCCATCAAGTAGAAGAGCAGAAGTTTAAGACAAGGATGGGGTGCGCCAGTGTTATTCGTGCACAAGAAAGACGGTTCTCTCAGGATGTGTATTGATTACCGTTAACTCAACAAGGTCACGGTCAAGAATAGATATCCTCTTCCCAGGATTGATGATCTATTCGAACAACTTCAGGGTACCAATTACTTCTCTAAGATAGACCTCTCAGGTCAGGCTATCATCCGCTCAGATTTAGAGAATGTGACATTCCGAAGACAGCTTTCCGTACTAGGTATGGTCACTTCGAATTTTTAGTCATGTCATTTGGTCTTACCAATGCCCCTGCAGCTTTTATGGACTTGATGAACTGTGTGTTCAAGCAGTACTTGGACATGTTTGTCATAGTCTTTATAGATGATATTCTGTTCTATTCTCGCACAGAGCGTGATCGTGCAGATCATCTCAGGATTGTTCTTCAGACTCTCAGGGATCACCAGTTATTCTCTAAGTTTAGCAAGTGCGAATTTTGGCTAAGATCAGTAGCATTACTTGGCCATATTATTTCCAGTGATGTCATTAGAGTAGATCCTCAGAAAACTGAGGTTGTAAGAAACTGGCCCAGACCCGTATCTCCATTAGATATTAGGAGTTTCTTGGGTTTGGATGGCTATTACAGATGGTTTGTTGAGGGATTTTCTTCTATTACATCTCCCATGTCCAGATTGACTCAAAAGAAGATTAAGTTTCAGTGGTCAGATTCATGAAAGAAGAGCTTTCAAGAATTGAAGACTCGACTCACCTCAGCTTCAGTTCTAGCTATTCCAGATGGTTCAGACAGTTTTTTAGTCTATTGTGATGCTCTAAAGTGGGTTTAGGTTGTGTCCTCATGTAGCATGGTAAGGTCATATCCTACGCCTCTAGACAGTTAAAGCCACATGAGAAGAATTATCCTACTCATGATCTTGAGTTAGCAGTGGTAGTTTTTGCCTTGAAGATTTGGAGGCATTATCTCTATGGAGTTCATGTAGATGTCTTCACATACCATAAAAGCCTCTAGTATGTCTTTTCCCATAAAGATCTTAATCTTCGCCTGAGAAGGTGGTTAGAGCTCTTGAAGGATTACGACATGAGTGTTCTTTATCATCCGGGCAAGGCCAATATTGTGGCCGACGCTCTCAGTCGACTCTCCATGGTTAGTATTTCTCATGTTGAGGATAGTAAGAAAAAGATGGCTCAGGAGATCTATCAGCTTGTTAGACTAGGCGTTTGCTTAATCGATTCTTCAGAGGGTGGTGTATGTGTTCATAGTAGTTCAGAGTCATCTCTAGTTTCCGAGGTGAAAGAGAAACAAGATAGGGATCCTAGCCTTGTTAAGCTCAAAGAGTCAGTTCAGAATCAGAAAGTCGAGGTTTTCTCCCAAGGGGGAGATGGTGTTCTTCATTGTCAGGGTCGTCTATGTGTTCCAGGTATAGATGAATTGAGGCAGCGAATTCTTGCAGAAGCGGATGGTGCACGATACTCTATTCATCCAGGGGCCACTAAGATGTACTGTGACATGCGGGAGATCTATTGGTGGAGTGGGATGAAGAGAGATGTTGCAGAGTTTGTGGCTAAGTGCTCTACGTGTCAGCAGGTTAAGATAGAGCATCAGAAACCTAGTGGTTCCATGCAAGAGTTCACCATTCCTACTTGGAAGTAGGAAGAAGTTAACGTGGACTTCATGATGGGTTTGCCTAGAACTCGTCATCAGCATGATTTAGTTTGGGTCATTATAGATAGAATGACCAATTTAGCTCATTTCCTTTCTGTTCATACTTCTTATTCCGCCGAGGATTATGCCAAACTCTATATCAGGGAGTTAGTCAGGTTACACGGTATTCCACTATCTATCATCTCAGACAGAGGTACCCAGTTCACTTCTCACTTTTGGAAAGAATTCCAAAAGGGTCTCGGTACCCAAGTCCATCTCTGCACAGCATTTCATTCTCAGATAGATGGTCAAGCAGAGAGGACCATTCAGACTCTTGAAGATATGCTAAGGGCATGTGCAATTAACTTCAAGGGAAGTTGGGATGACCACTTTCCTTTGATTGAGTTTGCATACAACAATAGCTATCATTCTAGTATTCAGATGGCTCTATTCAAAGCTTTCTATGGTAGGAGATGTAGATCTCCAATTGGTTGGTTCGAAGTTAGTGAGGCCTCAATTATAGGTCCTGACTTAGTATTTGATGCCTTAGAGAAAGTTCAGTTGATCAGAGAGAGACTCCTGGCTGCTCAGAGCCAACAAAAGTCCTATGCAGATGTTCGTAGAAAGGATCTTGAGTTCGAGGTCAATGACTATGTCTATCTTAAGATCTCTCCCGTGAAGGGAGTGAAGAGGTTCGTCAAGAAAGGAAAACTCAGTCCCCCATATTTTGGTCCCTTCAGAATTCTTTGTTGCTTCAGCAAGGTAGCTTATGAGCTTGAGTTGCCTTCAGATCTAGCCTCAGTCCATCCAGTCTTCCATGTCTCTTTGCTAAAGAAGTGCATAGGTGACCCAGCAGTTGTTGTCCCTATTCAGAGAATCAACATTCAGAACAACCTCTTTTATGAAGAGATTTCAGTCGAAATCTTAGATTATCAGACTCATAGATTGAGGAACAAAAAAGTCCCTCTAGTCAAGGTTCTTTGGTGAAATCAGTCTCATGAGGGAGCTACTTGGGAAGAAGAAGCAGATATGCGTACCAAGTATCCTAACCTCTTCCCCATCAATTCAGATCAAGCTCAAGGTAACAGTTCTCCTTAATCTTATTTAGTTTCACGTTCATGTTTCCAGTATAAACTTGGTACCTATTAACTATTTTATACTCACTCATGCATTCATGTGTCAGTTGTCCGTGCATCAGATATGCATGAGTTCAGTATGTTTAGCATGTCAGTCATGAGATCAAGTTGCAGTTCTTCATGTTCAGTTCAGGTTCTATTGTCTTGTATCCCTTCTCAGTAAATTCTCATTCGAGGACGAATGTTTCCAAGGGAGAGATATTATAATACCTCGCATGTTTCTAAGCTAGGAAGTGAATAAGTATTCCTACGTATGAAGTCACCTATCCTGTGATTCATACTTGAGTACATGACTTACAATGAATATCCTAGTGATAGGATAGCTTATGATGCATTAAGCATGTTCATATGAGTCACTTAAGGTAATACAAGCTAAGAGTTTTTGAATCCATCAAGTTTTAGTGTTCGATTTTGCAAGGGTCATATTTGAACAAGTATAACCTGATGTTAATGTGGTATTTTGGCTGATAAGACCCACTAAATTATAGAGAATCAAATTATCTTTCCAACGATACCAATTTCGCCTTAATCCAATACCCGAGCAAAAAGTTATGCCCATTTTCGTGAGAGACAGTAAGGATAGGCGATTGGTTAGGCGCCGCCCAACCTAGCTTAGGCAATCACTTGGGCGCCGCCTAAGTCAGTTCCAGGTGCCAAAAACACTCCGTTTTGAGTTATTTTAAGGGTAATTAAGTCTTTTAACACTCCTTACACGTCCCTAAACTTAACCCTACAAAATGTATAGCTTCTAAACATATTACAACCCTATTATCATCTCAAAGCTCATCATCCAAGAGAACTAAAAGAGAAAAACAACTAGGGTTGCGTAACTAAGCTTGAAGATCCGATTTTAAGAAAATTCCTCTGTCAATCATCAAGAATCTTCCTTCTAAGGTATGCGTGAGTTGATTCATGGACTCCTTGCATCCATGAAGCTCAAGAACCATCTTCTAAATTTTATATCATGATGTTTATGTTGTTGGTGGTTGATGTTCATGTGGTTGGAGTTTGATGATGCCTAAGATGGGATCTTTGTATGTTTATTGTGAGGATATGGTGGTATTTAACGTATAAATATGTGAAATTGGTGGTTGAATATTTGTAATCTTGATGAATCCACCTATGCCTAAGATGTGCATGTAAGGTGTTTGTAAAAATACCTAAGGAAATAGAAATCATGCTTTTATGACATAATAAGTCCTAAATGACTATTCCATGTTCTAAGTTTATGTTCAACGTGATCCCCGTGCTATTGTCTTGAATTGATGAAGTTGTACGAGATGCTCATGATATTGTTACGATATGGAATGACCATGTTATTGAAGCCATGCAAGTATATACATGTTGTGTGCATTCCCGATCATGTGATAGTTTGTTGAGAATCATTCTTATTATGAAAGCCTTACTTATGATATTGTGAATTCTAGACTCGAATTTTATGATCAAGTCGTGTTATGTGTGTCATTTTCCTCCTATCGAGTCCTGGGGGTACTTGTACCCGAAAACTATAGTTGTGTGCCTAAAGCCATGTCATCTTTCACGATATCCAAATTCAAGCTATGATTCGATAGACTTCAGTCAGTTATGTGACTCAGGAAAACCTCATGATCTTAGTCAGTTGTCAGATATCAGTAACACTCCGCCAGTCAACAAAATTCAGTAAGATTAAGTCATACACAGTCAATTATTCATGTCCAGTCCCTCCAGATGGGAGTAGGGGTTAGCACCGAGTGAACCCAAGGATGGGAACTCACCTGCCAGTTCAGGGTGTGATTCTTAGTAGTCATCCTTGTGTTCCAGAACTACGTAGCCAGCGTAGGTTGAGACATCTTAACCCATCAGATTAGGGTTGATGAGGTGGCTTAATCCGTCAGTTTAGGGTTCCCACCGTTCTCATTGAGTACCTGCCAGATAAGGGTCACTCACAGGCTGTCCTTACCCGTGGCATGGTATTGACACCCCTCCAGTTGGGGCAGGGATTGGACCCCAATTTAGCCATAACGACATACATGGGTCATGTCGGTTAAACACTACTTCCCACAGTTTCAGTATCAGTCTCAATAAAAGAACTCAAGGCGTTCTTCAGATTTTAGTATATACAGGACTGTCAGATACAGTCGTCCATGTTATCAGTTTCAGTATCAGTCATGACAGTTATCAGTAAACCATGTATTAGCTTACAGGTCATGCTATCACGTATTCGCGGTCCCAGTTTCTATATATGTGTGTTTGCACTCCTACATTCATATTAGTCAGTCAGTGTTGTTCATGCATGAAACCCTTTATGTTCAGCCTACCTTTGTCGTATACTCAGTATTCCAGTTATACTGATGCATTTGTGCTATGGTACTTTCTTTTCATGTTACACCATAGGTTTCGAGACACGAGCTCTAGCCCAGCAGTAGTGGTAGCATTCCAATCGCAGAGACACAGTGAGTCCTCATTGATTCGAGGACAATATGATTTGATACATTTATTTATTTCTTCAGTTCAATTTTATGGAGTTAGTTGGAGACATGTTCCTTCAACTCTTTATTCAAATAGTTTAGAGGCTTTCAGATTTACGTTCAGACTTAGCTTTCAGATTGAATTGTTTTGGGTATTTTCACCCACATGATTTTATTCAGTTGAACCTTATGGCCTTACAGTTCTATGTATTCCGCATTATTATATCATGATTTACAGTATACAGGTACAGATATTAGTCATGGGTTAGCTTATGGTCCCTCGGGGTCATGAGTACCGTGTAGCATTTTGATTCAGCGAATCGGGGTGTTACAGCCTTATTGTTTGATTTTTGCAGCTGATGTAGTATTGATTGATGAGACTCGTAGTGGAGTTAATGCTAAATTGGAGGTTTGGAGAAAAACTTTAGAGTCTAAAGGGTTTAGGCTGAGTAGGTCCAAGACAGAGTATTTCGAGTATAAGTTTAACGAGGTGTCTCATGAGTCTGATGTGGTAGTTTAGCTTGACACTCATTCTATCAGTAAGAGAGATAGTATCAAGTAGCTGGAGTCTACAATTCAGGAGAATGGAGAGATTGACGAAGATTTCACTCATCAAATTAGGGTAGGGTGGATGAAATGAAGGCTCGCCTCTAGAATATTGTGTGACAAAAAAGTACCTCTCAAACTTAAAAGGCAAGTTCTGCAGAGTGGTGGTTAGACCGATTTTGTTGTATGGAGCTGAGAATGCTTAGGTGGATGTGTGGGTGTACTAGGAAAGATTGGATTAGAAATGAGGTTATTCGAGATAAGGTGGGAGTCGCTTCGATGGAAGACAAGATGAGGGAAGCGAGGTTGAGATGGTTCGGTCATGTGAGGAGGAGAAGCACTGATGCTCCAGTGCGGAGGTGTGAGAGGTTGGCTAGGGATGGTTTCAAGTGAGGTAGAGGTAGTCCGAAGAAATATTGGGGGGCTAGGGGTGATTAGACATGATATGGAGTAGCTCCAACTTACCGAGGACATGACCCTGGATAGGAAGTTGTGGAAGAGGTGGATTAGGGTAGAAGGTTAGTCTAACTTTAGGATATTGTATCTTTTGGTGTGTTTCTTAGAGTATTTTGCTTATGGTATTGTTGGATATGTTAATTTCTATTGTATATTGTTCTTTTCTTGTTCCTACTATTACTATACCCTATCTTCTATCTTGTTCTTTTACTATTCCTAATATTCCTATTCTTTATCGTAGAATATTTTATTCTGAGTCGGGGGTCTATCGGAAACAGCCTCTCTATCTCACACTTGAGGTAGTGGTATAGACTGCGTACACTTCCTCTCCCCAGACCCCTCTTGATAGGATTATACTGGATATGTTGTTGTAGTTAAAAATTTGCTTTGGAAAAGCTACCAGTAAAATATTTTATCCATCCATCAATTATTTAATTAAGAACCAAACAAATTTTTAATCCTACAATCAAACTGACCTTTGGTGGAATCTGAAACAACATGTACTGAAGATTTGGTCCGGTATACTAGGAATCAAGAAATAATTTGAAAAAAGAGCATATAAATCAAAAAGGTGAAAAAGCTCAAGTACACGTAGAAAAATAATGAATAGATTGTTTACAAGTGACGATTTTACAAGACTTTTTAGTACTTTCTTCATCCCAAATTATCCGTTGATTAAGAAAAAGTATCCCTATTAAATGATGTTTACATTTTAATTTGAAGAAAAAGTAACTAATACACAGGGTAAAACATGAAAAAAAAATTATCTTTTTTTGATTAATGAAAAAAAACAAGTAAAATAAGAAATTAAATTAGAAAATTTGGGACGAATAATTTGGGACGAGAGAGTACTTTTTAATTACAATTTGGTACAACTTTTCCTGTTACACTAATAAGATAATAAGTGAATCGACATGAAATACTTAAATGATGAAAGGCTCTCACTTCTTTGCTTGTCATTTTTTTTGTAAATGGAAATAGATTTGCCCAAAAAAATTTTATGTGGATAATCAATCTGATTTTCTCACCCACTAGTAATTGATTTCGTCTCTATTTGAGTAGGGGAACAATTTTTTCAATCTTTTAAGCTTACAAATTTTCATCTCATAGGCCAGGAAGAAAAGAAAAGAAACAAAGAAAAGTACATGAACATCAAACTGGATTTGTTCTTACTCAACAGATGTACCTATTATTTCGATTAATTTTCTTTGAATTAGTGTATCAACTCCCATATTTACTACATGAACTTCAAACTGGTTTTATGATGTTAAAAGAACGTCAATTATAAGCTTAACGCATATATAACTCCAAAGAGGTAAAATCACACTAAATAGTTGTTCCCTTTTAACTGTTGTGCTCAAAAGTAAATTAAACTTAGTCAATTAAAAATGTACCGTTAACTTAAGCAATTTTTACTCCACCATGGCTCATTTATTTGTTGTAGCAAATAACATCTCTTATTTTTAAGGTTGCAGATCTCACATACTACGAAAGCTTGCCATTAATATCCTTTGGATCAGTGACTTGATTGTGTAAAAATACTTCGCATGACAACCTATATAACTTAAAACTTGAAGTACATGTTATTTAGAGAAATCGTATTTATGATTAGTTAACACTTTGTAATGCACAAAAAGTCATTAAATCTTTTCCCCCTATATAAGCAACTATCTCCAAAGGGGGATATCAATTCACTCAACACCAACAAAACCAAACACAGTTAGGAAAGAGAAACACAAATTAGACACACACACTCAACCAAAAGCTCCATGGCAACTACATCCACCCAATTAATTCAAGAAACATTCATGGAGAATTTACATTATTCAAGAAGATTACTACTTGTAGCTGCCCCTCCACAGTACCACCTTGAGCCCACCATGGCTCCATCGTCCGCCCTTGCAGGAAGCACCCACAACTCAACAGATGTACTACTAGTGAGCAACAACTTCCAGATTGATGCAAGAGTTTTGATAGTTCTATCAGTAATATTTTGTGGCTTGATTTGTACACTTTTCTTGAATCCCATCATAAAATGTGCATTTAGGGGCAGATAAAGAACAAAAATTATTAAATGAGATAAATCAATTTAAAAAAAAAATAGAAATAAGCAATAAATAAATAGAAACCAGGAAATTAGAGATAAATAAAATAAATGTTGAATAAACAGATAATTATGATTCGAAAGATAATGAAACATATACAGAAATCTTAACAAATATAAAAAAATTTAGAAATCAATGAAAAACAAGAATTAATTATTGAAGAAAATTTAGAAAATAGAAATATAGAAATAAATACTCTGGATAAAAAAGAAGATGAAAATATAATACCTAGAACATCAGAAATAAGAAAAACCTACATATTATAAGAATAAATTTAAAAGATATAATCTAAAAGATGAATATGACAAATGGACATTAAAACAAATAGTTAATAAAAATTATAACTTTTTAGACTTAGATTGTGTAATAGATACAGAAAAACAATACAATTATAGATAGGATATATGACAAAACAATTATTTGATAATAATATAAACGTAACAGATGTACCAGAATATATAGAAAGAACACTAATAGGAACAGTGAAATTATGGTTTTCAAATCTAACTGAAAATAGTAAAAGAGTATTAAGAACTGACAAACCTGTAGAAGAAACATCATCAACAACTACAACTAAATTAACACCTATAGAATTATTAAAAAAATATGAAATAGTTATAAAAGACGAATTTAGCAGCATGACAACAACAGAAGAAGAACAAAATGAAGAGAAAGATACAAATAGGAATTTAATGTTAAAATTAACAATATGTAATATGTGTTACATAGATGAGTATACTTGCACATTTAAAGAATATTATTATAAAGGAACATATAATACAGAAGAAAATAAAGAAATAAGAAAATTATATTTTAATAAATTACCTGAACCATTTAGCTCAAAAATAATAAAAAGTTGGGATGAAGTAAAAATAGTAAATACTTTAGGAGCAAGAATAAAATTTTTACAACAATGGTATAGAAACTTATGTGAAAATTATAGAGAAGAAATAAAAATAGAAAAAACATTAATAAGAAATTTAGCATGTTGCAAAGATAAAATAGCACCTCAATTTGGATGCGAAGAAAGATATTATAAGAAAAAAAAGACATAAGAATATATAAGAAATACAAAAAATTAAAATATAAATATAAGAAACCAAGAAAAAGATATTATGTAAAAAATTATAAACATAAAAGACCATATAGGAAAAAAAAACTATAAAAGAATGTACTTGTTATAGTTGCGAAAAATTAGGACATTTAGCTAGAGATTGTAAATTACCTAAAACCCAAGAAAATAAACAAATATCAGAAATAAAAATAGAAAAAACAGAATATATGCAGATAGATTATATAGATTATGAATTAGAAAGTGAAGATAGTATATATGAAATTTCAGATAATGAAACAGATAATGAAATAGATAGTGAATTAGATGAATTAAATGACTGAAGAAGATATAAAAATAATAACAAAGGAAGAATATTTAAGTGAAGAAGGAACAGATCAAAAAATAATATTTGATAGTCACATATTTGATGAAATAAAAGGAAAAGAATTAGATTTAAGTGTAGAAAAAATATTTAAAATACCAATAATAAAAAACATATTTAGTAAAATAAAAGAAGAATACTACGTACTAAGCCAAAAAGAACATGTAATAGACTGTAGATATGCAAAAGGTAAAGCTAGTATACCACTAGTAACAAAAAGGATAATTAATAAAGAAATAAACGATATAAAAATTAGAGACCCAATAAAATACGTACACGTAGGAGGTACAGAGATATTAATAAAAGCATGTTTCAGAGAAGGAATAGATACACCAATAGAATTATACCTAGCAGATGATAGAATTATAAAATCTATAGAAAAAAGTATAATAACTGTCATAAAAGGAAATTTAATATACCAAAAATTTAAATTTATAATAAGTGCAAATTATTCAGTAGCAATAACAAATAAAAATATAGATAAATCATTAGTATTATATTGGAAAATATCAGGAATAGAACTAACCCAGGAAGTAAAATATTTACAGCAAGATGTAAAAATCTATATGTACTAACAACAAAACATAAAATAACGGGAAAAAATAAAATTAACAAAATAAAAATAGAAAGTCTTTTCAAACACTTTGTAAAAACAATTGATAATAATGATTATAGTTATAGAGACATAGATATAGAAGAAATTTAGAAATAATAAATGATAGAATAAGCACAACAAAAAGAATAGCTTATGAAAAACCAGAATCATCAAGTTCATCAAAAAGAACAAGTTATGAAACAAGTTCAACAACTAATTTAAACCAATATTACATAACAGGAATAATAAATGAAAAATAATATTTAATACTCTTAAATACAGGACAAGAAGAAAATTATATAGTAAGATATCTAATAAAAAATGAGGAAATAAAATCTGACAATAATATATGCCCAGGTCTACCAAGAAGCTTAATAAATACTAAAAATATAGCAGAAAAAGAAATAACAATAGGAGTTAGAAAAATAAAAATAGAATTTGAAATAAAGGAAGAAATGCAAAAGGCAGACATAATATTAAGAATAAAATGGCCAGAACAAGTAAAACCATATAATATAGAGCATACACAATTATCTATAACATATAACAGAGGGAAATTATTATTAAGAAGAGCTTTAACGTGATATAAAAATATATGTATTAATGAAGATAGTAGTAGAAGGGTATTACAGTAGATATTATACGCCTATGATAGATACATGAGCGAAAGCTAATTTATGTAGATATAATTGTTTACCAGAAAGTAAATGGGATAAATTAAAGACACCAATAATAGTTAAAGGATTTAATAACGAAGGAAGCTTAATTACTTATAAAGCTAAGAATGTAAAAACACAAGTATGGGATAAAATATTAACAATAGAAGAAATCTATAATTATGAGTTAACATCAAAAGATATACTTTTAGGAATGTCGTTTTTAGATAAATTATACCCACATATAATAACTAGAACAGATTGGTTGTTTACAACACCATGTAAACAGAAAGTAAGAGCAAAAAGAGTTACTAATAAAATAAGAAAGGAAACTGATTGGATAGAAGGAAGTGAAAAAATTATACAAAAATTAGAAAATATAAAAAATACTTATGATACAATAGAATTGGTCGTATTTTCAATAAATAAAAAGTAAATAACTATATTTTCAATAAGTAAGATAGAAATAATTAAGAAAAAATTAGAATAATTATATAGTGAAGATCCATTAAAAGGATGGGAAAAACGTAAAACCACTATAAAAATTGAATTAATAGATAAAAATAACATAATAACTCAAAAACCATTAACATATAATTTTGACGATTTAAAAGAATTTAAAATGCACATAGAAGAATTATTAGAAAAACAATACATACCAAAAAGTAATAGTAAACATAATAACCCAGCATTTATAGTAAATAAACATAGTGAACAAAAAAGTGGAAAAAGTAGAATGGTTATTGATTATAGAAATTTAAATTCAAAAACTATGACATATAATTACTCAATACCAAATAAGATATTAAAAATAAGACAAATACAAGGATATAACTACTTTAGTAAATTTGATTGTAAATCAAAATTTTACCATTTAAAGTTAGTAGAAGAATCTAAGGAATTGACCGCATTTACGGTACCACAAGGATTTTATGAATGGAATGTACTGCCATTTGGATATAAAAATGCACCAGGTAGATATCAACATTTTATGGATAGTTATTTTAAACAATTACCTAATTGTATAGTATACATAGATGATATACTATTATATACAAAAACAAAAGAGGAACATTTAAAGTTATTAAAACAATTTACAGATATAATAGAAAATTCGGGAATAAGTTTAAGTGAGAAGAAAGCTGAAATTATGAAAAATCAAATAGAATTTTTAGGAGTACAAATAGATAAAAGTGGAGTAAAAATGCAACAATATATAGTACAAAAATAATAAATTCAAAAGAAGAATTAGATACAAAAAAGAAATTACAATCATTTTTAGGATTAGTAAACCAAGTAAGAGAATATATACGAAAATTAGCAGAAAATCTAAAACCCTTACAGAAAAAATTAAAAAAGAATGTAGAATATAATTATAACGAAGAAGATAAAAAACAAGTTCAGAAAATAAAAATACTTTGTAAAGAATTACCAAAATTACAATTTTCAGACGAAAATAGAAAATTTATATATATAGTAGAAGCAGATGCTAGTGAATGTAGTTATGGAGGAGTACTTAAATATAGATATGAAAAAGAAAAATTAGAACACCATTGTAGATACTACTCATGTACGTTTAATGAAACAGAAATAAAATGGGAAATAAATAGAAAAGAATTATGTTCATTATATAAATGTTTATTAGCATTTGAGCTATATATTGTATATAACAAGTTTATTGTACGAACCGATAATAGAAAGGTACGTTGGTGGCTAACAAAGAAAATACAAAATTCAGTTACAACAAAAGAGATTCGGAGACTAGTCTTGAATATATTAAATTTCACATTTACAATTGAAGTAATTAGTACTAACAAAAATGTTATTGCAGATTAGATATCCAGACAAAGCTACACAGACTGATATAATAGCAGAGGATACTTTAGAAAAGATATTCAACACCCTAACTACGCTTTCAATGAAAGTGGAAAGTATGGGTAATGAAATAGAAAAGCTAAAGACTAATGAAGTTAAACTGAAGTCTATAGCTACAAATCAGCTAACTCAGCAGTGTGTAAAGCTATGTTGATCGGAAGACATTAAAATTCCAAAGCTAGAAGGAGACGTTGGGACACTCCATAAAACCCATAACGTTTATCAATCTACTTCTGCAGGTACAAGCAAAGGAGTTAGGAAAAACACAAATATGAACCTAAACAGGCTATTTGATAAACCATTTATTCCAAATACATCAAAAAGATTCTATGTCCATACCCCCACAAATTACCACATACCGAGATAGTTTAAACCAAGATAAAAAGACCTACAACTATACAGCCCGAACATACATAGAAAATATTTACAAAATACAAACCTTCTTAAATACCAACCCCAGAAATATAAACATCCAAGAACCACATACGAATTACATAACCCAGAAGCTAACCGGATACAATAAGCTAATTACTTTACCCAAAACCAAACCAAGTCTGGCTTTTTCTTTTTGTCTTTTTTCATACAAATCTTTTAGCATTTGTAGTTCTTTTTCTAATTCAGCAATCCTACTATTTTTAGTTTCTTCTATTTTTCGTATTTCTTCTGTAGTTTGTTGTTTTATTTTTTCTATTTTCTTTTTTCTATCTATTTCTTCATTTTCTTTTTTTATTCTTACCATAGCTGTCAATTTATCTTCTAATTTTAATTCTTCTTTTTCTAACATTAAATATAAATGTTTACCTATTTTCTTATACCTTTTCCTAGATTAGAAAATACTATTTTTATTTTTAATCCTTCATGATTTTCATATATTTTTCATCTATTATAAATTCTTCTTTGTTCATTTTTTATTTAATTGTTAATAGATCATGTTGGTATGTATATTCTAGACTATCTATTATCGATTCTAAATTTGATATTTCTTCTTTTTGTGCATTTATTGAGTTTTTACTAACTCCGGCAATTACGTTATATTGCAGTCTTTCTATCCTTATTTTTAATTCTTTACGTTTTTTAGATATTATTTGCTTTAATTCTTTATATTTTGGTAATTTTTGTACTTTATTCATCTAAATAATATTTTGGAGAATATCTAAATTTAGTTTTATCAAATAAGTCAGTCATAATTAATAATAAATTAATCAAATAAATTCTCGAAATATATACTACTTCCGTAACTTTAAACAGCATAGACTTTGATACCAATTGTAGGGGGTGCGTATAACTTGTGTGGTAAAAATAGATCAATTATAAGTAGAATGGATCTATTTTTATTTGTGCGTGGATATTTCTTAACTTCTATAAATATTTTTATTTTGAATTTATTTATGTTAGTTTTATCGATATTCATATCTTGGGGGTGATTATATGGTAATTGGTTAAATGTTTTACTATAGTATTCTTTATTTTTTTTCTCTTAGTTTTTGTAATTCTTCTATATTATTTTGAAGGTATTCTAAATATTCTATATCTTTTGTTTCAAAATATCTAATTAGATTATCTTTCATAAGTTTTTCTAATAATATTATTTCTTCCATATTTTGTCTCTAATATTTTAAATATTCATAGTCTATCATTTTATCCTATAGTAATTGCAGAGTTACAAATTTTTGTATAATAATTTATCCTAATTGTACTGTAATGTATATCTAATTCTAGATTTTCATTGCTATTTATTATCTTGTGTTGTTCTTCTCGTAGCGAGTTTTTTAAATTATATAAACTATCACATGTACTTTTTCCTAAATTTTTTAGGGTTTCTTCTATCCATATTAATTTTTCTTTTAGATTTTCCATTATTTTTCTAATTCGGTTTCTATAATTAATTTCTTCATTTAGATTATCTTGATTTTCTCTAGTTTTTCTAATATATTCTAACATTTCTTAATCTGAATAATATCCATCTGGGTAATTATACAGGTATAACTGTTCTATCCAATTTATAGTTTCAATTCATAGTCTAATACTTTTTCTAATATTATTCTCTTAATATCTATAATTTCTATATCTGTAAGTATATATAAGATTAAGATTTTAAGATTATCTATCATTTAAAATTGGTTAAATACTTTATTATAATAATTTTTAGTTGTTTGTTTTAATCTCATTAATTCTTCTATATTTTCACTAAGAAATTGTATATATTTTATATCTATTTTCCAAAATTCTAAATATATATAATTTATCATAGTTAGTGTGTGGGTTTGGTATGTAAGTATTTATAAGAGTAGTTCGGTAGGTGTGGTATATAATTAATTCTAGTCATAAAATATCTATCAAATATTTTTTCCAATATGATTTTTCTTATATCTACTATTTCTATATCGTTAAGTACATATAAAACGAGTATTTTAAATTTATCTACCATTTCGTCAGATAAATAATTATCCATTTTTCATAAAATTGCTATTTTCTAAATATCCCTTCAATTATGCACATAACAAAATATGATCACTTTAGATTGTTATATAGTAGATTATTCTTAAATAACATATTCTTCGGTCACTATTAGCATGGTAATATGGATACTTTTTCCTTAAACAGCGCCTCTACTCTGGTTACTCCCCTATCACGACTTTCTTGCCTCATCGGTTTCACCTATAGGCTGCTCCGGCCTATTGTTGGAAAACTCTTACTTAAATCATAGAAACCTTTCTACAACAAAGCTAGCAAATACGGGGATTAAGAAGAAAACCCTCGAGACATATTCCCCGTTATAACCTACAGTATTAGGTTGGAACATCCAGAATTTGACTCTGATTGTGTTATTTACTTGTCAGAATTTGGAATCGGGGAGAAAGTTAAGATCCTTCCTAAGTGCAATCATTTCTTCCATGTCCAATGTATTGATAAATGGCTAAATTCCCACTCTTCTTGCCCCACCTGTAGGCATTGTCTTATTGATACTTGCCAAAAAATTGTCAAAGACAACAGTTTTATTACTACAACTTCAACTGTAAAACCTCAGGTGCCTAGTGATTCTTCATCATCGCCACCAGTTCAAGAAGTCATGGTAACGATTGAACCTCTCCAACGTGACGGTGGGGTACTTAGCTAGCAATTAAAATTAGGTATTATTGTATTAGAGTCAGACTCATTAGGTCTGATATGGGGCCACCAGACCATGAATACGTTGTGAATATAATCCTGGTCCATTATTGTGCACGCTCTATTAGAAATGCAGAGCAATAGCGCAGCGAAAATTAAAAATTAGCACACCTCCAGCCATTGTTAAGAGTAGTTGGTGTACTGGCGTCGTCGGTGTTCGTTACCACTTTCGGTGAGTCTTCCAGGTACTCAGAAAATCCCAGTAGATGGTGTGGTGTTTTTAGGAGATAAATTTCTGTACCTAAAAGACTCACCCTGAAGTAGTAACGAACACCGACAACGCCAATACACCAACTACTCTGTAACAATGGTTGGAGGTATGCTAATCTTTAATTTCCGCTGCGCTATTGCTCTGTAATTCTAACATGCTCCAGTCCGGGCAGTGTTTGGAAGTGTAGGGGTCATGGCCACATCCAACCAGAACGAGATCCCGAGACTCCTTATTGTAGAACTTAGACAATCTTTTTCCCTTTAAACTAACTTTTAGGGGTTGAATTAGATCCAATATCTAATTTGATTATAGAATTAGCTATATCTAACTTTAGTTGGTAAGTGTAGTAAATATTTATGACATATTCTGATACTCATTAAAAGCTTAAGTTAGCTAACTAGGCACTACAGCCAATGCCATTATAACCTTGTAATGGGAAAAAGGTCAAAAATACTTCTGAATTATCTTAAATGGATCAAAAATATTTCTCGTTCGTCAAATATTTGGCTCAAAAAAACCTCTTTCTCTAACAGAATTCCACCAAGCATGCTACTAGGTAAAAAAAAAATCACGTGATCATGCCACATCATTATCCACATTTAAAACTTCATCTTTAATTCCACAACCCGATTTATAATCCGACCCGACCCATAATGGCGCAACATGATTCATTAAGAGACTCAGATTAAGAGGAGACAACACACATTGCTATATTTCATCATCCCATTGTCACTAACAACCAATTAAATTGCATTATTATAGAATGTAGTTTTGGTAACATATATGATAGCTCTCATTCCTGCTGGAGACACAAAAGAGGCAGCAACTTGGCCCGACCGCTAAACAACACCCTCCAAATCAGAAGGTAGGCAGCTAAAAGGATGAAAAAGTAAAAGGAAGAATAGCGTGCCATTAATAAATCCATTCATCTTTTAGATACAATATGTAGCTTAACAAGGACGATAACAATTCATTTATGGTTCAATGTACTATTAAAAAAACTGAAAAACCGACCACAAAAAACCGACCACAAGTGGTCGGTTTTTAATTTATTTATTTTTTAAAAGAGACCACATGTGACCGCTTTTATATTTTAAAAAATCAAAATAACTATTTCAATAATTTTTATATTAATTATTATTTATTTAGGAATAAAAATTTTAAAACTTACCACAGTGGTTGTTTTTTTTAAAAAAAAATTAATTTATTTTTAAAAAATCGACCACTTGTGGTCGGTTTTTAATTTTTTAAAAAATATTTTTAAAAAACCGATGACTTGTAATCGTTTCTTTAATTAAAATAAAAAATAATTTTGAAAAACGACCACCAGTGGTCGGTTTTTGAACTAAAAAAAATTAAAAAGTAAATAATTTTTAGTAACCAATAATTATATATATGTAATCAAATATATATATATATATTATTTTTATTAAAAATAATTATATATTTAATGTAATATATATAATTTTTTAAAATTACACTGATCACACGTAGTCGATAACCAGTATAATAATAATAAAAATCAATCATTCTTAAATTTTGTGAAAAAATTACACTAAAAAATATATCAAATAAAATAAACAAATTACGTTAAACATAATATTTATCTTTTACTTATGTTTCAATATATAAAATAAATATTTTCCTTTGTATATACGTTAAATGACGTTAAACATGCATAATCTTTGTATAATGAATACTATGTTACTATTTCAGTCATAATAATGTAATAGATAACCGATAATTCATTAGAATATAATGAACCTGTTCTATTATAAGGTAATATACTTGTGGATGTGATATATATAGTATGGATTCAAAAGTTCATATATATATATATATATCATGTATTGATCGATTGATGAACGATATAGTCAAAACCTAGTATATTAAGCTAAACAAATATAATTAATCGATCACTTATCTGAGTATGTATAAGAAACACATCACATTATTTTATTGGATAATATACTTGTGTATGTATGTGATATATATAGTACGTATTTAGAACTTGATATAGTTGATAGTGTGTATATGTGTGTGTATATATGTATGTGTGTGTATATATATATATATATATATAGTATATACATATTATACAGTGAAGGTATATTAATGACATAAGATAATGTAATCTATAATTCATCTAAGTATTTGTGAAATATGTTGTATATTACTATGGGGTAGTAAAATCGTGCATGTGATGTTTATAGTATGTATGTGAAAGCTGATATACAATTGAATATATGTATATATATGTATATCTCGTGTAGTGACGTATGTAGTAATCAAAAGCTAGATAACTGAATCTATGAGAAAATGGCTAAATACCCCTCCACGTATACCCCAAATCCAACTACACACTTATACTTTGCAGGGGTCCTATGACCCCCCTAAACTATTTTACAATGGAATATTTACCCCCCTGAATGCTGACATGGCAAGAGAGTGTGTTTCACTCTCTTTAAAGAGAGTGAGAACGCTGACATGGCCAAATATTTCTTTATTTTCTTTATTCATTTTTAATTATTATTATTCTTTTTTATTCATTTTCTTCTTCTTCTTCTTCTTCTTCTTCTTCAAGAACTCAATAATGACATCTTCAAAAACTCAACAATGACATCCAATCCAAAATTAATTTATCAAACTTACATACGCATTAACCAAATTACCATACCAAGAATCATCGTTCTCGTAAATGAAACATAAACTTTCAATAATGCTTTATACACATTTTGTGGAATCTTAAAATCTGTTAACTTTACATCGATTGAATTTTCAATTTCAAGCCATAAACCATCATTCAAATCCACATTTCTTGAAATCGAGACAATCAAATCAACACCATAATCAAAATCAACATCAATTTTTTTTCACAATCATAAATTCAACATAAATTTTCATAATTGAGAAATTAAAAAAAAAAAGGAACGCTCTACCATTCGAGCAACACAGATATGATGCACGCAGTAAATCCTCCCAAAAGCCATCTTTTCCTACCCAGGTCACTGCAATTTACTAGTTACTACATCCATTAAAACTGCTGCTTCGACAACTGAACAGATTGTAGTTGAAAATTTTAATTTGTTAAAGTTAAAACCATAGCCAAAAATTAAAGAAAAAACAATAGATAAGAAGATATCAACACGAGCTATGCGATTACGAGAATTTGGCTGAAAAGAAAAATTTATAATGAACTTTACAATTTTCTTTATTCCCTGTAAAATTGACCAAAATAACGTAAAATCTTCTCTTTCCTTTTCAATTGATCACTGGAAAGGAAAAGCACGGAATTTTTTTCAAAAAGAAGCAATTTGACTAGCATCATCCACTGCAGACTAACATTTTCCTAACTTCCATCAGATGAGGTCACCATGATTGAGTGGTCCATTTTGAAGTTCTGAAAATACCAAGAGTGAAAAGTGAAGAAATGGGTGGAAAATAAAGTGAAATGAAAATTAAAGAAAAGAATCTTTTGAGAAAGAATGGCCATAGAAGTGGTGCAATGAAAGAGAAAAGTGAATGAAAAAAGTTAAATAATTGATTTTCTAGAGTAAAAAAATAAAAAATAACGTGTTAATGACATGGCACAAAAAAATAACATGGCAGCGAGTGCAGCTCACTACCTGAAACAATGTTTGGGCATGAACTTTCAGGGGGTTAAATATTCCACTTTAAAATAGTTCAGGGGGGTCATAGGACCCCTGCAAAGTATAAGTGTGTAGTTGGGATTTGGGGTAAAGCTTGGGGGGTATTTGGCCATTTTCTCTTGAATCTATATATCAAAATAGTTTGAATGATACGTTTATATATATCATACTATTGAGGAAGTAGATATACTATTTTAGGTCAATGTAGACACGCGTATGTTGTTGAAGTTGTAATAACGTAAAAGTAGTATTACGAGGTATATATATATATATATATATATATATATATATATATATATATATATATATAATATTGTATTTAAAAGCTAATTAACCAAAAGTTTATCGTATTTGTAAAATTCATTGATATTATTACATGATTGAGGAAATATACTACTCGTGTTAATGTGATGATAAAATAACTACTTATCTGATTTATATATATACGAAGTGTATTAAATTAATTGAATGTTGTTATAAATATTATAGAATTTATTAAAATTTTAATTTGTTAAAAAATAATTTTAATTCATTAACTTATTTTTGTAATTTATTAATTTATTAATTGTAATTTGTTAAAGTTTAATTTCAAAAATATTTTTTAAAAATATTACGAAAATCGACCACACGTGGTCGGTTTTCGTAATATTTTAAAAAAATATTTTTGAATAACCCGACCCGGCCCGTAGCACATAATGTAACACAAAAACACACCAAAATCTCCCCCATTTCACCTATCCAAAACAACAACAACACTCCAAAATCCTCCAAATCTACACTTTAACATTAAGCCCTCCAACCTTCATTGCTCTTTCTCTTTCAAGGAAGTTTCTACTCAACTTCTTGGATTCTTTTTGGCTTTAATCAAATTTTCAAGGAACTATTCTAGCCTAACTTTCAATTTTAGACAAGGTAACAATTAACTACGATTCATTAACTAAATTTAGCTTATTTTTGTATCCACAAACTCATTTTTTAATACCTAGAAATGTTAAAGGTCTACATACAAATATCTTAGTGTTAATTTCGTCAATTGGTTGTGGTTTAAGTTCTAGGGTTTGGATATTTGTTTTATTAGCTAGATTTTAGCTAATTTTTAGAATTTGAGATTGAATTAGATAATTTTAGGCTTGTTAATACATTAATTTGATTTTGAATTACCTAAATTGTGGTTAGTCTTGATACTTGTTTCTCCATTTTACTCATTAATTATTTAATTTTTTTGGGAAAAATCTTATTCCTATTCCTTTACTAAATTATTGTAATAATTTAAGTGAAATATTATTCTCTGTAATAATTTTACTATTTGACAAATTTCGAATTCGGTAAAAGGATTGCTTTGCTATATTTTCGGTGACCGCTTATCTCTTTCACTTTAATTTATGCCAAGCAAAGGTAAGTTGATTTCTTTCTATTTTATTATAATGAAGTCTTGTTATTGTTCATATTAAAGTCTAGTGAAGCCGTGTGTGGCCTTGATCGATTCACTAGCATTGTTGTTATCTTCTTGTTATTGTTCATATTGAAGTCTAGTGAAGTCGTGTGTGGCCTTGTTCGATTCACTAGCATTGTTGTTGACATCTTGTTGGTCTTGTTATTTATTTTTTGCTTTGAATGTGGTTATGTTTAGTGACTTGGTAGGTTGAACATGATTAAGTGTAGGAACTTTAAATGTTTTTTTTTTGTTTTGAATGTGGTTATGTTTGGTGACTTGGTAGGTTGAAAATGATTAAGTGTAGAGACCTTAAAGGTGATTTTTTATTTTGAATGTGGTTATGTTTGGTGACTTGGTGGGTTGAAAATGATTAAGTGTGGGGACTTTAAAGGTGACTTGGTAGGTTGAATGTGGTTATGTATGGTGACTTGGTAGGTTGAAAATGATTAAGTATAGGGACTTTAAAGGTGTTTTTTTGTTTTGAATGTGATTATGTTTGGTGACTTGGTAGGTTGAAAATGATTAAGTGTCGGAACTTTAAAGGTGTTTTTTTATTTTGAAAGTGGTTATGTTTGACGACTTGATAGGTTGAAAATAATTAAGTGTAGGAACGTTAAATGTATTTTTTGTTTTGAATGTGATTATGTTTGGTGACTTGGTAGGTTGAAAATGATTAAGTGTGGGGATTTTAAATGTGTTTTTTTATTTTGAATGTGGTTATGTTTGGTGACTTAGTAGGTTAAAAATGATTAAGTGTGGAGACTTTAAAGGTGACTTGGTAGGTTGAATGTGGTTTTGTTTGATGATTTGGTAGGTTGAAAATGATTAAGTGTAGGGACTTTAAAGGTGATTTTTTATTTTGAATGTGGTTATGTTTGGTGACTTGGTAGGTTGAAAATGATTAAGTGTAGGGACTTTAAATTTATTTTTTATTTTGAAAGTGGTTATGTTTGATGACTTAGTAGGTTAAAAATGATTAAGTGTAGGGACTTTAAATGTGTTTTTTGTTTTGAATATGGTTATGTTTGGTGACTTGGTAGGTTGAATATGATTAAGTGTGGGGACTTTAAAGGTATTTTTTTAATTTGATTATGTTTGGTGATAATTGAATTTTTGTGACTTGATATAATTAGTTGAATATGATTGATTGCGTAGATGGAACCTGATTATAACTGGATATATCAACGGAACAATGATAATAGAATAGGTATTAGGGAGGAATTTGTTGAAGGTGTCAAACGATTTTTTTAACATGCTAAGACACTTGATGTTTGAACATGTTTTTGGGTTATTTTTTGTCCTTGTGTTAGGTGTGATGGTATAAATCTTGTAAATGAAGAAGATGTAAAGAAACATCTTTATAGAAGGGGGTTTCACGAGGACTTTTTAAGATTGCGTAGTATCTATGGTGATGTTGCGCAAAATAATTTTGTTGTTAGAGAAAGTAGTAGGTCTGCAGGGTATAATGAATATCAAAATACTAGGATGACAGAAATGGTGCACGATACTTTTGAGATGCAACACGGGGGCGACTTTAGGGAAAATGTTGAAGATGTTCCTAATAGCGAAGCGGGCAAATTCTATGAACAATTGCATGCTACTAGTCATCCTTTGTTTGATGTGTGTTCGCACTCTCATTTGTCTGTTGCTGTTAGATTATTAAGTATTAAACCTGACTGGAATATTGCTGAAGGAGGAATGGACTCAATGATAGACTTTATTAAAGAGTTAGTTGACCCTCGCTTGGAGGTTCCTGATTCTTTCTATAAGGCAAAAATATTGGTGTCAAAGTTAGGTCTCTCCTCGGTTAGAATTGATTGTTGTGAAAATGGCTGCATGTTATACTTTAAGGAAGATTCTAACCTAGAGTCCAGTAAGTTTTGTCAGCGCCCTCGATATAAGCGTGGTTCTAGTGAAAATCAAATTACTATTAAGGCGATGCATTATTTACCTCTAATACCAAGGTTGAAGGAGTTGTATGCTTCAAACATCTCAGCTCCTCATATGAGATGGGACAGTAAAAATAGAAGGCCTACTGGTGTTATGTGTCACCCATCTGATGGAGAGGCTTGGAAGCATTTTGATGCAACTTATCCAGATTTTGCAGTTGAGCCACGAAATATTCGTTTGGGATTATGTGTGAATGACTTCTCTCCCTTTTCAGTTGGTGTTGCGCCATATTTATGTTGGCCTGTATTTATCACCCCTTATTATCTTCCTCCTAAAATATTGATGACTAGTCCCTATATATTTCTGAATTATGTTGTTCCTGGCCCGCATAATCCAAAAAGTGGAATAGATGTCTACTTGCAACCTTTGATCGATGAACTTCAAATTTTATGGCATGAGGGAGTTGAAACTTGGGATATCTCACTTAAACAGAATTGCAATCTGCGTGTATATCTAATGTGATCTATTAATGATTTTCCTGCTTATGGAGTGTTGTCTGGGTGGATGACAGCTGGAAAGCTGGGTTGTCTATACTGCATGGAAAAAACAAAATCTTTCATATTGAGACATGACAGGAAAAATTCATGGTTTGATTGTATCATTGTTTCTTGACACCTGATCATGAATTTAGGAGAATAGAAGGAAATATAATGGTCCACCTCTAAGGCTGTCTGGTCATGACATCTGGGAGATAGTTCAGGATTTGCCTAAAGCAAATGAGGAACCATTGTACAGGCTTGATGGATATGGCGTTTTGCATAACTAGACTAAGCAAAATATATTTTGAGAGTTAGAATATTGGCCAGATAATTTACTTAGAAATAATATGATGTCATGTATACTGAGAAGAACCTTTTTGACAACTTGTTCAATACGGTTATGGATGTCACCGGCAAAACAAAGGATAATCCTAAGGTTAGACTTGACTTACCAGAATATTGCAAACGTAGAGAATTACACTTACAAAAGGGGCCTAATGGCAATGTTCTTAAGCCCAAGGTTAGTTTTACATTCAAATTGGACCAAAAACGTCAAATATGTGAGTGGGTCCAAAGTTTAAAGATGCTCGATGAATATGCCTCAAATTTAGGAAAGGGGATTGATATGGCACAAGGAATCTTTCATGGAATGAAAAGCCATGATTGTCATGTTTTCATGGAACAATTACTTCCAATTGCTTTTATTGGTTTACCTAAAAACATATGGAAACCAATAGTAGAGATCATTTTGTTCCTTAAAGACTTATGTGCCACCACATTAAAAGAAGAAAATCTAGCGCGAATAGAAAGTAATATTGTTGTTATCACCAACAAACTGGAGAAGATTTTTCTGCCAGCGTTCTTCGATGCGATGGAACATCTTCCCATTCACCTTGTACACGAAGCTCGGCTAGGCGGTCCATTTCAAACTAGGTGGATGTATTCATTCGAATGGTAAGCAATTGCAATATATTTAAATTCATACATATCTTTTTTATATATAGTAAACATCTAATCTTAAGATTGGGCAGGACAATTGAAAAATTAAAAAGGGGTCCCCAAAACAAACATAGGGTGGAAGGCTCTATACTTGAGACATATCTTGTAAGAGAAATATCTCAATTTTATTCATACTACTTTCGTGATGAAGTTGCTTGTTCAAGAAACAAACTGAATCATAATGATGATGATGTATTATGCTCCTTATCCATTGCGCAGTGATAAGTCTAATTAGTGGGTTGTAATCAAAATAAAGCATATAGGATGAGTGGAAGTTGAGAATGTGCTGGAGACAGCGTATCAAAATGAAATGCAGATTGATCACCAACTAGTGAACGTTGACTTAGTGGATACTTTGAATCACCCAAAAATATATTTGAAGAAGTTAATATTGTGGAAGAAGAGACTGAGTGGGTAGGAGATGAGAAAACTTCTGAAGAGGGTGAATGGTTTAGTGGAGAGTCTTCAGAAGAGGAGGATTAGTTTGTGTAGGTTGTATTTATTATGTATTGATTATGTCTTTATGCTTTGTACTATATATTTACCTTTATATTTCTTGTTTAAGATTGATATGTAATATAATGTTTAAGGTTGTTGTTTTCGCTTTTCCATGATTTATATAGTAATAAAAATATTCTTGTCTATCTCGTGTTGTTAGAGCGATTTGAAATGTGGATTAGTAACTTGAAATTAGTTACTTTTGTAAGAACTAACTACTTGTTAACTTTACATAATTTAGATGTCATGCAGAGGTGATAAAGATAAGGAAAAAGTTGTTCTTATGAAAACAAAAAAGAAAAAACAACCTCTATTGTATAGACGACCGACAGGTATTCATATATCTGAGGGTTGATTTGCTGACACGACAGTATGACCCTCATATTCTAGGTCGTCTCAGCATTCAGTTTCTACTCCTACGCATGTGGGGCCACTTCATGGGTCTACACCAACTCATTCTGCTCCTATCACTGTGCCACCGCCATCACAGTACTATCGAACGACCGCTGGCCCATCCAGAGTACTACCATCATCAGTTCCCTCCTGTAGCAGTAACGTAGCTTCACACAGTGATTCTGCAGGATCTATTGGATTGTCGAATCTTTCGCTTGGAGGCACTTCACCTGGTGCTTCAGATCCGCTCACGCCAGTGCATCCACCATCACTTACTCCGCAGCCATGCGACAGAGATAATTTTGGGAAGCGTTATCTTATTCCATATGTGACAGGGTAAGATTTCTAAATATAATAACATTATTTATTTTTCATTACTATATTATTATGCTCTATGAAATTACTGTTTGATCTTGTGTTGTAGGTTTAGGCCGGATGCTAGAGTTGGACAAACTGTGAGAAAATGCATTTGTTAGAACTTCAACGGCTACTGGACCAGTTGGCCAAAGGTTCCATAAATTGACAGGGAAAGAATGTTTCAAGAATTTAATGTAAGGATTTTACTTATTGACTACTTAACACTTTGTTAGAACAAAAGATTGAATATTATATTTTTATTTTTGTTGTCGAAATTTTACTGGTGGGATGATACGAATGTATGTCTTATAAAGAGGAACTTTTTCCAAAGATGTAGATCTAGATTTAATGGCCTGTTGGATTATACCCGAACCAACTTGGTACGACCTGATTGGATTAGCGAATCCTTATGGCAACAGTATATTCGCTATTGGAACAGCGAAGAACACTAATTGCTGAGGGACAAAGGAAAGAAAGTTCGGGCATCATCCAAGGGTGGCTCCCTACATACTGCAGGTGCCAAAAATATAATTGTTGTGGAGGAAAAAATGGTATGTAACTTTTACAATTTTAATTGTTTGTTTCTATTTAAATTTTAAATTATTTGAATATTGATAATTTTTTCATATGCAGGGTGACACGGTGAGCTATTCGAGGAGACTCATTTGAAAAAAAAAAAAGAACCCGACTGATGAAAATGTCTGGGTTGAACCTCGTGCAAAAACTGCCTATGTAAGAATCAAATTTTGAATTTATGAATCTTTTTCTCAAAGTTGATATTATTCAAGTATAAGTACTTTAATATTTTTTGACTTTTAATT
Organism: Capsicum baccatum var. pendulum; assembly: GCA_030864225.1. NCBI lineage: Eukaryota > Viridiplantae > Streptophyta > Magnoliopsida > Solanales > Solanaceae > Capsicum > Capsicum baccatum. Next base: position 201,953,546 of record CM061561.1, read on the forward strand.
TTAATTTTACTTTAAATATAGGACAAATATACGCAACTCATTAATGAGTATCGTAGTACTCAGCCTCCAGAAAGTCAGGGTGACCCACTACCTCAACATGTAGAGGAGGAGTTATGGGATAAAGCTGTGGGTCCTACAGTTAGAGGCTATTAATATGGATACCACACAAAAAAATTTAGCGAGAATATTAGGTGTTCGTCCGGTCCTACATACTCTAACTCTTCAGCTGATAGAGAAACCATTGAAAGACTACAAAATATGATTTCTAAACTCCTGAAGAGCTTACTGAACAGAGAGAGGGGACGTAGAAAATCACAAATCAGGATGCTGTAGGAGCAGTTCAGCTCTTTTATTCAGATTGCAGGGATTATTCCTTTGTGTCTTGGTGATGCAGTTCAGGCTGTAAAAGGTCCACGCTCCCTAGATGATATCAACACAAATGAGGATGCGGAAGACAAGGACGAATTCGATGAAGATGAGTTTTAGTTTTTTGACTTTTGTATGTGTTGTACTTTGGATTTAGACATTTTGTTGTAGTTTGTACACTTTTGTATGTATTGTTGTAGTTTTTACACTTTTACACTTTTGTTGGACATTTTGTATGTGTTGTAGTTTTTACATTTGGTTTGTTGTTGTTGCTGTTGTATTGCATGTTGGACCATTTTTTTATTTTTATTTTTAAAAAAAAATTCTCAGAAAAACAGACCACAAGTGGTCGATTTTCTAAAAAAATTTGCAAAAAACCGACCATTTGTGGTCGGTTTAATAAAATTAATTTATTAATTTAAAAAAAACGACCACAAGTGATTGGTTTTAATAAAATTAATTAATTAATTTTAATAGAAAAGTGGTCGATTTTCTATTAAAATTAATTAATTAATTTTATAAAAAACGACCACTTGTTGTCGGTTTATTTGGAATTTTTTAAAATCATTTTTTCTAATTTTAATAAAATAATAATGAATTTTAAAAATATCTATATATCTTTTAAAAAAATCGACCACAAGTGGTAGATTTTTAAAAAGTTATCCCTACTTGACCGACCACGCTCTTTGGTCGATTTTATGGTCGAAAATTGAAAAGAACCGACTACTTGTGATCGATTTTTGTGGTCGATTTTTCTTTTCTTTTTTTTTTTTTTTAGTAATGGTAGTGTGTAGTGATGTACCTCATATGAAACTAATCCACTTAAATACTACAAATTCTTTAAGCTAAAGCCAGGAAATCTTCACATAGATAGTACTAGATGAATCAAAAAAAATATTTTTTTTTAATCAAGATTAATCAAATATTACCACAAAAGATTGAAAAAACAAAAAAACAGCTCCAAACCCACCCGTCATCTTCTTCTTGCTCCTCCTCCTCCTCCATTGTTTGCAATTGTTGTTGAGTGAGTTCTTGTTCAAGATTTTCTTGAACTGGAAATGGATTTATGGAGTGAAATTCCAGAAAACCCGCTAGTATTTAAAGGGAAAAGAGATGACGAGGAGAAGGGAGCTTTGGAGGATGGTTTTGTATTGAAGCACAACACCATGAGAAGGAAGGTCGGATTATAAATTGAGTTGTGAAATTAAAGATGAAATTTTACGTGTAGATGGTGGTGTGGCATGGTCACGTAACTTTTTTTTTTACCTAGATGACATGTTTGGTGGAATTTTATGGGGCATATTCTAGCCAAATATTTAACGGAGGGTATTTTTGAGTCAAAAAAAACTAGCGAAGGATATTTTTAATCCATTTCAGATAGTTCAAAGTCTTTTTGACCCTTTTCTGCTTTGTAATTAACTAATTATTCATTTAGTTAGAGCAATGAATTCTTGTAAGCGATGGGAGAGTGAAATTAAGGGTAATTAACACTATGTAGATATCAACAATCCGCCTCTGCAGTACTTTGAATAGTTTTATGAGTTTAATTTTCGTGTTGTGGTAATGTATAACTTTTTACAATATATACCGTGTTATGTATTAGACCTAATTTGATAGTATTAAAATAAAGAGTTTAACTTGTTATAACCATTTAAAAGACACTAGTAATAAAATTTAGGCTAAATTGGTTATACACTCTTATAGTATGCTTGATAAACTTTCATTTCATGTGTTATATTTCCTAGGCCAAACCCATCGATAGGTCTTCAAACTTGTCTTGAAAATTTACTTAGACCCCTCAACTAAAACATGTACCTATCAGGCCCCTCAAGTGCTAAAATTGGTACCTTGAGCGCGTGAATGGGTGTCAAATGGTAATTATTTTTATAAATCACATCATAACTTATTTAATACATTTTTAATAATAACAAATTTTAATTTAAAAAAAAAAAGAAAATCAGCCCCCCTCTTTCGACCCCACCCCACCCCACCCCCCACCCCCACAAAGACCCCAGCCATTTCTTCATTCTTCATCTCTATTTTTTTTCTTTTTAAATTCTTAACAATTAATAATTAACAATTTTCAATTAAAAAGAAACAATGAAAGTCATGAACTTTAGCATATTAATACATTGTTCTTTGCAAACTTGATATGTTATTGCAGAGTAAATTTGATTTCGGCGAAACTCCATTTTTTCCGGCTAACTTGATATGAATCTGAGATTACTTTATTGATATTATTAAAGAATTCAAATTCTAAGGAACCCACAACACAAGAAGAAGAATAATAACAATAAATATGAATTAGATTGCTAAAGAAATAAGATTTCTAAAAAAAATGTTGATTTTTTTTTTTCTTTTACAGAAATAGAGAAGAAGATGATAATAGGGAGTGGGGGTTGCGTGCGTTGGGGGGGGAGGTAGTGGAAAACATCCTTTTTTTTTCTTTTGGTTATTGATTAATTAGATATTAAAAAAAATGGAAGATGGAGGAGAAGATTGCAAGAAATGGAGAAGAAGAACAAGCGGGTGGGATGGGGGATGTTGAAGGAACCCCATTTTATTTTTATTTTTTTAAAAAATTTAAAATTAATTTTTAATAATTATTGGACCAACAATGTCATGTGTCAACTTCCAATTAGCCCTTTTTGCCACGTCATCACGTGTGAATTATACACACTTGAGCCTTTTGCTGATTGGGAAAAAAATGCCCAATTGGATCAAAATTTGGGGGGGGGGGGGGGTTTAGGGGACTGATAGGTACATGCCTTAATTTAGGGATCTAAGTGAATTTTCAAGACAAGTTTGAGGGTCTGTCGATGGGTTTGGCCTATTTCCTATAACAAGTTTAAGGACGACCCACATAACTGACAGTTGAACAATATGTATTTATCTTTGGCCAAAGGTTCAAATTTTTTTCTGAACTTTGTGAAATATTCCAACTTTATCCTCTGTTAATAATTAAGTTATCTAATGAGCTCAATTATTAGCAAATCGGGCCAAATATGTCATTGGCAAATGGTAATCTAGCTATTAGGTACTAATTCAACTTGTTAATGTAACTAGGAGAGGCAAATGGGCGGATTGGGCGGAATTGGGCGGGTTAAAATGGATTAAAGCAACAAATGGGTCATTGCCCAACCAACCCAAAATATAGATTGGCTAAGATAGATTGGGCCAAGATGGGCTAAACAATGGGTTATAGCTCAATCCGCCCAACTGAACTCATCATTGAACAAGTTACCATTCTAGCAGCAATTTAAGGAGAATGATATTTTTAATTTTCTTTTTATATTTATATTTATATTATTATACTAGTTGCATAAGGCCCGTGCTAAGCCCGGGATGAACCTCATGATATAAGAATATAAAATTTATATTTTAAAAAAAGTATAAATTAGGTCATATTTTTTCTTTTACATGATTAGTTTAATTTATTGATACATTGATAAGGTCTTATTTGATAAGTTATTATGATTATCAAAGTTTTTTTGCTATATAATTGGATAACTTTTTAAAGACTTTATTTATAAGGAAGGAAGTATGAAGCAGAATTAACAACTACGAATAGACGTAGAATTCAACTTAAAATAAATAAATGGTGTGCTCCGCATATTTTTTTTAAAAAAATTCTCTATTTTGATTGGTTGGATTTTTGAAATAAACATTCGCTAGAGAAATAAGTCCATTTAGACTTATGAAAATGACTTCGTGAAAGTAGAAAAATTATATTCTGCATTTCACATTTATTGATCCCTTCGTTCTTTAATACACCTTGTCTTCACCCCCCCCTGTAGCTCTCATCTCCGTCACCTTATATCTTACCTCTCATAGTACTTATCTAAATTAGATATAAAAGTTTTAAATAATATTTTACATATCGAATATAAGAGAAAAGTAAGAATCATACTAATTTTTTGAAAAATATTTTTGAATGAATTTTTTTTATTAAAAAAATATGTTTGTACCAAAAACACCCAAAAAGAGAATAGGCATTGTTATTAAGAAATAACAAATGTTCTGACTAAATATGAGACAGTAACTTCAAAGTTGCACAAATTTTACTAAAATATAAAAAAATAAATAATGCATTCTATCCATTTTATTTTGTTTTTGTTATAAATGTATTTACATTATAGTGAATGTCTATCAAGATCTAATAAGATCTATCAAGATCTAGTTGATATCTATCAGGATTTGAAGTATCTGTCTTTTAGTTAGAAACTAGGAATATTTTTCCCTATAAATAGAGGGGTTTTGTTCATTATATTCTCAATCTTATAATCTTTCATCCCTCGAGAGAAATAATAATTACTCCCTATATTCTCTCTACTCTTCTTCTTTATTCTTTCTTGTTTTATAACACGTTATCAGCACGACACTCTAACCAACTGAGATTAAGTTCTAGTTTTTTATCGGCTCACGTTCTACTTAATCTTGCTACGAGAAAAGCAATCAAAAATATTGGTGTAAGATCAGTACCTTATAGTATCTGAAACTATTTGATCTGTAGTTATATTTTTGTTTTTTGTCATGATACCATGAAATAACCAACATATAACTGAAATTATTGTTTCCAAGGTAAAAGTACTTATTTTTTGTTTACTTTCTTATAAATTTTTCTAAAAATGTATGTTAGCTTATTGTTTAATTTGCTCTTCCAGAATATCCCTCTACTTTAATAGAGTTCATGAAAAACGTACAGTAATCATAAAAAATAATTATATTACATATATATGGTTTATGTTGTAACAATATTTGATCTCCATCAAAAGTGTATTTTCTTTAAAGTCAAATTGATTATATCATTGATAGAGGTAAGACGGTGAATTTAATTTCATCACATAGAGAATAAGACATCAGGCTAAAGTCGTGATTCACAATGATTATAAGATATTGGGTTTATATCCCATTGATTTAAGCCTAAGACGCCTTTATATGGATAAGATATTGAGTTTGAATCTCAATACACCATATTAATAATATTATGATGGCTAAGGCAAAATAATATGTATTTAGCAAAAAGTCATGAAACTTGTCTCATTAATATGCTCCATTCCATTAAGTAAATGTGGTAGTAATTTATGACAAGTCTAAAAGATGACAATTTGCTTCATTCTTGAAGTGAATGTGGTAGCAATATATGATATATGTCTCGATTTGCTCCTGAAGTAGCAATATCATGAAAGAGGTTATAAGTTATCAGAATTTGATAGGCTTAAGTCACGATTATATTTCATTCCTGGGGAATGAGAAACTTATTAATGAAAACTTGCACTTGCTATCACAACTTACCTCCGAATGAGGTAGAATAATTGAGAAGAGTTATTTCAAAATCTACTTCTAAAGTAGTAAATTTGAAATTTATTCATGTAATAGTAAATCTGAAATTTACTAAAGTGTAAAAGGTACATGTCATGGTAAACTTGAAGTTTGCTAGAATAAAAGTTTATAAATTGACATACGATTGCGACATGTCAAAGATGTGCATATTGAGTATTGAACATATATTGAAGAATTAGAAAATTCTTCATGAACTTGCTTGTTTTCTTCATAAGTTGGTTGGACCAACTAATTTTGGGATTAGATCCCTTAAAATTTGAAAAAGTATAAAAGGTGAATACGGGTCCATTCACCTTTCATGTGATATGTTAAAAAGATGCATCAATAAAATAATCACATGTACATTTATCGTCAACTTGTAGTTTGACATTCATAAAGTTGTTTGCTCAATGAAATTGAGTTAAGAGCATAACTTTCAGATTGTCTAATCAAGATAATTTATCTTGATGATGATGGTTTGACATTGAATGTATTCGATAAATAGCTAAATCATTACTAATGAGAAAAAACATCAAGTATTGGTCTAAAATATAATATATTACATACAATAACACTTGTATGCATTAGGCCAATAAATTATGATATTTCTTCCCTCTCAATTGGTTCAAGGTCATGAACCAAATATTTCATCTAATAATTTTGATGTGCAATATACGATTGGTGAATATTATGATGCATAAAGATGAAATCCTCAAAGAATATGGAGGATGTATGTTAGTTTTCCTAACTTAAGGGGGAGATTATAAGCGGCTATGAAATATATTAGGAATTATCATCAGATCCTCATTTAAAAGATAATTCAAGTCAAATGCCGAAAGCATCTCATATTTAAGCTGCAAGTGCTCATATTTTGTGTCCCTAAGGGGCAAAGTCTACGCATGTATGAAGCATGGTAGACCAATCGGTTCAAAATAAAATAATCCTTGAAAAGGAAAAGGAGCAAATAATCATAATAAGAAGACAATGTGTTCTTGAAGAGCTTACAACATAACTTCATGAAACTTTATGAGAGGTTTCGGTACCTGAAAATAATAAAGTGATGAGATTTCAAAATGTTATGTCACACTGTGAACTGATAAGAAATGAAATATCATTAATAGTTTTGATACAATATTGGCGCAATATTATGAAAGACTACGGGGATTCGAATTCTATGTTTATTTAAGCATGCTGACGTAGAAACATTTATCAAGTGACATAAAATGATGCATTTTGGTAAGTGTAAAACTTATTTGATTTGCAGTCTAGACACTTGAAGATGTCACACATGAAATACTGAATATTGTCACTTGACAAAAATCTATATCAAAAATCATAAAGGATTCAAAATGCTTGAAGCATATAAAGTTTCTAGGAAACTTGTTTATTATCCTTATAAGGGATAAATTGATGGTTTGAAAATCATTGAAACTTTTGGAGAGTTTTGAAAAGAAATAAGATTATTTGTTGAAATGCTAAACATACCGAATTGGATTGGTCCTGCAGTACATATCTTAGTCCAATTTGTGTAATAATATATCTTGCAAATACTACAAGGCCTGATATAGCCTTTACAGTCAATTTGTTAGCAAGGTATATTTCTACTCCTACTAGGAGACATCAAAATGAGATAAAAGATATGAGCTTATTTTATTCTAAAGCTTGCAGTTCCAATTTTGTTGGCTATATTATCTGATCGCATAAAATTTGATCTCAAATATGCTATGTGTTTATATGTGGGGATACTATTATATCTTAGAGATATACAAAGCAGTCTATCTAGCACTTCATCGAATCATGCTGAGATAATAGTTGTTCATGAAGCAAGTCGAGAAAGCGTATGATTGAGGTCCATGATACATATCATTCAAGAATAATATGGTTTGAAATATGACAATGTGCCCACAATTTTATACAGAGATAATGCAGCATGTATAACATATCTTAATGGGGGATTCATACAAGGAAATAGAATGAAGTACACTTTATCAAAGTTTTTCTATATACATGAGCTCCAAAAGAATGGTAATATTAACATGCAACAGATTTGTTCAAGCGATAATGTGGCTAACTTATTCACCAAGTCTTCTCCTACTGCAACTTTCAAGAAGATGGTGCACAAGATCGGGATGCAAAGGTTCAAGGATATTCTTATTAAGGGGAGTTAATACGTGTTGTACTCTTTTTTTCCTACGAGATTTTTTCCTACTGTACTTTACTTGTAAGGTTTTTAATGAGGCAGTCAAAATGTGTATTATTTGAGATGTGTACTCTTTTTTCTTCACTGGGTTTTTTTTCATTGGTTTTTTCTAGTAAGATTTTAACGAGGCACATTATCTATCAATTAGACATTTAGGGGAGAGTGTTATAAATATATTTACATTATAGTGAATGTCTATTTAATATCTAATAAGATCTATCAAGATCTAGTTGATATCTATCAGGATTTGAAGTATATGTCTTTTAGTCATAAACTAGGACTAACTTTTCCTATAAATAGAGGAGTTTTGTTCATTGTATTCTCAATCTTATGATCTCTAACAGAAATTAAGAAGTTTCTTCTCTTCTCTCTCTACTCTTCTTCTTTATTCTTTGTTGTTTCATAGCAGTTTTACATTTGTTAATTTGGTACTCCTATTAAAAAGCTATTAAATAGGAGTTTATTTATTTATCTCGATAATTATATTTTAAAAGTATATAATTGATAATTATTGGGCATGTAAGGACGATCAAACCCCCAAAATCCTCACTTATATTAAGTAGTTATATAATTATTTAATAATAACAATAATATTGAAAGAAAATAATAAATCTCTCTTGATTTGCTAAAATAATAAGTAAAAAGAGAATTTTATTTTTAGAACAAGGATCAAGCAAAATGAAAAAGAGAGAGAAAAGGGTACTCTCTTAATTTCTTTTTTACTTGTTTCTTTGACTTAACAAATAATTTAAGAATCAAATATATTAAGAGTAAGGATATGAATTATCTATTAATTATATTTTAAAATTTTAAATATGATTATTGATAATTTATTTAATTACTTAAAAATAATAATAATATATAAAATAATTATAATTTTTTTTGGATTTTCAAAAATAAATAAGTAAAAAAAATAAATAATATTTAATATAAAAAAGAGTAAAAAAGAAAAATTAATCTAATAAGGTAGAAAAAGAGATTTATAAAAAAGCTACTACTATGTATAATTCAATTATAAAATATACAAATAAAAAAAAAAATTAGGACAAATGTAACAATATTTATGGAACAAACAATAAACATGTGTTACTATATGATTGCACAAAAAAATTGTGAGGACTACGAAAAAGGGAGATTGTCCCTTATATATAATACTTGTTTCATTTAGCCCGTGCTAAACCCGGGCCCAAACTAACATTAAAAAAATAAATTTATAAATATTTTTAAATTTATCTCATTCTTATATTTTTTTTTTTTTTGAGATCAGTGTAATAGTTCTTAAGGAGTTTTAAAATGGTATAGTACAAAATGGTATTGAAAAGTTAAGGGATAATATTTTTCTTAATTTAAATATTAGATTCTGAAAAAAAATCAAAACAAATGTGTGCATTAAAGTTCTAAGTTCTATTTTACTGCAATCTTTTGAGTTTCTAATCTCTGATTATTCAAATTGAGCTTTTATCATAAATTATTAGGAGATAAAATTATAATTTCCTTAACTACCTTTTTCTCTTAGTATTTTCAGAATATATACAAAAATAATATTTATTATTTATTTTTAATATGATCATTTATCAAGTAAATTTTATATTAAAAATGCGCGCACATAAAATTAGATTAACTAACTATCATCATATTGTGAAATTTATTTTTTGACTGAAATGAAAGGATTATAACTAACATTTTTCGTACATTTTAAAAGTATTTAACAATAATAAATTTAATTATGGATATTATTTAGTTTAAAATATAATCTATATAAATGAAACTTTTGTTGATTACTTATGTTTGTCGTAATGTACAATATAAAATTACAGGTAAAATTAAAATAAAATAAAATAAACTATACTTATTAATCGATAACTAAAAATTTAAATTGCAAATTAAACATTATAAATAACATCAACAAATAATATTATAAGAAAAATATTTTCATGATAGAAATTGAACAATAGAATAACTATTTATGTATTTATAATTAATTGTTAAGATCAAATATAATTTGAAACAAGTTCAATAACATTTTTTTAAAAAATAAAGACTCAAATATGTATGAATATGCTTTTTGGGTCCCACTATCACCTTTTTCATTTTTAGTGGCATGTAAAAAACCTTAAAATTTTTAAAATTTATTAAAATGTGTGTTAACTTACAAAGTAATAAAAAATTCAATTAAGGGTATAAGAGAACAAGAAAATAATGTGAGGAACACCAAAAAAAATTTTATTCTCTCTTATATATAATAGTAATAAATATTATTATTTTCAAGTAAAAATAACATATGAAAACTAAATAAATTTAATAAAAGAATTTGTATATATATTTAACACAAAACAACGATAACGAATAAGATAAGAGAGATGGAAAAAGAAAAAATATATGATTTATTTATAAAATAAATTTTAAAAATTTAATTTTTTTTTGTGGGGGGGAGGTAAGGGTAGGGGCTGGGCTAGTAAAAAAGTTTTGAAATTTTTCTAAAATACAAATTAAAAAAAAAATAATTGTTAGGAGGGGGTGGGGCAGGGGGCTGGGTATGGAGGGTTGGGGGTAGGGGTTGGTTGGGGTAAAAAATGACTTTTGTTTTTTACTTTTTTTAAAAAATAAAATAAGTTTTTTTTTTTTTTGAGGGGGGGGGGGGGCCGCTGGTAGGGGTCGAATTAGGGAGGTGGGGGTCAGAGTAGTGCGATAGTGTAAGAAACAAATCATTTTTCTTCATTCAAAAACTGATTTATTACTACAATTATTTTAAGATGAAAAAAGAATATAATTGAAGCAACTAAAAATATTAAAAGTGAAATTATAAATACTAGGATTAAACAACTTTATGGGTCAAAGTTGGGCATCATTATGAGCCCATTTGAGTTAATGATTTATGATGGGTTCACTTGGGCTAGCCCAAATCAGCCCATCTTCAAAATCACTCTAACTCGCCCCATTAAAATATGAATAGGTTGAGCGGGTTAACTGGGTTTGAGCTAATTTTGACACCCCTACTTGTAACTAGGAAGATAAATTTAGCCTAAACCCATTTGACTCGCTCAATTGATTAACTTTTGATTGGTTGAGTTTGGATTGTATTACACATTTCCATCTTGAAAATTTTGATTAATCTTAATTATATTTTGAAGTGCTGGCATTACAAAATTTGGAGTTTTAGTCATTGTAGTTTGTAATTTGTAGCATGTAATTGCATTTGAGCTCACGTTAACAAACTCCTTCAATCTGTCCTTTTTGTTTTCTCAAAATTTCGTAGTTTTAGGTTTTCACCTTTACAATAAGGCATTTCTCACGAGTAAATTCAAAATCGTATTAAACTTTCATATGTTGTTATAAGCTAAATCAGTTACTTCCAAAAGTAAGAGAGGAGAACATTACTATTAAATTTTTTAATGCTAAACAGCGTATGTTATATAGGATTTGGTATATATCATTCCACTTGATTGTAGCAAGTATATGTTGTGTAGTACACTGAACACCTAATGGATTTATGATTGTACAAGTAGATAAATCTGTAAAATTGTATGATATGTAATATTTATGAAGAGTTGTTTGTAGATATTTTTTAAGAAAAATTATTAATATCTCTACAAGAAAAATAATAAAAGTTGAGTCAAATTGAACGAGTTGAGTTATAATTCATCATTACTTATTTTGATCCAACCCAGCCATCTTAGTCTAACCAAGCTTTGGACAGGATTGAGCAGTGAATCATCTATTGTTTCAGTTGGGTTCAATAGGATGTGTGAATGGAAAATAGAGGGAATTATTGGACGGAAAGTGAGCTCACACTTAAAAGAAAAGTGTACACACTTAAAGAAAAGTCTAATTCTTCCACATTGGTGGGAGAAAGAAACTTTATTATTTTTCTATTAAGAAACACATCTTTAAGTGGATAGTGAGGCAAGAACTAAGAGATGCCTCGCACCATCATCGCTTGCTTGGCTTTGAATTGAGCGAGAGATTAATTTGTTAGACAAAATTTATTTGAAACTTAAAAAAACAAGTGAAATTTTTAATCCAAAAATTCAACGAAAATATTTTCTCCATGTATGACATGAAAATGCATGCAAAAATGCACCTCGAAAGGGATGCAACCCTTCGAGGAAATGAAACACTATTTCGTAAAAGGGGTGACTGTTCGGTCGGATATGACCGTTCAGAGAAGACACACTATTTCGAAAGGAACAGACATGACTGTTTTGAAATGATACATCTTTCCATGAACCATTGCTTCCTTTCCGAAGGGACAATTGATGGCTATAAATACCTCAACTTTTTCCTAGGTATAGACATAATTTTAAGTGCTGAAAAAACATGCTTCTTCTTCCAAAAGTTCTTTGTGATCACTCGTTGAGTGTGTTCGACGAATCTGAAAGTTTGAGATATCGCTACCTTCAGATTGTGAACCATTTTATCCTGGGAGGAAAAATTCAGCAGTCTCGGGTACTTGAGGGGAATTAATTACTTAAGAAAACTCCGTGAAATCGGAGGACTTGGTTCTACTTCTACTTCATCTTATTTCTTTTAGATAAACATGCTTCTTTGATTGTTCATTTTGATTAGTCATTTTGAAATTGTGTTGAAAGTGTTAAACTTCGTTGTTGTTCTTTAAACATTCTTGAACTTAGATTGAAGTGTTTTGTGCAAGCATACAGATTGTGTACTCGCAACAACAATCTTAAGGAATTAATTCGTAATCTGTATTGTTTGATTTCTGGAGATTAAAGATTTATGCTTTCTACTCTGTTTGAACTTAACAACTGATTTGAAGACATTAAAACTTCATCACAAGTTAAAGGTCATTCGGTTAATGATTAGAAGACATAAAAACTTCATTGTTAAACTAGAAATAAGTGGTGTTTAAAGTTGCTACAAATCTATAATTAGTATTTTGATATACTAAAGTTGTGTCGCGACCTAAAAATGAAGGTCATGATGGCACTTTTCCCAGTGTACCTTGACAAGTAAGCCTATCACCTAAACCAAAATAAGAAGAGAAAAAAAGACAGAAATATCCCAAGGTAAGGCTTCTAGAATGAAGCCGAACCATATAAGTAATCATAACAATGCGGAAAGAACTTATTCAAAATACCAATCATATCCAAAACCAGGTGTCAATAGTGTAAGAACTACTAATACAATCTAGGAGTCAAATACATCAGAAAAATAACCAAAAGAAAATAATATCTGTCTTCGAATACTAATAAATACGTACTTACTATAGAAAGATTGAGGTAAACTCCAGACGCATAAATGTCCAATTGCTACCTTGGAAGGTCCAACAATCACTTGAGTCAAGCAAGCTGAGGCACACTTGATCTAGGACCTGCATCGAAAGGGTGCAATAGGCATGAGTACGATCTACTTATAATCAGTATATATCATAGGACGAACGAGCAAAGTAGTAAATAAAGCATACAAAATAATACTAAGGGCAAGTCACCTGTAATCAGAAAATGTCCCTCAACGGTAGCCCACATAGCTTACACTAACAGTTCTAATATATCATATATATACCAAGATAGAATACGAGTATGCATTATATCACATATAAGTAGAACAAGGGGAACATGCATATACAAGATCATCAAATACAAGTAAAAGAAGATAAGATAATTAAATAGATAGCAAGTCAGTACGAAAATACAATACAATTTAAATACAATAAAGTAAGTGTAATGTATATGATGATGATGATGATACACGAAGTCGTCGCACAACCTCTGAAATCGTCGCACAATTCCCGTATACACCTACGGAGCTAAAGCGTCCTGACATAAGACCCATGGGAGATTTGTCAACCCGTATACAATCCACATATCTCATATCTCTTTTTCAGATCATTCATCGAAAAGCATTTTATAAGTGTTACAATATCTCCTCCAGGCACATTCCCTGAGGAGGCTTTAAAAAAGTATTGCCACGGTGGTAGCAATGCATCATGAATAAGTATGATATGAGGGTGTAATGCTCACAATCAATCATAATGAGTATTTTCACGACCAATCACAATGATATATTTTTACAATCAACCACAATTATACATTTCCACAATCACGTGAACCAATATTCACTCATTATTTTTGTTTCATCCATAAATTTCCACATGTCTTATATAACAACAAGAAAAAATATACCACAATACCAATGGTACCACATTAGGTATTTCAACAATACAATACAATTATTCACATATATTCAAGGCTATCAATATCACATAGGACATCACACATTTCACATAATATCTCAATTTCAATACATACATCACATATAGGCCTCCACACAGGCACAAAACATAGATCGTCATTTTTTATGATTAGTTCCCACCCTTAACATGTATTTTGTATCATCATTTACTACCCAACCCAGTTTGAAAAAGTTAAGCCATAACCTACCTCAAAAGCTAAAATCGACACACTATACTTCGAATCCACGATCTTACTTTTCACGAACAATCTTGAGCTTCACTAAAAATATCAAATATAGAATCTACGCGTCAAAACAAAACCAATGAGACCCATATTGACTACTTTTGGTTCGGAATCAAAACGGACTCCCGGAACGATTTTCGTAAAAGAACGGCAAAATCAGAACTTTACTTCAAAAACATATTCTGCATATTTTTAGAAATCTACAGCTGAAAACCCAAGTAAAAACGAGGTTCAAATTGAAGGAAAACCATTTTAAAGCTTTACCGTGTAAAAATCTTTGAAATTCGAGTTAAAATCAAGAATCAGAGTTGTTTTAAGGGTTAAATTGATGAAAAACTAGTAATTATAAGATAAAAATATTATTCAAGTGAAAAGAAGTGAAATTGAGGTTTAAAATTAAGCCCTATGATTTTTGGGGTTTTGAGTAATTAATCAAGAAATTACTAAGAAAAGGGTGAATTCTTACCTTAAATCAGTAATAAAACCAAGAAATATGTGTTAAACTAGCTTCCCAAGCTCTCACAAATTTTACTTTTAAGCTCTCACACTATTTTAGAGTTTAACTCCCAAGAGGCAAGATGAAAATGAGCAAAATGGGCCAAAAAGAGGTGAAAAATATGCTACAATAGCAGATTTTTCTGCAATATCACTTTTTTTTGTCGATCGAACTTTGATGGGGTGTCCGAAATTCGTTCGGAGTCCGATATATACAAATGAGCTATGCAACCATACTAAATTCGATGTTCCGGTAGTGGGGTGATATCAAACTTTCAAAAAAATATTGTTTTCATAAAGTTGACCCCAAAATCTGAAATCATAATTTTCCAGATCGAGGGTCGAAATGAGATTTAAAAGTCGTAAAATCATATCAAACATGCTAACACCCTAAAATCTACATTCCAGATCTGCTGGCATAGTCGGATTTTTCATCCGAGGTCATTTCGATCAAATATGCATCCCACACCCATATTTTCAATTTTTCAACTTTCCGATTAATAAGTCGAAATGAGCTTGGGTGCACCGAGACCCGAACCAAAGGTATACCTAGCCTAATATAAGTATAATATAAGGCTCTCAAAACCATAAAAAAATCATAATATCGCATAAATGGTACCAAAATGCATCGAGAACTGTGTCAATCACTCCCCCACCCCAAAAATACCATAATGCAACTAAAGGGAGAGGTAAAATAGTCAAATTATAGTCAAACAAATATTTCACATATTTTATCAAAACACTGATCGTTACATCATCCACCTCTAAAAATCTAGTTCATCCTCGAACTAAAGACAAAAGAAATACCTGAGTCAACAAAGAGCTGGGGATAAGAACTGCGTATATCAGACTCAATCGACTAAGTAGCCTCATCTACAGGTCGATGTCGCCACTGGACCTTAACCACAAGGATTACTGTAGAGCGCAACCGCCTAGCATCCTTGCCAATATGGATATCGGCTCATCAACAAAAGATAACCGCTCATCTAACTGAATTGAATCCCAATGAATGACATGAGACTCATCAAGAATATAGCGACGAAGCATAGAAACATGAAAAACTGGATGAATAGCTGATAGATCAGGGGGTAAAGCCAACTTATAAGCCACATCACCAATAGTCCGAAGAATCTTAAATGGACCAATATACCTAGGCAAAGCTTGCCCCCTTTCCCAAACCTCATCACACCCTTCATGGTTAAAACTAGAAGAAAAATACGATCACCAACACCAAATCTCAAGGTACGAAGTCTACGATCATCATTGCACTTCTGCCTACTCTAAGTCGATCTAAATCTATCCTGAATGACTTGAACTCTATCCACAGACTCACGAAGCAAGTATTTACCTCGAGGTCTCACATCTGAAATATCGAACCAATCCACTGGAAAGCAACAATGCCTTAAACGAAGTCATATCAATATTGGAATGGTAGCTATTATTATATGCAAACTCCGCTAAAGACAAATGCTGCTCCCACTAGATACTAAAATCCATCACGCATGCGCGGAGCATATCCTTCAAATCCTGGATAGTCCGCTCTGATTGACCATCAGTTCGGGGGTAAAACATTGTGCTAAGATCAACTCGAGTACCCAACTCATCCTAAAAATTCTTTCAAAAGTGAGATGTGAACACAGAACCTTGATTTGAAATAATAGACACTAGCACACCATGTAGGCGAACAACCTCACAAATATAGATACGAGCAAACCTCTTAGCACTAAATGATACCTGAATCAGAATAAAATAAGCTGACTTGGTCAATCGATCCATGATGACCCAAATATTATCAGAACCATGAGATGTACGAGGTAAACCAATCATAAAATCCATGGTGATGCGTTACCATTTCTGCTCAGGAATAGGCAACCTTTGAAGTAATCCACCAGGTCTCATATGCTCGGCCTTCACATGCTGATAACATAAGCAACGAGCCATAAAATCTGCTATAACTCGCCTTATACCACCCCACCAGTAGTGCTGCCTCAAATTATGATTCATTTTAATCACACCTGGATGGATAGAATATCTGGAACAATGGGCCTCTTCCAAGATCAACCTAATCCAATCACCCATTCTTGGCACACAAAATTGGCCCCGAATCCTCAAAACTCCATATGAATCAAGTGAGGCTTCCTTGGACTCCCCACTCAATACCTTATCGCGAATCAACCTCAATCCAACATCATTAAATTGATGAGCTTGAATCTGCTCCATCAAAAAAGATTTAGCCTCCACAAATGACAAAATACGCCTAGGTATCGTAATATGAAGTCTAACCATCTGGTGAGCTAAAGACTGAAACTCTAAGGCCAAGGGCCTCTTTTGGGTCAAAAGATTGTCTAAGCTACCCATGCTATTCGAATTTTGGCTCAAGGCATCCGCAACCACATTAGCCTTGCCCGGATGGTAGAGAATAGTCAAATTATAATCCTTAAGCAACTCAAGCCAACGACGTTGCCTCATATTAAGATCTCGCTGGGTGAAGAAGTACTAAAGGATATAATGATCTGAGAAGATCTCATAACTGACTCCATACAAGTAGTGCCTCCACAACTTCAAGGAAAACATAACTGCGCACAACTCCAAATCATGGGTAGGATAATTTCTCCCATGAATCTTCAACTGACGAGATGGATAAGCAATCACCTTGCCCTCGTGCATTAATACAACACCAAACCCAACACCTGAAGTATCACAAAAAATGGTAAAACTCACACCCTCCTTGGGCAAAGCCAATATAGGAGCTGAAGTCAATAAATCCTTAATCTTTTGGAAGCTCACATCACAAACATCAGACGACTAAATGGAATCTTTTTCTGAGTCAGCTTAGTCAAATGAGCTGCAATAAAAGAGAACCCCTCAATAAAAATACCGTTAATAACCTGCTAAGCCGATAAAGTCCCAAATCTTGGTGGGCGAAACAGGTCTAGTCCAATCACGAACCGTTGTAACCTTGGCTGGATCAACTATAATACCGTCCTTTGTCACCACATGACCAAAGAAAGAAACACACTCTAACCAAAACTCGAACTTAGAGAACTTCACATACAACTTATCATCCCTCAATCTCTGAAGCATAATTAACAATTGCTCCTCATACTCAACCTCACTCTTGGAATACACCAAAATATCATCTATAAATACGATAATAAAGGAGTCAAGATATGATCGAAACACCTGGTTCATCAACTCCATGAATGCGATAGGGGCGTTGGTCAACCCAAAAGACATGGCCAAAAACTCATAATGACCATATCAAGTCTAAAATGCTATCTTCAGAATATGCGAAGCAAAAATCCTCAACTGGCAATAACCAAACCTCAAATCAATCTTCAAAACCACCGAAACACCCTAAAGCTGATCAAATAAATCATCAATGTGAGGAAAAGGGTACTTATTCTTAATTGTTACCCTATTCAACTGTCGATAATCAATACACATCCGCATAGACCCATACTTTTTCTTCACAAATAAGAAACGCGTACTCTAAGCCAAAAAACTAGGTCAGATAAATCCTTTATCTAATAACTCCTGCAACTAATTCTTCAATTCTCTTAACTCTGTTGGGGGCCATCCTGTAAGGAGGAACAAAAATGGGCTTAGTGCCCAACTCAACAACAATAGCGAAATTAATATCTCAATCCAGAGGCATACCAGGCAGGTTCGTAGGGAACACATCCATAAAATCACGGATAACTCAAAACAACACTAGTGTCACGAATATGATCCAAGTGAGATAAACATCCCCCCTCAAACAATTTACGAGCTTGAACATAAGATATAATCTTTTAGGACATGAATGAAGTTCACCCTTCAAAGTTATCCTTGGCACACCATCCAAATCTAAAGACACAATCTTAGCAAAATAATCTTAAGACAACATAATAAGGAGCCAACCAATCCATGCCTAAAATAACATTAAAATCGACCATATCTAATGCAAACTAATCTACCAAAGTTTCACGCCTGACAAAAGTCACAACACAAGATAGGTATATCTTATCCACCACTAAAGAATCACCTACTGAGGTAGATACAAGAATAGGCATGGCAAGAGGCTCACTAACAAAATCAAAACCCAAAGAAAAATACACAAACACATATGAAAAGTCAAGTTGGGATCAAATAATACAGATGTAGGTCTGAAACAAACGAGGAAGATACCCATAATCACAACATCAGAAGCCTCTACCTCAGGTCTGGCTAGTATAGTATAATACTATCCACGACTACCAACTGGCTGAGTAGCCCCATAACTACCACTACGGGCTCTACCATATCTATCTCTTGCACCTTTGGTAGAACCCCTACCCCCCTAAACGCACTGCAAGAATAGTCCTTGGCTACATGGCTAATCTCATCACACACATAGCAACCTCTATAACCAGTCTCAACAGGAGAATATACAACTGGGCCTGAACATCCACCCTAAACTGCTGAACTAAAAGATCTACCACCTGAGCTCCATAAAGTCACCTGTACTGGCCTACCATGGTATCCATGAGAACCTCTAAAATCTCTACCTCGATAGGTCTAACTCCTGAACTCACCAAAACGTCATCCCTTCTTAGTGACTCCCTAATATGTACTAAGAATACCCTTTGTCATCTTAGCATGATCCATAATACTCGAGAAAATAAAGCCCCAAACACAACCATCTAAGACGTAGCCAACTTAAGGGAAACATCCAAACCCTCTACAAAATTTTGAATATTCTCAGTCTTGATGGAAATGCAATCATGAGAATATCTAAATAGGGCATGGAAACATTTCTGTTACTCAACAACTGTCATGAAGCCCTGCTTTAAATAATCAAACTAGTCCTGTATATGATCTCTCAAACTGAAAGGCATAAATCTTTCTAGGAAATCCTTGGCAAACTGATCCTAAGTCATCTTAGTAGAATCATGTGGTATACAACTGACAAGCAATCTTCATTAATCTCTCGCCGAATCTCTCAATTGATAAGATATAGTATAAGACACACCATCTGCGCAGAAAAAGTGAAATATGGCTCAGCACACAAGGTATGACAGAACTTCGCATGATAAAAAATAAAATAAAAAAAGTTTCCTAAAGACGTTCTTTAATCTCTCAAAGATAGATATGGATATCTATGTACCCATACGCAAGACTCTATTAGACATACCATTCTTACACCATTGAGACCAATGAAACCTGGCTCTAAAACCAATTTGTCATGGCCTAGAAATAAAGGTCATGATGGCACTTGTCGCGGCGTACCTTGAAAAGTAAGCCTATCACCCAAAACGATATAAAAAGAGAAAAAAAGACAAAAATATCCCAACGTAAGGCTTTTAGAACAAAATTGAACCATATAAGTAATTATAACAATGCGGAAAAAACTTATCCAAAATACCAGTCATGCCCAAAACCAACTGTCAATAGTGTAAAAGCTACTAATACAATTCAGGAGTCAAATACATTAGAAAAATAACCACAATACCAATCATGCCAAAACCAAGTGTCAATAGTGTAAGAACTACTTATACAATTCAGGAGTTAAATACATTAGAAAAATAACCATAAGGGAATAATATCTGTCACCAAATACTAATAAAGATGTAATTACTATAGAAAGATAGAGGTGAACTTCAAACGCATAAATTTCCAATCGCTACCTTGGAAGGTCCAACAATCGCTTGAGTCAAGCAAGCTAAGGAGCACTCGATCTAGGACCTGCATCGAAAGGGCACAGTAGGCATGAATATGGTCCACTTGTAATCAGTAGGTATCATAGGCCGAACGATCAAGGTAGTAAATAAATTATACAAAATAATGCTAAGGGTATACCACCTGTAATAAGAAAATGTCCCTCAACATAGCCCACACCACTTACACCAACAGTATATCGCATACACACCAAGATAGAACACGAGTATGCATTATATCACATATAAGTAGAACAAGAGGAACATGAATATACAAGATCATCAAATACAAGTAAAAGAAGATAAGATAATTACATAGATAGCAAGTCATTACGATAATACAATACAATACAATATAAACACAATAAAGTAAGTGCAATGTATATGATGATGATGATGATGAAAGAAGTCATCATACAACCTCTAGAATCATCGCACAATCCCCGTATACACCTGTGGAGCTAAAGCTTCCCAATGTAGGACCCATTGGCGGTTCGTCAACCCATATACAATCCAAATAGCTCATATCTCCTTTCTGGCACATCCATCGGAAAGAGTTTTATAAGGTGTTACAATATCTCCTTCCCGACACATCTACTTGGGAGGGTTTTAAAAAGGTGTTGCTAGTGTTACTCAGCTGTTGCCATGATGGTACCAATGTTTCATAAATGAGTATGATATGAGGGTGTAATTCTCAAAACCAATCACAATGAGTATTTTCACAACCAATCATAAGTAAATATTTTTACATCCAACCACAATTATACATTTCCACAACCACGTCAGCTAATATTCACTCATTATTTTTGTTTCATCCATAAATTTTCATATGTCTTATATAACAACAAGAAAAAATATATCACAATACCAATGGTACCACATTAGGAATTTCAACAACACAATATAATTATTCACATATATTCAAGGCTAACAATATCACATAGGACCTCACACGGTCACACATATCACATAATATGTCAATTTTGACAATTACATAACATATAGGCCCCCACATGGGCACAACACATAGATATTAATTTTTCATGATTAGTTCTCACCCTTAACATGCATTTTGTACCATTATTTACTACCAACCCAGTCTAAAAGAGTTAAGCCATAAACTACCTCAAAAGCCAAAATCGATCCTCTACATTTTGAATCCACAACCTTAATTTTCATGAAAAATATCGAATACTACTAAAAAATCAAATATAGAATCTATGCGTCAAAAAAAAACCAACGACACCCATATTGACTGCTTTTGATTCGGGATTAAAACGGACCCCCAAAATGAGTTTCCAAAAAAGAAAGGCAAAATTAGAAATTTACCTCAAAAACATATTCTGCATATTTTTAGAAATCTACAGCTGAAAACCCAAGTAAAAACAAGGTTCAAATTGAAGAAAAACCATTTTTAAGCTTTACCGTGAAAAAATCTTTGAAATCTAGGTTAAAATTAAGAATCGGAGTTGTTTTATGGGTTAAATTGATGAAAAACTAGTAATTATAAGTTAAAAATATTATTCAAGTGAAAAGAAGTGAAATTGGGGTTTAAAATCTAGCCCTAGGATTTTTAGAGTTTTTAGAAATTAATCAAGAAATTAGATGAATTCTTACCTTAAATCCGTGATAAAACCAAAAAATAGGTGTTAAACTAGCTTCCCAATCTCTCATAAACTTTACTTTTAAGCTCTCACATTATTTTAGAGTTTAACTCCCAAGAGGCAAGATGAAAATGAGCAAAATGGGCCAAAAAGAGGTGAAAATCTGCTATAATAGCAGATTTTTCTGCAATATCTATTTTTTTTGGTCGATCGGACTTCGACGGGGTGCTTGGAATTCGTTTACAGCCCAATACATGCAAACAAACTATGAAACCATACTAAATTTGATGTTTCAGATGCGATGGAGATATCATATTTTCAAAAAAATATCATTTTCCCAAAGTTAACCCTCGAAACCCGAAATCACAATTTTCCAAAATGAGGGTCGAAATGAGATTTAAAAGACGTAAAATCATACCAAATCAAATTTAGAGCTTCTAATGCAGTCCTTTTGATCCTAAAATCATTATTTTGGAGCTTCTAATGCAGTCCTTTTGGCTATACATCGCACGGATCAAAAGATATCCCTATAAGTCTAAAATAAGTCTCTCGAAACCTTCAAAAATCACAATATTGCATAAATGGTACCAAAATACATCGAAAACTATGTCAATTACACCCACACTCTAAAATATCATAATGCAACTATGGAGAGGGATAAAATAGTTAAATAACACAAAAATAAATATCTCACATATTTTATCAAAAAGTTAATCGTTATAAGTTGACTGTCTTTTTGTGATAGGAAAAATGACTACTGATGGTCATGTTATGGGACAAGTGTATCAGCAACGAATGTTTCTACAACAAGTCGCACAACTGCTCCACCCGCTATAACACCCGCGGAAAAGACCAAAGAATTTTTGGGTATAGATTTCAACGTTAGCGACAGAAGATGTTCTTTTATTTGACAACTTTGGGTCTTCAAAAGTTCATAGATAAATATGCTCCAAAATTTCCCGAAGAAATGTCGGATAAGGAGTGATTTGTTGTAATGGAGGCATGAAAATATTCTAATTTCTTATGTAAAAATTATATCTTAAGTGGCCTCCAAGATGATTTGTACAATGTGTACAATGGAATAAAGACTTTAAAAGAGTCGTGGAATACGCTGGAATGAAAGTATATGACTGAGGATGCTGGAACTAAGAAGTTCTTTGTTGCAAGGTTCCTTGAATACAAGATGATTGGCAGTAAGACTATTGTATCTCAGGTACAGGAATTGCAAGTTATCATCCATGATCTCCTTGTTAAAGGTATGCATATAATGAATACCTTATTTGAATATGCTAAATATGTTCGCAATTTTCACATGAACTTTATTGTAAATTTGATTATGAATGAGGAATCTCAAGTGGCAGCAATAATAAAGAAGTTGCCACCTTTGTGGAAGGACTTCAAAAATTATTTGAAACACAAAAGGAAGGATATAACAGTCGAAGACCTCATTGTGAGGTTGCGTATTGAGAAAGATAATAAAGCCACTGAGAGGAGGTCGAAAGGAAATTCTACAATGAGTGGTGCCAATACTATAGAAGACGACCCCAATAACTCAAAGAAATAAAAGAAAGCTGGACAACAAAGCAATCCACCTAAGAAAAAATTCAACCGTAAGTGCGTTAATTGTGGTAAGGTTGACCACAAGTCAACAGATTCTTGCGCACCAAAGAAAGGCAAAATGAAGGATCAAGCCAATATGACAAAATCCAAAAATGAAATAGCTGATCTATGTGTCATGCTTTATGAATGTAACTTAGTGATAAATTCTAGAGAATGGTGGATGGATTCTAGTGCCACCCGCCATGTTTATGCCAATAAAGAGTTGTTTGCTGCATACGCTCCAACTAAAGGTGAAGAGAAGATCTATATGGAAAACTTCGAAGCTGCAAAGTTGAAGGGATGGGAGAAATATGCTTGAAAATTATGTTAGGCAAAGTGTTGACTCTCAACAAAGTCCTATACATACCAGACTTAAGAAAAAACTTGAATTCTGTATCACTTCTAAACAAAAATAGATTCAAATCTGTATTTGTTTCAGATAAGATTGTACTTAGTAAAGAGGAAATGTATTTTGAAAAAGGCTACCTCACTGAGGGCCTATTTAAGATGAATGTAATGACAGTTAAAATCAGTAAAAGTTCTGGTTCTTCTACTTGCTTGAGTCTAATGAATTGTGGCATGAACGATTAGGACATGCCAATTACAAAACTTTGCGAAAAATGGTTAACTTAGAAGTTTTGCCAAATTTTGAGTGAAATAAATCAAAATGTCAAATATGTGTGGAATCCAAGTATGCTAAGCATCCGTATAAGTTTGTTAATTCCAATTCCTTTGACTTAATCCACACTGACATTTGTGATATAAAGTCAACACTATCTTGTGATGGGAAAAAGTATTTTATAAATTTTATTAACGATTGCACTATGTACTATTATGTCTATTTGTTAAATAGTAAGGTTGAAGAAATAGATGCATTTAGGTAATATAAAACAAAAGTTGAAAATCAATTAGAGAAAAAGATCAAAATGATAAGAAGTGCTAGGGGTAGAGAATATCAATATCCATTTACAGAAATATATGTAAAGAATGGAATTGTTCATCAAACTACTGCTCCGTATTCACCTCAGTCTAATAGAATTGCAAAAAGAAAGAAGCGACCCTTAAATAAAATATTAAATATCTTACTTATAAGTTCAGATTTATTGTAAAACTTATGGGGAAAAGCTATCCTTACAGCTAACCAGAGACTCAATAGAGTGCCTCACCGTAAGAAATTATCAATTCCATATGAAAAATAGAAAGGAAGGAAACTCAACTTTAGATATTTCAAAGTGTGAAGATGTCTAGAAAGTCCAAGTTCCTATGCCTAAAAGGGTGAAGGTAGGACCTAAGACATTGGACTGCGTGTTCATAGGAAATGCTAAAATTAGTAAAGCATGTCGGTTTTTGGATCATAAATGTAAACATCTGAATATTAATGAAAATATGGTAATTGAATCCAATAATGTTGAGTTCTTTGAACATATTTATCCATATAAAACTAGACATGAACAGTCCAGTAGAGGATCTAAATGACCTTGAGATGAACCAAGCGAGGATGTATATAATTATGAGAATCCAAGATGTAGTATGCGTCAAAGAACGTCAACTTCGTTTGGATCGAATTTTTTAATATTTATCTTAGAAAATGAGCCTCAAATATTCAAAGAAGCAATGTCGTCTTTAGAATCATCCTTTTGGAAAGAGGCATTCAATAGTGAGATTGAATTAATTTTGAGCAACCATACTTGAAAGTTGGTTGATCTTTATCAGGTAATAAACCTTTATGTTCTAAATGAATCTTCAATAGAAAAATGAAAGCGGATGACACTATTGTCAAATACAAGGAAAGACTTGTAGTAAAAGACTTCAAACAGAAAGAAGACCTTAATTACTATGATACATACTCTCCTGTAACGAGGATAAAGTCAATTCAAATGTTAGTTGTCTTGGCGGCGGTATATGGTCTTCAATCCATCAAATGGATATGAAAACAACATTCCTAAATGGAGAGTTGGAGAAATAAATTTACATGGAATAGCCTGAGGTTTTTGCACTTGCTGGTAAAGAAAACAAGGTGTGCAGACTTGTTAAGTCATGCTATGGACTAAAAACAAACCTAAATAGTGGCATGCAAATTTTTACCAAACTATGTTGACAAACAGGTTTAAAATAAATGAATATAATAAATGTGTTTACATTGAAGACACTCCAAATCATAAGGTCGTTGTTTGTTTGTATGTGGATGACATGTTGATCATCGGTAGAGCTGTTTCTGACATAAATGCTATGAAACGAATGGTTGAGAGCAAGTTTGATATAAAGACCTTGAAGTTAGGGATGTGATCTTAGGAATATGAATCCATACAACTTCACAAGGATTGGCGTTGTCACAGTCTCATTACATTGAAAAGGTACGTGAAAAGTTCAAGTATTTAGATTTTGGTATTGCCAAGACTCCATTGGATGTGAGCTTTGCACTTCAAAAGAATGAAGGTAAAAGTGACTCACATTTGGACTACACAAGTGTTAGGATATTTAATAAATATCATGAATTGTACACGGCGAGACATAGCATGTTCTATTAGTAAATTAAGTCGGTACATGAGTAATCCCAATAAAACTAATTGGATGACAATGAAAAGAGTTTTGGAGGTATCTTAAATACACTCAAGACTATGTTTTGCATTATAATAAATATCCAACGGTAATTGAAGGATATAGTGAAGCAAATTAGATCACCAGATCGAATGAAGTAAAATCCACGAGTGGATATGTATTTACTTTATATGGAGGAGCAGTCTCTTAGAAATCGACCAAACAAATATGTATTGCTCGCTCTACAATGGAATCTGAATTTATTGCATTAGATAAAGCCGGTGAAGAAGCTGAATGGCTCTGAAATTTTTTGGAAGATATTCCTTATTTTCCCAAACCATTAGTTCACATATGTATACATTGTGATAGCCAAGCAGCTATAGGTAGGGCAGGGATCATGATGTATAACAGTACATCTCATCATATAAGACGAAGAAATAACACCATTAGAGAAATAATCTCTAGTGTAATTATCACTACTGACTATGTGAAGTCAAAGGATAATGTGTTGGATCCACTTACGAAAGGCCTATCTAGAGAGGTTGTTGAGAGAACATTGAATAAAATGGCTTTACGAACTAGGAAAAGTCATCATGGAAATAACTCTACCTATAAGATTGGAGATCCCAAGAGCTAGGTTCAAGGATATCAAACAAAGTTGTGACTTAACAGTTCAACATTGTCAATATACCCAACCTATTCTCATGATGTAAACAATGTTTCAGAAATAAGGATAAAGCTTATGGTGTGAAGTTTTTGAATGATTATCTAAATTTTATAGATATAACCAAATATTTTAATCTATAGGATTGAACGTTTAGAAATCACCTATGTGAGGGTGAAGTGGAAGCCACTTCAAGGAGAATGTTACTAAAGGCCTATTATCTAAGCTCTCATGAAACCAGGACATGTTCATGGCTGAAACAAAAAAAATCGTGAGAACCATAAATGGTAAAATTTTGGTTGTGTGACATGTGTGTCTAAGTGTACACTAAAGTTCGACGGTTCAAAGATATCAAATCTATCGATTGACCGAGTGCATCCGATGCATGTTCACTATAGAAAGTTTAAAGGAAAACTCACTTATCCAGATGCAATCAGTCTTTACTTGCTGATCACATACTTTTCCATAAATTTTTATAAAGAATAGTCATTATCCATTCATATGGGAGATTATTGGGTTCAATTGGATGTGTGAATAGAAAATGGAGGGAATTATTAGACTAAAAGTGATCCCACACTTAAAAAAGAAGTGTACTCACTTAAAAGAAAGTTCATTTCTCCCATATTGGTGGGATAAAGTAACTTTATTTTATTTTTATTAAGAAACACACCTTTAAGTGGATAGTGAGGAAAGAACCAAGAGATGCCTCGTGCTGTCATCGTCGTCGTCGTCGTCGCTCGCTTGACTCAGATTCAGATTCACTTGGATTTGTGCTGATCACATAATTGTATATAAAATTTTATAAAAGAATAGTCATTCCCCATTCAGGTAGGAAATATTTGGTTTCAATTGGATGTGTGACTGAAAAATGGAGGGAATTATTAGAGGGAAAGTGATTTCACACTTAAAAAGGAAAGTTTATTTCTCCCACATTGGTAGGAAAAAGAAACTTTATTGTGCTTTTATTAGAAACACACCTTCAAGTGGATAGTGAATTAAGAACCAAGAGATATCTCGTGCCGTCGTCGTCGCTCGCTTGGCTTGGATTCGGGTCGATCGAGAGATTAATTTTTTTGACAAAATTTATGGAAAAATGATTAATTTTTTAGACAAAATTTATGAAAAAATAAGTGAATTTTTTAATCCAAGGAAATGACACACTGTTTCAAAAAAGGAGTATTGTTCGATCGGATATGGCTGCTTAGAAAAGACACATTATTTCGAAAGGAACAGACATGACAGTATCAAAATGATACACCTTTTCATGAACTATTGCCTCCTTTTAAAGGGACACTTGATGGCTATAAATACATGAACTATTCCTTAGGTATTGACATAATTTTAAGTGCTGAAAAAATATTCTTCTTCTTCCAAAAACTCTTTGTGATCATCAGTCGTTGAGTGTGTTCAGCGAATATAAAAGTTTGAGGTACCGCTACTTTCAGATTGTGAGTCATTTTAGCCTGGGAGAAAAAATTCCGCAACCTCGAGTACTTGAAGGGAATTAATTCCTTAAGGACACTCCGTGAAATCAGAGGGCTTGGTTCTACTTTTACTTCATCTTATTTTTATTAGATAAACATACTTCTTTGATAGTTCATTTTGATTAGTCATTTTGAACTTATGTTGAAGGTGTTAAATTTTATTATTGTTCTTAAAATAGTCTTGAACTTAGATTGAAGTGTATTGTGCAACCATATAGTTTGTGTACCCAAAACAATAGTTTAGCCTCATCTTACCCACTTTTAGCTCAAACGACTTCTTTGTCAACCTACTTATAATTTTTAAAGTGATCTCGTGTTTAGCTGACCCCAACTGGCAATTACTATATGAAAATGATAAAAATAAGTAAAGGAAAATTTAAATTATATTTTATACTATGTCGACAAGGTGGAGTATATTAGGGTATCCATTGTTAGGGTTTTTTGCCTTGATTTTCTTACCAAATTTAAGTTTTACTTTTTTTGAAAAGAAAAGAAAAGAATACCATAATTACTTTTACTTTTCCTAAAAAGAAAAATATAAAAAATTATCCATATTTGGAAAACCTCGTTCTTGGAGGAAAGATTTTGAAACTATATAAATAGATGTAGACATATAAAATTAATTGGATCAAATTCATATAAAATTTAAATTTGATCCACATTTTATTGGGTTTAAACTTATTTTGGGCTTAAAAAAATAATAAGCCTATTTTATTCTTCATCAAGGTCCATCTCACCTTGAAGCCCAAACTCATCAAGTGACGTGGCATCCCAATCAAATTCAAGACCAATAAAATGCCACCACATGTACAAATGATGTGGAAATCTTATTCAAATTCAACAATCAGTCAAAAGGTACCAAGTGGCAAAGTGACATATTTCGGCCAATCATAAGCAACTAGGCCTACCCCCTACATCTATAAATAGGGGAGTAACATAACACTCTAGGAGGAAAAGAAAAAGAAGGACATTCTGCAAGAATTGTAGAAAGCTTCTGTATTGACTACACAGCTCTTCAACGAATTAATTAACGGAGTTCTGCCCGAATATCAACTCGACAAGATGAAGTGCTGTCAGACAATTCCTAGAGATTCAAACATATTTCTAGGAGGCTCAAATCATCCTACATTTGAGAATCACGCTGCAAAGGCCCTCTAATCACACAAAAACTTAGGAAAGAAGAATCGAGAGAATAACAGAATTGTACCTGCAAAATTCATTTATATAAAATTATTCTTTTTGTTTATTTTATTTATTGCTTGCAATTAATTTTTAGCATTAACGAAAATTTGTTGTGAACAAATTGGCATGCCCAGTGGGACCAGTTTTGCTCTTCATATCTTCCTCCTACAAGTCAAAGTAAATCACCTATTCAACTACTACAATGGACTTTAAAAAAATCAATGAAGTTTCGTGCAAGAAGTCTACTACTGCCACGTCTACTGAGATCAAACTTGTTGTCCCCATCAATCGACGCAATCTCAACACTTGTGCTTTGGATGGATCCCAATACTTCACCATTTTGGAGATAACAAAAAGGAAAAAATCTCAAATTTCAGCAGTAACTACAACCCATGGGGGTAACTTTGCATCTATATTATTAGATGAACCGTCTGAAACTGGCTACAACTCTGGAGAATCTAAAACCTTAATGAATTCTCCAAATTCAACGAAATTCAACACCTTTATGGTTGATGCAATTGACTTGGACGAGAACTTTGCAATGATGGAGCAAACCATTGAAGCCTTGAAGAAGTCCGTTGATGAGAAAGATCATCAAATATCCCGAATTATGAGCAAATTAGATCTCTACAATCCTGGAGAGTCAAATTATAATCCAACACCACGAGAAAAAGTTGATGGTGAGTCTCTCATCAAGACAAGTGATAATTACTGTGAAAATCGATCCACTTCAGTGGCTACTCTAATAGTTCAATAACTGCAATATATGATTGAAAACACCATCAAGGAATAATATGGCGGTCTATCAAAAAGTCTTATAGGATACTCAAAGCCGTATTCTAAGCGAATCGAGAGCTTACCGATGCCAATTGGATATCAACCGCCAAAGTTTCAACAATTTGATAGAAAGAGAAATCCAAGGAAACACATCGCTCATTTCATTGAGACTTGTAGCAGTTCTGGTACATATGGCGATCTTCTTGTCGAGCAATTTGTTCGCTCCTTGAAAGGCAACGCTTTTGATTGGTACACAGACTTGGAGTCTGGATCAATTGATTGTTGGGTGCAACTAAAAAGTCAGTTCTTAAATTATTTCTAAACTACCCGTCGTATGGTCAGGATGATGGAGTTGACAAACACAAGACAAAGTAAAGATGAGCCTGTACTGGATTACATAAATTGTTGGTGAACATTGAGCTTTGATTGCAAGGAACAACTTTCTGAAACTTTCGTGGTTGAAGTTTGCATTCAAGGGATGCATTGGGGCCTTCTGTATATCCTCCAAGGAATTAAGCCTCAAACTTTTGAAGAATTAGCTACGCACGCTCATGACATGGAGCTAAGTATTGCAAGTCAGAGAATGGTGTCACCTATTTTTGATCCTAGAAAGGAAGTCACAAAATTTGAAGACTCATCTGAAGACCAAATTGGGGAATCTATGACGATAACTGTGAGTTTTATGAAGTCCCTTACAAGATAAAAGTTAAAAGAGAAAGCTCCAAAGCAACAAATGCGAGAGGTGAAAAATCAACCAACCTTGGAAGAGTTACAAGCAAGGGTATATCCTTTTTCTGACTTTGATGTTCCTGAAATTCTTGACGAGTTGTTAGCCAAAGAAGTCATTGAACTTCCTAAGTCAAAGCGACCCAAAAAATCAAACAAAGTAGATGATCCTAAATACTGTAAATTTCACCGTATTGTTGGTTATCACATCACAAAATGCTTCATCCTGAAGGAAAAGATCATGACATTAATGCAAGATGGAAAGATCATCATTGATAAAGGCAATACAGCTGACGCAAATTATGATAGCGCCAAACTACACCATATGAAAGGTTCAATTTCAAAAGCTCTATAAGTTATGCGCTCTGTGAAATCACCAAAAGTTGTAGAAATCATTATGCTATAATTTGGGAGCTTTGACCTAATTGGGGTTCCAGCTTTGAAGAAAACAATGGGAAAATCCATGCAAAATAACTTCTCCAATAGCAAGAAGGGTGATACTTGGACATCGATCACTTGCAAAAGAAGAAAATGCCAAAGAACTTCTAAACTCCAACTTTCAAAAGTTGACACAAGATCAAGTACAAATATGCTTCAACCAATGGGGGCAATAAATACCAAACTGAAGTGAAACAATACTTCATTACAAAGGGTTGAAAAGTTACATTACAAGAATTTCTCCCCAAAATGATCATTGATGCAAGAGCCTAAACTATAAGTCAAGATACTCCTCTACGCACGAGCCTAAACTACAAGTCAAGACATTCCTCGAAGCACGAGCCCAAACTATAAGTCAAAACGCTCTTTAAGGCACGAGCTTAAACTGCATGTCACTCTTGACCCGCATGAGTCTAAACTATGAACGACCCTCTAAAAAAAGGAAAGAAAGAAAAAAAAAGTTTTTTTTAAAGTAAATTAACTCATAATGCCCGAACTACGCTATGATTTGATCCTCCTTGGTATGTAGGCAGCTTAGAGTATTTTTACACTAAGTTCAGTCGTATGAGTTTAAAAAAAAAGAGGAAAAACATGTGTCATTATTTTAGCATGGAAATAACACTTTGAATTGACATGAATATCACATGAGGCATTCCTTCTGTAAGTTTACCATAGACTCACAAAGGTGAAGAGACCATCAAGACAAAGCGGATTTCGACAATATATTTGTATAAATTTGTATAGGTGTTCACATCATTTTGATAGTTGGGGTAGATCTTAGAGACTTCTATGCAACAAAAAAAATACGGATTATGATTCAAAGGTTCTTATGCCAAGGTATGAATTTTTCATCATAGCCGCTCAAAGTTGCAAAATAGGTCATCTGATTCTGAACTAAGCTGATTTTGATGATGTATATGTATAAATACATAAGGGAATTGAGTTTGGTTTTTTATGTATACCTTAGCTCTGTGAATCTACTTTCTAATACAAAAAACAACACCTGATTCTGATACTCCCACGTCGAGATATGAAATTTATGATGACGCTGCGCAAAACTGAAATAACTAGCAAACCAAGATTAGAAAGGCAATTTTGGAGCGATATATGGGATGATTCGGATGTAATATGATTTTGATTTTCATGTGAGAAGTATCTCTGTGAATCTAATTTTTAATGCAAAAAAATGACACCTGATTCCGATACTTCCACGTTGAGATATGGAATTTATGGTGATGCTGCATAAAGCTAAAATAACTAGTGAACCAAGATTAGAAGGCCATTTTTGGAGAAATATCTGATATGATTTGGGCGCAATCTGATTGTGATTCTCACGTGAGATGTAAGTCAATGAGTCTAGTTTCCAATGCAAAAAACAGCTCTTGATTTTGATACTCCTACATCAAAATATGGAATTTATCATGACGCTGCACAAAGCTGATAAAATTGACGTATCAGGACATTGAATTCTATTTGTATGAATCAAACAACTCATATTTTTGTTCTCCCATCGGAGAATAAATATTTTTGTAGACATGTTCCTAGTACTTGCTCACCAAAGTCAGAAAAGGCTACTCTCTATGTCAAAATTATCAATCTGGATGACACCACGTACGTGCTCCTTGAAAAGAATGAGATGCTCTCACTCGAAGCCTCTTTATCTCCAAGCCCCACGGATGAGATGCACCATATTTTTTCTTTGCAAAAATGGACTGCAGACACTCAAAACTTCATCATCACAAGGTCGCAAGAATGACACCAAGTACATGCTCACTGAAGTTAAAATAAAAAACTTTCAGCGTCGTCAAGGAGGAAATCAGATCATTTCAAGTCACTTTCTTATCAAGCAGTAGGGAAGTAGTGCATTAAATGATTCAACATCAATCATGTCGACCTTTTTGGTCTGACATAAAGAACATTTGCATAAACCTACAAAAAAATAAAGATAGAACACATCTACAGTGTTGACCGGATGAAGCTTCTCGGTTCTATGCGGATTGATGCCAATTACTTGAAACTTTAATCTGGTGATAAGTGTTGGTACCAAACACAGGATGCTTCGATTTGGAATGATTAACATTGGGATAAACACATCAGTTTAGTTCCACATAGCTAATATCGATATCAATTAGCCTGAAATTTGGTTTTCAACCATTGATCTTCTATGCCGAGATGCAACGATTTTTCTATTCCAAGATTTAAGGAAATAGCCACAAATTTTCTTGCCAAGGATAGAAAAGAGTTTCTCCGAGTGTCTGTTCCAAGCTTTGACAGGAAATATTGCTCGCCAAATCCTCAAGACAATTGGTGAAGCACTTAGTTGTTGCTCATTAAAAACTATAACTCGAAAAATGATGCCTCAAGTAGTTCCTGACCAATCATCCAGACAATGTTTGTATATGCATGGTGTGAAGAAGAAAAGAGGAATGATCATGAATATGCAATCTGGAGTCACGACATGACAACTTATAACGTCAACTTCAAAAATTAATTCTCGTCAATACAGAAGGAGTTAGACATTGATTTTTAGATATGACGCAGCAATACAAGTTTATCCACTCCAGAACTAAGTCATTCAATATTTGGACATTCCTACAGTCAGATGTGATTTTTACTCTGTGAGCTTTTGAAGCTGAAAATCGAGAAAGGCACTACATGTACTTCTTCTGTCGGTGTTGCGAGGAGCTTATATACTTTCCATGTCATCCACAAATGCTGCCAAAAAGGTTGAGGTGCACTAGTAGTGCTCTCCAAATACATAGTCACAAAGAAGCCAAGGCATGTCTTCAAAAGATTGTGGTTGATGTGATTTCATAACATCCCTTTATATAGAGGCTCCTATGAAGAATTTTCAGTTTGTGTACAAGGAATGTTGTGGTGAAATTAGAAGATGAGAATCTCTGAAAATTTCAAATTGCCAATCAGTTGAAAAATTACCATATTGAGGAGATTTCTTTGGAGGTGATTTTAATTCTTTCTTGAAGTCAAAAGAAAAGTTAATATTTTTTTCCTTTGGTACATGAAACCAAAATGAAAGTTGATATTTTCTTTTGGTACATGAAATCAAAAGGAAAGTTGATATTTTCCTTTGGTAAATGAAATCAAAAGGAAAGTTAATATTTTCCTTTGGTACAAAAAGATCAAGTCAACTTTTTTACTTCATACGTGCAATATGTCAAGTGAGGAAGTTGTATTCATCCTTTTAATTCAAATACATTGAAAAGGTCACACTGTTGTGCAAGTAAAAACTACTTAAATAAATATTACGGTGGTGATTTCTCATGTTCATATTTATCTAAGAAGAGTAAAAAAAATCAAGTTGATCATTTTTTTTAATACTCTTGAAATAATATCGAGTTTGTACTCGATTGTGGATGAAAAATAAGGATCATCATAAACAAATCGTTGGTTTCTTTGACCAAGACTTTCACAACATGAAAGTTCATGGAGGAAACTTTAGTTAGAACACTCACAAGTATTGGTCTAACTAGGAAGCACTGATGAGAAACAAATACCTTTGAAGTCATGAGAATAAAAACACATTCATGAGTACTTCAAGTCTCACCGCCAAGTTTCGGCAAGCCTACACGCCGACCAACCTTGAAGTAGGGAGCATCTGTAGACACATAAAATTTATTGGATCAAATTCATATAAAATTTAAATTTGATCCACATTTTATTGGGTTTAAACTTATTTTGGGCTTAAAAAAATAATAAGCCTATTTTATTCTTCATCAAGGTCCATCTCACCTTGAAGCCCAAACTCATCAAGTGACGTGGCATCTCAGTCAAATCCAAGACCAATGAGATGCCACCACATGTACAAATGATGTGAAAATCTCATTCAAATTCAACAACCAGTCAAAAGGCGTCAAGTAGCAAAGTGACATGTTTCGGCCAATCACAAGCAACTAGGAGTATCCCCTACAACTATAAATAGGGGTGTAACATAACATTCTAGGAGGAAAAAAAAAGGAGGACATTCTGCAAGCATTGGAGGAAGCTTCTGCATTGACTACACAACTCTTCAACGAATTGACTAACGGAGTTCTGCCCGGAGATCAACTCGACAAGACGAAGTATTATCAGACCATTCCTGGAGATTCAAACATATTTCTAGGAGGCTCAAATGATCCTACATTCGATAATCACGCTGCAAAGGCCCTCGAAATATGAAAATACTTAGGAGAGAAGAATCGAGAGAATAACAGAATTGTACCTGCAAAATTCATTTATATAAAATTATTCTTTTTGTTTATTTTATTTTTTGCTTGCAGTTAATTTTCAGCATTAACGAAAATTTGTTGCGAATAGATGACTCCTCTTCTCATACCATAACACAGTAATATCCACAATGTAGTCGTCGTTTAAGAGTTTTGTTTAGGGAGAGATTTTCTCCCAATTGTGTTATGTTTTTTCTAATATTAGTTTTCATATGTAAACTAATTGGCCAAATAATATCATAATATGTTTTTAGTATTTTTTTAATTTGTCATTTGAATTATGACCGTCTTGGTTTGCATGCTATAAGCTTCCACATGATTCCCTCTCGATTTTGAACCCAACATTGATTGGAAAGTCATCTGAATTCTTTTTGTCAAAAAATTATATTATATATATGCAATTAAAATTAATTTTATGTATTTAAACAAGCGTTTTAGTCCAACGGTTAGGATAATTGCCTTCCAAGCAATAGACCCGGGTTCGACTCCTTGCAGACTCAACTCTTTATTGAAGTATCGTTTGGGGCAATTGGTAGAGAATCTCATTTTCTCTCCCTAGGTCGTAGGTTTGACCTCCGCTAGTAATTTTTTGTAGACCCTACTATGTGGGAATATAGTGGGTTTATTGTTGTTGTATAAATTAGATGTTAAATTCTCTTTAATTCTTTAAATATATACTTTTTATATTTTAAAATTCCATTAGTGAAAATTCTTATTCCACCAAACCCCAAGGTGGTGATTTTGGACCCCAAAGTCTAACAGTAAAATAAAGTGGCAATCTCCATGAATCCGTTAAACAAGTTGACTGGCGATGATCTTCATTTGGTCAACCTAGTGCACCAACAAATGGACATTATAATAGGCAAAAATTAAAGATAATCGCTCCCTTATCTCAATATACTAGACGGCTTATGCCGTGCTACGCATGGCCCAATGTTGATCCTTAAAAATTTTACGTTATGTATAATTCTATCATTTACAAGTTTTATTTGTTTGGTTGATAAATTCTAAGTTAGATATATAATATTATATTTAAATTGATGAAATTCGCATAACGATATTTTAAGTTATTAAAACTTTTGTATATTGATAGTCGATTATATTTTTTAAATAATTTAAGTTCTTAATTATTGTGATTTATAATATTTTTTTCTATTCTGGCTACTAATTAGAAGTGACATAGTATAATTATTGTAAAATATCCTTGTAATTTTTTTTAAGTAGCTCCATATAAGACGTCATATTAATTTAAAACATCAAAAATTAATTTATCATTTTACGTCTATTTTACCTTTTTTTTTATTAAATATTATTAATTTTTAATACTTAAATAACAATTAAATATGGGTAATTTAATAAAATAACGATTAAAGTAGCTGAAACAGTCATGTCATAAATATCTATTTTTTTTTATTAAATATTATTAATTTTTTAATATGTAAATGACTTATAATAATTATTTAGGGATAATATAGTAAAATCACGATTGAAACAGCTGAGCCAAGCATGTCGAACGTGAGCAGACTGCTTCAACTACTTATTGTGACTTCATATATAGGATACTAATAATATAATTTTTTTAATACTTAAATAACCATAATAAGTAATTAGGGATGATATAGTAAAATCACGATTGAAGCCGCGAAGCAAACATGTCTTAAAAATGATACAGCATAATAACTATAAAAAATTACTTGTGAAAATAACCTAAGTGAGCCTCATATAAAATGTCAAGCTAATTTAAAACATCAAGAGTTAATTTATTATTTTATGTCTATTTTATATTTTTTATTAAATATTATTAATTTTTTGATACTTAGATGACTTATAATAATTAATTAGGGATGATATGGTAAAATTACGGTTGAAGAACCTGAAGCAGACATGTCAAAAATATTTATTTTACTTATTTGTATTAAATAATACTAATTTTCTAATACGTAAATAACTTATAATAATTAATTAAGGGTAATATAGTAAAAACACAAGTGTAGCAGCTGAAGCAGGCATGTCGACCTACTGCCTGCCTCAGCTGCTAAACTGCCTCTTATAAATAAGAGACTAGCCGGCTTATGCCGTGCTACACACGACCCAATGTTGATCCTTAAAATTTTTATGTTATGTATAATTCTATCATTTAATTAAAAGCTTTATTTGTTTGGTTGATAAATTCTAAGTTAGACATATCATATTATATTTAGATTGATGAAAAAATTTGTATAATGATATTTTAAGTTGTTAAAACTTTTGTGTATTGATAGTCAATTATATTTTTTAAATAATTTAAGTTCTTAATTATTGTGATTTATAATTTTTTTTGCTATTATAATAATTAGAAGTGACATAGTAAAATTATCGTAAAAAATCCTTGTGAATTTTTTTAAGTGCTTCATATAAGACGTCATGTTAATTTAAAACATCAAAAATTAATTTATTATTTTACGTCTATTTTACCTTTTTTTATTAAATATTATTAATTTTTAATACTTAAATGAATTATAATAATTAAATATGGGTAATTTAGTAAAATAACGATCGAAGTAGTTGAAACAGTCATGTCATAAATATCTATTTTTATTTTTATTAAATATTATTATTTTTGTAATATGTAAATGACTTATAATAATTATTTAGGGGTAATATAGTAAAATCACGATTGAAACAGTTGAGCCAGACATGTCGAACATGAGCAGCCTGCTTCAGCTGCTTATTGTGACTTCCTATATAGGATACTAATAATATAATTTTATTAATGCTTAAATAACCATAATAAGTAATTAGTGATGATATAGTAAAATCACGATTGAAAGTTAGCCTCATATAAAATGTCAAGCTATTTAAAACATCAATAGTTAATTTATTATTTTATGTCTATTTTATTTTTTTATTAAATATTATTAATTTTTTGATACTTAGATGACTTATAATAATTAATTAGGAATGATATAGTAAAATTACGGTTGAAGCAGCTGATATCGACATGTCAAAAATATTTATTTTATGTATTTGTATTAAATATTATTAATTTTCTAATATGTAAATAACTTATAATAATTAATTAGAGGTGATATAGTAAAAACACAATTGTGGCAGCTGAAACAGGTATGTCAACCTGCTGCTTGCTTCAGCTTCTAAACTGTCTCTTATAAATAAGAGAAAATATGATATTTTTTTCTTATTAATTCGTCCCATAAGAATGACAGACTTTTATAAAACAAGAAATTTTACGCTTTTAACTTTTTTTTGAGAATTTTTATAATTATGTACATGGTATGACATGTTTAAGTTAAAAGTTGAAAAGTTTAATATTTACAAAAGAGAAAATGGTCAAAAGCCTCCCCAACCTTTACCCCAAATCCCAATTACACACTTATACTTTGTGAGAGTCTTATGATCCCCTGAACTATTTTAAAATGAAATTATTACCCCCCAATGCTGACATGGCAAGAGAGTGTTTCACTCTCTTTATAGAGAGTGAGAACGAAAATAATTTATTAAAAATTTATTTTTAATATTTCTTTAAAAATATATATAATATTTCTTCATTATTATTATTATTATTATTATTATTAACTCAAATTATGTGGGAATATTGAATCAATTCAGATTGAAAAATTCGAATTAATTTCTGGGTTAGAATCATTCTTAACTCCCCAAAAATTGATTGACGTTGAGAATGTTGAAATTCATAGACAAAAATAAAGTCGTCGGAATTTTGAATTTTGTCAGCGCCGTCACTGTCCAGCGGCGTTTCATTGCCAGAAATTGTGCACCACTGAAGCTGCACCATTGAAGGCGGCACCATTTTGTGAAAATCAAATATTTTTTGGACATTAATTATTGATTTGATTTTGATAAGATTACCTATCGTGTGAATTCCATATGATTCATTATGCCATTGAAGAAGAAGAAGAAGAAGTCATTGAAGACGAAGAAGAAGAATTGAATGACATATGATGTGGCATGACGTGGAATTAATTTTTTATAGTAGAAAAAAATAATATGACGTGAAATTACGTGGAATGACACGTGGCAGCGCGTGTAGACCACAAATTAAAGTAAAATATGGGTATGAGATTTTAGACGGACATATATTCCACTTTAAAATAGTTTTGGGGGGGGGGGGGGGGGGGGGGGGGGGGGGGAATAATAATTCCATTTTAAAATAGTTCAGGGGGATGGAATTTGGGGTAACGGTTGGGGAGCTTTTGACCATTTTTTACTTTTTTTTTTAAATATCATATAAATTCAAATTATAACATATAAATTAAAATAAACCCAAGTAATATTTACATAGGAAAATTCTATTAGCTTAATTTCTTTCTTTATAGCTAGAGTGGATCCCTAGTATTTATACCGACATCTATAGTGCTACTTTGCAAGTATATTGTTTAGTAAAACAAAACCAACTAAACAATACAATATTCCAAGCTTATTTTCTTGCATAATTAACCAATGAGCTCAAACATAAAATTAATATGGTTAAATAAAGAAGGCAAGACAACTTTTTAGATAATATGAATTCTCTTCGTTTCATATTATTTGTTCACAGTCTATTACATTATTAAAAATGTATGTCTCAAATACTTATCAATTTACAAAATCAATAGAGAATTAAATAGTTTTTCTATTTTACCTTGAAATTAATTGCATTGAAAATTCTTATTAATTTATGACTTCTCAGAAGATATGAAAAAGAGAAAGACGGGGTGAGTATATAATACCTGTAAATGGATAGATCATTGTAGAAACAAAAACAAATAAAATCCTTGTCAGCTTTACACCTTCGAAGCCTTTTTGTTAATCACCATTCTATCTTTTTAAATAATAATCCCGCTCAACAAAGTTTGATTAAGCATCGAATTAGATTATCTTGCCTTAATTACACACCACAAGAACAATAATTAAAGATTAAACTTGATTGCCAAAATTATTTGCTGTGCTGTGATCAGATTAATTACCAGGATCAGGGCCCGCTGGTAAATATTTAACTCGAAATGGAGGAAGATTTGGGACTATTCAACAATTCAGCAAATTAAACTTTTAATTTTATATGCTAGGATTCATAAAAAGAAGTAAAAAATAAAAAAAAAAATAGAACTATTACATCAAGTCCAAAGAAATAATATAACTTTTGAGATACTACATATTAAAATATGTGATAATCTCATTTTAAAGTTTAACCGTCTAAAAAGAACACATTTGATTTAATTATTATATCATCAACACCTCCTCACGTGCTGTCTGTTTTGATATTATATTTGAAATTTGAACTAGACGGTCTCATTTAAACATTTAAGTTGTAATTAGAGTGAGCAAACTTTTTTTTATTTAATTATATCGCCTAACAATATAAACTTGTCAGTGTTATACCAATATCATTTCAGGTCGTTGCTTTTTAATTTATAATAAATAAATAAAAATTATGTAATAACACAACTTAATTTATCTAAATTACTTAAAAAATTTATTCTTTTAATTAATTGCTGAAAGCTCTAATATACATTCTCTCTCTTTAAATTTTCATATACATCACTCTCATCCTAAAAATTTGAATACATTAATTGTCCCCCTAATAATTTGACTGAAAAATCTTTTTCTACCAATTTAATACCCATTACGAAAAAGGGCCTAAAATAGCTTTAAGTATTAGAAAGAGAAAAGACATAAATACCCCCTGAACTTGTCACTAAAATTTACTTTAGCACTTAAACTTAACTTGTAATTATTTACCCCTTAATAATTTTCGAGTGAATTTTATACCCCCATAATAGGCTGACATGACAAAAAATGTAAATGGACGCATTAAGGCAAAGAAAAAATAAAAAAAATAAAAAAAGTGGGGCCCACTTCTTATTTTCAGCCATCACCTTCATCTCCTCACAACCCACTACCCCCTCTCTTCTCCTTACTCTCTTCTCACTATTTTCAATCGAATATATACTAAAATATTTTTTCATCCCCAATCAAATACATATCAAAATATTTTTTTCAAGCAATTTGGTGAATACACTCTACTCTCTAAAAGTTTTTAAATTTTACCAATGGAATTTGGTGAATAC
Source organism: Capsicum baccatum var. pendulum (assembly GCA_030864225.1). Classification (NCBI taxonomy): domain Eukaryota; kingdom Viridiplantae; phylum Streptophyta; class Magnoliopsida; order Solanales; family Solanaceae; genus Capsicum; species Capsicum baccatum. The sequence goes on from CM061561.1 coordinate 201,995,338, forward strand.
ACATATCAAAATATTTTTTCAAGCAATTTGGTAAATGCATATCAAATTTGACATTTTCTGAATCACCAAATTTCTTATAAAAATCGTCCACAAAAATTGAATCGAACAAATTTTTTTTCAAAAATGACAACCACTTCAAATTTGACAAAAAAAGTTTCATATTTTCGCTATCTCTAATTCATTTTACCCTCAAATAGAAACTCAAAATCTTTCGCATTACGATTGTAGCTTTTAAAGAATTAAATTCGAATGATTTGAATGTAGAATCAAATTAATAAAGCTCAAAAATGGTGATTGCGGATTTCGGAGGTAGAGTGGTGTTAGACGCCCAGTCTAAGACATGATGGCTGGCAGGCCATGTCAAGGTATACATTGGCCTTGACATGTGCTGAGACAAGAAATGTGATGCTGTGGTGGCTATGAGATAGCAGGCAACTGATGATGACCACAGTGCTGGAGTGTTGGCAAGGCAACATTGGGCACAACAGGCGATGACAGAGCATGGCACCCGTGCGGACATGCGTACAGGAAATGACATAGACTCGGCAAGGAGCTAGCATGACATCGGTGATGGCATGACATAGACGATGAAATTGGCATGACATGGTCAAGATATTGGTGTGGTCTAGACGATGGCACAGCCAAGGTTATGGCATGGTCAAGACATTGGCATGATCAAAAGAGTGGCATGGCCTAGGCAGTGACACAACCGAGGCAACAACATGGTGCAGCCAGTGGCATGGCACAGGCGCAGACAGTGACATGACATAGGCAAGGTATGGTGCTGGCAAAATACTGTGGCTAGAATACATGACAAGTCAAGGCGAAATATTCTAAGTATTGAAATTTGAAAAATGGCTAAGTGTGGAACATGGAAAAATTGGCTAAAGGAACAAGGCTGCCCATGTGCTTATCACATGGGGCAGTTGTAGTTTGAATTTTTAATGTTTTTACATGTGGAAATTTTTAGAATGTAATTTAAATACTTAGATAAGTTTTTTGAGTCATGTGATGGGCATGGATGCCATGTCCAATGACATACTGCCAAGTGTTGCAGACGTAACAATTTGTAACTGCCCATGTGCAGGCTATTTATGTGTGATATTGAAATTATTCAAGGCAGTAAGTGTTGTAATGCCTTAGTATAATTCGTGTGGCATTATCCTTTGTAATTCTGAGAGAATAATAAAGGTTGAGAACTTATTTTCTATACATTATTGAGTGCCTTACGTTTCTGCATACTTAGTCTATTTCACTTAGATCGGGAAGATAGAAGGAATATGTAAACGAGATAAATAATAAGAATGAGATAAAGAAGGTGTATGGAATTTATGGATCCATATGAAATTTTGTGCAATGTGTGTGTGTGGCTGAAGTTGTGCAGTGTGGTACAACTTCCAAGAGATGGTGCTGTAAAAAAGAAATTGCCTCCATCTCAACTGGTATCAGATCATTATTGTATGAAAATGGTGACGAACACTCAACTAAATGATTATGTTACACGAGTTTAAAAATTCATCAGTATTACTGACGAACTCAAATGAAGTGAAGGCCTGGTGGATTTGATAACTTAGTTCAATGCCTTGAAGAAAGAACTGGCATTGTTGTATGCCTAGTATGATGAACAGAATGCAGAATTTTTGAATATACCTGAGACCTTAAAGTTGTAGGTACAGGACCAAGACAAGGTGACAAAATCTACAGGAAGAAATTTTAGTCCTGCAACGTGCAGTGGCTGCTTCTGGGTAGTCTCATGAAGGTAGTTCCAAAGTTAAAATTCCAAAGCCAAAAGCTTTTGGTAGTACTAGAAATGCCAAAGAGTTAGAGAATTTCCCGTGGGACATGGAGCAGTATTTCTCAACTGCTCGAGTTGCGGAAATAGATAAGTTAAACATCACCATGATGTACTTGATGGTTAATGAAAAATTATGGTGGAGGACTTGAAATGTGGATGATTAGAGTATTGGCCGACCTAGAATTGATACTTGGGAAAGATTGAAGAAGGAAATGAGGGACCAATTTCTTCCTAGCAATACCTCATGGATTTCTAGAGACCGGTTGAAAAGACTAAGGCAAAACAGAATAATTCATGACTTTATTAAGGAATTTACTTCCTTGATACTGGACATCCAAAATATGTTAGATGGAGACTAGTTACATAACTTCATTTCAAGAATGCAGGCATGGGCATAAAACGAATTAAGGGGGCAAAATATGAAAGATTTTCCTCATTGCAATTGATCTCGCCGGCTCGTTGGTGGATTTTTACTCAACTCGTTCTAATTATGACATTCTCACTACTTCAAAGTCTAAGAAAAAGACTGAGAAGAAAGGGGAAGGGAAGAAGGATGGACGAAATGGAAAGGGTGACAAGGTCAAGGCTCTAGTGAATGTTGGAAACACCAATAACAAGGGGAAAATGACAATACTAAGGGTTGTTGGACTTGTGGTGGACTGCATTTGGCCAAGAGTTATCCTAATTGTGAAAGAGTGAATGTTATGCTTGCTGGAAATGTGAATCAAGGTGGAGGTGAAGAAGTTATTGCTGCTTTAGAGAATTCTTTGGGTTTGTTACTCAATCAAATTAGTTTGTTGAACATTGTTGGTGACTCCCCAAAGTCATTCAACCCTCAATCCTGCTTTAATTCACATAGATACGAAAGTTGATGAAAATCGTATGATGGTAATGGTAGACATCGGGGCTACTCATATATTTATGGATGTCAAGGTTGCTGCAAAATATGGACTGAATTTGAAGAAAAGTTCATCCTATGTACAAACCGTGAGTTCCAAGGTACAAGCCATAGTAGGCATGACTTATGATGTGCAATGGTGATTGGAAATTTGACAGGAAAACATGACTTGATAGCTATGTCATTGGGTGATTTTGAAGTCATTCTAGGGATTGATTTCCTTAGAAAATTTTGCTTTGTACCTTTTCTTCACTTAGATGGAGTGATGATCATAAACGAGGCCAATACAAGTTTGATTAAGGTTGTTCATCCTTATCAAGAAGAAAAGAAAATGAAGAACAAGTCCCCTATCATTTCTGCTATTTTGGTTGAAAAAGAAATGAAGAAAGGTGATGAAACTTTCCTTGCTTCTATGATAGAAGTGAAACCAAATGTAAAGATGGAGGTATCAGACTGTGTCGCAGAAGTGTTGAAGTAATTTGCTGATGTGATGCCTCTTGAGTTGCCTAAAGAGTTGCCGCCAAGAAGGGATATTGACCATAAGATAGAGTTGCTGCCAGGTTCTATTGCCTTGCACAAACTCCTTATAGAATAGATCCTAAAGAGTTGGTTGAACTATGGAAATAATTAAATGAATTGCTGGATGTGGGTTTGATTCAGTCTTTTAAGGCTCCTTACGGTGCTCCTGTTTTGTTCCAAAAAAGGAGGATGGTTCAATAAAGATGTGTATGGACTATCGAGCATTAAACAACGGACTATGAAGAACAAGTATCCTATCCCACTGGTACAACACCTCATGGATAAGCTAAGTAAGGCATGCTCGTTTACTAAACTTGATCTTCAATTGGGTTATTAGCATGTTTGAATAGCGGAAAGAGATAAGCCTAAAAATATCTATGTGATAAGGTACGGTTCATATGAGTTTCTTGTTATGTCGTTTGGGTTGACAAACGCCCTAATAACATTCTGTAACTTGATGAATAATGTGTTGTTTGATTACCTAGATGATTTTTTATTGGTATATCTTGATGACATAGTAATTTATAGTTGTTCTCTTGATAAATACTTGGAACTTTTAAAGTTGGTATTGTCCCATTTGTGAGAGTAAAAACTTTATGTAAAGATGGAAAAATGCGAGTATGCTAAGAAGGAAGTGAAGTTCCTTAGGCATTTGGTTAGTCAAAACCAAGTGAGGATGGATCCAAAGAAGGTGCAGGCAATTATGAAATGACAGGCGCCTAGTATGGTCAAAGAATTGAGATCATTCTTATGTTTGGCTAACTACTATCTCAAGTTTATTGTAGGTTACTCAAAGAAAACTACGACTTTGACAGATTTGTTAATGGATGTGGTCTGAAAAGTGTGTTACAACATTTCGGACATTTAAGGAAGCCATTTCTTCAGAACCCATCTTGAAGTTGCTAGATTTTGAGTTACCTTTTGAAGTACATGCTGACGTGTTGGACAAAGATGTAGGGGGCGTGTTGGTACAGAAAGGTTATCTTGTGGCCTTTGAAAGTCAAAAACTGAGTGATTCAAAGTAGCAGTATTTGACCCATGAAAAACAGATGGTAGCAGTAGTGCATTGCTTGCAAACTTAGAGGGTGTACTTATTGGGCACTCGATTTACTATGTGGACTGAAAATGTTGCTAACATATTTTTTAAGACGCAGAAAAAGCTAAGTCCAAAGCAGGCACGATGGCAGGAATTCCTGGCTGAGTATGACTTCATGTGGGAGCATAAACTAGGAAACCATAACCAAGTTGCTGATGCACTCAGTCGGAAAGAGGTATTTGCTGTAGTATACTCTATTTTTAGACTTGAAATTGGTTTTCTTAACAGAATAAAGTTTCGTGCTACAAATGATCCAATATATGCTAAGTGGATGGGTCAAGTGAAAGATAGGACAATTCAAAGGTATTGGATCAAGGATGATCTCCTTTATTTTAAGGGGGGAGAATTGTGATACCTCAAGGCAGTGGATTGCATAAAGACTTGATGAAAAAAGTGCATGACACTATTTGGGTTAGTTATCTGGGTGTTGAACGAATGCTAGCTTTGTTGTCCTGTATATATTTCTGGATAAATATGGAAGATGACATTGAAGCCTACATGAAGGCTTGTCAAGTGTGTCAAAGAGACAAGACAGGATGTATGAAGGAGGCAGTTTTGTTACAACCTCAGTCGATTCCTGAAAGGCTATGGTTATCTATCTCTATGGACTTCATTTATTGGATTTTCAATGGTTGGTGGTGATGCCTCCATAACGGTGAAGGTAGATAGGTTTTAAAAGTATACTATCTTCGTTGTTGCTCTAATTACTTGCTTATCTGAAATTGCTGCAGGATTATTCTATAAAAATGTGGTGAAGCACTTTGGTTTATCAAGTAACATTGTAAGTAATCGAGATACGTGATTTACTGGTCGGTTGTAGCAGACATTCTTCAGCATGATGGGGACTGATTTAAAGTTTTCCGCAGTGAATCATCCTCAAACTAGTGGCCAAACTTAAAGGATCAATCACTTTCTAGAAGAATATTTGAGGCATTATATGAAAGCAAGCCAACAAAATTGGGAAGACTTGTTAGATACAACACAGTTTTGCTACAATCTACACAGGTCGTCGACAATAGAAAAAAGCCCATTTAAACTTATCTTAGGCATGCAGCCTATGACACCGCTGGAGGTAGTGATGCTGAAGAGTCATAGCATTTGCCCTGCTGCTTACAGATATGCAAAAAACAAGAATAACATGCATGTTGAGGCACAAGACAGGTTGAGAAAGTCCTAGAAACACATGAAGAAGTATGCTGACCAACATAGACGTTTGGTGGAGTTCAGTGTGGGAGACAAAGTGCTTTTAAAGCTCACTCCACAAATCTGGAAATAGATTGTGAGCAAGAAAAGTCATAGGGGATTAATCCCAAGATATGATGGCCCATTAAAAGTTGTTGAAAAGATTGGGGAAGTCGCTTACAAATTGAATTTGTCGGAAAGGTTTAAGATTCATCCTACTTTTCATGTTAGTTTTTCAAAAAGACATCATGAAGATGTTAAAGACCCAGGCAAGAACAAGTCTAAGAGGGATCCTCCATTGATTTCAAAGCAGTATAAGGCCAAGATATTAAAAATAGTTGGTCATTGGATAATGGGTAATAACAAGAAGAATACCAAAACAAAATTTCTAATATAATGAGAAGGTAAGAGCGAAGAAGACGTAGTCTGGGAGAAGGCTCAAAACTTGTAGTAGTTCGACAAGAAGATTGAGGACTACCTCAAAACAACCTCAACGAAGGCATCGAGTTCATATGGTAAGGATGCATTGTTAGAACCCCAGTCTAAGATATGATGGCTAACAGACCATGTCAAAGTGCACGTTGACCTTGACATGTGCTGAGACAAGCAATGTGATGCTGTGGTAGCTATTAGATATCAGACAGCTGATGATGACCAAGGTGATGGAGTGTTGGCAAGGCATCCTTGGGCACAACAGGAAACGACAGGCACATGGAACCTGTGCAAGCATACGTACAGGCAGTGACATACACTTGGTAGGGCACTGGCATGACATCGATGATGGAGTGGCATAGGAGATGGCATTGGCATAAACTGGTCAAGACATTAGTGTGGTCTAGATGATAGCATAGCCAAGGTAATGGTATGGTCAGGAAATTGACATAGTCAAGATAGTGGCACGACATAGACAGTGCCTAGGCAGTGACATAATCGAGTTAGCAGCATGACACAGGCAGTGGCATGGCGCAGGCCCAGGTAGTGACATGATGTAGGCAAGGCATAGTACTGGCAAGGCAATGCTATGGATGGAAGACATGACAAGTCAAGGATGAAATATTCTAAGTGTTGGGAGCTGAAAATTGGCTAAGTTTGGAACATGGAAAAATTGGCCAAAGGGGTAAGACTGCCTATGTGTTTTTCACATGGGGCAGTTGCAACTTTGAATTTTGAATGTTTTATACATGTGAAAATTTTTATAATCTAATTTGAATACTTATATAATTCTATTGAGTCATGTGATAGTAATGCAGGTCATGTCCAATGACATGCTGCCAAGTGTTGCAGATGTAACTATTTGTAACCGCTCATATGCAGGCTATCTATGTGTGATGTTGAAATTGTTCAAAGCAGTGCATGCTGTAATGTCTTAGTATAATTCGTGTGACATTGTCCTTTGTAATTTTGAGAGAATAATAAAGGTTGGGAACTTATTTCCTATACATTGTTGAGTGCTTTACATTTCTGCATACTTAGTCTATTTCACTCAGACTGTGCAGTGTGTGTGTGACTGAAGTTGTGCAGTGTTGTACAACTTTCAAGCGGTGGTGTTGCAAAAAAAAAATCGCCTCCGTCTCAAATGGGAAGGAAAATGAAAATTTTCAAATAAAAAAAAATGGGGTAAATTTGAAGAAGAAGATTTGGAATTTTGGGGATGTTGAGGGAGTTGTGAGTGTTGCAGATTTGGGGGAGGGGAGAGAGTGGGGGGTTGTGAAAAAAAAAAGAATAATGATATATCATTTTTTTTATAATATATAAATGTATATATGGGTTTTTTAAAAAAATAATTATTTACGTAGTGTGTGTATTTCACTCTCTATAGTGAGAGTGATATAATATTTTTGGGATGGTATGAAATTCACTTGAAAGTTATTAAGAGAGGTAAATAATTACAAGTGATAAAGTAAGTTTTGATGACAAGTTTAGGAGGGTAATTATGCCTTTTTCCCTATTAGAAATGATCCGAATACACCCTCCTTCCATCTTTGGGCTCTAAAATATCCTTTCATCCATCTACTTTTATCCTTCTCCATAACGGACAAATGATTAGAATTTTAACTTAACACATGAAAATTTTTTATTGAATGAATTTTTATTAATAAAAAAAAATCAACTTAACCCAAATGACTAAATTCCACTTGACCCAAATCATTCAAATTTAATTGAATTTCCACTAACAATTTGACTGGTAAGATTTCAAATTTGAAGGAATTCAAAGTGTTAAGGAATAAATTTAATGGAAGTTTACCATCTTATATGGAACATCATTCAAAGCTTGAAGCTTCTGAAGTTTTACTGAATTCCTTCACTGAAAATTTGCCAGAGTATTTGTGTACAGGAGGGGTTGAGTAAATTTTCTTAATATATTTTGTAATAAAATGATTTTGGTTGATCTTTTTGGTGAAACCTATGATAGTTTGGAGAGGAAAAGGGCATGGAGTAGAGTGAATGATCTTGATCTTGGATGAGACTGAAATTCTCCACTTTTTCATACTCGTTAAGTTGCAAAATCGTTGCATCTTTCACTTGGATTAATAATTTTACTAAAGAAATAATTTTTTTTTAAAAAAAATTAAAATAATACTACCGATTACCAATGGGATTGTGTTTGGGGGTGGAGGAGTACATAACGTACAACTTTACTACCTTTCCTTAATAACTCATGTTTCAATAAAGTCTCAAATCATGTCCAACAAGTTTTCAACCTTAAAAAAAATTATTAAAGTAGCATTTTTTCGAATTAACATGAAAACTTATTACTAGCCACTAGAGGAGCATGCATCTGATCCACCAATCAGTACAAACTATAAAGAATCAAAAAAGTGATCTTATATAATAGAACAGTCCAGCTACCTATAGCAAGTCTCAACCAAATGGAAACTAATACTAAAAAAAACTAAGATTTGGTTGTGTACTAGGAATCTATAGTATTAATTAGAAAATTAGACAAGTAGAATGAGTAGACAAGCATGAGACTACGATAAGGCAATTTATATAAGTTGTAAAAAACGTGAATACAAAAGTGAATGAGTGATTTTGATGAACAAAATTATTCGATATAAATGAGTATTGGTGAAAATAATAAGTACTAGTTGAAATTTGCAAGGTTTTCACAAACTGATTTGAATGTCACCTTAATTAAGAAAAATAATGAAGATGTAATTTATCAAAAGAGTTATTACTTTTTTCATTATTCAAAATATAAATGAAATTGATTAGTTCTTCGTGCTGTTAATATTGCATCTAAAGATATTTTAAAGAAAGGCTTTAAAAGTACAAGTCAAAATCACACTAACACAATCACACTAGCTAGAAATATATAAAATATCTGATCAAATCTCAGTAATTTATCATGAATCACACTCATACTAGCTAAAAATGATATATATATATATAAAATGTTACTACAAAAAACATATGCAAGGATTTGATTTTTTTTAAAATTATTTTTTATGAGATCTTCGACAAGATTATTTATGTAAAAGGAGGAAGTGGATGTCATGAAAAAGCTAATTATGTAATTACTACTAGACAGACATGGAAGTTATGGTTCAAGTTTTCTGAAAAAGAAGGGCAAACTCATGACTATTGCTTTTCTTATCATACTGTCTCAATTCCAATTTATATGGCTGTTTTAATATAGGTGTTGAAGCATTACATTGCTGGCATTTCTGAGTTGAAGTTGCTATTTCTCTATGTTTACATTTTTTTTCATTAAAATTTTTGGTCCAGACTTGGACCATTTTATTTATAATAAAAAACTAAATAGGTCCAATATTTACAATGTTGATCCATATCCACAAAAAGATCTGATCTATAATAAGGAATATGAAAAGACTCCTCTGTGGAAATATAAACCCTTTCTCCTTCAAACAAAAATACATTGTACTTTTTCTCATCCGCCTCATCTGAAAAATGTTTTCCCCAATCTGGTGTCGCCGCTTTATCCTTTTCCTTCTCTAGGTGATTCGGAAGCTCTATCCTTGTAAGTCAGTGCTCATATCAGCTCTATTTATCTTCTTTTTCTCAGGTAAAATATTTATCCACCTTGTACTTTAAATCCTTTTAGCTTTATCTAACCTCAAATGAATTTTAGATGGTCAGGGTTTGACTCTACAAGATCAATGTTTCACAGTGCCGACCCACCGATTTGTACCACAAAGTAAGGGTATATCCTTGTTACTTGTTTGACTTAAAAAATCAATATCCATGCCACTGAACTTTAATATTCTTTGTGGATGCTGATCTTGGATCGTCATGTAGCAAAAGATCAAGGCAGATCTGGTGTCATGTGGCAGAACGCTCCAACTACCCCTTTTGCAATAAAGTTTTTTGATAGCTAAGGCATCTAGCTAGGATTAGAACATTTCCTTTGTTATTGTACTAACAAACTGCTTTCTAAATGTTCTTGATAATGTATTGCACCACCTTGAGATTGATCTATGTTTACAATTTATTGTTCCATTCGATAGTTTTATTATTTCATTGATTAGTCAGTTAGTTGAGTGGTTAGTGAAGTTGTTATGCAGTTAGAAGATGGTTAGCTTAGCTATCAATGAACTGGAATTGAGCTAAGATATTTTCATAAGGTCAATTATTTCGTCTATAAATAAAAGAAACACTGCATTGTTCAAGTATGAGAATAATGAATAAATCAGTTTCTTCTTCCCTCCCTTTGTTCTCCCTTCATTATTCATGAATGATCAAGCGGCGTAGCTTATTTTTCACTTGGTATCAGATCTAGGTTTTGTATTAAGAAGATTCAGATTTTTTTTTTGTTGTTTTTTGAGTTTTTCTGAGAATTTTTCGATTTTTATTTTTTCTCCACATAGATAGGTATTTCTTATATTCTAACTAGTTGTTCTTTTATGATGCCTCCAAAAATTAATCAAAGTGACTCACTCTATATTATTGCTTTGGATAGCTCAATGTTTTGCTTGTCCCCCTATCAAGCTAATTAGATCATAAAACTACAACTTGTGGAGTCGATCAATGAGAATTGCACTCTTAGGTGAGAGAAAATTCAAATTTGTTACTGGAGCTTGCAATAAGGATTCATACAGGGAGAAATTTCATGAACAATGGAAAACTTGTAATGCTATTGTGTTGTCATGGATTATAAATACAGTGAGTGAGAACTTACTTTATGGTATTGTCTATGCCCCAAGTGCTTTTATAGTCTGGGAAGACCTTAAAAAATATTTTAACAAGGTGAATCACATTTGAATCTACTAATTGCATTGCAAAATTAACATGTTTTTCCAAGGTACTAATTCAGTTTTTGTTTACTTTACAAATTGAAGAGCCTATGGAGTAAATATGATGTTTTAGTCCTAAATCCTAGTTGCGATTGTCATAAATCTATAGAGTATGTAGATCACATATTTCAGCTATGATTACTACAGTTTTTGAGTGGATTGAATGAGTCATATGATCAGGCTCATAGACAAATTATGTTGAATGGAGTAACTCTCACCATCAATCAAACTTATGCCATGATTATAAAGGATAAAATCCTGTATTCATCTTGTATGATTGTAGTGCAAGATAAGTTAGAGCTAATAGCTATGCAGGTGAATCAAAGTTATAGTCATGGCTAGGAAAGTACTAACTACAAAGAAAGAAGGTATAGATATTATCATTTCATAGGTCACACTAAGGAGAATTGTTATAAATTGGTAAGTTATCCCACTGATTGGAAGCAAAGCTATAATGCTAACTATTCCAAGTCATATGTTGATGGACATTGAAATGTAGGACAAGGTCAAACCTATGCTAATACTAATGGAAACAGTATCACACTACAAATATAGTAACTAGACAAATTGATGTTTCTACTCCTAGTTATGACATGAGTCATACACCACTAGCTAAGGGTTATACCTTCACAAAATATGAATATACTCAAATCATAAATATGTTGAACAAAGACACCAAAGAGATGAAATGAGTCAATATGATAGGTATTACAACTTATTTTTTATTCAATAATTATTCTCGCAATTAGATTATAACTTCAGGTGCTACAATATGTATCAGCAAATAAAGATGTGTTCAAAAAAGGAAAAGTTCTAATTCATTGTCACAAAGATAAATTACATCTACCTACTAGATCTAAAGTAAGCATATCTCATACTGGAGAGGTTCATACATTTGCAGATGTTGTGATCAAGGATGTTCTCTTTGTTTCAGAATTCAAGCTTAATTTGTTATCTGTATCTAAAATAACTAAGAAGTTATCTCTTTATTTTCTTTTATCCTGATTTCTGTGTTTTTCAGGACCTCTTCAGTGGAAAAGTAAAGAAGATTGGTAGACAGTAAGGTGGACTTTACATTCATAAAAGTGAGTGAAAAGACAAGATTAACAATGTAGAGAAAAGGCATAATAAGATCATTGCAGAAATTTTATTTCAAAACTGTGCACGGTGGCACAAAAGACTTGGTCATAAAGTATTACAGGTTTTAAAGAGTCTAGACCTATTAAAGAATCATAAAGATATAGATGTTTTGAATAAATGTACAGTATGTCCATTAGCTAAACAAACAAGGTTGTCTTTTCCTAGTAGTAATTCTAAGTCATCTGCTTGTTTGAGATAGTATACAAGGATCTCTAGGGACCTTATAAAACCTCTAAATTTGATAATAAGTGTTAATTTTTTACTATGGTGGATAATTGTAGTAGATACTCTTGGGTACATCTATTATGATTAAAGTCTGAGACTACAATGGCTATTAAGATCTTCATTTCTATGATTAAAACATAGTTTGGGATATATATATAAAGACCATAAGGCCTGATAATGGAAAAGAGTTTATTAATGCTTAGTTTCAGATATTAGTTCAATCTTTGGGTATTCTTTACCAAACCAGCTGTCCTCATACACCATAACAAAATAGTATTGAGGAAAAGAAACATAGAAAAATACTAAACATAGTTAGGGCTCTCAAATTTCAGTCTCATTTACCAATCAAGTATTAGGGTTGTGTGTGAAAGCTTCTGTATATCTAATTAATAGGTTTCTATATTTAGTTCTAGGTGGTAAGAGTTCTTATGAACTTTTGTTCTTTAAGGTGTCTAAGTTTTCTTACTTGAGGATCATAGGCTGCCTATGCTATGTGATATTTGTTCCAAGAGATGACAAGTTTTCTAAAAAAGCAAAACATATTGTGTTGATGGACTATTTTGAAACTCAGAAGGGATTTTTACTGCTAGATATACAATTCGAAAGGTTGTTAGTTAGTAGAGATGTTGTGTTTTAAGACAATGTCTTCCTTTTGGGTAGTTGCAACAACAGGTTCAGACTGTAGAAGTATCCAACACTGATGAAAGAATGAATGGTTTCCCAGTTTTATCTGATAGGGATACCTCTCATGAGGTTTTTTCACTCATAACATCACCAGTTGAAGATGATAACTCTATTGCTACAACATTACCTAACATAGATGTAACCATATCCAATATAGACATACGTGCAAATGCAGATTCACATAGGATGATCATAAGTATAGACAACATAGCTGGTCCTTCATTAGTTGAGGCTTCATCAAGCAGACCTGCTAAAGCTATTAAACCACCCATATGGATGCAATAATATGTCTATCTTTTTAGAAACCAGAAATGCAAGCATTCTTTAGCCAATAACTCATCTTATAGCAGAGTAATCAATGCTACATGACTAAATTTTCTAGTTTAACTATACCTCAATATTTTGAGCAAGCTATAATGGATTATAGATGGGTGTAAGCTCTGAAATTAGAGATTTAAGCCTTAGAAGCTAACAACACATGGACTATTGTAGACGTGCATAAAGGTAAGAATACTGTTGGTTCCAAGTGGATTTATAAAATCAAGTATCAGGAAAATAGTGAAGTAGGGAGGTTCATAGAAAGACTAGTAGCCAAGGGATATAGTCAGTAGGAAAGGCTAGATTATCATGAGACATATTCACCTGTTGTGAAAATGGTGACAGTTAGGTGTGTAATTACAGTAGTAGTATTTAGAAGATAGTGTCTTCATCAAATAGATGTCTATAATGGCTTTTTATAGGGTGATCTATAAGAAGAGGGATACATAGAGATGCTAAAAGGTTTCAGGTGGTTGGGGGAGAATAAAGTTTGCAAGTTGCTTAAATAATTATATGGTCTTAAGCAAGATTCTAGACAGTGGAACCTCAATTTACTAATGCATTACTTGCTGATGGTTTCACTCAAAGTGCACATGGCTATTCTCTATTCACTATGCATAAAGAAGAAGATACAATGATGGTTTTGGTATATGCTAATGATCTACTTATTACTGGGAGTAATGCTCTATGATTAAAGACACCATAAAGGAGTTATATAAACAATTTAACATGAAGGACTTGAGTGATATTAAGTATTTTTTTAGGTATTAAAGTTTTAAGATCTGATGCTGGAGTGATTTTAAACCAAAGAAAGTATATCCTTAAGCTGATATCAGACATATGTCGTAGTGGTGCTAAGCCTGCACATACTCATTCAGAATCCAATCTGATATTAACCACAATTGAATATGATCAATTTAGAGGTGAACATAGAGATGATTTTCTGTCAGGTATTTATTCTTATCAAAGACTCATGGACAAACTTATGTATGCCACTATAACCAACCCAGATATCAGTTTTACTATGTAGACACTTAGCTAGTTCATGAAAAATCCTAAAAGGTCTCATTGAGAAGCTGTTACCAGAGTTGTTAGATGTCTAAAAAGATTTGTTGGACAAGGTATTTGGTTGAAAGATGATCCTTATACTTTCCTTACTTGTTGGTGAGACTCAGACTGAGTTGCTTATCCTAATACTAGAAGATCAGTCAAAGGTTATGTAGTTCATTTTGGTGAATCTTTGATCTCTTGGAATTCCAAGAAATAACATACTGTGTTTAGAAGTTCTGCTGAGACAGGGTACAGAAGCATAACCTCAGTAGTTACAGAGCTAACTTGGTTAGTTGACTTGTTTCAAGAACTCAGTTTCCCTATTACCATGCCTATCTGAGTACTTAGTGATAGTAATTTAGCTATTCAGCTGCCAAATAATCCATTGTTTTATGAAAGAACAAAACACATTGAGATTAATAGCCACTTCCTCAGAGAAAAAATCAATACTGACTTAATTCGAGCTATTTATATCACTACTCATGATCAGGTAGTTGATCTTCTTACTAAAGGCTTAAGTCAGGCTCAATATTCACATTTGTTAGGCAAGTTTGGTGTGATAATGTTGTGCACCCTGCAACTTGAAGGGGGAGTGTTTCAATATGTGTGTTGAAGCATTATATAATTGGCATTGCTGAGTTGGAGCTGCTATTTCTCTATGTTTACATATTATTATTCCATTAGATAGTTTTACTATTTCATTGACTAGTCGGTTAGTGAAGTTGTTAAGCAGCTAGGAGGTGGTTAGCTTAGCTGTCAATGAGCTAAATTAAGCTAAGATATTTTTATAAGCTTATTTGATCTGTCTATAAATAGAACTAACACTGCATTGTACCGGTTTGAGATCAATGAATAAATCAATTTTTTTTCTTTGTTCTCTGACCAGACCCGACCGGGGGCCTTGTCTTAATGGGCATACCAAGTCCAACAAAGACCTAGGACCACCCCCTGTTACCCAACCCAACCACCATTAGCATACCTTGAGTCGGTTGAGTACCGAGAAAGTAGCAAGATAGCACAACTGGACAGGGACTGACATGGGGATAGGTCTATTCCTAGACCAACACAACCAAGTCATCTCGTCACACCAAACCGTACCAACTGAACCAAACCATTCAAAAGGCCATAAACTAGGCCATAACCAAATAATTTCCAAAACATAATATAATTAATCCCAAAATGAATTACGATGGAACAACCAACAATCTCGTCAACTGGTGTCAGCCCCAATGTCAATACAAATACTAAGGCTGACACCAATACCAATCTCACCCATTCCAACTCATAGCAATACAAAAAAGCCTGTTACCAAAAGAGTAATAAAATTCTTTTGGGACATGCCCTCAACCATGGCCAAAAACAATACCAAAATAAAATCAAAGTGTCTAGAAATATCCAAAACATGAAATGGAGGCTTCCGAAAGGATGAAAGATCACCACTTTAGTCCAAATGCATATCCTCGAGTCAATCACTTTGTAGAAGGAGTAGAACGGTCAGTTCCTGCATAGCATGGGTATACAACCGCCAGTAGACGGGTTAGCTGGTGAACGCTAGCATGATCTCAGGATAAGGAGAAAATAATGTCATTTATAAAGCAAAGTAAAATCATCCATATGCACTCAATCATACATATATATATAACCATATCTAGAAAAGGGATCGGGTTTAGCATGTCATTAAAATCTTTACCTGGGCTGTGTAACTTTAACATCCTAATCTACCCACGGGCTATGTGGGTTCATCTCTCCCTGCTGAAAGGGATCCAATGCGTGTAGCCGCATGACCAGGGAAGAAAACCTAGGATAACTATTACATCCCCTAAAATATAGTGTGACATCATGCATACGATCAACAAGACCAATCTCACATCGGCAAATATGAGTTTCCAGTTTTAGTCCTCCTGGGACCTCCACCTTCCATGGCTTTGCTACATATCCTGCAATTATTGCCCAATTAAAACCATTACCAAACAACAAACCAATCCATTTACCATTTATTAACCAAGGCTATTTAGTGGTGGTAGCGTCATACCGATCGTACTTGCAAGTACTATCCACAGCCAACCATATACCGGTTTACGAGAAATTCCAAGTGCCCTTTTATTTACCATATTAAATCACTTGGAGAATTTCATGTACCCCACAAGAATAACCATTGAGTCGTTTACCTTTACATCCATTTAAACCATGCATAATTCCTTTACCAATTTCTAAAACAAGCTAGAGTTCCATTAAAAGTACTCAATGCAATGAAAACATTATTATAGGCATTTTGTCAAACACATTAGGGGCTTAATATAACCAAAACCAATTCCAATTACCATTAAACCATTATCGAGCAATCAAATTATCCAAAACCGCCATTAATGCACATAAAGCATAATTAAAATCATGAAAAAACCATAACTAATCATGTAGTATCAAAAACCCCAATTCATATTTGAAAACCAAAATCATACAATTAATGAAGTCATGAAAACATTCATAAAACCATGCTTTTAGATAGAAATAACAATGAGGGAAGAGAACATGTCTTAAACCAAGATGATGATGGAAAGAAATGACCAAGACAAGCCCCAAATTAATCCTCTAGTTGAAACCCTAGCTTCCCTTGCTCAAAAGCTTTTGAGAGTATTATAGAGTGTTTAAGAAGATTTTCTAACTATTAATGAATAGAATAATAAGGTAAATAACCTTCTAAGTAGGTTAGAAGTCGTGGGTCCTTATTAGGATAAATGGAGAAATGTCCAGAATACCCCCACTTAAGTTGCACAAATTCCCATCCCAGGGGTACGACTGACCCTCACGAGTCGTACCCTCCAACACAATTGGTACCCTCTACTCGTATCCCAGCCTCAACCTTTGGATCCAACACTGTCCAGCATATGACTCATCCAACCAAGTCGTATCCAAAGCATACGATCCATGCCCTTCATCTGTACCCCTGTCAAATTAACCCCAAGAAAGATTTAGACACTGTCCACCATACGAGTCTATGGTACAACTCGTACCCTGGCTTACGGCTCACGGTGAGCCACTCATATTCAGATTCAACCTAAGTAACAAAGTCTAATATTAAGTTAAGGAACCAAATGATCCATACACACCAAAAAAACTCATATCCCTAAGTCGTATCCATTTTAGTAACCAAAATCTATCCCACTAACCAACACTGGTCAGCATACAACTGGACCTTACCATCCTTACCCCAATATACGGCTGGTACCCATGAGTCGTATTGGGTCTAGAGAACAGAATTCTAGGAAATTTTCTAAGGGTCAAAACCTAGGGTGTTATAGTCTCCCCTATATTAATCTTTACTTTAACAAACTCAGAACATAAAGATGTGTTGAAGACATATACCTTCTGCATAAATACCAAGGGCAGAAAATAGATGCGGATACTTGGACTTTATATCCTCCCTCATTTCCCAAGTAGCCTCTTCCACCTTATGGTTCTACCACAGAACCTTAACCAAAGCTACATCCTTGGTCTATAACCGATGAACTTGCCTATCCAAGATCTCAACTAGGACTTCCTTAGAAGACAAAGAATCTGTGATACCCAATCCTTCCAAAGGAACAATCGATAAGGGATCACCAATGCACTTTCTCAACATGGAAACATGGAAACATGAAAGACCGGATGAACCAAGCTCAAGCTAGAAGGCAACTCCATCTCATAAGCAACATTACCAACTCTTCAAAAAATCTCATAAGGACCAATATGTCGGGGAGTGAGCTTCCCCTACTTGCCAAACCACATTACTCCCTTCATGGGAAATACCTTGAGGAAAACCTTATTCCCAATCTAAAACTCCAAGTCTCTACGCCTAACATCCGTATAGGACTTTTGTAAACTTTAGGCAGTCTTACGCCTATTATGAATCACCTTCATCTTCTCCATAGCCTAGTAAATCAATTCGGGACCAAACATGTCTGCCTCACCAAACTCCAACCAACCAATAAGAGATCTACACCTCCTACTAGACAATTCCTTAAAAGGGGCCATACCGATACTAGAATGAAAGCTATTGTTGTAAGAAAACTCCACTAAAGGTAGATGCTCAACCAAATTGCCACCATAATCAATTAGACAAGCCCGAAGCATATCCTCTAATGTCTAAATAGTTCTCTCCACATGCCTATGCATCTGTGGGTGGAAAGCAGTACTCAGACTAACCTTAGTCCCCAACCCTTTCTAAAAAAATTAACAGAAGTAAGATGTAAACTGTGTGCCGTGATCAGAAATAATTGAAATAGGCACCCTATGTAGCTTCACAATCTCCTGAAGATACAGCTTCGTATAATCCTCCATCAAGAAGGTAGTCCACACTGGGAAAAAGTGGACAAACTTCGTCATTCTATTCGCGATGACCTAAATCAAATCATATTAATTTCAAGACCGAAGAAGACCGGTAATGAAGTCTATATTGATCACTTCCCATTTCCATTCGGAAAAAACAATTTCTTGATACAACCTTCCTTGCCTCATGAGCTCAACCTTAACCTATTGACATACCATGCACTTGGCCACAAAATCAGCCACATCCCTCTTCATGCCATTCCACCAATAGATCTCTTTGAGATCATGATACAACTTAGTCGAGTTAGGATAAACAACATAGCGTGATTTATCCGCCTCAGCCAAAATCCTTTGTCTCAACCCGTCGATATCAAGAACACATAATCTTCCTTGGTACCATAAAGTACCGTCTCCACTGATCTCAAATACCACTACTTTTGCCTTCCAACGCCACTCTTGATTTTTATCAATATAGGATCTAGAACTTGCTTCTCCTTAATCTCTGTACCAAAAGATGATCGAACTATTTTTCTACCATTATACCACCATCCTTAGAGTCTAAGAGGCAAACTCCAAGATTAGCCAAGGGGTGAATATCCTTCACCAATTCCCACTTTTCTTCCTCCACATGAGCTAAAATCCCCATGGATAACCTGCTAAGAGCATCAGCAACCACGTTAGCTTTACCTGAGTGGTAGTGAAGACTCATATCATAGTCCTTGAGAAGCTCAAGACATCTCCTCTGCCTGAGATTAAGCTTCTTCTGAGTGAACACATACTGTAGACACTTATGATCAAAAAAGATATCCACGTGAACACCATAAAAATAATGCCGCCATATTTTCAAAGCAAACACAATCTCCTACAGCTTCAAATCATGAGTAGATAGTTCCTCCCATGCACTTTCAACTACCTGAAAGCATAGGTAATCACCTTCCTATACTGCATTAACACATAACCCAGCCCTACCCAAGATGTATCATAATAAACCACGAACCCCTCAATGCCTTTCAGTAAAGTCAAAATTGGAGCCAAAGTTAACTTATCCTTTAAATTCTCAAAACTCCCTTCACAAGTATCTGACCAATAAAACTTGACCTTCTTCTAAGTCAACTTAGTCAAATGAGCAACTATCAATGAGAAGCTTTCCACAAATCGCCTATAATACCCGGCTAGACCCAAGAAGCTTCGAATATCGAATGGAGTCATGGGTCTAGACCACCTCTTGACCATAACAACCTTTTACGAATCCACCATGATACCCTTACTAGAAAGAATATGACCCAAGAAAGTTACGGTGTTCAACCAATACTCATATTTATAGAACTTGGCATACTGCTGCTATTTCTTTAAGGTGTAAAACACCACACGGAGGTGATTATCCTGATCTACCTTACTCTCGAATAAATCAGAATTCATCAATAAACACAATAATGAAGAAATTTAAACACTGATGAAAACCCTAGTTATCAGATCCATAAATGCCGCCAGAGCATTAGTCAATCCAAATGACATTACCAAAAACTCAAAGTGCCTATATCGAGTATGAAAAGTCATGTTAGTGATATCCACCTTCTTAATATTTAGCTGATGGTACCCAGACCAAAGATCTATCTTAGAAAAGAACTTGGCACCTTGAAACTGGTCAAACAAATCATCAATCCTTGGAAGAGGATACTTATTCTTGACCTTCACCTTGTTTAACTGCCTATAGTCAATGCACATCCTAAGGGAACTATCCTTCTTACATAAAAACAACACCGGTGCATTCCATGGAGATACACTAGGACGAATAAACCCCTTATCCAGAAGATTCTTAAGTTGATCTTAAATTTTCTAAACTCAGCCAGAGCCATTCTATATGGAGTAATAAAAATTGGACGATTTTCCAGAACTCGATCAATACCAAACTCTATTTTTCTATCCGAAGGAATATCAGGAATATTATCTGTAAAGATCTCTAGAAACTCATTAACCACTGGAACTAACTGGAAAGAAGGACCTTCTAAGTTAGAATTTTTAACTCGGACCTTCTAATAAAGACAACCTTTGGAGATTAACCTTCGAGCTCTAAGATATAAAATAAATCTCCCCCTAGGGACTAAAGAACCATCTCCCATTCTATAATCAGCTAACTAGGGAACCTAAAGATAACCCTATGGGTCCAACAATCTAAGAATACATAACAAGAGCAACAAAACCATACCCAGAATGACATTGAAGTGCACCATACCCAACTCAAATAGATCTAACAAGGTCTACTTGCCACCAATAGATACCATACACCCAATATAGACTCTCTTAGCAATAATCGAGTCACCTACTAGGTAGAAATAAAAAAAGGATACAAAATACCTTTCAGATTGAAACCAAAAGATACAGCCACATAAGGAGTTACATAGAAGAGTGTGGACCCTAGATCAGGCAAATAATATACATCACGAGAAAAAAGTTATAACGTACCAGTAACGACATTAGGTGATGCCTTAAATTCCTGTCGAGATACCACAGCATACAACCTATTTCGACCAACACTAGAACCAGGAGTAATAACAGAAGTAGATGCAAAACCACCAGGTGTAGGAGCAGATGATAAAGCCACAGGAATATTATTCTCACCCATAGCAAACTTATTAGCCGGAAAATTCTTGAACCGATGGCCTACCTGGCAGCACTTGAAGCATTTTTACCTTTCTTCATCGCAATAACCCCGATGAGGAGAATTTGTACTTTTCTTTATCACAATAACCCCAATGAGGACGACTACATAATCGACAAGGATAGCATGAAGAAACTGACTGACCTTCGCTTGCCTGAGATTGAGCACCCTGTGTCCGTGAATTGTCACCACCTTAATGACGCATGTCGCTCGACTAGTAAGAAGCACTAAAAAATAAGAAGGAACTAGAACTCCTTCCTTTTTTCTGTCATTTTCCACCATCCCGACCACCCTGAGACTGAGCACCTCCCTGGTCAGAAAACCTACTCTTCTCACCTTGCCGATCTCCAAACTTTTCCTGCTTTCTCTTTTTATCCTCCACTTATTTCATATGAACAGTCAACTTAGGGATGTCCATATCTTTAATTAGCAAGGCAGTCTTGCTCTCCATAATCAAATCCTAATTCAAACTATAAGTGAACTTCCTCATTCTTGCTCGTATGTTAGCCACTAAATCAGGAACATACCTTGACAATTAGTGAAACTTCAAGGCATATTCATTGACAGACATCTTTCTTTTCTTGAGGTTCATAAACTCCTCCATCTTTGCTTTCCTCAAGTCTTGGAGAAAGAACCGATCTAAGAAGGTCTTAGATAAAGTATCCCACAAGACTAATTTTTCCACATTACCCCTATCCATGTACCACTCTTCATACCACTGATATGCAATATCTTTGAGATGATAAGCTGCAAAGTTTAACCCTTCCACATTGGTAGCCTGCATCACCCGAAATATCTTTTCCATTTAATCCAAGAAGACCTGTGGATCCTCCTCTGCCTTCACCTTAGAAAAAGTGGGAGGACCCATCTTTATAAATTGGCCAACCCTTGTAGCCTCAGCAAACAAAGCACTATTTACACCCCGCTCAGCCTGAGAAGTAACCATCTGAGCAATAATATGACTAGACTAATGGAATTCCACATTAGCCACCTCGCCTTTGGGAGGACTAGTAGAAATTGGTGAAACTCCAGAACTATCAGGGATAGGATTGTGAGATCATAGATGAACCCTAGAAATAGGATGCACCCCTTCAGCATCACCCCCAGATAGGGTAGAAAAATTTTCTTGTGTTCTAGATCTATGAGGTATAATCTGCAAGGCGAACAAACATGGATTAGAGAAGATTCCAGGACTGAGACTCTAAGATTAAAAATTGAATGCAAGGAAAGTGAAATATTTCAAAATATCTTATAGCCTCTCCCTTATGAGTGTGGGGTATGCTACACACCCCTAAAAGAGACTCTTCTCGACACGACTTTGTGGACTCCCAATCGACCATGAACCTAGACTCTGATACCAACTTGACAGGATATAATTGGGGGCCTTGTCATAATGGGCATCCTAAGTCCAACCAGGATTGGGGACCACCTCCTTGTTACCTAACCCAACCACCATTAGCATACCTTGAGTTGGCTGAGTACCAAGAAAATAGCAAGATAGCATATCTAGAAAGGAACTGACTTTGGGATAGGTCTATTCCTAGACCAAACCTACCAAGTCATCCCGTCACACCAAATTGTAACAACCAAACTAAACCATTCCAAAATCTATAAACCAGGCCATAACCAAATATGTTTCAAACCATAATATAATTTATTCCAAAATAAAATAATATGGAACAACCAATAATCTCATCGACTAATGTCAGCCCCAATGCCAATACTAAGGCTGACACTAATACCGATCACACCCATTCCACCCATAGAAGTACCACAAAGCCTCTAACCAAAAGAGTAATAAAATATGATTGGGACATGCCCCCAACCTTAGCCAAAACAAATATCAAAAATAAAATCAAAGTGTCTAGAAATATCCATAACATAAAATGGAATCTTCTAAAGGGATGGAAGCTCACCATTTAAGTCTAAATGCTGATCCCCGAGTCAATCACTATATAGGAGGAGTAGAATAGTCAGGTCCTGCATAGCTTGGGTATACAATCATTACTAGATGGGTTAACGGGAGAACGCTAGCATGATCTCAAGATAAGGATAAAATAATGTCATTTATAAAGCCAAGTAAAACCATTGATATGCACACAACCATACATACATATATATATATAACCATGCCGAGAAAGGGGACCGGGTTTAGTATGCCATTAAAACCTTTACCTGGATTATGTAGCTTTGCCATCCTAATTCACCCACGAGCTATACGGGTTCAGCTTCTCTTACTGAAAGAGCCCCAGTGTGTGTAGCCGCACAACCAGGGAAGAAAACCTAGGATAACTAGTACATCCCCCAAATATAGTGTGACATTATGCATACGGTCACCAAGACCAACCTCACATCGGCAAATATAAGTTTCCAGTTTTGGTCTCCCGAGACCTCCACCTTCCATGAATTTTCTACACATCCTGCCATTATTGCCCACTTAAAACCATTACCAAGCAACCAACTAATCCATTTATCATTTATTAACCAAGGCCATTTAGTGGTGGTATTACCATACCGACCATACTAGCAAGTACTATCCATAGCCAACCATATATAGGTTTAAGAGGACTTCCAAGTGCCCTTCCATTTACCATATTAAACCACTTGGGGGATCCATGTACCCCCCAAGAATAACCATTTAGCCATTTAAACCATGCATAATTCTTTTACCAATTTTTAGAACAAGCAAGAGTTCCATTAAAAGTACTCAATGCAATGAAAACATTATTATAGGCATTTTGTCAAACATATTAGGGGCATAATATAAGCAAAACCAATTCCAATTAACATTAGACAATTCTCATACAATCCAATTATCCAAAACCACCATTAATGCACATAAAGCATAATTAAAATCATGAAAAAACTATAATCAATCATTTAGTATCAAAACCCCCAATTCATAGTTGAAAACCAAAATCATACAATCAATGAAGTCATGAAAATATTCATAAAACCATGCTTTCAGATAGAATTAACAATGAGGGAAGCGAACATGTCTTAAACCAACATGATGATGAAAAGAAATCACCAAGACAAGCCCCAAATTAATCCTCTAGGTGAAACCCTAGCTTCCCTTGCTCAAAAGATTTTGAGAGTATTATAGAGTGTTTTAGAAGATTTTCTAACTATTAATTAATAGAATAATAAGGTAAATAACCTCCTAAGTAGGTTAGAAGTCTTGGGATCCTATTAAGATAAGTGAAGAAATGTCCAGAATACCCCCACTTAAGTTGCATAAAATTCCGTCCTAGAGGTATGACTGACCCTCACAAGTCGTACCCTCCAACACGATTGGTACCCTCTACTCGTATCCTAGCCTCAACCTTTGGATCCAATATTTTTCAGCATATGACTCATCCAACCAAGTCATATCCAAAGCATACAATTTGTACCCTTTATCCGTACCCCTGGCAAATTAATCCCAAGAAAGATTTAGATATTTACCACCATACGAGTCCATCCTACCACTCATACCCTAGCTTACAGCTCATGGTGATCCACTCGTACTCAGATTCAACCTAAGTAATCAAGTCTAAGATTAAGTTAAGGAACTAAATAATCCGTTCCTAAGTCGTATCCATTCCAGGAACCAAAATTCATTCCACCGACCAACACTGGTCAACATATGATTAGACCTTACTATTTTTACCCCAACATACGGATCATACCCATGGGTCGTATTGGGTTCATAAATTGGAATTCCAGAAAATTTTCTAAGAGCCAAAACTCAAGGTGTTATATTCTTCCTTCATTATTAATGAATTATCAAACTTTGTAGCTTGTTTTTCACAGTGGAATATTCAAAAATTCTAGATAATGTGAAATTGAGCTCAGAATATCATAACATCATCTATGGAGAAGAAGAGTTCATACAACTGAGAAAGAGAGTAAAGGAACTTCTTTATTTCATTAAGAATAGAAGGACTTAATTGTACACCTTATATCTCCTATACTTAGACACCACTATGAACCCCAAAATGCTTCTAACCGCTAACATATACCAACTAACAATGAAACCTCTAACTGTCTAACTAACTCAATAAAATAGTAAAATAAAAATAACAGTTTTTATTATTATAATTGAAACAGTTATTTTTGCTACATCCCCCTCAAACTGAAAGGTATAAAATAATGAGCATACCAAGTTTTCATAGTAAATACAAATGCTGAGAGTGGCCTAGGATCTAGGTTAATAAGTATGTTATTTGTTGTTGTGCTGAAACATAATATGGTGCACTAAACTAGACTTGATCTTGTCATGTAGGAAATAACAATTACCTTGAATGTGTATGGAATATTAGATAAGCATCTAGCTGAATAGCAGACTTGCTATCACTTAAAATAGTCACGGGTCTCTAAATAAAAACTCATAGTTTAGTGAATAAGCTAAACAACCAAGTTACTTCTACAACAATTGAGGTCATACTCCTATACTCAGCTTTAGTTGAGCTGCTAGATACTTTTTGTTTCTTCTTGAACTTTCAAGCCACCAAAGATTCTCCAAAGCTCACAACATAACCTGTTTTTTTTTGTATTTGCGCAAGCAACTCTATTTGAGTCACACCAACAAGTTAATTATGCAGCTTGCTGAGCTTGTAACCAAAAACCTTGTCCTGTTGTCTCTTTTGGGTACCTCACAATTCTAGAGGTTGTATCTCGATGAGACTTCATAGAATATTGTATAATTGACTTAATGCTTGACCTACAAAGTTGATATCAAGACTAGTAATAGTGTCATATATAAGTTTTCCAATGATTCTTTGATAGAAAGTGATATCTGAAAGAACTTTATTCTTAGTAAAACCAGTTGTTTGATCCACTAATGTTAATATCAAATTAGATTCTAAGGGATTAGATGCTAGTTTAGCTCTTCTAAAACCCTTGATTAAATCCATGTACACATTTTCATCTAAATTACCTTATAAGAATGTATTATAGACATCTATCTAGTAGAGAGGCCAACCTTTGTAGACTTTCAAAGAAATAATACATCTTAATATCCCTATCTTGTGAGAAAGTATTATGATAATTTAATCCTCCTTGCTACAGAGTTTGCCTTGAATCTTTCAACATCCCCATTGACTAGCTAGATAGTTGATCTTGTACACCATCTTGAACCAATAACCTTATTACCTTGTGGAAAATGAACTACCTCCTAATCTTGTTTGCTTTAAGGGATTGTATCTCTAGATTCATGTCTTGTATTCATTTTTTATATCTAGCTGCTAGTTCAAAACTTTAAGGCTTCATTATAGTGGAAAACTTAGCTAAATAATTTTGGTAGCTAGTTGATATATTGTCATAAGAAATATTATTCACTAAAGGATATCTGTTGCCACACCTTTACTTGGAGATTTATAATCTTTCAACCATGATGGATGGTTGTCTAGTTGTCCTATAGTTATTCTGAGAGATGAAGCTTCATCTCCGAGTGAAGGAATAGGTACTGCAGAAGTTTCATCAAAAAAGGTTGTTGTAACATTTTGTATCATAAATATAGGTTGCTCACTACTTATGTAGCTAAGTTTAGGAAAGTTAAGTTATCTAAACATTATTCAACTGATGTATTAATATTTTATTTAGTGCTTTCATCACTAGATTACACTACATGAGATAAATCTCTACTAACGTAGAGCTTCGTGGTATCCATTTTCAGGAGCAAGTACCTTTTCTATGTTGTAGAATATCTCAATAACACTATTTGTCTTGCCCTCTTTGAGATCTTATCCCCCCCTTTGAAACCGTAGTTGCATAGCAAAAATAACCTAATACTCTCAAGTGATCTAGGGAAGGAATTTTTCGATGCAACAACACATATGGACTTCTTTCTAAAGTGACAGAAGAGGCAATCTATTTATTAAATGTATTGCTGCCTTTATGCATATTTTTAGAATCCAATAGGCATATGAGATTGAAGCTTAACAGTTTTGGGTATAGTCATGATTTGTCTATACTTTCTTTTAATTATTTTATTCTGTTATGGTATATGCGCACAACTACTTTAATGAATTACACCTAAACTTTGAAATAATTCTCCATTGTAAGTTAAAGAATTATCTGTCATTGTAAGATCTCATAGATTTAATATGCAAATCAAACTGATGTTTCATTAGTAAAGAAAAGTTTTTGATTTCCATAATAGCTTCAGACTTAACTTATAACAATTGTACCTAGGTTTATTCGCTGAAATCATCTATCAATGTCATGAAATAATTTTTTTTGTCAAAGGTTGGGATTCTATAAGGACCCCCAATATTTATGTGGATTACATCAAAAACTTCTGATGATCTAGGCTATTAGTAGGAAAAGATAATCTAGTCTACTTAGCTAATGGACAGACTGAATAATTATTTATAGACTCACTACTATCAATATTATTTTTTAACAAATGCAAATACTTAAGAACTTGAAATGAAGCATGCCCAAGTTTTTTATGCCACAAAGTGCATTCCGATACTAAAACCTCTGTTGCTAGCACTTGATACTTATTTATCGCAACGTTATTCTTCACTTAACCTCTACTTTTGAAATGTGAATTCCATATTATTTTTTATTAATCTCCTTCATACTTTCACTGTAAAGATCTCAAAACACACAAAATTCAAGGTAAAGAGGATAAAACAAGACAACTTTTTGATTATTTTTATAGAAAAAACAACAAATTAAATTTATAGTGTGGTATAAATAGCATATTTGCACAACTTCATCTTCAAATATAGAAACTTTTTCAATATGAGAAATTTCAACTTTATCTCCTATAAGTAAGTTAATCTTGTTTTTTTGTGTTGCAATCATATTGTGTCCTATCAATAACTGTTTACTCACTATGATATGGTGAGAAGCACCAAAATCTACAATCTATTAATACTTGACATGAATTGGTTAGAGTTCTTTGTGTCCTTGTTCAACAACAACATAATTTACATATACTTATCTTTTGTGAATACTCGTGTTTTGACCACGCAAATATTATTCGCTTCAGATTTAAGGAACTAGGTTAATTATCGCCATGATCTATGAAAACATTATTTTTTGAAATAGATGCATGATCACCACTACTAGATTGACCTCTACAGATTTTAAAATTATTAATTTTTTGTCCTTCATGATGTTGTCAATATCCTTTTATTGATTGTGCACTATTATAATCAGGTTACTTCCTTGGATTTCAATCATTTGTATAACTAATCAACTTATAACAGTTGTCTTTGATGTGCACAATAAAATGAAAATATTCTTACTGCACTTTCCTACCTCTGTAATTTTGAGATTGAAAAGTTTGACTCCTACTAGCTTGCATAGCAATTGAAACAGGCTTGTCACTCACAATAATTGAACAAATCGAATGCTGAATCTTATCTTTAATTAACATAGCATATGTTGATTCAAATTTGGAGTTACACCTGTCAAAAGAATTTGTCCGTATGCCTAGTTATAGAAATTATTTAATCCACTAAAAAATTGAATCGATCTCATTTTTGTCAAATGATCAGCATAATCTTTAAATTTAAGGAAAGTGCGGCTTGATGGAGAGATAACAACATATATTCTCCCTATAGATGCTTCAGATTGGTGAAATAGACCAAAAAAGAATATGATTCTTTAGAACAAGTTGTAATTTCTCTATGAAATTGATACATTCTCATTCAATTTACCTTATAAAATCTCTTTTCTAGATCTTAACGAACTGTGAAAGCACTAATAACATAAATTACTCTACTAAGAAGCTCCTCATTCACTGTACTCATGAACCATGATAAAACAATAACATATATTACATACTTTTGTTCATACAATTCATTTTTATACAAATTTCTAGTGCATACTTCTGTCACAAAATCATATTTTATCTACCCTAACAATATAATTCTCATTGATATATTATAAATTTCATAATTGATTGAATCAGTTAATTTAATAGGAATTAGTACCACACTTGAAGCATCAGATAGGCAGATGTTTAAGAAATTATTTCGATCGATTTTCATAGGAGCCATTGTTGGATCCCGACAGCGAAAAAATAAATTAAATTTCAGTAGAAAAATAAAGATTGTCTACTTAAAAATGAGATCTAAACTCTTTCAGATTGTTTTCTTATGTTATCAGCATTGTAAGTTTTGATATCATGTGAAATTAAGCTCAAAGCTCACCATCTATGGAGAAGAAGAATTCAGAAAACATAGAAAGAGAGTAAAAGAAGTTGTTTATTTCATTATGAATTGAATGAATAAATTATATACCTTATAACTCCGATATATAGAAACCATCACGAACTCCAAAGTATCTTTCAAGTATTCTCTAACAGATGCCAACTCATAGCCTGTTGCCAATGACATCTCTAACGACCTAGCTAACTCAATGAAACATTAGAAACGGAAATTACAGTTTATACTGTTTCATTGAAACATAATTAAACATAATTAAAAATACGATTGATTTTCAATTATTAAGTCATATTTGAGAGACTAATAAATTAGTCTTTTACGTTTATCCTTTTACTTAATCAAATACTAACTAAATATAAACTTTAATACTAACAAAATATTATATTAGTAGTTATTTGTTGACCAAATTTGTGAGTCCCTTTTGAATAAAAATTTAAAAAAATTAGGTAGGTTATTTTGGTAAGAATTTCACTTAAAATAGAAAAAATATTAAGTAAACTCTCTTTTTTTTAATGTTAGCATCCAAGTAATTAATTGTATGAATCTTTGTCTCTTTACTTTTCTATTATGTTAGATTTTTCTGTTTTTGATTGTTGTTTCATTTATTTTGTAGTATTTTAGTGAATTTTGTTTTGGTAGTGCTTCGTTGTGGCTTAATTTTTCTCTATATTTTTTTTAATGCACAAATTTTTTAATTCATTAAATTTTGTATTTTATGTATAGTTTTATTGATTAAGATGAAATACTTATACTGTCAAATTATATCTTTTAAATAGATGCAATATTTATTTCAACTCAATTGCTATTTTTTAACTATTTTATTTCTTTATATATAATTTTATTTATCAACACGAGGCACACGTGCAAAGCACGTATGTATGTATGTATGTATGTATATATATATATATACATATACATATATATATATAGATATCTATTATTAAAAGTATGAAAACCCTTAGAAAAGTAATTTGAACTTTTTGTCCTTCGTTAAAAGATTCTCCTTTAAACAAAACTGTCTTTTCACTATTTTCTTTAATTTATTATTTAATTATTATGAAACTTCTAAAATATATGAAAGGAGAATCAAATAATATTTTTCTTTGTACTGACCAATTAGAAAAATACTCCAGAAATATGACTTTATTAAGAAAATACTTCTATAAATATTGAGATGGACGTTAAACTAGAGAAGAAACTGATTTACTTATTGGTAAAATATGATTGATTCTCATCTAACTTGATTCGGTTGCATGTCTAGATTGATGGATGTTTAATTTTCTAACCCTCAACTTCTTCGCTATTTTTGTTAACATAATAGAATTCAACGTGTGTGTGTGTATATATATATATATATATCTTCTTTGTTTTAATTCAAGTCATTCTTTAGTGATAAAATTTTTGATCAGACAAGAATTATTTTCATCAAAAGTGAAGCGTTATGATCACTATTGTTATTTTGTTGCAGTTCACAGGTGGTAGATGAATGTCGGTCGGCTTTAAAATTTTTTTTTAGATAAAGGTTGGGTTTAATTGTATTTTTTTTATATCTCTATTTTGAGATTTTTTTTGTTTAAAGGTAAAGTTTAATTGTATTATTTTGATATCACTATTGTCGTATTATTTTGTTATAGTTTACAGGTGGTAGATGAATGTGGATTGATTTTGAATTTTTCTTTTGGTAAAGATTAGGTTTAATTAAATAAATTTTTTAAACGATGTTGAATTTAATTAGTGCATTCGTCTTTATTATTTAAAGAAATATCCTATTTAGTGTAACGTTTGAATTTAATAAAGTGAGGTGTATGCGCGAGGTGCGTACACCTAAACGTGTGTGTCTATATATATATATATATATATATATATATATATATATATATATATATATATATATATATATATATATATATATATATATATATGGAAACTATATAAAAAATAATATATTTCATTATAATTAACAACTTAAAATATTTAAATTTATATAAAAAAATTGATGGAAAAAAAAGAAGTTCGACTTTTGAAATTTCTGTTGTGCTAAATAATTTGAATGGAGGAGTAACAAATACTAATTTGGATAAGTCATCAGTGTAAAGTGCTGCGGGACTTACGAAGATGTACTTTTACTCTAATTAATTAATACAAGGAAGTTAACTGGTCCTTTAATTAAGGTTTTAGGTTTATGTCTGAGAGATCATCTTAAAAAGTACACAAATCAATACAATATTGGCTCTTTAATTTTGTCCTTTGTTTCATATGTTCTTGGTAAAATATAAGATTTATTAAAAATTAAACATTACTTCCAAAATATAGTACAGTAAGTGTTTCTAGTCCACAAGAAATTTCAAGTGGAGCCAAATAGTTTACATGTAGACTTTATTTCATCATTTTGCTTGCCAAAAGCCAATTAATTCTTTTGTGAATGGAGTCTTTAGAGTTTAGACACATCAAATATAAATGAGATTTTGGTTTGACCTCTGTAATATAATTATAACAGTTTAGCTTAAATATGGAGGAGGCATTCCAGTGTTTAACTCATTTTTGAAAATATTGTTTTACACTTACAGAAAATTGTTATAATATTCTTTTATTTTAATTTATACGTTTTACTTTTCTGTTTAATATACTGTGAAAAGAATATCTCTTTTATTTTTGAGAAGTTCTAATATTCTCATTTTATCCTTAATAATGGTATTGTCTTATAGGAAAAATAACATAACCTGTTTGAAATTAACGATTCAAAGAATATTTTTAATATGTTACAAATTCATTTAGTTTAAGATTCACAATAGGAACAGGGTAAGACTGTATACACCATTCTTCTCATACTTTACTTCCGTAGTTACACTGAAAATGTTATTGTTATTATTCTAAAAATGTTTAATTAGATTAAGATTACAGGTTTAGGAAAAGAAATTTACATTTTAAAATTTTGAGTACATAAAAATGAAACGAATGTGTATTATAAAGCGTTATTGTATATCGTAAATTTAATAATGATACAAATAAATACTTCATCGTATGGGACAAATCTTTGATCGATTCTCAGACACCATGCACTATGGTGAATTGACTAGGGAGCCTAACTAAAAAAAGATATGATTATGTACTAGGAATCTATAATTGATATGCAAATCACCTAAAAGTTCTAAAAAAGGGCAAAAGTTGAAGGACACGTAGCAAAAGTAGCCATTAGATTGTTTACAAATTTACAGGAAAATGATACTATATGCACCTTTTTCACCACACTTCGGTACCACTTTTTGTTTACTCGTATTAATAATTAGTTTAATTACAGCAAGTAGTAGTAATTTTTTATGTAGATAATCACTTAAACTTTGGTTGGATTTGGTTTCCCATATACTAATATTCTTGTTGATTTCTTCCTAATGGAAAAAAGATCGCCTAATCATAAGTGAAAAAATCTTTCTCTGTTTTTCTTTTCTTATCCATGAAGAATTCCCGATTATTAATCATGTATATTAATATATTACAAATAGTTTTTTGATTTTTATTGAAACATGATTGATAACAGAAAATTTCATTTTAAAGAATAATTTCCTATCAATAGCAAGTTTATTTTTTAAAAATTTCAATTAGAAATATCTAATTAATTATCTTTTCACTTCAATCTTCGACGATCAATATTTAGATTCATAATTCACGTACTCTGAATATAGACCAGTATGATGTTTCATAATTCATACTTCATAGCTTAAGTTCGGTATGGACATTCCAAACACAAAGAATAGAGGTAAGGCTCCACATATTAAATTCCTAAAGTAAAACTTTATATCCTCCTTTATATTTCGACCACTTACTATTAATAATAGGTTGATGGTTATCTAATTAATCACCTCTATAAAGTCGGCCTTTTAAAATCAATAAAAAGACACAAATGTGCAATATTCCTTATTAAAATCCACTTGAGAGGACACAAACACGCGTTACTCCGTACCCCCTAAGGCCCTCCCCCCTCTCCCTGCCTTTTGGTAAATAGGATATATTAATATAGCAATTAATTGTTCAGCTGGGTGTGGTTAGCCTCTAATGAACCTCCAAACCCCCTTATTGATATAATATAGTTGATGAAAAAGCTATTAAGAATAAAATACTAAGATTTGAAAAAAATAAAAGGGATAATTATATTGTATAAACACTCACTAAAATGATAGCCGATAAATATATATTTTTCGTATATTATTATAGGATACACATAAATTATATATTTTAATACAAAATATTTACCTAGTGAATATCATTATTTTGACAAACATACCAAATTTGGAACTTGTGTACCCACCAACATCGAGTGTGGTGCAGTGATAGGGTTCCTCTTATCCTTAAACAAAGGTTTCATGTTTAAGCTCTGAATATGAAATTTTTTTTATTAAGATCAAAACCTTCAGAATGAGCCCTGCAATATATGCTCTAGATTAATTACGACTTAAATACAAATATCGAGACGTCTAATGAGAAATTAAGAAAAGTTACTTGGGTGTCCAAAATACACTACTAGTATGGAAAAGAAAAGAGATAATACATTGAAACGCTCCTAAACTCGTAGCCAACACTTATTTTAGACCCTAAACTAATCGGGCAATTATTTACCCCCCTTAACAACATTCAAGTGAATTTTTTTCTACCCTAATTGCTGACGTGACAATTTTTTAAAAAATCAGCGCGTAATTTGCTTTAAAAACATGGAAAATGGTGGGTCCCACCTTTTAATTTTACAAGTTTTCCTTTATATATATATATATATATATATATATATATATATATTTATATATTAGATTAAAAAAAATTAAAAATTCACTTCCATCATCATCTTCTTCATAACCACCCCCTTCCCCCACCCCCGCCCCCGCCCTCAACACCCCCATATCTTCATCTTCTTCGTACCCCCTACCCCATTTTTTCATCTTCTTCATATCCTCCACCCCCACCCCTCCCCATTTCTTCATCTTCTACATTTAGGCTAAATTTTTTTTTTCAAGAACACCATTACTAAGCCCCATTAACCCCTCCCTTCATTAATTTTTTTTACTTTTATTTAATTTATTCAGATGACTATATCCAATTTGTGATGATAAATAACTTATGACAATTTATCGCTTCCTCATCGTGTGCTTATTGGAGCATTTGAGAAGGTTTGAAATAATGGTGTTAATGGTGGAAAAAATTAAAGCAGGAAGCATTTTCAGGGCAGATCGGAACAAAGGAACGAATATTAGTATTCTTGCTGCTAAATCGTTTGGTAGATCTGGAATTATTGTGGATGAGTTTAGGTTTTGTTCTACTTGCAATTGTTGATTTCTAAATGTTGATAGAGGGGTCATGGCTTAATCTACATGAACAAGTTATTTATCAATTATTTGTTAAATTCGAATCAAGTTATTAGTGTTAATGGTGAAAAAGATATTAAAGAAGAAGGAGAAAAAGGGGCTAGGGGGCTGTTAAAGAATTGAAGGAGGAGGAACGGGCCGGGGGTTCCTTTATATATATATATATATATATATATATATATATATATATATAAACTTCAAATATATTTTTTGCTTTTTAAAAAAATATATATAAAAATAATATGTTGATAGGATTATTTTTTTAAAAAAAATTACAATTTCTTATGTGGCAATGACATGGCACTGATTTGGCAATTACGTGGAGCGCGTGCACTTCACTCTCCGTATTGAGAGTGGTATAATTTTTTTAGGGTGAAAAAAATTCACTTGAAAGTTGTTAAGGGGGGTAAATAATTGTCCGATTAGTTTAGGGTCTAAAGTAAGTTTTGGCTACAAGTTTAGGAGTGTTTTGATGTATTATCTTAAAAGAAAAATTTCCATGTCACGAGAAAGGAAGCTTCCTGCCCTAGGCTGTATGTATGGGACTATGCGTCCAAAAGAGCATTAGTTTCGGATAGGAAATTGTATGTCATAGATCCAAATATGAGTGACTTTAGATATTTGATCCCAAATAAGAATGTCTTTGAAGGATAGACTTTCTTACTTTTTAATATACTAAAAGTACCATTTTACCCCTCAACACCTCAAATATATTTTTAGACTTTTCATACACATTTATGTCTCCAATTTTATTTTTTATTATTTTCATTTTTTTATTTTTCCTTTACTTTTATTATTCTACTTTTTTTTTTTAGTTTTTATTTTTTCCTTTAAATTTATTATTCTATTTTTTATTATTTTCACTTTTTATATCTTAGGCTTTACAATTAACTCTTTCGTGATTAGTACAATATGTTAGTTGCCAAACTAAAACTAAAAAAATAGGAAAGTAGTAAAAGAAATCATTTTTTTCGTTGAAATTTATATTATATGTGTTTTATGTTTTTTTTTTCATTTATAATAATGAAACAAAGATGGAAGACCTAACTACTTGTCAGTCAAATTTTAGTTTGTAAATAATCATTGGAATAATGAAAATATCAATTAATTTAGTATCATTTTGGACACCCAATTATAGGTGACTTTAGATATTTGACCCCAATAAGAAATGTCTTTAAAGAATAACCTTCCTTACTTTTTAAGTATAGTACAAGTACCATTTTGACCCTCTACACCTCAAATATATTTTTTTAACTTTCCATACTTATTTGTTTCTCAAATTTTATATTCTATTATTTTCACTTTTTATTTTTTCCTTTAATTTTATTATTCTATTTTTTATTATTTTCACTTTTTTAATTTTTTTATTCTATTTTTTATTATTTTCATATTTTATTTTTTTCTTTAATTTTATTTTCATGTTTTAATTCATTTGTCTCAACCTTTAGTTTTTCCTTTTTTTTTTCTCAAGCATTATCTATTTTTTTTTAATTTATTTGTCTTTAACCTTTATTTTTCTTTTAATTTTGGTTTTTATCAGTTCTCAGTTTTTTTCCTCATTTTTCTCAAACTTTATTTTTATTTTTTTCTCTCATTTTTTTTCTCAATTTTTTTAATTCTTCATTTTTTTCTTAATCTTTATTTTTTTCTTGCCTTTTTTTTCTCACTCTTTTTTTTATTTTTCTGTTTTGTTTGATTGTTTTTTCCTTTTTTCGGTTCACTTTTTTTTTTCTCATTTTTCTCAAAATTTATTTTTATTTTTCTCAATTTTTTTAATTCTTTGCTTTTTTCTTGATCTTTATTTTTTTTTCGATCCTTTTTTTCTCAATCTTTTTTTTTATTTCTCTATTTTGTTTGATCGCTTTTTCATTTTTTCTCAACTTCTATTATATTTTGTTAATAAATAAAAAATTGGATAATCCGCAAAGGTATCTTCTTTTTTTGCTATCAAAGCAAATTTAAGGGATGAATTGTTGTTACGAAGTTCTTTGAAAATTCTTGAGATAAGTCATGTCTCTAAGGAGAGAGTTGTAGAATATCTCATAATTAAAGGCATAATGTAGTAGTGTCAACTCTTGCCCGTGGGGCATAATTTATTATTTAAAAGTCCTTGAGCTAAATCTTGCCTCTTAAGGCAAGAGTTGTAGAACATCCCATAAATAAAGACATAACGTGGTAATGTCAACTCTTGCCCGTAGGGCATAATTTGTAGTTTGAAAGTCTTTGAGCTAAGTCTTGCCTCTAAGGCAAGAGATGTAGAACATCTCATAAATGAAAGGCATAATGTGGTAGTGTCA
Organism: Capsicum baccatum var. pendulum; assembly: GCA_030864225.1. Taxonomy (NCBI): domain Eukaryota; kingdom Viridiplantae; phylum Streptophyta; class Magnoliopsida; order Solanales; family Solanaceae; genus Capsicum; species Capsicum baccatum. Next base: position 202,032,277 of record CM061561.1, read on the forward strand.
ACTTTTGCCCGTGGGGCATAATTTGTAGTTTGATAGTCCTTGAGCTAAGTCTTGCCTCTAAGGCAATAGTTGTAGAACATCTTATAAATGAAAACATAATATGGTAGAGTCAACTTTTGCCCATAGGGCATAATTTGTAGTTTGAAAGTCTTTGAGCTAATTAAGTCCTGCCTCTAAGGCAATAGTTGTAGAACATCTCATAAATGAAAACATAACATGGTAGAGTCAACTTTTGCCCATTGGGCATAATTTATAGTTTGAAAGTCTTTGAGCTAATTATGTCTTGCCTCTAAGGCAAGAATTGTAGAACCTCTCATTAATGAAAACATAACGTGATAGTGTCAACTCTTGCCCATGGGGCATAATTTGTAGTTTGAAAGTCCTTGAGCTAAGTCTTGCCTCTAAGGCTACAGTTGTAGAACATCTCATAAATGAAAACATAACATGGTAGAGTCAACTTTTGCCCATGGAGCATAATTTGTTGTTTGAAAGTCTTTGAGCTAATTAAGTCTTGCCTCTAAGGCAGGAGTTGTAGAACATCTCATAAATGAAAACATAATGTGGTAGTGTCAACTCTTGCTCATGGGGCATAATAGTTTGAAAGTACTTGATCTAAGTCTTTCCTCTAAGGCAAGAGTTGTAGAAAATCTCATAAATAAAAACATAATGTGGTAGAGTCAACTCTTGGTTGTGGGACATAATTTGTTGTTTGAAAGTCCTTGAGCTAAGTCTTGGCTCTGAGGCAATTGTTGTAGAACATCTCATAAATGAAAATATAACGTAGTAGAGTCAACTCTTCCCCATGGGGCATAATTTATAGTTTGAAAGTCCTTGAGCTAAGTCTTGCCTCTAAGGCAATAGTTCTAGAACATTTCATAAATGAAAACAAATGTAGTAGAGTCAACTCTTGCCCGTGGGGTATAATTTGTTATTTGAAAGTCCCTAAGCTACGTCTTGCCTCTAAGACAATAGTTGTAGAACATCTCATAAATCAAAATACAATGTAGTAGTGTCGACTCTAGCCTATGAAACATAACTTATTGTTTGAAAGTCCTTAAGCTAAGTCTTGCCTCTAAGAAAATAGGTGTAGAACATCTCATAAATGAAAAAATAACGTGGTAGAGTCAACTCTTGCCCGTGGGGTATAATTTGTTGTTTGAAAGTCCCTGAGCTAAGTCTTTCCTCTAATGTAAGAATTATAAAATATCTCATAAATTAAAATACAATGTGGTAGTGTTGACTCTTGCCCATGAAACATAACTGTTGTTTGAAAGTCATAAGTCTTGCCTCTACAATGTAGTAGTGTCAACTCTTGCCCATGAAACGTAGCTTATTGTTCGAAAGTCGTAAGTCTTGCCTTTATAATGTGATAGTGTCAACTCTTGTTCATGAGATGTAACTTGAATGGAAAAAATCGAAGAAAAAACAAAAATAATAAAAATAATGAAAAAAGAAGAAAAATGTTAAAAAAAAATAAATTAAAGAAAATGCAGAAGTTGAGAGAAAATAGGGGGAAAAAATAAAGGTTGATAAAAAAAATTAAATAAAAATAAAGGTCGAGAAAAATTTAAAAAGAAAAAAATCAAAGAAAAATATTTCTTTTTATAAAAGTAGACGTTGAAAGGTGTAAAAAAAAAGTAAGAGTTGAGAAAAACTAAAAAGAACAAAAAAAAATAGGAAAGAAAAAATAAAAAATAAAAAAAATATAAAATTAAAAAGAAAGAAAGAAGTTGAGAGGAAAAAAGGAAAAAAGTAAGGGTTGAGAAAAATAAAAACAAAACAAGAAAAGAAAAAAGAAAAATCAAAGTAAAATTAAAAAGAGAAAAAAAATAAAAGTTGAAAAATATAAATATGGAGTTGTTATCCATTATGAGGATCATTTATGTAATTTACTTATTGATCGGGGACAATTTTATCCAAAAAAATATTAGATAATAGGTAAAGACTATTTTAAGAAATTTTTTTTATTTGGGGCTAAAATTTGAAAGTCGCTCTAATTTGAGTCTATTTTTTAGATTCACCCAGTTTCGGAGACATGGGCCCAACACTATTATGCAAAGTATAAACTACATAAATCCCTTGGTAAGTTAATGTAATTATATAAAATTCCTTCAGCCTTGCTCTCTCCCAATTTTGAGAAAGATACTCATACATCTGGTCAACACTCATGCATTGTTGGAATGTACGATAAAGCTGATTATATTATGTTTAAGGAAAGATAAATCTGATAATATCAATCTGTTCCTTAATTCATGTCATTAATTACTCAACATTTAGTGGTGTATTATTAAATATAGTAACTGAAATTTAAATTTAAAAAATATGTTAAACATCACATTAAATTTTCTTCTTTGCGGAATTGCGTTCAATGAAAAAAAAATTATTCTATTGCTTTCTTCAGTTCTCAGAAAAATCAATATGAACATAGAATAGTGTTGCTAATACATATTTTAATAGAAATTGCAGTTGTTGTATTATAGTTGTTAAGTTTTGTTAATTTTTTTCTGATATGTATTGTATTATATTATACGTTAAATAAATATGAAAAATTTGATTGTTATAGATTTTTAAAAAGTTCGTTTTTTAACGTGTTACTGCAGCTAATGTAAAAATGTGTACAAATTTTGTATACTAATGTATAATGACTCATCGTATATATAGACTTATGTATGATGAAATATTTTGACATGATATCTATATCATCGTACAATATTTTCGTGAGAAAATTTTCTTTTGCATCTATCATTGTAACGTTTTATGCTATAGTAATATACATGTAGTGAAGCATTTGTATGGATCAACCAATGCAATGTTACAATATCTTCATACAATATAGTTTCATGTATAAGGTTACCAAATTTTAGAACATTATTAAACATGCATGTGTAAACCTTATACAATTATAATATAGTATTAATACATGTATAATGAAATCTTATTCATAGAATCATACTGCCAAAATAAATAAAAGACAACCTCATACAACAATTTCACATATATGTGTAAACCTTATACAAGTAATAAATATAATCTAATACTGTTTCACATATATACGAACACCTTATACAATTCACCATATAATCTTAACAACTGTATAATGAAATCTTATATATAAAATAGTGTTGCTAGTACACATTTTAATGATAACTAAACCTTCGGCAGACGTGGTCGTCCAGAATCATCACCCTTTTTCTTACTGGACGATTTTGAAACTTTCTTGTTTGAACTTGAACCAACAACTTCCCTCAATTTCTTCATTGTTACTGGATCATTTCGGTGCTTCTAATGCACTACAAAAAAGGGTCAAATTGTGGGGGTTAGTTTTACTATTTGCGGGGGTTTTAAACCCCTGCCAAATGTAATTCCGACGATTTTCAAAAATCCCACAATATGAGCCGTCACAAATAATTTGCGGCGATTTTTTTCCGACCCCTATAATTAATTTGCGGCGGTTGCGACCCCCCATAATTAATTACGGCGATTTTTGACCCCAGTTATTCTAAATTTATTTTTTTATAATAATTTTTTATTTAAAAATTATGAGGGTTTAAAACCCCCAAATTTAAAAATAAATTTAGTGGGGCCCATCAATTACTATTTATAGATTCTAATTTTAGCTCAATTTAATTGTTCCTTTAGGCATAACCTACAATTCAATATTTGTTTAATTCATATATCATTAGCACAACATGAATAATTAAATATTATAATCGAAAAATATGTCAAAAACACATTAAACATTAAACTTCAAAATTAAGTATTCAACATTAACATCTTCAAACTCCAATTTTTCAACATTAAGTAGTATCTTCAAAATCAAATTTAAACACAAAAGCTTCACTGTTTTAAGATTCACTCCAACCAAATACACAAATACATCAAAGAAATCAATGACTGTCATTAGGATCACAATGATCATGTGGTCTCCTTGCATCCATAGGCAAAATAGGTCCACTGACCGCATCACTTGGCTACATAAAAATGCAAAGTATTAAGAAAATCAGATAAACTTTCAGTCCTCATTATAAAACATTTCTATTTGTGTACAACTAAAAGCAACTAAAAACATCATGATAAATGTAAATAAATTAATCAACAACAACTCCACGTTACAATTTTAAACTACTTAATCAGTTTCAAGTATTAAAATGCATCACATAAATGATAATTCTCTCTGTCCCAATTTATATGGGACCATTTCCTTTTCCGACCGTCCCAAAGTATGAAATGGTCTCACCACTGCTTTATTCAAGGAAGAGAATCTGGAAGAGGCTATCAACAGTATGAATTGGTTCCTATCCATCGATAATACCTTAATGACATCATCAATATCATTCAAGCTATTATTTTTTTTTTTGAAACAAAAGATAGACCTGAATGTATGGACATTTTATCTAAAAGTATCATGCATGATAGCACTATTGCTAATAAAAAATATATAGAGGTAAAATACAATGTATTTTTCCCTAATGGAGCTGAGATAGCCCTATTTCTATCATACTAATATATAGTAGAGTTAGAATATATGTTCTTTCCAACTATCATACTAATATATAGTAGAGTTAGAAGATATATTCTTTCCACAGCTGGAGCTACTAAAACAACCAGCAGAAAAATTTTCATATTCGACATTCCGGAGCCACTAATATCAGAAGAAAGCACACTGCCTATTTTGCAAAAGGACATATCAATAGCTTTCACTCAAAAAGGGAGACAAGCTATAGGAATTACTATGTCCTAGAAAGCTCATGTCATTATTACTAGAGAAATCCAAAAGAATTTGCAATGCTGATTCAGATGAATCCTCAGCCATGGCGTTGGAGCTACAGGTGTCTGATCCTTGCAAGAAATCTTCAGCATATGGTTGGCCAATCTTCCTCTCCATACATTTATTTTGGTTACTCCCTGTCAGTGGTGAATCAGCACCACCGATCTCCCCTCCAAGCTATTATTATCATACATAAACTGATGATATACCCGATTCTAGTATGGTACATGATCCACTCTTTCAAGAAACTAGCCTGGTTTCTTAACATTGTCCAGACACACATCTCATGCTGCTTTTGACCTGACATGTTAGGCTGTAGACGACATTTAGGACTCGTTATGGAATCTAAAGGCTCCCTACCAACCATTCTAACAGTAACCTTAATAGGTTGATTCATATTACTACCAATAACCCTCTATGGATTATTCAGTATGCTCATCGAGGTATTACATCGAACAACTTCTTGAGCTACGAATACAACATATAATTGTAACACAAATTTTGAATTCTTAACCTCCCAATCAAAAACACACTTGAACTTTGAAGGGTTCAATTGTTTTCCCCCACAAAGATTGAACCCTTTGACAAACACAATATTCGTGTTATTGCGATCGATCATCACCTCATAGGATAACGAGTTTCACCAGTGTGTGGGCCCAACATGCTTTTCTATCTAATTCTAAATTGGAGGTTTCTATATTGATGTTGATGTTTACTAGAAGTATACATATAATTACTATATTTTTTCCTTTGTATTTTTTGGTAAATAGATATCGATATTGCAAGCTCAAACTCAAAAAATATTTCAAATCTAAAGATGAATGAGTAGAAAGAGATCAAACATCGAGATAAAAAAAGTAAAGAAAACTTTACTTACTGTTGTCGGAGAAACCATTGAAGGAGAATCAAAGAGCCCCACAAATTGTTCTGGTATCATTCCTTCTTTCATTATCATATATGCCTTCAAAGCACTTAGTATTTGATTCTGAGAATTCATCATTTGATTGTAGTTTTATCGACATTGGAACGAACAAGAACCTCCACTACTTGATGCACTTGTACCACCAAAATGAGGTCCAACTTGTTGAAAAACTCTACTAGGAACAACTCCTAGTCCTAAACATCTCACCCTGCCAGAGTGTTCTTGCCCTAGCACCTTACCAACAACATCATTTGGTGAACTTGAGACTCATCTATGGTGCTTTGGCTCAAAACTGACTCAATTTTTTTCCACATATAGAAAATTTGTTGTAAAAATAAATTAAAAATACAAATTCATTTGACATATTATGGTTGTTTTCTTAATAAGAGTCTATGGCACATAAGTAAAACTCACACATATTTATTTTGTCGCTTCATTAACATATACTCCATCTTGATTCTTATGAGTAACAATGTACATTTGTGCTCGTCCAGGCCACTGTCCAGTCTTGGCCATCTATAAATTAAAAAATATAATCAAAATAATTTACTATTTAGAAGTAACACATTCGAGGTTAATTCACTCACCATTTCATCCCTTCTTGTAGCATTGGCTTTGGAGCCACTAATGTGAGGAATTATTTGTTTCTTTCAATTTTCACGGTTCCTTCGACGCATTTTTTATAAAAATATATTTTAACGTCAATTAAAAAAAATAATTATACAACTATAAACAAATACATTTACATAAATACCTTTGTTGATTCTTTAAAGTTGTATTCAATAAAAGAAATTCATTGATCTGGTGGGATCCCGTCCGGCACCTTACCCATAATTTGAGCTTTAATTTTAAGTGGATCATCAACTTCATTCCACATGTTAATCTTATTTGCAGTCCACTTTTTCCTAAAATATAAAGAAATATGTCATTGAGCAACTGTTTCGATTGTGTCAAAGAAGTATTTGGGCTTAAAAATAAAAATATTGGTTAGCTTTTCTATTACATGCAAATATAAAATTCAAAGACAAAAATAAAAAAATAGTAGTCAGACTCTAAAAATAATAAACAATGGTATAGTCGTCAGAATTTAGAGCTTATACCTTTTTAATATGATCGAAAACGCGATTGAAGTATGTCATAGGTAAATTCGACCATTTTTCAAAGTTGATTGAAAATAAAGAGCAATCACAGGCTAAAATTCCACAAAAGCGCGAAAGAAGGCTGTGTGCTTCACCAAATGGTTCATCATAAATATCAAACTTAACCATGATACGTTCTTTACCTGTTAAATTCATCACTTCCTTAACTTTTACTTTGATTTTCTTGACATTATTTCTTGAATCTGTAATAAGAAAAGATATTAGTTGAAGCCATGAGAGACATTACATTAAATTAGAAAGTTCTGTTGAATATGTATTGATAGTATGAAGTATTTACCTATTGCGTCTATGACCCAATGCGTATTCGATTCATGTCTAGAATATTTTTTGGGTGCAGCCTGATCTGTGGGAGCTGCTTATGACGAGTCCTCATTTGTTAGATCCGAAGGTGATGTAGAGTAAATTGATCGATATGACTGTGATGAGTCCTAATTTGCCAGACCCGGATGTGATGTAGAGTGAACTGATCGAGATGGTTGTGATGAGTCCCGTCCAACCAGAGATGAATGTGATGTCAAGTGAACTGATCGGGATGGTTGTGATTCAGGCCAAACCGTTGGACCCGGATGTGCCATGTCCTGATCTATAGGAGTTGGATGGGATACTGAGTAAACTGGTCGAGATGGTTAAAGTACATACTGAATTGGCGGAGCCGGATTTGTTGGCAGATATGTTGATTCAGTACCTTGTGATATAGATACCGACAAATCTGATTTTTGTTTTTTCTGCATTATTGACACCCAATTTTGACCTCCCGACACTACATTTAGGCTGTTATTTTAAGAAAATTATTAATTTTTAGATATTAGTATTTTTGCACATTTTTCTTGCATTAAACAGATTTCTAACATATCGCATTCATAATTTAGGAAACTGCATAAATTATTTTATTATCTTTTAGTATCATTTTTACAATTGTTAAAATCAAATACGACATTTTACGTAATTTTATGAATTGAATTATTTTTTTCATGTAATTATGCACACTCACAATTTTATAAATACATTGTCTAGTTTTTCATTATTTAATATTATTTATTGACATTGTTATTTTTTTTTACTTACTAACATTGTTATTATATTATTATTATTTATTATTTCTTATCTATTATTTAATTATTATTTACTATTATGTGATTTTTATAATTACTTGCTATTATTTATTATTATTATTATTTATCATTGTTATTTAGTGTTAAATTATTATTATCTATTCCTATTTATTATTTATTCTTGTTAATTATTATTCAATCATTTAATTATTATTATTTATTTAAATTATCATTATTGTTTAATATTTATTATTATTTATTATTTAATTATTATTTTTGTTATTATTATTTACTACCATTAGAATTTAAATAACAGCCTAAAATTGAAGTCAGTTTGCCTAATTTTATTTACATTATAGCAAATTAATTACCCAATCCAATTCTTATTTAAATTCCAACCAATTTCAAGATTTAATCTCAACCATCGATCAAATTTGATCTAATGGCTAAGATTAAAAGTCCCTTTTCTTTCCTTATATAACCAAAGCAACCCTAACCCTAAACCTAATTCCCACAACAAGCCTCTTTCTCTCTCTTCCGCCTCCCTCCCTCAAATGCTCTCTCTCTCGCTCAAAGAGAGGTAGCCATGGCAGCCAAAAATCGTCCACATCGGATACCAACCACGACCAAGCATCGCCGATCTCCTTCGCCTCCAGTGCCTCCTCCGATGAACCAGCAACGAGAACCTACTTCCCCGCGTCCCGTCGTCCGTCTTCACCGCTGCCAGCAACGACCAGCCTCCCACCACCGATCGGAGCCACCACTCCAGTGTCGTCCCCCAGATCTACCGGCTCCACCAAGCCACGAGTCATCCCCCTCCGTCCTCTCTTTTCTCTCCTCCCCGACTAGACATGCAATCGACAAAAATAGTCGGCGAGACCTCGCCACCATCGCCGTTATTCCAGGAAAAATCCACTGAAAAGTTCATGATGTTTTCATGACATAGTATTGATTTCTTGTTTTCAAGATCTTAACCTTCTTCAACCCCTCTTTTGTTCTTGTATCTGATTTTCAGTTTTAGTTCGTTTAAAACTACCTTTGACTTATGTTTGTCCAAATGTGCATGTGTTTTGTGATGGCTGTATTGTTGTGATATTTTGGGTAGGTTGCTCTGTTGAGGCGGAATTACTTGTTTGATTTTGTTTAATCACTAATTTAGGGAAAAATTGATTGGTGATTGAGCGAATCTCTCTCAAAATAATAGGATTACTATTCATGGTAAATTCGCCTCGAGTCGATTCTACAGAAGGAAATTAATTATTGTTGATTGATTTTTCTTAACACATGTTTTTTTTTTTTGGACTGATTTATGAATAATTGGTTGATTGACCTTTCTTTTATTAATTTAGACTGATGTTAAATTTCATAGGAAGAATATGTTTGATTTTACTTAATAGATATTTTCCTTCTTAGTTTCTTTGACTGAATTTGATATTACATGCGATTTCTCTATTTATGGAAAATCCTATCAAGTATTTTCCTCTCCATGATTGATTAATTGATCTTAAAATATTTTTTCTTGATTGAAAAAATTCTTTTTTCTTTTTTACGTGTGGGCTGATTAATTTATTTGACAAACATTGTGTTAATTTTGTTATTTATAAGAAAGACTTCAGTAATTGAGGGGTGGGATATTTCTTTTCCTGTTTTATCTTGGTTTATTGATTTCTTTAACACTATATAAATCCCTCTCTTCTCAATTGAAGGACACTTCAAAAGTTCTCAGGAACACAAGTTCAAAGCTTTTAAATTTCACAATTATTGCTACTACTACTACTACTTTCTTAAACAAAATTATTAGCTATTTCGATACAGACAAAGGAATTCATATATTTCTCACGCTTTACGATTTTTTTTTTGAGTTTTGAGGAAGCACTTTTGTTCAGCCTTATTACTGGGATTACCTTACTTCAACAACCTCCTTATTGCTTGTTTTTGTTTGCTGCTTACTAGTATGTTCTCAAACCACACTTTTTTTTTCTGAGTGTGTTGATTGCATGTGGACTGTATCACATTGTAAAAGCCCGTAGAAAGCATGTCTTTAGGAAAATGTTGATGAATGCTATTATGTGTTCCTATTTGCTTGCCACTATACTTTGTTTTGTAGGTTTAAGTAGACATTTGTGGGGTTCCAAAGAGTCGCCAGAATAGTCATATATTTGGATTGTATTAGTTTAGTTTACATGCTTATTTGGTTTGTAATAATTTGTAAAGACACTTTTATTATTGTAATAAATATATTTGGGGGACTGCTTGGGGGCCGGGGATACGTTCTCTATGAATGGCGTAGATAGACACAACTTATGGTTTACGTGCATTACATGCTACATGGGTCACCTAGGCACACAAATTTAGGATTATGCGATATTTAATTCATCTATTAATTAATTTGATTCCATTTGTCATATTGTGAATTAGGCTAAAATAATATTAATGCATCACTGTGAGTCTAGCATGTTAACGTAAATTGAGCATGACAAAGTAATTTTTGGCATATTAACTTTTAAAAGGATCCATATTTCCTTTAGCAATTATACAATTCTATACCTTGCTATTACTTCTTAGTTTGAAGAAATATTTTTTCACATGTATTCAGCGCATAATAATGTGTTCTTTTTGACATACTTAAAATATTTCTGTCATATTACCATGACTATACATTTAGCATGTTAATTAGACAACAAATTAATTTCAGCATGTTTAAAATGCTAGCTCCTCACATTTATAGCATGTTAAAATACTAGATTTTAGGCATTTTTGACATGTTTTCAGCATATCAACATTAAAATACTGCGCCTTAACGTTATTTTCAGCATGTTTAATTAATTTTTTAGCATGTTTAAGTAAATTTTCAGCATGATTAATTAACTTTCCAGCATGTTTAAATCATGTTTCTGTATATCTACACCATTTTAGCATGTTATTATCATTAGAACATAAAAATTCTGCGCATCTAATAAATTTTATCATGTTAACTTAAAGTTTCTGAATGTTGGCATATCTCCATCATGTTTAAATATAATATCAGCAAGTCAAAATGTTAGCTTTAAGACATCTTAGTACGATTGATACACTTTCAACATATCACTATTAAATTCCTGCAATAATACAACTGCTGGTTTATTAAAATACATATTTTGAGCACTTTTTGATATGTGTAAACACTAAAGTAAGTATATTATAGCATCCTTAACATGATAATGCCTTTTAATATTCTTGTTGATTTCTTATGTTCTCATTAATATTTTTACAACACTTAATTCACAAACACATTTTTGTTTGACACATTTACCACACTTTTGACACCTCTCATAAACACACATAATGATGTTGCATTCACGAATCACAGTCGTCCTTTATCACTACTGGTTGAACATTTAGACATCATGCCTATAAGTTAATGATAATATTATTTTCTTGTCTTGTCGTGTCATCACACTAATTAACATTAACTGATCAAGAGGCTAACTTGGAATTATTACATGCTACTTGTTATCCAATATGTTCGCGCTTTGCGTCTTAGGCAATATAGCTATCTTTTAGTCTAGAACGCAAACCCAAAATAGCAAAGTCCAATGCCTCTTGGACGATTGTTGGGACGATAAGTATTACTAAAAATGTTAGTTTTGTCCTTGTCATAGAACACCCTTAGACTTGACATTAAGCATAGGTGGGGTAGGATGGGTAGCCCCTTTTCGAAAGTGATGATCCCAATAAAATATTAACAGCGAGGCTAATGACATTATTACTTGTCTAAGAGTTTGGCCTTTGGGTCGAATGATGATTAACAAGTTGGGTTTCTGATCCGAATAAAACCAAAACATTTCTTTGTTTGACTTGGACAATTCCTTTTATTTACTTCACATGCTTCTTAGTTGGGGTAGTTAGTTTTTACAAGCAGTCCATCTTATTATTATGATTTCGTTGCTTCTTTCTTCTCGCTTATCTCATTTATGTTTTTATTATTTTATCATTTAGATAATCAACAATTAGAAATAACAAAGTAACATATGTTTGTTTATTAATTACGTTACCACGTAGCTAAACATTAAATTAATTATAAAACTAGAGACCTTTATTTGATCACATAGAATCCCCTATGTAAAGTATGAATTTAGCTGGGAACCACCTTTGTGGACCTCGAAAGATGCCTAACACCTTCCTTTTGAGGTAATTTGAACCCTTACCCAAACTCTGGTGAACTAAGACTAAATAATACAAAATAGGTTCGTAGTATCCTAGACCGGTGCCCTAACGCACCTTAATACATTAGGTGGCGACTCTTCACACCCTTCTTTTCAAACGCAATCCCAAGAGTTTGTCAAGTTGAATCCCGCCTTCCGCGAGAACAATGGGGCGCGACAGAATGACGACTCTGCTGGAGATACTTAAGTTCTAACCATTATGAATTTGGGCTTAATATGGGATTATCTTTATTTATTTTTATAATATTTTCTTTTGACATGATTTTATTTTCTATATGTTCTTTTCTTATTATTCATTCACATCATGATTTATTTGTCCCTACTCCTTCTTTATTTTTTTATTTATGTTTCTCCACACCTACTTTTCTTTTAAATGTTTCTATTTGCTAAAGCATAATTATCGAATGTTGTTACGTGCTATGTGTTATTGCTTTCATATAACTAGCATTCCGCTCATACTTTCCTACAGTTGGAACCTCTTTTATTTTTCTTCTACGAATGGGTGCGTGGTAGCACGGACGTTCATTCCTAAAACAACCTTCGGGAAATTCCTTGTGGATTGGTCAATCAGCGGTGCGTTGACAGCCACAAGCTTTCCCACTCTCGAGTTGCCCACTCGGGAGAACCATATCCTAAACCCGCTCCTATCCTTTAGGCCTTGGCCACATATTTATTTTATTAAGGAATATGCGTCCCATTCAAAGGTTGGATACCTTGGCATTCATGATGCGTCGAATGTTAGTTTTATTCAGAGTCCAAAGAGGTTCACAACCTCAAAAGGACTCACAATTATTTGCTATGTGTTGCATTACCATGTATACATTGATATCTTGCCTACCATGTGGTTGTCTTCCTTGTCCTAAAAGATCCTTATTCTTAGTGTTCTTTATTTCGGAGTTCTTTACTCTCAAACCCTTTATCATGTTAGGACCCTACAATGCCCTCTTAGGGCCTATTCAAAACTTCCCTTCAAATTATCCTCCTGACTCGTCTATTAGTATACTAATTATCCCTAGGCTCAACTCTCGGTTCGATAAAGGGATTTAGTCTCATTCACAGTCTTTTAGTACAACCTATCATTTAGGAAGTCCTCTTCCTGATGTTTCCAACGTTTACATACTATTGTCCTACAAAGATTCTCGGACATTAATATATTCGTACTCATGTCGTACTTTAGCTTTCACAACCTCTAAGTCACATAGAGCCGTACATATTTTTTGTTTCTAATTATAAATCCTTTCTTCTAAGGTTGACCAAAGTTGAACGTCAGAAATGGCTAGTCAAACAATGTTTATCAACCTTGTCAATAGCAACAATGAGCATGAGAATTTGGGATTGCATCAAAACAAAGTTATTTCAAACATCACAAGGATAGAAGGGAAAATAGAGAGAATCAGAGGGATAATGACTAATCTCCGAGGTTCAGTCGAAATGCTGCCAAATTTTTTAGAGCCACTATCCGAAGCTGACCACATTGCTCCACCTTAAGTTGGTATTCATTTGCATTATAGACAACGCTCAAATAGCTGACAACCATTGGCAAGGAGAAAGAAACAGAAGGACAAATTTCTAAGCATAAGGCGGAGTCATCTCAACAACCTGAGGTGAATTAGTTGTCCAAAGATAAGGAAGAAGACAAGGATAAAATTGAGTACTTGAACTTTCCATTATATGACGAGTCAGGAAACCCTCATTCTTATTTGAAAGAGTACCTTGACAAGCTATCAGTTATAGGGCAAAGTGATAGCCTGAAGATGAAACTCTTTGTTAGTTCACTTAAGGGTCTGACATTAATGTGGTACGCCGAAGATGATACTAGCAAGTGGGTCTCTTGGGACTTTTTGGCAACTGACTTTATTATGCGTCTTGACAATAAGCTTAGAAGAAAGCTCACGGTCGAGGAAAATTTAGTTAAGCTAAATCCAAGGATAAGGGTAAGAAGATCATCGACGAGACATTCAAACCCCTAAACCTAAAGTAAGTGTATCCCAACCTCAACCAATATGGTACCCGCATCTATCCGTTGCTTCAAAATCAAACTACATTCCACCTTCTTATCAAAACCTACCCACAAATCAACAATCCAACAAATCCCCAAAACCTCAATGTGAGCTACCGGAAAATTCATCAAAACAATACACTCCTCTGGATGAACCCATAGAGCTATTGTACGAACGAATCAAAGATTTGGGCTACATCACACCCATTATTGTCTTCCTTGCGATACCAAGTCTAGGAGATATCTCCCCAACCTAACGTATGCCTACTATTCTGGGATGAAAGGATATCCTACTATGACGTGCTTTGCCTTAAAGAACAAGATCCAAAAGTTGATTGACACCAAAGCGATAAATATAATGGGGTCAAATTCTGATGCTGTTTGATTTTTGAAGCTTGACTGGCACTTGCTGACATTGGTGAAGAAGATATCATGCTGATTCTCTACTCCAGACTTCCAAATAGTTAAAATTTCTTCAAGTTTTACAATTTTCAGTTTCCTTTTTATGTTTTCCTTGCCTTTATAATCTGAACTACGATCGACCTGATTCCCCTATATGAGGGATACATAGGCGCTCATTTAATGAGTTCGGTCTCATCATAATAAAATCTTTATTTTTTCTTGCTTTATCATTTTTTTCTCTGTACGAAGTTGGGTGAATCAACAATATGACATGAATCGACAAATCTGATGTTCAACAAAGGTCGACCTTGTTCATTTCCTATTTTTCTTACCTTCTTTACAACCACAATCACAAATTCAACATCACGTTCTATCACTATCCTGCTTCGTGCGTCAGGAGCTCAAATCTTTATGCCTAGAACTCTTATTAAGGCTTAGCCTACCTCCTAGAATGACTTTTGCTTTATATTTATATTACGTGTTGAAATTATGCACTATGTGGTAATTTTAGCCTTACTTATTTTACTTTAAGGTTGTCTAGCATTTGAATATCGAACTCAAGTGACAATCAGCAATATGACAAATATGCTCAAAATCCGAAAAGACTCTAGCCCTCCTTCTCATCGCTCAAGATAAAATGTTGCACCTCCTTATCCTCGCCCTACCCTCACGAACTACGTTTGACCTGACTTCTATTTGGATACGTAGGCAGCCCACTTTGGGTTCGGTCTTTATCTAATAAAACATTTGTTTTCCCCTCTCTTTCAAATTCTTACACATCTAAATTGTCAAGCTAATTAACCCAACTCTTGAGCATATAAAGGCAGATTACAATTAAGGTTACGACATTCAAATATAGGACAACCATTTCTCTTGGACTAATATTTTCTTTGAGTGGTGTAGGAATATAAGACTCCAACTGGGGTAGAGTTCTTGAGGTTTCAAGAAAACCTCAAAAATTTCACGATTAAACAATATATCAATTCACAATGACGTGCAACAGGTTCCTTTCATTCTAAACTGGGGCAGAAATTTTTGAGAATTCCTCAAAAATTTCACAAGTAAACAATATATTCATTCACAAATGACATGCCAAAGGTTCTTTAAATTCTAAATTGGGGAAATTTTTTTTGAGAATTTCTCAAAAATTACATCACGATGGAGTACAAATCGCAACGGTTCATAGAGTAGAAAACAACGACCAAGGAGTCGACTCGAGCATAGTACAAATTCATAATTCTTTTTGACTGATGACTTTTCTTTGAGTACAGGAGCAAGTAATAGGTACAGATGATAACAATCACTCCATCACAAGAGACCCAACGATATAAGGTGATAGGAATCACTTCATCATGAAGGAACACATAGACAATCCAACATCATGACGAAAAACCGCGCAGTTGATCCGACAACAAGACAAATACACTTTCCTATCTTCCCTTATCTTTACCGTTATGTTTGTTTTCTACAAGGTTCAATCCTCTATGCACACACATATATTCTTACTAATCATTTATGTCGAGTCAAGCTACAAGTGGCAGGTACAGGTCACGATTTCACGATGGAAAAGCTCAAATACTGATCCGACAATAGAGAAGCTCTAATTCTGATCCAATAATATAGAAGCCTAATGTTGATCCGACGATGG
This sequence comes from Capsicum baccatum var. pendulum, assembly GCA_030864225.1. Classification (NCBI taxonomy): domain Eukaryota; kingdom Viridiplantae; phylum Streptophyta; class Magnoliopsida; order Solanales; family Solanaceae; genus Capsicum; species Capsicum baccatum. The sequence continues at coordinate 202,048,433 of CM061561.1, forward strand.
AGAAGCTCAAATGCCGAACTAGCGATGGAAAAGATCAATGCTGATCCGATGATGGAGAATCCCCAATGCTGATCCGACAATGGAGAAGCTTCAATGCTGATCCGAAAATGGAGAAGCTAAAATGCTAATCCGAAGATGGAGAAGCCCAATGCTAATCCGATGATGGAAAAACTCAATGCTGATCCGACGATGGAGAATCCCCAATGCTGATCGGACAATGGAGAAGCTCCAATGCTGATCCGATAATGAAGAAGCCCAAATGCTGATCTGACGATGGAGAAGCTCCAATACTGATCCGACGATGGGGAAGCCCAAATGCTGAACCGACGATGGAGAAGCTCCAATGATGACCCGATGATGGAGATTCCCTAATGCTGATCCAATAATGGAGAAGCTCCACTGCTGATCACACGATGGGAAAGCTCAAATGCTGATCCGACGATAGAGAAACCCAATGCTGGTCTGACGATGGAGAAAGCTCAAATACTGATCCGATGATGGAGAAGACCAATGCCAATCCGAAGATAGAGAAGCCCCAACGTTGATCCCACGATGGAAAAACTTAAATGTTGATCCCATGATTTTATAATGTACAGAGAAGCCCCAAAAACTGATCCCACGATGAGACGCCAAACAACTGATCACATGATTTCCGATAAAATAAATACACTTTCTTTATTTTCATAATTATGTTACGTTTGTCAAATGTTTGTTTCTTACCCTGTTATTTAGTGATATAAAGATGCAGGTAACGGAGAAGGAATAACAAACATAGATAATTTGCGTTTCTATTTTCGAAACATTACTCCATCACGTGAACTCATCGTGAAACTCTACTATCTCACACTTTCAAACTTCTCTATACGTCATTATTCCAAATTCTATTCATTACCGTCTCATCGATCCACGATACCATTTGTTGACACCCCAATCCTGGTCATTAATATTTTCTTTGGGAATATTGTTCATTCCTAAATCTAGAACTACACACAACCTGATTCTCGTAAAAACAGAGATATGTTGGCGACTTAAATCCAAAGTCTCGGCCACACTATTTTTAAACACCTCTTATTGACTTAATTCCAACGAATCCTTCCCGGTCGGACAAAATTGGCTACTACGTCAACTTTCGTTGTTTGAAAATTCTTTTATCATTCTCAAAAAACGAAGGGGCAGCTGTTAACACCCAATTTTTACCTCCTGACACTACATTTAGGCTATTATTTTAACAAAATTATTAATTTTTAGATATTAATATTTTTGCACATTTTTCTTCCATCAAACAGATTTCTAACATATCACATTCATAATTTAGGAAAATGCATAAATTATTTTATTATCTTTTAGTGTCATTTTTACAATTGTTAAAATCAAATACGATATTTTACGTAATTTTATTAATTAAATTATTTTTTTCATGTAATTATGCACACTCACAAATTTGCAAATACATTGTCTAGTTTTTCAATATTTAATATTATGTATTGACATTGTTATTTTTTTACTTATTAACATTGTTATTATATTATTATTATTTATTATTTTTTATCTATTATTTAATTATTATTTAATATTATGTGATTGTTATTATTAATTGCTATTATTTATTATTATTATTATTATTATTTATCATTATTATTTAGTGTTAAATTATTAATATTATCTATTCCTATTTATTATTTATTCTTGTTAATTATTATTTAATTATTTAATTATTATTATTATTTATTTAAATTATCATTATTGTTTAATATTTATTATTTAATTATTATTTTTATTATTATTATTTACTAACATTAGAATTTAAATAACAACCTAAAATTGAAGTCAGTTTGCCTAATTTTATTTACATTATAGCCAATTAATTACCCAATCCAATTCTTATTTAAATTCTAACCCATTTTCAAGATTTAATCGCAACCATCGATCAAATTTGATCTGATGGCTGAGATTAAAAGTCCCTTTTCTTTCCTTATATCACCAAAGCAACCCTAACCCTAAACCTAATTCCCACAACAAGCCTCTCTCTCTCTCTCTCACTTCCGCCTCCCTCCCTCGAATGCTCTCTCTCGCTCAAAGGGAGGCAGCCATAGCAACCGAACACCATCCACATCAGATACCAACCACGAACAAGCATCGCTGATCCTCTTTGCCTCTAGTGCCTCCCCCAACAAACCAGCAATGACCAGCGACGACAACCTCCTTCCCCGCGTCTCGTCGTCCATCTTCGCCGCTGCCAGCAGCGACCATCCTCTCACCGCCGATCGGAGCCACCACTCCAGCGCTGTCCCCCAGATCTGCCGCCTCCACCAAGCCGCGAGTCATCCCCCCCTGTTCTCTTTTTTCTCTCCTCGTCGACCAGCCATGGAACCAGCGAAAACAGTCAGCAAGACCCCGCCACCATCGCCATTATTCTGGGCAAAATCCACCAAAAACTTCATGACTTTTTAATGAAGTAGGTTTGATTTATTATTTTCAAGATCCTAACCTTCTTCAACCCTTCTTTTGTTCTTGTATCTGATTTTATTTTTAGTTCGTTTAAAACTACCTTTGACTTGTGTTTGTCCAAATGTGCATGTGTTTAGTGATGGCTGTATTGTTGTGATATTTTGGGTAGGTTGCTCTGTTGATGGGGGATTACTTGCTTGATTTTGTTTATTCACTAATTTAGAGAAAATTTGATTGGTGATTGAGCGAATCTTTCTCAAAATAATAGGATTACTATTCATGGTAAATTCACCTCTAGTCGATTCTATAGAAAGAAATCAATTATTGTTGATTGATTTTGCTTAACACATGTTTTCTTATAATTTTTGGACTGATTTTTGAATAATTGGTTGATTGGATCCTGTTGATTGATATTTCCCTTTCTTTTATTAATTTAGACGGATGCTAAATTACTTTGAGAAGAATATGATTGATTTTACTTAACAGATATTTTTCTTCTTAGTTTCTTTGAATGAATTTGATATTACATGTGATTTCTCAATTTACGAAAAATCCTATCAAGTATTTTCCTCTCCATGATTGATTAATTGATCCTAAAATATTTTTTCTTGATTGAAAGAATTCTTTTTTTCCTTTTTACTTGTGGGCTGATTAATTTATTTGACAAACATTGTGTTAATTTTGTTATTTATGGGAAAGACTTCAGTAATTGAGGGGTGGGATATTTCTTTTCCTACTTTGTCTTGGTTTACTGATTTCTTTAACACTATATAAACCCCTCTCTTCTCAATTGAAGGACACTTCAAAAGTTCTCAAGGACACAAGTTCAAAGCTCTTAAATTTCACAATTATTACTACTACTACTTTTCTATTAAACAAAATTATTAGCTATTTCGATACAGACAAAGGAATTCATATATTTCTCAAGCTTTGCGATTTTTTTTTGAGTTTTGAGGAAGCACTTTTGTTCAGCCTTATTACTGGGATTACCTTACTTTAACAACCTCCCTATTGCTTCTTTTTGTTTGCTTCTTACTGGTATGTTCTCAAAACCACACATTTTTATTTTGTGTGTGTTGATTGCATCACGTTGTAAAATCCCGTAGAAACCATGTCTTTAGGAAAAAGTTGATGACTGCTATTATGTGTTCCTATTTGCTTGCCACTATATTTTGTTTTGAAGGTTTAAGTAGACATTTGTGGGGTTCCAAAGAGTCGCCAGAATAGTCATATATTTGGATTGTATTAGTTTAGTTTACTTGCTTATTTGGTTTGTAATAATTTGTGAAGACACTTTTATTATTGTAATAAATAAATTTGGGGGACTGCTTGGGGGGCGGAGATTTACGTGTTCTATGAATGGCGTAGATAGGCACAACTAAGGGTTTACATGCATTATATGCTACATGGGTCACCTAGGCACACAAATTTAGGATTATACGATATTTAATTCATCTATTAATTAATTTGATTCCATTTGTCATATTGAGTATTAGGCTAAAATAATATTAATGCATCACTGTGTGTCTAGCATGTTAACGTAAATTGAGCATGACAAAGTGATTTCCGGCATATTAACTTGTAAAAGGATCCATGTTTCCTTTAGCAATTATACAATTCTATACCTTGCTATAACATCTTAGTCTGAAGAAATAATTTTTCACATGTATTCAGCGCATAATAATGTGTTCTTTTTGACATACTTAAAATATTTATATCATATTACCATGACTATACATTTAGCATGTTAATTAGACAACAAATTAATTTCAGTGCTTAGACTGAATTTTAGTATGTTTAAAATACTAGTTCCTTACATTTATAGCATGTTAATATACTAGATTTTAGGAATTTTTGGCATGTTTTCAGCATATCAACATTAAATTACTGTGCCTTAACGTTATCTTCAGCACGTTTGATTAATTTTGTAGCATGTTTAAGTAACTTTTTAGCATGATTAATTAACTTTCGAGCATGTTTAAACCATGTTTCTGTATATCTACACCATTTTAGCATGTTATTATCATTAGAACATTAAAATTCTGCGCATATAATAAATTTCAGCATGTTAACTTAAAGTTTCTGTATGTTGGCATATCTCCATCATGTTTAAATATAATATCAGCAAGTCAAAATGTTAGCTTTAAGACATCTTAGTACGATTGATACACTTTCAGCATATCACTATGAAATACCTGCAACAATATAACTGCTGGTTTATTAAAATACATATTTTGAGCACTTTTCGATATGTTTAAACACTAGAGTAAGTATATTATAGCATCCTTAATATTTTAATGCCTTTTAATATTCTTGTTGATTTCTTATATTCTAATTTATATTTTTACAACACTTAATTCACAAGCATATTTTTGTTTGACACATTTACCACACTTTTGACACCTCTCATAAACACAGATAATGATGTTGCATTCATGAATCACAGTCGTCCTTTATTACTACTGATTAAACATTTAGACATCATGTCGATAAGTTAATGATAATATAATTTACTTGTCTTGGCGTGTCATCACACTAATTAACATTAACTGATCAAGAGGCTAACTTGGGATTATTACATGCTACTTGTTTTCCAATATGTTCGCTCTTCGAGTCCTAGGCACCACAGATTTCTTTTAGTCTAGAACACAAACCCAAAATAGCAAAGTACAATGCCTCTTGGACGATAGTTGGGACGATAAGTATTACTAGAAACGTTAGTTTTATTCTAGGCATAGAACGCCCTTAGACTTGACATCCAACCTAGGTGGGGTGGGATGGGTAGCCATTTTTTAGAAGTGATGATCCCAACAAAATATTAACGGCGAGGCTAATGACATTATTACTTGTCTAAGAGTTTGGCCTTTGGGACGGATGATGATTAACAAGTTGGGTTTCTCATCTTAATAAAACCAAAACATTTCTTTGTTTGACTTGGACAATTCCTTTTATTTACTTCACATGCTTCTTAGTTGGGGTAGTTAATTTTTACAAGCAGTCCCTCTTGTTATTATGATTTTGTTGCTTCTTTCTTCTCACTTATCTCATTTACGTTTTTATCTATTTTATCATTTAGATGATCAACAATTAGAAATAACAAAGTAACATATGTTTGTTTATTAATTACGATACCACGTAGCTAAACATTAAATTAATTATAAAACTAGAGACCTTTATTTGATCACATAAAATCCCCTATGTAAAGTATGAATTCGGCTGGGAACCACCTTTGTGGACCTCGAAAGGTGCCTAACACCTTCCTTTTGAGGTAATTTGAACCCTTACCCGAACTCTGATGAACTAAGACTAAATAATAAAAAATAGGTTCGTAGTATCCTAGACCGGTGCCCTAACGCACCTTAATACATTAGGTGGCAACTCTTCACACCCTTCCTTTCAAATGCAATCCCAAGATTTTGTCAAGTCAAATCCCGTCTTCCACTAGGAAAATGGGGCGCGACATAATGGTTACTCTGCTGGGGATACTTAGATTCTAACCATTACGAGTTTGTGCTTTATATGGAATTATCTTTATTTGTCTTTATAATATTTGTTTTTGACATGATTTTATTTTCTATTTGTTCTTTTCTTATTATTCATTCACATCATGATTTATCTGTCCCTTCTTCTTCTTCTTCTTCTTCTTCTTTATTTTTATATTTATGTTTCTCCACACCTACTTTGTTTTTAAATGTTTCTATTTGCTAAAGCATGATTATCGTATGTTGTTACGTGTTATGTGTTATAGCTTTCATATAACTGGCATTCCGCTCATACTTTCCTTCACTTGGAACCTCTTTTATTTTATTTCTATGAATGGTTGCGTGGTAGCACAGGTGTTCATTCCTAAAACAACCTTCAAGAAATTCCTTGTGGATCGGCCGATCAGCGGTGCGTTGACAGCCATGAGCTTTCCCACTCTCGAGTTGCCCACTCGGAGGAACCATATCATAAACCGGCTCCTATCCTTTAGGCCTTGGCCACATATTTATTTTATTAAGGAATATGCATCCCATTCAACGTTGGATGCCTTGGCATTCATGACGCGTCGAATGTTAGTTTCATTCAGAGTCCAAAGAGGTTCACGACCTCAAAAGGACTCACAATTATTTGCGATGTGTTACATTACCATGTAAGCATTGATATCTTGCCTATCATGTGGTTGTCTTCCTTATCCTAAATGATCCTTATTCTTAGTGTTCCTTATTTCGGAGTTCTTTACTCTCAAAACCTTTATCATTTTAGGACCTTACAATGCCCTCTTAGGGCCTATTCAAAACTTCCCTTCAAATTATCCTCTTGACTCATCTGTTAGTATACTAATTATCCCTAGTCTCAACTCTCGATTCGATAAAGGTATTTATTCTCATTCACAGTCTTTTAGTACAACCTATCATTTAGGAAATCCTCTTCCTAATGTTTCCAACGTTTACATACTATTGTCCTACCAAGATTCTCAGAAATTAATATCTTCGTACTCATGTCGTACTTTAGCTTTCACAACCTCTAAGTCATATAGAGCTCTCGTAACGTCTATTCACTCTGAATGAGCATAACTCGCTATTTTCAAATGAGTAGAATAAACCTTCTAGACTCCCGTACATATTTTTTGTTTCTAATTATAAATCCTTTCTTCTAAGGTTGACTAAAGTTGAACGTCAGAAATGGCCAGTCAATCAATATTTATCAACCTTGTCAATAGCAATGATGAGCATGAGAATTTGGGATTTCATCGAAACAAAGTTATTTCGAACATCAAAAGGATAGAAGGGATAATAGAGAGAATCAGAGAGATAATGACTAATCTTCGAGGTACAGTCGAAATGCTGCCAGATTTTCCAGAGCCACTATCTAAAGATGACCTCATTGCTCCCACATTTAGTCGGTATTCAGTTGCATTATAGAAGGCACTTAATGAGCTGATAACCATGGGAAAGGAGAAAGAAATGGAAGGACCAATTCAAAGCATTAGGTGGAGTCATCTTAACAACCTGAGGTGAAAGGACATCCTACTATGGCGTGCTTTTCCTTGAAGAACAAGATCCAAAAGTTGATTGAAACCAAAGTAATAAACATAATGGGGTCAAATTCTGATGCTGCTTGATTTTTGAAGCTTGACTGGCACTTGTTGACATTGGTGAAGAAGATACCTATTGTAGAATTCATTTGATTACAATTACATATCTGTCGGAAGTGCACTAAATTACTCTATTTACTATGTTATGTAGTACTACTTCAAGGTTTTAAGAAAAACGTTAGGCTAATAATTTAGTTTTTCCTTATGGAGCAATAAGAAGATTTTCTTAAATAGAACTTTATAACAAGTCTTCGCTGGAAAGGATGCAAATTGAGCAAATTGGAATAGCGCAATTGCACTGTTCAACCGCAAATTATGTTGCCTTGTGAATGTAGAGAGGTTGTTTGAAGGTAGAGAGGTTGTTTCACATAGAACCTTGTCTCAAGTAAAGAATATAAAAGAAATCAAGTACATATATAGAGGATTAAGACTTAAGAGCAGAGCAGTTAACTACTGAATTTATAACTCATTAACGTACGACCTTATACAATAAGGGAAAGAGTTCTGATCACCCATGTGGTCCATTCATATATGCAACCACCTTATCAAACGAACAAAATAGACGTTCGAACTTTGATGAGAAAAACCATGCCTATGTACAAATATCCCAAGAAAAATTTAAACATTAAGACACCCTTTACAAGTTTAGCCTGAAAGTTCAAAACCCCACATTCAAAACTACTTTACAAGCACACAACTTTAGCACCAGAAGCAGAAAATGAAGGAACAAAACAAGTAAGAGAAACAAAGTACCTTAATTTAACTTCTGTTCCACTATAGCAAACAACCACTCTTATCTACTCAAAGTACCTTAATGCAACTTCTACTCCACTATAGCAAAACCAAGAAAATATAATAACCAAGATTCTAATAAGAGTTAGTAAAACATTCAAATGTAAACACTCAACAGACAATTGAGTAACAAAGCTGACAACAAAAAGAACAAGATTTCATATTAACTATGCATGGTGTTCATATCAACATGCCCTAGGAAGAACATTCTTCAGTAAATCCAGAATGTAATATAGGATTACAGCTAATGGCACATATGCACTTTAAGTGTTAAGGAGGTAGTACAACAAGCAGTAACATCATAGGCAAAAAAATATATTCAAACTACGGAGACAATTAACTAGACAATTGATGACTGGGATAGATTAAGTAACTCAATATATAACTTTCTAAGCCAAAAGATGGTAAGTTTTGAAAAAAAAACACTAATCAAGAAAGAAAAAGAAAGTGCTATAGGAAACTAAAAAATAATGATAAATCTATTCAGTCATATGCTCCTCTATTGCAATTTAGGCATTCTCGTAATCAATATAAAAAAACTGTCCAAATTCTTGTTGTTGGTATGGCTCATTCTCGTATATTTTATCTTTATTAATCTCTCCCATGTCAAACAAATCTCTTGGTTTTAGATGTACAGCCACACTCCATTCTTTATCATTTTCATTATCAACATAGTAGACCATATTAGCTTGTGATGATTTAATATACGGATCATCATCTACACGATCACCGATATGAATCAATTTGGAAAAGTTGACACAATTAAACTTCCAAGAATCTATTTTGAACCCTCTATTTCGAGTAGTGCCAGCCCACTAATATTTGAAAAGAACAATCCTAAATTTGCCATAGTAATTAAGCTCAACAATGTCTCCCAACTTTCCATAATATGGTAGGTCTACTTGTGTTGTATGTCTATCTATACTAGATGCAACACAAGAAGTGTTAAAGACAAGAAAAACTCCACTATTTTGAGTTTTTAATCCTTGTTATCTAGATAAAGTTTGAAATTTGAATCCACTAATGTTATAAGCACTGAATCTTCTTGCATCTCATGTTGGACCTTGTGCTAAGAACTCCATCTCATCAGAGATAGTATCTGCTATATCCGAATTCATAATCTAAATATATAAAATATTTATATTAGAAATTTTAAATTTATATAAAAAAGTTATACAAAAATAAATATTTAGTTGTCATTCACTCACTCTCTTAGGAAACCAATTAGGGAACTCTTTACTAACTCCTCTCTACCTCTGTTGCTGAAAGTCTATGGCCTCTTGTACTTCTTTCGATGTAATCTCTAAATTCAGTATAAAGGCACCATAATTAGAAATTTTAATCAAATTACTCAAAAACATATCTTATAAATAAAATAAATGCAAATTTCTTACTCAATAAATGGCTTCACGGCCGCACAATTAAGTAACACATATCGATGAGCTTGTGTTTGCTCTAAATGAGTCAGTGGTTCTGTTATGAAGCCTCCAACATGCTTACCTTGTTGAGGGAACATACTTGACTTTTCATAAGCCTCATTTTGGCTTGGTTCATCATTTACATGTTTAGGTCGATTTAACCTTGACTCAATTTCCTCAAAATAACGAGAATAAAGAGTAAGAGCTTCTTCAACTATGTAACTTTCAGATATGGATCTTCTGGTTGTGATTTGTTCTCTACAAGGGACTTGAAATGTCCCAACAATCTATATCCAAAACATTAATATGTAAGAAGAAGTATTTACACTGAAGTATTACTGTAAAATCAACTAAAATGGTTTTGAATAAGGAATATTTTACCTTTCAACAAAATACATCCATCGATAATGTACCGGGCCACCTTTTTTTACCTCATCAACTAGATGAACAATTACATAAATCATTACAGTAAAAAATGATGGAGAAAACAAAATCTCTAAATGGCAAAGAGTTTCCATAATTCGATTTTGTAGATTGTCTAAGTCTGTAAGACTTAAACTTTTCAAACAAAGCTGAGACAGGAAGCACATTACGAATTGCTATGACTAATAGCTGCTGCATAAGAATATGACAATCATGACTTTTTAATTCAAAAATTCTTTTTTGATCCAAATCAATACGATGAGATATATTACTTGAATAACCATCCGGCACTGAGATATTCTTTAAAGTCTTGAGGAAGGCCACTTTCTTGTTCTTTGGAATTGTAAATGCAGCAAGTTTATACTCATCATTCTCATCGACCCAAAGATCATGCCTTATGCCCATATCTTGTATATCTCTTCGGGCCTTAACATGATCCTTTGACTTTTCTTTATCATTTAACAAAGTGAATATAACATTGTCAAAAACATTCTTTTCAATATACATCGGATCTAAATTATGGGGCAACGGTTTAAACTCCCAATATGAAAGATCAAAGAATATGTTTTTTTCTTCCATTGTTGAGTTACATCTTCCCCAACATTCTTTTTCCTTTTTCTTTTCAGCAACTCTGATTGTCTTTCAAATGTGACATTGATATCTTTCACCTGCTGTAAAAATTTTGACCCAGCTAACTTTTTATAAGGGGTCCTCTCTTCCACGTTTCCATCAAAATGATGTCTCATCAGTCTAAATTTATGATTTTTTGACAAGAATGGATGGTGGCCAATAAAATACCACTTTCTACTATAATGAATTCGATAAGGTTCTGCATAAAAATTACAAGAAAGATATGCAAGATCAGTATGCGTGTTCCAACCAGATAAGATATCAAGTCCAGGAAAATTGCTAACTGTCCACATAAAAGTTGCTCACATTTTGAACATTTCATTCTTTAATGAATCAAAAGTATCGACACCTTCACTCCATAACACATTCAACTTCTTAATAAGTGGTTGTAGATATACATCTATGTTATTCTCTACTGTACATGGACCTGAAATGATTATTGAGAGGATAAAATTTGATTGCTTCATACATAACCAAGGATAAAGATTGTATGGAAATAAAATCATCGGCCAAATTCTATAGTTAGTACTCATTATTCCAAAAGGATTGAAACCATCAGTAGCTATTCCTAATCGAACATTTCGAGGATCAAAAGCAAATTCAGGATAATTTGTATCAAGCCTTTTCCATGCTTCACCATCTTGAGGGCTCCTTAAGATCCTATCTTTGTTATCATCCTGTGCATGCCATCTCATATGATTTGCAATTTTAGAGCACATAAACAATCTTTGTAATCTTGGTTTTAATGAAAAGTAGCGCAAAACTTTGGCATACTTCTTTTGCTTCTTCTTTTGTTTCTTACTTGTACTAGGAGCATAATCAAGATCGCTATCTTTCTCGGGCTTCCATTTAGAAGTGTGGCAATGCTTACATGATTCTACATTAATACCATCTTTCCAGTACAATATGCAATCATTGGGGAAAGAATCTATCTTGATATAATCAAGACACAACTTGTTGATGGTTTTCTTAGCCTCATAAAAAGATATAGGGATCTTTGCAAATTTAAATGCATCCCTGAGTAGATCTAGCACCATAGTCATTCCCTTATCACTTAACACAGACATGCACTTTATGTGATAAAGCTTTAATAAAAATTCCAACTTTGAGTAATTTTGGATCCTTCATACAAATCTTTACTTCCATCTTTAAGCAATTAAAAATAATCTTTATCATTTTGAATCAAACAAATCATCAAATTTTTTTCTTCTTCCGCTACTTGTGACAGACCTGCATCAACACCCTCATACCTTAAACCCCCTAATGCTCCATTAATAATAGAATTTTCAAAAAGTGGCACATCTTGAATGACCTCTATGTTTCTGGAATTATGCAAAACATTTAATTCTCCATGCATAACCTAAGTAACGTAATGTTTAGGAAAATCCTTGTTCATCAAACGGTGAAACTTCATATTTCTTGTTTGCCATTTTTTAAAACCACATAAAGGACATGGAAACTTTATTTTATCTCCTATATATCCATTGCTAAATAAAAAATATAGAAATTGATTTAAACCAAGAAAATACTCTGGTGTGTTTCTTGACATTACAATTCAAGATCTGTCCATTGAAGAATTTGATGAATGCGCTAAATATCACCTATAATATTTCATGAAGAAGAAAAGTGAACGTAATAGGAAATAAATAAATTATTGAACCTTAACAGAGAACATACATAACAACATATCTTATGAAAAATTACTCTATCAGATAATTGTGATGTTCCGGTAAACTATTGCACAACTCGATTCTTCATTTAGAACGAAGTAGAACATATTCTGTGGCAGGACAATTCCAAACAATCAATGAGGTTCTTGTAATTTTCTTGTGGTGGAAGGTAGCAGATACTCGATGAACTAGTCGAGGTGTACACGAGTTGCCCCGAATATCACCGCCATCCAAAAAAAATTAAGCTATTTGGTCTTTTCCTTTTGGGCCAAACTTGTAAATTTTTCATGCTAACTTTTAATTTTGAGAACTTTCTTTAGTGAAGACAAATTCATAATACAGAGGAACTAAGATGCCTTGACTAATTACTAAATATTGTTCTTATCGGTTATGATAGACCATCGCTTTGAACTTTCTTTCACAAATAAATTGGTCCTTGAGCTTTCTGCCAAATATAACATGCTGAATTTATCTTGAATCCACTCCTTAGATAAAAGAAAGGAAAGAGATTATTTAAGAAAGAAATAATTAGTGTTAGACCAAAATAAGGCTCGATATAGTCTGTTTTAACTGGAAGGAACGCCAGAAAATTCATGTTGTATGAAGAAGGAAAAAATTTCCTACCAAAAGAGTTGGAACGGTATGCAAGTGAAATTGTGAAAGCAAAGTCACAGCAACAATTGAACTGAGTAATAACTGAAGTAAGAGATAAGTTTTCTATGATAAAGGCCATGTATTTATAGCTACTTAAAGCCCTAGGCAGGTCATGTGAAACCAAGGCTATTGTTCTTGGTAATAAATAAATAATGGTGGGATAACTCTCAAGTTTTAAACAAACTAGGAAACTGATATAATAAAAGAACCCCTGAAATAACTTGAATCAGATAGACAAGTCAATAATTACTTATATTCTTCTCTAAAGTGTACTCCAATAATATCTAGATTTCTTTTTTGTTCTTTTCTTTGTGTCAGTAAAAGAAACTTGTATGGCTAGTTCTAACATGCAAGTTTAATTTTACAAATTTCATTTTTCATTTTATTCTCATCTTAAAGTTGAAATCGAAATGATATGTGCAAACAATTCAATAGAAATCCTCATTCAAGGTAGGCCAGCATTCACCCATGTTATCACATTTTATTTTGAGCTTGATTTGGTGCCAATATTAGTTCTTTTTCCTGGAGTTTACTTCCAGTAATGGTTTGTACCATTTTTTCTTTTGTTGAATTACCTAGAATCATAACAATCCTGTTCATTAGCTCTGGATTTAGTTTCATTCCTTACTGGCCTAAACTTTTGGTTTGTTATTATTTTGAAGAGACACGTCCTTGTTACCACTAGAGGTGTAACTAGAGAAGTAACTAGAGGAGTACTTGGACGTATTACGACTCCCTTTGCTGTAGATTCTACTCAAGAAGAAACTATTTTTGTGTTGAAGAAACTCGAGGTATAGTAGCCTGATCTTTATTCCATTTGAGAGTAATTAGCTTTCCTGCTGTACTCATACAAATGCATTAAAGAAAACTATTCACATTGTGTAATTTTCTAGTGAGACAAATCTAATAAACTATTTTAGGGCCATTATGGCTCTACGTACCACTGTTAGTTCTTGTAATTTTCTGCTGTTTTTTATTGTACCAAAAGTGCAAGTTTTTTTGGGAGAGGCAGGGATAGTATAGGATTCATACGTTTCTTTTATCGTTCTCCAGGTTTACTTTTATCAAATTAAATCCCTGGATGTGTGATTTATTACTATTCTTCTTGTATTTTTTCAAAAGAGAGCCGCTGCACTTGAATTTTGCTTCATCAATAGGAATATCCAATATAAATTATCATGCAGTATCCCATGGAACCACTATACTCCATATTAGTTATTTACACAAACACAGAATGTATTTATAACCACTGAACACAAATTAGAATTCGAGCAACAAAGTAATATTAACACAAACGAAGGAGAAAACGACAAAGAATGTAATAAGAAGGGGATGAGATACTAGAACTTAGAAGACGAGAGAAAACAGAAAGCAAAGTCTTTGACATAATTTTCATAAAATATTTTGCTCTCACGAGTTGTTATTTATTAACCCGGATCCCAAACATAACCTCTTAATTTCATATCGGGCTGTTTTGTCAATATTGATTCAGGCCCATTCATAATGTTTTGTCTTGTCCTGTAGCATACTACTTGATTTTTCCAGTGATAAGAACAAGCTGAGAGCAACTTATTCATTATTAAATGCCAAACCTTGTTTCTGATGGATTTCAACGATAGACAATTTATTTATTCTTCTCTCCGCCGAAGAAAGTTATACTATAAAATTTGTTTTTCTTTCTTTCATTCTTTAGTTGGCATTGCCTGTTTGTTGTTTATTATCTTCCTAAAACTACTTCCCATGGATTTTAGTGATGGTTAGACCTTTCATAATATGTCACAGATATTGTGTTGCCGTTAAAGCTATTGGATTTGCATATTCTGGATTTCAAATGTTTGATCTAATTTATAATTTGTCTAGTCGGAAACCCTTCCTCTCTCACTACACGCGATATCATTTTGATTTCTTTATGGATCAGGCAAGTAAAGCCTTTTGAACTTGTCTACTTGGGTACCACATATTTCTATTTTTATATTGGTTTTAATACTTGGGGTCGAATGTTACTTTTCATACTAGCTGTTACTATGCTGCTAGACAGGAGGGTGTAAGTCAAGCTCCACTAAAGATCTTAAACAACTTGTTTAGAGAAGTATGGTACACCTACTTCAAACTTCAGAGATCATCGAATTATAAAAGAAACCCAAGATGCAAACTTCATAGCTACAACCAACCGAACAAAGAGATGTCAAATACAGAAAGAAAGAAGAGATTTACCTTGGACGAACAGGAGAAATATCAGTAAGCTAACCTAAAATCAATTGTCGTATTCTATTTATTATTGAAAATTCAATATTTAACTAGATATATTTAACTAAAATCTTTCCAACCTCTCCAACTCCCAATTCAACCATGTCAGCTATTGTCACATATGTCAATTAAGTAAGTTGATCCATGAAATTAATCAACGTGAAAACAGAAAGCATCCATAAAGAGCAAAATGCAGAGTAGAAAATTAGGTCTCACTTGAGGAGGAAGAAAATCGTAAACAGCAAAATGCACTTTGCTCACAATTAGATTTTTCCACTCATTTACTCACAGCTCCATTAATCAAAGAGCTAAGATCTTTGCCTAGATTTGGGAAGCAATTTGGGAAATGAGAGAGTGAGGGCTTCAATTTGGGAAGCAATTTGGGGAATGAGAGAGTGAGAGCTGCGGGCCTATAGATTTGATAAAGTGAGAGGGAAATACGTTTTGCCCAATTAAAAAAAAAAAGAAAATATAAGATTTCAGTGCTATTTTTTCGATTATAGCGGGGGTTTAAAGTCCCCGCAAATTTATATTTTTTTATCGAGAATATGTGTTATTTTTTACCGATAGGGGGAGAGGGTGTTTAAACCCCCACAATTAATAGCGGGGGCTTAAAATTCCCGCAATTTTAAATATTTTAGTGGTAGATTTTTAACTCCCACATTTCATATAATTTTACGGGGTTTAAAATAACCCCCTCAAATAAACCCCCATAATATTACCCATTTTTTGTAGTGTGGTTCTTTGCGAAATTAGATTTTTCATAATCAAAAGAACAAAAAACAAAACTAACAATGAGAATAACAATACGCGGTCATTAAATGGAGAAGATTAAACTTAATTCGTTTTTGATGAAATTCAGATAAGCATATATTCCTGAATTCAGAGAAGCATATATTGAATGAAATTGCAGTTTTTTTTTAATTTTTGATGAAAATGGAGAAGATTTTGTCGATTTTGGATGGAGAAAAGATAATTTACACAGAGAAGATTTTGTTGATTTTGAACGGAGAAAATGAAGAAGATTTTTTTTCGGAGAGAGATTATTGTAGATCGGAATTTGTAGGTGTGGAGAGATAATAAGGAGGTTTTATGCACATAGATAATTGGAAAGATAAGGTAGCAAGATTTTAGGAGAAAAATATGGAGTTATTTGGAATGTATAAGAACGAAGAGAGAGAAAGTAAAAAAAGTAGAGATTTAAGTAATTAATTTGAGATTTTTATAATTTATTTTTTAAAATGAAATTTTATGTAATGAGGTAAAGTTATCTTATGTATATATGTAATTTTTAGTTATGCAAATATCCACGTGGCGGTCCACTAGGCGCTGGTCCCATCTTAAGTAGATAGCCGCCCATTAGCATTCACATAAATGTCTTAGTGGAGTATCCCAATTAGCAAGGCAAAAATTATTGATCTTAAAAATTGGTTTCACCATTCCACTTTCTCAATGTTTGTTTTTCGTTAGGTATTTGATATTTGTATTTAGGTTCGATTAGATTTGAATTCTCCCTAAAATATTTTATATTGTGAGTGAAGAACTTTCTTAGAATAAAGACAACTCGATACCTAAGAGAATTCAAATTCAAAATTTGTGATTAAGAAACAATTCTGGTTGATAGTAGTGTAGTACTTTTTGATACAATATCAACATAGCTCATAAAAAAAACCATAGAATGTTGTTCTTAGTCTTAAAAGAAATGTTTTCTAGACTTCATCAGCACTATTGTAAAATTAGATATTGGAGTCCGTGCCAGCACAGGCCTAATGTGCTACTTTTCAGATATTATATGTTATTTTTTTATTTAAATTTATATGACACTGATTAATATTTATGAAAGTTAATTAGATTTGTTGTATATATAGTTTTAGATATTTTAAGTTATTAATTATATTATGATTTATACGATTTTCAATGTAATTTTCAAGTAATATTCCTTTATCCTAATTAATATGACATCGATAACTATTATAATCTATAATACTTTTCGACGTTGTAATTTACTAGTTAAAATCACTTTCTATTGTAATTTATAATATTATTCTTATTTAAACTTTTGTGGTATTAATAGTGAATTTAGACTTTCAAAGTAATTTAAGTTTTTAACTATTGTAATTTAAATTTATACGACTTTCAATGTAATTTTCAAGTAATATCCCTTTATCCTAATTAATATGACATCGCTAAATATTATAATCTATAGTACTTTTTCGCCGTTGTAATTTACTATTTTAAATTGTTTGCTATTACAATTTATAATGCTCTTCTTGTTTAAACTTTTTATGGTATTGATGGTGAATTTAGACTTTTAAAGTAATTTAAGTTTTTAATTATTGTAATTTATAACATTTTTAACTATTTCAATTTAAACGACACTGATATAATTTCGAGAGTAAACCAAATATCACGATTGAAATAGCGAAATCAGAATATCTTGAATAACTCATAATAACTAATTAAAAGTGATATAACAAAATTCCTATAAAAAATACTTGTGAAAAAATTTTAAGTGACCTCACATAAGATGTCAAATTAATTTAAAACATCAAGAATTAATTTATCATTTTATGTTTATTTCACCTTTTATAAAATAAATATTATCAATTTTTAAATACTTAGATGACTCATAATAGTTAATTATAGGTGATACACTAAAATTACAATTGAAACAATTGAAACAATCATATCATAAATGTCTATTTTACTTTATAAATGTCTATTTTATTTTTTATTACATATTATTATATTTTAATAAGTAAATGACATATAATAATTATTTAGAGATGATATAGTAAAATCACGGAGCAAGCAGACAACTAGAAGTAGGCATATCGAACGCCAGCTACCTGCTTCAAGTTGCTTGCTTCCAGCTGCCTGGCCCTGGTGCTTATATATAGTAAGAATACTACTAGTATTTTTTTTTTTTCAAAAAAGTTTCAAAGTTGTAAATAATAATAACAATAAGAATAAGAATAAAAATAATATTGTCAATTTAGATCTTGAAATAGAAATTATATCACATAATGAAACAAGAGGAGTACTTTAAGTCTTTAATTTCCAACTAAATGTTCACCTTTGCTAGCTTTTGGTCCTTGTTAAACGGCTATTTTGCAAAAAGGAAAACTTGACACACTAAAAAAAGTTCCTAGGGCTTCACCTTTCCTTTAGAAAAAAACCACTTAGAACTTCTAGTGCTAAATTAAATAAAACTAGTTAATTAAAACATGGCTTGGACAGTCTAAATTATTGTTTAAAGAAAATAAACTTCATTATAATTATAATAACAATATTCTTTCATTATTAAGACCCAAAAAGTCGACTAGCACTTTACATATTCTGGCCCTATAAATTTGTTCCAAGCAACTGCCCAACAACATTCATTCAACCCCAACAAACAAAGCAACACTTCAATTCAAAAACACACATAAAAAACTACTTCCAAAAAAAAAAAAAAAATCCATGGCAACTGCTTCCACTTTATTCATTCAAGAATTCATGGAGAATCTCCACTATTCAAGAAGACTACTTCTACCAGCAACCCCACAATACCATCCTGACACCACCCTAGCACCAACAGATATATCACAAGGGGACATGACCAATACATTTGATGCACATGTTGTCATGGTACTATCAGTACTCTTATGTGCTTTAATTTGTTCGCTGGGCTTGAATTCAATCATAAGGTGTGCAATAAGATGCTCTAGTTTGGTATCAGAGTCTGACTCATCCACAATACCTACAAATCCATTAGCGACGAAGCTGGCAAATAACGGGATCAAGAAAAAAGCCCTCAAGACGTTCCCAATTATAACATACACTTCTAAGTTGAAACATCCAGGGCTCGACTCTGAGTGTGTCATTTGCTTATCAGAATTCGTAGCTGGGGAGAAAGTTAGGGTTTTGCCTAAGTGCAACCATGGATTCCACGTCAAATGTATCGATAAATGGCTCAATTCACACTCTTCTTGCCCAACTTGTAGGCACTGCCTCATTGAAACATGTCAAAAGATTGTTAATGGTCGGAGTTATAATTCAACAACAACTACAATTTCAAATTCAAACCCTCAAGCGGCTACAAATAGTACTTCATCAGCCATATCAGTACAAGAAATTGTAATAAGGATTGAACCTCTCCAACGTGAAGGTGTGGTGTCTAACAATCAACATTAGGTAGAAAATAATTAGTTAGTGTCTAGAGTTCAGTTGATTGATATGTAACACACACTTGGTAGCTTTCTTCTTGTAATGAATTTGTGAATTGATTATTGATTAGAAGGTGGGAATCGATCCCTAACCAATACGATGAAAGTTCAAGTAGCTAATCAACTGAGCTACTAAGATTTTCGTTTTTTATTTCTTCAAAATTTATTTTGAGGAGAACTTTAGCTAGGGTAGCAAAAGCCAAAAGGCCAATGCCCATGCAGGTTTTTAAGGGATGCCATAGGTTTGCAAATTGTATCGTCAATTGTATATAAATGAAATTCATTCACTAGAGTTCATATTCCTGCCAGAAAAAAAACAGTGTTTAGTTTACTTAATTATTTGGGACACTATTAAAAGGGTAATCGGGAGTATAAATTTAACAGGGTAATCGGGAGTTAGGGGTTTAACTTTTAAAATATTCCTGGATGGAGGATAAAATAAATGTTAAAATTCATCAGGACGGACAGACACTATAATTTCCACTAGATACCTTTTATTTAGTACGTCTTAAAGGGCGTGTGAGAAATAAATATAATAACTAATTTGGAATGGAGGAAGTAATATATTGGCTAAATGTATTCCACATTTTTCTACTTACTAGTTCTTCATTTTGTACCTTTTAGTTTACAATATTTCATGTCGGGTACCGGTGTATGCAGGTTGTGGGTGTTGCATTATTGATGATATATAATTTAGTTTTACATAATTTTGGATTATCTAGATACCCTCCTCTGTCTGTATTTCTGAAACCTGCTTTGCTTTTCTTTTCTTTGAAGACTCCACTTATTTCGCATCTTTTATGACAAGGAAAATATTTTCAGATAAGTACTAATTTGATTAACATAAATGAACCTCTTTTGTGCCCTATAAAATGAGGGTGTACAAATTAAAGAATATCCTGAGAGATCCACAAGACTAATGGGCAAATTAAGGTACCAACTGGACAAGAATTTTCTCTTGTATTAATGTCATCTGCGTAGACAAATCACCAAAAAAGAAGAAATACAATTGCACTATATCAATTATTAAAGCAAGAAAAACCAAGTCCACTGATAGCTTTAGCCAGTCTTAAGGAACAAAATTGGTTCCCTTAATGAGAAATCTATTTTCTTTTTTTAAAGAAATCATTCATCATGTTTCAACTAAGAATTAAGAAGAATAAAGATTTAAGTCAACTGTGTTTCTGCTGTTGGGGTAATATTATTCCAAGAGGGAACGCACTTTCTAACAAATCATTATAGTCTAAGGGTGTGTTTGGTATGAAGGGAAAATGTTTTCCAATTTTCTTATGTTTGGTTGGCTTAAAGGTTTTGAAAAATGTTTTTCAGATCAACTTATTTTTCTCAAATCTAAGAAAAATGACTTCCCTTCGAAAAGTAAGAAAAACATTTTCCAAAACTCTCTTTCAACCTCACTCTTAAGTACAATTCTCAAAATCACTCATCCTTCCACCGACCCCTAATCCCCCTACCACCCCATCAAAAGAAATTTTTTTAATTTTTTTTCTTACCTCATCCCCTACGCAAAACCCAAACCCCTACTCCCCCTCTCTCCCACCCCTTCCAAAAAAAATATTTATTTTTTTTAAAAAAAATCAAACTTTTTCTTACCCCCTACCCGACCCCCCACCTACCAACCCCCTCCCCCTGAAAAAAAATTAAATTTTAAAAATTTATTTTTTGAAAATTTTTAAATTTTTTCTAACCCCACCCTGCTCCCCTACCTTGACCCCCCCCTACCCTACCCCCATTCAAAAAAACTACTATTTCAAATTTTCTCTTACCTCATCCCCTAACCCGAAACTCAAATCCCTACTCCCTTAAATTTTTTTTTTTTTTTTTTTTAAATTCAAACTTTTTTCTTTTCCTTCGTTACCCCCCCCCCCCCCCCGTTAAAAAATTAGGTTTTTCTTACCCCGCCTGACACCCACCCCCTACTAGACCCCCCGGCCTCCTCAAAAATAATAATTTATTTTTAAAAAAAAATAATTTTTTTTCTTACCCTCGCCCTTACTATCTATTTTGACAACCTCAGCCCCCACCTACCAACCCCTTCCCCTAAAAAATTAATTTTAGTAAAAAAATTCACATTTTTTTATCTCACCCTTCTTATCCTATTCATTTTCATTGTTTTTGTTAAACATGTACAAATACTTTTAGAAAATATTTATACTTACCCAATTTGCATAACGAACACAAGACTATGTGTAATAAACAACTTATTTTTCTAGAAAATGTTTTCTCTTCTTCAGATCGAACACACACTAAAAAAGGTATTTTTCAGGGTCAAAAATAATTTTCTAAAACATATTTTTACGATTTAACTAAACATTAAAATGTATTTTCTGAAAAATATTTTTTCATTCACCAACCAAACACTAGAAAACATTTTTCAGAAAATATTTTTCATCCACCAATCAAACATAAGAAAACAAGTAAGAAACCAACTTATTTTCCAAGAAAACATTTTCTAAGAAAATATTTTCCATGAAAAACATTTTCCTTCATACCAAACACACCCTAAGATAAACTATTTTTAACGGAAGAGAGTCAAATTACCTCTATACTTTGAAAAATTGACTAAATATATTTTTCGTCATATTTTGAGATCAAATTTATGCTCGTTATTATACTTTGAGGCTAAATTTATCCCTCTACTTTGAGAAATTAGCTAAATATATCTTTAGTCATACTTTGGGGCCAAATTTACCCTTGTCATATTTTGAAATCAAATTTACCTTCATTGTTACGAATTTTTTCACATGTACCCTTTCTTTAATAGAAAAGCCAAATCAACGTTAAATACCCTATTTTTTTAAAATAAAACACACTCTAATCTAACCTCGTCAGACCCGACACAAACCACAAAAAAGACACAAACAATATATCTTCCTCAGTTCTGCTGATCAAAATTTTCCAACGAGATTAAACCACTGAATATTTATCGATCAGTGCATTATGCATAGCTCATGAAAAATGGATTTGCATTAGCGTAAACACAAATAAATATATTTCTCCCTCAGTTTATAAATTTGCCTCAGTGCAGAGCTCATGAAAAATGACACTTAGTAGTCAAATGCAACAGATTAAGCTCACTGAAAACCAAAAACAAAATTAAATTTTATGGTGAAACTCATCAAGTACAACTTAAAGATATGTGGGGAGAAATTTTCAAAAAAAAAAAAATCAGTCTTTTTTTAATTTTATTTTTTGAAATAAAAAAACTAATATTGGGTCGCGTTGAAAAAGCTTGATGGGTGGATGGTGGAGACGTAAGTTTTTTTGGAGTGAGAGGGAAAGAAAGAGTGAGTTTTGTGTGTGTGTGTGTGTGTGTGGAGGGGAGGGGGGTGACGTGGGTATGTTTTTGGGAGTGAGAGGGAAAGAGAGAGTGAATTTTTTTTTTTTGGGGGGCGGGGGGTTGACGTGGGTTTGTTTTTGGGAGTGAGAGGGAAAATGTTTTTTCTAAAGAAGTATCATTTTTAGTGAGTTCTTATTTTTTAGTCAGATATTTTTGTAATATATTTTTAATTGGTTAAAAAATATTTAGCGACCTCATGAGGTTGCTATTTTTTCAGAATTTCATTCCGACCTCATGAGGTCGCTATTATTATTTGGTGGAATTTAATTTTTGTTTAACGACCTCATGAGGTCAGTTTTGATTTTTAAAAAAGATTTTAAAATATTAAGAAGAAAATTGACCTCATGAAGTCTCTTTTTTGTGACCTATTTTTGAGGTATTTTTTTTTGGGTTTCTAATTTTTGCAATAGTTTTAGTAGTGGATCTCTAGTTTCTGTGTTATTCCATTCAATTTTACTATTTGTTCATTTGTAAACAACCAATCAGTATCGCACATTGAAAGAGAAGTATATTTATTTATTAAGAAAATTCAACCGACAGAACTGAGGAAGAAGTATATTTGTTTGTGCATTTTTTGTGGGTCAGATCAGCAGGTTAGATTAGGTGTGTTTTATTTTAAAAAATGAGTCATTTAATATTGATTTGAGCTTTTTTAAAAAAAGGAATAGTACATATAGAAAGTTTTTTAACAACGAGGGTAAATTTGATCCTAAGGTATGACATCGAGGATAAATTTGACTTCAAAATATGACGAAGGGTATATTGAGCTGATTTTATAAAGTAGAGGGTAAATTTGGTCCCAAAATATGACAATGAGGGTAAATTTGACTCCAAAATTTGACAAAGAATATATTTAGCAAATTTTTCAAAGTAAAGGAATAAATTTGACCTTTTTTTCTATTTTTAATCACCATGATAAATATGATATCTTTTATTTACTAGATGTTGTGTTGTTTGGAAGAAACTAAATCTATATAAGATAGTAAGAAACTCATTTCCAGGGTTAATAATGGTGTTCCTAATGAATTTCTCAAACACGATATTTTAAAAGGTGTTATAGGGCAACTTCCGTAGCAGACAGTAAAAACATATTAGTAATTTAAGGGCGAAAGAATCACAAGGCATAAGGCTGTTATGAATAGAGGTTAAAGAGGAAATAAATAAAGAAGAGGGAGTGAACAGTATTAACTGCAACTTAAATAAAGGGTCAGGATTTATTTTTGATTAATGAGAAGCAATGGTTGAGATTAATTTGGAGGTTGTTATCAACAGACTGTCGGAGGTGAGAGGGGCATTCACAAATTTTGGTAATTGTCATACTTTTCCCATTCTTTTCTCTCTCTTCCTCTTAGGAGTGTCAAACGGGCCGGGCTGACCCGGCCCGGCCCGACCCGACCCGGCCCGTATCTATAAACCGGACCGGTTTGACCCGGCCCGGAAAGCCCTAGGGCTTTAGGGTACCGGGTCCCGGTCCGGTTTTTTAAAAAAATTTGGCCCGGTTAACCCGGCCCGGACCA
Source organism: Capsicum baccatum var. pendulum (assembly GCA_030864225.1). Classification (NCBI taxonomy): domain Eukaryota; kingdom Viridiplantae; phylum Streptophyta; class Magnoliopsida; order Solanales; family Solanaceae; genus Capsicum; species Capsicum baccatum. Next base: position 202,072,875 of record CM061561.1, read on the forward strand.
ACCCGGTCCAGGCCCGCCGGTTAACCGGCCCGGCCCGGCCCGGTAACCGAAAAAAATAAAAAAAAAAAAAAAAAAAAAAAAAAAAAAAAAAAATTCTGTTGGGCCAAACTAGCCGTTGGCCCAACGGTAATATTACCGTTTTTGGGTCCAAACGGCTAGTTTGGGCCCATTTCATTAAAAAAAAAAAAAAAAAAAATATAAAATATTTTTTAATCCTCAAAATAAATCTATAAATACCCTACAACTTCAAATCATTTCTCACACAATTTTCCAATCTCTCAAATCTCATTCTCTCTCAAATCTCAATTCTCAATTCTCAAATATTCAATATATTTAATTTCTTAAAGTGTTCACTTTAATTTTTTATTTTTTCGTTTACAAAGTAAGAGCGGAAGTTTCTAAAGTCGCAATCTTCGGATACTTCCCAAATTTGGTATTGTCGTTCCATCTCTTACGTTTAATTTTTATTTATTGTATTAATTGTTTAATATTTAATTTTGTTATATTTGTGTATTTTGAATATTTTTAGTTTAATTTAATTTATATTATGGATAAATTAAAAAACCTCGCTGCTAAAGGTGTTAAAAATTTTTGTCCCGGAAGCGGTAGTGGTAGTAAAAAGCGAATTATTAGCGGTAGAGGTAGTTCAAGTAATAGATATACCCGTGTGCCTTCGCCTCCGGTACCGCTTGGTACACCTTTTGAGGAAGAAATAGGTGTAGGTGCTCACGATATGGATTATGTAGAATTTCAAGAAAATTACGGTATAGAAGAAGAAAATGAAGTAGATGCAGTTAATGTAGACGAAGATGATGAAAATATTGCTGAAACACCCGCAGTAGGACATGCTAACGTTAGATCTGAATCAGTTAATCTCCCTTCCCGTCCTCCCAGTGCCCCAAAACCCCGTAAAAGAACTAGTATTGCATGGCAATTTTTTGAACGTATATCAGATAGTGAGGTGCAGTGCAATATTTGTCAACAAATATATAAGCATAGAAGTGGCGGTAAGCAAGGGGGTACGGGTACGTTAATGAGACATATAGCTGAAGATCACAAAAGAGAGTTAAATATTGCAAAAGGTGGTGGGGATGTTGGTGGGTCAACGCAAACTAGAATGGACCCAACAACCGGTCAAGTAGCGAAAAAGTATAATAAATTGAGGGACCGGGAAGAAATAGCTAAAATGGTAGCTGTGGGTTGTTTGCCTTTTACTTTTCCTTCTTCTGATGCTTTTATCCGTTATATACAAGCAATTCATAATCCTATGTTTAATGGTATTCCTAGAACTACTTGTCGGTCTGATATTTTTAAACTCCATTCACAATATTGTTTTTATTTATCAACATTCTTAAAAAATATTCAATGTAGATTGGCCCTAACTTCTGATCTTGGTCGTGCTGTTAATAAAAATGATTATTTAACTGTTACTTGTCATTGGATGGATAGTAATTTCATAATGCAAAAACGTATTCTTGCTTTTTTATATGATGAAGATCGCAAGCATACTGGACAATTTATTTTTCATTCTATTATTAAAATTGCCGGATATTATGGTATAGAAAATAAAATTTTATGTATTGCTTTTGATAATGCTTCTAACAACAAGAATTCTATAACAAAAATAAAATCTACGTTATCTCCACCCTTTCCTGAAATTTTCCATATTAAGTGTGCATGTCATATCTATAATTTAATTGTAAAAGATGGTCTTGACTTTTTTGAGGTTTATATTGAAAAAATTCGTCTTGCCGTAGGTTTCATTCAAGGAAATAATCGTAGAGCGAGAATTAAAGAATTTAAAGTTAAATGTCAAGAAAATGGACTTACACCGATTTTAATGCCTGAGGAAATTGATATTAGATGGAATTCTACGTATGAATTTTTAAAAACTTGTTATAAATATAGAACTCCTATTACACTCACTTTTAACCAACACTGTGGTTCTTTTGCTGATTCTGTTGATTGCATGTTACATAATTCTGATTGGGTTATAATTAATGATCTTATTAAATTTTTAGAAAAATTTTATGTAGCTACGGTTGAATTTTCCGGTGCATACTATCCTACTGTTTGTAATATTTTGGCATATATAGCCGATATTTCTGGTTTGCTCCAACAATATAAAAATAAAGAAGGTTATAAAGAAGCTGTTGGCGCTATGTTTACAAAATTTAAAAAATATTTCTTCCCGATTCCCCCTATTTACATGATTGGTGCTATTTTAAATCCTTGCATGAAATTTAATCATATGTGTCACTTTAGTACGCTTATTTATACTAACTTAGAAATAAATACTAACCGTGAGTCTGAACAAGAGCAGCCTGATTTGTGGACGGCTACGGCTGATGCAAAAGATTATATAGACAAATTATATAATCACTATGCTGATTTATTTGATTCAGCCGTACCTACAAATATCAGTCCAACTGTCGCTCCTCATCCTCCCGAGGAGCCATCATCTTCTAAAAGGTCGGCACATAGTGGTTTTCCTGATTCGTTTTATGATTTATCTTGTTGGAACAGTGTGGATGACAGAGCTTACACATCAACTTATCGGGAGGAGCTGAAATATTATCTGCGGACGCCACCAGAGGATCGCAGACGACGGATCAACTCGCTGGATTGGTGGAGAAATAATGAATCACAATATCCTGTACTTTCAAGATTAGCCAGAGATATCTTGAATGTACCAATGTCAACCGTTGCATCAGAGAGCGCCTTCAGTCAGGGACGACAGCAGCTTGGAGACAACCGACACTCATTGGGAAGCAACGCAATGAATGTTTTAGTTTGCCTTAGAGACTGGATTAGAGCAGAAAGAAGAAACCAAGGAATGGAACCAGAGCCAAGCGACGACCTCAAACTTGAAGAAATAATGACTTCACGGGAGAACTCAACAGAATCAAGTCCAATGCATGGGTTTGCCCCCGTTGACTTCGACTATCCTATGCAAATTCCAATTAATATTAACATGCATGAGTTGGAAAAAATGATGCATAATTTATAGATTTTTCATTCATGTAAATTATAAATTTTGGATCATTTTGCAATCAATAAAATTCCACAAATTCATTCACTCCTTAGTTGTTGTTTTTTATTTTTTTTTATTTATCAATTTAAAGTTTTAATATCTTTTATAGAAGTGTATATTTAATGTATACATTATATATATCTTCTATAGAAGTGTATATTTAATGTATACATGTGTATATATCTTTTATAGAAGTGTATATTTAATGTATACACGTGTATATATCTTCTATAGAAGTGTATATGTAATGTATACATTATATATATCTTCTATAGAAGTGTATACTTAATGTATACATTTGTATATATCTTCTACAGAAGTGTATATTTAATGTATACACGTGTATATATCTTCTACAGGAGTGTATATTTAATGTATACATGTGTATATGTTTTATAAATTAGTATATAAGTATATCTATAAATATTGTAATGTATATATAATGTAGTATATTTTATAAGTAGTAGTGTATATACATTGAATGGTGCATAAACACGTGTATATATCTTCTATAGAAGTATATATTTAACGTATACATGTGTATATGTTTTATAAATTAGTATATAAGTATATCTATACATATTGTAATGTATATATAATGTAGTATATTTTATAAGTAGTAGTATATATACATTGAATGGTGCGTATACATGTGTATATATCTTCTATAGAAGTGTATATTTAACCTATACATGTGTATATGTTTTATAAATTAGTATATAAGTAGATCTATACATATTGTAATGTATATATAATGTAGTATATTTTATAAGTAGTAGTATATATACATTGAATGGTGCGTATACATGTGTATATATCTTCTATAGAAGTGTATATTTAACCTATACATGTGTATATGTTTTATAAATTAGTATATAAGTATATCTATACATATTGTAATGTATATATAATGTAGTATATTTTATAGGTAGTAGTATATATACATTGAATGGTGCGTATACACGTGTATATATCTTCTATAGAAGTGTATATTTAATGTATACATTGTATATATCTTCTATAGAAGTGTATATTTAATGTATAGATTGTGTATATAGCGTATATATAGTGTATATTTGACCGGTTTTTATCCGGTTTTGACCGGTTTTGACCGGGTTTGACCGGATTTTAGCGGGTTTGACCTGATTGGGTTAAGTGGGCCGGTTCCGGGTGGGTTTTATTTTTTTTACTGTGCAGCCCGGCCCGGCACGGCCCGGTTAAGGCCAAAACCGGCCCGTAACCGGCCCGGAACCCGGTAAGAGAGAGGGGGCCGGTTCCGGGTTGACCCGGCCCGGCCCGTTAGACAGCCTTACTTCCTCTTCTTCTCCAAGTTTTCCTTCTAACTCTTTCCTTCCACTCTTCTTTCTGCAGATTCAAGCTAGCAATGAAGATCCATTTTCCTATTTATCTCTATTTTAGCTTTAATTAGCTGTAATTGTAATTTCCTTTTGATAAATCAGAAAATCGTTTCAAAAAATTGTCGCCTTATTTCAATTTAGCCCTTAATTTGCGATTGAAGCCGTTAGTTCATAACAAAGGCTCATTAATCATTTTGGACGTAAGTTTAGGTACAATTGACTTTTTTTTTTTTGGACGTAATCTTAGGTGCAGACATGTTTTTTGGGGGTAAGCCCATAAAATTAGCTCACAAATTTGAATTTAAATTGCTATATAAATTCGTAATTTCATACCAAAAATACAAAAGTCATCTTGTTATTAAATTCTAGTAACTAAATACTAAGAACTTAAGAATGAATCTTTTATTTTTAGCACTAATTTTTATTCTTTTCTTCATATTTCATCAAAAAAATTATCAATTTACAAATAACAAGCAAAACTGCATCATCCTTTGTCACTTGTTATGGTTCGACTTTTAATTGTGGGTTCTTTCATTATTTTCTTTCTTCTCGATCCAATTCTCTATTTTTCAAATTAGTTCATAAATTTGTACTCATTTTTTTTTAAGTCTAATATTTTTTTCTTAGATGAAGTAATTCTGAAAAGCACTTTAAGATTAGTTCTATATTCCTTTCTAATTATATTATATAATTTTAATTTTTAAAATAAGTTTATGGGATTTACTCCTCGTTTCATATTAGATAAATCAGTTTAATGTAAATTTACGCCTTCTAAAACACTGCTTAAACAAGAATACTTATGATTCATATGGTTATTATACTATGAAATGATCATATTTTAGTTTCAAAAGAAAAATGTGATTCGAAGTTCTTGATCTAGAAGTCATTTCTTGCGTAGGACTTTGCAATTTTAACGTTGAGATTCTGAACTTAGAAGTACTTCTACTATACTCCTTGATTACCCAAAGTGAATACACAATTTAAATTTTATGAGTGTAGACACCTAATTCTGTCTCTCTCGAAGACCCAAGTTATCCATTATTACCCTCGTCTTACCATGTGTACTACCCCATATAATAACCTCCGTACAAAAGGACAAAATAACCAACTCTAAGAAAATTGATAACAAATTTTATCCATTCCAACAACCCATACCCATCCCCTACCTCACCCAACCCCCTACCCCACGTCACCCCACCCCCCACTCTCTTTTTCTTGTCAAGAAAGAAAACCTCAAAAAATATATATACCTACACATACACCAAAAAAAAAAGAAGGGTAGTGAACAGGAGTAACAAATTAAAAAAAAATGATCAGCTCTCTCTAAAACTCACTCTCTCTCTCTCTAAAATTCACTCTCTCTCTCTCCTCCGATAAGTCACCGACGCCGGAGCAGCGCCATCTTAGCCGACCACTAACACTGACGTCGGCGACTCCATCGTCAAACCCGCCTAGATCCGCGGCGAACAGTCAACTCCGGCGAAGACTCCGCTGCCGTTCGTCGGCCGAGAATCGGCCAGATCTCCACCGCGGCGCGTCAGTCAGATCCGACCAACTCCCGCAGCCCGTCGCTGCCTTCACCGTCGGATCTCTGGCCGCCGTCGCTGCCTTCACCGTCGGATCTTCGGTCGCGGCGCGTCGGCCAGATCGACTAGCTGGACCGCCGCCAGCAGTCATGGCTCACCGTCCGATGACACAGCCGGCGAACCGGCCGACATCAAACATCGGCCGGCGCCGTTCTTTCTGTCGCCGTGATCTCACCGCCTCGATCCATTGGTTTTTGGTTTCCTGCTGTTTGTTGGTTAATCTTGGTTTCGTTTATTTCGTGGTTCGTCGTCGATAGTGGATCTCGAGTCGTCTTTATCGAATCACGTCGTCGTTCTTGGTTGGGTTTCGTATAGTAAAGTTTTTCTTCACTGGTTTTGGAGCTGTTCGGTTATTATTTTAATACCGAGTTTGGTTTGCTCATGGTGAGGTTCTCCGGTCGAGTATTTTGGTCTTCAGATTTCTTTATTATCGACAAGGATCAATTTCATCGAGGTCCATTTCTTCTAACCGAATCTTTAATTTATTTTGACTTCTTATTGATGTTGTGGGTGTGAATGATTTATCGTCGTGTGTTTGGTTTGAATCCTCGTTATTTTTGTTGTGTTTGATGTTGGTTTTGGATTATGAGATGTGATTGGAAAATCGAAGCATGCATTAATCATGTGGTTTAAATGGAATTCGGGGCGCGAGTTTAAAAATCGTTAAAGTGAATTAGGATTAATTTTGATTTGTTGTTTGTTTTGATTCGTCGTTATTGTTACTTTCACGTGTAATTATCAATTTCGTGATAGTATCATGGTAAGTCAAACGGGTAGGCAATCGTAGGTTCGGGTAGGCGAAATTTAGGAATAAGTGTTTTGTTGGATGTTGGAATGTGCATGTGAATGTTTCTTTCTAGTTTGTCATATTTAATTTAGATGTATTTATTTAGCCGGGGAATGCCCCGAGATCACTTGTATTTATTTACCGGGGAATGCCCCGACGTATTATGTTGGCGGAAAATGATCGTGAGGAAGGCCCGCGGCGTCGGGTAGGGCATTGGAGCTTAGATTTAGTTTTAGACTAGGATTTATATTTTCGTATTTTTCTATTTTTCAGACTGTATAATTGGACTGGATTTTTATGTTTTTGGACTGTCTTGTTTTGTTATTTTGTGTTCTTCTGTGTGATTTATACATTTCATAATGCCAAAATAGTCGATACACTTCACCAAGCGACCGTGGTCGAACTACGGGATCGAGGGGTGCCTAACATCTTCCCCTCGATCAACAGAATTCCTTAGCCGGAATCTCTGATCGCAAACCGGTTTAAGAGTCAAATGGTTTCGAAAAGGATTTTCTAAAGGTGACTTGGCACATCGGATTATGCCAAGTGGCGACTCTGAATAAAAAAATGCAAATAATCCTTTTCCGAAATAAATTTTCATTTCTTGTCACTTAACTAATAAAACCCTTTCGAACTTTAAAAATATATCCATTTTTGAGTACGCGTTAAAAAAGGGGTGTGACATCTTCTGGCGACTCTGCTGGGGACACAAACAAGTTTTCAGAATTCGAGCTATTTTTGGAGTCGTATCAGCTTTGTTTGGCATTACGAGTGTAAACATTGTTTGTGGTTATTGTTTGTGTTATTTTCACTTTTTGTGCTTTTTCGTGCTGTTTGTTTATATTATTTATCCTATGTGTTACGCTTTATATCTGTCATCATGAGTCCACTCCCCGGCCTTCTTTCTGCAACAAGTCTCGGAGCGCACGTCGTGCGCACGAACTCTAGTTGAGTCACCTTTATTTTAGGGGGGGAGCCGTTGGATGTATGGAGTAGGTGGAAAGCAAAGCAGCCACTATCGACCATATGCTCCCCCGAACGGCCTTGTTAGTAAACCACAACGTAGGTCAGCCTTTAGGTCATTCTTATGTGCATCATATTGAGACCTAGCGGGGCCTACACGGTCCTTTGTAGGAGACTCACCTTTAAAGCATCCCTACGTGCTAACTGTTGCATATTTGAGGGTAACGTGGTCATTTGACGGACTGATTAAAAAAAACAAAAAAAACAAAAGTAAAAAGCGAGTCAAAAAGAAAAAAAAGAGAGGAATTTCGTAGTTTATTTTAGAATTCTTTATGGTTTTTGTTCTTCACAATCCAAAAATTCAAAAAGATTTTTTTTATGTCTTGCATTTGTCTTCTCAAAATACCGTAAAAGAGAAAAAAAAAGTTTGTTTGCCTTTTCTGTCAAAAACAAAAATACCAAAAAGATTTTTTTGTATATTTGGTGGTGTCAGTCTTGGTTAAAGCGTCTAATTGAAAAAAAAAAGTTTTATTCGTTTGTTTTCGATTGTGTCTCTTAAGTTAGGGTCAATTTATTAGTTAATCGTTAATTGTCCAATCTGGACGAACTACGCACCCCTGATTCTCCTCTTGCGGGAGTGAGATACGTAGGCAACCTATTGTTGGCTCGGGGATCTTATTTAAAAAATTAAAAAAAAAAAATGAAAATGATTTTCTTCACTCTTTATTTAGAGTAGGTGTTTCATACATATCTTGAAAAAAAAAAGAAAAAAAGAAAAAAGATTTTCCTCAATAGTCGTAGGGTTCATTTTTGGTTGATCTTATGTCAAAAATTCAAAAAGATTTTCTTCACTCTTCATTTAGAGTAGGTGTTTCATGTACATCTTTAAAGGAAAACAACAACAAAAAATATTTCCCTTTAACAGGTTCAGGTTTCATTTTTCGCATGAAATTCAAAATAAAAAAAAATCCAAAAATATTTTTTCGGTAATCATAGATTTCATTTTGTACAAAAATCTGAAAATTCAAAAAGATTTTCTTCACTCTTCATTTAGGGTAGGTGTTTCATATACATCTCTTAAAGAAAACTACAAAAAGATTTTTCTTTAATAGTTTCAAGTTTCATTTTCCTATGAAATTCAAAATTAAAAAAAAAAAAAAATTCAAAGATTTTTTCTTTGTTAATCATAACTTTCATTTTGTATAAGGATGTTAAGCCTAAAAATGCAAAAAAAGACTTTCGTCAGTTCTTTTTGACAATTTGTTATTTTCTTTTCTTCTTAAAGTTTCAAAAAGAAAAAAAGAAAAGAAAAGAGTTCAATTGACCATTTTGGCACGACTTCACGAACTATGCACACCTGATTCTTCCCTTTGGGGGGTGAGATACGTAGGCGCCCTTCTTGGGTTCGGTGATCTTTTCAAAATAAAATAAAATAAAATAAAATAAAATAAAAATAGAGAGGCTTTGAAAAACTGTTGAACTCTAACCATTTGCTATCTCTTGTCCAGTTAGTTTAAGATGGTTGGTTTGTGGCATTTTGGCTGGTCCTCCATATTGCTCCAAGTCATAGAGGAAGTTATGGCCAACAAGGATACCGAGTTGGTTGTCACTAATCAGATAGGGAGTTCGGGGAATGAGAATGTAGAAGATAATGAAGAGATTTGGAAATTAAGGCGGCAAATAATAGAAATTCATCGAACTTGGGCTAATGGGTTGCCGCCTCCTCCGGTTCCCACTGATAATATGGACTATCTGTCTAGCTTGCCTCCCGTATCACATGCACAATTGCCTATTTTTGTTGATATGCCACAACATGCATCAGGATCGACTCCGGGGCAACAATATCCAACCACTTCCAATATTCATTTCCTCACTCCTCAATACAAAATTACCACATGCTCGGCTCCGCCTGCTATTCATGCTTTTGCAGCCCCACTTCTGTCTGAAGCTCCTGCTTTTGATGTTAATCCAACGATTGTGATTCCTCACTCTACAAGCGACCCTGTATTGAATATTTTTAGTAATCAGCATTACGCTCCCGAGCCCACATTTAAGTCGACGGGTCCGTACGTTTTTCCTCAACCGCCTGAATTTCCTTCTAACACTGAGAAACCTGTTATAACAGAAGAACAAGAGGAAATAGCCAGAAAATTGAGAAGTTTGGAACTGACCATGAAAAACTTGCAAGGACTTGGGGGGTACAAAAGTGTCTCATATAAAGATCTGTGCATGTTTCTAGGTGTACATCTTCCTCTTGGTTTTAAAATGCTGAAGTTTGAGAAGTATGATGGACATGGCGATCCTATAGCACATTTGAGACACTATTGCAACCAGCTAAGGGGCGCTGGAGGGAAGGAAGAGTTGCTCATGACATATTTTGCTGAGAGTCTTTCAGGTCTAGCTTCAGAATGGTTTGTTGACCAAGACATCGACAAGTGGAATAGCTGGGATGACCTGGCTAATGAATTTGTGCAACAATTTCAATACAATATGGAGTTGATTCCTGACGAGAAATCCTTAACTAATATGAATAAAAAGAGTACTGAAACTTTCAGAGAGTATGCGATTAGATGGTGTGAACAAGCTGCTAGGGTGAAACCGCCAATGAAAGAAAGTAAGATAGTGGAGGCGTTTATTCAAGTGTAGGATGAAACATATTATCAACACTTGTTACCTGCATTAGGCAAGCCATTTGTTGAGGTCCTCAAAATAGGGGAGATGATAGAGGATGGAATTAAGACTGGTCGCATTGTGAGTTTTGCAACATTAAAAGCGACTACTCAAGAAATTCATAAAGGTTTGGGAAGTATGGGAGGAAGGAAGAATGTGGAAGATGCATCTGCCATTGCAGTTGGACAACAGGCATGGGCAAGAGGACCACACCATCGTTACCCACGGGCTCAAACCCAAGTTTATGCCCAAGCTCCACAGAATCTTTACCAAAATCCATTATATCCTGTTCCCCCACCTCCATATCAAGTGTATAATGCGCAACCTTATGTTCAACCTCCATCTTACCCACACTGGCGTGCGCCAACTCTGCCGAGTCATCCCCCAACTCCACATACATACTGAAGCCCTTCTAGGCCTGGTTTTCAATTTAAGAGACAGAAGTCGAGAGATAACTTCACACCCATTGGAGAGTCGTGTGCAAGTTTATTTCAGAGATTGGTACAGTAGGACATGATCACTCCTCTCCTTGGGTATACTCCCGACCTACATTCAGGAAGTTTTGATCCTAATGTACGATGTGCATATCATTCTGATGTTCAGGGTCACAGTATTGAAGATTGTCGTGCTTTGAGAAGAGAAATTGAAAAGATGATTCAAGATAAATCAATCATGGTACAGAACATTAACAATGAGGAAAGCTCTAGTCATGTTGATATGCAAACCAGTGGCTAAGATGTCGGGCTGAGCAATTGAGAAGTCACCCCTCTCCCTACTAGGAAGAGGTTTGGTAGCTTGTTTTGTTTTATTTTCTGCTATCCGAACTATCTCAGGGTTGTAGTTCGGGATCTATCTTGTTTTGTCCTTTTGTTGTTTATGTTCAAACCCTTCTATCTTTTGTTTCAACTAAATGAAGTGTCCCATTTTTCTTTGTGTTTTAAATACGTGTTGTTTGTTTGTTTTCTTTACATAGTACATTTTGTGTTAACTCTAGTGATATGACATGCAGTGAAATTTTCAGCCAGATCTTAAAATCCAGTTTAAGCATGAACTTTGAATTAGAGGGTTAAAGTTAGAAAAAAGAGCATATGAGAAAATAGATGGAGTGCTGAGACATTTGGTAATAGGTTAAGGCGATCATTTTGAGAATCACAAGAATAACTTGGCTATCGATCGAAAGACAGGTCCCAATTAGGTCAAATAGTGGACGTGTGATCCCTATATCAAGGTTAACAAGAAGATAATCAGCTCCACAGAAGCATGAATCACTCGATGTGAGGGATGCATAGCAAAGGTAGAGTTGTATCTTTGACAAGTATATAAAAAGAGGTGAAATATACGTTCGAGGCAAGTTAGTGTTGTAAAGCATGTCATAAGGGATATTGGTCATGTACTTTCACATTGCATGCTATATACTTGCATTCTCAAGGATTGATATGATGAAGACATTTCATTCTGCTATCCAAACATTGTGTCATCCTTTGCTTACCCCATTTGAGCCTTAGTGTTATTTTCTTTCAGACCCCTCTTTTGGAATCAAGATAGAGTAAACAAAGTTCAAAGAATAGTGTCGAGTAAGAAGATAAAGTCAAAAGTTACAAAAAAAAGACAAAGATGGTTCCAAAAAAAAAAGAAAGTGTCAAGCAAAATAGAGTTAGAAAAAAAGAATCGCAAAGTGAAAGAGCGAATAAAAAAAAAGAAGAGAGAAAAATCAGATCAAAGCAAAAGGACAAGCTGCCAGAACTACGCATGACCTGATTCTCCTCTCGCGGGGGTGAGATACGTAGGCTGCCCTACTAAGGGCTCGGTCCAACCAAATAAATAATTTAGAATCACCCAGTCAAAAGAAACTGGGGCATGAGTTAATCCTCATTGTTTAGTCGATTCCAAAAGTTGTAAGTCCTAACCCACTTCAAGTATCGTTTGGGCCTCACGCTATTCTTTCTTTCTAACCCTAGCCAAAATCCAGGTTACAACCAAAGAAAAGACCTTCAGATCAATCTTTGGGGATGTTAAGGCAAAGCATGCAAGGGATATGCTGATGTATTTGGGAACTACCTATCTTCCTCAGCCCAAGGAATCAAGAGAGAAATAAAAATGAGAGAGTCTTATTGGTGAAAACCCTCACGGGCACCGTAAGGCGATAGTAAGTTGAGAGAGATAAAAAAGAGAGAGTCTTATTGGTGAAAACCCTCACGGGCACCGTGAGACGATTGTGAGTTGAGAGAAAAGACAATAAGAGAGTCTCATTTGTAAAAACCCTCACAGACACCATAAGACAAGGGTGAGCTGAGGGAAAGACCCTTCAAAACGTCACTAGCCGAATGAGGTCTGAATGCAATTGGTCTAAGGAAACAACTCAGCTTTAAGGCCATTAACTCAGCAATAATTGGTAGAGAGGTTGGATGGAAAGATCAGGTAGCTTAATCCAAAAGGCATGGCATAATCATTAGAGTTGACTGTCATTTTTAGAAAGTTTGTCATTTCTTTGTTTCAAATGGGGACACTCATTGTCTTTTCTTTTTTCTCTTTATTTTATTTTGTTTTCTTGAGTCAGTGGTCCAAATAAAAGTCATTGTCATTTTTATCTTGTTTTTGAGTCAAGTCCATATCAAAATAAGCGAGAAAAGATTTCAAAACTGGCCACCAACTTCTTCAATTGCACAATGCAAGGCAAAGTCAGCATATGAAAGAGACATAATTGTGAACTTATTAAACACCAAGGTTTGAAGGATTTATCTGAGAAGCATGACAAAGCAGAGATACTGAAGTTATTTTGGAGTCACTCTTAATGATCTGAGTTTGGGTCAATGACATGACAAAGCAGGGGCAAATGTCAGCAATTTTAAACAAAATGAAGGGAATGAACACTAGAGCAAATGCCTAGAAAGCCAAGTGCTGCAAACTACCACTAAGTTTTTAACTGATGAATTTTCTTTATTGAAACAGGGGCAAATTCATTTCACTTGATTCAGCTACCATTGGAAATGCACATCCATGGGATTTTACTTTCTGTTCAGGACCCTCCTGGAAAATGGGATTTTACTTTCTGTTCAGGACCCTCCTGCAAAATGAGATTTTTACTTTCTGTTCAGGACCCTCCTGCAAAATGGGATTTTACTTTCTGTTCAGGACCCTCCTGGAAAATGGGATTTTACTTTCTGTTCAGGACCCTCCTGGAAAATGGGACTTTACTTTTTGTTCAAGACCCTCCTGGAAAATGAGATTTTACTTTCTGCTCAGGACCCTCCTGCAAAATGGGATTTTACTTTCTATTCAGGACCCTCCTGCAAAATGGGATTTTACTTTCTATTCAGGACCCTCCTGGAAAATTGGACTTTACTTTCTGTTCCGGACCCTCCTGGAAAATGGGACTTTACTTTCTGTTCAGGACCCTCCTGGAAAATGGGATTTTACTTTCTGTTCAGGACCCTCCTGGAAAATGGAATTTTACTTTCTGTTCAGGATCCTCCTGGAAAATGGGATTTTACTTTCTGTTCAGGACCCTTCTGCAAAATGGGATTTTACTTTCTGTTCAAGACCCTCCTGAAAAAGGGGATTTTACTTTCTGTTCAGGACCCTCCTGGAAAATGGGACAATGCTTTCAAAAATGAAATACTATTTTAGTGTAATTTTGTTTGAGATAATTTTCTTTCTAGTTTAATTTTTGGGTTTCAGGAGCCCGCCTGAAGAATAGGGTGATGAAATAGCAAGTTAGGAGCCCTCCTGAAGAACAGGGTGATGATATAACAAGTCAGGAGCCCGCCTAGAAAATAGGGTGAAAAATTGAAAGTGAAGCAACAAGTTGGAAGAAATTGCAAGTCAGGAGCCCGCCTGAAGAATAGGGTGATAAAAGTCGAGTTAAGAGCCAATAGAAGTTGTATAGATAGGATTTTTGTAATTTCATTTATGTTTTAACTTGTAATTTTCATTTTTGATGTAATGACAGAGCCGCGGACCGGAACCTCGACGGAACCTCACTCGACTCTCCAACTCGGTATAGTCCACCGCCTTTCAAAAGTTGAGATACTTGTCACTCGATCCCTTCATAACTTGGGTGGGTAGGCTGTCCTAATTCAAGACCCGATAGTCCTTCTTTCTTCTGTCTCTCCCTTTTGAATAATGGTCGGGACAAAATTCTGTCTCGTTGTCTACTTCTTTGTCTGAAAACACTGCGTGTTTGCATTCAAAGGGGACATGATGTAGACACCTAATTCTGTCCCTCCCGAAGACCCAAGTTATCCATTTTTACCCTCGTCTTACCATGTGTACTACCCCATATAATAACCTCCGTACAAAAGGACAAAATAACCAAATCTAAGAAAATTGAGAACAAATTTTATCCATTCCAACAACCCATACCCATCACCTACCTCACCCAACCCCCTACCCCACGTCATCCCACCCCCACTCTCTTTTTCTTGTCAAGAAAGAAAACCTCAAAAAATATATATACCTACACTTACACCAAAAAAAAAAGAAGGGTAGTGAACAGGAGTAACAAATCAAAAAAAAAATGATCAGCTCTCTCTAAAACTCACACTCTCTCTCTAAAACTCTCTCTCTGTCTCCTCCGATAAGTCACCGACGCTGGAGCAGCGCTATCTCAGCCAGCCATTAACACCGACGCCGACGACTCCATCATCAAACTTGCCTAGATCCGCGGTGAACAGTTAACTCCGACGAAGACTCCGTCGTCTTTCGTCGGCCGAGAATCGGCCAGATCTCCACCGCAGCGCGTCGGTCAGATCCGACCAGCTCCCGCAGCCCATCGCTGCCTTCACCGACGGATCTCCAGCCGCGGTGCGTCGGCCAGATCTGACTAGCTAGACCGCCGCCAGCAGTCGTGGCTCACCGTCCGACGACACAGCCGGCGAACCGGCCGACATCAGACATCGGCCGGCGCCGTTCTTTCCATCGCCGTGAGCTCACCGCCTCGATCCGTTGGGTTTTGGTTTCCTGCTGTTTGTTGGTTAATCTTGGTTTCGTTTATTTCGTGGTTCATCGTCGATAGTGGATCTCGAGTCGTCTTTATCGAATCACGTCGTCGTTCTTGGTTGGGTTTCGTATAGTAAAGTTTTTCTTCACTGATTTTGGAGCTGTTCGGTTATTATTTTAATACCGAGTTTGGTTTGCTCGTGGTGAGGTTCTCCGGTCGAGTATTTTGGTCTTCGGATTTCTTTATTAGCGACAAGGATCAATTTCATCGAGGTCCATTTCTTCTAACCGAATCTTTAATTTATTTTGACTTCTTATTGATGTTGTGGGTGTGAATGATTTATCGTCGTGTGTTTGATTTGAATCCTCATTATTTTTGTTGTGTTTGATGTTGGTTTCAGATTATGAGATGTGATTGAAAAATCGAAGCATGCATTAATCATGTGGTTTAAATGGAATTCGGGGCGCGAGTTTAAAAATCGTTAAAGTGAATTAGGATTAATTTTGATTTGTTGTTTGTTTTGATTCGTCGTTATTGTTACTTTCACGTGTAATTATCAATTTCGTGATAGTATCATGGTAAGTCAAACGGGTAGGCAATCGTAGGTTCGGGTAGGCGAAATTTAGGAATAAGTGTTTTGTTGGATGTTGGAATGTGCATGTGAATGTTTCTTTCTAGTTTGTCGTATTTAATTTAGATGTATTTATTTAGCCGGGGAATGCCCCGAGATCACTTGTATTTATTTACCGGGGAATGCCCCGACGTATTATGTTGGCGGAAAATGATCGTGAGGAAGGCCCGCGGCGTCGGGTAGGGCATTGGAGCTTAGATTTAGTTTTAGACTAGGATTTATATTTTCGTATTTTTCTATTTTTCGGACTGTATAATTAGACTGGATTTTTATGTTTTTGGACTGTCTTGTTTTGTTATTTTGTGTTCTTCTGTGTGATTTATACATTTCATAATGCCAAAATAGTCGATACACTTCACCAAGCGACCGTGGTCGAACCACGGGATCGAGGGGTGCCTAACACCTTCCCCTCGATCAACAGAATTCCTTAGCCGGAATCTCTGATCGCAAACCGGTTTAAGAGTCAAATGGTTTCGAAAAGGATTTTCCAAAGGTGACTTGGCACATCGGATTATGCCAAGTGGCGACTCTGAATAAAAAAATGCAAATAATCCTTTTCCGAAATAAATTTTCATTTCTTGTCACTTAAATAATAAAACCCTTTCAAACTTTAAAAATATATCCATTTTTTAGTACGCGTTAAAAAAGGGGTGTGACAATGAGTTTGCTTCTTAAGAGTAAATAATGAATCCAACTGATTTCTATTAGTGTAAAGGCCTTATATCCAAAAATTCAAAGTCCCAAATCTAATATTCACTTGAAAATTTTAAATACTAAAAATTAAATCTAATTTGTAATCTAAAAATTCGAAGGATCAAATTTTGATTTACATTTTGGTTATGTTTTAACTCAATCTCTAATTGAGATTATGAATCAGAAATATAAATGTTTGTGCTGACAATATTGAATTTAATCATATATCAAATGGTCAAGTGATGACAAACTTTTCTCTCTCCGCTCATGCACATCATAGGAAGGAGAGCAAAAACTTTGAATCTTTCGAAAATTTAAGGGAGGATGGTAGAGGTAGGGGCACGTATACAACAAGAGGTAATGGAAAATATATTGATGTTGTTACAGAGTTTAGCGGTAATAGAACAATGTAAGGTAGTGAGACTCTATTGACAATGGAGGCAACTATATTGTGAGTTTGAGTGTAGGAGCAATAATGCATACTGTGACTGAAAGATGTTATGGAGGGGAAAGTTTGCAACCTTTGGTGCCCGAAGGGACGAAGAATTTCTTGCCCCAATTGGTGAAGTCGAAGATAGCTACTGCAAGGGATAATAATCAAGAATGACTTGAGATCACCTCTTTTCCCAAATAGTGGGTTGATGAGGTGGAATTAATGTTTGTGAAGACCAATCAAGAAGGAAATAATGCACATAGGGCCTTAATTTAATATTAGTTTGATGTTACTAAGCTAAACAATGCTAGATTTAAGTTGGACTATATACAATCGAGTGAAGCTGGAGAGGACAACATATTGAGATTGAGGAGGAGAATATTAGTATAGGTTAGACTATTATGGAATGTAGTGATATGCTATGTGTTAGGATCTCACCCACCTTTCAATATGTTAAATAGATTTGTGTAGAGGAACTAGAAAAAGTGAGCATAATCAAGGTAGCTATGATAGAGAATGAATGAAATTCTGTTGGTGAGATTCAACACTGCTGAGGAAAAGGAAGAAATGTTACAAGGTAGAATTCATCACTTGATAACAAACCTCTCCTAGTGAAAAAGTTAAGACTCTAGATATCAATTTTTCTAAAGGGTAGCTATTCTCAATTCTTATTTGGATAAAATTACCTAGGATGAAATTCCAGTACTGGTGTGCAAAAGAATATTGGTCTCAACTTTGCCAAATTCCTTGTTGAAGAGAAAACAGGCAAGCCTATGTATTGCCTGATTCATTTTAGGAATAAAAGGGGTAGATTCTTAAGTAGCCAGTGCAATATGATTGGAAGACCAGAATATGAACTAGATGTAAAAAGTTTACATGGTCATGGAGTAGTAATTTGTAGGAAGGCTAATGAACAAGTAGCACAAACTAACAAAGATCCAAAAGTGACGGAGGGCGATGGGATTAAGGCGTCTGAGAATAATATGAAGAGAACATGAGGTGGAATAAATCACAATGATAGTGGTGATACAAAGGAAAGTTCTTCAATCACATGACAGAAACAGACAGTGTAGGTCCTTAGCTCTTTCCATAAGTTAGGTGAATATAGTACTCATAAAAGTGAACAAACCACAAAAATTGATAATGTGGGGATGATGATCCCTGCGAGTGGTCATGGTTAAGTTACTTAGTTGAAATACTAGAGATCTTAATGGCTTCATAAAGTAGAATCAAGTTAAACTCCTCTACAATAATCTTCAAGTAGGTCTAATTAAATTTTTGAAAACTAGAATTAAGTCTAATAATTGGGAGGAATTGCTAAGGATATGTTTGGAGGATGTTCTTATTATTATAATCACAATTCCATCAATAATGGGAGGATTTGGATTGTTCGGAGAAATGATTGGTTTGAGGTTGAGGTAAAACAGGACACTACACAAGCAGTGACAAGTGTGGCGAAATATATTCCAATAGAAGGAGTTTATTGCTACCTTTGTTTATGCTTACAATTTAAAATAGGAGAGGATTGTATTATAGGATCATCTTAGACTGATACATCAAGGAAATCATAAAGCATATCTTGTTTTAGGTGATTTTAACACAATTATAGACACTACAAATAGGTTAGATGGGAATGTTGTTACATATGTGAAGGGTGGATTTTCAAGAATGTACAGCTGCCAACTAAAGGAATGAATAATATTAGAGGGAGATACACATGAAATTACAAACAAGATCACAAGATTTATTCTAAGTTAGATTGCATTTTTGCGAATGAGAAGTAGTTGGATACTATGCCTGATATACAGAGTCGTATCCTTCCTAAAGGGGTGAGTGATCATTATTCAATCTTGGAGAAGTTGGTACAACTTGAGAGGAAAATGAAGCATGCATTCAAATATTGTAATATATTGAGCTCCCACAACTCATTTCCCAAATTATCAAAGATGTTTGGGAGGTACATGTGGTTGGATACTATATGAATAGAGTAGTGAAGAAACTTAAAATGGTTAAGTATAAATTGAGCCATCTACATTAATAACATCTTCACAATCTATTGGTTCAGGTGAATGATACAAGAGATAGCCTTTAAAGGATACAAACTCAGCTTTAATTAAGTCCTCTTAATAGAATATTGCAATTAGAGAAAAAAAATCTGAGGATGCAATTCAGAAATTTTCTTATCATGTTGAATCACTGTTAAAGCAAAGGAGTAAAGTTACTTGGCTGAGGCTAGGCAATGACAATACTAGATACTTTTTATTTGTGATAAAAAAGATGAGGTTGATGTACATAGTGTCTCAATTAAGGAATAAACAGGGTCAACTTTAGCATAATTAGTCAAAATTTTAGAGATAATTATGAAATACTATTAGGAGTTATTGGGCAATAGTGGAGGTTCTAAGAGGAGAGAAGAAATACATCTTTTAGCCGAGACCTAGACTAAATAAGGCTCAACAACTTCAACTTTTACTGCCTGTTACAACTCAAGAGATCAAGAAAGCACGATAGAGTATTAATATCAAGAAAAGACCAGAGCCTGATGGTTATAGTGGTGGCTTCGTCAGGAATGCTTGGGATATAATAGGAGATGATATTTGTCTAACTATAACTAATTTTTTTAGCATGAGAGGTGGATAAAGTAGTTGAACACCACTATAATATTTCTGATCGCTAAGATTGATAGGCCTAAAAATGCTAGCCAGTTTAGACCTATATCTTGTTGTTATACTTTATACAAATGTATCTCAGGTTTATACGATAGATTTAATAGTGTCCTGCATGTCCAAGTTAACTCTACTCAAGCTGTATTTGTGAAAGGTCGATCACTTTTTTCAAAATGTCCTAGTATGTCATAATCTACTAAGGCACTATAAAATAAAAACTACACCTAGATGTTTATTAAAAATTGATCGCAAAAAGGTTTATGGTATGATGCATTGGAAATTCATTCAGGAAATATTAGATGGATATGATTTTCCATCCAAATTTTGTCAGCTAGTAATTTAGCGTATGAAAACATCCAGCTTTTATATTAAGGTGAATGTTGAAGAAAGTGGTTTGTTTGAAGGTAAGAGGGGGATAAGATAGGAGATCTTATCTTTTCTTTGCTCTTTATCTTAGTTATGGATTACTTTTTCGGGTTGTTATCTAGATTGTGTAAATTTTCTCACTTTAGGTACCATTTTATGTGCAAAAAACAACTTACTCACCTAACTTTTGTTGATGACCTAATGATATTTTGCAAGGGCACAGAACAATCGGTTGGAAGAATTATAGAGGCTCTCAAATATTTCTTTGAGACAACTGGGTTGAATACTAAATAGGACAAGTCCAGTATGTTTATAGTTGGAGTATCCGAGGACGTAAAGAGTAAACTATTCGAAATTATAGGATTTAGTAGTGGAGAGTTGCCAATAAGGTATCTTAGGCTATCTCTATCTCAAAAACTGAAGCAAACTTGATGGACACAACTTATTCTCAGGATTGCAAAATAAGGAGAGCTATATTTACAAGACACCTGTCATATGCAAGCAGGCATTATTTAATAAATTTTGTAATTTTCTCAATGCAGAACTTCAGGAGGTCTGTATTCTTGCTTTTTAAGAATGTGAAAAAGGAGACAACATAGAAGTGTAGGAAAATTTTATGGGGTAGTGATGAAGTAAAAAAGGAAAGTTTCTTTAGTAAAGTGCCAATCAGCGTGTGGTTCTAAGACACAATGGGGACTGAGTACACAAAATTGTAAGCTATGAAACCTAATTATGGTGTGTAAAATGGTTGGTGGTTGCAGCATAAGGAGGAGCATTTATGGATCCAATGGGTACACAACATCTATAAGAAAAAGGAGGAAGAATATCTGGATTTATCAATTTCACAAAGATGCAGCTGGTACTGGAAGCAGTTAAACAAAATAATGCTAGGAATGCAGTCATAGTATTATTAAGGACACTATAATCTCACATGAACATGTGTATATTCAATAGTAATCAGCTATAGTGGTCTACTGGGAAATATGCCCAAAATAAGGGGATCCTTGTTAATTTGGAGCAAAGTTCTACTTCCTAGACAGAGATTTGTGCTATGATTGGCTGCTCAGAGAAAGTTACTAACTAAAGAGAGGATACTGAAGATTGCTACGCAGTGAAGTAAAATTTAGTTTATATTATGTGATCATTTATAACTGGGGGGTGGTTTTCACATGTTTATAACATGTTCTGTTGCAAGTGTATTCTGGCAAAAAATAAGTCAATTGAGACCAGTTCAAGGGTAAGAGATGCAAAGAATGTTGTCTAATGAATCAGGCAGAAGAAGTGGAAGTAGTTAAAAAAAGATTATTTTAACTAGTTATGGGGCTTTCACCATCGAACCAGGGTCTGACCGTGACGGACATCACAAGTCCGTCGAGGACCGGGGAACGCCCCCTTTGCTTGGCCGTACAGATCAAACATAAACATATGACAATGAATGTGTTCATAACATATAACAGGATAGAGTAAATAGTTAGTCATTAATATGGGCCAAGCCCTGGACCCGCCCGATCTATAATTTGATAGAGTTGGGCTTCAATTTTTACAACCCATTTAAGATAAGGGTATTTGAGCCCGTCCTAGATAAGCCCGTGGTCCGTGGGGCTTGAGTAATATGGTTTGGGCTAGCCCATGGGCCGACCCGTAAGTCAAATACATGCAACTATTTAGATTAATTATTATTATTTTTATTTAGTTCGAAGGATATCATGTCAAAAGTTATTTAATTTCACTATTAGGAGTATTTTTTGGGGTGTTAGAGACTTGATTAACAAGTATTAACACTATGTAATATTGTCTGGTAATATTTATGTTTATTAATATTCTAAAATTAAATTATAAATATTATTTTTTAAAAAGTGGGCTAGCCCGTGAGGCCCGCATCCCACAGAGTAATGGTGTGGACTTGGTGTTTTTTAGTCCATCATTTTGATGGGCCAGTCCGGCCTAGCCCGTCAAACTCAAAGCACGTACGGACTATCCCGAATGGGCTGGGACAACCCATATTGACAGCTCTATAAATAGTGTCTCAAAAGTCTATGAATGTCAATAATCAAAACCCATCCACAGTAATCCACAATGCCTCTATACCATAAAGCAACCTATGTTGGGACATTTCCTCAACTAAGATAATAAAAATGATAATATTAATGTGAAGTCTTTAATTCTAATTTATGGAAGGAAACCGATGAAATGATCAAGTCTTCTGAAGAATAAAAGCTCACCACTTCACCGAAAATGATTGACCAACTGAGCTGATCCATCTAATACTACACAGAAAAAGTAGGATTGCCTTCAAACCTTGTCACGTGGGGATATTGAAACACCCTAGTTTCTATACCTTAGAAAATTTCTTGGAATTCTGGTCTCTGGACCCAATACGACTCGTGGGTACGAGCCGTATATTGGGGTATGGATGGTAAGATCCAGTCATATGCTGACCAGTGTTGGTTGGTGGGATGGATTTTGGTTACTGGAATGGATACGACTTAGGGGTATGAGTTATATTGGTGGGTACAGATCGTTTGGTTCCTTATCTTAATCTTAGACTTGGTTACTTAGGTTATATCTGAGTACAAGTGTCTTACCATGAGCCATAACCTAGGGTAAGAGTCGTACCCAGGACTCGTATGGTGGAAAATGTCTAAATCTTTCTTGTGTTTAATTTTTCTAGGGGTACGGACGAAGGGTACAAATCATATGCTTTGGATACGACTTGTATTGGAGGGTATGACTCGTGAGGGTCAGTTGTACCTGTGAGATAAGATTTTGTGCAACTTAAGTCTGGGTATTCTAGATATTTCCCCATTTATCCTAATAAGGTCACATTACTTATACCCTACTTGGAGGGTTATTTACCCTATTATTCCATCCATTAATACTTAGAAACTCATCTAAAACACTCAATAATTCTCTCAAAAGCTTTTGGGCAAAGGAAGCTAGGGTTTCAACTTGAGGATTGATTTGGGCCTTGTCTTGGTGATTTCTTTCCATCATCATCTTGGTTTAAGGCATGTTCTTTTACCTCATTGTTAATTCTAACTTTAAGAATGATTTTTATAAATGTTCTCATGACTTCATTGATTATATGATTTTGGTTTTCAAATATGATATGGGGATTTTGATATTAAATGGTTGGTTATGATTTTTCATGGTTTTCATTATGCTTTATGTGCATTAATGGTGGTATTTGATAATTGGATTGCATGGAAATGATTTAATGGTAATTGGAAGTGATTTTGGTTATATTATGGCCTCAAGGTGTTTGACAAAATGCCTATAACAATATTTTAATTGCATTGAGTACTCTTAATGGAACTGTTTCTTGTTTTAAAACTTGGTAAATGAATTATTCATAGTTTAAATGGCTTGAAAAGGTAAATGGATAAATGGTTATGCTTGTGGGGTACATGGCATCCTCCAAGTGGTTTAACATGGTAAGTGAAAGGGCACTTGAAAGTCACCTTAAACCTATATATGATTGGCTATGGATAGTACTTACAAGTATGGTCAGTATAACGATACCACCGCTAAATAGCCTTGTTTAATAAATGATAAATGGATTGGTTAGTTCTCGGTAATGATTTTAATTGAGCAATAATGACGGGGTATATAGCAAAGCCGTAGAAGTTGGAGGTCCCGGGGAGACTAAAATTGGAAACTCATATTTGCCGATGTGAGGTTGGTATTGGTGACCATGTGCATGATGTCACACTATATTTTGGGGGATGTACTAGTCATCCAAGGTTTTATTTCTTGGTCGTATAGCTTTACACACTAGGTCCCTTTCAGCAGGGAGAGTTGAACTCATATTGCTCGTGAGTGGTTTAGGACAAACAAAGCTACATAACCCTAGTAAAGGTTTTAAAGGCATGCTAAACCCGATCTCCTTTCTTGGCATGGTTATATATATGTGTGTATGGTTATATGCATATGGATGATTTTATTTGGTTTTATAAATGGCATTATTTTATCTTTATCCAGAGATCATGCTAGCGTTCACCCGCTAACCCATCTACTGACGACTGTATACCCACCCTATGTTGGAATCGACCGATATACTCCTCCTACATTGTGATTGACTTGGGGATCAACATTTGGAATAAAGTGGTGAGGTTTCATTCTTTCGAAAGGCTCTATTTCATTTTATGGATATTTCTAGACACTTGATTTTATGTTGGATATTTGTTTTTGCCATGGTTGGGGGGCATGTCCCAATCGGATTTTATTACTCTTTTGGTTAGAGGCTTTGTGGTCCTATTATGGTTCGGAATAGACGGGATCGGTATAGGTGTCAGCCTTAGCATTGTTATTGGTATTGAGGCTAGCATCACTGGTCATAATTTCTCACCGTTCCATCATATTTTATTTTGGGATTAATTATACTATATTTTGGAACATCTTTGGTTATGGCCCTTGTTTCGGTATTGGTTTGGTATGGTTGGATTATTGGTATAAATGGTTGGACTCGGTTGGGTTAGTTACGATTGTGATCCTATCCAGAGTCTTTATGTGAGCTATTACACTATCTTGTTACATGGTCAAAATTCAGTCAACTCAGGGTAGGCGATTGGAGGTTGGGTTACGTTTCGAGGGTAGTCTCCGATCTCGAATGGACTTGCCATGCCCATTACGATAAGGCCCCTAGTCGAGTCACTTTAAGTTGGTATTAGAGCTTAGGTTCATGGTCAATTAGGAGTCCATAAAGTTGTGTCGATTAGAGTCTCTTTTAAGGGTGTTTAGTGTGCCATACTCATAAGGGAGAGGCTACATAGAATTTAGGAATGTTTAACTTTCTTGGTATTCTATTTTCAAGATTAAAGTTTCAGTCCTGGAATCTTCTTTAATCCTTGTTTGTTCAGTTTTTAGATCATGCCTCGTAGATCTAGAATATAAGGAAATTCTTCTATCCTATCTGGGGGTAATACTGAAGGGGTGCATCTGACTTCTAGGGTTCATCTTCAATATCACAGTCCTATCCTTGATAGTTCTGGAGTTCCACCGGTTGCTACTAGTCCTCCTCAAGGCGAGGTGGCTAATGCAGAATTTCATCAGTGTATTCATGTTATTGCTCAAATGGTTGCTGCTCAAGATGAGCGGGGTGCAATTGGTGCTTTATCTGTTGAGGCCATAATGGTTGGCCAATTTATGAAGATGGGTCCTCCCACTTTTTCTAAAGTGAAGGTGGAGGAGGATCCACAGGGCTTCTTAGATGAAATAGAAAAGATATTTTGGGTGATACAGGCTACCAATGTGGAGGGGATAAACTTTACAGCTTATCAGCTCAAAGATGCTACATATCAGTGATATAAAGAGTGGGACAGGGATAGGGGTGATGTGGAAGAATTGATCTTGTGGGATACTTTTTCTAAGGCCTTATTAGATTGGTTCTTTTCCAAGAGTTAAGGGAAGCAAAAACGGAGGAGTTTGTGAACCTCAAGTATAGAAGGATGTCTATCTAGGTATATACCTTGAAGTTTCACCAATTGTCAAGGTATGCTCCTAATTTAGCAGCTGACATACGACCAAAAATGAGGAAGATCGCTTCTGGATTGAATCGGGATTTGATTTTGGAGAGAAAGACTGCCTTGCTGATTAAATATATGGATATCTCTAGGTTGACTATTCATATACAATAAGTGGGGAATGAAAAGAGAAAGCTGGCGGAGTTTGGGGATAGATAGGGTTAGAAAACCAGGTTTTCAAACCAGGTAGGTCCTCAGTATCAGGGTGGTTGGGATGGTAGAAAATGTCCAAAGAAGAAGTGGGGGAGTTCTGGTTCCTACTCTTCTGCTAGTGCTTCTTACCAGGGGGCGACAGACGTCATTAAGGTTATGATAATTTCTGGGCACAGGGTGCCCAATCTCAGGCAAATGGAGGTCAGTCGATTTCTTCATGCCCTCTTTATCAGTTTTATGGTCGTCCTCATTAGGGGTATTGTGATGAAGGAAGGGACAAATGATTCAAGTGTGTCCAGGCAGGCCATCGGCTCAAGGATTGTCCCATTAATAAGGTTGATATGGGGGTCAATAAGATTCTTGTGGCTTCATCTTCTGCTCCTACACCTGGTGGTGTTGCATCCACTTTTGTTACTGTTCCTGGTTCTAGTGTTGGTCAAAACAGGTTGTATGCTTTAGCATCCAGATAGGAATCTGAGGCATCACTTGATGTCGTTACTGGTATGTTACAACTTTTCTCTCATGATGTATATTATTTGTTTGATCTGGGGTCCATTCTCTCCTATATGACTCCTTATATGGCAATCTCTTTTGGTTTTAATCCAGAAGTTGTTTTGGACCCTTTTTCTAATTCTACGTCGGTAAGTGACTCAGTTATTGCTAAGAGAGTCTATAGGGGGTACATAGTATCTGTTGGTGGAAAGAAGACCTTGGTGGATCTATTTGAGTTGGTTATGGTGGATTTCAATGTCATTCTGGGTATGGATTGATTGTATTCTTGTTATGCATCCTTAGATTGTCATACTCGTAGGATTATCTTTAGGTTCTCTGGTGAACCGGTTATAGAATAGGAGGGTGGTTCTTTAGCTCCTAGAGGGATATTTATTTCTTATCTTTAGAGCTCGGAGGTTAATTTCTAATGGTTGTCTTTACCATTTGGTCCAGGTTAAAGATTCTAACTCAGAAGGTCCTTTTTTCCAGTTAGTTCCAGTGGTTAATGAGTTTCTAGAGGTCTTTTCGGATGATATTCCTGGTGTTCCTCTGGATAGGGAATTTGAGTTTGGTGTTGATCTAGTTCTGGATACTCATCCGATTTTTATTTCTCCATATAGAATGGCTCCGACTGAGTTGAGAAAGCTTGAGGAGAATCTTAAGAATCTTTCAGATAAGGGGTTTATTTATCGTAGTTTATGTCCGTGGGGTGCACTGGTGTTGCTTGTGCACAAGAAGGATGGTTTCCTTCGGATGTGCATTGACTATAGGCAGTTGAATAAGGTGAAGTTTAAGAATTAGTATTCTCTTGCAAGGATAGATGGTTTGTTTGATCAGTTTCATGGTACCAAGTTCTTTTCTAAGATACATCTTCGGTCTGGGTACCATAAGCTAAACATTAGGGAGGTGGATATCCCTAAGATGGCTTTTCATATTTGATATAGACACTTTGAGTTTTGGTAATGTCATTTGGATTGACTGATGCTCCGGTGGAATTTATAGATCTGATGAACAGGGGTTTTTATCAGTATTTGGATCTTTTCATTATTGTGTTTATTAATGACATTCTGATTTATTCAAATAGTGAGGTGAATTATGCTAATCACTTCCGTGTGGTATTGCAGACCTTAAAAAAACATTTGTATGCCAAGTTCTCCAAGTGTGAGTTTTGATTGAACGCTGTAACTTTTTTGGGTTATATTATTTCTAGTGAGGGATAATGGTGGATTCGCAAAAGGTTGTTATGGTAAAGAGGTAGCCTAGACCCACAACTCCATCTGACATTCAGAGTTTCTTGGGTTTAGTAGGGTATTATAGGCGGTTTGTGGAAAGCTTTTCATCGATAGCTACTCCTTTTTGACTAAGTTAACTCAGAAGAAGGTCAAGTTTTCTTGATCAAATGCTTGTGAAAGCAATTTTAAGAAGTTGAAGGATAAGTTAACTTCTGCTTCAATTCTGACTTCGTCGAAAGCCAATGATGGGTTCATGGTTTATAGTAGTGCATCTTGGGTAGGGCTTGGTTGTGTGTTGATATAACATAGGAAGGTAATTGCCTATGCTTCTAGACAATTGAAAGTAAATGAGAAGAATTATCCTACTCATGATTTGAAACTGTTGGCATTTGTATTTACTTTGAAAATATCATAGCATTATTTGTATGGTGTGCACGTTGATATATTTTTTGATCATAAGAGTATACAGTATGTGTTCACTCAGAAGGAGCTTAATCTCAGGTAGAGGAGATGTCTTGAATTTCTCAAGGACTATGATATGAGTTGTCACTATCACCCAGGTAAGAATAACGTGGTTACTGATACTCTTAGTAGGTTATGAATGGGGAGTTTGGCTCATGTAGAAGAAGGAAAACGGGAATTGGTGAAGGATATTCACCGCTTGGTTACTCCTAGAGTTCGCCTCTTGGACTCCAAGGATGGTGGTATGATGGTGCAAGAAGTGGTTCGATTATCTTTTGGTACGGATATTAAGGAGAGACAAGTGATATATCCTGTTTTGATAAAACTCAAGAGTGACGTTGGTAGGCAAAAGGTAGTGGTTTTTAAGATCGGTAGTGATGGTACATTACGGTACCAAGGGAGATTGTGTGTTCCTAATGTCGGCGGCTTGCGATAAAGAATTTTGGCTGAGGCACATGAGTCGCGCTATGTTGTTTATCCCAGCTCGACTAAGATGTATCATGATCTTAAGTAGATCTATTGGTGGAATGGCATGAAAAAGGATGTGGCTAATTTTGTGTCCAAGTGCGTGATGTGTCAATAGGTTAAGGTTGAGCATATGAGGCCAGGAGGTTTGTATCAAGAAATTGATTTGCCCGAGTAAAAATGAAAAATGTTCAATATGAACTTTGTTATCGGTCTTCCCCGATCTCGAAATTAATATGATTCAATTTGTATCATCGTGGATATGATGACTAAGTCTGTGTACTTTTTGCCAGTGTGGACTATCTTCTCAGTGAAGGATTATACAAAGTTGTATCTTCAGGAGATTGTGAAGCTGCATAGAGTTCCTATTTTGATTATTTCTGATCGTGGCATGGAGTTTACATCTTACTTCTGGCGACCTTTTTAGAGAGGGTTGGGAACAAAGGTTAGTCTGAGTATTTCTTTCCAGCCACAGGTAGATGGGCAAGCTGAGAGAACTATTCAGACATTGAAGGATATGCGTCGGGCTAGTGTGATTAATTATGGTGGTAATTGGGTTGAGCATCTGCCTTTGGTGGAGTTTGTGTACAATAATAGCTATCATTGTAGTATTGGCGTTTCCCCTTTTGAAGCATTGTATGTTGGAGGTGTAGATCTCCTATTCGTTGGTTTGAGTTTGGTAAGGTGGATATGTTTGGTCCAGACTTGGTTTACCCTATGGAGAAGGTGAAGGTGATTTGGGAGAGGCTTAAGGTTTTCCAAAGTTTCCAAAAGTCCTATACAGATGTTAAGCGCAGAGACTTGGAGTTTAAGGTTGGGGATAAGGTTTTCCTCAAGGTATCTCCCATGAAGGGAGTAGTGCGGTTTGGTAAGAAGGGGAAGCTCAGTCCCCGATATGTTGGTCCTTATGAAGTTTTGTAGAGAACTGGTAATGTTGATTATGAGTTGGAGTTTACTTCTAGCTTGAGCTTGGTTCATTCAGAATTCCATGTTTCAATGTTGAGGAAGTGAATTAATGATCCTTCTTCAGTTATTCCTTTGGAAGTATTAGGTCTCATGTATTCTTTGTCTTATGAAAAAGTCTCGGTTGAAATCTTGGATAGGAAGGTTCGTCAGTTGTGGAGCAAGAATGTGGCTTTGGTTAGGGTTCTTTAGCGGAACCATAAGGTGGAAGAAGCTACATGGGAAGCGGATGAGGACATAAAGTCCAAATATTCTCATTTTTTTCTACTCTTGGGATTCATGCGGAAGGTATATGTCTTCAACACATCTTTATTTTCAGAGGTTGTTAAAGGAAAGATTAATATCTTTTCCTCTTTGTTTTTAAACTTTGTTAAAGATCGAAAATATATTTGATAATGCTAATGACTTGTGCGTGTGGTTACCACTACCTTATCCATCATTTGGGGACAAATGTTTCTAGTTGGGGAAACTGAAACACCCTGATCTCTGGACCTTAGAAAATTTCTTGAAATATTGGTCTCTGGACCCAATATGACTCGAGGGTTTGAGCCGTATGTTCGGGTATGGATGGTAAGGTCTATTTGTATACTGACTAATGTTGGTTGGTGGGATTGATTTTGGTTACTGGAATGGATACGAGTAATAT
Organism: Capsicum baccatum var. pendulum; assembly: GCA_030864225.1. Lineage (NCBI taxonomy): Eukaryota > Viridiplantae > Streptophyta > Magnoliopsida > Solanales > Solanaceae > Capsicum > Capsicum baccatum. The sequence goes on from CM061561.1 coordinate 202,102,936, forward strand.
TGGTGGGTATGGAACATTTGATTCCTTAACTTAATCTTAGACTTGGTTTCTTAGTTGGATCTGAGTACGAGTATCTCTCCATGAGCCGTAAGCAAGGGTACGAGTCATACCCAGGACTCGTATGGTGGGCAGTGTCTAAATCATCTGTGGGTTTAAATCTGCCATAGGTACGAATGATGGGTACGATCGTATGCTTTGGATACGACTTGGTTGGATGAGTCATATACTGGACAGTGTTGGATCCAAAGGTTGAGGCTAGTATACGAGTGGAGGGTACCACTAGTGTTGGTGGGTACGACTCGTGAGGGTCAATCGTAGCCCTGGGATGGGATTTTGTGCAACTTAAGTAAGGGTATTCTGGACATTTTCTCACTTATACTAATAAGGTCCCACGACTTCTATCCTACTTGGGAGGTTATTTACCCTATTATTCCATTCATTAACACTTAGAAACTCTTCTAAAACAGTCTATAATTCTCTCAAAAGCTTTTGGGCAAGGGCAACTGGGGTTTCAACTAGAGGACTGATTTGGGGATTGTCTTGGTGATTTCTTTCCATCATCATCTTGGTTTAAGACATGTTCTCTTCCTTCATTGTTAATTATAACTATAAGCATAGTTCTTATGAATGTTCTTATGACATCATTGATTGTATGATTTTGGTTTTCAAATATGATTTAGGGGTTTTGATATTAAATGGTTGGTTATGGTTTTCTATGGTTTTATTTATGATTTATGTGCATTAATGGTGGTTTTGGGTAATTGGATTGCATGAGAATGTTTAATAGTAATTGGAAGTGGTTTTGATTATATTATGCCCCCAATGTGTTTGACAAAATGCCTATAACAATGTTTTCATTGAATTGAGTACTTTTAATGGAACTCTTGCTTGTTTTAAAACTTGGTAAAGGAATTATGCATGATTTAAATGGATTGGAAAGGTAAATGACTAAATGGTTATGCTTGTGAGGTACATGGAATCCTCCAAGCTGTTTAACATAGTAAATGCAAGGGCACTTGGAAGTCCCCTTAAACCTATATATGGTTGGCTATGGATAGTACTTGCAAGTATGATCGATATGACGATACCACCACTAAATGGCCTTGGTTAATAAATGGTAAATGAATTGTTTGGTTGCTTGGCAATGATTTTAATTGGTCAATAATGGCGAGGTGTGTAGAAAATCCGTGGAAAGTGGAGGTCCTGGGGGGACCAAAACTGGAAACTCATAATTGTCGATGTGAGGTTGGTCTTGGTAATCGTGTGCATGATGCCACACTATATTTTTGGGGACGTATTAGTCATCCCAAATTTTCTTCCCTGGTCGTGTGGCTTCATGAACTGTGGCCTTTTCAGCAGGGAGAGCTAAAACCTTAGAGCTCATGGGTGGTTTAGGACGGCAAAGCTACACAACCTAGGTAAAGGTTTTAAAGGCATACTAAACCCAGTCCCCTTTCCCGACATAGTGTTATATATATATATATATATATATACATATATACGGTTGTATTCTTATGGATGGTTTTATTTAGTTTTATAAATGACATTATTTTATCCTTATCCTGAGATCATGCTAGCGTTCACCCGCTAACCCATCTACTGGCTGCTATATACCCACGCTATGCAGGAACTGGTTGTTCTACTCCTCCTATACAGTGATTGACTCGGGGATTAACATTTGGACTGGAGTGGTAAGATTCCATCCTTTCGGAAGGCTTTATTTCATGTTATGGATATTTCTAGACACTTGATTTTATTTTGGATATTGGTTTTGGACATGGTTGGGAGCATGTCCCAACCGAATGTTATTACTCTTTTGGTTAGAGGCTTTGTCGTACTACTATGGGTTGGAATAGACGGGATTGGTATACGTGTCATCCTTAGCATTGGTATTGGTATTGAGGCTGGCATCACCGGACATAATTTCTCACTATTCCATCGTATTCTATTTTGGGATTAATTATACTATATTTTGGAACATCTTTGATTATCGCCTGGTTTATGGCCCTTGTTTCGTTATTGGTTTGGTATGATTGTATTGTTGGTATGGGATGGTTGGACTCGATTGGGTCGGTCACGGTTGTGATCCTATTTCAGATCTTCATGTGACCTGTTACACTATCTTGTTACATGCTGAAATTCAGCCAACTCAGGGCAGGCGGTCTGAGGTTGGGTTGGGTTATGGGGCTGGTCTCTGATCCTGGTCGGACTTGGGACACCCATTACGACAAGGCCTCTGGCTGGGTCCCGTCAAATATAACACCCAAAAATAGTTAGTGGGTTGAGCACTAGCATGTAACTCAGGGATAAGGATAAAATAATGTCAATCAAAAGTTCAATTTCAAACTCATTGTACATGTTCACATACATGCATACATATATATAATAGGTGTTAGGATTGGGTACTAGGTTTAACATGTTCTTTAAAACTCATTAACCTGGACTGTGTAGCATAACCATCATAATAAGACACCTACGAGTTATATGGGTCTATCTCTCCCCTAGCTGGAAGGGCCTCAGTGCGTGTGGCCGCATGAATTAAAGTATAATCATATATACATATGAACGATCGGGGACTCGAGTCTCCCGGCATGTGTCAAGAGTGACTTAAGCACTCAGTCATATAACATGGGGGACTTGAACCACCCGGACATTTAGACCTCCGTGTCGGCAACCACGGTTTCCAGTATTGGCCCCTCGGGACCTTCACTTTCACGGCATAGCTACACAACCCCCATTAAAACACTTTTCACACATTCCTAATCATCAAGCAAGGAGTCATTCATTAAGACATTATCAAGTAGTATCATCATACCAACTGTAGCTTGCAAGCACATGTTACTTTGCTAAATCCATCAATTTGCCGATGAGACTCCAAATTTCCACGTAGAAACCAAACCATGTAGCCAAGTGGTACTCTAACCCAACTAGCCAACGGGAATCCAAAGTCCTAAGTAGGAACTAAATCAGCTGGACAAGTGGGACTCTAACCCCTCGGCCAATAGGATTCTATAGTTTTCAATTCAATTTCAATTTATGGACATCAAGCCCTCTTTAAAGTCAATTCAAGTTCCGTTACTCTTTTATACGGTGCAAGGTTTCAAAATATTTTTTAACATATTCTCATGTTCAAAGTCAATTTCACAAGATTAGGTTGAGGTTATAGTAAGCTTCAAGTCATTAACACATCAAGCTTGGGGAAAACCACATTCCCCATTCAATTCAATACCCATATATCTAATTGGTTTCAAAACCACTATTTAAAATATAAACAATTCATATATAAACATGAAACATCACATAAACAACAATCATTCAAAACCCTCAATCCATATCCAAAAATCGATAATTAAACCACATGAGTAACCATTTAAACATATGTTTTTAACAAAATACGTTTTGGGGAAAGAGGCATATACCTAAAAGGATCACAATTTTGGAGAGAATTTGCCCTTGAAAGCTTTAGATAATCAACCCTGAGAAAACCCTAATGCTCTTTCTTGAAAGAATTTATGAGAAGAGAGAAGTTATTTTTGGTGTGTTATGGATGGAAATGGGGTCCCAATAAGGTTTTAAAGTCGCGGGTTATGTTTAGGAAAAAAGAGAAATGTCCAAAACGCCCTTAATTTAAAAGTTGAAAAAATTATCGCCAGTGACTATGGGTCACTATACGGCTCGTAAGAATTCACTACGACTCGTAGGGTCCGTGTCGTAATCAAGATAGTAGGCCTGGACATATTTTGGTTTAAACTGAAAAAACCAAAAAATTAAACCGAAATTTAATTTTGGTTGGGTTTTTTAGTTTTTTGGATTGGTTTCAGTTTCAAATTTTAGAAATTTGGTTAAACGGTTTGGTTTTTGGATTTATAATTTATTTTTTTGGATAAATCGAAAAATCAAAATTATAAAAATAATATATTATAATATATATATATATATATATATAATTTAATATATATATATATATATATGTAAATATACTAAAATATAATATAATCTGATATAATATATAATATATAAATATAAATTGTAGACCCTAACATTAACGTGAAGGCTGCAGCGGCGCTCAACCATCCTTAGTTCGTCAGTTCATTTGAAATTTCAACATCGGCAACAATAGTCGTTTACTCAGTTCATTTGTTCAGTTCGTCACTGTCGTCGGCAGTTGCTGTCGAGTGTGGCCACTACCGTCACGGCAACAGTGATGACTTAGTGAGATCGATATTTATGGTTATTTCACGTGTGTTGAATTAATTATATTTGGGAATGAAAAATAGGTTTGAAAAAAAGATTATTTTTCTAGAAAAATCACCAATTTTAAATGTTCACTACTTTAATCATTAAAACCGAAATAAAAATCCGAAATAACCGAACTGAATTTGTAAAAATCGAACCAAACTGAAATAATTTTTGTTTGTTTATGATTTTCATTTTCGTCAATCCAAAAATCGAAAAAATGAACTGATATTTAACAATCAAACCGAACAAACTGAATGTTCACCCCTACAAGATAGTAACTTTTGGGTACTCACTGATCACCTATGATTGGCACCTTACGACTCGTTTAGAGTCATTACGACTTGTAGAGTCTAGTCATACTCAAGGCGGAACACTTTGGGCATCATACTGATTTGGCTACGGAAGGGGACTATACGACTCGTAATGAGTTTTTACGATTCGTGACCTCAAGTCGTCACCAAGACAGCAACTCAGGCAAAACTCATTGGACAACCTACGATTTGGGCCCTACGATCCGTCACGACACCTTACAACTCGTAGGAAGAGTCGTAGTCAAGGCAGTTAGTTCAAAAACTCCAAATTTTTCCTGGACCAAAAATTCAGGATGTTACTGTACTCTACACATTTGGCAAGCTAGAAATCGTAAGATCTGTAGAGGCAACAAAATGTTGATGTTAGTTTTCTATTTTAGCAAATACAAAATCTAAAGGTGCCAGGCAGTGTGAGGGATACATTGAGAGAATATGTACTTAGTTTTTTTCCATGGCTTAGGCAAGCTAGACTCCTCTGCAGGTATTCTAGCAATTAAGTGCTCCATAGAATGTAATAAGTTTATTGGTATGATAATATTTATAATTTATTGCTAAAAATAATGGTCAATTTAATTCTCTCCGTCTCATTTTCTGTGTTGCCATTTGATCACACACAGAATTTAGAAATAAATGATGACTTTGTAAAGTTTATAAAATTGTCCCTCTTAAAGCCAATTTAATGTTGGGCAAAATTCAAAAATAGCATACTTATCCCCTTAATTATGAGTTTCATAGCAACAGTTTCATAATTACATAATATAGCAAATTGTATTTTTTATTTTTGCAAACTATTGCTACAAAAATACAAACACATATGATTTTTACTATCCTTATGATCAATATGTATTTTGTATTTTCGCAAACTGTTGCTACAAAAATATAAGTACATACAAATACATATGCTACAAAATGTAATTTAATAAAAGTGTTGCTATTTTTTGTAATTTAATACTTAAGTATGCTACTTTATGTATTTTTTCCTTTAATGTTTACTTTTTAATTGTCCTTTCTTATTAAATGAAATCCATTAAGGATAAACTAGGAATGATGTGATTAAATAGCTGCCAAGTAAGGAAAGATGATATTCTTTTGAGATGAATAAAACAAGAAATGACAACACATAAAATGAGATGAAGGGAATAATTTTTTATTATTGTTCTTATTCATCCTCTTTGTGTAAACCCCCACCGACTTTTTATTTTTGGCTTGTTCTTTTAACCTATTAAAATACATGTTGCAAAATAAATTGTTGTTTTAGTGCGTGCTTTCGAGCTTTATGAGTACGGTATACTTATTATCTTCTTTCTTGTTTTCTCCATGCTCATAAATAATAATTGATCGCTTTCAAGAAGAGATCTTATATTTTTTAATTTTTGTCCAATACTAGCTATGTGGAAAACCCCAAACAGTGAATACATAAATATACTTCCTTAATCTCATATTAATTATACCTTATTATAAATACTTATTTCAAATTACTCGTTCATTTAAAATTTTCTCATTTTACTCCTTCAATTAATATTTTTTGAAAGTCTAAACAAATTTATAAATTTTAAAAAGTTAATGTTTAAAGAAGTGGATAAAAAGTAAATTAATAAACCATCCATTATATTTATAATTTTTTAAGGGGTGTGTAAATAAAAAAATGGACAACTAATATTAATGCGGAAATACCTTTTAAGTAATTGAAGAGGACACAATTACAACAACAACAAGAAGATACACAGTGTATTCCCATCAAGTGGGTCCGGGGAGGGTAAAGTGTACATAATCCATCCCACTACCTCAGATGAAGTATAGAGGCTGTTTTCGATAGACCCCTGGCTCAGGACAGATAACAATATAACAAACAAACCACATAAAATCATATATCCACACGACAATACTATAACAACAGATAGAAAAGGATAATAACTAAAACAAGACACGCACAAGATGTTACTAAAAAAATCTATTGAAAACACAAAGATATTACCAATTCACAACAAATGTACTCCTACACACTAACCCTCTACCCTAATCCGCTTCCTCCACACCTTCCTATCCAGGGTCATGTCCTCCGTAAGCTGTAACTGCTTCATGTCATGTCTAATCACCTCCCTCCAATACTTCTTAGGCATACCTCTACCCAACCTAAAATCATCTGTAGTCATTCTATCACACCGCCGTACTGGAGCATCCGTGCCCCTCCTCATCACATGCCCAAACCATCACAACCTCGCTCCCCGCATCTTGTCCTCTATCGAAGCCACCCCTATCTTCTCCCGGATAATCTCATTTCTAATCCTATCCCTCCTGGTAAGTCCACACATCCATCCCAACATTCTCATCTTCGCCACTATCAACTTCTGTATGTGGGAGTTCTTAACTGGCCAACACTCCGCTCCATACAACATAGCCGGTTAAACTACCACTCCATAGAACTTACCTTTAAGTTTAGGCGGCACCTTCTTATCACACAAGACTCCCTAAGCGAGCCTTCATTTCAACCACCCTGCACCAATACGGTGCGTGACATCCTCATCAATCTCCCTATTCCCTTGAATCATAGACCCAAGGTACTTGAAACTCTTTCTCTTCTAGACTATCTGGGAATCAAGCTTCACTACCACATTCGCCTCGTGCAATAAATCACTAAACTTATATTTCAAATACTCCGTCTTAGTCCTGCTCAACCTAAAACCTTTATACTTAAGGGTCTGTCTCCAAAGCTCCAACTTATCATTAACTCCTCCCCAAGTTTCATCACTCATAATAATATCGTTAGAAAATAACATACAGCAGGGCAACTCCCCTTGGATATGTCGCGTCAAAACATCCATCACCAAGGCAAATAAAAATGGGCTTAGAATTTATCTCTGGTGCAACCCTGTCAAAACCAAAAAGTGCTCTGAATCCCCTCCTGTCATCCTCACTCGAGTCTTCGCATCATCGTACATGTCCTGTATCGACCTAGTGTATGCCACGGGAACCCCTCTAGCCTCCAAGCACCTCCATAATATCTCCCTGGAAACTTTGTCATACGCCTTCTCAAGATGGATAAACACCATGTGCAAGTCCTTCTTTCTCTCCCTAAACTGCTCTACTAATCTCCTCACGAGGTGAATGACCTCAGTAGTCGAACGACCTGGCATGAAACTAAACTGATTTTCAAAAATAGGCACGATCCTCCTCAGTCTTTTAGATATGCGACAACATAAAAAGATAAAAAAGGATAGAAACACAATCAAAATTGAATCCCCATAGACGACTAATGAATTAACAGGAAAAGATTAACTAAATGGAGTAGCTTTAATTATTCCAATCAAATTATATAACCCGCAAAATATATGAAATGGGAGCTGAATAGGCATGCACAAATTCTTATCAATAACATATGGATTAATAGTACTTGGGGCAAAAGATGGCTTTTGTTTTATCCGACACCTATCATTTTCTGCATCTTAGGGTAATTGAAGATCAACTTTGGAACAGTAACTAATAAAGTTATTGTCATATAATTAAGTTGTGAAAAAAATTCTTGTAGAAATATAAAATAAGTTTGTGTACAATAAACTCTTAAAATTGATTCTTTCTTAGACCATGCACCGAAATTTTAGTGTAACTTACTGTCATTTTAGATTAGGGTAATCAGTACACTAGCAGTGTTGGATCGGCGGCCATAGGATAAATTAGTATGGCACGATATTGATAGTGTCTGCAGTTGCAAAACAACAAATTTTTTACAAATAAATTGTTTACAAATTGCAGTTATTGACACATCCACTTATATATGGACCTACTATCTAAGCTCAATCTAAATATTATTGCTATGTCCATCCACTTCTTTTTCCACCTTTTTTTATTGGTAAACTATCACTTACTGTATTGTTTGATTTCTTCCTTTATTTTCCTTTAAACTGTTTCAAGTTCTACAATTCACACAGTGGCGATGGAGGTAGAAGCTCCCTTGCATGAGGTTTGCTTGACCCCAGTAATTTTTGTTTAGACAGTATATTAAATATAGAACTCAATTATTACCGTTTGTATTTATCATTTTAAAATTTAAAACTCATAAAATTAAAATCATGAAGACTCCGTTGTTTCACACATTTTTAGATTGTCTATATGTCTATGAATAAGAGGACACCACACATGTTTTTCCTATTACTAATGTACTATGTGATCCATACTGGTGGCTAGAAACCTTTTCGAGTCAAAGATCTAATTAATGGAAGTGTGTAAAAACTGGCTCGGAGAATGGTTTAATCTCACATAAATATAAGGAGTTGGAACTGTCTGAATTTATCAATCATTAATTTGAAATATTGAAAGTACATATTAAACCATGAGATTGAATTTATCGACTATTAAGAGTAAGGTTTATGTAATAAAGAATTGCGACCACACCTACTTTGCACCAAATCAATATATATACATAAAGGAGAATCAAGACATGGTGATGTGACACATCTCTATGGCCTCTATTCCTATTTATGTTTTTTCTCTCTTTTTTGAAATTTTCTAAACATTTTAATCTCCTTTTTCGAAATTTTCTAAAACTTTTAATACATTATCTAACAATTAAATGCATTTAAAAAGCCACAAAAAATAAATATTTATAATCTATATATATAATATATTACAAGTGTGAATACCTTGGAAAAGTGATTCGAACTTTTTGCCCTTTATTAAAAGAATCTGCAAAAGACAAAACAGCCTGCCTTTTCACCTATTTCTTAATTTATTATAAAATGTAAAAATATTTATATATTGATAACTAATTTAATTTTAAGAGTCCTTTTCCTCTTTTAATTCTAACTAATAAAACAAATCACATAAAAAGGGGATAAAAGAGAGAAAACATGGAAAGTAAAAAGAAGAGGGAAACTCACGTTAAAAAAAGAATTAAAAAATGAAAAATATTAAAAGAAAACTCAAGTGTATAGGATTTTTTTTTAAAAGAAAAGAAGTCTATTTTGTTTTATATAAAAGGAATCAAAAGTCTACATAGTTGGAACCATGAACGTCTAAAATATTAATCTAAAACTCCTATTTATATGAGTTTTAGTTTATTTGAAGTTCATAAACAATTTATGGGAAAAAAGTATGTATTTATCATATTTAGAAATTTTAGACCTCTATAAACTAAGTATTCTTCCTTTCTACAACAATACACAATGGTATCTACAATGAACATATCAAGCAAAAATTATTTATTTTTTTTATCTTAGATTAGTTGTTCTTTATTGTTTGACTTGAAATTCTTTTACGTCATGAAATATATTTTTGTAATATTTGATTTAATTTGTAGGTGCATTGATTTTTGTAGATATCTTGAAGATGCATGATGAAAAACAAAAATATCAATGAGTTTCTTTGCAATATAGTTTTTGACAATGGACGAAGCAACACATAACTTTCATTTAAGCTTACATATTGTTGCATGATTTTGTGTATAAGGTGATTAAGATTGCATACGTTTCACGAGTTTTGTTCTGATATTGTGGTTCAGGTTAAACTTCAAATAAATAAGAAGTAGTAGTGAAAAAATTATAGCAGATTTTGATCAAGATGATGTAGGATCCAATTCTTAAATGGGCTCTACGATCAGTTAAAATTTTGTTATTAAGAATCAAGCCACATACCTTGAAACAAAGTGAATAGTAAATTAGAACGAGAGCAACTTAGATTCAATCCGAGATGTATAGTTATTTAAGTAGATTATTAAAACCAAGAATTCATAATGTTAATCAAGGTACGGTCTATCAAGTTAAAAGGTGTCAAACGGGCCGGGCTGACCCGGCCCGACCTGACCCGAAACACCAAATTGGACCGGTTTGACCCGGTCCGGAAAGCCCTAGGGCTTTAGGGTACTGGGTCCCGGTCCGTTTTTTTTTTAAAATTGGGCCCGGTACCAAAAAAAAAAAAATTTTAATTTTTTGGGCCAAACTAGCCGTTGGCCCAACGGTAATATTACCGTTTTTGGGTCCAAACGGCTAGTTTGGGCCCATTTAATTAAAAAAAATATATATATAAAATATTTTTTAATCCTCAAAATAAATCTATAAATACCCTACAACTTCAAATCATTTCTCACACAATTTTTCACTCTCTCAAATCTCATTCTCTCTCAAATCTCAAATCTCAAATCTCAATTCTCAATTCTCAAATATTCAATATATTTAATTTCTTAAAGTGTTCACTTTAATTTTTTAATTTTTCGTTTACAAAGTAAGAGCGGAAGTTTCTAAAGTCGCAATCTTCGGATACTTCCAAAATTTGGTATTGTCGTTCCATCTCTTACGTTTAATTTTTATTTATTGTATTAATTGTTTAATATTTAATTTTATTATATTTGTGTATTTTGAATATTTTTAGTTTAATTTAATTTATATTATGGATAAATTAAAAAACCTCGCTGCTAAAGGTGTTAAAAATTTTTGTCCCGGAAGCGGTAGTGGTAGTAAAAAGCGAATTATTAGTGGTAGAGGTAGTTCAAGTAATAGATATACCCGTGTGACTTCGCCTCCGGTACCGCTTGGTACACCTTTTGAGGAAGAAATAGGTGTAGGTGCTCACGATATGGATTATGTAGAATTTCAAGAAAATTACGGTATAGAAGAAGAAAATGAAGTAGATACAGTTAATGTAGACGAAGATGATGAAAATATTGCTGAAACACCCGCAGTAGGAGATGCTAACGTTAGATCTGAATCAGTTAATCTCTCTTCCCGTCCTCCCAGTGCCCCAAAACCCCGTAAAAGAACTAGTATTGCATGGCAATTTTTTGAACGTATATCAGATATTGAGGTGCAGTGCAATATTTGTCAACAAATATATAAACATAGAAGTGGCGGTAAGCAAGGGGGTACGGGTACGTTAATGAGACATATAGCTGAAGATCACAAAAGAGAGTTAAATATTGCAAAGGGTGGTGGGGATGTTGGTGGGTCAACGCAAACTAGAATGGACCTAACAACCGGTCAAGTAGCGAAAAAGTATAATAAATTGAGGGACCGGGAAGAAATAGCTAAAATGGTAGCTGTGGGTTGTTTGCCTTTTAGTTTTCCTTCTTCTGATGCTTTTATCTGTTATATACAAGCAATTTATAATCCTATGTTTAATGGTATTCCTAGAACTACTTGTCGGTCTGATATTTTTAAACTCCATTCACAATATTATTTTTATTTATCAACATTCTTAAAAAATATTCAATGTAGATTGTCCCTAACTTCTGATCTTGGTCGTGCTGTTAATAAAAATGATTATTTAACCGTTACTTGTCATTGGATGAATAGTAATTTCATAATGCAAAAACGTATTCTTGCTTTTTTATATGATGAAGATCGCAAACATACTGGACAATTTATTGCTGATTCTATTATTAAAATTGCCGGATATTATGGTATAGAAAATAAAATTTTATGTATTGCTTTTGATAATGCTTCTAACAACAAGAATTCTATAACAAAAATAAAATCTACGTTATCTCCACCCTTTCCTGAAATTTTCCATATTAAGTGTGCATGTCATATCTATAATTTAATTGTAAAAGATGGTCTTGACTTTTTTGAGCTTTATATTGAAAAAATTCGTCTTGCCGTAGGTTTCATTCAAGGAAATAATCGTAGAGCGAGAATTAAAGAATTTAAAGTTAAATGTCAAGAAAATGGACTTACACCGATTTTAATGCCTGAGGAAATTGATATTAGATGGAATTCTACGTATGAATTTTTAAAAACTTGTTATAAATATAGAATTCCTATTACACTAACTTTTAACCAACACTGTGGTTCTTTTGCTGATTCTGCTGATTGCATGTTACATAATTCTGATTGGGTTATAATTAATGATCTTGTTAAGTTTTTAGAAAAGTTTTATGTAGCTACGGTTGAATTTTCCGGTGCATACTATCCTACTGTTTGTAATATTTTGGCATATATAGCCGATATTTCTGGTTTGCTCCAACAATATAAAAATAAAGAAGGTTATAAAGAAGCTGTTGGCGCTATGTTTACGAAATTTAAAAAATATTTCTTCCCGATTCCCCCTATTTACTTGGTTGGTGCTATGTTAAATCCGTGCATGAAATTTAATCATATGTGTCACTTTAGTACTCTTATTTATGCTAACTTAGAAATAAATACTAACCGTGAGTCTGAACAAGAGCAGCCTGATTTGTGGACGGCTACGGCTGATGCAAAAGATTATATAGAAAAATTATATAATCACTATGCTGATTTATTTGATTCAGCCGTACCTACAAATATCAGTCCAACTGTCGCTCCTCATCCTCCCGAGGAGCCATCATCTTCTAAAAGGCCGGCACATAGTGGTTTTCCTGATTCGTTTTATGATTTAACTTGTTGGAACAGTGTGGATGAGAGAGCTTACACATCAACTTATCGGGAAGAGCTGAAATATTATCTGCGGACGCCACCAGAGGATCGCAGATGACGGATCAACTCGTTGGATTGGTGGAGGAATAATGAATCACAATATCTTGTACTTTCAAGATTAGCCAGAGATATCTTGAATGTTCCAATGTCAACCGTTGCATCAGAGAGCGCCTTCAGTCAGGGACGACAGCAGCTTGGAGACAACCGACACTCATTGGGAAGCAACGCAATGAATGTTTTAGTTTGCCTTAGAGATTGGATTAGAGCAGAAAGAAGAAACCAAGGAATGAAACCAGATCCAAGCGACGACCTCAAACTTGAAGAGATTATGACTTCACGGGAGAACTCGACAGAATTAAGTCCAATGCATGGGTTTGCCCCCGTTGACTTCGACTATCCTATGCAAATTCCAATTAATATTAACATGAATGAGTTGGAAAAAATGATGCATAATTTATAGATTTTTCATTCATGTAAATTATAAATTTTGGATCATTTTGCAATCAATAAAATTCCACAAATTCATTCACTCCTTAGTCGTTGTTTTTTATTTTTTTTTATTTATCAATTTAAAGTTTTAATATCTTCTATACAACTGTATATTTAATGTATACATGTGTATATGTTTATATATCTTTATAGAAGTGTATATTTAATGTATAAACGTGTATATATCTTCTATAGAAGTGTATATTTAATGTATACACGTGTATATATCTTCTATAGAAGTGTATATTTAATGTATACACGTGTATATATCTTCTATAGAAGTGTATATTTAATGTATACATTGTATATATCTTCTATAGAAGTGTATATTTAATGTATACATTGTATATATCTTCTATAGAAGTGTATATTTAATGTATAGATTGTGTATATAGCGTATATATAGTGTATATTTGACCGGTTTTTATCCGGGTTTGACCGGGTTTGACCGAGTTTTAGCGGGTTTGACCGGATTGGGTTAAGTGGGCCGGTTCCGGGTGGGTTTTATTTTTTTTACTGTGCGGCCCCCGGCCCAAACCGGTTAAGGCCAAAACTGGCCCATAACCGGCCCGTAACCCGGTAAGAGAGAGGGGGCCGGTTCCGGGTTGACCCGGCCCGGCCCGTTAGACAGTCTTATATCAAGTTATGACATTGTTCTTTCTCTCTCTCCCTCTCTCTCTTACCTTTAATTTTGGCTCACATAGAAGTGGTTTTTCAAAATTTGGCAGGGATTATGTAAAGATCGATTCGCAGGAACACTCATTTCGAACAAAAAGTTTTGAATATATACAATATATTAGGATCAACAAAATTATAATGACAATATTGAGACTTTCAAGGACAAATTGATGGAAAATAAAATTAAGTAACCATAATTATCCAAGCGGCAAGGAGTGTCGTAGGTGAATAGCAAAAAATAACGAAAAAGAAAGCAAAAGAAGATATAAGAGTAGGTCAAGTTCAGTAACGATTGTTATCTTCAATGTAGTCGGGTACAAGAATCTGTATTTAGGCACAACAACTTCAACACTAGTTCAAGTTCAAAATAAGAACAATATGAAGTACAAAAACACTCTCAACACAAGATCAAAGTGATCTTTCTAAGAAGTGTGTTTTATTTTTACAGAAAGTAAGATGAAACAAAAATATAAAGCCAAGTCCTCCGACTTCACGGAGTGTCCTTAAGGAATAATTCCCTCACTGTATCCGAGGTTTTGAAATCTTCCTCCCAGGATAAAATTGTAACGCCCCGAGATCCCATCCTGAGACGTCACACGGTGCTTATGATCCCGAAGGACCACAAGCTAACCCTTTACTGATATCTGTACCTGTACACTGCATAATATCTGAAATAAATGTGGAAACTAGCCATAAGGTTCAACACATCTATGAATACACATAATACAGAAAAATGAATACTAATACATCCGTCTGAAAAGCCTCTAAACTGTCTGAACTGTGGAGTTGATGGAACAGGTCCCCAACTAACTCCGTCAACTAAAAATAGACAAAGACTGAAGCAATAATAGTAAACTGAAATTCATCCTCGAAAGAAGAGGACTCACTGCTACTACTGCTGACTGGGAATGAACTGCTAAGGATACTCTGGATCCTGTGCCTCTGAACCTATGGTGTCAAATAAAATACCATAGCGCAAATGCATCAGTACAGGAATATACTGAGTATGTAGACGAGGTAGGCTAATGCAAGGGCTCATGCATGCACAATATCTAAACTGAATAATCATGAAGATGCCGCATGAGAACACATACATGAATGCACAAACCATGAACACAATCATCGCAACTCTAGATACTGAAACTCGAATACCACTTTCCTGCGGAATGAACTCACTACTGACACTGAGATACTGAATCACTAAGTCATCTGATACTAATAACTGAGAGTCTGGATGTACTTACATCAAGGACTGAATTTTGAGCTTACTGCTTTCGACTGATCGGATTAGAGATCATCTTTCCTAACATATTATTTCGGAAGCGATCATCAATGATAAGAAGTATGATCATGTCCGAAACTGACAACAAGAATACTCAACAGAATCTGAGATAGAGATCAAGCCTATCTGATGGGAGATCTCTAGATATGATAATAAGAATACGCAACATAGTCTGAGACTGAGATCAAGACTCTCTGATGGCAGATCTCTAGATATGATAATAAGTATCTGTATATGAGACCAAGACTATCTGATGGGATGGTCCATGAATCAATGGAACTATCTGAGTTCCTCACTAAGATAGACAACTGTATCACACAGTCCTGATTTATGAAGATTGATACTGAAACTACAACTGTGGAAAGTAATTACTTAACCGACATGCCCCAACCTACCATAGGTGGGGTCCTATCTATAACCCCAGCTGAAAAGGTGTCAATACCGTGCCATGGGTAAAGACCTCTCTAGTCAAGCCTCTCTGATGAGATGACCCTCGCAGGAAGTTGGCCTGAGGCAATATAATAGTCAAACCTCTCTGACGGTGACAACCTCTACTGATGGGGACTCCTGCATCCTACACTGGCTACACATTTATGGAGTTCAGGGATTGTTCCTAACGACTCGGCCTCTTTGACGGGGAGTCGCCATCCCTTCCCTCGCTCAGTACTAGTTTTTACTCCCAACTGAAAGACTCTGAACTGAAATATTAACTGAACACAACTGAACTAAATCTGATACTGATCATGTTTCTCAAAAGATCTGACTAAGTTACGCTGAGATTACTTAGTTTCGTATCTGATGGAAAAAGGTATCGAATCATGGTATCTAACTGGCGACACAGAGCTTAAATAGATTACTCAAATTATTTATGAGATTAGAATTGAATCACTTAAATACTATTAGATCTGAGCTGATTACAGGACTGAGGCTAGATTACTAGCGATATAGAGACTACAGAGATAACTGAGATTACTGAGCTTTCATAAGTTCTACACTTGTCTAACAATACAAAGTTCTATAGTTCACTTAGTTCTAAGAATCATGGCTCAACTGGAATTATCGAGAAAACTGACATGGGCTCTAGACAACAGCTCTATTGTCGGGTATAAATACCCCCAGGACTCGATAGCATAAAAGTAAAGTATAATCATTCATTCATCATCACGATCATTCATATATTATCATAATCATTCATGCATCATCACAATCATTAAGACATCTCCTTGAGCATTTAAGAATCAAAAACATCTATTCATCATCACAATCACCAAAGGGTCACTTCAAACATTTATGGATCATTAACATCGGTTCACCATCATATACTAGCCTAGGGAAGACATGCTATTAGATTACAGCCCATTCATCAAGGACTTACATCAAGTACTTCATACCTATATCAGTCTTGACATGTATTTGGATGTCACTTGATTTGGGGAAACTTCATAGTATCATGTCACAACTTACTTGCTAACAACTTGGCTTGTATTAAAAGCTTAGCATATATCAAAGAGCACTTAATTGGGGAATTTACAACCATCACATCTCCACTTGTTCACTAAGGTCCTTCAACAAAACACTAGACACGCACGAGTTCACACTTATTTGGGAATTTCCTACTACCATGGAATAAGTCATTCACTTGGGCATTTTATCAAACACTAAGCATGCATAAACTAACTCACAATTTGGGGTTTCATCTTCAACATACTACAATGGCCCTTATACTTCACCTAAGCTCTTTATCAAACCTATGGGGAACATGCTTTGCTTATTCAACCATTTCTACACCCATTTGACATAAACACATCACATAGAAAGCAACATAAGGAAGATTCATCACAAAAATCACATGGATTTCACCTAGTAGGATCAAGGCTCATGAATCTTGTAGACAAATATGAATCAAAACACAACAACACAATGTAACATCAACTTCAACTCATACAAATCATTAACAACTCATAAACATAAAAATATTTGAGTTTTGAAAAGGGTTCTTGAGCTTCTTGGATGAAAGGGACCTAAGAATCAACATCTACATACGTTAATCTTTGAAATTGGATGAATTCTAATGCTTGAGACTCTATCCACACTTGTAATAAGTGATTCTCGAATCCCACACTATGAGGAACTTAATTCTTGAAGAAATATTAAAGATTTATGGATGAATTTTTGGAAGATTAGGGTTCTTGAATTGAAACCCTAGATATACTCTCTTTAGAGAATTGAAAGAAAAAATGGAAAAATTAGGGTTTAGAGGTGGATGCTCATATTTATAGAGGACTCCAAAAGATGAGAAAAGACCAAAATACCCTTGTAAAAATGTCCTTAAGTTGCTGGAAAAATTTTAGCTGACGACATCCATGACAAGACGCCAGTCCCATGATAGGCCTTCATGAAATTGTCATCACAAAAAGAGGTCGAAATCTTGCTTTTCTGGTTAAAGTTGACGACGTTGGTGATAGGCCATCACAGGCATGACGGATTATAAAAAAATGTTATCACCAGGGGTAGAAATCTGCCCAGGGATGATGACATTGGTGATAGGCTATCACGGGCATGACAGCTTATCACGAATATCGTCACTCAGTTTCCCAGCCTGACGTGCTAGAGTAAAATGGGCATAACTCTTTGCTCCGATATCGGTTTTTGACTAAATTGGTATTGTTGGAAATATAATTCAAATAGATTTCATTTGATATATAGTAGGTCCTATAATTCAATATATACAAGGAGTTATGGTCGATTGAAGTTGACCAAAGTTTTGACGCTTACTAAAACTTAAACGATAGGAAAGCTTTCAACTCGTCCTTGAGTTAGGGAAACTCTATGATCTTAATTCATGATCAAATAGATTCCCACACGATTCTAAGTATTTCATACTTAGGAAGATATTTCTAAAACATTTAGACTTGGATTTTCGCTTTACCAAATACACTCTAAGGCTCAGACGGGAAGAGGATTTTGCAAGGCATTACATTATCTCCCTCTTGGGAACATTCATACTCGAATGTCTCTTGATAGACTGAAAATATGGATCAACAAAACCTACTCAAGAATGAAAAAATTTAAGGAAATGCTTACGCAACTAGAATGACTGACATACCGAGTTCCCATACTGGGCATGATTTATATCTGGTGCATGTAATACTCGATGAATCTACTCATAGCTGAATTCTCATAACACTCATGCATATCTGATACATGGAATCATAACTGGGATGATCTCAAGAGTGCATGACTGATCACACATTGACAAGCTAAACTCATTTATTCTAAATGCACATATCTAATGCATGAATGACCGGCTAAGCTGACTTTCGAAAGCACGACTTGACAATGCAATAACGACTGATGCTAACTTCATAAAGAAAATCTTAACATGCATCGGGATGAATCTAATGTCATACAACATCATAATACTATAGGGTATCTCCCCCTTGGGACTCTATGTCCTTCTAAACACACTTCGCTGAAATACTGGGATGGTGCGCAGGGTATCTACAGACTGGGTCATGATTGACCGATCAAGATCTAAAACTCATGCATGACTCATGTTAACGTATAAGCTCAAAATGGGAGCAACGGATCTAACAATGCATATAATAATGATAAAGGGCTCATAACATACCCGGGTCTATTTCAGGGGATCTTTACCGATCAAGGCGAGCCTGAAATACTTAAAGTCTACCCCTCTGAGTCAGCTCTCTATATTCTCGTAGTATATGGTCTGGCTCACCACAACCAAAATACATATCGCTACCAGCTCTACACACACCTAGGTGGCGCTTGCTGCACTCTCCACAACGCGGATGGGTACGGACACCACTAGTACTACTCTGGACTTTGGAGCTTGGCGCTCCCTCAGATCTGACACCCCCAAACACAGGTGTGGGTATACTAGCTAAAGATGGAGCTGGAACTAAAAATCTCTGACCATATTGGGAACTACTACCACCTTGAGACCCTGACTGTGAGAAACTACGACTACCTATCTTGGCTCTCTTACTCACTCTCTCTCTCTCTCATTTATCTTATCTTCCTCAATCTGTTGTGCATGCATCATCAGTATAGCAAGGTTCATATCTCTATGAAGTATAACATTCGTACACTCTTTCAACACTAACTCATATACACCAATTCCAAACTTAATCATACTCACTCGAGGGTCAGCTATCAAGTTAGGAGCATACTTAGCTAATTGGCTAAACTTAAGACAATGCTCTTTCACGATAATGGAACCTTGCCTTAGGTTCATCAACTCTTCTACCTTAGATTCTCTTATATCTAGAGGGAAAAACCTATCTAGAAAGACACTCTAAAACTCTAGCCAAGTCACGGGAGCTGCATTCTCCCCTATACTCTTCTCCCACATCACTACCCAATCATGAGCAATATCTTTCAACCTATAAGATGCTAACTTAATACTCTCCTCCTCAGAAATATGCATAATTTGGGTGATCTTCTTCACCTCCTCTAGATAAGCTGTGGGTCCTCACTTACTACTGACCCAAAGAATTCTTGCGGGTTTATTTTCATAAAACTTCTGATTCTGGCTACGGCTGAGTCCCCATCTTGCTGAAGTGGGGATGCAGCCTGACATTGCCCTGAACATTAGTCACAGCTTGGTCTAGCTCCTAAAAAACTACCTGAAACTCTACATGTGACATACTCTTATTCTCAGGATCTACTGGCTGTGGGGGCTGGTCATCAACCCCATGGACAAAATGATAACTGAAAGAAGGGAAACTGCTCCTAAGAACATCCTGTAGCCTCTTGTACATAAATGTGGAGTTTTACACATCCATGCCAAGACTCTACTAGATGCGGCTTTTCAGACTCCCTAGGACACTCTTGAACCTTAGGCTCTAATACCAAGTTTGTAACACCCCGAGATCCTATCCTGAGATGTCACACGACACTTATGACCTCGAAGGACCACAAGCTAACCCTTTACTGATATCTGTACCTGTACACTGCATATATCTAAAATAAATGTGGAAACTAGACATAAGGTTCAACACATCTATGAATACTCATAATACAAATAAATAAATAATAATACATCCATCTGAAAAGCCTTTAAACTATCTGAACTCTGGAGTTGATGAGACAAGTCCCCAACTAACTACGTCAACTGAAAATAAAAAAAGACTGAAGTAATAATAGTAAACTAAAATCCATTCTCAAAAGAAGAGGACTCACTGCTACTACTGCTGACTGGGAATGAACTGCTAAGGATACTTTGGATCCTGTGCCTCTGAACCTATAGTGTCAAATAAAACACCATAGCGCAAATGCGTTAGTACAAAAATGTACCGAGTATGTAGACGAGGTAGGCTAATACAAGGGCTCATGCATGCACAATATCTAAACTGTATAATCATGAAGATGCCGCATGAGAACACATACATAAATGCACAGACCATGAACACAATCATAGCAACTCTAGATACTGAAACTCGAATACCACTTTACTGTAGATTGAACTCACTTCTGATATTGAGATACTGAATCACTAACTCATTTGATACTAATAACTCAGAGTTTGGATGTAGTTACATCAAGGACTGAATTTTGAGCTTACTGCTTTCGACTAACCGAATTAGAGATCATCTTTTCTAACATATTATTTTGGAATGGATTATCAATGATAAGAAGTATGATCATGTTCGAATCTGACAACAAGAATACTCAACAGAATCTGAGATAGAGATCAAGCCTATCTGACGGGAGATCTCTAGATATGATAATAAGAATACTCAACATGGTCTGAGACTGAGGTCAAGCCTCCCTAATGGGAGATCTCTAGATATGATAATAATTATCTGTATATGAGACCAAGCCTATCTGATGGGATGGTCCATGAATCAATGGAACTATCTGAGTTCCTCACAGAAATAGATGACTGTACCACACAGTCCTGATTTCTGAAGATTGATACTGAAACTGCAACTGTGGAAAGTAGTTACTTAACCGACATACCCCAACCTACCATAGGTAGGGTCCAACCTGTAACCCCAGCTGGAAGGGTGTCAATACCGTGCCATGGGTAAAGACCTCTCTGGTTAAGCCTCTCTGACGGGATGACCCTTACAGCAAGTCAGCCTGAGGCAAAATAATAGTCAAACCTCTCTGACGGTGACAACCTCTAATGACGGGGACTCTTTCATCGTACACTGGCTACGCAGCTCTGGAGTTCAGGGATTGCTCCTAATGACTCAGCCTCTCTGACGGGGAGCCGCCATCCCTTCCCTCGTTCGGTGCTAGTTTCTACTCTCAACTGAAAGACTCTGAATTGAACACAATTAAACTAAATCTGATACTGATCATATTTCTCAAAAGATATGACTGAGTTACGTTGAGATTACTTTGTTTCGTATCTGATGGAAAAGGTAACGAATCATGGTATCTGACTGACGACACAGAGCTTAAATAGATTACTTGAATCATTTCTAAGATTAGAATTGAATCACTTAAATACTATTAGATCTTAGCTGATTACAAGACTGAGGCTAGATTACTAGCGATACAGAGATTACAGAGATAACTGAGATTATTGAGCTTTCTTAAGTTCTACACTTTTCTGAGGATATAGAGTTCTATAGTTCACTGAGTTCTGAGAATCATGGCTCAACTAGAATTATCAAGAAAACTGACACAGACTCTAGACAACAACTCTATTGTCGGGTATTAAATACCCCCAAGACTCGATAGCATAAAAGTAAAGCATAATCATTCATTCATCATCACGATCATTCATATATCATCATAATCATTCATGCACCATCACAATCATTAAGACATTGCCTTGAACATTTAAGAATCACAAACATCTATTAATTATTATAATCACCAAAGAGTCACTTCAAACATTTATGGATCATCAACATCGGTTCACCATCATATACTAGCCTAGGGAAGACATGCTATTGATTACACCCCATTCATCAAGGTCTTACATCAAGTACTTCATACCTATATCAGTCTTGACATGTATTTAGATGTCACTTGATTTGGGGAAACTTCATACTATCATGTCACAACTTACTTGCTAACCACTTGGCTTGTATTAAAAGCTTAGCATATATCAAAGAGCACTTAATTAGGGAATTTACAACCATCACATCTCCACTTGTTCACTAAGGTACTTCAATAAAATACTATACATGCACGAGTTCACACTTATTTGGGAATTTTCTACTACCATGGAATAGTTCATTCGCATGGGCGTTTTATCAAACACTAAGCATGCATAAACTAACTCACAATTTGGGGTTTCATCTTCAACATACTACAATGGCCCTTATACTTCACCTAAGCTCTTTATCAAACCTATGGGGAGCATGCTTCGCTTATTCAACCATTTCTACACCCATTTGATATGAACACATCACATAGAAAGCAACATAAGAAATATTCATCACAAATATCACATAGATTCCACCTACTAGGGTCAAGGTTCATGAATCTTGTAAACAAACCTAAATCAAAACTCAACAACACATGTAACATCAATTTCAACTCATACAAATCATTAACAACTCATAAACATAAAAATCTTTGAGTTTTGAAAAGGGTTCTTGAGCTTCTTGGATGAAAGGGACCCAAGAATCAACATCTACATACCTTAATCTTTGAAATTGGATGAATTTTAATACTTAAGACTCTATCCGCACTTGTAATAAGTGATTCTTGAAGCCCACACTATGAGAAACTTGAGTCTTGAAAAAATCTTAAAGATTTATGGATGAATTTTTGAAAGATTAGGGTTCTTGAATTGAAACCCTAGATATATTCTCTTTAGAGAATTGAAAGAGAAAATGGAGAAATTAGGGTTTAGAGGTGGATGCTCATATTTATAGAGGCCTCCAAAAGATAAGAAAATACCAAAATACCCTTACAAAAATTTCCTTAAGTTGATGATAAAATTTTAGCTGACGACATCCGTGATAAGCCGTCAGGCCCGTGATAGGCCGTCACAAATTGTCATCATAAAAAAAGATCTAAATCTTGATTTTCTAGTTAAGGTTGACGACGTTGGTGATAGGCCATCACGAACGTGATGGCTTATCACAAAATTTCATCACCAGGGGTAGAAATCTTCCCAGGGATGACGACATTGGTGATAGGCCATCACGGGCGTGATAGCTTATCACGAATGTCTTCACTAAGTTTCCCAGCCCGACATGCTAGAGTAAAATGGGCATAACTCTTTGCTCCAATACCGGTTTTTGACGAAATTGGTATCATTGGAATGATAATTAAAATAGTTTTCATTTGATATATAGTAGGTCCTATAATTAGATATATACAATGAGTTATGGTCCATTGAAGTTGACCAAAGTTTTGACGCTTACTAAAACTTGAACTATAGGAAAGCTTTCAACTCGTCCTTGAGTTTGGGGACCTCTATTATCTTAATTCATAATCAAATAGATTCCCACACGATTCCTAGTATTTCATTATTGGGTAGGTATTTTTGAAATATTTAGACTCAGAATTTTGCTTTACCAAATACGCTCTAAGGCTCAGACTGAAAGAGGATTTTGCGGGGCATTACAAAAATAGCTTTCAATCCAACTATAGTGGTACCTCAAATTATTGGATTCGTTGAACTCACTCAACGATTTGAGTGATCACAAAGAATGTTTTGAAGACAAGAAGAGTTTTTATTTCATAAAATTTTTCATTCATTTCTAAACCTGTGGATGAAAACAGGTTTATATAGCCATCAGATGTCTCCTCTAAAAGGTGGCAATGGTTCACTTAAAAGGTGTATCCTTTGGAATAGTCATGTCTGTTCATTCGAAACATTGTGTTTTTTCTGAACAGACACAACTATCTGAACAGTCACACCTTTTTCAAAAATAATATGTCTTTTGGTCAAAGGTTGTGTCCCTTCATTTTCCATTCATACCAATTAAACCCAATAATTCCCCATATGAATGGGGAATGACTATTCTTTATAAAACTTTACGAACAAGTATGTTACTATCAAGCAAAGATTGATTGCATCTGGATAAGTGGGTTTTCCTTTGAACTTTTCGTAGTGAACATGCATCGGATACACTTGGTCAATCGATAGATTTGATATATTTAAACCGTCGAGATTTAATGTACACCTAGACAACACATGTCACACAACCAACCTTTCACTATTTATGGTTCTCACAGTTTTGTTCTTTTCATCCATGAACACGTACCGATTTCATGAGAGCTTAGAGAATAGGCCTTTACTAACATTCTCCTTGAAGCGGCTTTCACTTCACCATCACTTAGGTGATTTCTAAATATTAAATCCTATAGATTAAACTATTTGATCAGCTCTTCCAAATTTAGATAATCATTAAAAGACTTTTCACCTTAAGTCTTATCCTTATTTACTAAACATTGTCTACATCATGAGAATGGGTTGGGTAATTGACAATGTTGAACCTGTCAGACACAAATTTGTTTGATATCCTTGAACCTAGCTCTTGGGATCTTCAGTCTTCTAGGTAGAGTTACCGCTATGTTGACTTATCCTAGGCCTTAAACTCATTCCCTTGGATGTCCTTTCCACTCCTTCTCTAGATAGGCCTTTTGTAAGTAGATCTGACATATTATCCTTTAACTTTACATAGTCAACAGTGATAATTCCACTAGAGAGAAGTTCCATAATGGTATTATGTCTCCATCATATGTGATGAGATTTACCGTGGTACATCATGCTCCTTGCCCTACCTATTACCTCTTAGCTATCACAGTGTATACATACTGGTGCCACTGGTTTAGGCCAATAAGAAATATCTTCCAAGAAATTCTGGAGCCATTCTTCTTCTTCACCGGCTTTATCCAATGCGATAAATTCAGATTCCATTGTAGAGTGAGCAATACAAGTTTGTTTGGATGATTTCTAAGAGACTGCTCCTCCATCTATAGTAAATACATATCCAGTTGTTGATTTTACTTCATTCGATCTGGTAATCCAATTTGCATCACTATATCCTTTGAGTACTATGGGATATTTATTATAACGCAAGGCATAGTCTTGAGTGTATTTAAGATACCCCAAAATTCTTTTCATTGTCAGCCAATGAGTTTTGTTGGGATTACTCGTGTACTGACTCAATTTACTGATAGCGCATGCTATATCAGGTCGTGTATAGTTCATTATATACATTAAACATCCCAATATTCTTGCATACTCCAATTTTGAGTCACTTTTACCTTTATTTTTCCAAAGTGCAAAGCTCACATCCAATGGATTCTTGGCAATACCAAATTGCATATACTTGAATTTGTCAAGTACCTTTTTGATATAATGAGACTGTGACAATGTCAACCTTTATGGATTTCTATGGATTCTTATACCTAAGATCACATCCACAACTCCAAGATCTTTCATATCAAACTTTCTCTCGAGCATTCATTTTATTGCAGTTATGTCAGAAATGTCTCTACTGATGATCAACATATCATCCACATATAAACACATAATGTCTTGGTGATTTGTAGTGTCTTTAATATAAACATATTTTTCACATTCATTTATTTTGAACCTGTTTGCCAACATGGTTTGGTCAAACTTCACATGCCATTGTTTAGGTGCTTGCTTTGTCCATACAATGACTTAATAAGTTTACACACCTTATTCTCCTTTTCCGGAATCACAAAATCCTCAGGTTGTTCTATGTAAATTTCTTCCTCTAATTCTCTATTTAGGAATACGGTTTTTACATCTATTTGATGGATTTCAAGACCATATATGACCGCCAAGGCAATTAACATTTGAATCGATGTTATCCTTGTTACTGGTGAGTATGTATCAAAGTAATAAAGGCCTTCTTTTTGTTTGAAGCCTTTTACTACAAGTCTTGTCTTGTATTTCTCAATAGTACCACCTGCCTTCATTTTTCTTTTGAAGATCCATTTAGAACCTAAAGGTTTATTTCCTGGAGGAAGATCTACCAATTCCCATGTATGATTTTTTAAGATTGAATCAATCTCACTGTTGACTGCCTCTTTCCAAAATGATGAGTCTAACGATGACATCGTTTTTAAAAATATTTAAGGCTCATTTTCTAAGAGAAATGTTACAAAATTTGATCTAAATAAAGTAGACATTCTTTGACGTGTACTACGTCTTGGATTCTCTTCATTATGTACATTCTCACTTGATTCATCTCGAGTTTATTTAGATCCTCCACTAGACTATTCATGTCTAATTTTATACGGGTAAATATTTTTAAAGAATTCAGCATTATCTAATTCCATTACCGTATTGTCATTTATATCTGGATGTTCAGATTTATGAACCAAAAATCGACATGCTTTACTTCTTTTAGCATATCCTATGAACACGCAGTCCACAGCCTTAGGTCTTATCTTAACCCTCTTAGGCATAGGAACTTGGACCTTTGCTAGACACCCCTACACTTGGAAATATTTCAAGTTGGGTTTCCTTCCTTTCTATTTTTCATAAGGAATTGATTGTGTCTTACTATGGGAAACTCTATTGAGTATACGATTGGCTGTATGGATAGCCTCCTCCCACAAGTTTTGCGGTAAGCCAAAACTTATAAGTAAGACATTCATCATTTCCTTCAACGTTTCATTTTTTTCTTTCCACAATTCTGTTAGATTGAGGTGAGTACGTGGTCGTAGTTTGATGGATAATTCCATTCTCTACACATATTTCGACGAAGGAAATTCATATTCTCCGCCCCTATCACTTCTTATCATTTTTATCTTTTTCTCTAACTGATTTTTGACTTTAGTTTTGTATTGCCTAAACGCATCTATTGCTTTATCCTTATTATTTAGCAAGTAGACATAACAATATCTAGTGCAATTTTCAATAAAGTATGAAATACTTTTTCCCACCACGTGATGGTGTTGACTTCATATCACAAATGTCAGTGTGTATTAAGTCTAAAGGATTGGAATTCCTTTTAATGGACTTATAAGGATGTTTGGTATACTTTGATTCCATACACATTTGACACTTTGATTTATTGCACTCAAAGTTTGGCAAAACTTCTAAGTTAATCAATTTTCGTAATGTTTTATAATTAACATGGCCTAAATGTTCATGCCATAAATTATAAGACTCAAGCAAATAAGAAGAATTTGAACTTTTATTTATTTCAACATTCATTACATTCATGTTATAAAGGCCCTCGGTGAGATAGCCTTTTCCTACATACACTTCTCCTTTGCTAATTATAATTTTTTGAGAAATGGTTACATATTTGAATCTGTTCTTGTCTAGAAGTGAAACAGAAATTAAGTTCCTATGTAACTCCAAAATGTACAAGACATTGTTAAGTGTCAAGACCTTTTCTGAAGTCATTTTCAAGCCCACTTTTCCTGTTCCTTCTACCTTAGCCGTAGCGAAGTTAGCCATGTAGATCATTTCTTTTACTTGAAATGGAGAAAATGATGTAAACAACTCTTTGTTGGTATAAACATGGTGGGTGGAACCAGAATCTATCCACCACTCGCGAGGATTCCCCACCAAGTTGCATTCTGAAAACATAGCACACAGAACATCACATTCTTTGTTGGACTCAATCATATATGCTTGGTCCTTTTTCTTGCCTTTCTTAGGGGCACGACAATTCATGGACTTATGGCCCATCTTGCCACAGTTGAAGCACTTTCCCTTGAATTTCTTCTTGGGTTGATGGCTTCCTTGTTCAGCTTTCTTCCTTTTCTTAGAATTATTTTGGTTATCTTCTACAATATGTGCTTTATTAATTGTAGAATTCTCTTTTGACCTTCTCTCGGCAGCTTTATTATCCTCCTCAATACGTAGTCGAACAATAATATCTTCAACAGTTATGTCCTTGTGTTTGTGATTCAAGTAGTTTTTGAAGTCTCTCTATATAGGTGGTAGCTTCTCAATGATTGCTGCTACTTGAAATGCATCATTAACAATCAAACCTACAAAACAGTTTATGTGAGCACTAAGAAAATTTTCAATTTGTTCAACTAAGGTATTTTTCAAAGATATACCTTCTGCTAGGAGATTGTGAATGATTACTTGCAATGCCTGCACTTGAGAGACAATCGATTTGCTATCTATCATTTTAAAGTCAAAGAACCTTGCAACAAAGAATTTCTTAATTCCTGCATCCTCTATGTTGTATTTTTATTCTAGTGCCCCCTACTATTTCTTCAATGTCTTAGTTCCACTATAAATATTATAGAGGTCGTCTTGGAGACCACTCAATATATAATTCCCACAAAGAAAGTCTGAGTGTTTCCAAGCTTCTACAACCATGAAATGCTCTTTGTCCGAGGTTCCCTCAGGCACTTCAGGAGCATCCTCACTAGTGAACCTTTACAGGCATAGTTTGGTGAGGTAAAAGAACATCTTTTGCTGCCATCGCTTAAGGTCAAAGCCCGCAAATTTTTTGGGCTTTTCCGCAGGTGCCATTGGTTGCGGAGAATTTGCTCGACTTGTTGAAGCAATGCTAGTTGCCCCCACAGTTGTAGCCACATCTTGTATTTGACTTTTGTTAGTCATTTTTCCTGTCACCACAAGACAATAAAACTTAGTATTTTCAGAATACTATTTATAAAGTTAAGCAACTTTGAAATCTTCTTTTTGTTTCTAGTTAACGATGAAGTTTTTATGATTTCCAATCATCAACCGAATGATCTTTAACTTGTGATGAAGATCTTATGTCTTCGAATCACTAGTTAAGTTCAAACGGAGCAGAAAGCTTAAAGCTTTAATCTCCAAAAACAAGCAATATAGATCCTCAAAAAATTATTTCTTAAGATTGTTATCTTCAATGTATTCGGGTACAAGAATCTGTATTTAGGCACAACAACTTCAACACTAGTTTAAGTTCAAAACAAAAACACTATAAAGTACAAAAACACCCTCAACACAAGATCAAAGTGATCTTTCTAAGAAGTGTGTTTTATTTTTTTAGAAATTAAGATGTAACAGAAATATAAAGCCAAGTCCCCCGACTTCACGGAGTGTCCTTAAGAAATAATTTCCCTCACTGTACCCGAGGTTTTGGAATCTTCCTCCCAGGATAAAATGTCTTTCAATCCAACTATGGTGGTACCTCAAATAATTGGATTTGTCGAACTCACTCAACAATTTGATTGATCACAAAGAATATTTTGAAGACAAGAAGAGTTTTTATTTTAGAAAATTTTTCATTTATTTCTAAACCTGTGGATGAAATCAGGTTTATATAGCCATCACATGTCTCTTCTAAAAGGTGACAATGGTTCACTTAAAAGGTGTCTCCTTTGAAAGAGTCATGTCTGTTCATTCGAAACATTGTGTCTTTTCTGAATTGACACAACTATCTGAACAGTCACACCTTTTCCAAAAATAATATGTCTTTTGCTCAAAGGTTGTGTCCCTCCATTTTCCATTCACACCAACTAAACCCAACAACGATAACTAGCCAATTGGGGTGTGCAAAAATCTATTCAATCGATAAATTGAACTAATAAGAATGTTATTGGTTTATCGTATTGGGTTATTGGATTAATGATTTTTTAATGATTTTCTAAACTTTTGTAATTAGGCTATTGGATCGGTTTTTGGGTTTAAGATTTTAGTTAATGGTTAAACTGATAACCTAATAAGATTATATTAAAATTATACCTTTATTCACACTTAGATAATAGTGGTTTTAGATTCTATATAATACTTTATTGTTTTTTTGTATTTTATAGTTATTATCTTAGTTTCTTAAATTTGTGTAGACTTTGTACATGAAGATATTGTAGAACAATTGAAAATAAGATAAAGTAAGAAAATATTAGGAGATTTTGTTTCTTAATGGTTGAATAAAAAATTGAATCGATAAAATTAAAATTCGATTAATCAAAATTCGATAGCAAATATCGTACTGATTCGGTTATTGATTTACTGTGTTTACAAATCAAAAATCAATAAATCAGATCAATAATGCATAAAATTGAACCGAATCAATTGATACACACCTCTACTAGCGAAGCGACAAAAAGTGTCATAGTGAAAAAGGAAGCTACGGAAGCACAAGAGGACATAAGAATACCAAAAAAAGATAGTAAATTCAGAAAATCATTTTGGAGCCTTATGATAGTTGTAAACTATTGTAGTAGTTTTATTTGTTTCCCCAATTAGATAGACTACTTCAATATAATCGTAATACATAGATGCATTAAGTTGTAGTTGGTTACATTGCTCAAACTTTCTAATAATCTAAGTGTGTTTTCATGAATAGTTGGTGATAGTGTAGGAATCCCGCATACCTAATAATTCAAAAATTAAATTTTAAAAAATCAACTTATTTTAGGGGTACTTTTTTTCTATTAATTCTATCTTAGAAAAATACACATAAATTTTTATTCTTCATTACAGATGTACTGTACGAAGCACAAATATGTAACTAGTACTTCTTAAAAGATGGTTGTGTATAGTAAAACCTGGATTAACTTTTTTCTCTTTAAAAAAAATATCTTAATTCCTATTAATCTGTATGTCCCTAGGATTTTGGTCTAGCGGTAAGAGTATAACACGTGAATGTATAGGTTAGATATACAATTTAAAGAAGGATAAAGAGATAGATTTATTGTATGCTGAGTTTTGAATCATGCACCAATCACCTTTACTAGAAATTTCTCGATAATCATTTAAATAAAAAAATAATTCGTACGTACACTATCTATAAATGTTTTTTGCTAATTCTGTAACGACCAGCTTTTTAATGAAATATGTGTAATTTATGATTTTATATGATTTAATTATTTTACCCCTCTTCGTAGTTGCATTGTTGTATTTCTAGTGTGTGGGGTGATTGACACAGTTTCTGATGCATTTTGGTACCATTTGTGCAATATTATAGTTTTTTGTGGCTTCAAGAGCTTTATTATGGACCTTTGTGGTTATCTTTTAATTCGTGCGATGGATGGCTAATTTTAGGCTAGGTAGACCTTTGGTTCGAGTCCCGATGCACCTGAGCTCATTTTGACTAGTTGGTCAAAAAGTTGAAAAACTTAGAAATATGAGTGTGGGACCCATATTTGATTGAAATGACCTCAGAGAGAAAATTTAACTTCGCCAATGCGTCTGAAACATCGATTTTAGGGTGGTATCATATTTGGTTGGGTTTTATGGCTTTTAAATCTCATTCAACCGTCGGTTTGAAAAATTATAGTTTGAATTTTGGGGATTAACTATGTGAAAATGAATTTTTTCCAAAAATCTGATATTGTCATTGAGTCTAGAGCATTGAATTTTGTGTAGTTACATAGTTCGTTTGCGTATATTGAATTCCAAATGAATCCTGAGCACCCTGTCGAAGTTTGGGTTGGACTTAAAATAAAATAATCTATTTTTTAAAAAATAAATTGGTGCAGTTGGTGCAGTGTATAAAACAACCTTTTTTTTCCTCTTTTTTTTCTCCATTTTGCCCATTTTTTTTCCTTGCCTCTTGTAAGTTAAATCCAAAAATAGTGTGAGAGCTTAAAAGTGAAGCTTATGGGAGCTTGAGAAGCTAGATTAATATATATTTCTTTATTCTATTACGAATTTAAGGTGAGATTTCATCCTTTTCTACTCTAATTCCTTGGTTAATTTATCAAAACCCCAAAAACCTTAGGGCTTGTTTTTAACCGCACTTTTACTCCTTTTCAGTTGAATAATATTTTAATCTTATAATTACTAGTTTTTGATCAATTTAACCTTCAAAACAACTTTGATTCTAGATTTTAACACGGATTTTAAAGATTTTATCCGGTGGAACTCAAAAATGATTTTTCTTCAATTTGAACTTCGTTTTTGACTCGATTTGACTTTAGTTTTCACTTGTATATTCCTAAAAATATGAAAAATGGGTTTTTGAAGTAAAATTATGATTTTACCCTTCTTTTTTGTAAATTCATTTCGGAAGTCCATTTTAACTCCAAACCCAAAAAAGTCAATATGGGTATCGTTGACTTTATTTTGATGTATAGATTCTATATTTCTTGATTTTAGTTGATTTTGGGATCGTTCGTAGAATGTAAGGCCGTAGGTTCACAGTGTAGCAGGCCAATTTCGACATTCGAGGTAGGTTATGGGTTAACTCTTTCAGATTGGGTTGGGTAGTAAATATTGGTACAAAATGCATGTTAAGGGTAGGAACTAATCATAAAAAATGGCTATTTATGTGGTGTGCCCGTGTGAGGCCCTATATGTGATGTAATTATTGAAATTGAGATATTATGTGATATGTGTGACTGTGTGGGGCCCTGTGTGATATTGATAGCCTTGAATATATGTGAATAATTGTATTGGATTATTGAAAATACCTAATGTGGTACCATTTGTGTATTATGATTATATTCATACTTTTTGGTATATGGGAAAAAGTGGAAACTCATGAATGATTAGAAATAATGAGTGGATACTGGCTCATGTGGTTGTGAAAATTGTATCATGCGTTTGGTTATAAAAATACATCATGTTGTTGGTTGTGGAAATACTCGTTGAGATATGAATATATGGGTTGTATATGGATTGACAAATCCCCCATGGATTCTACATCGGGAAGTTGTAGCTCTGTAGGAGATATGATATATGGATTACATATGGGTTGATGAACCCCCATGAGTCCTAAATAAAAAATCCTTGTCTTTATAGGGGTATACGGAGACTGTGCGATGGTCTCATGCATCATAATCCTCATCATCTTGTATATTGCATTTACTTTATTATATTTACGTTGTGATTGAATTGTCATGATTGACTTGTCATACCTTTATTGTTCCATATTCCCTGATTGTACTTGACTACCTTATATATACATATTCTTTCTTGTTTCTACTAGTATGTGATGCAATGTGTATTTATGTTCTATTTGGTTGTGTTTTTGCAATATATGTGATAAATTATATTAGAACTTTTAGTGAAACTGGTGTGGGCTACCGTTACGGGATATTTTCTAAATACAGGTGGCATGCCCTTAGTGTGTACTTTGTATGCTTTTTTTTATACTCTGCTTGGTTGACCTATGATACCTTCTGAGTATAAGTGGACCATGCTCACTCCTACTATACCTTTCTGGTGTAGATTCAAGTTTGAGTACATCCCATACTGCTTGATTCGAGCGATATTTAGAGATTTTGAGGTAGTGGTTGATGTTTCTGGCATCTAGATATCTTCTATTACCTTTTTTTATAGACTATGTCTTTTTTTCACTTTAGAGACAGAGTTTCTCTTGTATTTGGACTTCTTATGTATTTCCTTGGATTTGAGTTGTACTAGATATGTTCTTATATTGTTTACACTTGGTTTTGGGAGTTATGGTTGCGTTGTTATGTTTCTTTCCGCATTTATTATACTTGTATGGTTCGACTTTGTTCTAGAAGCCTTAACTTAGGGTTATTATTATATTTTTTCCTTTGTGTATTGATTTGGATGATAGGCTTACTTGTCAAGGTTCGCTGTGACAAGTGACATCACAACTCTTTGGATTTTGCATCATGAAAACTTGGTATCAAAGCAACCAAATTTCATTGGTCTCAATGGTGTAAGAATGGAATATCTAATAGAGTCTCGAATCAGTACGTAGATGTCTGCATCTATCTTCGAGAGTCTAAAGGGTGTATTTTGGAAACTTTTCTCATTTTATTCCTTATTGTGCAAAGTTCTTTCATACCTTGGGTTCTGAGTTATGTTTCACTGTTTCTGCATAGATGGTGTAGACTAGTTCTAGCGACAGTAGAGATATGGAGCCTTCACCTAGAGGGTGAACCTTAAGTTGTGGACAAACTTGAGGAAGATGACGAGACCTAAGTTCAACCCTATCCATGAGGAGTGATAGGGAACTCTCTTCTGAGCCTCGTGTTAAATAGGTTAGAGGTATAGGTTCTACTCCATCTCATCAGAGTTTATCTGCCCCAGTTTTGGAGGGATTATTATGTAGTTGTTGACCTTCTTAGAAGGTTCTCCTTTGGTTATATCGGGTGTTCCTCCAATTCCTAGTGTGGATCATCATATGACACCTGTTTCTACTTTGGATACTCCTTAGATACCAAGTACTATTCCTCATTCCACGCCGACATATGAGTATGTTGCACCAGGTTCAGAAGTCCAACCTTCATCTATGTTACCTCCTTAGACAAGATTTTAGCTTACCAGATTCACCATGCTTCCTCTTATTGCTAGTACAGTGATGTCTTCTAATAATCAGAAGAGATTTAAGAGATTTACTAGTTTGGGTTCCCTCAAATTTAGTGGTTCCACGAGTGAGGATTCCTATGAGTTCTTGATTGACTGCCTAGAGAAGTTGTATAACTTAGGTTCGTTTGAGTCTCACGGGGTGGTTTATACTACATATCAGTTGAGAGATGTTGCAAGAGATTGGTGGGGATTATTTTTGGTTGTAGGCCTATTGATGCTCCTGAGTTGTCATGGGATCAATTTGTTGATGCCTTTCTGGAGAGATTTATGCCTTATAGTTTAAGGATTAGATGCTTGATGAGTTTGATCATTTGGAGAAGTGCTCCATGAATGTTGCATAGTATGAGACACGTTTTCATGCCTTATCGAGATATTTTTAAGCCAATATTTTTACTGATTCTGAGAAGATTCAAAAGTTTTTGAAGGGTTTAGATATTTCTCTTTAGTTGGATACTTCCCAGATGGTTGCATTTGGAGCATTTTTTTAGAGCATTGTGGATCATATGAAGATGACAGGGGTATTCTTAGCGCATCTCAGGAAGGCACCAAGAAGGTGAGTCATTTTGGTAAGTTCAGATGTCAAGCTTCTTGCGGTAGAGATTTTAGAGGTTCTCATGGTTATCAGGGTAGGTCGGTGCAGGTGGACTTACAAATTTCAGGTGGTGGATATTCTGGTTCAGTAGTGTAAGAGGGCCGCTAGGGCAAGTATAGAGGTTGCTCTATTTATGATTGGACTGGCCATGTAGCCAATGAGTATCCTCTTTATGTGATTAGAGCTAGTCTTATTTCAGCTATAAGAGGTAGGGCTACTACCAGAGGTACGAAAGGTAGAGATAGTAGTTGTGGGGCTACTCAACTAGTTGGTGGTCATGGACAGTATTATGCTATACCAGCCAGACCTGAGGCAGAGGGATGTTATGATCACAGGTATCATTCCCGCTTATTTCAGACCCGCATCTGTGTTATTTGATCCTGAATTTACTTTCTTCTATGTGTCTGGGTATTTTGCTTCAGGCTTTGATTCTGTTAATAAGCCTCTTGCCATGCTTATTCGGGTATCTACCCCTGTAGGAGATTCTTTTGATGTGGATCGGGTGCACCGATCTTGTGTTCTAATTTTTTATGGTCGTGAGACTTGGGTAGATTTGATTGTGTTAGATGTGGTTGACTTTGATATTATTTTGGGTATGGATTGGTTGGCTCCCTATCATGTTGTCTTAGATTATTTTTCTAAAACTATGACTTTAGCTTCGGCGGGTGTGCCAAGGTTAGCTTGGAAAGGTTCTCTTTATCTGGGACTCAAGAAGTTCATATTTTATGTTCAGGCTCATAGATTGGTGGAGAGGTAATGTTTAGATTATTTGGCTCATATTCGTAATACTAGTATTGTTTCACTTCCTTTCTTAGACTCTGTCCATGTTGTCCGTGAGTTTGTGGATGTCTTTCCTACGAATTTGCATAATATGACTCTGGATTGTGATATTGATTTTTCTATTGATGTTAAGACAAACACCAAACCCATCACTATTCATCCTTATAGGATGGCCCCAGCTGAGTTGAAGGAGTTGAAGGATCAGTTATAGGATTAGTTGGATAAGAGATTTATTTGACCTAGTGTATCGCCTTGGGGTGCACTTGTTTTGTTTGTAAAGATGAATAATAGATCTGTGTGCATGTGTATTGATTATTGGCAGTTGAACAAGGTGACGGTTAAGAACAAGTATTCTCTTCCTCTCATTAATAATTTATTTGATTAACTTTAGGGTGTTATGGTATTTTTAAAGATTGATTTGAGATTTAGTTATCACCAGTTGAAGATTAGAGCTTTGGAAGTTTTGAAGATAGCCTTTCGGACCTGATATGGTCATTATGAGTTCTTGGTCATGTCCTTTGGGTTGACCAATACCCCTACCACGCTCATGGAGTTGATGAATCGAGTTTTTCGATCGTATCTCGACTCCCTTGTTATTGTATGTATAGATGATATCTTGGTTTATTCCAAGAGTGACGTTGAGCATGAGAAATATTTGTAGATTGTGCTTCAAAGGTGAGGGATAAGAAGTTGTATGGTAAGTTCTCTAAGTGTGAGTTTTTGTTAGAGTCTTTCTCTTTCTTGGGTCATGTAGTGAC
This sequence comes from Capsicum baccatum var. pendulum, assembly GCA_030864225.1. NCBI lineage: Eukaryota > Viridiplantae > Streptophyta > Magnoliopsida > Solanales > Solanaceae > Capsicum > Capsicum baccatum. The sequence continues at coordinate 202,139,617 of CM061561.1, forward strand.
TAAGAAAGGTATTATGGTTGATCCATCCAAGGTTGTGGCGGTTTGTGATTGGGCTAGACCTACTTCGCCCACCGATATTCAAAGTTTTATTGGCTTGGCAGGTTATTTGTGACATTTTGTTGAGGGTTTATCTTCTATTATTATCCTTTGATTAAGTTGACTCAGAAGAAGATTTTGTTTTAGTGGTTTGATACTTGTGAGGTGAGCTTCTAAAAGCTCAAGAATTTATTGACTTTAGCCCCTATCTTGACTTTGCCCAAGAAGGGCATGGGTTTTACTATGTTTTGTGATGATTCGGGTGTTGAATTGGGTGTTGTGTTGATGCTGGAGGCAAGGTGATTGCTTATGCATCTCATCAGTTGAAGCCTTATGAGTGGTATTATCCTACCCATGATTTAGAGTTGTGCACAGTTGTGCTTGTTTTAAAGTTGTAGAGGCACTAATTGTATGAATTTTGTTGTGAGATCTTTGCAAATCATCGTAGCCTTCAGTACTTCTTTACCCAGCGAGATCTCAATATGAGGCAGCATCGTTGGCTTGAGTTTCTTATGGATTATGACTTTACTATTCTCTATCATCCTAGTAAGGCTAATGTGGTTGTGGATGCCTTGAGTTGAAAGTCGACTAACAAGGGTAGCTTGGCGTATCTTTTGACCAGGAGAGGCCTTTGGCCTTAGAGGTTCAATATTTGTCTAACCAGATAGTTATTCTTCATATTTCAACACCCGAGCATGTTTTGGTATTTATGGAGGCTAAATCTTCTTTGGTGGAGCAGATTAAAGCTCTTCAGTTTGATAAAGCTGGATTGAGGTTGATTCGAGATAAGGTGTTGAGTGGCGAGGCTAAGGAAGCCTTACTTGATTCAGATGGAGTTTTGAGGATTGGGGGCCGAGTTTGTGTATTGAGAGTAGGTACTAGATTAGGTTGACTTTGGAGGACGCGCATTGCTCCAGATATTCCATCCATCTAGGTGTGACTAAGATGTATCATGATTTGAGACAACACTACTAGTAGGGTGGTATGAAGAAAGATATAGCAAATTTTATGGCTCATTTTCTATGTTGTCAGTAGGTAAGGCTGAGCATATGAGACCTGGTGATTTGCTTCAGAGGTTACCTATTATCGAGTAGAAGTGGGAATGGATCACCATAGATTTTGTGACTGGTTTGCCTTGTACATCGTGTTTCTGATGGTGTATGGGTCATTGTGGATCCATTGACCAAGTCAACCCATTTTATTACGATTCAGGTCTCATTCAGTGCTGAAATGTTGGCCCGTATCTACATTCATGAGATTGTGTGTCTGCATGGTATGCCAGTATCTATTTTTCATATTAAGGTTTTGTGTTCACATCTCACTTTTGGAAAACTTTTCAGGATGAGTTAGGTACTCGGGTTGATCTTAGCATAATGTTTCACCCCAGAGCGACAGTCAGTTAGAGAAAACTATTCAAATTTTGGAGGATATGCTACGCATTTGTGTGATGGATTTTGGTGGCCAGTGGTAGCAACTTTTGGCTTTAGAAGAGTTTGTATATAATAAAAGCTACTATTCCTGTATTGATATAGCTCCTTTTGAGGCATTGTATGGCTTCTTTGATGTTTCTAAGGTGATACCTCAAGGACAAACTTGGTTCGTGAGTCTTTGGGCATAGTTCGAATCATTCAGGATAGATTTAGAATGACTCAAAGTAGGCAGAAGTTCATGTTGATCGTAGACTTCATGACTTAAGTTTAATATTGGTGATCGTATTTTTCTTCGAGTATTACCTATGAAGGGTGTGATGAGGTTTGGGAATTGGGGCAAGCTTAGCCCCAGATATATTGGTCCATTTGAGATTCTTTGAACTGTTGATGATGTGGCCTATGAGTTGGATTTGCCTCCTGATCTATCAGTTGTTCATCTTCTTTTTCATGCTTTTATTCTTTGCCGCTATATTCCTGATGAGTCTCATATCATCTTCTGAGAGTCGATCCAGCTAGATGAGCGGTTGTCCTTTGCTGAGGAGCCGGTCTCTACTTTGGCTAAGGATGTTAGACTATTGGCTCTAGAGTTATCTATGTAGTTAAGGTTTAGTAGCGATATCGACCTATAGATGAGGCTACTTGGGAGATCGAGTCAGTTATATGTAGTTCTTATCCCCATCTCTTTATTGATTCAAGTATTTCTTTACCTTAGTTCGAGGACGAACTAGATTTTTAGTGGTGGATTGTAACGCCACGTATTTCGGGCTACAAGATAGACCATGATTTCGATATGTTGATAAATCCTGAAGCCATAAATCCGATGTCAATACAGCATGTTAATTATTTGTGTAGCATGTGAATCCATTCAAGCTTGAATTTAGACCGTAGGGGTCATCTGACTCAAGGATGAGTTGAAAACTACTTCGACCGATTAAGCTTAAGTTGACATTATAGTTTGTGCCAACTTCTATCGACCATGACTCTTTGTATATGTCGAATTAGAAAGCCTACTATGTGTAAAATGATAGGTTTCTGAGTTAGCTTTCCAACGATACCAATTTTGCTAAAATCTGACGTCCGAGCAAGAAGTTATGGCCTTTCAAAGTGATATGCGCGCCTAACCAATCGCCCATGGCCACTGGAAAGCATAGGCGATAGCCTAGGCGGCACCTATATAAACATAGGTGATGGAATGGGCGGCGCTTATGTAAAGATTTCAAGTGACTTAAACACTGCATTTTTGGGGTAAAATGGTCCTTTTCCACCCTTACTCAGCCCTAAAACACGAAATTCAGTTCCAAGGACCCAAAAATAAACCTTCATTCATCAAAAGTGCTTAAGGATTCTCCTTAGGGTTTCAAAATAAAAACCCAAGAAACTCAAGATTCAATCGGAGGTTTTAGAAACTAATTGCATATTTGAAATTCTCTCAACGTTGGCTTCAAGAAGCATCTAATATTCATAGTAATCGAGGTACGTGGGGTTATCCAAAAATCTCATGGGTGTAGTTTTTGAACATGCATGCTTTTAAATGGGGGTTTTCAATAAAATACTAATAACTTGCTTTTATTATGATTTCTAAGTCATTTTTTTAAGGTCATGGGAATTGTTTGCCAATATACTTCAATGGTTGAAACCATGCATATGTGATTTGAGATTTTCCATGGAAGTTTGATAAATATGAATGATAAATTTCTTTCAAATTCCCATGATAATGTTTTGATACCCCATATTATATTGTGACCAACAAAAGAGAGCATGAATTTGAAATAATTGTTGTCCACTACTTATAAATGATGAAAACATCTTGATTTTTACATGATTATGCATATGTTGATGTGATATTGATGACTTGCAAGTCAAGTATGACAATACCCTACAAATAAGATATGTGATTGAATCAGATAAAATTTGAATGCATTGATTTTACATGAGATAAGTGGATGCTCGAAGAAGGCGCTTGAGTGTAAGGGCTCATCGCTGGAAATCGTGTTTGCCGACATGGGAATTTGGTACCCTGCTTTGTGATCTTGCGTACCTGACTTTATTTCATTCTCAAATTAGGACTATGGTTAGGAGCCCTGCTTTGTGATCTTGTGCACTACCATTGGGTCGAGACACCCTGATGTGTGATCTTGTGTGTTTTCCCCTCACGTATACTCTAATCTCGGCAGCAACCGAGGTTTGACAATTGGTGTAAATGTGATATGTAGGGTATTCCACCTAGCTCAGCTGCATTACATTGTTGTTGAAAACAATTACATTATGCCCATGTGTTTTCAAATGACTTTATATGAAACTGCTTTATAATGGCTCTTAACTATATTTTTTAAAAAAATATTATGTTTTGTTTTGATATCTCTACGTACCAGTACTTTTGTATTGACCCCCTTCCTCCCAGTTCGGAGGCGCAGTCTAGGGGTCCAGAAAATCAGTAGATTCCTTGGACAGATTTGCAGAGTCACTTGGTGAGCCTTCTATATTTTGGAAGGCCTGATTATCTGGCAGTATCATTTACCACTTATTAGTTATGGGTCTACTGGGGGCCTTGTCCCAGTTTTCAGATAGACATTTGTTTAGTCATGTAGTAGGGATTTTGCAGACGTTATAGAGGTGTTGATTTGAGATTTTGGGACATTATTCCCTATTATTGTTTTCATATGACTCTTGACCATGTTTTCCGTAATATTATTGTCTTTCACATCTCTTTATCATTTGAGTTGTGTGCATGATTACCAGACAGATAGGGGTGTTTCGGGCCTTCATAATTCGGGATACTCATCACGGCCGGGGCCCCAGTTCGGGCCATGACATGGATGTTGTAACAACTAGCTTTTTGATGAAATATGTGTAATTGGTGATTTTATGTGATTTGACTATTTTACCCCTCTCCGTAGTTTCATTATGATATTTTTGGATTGTGGGGGTGAATGACACAGTAACTGATGCATTTTGGTACCATTTGTATGATATTGTGGTTTTTGGTGGCATTCAGAGCCTTATTATGGATCTATGTTGTAATACCCCGTACGTTTTTAGTTAAGTTCATCTCATAATGCTTTCATAAGAGACTTATAACCTGAAAATTTAGCTAAGTGTTGAAGAATTAGCCTTATTTTGACTTCTTAACTTCGAGGATTTTTAAGTTGACCTTTCGTGCTCTGAGACGATGGTTTTTGAGTTGATTCATGTTTAGGGCTGTAAGGAGAATATCTCAGGGAAGTTTTAGAATTTTTGGATGAGGTTTGGGTCATGTTTGGATTTCGATTCCAGCAGCTTAATGTGATTCCACCATGTCGCCCCGGGTATAGCAATGTGCATGTCATCGCGTAGTGCCAAGCCCTCGGATGGTATTTTAGTTGCGACTTTAATCTTTAAAGGGGCAATTATGTCATTTACCATCACCCAACTCGTAAAACATAAGATTGGATGTCATTTTAAGCATTATACACCCATTCTTCATCAATTTTCTCTCCAAGAAACCCTAACCTAATTCTAAGAACTCCAAAACTCTTTCACATCCTCTTTAAGATAATCAAGAATTTAAGGCTCTTAATCTAAGAACTTCAAGAAAGAGCCTTCAAGAACATGTCAAAGAGTTCAAAGTCAAGCTTCCACATCAAATTAAGCCTAATAAGGTATGTCGGGTTATGAACAACAGTATCCTTTCATCCTTGTGCCCGAATTGCATGATTTTAAAATTTTATTTAATTGTTTTGAAGTAGGGTTCATACCCAAGTTTATATATTCTTGAAGCATGTGATTATTATGAGATTTAAAGCTTTAAGTATATCAAGAAGTTCTTATGTTTATGTTTTTAACTTATATGATTTATACTATAAATGAGATTGCATTATCTTAACTTGTTATTGTTGGAATATTTCAAGAATTATATTGAGCATGATGATTTATTATGAATTGACATGAGTTTTAAGCCCTAAGTTTGAGTATTGAGATTTCAAGAAGATTATGTTTTCAAGTATTCTTTGATAAGCTTATTTCAATATTTAAAGCAAGAATTAATCTTTTGATCCTCAGCTAAGAGATGAAATCCACATTTATTCATTCTGATTATAGTTTAAAGCAAAGAGAAACATAACTGATTTTCATTATAAACTCTGATGCTATTTTAAAGTGGATTTCCTAAAGAGCGAGCATATAAGTAATATGGGAGTAGTATTTAGCACCGAGTTGGGTATGAGGCCAATTTCACATGCCCCAGAACTATGTGCCACCATAGGTTTAAGTCCCAATATGGTTTAAGTATAGTGATCACTTTAGCTGGGTTCTATTCTGATGGCAAGGGTAGAACAACTCTACCAACGTGGGTGTGAGACGTTGGACTCCATGATAGCTCACATGGTTTATGTCTGTTAGAAGAACCTCACAAAAGAAAGAGTAATAGTACAACTTTTAGAGCTAAGTGTTATGGCTCACAAGATTTATATAGTATGCTTTATTATTCATGATTTATGATTTTCATCTTTTAGTTATTCAAACTTAAGGTGAGTCATTTACACTTGGCATACATCAATTAAAAGTTTATATGAATGTTGAGCTACTGTTTTACTTATGCATTCACCCCCATATACTCAGTACATTCCAGAAATATTAATCCACATATATGTCTATGTGCTACATTGTCATATAATGTAGGTCCTGGGGCTCAGTTCCAGGAGCGTGATTGATTTCAAGAATCTCTACCTACATCCCGAGTTTGGTGGGTCATCATAGTTTGAGGACCCATTTTATTAGACTTTGATATTGATGAAGTGATTTAGTCATTTGGTTTCATTTTAGTTCGAGTCAACTGGGCTTATCCCAGTGGCTCTCTAGTTAGAAGTAGAGGCTTATTCGACTGTTTTCTATTTTGGATTCAAGGTGTTGGTTTTAAGATTTCAAAGTTTAAGATTTTCAATAAGATATTAATTCAGTTTTAGTTAAGACATTAAATTCAATTATTTTAAGAATTCATATGTCAGGTTTATCCTTATTATGAGTTCTAAAGTTGTTAGAAGGCTTAAAGCCTTAGCTTGGGGCTACTTATTATCTTGATCACCGTGTGGCATCTAGGGTGTACTTTTGGGGCATTACAAATTTGTATCAAATCCTAAGGTTTAAACAGTCCTAGGGAGTCAGACAAGCCGTGTTACGTAGAGTCTTGATCATGAATGTGAAGCACACCACATTTATGAGCAAGAGGCTATGAAATGAGTTAGGGATCATCATATTCTTTCATGATCTATCGTTCTTATAGTTGTATCTATCTGCTTTAAGTCGTGCATTTACGTAATAGAATATGCCTCCTCGCCGAGCTAATACACGCAGAAATAGTGACCAATCACCAATGCTAGCCAATCCTCTGAATGAGAATGTGTCTCATGCTAAATTTTAGACTGCCTTTCAGGTATTGACCCAAGCTGTGACTACCAATGTTCAGGAAAACCATCAGGCTGTAGTCCTACTTCAGTAGAATGGTGATTTAGCTGCAGCCAAATTCATGACTTCATGAGAATGAATCCACCTGAGTTCTTTGTGTCAAAGGTTAATGAGGATCCATAGTTCTTCATTGATGAGGTGAGAAAAATCAATCATATTATGCATGTTACTGAGGATGAAAGTGTAGAATTAGCATACTACAAGCTGAAAGATGTTGTGTATGATTGGGTTGTTATGTGGAAAGATAGTAGAGGTAAGATTATCGCTCCTATAAGTTGGCAAGTATTTCAGGATGTATTTTTGGACAGGTTTTTTTTGCATGAGATGAGAGAAGCTACGGTTGAGGAGTTCATCAACCAAAGGAAAGGCTTAATGACAGTGAAAGAGTACTGCCTTAAGTTCACTCAGTTGTCTAAGTATACTCCTGAGTTGGTAGCGGACCCTAGATCTAGCATGAGTAAGTTTGTCACTGGAGTGTCTGATTAGGTAGTCAAGCAGTGCAGAACTACCATGCTTATTGGGGACATTGATATTGCTAGGTTGATGAATTATGCTTATCATATTGAGGCAGAAAAGATAAAGGAAAGAGAGAAGATAAATAAGAAGGCTAGAACTGGAAAGTTTGAGTATGGCCAACCAAGGTCTGGAGGAGGAAATCATTCTCAATTTCAGGGCCACTCATCTATGTCAGTGCCATCTTCTGCCAGTTCCACTACACCCAAAACCAAGCAGAAGCAGTAGGGTAGGACTTCTGTTTCTAGGTCTCAGAGTAGTGTGGGTGAAATGCCCAATACCCGCCATATGCGAAGTATGGAAAAAACTACCCTGGTGAGTGTTTGACGGGAAGAAGGGATTGTTATGGATGTGGCAAGTTGGGTCATGTAATCAAGGAGTGTCCATATGCTAAGCAGTAAAGTAGAGATATTCATCCCAGACTCAGGCTACTAGCGCACTACCTCCACTAGGTCACCTAGTTCCTCCTCAGGGCGCATTATCCAATACCGGTGGTGGTCAGCGCCAGAATAGGTTCTATGCTTTACCATCCCGCTAGTAGCAGAAGAGTTCACCAGATGTTGTTACTGGTATGCTTCATGTCTTCCATTTTGATGTTTATGTGTTGTTAGACACCGAATCATATCTCTCGTATATGACTCCTTTGATTGCAATGAATTTTGGGATAGATCCTGAAAGGCTCTCTAAGCCCTTCTTAGTTTCCACCCTAATGGGTGAATCAGTTATTACCAGACAAGTCTATAAAAAGTATACTATCACTGTCCTACAAAAGATCATTCCAGCAGACCTAATAGAGTTAGAAATGGTAGATTTTGATGTAATTCTAGGCATGGATTGGCTCTATTCATGCTATGCATCAATAGATTATCATACCCATGTGGTGAAGTTTCAGATTCCTGATGAGGCAGTTTTTGAGTCGGAAAGTAGTCCCAAATCTCCTAAAAGTCATTTCATATCCTATCTTAAGGCCAAAAAGTTGATATCGAAAGGGTCCATTTATCATTTAGTATAAGTCAAAGACACTAAGTTTGAATCTCCAACAGTTCAATCAGTCCATGTAGTCAATGAGTTTCGTAAAGTTTTTCCCAAAGAATTGCCAAGGGTACCTCCTGATAGAGAAATAGAATTCGGTATTGATCTTCTTCCTAATACTTATCCTATCTCTATCCCTCCATACCATATGGCTCTGATCGATCTTAAAGAGTTAAAAGAGCATCTTAAAGATCTCTTAGATAAAGGTTTTATAAGTCCCAATGTTTCTCCATGGGGCGCTCCAATCCTATTCGTGCGTAAGAAAGATGGCTCTCTCCAAATGTGCATCGACTACTGCAGTTGAATAAATTCACAATCAAGAACAAATATCCTCTTCCTAAGATTGATGACTTATTCGACCAATTTCAAAGTGTAAGTTATTTCTCTAAGATAGACTCAGATCAATCTATTATATATATATATATATATATGTCATTCGTCTATCATCAGCTTAGAGTGACAGAGTGTGATATTCTAAGGACAACTTTTAAAACCCTATATATATATATATATATCATTCGTCTATTATCAGCTTAGAGTGAGAGAGTGTGATATTCTAAGGACAACCTTCAAAACCTATTATGGTCACTTTAAATTTCTAGTCATGTACTTCGGGTTAACGAATGCCTAAGTAGCCTTCATGAACTTGATGAATAGAGTGTTCAAGCAATACTTGGACATGTTCGTTGTATTCTTCATTGATGACATCCTTGTCTATTCCCGTAGTGAGAATGACTATGCAAACCATCTCAGAATTGTGTTGCAAACTCTTAGAGATCATCAATTGTTCACCAAATTCAGTAAGTGTGAATTTTGGCTAAGATCAGTAGCTTTCCTTGGCCATATTATTTCTGGTGATGGCATTAGATTTGATTCTCAAAAGACCAAAACAGTGAGAAACTAGCCTAAAACCATCTCGCCATTAGACATTAGGAGTTTCTTTGGTTTAGCTGGCTATTATTGACAGTTGTTGAAGGGTTTTCGTCGATTGCGTTCCTCATGTCTAGATTGACTTAAAAGAAAGTTAAGGTTCAGTGGTCAGATTTTTGTGAAAAGAGTTTTCACGAGTTGAAGACTCGACTCACTTCAGCCTCAATTTTGACGCTACCAGATGGTTCAGATGGGTTTGTTATTTACTGTGATGCTTCTAGAGTTGGCCTGGGTTGTGTTTTGATGCAGAGAGGCAAGGTCATAGCCTATGACTCTAGACAACTTAAAACTCAAAAGAAGAATTAATCCTACACACAATCTTGAATTAGTAGTTGTTGTTTTTGCCTTAAAAATTTAGAGGCATTATCTGTATGGGGTGCATGTTGATGTATTCACGGATCACAAAAGCTTGCAGTATGTGTTCTCATAGATAGATTTAAATCTTCATCAGAGAAGGTGGTTAGAGTTGCTAAAAGATAATGACATGAGCGTTTTGTATCATTCGGGCAAGGCCAATATAGTGGCAGACGCTCTTAGTGTGGCTCATATTGAGAATGATAAGAAGAAGTTAGTTCAGGAGGTTCATCAGTTGGCTAAACTGGGTGTTCGGTTGGTTGATTCAGCTGAAGGTACTGTATGGATTCAGAATAGTTCGAAGTCTTCTTTAGTTTCCAAAGTGAAGGAGAAATAAGATAAGGATTCTAGTTCGGTTAGGTTAAACGAGTCGTCAGAGATCAAAAAGTATAGGTTTTCTCCTAAAGAGGAGATGGTGTGTTGCGATACCATGGTAGACTGTGTATGCCGTGTGTTAATTATTTGAGGCAACGGAGTTTGGAGGAAGCACATGGTGCGTGTTACTCTATTCACCCTGGAGCTACCAAAATGTACCATAATTTATGGGAAATCTATTGCTGGAGTGGTATGAAGAGGGATATTGCTGAGTCTATAGCTAAGTGTGCCAATTGTCAACAGATTAAGGTTGATCACCAAAAGCTTAGTGGCACCTTGCAAGAGTTTAGTATTCCCACTTGGAAGTCGGAAGAGGTAAACATGGACTTTGTGATAAGGTTGCCCCGTTCACGTCGTCAACATGATTCAATTTGGGTTAGCTTGGGACTATGTGTACTTTCTATTCAGCCAAAGATTATGCTAAGCTGTATATTAGATAGTTAGTTAGATTACATAGAGTTCCTTTATCCATCATTTCATATAGGGGCACTTAGTTTACCTCTCACTTTTGGAAAGCCTTTCAAAAGGGTCTTGGTATGCAAGTTCATCTCAATTCAACTCTTTACCCTCAGACTGATGGTTAGAAAGAGAGGACCATTCAGACCTAGAGGATATGTTGGGGGCGTTTGTTCTTTATTTTAAAGAAAATTCAGATGACCACTTTTCTTTGATAGAGTTTGCCTACAACAACAGTTATTATTCCACTATTAAGATGGCTTCATTTGAGGCTCTCTATAGGAGAAGATATAGATCACCCATTAGTTGGTTTGAAGTGGGTGAGGCTGCTTTTATAGGGCCAGATGTGGTGTTTAAAGCTATGGAAAAAGTTCAATTGATTAGAGAGAGGCTTAGGACAGCTCAGAGTCGTCTGAAATCTTATGCAGATCTGAGGAGAAGGGCCCTTGAGTTTGAGGTTAGTGACTTAATTTATTTGAAGATTTCGCCCATGAAGGGGTAAAGAGATTTGGGAAAAAAGGAAAGCTTAGTCCCCAATATGTTGTCCCTTTCAGAATACTGAGCCATGTTGGAAAGGTAGCATATGAGCTTGAGGTGCCTGCAGATTTATGAACCGTTCACCCAGTGTTTCACGTCTCTATGTTAAAAAGTGTATTGGTGATCCAGCTGTTGTAGTTCCTTTGGAAAGCACCAAAATTCAGGATAGCCTTTCTTATGAAGAAATCCAGTTGAGATCCTTGATCACCAAATTCATAGACTAAGAAACAAATAAGTTCCCTTGGTCAAAATTCTTATGCAGAATCAGTCCGTTGAGGGTGACACTTAGGAAGCAGAAGCAGATATGTGAACCAAGTACCCTCATCTTTTCTCTCCAAGTTCAAACTCGACTTAAGGTAACAAGTTTTCCTTAGATTATCTCTTTTCCACGTTCAATTCCAGCTATATTTAATCATCTTCATGACATCTCATGCATACACTAATAAGTTCAGTCATGTAGTCAAGTGTCAGTTATATATGTTCAGTATAAGACCGAAGTCTTTCCAGTATCCTTAGCTTAGTCAATCTCATTCGAGGATAAATGTTCCCAAAGGGGAGATAATGTAATACCCCGTACGTTCTTAGTTCACTTCAGCTTATAATGCTTGCATAAGAGACTTAGAACTTGAAAATTTAGCTAAGTGTTGAAGACTTAGCCTTATTTAGACTTCTTAACTTCGAGGATTTTTAAGTTGACCTTTTGGGCTTCGAGATGATGGTGTTTGAGTTGATTCATGTTCAGGGGTGTAAGGAACATGTCTCGGGGAAGTTTTGAAATTATTGAATGAGGTTTGGGTCGTGTTTTTCAATTCCAGTAGCTCAACATGATTCCACCGTGTCGCGTCGGGTATAGCAGTGAGCATGTCATCGCATCGCACCAAACCCCTAAATGGCATTCCAATTGTGACTTTAATCTCCACATGGGCAATTAGGTCATTTATCATCACTCCAAGTTGTAAAAACATAAGATTGGACTTCGGTTTAAGCATTATACACCCATTCTCCATCAATTTTCTCTCCAAGAAACCCTAACCTAATTCCAATTCACATCTCCTTAACATAATCAAGAATTTAAGGCTCTTAATTCAAAAACTTCAAGAAAAAGCCTTCAAGAACATCTCAAAGAGTTCAAAGTCAAGATTTTACATCAAATTAAGCCTAATAAGGTATGTGGGGTCATGAACAAGGGTATTATTTCACCCTTGTCCCAAAATTGCATGATTTTACGATTTTATTTAATTGTTTGAAGTAAAGTTCATACCCAAGTTTATATATTCTTGAAGCATGTGATTATTATGAGATTTAAAGGTTTAAGTATATCAAGAAGTGCTTATATTTATGTTTTTAACTTACATGATATATACGATGAATGAGATTGAACTATCTTGACTTGTTATTGTTGGATTATTATTTGAATTAAATTGAGAATGACTCTTTATTATGAATTGATATGAGTTTAAAGTATGGGTTTTAAGCCCTAAGTTTGAGTATTGATATTTCAAGAAGATTATGCTTTCAAGTATTCTTTGATAAGCTTATTTCAAGATTTAAAGCAAGAATTGATCTTTTGATCCTGAGCTAAGAGATGTAATCCTCATTTATTAATTTTGATTATAGTTTAAATCAAAGAGAAGCATAACTTGGTTTTATTATAAACCCTTATGCTATTTTAAAGTGGATTCCTAAAGAGCAAGCATATAAGTAATATGGGAGTAGTATTTAGCACCGAATTGGGTATGAGGCCAAGGTCACATGCCCTAGAACTACGTTCCACCATAGGTTTAAGTCCCAATATGGTTTAAGTATAGTTATCACTCTGGTTAGGTTCTATCCGATGGCAAGGGTAGAAAAGCTCTACCAACGTGGGTGTGAGATGTTCGACTCCATGATAGCTCACATAGTTTATGTCTATTAGAAAAACCTCACAAAAGAAAGAGTAATAGTACAACTTTTAGAATTAAGTGTCATGGCTCATATGATTTATACAATATTCTTTATTATTCATGATTTATGATTTTTAGCTTTCAGTTATTTAAGCTTAAGGTGAGTCATTTACACTTGGCATGCATCAATTAAAAATTTATATAAATATTGAGTTACTATTTTACTTATTCATTCACCCCCACATACTCAGTACATTTCAGAAGTACTGGTTCACATATATGGTTCACATATATGTTTATGTGCTACATTGTTTTATAATGTAGGTCCTACTGCTCAGTTTCGGCAGCGTGATTGATTTCGAGAATCTCCACCTACATCCCAACTTTGGTGAGACCTCATAGTTCTAGGACCCATTTTTATTAGACTTTGATATTGATGAAGTGTTTTAGTCATTTGGTTTTAGTTTAGTTCGAGTCAGCTGAGGCTAGTCCCAGTGGCTCTCTAGTTAGAAGTAGAGGCTTGTTCGACTATTTTCTATTTTTGATTCAAGGTGTTGGTTTTAAGATATCAAAGTTTAAGATTTTCAGTAAGATATTAATTCAGTTTCAGTTAAGACATTTAATTCAGTTATTTCAAGATTTCATATGTTAGGTTTATCCTTATTATGAGTTCCAAAGTTGTTCCAAAGTTCCAAAGTTGTTTATCCTTAGCCTGGGACTACTTGTAGTATTGAACATCGTATGACGTCTAGGGTGTACTTCCGGGGAGTTATATGTGTGGTTATCTTTTGATCCGTCCAATGAATCGCTAAATGAACTATGCTAGCAACTCTAAAATATTGATTTTAGGTTGGGTAGACCTTTGGTTTGGGCTCGATGCACCCAAACTCATTTTTACTTGTTGGTCAAAAAGTTGAAAAAATTAGAAATATGGGTATAGGATCCATATTTAGTCGAAACGATCTCGGATGAAAAATTTAACTTTTCCAATATGTCTGAAACGTCAATTTTAGGGAGGTAACATATTTGGTTGGATTTTATGGCTTTTAAATCCCATTTTGATCCTCGATTTAGAAAATTGTGATTTCGAATTTCGAGGGTCAACTCTTTGAAAATGACGATTTTTCAAAAATCTAATATTGTCATTAGGTCCATAGCGTCGAATTTAGTGTGGTTTAATAGTTCGTTTGCGCATATCAAACTCCGAACGAATTCCGAGCACCCATTGAAGTTCAGGTTGGACTTAAAAAAATATATTTTATTTAAAAGCTGGTGTAGCGTATAAAATAACCCTCCCCACCCCTTTCTTTTTTTGCTCATTTTTTCACCTTGTCTCTTGAGAGTTAAACCCTAAAATAGTGTGAGAGCTTAAAAGTGAAGCTTGTGGGAGGTTGGGAATCTAGATTAATATCTATTTTTTAATTCTATTATTGATTTACGGTGAGATTTCATTATTTTCTACTCTAATTCCTTGATTAATTTCTCAAAACTCGAAAATCTTAGGGCTAAACCCCAATTTCACTCTTTTTCACCTGAATAATGTTTTAATCTTATAATTACTAGTTTTCCATCAATTTAACCATTAAAACTACTTCGATTCCTGATTTTAACACGTATTTCAAAGATTTTACCCGATAAGAATTAAAGATAATTTTTCTTTGATTTGAACCTTATTTTTTACTCAATTTGACTTGGGTTTTCAGATGTAGATTTTTTAAAATATGGGAAACACATTTTTGAAGTAAAGTTATGATTTTGCCTTTCTTTTTTCAAAACTCGTTTTGGGTGTCCGTTTTGACCCCAAATCAAAAGTAGTCAATATGAATATCGTTGGCTTTGTTTTGATGTGTATATCCTATATTTCTTGGTTTTAGTTGATTTTAATATTGCTCATACAAAGTAAGGTTGTGGGTTCGAAGTGTAGCGGATCAGTTTTGACATTCGAGGACGGTTATGGCTTTAACTCTTTTAGACTGGGTAGGGCAGTAAATATTAGTATAAAATGCATGTTAAGGATGGGACATAATCATGAAAAATTTCTATCTATGTGTTGTACCCGTGTGGGGCCTATATGTGATATAATTATTAAAATTCAGATATTATGTATATATGTGTGATCGTGTGGGGTCCTATGTGATATTCATAGCCTTGAATACATGTGAATAATTATATTGTGTTGTTGAAAATGCCTATTGTGGTACCACTTATGTATTATGATCATATTCATACTTTTTGGAATATGGAAAAAAGTGAAAACTCATGGATGATTGAAAATAATGAGTGGATATTGGCTCACGTGGTTGTGAAAATTTTATCATGTAGTTGGTTGTAAAAATACTTCATTTGGTTGGTTGTGGAAATACTCGTTGAGATATGGATATATGGGTTGTAATGGATTAACGAAAACCCTCATGGCTCTTACATTGGGAAGTTGTAGCTCTATAAGAGATATGATATATGGATTACATATAGGTTGATGACCCCCCATGGGTCCTACATCGAGAAACTTTGAATCTGTAGTCGTATATGAAGATTGTGTGAAGATATCGTGCATCATCATCATCATCATCTTGTACATTGCACTTACTTTATTGTATTTACGTTGTGATTGAATTGCCATGATTGACTTGTAATACCTTTATTGTTCCATCTTCCTTGATTGTACTTGACTACCTTATATATATATGTTCTTCCTTATTTCTACTTATATGTGATACAATGTATACTTGTGTTCTACCTGATTATGTTGTAGCAATATATGTGATAAATTATATCAGAACTATTAGTGCAAGCGGTGTGGGCTACCGTTGTGGGACATTTTTTGAATGGAGGTGGTGTGCCCTTAGTGTGTAATTTGTATGCTTTATTTTCTACTTTGCTCAATCAGCCTATGATGCCTACTAATTAAAAGTAGACCATACTCACTCATACTGTACCCTTATAGTGTGGATCCAGGTTCGGGTGCGCCCCACGCTGCTTGATTCGGGCGATATTGTGAGCTTTCGAGGTCGTGGTTGACGTTTCTGGCATTCGAATGTCTTCTATTACCTTTCTTATAGACTATGTATTTACTTTCACGTTAGAGACAAAGTTTCTCTTGTATTTGGACATCTTATGTATTTTCTTGAATTTGAGTTGTACTAGATACATTCTTATACTATTGACACCTGGTTTTAGGAGTTATGATCATGTTGTTATGTTTCTTTCCATATTTACTCTACTTGTATGGTTCAGTTTCATTCTAGAAGTCTTATCTTGGGGTTATTATTGTCCCTTTTTCCTTCGTGTATTGGTTTGAGTGATAGGCTTACTTGTAAATGTTCGCCCCGACAAGTGCCATCACAACTCTTTAGATTTTGGGTCGTGACACATTCGTATGTCCAACCCTACCAATAACCAATTATAAGTATTATACAAAAGTCAAATATTTTTTAGCTGGTATGATGAACCAACATAGGAGAAAATTTGAGAAGTACAAGGTTCTCTTTAGGAAGCTTGCCTATTAGATATCTAGACCTCCCACTTTCTTCAAAGAGATGGAATAAGATAGATTGTTCTCAGCTAGTAGAGAAAATCACTAAAAGGATTTCAGTAGGGTACACAAGAAAACTATCTTATGCTAGGAGGTTGCAAATCATTAATGCAGTGTTCTTCTCAATTTACAACTTTTGGGTCAATGCGTTCATACTACCACAGAGTATGCTAAAGGAAATTGATAGGAAGTGTAGAGAATTCTTATGAGGAACTACTGAGGGGCACAGAAAAGTAGTATTGGTGTCTTGGGACAAGGTGTGTACACCAAAGAAATATGGTGGTTGAAATATTAAATGTTGTCAAAAGTGGAATATTGTTGCAGTAGGAAAGTTGACATAGCAATTGGCTAGTAAGCAAAATGTGTTATGCGTAAAATGGATCTATGAAGTGTATATGAAAGGATCTAATGACATTTGGCACCACAAAGCTTTCCAAGAAAGTAGCTGATACTGGGGGAAATTAAATGAGCTCAAAGAGGAAATGAAACAGTGGTAACAAGGGGGATCTTATATGTTAACATCTAATGGAAAATATTCCATGTATAGTAGTTACAATGCTATGTTAGGGATGCTAAACAAGTGGCCTGAATCAGATTTGATATGGAGCTTGACCATGCTACCAAAGCAAAGGGTGATGTTGTGGCTCACCTATCAAGAAAGACTACTCACCAAGGAGAGAATGCAGAGATTACACTTGAAGGTGGAAGATGAGGTCTGCTACTTATGTGAGGAGGAAACTGAAACTCAGCAGCACATGTTTATGGATAGCAATTGGATGACTGAAGTGAAAATCAAATTGTCAAACTTAGGGGGGTGAACATTCAGTTTGTTCGGTTTGATTGTTTAATATCGATTTAATTTTTTGATTTTTAGATTGACGAAAATGACAACGGTAACCCAACCAAAATAAATTCAATTTGGTTCGATTTCTACAAATTTGGTTCGGTTATTTCGGATTTTTATTTCAATTTTGAAGATTAAAGGTGTGAGTCTTTCTTTGTCATGACTGGTCATTTAAAATTGATGATTTTTTTTTTCAAACCTATTTTTCATTTCAAAATATAAATAACTCAACACATATGAAATAAAATGAAATAACCACAAGTTTAACATAATATATAATTGCATTATGCATAAGTTTGGGTTATTATATATATATATATATATATATATATATATATATATATATATATATATCCGAATTTCTAAATTTTGAAATCGAAACCAATTCGAAAAATCAAACCAAATTAAATTTCGATTTGGTTATTCAATTTTTTTGTGTGTGTGAACCAAAATATGCCCAGCCCTAGTCAAACTAATTTGGAGTTGTAATTCCCACAGGTAAGGTAAATCAAACACTTTCTTGGATTAAACAGAGGAGTTGGAGGTAGTTGAAGAAGGAAATGGTGGCAGTAATATATGGAGCTATGATCTACTATACTTGGCAAGCTAGAAACTGTATTAGGTTTACTATTACACGAATCAAGAGAGAACTAAAGGAGAGAATGTCATTAATCCAAGGGTTTAGGAAAGCAAGCACTGTCAAATTCTAATACATAGGATAAATATAACTAGCTAATAGTTTTGGGTTTCTGCTTTTTCTTGTGGTCGAGGTGCCATTAGGAAATAATAATAATTACAAATGAAAGAAAAAATTCACACTTAGAAGTTTCAAATCGAAATTAGGTTTGGTCAACTGGTGGAAAATAAATTTAAAATAAAATGGAGATGAGATACCAAACTAAAGAGAAGAAAATTCGTGAAACAAAGTCCAAATTTTGCAAGATTTTGAATGGGAATTTAGCGATATTGTTATAAAACATAGTATAAAATCTCTTTTACAAAATATAGCAATTTGTACTAGAGGTGTTTATATCTTTGTAAGCTTAATGCAGTTGTTTACGTTGCATATTCTTGAATTTGATGAGACTTTCTTAGTGTTAATATTTAATCGTTATGGACAGTCTTTTAACGGTAATATCGACATTTACATTCATAGACCTCAACCCAACTTAGTTTAATAGAAGGGAGACTAAACTGCCTTGCACATATTTAAGGACATGTCTACTATACTAAAAAGAAAATGTTTCTTGCCAGTATGCGTTGAAGGACCAATTTGGGCATCTTCACTAGAAATTGAAGTGTTAAATAGATAGATTTCAAAGAGGTAATCATAGAATTATTTACGAAACTATGTCTAAGAAGTCCAACAGAAATTAGAGTTAAGAAACATGGTACTTGACCATATTCAGAATTTGTTACCCTCAGTAGCAGTTTATGTGATGTAGTTTATTTAGCCATAAAGTTTAAAAAGTGTGGAAAGACTTTGCTATGTTTCAAAACTACTTTAAAATTAAAAAAAAAAAAAAAAAAATTAAATATAGAAGAGTACTTCATATACCATTTGCCAAATAAATGGGACCAACATGGATACAATGTTGACAGTGTCATTAGCATTTGATGAAATGTATCATTCTTTTTGTGATTGACCAAATAAAAAAGTGCGTCACATAAAATGAAATGTAATGGAGGAAGTATTATGATATGGACATCATCCAAAACATTAGGGGCTGTATTTTATATTCATTTGTCTTCTTCTGCTAAAAGTATTTTTCCAAACTTGTGATCGTGTAATTACAGATCACTAGAAGAGAAAATAGCAACAATGTGGCCGGTGCAGGAGGGTCAGGCAGGTTGAACAAACAATATATATATATATTAGAAATGACATCTGCACAAGCTTCCATTCTTTTGCTGATCCATCTCCTATCTTTTTCGAAGATATTTTTTTTAGAAGATACGATTGCTAATATGGAGAAAAATCTAAATTGTGGATTTTGATCACAAAGTTGTCTGTTTGGAGTATGAAAGAAGCCTCTAATTGGCTCTAAAAAAAGGAAACAAAACAGAAAGGAGGGGAAATGGACACAGTGAAATCCCTAGCATACGATTTTTATGTGTAATGTATATTTCTCAGCACCTCAAATTGGAGATGCAAAGAGACACTTGGTGACTATTTGGCTGAAAGGAAAATGTAAGTCCTCTAGCTTTATAGACCACTTTGTCATTTCTACGTGAAATCTGAGTTTGTGGAACTCAAATACTCTGATCACTTTGTTGTTGTACTACGAACCGATGATGTTGATACTCGAGCAATTACGCGAAGCTTGAGAGAAGATGGAAGCCTAATTGGAGTCTTGAGCACAGAGAATTCTAAAAGTGACAAATAACTTCTAGAAATGCCCCCCTACATGAGATATTGCTGGTAAGTTACTATCCTTGTGTTTTGATGAGTTTTATGAGAAAACTTATCATTATTAGAAAAGCAGAGAATTTTATTTTATTGTTGTGTTATCAAATTGTGTATCTCATACTAGTCATTGTAGTATTACTCTTGTAGTTTGTTGTCCTTCGATTTTTGTTACTATCTGTTGTTTCTTGTACTTCGACTATCATATTATATTATTTTATTGTAGTACTGATCTATTACTACCTATTTTTTCTTGCGCTTCCATTATTTCTTTTTCTGGACTGCTCTGGATTATTTTTCTTGAGCCTAGGGTCTACTAGAAACAACCTCTCTACCTCTGAGGTAGGATAAGATCTGTGTACACTCTATCCTCCCCAACCCAACTTTGTGGGACTACACTGAATACATTGTTGTTGTTTCTTACAAATCTTTATGAATGGCTTGGTGAAATAGCCTCAGCTTGGGATGTTAATGACGATGAAACAAATAAAGAAACTTTCGATGTTAGTAGACTTAAGAGTTTATGTGATTCTGGTAAAGCAATTATGGCTATTTGAACATTCACATTTTGTCTCAGGTTTATGAAGATGCACATGATTTTGAAACAAGCAAAATATAGTTAGGCTCTTAGCAGCCTATAACTATAAAATCGCTGGTGTTCCTTCAACATGGCCGGCATCTAAGACCTAATGGAGTTCTTTTCAGCAATGGGCCCCTTCCATCGTTTCCTATGCAGTTGAGACAGTAAAAGAACTTATTGGAAAAACTCCCATCAAAAACATTCTCTCTACCACTGAGGTAGGGATAAGAACTGTGTACACTCTATCCTCCCAACTCCACTTTGAGGGAATATACAGGCTATGTTGGTGGTGGAAACCATCCAGTTCGAAACCTTCAAAATAGCAGCATTGATATTAGTGCTAAGGTATGAGCTAAAGTATTTGAGACTAGCTTCAAAATTACCTCAAAATTCTTATGGAATTCTTTTTCTATGTTGAAGTATTTGAGGAATTTATACAACTAAGGAAGCAAGAAAAACTGAAGGCATAAGCCCGCTGGGTCTTGATTGGTAGTTGATAAGATATGCTTGAACATACCACATTCCTAAGGTAGTGAAGGTGATGGAAAAAAAAAAAGAAAGGAGTTCTAATCAGACTAGCATTCAAATCAAGAACAATCCTGGATTTGTCAAAATATCATGTTGGGCCTCTTCTCACTTTACATTCATGGATATATACATGATTCTAAGTTGTGTGAAGCGGATAATTAATTATTTGTTTCCAGAAAAATTTCTTGGGAATCCTATCAGATTTTGTTCGTTCATTTTCCAGAGAGATGGTTGGAACTTCATCTGTGTTCGAATCCTACTCCTACTGGGAGGTCCATTAAAGTTCAAAAACTGTAGAAGGAATAACAAGATCTTTCTTTAGTTCCATGTAGACAGCTGCAGAAGATAGTAAAGTGTGCCTTAATTTGGTTTGTGTAAAATTAACTAATCACAGGTAGGGATGTCTTGAAAAGGCGTAATTCATTTAGTGAAAGACACTTCTTTTGAGACAGAGATTTGTATCCATACTTCACGAGTGTTATATATTGTTGATTTGTATAGTAACATGACATAACCCCCTTTCCCGTCTCTTTTCTTGAAGAAAAGAAAGAAGAGAGGGAAAAGGACCTAACTTCTCTCTTTCTTACCTTCATGATATTTATTTGGTTGGTTTATTACTTGGTTAATTAGATAGTGAAAGTGCATTTTTTGTTCAAATATTGTCTAATTGTTTCTTCTCATCCTTTCTGTTGTAAACAATTGACACTAGTATTTTAGGGATGAGAATACTTCTAATTATATGATTTCTAACGAACCTAAAGAATCAGTATCATAATTGATATTCAAAATTGGTTACTATAACCTTTGTTGTACGAATTCATCAAAAGGTATCAATCACATAGTAGTATGTCACGACCCGAGCCGAGGTCCTGGCCGCGATGGGCATCCCCAACCACAAAGGCCCGAGAGACCTTTAGCATACTATCATAAGCATAATTCATACATAAAATCAAAGTGCGGAAGATATAATGAAATTCAAGGGAAACTCATAATCAAACTGTATCAACAAGTTGTGACAATACAATACTCAAATATCGTCTATGGATCCTTTACTGAATACTAATTGTCTAGACCGGAACAAGGCCCTCGGCTAGACCATAAACTGAAAGAAGACAACATATGAATAAATATCTTACGAAAGATGGATGACTCACAAACTTTGTCATATCCAAAGGTTGTGCGGATGTGATGGACCATGGGACTGTGCCTCAGAACCTACATTATGAGACAATGAAGCCACCACGAAGGACAGTCAATACTTGAAATGTATTGGTATGCCGAACTAACCAAAAACAACATATATTTCATGGAACATAACTGAGAGCATTTGAAAGAAATTTAACATAATAGAATTCAAAACACATGATCATAATTAAAAGCTTCAATCAACCTCATAAAATATAGACTCAACTCTTTGCTTTAGTTTTGAGCTAGATGGTACACCCTACAACTCTGATTTACCCACGGGTTATATGGGTCCGCCATTAACTCATCAACCAAGCCCCCAACCCAAGTTTTTCACAAGGGCTGGAGTCTCTGATCTCTGATACGTCAAAAGACATATAATCAGCGTATAATCCATATTTCAGGACATAATCACATGCGTCGGCAAAATACGATTTTAGGCAATGAGTTATCTAAACCCTTGCCTTCTTCGGGTAACTATCTAACTCTCTTAGAGCCCATTTTTAGTCTTTTTAAAACATGCATATTACTTAAGACATGGTATGAAGAGTCTGTAGTCTACTCTACTCTGAGTCTTTCATGACATTTGTCTGATATGGTATCATCATACCAACACTTGCAAATTATATAAGTCATATCATATCATGTCATATCATATCACACAATAGTCTTTTCGTTTAAAACATGTTATTTCACCACCAAAGGATTTACATAACATATAAGAGTTTTTATTTCAAAAGCATATGGAAACTTATGCAAAACACTCTCTCTTGCAAGACTTTAACACATGGTGATCAATTTTTTCATCAATCACATGTAATTTCTTCATTAGGACACAATAACCTTTTGCATGAGTGTTATGATTGGATAGAATAAGCAATACCATAAAACAAAAAAAATAAGAAGAAGACACACTGATTTACGTGGAAACCCTTGACGGGAAATACCACGGGAAGAGGTGGAGGAATTCACTATAATGGAGAGGAGTACAATGATCAGGCAAAAGTCTCAATGGCATATATTTATTACGTCCAAAATCGATTCCTACGCTACCACCATAGACTCTATAAAAAATCACAAACAAAGGTGATTTCGTCATGATATATGTGATTTGATCAGCACCGGAAATGAAGAGAATTGAAAGCCTACCTAACTTGATTTGCTCCCGCACAAAGTGATAGTCTAATTCAATATGTTTGGTGCGGGCATGAAAAACAGGGTTGGCACTCAAGTAAATTCCACCAATGTTATCATACCATATGATAGCAGGGATGACGTATGGGAAGCCAAGTTCTCAAAGAAGATAGCTTACCCAAATAATTTCAGCTGTGGCATTGGCCAGTGATTTGTATTCACTCTCAGTTGAGAAATGGGAAACAGTAGGTTGTTTTTTTAATGACCAAGATATTAAAATTATTGCCAAGAAACACAAGATATCCACTAGTGGAATGCCGCTCATCAGGGCAGCTAGCCCAATCACTATCTAAAAAACATTGAAGCTGCAAGGTAGAATTCTTGGAGATAAACAAACCAATGTTGGTTGTTGCATGAATATAGCGAAGTATACTCTTCACTGCTTGCCAATGAACCTCTGTTGCACAATGCATAAATTAATCTATTTTATTGATACTAAATGCAATGTCTGGGCGAGTCAAGGTCATGTATTGTAGGGAATCAAAAATTTTGTGATATCATTTAGAATTTGACAACAGCTCACCCATTGTCTTGCTCAAGGTTGGGACCATTGCCACTGGTGTGCTACACGGCTTAGAATCTTGCATATTTTCTCTTTCAGTAGATCAACCGAATATTTATTTTGTGTCAACAACAGGCCATCTGAGACCCTTTTTACTTCAATTCCTAGAAAATAATTCAAGGTACCCAAGTCGTGAACAGGAAATATTTCTTTAATTTTGGTGAGGAAACATGGCAATGTGGAGGAATCTGAACAATGACATAGATCAATACATAAATTTTTAATGTACCTTGAATAAGAACAAATAATGACGTATCAGCCTTGGAGGAGTGGAAATCGAGACCCTCCAAAAAGTTTGACAAGCATTGAAACCAAGCTCGTGGAGCTTGTTTCAAGCCATAAAGAGAGCGATGAAGTTGGCAGACATGGTCAGGCTTGGAAGAAGAAACATACCCCTGCGGCTGTTCCATATATAATTTAGTATCTAAATAGCCATGTAAGAATGCATTAGAGACGTCAAGTTGATGAATGGGCCAATTATAAACTGTGGAAAGCGTAAAAACTCTCCGAACAGTTGTAAGTTTAACTATGAGAGAAAATATTTCAAGATATTCAATATCGGACTGTTATGTATAACCCTTAGCAATAAGACGCGCCTTGTAACGGTCTATTGAGCCATCTCCATTCCTCTTTATGTGAAAAATTCACTTATTTCCAATTATATTTTTATTGCTAGGGCGAGGCACTAACTCTATATTTTTGTTTGATCTAAAGCATTCAATTCTTGTTGCATAGAGTCACGTCATTCCTGAAATTTCTTAGCTTGAAAAATGTTATTAGGTTCTGCTAAGGCTATATAGGCTTGGAATTTTCGCATGGTGGTGGGGCGGAGTTCCATATGATGGGTGCGAGGTGGTTTCGGATTTTGTTTTAAGGGAGAAACTAAAGAATGCACAGCTAATGATAATCCAGAAGCATTATTCAGATTGGAAATAAGAGACGAAGATGAATTTGAGATAGGTGTTCGAGTTAGTATTTGAGGGGATTAGCACAAAGGTGAGTATCCAGGCAGTGGCTTAGGGAAAGAAGAGAAATTTAATAAATTAAAATGAGATAGATTTCTAGGTGGAGAAGATAAGGGTACCTGATTAGTGAAGAGAAAATTGTACGAGATTGTAAAAAAGAACAATTAGGAGGTTGAGATGGAGAAGATGTCGTACTAGATATTAATGTTGAGTCCAAGTGAGGTTGGAATGAACTTGAGACATGCATTTAGGAGCTATCTACTTTCTCGCTAGACGACTTTGCCAAATTTATGTTGTACGAAAATTCTAGTGGATGAAATTTGACATGTCTAGCTAGATATACTCTACATGTGGATTTGTCTAAGCACCTACATGCACTGTGACTCGGACTTTGACCAAGATAGACACAAGGGGATGTTCGAAATAAAAATTTATGATGATTGTAAGGCCAAAGCAATAGAAAAATCAAACACCCAAAGGGTTTGAAAGAAAGGTAGTTCTATTTTTTATTGAATAAAAGTTGATATGGGGACTTTTTTTAATGACATTTGACAGAAGAACATTTGTTAAAATGGCACTGTGTTCAACAGCAAAATTCCAATATTTAAGAGGTAAATTTTCATGAGCTAATAAAGTAAGACAAGTGCCTACCAAATGCCAAATTTTTCTTTCAGAAATGTCATTTTGTTCATACATGTAAGGGCATGCAATGCGATGTATAATACCAGTTTAATTAAAGTATTTGTTCAGTTTTTGGTATTCTCATCCCCAATTAGAATGAAAAGCTTTGTTTTTTTCTTGAAATTGCCTTTCAATTATTTTTCCAAAATTAAAAAAAATCAAATGAACATCACTTTTACTTTTAAGAAGATAAACCCATGCAAAACGAGTAAAGTCATCCACCAAAAAAAAATAACGATGGCCCATAGAAGAAAGAATCAAGGTCGGTCCCCAAACATCAAGTGAACAATTTGAAATGGAGTGGTACTAGTATGTTCAACAGATGCTAAGGACAAACAAGATAATTTTCCTAAGCTAAAACTAGAACATGGACTAAGTTTATTTGTAGAGCTATAAAAATGCTGATTTTTATTTAATGAATGCAACTTTTGAACATTAGGATGGCCTAGACAAAGGTGCCAGTCATCGAGAGAGCGAGTTGTGGTTGTCATAGCTATTTTGGGCATTTGTTGAATGTTGTAGATTCCAGACTCACTTGGTCCTTGCATCAGTACTTGACGGGTGCATTGGTCCTTGATAATAAAATGGGAAGGCCAAAATTCAAAAAAACAAGAATTGTCAGAGGTAAATTTTTGTACAAAGAGTAGATTCTTAACTATTTTGGGAACACATAAAACATTTTTCAAGTAAAGAGATTTCAAAGGAGAATGTAGTGTTGCCATACCAGTGTGAGAGATTTGAAGCCCTTGACCATTACCTACATGAAGCTGATCCAAACTTGGATATTCATTAATCGCACTTAAACTTTGAAGGTCTGGAGTGATGTGCTAATTTGCAGCCGTATCTGGAAACCAAGTGATAGGCTGTATATTCAGTGTAGAGGGTGCAACAGCAGAATAATTAGCCATCATTGAGCGACATAATTATGTTGGTGTGGCAATTGTCCAGAGTTACAAGGAATATACCTTTTTCGACAAGTGACAGTGGAGTGGTTGTTTAGACCGCAAATTTGACACGGACCACGATTTTGATTTTTATTGGAGATGTTGGATGGGCGTGGCTTATTATTATTAGAGTTGTTATTTGGGAGTGGAGTGTATTGGAGACGGTATTGGGGAGTAGGCAGAAGGGGAGAATTACCGTTTAGAACCATGTTTGCGATAGGTTCCATGGCATTTTTAAGCAAGATTTCATGAGCTACTAATTGTCCATGAAGTTCAGTGAATGTAACTTGTTTTGGACGGAGATTGAGAGCAGCAATAAGGCCATGAAATTCTGGTCCAATGTTGTGATAAATAATCGCATTGAATTCAGCAGAAGAAATGGATATACCAGCGGCATTAAGTTCATTAGAAAGAGATAGCTAGAAACAGAGAGATCAGATTTCTTTAGCTCTTGTAATTCGATATGCAGATGCAATTGACGATTTTGTGAAATAGAACCAAAGACGTTGGCAAGAGCCTCCCAAACTGCAAAGGAAGAGGTGAGACCTATAACATAAGGATAGATCTCTTCCGTTAAAGAAGAAAGCAACCACAAATGAAGCATCTGATCCTTGCGAAATCATATGTTAAATTCTGGGTTAGGAGCTTGAAGGGTGGGAACAATGGAGGATGCATCAGTGATAGAGGGAGAGGGATTCGTACCATTGATGAAACCATGAAGGTTTTGGTAATTTCGAAAAGGAATAAATTGAGTTTTCCATGCCAAATAATTTTTTAACGTAAGTTTAACAACAAAAGAATGGGTAAAGGTGATAACAGGAGTGGGAGAAGTGCAGGAGGAAGAAGTGATGGGAACGACAGACATGGCGAAAATTCATACAAGAGAATTTTGTTTAAGGCTTTGATACCATGTGAAATAATAAGAATAATCAGGAGATTGAGAAGTCAATATATTCTTTAGTATATTGATGTACTCATGAATATAAGCTTATATAGTTGTACAAAGTAAAAAGGATAGATACAAGGAATAACTACCAAGAGGCATACACTAACTACAAGTGTAAAAGATAATTACAAAGAGTCCTACTAATGAAATAATTCTTCTTTATCAAGGATAGTCCCACATGCCTTTTGATGGAGAAGAACCGAATAATAACCTTGAGTTTGGAATCTACAAGCTTTAGAATTGAGAAATCTCTCCTTGATGATTTTGAGAGAAAGAGAATGAGGGTTTTGGGGCTTAATTGGGGTAGTTATGTGGGGGAGTGTAAAAGACCGTTTTGCCCTTGATTTAAAGTGGGGAAAATGTGTCTAATGTCTGGGAAAGGGGGTTTGCGCCGCGGACCCAAATATAAGCAGGATTTTTGCCTCGCGACCTCAAACGTGATGCTCCAACATTGCCTCGCGAACCTTGGATAGTGTCTCACTTAAACACTCATGACTTTTGATTCAGAACTCGGATTGATAAACGGTCAGTGGCATTGTAAAAAGGACTCAAAGAGCTTTAATTTGATATATAATGATCACTATAACTCCTTATATTCTAGGAGTAATGGTCGCTGGAATTTGACCCAAGAAAAATCATCAACAAAAATTCAATCAATAGTAAAGTTCTATACTTAACTTCGAGCTAGGAGATATTTGTGACTTATATTCATCTCCAAAGATGTTCCCACACCAAAAGAATGGTTATTCACACTTATATCTCAAAAGAATTCATTGGGTTCGAGTCTATATACATAGAGAGGACGGTTCAAACCTTAGTCCGAAAAAGTTGGGTGTTACATAGTAGTACCAAGTAAGAATACTATCCCAAGATAGTTTGCTTGCTAGATTTTTTAACTATTCATGACTGACAGTAATCTGAAGAGGTCTTGGAGTAACTGGTAAAGTTTGTGCCACATAATTAGGAGAACATGTGTTCAAGCCGAGGAAACAGTCTCGAATCGCAAGATAAGGTTGCTTATAATATACCCAAGTGGTCCCTATCTTCTTTGGACCCCGCGCATAGCGGACACTTTAGTGCACCTGCTGTCATTTTTATGAGTGGCAGTGATTTTCTTGTTAACAGTTACTTAAAAAAAAAAAAAAGAGCTCAGCATTAAGGGAAAAAGGGACAAAACAAAGAAAGAAGGGAAGAGAAATGTTCCATGTATTTGTATTTTGCTTGAATCAAAAGGAAATACAAAAATCTTTACTCTTCAAAGCTACAAAACAGAGGTAATGAGGGTAAATTTCTTGCTTGACTAGAGGAGGATGCATATTAGACGAGCTGTGGCAGGGAAACAAGAAATGGAGGTGCGGCTAAAATCTGAAATCGAGGACAATCATAGTGAAGAACTGAACAATATTGAAGAACTGAACAGAAACCTTGATGCGTTATCCCATAAGTATGGTGTATTGGTAACAGAGAAAGATGACCTAAATGCTAGAGTTGCCTTGCTAGATGAAGAGTTCTAAAGATGATCAGATTCATCAAATGAAACCATTTGGACCAACTGCACATTGCATTGTTTCTGAAATAGAAGAGGGCCCTAAAACAGTAGAGGAGCTGAGGTCTAGAGTTAAAGAATTGGAAAGAGAAGTAGAGAGACAAAAGGAAATAGTCTTGGAAGGACCAGAAGAGAAACGGGAGGCAATTAGGCAGCTTCACCTCTCACCCGAGCACTACAGAAATGGTTACCAAAGGCTTCGGCAGGCTTTGGAGCATAAGAGACTACCTGTAACAGTGGCCTAGTTAAGTCCATTATTGGTGGTGGCCAAGTTTTACAATCATCACTTCTTTTTTGTTGTCTAGAACACCTTTTACCTTCTTGCTTTTCATTTAGGGATCAGTTTTCTTTTGTTCAATAACTCCTTTTGTTAGCATTTGCCTTCCAGTATTGGGGCATTTCTATGTCTGTAATTGCAGGAAGATCAGTTCTACTTTGTTATATACATGCTACTCTCCCTGATATGTTTTCATGGTTCGAACAGGAACAATGATGCGGCAGGTATGGGTCAAATCTTCGACCTCTATCCACTGAGCTACAAGCGCCTTGTTAACCTTGTTTTACATATAAGACGAATTTTTTTGCTACCATCAACTATAAAATAAAATATAGTCTTATCTATATTGAGAAGAGAACACTCTTAAGTTACTGTGTCGCCAAAACCTGATGTTGTGGGTTCACGAAGAACCAAATTTACATGGCAGAAAACTGTCCACTCATGTATGTGACCCAAGGACATACACATTGAAGTACAAATTAATTTCCCTTTCCAAATTAAAGAAAAAAAGAGCACTCAGAATCTCATTTATTGTAATTCAGGTTTCTCCCTTTAACCATCTCATAAACATGAACATTACATCATTGGAAAATCTTTCTTGCTCTCAACAGATCTATATTTTAACTTCATTTTTTTTTATTTTAACCTCTTCAAAAACACATTGACAAAGTATGTACGTTAATAGAAGCCATGTCTGCTCAAGAAAACAATACTAGGTTTACTTTAGTGTATAGGGGAAAAATGGCTAGACTACGTGACAATAATAGGAAAGGGCACTTGGTGGTAGCATCTAAGGGGAGCTTGTAGTCGATGAGAATAGCGTCTTGAAGAGGCATCTCCGGAGATAGAAGAAATGGCCTCACCGAGGAAACATGAAGGATGTATGGCCGATGAGAAAAGATCTGTATCCTCGAGAGGTGGACAAGGAGACAAAGATAGCAGGTGCACGGATGAGGTAGTACTGATCATTTGAGCATGTCAGGAATATTGGTTGGGACCCCACCGGGTGCTCACCTGAATGTCAAGTCTTTCTCCGCCGTCAACTCGACGCCATAGAAGATTGGATTGTTACGATCACCTCATATTGATACTAATGGTGATACCACGTGACATTCAACCATTGGTCTCAGTACTTTACGACTCAAGGGAACCATCTTATCGGTTGAGGCCCTCTCCTTGTAATCGATAAGTAGTTTATTCCATTCACTTGTAAAGGCATTCTAACGGAAAGCAATAAAACAACACTATTTATATTCTTGAGCATCAAGTTTCTTTTTGATTACTTACTTTTCATTTCATAACAGCTTTCTTTATCAGAAGCCATCACGGCAACAAAGAAGATCATTCTCGGGGATAGAACAGGATACTTCTCCGAAACCCGGAGCTTCTCATTATTTTATCTTTTCCTTGCTTCACTTGTTTAAACTTAATAATCTAACAATATTCAATTGCTAATAATCAGATCTAACAAACTAAAATAACGTGTGTATCCTTAACCTTATACAAATTTAACTGTACTGTTGTTTTGGTAAGCAGCTAGCCCTAGCCAGATTCTCAAGCTCTAATAAACCTGCAACACGAACAACCTATATTTTATGTCGTGCTTAAAGGACTAAGAGCTCTTATTTTGCAGTGTTTAGCACATACAACGTGTTGGGTTGTGAAGCCTGATTAATATGTGATGTATTGTCATATATTAATGTTCACGCAGTTCAACCTCCGCGGTGAGATTGCTCCCCCCACCCGAAGGCGGGGTTCGGGGCGGAGACCCGACCCAAATTTTTGGCACTGTACCTTTTATTCTCATTTCTCTATGTAACTATATATGCTCTGAATCATTAATATAAATAGCCCGTCCGCCGTGGAGTTTACCCACGGGTGTTACCACGAAATCATTCTCACACATCTCTCTCTCTCTCCTCACGAACTCTCTCAATTTTCTTCTTCCTCTCCACAGATCTAGTGTGTGTTGAACAATGATTCAAAACAAAGTAGGAACAAGTAACGTAGGACATGGGTAGTTTGGTAGAACTAGTCTTTTGGATTCTGTTAAGTAGGTTCCTATATTTACTCAAGTTTAATGAGTGTTGCTGAAATAGAGTCTTAGCTGGTTATAGGACCTTTATTTTAGGAATAGTTGTTTTATCTGTTAGCTTATATATTTGGGCATGTCGTGAGTTATTATTTGCAGTAAGTTAAGCTAAAAAAATAGAAAAGAGACGCAGCTTTTCTTCTTCTCTGTAGCTTACCTTGTTTCTCTATCCAACAGTGTGTGTACGCAAATCGATCCTACCACAACGCGCATATTTTTATGTCATGTAGGTGCGACCCTTCTTTGCTCCCTGCTAATGCAGGATTTTTTGTGCACTGGGCTGACTTTTGCCCAGAGATGAACAGCAGTACAAAGCCATTGGCGAGTTGCTTAAGAAACATTGGAGGAATGCAACATTTTATGGTCTCTGGTACTGCTTGAAATTTAGCTTCCATCAACTTCTTGAAACAGCAAAAGGATGTAATTCAGTTGTTTTCCCTAGCTGAACGTCCCATGAGAACCTGCATGGTAGATGAAAATGGAAAACTCCTCTGCAAAAATGGATATTAGCCTTTTCCATATTGGAAAGGCTTCGACTTCTACTGTATTTCTAGTTCTTTAATGTTTGTCCTAACAAACTATGTAAATGTTTTATCGTTACTGTTGCCTTGTTCGTGCTGGTTGGTTCCGTAATTCATCCTTGAGTTGAAGTTCTCTCTTCAACTTTCAACTGTACATATCGAGTGAGAGTTCCTCCAATTTTGAAGAATTCGATTTCCACGATCAAGAGAATTACAGTTTCAAATCTGAATAACTTCAGTTCTCCATTTATATATTGTATATAGTGACTTAGATCTCATGTTACTGACTCTACCTGTACCTAAATGATGTACTTTTATTTAGACCAGATGTGGCAAAGCCCCTCCTAGAACGGGCCCAAGAACTTGATGTGAAGATTGATCAGCAAAATCAAATTCCATAATAATCCTTTCAATCCGGAAAGTCTAATTTGTGTCTGAAAACCAACAGAAAGCATAAAAATCTTACACATATATTGGACAAAGATAGCTCATTCAATCAGGATAAAAGATTAGTCTATAAGGAATAGCAAGAAATAAACATAGGATAAAGCTCTCCACCAGAAAGAAAGTATGGCATAAATGTCATATTGAGTATAATTAAGTTTCGACTCATGAACAGCTGTGCGACCATAGTATATGGTGTCTTAGCAAGCCATTAAAAGTATTGATTGTATGCACAGAGTAATGGCTATCAGTTATTTAAGCCAACTGGACGCGACCATCACTATCTATGGAATTCATAAGAAGGGGGAAGTCCGAAGAGACAAAATGCTTGAACTATACTCATAATGGAAGTCAAAACTAGCAAATTGCTTCAACCAAACCAATTAGATTTTATAAGCTTCTGAAATTCAAACTTCTATCTTTCCCTGCAATTCCCGACTTTAGTCATAGTTTGCAACTCTCCAAACTAGTTTATTCCATCCTCCCTAGAGTTCTCTCAGCCTGCAGATGACATAAGTTCAAGAATTTAAGAGTGAACATAAAACAAATTGGAGAACAGAATTTATAAAATCAAATATAAGTAATAACAACATATCGTGTAAATTGTGTTCCTGATAGAAAGAAAAGTGCTTGACAGGACAAAGCTCGTATACTTACAAAAGGAGGGAAGATGTACTTGCTCTCCAAATGCACATGTGAACAAACTGTACAGATGAGTCCAATTTGTTCATCTTGAACAAGATGATCGTTCCCCATCTGACAGGCACTCATTTCTCCATTTTGCATTGGCGAAACAGCTGGATTTGTAAAGTCATTTTGTGATTCTATGATGTCCATTTCAACAAAAAGACCTTCCATTTCCTTTTCCCATTCTTCTTTCTCCGGGGAAACAGGTTCCTCATCTTCAAACCGGAATATTAAAGGAAGTGTTTCCTTTTCAGGAGCCTGCTCTTTCTCTTCAGGAGAAGTGAATTTATCATGAGCATCAACATGTATTGTAGAATCAACTGCAAACTTCAGAAATACAGAATCTTCAAGAACCGTATTCTGAGTCTTTCTATCCTTTCGAACAGCATTTTGCACCGAGTCGTCAACCTCGCAGTCTTCTTTAGATGAGGATTTAGACTCCTCGTCATCACTAATTAGAATGGGGCTACTATAGCTTCCATGGTTTAACTTCTTCTTTTTGGACCTAGAAACTGAGCGTGGCCGAAGAAAATATGCACGGCACTTGTTATGCTTTTCATCCTCAACAGCAAGCTGTGGTACGAGCCCACTTTTTGACTTACTTTTTCCTTCTTCATTTCTTTTTCGTTTTATAGGATAGCTCACATCATCTGATTCATCGTGCTGTCTAGAATCTGATGAAACCCGGTAATCCTTGTCTTTGGGATCATCATTATCTTCATCACTCGAATCCTCAGATTCCGACTCAATGAACTCTTCCAATATCTCCGCAACCCTGCATGTAGGACTCCTTAACCCAACAGCATTTACAGCAGCCTCCTCCTTCTCAATGACATGAACATGATCCGAATCATCATCTTCATCACTTGAAGATTCAGGAACCGATTCAGAAGATGAGGTTGTATTTCCTGCAATCTCCTCGTCAATGCTAAGAATATCAGGATCACTCTCCTCGTCTGACGAATAATCATCATCAGATATTTCATCGTTGAAAGGCCGTTTCGTGAAGGACTCACAAGTTCCTGGACTGAACTCCCTCCTCCGATTGTCCCTTTTCCTTTTCCTCACATCCTCTCCAATAGAGTTCGAAGACTGAATTGAGGCATTCCCTGAATCCATCTTCCTGAATAAGCACCTGAATCCATTAAATTGTACAACCATTAGCACACTACAAAAAGATTGGACAAAAACATGTCACATGTACCAAAAAGCCTATAGAAGCACATTTGTCTTTTAAAATTGCTTTCGAATAAAAACAGCATAACAATAAAATTTCACACTTTCACACTTCACAGCCTAAAGTGGATATATTTTCAGGCATTTGGTGCTGAATTTCCTTGGGATTTTTCTGGGAATTATTTTGTGCCTATTACGTCGTATAATTATTAAGATAGTGGAGAGTTTAAAATACACTTTAATGTGTGACATACTTATATGTGATCATAAAATACAAAATATTTTATATTACAAAATAAATTATAAAATATATTTAAAATACATATATTTTTAAAAAGAATATATTAAATAATTGTAAATTAGTAGTAATCTTGTTGATCCTGCACAATCAGCCTTTAAAGGCAGGAACATACTTGAAAATGTTATAGTGGCTCGAGAGTTGATTATGGCGTACATGCAGAAGTCTATCTCCGCTTGATGCACAGTGAAAGTTGATGTAAGAAAGGCGTACGACTCTGTTGAATCGAGTTTTTAATTAAGGGGCTTACTGTTGGAATTGGGCATACCCAATAGGATGGTAAAAATAATCATGGAGTGTGTGAACATTGTTAGCTACTCTATCCTAGTGAATGGGGGCATTACTCATAAACTCAAAGCACGAAGAGGGCTCTGGCAAGGAGGACCCTATGTCTCCGTACCAATTTGTATTGGTAATGGAGGTCCTCAAAACAACTAAGGCAGTATCTGTACTTTACCTATCACTCGAGATGCTTGATGCTTCAAAATTACACATCACCCACATATGCTTCGCTGACGATCTTTTATTGTGTTTTAGAGCAGATGCCACATCTATTCAGCTGCTAATGGAAGCTTTTGATCACTTCTTGAGGGTGTTTAGCCTTACAGAAAACAGGGAGAAGAGTTCGATATATATGGCAGGAGTATTTACTGAGTTTAAACAACAAATGATGCAAACCTTACATTTCACAGAAGGATCACTCCGATTTAAATATAAAGGGATACCCTTATCATCTAGAAAGTTAAATGTTACTCAGTGAATGCCTTTAATTGAAAAAATGGTAGAAAGGATCAAGTGCTGGACCACAAGATTTCTCTCATATGCGGGGTGGATTTAACTTATCAAAAGTGTACTCTTTGAGATTCAAACATATTGGGCACAAATTTTCCTTATCCCCAAGAAGGTACACAACCAGATCATTACCATTTGTCAGAGCTTCTTAAGGCAAGGAACAAGTGAGAAGAGCAAGAAAGCATC
Organism: Capsicum baccatum var. pendulum; assembly: GCA_030864225.1. Classification (NCBI taxonomy): domain Eukaryota; kingdom Viridiplantae; phylum Streptophyta; class Magnoliopsida; order Solanales; family Solanaceae; genus Capsicum; species Capsicum baccatum. Next base: position 202,174,989 of record CM061561.1, read on the forward strand.
TGTGGCATGGGAAAAGTTGTGACAACCCAAGTCAGCAGGTTAACTGAACATTATTGTGTAACACCCCGCATTTCGAGCTAGAACGAAAATCATCGTTTCTATGCGTAGATGATCCAAAAGCCATAAATCTTATGCAAATTTGGCATGTTAATCAATTATGTAGTGTGGGAACCTACTTGAGCATAAATTGAGATCATAGAGGTCCCCAAACTCAAGGACGAGTTGAAAACTTTCTTATCGTTCGAGTTTGAGTGAGCGTCGAAACTTGGGTCAACTTCAGTAGACTATAACTCCTTGTATATGAAGAACCGGGTGTCCTACTATATATCAAATGAAAGGTATTTGAGTCCTATTTCCAACGCCACCAATTTTGCCAAAATCCGCTATCGGAGAAAAAAGTTATGCCTATTTTACTCCAGCATATCAGCCTGGCAACTAAGTGACGACAATTCTGACGGTTTGTCACAAATCTGACGACTTGTCAGATAAGGTCGTCAGCCTTAGTCAAAAACCCATCAATTTCATCTCCCAGGTGAGGACAAAAGCTGACGGCTTGTCAGCCTTGGTCGTCAGCTGAGAATTTCAGCAACTGGGAAGTGATCTTGTAGGGGTATTTTGTTCTTTCCCTCACTCCAAAAACCTTTCACATGAATTGAATCACCCCTTAAGTGTTATTAATCAATCATTATCAGTTTTAAAACATCAAAAACTTCCTCTTCACTCTCAAAATAAGATCAAATTAAGGTTTTCTCCAAAAATAAGAAATTCAAGCCTTAAGTTCAAGATCTTCAAGAAACAAATCAAGATCCGGGTTTCATCTATCAAGATCTAGGTTCCATCTTTCTGATCTTATAATTTAAGGTACTTGGGGTTTATCCTAAAAACTACATGGGCTTGAAACCATTAGAGCATGATTTTTTTAAGATTTTTATGCATGAATTTGAAAGGGACTTTGGAATTTATGTTCTAAATTATGTATTCCGAATGTTTCAATGCCACTATTGTTTTGACCTTGTGGTCCTATCCCCTAAATTGATTTACATGTATACGTATATGTATGGAATTTGAGATTTATGATTGTTTGAGAGCATAAACTGCGAACCCCTCTCTTGTCTTGAATTAAAGCTTGTGGTTTTGTTGGAAAAGAATTGAAATGCATGTTTTATGATTTGAAAGATGTTTTCTCAATGTCATAGTACTTGAACATGATTTAGAATTGTTGAGGAGGTGTTTCTTGATATAACTATGTTGTTGTTAAAGAGAAAGAATTGTATGAGAATGAGACTTTTAACATGACCACCTTTGTCTACTGAATCATTGATAAAGAGAACTGCTTGCATGGTTTTACATGAGTTTCTTGAAAGATTTGTTGATATGGTGGTCCTGAATTCCATGATTTTGAGAATAGAGATATAATAAGCTAATAATGTTTTCAGAGAATATTCTCAGAGTATGTTTTCAAAGTATGTTTTTAGAGAATGTTTTCAGAGTATTTTTTCAGAGAATGCACGTTTTAAAGAGTTAAAAATGGGCATAAAGAGAGTTAGGTGGTTTCCTGAAGAATGCTTAAGTTCAAGTAACTCTTAGCCTAAAACCGTATTTGTCGATACGGGTAGATTATTATTGTACGCTGGCGATGACCGTGTGGCGTAGTAGAGACAGAGACTCCGACCCTTGAGTTGGGGGCTTGGCTGCCGAGTTAATGGCAGATTCCATATAGCCCGTGGAATTACAGAATTGTAGGGCATACCACCTAGCGCAGAAGTATAACAAAGAGTGTCACAAAGTTCTGATGAATTTACAGTCTTTTAAAATGCCCATGTGATTTCTTACTATACGATATGTTTATGAACTTTTTTAAATTGCTCTCATATATGTTGAATATAAATTATTATTTTGGATTTGCTCTGCGTACCAGTACATCTGTATTGACCCCCTACCTCCCAAGTTCAGAGACTCAATCTAAGGGTCCAGATAAGCAGTAGAGTATTCCAGAGAGAAGTGATCTGTACAGTGGTGAGCCTTCTTTATTCCAAAAGGCCTGTTTATTTCAGATTATGTTATTCCGTTTATTTTAGATTATGTTATTCCATTTGTTTTGGTCTACTGGGGGCCTTGTCCCAGTTTTTAGACAGTTGTCACTTGATTATGTAGTAGAGATTTCGCAGACTGCACCAGATGTTGTTTAGTTGATTTCGGATTTCCTTCCTTATTGTTAAACTAAACCCAGTGTTTTGACCATGTTTCCGTATTAGCTAATATTTTCGCATTCTCTTTTATTATATGAATGTTGTGCATGACTACCAGATAGAGTAGAACATCCGGAACTTCATGGTTTGGGATGTCCGTCACGGCCAGGCCCTAGTTCGATTCATGGCATACTGATTCCATTCTGTGGAACAAGGATGCTATTCTCAAGTTACTTTGAGATCACACTAAGAAAAGTGATAGTTTGGTTTTTATGTCTCCACAATGAATACATAAAAAAAACTGTACTTAACAACTACGGATACTCCATTGCAAGCATATAGGGTGGTATGCAAAATCTTTGATATGAAGAAGCTACTCGATGTTGGGTTGACTTTGAAGTCTTACATCGAGGGAGAGAAATTTAGAATCATCAAGTCGGACAAACACAACAACCTACCTGGCCCAAATCCCATTAAAAGCAATTAGTGCTCTTGAAAGGAATGCTTCCAAAACACCAATTCATACTTTGGCTAGCCATCCAAAGAGGGTTGGCAATAGTAGATAGGTTTCAATATTGGGGCATTCAGGTAACTACGCAGTGTGTTCTCTGTCAAGAAGATAGGGAGGAGACTCTAGACCATCTTTCTTTTGCCGTCAATATCTTCAATTCATATGGCAAACTCTATTGAAATGTATCAAGTATCATCTATCGCTTGAAAAATTGGAGGAGAAGATACGCTGGATAGCCCAGAAGGTGAGAAGTAGAAAACCTGTATGCACTATGATGGGGATAACCTTCGCAACTACTATATACAAAATCTGGAGTGAACGTAATATCAGGATATTCCAGCTATTGAAGAAAACAAAAGAAGATAGAACTAGGGAAATAGTAGTCTTGATTCATTTTTTTAAGTTAAAATTTCAATGGCTTTTATTCAGTAATATCCAAAATAAAATAAGTACATCACTATTGGGACTACTGCCCAATTTTGACGTCATAAAATGGAAAAAAAGAGACAAAAACACAAAGCCCATAACATAGATTATCCAGATAACATGCTAATTGATCTGGCATGATGTGTTGAAACAAGAATTATTTATCATTCAAGCATGCCTTTAATTTTTCAACCATATCAGCTATGATCCATGGACATGATCGCTTCTCCTCTAAAACTTTGCACAACAACATCGAATCTATTTGAATGATTATTTGACTGTACTATGAATGCATGAAATGTCTATTTTCCTGTAGAATAACTATAGTCTCTGCAATTTTATTTGTGGTATCTTCCATGATAGCTCTCTCTGCATATATAATCTTCCCATTTTCATCTCTTAGGCAAAATGCATATGAACTTAAACCCGGATTCACTTTTGATTCTCCATCCATATTGTACTTGACTTATATATTTGGAGAAAGATCCCACATGACCTTTGTTACTTTCAGTCTTTGATGATATTCTATCAACTCCTTCATCATTTCTGGCCAATTTTCTTAACATGTCATCCTAGTTTTCCTCACTTTCTTCAACATATACATATTCATTGCATTGTGAATTATCCTTTGAAGGATATATTATTTCCTTCATGCTTTCTGTTATTTCTTCTTCTCCATAATTTCCAAAATATAAAGCTTGGAATTGCTCTTTAATAAGGCCTCACATTCTTTTTGACTTCTCTCCCCATCACAGCATTATCACTTCTCTCAGACATAATACTGCTATATTTAAAATTACAAAAGATAAAAATAGGACAAGTACTATTAGCAATATAAGATCTCAAGAATACATGTGCTAACGTCTCTTAGTCCGGACTTCCAAAACACCAACAGCTAGAAAAGCCTTCGACACCCCATCTTCTTACTTTGTCATCTACTGGTATTGTAAATTTCCATAATCTCAACATTAGAAATTCCATCTCGAATGGTAAACCCTTAATCCATATCCACTTGTATACTTTGTTGGGTCTCTCTTTGTGTCTAATATATTGCTATGTTGATTTGGCAGAGAAAGCCCCTTTTGTATCTAACATACGGTAGGGTGTATTTTGTTCATCACATTCTCTTAAAGGTTTAATATGGTTTAAGATATGTTCCACTAACTCTAGTGTAATGATTTCCTTTTGTAAATCTATATCCCAGTCCTGTTGCTCGATTAAATCTGAGATTTGCTTATAAGAACCATCCCATGCAAAATCATCTTCTGTCATTGTGTAGAGGTCACCTATTCCAATCTTGTTGTCATGCCATACTGAAGCTGACCTATTTCTAGGGTACCATATAATTTGGTGCTTTATCAGATCTCTGGCTTACAATATTTTCTTCCATACTTGTGATCCATCACCCCTAATTTTTCATATCACCATGTTAGAATTTATTTTCTTGTGGTATTTGTTTTTCATACATTCACTCCAAAATGATGGTTTTGTCCTAAAGTTCCACCATTACTTGCAAAACAAATCCATTCAAATATCTTGCATCAATCTAAAATCCATTCCTCATTTTCTTCTTTTTTATTCTATTAGGCACAAATAGCTCTATTTGGTCCAATGTTTGCCCCTTCCACATATGCAACTACTTCAAAGAAATGAGCCATCATATTTTGAATATGCATTAGAATATTGGCCAAAGGATTCATCACTTATAAACAATGAGTTACAGTACTCTGTAACATATGCTTGACCAATATCTACCACATAGGATAATAAGTTCCCTTTTCATGATACTATTGTGATTGAATTCTTTGTATTATTTGTTAATAGTAGGCCTTCTGTTTTCTATAATAGAAGATGGGACACCCCAAGTATGTGAAAGGAAATTTTTTCCTTAGAATCACTAATGCTACTTCTGCTACAACTGAATCACCTCAATTGAAACTGGTTGGAATTGGACAGATTATACATTGAGTCTCATAGCTTTAATCTTTTCTCTTGTGTACATTTAGCATAAATTAAGGAGTTCATTACTTATAATCCTAACTCTTGATTATGAAGCTTGAGTGTCAGAATCTGTTCTTCATCCCTTACTATCACAAACTCCATTTCTTCATCAATGAAGGCCAAGATCTTCCCATTAACATTAACTACTACATGTTGGAGGCCCAGTTTTCTTCTATATACCTTTAACTCTTGTCTTAAAATGGTTCAATCAATCCCACAAAATAAAATTGATACCTCTTATGCATATTCACTAATCTAGTAAATGCATTTAGGTATTTACTAACATAGTATTCTATATTAGCACTTACATTGAGGTTTAATGTTTTTTGTTGTTGCAGTTCTCCTTATTTGTCTTGACAGAGTCTGTGCAGAGACATCTTACCCACTTTTTTTTCTTGGTATGGTTTTCCTTAATTTTGTCAATCTACTTAGGAGATTAATTCCCATGTATAGCCACATTTTCATTGTTCCGGATTATGTTATCTATATCAATACTTTCAATTGGTTGCTCAGACATTCCCTTTAGAGTTGCAAGCAACAAGACCTCATCATTATTAACCTCTAAAACCACCATGGCTCCTTCCGCATCATCCTCTTTATCTTGTATTTCTTTCCTCTTAATTTGAGTTGACTCTTCTCGATCCTTCTCCAACTCATTTGCCTTTTCACTAAGTTCACTCAATATTGCTTCACTTGTTTTATCTCTTACCTATGGTGATTTTTGCTTCTTTGTACAAAAAATCCTACTCACATAGTCTTTAGTGTTTTCATTCTCATTGTTCTCCTTGTCCTCTCCTTATTTATCCTCTTCATCATTCTCTCTTAATACCTTAAAGGTATTCTCAACTTGATATTCATGTTCTCCCTCGATATGTCTATATTAGTCCCTCCTATACTTGTTTCTCTTTCTCCTCATCCATTCTTGTTTGTTGTAATTATTTTCAACCACTCTACCAATCGTGACAATTTTCCTCTACTTAGCAGTTGTACCAATGATCACTTTGTTCGTATCTTCTTATTCCCTCTTCTTTCATTCCTCCTCATTTTTATTTGAAATAACTCTGGATGAATGGTCCAACAACTATCCTCGTCATGACCTTGAAGGAAACACTCTTTACAAGATTTCAGAATATAGTCATATTATATCTTGATCCACTTAAATTTGATATCACCCATATTTTCCTCCTCCTCATTTATTCTTACGCTTTTAGGTAGTTTGGCAGTCAAATCTACCTCGACTTTGACCTTAGAACAAGCATTGTCTTATTTCTAATAGCCATGTCCATCATAAAGGATTGACCTACAGCAAAATCCATAAGAATATTGCCTTCTTGGCAAAGAATTTGCTGGTAAATCTGGTCAGGATACCATGCAACTCTTATCATCATTTCTACATTCGGTTCAAATTATAAATCCCATTTAAGGGTTATGATTTGCCAATACGTCTCCTTGGTCTATACATAAAATGTCACTATAGAGAATAGATGGACATAAACTTCTAAACTCATAAGTTTAATCAGGATATATCTCGAATCTAATACCCATTTGTGCATTCATTCTTGATACCACATTGGCTGGAATTGCTCTCCTTAGCTCTTTGATATCAGGATTTTTATATAAGAATTTCCCATAATGGTGTATTGGAAGTTCTCCTGAATGATGAGAGATCTGACTTTCGATACCTTCCACGTAATATTAGGTTCTTATGTAACATTACTACTGGTTTTGGTGGCACTTAGGGTATTGGAGGAATAGTTGGCTTAGGTATTATAATATTGACATACTGAGGTAAATTTTGTTCCCTAGGCCTAAGGTTATCAACTTTTGAATTGGTGAGATTGTTAGGATACTTTTGTGTGGGTAACCGAGAGAAGTCCTTGGGAGGGATGGTCTCACCGATGACGGTGTTGGCCATGTTGTCCTGAATCAATACTAGGGTTTTGGTTTTGTAGGGTTTTGTTTAGAGAGAGTCTTTTAGGCTGTGACAATAACAAATTTTTCAGAGCAAAATTGAAAAATGATCAAATTTATTCCTAGATTTTACTGACGAGTAAGCATCCATACTACTATAGTCTTGATTTATATTATTGGTCAAAAGTGTAAATGGAAGGACAATCTAAATTATTAAAATTGGTACTCTTGCTAGATTGAGTTGTAAATGTTAAAGGAAACTATCTTATCCACCCCTCCTAGAAAGGGGAAATAGGATGGAAGACAATGTATAGATGTCCCAGAGTTTGTTTTGTAAGATCCTGCTTCTAAGTCCAAAGAGTAGGAGGTGTAAATATTTTTACTTGGTTGAATAAAAATTGTTTTTCACCAAAAAAATATAGCATAGAATAATCAATATATCCAACTCTAAGAATTACATTTTCTAAAATAGTAAAAGAATAAATAGGAATTTAAAATTCCATAATAAATATTTATACTAGTTTTATATTTGATAGATAAGCAATCTAAAATTGCATAAGTACACTAATTATAATTAAATTCAATTATAAAGTTACTTTCAGAATAATGATCATGATGTTTCCCTTTTAAAAAAATTATTTTAAACATAAGAGTAACCGGTGCACAAAATATCCCTCTTTCGTAGGATTTGAATAAAAGGTCGCACCTCAAATATATATAAAATAACTTTTGAAAATACTAACAAATCAGATCTAATCACATTCTTAGATATATCATTGAACCATTGTTTGTGATTAAACGGTCATAACACACAAAAAAGAGCGATAAAGAAGACAAACATGTTCCAGTTGGGTGGATGGATGAACAAATGAATGGACGACAAATGGATGAATTAGATACAATTAGAGAGTCATATAATGGGTAAATGATAGAGGCAAAAAAAAAGAAGAAGGTGGTAAAAATTTATACTTATCAATGCGAATGAAGTCTGACAAAATGTTTTGACGACGACCACAAGGTGGAGATTCCCAATAAAAAAAAGAGATCTTCTCAGATATGTTATCGGACAATTTTCTGAAAAAGGGGGAGAGAGAGTCATAAAACCAGTGAATGACAATGAAAAATAAAATGAGGTATAAGTTTTATACTTATTGATGTAAATGAAATCTGACAAAGTATTCAGACGATAACTCTCAAGACGGAGATTCTCTATTAGTAACAGAGATTTCATAATTTTCTTATCGAAAAGTATTTTAAATAGAAAGTTATATAATGCTTTAACTCAATTGAGATAGAAATATAAAATAATGTATTTTATATAGAGCGACAAAGGAGATTCAACTGACTTTCTTATCCAAGATTAGTAAGTAATAATTTTTCACACAATCAATATAATTTTAAAATGTAATAATATTTCATTTAATATTATTAGAGTTATGAATTAAGTTATGAATTAATACTTTCTCATCTAAATATGCATGTAACTAACTCATAAATAATTTTTACATCATTAACACACTTTTTGGTTTAGTGTGGCGGAGTAAGGTTAGAAATAAAGTCGGATTGTAGATATAATATAGTTTTTGACGTTTTGATAACATAGAGGGTGAACTATCTTATGATGGTTTCATCGGGTATTAATGTGCATTCATCTCTAGTATTAATCCGTGACTAGCTAATTTTTTTATTTAATTCTCAATTTTTAAAAAGATTATTATTTTTATGTAATCTAATTGAAAGTACAACAAACGTGCAAGATTTCTATTAAGCAACTGAAAGATCAAATTTGAGCATATTTCCATGTTCCAACTATTCACGTGATATAAAGTAGCTAATAATTGAATTATACATCACTTTTATTTTGAATATCTCACTTACGTGTAGACACGTAATTTTATCCCTTTTTAGAGTATGTTTTTATCCATTTACCCTCATTATTTTATCGTAGACCTTGACCCATGTGATAATTTCTACTCAATAACAAATTCAACAAACTCTCAATCAATTTTTGACACCTCACCCTAACAAATTTAACAAACTGACCCTACCCCTCATATACCCCTACCTTGACCCCACCTAACTACCCCTACCCCCACCACACACTCCCCCTGATCACATTTTTTTTACCACTAACAGAATTGCAAAAGGGACGGACCCCACGGGAATTTTAAATTCACACATACTATGTCACTCACACATACTAGGCCGACTGAGTAAAGTAGAAAATAAAGCATATAAACACAAACCATGGGTACGTCACCTGCAATCAGAAAATGTACCAAACGGTAGACCACACAGTCTCCACTAAAAGTTCTACTATATAGACAAATAATAAATACATGTAAGGAAAAGAAGAACAAATATACACGTACACCAAATACAAGTCCAGGTTCTCACAACGTCATATATACCACATAAATCCCAAAATCAAGATGTTTTCCCACCAATAAGAATAAAACCAAACATATATATATCAATACCAGGCTATAGCTTTATATAAAACCCCACATGGTCACATATATCAAATAATGTCCCAAGATCACCAAATATTATCCACATAGGCTCCCACACGGACACATAAATCACCTAACAAATTTTCCATGATACAACTTCATACTCATATCATGCTTTTACATTATTATTAGCTACCCAACCCAGTCTGAAGGAAATAAAGTCATAACCTACCCCGAATGCCAATAAATCGATCTAAAGAGCCTTCAATCTAGAGATTTCCCTCTCGAACAGGCCTGAAATCAACAAAAACATACAAATACAGAATCTACTCATTTAAAAAAACAACGATACCCATGTTGGCCACTTTCGAGTCGGGGTCAAAACGGACCCCCAAAACGGGTTTTCAAAAAAGAAGATTAAAACCGAAATTTTTTACCAAGAAAATATTGTCCAAGATGAAATAAACTCATAGGAAAAAATCTAAGTAAAGACGAAATAAAATTGGGGCTTGATTCGAAGAAAGGGAAGTTTGGGCCTTCAAGGCCAAAATTCCCAATTTCACCTTTAAATTCGTATTTAACAAGATTTTAATGATCAAATCGAAGAGAAGTAGTTGAAATAGGACATTTGGGGCTTACTCAAACTTAGCAATGAAAAAAAAGCTCAAAAACTCGAACCCCAATCTCTAAGTCCCAAAAAATAATGCAAATATTGTCAAAGTAAAGAATATAAATGACCCAGGCATTGCTTAACCGATCACCGGGTTGCTTAAGAGACTAGGTGTTGCCTACGTGATACTTCGCCTATCGGTTGATGTCGCACAAGTGATCCTGTTATCGCTTAAGCGAAGATTTGGTACGCAATACAGAAGTCATGTAAGCTACAACTCGGTGGCTCAACTGGTCACTTTAGCGACAAAAATATCACTTAAACGGGTGCGTCAGATGGAGACTTGGAGAATTCCAAGTTTCTGCGGACCCCTCAAGATTTCTTTGGAATCTCGAGAATGCAAATGAACTATGCTACCCTATTAAATTCGACACTCCAAACTCAATGGCGATATCGAATTTTCAAAAAGCCATCGTTTTCATCGAATTGACCCCCCAAAATTTAATTTCATAATTTTTAGAACCAAGGATAAAAATGAGATATAAAAACCGTAAAACCACACCAATAATGATACCAACTAAAAATTGACCTTTCAGATCTGCTGAAGCAGTCCGCTTTGCCATAAAAGGCATAGATCAAAATATTTGGACCAAAGTCAATTGGTAAACCTTTAAGACCATCAAATACCACAATCTCACACAACTCATACTGAAATACATCGAAAACTATGCCAATTATTCTTACATCCCAGAAACTAAAATATAACCACAAGGAGCGGTAAAAATATCAAATCACAGAAAGAAATATTTCACATAAATCACCAAAAATAAGGTCATTACAATTACAGTAGGAAATAGTACCAGGTGGCAGAAAGTTGGTGGCAAAGTTGTGGCACTTTTTTGCTCCAGACAATCAAAAAGTCCTAGGTTTCTTGTATCATATATATTCAACATGTTAAAATAATAAAACCTAAGATCTAATATGCAAAGAACACTCAATCTCTCTTGAAGCAAATCTTTCAAGCAAAGCCTCACTTACAATAGGGACCTGCTCAGTTGTTGTTTTTATCTTAAGTTTGTGTTGTATTTGAGTCTTTGTTCAGGGATTTGTAAACACTTAATCTACGGCTCTAATTTTAGATTATAGGTTTCTCATTGTTGTTCTATTCGTGAAAGTTGAGTCATATAGAGTTAGTTGACATTTCAGGCTAGAGCTAGCTAATGATTGATTCAGTTAGAGTTAGTTGTTTCAGTGTTAGAAATAGAGTTATTATTGTGGAGTCTTGTAATAGAGCTATTACAAGTTATGGGGATTAAGAGATTAATCCTTGAACTACAGAGTATGTATTTAAGTTGCTTGAAGATAGTGAAGTGGTTAGACATCCTACGTGGTATATCATGATTTTACTCCCTAAAGTAAGGAGATTTTCATGTAAATATTGTGTGTGTATTATTTTCTTTATGTTGTATTTTCAATTATTCTCACTTATCATTACATACACTAGATAGGGATCAGATCGCTAAGTTTGTAGGCTATTCATAAAATCTTTCAAAAAATCACATAATTCTAACTAATTACACTTAGATTAAGTTTACATTTATCTAAGTTAATTAAGTAGAAAAGACATGAAATTTAAGATGTATAATAATTACTTACACTATATTAGGATAACTGTCGTATGACAACAGGTATATCTAAAAGAAAATAATATGACATAAAAAAATGTTCATGTCAATTGCCTTTGATGAAATAGTAGAAATTTCTAGGCCAAACACATCGACAGGCCCCTAAACTTGGCACCATCTTTCACTTTGGCACCTGAATTGGATGTTCTTCACTTTTGGCACCTCAAGTAGAATATACAGTTGTTATTTTGGCACTTTTTACTGAATTGAAAAAAATATACCATGTACGTGTATTACACGCGCCGATGACGTGGAAAGGGACCAATTATAAAAGGACATTTGTCATTTTTATAAAAATAATTTTTATATAATTAATTTAAATAAAAAATATTAATAACCCCACCCCCACCTTATATCATCTTTCTAACCACCCCACCCCATATCATCCTCCTCAACCCAACCCAACCCCAAATCATTTATCGTCACCCTCACCCTCAAATTATCTTCGGCCACCCTCTTCCACCCCACCCCTAAATCATTTGCCGCCACCCCACCCTCCTCTACCCCCACCTACCAACCGCCTCCATATTGTCTTCTCCAATCCATAAACTCCTACCTTCTACTGCTGTAACAATCCAACTAAATCGATATTAAATTCACAACAACTTGACAACAAATTGATAAGTGTAGCAATTTGGTTCTCAACCCCAAATTCTACTGCAATAGTCTGACCAAATTGATAATAATTAGACAATAATTTTTCATCCTTCGTCCAAATTGACAATAATTTTTTATCAAATTAGTGCAGAAGGTAACAAATTACACTGTGAAGGAAAAGAAATTAAGAGATGAAATTAAGAGATGGTAAAGTATCTTGCTTATTTCCTTGTATGGTATCCCTCTTCTTATGTTTAGTGATTTTATTGTGTCTTTGCCTTGTTGAGAATTTGAGGAGCTTGAGCAGTATCTTTCTTGTTGGGATTTTGGGGTATTGGATTACCAGTATTAAAAAAAAATTATGGGGTTGGGGTTGTCGATTCTGGACTCCAAAATCAACATTACAATTTTGGGGATTACTTTCAGTTTAATGAAAAACCATACCTGTTTGTTATTGTTGCTGATTCTTCTGTACTATTCCATTGGTATCCTGTGGAGACCTTGGTCTATAAACTTGTTGTTGCACCTGCTCCCTTTGATTTTGGTTGTGTTGTTGCTGCTGATAATTGTTTTTCCTCTTTCTTTTTCTTTGGACTTGCCATTGATCTTGCTCAGCTGATTTCTGCAGATCTTTTTGTTGTTGTTGTGCCCTCTGATTTTAACTAGGTTCAAGAGCTAATTTTTATGCCTCTTTATTAATATCAACAATGCTATGGAACTCATCATGTTGTGAAGGGATACGGATGTATTAAGAAAAGAAAAAAATGGTGGAAAATGGATTGAAAGAGTGAGGAAGAAAGAGAAGAAAGATGAAAAAATTATGAAAATACCCTTGAAACACACTTAAAATATGTGTGTTACACGTCCCATGATGACTCAACAAAAAGTGTCAAAATAACACACGTGTATGCTACTTGAGGTGTCAAAAGTGAACAACATCTACTTGAGGTGCCAAAGTGAAAGATGGTGCCGAGTTGAGGGGCCTCTCGATGTGTTTGGCCAAAATTCTATTTAATGAATTTATATGTTAAATTATCACACATATGATCTACTAAGATTCACACCATATGTGCATCTTAATTTGTATTTGAACATATGCTTGACTGCTTTGTGAGTCATATTTGAGTACATCATAAATTTCAAACTGAAAAATAAACTACTATGAATTCTTTAAATCTAACTTATATATTAGGAATAGCATGACCCGTGTCAGTACGGGCCCAACATTAAGATATTTTGATTATGTACGATAAGTTAGATTGATATCAATATGAATTATAAAACATGAATACACAAAACATATTAACTACTTAATAGTTATTTTTCAAGGAGCCAAATTATTTCAGAAGATAATTATGTATGACTTACTCATATAAATAACAAAATTCAATGCATTTTGAAGTTCAGATCTTTAATCATATAACTGAAATTTGATACATTAAGTATAAAATATGAGATTAAAATTGATACATAAGACTTGACATCTATTGTATAAAATAGATAATAATTGTTGAAAAGGATAAAGGATTATCTAGTCATTGCATATTATATCACATGTATTTGCAATTAATAGCCCAAAATTGCAATGTATTTCCTACTAAACCAACATAAACATCATTTGCTTTCATTTCTCCTTTTCTTTTATTTGTTAACTTGTTCTTTAAAGATAAACCAAATTAATATTTTAAATTTGAATTTTAAATATTTTAAAAATTAAAAAAAAATATATTAGTTACAATCTGTCATATTAATTTAGGTTATTTCACTTTGAGAACACGATAAACATACTTCTATAAATGTTTTATCGAACTTTGCTTTTGTATATGTTTCTTTCATTGAAACGTAAGAGTCATTTGTTAGAGTGTATAAAAATAATTTTGAATAGAATGTATTAATAATGTTAACATTAATAATGCTTGTATTAGTAATGCTGGTAGTATTTATGCTAATATTATTTCTTATACACTATTTGATGTGTTGTATTAGAACTTTTCTTTTCAATCTTGATATATTTAAATAAAGATTTTTTTAAAAAAAATTGCATATACATTCTAAGATTCATCCAATATTTTGCACGGGTTCAATATATGTTATATTTGTCTCAATTTAGGTGAAACAAATATAATTTAGATAATCAATCATACTTTTAATATGTAGTTAGATAATTTGAGTTGTTAACTATTGTAATTTATAATATTTTTTATTTAATTTTCAAATAATATACATTACTTTTCTTGTCCAAACTTTTGTGAAATTGATAGTCAATTATATTTTAAAAATAATTTAATTTTTTAATTATTGTGATTTATAATACTTTTCTTCTGTTCCAATTTGAGTGGCACTATTATAATTTCGAGAGTCAACCAAATATTTTATATTTTAAAAATTTGTAAGTTGTTGATTATTGTGATTTATCGTATTTTTACTTATTTTTTTAAAATATATAACAAATGAAATTATTTTTAGATATTTTAGTTGTTAACTATTGTAATTTATAATACTTTTTATAAATAATATGTGTTACTCTCTTTGTCCACAGTTTTTTGTAGTTGATAGCCAATTATATTTTTTAAATAATTTAAATTTTTAGTTATGATGCTTTATAATGTTTCTTTTATTTAACTTTAAGTGGTACAATGCTTATATGACCATAATTTAATCAGGGGTGATATAATAAAATCACGATTGAGCAGCGACGCATAAATGTCTTAAATGAATTAAACGATTAATCAGAAATGACATAGCAAAACTACTATAAAAATATCCGTGAAAAAATTTAAGTGGATCTCATATAAGATGTCAAATTAATTTAAAACATCAAGAGTTAATTTGTCATTTTTATATCTATTTTATTTTTTATTAAATATTATTAATTTATGAATACTTAAATGACTTATAATAATTAATTAGGGGTGATATTTAGTAAAACTATGGTGGAAGCAACTGAAGTAGACATGTCATAAATGTGTATTTTACTTTTTTACTTAAATATTATTAATTTTTTAATACATAAATGACTTGTAATAATTACTTAGGGATGATATAGTAAAATTACGACTGAAGCAGCAAAAACAGATATGTCATCAATGTTTATTTTATATTTTTAATTAAATATTACTTCTTACAAAGTTTAAGAAAATAAAGAAGACTTTTGAATCATGTGGCCTTAAATTAAAGTTGAATCAAAGGTGTACCAATATGCCCTTTAATCTTGTGGTTTTAAACATGTCATGTGGTAAGTTGAACTTAAAGTATTGTCAAAAAAAGAAGGGGGTCATTTTTTTAAACATACTAAAAAAAGTAGGTCATTCTTTTCTGAACGGAGGGTGTACTAATTTTTTAATACATAAATGACTTATAATAATTAATTGGAGGTGGTATAGTAAAATTACGGATTGGATATAATTAACCGTTCAATATATAAATGATTTATAATAATTAATTAAAGGTTATATAGTAAAATTACGATTAAAGCAGACATGTCATAACTGTTTATTTTATTTTTAATTAAATATTATTAATTTTTAAATATATAAATGAATTACAATAATAATTAATCAAGGGTGATAGAGCAATGTTGGTGATATTTTAAAAATCAAAGGAACACTAATTATTAGGTTTATTTAGTTAAAATCATAATTCGGTAGGTTTCAGATAAATCGAGAAAATATCAAATGAATCAAATAAGTTATATGAGTAAAATATATTTTATATATTAAGTTTTTTTAAAAATAAAATATTAAAACTTTTGGTTTGAGTTTGAGGTGGTTGAAATAACTACAATCCAACAAGTAATTAATGTTCAAAGTTTTAATTAAAAAAATCATTAACTCGTAGGAATAGTATGCTTAATCCAATACGGATAATATGATTTGCATATATAAAAATAACTAATTATCATTATTGTTTAGTAACAAATTATGTTTAACCTTATATAAGTAAAATCTTGTTAGGTATTTTTCTTTAATTTCTTTTTGTTGGTATATATTGACTTGGCACAAATCTAAAAAAAATATTTGTTAAAAATTTATTTTATTAAATTAACTTTATTAATTATACATTAAAAATTTAAATTAGGCAAACTTGTATTTCATGTAACAAATAAGGAAGAAAGCAAACTATATGTTTGATATGAATGTAAAGAAGGAATAAAATGTATTTAATTAAATTTATCATATTAAGTATTATAATAAATTATTATCTTATTAATAAATTTATTTAAATATAATATATTTGAAATAATTTTATATTATATAACCTAAATGAAAGTAGCATGTACGTACCCATATTCATCCTAAATACAATGACAAATACAATTTTTATGAAAAATAGATGATAGATAAGGGCTCACATGTGGAAATGAATGCAAGGCTAAAAGCCACATGAAATGGCATATATGTAAAAATTTTAAATGGCATTTTTTGTAATTAATGAGAAAAGAGTAAATTTTGTTTTAAAATTTTTGAAAGGTCCACAAAAAGAAGCACAAAATATTTTCAATAAGAGCTTACAATTTTTTTTAAAGACCTTAATACTTTTATTTTTTTTAATTTAATGTCAAATAAGTAATATGTTGAAATCACTCCTTCTATTATATAGAAAATTTATGTCTAACATTTACCTAAGTGGATATGTTTTCATGAGTGTCAGTTAATTTTTACTCCACATACTAGTAAAAAAATCATTTTTAATTTAGTGAATGTATTTTTAATGACTATTACCTAGCTAGCTAATCCATGTATTTTGCACATGATTTTATCAAATTAATATTTTTCCTACATATGTGAGTTTATGTAGATGATGTGTTGTTTGTGTATGTAGTTGGGATGACATTGCACCGACATGGACATCGATGTTTCCCTTATTCAGAAATATTAGAAGCAATTGTATTAAAGTGCAAAATATTTTAGTTGCTTTTGATGAAAAACAAAACTTGCCACAAAAGTATTTATTTTTCTAAAAATTACACCAACCCACGACTTAAATTTTACTTATTACAAAAAATCTCATATCTTCAAAAATATTGCAAAAATTTCATTTTTCTCTTAAAATATATATACATAGTTTTCTATGTATATGTCGGGCATGTTATGTATATGAATCGGCTTTGTTATGTATATGTCGGTCTTATCATACTTGTTATGTATATGTCATCCTTGTTATGTAAATGAATTGGGAGAGAAAATAAAATAACTAAGGAAGTGGAAGAGAGTGTAAATAATTCAAATAAGGTTGGACTTTATGTTATTTTTATTTTATTTTTTCTTTTCCTTTTCTTTTTACATACATGAATAACTTGTAACACTTACTATTTTTCATAATTATTTAATGGGAAAAGGCATTATTTTCACTCCATATTATACAAGAAAAGTCTAAGCCACACCTAAATTATATAAGTGACCTATTACACACCTTAACTATATAAAAGTGATATTATTACCTCCCCGCGACCTCATTCTAAGGCGCGTGTGTTACACTTATTTTAGGCGCGTCCAGCCTATTAAATAACAAAAGTAAACGGATAAAAACATTAAGGAAAAAAGCATCGTTTCCACCCCAAACTATAGTCGAAAAGTCGAATCCACACCTAAACTATATAAATGACTTATTACACACCTTAATTATAAAAAAGTGATATTTTTTACTGACGTGGCAGCGCGTGTAAAACACTACACCACATGCAAGTGGTGGTAGCCTGACAGGGTGTAAATAGTTTCATTTTTTTTATAGTTTAGGTGTGTAATAGGTCACTAGTATAGTTTAGGTGTGACTTCGACTTTTCGAATATAATTTAGGGTGGAAATGATGTCTTTTCCCTTATTCAATTCATCATTTGCTTTGAAGTGTAACTTTGATGGTAATATTATTCGCTTAACATGCTATCTGGATTAACACATCACAAAATTGGTTACAATTTACTCCTTTGAAGTTTTTTATTTTAAACTATCAAGAAATATATTCATACATTTTATTAAAGTGAGATACTTCTCAATCTTTATACGAATTGCTCTCAGCATCTTAAAATACTTGTCTCCTTATTAAAAATTATTTTTTATTTTAAAAGTTCTATAGTAAATTAATTATTTTTTGAATTTTTTTCTAGTGTACCAATGGTTGTGCATTTTGGTCAAGAATATTGTGTATTTTGATTTAAGTGCAACATAGATTCAAATGATGCCTCTGTTCCAAAGAGTTCGTATCGAAGGCAACAAAAAAAGGTGGACAAAGAACTAGTGAGTTCATCACGAAATGTCCTCTGAACATTGATATGCATATGCATTTACACACATACATGCATACATACATACATACATACACTAAACTAAATAACGTCTTCAGGCTTTCTGATCGATAAAGGGCATGGAATACAATTTTCACATTTTTTTTTTACAATTGTTAACAAATTATTAATAATCATCCTTATTTTATGATTTTATCAATTTATTATCATAGTTTTTTATTTTTCATAATTTATTAATAACTCTTCTTATATTAGAATTTTTATCAATTCATTATCGTATTTAACATTTTCACAATCATTTGCATACGTACATGAGATGACATTATATTTCTTCCAAACTAATTACATTTTTCAATACTTTCAATATTCTTTACATTTTCTATAATTATATATCAGTACCTACATATTGTACATTTATTACAACCCGCTGAGTCAGATTAGTTATTTTAATACATAATATAGTAATTCGATGTCTTGTTACATTTGACAACGACCACACAATAATATCTCATCATATCTGACAATGACCATACAATGACACTATTATTTGAACTATAACTTAAAGAAGGGTGTTCTATTATGAAAAAAGGGGACCTTTTTATCCCTTGGATAACAAGAGGTATCCAATTTTATTATAAATAAAGACGGAAGGGTGAATTTTTACATACACAAATACATTCATACATTTGTTTCAAAAAAACACATACATTTTTTCACTACAGAGATATATTCTTCACCACACACGTATTTTTCTCTTTAAATACACAATACACGCACTTGAACACACTCTAACACATGCACACATAAATCATTAGATTTATAATTTTTCTCTCCCTCAAAAACTCACATTACTGTCGCCAACAATCATGGCCGGCGAACTTTCCGTCGGCAAACCACCACATCACCACCAACGTCCAACCCCTCTCCATTTATCCACTCCTCTGGCGCCTTCCTTCACTCTCCCTCCGTCTATCTCTCTCTCAAACCCAAGACAAAACCAACAGTCGTCGACCACCACCTCATCTGCCGCCGCCTGTGGAAACGAACGCCAAAGCAATCACCAACTAGCTGTCGGCGAGCAAACCAGTCCAGCCACTATCACCTTCTCCGGCGCTTTACAACTTTTTTCTTGGCTGGTGAAGCAGTCAAATCCATCGCACCATTACAGAATATTTTTTCTTTTCACATGTATCTTATATATTTTTATACATATCTTTATAACAATAGATTTATACTTAATATACATACATCTTTTACATTATTTTAAATACTTACATTTTTCAAAAAATAGTTTCTTACCTCCTTCCTTTTTGATAAATTTAGTCTAGTCAAGTGCCATGTTCGTGGATCCTGAAGGATGCTTAGCCCCTTCCTTTGGGATAATTTGAGCACTTACCTGAAATCTAAGTTGATTTCACAGACTAAAACATAAATCACAATGTTTATAAATAGATAGATTTCTTTATTTTCCTTAAAAGATTCTGTATGGGATAAAAATAAAAATAATATAATGAAACGTGGGAGTTCATCACGAAATTTCCTCTAACATTGATTTATATTTGAAGAAAATGAGACCTGCGTTTGAAGAAACAAAGGAGAAATTTATGATTGATTTATTTAGTTATGATTTATAAGTTGGAGGAAATGAGACCTAGGTCAAATGCAACAAAGGAGAAATGATTTATCTAAGTTCTAGATACGTATATTGCACATATAATTTCAAGTTATTTAGTATGAAATTTAATCTTATTTGTAAAAGTCTTTTGTAGTAAACAAAATTAACTATTGAAGCAAGACTATATTTAAAGGATCAATTTTAAGTGCCTATACCCATTTGAGAACTGTTTGAAGGGCATAACCACAAATGAAAAGTTCATGCAACGCAGGTCAGAATAACAATTATCGAAGGAATTATTACTCATTAAATATCAAAATAGAAATTAAAATATAAATATGATACTAATTAATAAAGACATTAAATATTAAAAAATTATATTAGTCACTAGCCAATAATAAATATAGATACATATTATTCTTCGATGAAATCATCATAAGTGATTTCGTCATTGATGTTTATGTCGTAAACTATATTAAGATTTAAAATTCAATTTTACTTTCCGTTCTACCCTCTGCACTAACTCAAAAAATAAAAAAAATAAAAATGTTATCGATAAAAAAAATGATTTACACAATCATTTATTTGTGAATTAATAGATATATATTTCGCGAAGAAATTATTAATTCGTAGCATAGTAAGAATATTAAGTGACGTATTATTACATGTTAAATTCTATTGATTGTGTTAAAAATATTAGGGGAAAGGACAAAAATAACACCTAAAATTAAAATAATTCTACAAAACTAACACCTAAATTTTAAACCCTGGTAAATAGCCACTCGGGAAAATAATTCCAACCGAATGGCCGTTTGGAGTGTGTGGGGAGTGGCATATGGGGAGTGAGCATCACTGGTAATGCTAATTGTAATAAATACTCATATTATTTGAATAAAAAAGCTATTACACCACAAACTTAACAACAAGACAAGTCAATTACTATTTCAATTTTTTCCAGATTATTTTGCATTCACCAACATTATTAAAATAACATACTAATTGTTTTGTTTAATCTTATTTATACAATAAAATACAATATCTATACTTTTAATATAATACAATTGTTAAAGATATATATTTATATATAATAATTATACAGTTTCTATACATATACATATTCTATACAGTTTTTAACTACAATTATTATTTAAATACATATTTTATACGACTCTATATAGTTTCTACATTCATTCTAAAAATGTATCAATCTAGTATAAGAGAGTATCAATTGAGTATATGAACACTGCAAGTGTATCAACGTAGTATAAAAGTGTATTAATGTGGTATAAAAGAGTATCAATTGGGTATAGGGACTGCGCGTGCTTGCATAAAATTTTCTTTCTCTTTTTTAAAAAGTGTATCAATATAGTATAAAAGTTTATCAATTTGGTATAAAAGTGTATCAATTGAATATAGAGATGGCATGTGCCCAATTGGGCCAAATGGCTGAAATGGGAATTAAAAAGTATAAACAGCATAAATACCAACCCTTTTGAAAGTAATTACATTCTCTCCCATTTTTTTAATTACTTTACTCTCTCTCCCTATTAATATACATAACATAGCCGACATGTACATAACATTCTGTGTATATGTTGGAATTTTTGTATTATATTTAGGGAATTGGGATTTTTTGTAATATTGAAAACATAAGTTGTGTATTTATGTAATTTTTAGAATTAAAAATCTAAAAATTACCTATATACACAAGTTAAAGTTACATAATTACATTGAATCCCAAATTGGTAAAATATTTACACAAATCCCAAAATAATTATAAAAATCCCCTTATTTTTTAATTTCTCTCTCCTTAATATTATATATCCAAAAGAGTCGTTCCTCCCTCTTTTTCTCTCTCATTATAAATCAGTCTATCTTCCATTATTCAATTCCTTTTTTCACACCTAAAATCAAGCAATCATACTTAGAGTTTACCATTGTAAGTTTTCAAACATTAATTGAACTTATTGATTTCATTCATTAATTTTTTTTATTTTTTTTTTAACTTCACCAAATCAGAAAGTTATAGACTTGTTTGAGAAAACAAAGGCAAAAAAAATGGCGACGAATTATCAGAAGCTTCGAAAACTCACAATTGGGTCATCAGCAGCAGCAGCAGAAGAGCACAACGGGGTGGAACATGTCACGGAAAATGAATCTTGTGAACAGAGTACAACGACGTTTATTCAAACGATTGAATCAACGAAATCACTTACCCAATCTTCTGTAAGAATCTAAATCCTAATTATTTGATTATTTAATGTTTGTTTATATTATTCTATTTCTGAAAAGTAATGATCTTGCTCCGTTTTATATTTTTTTAATACTCTTGCAAAGATTCTATTTTGTATATCAAATTCTTTCAATATTCTTGGATCTACCTTTATATTTCAAAGATTCTATTTTATATGTTTCAGTATTTTGTCTAAAGATAACTATAATTTGTACACCGAGGCTACTCAAAAGAATAAGTAATTTGCTACGATGGGAAAAAATTACTTGTCATCGCGTCCAAAGATATAGATTTTATACATTATACATTACTTTATTTAACACACTTATATATAATGTAAGTTTTTGTATATATAGAAGAGGGTGTTTTTGTATTTAGTCGAATTATACAATTATAATCTATGAATTTTGTATAAGGTTACATTATACATTCTGACAAATTTATAGATAAATAATGTATAATGTTAACATGTTATATGTATGGTGTAACATTATACATTCTTGAAGTTTTTATTTGAAAGTATAAGATATAATATATCAGGCATTATACATTAGTTATTTTGGAAGACTAATGTATAATATAAGTCTAATGATATATATTTTCAATATGTTATACATTAGAAGTTCTTATTACATTAATTGTGTTTTATGTTGTATTTTATAGTTAAAAAGTCTTATTTTTGTATAATTTTTCATGATACCTTCTGTCAAACTTATAGGTCATACATGTTTAAAGTGAAAAATTTAAATGTATAATATGACATTATACATTAATGCAGTTTATTTTTAAAATGTATAAGTTGCCCTTATACTTATTTTAATGTATAATATAAGCCTGAAGATATATATTTTAATATGCTATACATTAGAAGTCCTTATAAGATGCATTTTATGCTTTATTTGGTATTATACTGTTAGAAAGTTTTATTTTTGTATAAATTTTTATTATATCTTCTGTCAAGATATATAGGTCATACATGCTTAAGGTGAAAATTTTAAATATGTAGTATGACATTATACATTACTGCTTTTAAATATATAAGTTGCCCTCATACATGTGAAATTGTTGTGTATTCTACTTCAATTTTTTTACGAACTTCGTCAATATTCAATTCCATCGCGATCATAGCAATCAATTTCAAAAAGTTAATACTTTCCAAAATAATAATTGTATCACTTTTATAGAATTGATAAATAATTTTCAACTCCCAAATTTCGAAATGACACAACAATATGGGGATGTTCATATTTTTTTTCCCAGAGTTGAAGAAAGACGAAGACGGTTTTTTTTTTTCAAAAATGTCATTAAAAATGAGGAAAACTAACAATGATGTTTAAGAGTTTTTTTTTTAATTTAAATTTCAGTTATTTTATTTAATCATACAAAATATAATTATAAGTAATTAATGGCTTTATTTAAGGGAATGAAAGATTTTATCTGATTACTCTTTCCATGAATGTAGGAGATTATATTTTATCATCTTACCTTAATTATATGATTAACTGTTTTATCGTACATTCGAGCTATGTATGATGGGTAGCCGAAAGTATGAGTATATTTACATAATTCGAGAGAGAGAACTAGAAGAAATTTTATGTAATTAATTTCAATAGATGAGAAATTTATGTTGTTTACACATTAAAATAGTCGATTGACTACAGTTGTCCATCTTTTCAAATTATGACCATTTTTTTTTAAAAAAAGGCCAGTCTATGTCCTTTTCTCAAAATATTATATTGTGGCAGAGTATTTAATTACTAATCTTTGGTAAGAAATCAGAGATGAACCTCTATCTATAAGTACATCATTTACATCATTTTATATGACCTCCATCTCAATAAAACTTCGCCGACTCAAGACACTTTTTGATAACAAAATAAAGATCTTTTTTTTGATTGAGAATCTTCGTCGTGCAAATCATTGTGTGAATAGATCATCAAACTTCATTTCCTTCGGTAAGCATGAAATTTTATCTTCTTTTTTTTTTTCATTATTGAGTGCTTAGATGACTCTCTCTGTCCAAATCAAAACATGTTTGTCTTGCTACTTTATTACTTTTTAAATTTTTTCAGTATAAACGTTTAATCACATAGAAAGATTAAATAGTTAATCACATAAAATAATTGCATGGTACGTTTAAAAATACGATTAGATGTATTTTTCTGAATGCACAAAACAACCCACCAACTGCACTTATATAATATGTGTATACAAATAAGTCCTAGGCCCAAAAATATAAAGGTCCACCCGATTACTATGTTACCACCACAGACCCATTGAAAATACAAACATGGGTCGCACCGCGAAACTTTTTGAAGTGGATCAACAAAATTCGGGTCACAACTCTAACAATCTCCACCTTGACACAAATTCTAATGCAGATTTCAAACGATTTCAAGACAAACTCTCTACCTCTTTCACAAAAGCCCCTAAGGGCACATCTCAATAGCTAACACCAACCAAGTCCAAGCAATGGTCAAACTCGGCACTTGGTAGTGTCTTGGTCATCATATCAGCGAGATTATCATGGATACTAATCTTGCTTACCATAATATCACCACGAGCAATAATTTCACGCACAAAATGATACCGAACATCGATGTGCTTTGTCCTCTCGTGAAACATCTGATCTTTCGTAAGAAAGATAGCACTTTGACTGTCGCAAAAGACCGTAGTAATCTATAAGTCTTTACTAAATTCACCAAATAGACCGTTCAACCACATGGATTCCTTGAAAGCCTCTGTAATAGCCATGTACTCTGCTCAATAGTTGACAAAGCAACCGTAGTCCGTAAAGGAGCTTTCTAACTGATAGCACAAATACCAATGGAGAAAATATAGCCTGTAAGGGGCCTCCTTTAATCATGGTATCCTGCAAAATCAGAATCAACATACCCAATTACTCCATCTCTATTTCGCCCAAACTGCAAACAAACATCAGCAGATTCATGCAAGTATCTGAAAATTCACTAAATTTCTTTCCAATGTTCTTCGCCAGAATTTGACATGTATCTGCTAACTGCACTAACAACATAAACTAAAATTGGTCGGGAATACACCATCGCGTACATAAGAGACACGACAACACTAGAGTACGGAACTCGAGACATATAGTCACGTTCATCATCTATCTTTGAAAATAAAGTGGCTGAGAATTTGAAGTGAACTGCCAATGGAGTACTTACAGGCTTGGCATTTTGCATATTAAACCTGTGAAGCACTTTTTCAATATATCTTTTCTGACTCAAGTATAACTTACAATTCTTTCTATCCCTCAGAATCTCCATACCAAGAATCTTCTTTGTTGCTCCTAGATCCTTCATATCAAACTCCTTATTGAGCTGAGCTTTGACTTTTATTATCACTCCCATATCCTTTGGTGCAATCAACATATAAGAGAAGATACACGGATGAACTATCACTTACCTTCTTGAAGTAGACACAACAATCATAGTTGCACCTCTGAAATAAATGAGAGGTCATAAAAGAGTCGAACCTCTTATACCTCTACATGAGTGACTGTTTTAAGACATAAAGATACTTTTTCAGCAAGCATACACAGTCCTCATTTCCTGAAACTACAAAGCCCCCTGGTTGCTTGTAGTATATCATACTTTCCTAACTCAATTTAGCTCTTAATACATGAGTATCTCTATATAAAATTTTAAAAATACTCAAAAAATTTTATTTTAAGACTTTTCATACGTAGAAAATTCAATCAGCTTTCCAACGATAAAAATTTGCTCAAATTCGATACCCGAGTGAGAAGCTATAGCATTTTTAGTAAAATAGTGTGAAAACTAGAGAAGCACCGCGTCGCGGTGAGAGTCAAAATGGAATTTGTCAAGTTCCAGTGTGCCATCGTGAAAAGCCCGCATCACGGAGAAATGCTAGTTCCCAATTAGAATTTTCCAGTGAAGCTGCACAATAACGGCGCGTCGCACCAAAGGCTATTTTCCACTGTGGTACCACGATACCACCACATCATGCCACAAGTTCATTTCACGCTCGTCCCTTTTTAAACAATGTCAGCCTAATTCTAGTGGCTCACTGCATCGCGGTGAAAGCCAAAATTGGGACTTTGGTGACAAAATTTTTTTCTTTTCAGGGGTAAATTGGTCTTTTTCAACTGCCCTAATCAGTCCTAAACACGAGTTGTAATCCCTAATAACCTAATTACATCATTATTTAATCAATTTCTCTCAAGATAAAATCACTCTCTCTTAAAAGGCAAAACCCTAGCCTTCAAGAATCAAGGACAATTCTCAAGAATTTCTCCAAGAATCTTCAAGAACTAAACTTCTTAGGTATGTTAGGTGTTCATTCATGGGTTCCTTTCACCAATGGAGTCCAAGAACCCTATTTAAACATATAAGGTTACAAATTTGTGAATTAAATGCTTGAAATTAAGTTTGCTCATGTTCGTGATATCATTTGGGTTTTAATCCATGATTAATTACAAGTTTGATGAAATTAGAATAGCATATGTGATGAATTATATGATATGCATGTTAAATCCTTGAATTTACAAGTTGGAGGTTGTAGCCATGATATTTATATATGATTATTATTATGTGAAATTATCATTCTCCCAAAGTGTTTGCTAGAATGCCTATGTGAATTGGATAGTGAAACCATGCATGTCATCATGTGGTCCAATTATGTATAAGTTCATGCCTCTCAAGTATTTGATTAAATTTCTAAATGAATGTATTTTCACAAGCAACTATTATTATGCTTTTAAGATCACGTCATGCTTTACTTTCAATGCTATCGAGTCTTGGGGGTATTCAATATCCGAAATCTAGTTGTTTACCTAGAACAACAGTAGCTACAAAATAGTCTTAGAAATATCACGAACAGTAGTAATCAGTCAGTTAAAGAACTCAGTTAAACTCAGCTCAGTCCAGTCAGTCTAATAATTAGTGTCATTCAGCTGGAAGTAGGATTTAGCACCAAACGAACCCAAGGATGGGGGCTCACCTGTTAGTAAAGAGTGTGATCCTTAGTAGCAGTCCTTGCGTTCTAGAACTATGTAGCCAGTGTAGGTTGATATATCAACCTGCCAGTTGAGGATTGATAAGGTGGTTATCGGCCAGTTGGGGGTAATATTGTTCTCATTAGGGAACCTGTTAGTAGAGGGTGACCCTTAGTCCCTCGGGATGATATTTCAGTAGATCCACACAGCCAGTGTTTATACCCGTGGTATGGTACTGACACCCTTCTAATTGGGGTTACAGGTTGGACCCCAATTAATTCAAAGAGGGGCATGTCGGTCAGATGATTACCTCCCACAATTTCAATTTTAGTCTCAGTATGGAACTCAGTTCAGTTTTACAGAATCAGGACTGTCAGTAACAGTTGCCCAATTATCAGTAATTCAGTTATCAGTTA
This sequence comes from Capsicum baccatum var. pendulum, assembly GCA_030864225.1. Classification (NCBI taxonomy): domain Eukaryota; kingdom Viridiplantae; phylum Streptophyta; class Magnoliopsida; order Solanales; family Solanaceae; genus Capsicum; species Capsicum baccatum. Next base: position 202,202,855 of record CM061561.1, read on the forward strand.
CTCAGTTATCAGAACTTAGTATTTAGTCTCAGTATAAATCTCAAATATAGTAAATATGCCTATGAGTAGTATTGCATACTCAGTATTTACAGCAGTTTCTGTTATCCATGTACTTTTATTCAGTTATCCCATGTCATTCAGTTAGTTACTGTTCATACATATGAACTCTTGCATTCAGCCTTACCTCATCTAGCATACTAGTACATTCCACATACTGATGCATACTTTTTTTTGCGCTATGATGTCTCATATCATAGGTTCGGACGCTCAAGTTCCTAACCGCGCTTAGCCAGATTCGGTCAGCAGTAGCAGATTCAGTAGTAAGTCCTCATCTATCGAGGATATTATTTTATTTCAGTATTATAGTAAATTTAGTATTTTTCTAGTCGGAGTTAGTTGGGAGCTTATTCATTCAACTCTATATTCAGACCGTTCAGTTAGAGGTTTCTCAAACTAGACTAGTTCAAATAGTACTCAGTTTTATAGATATTATTATCAGTTGTTATATTGATCAGTATCCAGATTATGAAACTTATGGCACTTCAGCCTGATTTTATTTTTTCAGTATTTTATTCAGTGCTCACAACAGGCACCAGTCATAGGTTAGCTTTTATTCTTTCGGGGTTGTAAGCACCATGTGGCATCCAGGGTGCAGACTCAAGGCGTTACAAAATCGGTATCAGATCCTAAGGTTCAAAAAATTACTAAGGAGTCTGAAATCCGTGTCAAGTAGATTTTTGTGTATGGAAGTGAAGCGCGCCCACTTATAGACAATAGGCTATGAGACATTTTTAGTAAAGTTTCCTTTCTTTTAGTATTCAAGTCATGTGAATGAGCATAAGCTCAAGTTAAACTCTCAGTCTAATTCTCTTATTCCTTTCGTTTACAGAACATGCCTCCTAAAAAGAACAACGGAAGAAGAACAGAAAACCAGTCAGCACCTCCGCCCATTCAGGTAGATTCCTTGCACGTGCATGTCTCCCATGCAGAATTTAGAGTTGCGTTCACCACTCTAGCCAATTTTGTAGTAGCTCAGAATAAATGGCCAACTGCTGTTCAGTCCAACCCAGTGGCCAATACTGCTGCATCTAGGATTCGAAACTTTACCCGAATGAATTCTTCCTTATTTTCAGGATCCAACTCTAAAGAGGATCCACAGGAGTTCATCAATCAGGTGCAGAAAGTCATAGATATTATGGGGGTAACAGCTAGAGAGAGTGCTGAGTTAGATGCCTATCAGCTACAAGATATATCTCACACGTGGTTTAAGCAGTGGAAGGTAGACGGGGGTACATATGCAGATCCCATAGAATGGGAAGAGTTTGCTACTGCTTTTCTAGATAGATTTTTTCCCTTAGAGCTAAGAGAATCCAAGATGTTAGCGTTCATCAATCTCATACAATGCAACATGAGAGTGAAAGAGTATTTTCTCAAGTTTATACAGTTAGCCAAGTATGTTCCCCATGCAGTAGCAGACAATAGGTCAAGAATGAGCAAGTTTGTGTATGGGGTGTCAGAGAGTGTAGTTAAGAAGTGCAGAACTGTGATTCTAATAATGGAGATAGACATATCCAGGCTCATGGTCCATGCTCAGTAGATAAAAGAAGCAAAGAATAAAGAGAGATAGATGGAGAACAAGGGAGCTAGAATGGGTACCTTTAATTTTACTCAGCCTAAGTCAGAGGGTGGTAACCGTTCACAGTTTTATCCAAAATCTTCAGTTCCAGCTCCGTCCTCAGCCAGGGCACTAGGTTCTAAATCTCAGGGTAGTGTCAGCAGTGCTCGAACAAATTTTCTTTGCCATAAATATGGCAGAAACCATCAGGGTATTTGCAGGGGTGTCTGCAGAGCTAACAGTGATGTATGATTTGAGTATGGCAAGCAAGGCCATAGAATTAGAGATTGTCCTCAGTCAGGTTCACAGGGTTAGTACAATTATCCCCTAGCTCAGTCTGATCGCTCGAATTAGTAGGGTGCCACTTCTAGTTCCACCAGTAGGCAACGTCCAAATAGGATTTACGTACTTTAGTCTCGACAAGATTAGAAAAGTTCTCCTAATGTAGTCACTAGTACGTTATGGATCTTTCATTTACATGCTTATGCCTTATAAGATCCAGGAGCTTCATTTTCTTTTGTAACTCCTTACATAGCAGTCAACTTTAAGGTCAAACCAGAAATCTTAACAGAATCTCTCTCAATCTCTACCCCAGTGGGTCAGTCTATCATAGCCCGGTGGGTATATAGGAACTGTTCGGTTATGATATCTCAGAAAGTCACTTCAGTAGACTTATTAGAATTAGAGATGACGGATTTCGACATCATTCTCGACATGAATTGGCTCTACTCATGCTATGCCTCAGTTTATTATAGAAACAGAATTGTTCATTTTAAATTTCCAAATAAACCAGTCCTTCAATGAAGGCGTAGTACTACAGCGCTTAAGGGTCAGTTGATTTCATACCTTAGAACGAGAAAAATGATGTCCAAGAAATGTGTCTATCATCTTGTGTGAGTCAAAGATTTTAGTTTAGAGACTCATAGTCTTGAGTCATTTCCAGTGGTAAATGAGTTCTTAGATGTTTTTCTTGAAGATCTTTCCGGAGTTTCTCCCGAAAGAGAAATCGACTTCGGAATAGACCTTCTTCCAGACACTCAACCCATCTATATTCTTCCATACAGAATGGATCCAGCCAAACTTAAAGAGTTAAAAGAATAGTTGAAAGATCTCTTAGATAAGAGATTCAGCAAACCCAGTGTATCCCTGTGGGGCACCCCAATCTTATTCATGTGTAAGAAAGATGGTTCATTCAGAATATATATAGACTACCGTCAGTTGAACAAAGTCAAAGTCAAGAATAAATACCCATTTCCTAGAATCAATGACTTGTTTGACCAACTTCAGGGTGCCAGTTACTTTTCTAAGATAGACCTCAGATCAGGCTATCATCAGCTCGGAGAATGTAATATTCAAAAAATAGTTCTCTAAACCTGGTATGGTCACTTCGAGTTTCTAGTTATGTCTTTTGGTCTCACTAATTCCCCAACAGTCTTCATGGACTTAATGAATCGAGTGTTCAAGTAGTACTTGGATGTGTTCATTATAGTCTTCATCGATGACATTCTTGTCTATTCATGTAGCAAAAATAATCACACAGATCACCTCAAATTTGTACTTCAGACTCTCAGAGCCCCATTAGTTTCTCTCAAAATTCAGTAAGTGCGAATTTTAGCTAAGGTTAGTAGCATTCCTTGGTCATATTGTATCCAGTAATGGCATTAGAGTTGATCCTCAAAAGACCGAAGCGGTGAGAAACTAGCCTAGACCCATTTATCCATCAGATATCAGGAGTTTTCTGTGTTTAGCTGGCTATTACCGTCGGTTTATTGAAGGGTATTCATCTATTGCATTCCCCATGTCTATATTGACTCAGAAGAAAGCTAAGTTTTGGTGGTCAAATACTTGTAAAAAGAGTTTCAAGAGTTGAAGACTCGACTCGCTACAACCCTAATTTTTTGTTACCAGATGGTTCAAACAGGTTTATTGTGTACTCTGATACATCCAGAGTAGGTTTGGGTTGTGTCCTCATGCAGTGAGGTAAGTTCATAGCTTATACCTCTAGACAACTTAAGCCTCATGAGAAGAAATTACCTTACCTATGATCTTGAGTTAGCAGCAGTAGTGTTTGCCTTATAGATTTGGAGGCATTATTTGAATGAGGTGCATGTTGAGGTGTTCACAGATCTCAAAAGCTTGCAGTATGTGTTCTTTTAGGAAGATTTGAATCTGTGTCAGAAAAAGTGGTTAGAGTTGTTGAAATATTATGATATGAGTGTTCTGTATCATCCGGGAAAGGCCAATATAGTGAAAGATGCTCTCAGTAGGTTGTCTATGAGTAGTGTTGCTCATGTTGAGAATGGTAAAAAGAAGTTAGTTCAGGAAGTTTATCAGTTTGCCCAACTAGGTGTCCTCTTAGTCGATTCCGCAGAGGGTAGTGTGTAGGTTCAGAACAGTTCAGAGTCATCTCTGGTTTCCGAAGTGAAAGAAAAGCAGAACATAGACCCCAGTCTGGTTAAACTGAAAGAGTCAGTCAGAGATCCAAAAGTAGAGGTTTTATCTCAAGGGGGAGAAGGTATGTTGCATTTCCAGGGTCGGTTATATGTTCCATACGTAGATGACTTGAGGCAACGAATTCTTGAAAAAATGCATGGTGCGCGTTACTCGATTCATCCAAGGGCCACTAAGATGTATCGTGATTTATGGGAGATCTATTGGTGAAGTGGAATAAGAGAGATATCAAAGAGTTTGTAACTAAGTGCTCTACGTGTCAGTAGGTTAAGATTAAGCACCATAAGCCTAGTGAGTCTATGCAGGAGTTCAGCATTCCCACATGGAAATGGGAAGAAGTGAACATGGACTTTGTGATGGGTTTGCCTCATACTCGTTATCAGCATGATTCAATTTGGGTTATCGTAAATAGGATGACCAAATCTGGTCATTTCATTCCAGTCCATACTTCTTTCTCAACCGAGGACTATGCCAACTTCTATATCAGAGAGTTCGTCAGGTTGCACGGAGTCCCAATATCCGTCATTTTAGATAGAGGTACCCAGTTTACCTCTCACTTCTGGAAAGCATTCCAAAAGGGTCTTGGTACCCAAATTCACCTAAGTATAGTTTTTCACCCTCATACATATGCTCAAGCAGAAAGGACCATTCAGACTCTATAGGATATGTTAAGGGCATGCGTAGTTGATTTTAAAGGTAGTTGGGATGGTCACTTGCCTTTGATTGAATTCGCATATAATAACAGTTATTATTCCAATATTCAGATGGCTCCGTTTGAGGCTCTTCATGGTAGGAGATGTAGATCTCCAATTGGTTGGTTCAAAGTAGGTGAGGTCACAATAGTAGGGCCCGATTTAGTATTTGATGCCTTAGAAAAGGTTCAGTTGATCAGGGAAAGTCTTAAGGCAGCCCAGAGCTGATAGAAATCATATACAAATGTGAGGAAAAAAGGATCTCGAGTTTGAGATTGGCAATTTTGTGCACTTGAAAATCTCTCCCATGAAGGGAGTGAAGAGGTTCGACAAGAAAGGAAAGCTCAGGCCCCGATATGTCGGTCCTTATAGAATTCTCAGCCACTTTGAAAAGGTAGCTTACGAGCTTGAGTTGCCTTCAGACCTAGATTCAGTACACCTAATATTCCATGTCTCCTTGCTAAAGAAACTCATTGGTGAACCAGCAGTCGTAGTTCTTTTAGAGGACGTAAATATTCAAAATGATCTCTCTTTTGAAGAGTTTCCAGTCCAAATCCTTGATCATTAGATTTGTAGACTGAGAAACAAAGAAGGTTCCTTGGTCAAAGTTCTTTGGCGGAATCAGTCCATTGAAGGAGCTACTTGAGAAGCAGAAGTAGATATGCAGACCAAGTATCCTCACCTCTTCTCCGTGAACTCAGACTCAGCTTGAGGTAACAGTCTTCCTTAGATTTACTCAGTTCCATGTTTAGTTATAGTAGAAACTTCAGTTACCGTTGCATATCATATTCATGAAAGTCATACATTCATGAATCAGTTTAATCAGGTAATAATGCATATTCAATATGTAAACTCAGTCTATTAGTGTTTCTTTACTTAATCAGTCTCATTTGAGGATGAATGTTCCCAAGGAAGAGATATTGTAATACCTTGTATTTCCCTAGCTTAGTTTAGCTCTTAATACATGGGTATCTTTATATGAAATTTTCAAAATACTCAGAATTTTTCAGTGTAAGACTTTCCATTGCATAGGAATTCAGTTAGCTTTCCAACGATATAAATTTCACCCAAATCTGATACCCGGGTGAGAAGCTATAGCATTTTTAATAAAATAGTATGCCAACTAGAGAAACATCATGTTGCGGTGAGGGTCCAAATGGTAATTGTCAAGTTCCAGTGTTCCATCGCGATAAGCCTGTGTTGCGGAGAAACGCCAGTTTCCAATTGACATTTTTCAGCGAAGCTGCGCGATAACGACGCATCACGCCAAGGGCCATTTTGCCAGTTGTCATTTTCCAGTGTAGCACCATGTTGCACCACAAGTACATTTCATGCTCATCCCTTTTTAAACAGTGTCATTCTAATTCCAGTGGCTCACCGCGATGCCACCGCATCGCGGTAGAAGCCAAAATCGAAACTTCGGTGATGAAAATTTTATTTCTTTCTAGGGGTAAATTGATCTTTTTCAACTGCCCTAATCAATCTTAAACACGAGATTTAACCCATAATAACCTAAATATATCATTATTTAATCAATTTCTCTTAAGATAAAATCACTCTCTCTCAAAAGGCAAAACCCTAGCCTTCAAGATCAAGAACAATTCTCAAGAATTTCTCTAAGAACCTTTAAGAACTAAACTTCTCAGGTATGTTAGGTGTTCATTCAAGGGTTCTTTTCACCCATGGAGTCTAAGAACCCTATTTAAACATACAAGGTTACAAATTTGTGAATTAAATGCTTGAAATTGATTGTGCTCATGTCCATGATATTATTTGAGTTTTAATCCATAATTAATTACATGTTTGACAAAATTAGAATAGCATGTGTGATGAATTATATGATATGCATGTTAAATCCTTGAATTTACAAGTTGAAGGTTGTATCCATGATATTTATATTTTTTTTATTATTATGTGAAATAATCATGCTCCCCAAGTGTTTGCTAGTATACCTATGTAAATTGGATAGTGAAACCATGACATGTTATCATGTGGTCCCATTCATGTACAAGTTCATGCCTCTCAAGTGTTTAATTAAATGTCTAAATGAATGTATTGTTAACAAGCAACTATTATTATGCTTTTAAGATCACTCTATGCTTTACTTTCAATGCTATCGAGTCTTGAGGGTATTCAATACCCGAAAATCTAGCTATTTACCTAGAACTACAGTAGCCACAAAAGAGTCTAAAAAATGTCACGAACAATAGTACTCAGTCAGTTATAGAAATCAGTTAAACTCAGCTCAGTCCAGTCAGTCCAATAATTAGTGTCATTCAGTTGGAGTAGGATTCAACACCGAGCAACCCAAGGATGGGGGCTCATCTGTCAGTAGAGGGTGTGATCCTTAGTAGAAGTCCTTGCATTCCAGAACTATGTAGCCAGCGTAGGTTGAGATATTAAACTGACAGTTGAGGATTGATAAGGTATTTACCTGCCAATTGAGGGTAATACCGTTCTCATTAGGGAACCTGTCAGTAGAGGGTGACCTTTAGTCCTTCAGGATGATATTTCAGTGGATCCACATAGCCAGTGTTTGTACCCGTGGCATGGTACTGACACTCTTCCAACTAGGGATACAGGTTGGACCCCAATCAATTCATAGAGGGGGATGTCGATTAGATGATTACCTCCCACAGTTTTAGTTTCATTCTTAGTATGGAATTCAGTCCAGTTCTATAGAATTAGGAAGTCAGTAACAATCACCCAATTATTAGTAATTCAGTTATCAATAATCTCAGATATCAGTTACTCAGTTATCAGAACTCAGTATTTAATCTCAGTATAAATCTTAGATATAGTAAATATGCCTATGATCAGTATTGCATACTCATTATTTACAACAGTTTTAGTTATCCATGTACTCTTATTCTGTTATCCCATTTCATTCAGTCAGTTACTATTTATACATATAAACCCTTGCATTCAGCCTTACCTTATCTAGCATACCAGTACATTCCATGAACTGACGCATACTTTCCCTTTGAGCTATGATGTCTCATATGATAGGTTCGGATGCCCAGGTTCCTGACCGCGCTTAGCCAGATTCAGTCAGCAGTAGCAGATTCAGTAGTGAGTCCTCATCTATTGAGGATATTCTTTTATTTCAATATTATAGTAGATTTAGTATTTTGCTAGTCGGAGTTAGTTGGGGGCTTATCCCATCAACTCCACATTCAGACAGTTCAGTTAGAGGCTTTTTAGACTAGACTAGTTCAGACAGTATTCAATTTTGGTGACGTTATTATCAGTTACTATATTGACCAGTATTCAGATTATGAACCTTATGGCACTTTACCTTAATTTTTGCTTTATTTCAATATTTTATTCAGTACTCACAGCAGGTACCAGTCATGGGTTAGCTTATGGTCCTTCGAGGTCGTAAACACCATGTGGCATCCGGGGTGCAGAATCGGGGCATTGCATTACTGCATATAGAGGTCCTCCTTAAGTTCTCTATGTAAGAATGCAGTTTTGAATTCCAGCTGCTCAAGCTCAAGAGTTTGCATGGCCACATTACCAAGCAATGCTCGAATCGAACTATGCTTTTCAACTAGAGAAAACATATCTGTGAAGTCGATACCTGGAACCTAACTGTAACCTTTAACAATTAGTCTTGCTTTGTACCTAGCATCTTCAACTCCAGATGTTCCTTCTTTCTTTTTGAATACCCACTTACAACGGACAACTTTCTTATCTTTAAGCAATCTCACCAGATCTCATACGTCATTCTTATGAAGTGATTCCATCTCCGCCTGCATAGCAATCATCCATCGGCCGAAATCATCACAACTAACTGCCTCTGAGTAAGAAAAAGGATCTTAACCAAAATTAATACCTTCTGCTATACCAAATTAGCTTCAACATACTTCTGAGGAGGTCTAATATCTCTTCCAGGCTTGTCTTTAGCAATAGAATATTATGGCTCCACTGGTGGTGAAGAAGAAATAGTATCAATTTGTATCTCTGGGATAGACTGAGAAGTAGGCACTAGTGTAGACTCTACTTCGATCTGCAATTCAACATGGGTGCTTGACTTTTGTTAATTTATGTCACTGAGCTCATCTGGGGACGAAGCACTAGATTCAGAGGGAGCCCAAAGCATGGCAGTTTCATCAATCACAACATCTATGCTAATTATAACCTTTCTGCTTTCTGGACACCACAGCATATAACCTTTAACACCAGGCTTAAAACCCATAAATAAGCACTTGACAGATCTAGGTTCCAACTTTCCATTATCAACATGAGCATATGCAGGACATCCAAATATCCTCAAATTAGAATGACTAGCAGGAGTATCAGACCATAGCTCCTGTACAGTCTTTTTATAAATTGCGACTGAGGGAGACCAGTCAATAAGAAGGCAAGTTGCGGAAGCAGCTTCAGCCCAAAAAGACTTGGGTAAACCAGCATTAGAGACTATACAACGCATCTTCTCTATTATAGTCTTATTCATTCATTCGGCCACACCATTCTGATGAGGAGTATGATGAACTGTTAAGTGCCTCACAATTCCTTCTAACTTGCACAAAGCATTAAATTTATTAGAACAGAACTCTAAACCATTATCGGTCCGAAGGTGTTTTACTTGTTTGTCTATCTGCTTTTCAATCATAGTCTTCCACTCCTTGAAATTAGGCAACACGTTATTTTTTTTCTTTAGAAAGAATACCCAAACTTTTTTGGAATAGTCATCAATAATAGTCAACAAGTAATTAGTGCCTCATTTAGAAGGTACTCTGGCAGGACCCCAGAGATCAGAATGAATGTAATCAAGTGTGCCCTTAGTTGAGTGGATGTCTTTAGTTAATCTGACTCTCTTCTGCTTCCCAAAAATACAGTGCTCATAGAACTCCATTTTGGTAATACTCTGCCCTTCAAGAAGTCCTCTCCTGTTTATTTCAGCCATCCCATATTTACTCATATGCCCCAGGCGCATATGCCAAAGTTTTGCAACATCACTTTCTGATAGAGAGGAGGTAGAAACAGCTGCATCACCTGTAACAGTAGAGCCTAGCAGGACATACAAATTTGCAAACTTTCTCTGCCCCTTCATCACAACAAGATCACCTTTAGTAACCTTCAGGAATCCACCTTCACCAGTGTACCTATAATTGTTCGAATCAAGAGTACTCAAGGAAATAAGATTTCTCTTCAGGTCCCGGACATACCGCACATGACCAAGTGTCCTCACAACCTCATCAAACATCTTGATCCTAATTGTTCCAATACCAGTTATCTTACAAGGTATGTTATTTTTGATCAACACAGCACCTTTAGAAACTATTTTATATGTTGTAAACCAATCCCGATTATGACATATATGAAATGTGCAAGCTGAATCAAAAATCCAATCTTCACAGGGTTTGGAGTTACCATCAGAAACTACCAAGAGTTCTCCATCACTACCGCCATTTTCCACAAAATGGCTTCACCGAACTTCTCTGATTGATTTTTTTTTGGTTTTGGATCTTCTTTTTTCTCTCTATTTTGTAGCTTCCAACACTCGGATTTGATATGGCCCTTCTTCTTGCAATAATTACAAGTCTTGTTTCTGTTTTTGAATTTGGACCTAAACCTATCATCACCCCCAGAATTCCTCCCACGAGTCCTTCCTCGAACAATGAGACCATCTCCTTGAGTCTCCGACCCATTCACAAGATATTTTATCTTCTCCTTAGAGAACAACGCACCATAGACTTCATCTATGGTCAGGGTATTACGACTATATAAAATTGTATACCTAAAGGTCGTGAATGATGCAGTCAGCGAACACGACAAAATCAATCCTAAATCTTCCTCATTATACTTAACATCCAGAGTCTCTAAATCAGAGACGATTTCTTTAAAGATAGATAGATGATCTTCCAAAGATGCACCCTCAGACATACGATGGGAATAAAGTCACTGTTTGAGATGCAACTTACTTGTTAGGCTATTCGTTATGCATAAAGATTCCAATTTCAACCACAACGCAGCGACAGTGGTCTCCTTCAAAACATCATGTAGAATTCGATTGGATAAGTGAAGATGGATCTCTGATAGAGCCTTTTGATCCTTACGTTGTTTATCATCATTTATCCACGACGAGAGCATGTGATCAAACCATAATAGCATATCATCCAAATCCATCTGCGCGAGCACAACCCGTATCTTAACCTGCCATAACGAAAATTTGATGTTGCGATCCAACAACAGAATGTCATACTTCATAGTTGTCATCCTAGAGAAAATAATCGACCAAGCTCTGATACCAGTTTATTATGATTAGACAGAATAAAGTAAATCACAAGCAGAAAGAAAAACAAGAACACACAGATTTAAGTAAAAATCCTTGCGGGAAAAACCACGGGCAGAGGCAGAGGAAGTCACTATAATGGAGAGAGAGAGTACAACATGGAAATAAATTGTCTCAATGGCATATTTTTCTGAATGCACAAAATAGTCCACTAAATGCACTTATATAATATGTGCATACAAATAAGTCCTAGGCCCAAAAACATTAAGGTTCACCCAATCCTTACACTACCACCACAGACCCCATTGAAAATCAAAAACATGGGCCGCACCGCAAAATTTTCTGGGCTGAATCAACAAAATTTGGATCGCACCTCTAACTGAATACAACAGATGAGGAATTTATGATTGATTTATGTAGCTACTAGTTTTCAGACACCTGCAACATCTGAAATATGATCTTATTTGCAAAAGCCTCTTGTGGTTTAAATTTTTTGTATCATCTCGTTGTCATTATTTTATGTCTTTTGTTAGCGTTCTATCATATATAACTTTAAACACGATTAAATAAAAAAACATTGATGAAGTAATAATTTATTATTAGCATTTAACCTTTTTTTTTAGGTGCTTGAATAAAGTTTAAGAGGCCATTTTGGTTACCCTCCCACTCACTACCTGACTTTGTTTCCTTGCTCTTGGATTTACTATTTTGTGTTTTCTTGATACCGTGGTGCTTGTACTAGAGGTACTTTGTTTGCTCTATTTGGTTACTCTCTCTCTAAACTCACTCACTCTCACTCTCCTCCAATAAGTCACCGACGCCCGAGCAGCAGCACTAACGCCGGCGATAACCAGCAGCAACACCGACGCTGTCACTCCGTTCGATCATCGACGGCCGTCACTTCGTACGACCGACGACGAAGGCAGTAATAACGCCGCCGTCGTCACCGTCAACCACCAGATCCCGTCGTCAGTGACCAGCTCCAGCCGCGGCGCATCGGCCAGACCCGACGGTCAGCCCGTCATCGCCTTTCCCCCTCTCTCTCTCTCTGGTCAACGACGACAGTCAGCCCGTCGCCAACCTTCACGTTGTTCGTTCGTTGGCCGAGAATCGGCCAGATCTCCGCTGCAACGCGTCGGTCAGCCGACTAGCTCATCATTTCACCATCACCGTGCGCCGGCCAGGACCCGACCCGAGATCCGACCAGATCTCCATCACCAGATCCGACCAACTCGATCTGTTTGGTGTTTCGATTTCGTGTTGTCTTTGGTTGGTTGGTTGTCAGAGCACCGATAGCAGATTCCGACAGTACCGGCTCTGACTCCGGTGGCACTTGGGCGAAGCTCCGACGATAATATTCCGGTGATCAGTTTCTGTATCATTTTGCGGGGATCAAACATACCTCGCAGAAAAAGAGAACTTGGTCTACAAGCGTAACCCGGTGACTTCTAACCTTTGCTATTTCATTCTTCGTATTATGCTAGTATTATCTCCTGTATCTTGACTTGCGTTTGATTTGTTGATATTGTCTGTTGTCGTTTCTTGCACTGCTTTTATTGGGTTATCGGCTTGGGGCTCTGTTTTTGGGGTTTTGGGTGTTGAGTCCATTAGTGTTTGTTCTCTATTTGAGTTTAGTTTTGTTTCTTGATTATTTCTTCGAATTTATGTGAGCCTTATATTTCTTGTTGCCGCTTTGTTACTACCTTTGTTTATTTTTTCTTATATTCTCTTATAGTAGTGGCTGTGGGCATTGATGGTTGGATAGGGTCATGTCCGAGGGGGTTGGGGCGGGGGGTTGTTGTGGGGATGGGGGAAGATGAAACGGCGAGAGTGGGAGGGAGGCCAAGGTTTGGCCTCAGGGGTGGTAGAGGAAGACGTGTGGATAGTGATGGTAGGCTGAGGGTTGGGTCTTGGAATATAGGGACTCTTCACGGTAAGTCCATAGAGGTTGTAAAGATTCTTAGAAAGAGGAGGATTAATATTGCGTGTGTTCAAGAGACCAAGTGGGTAGGGTCTAAGGCTAGGGATATGGATGGTTACAAGCTTTGGTACTCTGGGAGCGAGAGGCGTAGGAATGGAGTTGGCATCTTAGTAGATGAAGAGCTTAGAGATCAGGTAGTAGAGGTAAAGAGGATCAATGATAGGTTGATGACTATTAAGTTGGTCATTGGGGGGTTTACCCTGAACGTGTGTAGTGCTTATGCGCCACAAGTGGGCTTGGAGGGGGAGGAGAAGATGCGGTTTTGGGAGGATTTGGATGAGGTGGTGAGAGGCGTGCCTAGCTCAGAGAAGATTGTTGTAGCAGCAGATTTCAACGGGCACATCGGGGCGTTACCGGGAGGCTTTGGTGATGTGCATGGTGGTTTTGGTTTTGGGGAAAGAAATGAAGAGGGGGCTACTCTATTGGATTTTGTGAGGTCCTTTGGGCTGGTGGTGGTGAACTCAGGCTTCCCAAAGAAGGACGATCACCTGATCACCTTTCGAAGCGCGATAGCCAAGACCCAGATTGACTTTTTATTGCTTAGGAAAGGGGATAGGGTGTTGTGTAAGGACTGTAAGGTCATCCCAAGTAAGAATCTTTTGACCCAGCATAGGCTCTTGGTTATGGATTTGGGTATAAAAAAGAATAGAAAGAGAAGGGGTGAGGAGTGTAGACCTAGAATTAAGTGGGGCGGCTTGACGCCAGTGAAGGTGTGGGAGATAGGGGAGAAGTTGGTGGGAATGGGGGTGTGGGAGTGTAGGGGGGACGTGGATAGTATGTGGGATAGGGTGGCTAGGTGCATCAGGGAGAATGCAAGTCAGGTGTTGGGTGTTTCTAGGGGCCGAGTCGGGCATCATCGGGGGGATTGGTGGTGGAATGAAGACGTTAAGAAGAAAGTGGGGACCAAGAAAAGGAGTATGCTAAGTTGGCTGAGAGTAAGGACAAAGAAGAGAAGCGGGTAAACAGGAAAAAGTACAAGTTACCTAGGAAGGAGGCTAAGTTAGCAGTTACGGTGGCTAAGACAGCCGCTTTTGAGAGCTTGTATGCAGGGTTACAGGGGAAAGAAGGGGAAAAAGTTGTTTAGACTCGCTAAGGCTAGGGAGAGAAAGGGTCGTGACCTCGACCAGGTGAAGTGCATTAAGGGGGAGGACGGTACAGTGTTAATGGAGGACGGCCACATTAAGAATAGATGACAGTCGTATTTTCATAAGCTCTTGAATGACGAAGGGGATAGAGCTATTGTGTTAGGAGAGCTAGAGCACTCAGAGGAGCGTCGGAATTTTAGTTACTGTAGACATTTTAAGGTAGAAGAGGTTAGAGAGGTTGTTCGCAGGATGCGAAGGGGTAAGGCGACGGGGCCGGATGAGATACCGGTGGATTTTTGGAAGTTTGCTGGAGAGGCTGGTGTAAGGTGGTTGACTGGATTGTTTAACGAAATCTTCAAGACGGCAAAAATGCCCGAGGCTTGGAGGTGGAGTACCATGATCCCTCTTTATAAGAATAAGGGTGACATTCAGAGTTGCAATAACTATAAGGGGATTAAGTTATTGAGTCACTCTATGAAGATTTGGGAGAGAGTGGTCGAGGTGAGGCTGAGACGGATAGTGTCTATTTTGAAAAACCAGTTTGGATTTATGCCTGGCCGCTCGACTACGGAGGCAATCCACCTGGCACGGAGGCTGGTGGAACAGTATAGGGAAAGGAAGAAGGACCTGCATATGGTATTTATCGACCTGGAGAAGGCATACGACAAAGTCCCCAGGGAGGTGCTTTGGAGATGCTTGGAGGTGAGTGGAGTACCGCTGGCATATATCAGAGCAATTAAGGACATGTATGATGGAGCGAAAACTCAGGTAAGGACGGCGGGAGGAGACTCAGAGCATTTCACTGTCTTGACAGGATTGCATCAGGGATCTACTCTTAGTCCCTTTTTGTTTGCTTTGGTGATGGATGTGTTGACGCGGCGTATTCAAGGGGAGGTGCCTTGGTGTATGATTTTTGCAGATGATGTATTTTTGATTGATGAGACGCGAGGGGGTGTGAATGAAAAATTAGAGGTGTAGAGACAAACCCTTGAGTCTAAATGGTTCGGGTTGAGCAGAAGCAAGACAGAGTATTTGGAATGCAAGTTTGATGACGTGAGGCTGGAGAATGAGGTGGTAGTGAAGTTGTAATCACAGGAGGTATGTAAGAGGGATAGTTTCAAGTATCTCGGGTCCGTGATTCAGGGTAACGGTGAGATTGACGACGATGTCTCGCACCGTATTGGGGCGGGATGGATGAAGTGGAAGCTCGCGTTGGGGGTGTTGTGTGATAAGAAGGTGCCGCCCAAGCTTAAAGGCAAATTCTACAGGGCGGTAGTCCGTCCGGCCATGTTGTATGGAGCGGAGTGTTGGCCAGTTAAGAACTCCCACATTCAAAAAATGAAGGTGGCAGAAATGCGAATATTGCGTTGGATTTGTGGGCTGACTAGAGGGGATAGAGTTCGGAATGAGACTATCAGGGAGAAGGTTGGTGTGACTCCAGTGGAGTATAAGATGCGGGAAGTCCGATTGAGATGGTTCGGACACGTGATGAGGAGGGGCATGGATGCCCCGGTTCGTAGGTGTGAGAGGCTAGCTTTGGATGGTTTTAGGTGGGGTAGGGGTAGGCCGAAGAAGTACTGGGGTGAGGTGATTAGGCGGGACATGGAGCAGTTACAGCTCACCGAGGACATGATCCTAGATAGGAAGATCTAGAGGACGCGAATTAGGGCAGAAAGCTAGGGCTAGTTTGGGTCGCTAGTGTAGGGAATTACTTGGTGGGGGTATTATTCTTGTTATGATACCGTGTTCCATGTTTTATTACGAATCTGTTTGTTTTTCTCTGTTTTTATTACTTATGGGTGTCGTATTTATGTTATGACATCTTGTTCTATGCTTTACTATGTATTTGTGTAGTATCTCGTGTCTCGAGCCGGGGGTCTATCGGAAACAGCCTTTCTACTTCTTTAGAGGTAGAGGTATGGACTGCGTACATCTTACCCCCTAGACCCCACTATGTGGGAATACACTGGATTTGTTGTTGTTGTTTGTTGCTTGAATAAAGTTTAACGTATGACAAACTTAAATGTGTATAAAAATTATAAGATATTTAGAATACGTATTTCTTTTTATTGAATAAAATATAGTTGTGTGCATATCTTAGTTTTTTATAGGCACACAACTTAAGCATAGATAAACATATACATAGTCGGATGCTGTGTAACAGTATCGAGTTTATTTAAATTCACCACTTTAGATGTGTAATATAAATAAAAAATATCACTAAATTTATAATAAAATAGTCTCTATTTTAATTTATTTATCTTAATTACATACATCACAAGTATCAAAAAAAAAATTATCAACAGCTCAGATAACAAACGTGTTTTGTCCTTTGTAATTATGTTTGAATTCGACATTTTGATCATAATAGCGTTTTGCCCTATCCTTTTACGTATTAGTCCTTGTGTTTTAATAGACTTGTCTCCTTACTAAAATTATTTATCATTTTAAGAGTTCTAAGACTAAATTAATTTTTTTGAGAATTTTTTTGAGTTAATAACTTAAATGGTTACTCAACTAATGATTTTTCTCTCAAAAAGTCATTCAACCTTTTTTCTTATTTCAAAAATCAGTCAACTTAGGGTTCTTATCTCAAAAAGTCACCCAACTTTAATTTTTACTTCAAAAGTCACTTAACATGAATATTTTACTTACAAAGTCACACAACCTATTTAATTAATTATTTTTTGTTAAATTTGCTAACATGAAATTTTATTTAAAATCAAAATTTAAAAAAAAAAATAAAAAAATCATTTGAACCATATTATTACATGTTTACTTTATATTTAACCCTCTGAAATTTTAAAATATCCTAAATAGTTTATATCAATTCACTTATAATGTTAAAATTAATTTTTAAGATTTTGATAATCATATTCATTTAGCTGATTAGATTTAAATAACTTTCAATGTGATACTTATTAACAGAATTGATTTTTCAATCATAATGCAATTTTTGGTATTACCACTTGTGTAATATACATATGCATGAAATAAATACAATAAATTATATTCCTAATAAGTTGATAAAAGGGAACGCTGTAGATTTTAAATTAAAATGATATGATATAAAATATTAGCAAGTCCTATTAAACATTATTAACATTATAATATATACACTACAACGAGGTAAAATTAGCAGTAAAAATTGTACAATCAAATGATTGTGATTTTAGGATATTAATTGAAGACCTATATGACTATAAATATTTTAGAGTTAATTGGACAAGAAAATTGCGAAAAATAATCATAAAATTAAAATTCTAAGACATAAAAAGGATATTCATTTAAACTATTTAAATGAATTTTGAATATGGACGGGTCATTAAATTGATTGTTTAAATAAAAATGTATTTTGTTTCTTGAATTTTTTGTTTAAAAAAATGTACATGTTAGCAAATTTTAATGAAAAATATCAATTAAATAGCTTGAGTGATTTTGAAAGTAAAACAATCATAGTTGAGTGACTTTTGAAATAAAAATTAGGGAAAATGTATAATTGATTTATCTTGTTATGATTTGGAGGAAATGAGATCTACGTAAAATGCAGCGGAGGAAGAATTCATGATTGATTTATCAAGTTACTAGTTTCTAGACACGTGCAATTATTTCAAGTTATATATTTTGAAATTTAATCTTATTCGTGAAAGTCTCTTGTGGTTCAACTTTTCGGGGTCATCGAATTGTCATTATTGTATGTTCTTTTATTGGTGTTCTGTTATAATTTTGAACATGGCCAAATTAAACAAATTATTATCGACAAAGTTATACAAGTATTTTAACTTTATTTGAGGTTTTAGATAAATTTTAATGTGTGACAATCTTATATGTGTAAAAATTACAAAATATTTAAAATACGTATTATGCTCACTGATACGCAAGTAAAAAAAAAAACTGATATATCATATATTATATAAATTAATTTAGTGTAGTATATAGAAGCTCATGGTCAATTCCAGACAATCATGATATGATAAAATAAATTCATATTAGTTACTTTATAGTAGAATTATTCGAAAAATAATATGTTAAGAAGTTGGGAATTATGAATTTAGCTATTCATAATCGTAAATAGATATACCTGTTCCGGTAGCTTTGATATTTCTGAGGTTTGTTGCTCCATAGCTTTTTCCATTGCAGTATATATTTAATTAACTAGGTAAAAGTATTTTTGGTCGGAGAGAATGATACCATTTGTAGGGGGGTGCGGATAACTAGGATAATAAATAGATTAATAAATAGATTTATTATAACTGATGAATCTATTCTTTTTTGTGCGTAGATATTTTTTAGATTTTGTTTTAATAGATTATTCTTTTTGTGAGATGTATTCATTAATTTATTTAGTTTATTATTTTATCCTGTAGTAACTGCTACAAATTTTTGTATAATAATTTATTCTTTCTGTACTGTAGTGTATATCTAATTCTAGATTTTCTATGTCATTTATTATTTTGTGTTGTTCTTCTCGTAGTGAGTTTTTTATTTTATATAAACTGTCACATGTACTTTTTTCTAAATTTTCTAAGGTTTTTTCTATCCATATTAACTTTTCTTTTAGATCTTTCATTATTTTTCTAATATGGTTTCTATAATTAATTTCGTTATTTAGATTATCTTGGTTTTCTCTAGTTTTTCTAATACATTCTAACATCCACAATCTTGGTCTGAATAATATCCTTCTGGGTAAATGTCTTCGTATATTTGTGTTGTGGCATTTATCATTTCAATTTCGTAGTTTATTACTTCTTCTAATATCATTTTCTTAATATCTATTATTTCTATATCTTTAAGTATATATAAGATTAAAACTCTAAGGTAGTCTAAATGGGCTATTTTTTAAGATTGATATTTTATAGCTATTTGTTTTAGACTTAGTAGTTTTTGCATATTTTTATTAAGAGATTTTATATATTTTTTATTTTTCATGTATTTGTCTATATTTATTTTTATCTGTTTTTCTAGTAACTGTATTTTTTGCATATCTTTAAAATTTCTACGTGATTTTAACATAATAAATATTTATAAGAGTAGTTAGGTATGTGTGGTATATAATTTATTCTATCCGTATAATTTTTTCCATATGCTCTTTCTAATATAATTTTTCTTACATCTGCAACATCTATATCTCTAAGTACATACAAAATAAGTATCTTGAATTTATCTACCATCACATCAGATATATTATCATTCATTATCATAAAATTGCTTTTTTTAAAATATTTCCTTCAATCATGTACATAATAAAATATAGTCATCTCAGATTACTATATACTAGATTATTCTTAAATAACATGTTCTTCGGTCACTATTAGCGTGGTAATTCGGATACTTTTTCCTTAAACAGGGCCTCGACTTTGGTTACTCCCCGCCACGGCTTCTTGCCTCATTGGTTTCACCTTTAGGATGGCATAGTTCCTTGGGATTTTTCTCCGTTTCCACTTTGCTAATAAACTTCTTAACATATTATTTTTCGAATAATTCTACTATAAAGTAACTAATATGAATTTATTTTATCATATCATGATTGTCGGGAATTATGAATTTAGCTATTCATAATCGTAAATAGATATACTTGTTCCGGTAGCTTTGATATTTCTGAGGTTTGTTGCTCCATAGCTTTTTCCATTACAGTATATATTTAATTAACTACGCAAAAGTATTTTTGGTCGGAGAGAACTTTTTCTTGAAGGTGAGAAGGCTTGCCTCTGCAATGCCTTCTGAGCTCTTATTTATAGAATGAAAAATGTACAAAAGTTTTTACATCCGTATACTAAAAACTAAAAACTAAAAAGAAACTTAAAAGACTTAAAAGTCTTTCTTTTCACCTAACCTATAAGACTTTGAAAATTCTTACTTTACATTAACTCTTCAATAAATGCTACAAAGCTACTAATGTTATCTTTTACGTAACAACTTTGTACAAATAAGTCTTCCGCCTATTTTGTCATATCTGTTGTATCTCCATTATTGCTATGTTCTTATCTTTCCAGCTGTCGTCCTTATCTTCTTTTATTCTAGCTGTACTGCTGGGACGTCATTATCTCCTCCATTACATTTTGAACATCTGTGGTCTGGATATTTGTGTCCAATAGTTTTGCAATATCTGGTCAATAATTCCTCTGAAATAATTTTTTCTTTAATAGCTCTGGCGATAGGTTCTGTCTCTGGTTTAAGCAACGTCATAATCCATTGCCTAATAGTCTCCATATCTGTTTCCCGTAGCTTTTTTGAATTCGAATATATTAATACATGATCTCTTGAATAATAACTCCATATAGGATTTTGATTGCAATATGTATTTGCTAGCTCTTGTAAAATTGTAGATAGTCCGATAACTCTTTCGTTCGCATAAAATTTTGGTATCTCGATTCTAGGTATCTCTGGCAGTGAACCAATATCTTGTGTCATAATCATATCTCTTGTCATTCCTATCTTTACTACTTGTATAGGTTTTTTAACTTCATCAAACAATATCTCTGCTGGCGCCATGTATATTTTTATAAAAAATAAAGTACCTTTGATTATTCTTTTAAATGTGGTAAATGCCCCATATATCTCGGGTATAGTGGATATCTCAGTTCCGTCCATGGTATATACGGTACTAAGTAATCCATATTCGTAGCAAGTTTTAACTAAGCTGGGTTTAGTTTTAGGTAAGGCAATTAGCTTATTGTATCCGGTCAATTTCTGGGTTATATAGTTTGTATCTGGTTCTTGGATATTTGTAGCTTTGGGGTTGCTATTTAAAAAAGTTTATACGTTGTAGATATTTTCTATATATGTGCGGGCTGTGTAGTTGTATGTCTTTTTGTCTTGATTTAGGCTATCTCGATATGCGGTAACTTGTGGGGGTATAAATATGGGGTCTTTTGATGTATTTGGTGTATATGGTTTGTCAAATAGCTTGTTTAGGTTCATATTTTTTCTAACTCCTTTGCTTGTACCTGCAGAAGTAGATTGATAAACGTTATGGGTTTTATGGAGTATCCCAACGTCTCCTTCTAGCTCTGGAATTTTACTGTCTTCTGATCGACATAGCTCTGCGCATTGCTGAGTTAGCTGATTCATAGCTATAGACTTCAGTTTATCTTCACTAGTCTTTAGCTTTAGTGTTTCTATCTCAGTACCCATCTTTACTATCTCAGTACCCATACTGTCCACTTTCAATGAAAGCGTAGTCAGGGCGTTGAGTATCTTTTCATGTATATTTTCTTCTATCATTTCAGTTTGTGTAGCTTTGTCTTGATATGTAATCTGCAATAACATTTTTGTTAGTACTGATTACTTCTATTATAAATGTAAAATTTAATATATTTAAAACTAGTCTCCGAATCTCTTTTGTTGTAACTGAATTTTGTATTTTCTTTGTTAGCCACCAGCGTACCTGTGTATTATCTGTTCGCACAATAAATTTGTTGTATACAATATATGGCTCAAATGCTAATAAACATTTATATAATGAACATAATTCTTTCCTATTTATTTCCCATTTTATTTCTGTCTCGTTGAACGTACCTGAGTAGTATCTACAATGGTGTTCTATTTTTTCTGCTTCATATTTATATTTAAGTACTCCTCCGTAACTATATTCACTGGCATCTGCTTCTACTATGTATGTAAATTTTCTATTTTCATCCGAAAATTGTAATTTTGGTAATTCTTTGCAAAGTAATTTTATTTTTTGAACTTGTTTTTTATCTTCTTCATTATAATTATATTCTATATCCTTTTTTAATTTTTTCTGTAGTGGTTTTAGGTTTTCTGCTAATTTTGAAATATATTCTCTTACTTGGTTTACTAATCCTAAAAATGATTGTAATTTCTTTTTTGTATCTAATTCTTCTTTCGAATTTATTATTTTTTGTACTATATGTTGTTGCATTTTTACTCCACTTTTGTCTATTTGTATTCCTAAAAATTCTATCTGGTTTTTCATAATTTCGGCTTTCTTTTCACTTAGACTTATTCCTGATTTTTCTATTATATTTGTGAACTGTTCTAATAATTTTATATGTTCTTCTTTAGTTTTTGTATATAATAATATATCGTCTATGTATACTATGCAATTAGGTAATTGTTTAAAATAATTATCCATAAAATGTTGATATCTACCTGGTGCATTTTTATATCCAAATGGTAATACATTTCATTCGTAAAATCCTTGTGGTACCGTAAATGCGGTTAATTCTTTAGATTCTTCTTCTAACTTTAGATGGTAAAATCCTGATTTACAATCAAATTTGCTAAAATAATTATATCCTTGGATTTGTCTTATTTTTAGTATCTTATTTGGTATCGGATAATTGTATGTTATAGTTTTTGCATTTAAATTTCTATAATCAATAACCATTCTACTTTTTCCTCTTTTTTGTTCACTATGTTTATTTACTATAAATGCTGGACTATTATGTTTACTATTACTTTTTTGTATATATTGTTTTTCTAATAATTCATCTATATGCATTTTAAATTCTTTTAAATCGTCAAAATTATATGTTAATGGTTTTTGGGTTATTATGTTGTTTTTATCTATTAATTCAATTTTTATGGTAGTTTTATGCTCTTCCCATCCTTTTAACGGATCTTCACTATATAATTGTTCTAATTTTTTCTTAACTATTTCTATCTTATTTATTGAAAATATAGTTATTTCTGTTTTATTTATCGAAAATACTACTAATTCTATTGTATCTTCAGTGGTTTTTATATTTTCTAACTTTTGTGTAATTTTTTCACTTCCTTTTATCCAATCAGTTTTCTTTCTTATTTTATTATTAACTCTTTTTGCTCTTACTTTTTGTTTACATGGTGTTGTGAACCACCAATCGTTTCTAGTTATTATATGTGGGTATAGTTTATCTAAAAATGGCATTCCTAAAAGTATATCTTTTGATGTTAGTTCATAATTATAAATTTCTTCTATTGTCAATATCTTATCCCATATTTGTGCTTTTACATTCCTAGCTTTATAAGTAATTAAGCTTCCTTCATTATTAAATCCTTTAACTACTATTGGTATTTTTAATTTATCCCATTTACTTTCTGGTAAGCAATTATATCTACATAAATTAGCTTCTGCTCCTGTATCTATCATAGGCGTATAATATCTACTGTAATATCCTTCCACTACTATCTTCATTAATACATATATTTTCATTTTATGTTAAGGCTCTTCTTAAGAATAATCTTTCCCTATTATATGTTATGCCTAATTGTGTATGTTCTATATTATATGGTTTTACTTGTTCTAACCATTTTATTCCTAATATTATATCTACTTCTTGCATTTCTTCTTTTACCTCAAATTCTATTTTTATTTTTCTAATTCCTCCTATTATTATTTCTTTTTCTACTATATCTTTGCTATTTATTAAACTTCTCGGTAGATCTGGGCATATATCATTATCATTTTTTATTTCTTCATTTTTTACTAAACATTTTGCTATATAATTTTCTTCTTGTCCTGTGTTTAATAGTATTAAATATTCTTTTTCATTTATTTTTCCTGTTATGTAATATTGATTTAGGTTAATTATTCGATTTGTTTCATAACTCATTCTTTTTTATGAGGTTGATGATTCTGGTTTTTCATTAGCTATTCTTTTTGTTGTACTTATTCTATCATTTACTATTTCTAAATTTTCTTCTATATCTATGTCTCTATAACTATAATCATTATAATCTATTGTTTTTACAATTTGTTCAAATGGGCTATCTATTTGTATCTTGTTAATCTTATTTTTCCCTGTTATTTTATGTTTTGTTGTTAATACATATAAATTTTTACATCTCGCTGTAAATATTTTACTTCTATTCCTGATATCTTCCAATATAATACTAATGATATATCTATATTTCTATCTGTTACTGCTACTGAATAATTTGCACTTATTATAAATTTAAATTTTTGGTATATTAAGTTTCCTTTTACGGCAGTTATTATGCTTTTTTCTATAGGTTTTATAATTCTATCATCTGCTAAATATAATTCTATCGGTGTATCTATTCCTTCTCTAAAACATGCTTTTATTAATATTTCTGTACCTCCGAGGTGTACATATTTTATTGGATCTCCTTTACTTTTTATATCATTTATTTCTTTATTAATTATTCTTTTTGTTACTAGTGGTATACTAGCTTTTCCTTTTACATATCTACGGTCTATTACATGTTCTTTCTGGCATACTACATAATATTCATCTTTTTTCCTACTAAAAATATTTTTTATTGTTGGTATTTTAAATATTTTTTCTTCACTTAAATCTAACTCTTTTCCTTTTATTTCATCAAATATATTACTGTCAAATATTATCTTTTGTTCTGTTCCTTCGTCATTTAAATATTCTTCCTTTGTTATTATTTTTATATCTTCTTCAGTCATTTGATTCATCTATCTCACTATCTATTTCGGTATCTGTTTCATTTTCTGAAATTTCATATATACTATCTTCACTTTCTAATTCATAATCTATATAATCTATTTGCATATATTCTGTATTTTCTATTTTTATTTCTGATATTTGTTTATTTTTTGGATTTTTGGGTAATTTACAATCTCTAGCTAAATGTCCTAACTTTCCACAATTATAACATGTACATTCTTTTATAGATTTTTTCTTTCTATATGGTCTTTTATTTTTGTAATTTTTTACATAATATCTTTTTCTTGGTTTCTTATATTTATATTTTGATTTTTTATATTTCTTATATTTCTTATGTCTTTTTCTTTTCTTATAATATCTTTCTTCGCATCCAAATTGCGGTGCTATTTTATTTTTACAACATGCTAAATTTCTTATTAATGTTTTTTCCATTTTTAATTCTTCTCTATATTTTTCACATAAATTTCTATACCATTGGTGTAAAAATTTTATTCTAGCTCCTAATGTATCTACTATTTTTGCTTCTTCCCAACTTTTTATTATTTTTGAACTAAATGATTCGGGTAATTTATTAAAATATAATTTTCTTATTTCTTTACTTTCTTCTATGCTATATGCTCCTTTATAATAATATTCTTTAAATGCGCAAGTATATTCATCTATATAACACATATTACATATTGTTAATTTTATCATTAAATTCCTATTTGTATCTTTTTCTTCATCTTGTTCTTCTTCTAATGTCGTCATACTACCAAATTCATCTTTTATAGCTGTTTCATATTTTTTCAATAATTCTATAGGTGTTAGTTTAGTTGTTGTTGATGATGTTCCTTCCATAGGTTTATTAGTTCTTAATACTTTTTTACTATTTTCAGTTAAATTTGTAAACCATAATTTTACTAATCCTATTAGTGTTTTTTCTATATATTCTGGTGCATCTGTTATGTTTATATTATTATCTAATAATTGTTTTGTCATATATCCTATCCATAATTGTATTGTTTTTTCTGTATCTATTACACAGTCTAGATCTAAAAAGTTATAATTTTTATTAACTATTTGTTTTGGTGTCCATTTGTCATATTCATTATATCTTTTAAATTTATTTTTGTAATATATAGGTTTTCTTATTTCTGTTGTTTTGGGTATTAGATTTTCATTTTTTTTTTTTTGTCAAGAGTATTTATTTCTGTATTGGTATTTTCTTCATTAATTATTTCTTGTTTTTCGTTAATTTCTAAATCTTTTATATTTGTTAATATTTCCGTATATGTTTCACTATCTTCTGAATCATAATTATCTGTCTCTTCTACCTCTATATTATTTATTTCTAATTTTTCTTTAAATTGATTTATCTCGTTTATTAATTTTTGTTCTTTATCTTTTTCTTCCTTTTCTTTTTGTCTTTGTTCGTATAAATCTTTTAGCATTTGTAGTTCTTTTTCTAATTCAGCAATTCTACTATTTTTTGTTTCTTCTATTTTTCGTATTTCTTCTGTAGTTTGTTGTTTAATTTTTTCTATTTCCTTTTTTCTATCTATTATAAATTCTTCTTTATTCATTTTATTGTGAATAGTTCATGTTGATATATATATTCTAAACTATCTATTTGGGACTCTAATTTTGATATTTCATCTTTTTGTATATTTATTGAATTTTTACTAACTCCGGAAAATATATTATAATGTAATCTTTCTTTTCTTATTTTTAATTATTTACGTTTTTCAGAGATAAATTGTTTTAATTCTTTGTATTTTTGCTCTTTATTCATTTGAATTATGTTTATAATATTTTGGTGGATATCTAAATCTAATTTTATCATAATTAAATGGTATATGTCTCATTCTTCTAGATTTTAAATGGATTATTAATTTTTCTTCAATACTAGATATTAATGTAATTAAATAGGCTAATCTTTCCGGATTTTCTTTTGTTTTATATAGACTCATATATTCTGAATAATTACTAACTAAAGATTCTTTAATTTTTCTAAAAGATTCTCTATTTTTAAATGGTCTTCTCATAATTAATTTAATAAATAACTAAATCTAATCTAACTAGCTCTGATACCATTTGTAGGGGGTGCGGATAACTAGAATAATAAATAGATTAATAAATAGATTTATTAGGACTATCTACAATTTTACAAGAGCTAGCAAATACATATTGCAATCAAAATCCTATATGGAGTTATTATTCAAGAAATCATGTATTAATATATTCGAATTCAAAAGAGCTACGGGAAACAGATATGGAGACTATTAGGCAATGGATTATGACGTTGCTTAAACCAGAGACAGAACCTATCGCCAGAGCTATTAAAGAAAAATTTATTTCAGAAGAATTATTGACCAGATATTGCAAAACTATTGGACACAAATATCCAGACCACAGATGTTCAAAATGTAATGGAGGAGATAATGACGTCCCAGCAGTACAGCTAGAATAAAAGAAGATAAGGACGACAGCTGGAAAGATAAGAACAGAGCAATAATGGAGATACACCAGATATGACAAAATAGGCGGAAGACTTATTTGTACAAAGTTGTTACGTAAAAGATAACATTAGTAGCTTTGTAGCATTTATTGAAGAGTTAATGTAAAGTAAGAATTTTCAAAGTCTTATAGGTTAGGTGAAAAGAAAGACTTTTAAGTCTTTTTAGTTTCTTTTTAGTTTTTAGTTTTTTAGTATACGGATGTAAAAACTTTTGTACATTTTTCATTCTATAAATAAGAGCTCAGAAGGCATTGCATCTCACAAAAAGAATAATCTATTAAAACAAAATCTAAAAAATATCCACGCACAAAAAAGAATAGATTCATCAGTTATAATAAATCTATTTATTAATCTATTTATTATCCTAGTTATCCGCACCCCCCTACAAATATAATAAATCTATTTATTAATCAATTTATTATCCTAGTTATCCGCACCCCCCTACAAATGGTATCAGAGCTAGTTAGATTAGATTTAGTTATTTATTAAATTAATTATTAAAATATCCACGCGGATAACTAGGATAATAAATAGATTAATAAATAGATTTATTATAACTGATGAATCTATTCTTTTTTGTGCGTAGATATTTTTTAGATTTTCTTTTAATAGATTATTCTTTTTGTGAGATGTATTCATTAATTTATTTAGTTTATTATTTTATCTTGTAGTAACTGCTGAGTTACAAATTTCTGTATAATAATTTATTCTTTCTGTACTGTAGTGTATATCTAATTCTAGATTTTCTATGTCATTTATTATTTTGTGTTGTACTTCTCGTAGTGAGTTTTTTATTTTATATAAACTGTCACATGTACTTTTTTCTAAATTTTCTAAGGTTTTTTCTATCCATATTAACTTTTCTTTTAGATCTTCCATTATTTTTCTAATATGGTTTCTATAATTAATTTCGTTATTTAGATTATCTTGGTTTTCTCTAGTTTTTTCTAATATATATATAACATCCACAATCTTGGTCTGAATAATATCCTTCTGGGTAAATGTCTTCGTATATTTGTGATGTGGCATTTATCATTTCAATTTCGTAGTTTATTACTTCTTCTAATATCATTTTCTTAATATCTATTATTTCTATATCTTTAAGTATATATAAGATTAAAACTCTAAGGTAGTCTAAATGGGCTATTTTTTAAGATTGATATTTTATAGCTATTTGTTTTAGACTTAGTAGTTTTTGCATATTTTTATTAAGAGATTTTATATATTTTTTATTTTCCATGTATTTGTCTATATTTATTTTTATCTGTTTTTCTAGTAACTGTATTTTTTGCATATCTTTAAAATTTCTACGTGATTTTAACATAATAAATATTTATAAGAGTAGTTAGGTATGTGTGGTATATAATTTATTCTATCCGTATAATTTTTTCCATATGCTCTTTCTAATATAATTTTTCTTACATCTGCAACATCTATATCTCTAAGTACATACAAAATAAGTATCTTGAATTTATCTACCATCACATCAGATATATTATCATTCATTATCATAAAATTGCTTTTTTTAAAATATTTCCTTCAATCATGTACATAATAAAATATAGTCATCTCAGATTACTATATACTAGATTATTCTTAAATAACATGTTCTTCGGTCACTATTAGCATGGTAATTCGGATACTTTTCCCTTAAGCAGGGCCTCGACTTTGGTTACTCCTCGCCACGGCTTCTTGCCTCATTGGTTTCACCTTTAGGATGGCATAGTTCCTTGGGATTTTTCTCTGTTTCCACTTTGCTAATAAACTTCTTAACATATTATTTTTCGAATAATTCTACTATAAAGTAACTAATATGAATTTATTTTATCATATCATGATTGTCGGGAATTATGAATTTAGCTATTCATAATCATAAATAGATATACCTGTTCCGGTAGCTTTGATATTTCTGAGGTTTGTTGCTCCATAGCTTTTTCCATTACAGTATATATTTAATTAACTACGCAAAAGTATTTTTGGTCGGAGAGAATTTTTTCTTGAAGGTGAGAAGGCTTGCCTCTGCAATGCCTTCTGAGCTCTTATTTATAGAATGAAAAATGTACAAAAGTTTTTACATCCGTATACTAAAAACTAAAAACTAAAAAGAAACTTAAAAGACTTAAAAGTCTTTCTTTTCACCTAACCTATAAGACTTTGAAAATTCTTACTTTACATTAACTTTTCAATAAATGCTACAAAGCTACTAATGTTATCTTTTACGTAACAACTTTGTACAAATAAGTCTTCCGCCTATTTTGTCATATCTGTTGTATCTCCATTATTGCTATGTTCTTATCTTTCCAGCTGTCGTCCTTATCTTCTTTCCACTCTGGCATTACTTCATAGGTGACTTTGGTAAGTAAAATTATGATTTTTATTCGTATTTGTCATCTGGGTACACTTCTGTTTTTCCAACCATGGATAGAACCCCGATCATGAATCTAGCATATCATCTGGTGCATCAGATGAGTAATCTGTTGCATCAGACTGTTTATCTGTCGCATCAGACGCATTATCTGTTGCATCGGACGTATTATCTGTTGTATCAGGATGTTTATCTGTTGCACCAGACTAATTATCTGTTGCAACGAATGATTAATCTGTTTGAAACAACACAAATCAACCCCTGCCACAAACCCAACAGATAATCAATATGTTTTCAACTCTTGCTATTGCTACTGGATTCAAAATTATTCCTTACGTCCAATTACCCGTCCCAAATTTCCTAATTCGATTTCTCATTTTACTTGTCTTTTTCATTAATCAAGAAAAGATTAAAAAAACCCATGTTTTACCCTTTGCATTAATCACTTTTTCTTCAAATTAAAATGAAAACATCATTTAATAGGGGGACTATACGCCGATCAACGTTAAAAGCTTTCTTCTCTTATGAAATCAATTGAATAGCAAATAATGGTTATTTAAAACAAGTCTACTGACCCACTAACTGATCAGTGAGTTATGGTAAACTAGACATGTTATTAATTATTTTTCTTAATCAATGTGGCTTCTCAATTTGGGGAGGGTAATTGGAGACGAAGGGAGTACGAATTAAAATGTCAGAGCCAAGCAAAGCAATCAACTAGTCATCTGTTGAAACAGACTATGTGTCTGTTAAATTAACTTCTTATCCGTTGCAACATGAGTAATCTATTTTGAACAACACATCAACCCCTGTCATAAACCCAACAGATAAATCTTGCTATTGCTACTGGATTCTAAATTATTTCTTTTTACGTCGAATTATCGACATATTTGTTGAGAAGATAATAAACAGAATGAAAATTAAATATGGATTAAAACGTCAAAGATCAAACATAATTTATTTATTAAACAAAAATAAATAAAAATACATATAATAGACTAAAAGAAAAATAATAATCTAATTATTATTATTATCATCATCATCATCGCCAGCCGGTCTATCTTCAACCGAAAGTAGCAAGGCCCTCCTTAGCGTGCATATCTCGCGGGGCATTCTTGCTCTAACTCCTCCCAGTTTCCATTGCAGGTGACGAACTTGATTCCGAAGTTCATTTATGACATCTTGCAAAAAAGCAACATCCCACACTGTGTCAACCATAATCTTATCTTCTAGAGTGTAATATGAAAGACGAGATGCAATAAGTAAATAGAGTGTAGTCGAATGAACGATTGAGTAAGGAGGGACCTATTTATAGAGTATTGAATTTGAATGAGAGGCAAAAAGGCACGACTATTCACCTTTATACATGAATTATATTTTTTATTAAATTAAGAAAATAAATATTGTGATATAAGTCAAGATTTTTCAGATTATTATTATTATTAATTAGCTCTTTCGAAGAACCATTTTTATTGAGTTGTCGCAACGGATTCTATATCCGTTGCATTAGATAACACATCTGTGACAACAGATATATTATCTGTTGCAACAAATATAAAATATGTTGCATCAGATAACATATCTGTTGCAACATATAATCTGACTGTTCACCTCCATTTATTAATCACATTTTTGATTAATGTGAAAAGTAATGACTTAATTAAATTAAGAAATATTGTGATAAGTCATGACTTTTCAGATTATTATTATTAATTAGTTCTTTCCAAGAATCATTTTTATTGAGTTGTGACTCGATATAGGTTGCATCAGATAAATGATCTGTGACAACAGATATATCATCTGTTGCAACCATAGTGAACCAGTTGCATCAGATAAGTTGTTTGTTGCAACATATAATCTACTTTTTTAAAAAAAATAACTATCATCATATCATTAATCTAAATTTGCTTACTTTTTATTTTATAAATTAAAAAAAATACCTTTTCAAATTTCTTAATAAAATAATAACTATTTTATTATAAAATAAATAATTTAAAAAATAAATTCAAAAATAAAAATGGTAAAAAGTCACGATCAGTTATTAAAATTGTGGTTATAAATTGTGTTTATCATTTATTTCCTTATTATTAATATACGAAATATTTTTCATATTGAATAATCAGAAAGTCAGTTCTTTTTCTTTTCACCCTTTCAATAACAATAATAACTCTTTTTTTATTAATAACCGTCAGGTGCAACATATGATCGATCTGTCATAGCAGATAACCTCTAACTGTTGACACAAATTGATGCTCAATCCTTACTACCAACCGTCGACATATGAGAACAAGGAATAAATAGAATG
Source organism: Capsicum baccatum var. pendulum (assembly GCA_030864225.1). NCBI lineage: Eukaryota > Viridiplantae > Streptophyta > Magnoliopsida > Solanales > Solanaceae > Capsicum > Capsicum baccatum. Next base: position 202,234,475 of record CM061561.1, read on the forward strand.
ATTATTATTAAATACTAAATAAGAATTAAAAATTCAAAGTCGACAACAAAATGAAATGAATGTTCATAGATTTTTGAATCCCTTGGGTAGATTCGATATACAAAAGGAGAAAAATAATCGCTAAAATAAAAAATATTACCTAATTATTATTACTACTATTATTATTATTGTTAATCGGACATTTTTCATCCGGTAGCCTTGCTCCGAAGTCAGCCAAATCTCTCTGGAGTTCATCAAACTGCCTTTGAAGTTCATGCAAGGACTCGATATGAATATTCTTGTACGAATCTGGATCATCCATATTTGTAAGGATGAACCTATTTATAAATTATTATATCTCGAAAAGAAAAGAAAATTGCTTTAAAATAAATCTAACAAATGGTAATCTGTTGCAAAATATATTCTTTCTGTTAGATAACTTACAACATACTGCAATCTTTTACAACAGACGTATATATCTGTTTGATTTCTACAACAGGTTGATCAACTGTCGTAACAGATGTCTCTAATTGTTTGACAATATAAACAGATGTGTCATCTGTTGCAATAAGCTAGTTATCTGTTTATTCAATTTAAGTCATAGATAGGTTAGAAAGAATAAGGTGCGTACAGATGGATCCACTATCATATGTGTGGGAGTTAAGTATATATTACTGATAAGGTCACCGGGACAACACACACAAAGTACAATGTTTTTGTGAATACAGGTTTTAACTGATTAGGCATTGATCGTTCAAACAAAATCTTGCATTGTACCATTAAGTTTGATGGATTCAAAATTGATAAGGCTGAGGACCTCATGAACATGGTGCAGATACCCTGTTACGAATTACTGATGGTTGTTGCTCTTGTTTATGTGTGTCAAATTTTGAGAAGGGATCAATATTTGTCATCACTGCAGAGAACCAATAGCGATTGGACTTAACTTTAAGTGTGCATTGGACACTTAGAGGGACCTCGAAGCCTGCATTGCATCAAACAAGAATGGAAAACTAATATAGTTATTGCCTAGCCAAAATTTATATGGTTGGAATGCTCTCTCGGGGTGATGATTATATGCCAGAAGGTGCAGTAGGAGAATGCTTTCGAGGGAAAATAGGTGGTTGATGGAAGACTATATAATCTGAGATCTAATTGAAGAAGAGACATAGGGTAGAAAGTAACTTCTAATGAATCTGGCCGATGGAATTATCTTAATAGATGCGAAATCTGAATCAAGTGCAATTATGAAAGTGTATCCGATAATGTAATTTCATCTGTTGTGTCTCTGAAAGAAAAATAATGCAGATGGACACTTTGCTAGGGAGCTGCGTGTTCGGGATTGTCACCTAGGTAGAAAATAGAAGAAGACCAACAAAGCATCCACACGGGCATCGAGGGTAGCAATAATGTTCAGCAAGTCTAGAAAACTTACGCCAACAACAAATGCAATTAAAATAAGGAAACTAAGCAAAGGCGGTAATTTTTTAATTTTATATTTCATCCCATGCCTTCTTGTTTGTGTTTCCGATCAAGTCCACTGTCGTTGACCTGATCGAAACCACAAACGAGATTGAAAGGCAAACAGAGTATAATTACTTCCTTAGCAATATGGATAAATTGATTGTGTTTTCTTGCCTTAGCATGCTTTCAACATTTCTTGGAGAAGATCAGATGTTTGCTGTAGTATGTGAATCCCGATAATTTTCAAGCTTGCCTCCAGCTTGTTGATTTTGTATTCAAGTTAGTCGTTGCCATCTTCAAAGTTAGTAGGGAGTTTCTTGTCTCTTGTGAGCTCGATCAGGAACACTATCTTCAAAGTTGTGGCATTCTAGAAGCCCTTCAGAACACTTTCTTCAGAAGCCTTAAAGGATACATAGAGGGTCGTTGTGTTTGTTTTAGGTCAAAATATGTTGATGCACGTTGAAGATGTGGTCCCAACAGTTGAACAACACACTTTTATCAAGCGTTGCTCCATGCATCTTGCTCAACCAATTTGATAAATTGGTAAGCATAGAGTTATGTAGCATGTGATCTAAACCGGCTCTACCAAGCCTATCAAAAGTTATGTAACTCCGAGCTCACTACCCTATCAAAAAAATATTCTCGAGTTAGTGCACAAATCAAACAAGCTCAATCTTTCAGCCTTTCTGCTGATCACTCTTCTCTAATATAGATGACAAGATATCTGCTATAAAAAAGTCTACACCATCGCCAGACATGCTTGTCTGGGAGCAATTCTTTATAAGTCATTAATAGATATCTTCAGAAAATTGCTCCCAGGTAAACATGTCTGGCGACGGTGTAGACTTTTGCATAACAAATACCTTGTCATCTATATTGGAGAAGAGTGATAAGCAGAAAGGCAGAGAGACTAAGCTTGTTCCAGTTGTGCACTAACTCGGTCATATTTTTTTGATAGGGTAATGAACTTGGAGTTACGTAACATTTGATAGGATTGATAGAGACGGTTTAGATCACACGCTACGTAAATCCATGCTTACTAATTTATCAAATTGGTTAAGAAAGTTGCATGGAGTAACGCTCAATAAAAATATGTTATTCAACTTTTGGTACTACATCTTCAACGTCCATCAACACATTTTGACCTAAAACAAACACAGAGATCCTTCATGTATTCTTTAAGGCTTCTTAAGAAAGTGTTCTGAAGGGCTTCTAGAATGACACAACTTTGAAGGTAGTGTTCCTGATCGAGCTCACAAGAGATGAGGAATTCCTTACCAACTTCGAAGACGGCAATGACCAGTTTAAATACAGAATCAACAAGCTGGAGGCAAGCTTGAAAATTATAGAGATTCACATACTACAGCAAGCATCTGATCTTCTTCAAGGAATGTTGAAAGTATGTCGAGGCAAGAAAACACAATCAATTATAACCATATTGCTAAGGAAACAATGATACTCTATTTTCCTTTCAATATCGTTTGTGGTTCCGATCAGGTCAACGACAGTGGACCTGATAGGAAACACAAACAAGAAAGCATGGAATCTAGGTGATAATCCCAACCACGCAGCTCCCTAGAAAAGTGTCCATCTGCATAGTTTTTCTTTCTTAGACACAACAGATGAAATTACATTACCGGATACACTTTTATATTTGCACTTGATTCAGATTTTTGCATCTGTTAAGATAATTCCATCGGCCAGATTCGCTAGAAGTTACTTTCTACCCTATGTCTCTTCTTCAATTAGATCTCAGATGATATAGTCTTCCATCAACCACCCATTTTTCCTCAAAGGCATTCTCCTACCGCACCTTTTAGCATATAATCATCACCCCGAGCGAGCAACCCAACCATATAAATTTTGGTCAAGGTAATAACTATATTGGTTTTCCGTTCTTGGTAAATGTAGTGCTAAGCTTCGAAGGCCCTATAAGGGTCCAATGCACCCTAAAAGTTAGTCCAATCGCTATTGAATCTCTTTACAATGACACCAAAACTAAATCCCTTTACAATGTTTGACAAATAAATATGAGCAACAACCGATATTAAATCTTAACAGTGTATCAGAACCATATTCATGGTCCCTCATTCTTATCAGTTCGTACCTACCAAACTTAACTATAAAATTACAGATATCTTGTTTGAACGATCTGTGACTAATCAGTAAAAACAGCATTCAAAAAATCAATGCACTCTATATGTGTTTCCACGATAACATTATCAGTAATACATACCTCCTACATATAAAATGGTTCCATCTGCAAGTAGCTTATTTCTTCGAGCTTATCTTTACTGTAGCCTCTTGCGATAGTCCTTCTAAAGTTGATCAACTGTCAGTTCCTTATATCTACAAAGAAGAGGGAAAAAATTGATGTTACAAAAATAATATTATCCATTTGTTACATTAGATGTGGAGTCTGTTGCAATATATATAGAGTCTGTTGCAACAGATGTGGAGTTTGTTGCAACAGATATGAAGTCTGATAGAATACATCAAACCAGCCTTTCTGGTGATTTTATTTGTTCCAACAGTTTCTTCATATGTTGCAATATCAACAACAGCATAAACATCAACAACAAAGAAACAATAACATTTGTTCCAACAACATCATCAACAATAAAGAAACAACATCCTTTGTTCCAGAACCATCAACAACAGCACACCACAAGTTCCAACAATGCCAAACCTACCAACAACATCAATAACTGCATCAACAATAAAGAAACATACAAAATACATACAAAAAAATGATACTGCCAACAAAGCTTTTAAACTTCTCCCAACAGATGACTTTTTTCTCATATTATAATAAAAATTCTCTGTTTGTTTATTCAACACTTAAAAGTTCCTTCAAATTTTTTTAATAAATATGATATGGGTAAATAGTAATTAAATAAAAAAATAAATGTAAATAACTTGCAAAGAAGAAGACGAAAATGAAAGAGCAATAATGAATCATACCTTAATATCAAAAAGGGGATCAAAATAAAAATTTAAGTCGAGGAAAGATATAGATCAGTTTTGATCCGAAAAGATCATATTTATGAGAAGAGAAGAGAAAAGAGAGAAAAAAGGTTGTGACCCTAAAAAGGAGAAAAAGAAAAAAAATGAGAGTTGAATAAAATAAACTACAGCTGAAGGAAGAGATGAGATAATTTCTAATTTCTATAGATGTATGTATGTATTGTGTACGTAGACATGGTGGTTTTCAATATTCATTAATTTTATTAATAATTTGAGGGGCACTAGGAAGACTATGACTACTGACATTGAAAAGACAAGACAATACTGCTCAATAAACTCACTTTTGAGATATTCGAGAAATATTTTTTACCGCCTTTAGTAGTAAGTACTACTACTTGATATTATCTACTCGGACCAGAAGCTTGCTTTAAAATTAAAAGAGAAAAAAATATTTTCAAACAGATATTTCATATGTTGCAACATATATAAATATCTGTTTAGAAATCCAAACAACTCAGTCATTTGTTACAATAGATATAAATATCTGTTTAAAAATCTCAATAGCTCAGTCATCTGTGACAACAGATAAAAATGTTCATTTGATAATTAATTAAATCAGAAATGTCATCTTTTACAACAGATATAAATATCTGTTTGAAAATTTCCAACAGCTCATTCATCTGTCACAACAGATGCAAATTTCTATTTGATAATTAAATTAGATATGTCATCTGTTACAACAGATATGAATACCTAATTGAAAATTTCAACAGCTCAGTCGTTTGTTGCAACAGATTTTATTAAAATTCATTTAGGTGGAACTAGGGATAAATGAATGAGCTTGCAGGGTCAACTACAAATTCAATCGAGTCTTTGCAATTGCATGGCATTGGTATTGTGTTTATCCCACCCCAAGTCATCGATCGATCACTCTGAGTTGAAATGAGTTCTCATCAACTCAATGTTAGGATAGTGATAGTACCTAAGTTGATTTAGGTGGAACTAAGGATGAATGAATGAGCTCGCAGGGTCAATTACAAATCCAATCGAGTCTTTGTAATTGCATGACGTTGGTATTGCGTTTATCCTGACTCGAGTCATCGATAGATCACTATAAGTTGAAATGAGTTCTCATCAACTCAATGTTAGGATAGTGATAAAACCTAAGTTGATTTAGGTGAAACTAGGGATGAATGAATGAGCTCGCAGGATCAACTATAAATCCAATTGAGTCTTTGTAATTGCATGGCGTTGGTATTGCATTCATCCTGACCTTAGTCATTGATCAATCACTCTGAGTTAAAATGAGTTCTCATCAACTCAATGTTAGGATAGTGATAGTACCTAAGTTGATTTAGATGGAACTAGGGATGAATGAATATCTCTCAGGGTCAACTATAAATCTAATTGAGTCTTTGTAATTGCATGGCATTGGTATTATGTTCATCCCGACTCGAATGTTCGATCGATCACTCTGAGTTGAAATGAGTTCTCATCAACTCAATGTTAGGATAGTGATAGTACCTAAGTTGATTTTGGTGGAACTAGGGATGAATGAATGAGCTTGCAGGGTCAATTACAAAACCAATCGAGTCTTTGCAATTACATGGCATTTGGTATTGCGTTCATCCCGACCCGAGTCGTCGATCGATCACTTTGAGTTGAAATGAGTTCTCATCAACTCTATGTTTTAAAAACTATATCTTTTAAAAAATTTAAAATTAATTAAGATCAATTCAGACCAAATTAGCAATTTCAAAACTTGTCATTCTTTTTCAAAATTATAAATCAACCCATACAAATCATCCATTTATGTGAAAAACTTTTCATTTCAAATCTTATGTTCTCTCTCTTCTCTCTCTCTCTCTCTCTGGGTATCCTCTCCCTCTCAATAATACAAACAACAACTACTCAACATATTGTTCAACCCTTTAAAACAAGTCGATTTTCTTCCCATTTACGACTATATATAGTTATTTTTTTGACGTCATTCCCGCTTGTATCCATCATTTTCTCTGTCTTCGTATGTAACAGAGTTCAAGAAGAGTTCTACATTTGTTCTTTATTCTAAAAAATAGGGCTTTATAGTTAGTGATGAAAAAGAAGACTTTTAGTTGTATTATCTTCTAGAATGGGTTAACAATTTTGAGTTTTGATGCTAAAAAAGTAGGAAGCACCGGAGAAAATCTTAGTTTTTCTCTCAGTATTTTGTTGACTGTCGTGGTATTATTGGATGGTGTTTGTGGTGTTGTTGGTGGCTGTTGTTGGTGGTGTTGGTATTTGTGTTTTTTGGTGGTGGTATCGGTGGTCTTGGTATTGGTATTGGTGGCATTGGTTGTGGTGGTGGTGGTACATCTATTGCAACAGGTGGAAGATCTATTGGGAGATATTAAATAGGTCTTCAAATAGATTCCCCATCTGTTCCAACTGATGGGTTATTTGTTGGAGTATTTTCTTGTAATGTGGTGTAGAATAATTTGTTGAAATTTGTCCACCTATTGCAATAGGTAGAATATCTGTTGGGAGATATTAAATAGATCTTCAAACAGATTCGAGTTTCCCATCTGTTCCAACAGATGAGTTGTCCGTTGGAGTATTTTTTTTGGTTATGTGGTAAGAATGATTTATTGAAATTTGTCTCACATTTTTTTAAAAAAATTATGCAGACATCAAATGCAATGTATTTTTTATTTTTCTTTTGTCTATAGTTAAAATATGTCTCCAAAAAAAAAGAAACTGAAAGTGGAGAAAGTGGATCAACTTTCGATCACCAAATAAAAAAGTCTAGAGTACAGATAGATTCGAAGGAACTTTCAGAATAATCTCAGTCTGGGCAAAATGAAGCCGAAGAAAGTGATAACTCCTCCTTACCAATGGGGCGGCGTGAAATAATATCGAAATTCCAGCATGATTCTGTCAAAACCATTAGTATTGACAAGTTTTGAGTTGTGATGCCGATGAATAATCCTAAAGCAGTATTTGATGATCTTGTACTTAAATGTCAGTTGGGTAAACCTTTTAATGAACTTAGGAGTATTATGAAGAAGGAAAACATAGATGGACTTTTTAAGAAGAGCTGCTTTACACACTTTCTTGAGTTTTCTGGGCTCCGCCCTCTCCGTTTCCCAATGATCATGGTGTATGGCCTTCTCAAGCGTAGGATCATGTATGTAAGGGATGATGGGGGTTCGAAGGAGGGCAGAAAAAAGATGGATAAAATCTAGATCAACTACGTGGCATGCCGATTTGTTTTGGATTGAAAGAGTTTGCCACTGTGATGGGCTTAAGATGCGATCGTCCAGAAGAACCTCCTATCAAGAAAATACCCCACAAAGGGTCTAACAAACGTAAGGTACAAAAAGATGGGTTGTTGGGCGTTGTTGGACCTAGCTACAAAGTGGAGGATTTGATGGCGGATCTCAAGAATAAAGACATACCAAAGCACTACAGGGAGAAATTGTTCTTAGTTTGGTTTGTCTATTCCATTTTATTGGCAAGAGACGTCAGAAAAGTCATAGAACGTGATTTGTTGGCGCTTGCTAATGATTTTGGAAAATTCAACGATTATCTCTGGGGATATGATAGTTACTACTTGACTATCAAATATTTACTGAAAGAGCTAAAGCCAAAGACGACCATATTATACAACTTTCCTTGGGCTTTCATGGTAAAATTAATTACTATTTTTACTCATTCATTAATTTATATTGAATATACTTATGACCTTTTTTTTTTGCTTGCTTCCTGTTTATAATTTTTAGGCTTGGGCATGTGAAGTCATTCCTCCCCTCTGAAAGCATTTCAAGGATTACCCGGATAAGGTTTCTCATCCAAGGATCCTTATGTGGTTGGCTGTAGTAGAGAGCAGCAAAATAAATATTAACGAGGCTGATCTCGTTAACCCTTTGAATGATGCAGTACGTCTTCTTTCAACTAAAATAATTTGACTCAAAGAAAGATATTAAAACAGATATTCTATCTGTTGTGACAGATAGGTTGTCTGTTCCAACAGATTACCCGTCAATTACAATTGGTGCAACAAATGGGTAATTTGTTGCGACAGACAATCCATATTTCACAATAGATTAACCATATGTTGCTCTGGTCTCTGAACCATACTCAATAGATTATCCATCTACTACAAATTATGCAATAGATGGGTAATCTGATGCAACATATTATCAATCTGTTTCAACATACAGATCAGTTGTTGTGGTAGCTAGATCGTCTGTTGCATAAGTTGGCTGTGTTAACATAACCCGAGCCTCATGTAAACCAACTAACTGCAAATTATTATTATATGATTTAAATTCCTCTTATTTTTTTTATAGGTTGTGCATCATTGGATCATGTCTACCATTGATGAGCTAGAGATGACTTTTTCTTACTCTGAGTCTTGTTGATATAAAAGAAGACCCAACGGTGTAGTTAATAAAGAAAGAATTGGATGGAGCAACATCCATAAGAAGAGCAGTTGGGCAAGGTCAGTCTAATGTTGAAGCTCTTCACCACCAAACTCAAACTGCAACAGATCCGGGTGCTTCTTCTAGGGGTGTTGCTGGTGGAGTTGTTTGTGATGGTGGCAGCCATCCTACTGCTGGTTCTGCTTCCAGTCGTGATTATGAGTATGTTGGTGCTCAGTGAAAAATAAATATATTTGAAAACACTCCTTGCATAGGTCCTCCCTCTCAACCCTACACCGTTCCCTCCTACCTTTACAGTGGTCCCTCTCACCCCTCCTCACCCTCATGTTCTCATTACAAATTCAAAGTATACAAGGATAAAGAGGATAAACTCCTTGACAAGCTAGAGGATATTGCTGAAGATGTCGAGGATTTGAAATCCAGGAGGGGTGTCATACCATCCAATGAGGTGACGGAGCCATGCACTCCTACAGTAGAGGTTAGAAGGAAGTGCAGAAAAATTAGACAAATTCTCTTCGTTCTGAAATCATCAAAAATTGCAACTCTCCCCGCTCTAATAGTTGTTGAAGTTCAGGGGGCGCCGAAGAAGGTGGACATATTCGCGGTGCATGGCAAGGAGAAGAAGAAGGAACTGGAAGAATTCATCAAGATGAAGGTTCAAAAAGAATACACCATGCATTCATTTGCCGCCAAAGACTTCTCGAATATGACAAATATGTGTGTGTGGTACGAGGACAAGGTAAGTTTACTTTTGCTAACCTACTTTTCCAATATACTCCATGAAGAAGAATTTACGCAGCAGATGTGTAATCTGTTGCAAAAAATTGGTATTCTGTTGCAACATAATACACATCTTTGCATAAGTTACGTTGGCTGGGTAATCTGTGAACTGATTCAGAGAACCCTCTGCATCGGATTCTTTCGACTGGGTTTTTATTCTTTAGAATTACTAACCTATTTAAAAATTATCTTCTTATACCATAGTATGTTGATGAAATTCTCTGCCTCATGAGGGATAGACAATTAGCGTACCCAGATGCTTATGAAGCTGCCGATAGGATAATGAACCTCAACTTCAATAACAATTTCAAGGATAGTATGCTAAACTCTGTAAGATAGCTAATTCCGGTGGCCAGGGATTTGATCAGTTAGTTACTATGTTCCAATGGTATGAAGAAGTGATTAAATATTTTAGAGAGAAGAGGCCATATCCACACAGCAAGAGCTGGATCAAGGCAAAGAGAATCCTTGCAATCATGATAAAAAATCAATATGCAGATGTAATTAAATAAAGTATTAATTAATAGTATTATGTATGACATTTAAACCTCATCATTCTAGCAAGTTTGGGGCTGTGACATAAAATAGAACCAATTCTTCATTTCGGGATGTGCAACAACAAAGTCGAACATATCAAAACCAAGGCTCGATTAGTTCACTTTGTAGCACTCGTTATTTTGTTTTCTACATGATGATTTATATGTGTTAATGTTAGGTTCTTACAACAAGAATTGTATAAACCAATATATATAAAATTGATTTATGTACCGGATGGCATGATGCTTTAACAACCCATCGACAATCCATTCTAAATAGTCATTGATCAATTGTATTACTTTTTTTTGGAGCCTCGTCTGAGATGTTGAACCCTTCAAACGGGTAACTTTTCTGTTCTCCCAAACTGACAGGCTCCATTTTTTCTTCGTCTTTGGAAGCATTTTGATGGATTATAAACTATGATATTATGCTTTTCGACAGTAGCTGTGACATCCACCTGAAAAGCCAGAATTGTCAATGCTAAGTAGAGATATACAACATATTTACCATTTGTTGCAACAGATGAGTCTTATGTTGCATCAGATGGATTATCTGTTGGGATAAATTCAAATAGGTAAATCCGAGTAGTATGATAATTTCGAACAGATGACCCATCTGTTCCAACATAAGACTCATCTATTGAAACAGATAATGAATCTGATCCAACAGGTTAGACAACAGTTGCAACAGATGTATATATCTGTTTGATAATTTTCAACAGATGTATCATCTGTTGAAACAAATATGTGCCTGTTTGTTTTTTAGAACAGATGATGTACATTCACCTTCTTCAGCTCATGTTGCTCTTCTGTGGCCCTTGCACACTGAACATCGATGCAAGACAAAGACAGAGGCGTTACAATCTTGCTTTTTTTAATGATTTATAATGCCTTGGAAGTGTCTTTCCTTCTTCTCTTAGCCGCCTTGATCTCTAGTAGAGTGTCTGGATATGAAATCCTCTTTGATGGAATGACACCCCTCTTAGATGTCATTTTCTTTACAGAAGCAGTTAGTGCATTAATAGCATTAATCACTCCATCATGTTTTGCCTTGCAGTCTTGACATTTGCATGAAGAACATTCGCTAGATGCGGCAAAATCTGGAAAAAAAATTGTACAACCATTATGATCATAATCATAATGGCTTGTTGTTTCAAAACTATAAGAGGAGCAGTGATGATAGGCGAAATTACGCGCCTATATCAATATATTTTGCCCATATTTTAGCCTAGTTTTGAGAACAAATTATATATTTCATGCACTTTTAGTCCTTTTTCCTATAAATGAGCTAACGAACATGATTAGTAAAGTTTCAGGTATAAATGATGCAAAATACAGCATTTTATGGCTTACTTGACGCAAAAGAAAGCTGACAAAGGAAGGGAAGAAAGTCTACACGCCTAAGGACCAAAACTGCTGCATGGAAAATCTGTCCCGGGCTAAAACAACATTTCTGAAGACTTTGGGGACTTACAGACACAAAGCTGGATTTTGACAATGATACATTAACCTAGTACAATTGGGTTATGTATTTCATTAGTTTATTTGGATTAGGAGAATGTTACATTAACCTAGTACAAATGGGTTAAGTATTTCCTTAGTTTAGTAGGATTTGGTTATTTATTTCATTAGCATAGTAGGAGTAGGATAGGAGTATTATAAATACCCTATCATGCTAGAGATTTTAATGAAGTCCTCCCTTAGTGGAGAGGCAAGTCCTCCCTTAGTGGAGAGGCAAATCCTCCCTTAGCGGAGAGAATTCATTCTTCACTTAATTCAACAATTAATTTTCTTCCATCTCTCTCATCTTCCACTACAAACACTTCTAATCTACTCTTCTATTCTTAAATTCCACAACAAGAGAATCGTTACTTGCTAGGGAATCACCAAAACCACACGCCTATCACCTACTTCTCACGCCATCAACCATGCAAATCGTGATATCCTTTGCATTCATGGGTAACTAAACCTCTTAGTTGGGGTTATGGAAGCCGAATGAGTTACTATCTATAGCTATGAGTTTGTGAGTTCAAGACAAGTATATTGCTTATATCATTATTCTCTTCATCTTAATCTACATTCTTTGCGGTTGCAAACGCAAGAATACGCCAGTCTAACATTTAACTTGTTCGCGAGAAAGGTTATTTGACTGGAAAAGAGATAATGTCAAGGTAGTAGGACACCCTTTCCTATTAAAAAGCTAGTGCCGTAACTGGACTAACCTCTTGGAGAATTCGTACCGTTAGACATGCTTTAAGCTCGCGAGAGTTAAAGTGAAATAGTCCTTGTTTAGGTCGCGAGACGCTTGGATTTACCATCGACTACAATTCTCTATAAGCAATTGCATGTCAAGACTCTACACACTCATAGCCAATAGAGACGTATACCTCAGAAGGTTGACATAACCCCAACGCTTCAATTCTCATTGTTTCACAACCTACGAAATACTCTCTTTTTACTTTGCTATTTTCAGCTTTTATTTCATTACTTTGGTTACTTATTACAATCCCCCCTTCTTACGAGACTTGCACCAAAAGTCTATTAATTTTGCTTACTTGTTGGCCAAGCTATTCCCTGTGGGATCGACACCCAACCCAGGTTGGGTTCTATATTTGCTAACGACCGCTTTACACTCAAACGAGAGCTGTAGATTGAGCGTTATCAAGCAGCATTAGCCCCACCCTCCAAAATTATTTTTCTTGTGATGGTTGTTGCTCCAAACAATTCCATTTTTATTCCATCAATGACCTTAGCGTCTGATAAAGTTTTCACAGACCATAAAGTAAGAAAAAATGGCATCTTCAACTCTCGGTTGGTCGGAACAAGCCACGGATGGACAATCTAAAATAAATCGGTATATATATATTAAGAATGATGATGAAATCATCTAATCATAATTAAAATAAAAACTTGATTAGAATTGGATTTACTGATTCCTTGGGGGGATTGAAAAGATCAAGAAATTTTATATTTTTATCGGTTTAGGCCGACAACCATCTCAAAATTCTTGGATAAGAAACTTCTTCCTGGTAGTTCACTTGTTATCTCAAATAAGGAATGGCTTCAAATGCCCAACCTATAACACAACGCCAATAAATCAAAAGCATTATTGAATAAAAAAATGATGAATCATATCATGATAAAAGAAATATTTACATGAAGGCCCATGGAAAGCCATATAAGTTGACTGTTTTTGGCATTAACGGAGTCAACAAATATTCAACAGTCATTTTAAAGTTTTCATAATCTCACAGATAGCTGTTAAATTCCTCAAGATCCTCGGAAAGATTTATTAAACCGAGGCTTATGTTGTTATTAACGTTTCTCGCCCAAAGAACATTATGTACAAACCAAACCAAGCACAATGATTGTTTTTGCTTCTTTGAAAGTCCTTTACCTTTCAACGCTTCTATCGGATTTTTGTTTTTGAAGCTTGGACCAACAATGGACACCAGGTCATCACGATCACTCGACTTGCCTTTTTCTTTTTTGGGTATACGGGGTGCTTTTTTGGGGTCAAAGTAGGTATAACTTGAGAAGAAGGAGGATAGCATTTTAGTCCGATAACTATAGAAAACTCCTTCCAACCAAAACAAACAGTTATGCCATAGTAATTTATCCACACCTCATTCATCTTATCTTTGTTTTCATATATAAACCTGCGCTTGAGAAGATCATATACCATTTTCATCTGGAAACGAGCATTGTTGTCCTCTGACAAATCAAGATATTTCCCAAAGCAGCTTTCCCTGAAATAAGAATCCAATTTTTGTTCTCAAAGTATTTTTCTGAAGGCGTTAAAAGATTTTCCCATGAATGACTTAACCACGTGATCACCATTAAATCTGTGGCACCATCGCACTGCATTCTCATAGGATAACGATCAATGCTGAAGGTTTTGACCAACTCTTCGACGGAAGGACTATTAGCATTTGGATCATCTCTTTTGAAAGATTCCTCCTCCCCGTGTTCATTATCTTCTGCTCCTGATTGAGATAACACTTGTAAAGCAAGCTCATAGAGTGGTGGATGTAGCTGAGCTGCTGCACTTGTTCCTTTACTTGGACTTGATTCGATTTTTTTCTTTTGGGAGCCATGTTATCTTAAATTAATAGGAACAGAACATAGATTATAATTGATTAATGTATAACAGTAATATAACAGTTCCAACAGACAACTAATTTATTGCACCAGGTATGTTATCCGTTGCAACATATAACCGACCTGTTGCAACGAATGAGTAATCTGTGGGAACCATAAAAACAACACTAATTTATTGCACCTGGTATTTTATCTGATGCAACATATAACTGACTCATTGCAATGGATGAGTAATCCGTTAGAAACCATAAAAACAGATTACTAATTTGTTGCACCAGGTATTTTACCTGTTGCAACATATAATCGACCTGTTGCAATGGATGAGTAAACCATTGGAAAGAATAAAAATGGATCACTAATCTGTTGCACCAGGTATGTTATCTGTTGCAACAGATAACCAACCTGTTGCAACGGATGAGTAAACCGTTGGAAAGAATAAAAATAGTCCTAATCTGTTGCAAATGAAGAGTAAACCGTTGGAAAGAATAAAAACAGATCACTAATCAGTTATCTGTTAGATCAATAATGAAAATTTGGTATTATAAAATATGATTTTATTTTCACCGAATCAATTCATTGAACATATGCTTCTGAATATTGAAAAGCTCGCTAATTTACACAATTACTTTTTCGTTTCCATATTAATTCAATTCAATCAAAATATATATTTGGAAACAGACACCGAACGATCAGTGGGACCTTTCAATAAAAAGATAGTTACTTTTTAGTGGTTCGAAACATTTTTGTGTATCAGGGCACATGTTCAAAATTAAAAAAAAATAACCGATGTAGTGTATTTTATTTCTTTATTACTTTTATTTATGATATTTTTAAATAATTACAAAAGATGAGGAGATTATTTAATTTTATAGTAGCACATCAATATACATGTATTTGTGTCTAAAAACTCTAGTTGTTACTGTTCACCTAACTTTACTTATTTGTTGTCATCAGAGTTCATCGGCGTTTCAATTAGCCACTAAAAAATTTAAACTATTTTGTCGGAGATTGCAATCTAGTGTTATTTTAGGTGTTGAAATGTCCATACATATAACATAGACTTTCACCCTTCACATATAGCGTTCCATTCAGTTTGTCAATACTGTGCATTTACATATTGAATGTATATACATTGAATTCAGTTGGTCTTTCATATAATTTATGTCTTCACATACACGTCTCCTACTTTGAAAATACATGCATATAAATATAGTTATCTATAAATACAACCAACTTCAACTGTGAAAACACATACATACATATACAGTGGTGACATATATAATTACAGTTACATGTTGTATTCGTGCAATTTCAGTTAGAATTAAACTTTGTGTGAAACATAATGTGTATTCGCCACCTTTTGAAAAAGAAAAATATAGCCTACTCTCATTATATTTTGTGATAATAGATGCTAAAACCACTGCTTATGAAATTTTCTATTAAAAATTCAATTGATAGTAAACTGTTATAAATATATCATGAATGTCTATTTTACTATATATAGTGAATGTCTACTTTATCATATATAGTGAATGTCTATTTATGAAAAATGTAGAAACCCCAAGGTTAGTTTTTCCCTGTAAATAAAGGGATTTTCCTCATTATAATTCAACCCCTCAAGAATCCCTCAAGAGAAATAGCAATTACTTCCACTTCTGTCTCTTCTCTCTCTACTCTTATTCTTTATTATTTATTATTCCATAACACATTATCAGCACGAGTCTTTATTATTTAACTCAAATTTATAATCTATAATATATTAAGAGTGTAAAGATCCTTAAAAAAATGATTTGAATTTTTTGTCCTTCATTGAAAGTTTCTGCAATAGACAAAATTGTTTTTTCACTTTTTTCTGAAATTATTATTAATATATAGAAAGACTTTTAAATTTATACAATTCATTAAATTTGTTTTTCTTATGCGAATTTTGCTAGGATTGGAAGCTCTATCATATATTTTAGGACTCCTTACCATATATTTTAGAAATTCTTAATTATTAATTCTACTATTATACACAACCAAAACCAACTCAAACTAAAGTTTCACTCAAATCAATTAAAATTTAATTTTTGAAAAGTTGTCTAAATCCAAATATAGTATAGTTTCGTGTGATGTTTAACTGGGATTTAAAAAAAAAAAAAAAACTATTTTTAATATTTTAGAATTTCTTAATTATTAATTCTACTATCATACACAACTAAAACCAATTAAAACCAACTCAAACTAAACTTTCACCCAAATCAATTAAAATTTAATTTTTGAAAAGTTGTCCAAGTATTAATATAGTAAAAGTTTTCCAGATATAGTATAGTACGAGTGATGTTTAACTAGGATTTATTTTTAAAAGAAAAAAAATATTTTTAAGGACTTCTATTATGGACTTTCTTTTTTAAAATCAAAGTTGGTTTAGGATATTTTTTCTGAAAAAATAAATCAACATTAAACATTATTTAGGTTTTTAATTAATTAAAGTCTCTATTTTATGTAGGTAAGAAATCATAATATTTAATAACTCTAAATTTATTAGAATTTTACCTTATCTATAATCTATATCTATAACTATATCTATAATATATTAAAAGTGTGAAGAACCTTAGAAATATTGTTTGAACTTCTTGCTCTTCATTAAACACTCCATAATAGATAAAATAATCTTTTCACTATTTTTCTTCAATTTATAATTTTAAATATTGATTATAATAAATATATAAAAAATTAAATAAAAAATTAGACCATAATGATATCCTAACACGTATCTTTAATTTGGTTTAGGTTTTTAAGTTATTAGTTTATTTTATACCCTAAATTTATATAATGAATATGTGGTCTTGCAACCATGAATATGGGAGTCACGAGGCCATTGTCTCTTGTTGGACAATTAGAAAGGTAGCAACTTTTTCTTTCTTTTTTTTCTTGGTTTACATTGTATTTGAATCAATTTTGCTTATGAATTAGTATGATTTTGATTATTCTTTTTGTTTTTGAAGAGACCAGTTTCTTGATTTATGTATTTGAACTCAATTTTGCCTATGATTTGGACTGATTTTAATTATTATGGTTATTATGATTATTAAGTTTTTGAAGAAATCGGAGTTAGATGTATGAGAGCGAGGAAGAAACACTCACAAAAGAAGAGGTGTTGCATTAGCTTTATCAGGTAAATTTTGAAGTATTATAGTTTAATTAGTTGTAGTTGTTAAATCATAGGTCATAGGTTTTTCTCTTTCGGACCACACGGGTATAAAGGTCATAAATTAGGGAAGAAGATTAAATTTTTTTGATTTATGAATCATGTTTTTTATAATATCGTAGCATTTATGTGCAATTTAGTTCTAAGATTATTAGACGGGATTAGACGGGACATGGAGCAGTTACAGCTCACCGAGGACATGACCCTAGATAGGAAGGTCTGGAGGGCGAGGATTAGGGCAGAAGACTAGGGCCAGTTTGGGGGCGCAAGGGTAGGGAGTGGGGGATTATTCCTGTTATTCTTCCTACTCTTATTTTTATTCCTATTCCTATTCTTCTTCTTGTTACGATTTCGGTGTTCCATGTTTTATTATGTATCTGAGTGCTTCCCGATGTTTCCTACTACCATGCGTTACTTTATATTTATATTTATATTTATATTTATATTTATATTTATATTTATATTTATATTTGTGTGGCGACTGTCTTGAGCCGGGGGTCTATCGGAAACAGCCTTTCTACTTCTTCAGAGGTAGAGGTATGGACTGCGTACATCTTACCCCCCCCAGACCCCACTAGGTGGGAATACACTGGGTTTGTTGTTGTTGTTGTTGTATTATTACATGTCGATAGTATATTTATTTTCAGAAATTTGTGGAGGGTGTTGCATTAGCTTAATCAGGTAAATTTTAAAGTATTATAGTTTAATTAGTTGTAGTTGTTAAATCATAGGCCATAGGTTTCTCTCTTTTGGACCACACGGGTATGAAGGTCATAAATTAGGAAAGAAGATTAAATTTTTTTGATTTTTGAATCATGTTTTTTATAATATCGTAGCTTTTATGTGCAATTTAGTTCTAAGATTATTACATGTCGGTAGTACATTTATTTTAAAAAATGTGTGGATTTTTTTATACATGTGCATTAGATAGGAGGGGATGGAGGTCAAAAATTAAAATAGAAGGTTAAATTCTTTTTGATTTATGAATCATATTTTTGCAATGTCGTAAATTTTGTGTGCACAGATTTGGGAAGAAGGTTAAATTCTTTTGATTTATGAATCATATTTTTTTTATAATATCTTAGTTTTATGTGTAATTTAGCTCCAATGTTATTGCAAGCCCATAGTATATTTGTTTTAAAAAATTTATAATTCTTTTTTATACAACTGCATTAGATAGAAGGGTAGAATCTCGTAGCTTTTGTGAATAATTTAGTTCTAATATTGTTGCAGGTCCATAGTAAATTAGTATATCTATTTTCAAAAATTTGTGATTCTTTGTTATACATGTGCATTAAATATGAGGGTGTGAAAGTTACAGATTAGGGTAGAAGATTAAAATATTTTTTATTATAAATCATATTTTTTTATAACATGGTAGTTTTTATGTGTAATTTAACTATAATATTGTCGCATGTCCATAGTATATTTGTTTTAAGAAATTTGTGATTTTTTTTTTATACAAATATATTAGATAGGAGGGTATGAAGGTCACAGATTAGGGTAAAAGGTTGGATAGTTATGTTTTGAGTTAATGTTCGATAGGTTTAGATTTATAGGAATCTGAGTGCATTGTCTATTATCGTGTATTATAATTGTGGGACTAAAGACATCCCTAAGATTGAAAAGAGTTGTTTAAATGAAAATATTACAATGTTGTGATGCCTTTTTGTAAAAATGTCTTTCCATTTTTTTCACCCATAGAATAACAATTTTACTAAATTATATACGTGACGTACCAATTGAAATTGGTTTGGTCTTATAGTGTTTCTCCACCCCAACTTCAAGTTGTCATCTTATGTTTTACATAATTTCAATTTATCAAGTACTCAAGATAATTAAAAATGTTTTTTTTATTCTAAGATTCTATCGAGAACAATAGCTTTATTATTGAGGTAGAGATAATGTCTACGTACAGTCTTCTTTCCACAAATCTCACTTAGTGAGGGTACACACACTAGCCAAGTTATTGTTATAATAAGACGTTATCCTACACTAGAATAACGAAACCGTAAAAGGTATAGTATTTCTATGTATTATATATTTATTTTAGTTCAAAAACTTTTATTAAAAGTCTTTGCTTTAGAGAAAATCGTCTTTTTACTATTTTTCTAATATTTAAGAGTTGGAAATTAATTAAATATTTATAGTAAAATATTTCTTTATTAGAAGTCATCATAATTTATGACAACTAATATCTTTTTCATTAGTTTAAGAATTCTAAATCAACTTTAATCAACTAAAGTGGATTTTAAGAATATTTGAATAATCAACAAATAAATATGAAAGCGTTTGAATAAGAAAAATATAAGAAGTACCACATTTTAAAAAGTTTTAAGTAAGTAATCAAAGATTTTATAAAGATTTAACTTTAAAAATAAGAAAAGATTTTAAATATAGAAAAATTAATCATACTACAAATATGGTTCTAATCGATGCGTCTCTCTTAACCTCTAGCAGCTAGGAAAAGAGGTATTGCATACAAACATGACATCCATTAACTAAATGAAACTTCTGGTGGTATATGTTATGTTTACATTGTTATATTAAAAGGTAAAGGATTTTGAGAAGTGATTTGAGCAATTAATTAAAAATCTTCGCAATAGGTAAAATTACACAATTTTAAATAATCAAAAATTACACGTATGAGGCAGTGGCGGTTTAACTGATTATATTAAAAGTGTGAAGGGTCTTAAAAACGTTGTTTGATTAATTAAAATTATTTAATTTTAATTAATCAAATGTTACACGTGTGAGGCACGTGCGATTACACTGGTATTTTGAAAAGATCAAAGGTACGTTCCTCTTAATCGCAATGGGTGTGATGATAATGATTATTGAACTAATGTTAGAATTCTAGTTATAAAGGACTATCTTCTGTTTATGTGTTGAGATTTAGAAAAAAACAAAAATTGTTTACTTGTTATAAGTGTGATTCTCCACCATATATTATCAATATATGGTTTAGTAAACTTCTGAATTGAGCCACAAATAGTACTGTCGTCAATATTACTACATAGTATATTTACATTAATCCTTTAAAAGGAGGTTTGTAGCATTATTGAGTTGTATGAGTATGTGACAAACGGTAAGGTCTGCAATACAGGTAAAGGTATCCTTTTTACTTGTTCTTAATTTTATATTCTTATCATTAATTGTTAGTAACTTAGCAGATCTCATTAAGTATGTTTTATGTGAAATACTGTAATTTATATTTTTGAGGTTTATCTTACTAATTTTTTTTTATTTTGTCCTACTCAATTTTGACGAGTTTAAATATATTGAACATCAAGAATTTGTCACTAAATTAATACAATTCTATTGGACTTTTTGGATTTGAGAAAATATAATTGGTTTGGAACCATTTATGTTTTACATTTATTCCTCAAGAACAATATTATCAAGAGGGAAGATAATATGTTGGGTTCAAGTCCCATCGATTTATGCCTAAGACGCCTTTATATGGATAAAATGTTGAGTTTGAATCTCAACGCACCATATTGATGATATTATGATGGCTAAGGCGAAATAATGTCTTTTTGATAAAAAGACATGAAATTTGTCCCATTGAATATGCTCCATTCCAAGAAGTGAATGTGGTAGTAATATATGATAAGTCCGAAAGATGACAATTTGCTTCATTCTTGAAGTGAATGTGATAGCAATATATGATATACTTTGAAGATATCTATGCCTCGATGTGCTCCTGAAAATAGCAATATCATGAAAGAGGTTATAAGCTATCAAAAACTTAAGACACAATTATATTCCATTCCTGGGGAATGAAAAGCTTATTAATGTAAACGTGCACTTGATTGTGATGGTATCACAACTCACCTCCGAAATAGGTAGAATAACTGAGAAGAGTATTTTGAAATCTACTTCTAAAGTAGTAAATCTGAAATTTATTCATGCAATGGTAAATCAGAAATTTACTAAAGTAAAAGGTACATGTCATGGTAAACTTAAAGTTTGCTAGAATAAAAGTTCATAAGTTGACATAAACGATTGCGATATCTTAAGGATGTGCATATTAAGTATTAAACATATATTGAAGAATTCAAAAATTCTTCATGAACTTTAATGTTGCTTGTTCTCAAGATAAGTTGGCTGGACCAACTAATATTGGGATTGGATCCCTCAAAATCTGAAAAAATATAAAAGGTGGATATGGGCCCGTTCACCTATCATGTGATATGTTGAAAAGATACATCAGTAAGATGATCATATGTACATTCATTGTCAACCTACAGTTTGACATTCATAAAGTTGTTTGCTCAATAAAATTGAGTTAAGAACATAATTTTCAGATTGTATAATCAAAATAATTCATCTTGATGATGATGGTTTGGCATGGAATGCCTTCGATAAATAGCTAAATCATTACTAATGAGAACAAAACCTCATGTGTTGGTCTGAAATATGATTTGTATACAATAACACTTGTACGCATTAGACCAATAAATTTTGATTATTTCTTCCCTCTCGATTGGTTCAAGGCCAGGAACCAACTATTTCATCTAATGATTTTGATGTGTGGCATACGATTAATGAATATACCATAATGCACAAAGATGGATTCCTAAAAAAAAAGATGAAGGATGTATGTTAGTTTTCCTAATATAAGGAGGAGATTATAAACAGCTATGAAATATGTTAGGAATTATCATCAGATCCTCATTCAAAAGATAATTCAAGTCAAATGTCAAAAGCATCTCATATTTAAGCTGCAAGTGCTCCTATTTTATGTCTCTAAAGGACAAAGTCTATGCATATATGAAGTGTGATAGATCAATAGGTTTCAAATAAAATAATCCTTGAAAAGGATACGGAGCAAAAAATTTTAATAAGAAGGCAATGTGCTCTTGAAGAGCCTACAACATAACACTTCATGAAACCTTATGAGAGGTTCAGGTACCTCGGAATAATGAAGTGATGAGATCTCAAAATGTTATGTCACACTGTGAACCAATACGAAAGGATATATCATCAATATCTTTGATACAATATTGGGGCAATATTGTAAAATATTACGAGGATCTAAATTCTACGTTTATTTAAGCATGCTGGCGTAGAAATATTTATCAAGTGACATGAAAGTATGCATCTTGATAAGTGTAAAACTTATTTGATTTGCAGTCCAGACACTTGAAGATGTCACATATGAAATGTTGAATATTGTCACTTGAAAAAATTTAAATGAAAACTTTCTAAGGATTCAAAATGTTTGAAGCATATAAAAGTTTCTAAAAATTTTTTTTTAGAATCCTTATATTGTATAAGCTTATAACTTGAAAATTGTTGGAACCCTTGGAGAGTTTTCAAAAGCAATAGATTATTTGCTGACATGAAAAATATACCGAATTGAATTGGTTATGAAATATCATATCTTAGTACAATTGGTGTACTCGTGAATATTGCAAATACTACAAGGCTTGATATAGCCTTTTCAGTTAATTTGTTAGCAAGATTGTAGTCTCGATCTTATTGGTCATGCTGATGTTACGTACTTATCTGACCCGTATAAATCTTGGTCTCAAACATGCAATGCGTTCACATGTAGGGATACTGTCATGTCTTGGAGATATACAAAGCAGTCTATCTGGCCACTTCAATGAACAATGCTGAGATAATAACTATTCATCAAGCTATTCGAGAATGTGTATGGTTGAGGTCCATGATATATCTAATTCGAGAAAAATATGGTTTGAAATGTGACAAAGTATCCGTAATTTTTATAAAGATAATGCAACATGCATAGCACAACTTAATGGAAGATTCCTAAAAAGAGATAGAATGAAGCATATTTCGTCAAGGCTTTTCTATACACATGATCTCCAAAAAAAAATGATGATATTAATATGCAACATATTTGTTCAAGCGACAATGTAGTTGATTTATTCACCAAGTCTCCTCCAGTTGTAACTTTCAAGAAGATGTTGCACAAGATCAGGATGCAAAGGTTCAAAGATGTTCTCATTAGGAGGAGTTAATACGCGGTGTACTCTTTTTCCCTTACGAGATTTTGTCCCACTGGATTTTCCTTGTAAGGTTTTTAATGAGGCAGCCTATATGCGTATTGTTAGAGATGTGTACTCTTTTTTCTTCACTACATTGTTTTCCCATTGGGTTTTTCCTAGTAAGATTTTAACGAGGCACGTTATCTATCAATTAGACATTTAAGGGGGAGTGTTATAAATATATTATAACATATATAGTGAATGTCTACTTTACCATATATAGTGAATGTCTATTTATGGAAAAGGTAGAAACTCCAAGGTTAGTTTTCCCTTATAAATAAAGGATTCCCTTCATTATAATTCAACCCCTCAAGAATTCCTTAGGAGAAATTACAATTACACCCTCTCTCTCTCTACGCTTGTTCTTTATTCTTTATTATTATATAACATAAATCCCTTTCTTTAATATTTGTGAGTATTAGTGATACATAATTAGAATCCGTAACGTGCGTCTAATTCGATATCGAGAGCTGCTTTTTTATGAGTGGACCAAAGATCTAAAGAGCACGGGAAAAGCTTGTGTCATGTACAGCTGTTTTATCTTTAATTAGTACTAGTATAAAATCAAACCTTTTGTTTACTTTAATCGTTTACTTTGATTAAATAATGCCTTTTTAAAAAAGGAAAAGGATTGCAACTTCTCCACATGATCACCTAACAAGACATAAATATATTATTGTATTTATGATTCAAGCATCTTCCAGAATATTTCATGTCTCGAATTAATTGCGGGGGCATTTGGACAAATATTCTTTTGTTTTAAGTTCGAAAAAAGGAAAAAAGAGAATTGAAAATTAACAAGTAGTGTTAGGTTAATAACTTTAATTGAGAGAGTTAAATATTTGTGAACATAATTGATACTAAATTTCACTTGAACTATACCTTCATACTAGTATTTTAATATCTTATTTAAATTTCAAATGCATAAATTTAAGTAGTATCCATAATGGGTGTGTTTTAGAAAAATTATTTTAAGACATTTATATGCAACCTAGCAAAATATTATTGGGTGGGATAGAATGGGGAGTAGGGGTGAAATGGTCACGGGGTGAGGACGGGATGACCAAGAAGTGGGGTTGAAAGTAGAAAGCATTGGATGGGGGAGAGAAAACAATTGATTTGAAACGTTCCTTATAGAACTTATTTTTCTACTTTCATATTTTTGTTCGTACCAAACACACCCTAATACTCATTTTCAAAACAACTGGATATGCAAATACTCAAATGTTTGCTTAACCGTTCATACCAAAACAACGTATGCTAAAGAACAGTTCTATAAGAAATTTGTAGCATAATAATTTCTCTTTTTCTGTATCTTTTGTATAATGACACTGAAAGGAACAGGTGAAAAAATTATATTATATCTGATAATCCTTTTCAAGGTCCAAAATAGGATTCGAAACTCCCTATTTGCAGCCTCGCCTTAACATTTCTTTGTCACAACCTGTTATAGTCGACAAAATTGACGTATCAAGAAATAAATTATCGATATGCCAGTTTGTCCCATCGAAACAAAAGCCAAACTCAATTAATTCCCTCCAATTCTGATGAGACCACATACTCGTGTAAAAAAAAACTCCGCTAAAGCTATTGCTATGCGTGGGGATCAAGGAAGGACCGAACCATAGGGGGCTAAAGCTATCGCTATACGTGGGGATCAAGGAAGGACCGAACCATAGGAGGCTTATTGCTTGCAGCATTACCACATATTGTATGTATGAGGGCAAAATTTGGTATACCAAACAAGAGGGCAAAACCTTTCTGATTCTTTATAGCCTCGAGACGTTTGCTGAAACGCCATGAAGAATAGGACAGACATTCATTGCGATAAAAGAGCAGAAATGAAAATAACGCTTCACCACAGAAAAATTTCAATCCCCACATCCACAGAGAACTACACAACTGATTTCCAAAGTCTGAAAATACTACAAAAATTCTCATTCAATAAATATTGACATATTTGTTCCCAAGATAAATAAAAGTACCATAGAATAGCAAAACAAGGAAAACGAAAGAAAAGACTCCAAAATAATAAACAACAGCAACACAATCAATCTCCCCAACTACAAACAACCTAAAGAGTTCAAGTTCAAGAAGGAATATTTCCAATCACTTTCAACTGCATTCGAAGCATGTAATAGTATCAGAGCAGTACAATGTTTTAAAATTGCCCTTCTTTCATAGCCCATCTCAAAGACTTGCCTATAACAGCAGACCTGAGTTCACTGTAGACGACATAATAGCTTTAGCAGGGAAAAAAAAAAAGGGAATCGCAACAGACGTAAAAATAGCAGCAGCACCTTAGAAGCATTTCCTGTGGACAATGGATGGACCAGACTCATCGTACTCGCCCTTGGAAATCCACATCTGATTTAAGTACAGAACAATTTTAAGTTAGCCACAACACAGTTCAAAAAACAGTTTATAATGACAAAAAATATTATATATATGCAAGAGAAGATAAAAACATAGGCTCGCCTGCTGGAAGGTGCTAAGAGATGCGAGGATGGATCCTCCAATCCAGACACTGTACTTTCTCTCTGGTGGTGCAACAACCTTAATCTTCATGCTGCTGGGAGCCAAAGCAGTAATTTCCTTGCTCATACGATCAGCAATACCAGGGAACATGGTTGAGCCACCACTGAGCACAATGTTACCGTAGAGGTCCTTCCTGATATCAACATCACACTTCATAATGGAGTTGTATGTGGTCTCATGGATACCTGCAGCTTCCATACCAATCATGGATGGTTGGAAGAGGACCTCTGGGCAACGGAATCTCTCAGCACCAATGGTAATAACTTGTCCATCAGGCAATTCATAGTTCTTTTCAATGGAGGAGCTGCTCCTGGCAGTTTCAAGCTCCTGCTCATAGTCAAGAGCCACATAGGCAAGCTTTTCCTTCATGTCACGGACAATTTCCCGTTCAGCAGTGGTGGTGAACATGTAACCTCTCTCAGTGAGGATCTTCATCAGGTTATCAGTTAGGTCACGTCCAGCAAGATCCAAACGAAGAATGGCATGCGGCAAAGCATAACCCTCATAGATAGGGACAGTGTGACTCACACCATCACCAGAGTCCAACACAATACCTGTCAAAGATACTCATAATGTCAGATCAAAAACAAAATTCCATCAAGGGGAAGATTTGGATCATGAGAGTACTGATACTTACCAGTTGTACGACCACTAGCATACAAGGAAAGAACAGCCTGAATAGCAACATACATGGCCGGAACATTGAAGGTCTCAAACATAATCTGGGTCATTTTCTCTCTGTTGGCCTTAGGGTTGAGAGGTGCTTCAGTGAGCAGGACAGGGTGCTCTTCCGGGGCAACACGAAGCTCATTGTAGAAAGTATGATGCCATATCTTCTCCATATCATCCCAGTTGCTGACAATACCATGCTCAATTGGGTATTTCAAGGTCAAGATACCCCTCTTGGATTGAGCTTCATCACCAACATATGCATCCTTCTGTCCCATTCCAACCATAACACCAGTGTGGCGAGGACGACCAACAATACTAGGGAACACTGCTCTAGGAGCATCATCACCAGCAAATCCAGCCTACATTTAAAAAAAAAAAAAAATTGTTCAACCAAAATATCAGAAACATTTCAAGACTATAACAAGAAACATCGTAAATGAAGTGTTCAACTATCATGAATCCATCTTTGAAAAACATTAAAGTAAGAAAATAAGAACTGACCTTCACCATTCCAGTTCCATTGTCACAAACAAGGGGCTGAATATCCTCACCGTCGGCCATTTTCTGTTCAACTGCCAACACAAACAGAGCATTAATAAGCAATCCTAAATCCTAAATCAAGATGCGGTAATAGACCACAGTCAGAAAAATAAGTACATGTAGGCATTAGAATAAGATAATATCCCAATATGAACGAAAGGGGAATCCAAATTAAATATATCTTAAACCTTGGACTTTAACCGATCAATCAAGCATATGCAAATCGCAATACATTGCATACTTCTCAATTAACGTCCTAATATAGATAAGAGTGGAATCCAAAGTGAAGACATCATAAAACTAGGGTTTTTAACCTATCACTCAAGCAAAACTAAATGACAATACATTGCATACTTCTCAATTAACATCCCAATATAGATAAGAGAGAACTCCACAAAGTATCTTAAAACTCGAACATTTAACCTATCAATCCAGCAAATCTAAATGACAGTACATCACATCACTCTATAACTTAGCTTCTCTTTAAGGCTTAAATCCAAGAGGAGAAGAAACACCGAAAAAGCAAAACTCCTAAATCAAATCACATAAATCAATTCTTGCTCACACAAAACCAGTGCAATTGTAGAGCGAACACATACCTTAAACCTTACCCCTACCTTGTAGAGATAGAGAGGCAGTTTCCAATAGACCCTCAGCTTAAATCACTTTTTGTCTCACATAAAACCAGTGCAATTGTAGAGTGAACGCATACCTTAGCCCTAACCCCTACCTCGCAGAGATAGAAAGGCAGTTTCAAATAGACCCTCAGCTTAAATCACTTTTTGTTCACACTCCACACTCATATTCAGCTCAGCTACATCTCACTGATACATACAGTATCAACAAATCCAACAAAAAAACTAAAGCACATAATCAATTTCAGTTCCAACAAAAAAGAAACCTTTTTCTTCGTATCTTTTTACAAGATTTATACATAAATCACAACATGAAAGCTACAAAACCATTTGAAATGAAATCAAAGAGTAGATCAAGAAAAATCCATAACAGATTAACTTCACAACAGATCCACTTCATCAGATCCAGAATTATATTTGTTCAAACTTCAATTACCCACGATTCATTACATCTAACAATTATACAAAGAAATAAAAAATACCCATTTCATAATTTCTTTTAATAAAATATCCATCTCACAATTTTGGCATTTTCACATAGCTCAATCCTATATATATATAATAAAAGGCAGATCTTGAATTACCGGGGAACTGAGAGTAGATCGGAAAGTGGTCGCCGAAAAATGAGCAAAGCAACCGGAGACGATGGCCGGCGGCTGCTTCGAAGAAAAATGCTTGGAGAACACAAAATGAGGAATCTTAAGACGAGGGGAAGCATATTATATACAAAGAGAAAAAGAGGGGCTATCAATTTAAATTTGTTTATTTATTTAGTTATTCTTTTTTAATAATGAATATAGGAGTAATAATTTATTACTGCAGTAAATATATGGATTGTTGGAATTTTGAATTTGAATTTGAAATTTAAAAGTGCAACGAAACCAAAATGACAAATTTGCCTTCAACGTTAAGATGCTAAAGTTGTCAAAAAGAACAGGCTTTTGAAATCATTTTTTATGGCCCATTTATTATAGTGGCAATTTGTTAGACTAGTTAATTATTTAAGGGATCACCAGAAAAATGTGGATCTTTTCCAAATCAAATTTTTTGATCCATAAATTTATAATTAATTTACAGAATTTTAAGCAATAATAAATTTTCTTTCTCTTTGTCGTTATTTTTCATCTAAAGGTGTTTTAAAATAATGTTAAATCTTAAAAAATGTGTCATCAATATTAGGGTTGTCTCGTTCATTAGGTCACTTAAGCATTGGGCTCCATGATTACGGAGATACCATATTTTAATGTAAAAATAATTATATATGTATATACATCTTTTATTAGCATAAAAAGAAATGAACTCATATTTTCAAAAAAAGAAAATCCAAATAGAAAATTACATGAAATTTTTAGTAGCAAAAAAAAAGGTACAACTCATATTACTATGGTATTGTCACTATTTGGAACTTGAGAAATAAAAGAATTAATTGAGAAAAAAATGAAAAATGCAACTTTTTGAGATCATATATCAAAAATATAATTACTAAATTTTGGGATCGTTTGGTAGAGTGTATTGAAAAATATAATGCATGTGTGTACTGCTAATACCTTGTTTGGTATATTTTTTAGTTTATTATGTATTGATGGGTGTATTATACTAATATTTCAAAATCAATGGTATTAGTAATGCAATGAATTCTAATGCATGCATTATCGCGATTAAAGACACAATTATTCCTTCAAATTTTTGTACACCCGCCACTATATATATGGAGGGTATTTTTATAAAAAAATATTTTTTTAAAAAAAACTATACAGTTCATGTATTTTTAATATACCAAATCAAATACTGCATAAGAAAAATGCAAGCATAACTAACACAAGCTTAGCTAATACAAACCTTATTAATACAAGCATTAATAATAAATCATAGTTTACATTATTCTTACACACTCTACTAAATGATCCATTATTTTTTATTTTATATTTGTTCTTTTAGTTTTTTCTCAACACTGGTTGTTTACCAATTGAGGAAAAAAGACATTCTCATATCACTGTTAGTTTTTCTTCGATATTTTATTCTTTAATCCTCATTCTTTATAGGCTCAAAATCAATTGACCAAATATTATTATAAGAGCGAAAAAAATTCAAAATATATGATACAAGATATATTAAATTTTTTTTATATATAAATATTTAAGATAAAGTCCCTCATTAGAGTTTCACCTTAGGCACCCGATATGGTTAAGAAGCCTTTGATCAATACTTAAAGATAAGTTTTACTTAATGATGGTCAAAATTAATAGATTTTTGCACATGCCATTTCATCTCATAATTTGAAATCATGAGATAATTCAATGTTTGGACAAGTGATTCCATCTCATGATTCATGAGATGAAATCTCAAATTCTCCAAAAATCTTGATTAGAAATTTTATATTATGATTTTATTTTTTTCAAATACAAAAATCAACACATAAATTTATAATTTATATAAAAAAAAAATATCATTTTATATCCACCAACCATTTATTTTAGATTTAAATAATTAATTTGTAGTTGCTATTATTGCTCTTGATATTTTCCGACCTATGACTCCAAGTAATAATGTTGGTTTGTTCTTTCGATCATATGATTGAAAAATGCATGCTCAATGTGAAAAGATTGTCCATACTATATAAGAGGATTATATTAAAGATTAGTGTATTTTATTTTTAGCCAAAACTAGATTAATAAATCTTGTATTTTGTTTTAGAATAACTTTGTGATAGTCTATTATACTTTTATTTATTTGGTAAGATTGTATAAGAATTGAGGAAATTTTATAATTTTCATAACTTATGCATTTTTCATGTCCATAAAAAATTACAACTTAAATTCTTAAATTTCACTGTTTCTTAGTTTTTCTTCACTATTTTATTCTTTAATCTTTATTCTTCATAGGCTCAAAATCAATTGATCAAATGTCATTGTAAGAGCGAAAAAGAATCAAAATATATTATACAACATATATTGGATTTTATATATATATATATAAATGTTTAAGATAAAGTCCCTCATTAAAGTTTCACCTTAGACACCCGATATGGTTAAGAAGCCCTTGATTAGTATTTAAAGATAAGTTTTATGGAGTGATGATCAAAATTAATACGTATTTGCACATGCCATTTCATCTCATGATTTGGAATCATGAGGTAAAATCAGTATTTAGGCATGTAATTTCATCTCATAATTTTTGAAATCATGAGATGAAATCTCAAATTCTCCGAAAATCTTTATTAGAAATTTTATATTATGATTTCACTTTTTTCAAATACAAAAATTGACACACAAATTTATAATTTATATATACAAAAAATCATTTTATATCCACAAATCATTTATTTAAGATTTAAATAATTAATTTGTAGTTGCTATTATAGTTCTTGATATTTGCCAACCTATGACTGCAAGTAATAATGTTGGTTTGTCTTCTCAATTATCTGACTGAGAAATGTCTGCTTAATGTGAAAAGATTGTTCATACTATATAAGAGGATTATATTAAAGAGTAGTACATTTTATTTTTAGCAAAAACTAGATTAATAAATCTTGTATTTTTTTTCAGAATAACTTTGAGATAATGTATTATATTTTTATTTATTTGGTAAGATTGTATAAGAATTGAAGAAATTTGATAGTTTTCACAGCTTATGCATTTTTTTATGTCCATGAGAAAAATTACAATTCAAATTCAAATTGCATGTCCAAATAAAACTTTAACTTTATCTCATCAAATGATCTCATATCATGATTTTAAAGCACAATTTTATCTCGCAAGGCCAAATGGACCCTTTCTTTATTCCACAAGGGAGAGTGTTTATTAGAGAAGAACACACTTATCGAAAGATGAACATAGCGGAGATAAGAATGTTCAAATGAATATATGAGCATATGAGCGGACTAGAAATAAGATTAGGAATGAGGTTATATGAGACAAGGTTGGAGTGACCTTTGTGGTGTAATTAGATGAGAAAAGCGAGGCTGAAATGATTTGAGTATGTCAAGATCAAGAGTGTAGATACACCAATAAAGAGGTATGAGAGATTGGGTATAGTAGATTTTAGGAGCAACATTGGTAGAAAGAAGAAGAACTAAGGGAAGTAAGTAAACAAGACATGACACATCTCCCATTTATTAAAGACGTGATCTAAATAAGAGGACGATGATAAGCGCGGAGGGCTAATAGGTACACAAAAGTTGCAGTATATTATTTAGTATACATGTATTATTTTATTCTCCTAATTTTCACTATTATCTATTGTTTGATTTGTTTTATCTTACTATTTTGTTATCAATTTTTCTTCTTTATAATATGTCTGTTCCCTAATCCGGAAAGATCGTATGTCAATATTCCCAAGGTAGGAACTTCCATTGATTACATTTGTTTGGAGAAGCAGTAGCTTAGATGGTTGGCTATTCCAAATTTTACTTTTTTGATAAGGATTTGATTTTCACCTTGTGATTCCTATT
The DNA here is from genome assembly GCA_030864225.1 of Capsicum baccatum var. pendulum. Taxonomy (NCBI): domain Eukaryota; kingdom Viridiplantae; phylum Streptophyta; class Magnoliopsida; order Solanales; family Solanaceae; genus Capsicum; species Capsicum baccatum. Next base: position 202,266,771 of record CM061561.1, read on the forward strand.
TATTTCCTCTTTTCTTGCCCTTTTTTTTTTGGAAAAAAAAAGATTACATTTATTTTATACAGATAATCTATAGAAGACTAACTATCACTACTCTCTCTCAACTAGGGGTGGGCATGCTATGGTATATACTGAATACTATATCGAAATCGAAATTTTTTATACTGCGGTATGAATGTTATGGTATTTGGTAGGAGTTGTAAATTATTTTGGTATTTGATACGGTATTTGGTATTTATGCAATAAATATCGAAATACTGTATACTGCACCGAAATTTTTTAATAATATATAAAACTCATATATATTATATTTAAGATTATTAAATATATTTATATATCATCCATTAGACAACTGAATATAAAAATAACTTTTATCATAAATAAATTTTCTGGAAAGGTTATTATTTAGGAGTACTATGCTTAAGTTTAGGTAATGTTGTTCAGAGTTTGCATCTTGAACTACTCAATCGTGATTGAAATATTTTTTTGTGTAATTGATTAACAAAGATAGTTGTTAGTATGATATTGAGATGTTTTTAAAGTTTAAAGTTATAATGTTTTAATATAAATATATATAAGTTGAAATCAAATAAAGTATAATTACTGAATTATCATACCGTAAAATATCGAAATTGAATTTAAAAATACCGAATCATACCTAACTAATTTGGTATGATAAGGATATTATACCAAAAATTGAAGTTACTGTATCGAAATTTAAAATACCGTACCATACCATACCATGCCCACTCCTACTCTCCCCAATTTGTGAAACTAAACAAAATATATTCTTATTATTGGTGTAAATACAATTATTAAGTTGGAGTAAACTCTAGATGTGGATAAGTTATTATTTTGGGAATCATTAGTTTTCAAATTGCCTTAGCCTATGAATTTAGACAATGGAATATTTCCATGTGAAGATTTCGATTTTCAACTGATATTACAACTAATTTATGAACCAACCTTTTGTAAAAAAAACACTTTTTATAAGCAGGATTTATTACTTCAAGAATTCTGTCATATATTTGTACAAATAAAATATTTACCTATCAAAAGGGAAATTCTAAAATAAGACATCAATAAAATGTACTCTTCTATTTTTATTAAAGTGATTGTTTTAGCTTAGACACATATTTTAAGAAATTATTTATTTCTGGAAAAAAAAAAGTGTTTTACTAATTTATTCTTAATCAATACTTTACAAAGATGTAAATTTTTCATAATTGGTTAGAAGAAACTCTTTTTGTATAAAAAAGGATAAAATTGAAAAATATCATTAATAGCTTGTTAATTATTTAAAATATTACTCATTTAAAAATAAAATAAAACGTTAAAGAACAATTTATTTTAAAACGCAGAAAGTAATTAGATAATTTTAGTTAATTCAGTACCAATGAGAAAGCAAGTGAACTCATCATTGAATGACAACTATAAATTCCGGCAAGAATATTTTCTGAATTTTCTGAGGGCTAAAAATAGAAACCTTTTTTTTTATACTATTTGTTTTATTGAATTATTTAAATGGCTTATGGGTGTGGGAATAATTTCAACCATTATTATTACAGGGGAGATAGGAATGTGTATGGCCTGTCATTGACAACCTTTCAAGCACCTTCTTTTGACGTGTTCCATTTGATCTCAGCCGTTGGTTCTACCACCCTCCACATTGAACCCCCCCACCCCCACCCTTCCTTCTTTTTCAGTTCAACTTTTATTTATAAGATATCATGTATATTTATTTGATTTATTTTATGTGTAATTATTATTATTGTATTAATGTAATAAAAAAAATACTCATATATATATTTATGTAATTTTAACGCTAATGTCATAAAGGCTTGTTTGAAGAGTTGTTGATTTTTAAGTTCTTTTTCTCTCTCCATCTCAATAAATATGGCACATTTTCTTTATTAATTTGTCCCTTTTCTATAATCGAAAAAACATTAACTTTAAAATTTTTACACAAATAATTTATAGCTACACAAATGATCAAAAAATATCACAAATTTTACAAGTTTTTCTTTCTTTTTAAATTTGAGTCAAGTCAAATAGGGCTGCATATCGGTCGGTTCGGTTCGGTTTTGAAAATTATCGGTTTCACTTATTCATTATCGGTTTGTATATATGCTAAACCGTTAAAGAACCGTTAAGATATTGGTTAATCGGTTATCGGTTTATCGATTTTTCATTGTTATCGGTTCGGTTATCGGGTTAACCATTAACATTAAACATTAAAACTCTAAGTCACAAATTAATTTAAAACTGCTAGTACAAATTAGCATTTATCGGGTTATATCGAGTAGGTATGAACGGGTCGTCCCTTTACTTCTAGTAAAAAATTAATGCAGACAAATAATTTTCTTTCACTAAAAACATAGGAACGACATAATATTTATCAAAAAGAAAAAGCTGGGTTCGGTAGGATTGCAAGTTTCTCATGTAACCATTGACCATTAATCTGAATTTCGATCAACAGTATTCCAACAGAGAGAGAGAGAGAGAGAGAGACCTCCCAGCGATCCGTCATAACAAATTCTGAGCTTTTACAAGCTAACTCGCACATTGCAACACGATGTTCAGCAGATATAAGACTCTACAAAAGTACGGAGGAAATACATTAGTAAGATCTTTCCTGTGTGTTAGTAACAACGAAACAAGATACAAAGCATGTCCCACTTCTTAAAACATATTTGACCTGCAAAAGTGCTAAGACAGCAAGAAACTACACCTCTCATGACTAGAAAGGACATGATAGTATAAAGCAATATCAGGTGTCAGACCAGACAACATATAGCCTAAGATTCAGAATGCAACATCTGCTTGCCTAGCAGCTACTAAGTCATCTTCTAACACCTGTGCTAGGGCAATCAATATATTAGTCTAAGCAACTGGAGAAGGTTTATGATTACCACTTCGGATCACAAACAATAAGCTAGAATTTGAATGAAAAACAAATATTAATACCAATCAAAGGTGACCGTTTTATTGTGACTCCACATTTGGGAGTTCCAAAGTATTTGAACTTTTCTTCTGACTTCAAACCATGAAAGGCAGATGTCAATCATAAACTCTTACCTTCTGCATCTCTTTCTCAATAGTGTGTGACAATGATTTCATAGTAGCCAGGTACCATCTCCAGGATCGCAGAACTTCTGTCTCAACATCTTGAGCAGCATCTACTGACACTGGACGTAAAGGTAAAACCAAATCTGCTGGTAGTATATTGGATTTCCCCTCAGAAAGAACTAGCAACTGAATGTCTGTGGGCATGTCCATCTTATAATAAGTGAAGTCATATTCAACCTATAAAAAGAAAAGATAAACTGCATAAAAGATATAAAGCTTTTGCATATGCTACTGTCAGGAGTACTTCAACTAGAGAGTAGATATTTGCAAGCTCATCAATCCATTCTTATTGCCTTTTGTAATTCCAACAAGCTTCTCACGACTCTTGCATTCTCAACCCCAGTAGAATTAAGTGTCCCTGCTTGTAATTGTGTCTCATCAATAGTTAAATGAGAGCCTTCAGCAAGCTGCAGTATCCCTGAAGCCAGCCTGAAGCATTCACCGGGAAGTCAAGCAAATGACCAGTGACTCAACATGAAAATCAGACTGGTTTGTCATATTGAACTGAATGTACCTGTTAGTTTGATAATCTTTTTTGGGGGCAAGATAATCTTCGCCTGGAAAATATGAAGAAATTCTCAATGAAATGAACAATACTCACAACAAATTGACCTATGAAAGTCATATAGATCAAACGCAGAACACAAAAAAAGGCAAATTCAGCAATATCATTAATCCCATAATTTTTATGGGATTTTCGAATAAACATGTTTCTGCAATATCACATAATATAAATCATTCACCCAGCAAAAAAGTAACATGCATGTCTACAAAATAATTAAATAGCAGCAAAGCAGCCGAAGGCAAACCAGGGAACAATATTCTTTTCTTACCTTTGTTCAAGTTGCTATATGTCATCAATGGTAGGTTCTTTTCCAACTTTAGCCAGATCTAAATAAATTAAAAGAACAAGTCAAGACTCAAGCATAAAAAATATTAAATAAATAATTCACCAAATACAAGATTTTTTTTACCTTGTTCAAGTTGCTCAAGAGAATCTAAATCCTCCTCGATACTTATAGGTTGTGATTCACTTCGAAGCCAATCCTGTAGACACACTAGAGCTTCTACCAATTTAGAAGTTAATGAACTCCTAAATGAATCAAGAACACGCCCCCCGGTACTGAAAGCACATTCCGATGCTACACTAGAAATAGGAATAGCTAAAATATCTCGAGCCATCTCAGAAAGAAAGGAAAATCTAGCCGAGTTATACTTCCACCAAAGTAATACATTAAAATCGGACGTTCCAACTTCAGTATCTTCTGCAAGATATTTATCCAACTCCGACTTAGAATTCCCGGCTCCACTCCCAGATGTGTGTCTACTCAACTCCTCATAAAAGTCTCCAATATCAAACATAGAACTTGAACTAGAAGCCTCCACTTCTGAAGATAGTTTACCACATTTGTCTTTTGAAGCAGACGATGAATACTCATTAAACAATGATTTCATGTACTCTCGCACATCTTTTTCTATAGTTGCTACATTATCCCCAAACATCTTCTTAAGTGCAAAAGTAAGAGTGGTAAACTTGTGACGAGGATCCAAAACACAAGGTATAAAAAACATCTTATTCATTTTTGTTGGATCACCCCAATATTTTTCAAATTTCTTCTTCATGTTTGTTGCCATTTGAGCCAACACAATATCGTCACTTGATATCAATTTTAACAAACAAAAACCAACTTGACAAATTTCAAGAAAATAAATATTTGATGTAATATATAATGATCCAGAAACCTTCAAAGTGAGCTTAAAAAATAATTCAAGAAATTTTGCAATCCTTTTAACGCTATCCCAATCACTACACAAAAGTGAACCTACATGTTGTTCTTCATCCACAATAACACTATCACTATCACACACAGAGATATGGCCAAACTCGAGATGATGTGCCAACCCAATATCACGATCAGCATAAGTCAAAATTGCACCCTCATATTCAATAGCCCTATTCAACATCAAGTAGGTGGAATTCCACCTTGTGGGAACATCTAAGCATAAAGATTTTTTTGCAAGATTTTCATCGACACAACATTCCTGAAAGTTCTTCCATCTAGCAGGAGATTGCCTAATGTATCTCACTGCTTGCCTAATTCGTTCAATTAAAATATTTGCTTCTTTTATGCCATCTTGAACGACAAGGTTTATTATATGCGCCATACACCTAACATGAAGATGCTTACCACCTAAAAGATTGGTCCCCCACTTAGTCAATTGCTTAGACAACTCAGCCACACACACACTATTTGAACTAGCATTATCAACAGTTACCGTGAAAATCTGATGCAATCCCCACTCATGCAAACACTTAACAATGCCCTTTGCTAAATCTTCACCTCTATGGCTAGAAATTGGACAAAAATTGATAACTCTTTTATGCAAAGTCCAATTTTTATCAATCCAATGAGCAGTGATACACATATATTAATTCTTTGCACAGAAGTCCAAGTATCAGTCGTTATACACACTCTTTGTTGAGTTTCCTTAAAAATGCTCCTCATTTTATTTTTCTCTTCATCAAAGAGATCAAAACAATCACGAGTAACAGTTGTACGAGAAGGAATTCGAAACAATGGTTGTACCACTTTCATAAATTGTTTAAAGCCTTCTTTTTCAACAAATCTAAAAGGAAGCTCATCAAGAATTATCATACGACACAATGCTTTTCTACACTCTTCTTGATCAAATTTCCATGAAACAATTGATACATCACCCTTGTTACCCCCCGTAACCGGTTGAAATGCTATCTTTGATTGCCTAGTATCAACATTACAAGGTATTTTTTTGCATTTTCGTATATGACCAAGCATTGCCGTCGTACCATGTTCTTTTGTATCAGCTAAATACTCTTTCTTACAATAATTACACACTCCTTTTCTAATTCCTTCCGAATCAACTGTACTAGTAAAATGATCCCATGCAACAGATCTTTTTCTCCTTTCTTTCTTTGCTTTAGACTCAACTATTGAATTTTGATTCACTACATTCGAATCAGAAGCTACACTCTCACCAATCACTTTATCAACTGTAGTATCTTGTGACATGTTGTATGAATGTTACTGTAATTTTAAAATAAAAATAGTCAAACAACAAGCCAACAACAAAATTACAACATAACATGACCAAATCACCAAAACTTGACAATGTGCAGTTGTGCAAAAGAAGAACTGAACTTTCTAATCTATTGCTAAGCCATTAATACAAGAAAACATCTAAGAATAAGATCGAGGCTTCGAGCAAAGGAAAAAACTCAATTTGTTTACATTATATTGTGTTGTGCTTGAATCACATTAAAGGAAGCAAGATATCCGCTTCTCGGCCTTAAAATCCGTTAGCCATAGCCACTATTCAACTGTCATGTTCATATGCTAAAAGACAAATGATTTTTATTATTCAATATTCAAATCCTAATACATCATTTCAGTATTCAAATGTATATTCAGATTGTGTGTTGATCTCAGCTGTGTACTAACTACTAAATCATAAATGCATGTAAGATGTCCTCTTCTACTTTTATTTTTTCAAAAAACTTTCTACTTAATTAAACATGATTAAACTATACTTAAAAAACTAGTAAAACTTCAAAGAATGAGATCGAGGCTTCGAGCAAAGACAAAAATTCTTACCTGTTGAGAGCAAAAGCAAAAAATCTTCTTTGGTCTCTACAGAATATCAGCAAAATTTGAGCATCAACCCTAATCAGAAAGGAGGCAGAGGCAGCGTGAAAATTGAAACTTGAAAGATTTTGGATTTTTGGTCTCCACTCGGCACTCTCCGTTCTCTAAAGTCTAACCCTAATAAGAAATAAGTAAATCAAGTAATGGGTCATGGGTATTGGACTATTGGGTGGAAGTGGAACAGGAAGTGTAAATGTGTAATGGGTGGGAATTTGGGCTTGGGATTTAGGCCCTAGTGGAACGGGACATGGCCCATATGGATATTAATTTTTATCGGGTTATCGGGTGGCCCGATAAAAAATTTATCTCACCCGAGCCCCGAACCGACAACCCGTTAATTATTTTTTTTAAAACCGACACCCCAACCGCTAACAAAAAAACCGACCCGTTAATCCGATAATCAAATTATCGGTTCGGGATAACGGTTTGAACCGAAATCTGCACAGCCCTAAAGTCAAATGGTAATTTTTCATAACATGAATGGTAACTTTCAAAAGATAATTAAAAAATTACTACACTATTCACATTGTTGGCCTCAATTCTATATTAAGAAAGAGGGTTGCAATAGGTTATCGCTAGTGTTAAACTAGTCAATGTCATGATAAATCTTCACAATGCATATATTATTCGAATGCATTTACCTCGCTACGTGTTACATAAATATCTGAATATTATGTAATATAGACAAAGATTTCATCACATATCACCACATGAGTATGAGAGAGTATTAACAAGGGTTCACGGCATATCGGCCAGTACTACCTCCAAAGTTATCATCGATACACACAATATTTCATGTGTTATGTTATAATAATACTTTGACGATCACATGCGATTGAGGTATGAGAAATAAAATTTGATGAAAAAATATTGTTCTACAAGGAGGTCCATGTAGTCAAAGTAGCAGAACATGCTCGTAATTAAAGGTATTGCTTTGGTAAAAGTTATGTAGAGTAACTATCCCGCCGAGAAGGATGCCTAGAAATCAGAACAGGATATAAGAATCAAATATTTCTTTCGAGGTTTTAGGTATAAAATTAGCATGAAATAATTGAGACATGTAATAGTCAGAATAGTTAATGTTGCCATTTTGTGCTTCAGTTTGTTGTTAGTTGTGCAGTTGAACACCTTGTGGAGTATGGATGAGCCGATGAGACAAATTCGAAGGTGTGAATAGTCCATTTACAAATAGAGCTATTCAAAACTTTTCGATGAGTTAAAAATTTAAAATTAAGAGTTCTCTTTTTTTGATGAGTTATGAATGACCAAAATCTAGTTCAAAGGATGAATATCACATAAGGGGAAAGAATGTGACATCTTGTGACCTTTAATTTACTCTAAGCTAAAATAGTCTATACAGATATGGACCTGGAAAGGGATGCTAAAATAAAAATACGAAAATAAGATCAAGTAACAAACTACAGGTCTGAGTGTCACAGGTAGCGAGTTGAGTTATGTATCTCGATAAAAACTAAGGGTTATTTGGTATTTTAGCTTTGTGTCATGCCTACCAGCACACGAATATTGAGACACCTTGCTAGCGCATTAAGAGTGTGCAACACCCACCTGGATATTGACCTTGGGTGTATTAGGGGTTGGGTAGCACTTACATAAAAACTATAGAAAAGGTATGGTGTTTGGCATGCAAACATACTAGGCCCAAATTTTTTTTCTACCCAAAAAGAGCATGAAGTTAATTGAACAAGTCCATAGAACCTTCTTTTGAAAAAGATCCATTAAAAATTTCAAACGAACCTTGGTATCTTGAGAAAAAGTTTATCAACCCATTGGTGTAGGTGGTCTCAATGTAATGCATTTGCGTGGCCGAAATAGGGCAGCAATACTCAAGTAATTATGGAGCACTGGCCATTAAGAAGGTCTGTTTATGGGTTAAGTGGGTGCACATTTATTATATGAAGAAGGAAGATATAAATACTAGTCAAGTGCCTAATAATGCAACATGAGTCATAAAAAATATAGTAGAGGCAAGGAGGTATATCATGGTTATTAATTCTGATTAAGGAAACTTGTGTGATAAATTGAAGGCTATAGTTCACAACAACAGATTCAACTTCAGACTTGTGTATAAATATTTGAGGATATAGTACTAAAAAATACAAGAGAAAAAACTTACAACCCATCCAACAATCCATCCACAACATATGTTTTGTTTATAGTTGGCTCTGCATCAAAGATTAGCCATAATAAACAGGATGAAAAAGTTTGGTATTGATATTCCAGAGGCTTGTGGTTTTTGTGTTGCCCCTGCTGAGACCATACATCATCTCTTATTTGAATATTCAGTGATAAAAACATTATAGAGTAGGATACTCATTTGGATATGTGAAAACATAACAATAGATAATTGGCAAAAGGAGGTTGCCCATGCTGCTGACTGGGCTAAGAAGAATTCAGGTAAATGGTATATCTTCTACAGTTTTTTTCAATGATAGTGATAGTGCTCTAAAGAAAAATAAATTTAATGAGATTTCAGGGAGGCCAATTCGAAATTGACAGACTAACTACAGAAATATCAATCCACAAACACATTAGAGGGGTGAGACTGAAGAAACGACAAGTATGTCTCCAGCAGCTAAGCCAGATGCCCTGAAGTAGGACTATATAAAGATCATAGGGTGCTAGATTGTTATGGTCTTTTTTTTCCTGGTTATTTGTCTAGTATTAACCTCTTGTCTTAGCTTTTCTTGTAGCTTATTTTGAGCAGTAGGACTAAGCTTTAAAGATAGTGCGAAACAAGTTGTCTAGCCTGTTTAACTTTGTAATGTTGTCACTTTTGATAATTAATAATTTGTTAATTTACCCAAAAAAAATTTATAGAAATTGAATGAATTTTTTATTAAAAAATATATAGCATTTTGATACATCCTTGAAAATATTTTAAAGGAGAAAACTAACGAGTTACATTTAACCTGCAATTCAAAGATAATATTTTTACTATAAATTTTTATAGGAATTGATGGAGTCAGATTATTTATCACTTACTAATTTCAAAATCCTAAAAATTTTCATGAAAGGATAAAAAAAAGTTCTTCGAGGCTCAAAATCTAGATATTGTGAGGCTTTTCCTCAAAGTTTCACTACTATTTCATGTTAATTGTGATAACTTTATGATAGATAACGATTATTAATGTGAAATTTATGAGATTCAAAGATGGAAACGGATGACAACCCATAAAAGACTATATAAGACTTAGATGGGAGAATTGGGTTGAATGGGTCATTGTAGTAATCATTTTAAACTCCATATATATAGATTATGAAGTCTTGAATGTGAGACTGGTGAGAGAAGGCTTGGATAGTTGACTGGAAGTTAAGGTGAACTTTTTTCTTAAGTTAAGAACTTAGCTAGAAAAATTTAGGTGACATGTTTGAAATATCGCCTAGATATAAAATTCAAGCATTTATGTTTGCACCAACTAGTAATTCTAGTTTTCAAACTACTAGCTTTTCATTTCATAATGAATTTAATTATGTAGATATGCTTAATCAGTTATCTCAAATTTTCAAAAAGTGGTAAGATTATTAGATTGTATGTTTTGATTTAATTACTTACAGTATATGCAATTCTTGTTATTATTTAGACTCATCTCTTGTAATACCCCCAAAATTTTTTAGCTAAGCTTCTAACCATTTGTCATATGTTTGTAGGTTCAAAAAATAATTATTTCAATTATTTATAAATGTCATGATCTTTTACCTAGTGTATAAAGTGTTTTTGATGTGACGAATGTTTCATAGGAAACACTTAGAACAAAGTTGATTTGAGAACTATTGTTATCGATTGAGTTTTGATATTCAATCATACAAGGGTCAAATTTTAACGTGTATAACTTCTATAATATATTAATTGTTGGAGCTCAAGATCCATCAAATGAAAGATAATTGAGTCCTCTTTCTATCACATTTGATTTCGCCTTAATCTGATACCGAGCAAAAAGTTATGAGTATTTTCGTGAGAAAACCAGTGAAGGTCTGTAATAAGGGCATGGTATGCCTTGTTTGCTCTACAATAAGAGAGTGGCACGTCCTGTGTGCATTGCGTTAAGAAAGTGCCATGCTCATGGTCCCAGAGATGCTAAAACTCATTTTATCTTCAGTTCTTATGGGTAAACAAGTCATTTAGTCCTAAATTATCCTATAACTAATAATGACGTGTTTTCTCTCATTCCATAACCCAAATAAATTATTTCTCTTCTCCTATACTCTCAAGAGCATCCAAATAAGGGTTCTTCTCCAAAATTCAAGATTCTAAGTCTCCAATTCAAGTTTTTCATAAGAAAGTTCATCAAGTTCAGGTATGTGGAGTTTGGAAATGGATAATCTTCCATTCTTGTGCCCAAGTGTTTTTACATGAATTTTAAAAATTTGATGGCTAGGGTTCACACCTAATTTTTATGTTTTTTAAAATTATGACATTATCATGTGATTTAAAGTTCAGTTAGCACAAGAATTTACCTTTATTCATATTTTAGCTTACATGATTGTTATAATGACATGAATTTTAGTATTTTGACATGAAGTTCCATGAGTTGATAAATGTACATGACTTTCACTATGATTCAGTCAGTTTACAAGTAAGAGTGTGTGATTTTAATATAATTTTCTCAGTTTATTAGAGTTCAAACTTACTATTTTATATTACAGTATGATTCATTTCAACTTTGATCTTATGATCTCAGACATGATATGAAACTCACACAGTTATTCACGAGTATAATTTATTAACAGAAGCATAATTGATTTTCATATTTATAAACTCATATGCTTAATTTGAAGGTGAATTTCATATATTATGAGCACCAGTATATATATTTTGGGAGTAATATTTAGCATCGAGAGGAGAATATGGGTTCAACTCATCCTATTCTCAGAAACTACGTGCCATCGTAGGTTTAAGGGGCCTCACCAGAGAGTGTATCCTTGCCCCAAGAAGCTCAGTTTAGTAATCATTCTGGTTCAGTTCAGGTTCTATATCAATGACAAGGATAGAACAATCCTCCTCAACGTGGATCAGATGTTGCGCTCCATGCTAGCTCACATGATTTATGTCAGTTATAAGAATCTCCCACAAAAAAGACAGTTTCAGAAACTAAGTGTAGTGACTCACCTAGTTTATCAAATTATGCTTTGTTATTCATGTTTATGATATTTCAGTTTTGGTTTATTTTAGTATCTTGTTGAGTCTATTTACACTCAACATGGATGTTTTTAGTTATGGCGTATATCAGTCTTATTTTTTGTATTCACCTCGCATACCTAATATATTTTTAAAGTACTAACCACATATACGTCTGTGTGGTTACATTATTTCATAATGTAGGTATCAGTTGTAGCCCACAACATCATGATCAAGCCGTTAGCTGCTTTCAGCCAGCAGGTGACAAATTCTCTTTATTCGAGGACTCCAGTCATTTTGTAGATTCGGTATTTTATTTTTAATTATTTGTATTGATTAGGGATAGTTGGGGGTCATGTCCCGACAACGTACAGTCAGTATTAGTAGAATTTTCATAGATAGTCAGTCAGAGTTTATATATTCAGTTTCAGTTTTCTTTTTGCATAACTAGTGTTGTAAATATTTTAGACAGTATTGCATCCAAAAAGTTCAGCTAATGACATCTTTTTCGCTTATCATTTTTTATTTTATGTATTTTATTCAACTGTCCATGAATTATGGCAGTATCATGGGTTAGCTTGGCATCACTTGTGATTCTAAGCACCGTGTGACATTTAGGGGGTAGTCTTAGGACGTTACAGACTTGGCATCAGAGCACAGAGTTCAAGTGTCCTAGGGTGTCTTTAAATCCGTATTTAGTAGAGTTTTACGGAATGATACGGAGACGTCTACTTTTCTTTGAGAGGCTATTAGGTATTTAATAAATATTTTTCTTTTTTCATACTCTAGATTATGCAGTAAAGTTGTCTTTTTAAAAACTTTCTTTGATTCGTGCGTTACACCAAATCTCTCCTACTACATCATCCTTGAGATAATATGAGTAGTAAATCTCAATTCCTATCGATATGATGCTCTCAGATTTAACTATTAAAAGCTTCAAAAATCGTACAATGGGCTTGAAAGGAGCTATTCAATTTATTTTAAGTCCAGTTATTCAAAAGTAACCACTCTTATTCATGAAAGTCATGCGTTTAAGCCAAGGTACGATATGCTCCTAGACTCATTCTCAAATTCTATGATAAATTAATCCCTATGTTACAAGTGTGAGTATAAAAGTGTACCTTTTGTAGTGTGGTTTGAAAATTGGTAGGTATAGACAATATCTTATGAATAAATGGGTGTATAATGTATTATATGGTCATAAGAATGGCTAGTAAGTCTATTAAAGAAGAATATGTGTGTACACTAAAGTTAGATAAGAGACTTGATTAAAGTTGACTATGGCGTAATTCTAAATTTTGGTGATTAATATTTCCTTGATTCCTATCAAGTATTTCAAGGATGGTATAATGTAGGAGAAGTGTAGTGACAAAAAATCTAGGAATAACAATTAGTTAAAAGTGTATCGATGGATCTATGTATGCTTTTAAGTTATGATTGAGGTGATATGTTTTTAAGTGTTAACTAAGAGGTAGTGAGTGTGGTGCAGATTTATGGAGAAAGGTAGAGAAAGACTTACTAGTTAAGGTAACTGAGAGTATGCTTGAACTAGTAAAGGAGTTCTTAATGACATTTCTTGGTGTTAGAAAAGTATATGTCGTTAATGAAAGTATTAGATTGTTAAGAATTGTTAATATAGACTTTCCTTTGTGATTCTGAAAAGAAAATTGATTGATACTTATAGAGCCATGAATATAATTTGGACATATGGCTGGATAAGTAGTAGTGATGTGAGAAAGGAAGATATGCTAATGGATTATATAAGATAGACCATATGATTATGATATATTATTGTTATTATGAGGCTCTAGTGGGTGTAGACATGTAAATTTGACCCTTTTTAGACGTCAATTTATCCCATTCCCCCGAACCCATACCACACATCACACCCCATTTGATACTTTTCCACTAAAAAACAACATAACAAATACAACCACTTCACCCATACAAATGTGCACACCTCACCTCATTCTAACCACCCGAACCCCTACCCATCTCACCTCATGTTTTTCTCTCTGTATATACATTCACATACTCACAGAACAGAATAAGGGGAAATACACACACAAAACTCTATAAACACCACATTACACATAGATAGAGGAGATAGGAAGACTCCTCCATCTCTATGGATTCACTCACACATAGCTTTAAACATTGAAAAAGGCACACACTCTCACACAAAATACATACACTCATACATTAATTTTCACACACACACACAGAGCTAAACAACAAAAAATAGAGTAGAAAAATAGGGATTAAGAGAGAAGGTAAAGAAAAAAAGGGTGATCGAAGAAAGATATGAGAGAGGAGTGGTAGAGAGAAATAGAGGGAAAACCAGTAGAGAGACGCACGAGAGAGAAAAAAAGATGAGAGAGGGGTGAACGAAATAGGGAAAAATAGTTTTTACTGACGAATTTTTTGTTAAAATTACAGCTCAGTCATAGAGTCCAGCTACCATCTCCAAAATCCGACCAAGACAACCCCAAAATCCACCAAAAAATCCCAAAACTGACCCACTCTTCATCGTAAACTCATTGGGAAGCCACCAAACCCTGGAATAATTTCCTTATCTGTTTTTTTTAGTGATAAACTTGCCAGAAAAAAAGGTAAGGTTTAACATTCCAGCTTCACTCCTCCCAAAAATTGACCCAGAATCGTGTTAGTGTTCGTATTTCATTTGGATTTGTGTATCATTATTTTAGGTTGCTCATTTTTCTTCATAGATTTCTGTTCAAATTAGATTCGGGGCATTTTTGTGGTTGAGTTGGCTTTTAGTTAAGATTTTGAGATTTGTATTGAGGTCGAGTCGGGGTTATCGAAAAGGAATTTTATCTTTTAATCGAGAAACACTTTGATTTCGAAAGCTTCTTCTAAGGTCCAATTTCTAACTCAATTTTCTTAATTTTTATGCCATTGTGGTTGTGATTTGATATTGTTGTTTTATTTGTTGGGTGATTTTTGCTTGATGCTCGTTTGTGGTGAATAATTGATATTGATGGTACAAATTTGATGACAATGTGAATTTGGATAACTAATTTCACGTAGAAAATTTGTGTTAAAAATGAATTTGGGGCGGGAATTGAAAAATTGATAAAGGTGAATGTTGGTTGTTCTGGTTCATTGATGATTGTTTAGTTTGGAATAGGCATCGATTTGGTTAAACTCGGTAATATCATGTTTAGGCCGAGGATTGATAGGCAAATCTTAGATTTTGGGTAGGCAAATCGTAGGACTCTATATCATCGAATATGTGAATGCTTGTTTTGAGTGATTTTTCTCTTTATATCACATTTTCTATCAAATGTATTTATTCACCGGGGGATGCCCCGAGCTTAGATGTATATAATCATTGAGGAATGCCCCGCGACACTCTGTATTCAAAAGATCGATCATGATCAAATCTCGAGGCATCAGATAAAGCATAACGTAGGATAGTTTAGATTTTCATTTCAACATTTTTTACTTTGGTTTGTATTAAATTGGACTGGACACTATTTTTTTGGAGTTTGGACTATTTGGGTTGTTTGTTTTCTTGTTGTGTGTTTTGTTGATTTATGCATTTCATAGTGTCATACTAGTCGATATACTTCACGAATCGATCGTGGTCAAACCATGAGACCGAGAGATGTATAACACCTTCCCCTCGGTCAATAGAATTTCGTAATCGAGATCTCTGTTAGTGGACCAGTTTTAAGAGTCAAAAATTATTTTGAAAAAGGATTTTCAAAGGTGACTTTTTGCACTAGATTTATGTCAAGTGGTTGACTTTGAGTTTAAACGTAATAAATTTTTTCGTAACAAATTTTCACTTTTAGTCACTTTAATAATCAAACCCTTTCAAAATTAAAAAATATTAATCATTTTTTGGTAAAAAAAAGGGTGTGACAGGTCTGACGACTCTAATGGGGATTTGTAGAATTCAAGCTTCAATGTTGAGTTGTATCGGCTTAGTTTGGCACTGTAGGTGTATAGACATTCTGTTTGTGTTATCATTTGTGTTATTATTTTATCATTATTGGATGCCTAGGTGCTCTTTGCTTACAACTTTTTCTTATGTGTTACCGCTTCATATGCATTACTCCGAGTCATTTCTTTCGCAACAAGTCCCGTAGTACACGTGTGTATACAAACATTCAATGAGTCGCTTTTATTATAGGTGGGGGATCCACCGGGTGTATGAAGTGGGTGGAAAGCTGTCACAGCCACTATCGGTCATACGCTCCTGTGAACAGTCTTCTTAGTGGAACACCAGCCTAGGTTAGCTTTTAGGTCATGCTTATTTACAACATATTAAGACCTAGTGGGACTCGCCTGGTTCTTTGTAGGAGACTCACTCCTAAAGCATCCCTACATGCTAATTGTTGCATCTCTTTAAGGGTAACATGGTCATTTGATAGACTGATTTGGGGGAAGCATTTGCTAAAATTAAGGGAAAACGTGTGTTTAGGCAAGGGAAAAAAGTAAAAAAGAAAAGAGTCTTGTAATTTTTACGAGTTCTTTATGATTTTTGTTTTCCACAATAAAAAATTCAAAAAGATTTTTTTACCTTTTGCACGCCTTTTTCTCAAAAAACAAAGATCAAAAAGATTTTTTCTTTGTTTCCTTTAGCATGCATTCATAAATCAAAAATTTCAAAAATATTTTTTTCAATAGGAGAGTTTTATAAAAGAAAATTCAAAAAGATAGTAGAAGTTTTGTACATTTCATATAACGAAAATGCGAAAAAGATTTTACTTTTATTATTGTCATGTTTTTCTACGTCGAAATTCTTTTAAAAAATAAAATAAATATTTAATTTTTTGTGGTTCTTTATTTTGAATAATTTCATCTGAAAATATTAAAAAAAAAAATTCTTTCATAATTGTTGATGTCATTTTTATGTGAAGTTTCAAAATCAAAAAATCAAAAAAGATTCTATTTGCGTGTTTCCTTATTTATTTTGGGCATGCCTTAAGTTGGGGTCTTGTCTGTTGCTTAAAATCTTTAACTGTCTAATATGGACGAACTATGCACACCTGATTCTCCTTTTTCGAGAGTGAGATATGTGGGCAGCCCTTTGTGGGTTCGGTGATCTTATTTTAAAAAATTCAAAAAGATTTTCTTCACTCTTCATTTAGAGTAGGTGTTTCATGTATATCTTTAAGAGAAAACTACAAAAAGATTTTCCTTTAATAGTTCAAGTTTCATTTTTGTATGAAATTAAAAATCAACAATCTAAAAAGATTTTTGTCAATGTCTTTTGAAAAATAAAAATAAAAGAAAAAATTTTCTTACTCTCCATTAGTTGTTTCACGTGTTGCCTCATATGGAAAATATAAAAAAAATATAAATTTTTTTCTTTGATAATTTTAGGTTTCAATTTTGTCTGAAATTCAAAATTAAAAATTCAAAAAGATTTTTGTCAATATTTTTTGAGGAAAAAAAAGAATAGAAAAATTCTTTTATTCTTCATTTTAGATTTGTTGCTTCACGCATGTCTCCATATGAAAAATATAAGAAGATTTTTCTTTGGTAATCATAGGTTTCATTTTGTATAGGGGTTTTAAAATAAAAATAAAAATAAAAGATGTTTGTCAATTCTTTTGACAATTTGTTATTTTATTTTCTTTTAAAGTTTTAAGAAGAAAAACAAAAGAAAAAGAGTTTGATTGGTCATATTGTGGCAAAACTTCATGAATTATGCACAATTGATTCTCCTCTTTCGGGGTGAGATATGTAGGCGTCCATCTTGGATTCGGTTATCTTAAAAAAATTTCAAAAAGACTTTTTTTATCTTCATGCTTCATTTAGAATCGGTGTTTCACATACGCCTTTAAAAAGAAAATACAAAAAGATTATCCTTTAGTAGTTTTAGATTTCATTTGTGTATGATGTTTAAAATAAAAAATTCTAAAACAAAATTGTCAATATCTTTTGAAAAATAATAAAATAAAAAAGAGATTTTATTTCCTCTTCATTTTAGATTAGTTGTTTCACGTATTTCTTCAATATGAAAAACCCAAAAAGATTTTCTTTGAGAATCACACGCTTCATTCTTAATAAGAGATTCAAATTTGAAAATTTTTAAAAGACTTTCACTAACTTCTTGTGAAAGCTCTTTATTTTGTGTCAAAATTTCATGAACTACGTGCACCTGATTCTCCTCTCTCGGGGGTGAGATATGTATGCGCCTTTCTAGAATTCAGTGATCTTTTCAAAGAAAAAAAAAGAGATTTTTAAGAATGTGTTGAACTCTAACGCATTTGTTATCTCTATTGTTTAGTTAGTTTGAGGTGGTTGGTTTGTGGCATTCTAATTCGTCCTCCATATTACAGCAAGTCAAAGGAAGAGTTAGTTATATCCAACTAGGATATTAAGAGTGACATCATGGATCAGACAAAGAGTCAGGAAATTGAGAGTTTAAAGCAAGAGATTCTGAGACTAAGGTAACAAATGATAGAAATGCATCGAACTTGGGTCAGTAGGTTGCCTCCTCCTCCATTCCCCGCTATTGAACCGACAAATACCTTTGATTTTCCATCAATGTCGCAAACTTAGTTTCCTATTGTTGTTGATGAACCACAACATGTATCAGAATTTACTCCAAGCCAACAATATCCCAATGTTTCCAGCACTTATTTCTTAGCTCCTGAGTATAAGCCTACCACATTTACAATACTACATACCGTATGTGCTTTTGTTGCTCAATCCTTTGCTGAGGCTTCCACCTTGGCTATAAACCCAATAGTTGTGCTTCCCCAATATGCTAGCGCATCTATGTTCAGTGCTCTTGATGATCACTATTATACTCCTGAGCCCACAACTAAGTTAATTGGACCACCAAAATTTCTTACTAAGAAACCCGACATGGCAGAAGAGTAAGAGAAAATGGCTAGAAAAATAAAAAGTGTTGAAAAGGTTATGAAATATTCTTTGGGAATTGTAGGTTATAAAGATGTTTCGTTTAAGGACTGAGGCATGTCTTCAAGTGTTAACCTTTCCCCTAGCTTTAAGATATCGAAATTTGAGGGGCATGATGGCACACAAATTCTGTGAAACAATTGGGACGATATTGCAATCAATTGAGGGAAACTGAAGGAAAGAAGTAGAAAAATATAGCTATTATTGTGTCGGGGCCACAACAATGATTGAGAGGGCCAACTCACCAATACTTTCAGCCTCAACCCCAAGCTTATACATCTGATTCGTATACACACCCGTCATAAAGTTCCTCTTTCCGAAATCAAAGATATTCCAATCCCCTTCCTCAGTATCCTTTGAACAATGCACAATTCTATATTCATCCATCTTCATATCCACAATCGCACACACTAATCCTTCAAAATCATCCTCGACCCCCACATATTCATCAAGGTACCTCTAAATTCAAGTTTCAACCTAGGACAGAGTTTGCAAAGAAGAGGAAGTCAAAGGATAAATTCACACCAACCAGGGAATCCTATACCATTTTGTTCCAGAAATTGAGACAAAGAGGCATGGTTACCCCTCTCCTCGGGTATACTCTTGACCCACATTTAAGAAATTTTAATCTTAATGTATGGTGTGCATATCATTCTGATGTTTGAGGTCACAATACTGAAGTCGTCGTATTTTGAAAAGAGAAATAGAAAGGATGATTCAAGAAAAAATGATCGTAGTGCAAAATATTGACACTACGAGCGTCACACAGAATCCTTCACCAACACATGGTATTGCACAACAGTGGGAAGCAATTAGTTAAGCATAGAAATTTAGAATTTATTTATTGAAGAAAATGTATTTGACGGTGATAAAATCTCTAGTCATGCTGATGTGCAAACCGGAGGCTAAGATGTCGAGCTCAGCAATTGGGAAGACACTCATTTCCTTACTAGGAAGGGGTTTTGGTATTTTGTTTTGTTTTCTTTTCTGTTATCCAAATTATTTTAGGGTTGTAGTTTGGGGTCTATCTTGTATTGTTCCTTTGTCATTTATGTTCAAACCCTTTTATCTTTTATTTCAACTAAATGTAATGTCCCTTTTTATTTTGTTAACGTGTGTTGTTTGTTTGTTTCTTTACACAATATGTTTTTGTTGGTTCTAGTAATATGGCATATTGGTGTAATTTCCAGCTAGATCTTAAAATCCAGTTTAATCATGAAACTTGGAATTCGAATGTTAAAGTTAGAAAAAGAGCATTTGGGAAAATAGGTAGAGTGTTGAGATATCTCATGACCGAGTTGAAGCCTCACTTGGATAGATTGAAGCAATTACTTTGAGAATCACAAGAATAACCTGCTCATCTACTGAAAGACACATCTCAAATATTTTGAATTGGATCAAACGGTGGATGCATGATATCCTATTAAGAGAGACAAATGGAAAATTTGCTCCACTAAACTATGAGTCATTTGATGTATGGTATGTACAACAAAGGTGGAGTTGTATGTTTGATAAGTGTGGAGGAAGAAGTGACACATATGCTCAGTTCAAGTTAGTGTTGGAAAAAATGTTATAAATGATCTTTATTGTCCATTTTCAAATTGCATGTTATGTACTTGCATTTTTATGGATTGATATGACAAGGTCATTTCATTCCGCTATACGAACATTGTGTCTTTATTTGTTTACCCTATTTAAGCTTTAGTTCTATTTTCTTTCATACCCCTCATTTAGAATCAAGATAGAGTCAGCAAAGTTAAAAAAAAAAGGTGTTGGGCAAAAGAATAAAGTCAGAAAGGGTCCATAAGAAAAAAAGAAAGAGAGAGAAGAGTGTCAAGAAAATTAGAGTCAAAAAATCCCTAAAGAGAAAAGAGTCCATAAAAGAGAAAAAAAGAGAAGAAATGAAATAAAAATCAAGCAAAAGAACGAGTTGCCGGAACTACGTTTGACTTGATTCTCCTCTTACGAGGGTGAGATACGTAGGTAGCCCTACTCTGGGTTCGGTCCAACTAAATATATAGTTTTGAATTACCCAACCAAATAAACTGGGCATGAGTTAATTTTCATTGTTTGATTCGATTCCAAAAGTTGTAAATCTTACCCATTTAAAGTGTCGTTTGAGCCTCATGCCATCCTTTTTTTCCTCACCATATCCAAAAGCCATGTTTCAACTAAAGAAAGACCTTCAGATTAATTTTTGCATGCAATGAATATAATGATGCATTTTGAGTATTACTTGTCTTCATCAATATAAGAAATTAGGAGAAATGAAATGAGAGAGCCTTATTGGTGACAACCCTCATGGGCATCGTAAAATGATTGTGAGTTAAGAGAAATAAGAAAGAGAGAGTCTTATTGGTGAAAACCTCAGGGGCATGGTAAGACGATGGTAAGTTGAGAAAAATAAAAATGAGAGAGTCTTATTGGT
This sequence comes from Capsicum baccatum var. pendulum, assembly GCA_030864225.1. NCBI lineage: Eukaryota > Viridiplantae > Streptophyta > Magnoliopsida > Solanales > Solanaceae > Capsicum > Capsicum baccatum. The sequence continues at coordinate 202,288,051 of CM061561.1, forward strand.
GAGAACCCTCACGGGCACCGTAAGATGACTGTGGAAATAAAATGAAAGCCTTATGGGTGACAACCCCACGAAGGTGATGGTAAGCTGAGAGTAATGAAAATGAGAGAGTTTTATAGAAAAAAAACTCACGGACACCGTAGGAAAATGGTGAGTTAAGAGCAATAAAAATGAGAAAGGTTTGTTGGCGAAAATCCTTCGAGGCATCACTAGCAGAATAAGGTCTATGAGTGCAATGAACTTAACGAAGCAACTCAGTTTCAAGGTCATTAACTCAATAATAATTGATAAAGTTTGGATGGAAAGATAAGGCAGCTTAATCTGAAACGCATGTCAAAATTATTAGAACTGACATTCATTTTCAGATAAGTTTTCCTTTCCTTCATTTTCAAAATGGGGACATTTATTGCCTTTTCTTTATTTTCTATATTTCTATTTTTGTTCTGTTTACTCTGTTATCCAAATGAAAATTTTTTGTCATTTTTCTCATGTCTTTGAGTCAAATCCATGTCAAAACAAATAAGAAAAGATTTCCAAACTTGCTATTAACTTCTTCAATTGCACAAAGCAAGAAAAAAGGCCATCACATAAAAAAGATGATTGTAAGTCAAAACAAGGCCTGCAAAAAGCTTTGTCAATATAGAAGTTTGGGGATTTGTGAAGATACCAATGTTCAAAGGGTTTATCTAAGAGACATAGCAAAACGAAGATACTGTGTTTATTTCAAAACCACCCTTAATAATCTGAGTTTGGATTAATGGTGCTACAAGACAATGACATATGCCAATAGTCAGAAGCAATATTAAATGTGACAAATACAAGAGCGATTGCCTCAAAAGCTAAAGCCATAAACCAGCCACATGTCTTTACACTCACAAGTTTTCTTTGCTGAAATAAAACACATGTTACCTTCAAATCAAGAACTTCAGAGCCTAAATATCAAAGGCTGCAATTCTTCACTTCTGTAAATACAAGAGGCAATGTTTCTGCATAAATTTGATAATCACACTTGTGGTAAAACTTATCATCTTGTACCTCTAGGAGGCACACTTTCTAATTTGGGTCTTTCATGTTTCATGGCTAGGAGATACACTTCCTAATTTAAGTTGTTAATCCTAGAAGATGCACCTTTTAGTTAGAATATTTCACATTTACTCTTAAGAGATCACATGTTGGTCTTGGTCATTTAATTTTATCTTCAAGAGATGCATTTATTGATTAGAGTCTTGATTCGCCTTTGCATTATGCATTTTGCAAATAGTTGTGATTGCGTTTGACACCCACAAAGTTTTCTAATGATAAACTGGGGCAAAAAATTTAATTCATGTTATTTGAAACTTTTCTTAGGACCCTTTTAGAAAATCAGACTTTATTTTTTTGGAAAATGCAATCTTTCTTTATCATAATCTTTGTTTGGGATAATTTTTATTTTAGTTTTAATTTTGATTTCAGGAGCCCGCCTGGAGAACAGGGTGAGAAAATTGTAAGTCAGAAGCTTGCCCAGAGAACAGGGTGATGAAATTACAAGTCGGGAGTCTGCCCGGAGAATAGGCCTATGAAATTGCAAATCAGGAGCTTGCCTGGAGAACAGGGTGATGAAATTGAAAGTCAGGAGACTGCTTAGAGAATAGGGTGAGAAAATTGAAAGTTGAGAGCACGTTTGGAGAGTAGGGTGATGAAATTGAAAGTTAGGAGCCCGCTTAGAGAATGGGGTGAAGAAATTGCAAGTCAGAAGCCCGCCCGAAGAACATGGTGATGAAATTAAAAGTCAGGAGCCCACCTGTAGAACTGGGTTACGAAATTGAAAGTCAGGAACCCGCCTGTAGAACTGGGTTACGAAATTGAAAGTCAGGAACCCGCCTGGAGAACAGGATGAGAAATTGCAAGTCGAGAGCCCGCCCAGAGAACAGGGTGATGAAATTTAAGAGTCCACCTAGAGAATAGGGTAAGGGAATTGCAAGTCGAGAGCCTGCCCAGAGAATAGGGTGATGAAATTGAAAGTCAGGAGCCAGCATGGAAAACAGGATGAAGAAATTGTAAGTCAGGAGTCCGCCTAGAAAACAGGATGATGAAATTAAAAGTCAAGAGCCCATATGAAGAACAGGGTGAGAAAATTGCAAGTTGGGAGCCCATACAGAGAATAGGATGATGAAATTGAAAGTCAGGAGCCCACCAGGAGAACAGGGTGAGAAAATTACAAGTCGAGAGCCCACTCAAAGAACAGGGTGGTGAAATTGCAATTCGGGAACCCGCCTGGAGAATAGGGTGGTGAAATTGAAAATTAAGAGTTCGCCTGAAGAATAGGGTGTTGAAATAGCAAGTCGGGAGCCCACCTGGAGAATAGGGTAATGAAATTAAAAGTCAGGAGCCCTCCTGAAGAACATGGTGAGAAAATTACAAGTCGGGAGCCCGCCTAGACAGGGTGATGAAATTGCAAGTCGGGAGCCCATCCGAAGAATAGGGTGATAAAATAACAAATCAATTACCCTCCTGAAGAACGCGGTGAAGAAATTGCAAGTCAGGAACCTGCCTAGAGAATAGGGTGAAGATTTTTAAGTTCAAGTCCAAATTCAGAAGTACAACTTGCAAAACATGTTCAATTTTTGAGCTTAACTACAATACTAGATTTGACCTAATTTCCACATAACCTGGGATAGGTAAGATGCCAAAAATCAAGTTTCGGTTGCATTCTATCTTTCTTTTCCTTTCTTTAGAATAATGGTCGGGTCAAATTCTGTCTCATTGTCTACTTCTTTCCCTAAAAATACTTTGTGTTTATAGCCAAAGAGGGGCATGATGTAGGCACATAAATTTGACTCCTTTTAAACGTCAATTTGTCTCATTCCCTCGCACCCATACCACGCATCCCACCCTATTTGATACTTCCCTAGTAAAAGACAAAATAACAAATATAACCACTTCACTCATTTAAATATGCACACCTTACGTCATCCTAACCACCCCAACCCCCTATCCCATCCCACGTACCCCTTTCCATCTCACCTCATATTTTTTTCTCTGTATAGACACTCATATACTCACATAACAGTAAAAGGAGAAATACACACAGAGAACTATATAAGCACCACACTATACACAGATAGAGGAGATAGGTAGACTCATCTACTTCTACGGATTCACTCACGCATAGCTTTACATAGTGAAAAGTACACACACTTACACGTTGATTGTCACGCACACACAGAGCTGAACAAAAAAAAATAGAGTAGAAAAATAGGGATTGATAGAGAAAGCATAGAAAAAGAAGAGTGACCGGAGATAGCTGTGGGAGAGGGAAGATAAAGAAAAATGGAGAGAAAACCAGTATAGAGACTTGCGCGAGAGAAAAAGAGACGAGAGAGGGGTGAACGAAATAGGGTAAAACAGTTTTTTCCAGCAAAATTTTCATCAAAATTATAGCTCCGTTATAGAGACCGACCACTATCTAAAAAATCCAACCAAGACAACCCCTAGACTCATCGAAAAATCCAAAAACTGACCTACCCTTCGTCGAAAACTCATTAGAAACCCACCAAACCCTGAAATCATTCCTTTCTGTGTTTTCCCAGCGACAAACTCGCCAGAAAAGGGGTAAGGTTTCACTTTCCAGCTCCCCTCTTTCCAAAAACTAACCCGGAATCGTGTTAGTGTTCATATTTCATTTGGATTTGTGTATCGTTTTTATGGGTTGCTCATTTTTCTTCGTGGATTTCTTTTTGAATCATATTTTGAGGAGTTTCGTGGTTGAGTTGGCTCATAGTTGAGATTTTGAGATTCGTATTGAGATCAAGTCAGGGTTATCGAAAGCGGATTCTATCTTTTAATCGAGCAACACTTTGATTCCGAAAGCTTCTTAAGGTCCAATTTCCAAATCTATTTCCTTAATTTTTATGTGATTGTAGTTGTGATTTGATATTGTTGTTCTATTTGTTGGGTGATTTTTTCTTGATGCTCGTTTGTGGTGAATCATTGATATTGATGGTAAAATTTTTATGACAATGTGGACTTGGATAACTAATTCCACGTAGGGTGTTTGTGTTAAAAATGAATTTGAGGCGGGAATTGAAAAATTAATAAAAGCGAATGTTGGTTGTTTTAGTTCATTGATAATTGTTTAATTTGGAATAGGCATCAATTTTGGTTAACCTCGATAGTGTCATATTTAGGCCAAGGATTAATAGGCAAATCTTTGGTTTTGAGTAGGCAAATCATAGGATTCTATGTCATCAAATGTGTGAATGCTTATTTTAAATTATTTTTCTCTTTATATCGCATTTTCTATCAAATGTATTTATCCACCGGGGGATGCCCTGAGGTCACATTTATATATTCATTGGGGAATGCCCCGTGACACTCTGTAATCGAAAGACCAATCGTGATCAAAGACCAAGACATCGAGTAAAGCATAGCTTAGGATAGTTAGGATAGTTTAGATTTTCATTTCAGCATTTTTACTTTAGTACGTATTAAATTGGTCTGGACACTATTTTTTTTGGAGTTTTGATTGTTTGGATTGTTTGTTTTCTTATTGTGTGTTTTATTGGTTTATGCATTTCATAGTGTCATACTAGTCGATATACTCCACGACGCGACCGTGGTCGAACCACGGGACCGAGGGATGCCTAACACCTTCTCCTCGGTCAACAAAATTCCTTAACTGAAATCTCTGTTCGTGGATCAGTTTTAAAGAGTCAAAAATTATTTTGAAAAAGGATTTCCAAAGATGACTTAACACACTAGATTTATGCCAAGTTCGACTCAGAGTTTAAACGTAAAAATTCTTTTTGAAACAAAATTTTACTTTTAGTCACTTTAATAATAAAATCCTTTCGAACTTAAAAAATATTAATCCTTTCTGGTAAAGAAATATGTGACGGTGGGCTAGAGTTTCTTCACGTTTTTTAATATAGCTGTCACATGTGAAGTTGTGTTGTTAATCATGTCTAGCATTAGGCACTAGGTTTCAACAGTGAATGATCACCAAGATGAAAATAATGATTGCTTGAAATAGTGATGCTAGTTATAAGGAAAGTAATCTAGTAGGTTTGAAATAATGTATGCAAGGATTTATGTTTATTCATTCGCAATTAAATATGATGGTGTAGGTATGATATAAAGATGTACCCAAGATAACATGTAGTTGCATTATTTTCTAAGATTATTAAGTGTCTTGTGTGGTTAGATAGTATCCTTGAATTGCTAAGTGTGAAGAAGACTAATTATATACTATATATATAATGCTCTAAATAGTTAAGTTAAAGAGTTAAATGTATAAATTCACAATTAAGAACCACCAACCAATAAATTCAATACGTATTGTTAGCATTTCATTTTAATTGATGACATTTGAATAATAAATTATGCACTATTATATTTTATTGTAAATGTTACAACATAACCATTATAAGTGGGACTATTTCTTCTATGTATTGAACTTTACATATAAATAAGGGGGAAAAGGGCATGACAATTAGTTAACCCTCTCCAAGACAAAAATGTTGCCCTTGTTATCTCTGCCTATCCTCAAATTCTTATCGACATATCTGCGTTTTTCAGATTAAGGATAATAGATTTTTTTTCTCTATGTCCATTTTAATTTTAAGTACAACATAAAAAGTTACAAAAAGAACTTTTTTACTCAATAAAAACTTAAAATTAATCAGTGGATAAAGGATACGTAATCTCGAGCCAACCTTCCGGGTTGAAGATGCCAAGAAGAAGATTGTAATTTTTTTGAAACACGTTCATCAACTGTTTCAATGTCAACCATGAAACTTTCTTAGTTTTTTTTTTTTTTTTTAGGCAGAACTCTCCATCTAAAATCGTATAAAAGACTTTCATTTTGTAAATATCAAGCAAACACACAAGCTAAATCAATGTATATAGATGTCCATCCAAAAAAATATCATCCTAATATTTGATATTAAGGTGGCAATTATTCTTTAGATCTACTTTAACCCTGGCATAACCACATGCGCATGTTCTGTTTTTTGAACTGTTTGCTTTATCAATTTCATTTTAATTACAAAAGAAAAATGAACAATGGACTAGGATAGTTTTATTTTACACTAACTAGAAAGTTAATTGGAATAGCAACCTTTTGCAATGCAGGAAACACAATTAATTCATACCTGTTTTATTTTAGGGATAATGTCCACGAAAATAACTGAAGTTTAACTAAATTTTCAGTGGAGTATATTAAACTTTGCGGGGGTCCTATTACCCTCTATATTTTTTTAATTGGAATTAATTCGAAACGCCCCTCCAGCAAAGCTGGGGTGAGGGCGTGTAGGTCAGGCCCGGAGTGGTCCCCCCTCCCCGACACCTACGGAGTAGGTATGAACCGGGTCGTCCCAATTAATTCCCCCGGATTTTTTGAAAGTGAAATTAATCCCCTCAAAACGTATATCCAGTTTTTTTGATGGAAAGTGTGGTACACGCGCCGTTTCTTCCCCATTTTATCACTTTTCAATATTTTTTCACCGTTACAACCATATTAAATATTCCAAATGATTCCATTGAGCTTATGAAGAAAGTTTTTTCAAATAATTGAATGGAATCTTCCATTAATTTTTCATTGAAACTCGGAAGATTCAATTAGCGAGTTCCATTAATGGAAGATTCAATGGAACTCGCTAATTGAAAACTCAATGGAAGATTCAATTTTCATTAATGGGATTCGAAAAATTCATTAATGAAACTCGAAAGATTCAAAAAATTTAATTTCATGATTCAATTTCATTAATGGAACTCGGAAGATTCGGAAAATTTAATTTCATGTATGAAGTTATTCAATCTTCCGTTAATAGAACTCGGAAGATTCAATTTCCATTAATGAAACTCGAAATTAAATTAGCGAATTTTCGAGTTTGAATCTTCCGAATCATCCATTGAGTTTCAATTAGCGAGTTCCATTAAATTATAATCATTGAGTTTCATTAAATTTCAATTCAACAATGGAGCAACCATTGTTGAAGAAAGAAGAAAGAAGAAAGAAGAATGAAAAAATAAATAAAAATATAAAACTTTAAATAATTATAAAATTAAGGGGCTGTTTGACAAACAAAAAAGAGTTTTAAAACGTTTTTAATACTGTTCACGCATTCAATGCGCGTGAATCACACGCAGTGTGCCAAGTGGCAGATATATGCCATTAAAATACGAAAAAAAAAAATCTGAGGGTTAATAGGACCCCCGCAAAGTTCAGTATGCTCAATTGGTAATCCGATCAAACTTCAGGTATTTTCGTGGGTATTATCCCTTTATTTTACACTGATTAGAAAGCTAATTGGAATAGCAACTTTTTGCAATGCAGGAAACACAGTTAATTCATACCTGATCTGGGGTTATTTCAGAACTATTGTAAGAAATGTCAACTCTCTACATTTAAAAAAAAAAAAAGTCAAATAAAAGACCAAGAGGAGGAAATAAACAAAATTGTGAATTCTAATAAGTTATCATCAATTTTATAAAAAAATAATAATAATGGAAGAGAAATCTCAACTGATTTGGATGCAATTCTGAAGGTGGCTTCAATCCTTAACTCTCCGCTCAATAAACTTAATCCTCTTACATTAAACTTGATCACATTCACAGCTTTTCCCTCCATTTATATCACCATTTAAATGTTTCAATTAGTACAACAGAAAAATAAAATAACAAATAGTATATAGTACATAATATTATGCAATATAATACTGCCTTTGTTTCATTTTGAAACAACACATAAAAACACAATAAAAGTTTTATCAAATTTTTAAAAACACTTTCAGTTTGTGGGGATCCTATGACCCCCCTAAATAATTTTAAACTGATCTAAATATATCATTTTTGGCCACCTGGCATAGTCAGTAACAATGAAAAAAAATTATTTTGATAAATTTTTCTTTACTTTACCTTTTTATTTTACTTATTTTCGTCTTCTATTCTTTTTGTTTCTCCCTTTCTTCTTCATTACTGGACTATTGATGGTGAGTTTCATCTTTGATGGCGTTTATTTTCTAATAGAAATGATGAAGAGGTAAAAAGAAAAATTAAAGAAGAAAATGATTTGTGAACCATCATTTTTTTCGACGAAAAATACTTTTCGATGATAATTAAATCATAGAGTAATAGTGGTTAGCCACGGTAGCTGAAACCACTTGCGATGTAAAGTTTCTTGATAATTTTTTAGCACAATTTTGGGGAAGGAGAAATAGCATAAAATGGTGATCATTATTCTTAATTTGTATATAACATATTAAAGGAGAAAATAGAACATTTCCTAACCAGTAAGCAACAATCAAACGACCCCTAAATATATATAACATACCAAAGGAGAAAATAGAACATAGAACATTTTCTGACCGGTAAACAACAACCAAACGACCCCTAAATTTATATAACGTAAAGAAGAAAATAGAACATTTTCTAACCAGTAAGCAACAACCAAACAACCACTAAATATATATAGCATACCAAAGGAGAAAAGAACATTTTCTAACCAGTAAACAACAACTAAACGACCCCTAAATTCATATAACGTAAAGAAGAAAATAGAACATTTTCTAACCAGTAAGCAACAACCAAACAACCCCTAAATATATATAACATACCAAAGGAGGAAATAGAACATTTTTTGACCAGTAAACAAAACTCAAACGACCCCTAAATTTATATAACGTAAAGAAAAAAATAAAATATTTTCTAACCGGTAAACAACAACCAAACAACCTCTAAATATATATAACATACCACAGGAGAAAATAAAACATACCTCAGAAGTATCAATATTCTGATATAAATCCCCCAGTGCGATAAAATCTCTCAATCCTAATTTTGTTCTTTTTGATCCTAAAATACTTATCGTACTGTATATAAGCTTCCAATTTCCAGCCACCTACACATATACCAAATCATTTAATCTAATCAGAAATTTACAATCATTAATTTAAAGTATTAAAATATTTTTTTATTCATTTTTATTTGTCATTTTTCGCTTATCGAGAGTCAAACTGTATGAATTTTAATTAATATTTTAAGATATATTTTTTATCATATTAATATGAGAACGATTGTAACTTATAACATTTTTTCGTATAATTTTCAAACAATTAAATTATAAATTTAAACTATTAAATTAATCAACTCTAATTTAGCTTTGAAATTTAATCAAATTAACCTTTATAAAGTAAAACGTAACAAATAAAAATAAAAGCGGCTAATAAAATAGTGGTATGGCACAATACCACATCACCTTATCTAGAGATAAGGTTGGTTCAGGAGTTGGATTTTGAGATTCCAATTGCCTGACCAGCTCTTCTATTTCAGATTTCTTCTCTGATGATACTCCAAAAATCCCTCTGTTAATTCCTAAACAATATTTTCAACAAACAAATTAACATAAATACACAAAATTATATAGTTGAATTAAATAGCATTGTATACAATAGCAGGGACGAATCTATTAAGACCCGTGGGGGTGCCACGCCATTCATAAGTTTCGACGTAAACTCTATATATGTGTAGGTATATATATATATAGATAGATAGAGAGAGAGAGAGGGAGAGAGAGAATATAGATATATAATAGTAGTGCCACCCAATGCACCAAAGTGCTTTGTAGAGTCAGTGACAAAGGTGCATATATTTTGCCTGGAGCATGCAGGATCGAATCTCGGCAAACCTTTTTGGTTACTTTTACTTAGTTTATTTCAATCAATTGTATCCAACTATGCAGCAGTCTTAATACATCAAAATTCATACAATTAGAATCCATTGTTTGACTTGTCCTTTCAACATAAATAAGATTTAAATTTTGTGTAAAATATATAGATTAATCTTATCAAATTAAGTTGGTCTATAATAATAACCTGGTCTTATAATTGAAAATTTTCTTTTTCTTCTTCTTCACTGGATATATTTTTAATTATTGTTGACTTATATTAATTCATTTATTTTTAACTGAAATAGTAAGTTTAGGAAGAAGAATGGAGAGGGTTTAAGTTCTTTATATGTTACTAAGCTTGCTATTTTATTTTATTTTTAAAGAGAGACTAATTCTATTTTCACTTTAATGCCCGAGTTCTGATTCTATTTCAAAATATCAAATTGTAAATTTTGAATATATAATGAATTTTAATTCTTAATTATTATAATAAAACCTTGCACACAACATTGAGGCCAAATTGTGAAAGTCATATTTTTTATTATTTTTTTAAAAAAATAGATAAAAAGCTGAAACATTCCTTTTCTTAACCACTCCCTGTTAAGAGATAGCGGCGGAGCCAGAATTTTTATTAGAGAGATTTAAAATCGAAAAAAAAATATGCACGAATTAGTCGAAGGGGTTTCAAGTTTCAACATTACTATATATCAATTTTTTTTTAACTATATATAAATAGTACGGTTTTCTGACGAAGAAGGTTAAGATGAACACTTTGATCAAAAGTTGGTTCTTCCAGAATTTAAAGTTTCTGATTGATTGAATCGATAAGTCTACTTGGCACCCAGAGACTCCGAATCTTAAATTCGCCTCTGATAATAGGGTACAAAATAAGAATATATGTATTAACAATGCGAGGATTAAACGATCTAAAAAACAAGATCCTTTCGTTTTTAATTACTATAATATAAATAATTCCTCAATTATAATTCTCACATAACTAGCACATACAAATAAAATAATAAGTAAAATTACTGTTAAATATATTGATATGTTTTAAATTTGTATTTAGATATTTAAATTATTCGTCTATTTTAATTGGGCGCTTGAATAAATGATGAAGTGCTCCTCTTGGGCATTTTCAACATATATCTTGAAAACATTTCTTCACATGTTCTTGAATGTCATTACATGTTCTTGAATGTCATTAAGCAGATAATTAATCATATAAAATATATCATCTTTTGTATTATATATTTTAACATCAATTGAAATAGGCTTGCACTTTTACGGCTTATTGAGGTTAATGTATATAATACAAAAAAGATGATATATTTTAAATAATTAACCAGTTTATATAATGGGTTCCTAAAAATACGTGCAATTTTTTTTCCCCAAAATTTTAAATAAAAAAAGTGTCTTATAGAACAACTAAAGTGTTCAGTTAAAACAACATGTAGTTTGAATATTTAAATAAAATTTGTTAGGAAGTTTTAAAGCGATGCCTAGTGTTCTACCTAATATTAATAATGTAAGGGATTGTTTGGTAATAAGAGAAAAATGAATATCCCATCAAATTATTCTATCCATCCTTTATATGGATAATAATTTCATCATTTTAATAGAAATGACATAATAAAATAATTTTAAAATTAATTAGTACCTTATACTAACAATAACAATATATTCAGTGAATTCTCAGAAAGTGGGGTTAGGTCTACCTCAGATCAAACATACCCAAATTTTATCTTAAAATTATTATCTTTTCCCACGTACCTAAAATACTAGACAGGACTAAGGGGTCGTTTAGTTAGAAACAAGTTATCTCAAAATTAATTATCTCAGAATTAACTATCTTTGAATAATTTATCTCATCATGCATATAAAATAACTTATCCCATTAATACAATATTCATGTCGAGACAAATAATTTTGGAACTATTGAAACCTTCAATCAAACGCAATAATCCTGCATTTTATCTTGAAATTATTGTACTCACTTTACATCTCATACCAAATGACTATCAAACGTAGAGCTAGATAAACGGAGATGCCGGGGTAGAGGAATTGAGAGGGGGGTGTTAAAGGCAGAAGGAAGGTGAATGAAATGAAGAAATAATACCTTGGAGGACATCATAGAGTTGAATCTTGACTTGGGAAGAAGCAGTTGATGGTGAAACCTCAACATTCTGTTGTTCAGCAGCAGCACAAAAAATAGTCCTTTGCTGTCCAAATCTTGAAATCTTATTAAAGTTTCTTGGATTATTAATATTAGTGGCTGAAATATTAATTCTTGAAATCTCAATGGTATTTGGCAATGGTGGAGACAGTTGTGAAGCTGTCATTTGAGTCTTCATTAAAAGCCTTGTGGCCATGGGACCAATCTGATGGAGGAGCTCTATGTTGCTCTTCCTTTTTAAATTTTAGGCTTTTTTAGTTTTTATGAAGAAGACATGAGATATGTCTATCTTGTCCTTGTGGTTATGTTTGCAATGCCTAACTTCATCTTGTTGTACTTCATTCTTTTCAATTGATGTAGTTTAACTAGATAAGAAGATTAATAACTTTGAATATAAAATATAAGTTAATATAAATTTGTATAACATTAAATTATTTTATTACGATTAAAGTAAATATTTTAAAATTAAATTATGGACTATATTGATGCAGTTTAACTAGATACGAAGACTAATAACTTTTACTTTAAAATAAGTTAATATATGTTTGTGTAACATTAAATTATTTTATTAAGATTAAAATGAATATTTTAAAGTTAAATTATTGCTATATACATAAAATTATTCATTATTTTTAAGACTAACTAACTATGAGATTGGTCGTATTATTTGAGATAGAAAAAATATTACTATCTATATTTTAAATTACTTGACATGTTTACTTTTTACATAATTTTTAAGGAAAAATTAATAAAGAGTGTAAATTAACTAATATGACCTTATTTAATCTTGATTTGATGAATCATCTTCAACTAATATGGATATAATTGATAAAAATTAATTAATTATTTCTTGAATTTTTAAACACATTAGTTATTTTAAGATAATTTTTTATTAAACATATTAAGTAATTTGAGACGGAGAGAGTATTCTTTTTAAAAAATTATAATGGTATCAGACGCGCATATTTCGATAATTTTATTTTATAATGTAATTATCTTTCACTAGCAGATATATCTATAGTTCATTATTGATTGTTATATTATCATTGAATACATTAAATTACTTGGATTTGTTTTTTCTTTCTTATCTGTGTTTTGGATTTCCCAAGAATTAAACAAAGATATTGTGCTAGACTACATCCTTATTTAATTCTGACCAGTACATTTTAAAATTTAAACTTGACTGGTCTCTTTTAAATACTTATTTTGCTTTTCTGTGGTGGGAAAAAAACTATAAAAGATAAATTTTTTCTAGTGTTACATATTAATTATTTATTTTGGTCATTGGCAGTGGAGCTCTGCTTGATCCATTGAGTCGGTATTGTGTAGCTTGTAATTTGATAAGATTGATCTAAGATTTTTGGAGTTTATTTTAGAAAGAAATTTGTAGATGTTTGACCGTAAAAATTAAAAAAAATTAAAGTTGGAAGTGAAATTAGAATTGAAGTTGGAGTTTGGAGTTCTGTTTGACGTGAATATAAATTGAAATTGTTTTTGATTTTTTTGTGAGAGAAATGAAAGTGAAAAAATGAGAATGAGTTTCATTTGTTTTCACCTTTTCAAATATAATTTGAAATTTTTTTGGTCAAACACTACCGTTTTCACTAAAGTGAAATAGCTTTTTTAAAAAAAAAAAGTTAATTTCATGACCAAACACTTATTATTCTCAGGGTGACATAACCAATTACCCTTTTCTCATTTCCCTATTCTCTTATTGAAAAAAAAAAGAAGAAAAAAAGTGCGAAAAATATCTATATTTTGATAAAATTTGCAGTTACGCATCTTGAACTTTGCGGGAATCCTATGACCCCCAGACTATTTTTTGCCATATTTAACTGGAATATGTTTGGCACTTGGACCATTGCATGTATTTCACACACATTGAGCGCGTAAGAAAAAAATATTCGATACGAGGCAAATATATGTCAGTTAAATACGGTAAAAAATAGTCTAGGGGGATCATAGAATCCCCACAAAGTTCAGGGTGCGTAACTACAAATTTCGCCTAAGTACGGATATTTTTTGTAAATTTTTTCCCAAAAAAATATAGAAATTAGTAAATCTCAATATCCTAGAGAGTACTAACATATACAAACAATCTAGAATTGGTTTCAACTTGTAGAAAATAGCATAAGAAAGGTGTAACAAGGGAGACCTTCTGCTAGCCCAAAATCGTTAACTAATATCAGAAGATTCAACTAAAGAAGAGGAAACTATGAAAGAAGAAGGAAAATATTGAATAAGAGAGCTTGGGTATAGAAGAAGACTACTTTATATGCTTTGTATTGAATTTATTTTTGGATGGCTACAAATGTACAAGGTTGTCCCTATTTATAATTGTTTATGGATCATTCTAGAAAATCTTCTAAACATTTCTACAAGAACAATTTTTGTGATCTTTATCTTCTATAACTCATCTAGATAATTCTACAAGATAAATATCTAGTGATCTTTATTTTCTATCACTCCTCTAGAATATCTAGATAATTCTACAAAATGTTTATTCAAGATACTACACTAGGATATTCTAGAAGAATCTATGATATTTCAAAAATCATCTTTAACTTTTTTCACACTCCCCCTTAAAATTATTTTTTGAAAACTACCCCAAGCTTTTCACGGAAGAACTCAAATGAAGCTTTAGGAAGTGAATTGGTGAAGATATCGATAATATTCTCTTGACTTCGTACTTTCAAAGTACTTACAGTTCTGTTAAGAGCTTTTTCTCGGATGAAGTGATGTTCCACCTCAATGTGCTTAGTTCTTGCATGAAATACTGGATTATTTCAGAGCTTGATGACACTTTGATTGTCTCCAAAAACTGCAGTTGACTTTGATATAGATAGTTGTAAATCTTCTGCAAGTCCTTGGAGCCATACACTTTCTTGAGCAATAAGGGTTGTTGCTTTATATTATGCCTCCGTAGTTGATAAAGAAACAGAGTCTTGCTTTTTACTACACCAAGAAATATCTGTTCCACCACAGAAAAAATATAGCCTGATGCAGATCTTCAATTATTCATATCGCTACAAAAATCAACATCAGTATAACTCACTAATATCAAATCTTTCTTCTTTTGAAAGAATAGATCCATATCTAATGTTGCATTGATATATTTTAGAATCATCTTTGCAGCTTTCAAGTATGACTTTCTTGGAGATTGCATAAATCTACTGACATATTCAACCGAAAAATCAATGTCTGGCCTTGTAATAGTCAAATACAGAAGACTTCCAACCAGAGCTTGAAAGGATTTGGGATCAACAAGAAGTGAGCCTTCTTCACGCCTTAACCTCGTACATGTCTCAAGAGGAGTAGAAATGTTTTTGCTTTGTTTCATCCCAAACCTATCAACAAGTTTTTTGGCATACCCTTCTTGAGTAACAAAGATTCTTTTATCAGTGTTTGTCACCTCTAATCCAAGAAAATGATGTAGTTCTCCGAGTTTCTTGATTTCAAATCTTATGGCAAGATTTTCTTAAAGTCCTGTAACTTCATCATCATTGTTTTCTATTATTATCATGTCATCCACGTATAAGAGAACAACTACATGCAAGTTTCCTTGTTTCTTAACAAACAGACTAGGATCTGAATGTGATGCAACATAGCCACAAAAATTTAAATATTGAGCAATTTTCTCATACCATGCTCGTGGAGCCTCTTTTAGTCCATAAAGTTCGTTTTTAAGTTTGCAAACATAATTAGGATGCAAGTTAGAGACATACTCGAGAGGTTGCTCCATATAAATATCTTTGTTAAGTTCTCCGTACAAGAAGACAATTTTTATGTCAAGTTTCCATAATTTCCAACAATGTGACGCTGCCATGGCTAGTACAACTCGAACTGAGATCATCTTAGCTACCGGGCTGAGGGTTTGTTCGTAGTCTTCACCATAATTTTGAGAAAACCCTCGAGCAACCAGCTTTGCTTTTATATCTGTCTATGCTGTCATATGCTTTTTTTTTTAATTTTGTAAACTCATTTGCAAGATATGGGTTGTACATCTTTTGGCTTTGGAATAAGGTTCCAAGTTTGATTTTCACTAGAGCCTCCATTTCGTCATCCATGGCAAGCTCGCATTCATTGACTCCTTTAGCTTCTTCAAAGGTTGAAGGCTCTTCATCATCAATTGGCTCTGGAAAAAAATAAGAATACGTACTAATAAGGTTTTCAGCTCTGAAGAAGGCTGGCTTAATAATAATTCTACTTGGTCTTTGTGAACTAAGTAAATCATCTTCTTGTTGAGTTTCATGTTGCTGAGTCTCTGGATTTTCCTTTACGCTTAGCTCCTTAGTAATTTGATTCTCTGGAGAAACACTTGTGATGGGCAAGTTTTAAACTCCAGGGTTCAATGACGTAGAACTCTCTCCTTCCATTGCAACTCCATAATACAAGAAAATTTCATCAAGTACGACATCTTGAGAAATTATGAAACGATGAGTTTTCGGGACCATACGCTTCCAACCATTTTCCTTTCATCATATCCAATAAATGTGCATTTTGTTGCCTTAGGATCCAATTTGCTCGCTGAGAATTTGAGAAATGAACATAACTGATGTTGTTTTTTTATAGCATTTTAATATTATTTTTATTATTATTTAATATTAGTATGCATAGTTTTGAAGTCTATGTTCCTTAAATTCTATCTTATATTGGCTGCCTCTTTACTCTCATAAAATAGGTGATTTATGACCATTAACATTAGCAGCTTGACAGGTACTTAGCAACAATTGAGTATTAAGTCACTATGGCAGTTTATGCCAATTGTTGTTATGGGCCATTTAAGTTTTATTTGGCCATTAAGTGCATGTTGCATGGCTGCGTTTTCAGCTTCCTTTTCTTATTCATTTGTGTCTTTAACACATAGTTAGTGGTGGTAAAGATGTAGACATAAGTTTCATCTAACTGTTGTAACTTTCACTCTTTATTCCTCCATTACCCTAATCTTTATGTGTTGTCACTCTTGTAACCATTGTAACCTCTATTATATTAATCTTCCCATTTGATCTTCTTATTTATTACATGGAAGATTTCTTACCTATAAATGGAGGTGGTCTTGCATGATTTTGGTCCATACAAGATAATATAGATTTCACAAAAAATAGTAAAAAAGAGAGTTCATTAGTTGAAGGGAGGTGTTCTTGTTGTAAAGCTTTGAACTCAACTCTTGTCTAGAGTTGTTGAGTTGTTCTTTGAGAGAAGACTGTTATATACTGGAGGGGACAAGTCAAGAAGATTACTGCTGAACCGGTGAAATATTTATTGTAGTGGGCTTGAATTTCCTTAAAGAGAGCGACATATCCGCGCCTCAGCCGAAGAAGAAGATATTGTTTTTATTTTCTTCACTTGTAATTTTCAATTGTAAGTTTATTGTAAATTCACCAACAATAACAGATAGAGACAAATACTCTAAGGTGTTTAATGTTATACTTTTCTCCAAACATCAATTCATAAGGTGACTTCATGTTGTTTGGAGAAAGAGGCATCCTGTTGACCACATACGCTGCGTATTTCATACCTTCAACCTATAGGACTCTAGGTAATTTTTGGGCATGAATCCATCTCTTACATGTCTTTATTAAGTGGAGAATTTTTCTTCCAGCCACTCCATTTTGTTATGGCGTAGCAACACAAGTAAGTTCTCTTCTAATGCCATAATGACGACAAAAAGAGAGGAAATTTTTAGAAAAGAACTCATCACCGTTATCTGTTTGCAATCGCCTTATCCTTAACCAAGCTCGCCTTCCACAGTTTTCTTGAACTCCTGAAACTTGTTAAATACTACTGATTTGTGCTTCACAAAATAAACTCATATGAATCTAGTAAAATCATAACGAAAAATAGCATATAAGAGTAGTCGGAGAACGAAGGAGTTCTTGTTGACCCCATCAAATCACTATGAATTAGTTCTAGAGGATCTTTGCTTCTTGTCAAGGATCTATCAAATGAAAGATGATGTACCTTTCCATATTGACATCCTTCATAAATCTCTTCTCCACCAAAGTTGCTTAAGTTAAATAATCCTTTTACTAGATTCAATTTTATCATGACTTTTAATTTATGTATAGAACTCGAAATAAAAAAAAAGTTATGAATAAAGTGACCAAAATAGGTCATCTATTTAATAAGTTACCAAAATAGGCTAAACATAATAAATTATTACTTTTTACCTTTTCTTTTTAACGGTCAACTAACGGAGTTGAAAAAAAGAAGACTGTTTAAAAAACATAATAAATTATTACGTTTTATAAAAAGATTTGTAAAACGTAATAATTTATTACGTTTTACAAAACTTTTTGTAAAGTGTAATAATTTATTACGTTTTACACAAATTTTTTTAAAAAAATCAGTGTATTGTCACATCACCGCCTTTCTGTCAACTTCCTTTCTGTCAACTTTAAGTCAAATTTGACAAATATTTATATAAATCGTAATAAAAGTTATGATTTATATATAAATCATAATTTTTTTTTACAAATTACATTAATTGTCTTCACCTACCCATCCCTTTACTTTTCTTTCCAGAGGTCCCCCACCCCACACGCTAGCTTTACCCGTTGAACTTACCCTTTTCACGTTCAACAAGTTCCCTTCTGTTCCCCCACCACCATTCCTCTTTCAAATTTTTCGGCGGTCCCTCCCCCCTCATTTCCATAACCTCCTTGTTCTTATTTTTGTCAGTTGTTCTTCAATATCGATTGAAGAATCTAGATCTAACAATATCAAGTTAGGTATGTTTTTATAATTTCATTATAGGTTTTATTTAAACTTTTAGTGGTGTTGACACATATTTATCTATATTTTATTTTTTATTTTGTTGTAAGAATTTTTTTTTGACCCATTAGAATCAATGAACTTAATTTTTGTGAACCCATTAGAATGGATGAACTGAAAAAAAATTAAGGTTGAACCTATTTTATTTTAACGTTTTCGAATTAAAGTATTTCATTATGTGGTATGTAGGAACTAGGACCCATGCTGTCTTTGTCGAAAAAAGTGAAAATATATGTATTTTGTAATTTTGGTTGACACGAGATAATTGATAGCATGAACTCGACTTAGTCATAGAAAAAGAAGTTGGTAATTATTAAAAATTCGAAGCTTAAGTTTCAAAGACTCAACTTTTAGTATCGGAATGAGATAAGATAGCAATTTTATAAGAATGGAGTGAGAATCAACCAATGACATGTTTGTTGAGTTATATCTAAAGGTCAAGCTCGTGTGGTTGTGAATCTAAAATAAATAATATCTTGGTAATTGGACCAAGACACTTAAATCAAACATCTAAGTTAATTTTATTTCATCATAAAAATGAGTAGAATAAAACATTTTACAATAACACATTGATACATTTTTAAAAAATATGAAATCTATTATATTTAAAAATTATTATAATAAATTATCATTTTATTTGGATGTGTCGACTTAATAATTAATAAGTAAAAACGTGTCGGGGGGATAATATGTTTATTACAGTTGACATCAATTTGATGCCATGTGCTGCTGCATTATTGTTATAGAAACTCGAATGAATGAATTCACTAGAGAAGTAAGCTTGGAACCCTTCTGATGTAAGAATTTCACATTAATTATTGTAGTAGATCATATTTTGAATTTCGAATGTGTGTTAAATTAAACGATTTTATTGTTTTAAGAAACATCAGATATTTGTTCATTTTTGTTGGCATGCAAAAGCTAAAAAAAGCTTATATGTCGGTTGATTTGATTTACTTATTAACGAAAATGTAAAGTAGGTTTATCTGACGTGTAAATTCACTTTAAAATTAATTCGGATCGACTGACATTAATCGTCATTTACATGGTCATAATTATATTATTTAAACTCATTGATAAAACTAAAACAATGATGTTTATCTTTTAACAATAATAGACGATGGTGGATTTTGATATGTAGATATAATAATCTTTGAATATAATTATGGGTGCAGGTTGTTACATAAAATGTAGCATGTCGTGTACTCAGTCCTGTTGATGTATACTACTTAGACTACAGAGTGATCATCGGTTGGAGTGGTTCTAGAATGAATGAATACCATTCAATTTATGTGTCAAGTCGATCAGGATCGATATGACTTGGTCCTCACACCTGCCGCATCAACGTATTGTAGAATATTTATCTAATGCGAGATTATATCATGTCGTAAGAGTAGGTAGAATGCAGTATTTTTGACATCTACTTACGACCATGGTTAATAGATGAATGTCAAAAAGTCATTGCTTTTACCTTTCTTTCGGTGAGGCGACGATCACACTTCAGGATGTACAAGTCCTATTTGGTTTGTGTATTAATGGCCGCCCAGTTTATCTAACGAATATTTTTGGGAGGGATCGACAGTGAAGTGCTATGCTAGAGGCACTCACTGGATATGTTGGGCCCATTAGGGGCAAGAGTTTTCTGAGTATGAAGCTTCTAACCGAATTCATTAAAGATGAGGTAGAGATTGATCCCATTGGACAAGACACACCAGTTGATAGGGTTGAGAAGATTGCCCGATTATACATACTTGTGATTGTTGGGGGTATCTTATTCCCGAACTCTTCAGGTAACATGAATAGGCTACATTTTCTGGCATTCGTAGACTCCATTGGTGCTGTTGGTAGCTACAGTTGGGGCAGTGCAGTATTGGCATACTTATACAGGTCACTATGCGGTGTGTCATATAAAAATACAGTTGTCCTATATAGATTTCTTCCACTGATTCAAGTAATTAAATGGATTATGTTATAATAGTGTTCAAATATAATATTTGTATGATTTGTTAACTAATTTATTTTTTCACTTTAAGATATGGTGTTGGGAGAAGATGTTATCTCTACAACCAGGACTAAATGAGTTGGGGGGTGATGATGCAACCCTACCATATGCAACGATATGGACTAGGGTTGTTGAAAGAAACACCGAGTCACATCACACTCTCATCCATATTAGAGATCAGATAGATCACATGACGGGGGAGCAGGTAAGTCTTACCAACTCATGCTAAATATGAGATGTTAGTGGATTGATGTACTAAAAGGCCTTTAGTATAATTATCCCGTATATTATTAGCTGTTATGATTCACTCAAGTAGGACCGTTAAGTAATAAAGTGAACCTTATGATATAAGTGATAGTGATGTTTGTATACTAGCAAGACTAGTTAATTTATATAAGAATATTTGAAGTTATTAATTATTGTGATTGTTTGTTACTTTTATTGTAATTTTAAAGTATAAAAATGAATTATTGTAATGTCCAAATTTTTTTAATGTAATGGTAAATCTTCTGGTTGCATGATGCATAAGAAGGATATGATTGCTCTTATTAATCCATTTGATTGTCTTTATGTTGATATGGTAGTTAAGAAGGATATGTTGAGCTGGTTGTTAAAGCTTATGATTGCTCTTATTAATCCATTTAATTGTCTTTATGTAACATAGTTCTTGTGGATACCGTACGATGCGATATTACATACACTGCCCTGGTGTTTCAAGATTGATGAGTGTGTATGAACTGCACAAGTGTCTCTACTTTTCTTAGATATAGGTGAGTACCATGTGCCTGATCACGTGATGTGATAATTTGGCCTGCCTCAGCACATACCCCAACTTCCAGAGTAGGATCCCATGCACTTTACTATTGATTTGCGTAGTAGGTTGGATCAGTTGGTGATTTAATTATTAGATTATTATTTTGATGATTGGGAGGATCGACATGGTAAATTGGTTGTGTCGGTCCGTAGTGTTGTACTGAGAGATTATGCACTGTGGTTCTTGAAGTACGGACTGTTGCTGATGGACAATCTTGCTCTAAATGTACTTGTAATTTTATAATATTCCTGTAACAAAACATACTTATTAATGCAGGAGTTTATGTTTGTTTGATTTATGTTAGATAATAAGGATAAATTAACATTTTCATTTTGAAGTTTGGATTTTCTAAAGGACTTCAAGGGACGACCCAAGAAAAATTAATTTCTAGATTATAGTAAAATACTACAATTTTATAATCTTATTATCCGTACATTAATCTACAGTACCTTAACGCACCTGGATTTGTTCATTCTGCTGGTAGTGTTGCTGCGTTGTCTAGGGGACTTTGCAAGATCCTCAAGCTTTCTTTAGACTGGAAAAAGGATTTTGCACGTTCTTTGTGTGTACATAAATTAGATAGTATGGTAACGCAGACACTAGAGGAGATTCACGATTCTATACCGCCAGATGGTTCATTTTGTGAGGCAGAACCATTGTATTATAATGTAAATGCTCGGCGACGTGGTGAAGGCTGAGGTAGAGGATGAGGACGTAGTCATCGCAGGGGAAGGCCATGCAACACCGTTGTACAAGATATGTTTGATGAGCTATCACCGTCTACTCCTGTCATTCCATCTGAGGTCATTCCAAACATAGTCGAACTCTATAGCCTGCAGGCGGGACACCTAGACGAGATATGGAAGTAGTTCGTCTGAGTTATGAATCAACTATCGACGATGGTTATATGTTAGATATGTCGGTAAGTAATACAATATTTTTTCTAACTAAATAGTTATGTATTATTATCCTACCATAATGGAGTATGTCTTATTGTAGGGCCCCTATGGTACACAAAATACTGGGACAAAATTCATGCAACATACTATTTTTGGCGATAAAAGTAATTCTCTGTTTGGTAATATCAATGAGATGTTTGATGTGTTGATGTCTGGTCGTAGCTTTGAGATGTTGTTGGATTATGCTAGGCAAAAATTCAGTGGCGTTCATGTTGAGACACATCTTAACTTAATTTTATAGTTTAAACTTTGCTCTGTATTTGTTTTATAAATATTTTTTATACGTTATAGTTAACTTTTGGTTAATTTTGTTATTAGCTTGATAGCCCGTCTCTTCATACCTCCACTTTCCAAGTCAGACAAACAGACTAGGGTGATATCCTCCCCACATGGATCAGACCATCCATCGGCATGTATGTATAATTTTTTATTATTTTAATTATTAGTTCGTTGTATATTGTCTTAATAAATAATGTTAAGTTGTTTAAGTTAACTTTTGTTTAATTTCGGTATTAGATTCAAATTTCATTCCCTATTTCATTTGCGGACATGTATGGTTTGACAAGCCAGAGTGATATGCTGTCGGCATTGGTCGGAGGTCCTTTAAACACACAGGTTTAATTTACTATATTATTTCTATTATAATTTTTTGTTAACATTAATACCGGCCTACTAATATGGATGTTGATATTATTTTCTTTATTCAGATTGACGGTTCCTCTTCAACAGTCTCATCTCCAGGCGAAGATGAGTTCATTACGATAGATGCGCACATGGCTCACCCGTCCGAGACGACACTAACTGTTATGAGGGCAAAAAAATGAAAGGAGATTCTTCCAATTAAGACAAGGAAGGACGATGATGAATTTCGATCTTTTGATGCTCTACATAAGCCAAAGGATTGTAGAACATAGTATTTATCCATAGGTACTTCCTTTGAGTACTAATTTGCGTGGACTCTTTACTTTGAAAGTCATTGGTGAAAATTTGATACATGTATAGATATTTAGTAGATATTTTTCTTTGAAATCATATACATTTATTAGTTGTTCTTCAACCAAAGGGAATAGAACGAAGAGAGTTATGACTGCTTTCATTTTCAGGATATGATGGACTTAGATAAAAATGGGATAATTTTGTCCAAAGGTCTTGCCAACATTCACCATGTCAATGATACTACCATGGTGCAAATGTTATCTCTCTTTTATTTGATATTTCTATAGTAATACTTTTGTCTATATATCGTATTTCTAGTGTGCCTGATTGATGAGAATTAGAAGCGTGATGCTCAAGATGACGCTATATTGGGGTTTCCTAACTAGGGATGAAGTGTTTCATATTTTAGTTGTCTGTGACCCTTAGGGGTTGGGGGAGGGGAAAGGGGAGAGAGGGAGAGAACATCATAAAATAGTTGCTTGTGCACTTGAATTTATCAATATAGCTAGTTTCTATGAAAAACATTTATTTATTATAAAAGATGCAGTATAGGTATGGAAGAAGATGGAGAGTATCAAGTAAGTGTCATCTTATTTTTTTCTTGCTGAGTAATCCATCTGTTTTAATTTATATAAGTTTTTTTAACTGCACGTGGATTTTAAGAAAGAAAGGAGTTAGACTTTTGAGCTTTAGACGTGGGTTTCAGACTTGACAACTATCTCGTAAATTTATTTGAGGTGTGTGAAGTTGTCCCGAATACCACGATTAGTTAAAAAGGGTCTAGTATTTTCTCAAATCGAAATGGAAATGTTGGTCCACCAATTATGTTTGTTTATTATTTGATAAATTTGTAAGCATTTCTACTAACCAAGAATAGAGAAGATGATATCTTGCCTTCAATTGAATTCACCAAATAGAAAAAAAAGCTTTTAACTTGTTTTGATTTATCTGGGTTTTTTCTGATTGTGAATGGTATTGTTATGAAATGGGATTGGCAAATGTAAATAGTTGTCATGCGTGATAAGTTTTTAAGTGCTAATTCTATTGAGATATAGAGAATCTTGAATTTACTTGAGAATACAAATTATTTCTAGTATTAGAATGAAATTGGAAAACCTAACTAAACTTAGAAACGGCTGAAAAATTATTATGGTGATGAGCATTTAGATGTCATTGTGGTTCATTTGGTTGATCTGCTGCATTTGATTTCTCATCTTTCTCAACTTTGTCTTAACATGTTGGTTTCTATTGTGTTTTTATTATATTTGTGCTTATTGTACAGGTTTGGTTAAATGTGAAGATCCATTTGAATTTTGTGTGTTGAATGGATTTTTAGTTCCATAACTTTAGCTTTGGTGCTGATGTTTCGGGGTCGTTCCTTTTATACCGATGTTTTGGGGCATACAACCTTTATGCCTAGCTTGAGGAGAAAATACCTGGTTCAAGAATATGTCTCCGCTGTGCTCTTTGTTGGGGGCCTGATATTTTTCACCTTAGCAAATTCCAATGTTCTGAGGTGAACAAAAAAAATTCTTTCTGATACACACAGTTGTTAGTGTTATTGTGATTTTCATTTTCTTGATTTACAGGCAGCTGCTGTGAAAAATTAGTGCAAAAGCTTATTAGCCTAGGCTATGGAAAGCCAGGACCTCGAGGAGCATCTCCATAATAGATGGCCTTATGTATTGAGCCCCGTTTAAATCATTGTGAGACATTACTCTTTGAAGATGTGAAGAACATAGAAAACAGAAGAATGAAAGGCCAGTTATACCATCGATACTACATCCAACGCCACTTTGAATCATTTATCGTCGACAATGAAGAGGAATGATGTATAGGAACTTGGCTGTTGCTTTTAAAACAGTCTTGCTATGCGTATGTTCCTATTACTGAACACTAGAATATTGTATGTGATGAATGGATTTGCAGGTGCAATTTTCATGTCTGTATGATGAACTTGATTGGTATGTTTACATAATAGTTGTAAAGAACAGAATTACAAAAGATCTATTAGGGTGGAGTTTCTTTTGTTGAATTTTAGAACTCCCCAAAAATAATATTTAAGGGAATTCTTTCATTTAGATTATGCTCTCTATATTTGTTTGATAGTGAATTACTTGGTGCTAAGTGAAAATCAGATGAATAAATAAATCTTAATGAAACTTGAAGTTTTATAAAGTCAAATTTATAGGGGAGAATGTTTCATTTAGAAAATATCATTTGAATATTTATTTTGTCAAATAGATACTTAATCATATGTATATTTTATTTTATAATTCAAAGTTGTTATTTAAAGCATTGATTAAAGTTCATTTAACTTGGCTCTCAAAAATAAAATGTGAAAAATAATTTTATAAGGAATGATGCAAAACGAAAATAATTTATGCGTTTCACGATAGTCTATATAAGTGACTGATAGTTTTTTACTTGTACTTAATTATAAAACGTACTAAATTATTATGATCTATGGTTAGTAGGTTATATAAACAATTATGCCTTATTTATACTTCGTGAGTCATTAATCATGTCTCAAGTGTCTAGAGCATCGATGTCCTCTGTCCAACCAGACGCCTATTTCTGCGGAGATCATTTTAGAATTAAAACATCAAGGACTGTTGAAAATTTAGATCATTTACTCTGGGGTTGCAAAGTTTCTCAGGTAAGATTATTGTTTGCTACCTCTTTATAAGGGAGTAAGTGAACAATTATGTTTACCTAACTTTTTATGTTTAATTTTTTTAGGCTAACGATGGATGTGATTATTTTCGTTGCGAGGACGATTTTCCAACAAATAGAAGGCCCATGATGATAAATGATCCCAACAGCTCACGTAACAATTTCAAGAAAATGAGAGAAGATTAAGATTTACTTAGATTTTTGTTAAGGGACATCCTTCGTGAGAGAGACCTGCTACGAGAAAAAGTAAATAAGAAGGACAACGTAATCAATACTTTGAGAGTTATTTGTGTGACTTTGACATCTCTTTTATTTTGAAAATTTTATACCCTTGGTTAGGACTCAAAATTTCATGTAATATTGTTGTTTCATTTTCTTTTGGTATGTTAATAAGAAATGTTGGAGTATCTTACTTAAAAAAATATTATCGCACCACTGAGATTGTTATCGATCAAATATGTATAGTGAAAAATATTGATCGATTAGATTTAATTTTTTCTTTATATGACATGTTGTCACATCATCGATGAAGAATATCAATGAAGAACAAAATTAATTATTACGTAGTATGATAATTTTCAAAAAATAAAGAAATATCTTCAATATGTCACTGTATGATAGACAATTTAGATGAAAAAAAATTCTTTATATGACATGTTGTCACATTAATATCTCTGATATGTCATTGTATTAATGACCGGTCAAACATAACTTTTTCTTTATATGACACATCCCATTACCAAAGAAGAAAAATAATGAAAAATAAAATTAATTATTACGAAAACGTAATATTTATTTTCTCTTAAATACCGCAAATACATCAGTGATAACACCACAAAATTATTTCACTCATTCACAATGCATAAAAATGATCGATTGAAAGGTTGGTCTGTATTAAGAGCCCAGAAGGGAGAGGAAAACTCTTACACCCAAAAAAATATTTTGATTACTACACCGACATAACAAGTAAACAGTGGAATGAATTACTTCGTCCACTTGTCTATTATGATTTAGATGTTGCCGGACATATTATTGAGGGAGATGCATAATCGTCAAAATAAAAAAATGTGTTAATTTGGGGTGAAAGACTTTAATGGTCTAAATTATATTCAAAAAGATATGATTGTGAAGTCTTATATCGATGTCACGATTTGACGGTACCACAGGCAATCTCCCTAACTTTTCACAGATATAATTCAAGGATGAAACGGGAGTTATTGAACACTTGAATAAGAAAATATCTTAAATGAAAAAAGCATTAGAAACCTTTCATGCATTAAATGATCTTAACTATCAGGGAGCTGATAAAGATGAACAATGACAACTCCTGAAAAATTCAAACTTACATAGAGATGCTTCTTATCTTGTATATCCAATTGTTAATGAGTGGTTAGGTAGAAAAAATATTTACTACAAACATTAGATTTTGGGGTATCATATTGTTGTCTAAATCAATTAAGTGCTTGTGATGAGTTTATGCAAAAAATGAATGAAGATTCGAATCGAATAGTAGTGATGATGATGACGTCGATTTAGTTGCAGAAACTCCGCATGAATGATTATTATGAAACATTTATTGGTCATAAAATTATTTATTATAAGCACAAAAATAAAAATCATTCATAATATCAAATTTTCACATACATGAGACAAAAAGTTCATACATTAGTACTAACAATGCGCTCAACAAATGATAAGAATTTGTACAGTAAAATTAACTCTGATAAGTACTACCACCATATGAGGCATTTCTAACTTGGTATAAACTAGCGTTGCGATCTCGCGGGAAACATTTGCGATTATCATGACCATTATGTTTGCACAATAAGCACTTTAGAGAGAGCGTACTTACTGGAACGTCCATTTCATTATGTATGTGAGTTGTTTTCTTGGAGCCCAATTTTCATAGAAATCTTTTATTTTCTATCATAGTAAAAGGACTTGGAAGCCAATATGCCTCATCGTCAAGTGGATTAAATTATCCAGAGTAGGCTTTTTGATAGTTGCACATACTATATTCTTGTGCAATATGATCCCATGCTTGGTACCCAATTTGATCAAAGCCCTTAATGGCATGAGAACATGGAAGGTAATATGATTTTCATTTACAACATTGACATATTTCTTGCGATGCATTAACGATGTGCTTATTACCACCATGATCACGGTACGTATGTGTCAGCACTTCAAATATATTATTCTTTTGCTGGTGATAGTTGATAAGCGTGTGGCCCTATGATTTTATACGATTATCCTCAAAATACTTGAATAGATTTGACATTCATTTCTGATTTTACGATATTAACCGTATAACATAAGCCATTCTTGTAACAAATTGATCCACAACCTGTTTATAAGTAAATCTTACCATCACGATAACTGGTAGGCCCCTTACTGACTTCAGGATCCCATTGAGGGACTCAGAGCTGTTTGTTGTCATCATGCCCCACCTCTTACCACCGTCTTTGTGCACTTTTCATTTGTTAAGATCAAACCTCATTAACTATGCATAGGCTTCCGCGCTAATCTCTTTGATCTCCTGTATTTTTTTCAAAACCTTTTGCTCATGATAATGTATTGCAGTGTACATAAAAGATTGTTTAGCTTAGCATTTTTAAATTATCTTTGAAAATTAGTCTTGAGATGCCTTAAACAATATCGGTGGAAAGCAAATGGGGCCATCCAATTAGGTGAGCTATATAGAGTTGAAAGTATTCCCTGATGCTTATCCAATATTAATGTTATGCCTCTATGATTCCTGAAAACATGTTGATGCAAATGATCAAAAAATAAAGTCCAAGTCTCTTTGTTCTTGTTCTCAGCTATAACAAAGGCCAAGGAAAAAATTGAGTTGTTACTATTCGTTCCAATTGTAATCAACATTTTGATGTCACATTTACTGTATGCATGTGTTTCGTCAATCGATATCACGAAATGACAGTAAAAAAATCCATCAACAAATGGCTTGAAAGTACAAAACACATAATTGAATACATTTTCATCGACATCATTATGCCACTCCAACTTTCCTTCAACTAAAGTGCTTGGATTGTAACAATTCAAAGCATGCATGTACCTCGACAATTGATTGAAAGAATCTTTTCAAGGACCATAAATTTTTTCAAAAGCATGCTTGCGTCCGAGATAGGTCTTTCTTCTACTTACCGTTTTATCATATGCTTTAAGGACAATTGTTTGAAAATCTTTGATGGAAAACCTGGCATGTTCAAATAATATTAATTTTCAAACAAAATGCGTATTTTTTTTATTAAAGTAAAAAAAATCCAAGGATAAATTAATGCCTTGGCATTTTTTCTATATTAATGAGGAGAACAGAAGCAATCATCTCGACATTTAAGTTAAAGTGACCTTCACGACACATATCTATATTACATGTATGTTCATCATGGTAAGTCCCGATTGTCCACATATTAGTATCTTTAGACTTATGAGTAGTGGCCTTAAATCCATACCCTTGATTGCACGCCTGCAAAAAATTCGCCATGACATTTTTGTTGACTTATTGACATGGTACTCTCTCGCCCACTTGTAATGTAAAAAATTAAACGCTCTTTGCACCTTTTTTTTTACTTGAACAACATACCTTCTTCAACATAAAAATTACATTTCATAAAATCTTGTGGTTCACGCCACGTATATTTATCACCGTGAGTATCCATAAACATATCTGGACCATCTAAAGGGTGGTCAAGAAAAGAAATTTCACGATGATAACATTTAAAAAAATGCACTGATGATGACCTGACTACTAACTATAGATTTTGTGGCGGCAAAGATTCTTCGACGTGAATAGGACTCATGGACATTGATCTTGCTGAGCGATTGAGAGTCATACATTCATCATCACTCGACGATGCTACAAATGAGAGTTCATCTTTAGATTTATCAGCGTTAGGCAAATAATCACTATCACTCTGTGAGCTTCATCGATAATTTGACTGATCAATATCGTCGATATTCGCAGAAACATTGGGCTGATCTTGCGTAATATTTTTTCTAAATATGAAAAATAAATATATAAATATATATGTTTATCACATTAATTAAAACTACTTAAATTAAACTTCAAATGGTGAATGTATCGATAATTGTCAGCTGAACCAAAATTAGATGACACATGCACATTAGAGAATATTTCGACACTTTTCATCGATCCAAACTGTGAGGTCTGTCCAAAATAATGATCTTGTCCATAACTTGGAGAAATATTCATCTCATTCTGGTCTAAAGACCTACAAAGATAAATAATAATCAAACACAAAAAAAATTTTGTCAAATTTTTTTAATAAAAATAACACAAATTAATGAATTACCAATTATTTTCATTAATAATTTTGTTCAAATCAAAATCATATCTGTCGGTAAGAATATTTTGATATTGAGTCATGTGAGGAAAAACACTTGACTGAGTTACAGGGACTATCTCCGAATGATTTTTCAATTGAGGAAAGACATCATTCGATAATAGAGAACGACAACGGCTAGACCTAGGCTCCTTCCTAACATACACTTCAAGCACGAATAGCTTGATTTGATCTATATAGTCATTCAGAGCTCTCAAAGAGTCACTCAATGAATCTTCATCGTTGATTGGCGATTCCCTAAAATTTACTTGTCCTTGAGCTAAAAATAATTTTGAATATTTTTCAATTATAATCAATTTATCACAGGAACTGTTTAAACCCATCCTTTTATAAAGTGAATCATATAATTTTATAAATTGAAGATTAAGTGAATACTTGACATTGTATTTCGGGGGAACAATTATAATATATGGTGTTTCCATCATAAATAATGTCACCATCCCAAAAGAAAATGTTAAAATGATGAAACTATATATTGAAGGCCTTCTTATATAGTGTTTGCAAGAGTTTGGGAGCCAAAAATAAAACGGAACAAATATATAATATATCACCTAATTATTTACTACTTTTTTGTGACATGTCACATAAGAAATTATAAATTCAGGATTGACAAATTTAGAAAAAAATATAAAATATTTTCCAATTACGCATCCTTAATTATTCAGTCCGTTTGTATGAGAGGTCACATCAATAATTATACATTCACCTAACAAATTTAGAAAAGAATGTAATTTTTTACTATATTTTATAAAATAAAATTTTAATTACGCATTTTTATTTTTTTATTTATAAAAGTAATTTTTAATACTAATTATGAAAGAAAAAGTCAAAAAAGTTGGCTATGTGGTACTTGAATTAACAAAATGAAGAAACAATTATTTTTTTTTTTGCTAAAAAACGTAATAAAAAGTTATAATTTTTAAATTGTAATAAAAAGTTTTAATTTATAAACTTTATAAATAATTCATAATATTTAAACCATGTTAGTTGGTGGAGTCCTAAGAAATCTGCCAAAAAAACCTTCTTTATAATTTTGGACAATTTATAAAATTTAAGAGAGAAATGTAAAGCAATTGGATCGGATGATAAAACTGTTGATTTGACTGTTGAGATAAAGCTGGTGATGGGACAATACACTATTTTTTTAAATTTTTGTGTAAAATATAAGAATTTTTTACGTTTTACTAAACTTTTTGTAAAACGTAATAATTTATTATAATTTATAAAACATTTGATGGGACAATACACTATTTTTTTTAAATTTTTTTGTGTAAAACGTAATACTTTTGTACGTTTTACTAAACTTTTTGTAAAATATGCTAATTTATTACGATTTATAAAATTTTTGATGGGACAATATACTATTTTTTATTTTTTAAATTTTTATATAAAATGTATTAAATATTACGTTTTACTAAATTTTTCGTTAAACATTATAATTTATTACGTTTTACAAATTTTTGATGGAACAATACACTATTTTTTATTTTTTAAATTTTTGTATAAAACGTAGTAATAATTGTAAAACATAATTACAAAAATTTTGATGGAATAATACACCTTTTTTATTTTTTTTTGTGTAAAACCTAAATATTTATTACAAAGAGAAAAGATAAGTGATTCGGGTGAGCAGTGAATAAGATTGTGAGTTGACCATTTGACATAAAGTGTGTTGCAATTGGATATTGCAATTTCAGCTTGCAATTTGACATAAAGTTGATAAAAATGTAATTTTTTTTTACGATTTACTCAATTTGATAAAAAGCTGACATAAAGCACAACGGAACAAAATATTGATTTTTTTTTTAATTTTCATGTAAAACGTAATAAATTATTACGTCTTACTTTACTTTTTGCAAAACGTAACAATTTATTACGTTTTTTAAACAGTCTTTTTACTGTTCAACTTTGTTAGATGATCGTTAAAAAGAAAAGATAAAACGTGATAAATCATTATGTTTAACCTATTTTGTTAACTTATTAAATAGTGGTCTATTTTGATCACTTTATTTATTTCTTGGCTTATTTTGATTTCGAGTTCTTATCTATATTAATATGTCCAAGTCTAGCATGTCATATATATGTGTGATATCATTACTACTCATCTTTTCAATATATGAGTTAGAGGCAGATAAGACATATAAATTATTAACTCTCGTACCGATATGAATGATATCTGCCTCGAATTCTTTGATATTTTGAAGGAACTTCACATCATACGGATCAAATAAAAGATAACTTCCTGCATCTATGACATTTGCAACTGAAAATAGATATTTCCTTATCCCTGGAACATGAAAGACACAGTTAAGAATGACTGAGTCTTCCTGCTTCTCATTAGTGATAACTGTGCCTTCCTTCTCCATGTAATGAACCGTATTATTTGTTGTTACAATGACATCACGGTCATTGTATTCTCAAAAATTGAAAAATTTAGATCTATCTCCAGTGGCATGATGCCATATCCTGAATCCACGATCTAGTCTCTTTCAAAATTTATGAAAGTCATGGCGTTAATTGCCCGACTCTCGGCTATGAAACACTTTCTCCAGCCTTCTTTTTCTTCAACAACCTTATTAGTTTGAGTCATATTAATTTCTTTGACTCGACAATATCTTTTTATGTATCCCATTTTGTCAAACCGATAACATTTGAGAGTCTTATAGTTATTTGTAGACTCTCCCTCCCTTTTTGGTGATCTTGAATCACCTGTGAATCGAGAATATGACATATTTCTTGTTGTTTTTCCTTTAAAATTCCTCTTGCCAGCTACAAGAGCATTTTCTTCTCCTGCTTTGATTGATACCCCAGCCATTTGTTTGGCTAGTAACTCTGTGACGATAATAAATTTTCAAACTCCTCCAAGGATAGTTGTTGAGTCCATCCTTGAATCGATGTCACAAAGGGAATATATTCTGGCTTCTAACCACGAATAATATTTCTTCTTATTCGTGCTTCAGAGATAGCCTCATCCGAATTTAATAAAGGGATCCCAGAACATAAATTCTTAATCCTTAAGAAATACTCAACAATAGAAAGATTACCTTGGTTGGCGTTAGCCAATTCATTCTCCAATATCTGTGGTCGAGCTTTATTCTTCTTGTTGAATAACTGATCGAGGGTCCTCCATATTCATGAGTTGGTTAGCACCTTATAATATGATCAAATAAGCTAGAGGATATGGATCTTTTCAAGATGAACTCTGCCTTCGTGTTAGTCTGCTTCTACTTCTTATATGCACGATCATTTTCTGGTCCGTCGTCAGGAGGACTTATGTTACTTCCGTTGACAATATCTCACAAGTCCTCACCCACAAGGTATGATTCCATACATGTCTTCCATACCTTGTAATTGGACTGATTTAACAACTTCATTCTCAGTCCATTACCATGATCGTTAAAATCCATGGAGAGAAATTAGTTGAATCTATCACTAACCCGATCTTGAATAAAACCCAGAAGCCAACGTGTGACTATGACTCTGATACCATGTAGAAAATAGTAGAAGAAAGGTGTAATAGGGGAGACCTTCTGCTAGCCCAAAATCGTTAATTAAGATCGGAAGATCTAGAAGAAACTATGATATTCTAAAAAATCATCTTTAACTTTTCAAGTACATGACGCAACCTCTAAGCTGTAGACAACCAAATAAAAATTTTTGGCGTTAGAATTTCACTAGAAATGTCAGACTATAAAAAAATAAATTAAAAAAAGTCAAGAAATGTCAATTATAAAACAAAAAAGGTACAAATATACCCCTGAACTATGATAAATGGTACATATATACCCCTCGTTATACTTTGGGTACAAATATATCCTTGTCGTTAATGATTTGAGTTGTATATGCCCTTGACCCTAACAAATGGATACGTGTCAAGATCTTAGTCGTTGACCCTTTTTAAAATTTTATTTATCTCAAATAATTAAATTAAACCCGACCCATTGTCCGACCCATCCCATGGAATGTTCAGAATATCATGGGATAGGTCGAACACGGTAATTTGGTAAATACCGAATACCAAATGGTATTAATATCTTGTACCAAACCCAATCCCGAATATCGAAATGTTGAAATTTTACTCCAAATATCGAATTATCGAATACCAATTATCAAATTTTTTGATTCAATTCGGTAATTTGGCGTTCGGTATTTTATGCCCAGCCATCGTTAGGGTTGGGCATATTTTGGTTTAAATCGAAAAAACCAAAAAAATCGAAAAATCGAACCAAAATTTCAATTTTGATTTGGTTTTTCAGTTTTTCGGATTGGTTTTGGTTTTCGATTTTTAAAATTTGGTTATATAGTTCGGTGTTCGATTTTTGAAAAAAATAATTTGGATAAACCGATTAACCGAAATTCTATAAATAATTAATAATATATATATATATATATTATTATATATATAATATATTTAATATATAATAAATTAATAATATAATATATATATAAATATATAATATCAAAGTTAGGCATTAGTAAGCAGCAACCAAGTAGCCGCAACCCTAAACATTTATACTATACAAGCACGCCACAACCCTACAGCTACGATTTACGAAGATACCGCCGTCCTCTGTCCGCCGTCCACCTTACAACATACATCACTATATCAGTCCATAGACCGTCGGCGACCAGTCGACCATACGACGATCATTCGATTGTGGTCTTTCGGCAGCGAGACGTCAATTAAATCACTTTTCGGTGACGACCACTGACAAACTACTTTCCGGCGGCGTCAATAAGCAAATGAGGTTACAACTTTCTTTTATCGAAGTTATTCTATCATAGGTTATAGCTTGGTTTCTTTAATTTGCTGAAATGCTTACTGTTGTTAAGATATCTGGATTAAGAGTAACATGACGTTGTTAAAGTTGGTTTCTTTAAACTGTTCAGATGAAACTGCCCAGCCTTCTTTAATTTCTTTAGTTTACTGCCCAGTCAAATGCCACTATGAAAATTAGGTTTGAAAAAAAATATTTTTGCAAAAAAATCATCAATTTTAAATATTCAGTCTCATGAGAAAGAGAGCTTCAAAATCAAAATAACCGAACCGAATTTGTAAAAATCGAACAAAATCTATTTTGGTTTGATTACGGTTGTCATTTTTGTCAATCCAAAAATTGAAAAACCGAACCGATATTTAAATATCAAACCGAATTAACCGAGTGCCCCGCCCTAGCCATAGTTGTCCCTTTTATGAAATAAGAGAATATTGTTATGTTCTTTTAATAATACCCATATCATTAAGTGACTAAATAAAGTGTATATACTTAATTTATATTTTCAAAACATAATTCATAAGGTTAATTTGATAAAATAAACCTCTAATAAATTTTTTCTTAAGAGGAGTGTCAAGTCAACAAGAACTAACTATTTTGAAATGGAAGAGTATATGCTAGAAATAGTTCTTCATTAATTCTTTTATTTATTTATTTATTTATTTATTTATTTATTTATTTTTGTGAAAATTTAATGAAGTGTAAACTTTGTAGTAAACTTCAAATGTTTCTTGGCAAATGATTGACAGTTTACAAAATTGAACATTGGAAGGCTTATTGATGATGATCATTATGCATACTATTTTCGAATGCCCATTAATGGGTATACGCATACTGCCTTACATGTTACAATTACAAGAGGTGGCTATATATGTAATATATAATGTTGATAGTTCCACATTTATATCAAATGACAAAAAATGGAACTTTTTTCTTCATTTGGATGGTGTTGGACCTGTTGGCACTCCTTTAATTTTGTGGAAGAAACAGCCATAAACACATTCAAAGTCTTATTGGGTCATGCCTTACTTTATTGTTGAAGAAGGGCCTGTACAATAAAGTCACAAAATATAGCTCATTAACAAGAAGTTTAGGAGTAAAATGAACTATGATTGTGTGATTTTCATATATAGCCATTTAAATTACTTGCTTGTTAAAAAAGTTACTCTCCCTATCCCAAAATAAGTGTCAACTCTTCCCATATCCACTAAAAAATTAATAAATGTATAAGATATAGTTTATTAAGTAGTTGTTTGGCCATGAAAAACTAAAATTTTTCGGAGTTGAAGTTGAAATTGGAGTTGGAGTTATGTTTGACCATGCCTTTTTTGAATTTTTTTTTTGACTTTTGAAAAAAAAAATTTAAATATGATTTTATGCCCTAACTTTTACAAACTATCAAAATCACCCAACTAAAATTTACCTACTAATGAAAAAAGAACACAATTAGCCACTATAAAAATAATTACATATACATGGCCATATTTAATGAATTTCAATTATGACATATATAATATTTACATTAATAGCTGTTTTTTCATATTTGAAAATTTTAAATATGGATGTTATATTAAGAGATCACTGCTTCCTGTTTTTTAGGTAACAAATGTTATCTTTCCAACAAATTTATTTTTTTAGAAATTTATTTAATTTATTTCCTTCATTTTTCGCTCCTAAAAAATAGAAAAAGATGAGTTGTTATTAAATTTTAGGGTGCCGCTAATTTATTTCTTTAATTTTCTTATACATGAAAGATTTTACTGTGTGTGAATAAATTATTTC
Organism: Capsicum baccatum var. pendulum; assembly: GCA_030864225.1. Taxonomy (NCBI): domain Eukaryota; kingdom Viridiplantae; phylum Streptophyta; class Magnoliopsida; order Solanales; family Solanaceae; genus Capsicum; species Capsicum baccatum. The sequence continues at coordinate 202,324,973 of CM061561.1, forward strand.
TATATAAAACATGCTTTGCATATTGATGGTATATTATATCATATACCATAAATATATAAATATGATTCGTATGTTTCTTTATACTTTGTATTTTTATATATGTGTACATGGTATATACATGGTATAAACTTCATATATAACATACTTTGTATATTTATATAATAAATATGCTTAGTATGTTTCTTAATACTTTGTACATGTATATATGTGTGTATATGGTATATACATGGTATAAACTTTATATATAACATATTTTGTATATTTCTATTATAAATATAACACTTTATATATTTATGAGTATAAATATAATACTTTATATATTTATGAATATAAATATAAATTAGCAGTAAAATAATGTCTTAAATAAGAGAGAAAAATTAAATAAGGGATAAAAATAATGATGAGAGAGAAAAAGAGATATATATTAATTAGGATAGCATTTAGTTTGAAATTATAATTATCTTATTCTTTAAAACTGTTATATATGTAATATTGAAAAAGTAATGTTATAAGGAGAGTTTTATGTAAAAATTTAAAAGATCATGGTTATATGTAATAATAATAAAAGTTGGAATTGGAGTTGGACAATTGTGAAAACAACAAAAACCTGTTTTCCCTTTTCAGAATTTTTTTTTGGAATTATTTTCTGAATTTTCATGGCCAAACACCACAATTTCCAATTCCGAAAAAAAAATTCAGAAAAAAAAATAAATTTCCATGGCCAAATGGGCCCTAAGTTATCTCTATTTGTTAGATGTTTCTTGAGAATTAAGCAACATTAAACAGAAGTAGTTCTTTAATAAAAGGGTATACTTGAAAATAATTACTATTTTTTGTCTTAAATTCTTATAGCAATATTTGTTTTGGGACAGTTTGTTTTAGCTAAACCAACACTTATTTTGGAATTGAGGGAGAATTACGTTATACAATTATTGTCATGTAAGAAATTATGAGCATCATACTTTTGAGATAATAAACAGTAGTGCAATTGTATTATTATACCGGCCATTATATGAAAGAATTTAATTTTTCAACCAAAACTTGTAAAGTTTAGACAAATAAATTAATAAAATTTGAAGTTAAATAATGTTACCTTGATCTAGATTAGGAGCTTCTAAATCATTTTTCTGCAAGGCTCCCTTCGATAATATAATGGCCCTTGAGGCTTTCATGTCTTTTCCTTTCCCCCATAGCACCACATATAAGCCCATTATTATAAGAAATCCACCTAATATACTGTCCAGGAAGAACAAATTAACCCAAATGAGAAGATATATCACAAAATTCCTGGTGATTTTCACACTATACAACAATCCAACAATGTCCATAACAAAAAAGTAGCAACTTTACTGTGTATAACAATGTATAATTTGCATACAATCATTACATCTACATTATACTCTTACTATACATTGAGTATACACCAACGTCAACTACAAATTGAACTACCACGTCTAGATCACTTATACCAACTTACAAGTATGTTGAAACTAAATATTCAAGCATTTATCGTAATATCTTAATAATGTGAAACGTAGATGTATTAAACATAGAAGAATTGAATTACCTTCCTAGATAAAGGGTCTCATCAAGAACCAATGAACTAGCTAGTGCCACGAAAACAAGTATTAAAGGGTTGAAGACTGAAACAAATAGAGGGCCTCTTTTCTGAGAGCACCATGTCATCAAAATCACCACAATGCCAGACCCTAAAATTCCCTGCATAAAAAGAGTACTACATATAATTAGCAACATAGCACTATCAAATTGTCTAATAACATAAACATTTTATTAATATATAAAATTCTACATATATATATATATATTGATGGTCATATGTCGTCGCGAATGCCCGCCTAAGATCTATCATATACAATCTCTCTATCCCATAAAGGTAGGAATAAGTTTTGTGCATATCCAATCCTTCACAAATTACACTGGGTGTGTGTTTATCTTGCCACTTTGTTACCGTTGTTTTGCTAGCCTGATTTGGTAATGTATCATTGTGCCAAGGGTCTACCTGAAAGAGTCTCTTTACCCTACAAAGGTAAAGGTAAGGCCTAGAAAAAAAAAACCTCCCCCGACCTCACTTGTGGGATTACACTAGATGTGTATATCTTGCCACTTTTGCTTTCTTCCCTGACTTGGTAATGTGTCGTTGTGCCTAGGTCTATCAAAAATAACCTCTCTATCCTATAAAGATATATCATACATCCTTCCCTTCCCTGATCCGATTCGTAGGGTTATATTGAGTTTGTTGTTTTTGTTTTACATATATAATGACAACTTATAAATTAAAATTGACGACTTACAAGATAGAGAACAACGAATAATCTTCTGTCCCAACCAAGCCTCCATTGAGAAACTTCTCTATCGAAGCATAGTGCAAATAGGACTGACTGAATGGATCCCATTACGCTCATCAAAGCTGTGCTTGAGTAGTGGCATGGGTAGTTTTTGCTTACCTTTGCCTATTATTGACCAAACAAAAGCACAATAATCAGTCAAAGAAACATAATTGCAAACCAAGTGCTTAAGAAATTCATTCCACTCATTTATTGGTGTTTGGTTGGCAGAAAATATTTTCTTACTTACGGGGAAAATGACCTATCTCATGTATGTGCACAAGTCATTTTCCTTCCAAATTGTTTCAATTCTTTTATTACATTTCATCACTTCTAAGAAGTTTTCATGAAAACATTAGTGAGTATTTTTCATTGACCAATTGAAAACAAGAAAACATTTTCCAAAATTACGCCATTTTCTTGAAAATATTTATCGAAAAATGACTTCCATCCTGCCAAACACATACATGCCACCTTAGATAACTATATTCTCACACATTCTAACATAAGTATGAGCCAGTGTGTTGGTTACGGGTTCGACAAAATCCAGTAACTTTTCATTCAAACTTTGTGTTAGTTGTCTACAGAAATTCATTGAATATGCAAGAAAAAATATATATATAAAAAACTACAATCTTGACCCATGAACTTCAAATCTTAACTTCACTTCTAAACATAAGCGATGATATATGCTATTTATTAGTGGAAGTGAAAAGGGTAGAGAAAAATGAAATAAACTACTTACCAGTAGTACTATCCATAGTGAATAACAAATGCAAGAGGTGACAGCCAGTACAATTCCTAAAGCAAAAGTGCCAGATTCAGCAACCAATTTCTTATGAGCTGTTGCTTCGTTAGCATGATGTAGTAAATTAATTTTGATAGGCCACATATGAACCTCTACTCCTTTGTATAATGTCAACAACATTGCTCCACCAACACATATCATTGTTCCCATTACCTTTGCTTTCCCACTTACTTTGTCAAATGACAAGTTCTCAAACCTATGAACATTATGAAAAAGGGGAAAAATAAAATTTTATGTCGCCAGTGACAGAACCAGAAAATTATATAAAAAAAAGTCACATTTAACATCCAATTGCTTTTTTTGTTTTTTTCAGTCAAATCCCAATAGGTAGGGTATTTTATATTACTTGAAGGAAACATTGAAGGAAATTGGGATTTGAACTTATGATCTAAAGTAACTTTTGAACCTCCTCTATCACTACTAGATTTTCCTCTTATGTTCAAAGGATTCAACATTTTATTTGTAATTTCAAATTTTTATTTTTACTTTATTTGCATAATATAATGGTTGGATGAAGGGATACAATTGATCTACTAGTTGGTGAACGTCAAAATGGGGAACAAATAACTAAACAAAAGTTCTATAAAATATTTCATTAGAGTTAAAATTTTATAAGCGGGCAATCGCAATTGACGAATATAGAAGGAGGCACTTTTTTCTTCCTCCTTTGAATGTTGAGAATCTACACACATAAAAAAGAATAAATTAAGAATAGATCATATTATATATGTACCTGAGAAGGACTGCAATGACAAAAGTCATAGCTGGGATAAGATTGTATATTGCAGTTGCAAATGTTGCGGATGTCATTATCACACTTGTATAAAATAAAATCGAAAATAGTGAACCCCTGAAATACAACAATTACATGATATCAATTAACTAGCACTTTCTTCTAGTAACCAAAAATAAATAAAGTTGTGGTATCAAAATCACTGTGCAATAAAAGAAACACTAATTGCTTTTCCTCAATTGTGGAAGTAAGCTCAAAACTTAACGTATTCTTTATCTTGATTCTTGTGAGATCAATATAATCATATGTTATCTTTTTAAAAATAATTTCTCAAATCAACTTTTAGCATAAAAATTGTTTTTTATAGAAGATATTTTTGTGGAAACCACCTGAAGATAACTAATTAGCTATGCAATTAAAGCTTTCTTTCATTAGTTGGTGTCTCTTTTCAATTTGTTCTGAGAGATAAGAATCTTGAAATAAAAAGACTCTTTCTTTGTTCAAATAAAGTTGATAATGTGTTATATACTCCTTAAATATGCATCATACCAAAAGCATTGTCATATTGGGTATTATGCCTATCCAAGAGGGTACTAATCTGAATTTTGTCTGGAGAATCTTGAAAAGAGACTTAACAACGAATATCAATTGGATTTGGATATAATATGATAAAACGTTAATAATTGTTCTAAAAATACAATAATTGTATCTCTTAAAAGTTAAATATTCGTCTAACGAGACATTTGTTTTAAATATCACAAGTAGATTCTTGGCAAATAAATAAATTGAATTGGCATTCTAGCTAGTGGCAATGTTTATGGGAATTGGGAACGTAAGCGTTATTTCCAAGATATCTATAGTTTTATCCTACCTAAATAGATTGAACTCCTTTTAAAGTTGATCATCTAGTCTTTTTATGTAATTTAAGTCCCATGGTTTTAGATTCTCCTCTAGCAATCTTTTATTATAGTCATCTTAATTAAAAACAAATTTTTACTTCCTGCAGTTTGTTGATAAAGTTCTATTGCTTAACCTTGCATTAAGGAGTTACTGATTTGGATCCCAATTGTTTGAATGAAATTATTAATTGGCAGAATAACCAAAACCCCCTAAATTTGATACTCCCTCTGTCTCAAATTATGTGTCATCATTTCCTTTTTAGTCCGTCTCAAACTAAGTGTCGCCTTTCCTTATTAGGCAACTTTTTAAAGACACAATTATCCTTTTACTCTTATTGGTCCCACTTAATTAAAAAAAAAAAATATTGACACATTTTTTGATAAAGGATAATTTGATAAACTTTACCAAGTCTTACTTTTTACTTAAACTCCATACCCGATCAAATGACAATACATAAAATGAGACGGAGGGAGTACGTTTTATTCAAGTCTCCCCTATATTTGATCCTAATTATGCCTGGTACTTAGATTTTCTATAATCGTTACCCCCTCAAATAATAATTGGATTTATATATGGAGGTAATTAGAATCTGATATAATTTAAGAGAGATTTGAATAAAAACGTCAAATTTAGAGGAACTTTAAGTACTCTACCTATGTTAATCTCTTTTTTAGTTATCTTTATCACAATTTTCTACCTTAATAATTTTAGCTCTGTGGGCTTAGAATTTTAAGACAAAAAATAAAAAGGGTTTGAACCCACGTCTCTAGGATGAAAGACATTTTACTCTCACCTCTCTTCCGTTAATGTACCAGCATCCCATATTTGTATGTGGGTTCTATATATTTTATATATTATTTCTAAATTTTATAATATAAATACAAGGTATACGTAAAAATTATTAGATTCGACCGAACCCCAAATACCTTCTACCTCCGTCTCTGGTTGGAAGTCATATTAGTTGCATGTAACTTACCCTAGTAGCCCTGAGAGAAATGCTTGCACAACAACAGTCCAAGTTAGTTTTGGCCGCTTATTCCTACAAAAACAGGTAACCAAAATCAATTCTTGTCAAATAAAATATTTTGCATTGTAACTCACAAATATACATAATTTTAAAATAATTTTTAAAAACTTACTGCTTAATAAACTAAAAGCTAAATCATGTATAATACAAAAAAAAATAAAAAGTGTTAGGTAAATGGAGTGTGAGTATCTCGTTGACATCAATATGGGTCGTATATAATGGAATGGTTCAATCAAAGATTTTTTATTTTCAATTCAAGGGAATGGAAAAGAAACCGTCTTGCAATGTGTGACTCTAAAATTTATGAGATATGACTATTCCAAGAAGTCTCAAGTCGTCAAAGTCTCAAAGATACATTCATCACCAATAAAAAGGGAAAGAGAAGTATTTTTGGAATTGACAAAATAAAAGAATAAAAAGGACACAAAACATAATATGGTGGAGCAAAAGCAATAATTAAAAGTGCATATAATAGACTTGGTGGGGTCAAAAGTGATACTCAGAAAGATAGGGGCAAGTATTCTTTTCTAAAACAAGCCATGTTGATGAACATATTTACCCATAAGTTTTTATTTTGTACTGTTAAGTATCACTACTTTAAAACTCATTCAACTTGGAAAAGATTGTTTTAGAATCTTTTATTTTTGCTTTCTCTTTTAACAACTATTTCTTCTGTTCCATTTATGTTGTAGAGTCAAGTACGATCAATAGTCAAATTATTCAATTTCGGAAAGAATTTAGGTGTCCTTTTTCTTTTGGAGGAACTAGAATGGTATTGAGGCCATTTGCATCATCTCAACTATTTTATTAGATATCTTCTATTTTCCACCAATGCAAATACCAAATAACTTTGCCAACTATATATGATGGAGATATAAACTCTTCACCTTTTTACATATTTAAAAATGGCATTAAAATTCAAAATTTCTTAAAATTTTGTGCTCACATAAAATTCTCATTAGTAACTTTTACAATTGTAAAAGTGTCACATGGGGTGGAAGAGTGTAATTATCTTTCTTGAATTTTTTCTTACATTGATTGATATCGTACTTAACGTTTTTTTATGCCCAGTTAATTAATTATGACTAAAGTTATTGTGAAATAACGAACATATCATAAGACGAGACATACTCACCAACCACAAATGAGCAAGTTTATGGGTGTGTCCGTACAAAGAAAAATGTTTTCCGAGAAAAATACTTTCAGAAGCATATATGGGTTCTTTTATTTTTATTTTCTTCTGTGTGTTTGATACATGATCAAAAATATTATTCTAAAAGCATTTATATATAATTTGGATAAGTACTATAAGAAATATATGCATGGGTGTGGTGGGTACAGGTGTGATGGGGGCTATTGGGGTGGAGATGAGGATGAGGTGTTGTTGGAGGATTTGAAGAAACAATCAATGTGGAATGCTAATTATGGGAATGTGTTCTTGTTTCCACTAAAAATATGAGAATTTTCTTATCAACGTTCTCGTAGGAAAGCCATCGAAAATAAGAAGTTTTCTTCACCAGAAACATGTTTGAGAACGAGCCAATTTCCTACGGATTTGGTGGCATTTCTTTAGCTAGTACTAGCACCATTTGAGGCATCTGACAAGTATGATTTCTCAAGAATTTTGATTGAATGAAAGCAAGAAGATGAAAGAAAGCCAAGTTAATTATTACCATTCAACAACGATAGCAATTGGACCAAGAAAGGCAGTAGCAAAGATCCATCTATAAGCAACCATAACTCTCATAGTCATTCCATCATCTGCTGCCACTTTTGACAATACAATATTTCCTCCCAGCAACACTGCTGCCAAAGTCATTGCTCCTACATGTTTCACTCTTTCAAATCCTGTATAATTCTCAATTACAACCATATTGGAACACAGAATAGAACAACAACAACAACAACAAGAATATGAAGAAGAGTGAAGTATATTTTTTTGAGAGAGTTAGTGCTAAGAGTAATTGTACCAATTGAGCAATTGTTTGGCCCTTTTTATTAGCGAAATTGCGTGTTCAAGCAGCACAATTTTACTACTACTTTTTCTTGCATGCATGCACCATCTTGTAGACAAGTCATGTCTTATTCTACTTTAATTTTTTTTTTTTTCCAAACATTTAATAAGTAAAAAGCTTTATGGTGAAATAGCTAAGTCTTTCCGAAGGGATCTTTTAACACTATTTAAGTACAATACACAAACATGTTTGGAGGGCCACTCCATCCTCTTGTACTGTCCCTCTCTAAAGCCTTTATTAATTACTTATTTGATAATAATAGTATTATTCAAAAAAATAATATATTAACTTCCCCACCTCCCCCTCCTTTTTGGGTGTAAAGTATTTTTTTTTTCTGTTAATTTTTCATATTTCAATGCACATGTTTTCTTTGTTAATTGATCATAGGGCGGCCCGTGGCCGATAATAGTTAGCCGTTGCTGGCGGTAAATGTCACCGTTTCACGAGGTTAATTAATTTTATATTACTCCCACCGTCCCAAATTTTCTAATTTAATTTCGCATTTTACTTATCTTTTTTCATTAATCAAGAAGAGATAATTTTTTTTTCCATATTTTACCCTTTGCATTAATTATTTTTTCTTCAAATTAAAATGTAAACATCATTTAATAGGGTTATTATGATAAATTAGGCATATTATTAATTATTTTTCTTAATAAATGTGTCATCTTAATTTGGGATGGATACTTTGGAACAGAGGGAGTACATGTTAATTTGACATACCACTTGAAGAAATTTTTTATTAAAAGATTTTTTTTATTATTATCAAATTAACCTACAATTATTAATGATATTTTAAAGCTTTGACTATTATACTACTTTTTGTAGTTATTATCTCCGCTTAAATTACTTGGTATGTTTGTTAAAAAATTATCTTAAAATAATTAAAATATTTAAATGATCAAGAGATAATTAACTATTTTTTTTCAACTCTACCTTTAATAGTAAAGACTATTTTCATATTAATTGAAAAAACTCGTCTAATCAACTTAAATAGGGTCATATTAGTTAATTTGCGCCACTTATTAATTTATCTTTAAGAGTTGTGCAAAAATCAAACATATCAAGTAATTTGAGACGAGGAGAATATTTAATACCAAAGGGATTTGTCTCATCTTCTTTACATTTTCACTTCATTTTCTCAAGTGCATACTTAGATGGTTGGGGCTGGTCAAATTTAAAGGCTTTAATCCAATTAACCTAAGCAAACATATTAATTATTCATTTCCAAATGAGAGAGATGACCTATAATAAATAAGGATGATATGGTAAAATTATTATTTTATTTATTATTTTTTGAGTGAATGTCAAATCAAATATGAACAAATAAATATGGATGAATGAATAGTAGCGTAGCCACATGCAATGGAGGGTGATCAGTCGAACACCCTTCGTCTAAAAGTTATATTGTATATAAAAAATTATATGAAATATATATGTCATAGATTACCTTTCATGTATTTATATTAATTCCTAAATAATCTTAGTGAAATTTATGACTTCGCTACTGCAGATGGAGCGTATATAATTGCAAGCAAATTATTGTACGTAATCCTCTTGCATCTCTTCTTAAAACAGCGCTAATTACATGTATGATAGTTACTAAGTACTTATGTTGAATTGAGTTCTTGATTAACTTTATAATTAGATTACGGTTTTTACTCGAGCATTTAATTTTCCTTGACACATTTAGAGGGAAAGAAGAGGAAAAATAAAATACTCCTATTTAATTACCGGGAAACTAAATTCCTTCTTTGTTAATCCCGTTACATAAACATTCATAAAGAAAAAAGGAAAATATTACTTACGTGAATGGGACAAATATTTTACTTTTGAAACTTGTTTTTCCATTTTCACTAGGAAAGTAGTTTTTCTTATTTTAAGAAAATTATTCTGTAGAGCAAATATTTTTTCAAAATTGTGACAAGAAAAAAAAAAGTCCAAAAAAAAGTTTTCTCCCTACCAGCATAGTCCGAAAATTGTGCACTTTTGTCTTCCTTGTTCACTTACATCATGTATTTCTACTTTTGGCTTCCTTGTTTCACTATACATCATGTATTTCTACAATTTGATGGATGTCAAATTCTCTAAGAAAAAAAGTAGAGTAATTAATACAAGTAAGATATTTACCAGAAAAACGTGTAACACCAAACATGTCATTTTTCCTTATTTAAGAACCTTATAGATACGTGATCAAATTCAATCCCCATTTACGTATTTTTGTTGTCTCAATTTATTTGATACGATTTAATTGAGCATGAAATTTTTAAAAAGAAATAAAATTTTAAATAAACTTATTTATATCTCATCTGAGATAAAATTAAATAAAAAATTTAAATTTTATAGAAGGAATACTTATTTATGTATTTTGTTTTTTCTATAGATTTTCTGAAATTGCTTTAAGATTATATTCAACAGGTAGAATATGATGTGTATGTGATTTCCTCGTCCAGTATTATTAGAAGAAAAAATGAAATTTGGAGTGAGATTTTTGTAAAGATCTACAACAAAGATAGTTGAAAAGAGAAACACAAACAATTGAGATTTTAAGTGATAGTTTTATTGAGCAGACTCTTGACTTAATATAGACCTACAATTAACAAGAAGAGAAATAATAGACCACAAAAACTGCTAAGTAGTTAGGATAATAAAAAATAAAAAAACGTATATCAACCCTAAAGAATAGAATTTCATGAAACAATCCTTGACCAATTCAAAATCTACTAACAATCCCTCCCTTGAACTCATTCCTCTTGTCAAGAATTAGTTCAAATCTGAATTTGTGCACATGCCAAGCTCTTCACGCAGTTTTTGAAATGCTTTCACTTTGAGAGGTTTTGTCAGCAGGTCTGCAAGTTAATCTCGAGTATCGCAAAACAAGTTAACAACTCTATCTCTATTAAGATCCCTTAGGAAATGAAATCTTACCCTTGTGTGCTTAGAACGATCATGTAAAATCGAATTCTTGGACACCTTAATAGTTGAAGCATTATCACACATTAATTTTGTACCAGCTTCCTGCAAATGACCAATTTCTTTTAGGATCCTCCTCATCCAAATAGTTTGACAAGCACATGCAGTAGTTGTAACAAACTCAGCCTCTGTAGTTGGCAAGGTAAGATAGGTTACTTTCGGGACGACCAAGCTACTGCTCCTCCACTCATCATAAACATGTAGCTTGAAGTACTTTTGCTATCGTCCATGTTGCCAGCATAGTCACTATCAGTGAATCCAACCAGCTCACTAGCACCCCCCATTTTTTAAAACACACCATAGTTCACAGTACCTTTTAAGTACCTTAATACTCGTTTTGCTGCTGCAAAGTGTTGTTGTGTTGGGCATGCTATAAAACGACTAATAAGACTTATAACAAACATGAGATCAGGACGAGTGGCTGTGAGTTACATCAGACTCCTCACTACCTGCTTGTATTGAGTTGCATCCACCTTTATGCCATCTTCATCTTTTCTAATCTTTTATTCTGAAACGATAGGATTACAAACTGAATTATAATTTTCTATTTCAAATCGGCTTAAAACTTCAGCTGCATACTTTCTTTGGCATATGAAGACACCATCAGGTCTTTGTATCACCTCAATTCCAAGAAAGAACCTCATCTGACCTAAGTCCGTCATATCAAACTCCTTTTTCATGGAACATTTAAATTTACCCAACATCTCTTCATCATCATCAGTAAATAAAAGACCATCAACATAAATACTCATAATGAGAATTTTACCTCTCTTTCTTTTAACAAAGAGTGTTTGTTCACTGGAGCTTCTTTTGAATTTCTCTTTGATGAAATAGGACTCTATTCGACTAAACTAAGCTCTAGGTGCCTGTTTTAGTTCATAAAGTGTCTTTTGTAGCTTATACACCAATTGTTCACCTTTTTTTTCATAATCTTTTGGTTGCTCTACAAAAACATCTTCCTTCAACCCACCATATAGAAAAGTCGATTTGACATCTAATTGATATATTTTTCAACCCCTTTGAGCCGCAAAGCCTATGATCATTCTTACTCTATCCATTTTGGCCACAGGTGTAAAAACTTCAGTATAATCAATCCCATATTCCTGAGTATAGCCTTTAGCCACCAATCTTGCTTTGTATTTGTCAACTTCACCAAGCTCATTTAGCTTGGTTTTACAAACCCATTTTACTCCTATTTTCTTTGCATCAGCAGGTAGTTTCATCAACTGCCAGGTTTGATTTCTTTCAATGGATTTGATTTCTTCATCCATGGCTAGTTTCCATTTTGAGATTTTGACAGCTTCCTCAAATCTTGTAGGATCTGATATCATTAAAAATGCGATGTTTGCTTCATCTTCTTCAAATAAATTTTCGCCGGAAGTATAATCTGCCGACCACACAGGTGGATGTGATTTCTACTCTCCCTTGCTACCAACTCTGGAGCAACAGTTGATGAGTTATTTTTGATCGGTGAATTTATGTTGGCTTCTGAAACTTCTTCTTCTTGAGCTTCGTTCTCTTCTTCAGTGTTGTCTCCCCAATCTAATTCCATCAGTTGTTCTCCTTCAGAATTCACATTCCAATCCCACATAAGATCTTCTTCAAAAATTACATCATGGCTAACTATAATTCTTTTGACAACCGAATAAAAAATTTTGTACCCTTTGGATTCACCACTAACCCCAAATAGTACACAACTCACACTTTTATCTTCAAGTTTGATTCTCCTAGCATCTGGAATATGAACATATCCCATGCATCCGAACACTTAAAAATAATCAACTAATGGTTTCTCTTCACTCTATGCCTCTTCTGGGGTCATATCCTTTACAACTAGAGTAGGTGATCGTTTCAAGACATGAATCGTCCATCTAACTACTTCTGGTAAAAAAATCTTAGGTACTTTCTTCTCTGTCAGCATAGCTCTCACCAAATTCATTACTGTACGATTTTTGCGTTTATCCACTCCGTTTTGTTGTGGAGTATAGGCTGTGGTCAATTGTCTCCTTACTTATTGTTGTTTGCAAAAATCGTTGAATTCTGTAGAATTGAATTCTCCTCCTCTATCTGTTCTTAAGAATTTAATAGGCATCTTAATTTCCTTCTCCACAAGTATTTTGAAACATTTAAAGTGATAAAATGTTTCTGATTTTTCTAAAAGAAAATAAGTCCATGCTTTTCTAGAAAAATCATCTATAAAACACAATAAGTACCTCTTCTGGTTACTTGAAGCTGATGTGATTGGACCACAAAGATCCGCATGAATGACCTAATTTTTTAGTTGCACTCCACTGACACTTTTTAGAAATCGGAGTTCGTTGTTGCTTCCCTTTCATGTATGCCTCACAAGTGGTATTTGGTACTTTAATTTGTGGCAAACCTTTCACCATATTTTTATATTTCAAGGTGCTCAGGCCTTTGTAACTGAGATGGCCATAACGGTAGTGCCATAAAGTTAACTGATCCATATTATTGATTTGGATACATCTTGCTTCAATATTTTTGGATAAGTGCTCAGCAAGCAAAATAAACATTCGATTTACACTCATTATGGATTCTACCATCTTTCTCTTTGTAGATGATAAACACTGCAAACACCATCTTTAAATAACACAGCTAATTTTTTTTCTTGAAGTTGATCGATGCTCAAGAGATTATTTGTGAGTTCAGGAACCCAATATATACCACCAACGAAATAACAAACTCACTGGAAGAATAATTTCACAGTTCCTTTTCCAGTAACCTTCATTCTTATATTATTTCTAAGCTTGACAGTGTGAGAGAAAGTTGTGTCCAAGCTTGAAAACAGACCTTGATTTTCATACATGTGATTTGAGCATCCAGAATCCAAGAATCATACATCGCTCCTCTTTGCTTCATGTGGTTCTATGTAGGCCATTAACAACAACTCATCTTCTTCTTCTAATTCTGCATAATTTTCTTCCTTGTACGACTTTAGACATTCATATTGAAAATGTCCTAAGTCATGGCATTTATAACATTCAACAGTTGCTTTGTTGAAAGTTTTTTTTCCTCTTCCTCGTCCTCTTCCTCTGTAGAGTGCTCTTCCTTTGTTGTTTGTTCCTGAGCGACCTTCTACTTTCAGAGCTTGATCCTCATCATCATTGCTTGGTCAGTGGATTTTTTCTTCATGCACCACTAACAAACTCTGTAGTTTATCAATGGACATGTTGTCAGTATATTTTTATTCTTCGATGGATACTACAACATATGTGAACTTGTCAGTTAGAGTTCGAAGAACTTTTTTAACAATTTTTCTATCAGGTATATCTTCTCCATTGCTCCTTATTTTATTTGAGACCATTATCACTCTTGTGAAGTACTCGGTGATGGTTTTATCTCTCTTCATTGCTAGAATTTCAAACTCTCTTCTTAATGAGTTAAGAAAAGATTTTTTTTACCTTTAAATTTCCTCCAAACTTCCGCTTCATTGAGTCTCAAACAATCTTAGCTGTATGACGGTCCAAGATTTGTTCAAAAATAGTCCGATCAATTGCCTGAAACAAATAATGTTTGACTTGAAGATCCTTGATTCTAGCATCGTCGAATTGTGCCTTTTGTGCTTCAGTCAGTCTTGTCCCTTGTATTGGCTCCTCAAAACCAATCTCCACCAAACTCCATAGTCTTTTTGCCCTAAGCAAAATTTTCATCAGTTCACTCCACTGATCATAGTGACCATCAAAGTAAGGAATTTTTGTCAGAGTCTTGTCGTCACTCATTTTCTTAGCGTTTTATCACTTGAAGATTGCTACTTCCTTTTCTACAAATCCAGTCTGGGCTCTGATGCTAATTGTAAAGATCTACTGCAAAGATAGTTGAAAAGAGAAACACAAACAATTGGAATTTTAAGTGATAGTTTTATTGAGAAGACTCTTGACTTAATATAGACCTACACTTAACAAGAAGAGAAATTATAGACCACAAAAACTGTTAAGTAGTTAGGATAATGAAAAATTTTAAAAACGTCTAACAACCCTAAAGAATAAGACTTCACGGAATAATCCTTGACTAATTCAAAGTCTGCTAACAATTTTTTCCTTATTTATTATTTTTTTTTACTAGTTGTCTAGTTTTTTAGTCTAAAAAATGTCTATCTTTTAAGTCTTAATTCAAGGACAAATATGATTTCTTGAGTATTAGGAGAAACATTTTGATCCTTCAACTGTCTTCCTACTCCCTAGCTCTAAAAATTTTGGTCCCTATCTTCTCTGTGTCACCATATTCCACTATTCAAATTAAATTCTTCTAAGAAACTAGTCAACATAATCGTGCTTTGCCCGGTGATAAAGAAAATATCGTTGAAATTATTGTAAAAAAATTATTATCATATTTTTATTTTTTGTTTGATATCTAATGTTCATATTTGTAGCTGATTAAGTGTTGTTTTCTAACTATGATGTTTTCATACTCAAAGCTCAAACCTTGGACATGAAAAGCTACTTACCACTCCACCACATCACTTATCAATGATTTCATCGATTCTAGCTTATATAATAAAATGTTAAAATCATTAAAAAAAATATTTAAACCATTAAAAATTGTATCTCAAAAAGATATTGAAGAATTAATATATTCCTTCCGAGTGGTTGTCAAATTATGAAAATTTTTAAAAGTTGAATGAGAACCTTAAAAGCTAGAAAACTTATAGTATGAAATTATTAACAAAGGCATTATAACATAAATCAAAAAAATATTGTGGTTCGACTCTTTTTCGAATATCGTATATAATGAAAGGATTTAGTGCACCAGATCGTCATTTTTTTAATCAGTTACTTACTTCATCTACATATTATACTTCACTTATGATAGAAATTATTAATGATTTAATATTTAAATAATTTATTAATGATTTAATATTTAAATAATTATGACTCCTTCTGCAATTACTTCCCTAAGTAGTACCCTTACTGATTTTAGAATATAATACAAGTATCTACCTTTGAATTTAATCTTTTAACTTTTTCTTTTCTAACTTTTAAAAGACAAAATTACCAAAATAAAAGTAAAAATATATAAATTGAAAAACACAAAGTTGAGTTCTTTTTCCCAAATTCACTGAATCAAATTCTATGAATCCTTTTGATATTGATACCTTCATTTTTCTTTCTCTTTTTCTTTCTTTTATTTTAGGTACATGATCATAAAAATTTACTCATAAGAGGAGTAATATGATCATATAATATTATTATTGAGAGAATTTTAAATAAAAATAAGTCATATTTTTATATCTCAAACTTACCATTTGTAAACTACTTAAATCATGTATCGCTTATCAAATCACCAAACAAAATTATAATATATTTATCACAAAGTGTATAATACACACAAATAATACAATAATTACTCTTTCAAGGACGACAAAATCTCTTGAAGTATATCGACTCGAGTGTTCTTACAGTTGTTGCACACACCCACATTATGAATTCAAATAGATGAAAATTTCATTTATCCTGAAAAGATAAATTAAATGAATAAGACACAAATAAACTTCTTCAATCAATGACATAAATAACATGAAACTATTTTACATTTTTTAATGAGGGACACTAATAGTATAATATGGAAAAAAAATTATTTCATCATAAATTGACAAAAACTATTTCACTAACAAAGAAAATAATACTACAAAACAACATATTACTTTCATTTTTTGGATAGCCCCTTGAGATTTCTAATCTTTCAAGGACGTCAAAATCTCTTGAAGTATATCGACTTGAGTGTTTTTACAGTTGTTGCACATTCACTAACAAAGAAAATAATACTACAAAACATCATATTACTTTCATGTTTTGGATAGCCCGTTGAGATTTCTAATCTTTCAAGGACGGCAAAATCTCTTGAAGTATATTGACTTGAGTGTTGTTGCACATTCACTAAAAAAGAAAATAATACTACAAAACAACACATTACTTTCATTTTTTGGATAGCCCGTTGAGATTTCTAATCTTGCAAGGATGACAAAATCTCTTGAAGTATATCGACTTGAGTGTTCTTACAGTTGTTGCACGCACCCACATTATGAATCCAAATAGATGCAAATTTCATTTGTCCAAAAAAGATAAATTAAAATGAATTAGACATAAATAAACTTCTTCAATCAATGATATAAATAACATGAAACTATTTTATATTTTTTTATTAGGGACACTAATAGTATAATATAAAAAAAATTGCTTTCATCATAAATTGATCAAAAGTATTTCACTAACAAAGAAAATAATACTATAAAACAACATATTACTTTCATTTTTTGGATAACCCATTGAGATTTCTAGTAGAAGGGTTATTATTTTTGGATAGCCCATTGAGATTTCTAGTAGAAGGGTTATTATTTATATGAGGGTGAATGAGTGGAGGAAAGATGAAGAGGTGGAGTTAAAACTAATTAATAACATTTCACAATTATTGTGACCTAATAAAAAGGAGAGTTACAACAATTCATTATTTGTATTATTAAATGCTATTTATCTTAAAATGAATAGATAAAATTTTAAAAATAGAGAAAACCTCAAAATTTTGAGAAAAAAAGATAAATATGAATACTTACTTGTGAGACATGCCACATCACCATCCCCACATTCTTTCTTCATATATATATATATATATATATATATATATATATATATATATATATATATATATATATATTTTACTCACTCGGTCTAATATAAGTTAGTTATCTTACTGGAAATATATCTCTCAAGTTATTTGATCACTTAATAAAATTAATTATTTTTTTTATTTTATCTTTACAATTAATATACACTTTGAAAGTCCCTATAAATATTTTTCATTATTTATCTTTATGTCCATTAATATGGACAAATGATATAGTAGTAAAATTGATATTTCTTAAAAAATGAAAAGTGTTTGACTAATATAGAATGAATAGAGTAGCTATAGTTGACCGTTTATTTTGAGGAATTAGCCTCCATACAAATCACAATTTCCCCAAATTTTGGACACATTAATATCATTATAATTAAATATTTTTATATCCACAATCACATATATAAGATTCATTGAAATCTCAATAAATGAGATTATTATGTACGAAAAGATTAAAGATTAGTTATATACATATGCTTTTTAACCAAAAAATTGATATTATTGACTTTGAGTGTAAATTAAAAAGCGACTAATTAATTATTTTGAGATAGTATAAGATCAAAAATTCCATCCAACCAAATATTGCTTAAAACAAAAAGGTTCAATCAATTATTAGATGCATAGTTCCATTTATTAAATAATTTTTATGTAGTTGAATATAAAATGTAAGAATTGATTCTAGCTTGTAAGTAAATAAATAAAATGAAATTTAAGGTACGATTTCCAAAGTTTAAGATAATTGGGAATTTTCTTACCAAAGTTAGGAATGCAGTCCTAAAATATATCTTGTGAACTGCAGTTTATATGTTTTTGCTTAAGTTAATTGAATCTAAGCCTGTAAAATTTAAAATTTAAAATAGATAAGCGTAAATTATCTTAAGCATACACTAGTGGAAATGGAGATGTGTAATAGAGGAGAGGCAAGTCCATACTAAAGATAGTATAGGAAAGAAAAATAAAATTCTCTTCATTTGTTAAAATAAATAAGTATAATGAAACACTTATTTTTTCTTTTTAGTGTAGGCGCTAAAATGAAATCGAACGAGTACTAATTAAATATTTACTTTTGAGGTGCATTTTGAATTTGAATTTCATTTACTTGACCCTTATATTAAATATAGATTTTTAAATTTACTTGAACATTTTCACAAATCAATAGAATTTTAACTTTTATTACATTTTTTTCGTACTACCTTAGTATTAAACAACTGCATAAATTATTAATAGTCAAATTTAGAGTTCTAAAATATTGTCAATAAAGTTAATTTAGTAAAATACACCTCTAATTAAAATTTTCTTATGGAGTATGTCAAGTAAACCTGAATCAACTAAATGAAACGAATGAACTATTTAGTTTATTGATTTTGGAATGTGTATATTCATAATTTAGTGAACACATAAATGGGTCCGTCAATCCGTAATGTTTATGGACGAACCCATAACAAATGCAATGGCATGGCGCCGCTGATTTACCCTAGTATATTATCGATCTACATTTAATATAAACAAATAGATACTCAAGATTTTAAAGTAATCTAGTAGTATAATTGTTTTTCATTTTTGTCTGGTTATATAATTAGTTTAAATGATTTAGAGCCCAAAAAGAAAGGAAAAAAAAAATACATGGACATCTTTTTAGACATTGGGTATGTTGGTAGCCCTTAAAAGCACAAATTTTCAGTATGATCCCGTATCTTCTTTGGGTGATCCTTTCAAAAGTTTGGCGCAGTTGGATGGATATCTCTTGATTTGGTGCATGTTTTCTTATATTCATCTTTAATTGTTTATTATATTAAAAATAGATGTCTAATACTATCAATGAATAATTTACTATTAAACGCTATTCATCATTCAAAAGTGATATTATAAAATTATTCATATTATTTATTATCTCTTACCGTGTGTCAAATTAATAGTGGACAGATAAAGAAGAACAGTATCGAGTAACGAGTAGTAAATTAAAAGATACATATTATCAGATAACTTTACAGATTTATAAACTTCAATTTGAGTGGTGGGTGAATAGGGAACAACTTTATAAAAGAACAATAATTTAGTTGATAGTAGAACACAAGAAGGCAAATTCCTGGCAGCTGACAAGCACGTAGCTAGAAAGCAAGAACATCGCAAGAAGAAATGGGATTACGATGAGCGAGACAGCAATGAATGTGGTTTTTTATAATTGCAGTTGCATATTGTGATCAATAATTGAAAATTATAAGTTGTCAAGTTATCATCAACATTAATTGGGAAGATTCTATACATCTTTTGTCAGAAGAAAAGGATGATCCCTCTCCCACTTTACAAGTAATTGTGTTTTTATTAAACTAGTATTAGTACCCGCGCGATACGCGGTCGATTTTAAATGAAATTAATTATAGAAATTATTATCTTATTAAATTATATATAATAAAAAATTTATTCAATATCATTCACATACTTGAAATTAATAAAGTTATGCAATATGAAAAATAACTATTAAAATATTGAACTTAATATCATTAATTACATATACCTTAAACATTTTTTTTCGAAAGTTAGTATCCGGAAGCAAATAATATTACATTGTAATATAATTATTTAAGAATATTAGATAATATTGTAATCTATATTGATTTATTTTGTAAGAAATCATAGAATTACAAAAGAAAATGCATATTTAATATAATTATGATTAGTTAAGTGACTTACTTCTAAATTTACTTAGAAAAGTAAAGAACTAATGAAAGATATGTTTTAGAGTTATGCACATGAGAATTTTGTGTAAAATTTTAACTTGAAATTTAAATTCGTTTATATTAAATATTTTAATTTGTACCCTCTTATCAAAAGGAAGAAAGAAGTTTTCCCTTCTCTTTTCTTGTCTTAATAGATTTTCTTTCAAAGTAAATTTTGTATTTTTTTGCACGATCTTAGTCATAGTATATTTTTTAATAAATTTAAAATATTTTTGCGTCAAGACAAATATTTTGAGTAAAGTCTCAATAATAGTCAATTTTCCCTCTCTCATATTTTTTATTATCATTTTTTCAACAAATAACTTATAACATTATCTAAAGTCTTAACCTGTTTGTACAATTTCACAATATTCACTTATTCTCTTATGATAATGGACCAATAAATATTAATGAATCTTATTGTATATTATTTTTTTTGAATAAATGGTTTAGTCCTTCATAGGTTTGAATATTCACTCTTCAACTCTATTTTCGATCAACCCTATTATACTTTCTCAATTTACTCAATTTGAGTGAAATTATATTAATCACTATCGAAAGTGAATTTTCTTCCATCTTAGAACATTCAACTAATACTTAACCTCTCGTGTTCATCAGTACAATAAGATACTAATCTTATTCATCTTTATCCTTTATATTGTACAAAGTAGATCAAAATAATTATTGCACCAAAAGATCTACAATATTCTAAAATTGGAGTTACAAATATAAATATAAACATGATTGAACTCATTGTCTGTTTATATCAACTAAAACAAAAAAATAAGAAAGTTTGTAGCATAATGTTTATAAATAACAAATGATAAATGACCTTTACTTTCACATTAGTACAATATGCTACGTAAAAGTACAATAATATTTGTGTAGACACGTGATTTTTGATCCTTCATAAATTTTAATTTATTAATGATATTAAATATTTATATTTTTTATAGTATTATTTAATTTCTTATTTTTTATTTTAATTTTGATAAAGTTTTAGTTAAAAATAAATAACTAAATAAGATTAATTTTGAAATATTTTTATTTTATTTTATTCTAATTTTGAAATTAATACAAAAATTCAAAAAATTGTATTTATATATATATATATATATATATAAAATCATTATTATTATTATTTTATTTATTATTATTTTATTTTTATTCATTTATTATTATTACTATTATTATTACTTTCTATTTTTAAATAAATAAATTAAAAAATTATTATTAATTTAAATTTTAAATCTTTCCTCCCCTTTTGCCTTATCTGTTAAAAACTACTCCCCCCCAAAAAGTAACGGTTCCCCCAAAAAGTTTACATATTTAAAGACTTCTCAACCAGTCAAAGAAAAGACAGAGATTACATCTTTTTATCACTATCAGATATAGAAAATACCAGAGACAACGTACTTTGACCATCAAACAGTATCAGAAAACAAAAATACACAGAAAAAAAAAAAAGTCAGTTAGAGAAAATCATCTGTCAAAAGAAAGAAAAAGGAAGTGAATTTGAGATTCGTTTGAAGTATCCGGTGAAAGTTTCTTGCTGTATTATTCAATTTAATTCCTTACAGGTTTCTCTTTAATCCTACATTATTTGCCGTATAAAATTTTATTAGAAATCAAAACATGAATGAAGTTTGTTTAAATAGTTTTTTCATGGATTATTCAATATGTGTATATGATCTATTACTTAAATTTATTCATTATTAGATGTTGTATTTTAAATTGCTAAATATTTATATGTCTGTACACAGAAAATAATATATTCATACATCCACACTGTTTCACACAACAATATACAGCACCACACACATATTCACAAATTCTCATACATACACAGTAATGCAAACACACTGGAAAGAGTATAAAAATCAGTAAGAAATAGGAGAAACAGATAAAAATCGAGAGATGGGGAGAGAAAATGGAAAGAGTGAACAAAATAGGGTATTTCTTTTTCGGTGATATGTTCGCCGGAATCATCATTTTTTAATGACTAAAAGTCCAAAACTATCATATTCTGACTGGAACCCCCTTTATTCGCCAGAACCAGCCTTTCCTCTCGCTGAAATCGCAACCTCGAATCCTTGACGCAAAAATTCATTGGAAAGTAATTCAAAATCAAACCCATTTCGCGTTAGTTCCGGTGAACCAACTCGCTGGAAAACCTCACCAGCCATGCCATCACTTTCCACCAGAGAGGCGAGCATAGCTATCGTTAATAATTCCGGCCAGTGACCATCTCCGTTAGATAAAATATATATATATATATATATATATATATATATATATATATATATATATATATATATATATATATATGACGCTATCTGTTTTTCTTTGTTTATGCAGGCTATTAAATGTTAATTTTGAATAGTTTTTTTTCTTTTTTTTTTTTTAAAATTTGTCTTTTACTTTATAAGAAACTATTTTATTTCTCTTATGTGGCAATGTCCCATCAAAAAGCAACTCATAATTTAAAAATATAATATTAATTTAAACCTTCATTATTTTAAACAATTATATTTTATTTAGAGTTTATGTATCTTTGTTTTTGAGTTTCTCAATTTCTTCATGAATTTATATTTAAATCAATTATTGAAATTTTTATGTCTAATTTATCTTTAAAAATATGATTTAAGGTTAGTATGAATTTAAAGAAACTAAATTTTAGGATAATATTAAATTTAGTATAACATAGGTAGATTTGTGTATTTTTATTTTACTTTATTTTCAACAAAATTTAATAATTATTTATTGATGAAATTAATAATGTTAAAGGTTTTGATTTAATCCACTTTTAAATATTAGATAAATTTTAGATAGGTTTAAAATAATCGTATCAATTAAGAATGCGGCATACGCATCTTTCCGAGACATTTAAAATTCAAGATGCAATAATGCACCTTGACAAATATTTTTCTAAAGAATAATTTTTCAATGAGTTAATACGAGGTTTTAGACAGATTTTTAAATAATAAAAAATGAGCGAATTTAGGCGTAAATACGTTTATTCAAAATAGTTTAAGTGAAGATAAGTCAATAAAAGCGACCGTGCTAGAACCACGGGACTCGAGGGGTGCCTAACACCTTCCCTCGGTCAACAGTATTTCTTACCTAATTTTCGTTTTCGTAGACCATAACAAAGAGTCATTTTCTTTTGATTAGGGATTCAAAAGGCGACTTGGAACATCATAACTCAATTCCAAGTGGCGACTCTGTTAATAAACTAATCCCTATTCAAAATTGTCACTTTAACTGGAAAAACCCTTCGACTCGATCCCTTCGAGCGAAAAAGGGGTGTGACATCTCTAGCGATTCTGCTGGGGAATAAATAAGAATTCGAGCTTTTGATATTGACTTTACTTGCTTTAATTATTTTATAATGTGTTTATTGGCCTTATGTGCTACTTGTTGCTCATTTACTGATTTGATATTATTTAAACTGTATTATATATTGTTCTCTCTCGCGTACCCCCTCTGAGTCTCTGAAATAGGATAGAGGGAATGCAGTATATACATCCCACCTTCTTTTTTGAGATAGTCGGAGTGTCAAGGCACCTGGTGAAGGATATAGTCACACATGTTAGGCGGGGTTTGGATTGGCAACGAAGGCGGTGTTGCCCTGCTACCGACCAAGTTGTCCCTCCCCGGATCGAGTGTCTGCTCGGGTAAGCCAGTCTAGACACCTATCCCTATTAGGCTTAAAACTTAGAAAAACTGAAAACTCAGAATCTGGTTATCCCTATTAGGTGCCGCTTTATTTGCATCATATGCATTTGACTTAGCGGGACTCGGCACAGGGGCCGGGTCTGTCTAGGATAGGTGACCTAATTTATAAAGACCAACATGTGCATCCTACGTGCTCTTTGACATTTGTTTGGAAGGCTATTTATTTGTTGACTAGCTTTAGGCAATTTTAAAATGCGAGAGATTAATTTATCCTCAAATTTAGTTAATCATTTTTGAAGAAAATTTTTATTTTTAAATATACAGCAACATAGTTTTTACAATCTTTATGAACTGCGAGGGTCTGATTTTCACTTTTTAGTGGGATACGTAGGAAGTCCTATCCGGGATATGACCCTGGTTTTGAAAAAAATAAAATAATATATTTATTCACAAATTTATTGAAGGATATTTTTGAAAAAATAATAATAATAAGGAAAAATGATTATTTTCATAAATATTATTATCTTTATTTTACTTTTTCTTTTTCTTTTTCAAAATTAATTTTAACATAAAAATCATAATAGCCTGAACCTTTAGGGGCCATGAGCTAATTTTTTATAAAGTAATAAAATATGTAAACATATATTTTAACAGTCCTGAACCTTTAGGGGTCGTGAGACTGAAATTTTTATACAACTTCATACATAAAACGATCATTCTATTTTTCTTGATTTCTGAGTCCTTTTGTTTTATTTTTGTTCTTTTAAATGTACTTGGGGAGTATTGTCTTCAAACATATAGGTAAAATTGTCTAGAAGTCTGTTATTGCAAAGTTTTTGATAAAGTCAATTTAAATAAGTGTTTTTCTTTAAAATATTATCAGTATTGTTTCTCTCACTTTGATTTTTGATAAAATTGTCTTTACATTTAAGTCTCAATTTAAGAGTCGCACTAGTTCTCATAAGACAAATTAAAAATTCTTTTAAAAATTAATGAATTAAGTTCAACCTAAATCTAGACATTTATTAATTTCATGTCCTTGTCAATAGGTATAAAATGTCTCCTCTTTTCGTGGAAAGCGTCCAAAGAGGAAGAGAGATGGGAGTATACCGCTTTAGGTTATGGATTGTACCCCTTTGCAGCTTTGGTTGTGGTGGAACGAAATGGATACATTCAATTATGACGAGATACATAAGCATTTGGGTTTTTTGACGAGTATTATGAAAATAAAGCCTAATAGGGAGGTGATTGATGCGTTACTAATCTTCTGGGACCCAAAGAACAATGTGTTTCATTTTTCGGATTTTGATTTGACTCCTACTGTAGGGGAGATAGCGGCCTATGTTGGATATGGGAATATGCATCGAAAGAAACTCATAGCCCCGAGACTTATTTCAATAAACAAATTCTATAAATTCATGAACATAAGAAACTCAAAAGAAGAATCGATGAAAAAAGGTTGGGTTTCCTTGCAGTTTTTGTACAATAGATACGGAACGCAAGAGGGGTTCAAAAAGTAAGGTAAGCATCTCTGTAATAAGATGAATTTTGAGGCCTCGAAGGTTCATAGACAATTTGCATTCATGGTAGCCTTTTTAGGCACTATGGTCTTCCCAAGAAGAGAACAAAAAATTAACATTCGTTTAGCAGGAGTGGTAAAGATACTGATTAAGAAAGATTATACTATGGTGCCAATGATCCTGGCAGATATCTAACGTGCTTTGACTGTTTGTCAAAAATAAAAGAGTTTTTTTGAGGGATGTAATATCTTGTTACAGATGTGGATTGTGGAGCATCTCTACCGACATCCTACAATGGCAAGATTTAATTCAGAAAGATTCAATCGCATCAAAGATTACGAAGAGAGGTTAGAGAAATATAAATGCCCAGAGGGAGTTAGAGATTGGGATAAGCTTTTTCGTTCTCTGACAATAGATAAAATCACTTGGAATCTCCCTTGGTTCCCTTGGAGGCAAGTCATACATAGTTCTGTCATTCGACCATTCTTGTTATTAATGGGTATTAGGGTGTGTTCAACCGTATGTTCCATTGAGAGTTTTACGTTAGCTAGGAAGACGTCAAATAATTCCCATTACGGAAAATATGACCGAGTTTGTATTTGAGGTCAGACCAGAGATACCACTTCCAGAAGAATTGGCCCAGCAGATTTGGGAGGGTTGCCGTATTATGGGAATTGAAATGATGGTCATAGAGCGTAAGAAAGGAGAAGTGCACCTAGATTACCGTGAATGGTTTGAAGAATAGTCGAGTCCGTCAGTCAGACCAGAAAGATCGGTTAGGGGACCTATAGATCAGGAAGCTGCAATCAGGATAGGAATTGAGAAAGCCATACGACAACATCATGAGGCCAACCAAACTTTGAGAATAGAATTAGAGCATGCCAGGGCAAAAATAGGCGAAAAACAAAAGTAATTTGCTGAAGAGAAAGCTAAATCAACAGATATTGAGGTTGTACTTCGGGGACAAATCAAACTGGCTACCACTAGAGGGTCACACGTTCCAAAACTCGTTGTATCTTACCGACAGCAACTGCAAGAAGTTGAAAAGAACATGCAAGAAGAATTTGATCGAGAGAGATCTCAGTGGATCCGTAAAAGAGGAATATTGCGAGAATAGTTAGAGGTTGCTTCTACTCGTGAACAACATGCAAGAGAGATGGTTGATGTTCGAGATCGACAGGCCTAGGAATGGGATTAGTCCTTTAGTTTTCTTCGAGAAAAGGTCCGCCGTGTAGCACAAGATACTGCCAGAATGGGTTTGGATTATCAGCAGTTGGATCGTGAGGACTTTTTTGGCACAAGTACCAGCTTTCGCACAGTGTCTCACTACTTCATTGGAGGACATCTATTTGAGTTTGGGAGGACATATTAAGCCGAAGTCTTCTTGAATGGATAGTTGTTTTCTTTGTCATAGTTTTTCATTTTCAGTTTTAAAGCTTCTTGTTTAGATATTATGTCTTAGTTTTCAGATGTCAGTTAGTAGGTTTTATTTTAGGAGTTGGATCAGTTATTTTGTCATATTTATATTATAGAATGTAATGAAGTTAACTGTTTATTTCTATATATATTACATATGTTTTACTTCACTTACTTTAAATATTTTCTTCAATGAAAAAAAAGACAATCATTTTGTTAAATTCCTCTCGAACTATGCAAGATCTGATTCATATCCTGACATGATACGTAGACAACCCTCCAAAGGGTTCGATCATAACTTTTTAAAAAAATATGCCTAGAAAAGCCGGGATGAAACACAAAGTCTTCCATGATAGGTTGGAAAATGCATATAGAAATATGACATATAACTTTCCATTATAATGTGTTAAAAATATAGCACTCACCTATTTGATACTTGGTTACATAAAGATAAAGTAATTGGTGGTTGGTTTGTTGTTTAAAATGGCATCACATCCGTATAATACCAGATACAAGGGTAAACGAAAAATGACCCGCAGAGAAGGTATAGGGTCTGACAGTGAAGAAGAACAAAATTAGTTGTTTTCGCAGGAAGTAGCATCAATGGAAGAAATAAAGTCATTGAAACAACAGATGGCAGAGATGTACCAAGCTTGGTTGAATGGACAAGCCCTGCCTTCTTCAATCCTTGTACTTTCGACTTCGAATGATCCAAATTTTGACGCAGCTCGAACTAGTGATCCATTTTACCCACCAGGATTTGGCCCATTTGCTAATATGTCTGGAGTTGCTGGTACTTCTACCATACACTAACTGAATCCATCTGTCACAAATAACCCATTTTTTACTTCTGTAGCACCAGCTACTGTGGGTACTCAACCGACATTGCCGAGGGAAATGGGAAAACCAAGTCATGATATGTTATTTCCTTCTGAAATGACTTTTAAATCTCAAAATCCACATTATTATGTTCATCAACACGATACTCCTATCGTGATTGAGAAGATTGCTAAGAATGAGGAATAGAAGGAGATGGCTAGAAAAGTTAGAAGCTTGGAGCAGAGTATAAGAAATATACAAGGATTAGGTGGACCAAAAAGTGTTCCATACAAGGATTTGTGTATGTTTCCTGATGTCCATTTGCCGATAGGGTTCAAAATGCCAAAGTTTGACAAATATGAAGGACACGACGATCCTATAGCTCATTTGAAAAAGTTTTGCAATCAATTAAGGGAAGCAGGAGGAAAAGAAGAATTATTGATGGCTTACTTTGGAGAAAGCCTTACAGGGATAGCTTCTGAATGGTTCATTGATCAAGACATTTCTCGTTGGCACGTATAGGATGACATGGCTTGGGATTTCATTCAATAATTTCAATATAACATTGAGATAGTGCTAAATCACACTACGCTTCCCAATATGAGAAAAAAGATAACCGAAAGTTTTCAAGAATATGCCATCAGATGGAGAGAGCTGGCTTTAGGAGTTAGACCATCGATAAAAGAATCTGAAATGATTGATATTTTTCTGCAAGCACAAGAGCATGATTATTTCCATCATTTGCTCTCTACTATCGGAAGCACATTTGCCGAAGTTATCAAAGTGGAGAGATGGTAGAAAACGGAATCAAATCAGGAAAGATTATCAGCCAGGCTGCTTTGAAAGCAACAACATAGGCAATTCAAAGTAGTATAGGAAGTTTCGGGAGAAAGAAAAGAAAAGAAGATGTAGCAACTACCGTGACAGGTCCACGATAAAATTGGAGAGGTGCGCGTCAACCATACGCACAGAATCCATTATATTTCATTCCATCCCCCCAATATCCTATTTACAATGCACAACCATATGCTCGGGCTCCTTCTTACCCGCAGTGGCGTGCACCAGTAATCCAAAATTATCCAATGGCCCTGCAAATTCAAAGAGGCCCTCCTAGGTATAATTTTTGGCCTAGAGCAGAATTTAAAAGGGATTACATGGTAAAAGATAATTTCACTCCTATTGGAATATCTTACACCAGTTTATTTCATAGGTTGAGAAAAATGAATGTTTTAAACCCAATTGAGAGAAGGATCCCGAATCCTCTTCCGAAGAACTTGGACTATTCTAGAAAATGTGAATACTATTCTGATTCCCCAGGGCACAACATAGAGAAATCTTGGTATCTGAAAAGAGCCATTCAAGAGTTGATCAATACCCAACAGATCATGGTAGAAAGTCCAGACGCTCTAAATATCAATCAAAATCCACTGCCAGATCATAATGAAATAAACATGATTGAAGTGATACTTAGTGGTGAAGATGCTACAATTTTCTTTAAGTCAATCATTAAAATTAAAACTAATTCGAAAAAATTAGCAAATGTTGTGGATTTGACAAAAAAAATCCTGCAGAAGTGGAGGTAGTGATAACAAAACCCGAATCATCGAATGCTCCCTTGGTAGTGGGGAAAGAGATTTCAGAAAATATTGGGTCAAGTCAAATAAAGCCGAAACTCATTATTCCCGAAAGATCCAATAAGCCTCTTTTAATCTTAAAAGGAACTCCCATAGATGCTACTGTTATTAAACCAGTGTCATAGCTGCCTATGGTTGATACCAAGGTAGTCCCTTGGAATTATGATCGAATTGTGGTGATACACAAGGAGAAAGAAGTGACTGAAGATGTAGATGAAGTAGGGCGATTAACTCGATCTGAAAGATGTTATGCTCTAGTAGAGTTAAGAAAGAATAAACTAAGTGGTGAAGAATGAATGACAGTCAAGAAGACTGTCACTGATGAAGAAGCTGAAGAATTCTTAAAGAAAATGAAATTGCCAGAACATTCTATTGTAGACCAGTTGAAGAAGACACCAGAATAGATTTCTTTATTGTCTTTATTGATACATTCAGAGGAACACCGTAAGGCTATAATGAAGATTCTTAATGAAGCATGCGTTCTCAGTGAGATTAGAGTGAATCAGCTGAAAAAAGTTGTTGGAAGGATCCTTGAATCAAATAAAATTACGTTCTCAGATGATGAGTTGCCTATGGAAGGTACTGAGCATAACAAAGGTCTGTACATTTCTGTGAAATATGAATATTCCATCGTCACTCGAGTGTTAATTGATGGAGGATCAGGCTCTAAAATTTGTCCTATGTCAACTTTTCAAAAGTTGAATGTTAATGTGGAAAGGATCCGACTTAATAATGTATGCGTCAAAGGTTTAGATAGATCAAAAACTGATGCCATTGGTGAAATAGAGTTCATATTGACAATTGGACCTGTGGAGTTTGCTATGAATTTCCAAGTGCTGAACATTGAAACTTCATATAATAAGTTATTGGAAAGGTCATGGATTCATAGGGCTAAAGCAGTCGCATCAACATTGCATCAAATGGTCAAATTTGAACAGACAGGCAATAAATAATTGTTCATGGTGAAGGAGATTTATCCATGTATAAAGACTACTTCGTTTCCTCCATCGAAGAAGATACTGCAGATAATGTGTCAATTCATCAAGCTTCTGAGGTAGTGGCTATTGAGCATATCCTCGAGAGAAATCTCATCGCAAGACCACAATTATCCTCTGCATCTGTTATGGCAGTGAATGAAATGTTGAAGCGTGGTTTCGAACCAGAAAAAGGTCTAGGGATGTTTTTGCAAGGCATAGTTCACCCGGTATACCTCTATGAGAACTTTGGTACTTTTGGTTTGGGATACGAGCTTACTGCTGAAGATATAAAGAAGGCTAAAAAGCGCAAAAAAGAGTCATAGTCACTTACCAAGCCGATACCGCCACTTCATGAGTCTTTCATCAAATTCAGTGATGTTGGATCCTCCAAGTTACCTGCTGTAGAATGAATGAATGATGATGATACAGAGTTGATTGGCCTTTTTTAGAATATGTTCATTGAAGCTGATATGGATTAAATTGGGAAAGGTACCAGCAATGCAGATGTGAAGTTTATCAGACCTGATATCCAGCTTAACAATTGGGAGGCCACTCCTTTCCCTATTATAAAGGAGTTTTGGTAGTTTGTTTGTTTTTCTTGCAGTCTTAGTAGTTTGTTTATTTTTACTACTGTAATTTGAATTATTCTAGAGTTTTAATTCAGAACTTTAAACTTGGTATTTTAGGTTAAAACTCTTTATATCTATGTTTTTAACAAAGCGTAGTTTCCCTTCATTTTATTTTGAGTCTGAGTTTTATTTATTTATTTTCTATCATATAGTTCTTTATATGCTGATTCTAATGATATGACATGCATAAAGAATTGTCAACCAGATTTAAAAACTCAATCTAATTATGAAATAATGAATAAAGAAGTTGAATACGATAAAGGAGAAGCATTTGAGGATATAATCAAACATTTCAAACAGTTTTAGAATAAGACAAATCCTAATTTAGAAGAAACTGAGGCGATCAATTTAGGAGATCATGAAAATATTAGGGAGACTAAGATAAGTATACATGTTTAACCACAACAAAAGAAAGCTATAATTGAAGCTTTGCATGAGTATAAAGACATTTTTGCGTGGTCTTATGGTGATATGCCCGGTTTGAGCACTGATTTGGTAGTTCACAAGTTGCCAATTGATCCTATTTTTTCTCTTGTCAAGCAAAAGCTAAGAAAGCTCAAAACTGACATGAGTATAATAATTAAAGAGGAAATCACGAAGAAACTTGAGGCTAAAGTCATTTGAGTGGCCCAGTATCCTATTTGGTTGACAAATATTGTCCCTGTTCCAAAGAAGGATGACAAAGTTTGGATGTTTTTTTTATTATCGTGATCTAAATAAGGCGAGTCCGAAAGATAATTTTCCACATTCCAATATCCATATTTTGTTGGACAATTGTGCCAAACATGATCTTACGTCTTTTCTGGATTGTTTGCGGGGTATCACCAGATTATTATGGATCCAGAAGATGCGGAAAAGACATCATTTATCACGCCATGGGGGACATATTGTTATTGAGTCATGCCCTTTGAACTAAAGAATGTTGGGGCAACTTACATGAGGGAAATGACCACAATGTTTCATGACATGATGCACAAAGAGATTGAAGTTTATGTAGACGACGCAATCATTAAGTCGAGAGAGCAATCTGATCATGTCAAATATTTAAGAAAATTCTTTAAAAGGCTTCAGAGGTATGATCTCAAACTTAACCCATAAAATGTGTATTTGGAGGTCCATCAGGAAAACTCTTGGGTTTTATAGCCAGTCGACGTGGTATTGAGTTAGATCCTTCAAAAATAAAAGCTATTAAAGATCTGCCTCCACCAAAAAATAAATCGGAGGTGATGAGCTTACTTGGAAGGTTGAATTATATTAGTAGATTCATTGCTCAACTTACGACAACCTACGAGCCAATATTCAAATTGTTAAAGAAGAATGCTAAAGTTGAATGGACTAAAGAATTTCAAAAGGCATTTGACAGAATTAAGAGTTACTTGTCGAATCCACCTATTTTGGTTTCTCCAGAGTCGGGGCAGACCTTTGATATTGTACATGTATATGTTAGACAATTCTTTTGACTGTGTATTAGGTCAACATGATGTTACAGGTAGAAAAGAACAAGCCATTTACTACCTCAGCAAAAAGTTTACCACTTATGAGGCTAAGTACACTCTTCTTGAGAAGACGTGTTGTGCCTTAACTTGGGTATTCCAAAAGCTGAAATATTACTTGTCATCTTATAGTACTTCCCTCATCTCTTGTATGGATCCTTTAAAGTATATTTTTCAGAAGCCTATGCTTATAGGCAGACTCACGAAATGACAGATGTTGCTCACAGAGTTTGATATTGTTTATGTGACAAGAATTGCAATAAAAGCTCAAGCCTTGGCAGATTATTTGGCTGAAAATCCTATTGATGAGGAGTATGACCCATTGAAGACTTATTTTCTAGATGAAGAGGTATTGTATGTTGATGAAGTTATTTCTGATGATTGTCATTCAGGCTGGAAGTTGTTCTTTGATGGAGCTACTAATATAAAAGGAGTGGGGATGAGAGCGGTTCTTATTTCTGAATCAGGAAAATATTATCCTATAACAGCCCAACTTCGATTCTACTGTACTAATAATATGGCAGAATACAAAGCTTGCATTCTGGGATTGAGATTAGCCATTGACATGGGGATCTAAGAACTGTTGGTATTAGGAGATTCAGATTTATTAGTCCACCAAATCTAAGGAGATTGGAAGACTCGTGATTCAAAACTCCTACCATATAGAGGTTGTTTGCAAGATCTTTGTCAACGATTTGTATCAATAAAGTTCAAACACATTCTCAGAGCTCATAATGAGATTGCTGATGCTTTGGCGACCTTATCTTTGATGCTTCAAATCCCGATAAAACTTATATTGATCCTTTGCATATACAGATTCATGATCAACATGCATATTGTAATATGGTTGAGGAAGAACTTGATGGAGAGTTGTGGTTCCATGATATCAAAGAATATATTCAGATTGGGAAATATCCTGTACATGCTGATGCTAATCAAAAGAGAACCATTCGGCGTTTGTCTAGTGGATTTTTCTTAAGTGGAGGAATCTTGTATAGGAGGACACCTGATTTGGGACTTTTAAGGTGTGTAGATACTAAAGAAGCTTTAAAAATTATGACTGAAGTATATTTTAGGATTTATGGACCACACATGAGTGGGTATGTTTTGACAAAGAAAATACTCCGAGAAGGTTATTATTGGCTCACTATGGAGCGAGATTCTATTAATTTTGTTCGTAAATGTCATGAATGTCAAGTACATGGGGACTTGATACATTCCCCTCTATCTGAGTTACATACAATGACTGCTCCATGGCCTTTTGTGGCTTGGGGAATGGCCATAATTGGACCAATTGAACCAAAGG
Organism: Capsicum baccatum var. pendulum; assembly: GCA_030864225.1. Taxonomy (NCBI): domain Eukaryota; kingdom Viridiplantae; phylum Streptophyta; class Magnoliopsida; order Solanales; family Solanaceae; genus Capsicum; species Capsicum baccatum. Next base: position 202,358,593 of record CM061561.1, read on the forward strand.
CCTCAAATGGACATAGGTTCATCTTGGTAGCCATTGATTATTTCACGAAGTGGGTGGAAGCAGCGACTTTCAAGTCAGTGACCAAGAAAGTGGTGGTTGATTTTATTCACTCCAACATCAATTGTCGGTTTGACATTCTAAAGATAATTATCATGGATAATGCTGCAAATCTCAACAGTCATTTGATGCAAGAAGTGTGTCAACAATTTAAGATTATGCATCGAAATTCAACTCCTTATCACCCAAAAGCGAACGGAGCTGTAGAAGCTGCTAACAAGATCCTAAAGAAAATACTTCGCAAGATGGTGCAGGGTTCTCGACAATGGCATGAAAAGTTACCTTTTGCTTTGGTTGGGTTATCCTACTACAGTTCGAACTTCAATCGGTGCAACTCCTTACTTTTTAGTGTGTGGAACTGAAACAGTTATACCTACAGAGATTGAAATTCCATCTCTTCGAGTAGTTGTAAAAGCTGAAATTGCTGATGATCAATGGGTCAAGACTCATTTAGAGCAATTAAGCTTGATTGATGAAAAAAGATTAACATCAGTTTGTCATGGACAACTATACCAGAATAGAATGGCACGAGCATATAACAAAAAAGTGCGTCATAGACACTTTGAAGTTGGTCAATTAGTACTAAGACACATCCTACCCCATCAGATTGAAGCCAAAGGCAAATTTTCTCCTAATTGGAATGGACCATTCATGGTGAAGAAAGTGTTACCTAATGGTGCATTATATCTGACTGATATAGAAGGCAAAATGAAAGGAATGCCGGTTAATGCTGATGCAGTTAAAAGATATTATGTATTATATTCATGTACAATTATACTATGTATGTTTTGTACTTTCATTTTAAAAGATTGAAATGATGAAGGCATTTTGTTCTACTATCCAAATAATATATTAACCTTTGCTTTTTCCTTTTGAGCTCTTATCTTTCTTCGTACCCCTCTTTCGAAATCAAATTAAAGTGAGAAAAAAAGTTAAAAAAAATTAATCAATTCAAAAATTTAAAATCAAGAAAAAGAATTTAGATGCCCGAAATATGTTTGACCTGATTCTTGCTATGACAAGATACGTAGGCAGCCCTACTCCGGGATTCGGTCTAACCAAAAGAAAATCTAAGTTACCCAGAATGAGATAAAACTGGGGCAAAAAGTTTTTTTCCTTAATAAGAGTATATTCCAAAAGTTATATATGTTTCCCAATGATTATGTAAATTTTTGAGCCTTATGTCGCCCTTTCTTTCTATCCCGATCCAAAAGCCAAGTTACAACCAAAAAAGACCTTCAGATTAATCTTTGAGAATGTCAAGGCTAAACATGTTATAAGTGCATGATATTTCATATTTTGGGTGTTATTTTCTAAAAATAAAAAAAATGAAAATGAAAATAAGAGAGTTTTATTGGTGAAAACCCTTTCGGGCACCATAAGACGATAGTGAGTTGAGAAAGAGATGAAAATGAGATAGGCTTGATGGCGAAAACCCATTGAGGTGCCACAATCCGAAGGAGAATAGTAATTTAGAGTGAATAAATTCAACAATGGCTCAGTTTCAAACTCAATAAAAAAATTAACAAATGATTGGTGTGGGTAGATCTGGCTGTTTGATTCAAAATGCATGACATAATCACTAGAATCGATTTCCACATTCAGATAAGTTTTCTCTTTGTTTTGAGAAAGAGATGCCTATTGTCTTTTTCTTTTTGTTTTATTTTAATTTTCAATTTTTTGTGTCCTTATCGTCAAATGAAAATTTTTTGTTGTCTTTTGAGTCAAATTTACGTCAGGTCGAGTGAGAAAAAAACTCCAAACTCACTACCAACTCCTTTAAGGGTACAAATCAAGACAAAGGGTCGATGCACGGAGACAACGTTTTAAAGTAAAAGTAAGGTACTCAAGATGATGGTGGTTTGACCATTTTAAACTCGTGAAAATCTAAGGGATGTATTGGAAGCTAAACTCTGAAGCATCATACAACAGAAACATGATTTGAGTTGAGGATCTCAGTAGTCAGGATTCTGAGTCAGAAGTATGACAATTCAATGAATATTATCATGGATTGGAAAAGAGTTGAGCATGGCAAGTGCGAGAGCGGCTACTTCAAAAGCCAAATGCCACAAACCAACCACCACATGTTTTAAAACTCACAATTTTTCTTTGTTTGAAATAGAGATGGGATATTCTTTTTTTACACTAAAGTTTTCAAATAAAGGATGCAATTCCACATTTCTGTCAACGCAAGAAGCATGGTTACAGTATCTGATGATGGATCTCGGTCATGGTAAACTTTATTCTTTGTGAGATGTATTAAGATCCAGAGACACACAAATTTTTCAAGTACAAATTGGGGCAAAATTTTGTGTGTGTTGTATGGAATTTATTCTTTTGCTCAGGACCCTCCTGAAGAATGGGATGTTATTTTTCTGTTTCACCTTTTATTTTGAGTTCAGGAACATATTTGAAAATTAGAAAAAGGAAGTCCAAGAGCCCGCCTGAAGAACAGGGTGAAGAAAATTAGAAGTCCAGGAGCCCGCCTGAAGAACAGGGTGAAGAAGTACCAAATTCAGGAGCCCGCCTGAAGAACAGGGTGAAGAAGTAGCAAATCCAGGAGCCGTCCTGAAGAACAAGGTGAAGAAATTACAAGTTCAGGAGCCCGCCTGTAGAACAGGGTGAAGAAGTAACAAATCCAGGAGCCCTCCTGAAGAACAGAGTGAAGAAAAAGTAAGTCTAGGAGCTCGCCTAAAGAACAGGGTAAAGAAATTATAAGTCTAGGAGCCCGCCTGAAGAACAGGGTGAAGAAAAAGTAAGTCCAGGAGCCCGCCTGAAGAACAGGGTGAAGAAATTATAAGTTCAGGAGCCCCCTTGAAGAACAGGGTGAAGAAAAAGTAAGTCCAGGAGCTCGCCTGAAGAACAGGGTGAAGAAAAAGTAAGTCCAGGAGCCCGCCTGAAGAACAGGGTGAAGAAATTATAAGTCCAGGAGCCCGCCTGAAGAACAGGGTGAAGAAAAAGTAAGTCCAGGAGCTCGCCTGAAGAACAGGGTGAAGAAATTATAAGTCCAGGAGCCCGCCTGAAGAACAGGATGAAGAAATTGTAAGTTCAGGAGCCTGCCTGAAACACAAGGTGAAGAAGTTGTAAGTTCAGGAGCCCGCCTGAAGAATAGGGTGAAGAAATAACAAGTCAGGGACCCGCCTGAAGAACAGGGTGAATTTTCAAGTTCAAGTCATGAAAATTCAAATCAAGATTCTAGAGATTGCAATTTTCATTTGTAATTTTTCATTTTTTATTAGTCATTTGAATGTAAAAGGCAGAAGTCGTTAACCGAAAACTCGACGGAATCTCATTCGAATTTTAACTCTTTCTCTCTCCATATCATCTTTGAACTACTCGTGACATGATTCCTTTATAACCTGGGATAGGTAGAAAGTCCAAAATCAGGATTCGGTCGCATTTTTTTTATATTTTATTTTATCCTTACCTTTCAAATAATTGGAGGGTCAAAAATTAATCTTGTCTACTTCTTTGTATGAAAACTTTTTGAGATTTCACACAAAGAGGGGCAAAAATGTAGACACATGATTTTTGATCCTCCCTAAATTTTAATTTATTTTTGATATTAAATATTTATATTTGATATAGTATTATTTAATTTCTTATTTTTATTTTGATAAAGTTTTAGTTAAAAAATAAATAACTAAATAAGATTAATTTTGAAATATTTTTCTTTTATTTTATTCTAACTTTGAAATTAATACAAAAATTTTAAAATTGTATATATATATATATATATATATATATATAAATCATTATTATTATTATTATTTTATTTATTTATTTTTGATTTTTATTCATTCATTTATTATTATTATTACTTTCTATTATTAAATAAATAAATAAATAAAAAATTATTATTAATTTAAATTTTAAATCTTTCCTCCCCTTTTGCCTTATCTGTTAAAAACTACTCCCCCCAAAAAGTAACGGTTCCCCCAAAAGTCCCCATATTTAAAGACTTCTCAACCAGTCAAAGAAAAACCAGAGATTACTTATTTTTATCACTATCAGATATAGAAAATACTAGAGACAACGTACTTTGACCATCAGACAGTATTAGAAAAAAATACATAGAGAGAAAAAAAAGTCAGTCAGAGAAAATCATCTGTCAAAAGAAAGAAAAGGGAAGTGAATTTGAGATCCATTTGAAGTATCCGGTGGAAGTTTTTGCTGTATTATTCAATTTAATTCCTTACAGGTTTCTCTTTAATCTTACATTATTTGTTGTATAAAATTTTATTGGAAATCAAAACATGAATGAAGTTTGTTTAAATAGTGTTCATGGATTATTCAATATGTGTATATGATCTATTACCTAAATTTATTCGTTATTAGATATTGTATTTTAAATTGCTAAATATTTATATGTTTGTACACAGAAAATAATATATTCATACATCCACACTGTTTCACACAACAATAAACAACACCACACACATATTCACAAATTCTCATACAGACACAGTAGCGCGCACACACTGAAAAGAGTATAAAAATCAGTAAGAAATAGGAGAAACAGATAAAAATCGAGAGATGGAGAGAGAAAACGGAAAGAGTGAACAAAATAGGGGATTTCTTTTCCGGTGATATGTTTGCCGAAATCATTATTTTTTGATGACTAAATCTCCAAGACTATCATATTCTGACTGGAGCCCCCTTTATTCACCGGAACCAGCCTTTCCTCTCGTTGGAATCACAACCTCAAGTCCTTGACGCAAAAATCCGTTGGAAAGTAATTCAAAAAACGGACCCATTTTGCGTCAGTTCCGGTGAACCAACTCACCGGAAAACCTCACCAGCCATGCCGTCACTTTCCACCGGAGAGGCGAGCATAGCTGTTGTTAATAATTCTGGCCAGTGACCATCTCCGTTAGAAATATATATATATATATATATATATATATATATATATATATATATGACGCTATCTGTTTTTCTTTGTTTATGCAGGCTATTAAATGTTAATTTTGAATAGTTTTTTTTTTCTTTAAGAAATTTGTATTTTACTTTATAAGAAACTATTTTATTTCTCTTATGTGGCAATGTCCCATCAAAAAACAACTCATAATTTAAAAATATAATATTAATTTAAACCTTCATTATTTTAAACAATTATATTTTATTTAGAGTTTATGTATCTTTGTTTTCGAGTTTCTCAATTTCTTCATGAATTTATATTTAATCCAATTATTGGAATTTCTTTGTATAATTTATCTTTAAAAATATGATTTAAGGTTAGTATGAATTTGAAGAAATTAAATTTTAGGATAATATTAAATTTAGTATAACATAGGTAGATTTGAGTATGTTTATTTTACTTTATTTTCAACAAAATTTAATAATTATTTATTGATGAAATTAATAATGCTAATGGTTTTTATTTAATCCGCTTTTAAATATTAGATAAATTTTAGACAGGTTTCAAATAATCGTCTCAATTAAGAATGCGGCATATGCATCTTTTCAAGACATTTAAAATTCAAAGATGCAATAATGAACCTTGACAAATATTTTTTAAAAAATAATTTTTCATTGAGTTAATACGAGGTTTTAGACAGATTTTTAAATAATAAAAAATGAGCGAATTTAGGCGTAAATACGTTTATTCAAAATAGTTTAAGTGAAGATAAGTCAATAAAAACTACCGTGCTAGAACCACGGGACTCGAGGGGTGCCTAATATATTCCCCTCGGTCAACAGAATTCCTTACCCAATTTTTATTTTCGCAGACCATAACAAAGAGTCATTTTCTTTTGATTAGGGATTCAAAAGGTGACTTGGAACATCATAACTCAATTTCAAGTGGCGACCCTGTTAATAAACTAATCCCTATTCAAAATCGTCACTTTAACTGGAAAAACTCTTCGACTCGATCCCTTCGAGCGAAAAAGGGGTGTGACAATTTGAAGTAAGAATTTAAATATAATGAATTTGAAAAATTCAATATTCATAAGTATTTGATTTATTGAATTTGAGCATTGCCCATTGAGAATCAACCACGAGATACTCACCCAAATTTTGATCTTTGATATGTAGCTTATGAGATTGTAATCCTAGTGTCGAGTAAATTTCATAGATAGTTATACAACTATCATTTTTTTACTAAGGTCATTTAACTATCTTTCCCACTACAATATCACAAAACTTTTAATATACAATTAAAATCACACAATCTAATTTACATATTAATTGTTAATCATAACATATAGAAATACAGTATAGACAAATCAAGTGTTAATCCTAATTTATAGAAATATAATGGATTAGTAATTTAGTATCATAGTTTATTAATTTTTGATATCATATTATCATCTCACTAACAACTAAAGCAACAATATTGCAATGCAAGAAAATCAACTATCTAATAACAATATTAGTTTCTTCATATTTGATACATAACTTATAATTTTTTATGTTATTGCTAAAATTCTCATTGCACATTTTGACCAAGATAAATTTTTATAAGTCTTTAAGAATGTATGACATATTAAAAGATCACTAACTTAAATTTTCAAAGAGTACAAATTATCTTTTTTTTTCATAAAACATAAAGTACATGAATACTGTCATAAAATTTTTACCAAACATGTAGAAAATAAAATGAATATGCAACGTAACTTGTATATTTAGTTGACTTGATAAATCAAGAAAAAACTATTTTAAAACAATATTCACAGTAAATTGAGATTCTAGCAATTATCACGACAAGATAAGTTGTGGTAAAAATCACTTGCACAATCCATCTTTTCCAACATGTTATGACGGAAATTAATTAGCATTTACTGAGTGTAACCTTCTTATATAGTGGTAAATTGTTATGACATTAGAACTTCTAGATTTATTGAAGTTGATACAATATTCTTTTCCATATATATGTATATAATTGTTAATTGATTATTCATTTTCTATTTATATTTCTCAATCAATTTTGTCTCGCTTTCTTAGTTGACTTACATTGAATGAAATCATAAATACTTTTTGTCATATAAATATTCTTTTTATGGTAATACTTCAATTGCATATATTCTAATTTATTAGTAACTCACAACTACATTTCATCATATAAAAATTATTATAAATTTTTATTGATAGTTTTATTATTAAAAAATATTTATTCCTAAATTATTTTATTGATCTGCACGTTTAAATTTTTATATAAGATAATTTAATCCTTTTTAATTAATTTTTGTTCATCAAACCGAAGTATTTTTTTTCAAATTTGATTATTTTAAAATCCAAAATTATTCTTACAGACATATATAAGGTTATATAATGGGTCAATTAAAGAATAACTTTGTAAAGTAAAATTTTATTTGACTATTAGGACTATGTAATTTTAGTAGTTATTTTCGATAAACGTTATGCAATGTTTTATGTGTAGTAATATTCACTTTTAAAAATTTTCAATATTTATTTATTTTCAATCTACCCTCCTTTTAAATTCAAAACTATCATTTATTCATTTCCTAATATAGAATGATAGTGTAATTACTCATTGATAGTTATTCTTAATTATTAAAATCCTTTCATTAAATATGAATGCATATTTGTTTAAAATATAGATTACTTTAAATATATCGAATGAAAATTCTTCCAATAAATATGAATGCATAATTTTTAAATAAAATTTCTTGAAATATATTGAAATAAATTTCTTCCATTTTATAGTCCAAAGTTACCATTTGATTGATTACATCTTTTTCATAATATTTTTAATTTTGGAATAACTCTTTGATTACTATTTTTTTCATATAAGTTGTTTGATTCCTAATTGGTTATTCTCTTTATTGATATTTCTTGATACTTTCTTGATTTAGTCAATTGTAATCACATTATAAATTAAATACACATTTTGAGTGATGACATCCTTTTCATAATATTTTTAATTTTGGAAGGACTCATTTGTTATAATAATCTTTTTCATATAAGTTACTTGATTATTAATTAGTTATTCTCTACTTGATTTTTTTGTAATACTTTCTTGATTTAATAAATTTTAGGGAAATCATAAATATTTTTTAAATAATATTATTATTTAAATTAATTGTGTATATTTTTTGAGGGATAACATCTTTTTCATAATATTTTTTTTATTTTGAAATGACCTTTTGATTATTATAATCTTATTCATATAAGTTATTGATTTTATTGTTATGACATTAGAACTTCTAGATTAATTGCAGTTGATACAATATTCTTTTTCATGTATATGTATATAATTGTTAATTGATTATACATTTTCTATTTATATTTCTCAATCAATTTTGTCGTGCTTCCTTAATTGACTTACATTGAATGAAATCATAAATACTTTTTGTCATATAAATATTCATTTTGTGATAATACTTCAATTACATATATTCTAATTTATTAGTAACTTACACCTACATTTCATCATATAAAAATTATTATAAATTTTTATTGATATTTTTGTTATTAAAAAATATTTATTCCTAATTCAATTTATTGATTTGCACATTTAAAGTTTTACATAAGATAATTTAATCTTTTTAATTAATTTTGGTTCATCAAAACGAAGTATCTTTTTTAAATTTGATTATTTTAAAATCCAAAATTATTCTTACAGACATATATAAGGTTATATAATTAGTCAATTAAAGAATAACTTTGTAAGGCAACATTTTATTTGACTTCAAATATTAATTAGGACTATGTAATTTTAATAGTTATTTTCGATAAATATTACGCAATTTTTTCTGTGCAGTAATATTCATTTTAATTTTTTTAATATTTATTTATTTTCAATCTAACCTCCTTTTAAATTTAAGACTATTATTTATTCATTTACTAATATAGAATGATAGTGTAGTTACTCATTGATAGTTATTCTTGATTATGAAAATCCTTTCATTAATATGAATGCATATTGCTTTAAATTTAAATTACTTAAAATATATCGAATGAAAATTCTTCCAATAAATATGAATGCATATTTTTTTAATAAAACTATTTGAAATATATTGAAATGAATTTCTTCCATTTTGTAGTCCAAAGTTACCATTTGAGTGATCACATCTTTTTCATAATATTTTTAATTTTGAAATAAATCTTTGATTATTATATTTTTTTTCCATCTAAGTTCTTTGATTACTAATTGGTTATTCTCTCAATTGATATTTTTTGACACTTTCTTGATTTAGTCAATTGTAATCAAATCATAAATGTTTATTTTTATATAATATTATTATTTAAATTAATTATATACACATTTTGAGTGATGCCATCTTTTTCATAATATTTTTAATTTTGGAAGGACTCATTTGTCATAATAATCTTTTTCATATAAGTTACTTGATTATTAATCAGTTATTCTCTAATTGATTTTTTTGCAATACTTTCTTGATTTACTAAATTATAGTGAATTCATAAATATTTTTTAAATAATATTAATATTTAAAATAATTGTGTATATTTTTTGAGGGATAACATCTTTTTCATAATATTTTTTTATTTTGAAACAACTTTTTGATTATTATAATCTTATTCATATAAGTTACATGATTACTATTTACTAAGTGATTTTTTGTAACATTTTCTTGATTTACTCAATTGTAGTAAAATCATAAATATTTACTTTTTATAATATTATTGTTTATGTTGTTTAAATTAATTGTTCACATATTTTAAGGAATGACATCTCTATCGAAATATTTTTTATTTTGGAATGACTTTTTGGTCATAGTAAATTTTTTCATATAAGTTGCTTGATTAGTAATTGGTTATTCACCAAAATAAATTTTGTTGCCAACAAAATAAATTCTTGTTGCCAAAATACCAAGTGGCTAGTTCTCAATATGCCACTTGGCTTAATTTTAGACTAACTTCTTTGCTTTATTATATATATAGATTAAGAGGTTTGAATCAGAATAATTCTTTGAATATTAAAAAGTACATTGTAATTTAGATACAAGTATTTATATCTATTTCTACTATTTATTAAAATTGTGAAGACTCTTATAAAATTGATTTAAACTTTTTATTCTTCGTTAGAAAAGGTCAACATTAGACTAAATCATTTTTTCACTATTTTATTTTATGTAATGATATTAAATATTGATTGTATTAAAAAAGGGTGAAAATCATTTCCCCCCTCAAGTTTACTTTAAAAATCAAACTCCCCCTCTACTTTGAATAATAAGCATTCTCCCCCTTTTACCTTGACAATGTCTATTTTAACCTTGGCATTAACAATATCTTCTTATAGTATACATTATTTATTTTAGTCAAGTATTTATATATTTTTATTTAAATTTTTTAGTATAACCTTTTTAATGAACTTGTCACAAAAGCTAATATTATTTTTTATGATTGTTATTTTATTGAGATAACGCACAAGTATTTTTCGTCTCCCCCAAAATAAGTACAAAAATATTCTGATACTTGACGGTCAGATCAACAAAAATGAGTTTAGGTGGTAATAGGTCTCCCTTAAAGTTTAAGTGTATCATAACAACTTCAGATACAGTTTATGCACATGAGTTTCGATATACTCCCTAGGTTCTTTTTTACTTGTCACTTTTCATTTTTTTAGGTCAACCTGCATAAATTTTGACAAATATTTTAAGATATATATTATTTCATTTTATTAATATGAAGAAGGATTACAACTTATAGCATTTTTTATATATTTTCTGATCATCTAAATTTTAAATTTAAATATTAAATTATACATCATAAAATGTTGGTCAAATTTCATGCAGGTTGACCTCAAAAAGCGAAATAATGACAAGTAAAAGTGAATAGAGGGAGTATATATTTAAATGTAAGTAAACTTTTGAATTAATTTAGTATAAAATATATCTCCATTTTTGCTATATGTTATATATTATATGCATTGAAATATGTTTATGAAATTATTTTTATTTGTTATTTTCACTAATATAAATAAATATTACTGTTTTAGTTATTATTAATAAATAAATTTCCATATCATGGTCATTTATTTCATTTAGAACATCACTAACTTATATACTTAATATATGTTTCTCACGTTTTTTGTCTAGAAAATAATTTTCTTTTTATTTACAAAATTTACTATATATATTAAAAATAAAAAATATAATAATTTTAAAGAGGTAAAGAAAATAAAGATTAATAGTGTAAGAGTAAAATAGATATTTAAAAAAGACAAGTAGGAAAAAGGGGGCAGAATGATTATTGTTTAAAGTTGAGGGAGAAGTTTGATTTTTAAAGTAAAGTTGACTGGGAAAAATGATTTTCACCCTATTAAAAATAAAAATCTTTCCTAACAAAAATCGGACTTTCTAGTGCCCAAATAAAATTTGACAAAGCAAATCTTTTCCAACTAAAATAGATTTGGTCCAAAAAAATACCAAAAATTCTATTTTCAGCATTAAAAAAAATTCGACAAAAAATTCTTTCCCAAGTAAAATAGAATTTTACATAGTCTTTTTCAACTCCTATAAAAATCATGCTAATTACATATTTTTTTCGTCATCGACAGTTTTATCTCAGTTTTCATATTCTTGAAAGAGGTCATATATAACCAAGAAACATCTAACCAATTTAATACATAAAATTATGTTACATTTATTTAAAGAAAAATTCATCACTGATCATGATTATCCATGTTTCTGTAATTTATATTGAATATTGTGCGCATGTATTATGAAATTATTCAAATAACTATACTGGGTATGTTGTTGTTATTATTAAATAATTTATGGGACAACATTACTTATTCATTCCAATTGATTATAAATATACTAAGGGTTTAAGCTTTATTTATAATAATGTTAATTTTGCATCACCAAAAATGCTAATTAGGTTCAACATGCACACTTTGCTAGCTACATGCAAATTTGATCTAATAATTAGTATTGATCTAAGTTAATTTTGGTTGATTTGAGCTTTACGAATTTGAGTTTAATTTGATTCAATCAATGATCCATCTCATTACTCTAATTGAGTTTTTGCTTCTGTTTGAATAGATTGTCAATATATTCTATCATGTTGTTGGGATAAATTTTATAGATAATAGAAGTGAAAGAAAAAAAGCAATTGAAGAAACAAATTTTTATGCCGGTATACAACCTAGATGCGAGATGTTGGATATAGTTGATAGGAGAAAAAGATAGAAGTAGGCCGAAGAACGAACTTAATGGTTGAGATTTGAACACCTAAGATGAAAACCTTTCTTAAGTACAAATAAATGAACGATAAGATTGAGACCTATTCACATGTTATCCATACGTACCCTAACAAATAATTTATCTTATTTTTAATTATAAATTTTACATTTTATTTTTAAATATATGAGAATGACTTGTAAACCTTTTTACATTTCTTTGTTACGGTTTTTGCACTGATTTTCTTACAAAAGTTAAGTTTTACTTTTTCTTATAAGGAAAATAAAAGTAACCATGAATACTTTTACTTTTCCTGAAAGAAAAGTATAAAACTTTTCCTTATTTGGCAAACCTCTTTCTTAGAGGAAAGGTTTTGAACATCTATAAATAGAAGTCCCCTCTTCTCATACAATAACATAATAACATTCACAATGTACTCGTTAAAAGAGTCTGGTTTAGGGGGAGATTTCTCCCATAGGTTTATGCTTTTTCATAGGTTTTATTTTTTTAATATTGTTCTTAATATGTAGGTCGTTTGACCGAATCATATTAATAATATGTCTTTTTAATATATGTTTTTATTTGTCATCTGAATTATCACCGTTGGTTTGCAAACTTTAAGCTTCCGCATGACGCCCTTTCGATTTTAAATCCAACAAGTGGTATCAGAGTCCACGGTTCAATAAATCGATGGTCCAATTGTTGAACAAAGTTGCAATCAATTTGATGATAATGACTATATATGTTCAAAAGCTACATGTGGAGATAATTGTCAATATATTTTCAACAATCCTGCTGTCACATATTTAAAAATAAAGTTCACTTTTAACCCTATAAAGGGCTCATATATTTTTAATCCAAAAGCTTAATTTTTAAGCATGCCAAGCAGCAGCGATGAAGACTATATGAAGAACAAAGATCAAAGATGTGAAGAAGACGGATCACGTGAAAAAAATCAAGCCAAAAAGGAGAGATTTGTTAGGATTTTTTCCCTGATTTTCTTACAAAAATTAAGTTTTACTTTTTCTTGTAAGGAAAATAAAAGTAACCGTGAATACTTTTACTTTTCCTAAAAGAAAAATATAAAACTTTTCCTTATTTGGCAAATCTCTTTCTTTGAGGAAAGATTTTGAACATCTATAAATAGAAGTCCTCTCTTCTCATACAATAACACAATAACATCCACAATATAGTCGTTAAAAGAGTCTGGTTTAGGGAGAGATTTCTCCCACAGGTTTATGATTTTTCATAGGTTTTATTTTTTTAATATTGTTTTTAATATGTAGGTCGTTTGACTGAATCATATTAATAATATGTCTTTTTAATATATGTTTTTATTTGTCATCTGAATTATCACCGTTGGTTTGCAAACTTTAAGCTTCCGCATGACGCCCTTTCGATTTCGAACCCAACATTCTTCGCATATTATTTAAACTCTTTTCCTTAATGTCTTTTTTTTTTTTTGGTCAAAGGGTAAACCTTGACTAGGGAATTTCATTTGTGGACCTTTTTCGTCAACAATTGAATTCTTTATCAAGTTAGACGTTTTAATTTTAGAAACTTGAGGTCACGTCCGATATCTTTTTTTAAAAAATTCTATATTTATTACTTAAGACAAAGAATTGTTAGAATGCCTAATCTAAAGAAATAAAAAGAATTAAGAAGAAGATACAGATTTATGTCTACTTGGAGCATACATTGAACAGAGTTCTTTCTCGGAATTTTCTTCATGATACCAATAATTTGTAGCATCATTTTTTGATAGCACTAGTAGTTGATAGAGAGTGCAAAAGGAAAAAAGGATAGTGGGAGGGAGCGAAGTGTGTGATGGGGGTTGGGGGTGCGTGGGTAGGGGAGATAGTGGCAAAATGGATATATTTTGTCTCAAGTATGTCGACATAAGTAGGGGCGGAGCTAGCTTGGAGTCAAAGGGGTTCAGGTGAATTTTCCCGACAGAAAATTATACTAATTATATATAGTTGAATTTTTTTTTTATGAATATACAGTAGATGTTAAATCTCATTCGATTAATTCACGTATTTACTTATTTATCTTTTGAATCTCTTTAATAAAAATCCTAACTTCGCCACTATTACGTAACATTTATTTTTTTTCTAAAGTGAAATAAAATGTGAACACAAGACATGAACTAATGTAGGAAAGATTCTAAGTATCCCATGTTCTCTGTATGCCTATTGGGAAAGAATCCTGCGACTTTTGCTTTGGAATCTTCTTGGTTTTTTTAATTAAGCTAGTATTGGATGTAATAATGTTAAAATATGAAAGAAAAAATAAATTGGACTAAGTTGTGATCCTTAGATATTTGGTTATGATGTGATTAGTTTAAAGAGTCATGTTACGTTATTTTAGCTAGAAATCTATATAATTCAATGTGTTGCTAGAAGGGTTAGTCCAATTATAAAAAATTTCATGAAAAAATTGAGGTTCAATTGCCAATTAGGTAGCAATTAGTGTCAAATTTGGCATGACTTGAGATAAAACTAGTTGACATGAATAAGTAGCAGAAAATTATGCCTAATGTAGGGTGTGTTTGGTATGAAGGAAAATATTTTTCCAGTTTTCTTATGTTTGGTTGACTTATATGTTTTGAAAAATGTTTTCCAAACCAATTTCAAAAAGTAAGGGAAACACTTTTCAAAACTATCTTTCAACCTCACTTTAAAGTTGAAATGTTCATACAATTCTCAAAATCATCTACTCTGTCCCCCGCCCTCAATACCCTATCACCCCAACACACCCCTACCCCTACCCCCACCCTAACCTCTACCCCTACCCCTACCCCCACTCTCAAAATTCAATTGTTTTAAAATGTATTTCAAAATTTTTCTTAGTCCATCCCCTACCCCCACCCCACCCCACCCCACCCCTACCCCTACCAGTCCCCCTTCCGAATATAATATCTACATTTTATTAAAAAATTTAAACTTTTCTCTTACCCCACACCCATACCCTTCCTCCCCCACCCTTACCAGCCCCCTCTCCCATCCCTTCCCTCCCCCAAACCTTAAAAAAAAATAAAAATATTTTTAAAGAGTTTTCAATTTTTTTCTTCCCCCTTCCCCCTCACTTTCCTCCCCTGACCCTTAGCTCCTACTAACCCCTCCCTCCCTCCCGCCAATTTTTAAATTTTTCTTTTTAACAAAAAAAATTCAAAACTTTTTCTTACCCCACCCCTACTACCTATTCTGACACCCCCACCCACCCATCCGCCAACCAACCCCTTTCCCAAAAAAGAATTTATTTTTTTTAAATTTATTTTTAAAAAAAGATTCTAAATATTTTTACACTTTAGCTAAACACTAAAATGTATTTTTTGAAAAATATTTCTTCATTCACCAACCAAATACAAAAAAATATTTTTTGAAAAATATTTCCATCCACCAACCAAACATAAGAAAACAAGTAAGAAATCAACTTGTTTTCCAGGAAAACATTTTCTTGGAAAATATTTTTCATGGAAACATTTTCCTTCATACCAAACATACCCGTAGTATAAAATGTTCGATTTTGAATTTTTATTTCTTAAAGTGTGTGGTTCTGAATTTTTATTTCCGCTAAATAAGTTCTAATATTTGCCTATAAGGCAGAACCTACGATTAATTGAGCAAGTTCATTATTTAAAATATTCTGAATGTCCGCCTTATGGGCAAGAATTAGAACGTCTGTGTCTTATGGACAATATATCTAAGTTCTATCCTTTGCCTTTAAGGCAAAACTTCTAGCTAAGTGTGCAAGTTCATGGTCTTGAAATGTCATGAACGTATGTCTGTCTTATGGGTAAGAACTCGAACATCTGACTTATGTACAAAATTCATTAAATGGGGTCAAAATATCAAAATCACCCTTATAGAGGTCATTTTTGCAAGACTTTTTTGAGAATTTTACTTGGCAGTACATATTCATATAATTATAGTCTAGCTATTGCATCATTTCATAAATATCATTTTTTATTTCACTTTTGTCATTTACATAATAATTTGTATAATAACTAAATTTCTTTCTCTCTCATAAATTTTATTAATTAAAGAATTTATTTCCATCAATACACTTTTATTGCATTTACTCTCTCTCACACATACATAATTTTCTATACTTTTTCTTTAATATTATTTTTATGCTGACATTTTTTAAAAAATATTTAAATACATTTCGCTTATATATTTGTAATATATACTATCATACATGTAGTACATCAACTATATAAATTGTATATGTAATATATGTAACTATATTAAATGATTATATATAATTATTTTGAATAATTATAATATTAATTCATATATGTGTGTGTGACACGTGTGTCCGTGTGTGTATATATATATATATATATATATATACACATTAGGAAACTTGATTAAGTTAATTATGGATTTGATTAATATTTTCAAAACTTTCTAATCTTTTAAAAATACAAATCAACCCATACCCTCTTCAATCTAAATCAACCAGTCTCTCTACTCTCTCCCTCTCGACAGCTTCTCTCAACTCTCTCCCAACCAACAGTTCTGCAAAATTCTCCTTTCAATCCCCGACGACTTCAACCTCCGACGAAAAATAGTCAGGCAAGTTTCCTTTCGACTTTCAACCGTCAATCAACGTAAAGACTTCTCCAGCAACAACAACTTCGATTTCTTCGTCGTCCCATTTTCGTTTTCACACGTAAAAAACTATGAAGAAACAGATGAACTTGAGCCATCTACTCTTCTAGTATTAAAATGTGGACTGAATAAAACCCTAATTTCTGACATTTCTTCTTATTGTTGCTGTACTGTTGATTCGAATTTGTTGATAATTTTTGTTCACAGTTGATGTTCTTAGTGGAGACCCCTTCTTAGCGTGTGTGCGTGTATGATATGTTGGTGTTGCTGGGTTGATTTATTGTTTGTCTTGGTAAAAATGGTGTTGGAACATATGAAACATCTGATGCAATAGATAAGGACATCTAATGCAGCAGATGAAAATATCTTATGCAATTATGAAAATCTGATGCAACAGATGAACAATCTAACAGATTATTCATTTGTTGCGACAGAAGACTCTTCTGTTTGGAAGAAATCCAAACGATATTAATCCAATAGATTACTTATTTTGCAACAAATGAGTCATATGTTTCAACAGATCAGTGATCTATTTTTATTATTTTCAACGATTTACTCATCCGTTGCAACAGGCCAGTTATATGTTGCAACAGATAACATACCTGGTGCAACATATTAGTGATCTATTTTTATGGTTTCCAACGGATTACTCATCCATTGCAACAGGTTGGTTATATGTTGCAATAGATAACTACCTGGTGCAACAGATTAGTGATCTATTTTTACTATTTCCAATGATTTACTTATCTGTTGCAACAGGTCGGTTATATATTGCAACAAATAACATACTTGGTGCAATAGATATGTGATCTGTTTTTATTGTTTCCAATGGATTACTCATCTGTTGCAATAGGTTGGTTATATATTGCAACAGATAAACTACCTGGTGCAACAGATTAGTGACCTATTTTTACTATTTTCAACAGATTACTCATTCTTACAATAGGTTGGTTATATGTTACAACAGATAAACTACCTGGTGTAATAGATTAGAGATCTATTTTTATTATTTCTAATGGTTTAATCATCCGTTGCAACAGATCGGTTATTTGTTGCAACAGATAACATACCTGATGTAACAGATGGGTGGTCTGTTGGAACTGTTATTTTATTGTTGTGCACGTTAGATTTACTATTATCCCTTTTTAATGATGCATTAATCAATTATAATCTATTTTATGTTCCTGTTAATTTAAGATAATATGGCTCCCAAAAGAAAAGAAACCAAATCAAGTCCAAGTAAAGGAACAAGTACAATAGCTCGGCTACGTCCACACTCTATGAGCTTGCTTTACAAGTGTTATCTCAATCAGGAGCAGAAGATAATGAACACGGAGAGGAGGAATATCTCAAAAGAGATGATCCAAATGCTAATAGCCCTTCCGCCAAAGAGTTGGTCAAAATCGTCAGCATTAATCGTTATCCTGTGAGAATGCAGTATGATGGTGCCACAGATTTAACGGGTGATTTCGTGGTTAAGTCAGCCATGGAAAAATCTTTCGACGCCTTCAGAAAAATACTTCGAGAATAATAATTGGATGCTTATTTCAGGGAAAGCTGCTTTGGGCAATATCTTGATTTGCCGGAGGACAACAATTCTCGTTTCCAGATGAAAATGATATATGATCTTCTCAAGGTAGGTTTATGTATGAAAACAAAGACAAGATGGATGAGTTGTGGATAAATTACTGTGGCATGCCTGTTTGTTTTGGTTAGAAGGAGTTTGCCATAGTTACCGGACTAAAATGTTATCCTCTTTCTCCTTCTCAAGTTATACCTACTCTGGCCCAAAAACATACACTGCACACCTAAAAAAGGCAAAGAAAAGTCGAGTAATCATGAATACCTAGTGTCAATTGTTGGTCCAAGCTTCAAAAATAAAAATTTGATAGAAGCGTGAAAGGTAAAGGATTATCAAAGAAGCACAAGCAATCATTGTGCTTGGTTCGATTTGTACATAATATTATTTAGGCGAGAGACGTTAACAACAACATAAGCGTTGGTTTAATAAGGCTCTCCGAGGATCTTGAGGCATTTAACAACTATCCTTAAGGTTATGAAAGCTTCAAAATAATTGTCCAATAGTTGTTGACTCTGTTAACGCCAAATACAATCAACTTATATGGCTTTTCATGGGCCTTCATGGTAAATATTTCTTTTATCATGATATGATTCATCATTTTTTATTCAATAATGCTTTTGATTTATTGGCGTTATGTTATAGGCTTGGGCATTTGAAGCTATTCCTTATTTGAGACATCAAGTGAAATACCAGAAAGAAGTTTCCTGTCCAAGAATCCTGAGATGGTTGTCGGCCAAAACCGATAGAAATACAAAATTTCTTGATCTTTTCAACCCCCCAAGGAAGCAGTAAGTCCAATTCTAATCAAGTTTTTGTTTTAATGAATGATTATTTTAAATGATTTCATCATCATTCTAATATATTTACAGATTTATTTTAGACTGTCCATCCGTGGCTTATTCCGACCAACCGAGAGTTGAAAATGTCATTTTTTATTATTTTACGGTCCGTGCAAACTTTATCGGATCCTAAGGTCATTGATAGAATAAAAATGGAATTGTTTGACGCAACAACCATCACAATAAAAATAATTTTGAAGGGTGGGCTTGTTGCTATTGACAATAGTAGTGGTAGTGGTGCTACTGTTGGGGCTAATGATGTTCCTCTTATCGTTTTTTGAAACAACAAGCCATTATGATTATAAATATACTAGTTGTACAGATTTTTCTCTAGCTATTGCCACATCTAGTGAATGTTCTGCATGCAAATGTCAAGACTGCAAGGCAATATATGATAGAGTGATTAATGCTATTAATGCACTAACTGCTTCTATAAAGGAAATGGCATCTAAAAGAGGTGTCATTCCATCAAAGAGAATTTCATATCCATACACTCTACTAGGGATCAAGATGGCTAAGAGGAGAAGGAAAGATACTTCTAAGGCATCATAAAGCATTGGAAAAAGCAAAATTGCAATGCCTCTATCTTTGTCTTGCATCGATGTTTAGTGTGCAAGGGCCACAAGGGAGCAGCATGAGCCAAAAAAGGTGAATGTACATCACTTGTTCCAACAAAAAAATAGACACATATCTATTTTAACAGATGATGTATCTGCTAAAAATTATCAAATAAATATATATATTTGTTGCGACTGTTGTCTAACTGTTGCATCAGATGCATTATTTGTATCAACAGATGAGTCTTATGCTGTAATAGATGGATCATCTATTCAAAATTATCGTATTGCTCTGATTTACCTATTCGAATTTATCCCAATAGATGATCTATTTGTTGCAACATAAGGCTCATTGTTGCAACAGATGGATAATCTGTTGTATATCTGTAATTAGCATTGATTATTCTGGCTTTCTAGATGGATGACACAGTAGAAGCCACTGCTGAAGAGCATAATATCACAGTTGATAATCCATCAACTGTTTCCAAAGAAGAAGAAAAAGTAGAGCTTGTCAGTTTGGGAGAACATAATAATTACTCGTTTGAAGGGTTCAACATCTCGGACGAGGCTCCAAAAAAACTAACACAGTTGATAAACGACTATTCAGAATGGATTGTCGATGGACTGTTAAAGCATCATGCCGACAGGTACATAAAATAATTTTTATAGATATTGGTTTATACGATTCTTATTGTAAGAACGTGACATTAACACACATAAATCATCATGTAGAAAACAAAATGATGAACGCTACAAAGTAAACAAATCGAGTTTTGGTTTTGATATGTTCGACTTTGTTGTCGTACATCCTGAAATAAAGAATTTGTTCAATTTGATGTCACAACCCCAAACTTGATGGAATGATGAGATATAAATGTCATACATATTACTATTAATTAATACTTTATTTAATTGCATCCACATATTAATTTTTTCATCATGTAATCCAAAATATTTGATAATATGCACAGCATATCGATGTCATTTTTTACTACCTTCGAAAGAAGGCCAAGTTGCAAACACAAGAACAATACAGATACACGACAGACAATTATTTGTATAAAGTTTTCATCAATAATTCCTACAATAGGTATTGTCAACAACAACCAAAAGTTTTCCAAAATAAGGAATGCTTAATTAATATCATCAATGGTTTTTGCATTTCGGCTGGCTTACCTTGGCATTTGGTCAACGAAGTGTACATCCCAATCAATTGTGGTGATGAATTCCATTGGGTGATGTCTGTCGTCATTCTAAAAAAGAGGCGCATCCGAATTTATGACTCAATGTCGTGAAGGAGATGTTCCGGGCATCGTCTGAGATACAAAAGATGGCCAAAATATTTACTACTTAGCTTGATATGAGTGGCTTTTTGGACCAAAAGGTTCGTACTGATTGGTCGATGATTGAAGCATACTAGGATTAAATGGATAATCCATTTGATGTATAATATGTTGAAGGAATTGCTCAATAAATCATTGGTATCCTGTAAGTTTAAGAGTCATGATTTAGTTTTATTCCACAAATTTCACAACGCTTGCAAGAACTGCAAGATATAGATTATCTATTTTTTTTAAAATGCAGGGATTGCGGTCTTTTTATTGCTGTGTACACTGAGTATTTGAGCGATGAATTACACGTACCAAATGATAGACTTGATGCCGGACTACTCCACAAAAGATATGCTGCTCTTTTATGGAAATACGAAGAAGAGAAAGCTCAGAAGTCATACGCAAGTGACATTTAAGATCCACGACGACCAAAGCCGAATTTCATAGCACCGAATGAAGAACAACTTGTCTATATTGATTAAATATTTATAGCTTGAGTCCATCAAATTAATAACCTATCCTCCTTGGTTTAACTTGTTGATTTATTTGTAGAGTAGATCATTTGTACCCATAATAATTTTTTTATATTTTATTTATTTGTTGAGTTATTTCATGTAATTTTCGAAGGCTTCAACTTATTTTATGTTGTCTATGAGTTTAATTTAATCCTTAGTTTTGAACATGTTAATTAAAATGGAATACTAGATTCAAATATCACAACAGATAATACATCTGTTGTAACTGACGATATATCTTATCAAATAGATTTAGACATATGTTGCAACATGAGATGCAACACGTACGTCATCTGCTGGAAATTATATAACATGTCTTCCTACTTTCTTGATTTGTTCCAATAGATTACCTATTAGTTGCAACAGATTGGATATCTGTTGCGACAGACAAACTGAGAAATATCTGCATAATGCAATAGATGACCAGCCTATTCCAACAGATAATCAATCTGTCACAACAGGTACTATATCTGTTACAACAGATATACTATCTATTGCATTATAAAAATTCAACTATCCATAGACATAAAAATTAGTGTCACTACATGTAAAGTGAGGTAGCTTGAAATAAAAAAATGTTATCATGTTCGTCTCCGTCTTTGTACATATTCTTCTTTATACATGGGCTCCAACCATTTAGTTAGGTTATCTGCTGAAAATTATATAACAGGTCTTCCCACTTTCTTATTTTTTCTAACATATTACCTATCAGTTGCAACAAATAGATTATATATTGCAACAGATTAGATATCTGTTGCGACATACAGACTGGAAAAAATTTATTAATGCAATAGATGACCAACCTATTCCAACAGATATTCAATCTGTTACAACAAGTATTATATCTGTTACAATAGATATACTTTCTGTTGCATTATAAAAATTCAACTATCCGCAGACATAAAAATTATTGCCACTACATGTAAAGTAAAGTAAAGTGGCTTAAAATGAAAAATTATTATCGTGTTCGTTATGTATTTGTACATTTGTTTTTTATACACGAGCTCCAACCATTTAGTTAGTACCCCATAATCCCAGACCCATTGCATCTTTTCCACAATGGCATTGCACATACCGATCATTTTTGTGTCAGTCAGCAAACGCTCAATGTATGCAAGCGAGTACAGCCCACACGCTGCACCGATTTTATTTGTTGGGAGCTCGATGTTCTTATTTCTACCTTCAAAATCTAATGATTCCTTTGTCAAGACTTCAGATGGCGAATGATCTATCAGCTTACTCTGCGTCAACAACTTAGGCAACAACTTCAAGAGTGGCTGCATGTGGGCTAAAAATATGTCTCTCGCTGAAAACAGGTAAGTTGCAGTCATAAACCTTAATCTTTCCCTCGTAGAGTAGTATCTCAACATCGAGAAAATGTTTGACTTCCACGTTCATAACTGCAAGGATTCTCTTTGCCTTGGTCCAGCTCTTGCCGTGTGGATATGGCCTCTTCTCTCTAACATATTTAATCGCTTCTTCATTCTATTGGAATATAAAAACTAACTTTTCAAATTTTGGGCTATCAGAATCAACTAGCTTACGGAGATCAGCATACCTATCCTTGAAATTATTATAAAAGTTGAGGTCCATTATCCTATTAACAACATCATAAGCATCTGGGTACGCTAATTGCCTGCCCCTCATGAGACAGAGAATTTCATCAATATACTGTGGTATAAAAAGACAATTTTTAAATAGGTTAGTAAATGTAAAGAATAAAAACACAGTGGAAAGAATTCGATGCAGAGGGTTCTTTGAATCAATTCATAAATTACCCAGCCAACGCAACTTATGCAACAGATGTGTATTATATTACAACAGAATCCCAAGCTATTGCAACAGATTACACATCTGCTGCGTAGATTCTTCTTCATGGAGTAGATTGGAAGGCTAGGTTAGCAAAAGTAAACTTACACTATCCTCGTACCACACATGCACATTTGTCATATTCATGAAATCTTTTGCGGTAAATGAATGCATGGTGTATTATTTTTGAACCTTCGTCTTGCCATTCATAATTTCTTGCAGTTCCTTTTTCTTCTCCTTGCCAAGCGCTGCGATTATGTCTACCTTCTTCAGCAGCCCCTGAACTTCAATAACGCTTGGAGCTGGAAGAGTTGCAGTTTTTTCTATTTTCAGAATGGAGAGAATTTATCTAATTTTTCTTCTCTTCCTCCTAACCACACTGTAGGAGTGCATGGCTCTCTCACCTCATTGGATGGTATGACACCCCTCCTGGATTTTAACTCCTCGATAGCTTCAGCAATAGCCTCTATCTTTTCAAGGAGTTTATGCTCTTTGTCCTTGGATACTTGCATTTACAATAAGAACATGAGGGTGAGGAGGGGTGAGAGGGACCACTGTAAGGGTGGGAGGGATACGTATAGGGGTGAGAGAGACCTGTGCAAGGGTTATTTTCAAAAGTATTTATTTTTTGCTAAGCACCAACATGCTCATAATCACGACTGACAGCAGCAGTAGCATCAGGATGGCTGCCACCATCACAAACAACTCTACCAACAACACCTCCAAAAGAAGCACCCGGATCTGTTGCAGTTTGAGGTTGGTTGTGAAGAGCTTCAACATTAGGCTGACCTTGCCTAACTTCTCTTCTTATGGATGTTGCTCCAGCCAATTCCTTTTTTATTAACTCCACTGTTGGGTCTTCTTTTGTATCAATAAGACCCAGAGTAAGACAAGAAGTCATTCCCAGCTCATCATCGGTAGGCACGATCCAAAGATGCACAACCTATAAAAAAGACAAGAGGCATTTAAATAGTATAACAATAATTTGTAGTCAATTGGGTTAAATAAATGTTAACAAAGCCAACTTATGCAATAGACGATTTTGCTGCCACAACAGCTGATCTGTATGTCGCAACAGATTGATAATATGGTGCATCAGATTATACTTCTGTTGCATAATTTACATCTGATGGGTAATCTATTGTGTCGGGTTCAGAGAACCAAAGAAATAGATGGTTAATCTGTTGAAAAATATGGATCGTCTGTCTCAACAGATTTCTCATCTGTTGCACCAGTTGCAGTTGACGAGTAATTTGTTGCAACAGACGACCCATCTATCACAATAAATGGAATATTTATTTCAATATCTTTCTTAGAGGCAAATTATTTTAGTTGAAAGAAGATGTACTGCATCATCCAGAGGGTTAAATAGATCAGCGTCCTGCTCCTTAATATTTTTTTTGCCACCCTTTGCAGCCGCCCACCACCTAAGGATCCTTGGATGAGAAACCTCATCCGGGTAATCCTTGAACTGCATTCGGAAGGGAGGAATGGCTTCACATGGCCTATCCTAAAAAATGTAAACAGGAAGCAAGCAAAAAAAAGTCATAATTAGTATGTTCTTTATAAATTAATGGATAAGTAAAAATAGTGGTCAATTTTACCATGAAAGCCCAGGGAAAGCCGTATAATATGATCGTCCCTGTGGATAGCATTATCTGTAAATATTGGGTAGTCAAGTAGTAGCTGTCATATCCTCAGTGATGGTCGTTGAATTTGTCAAAATCATCAGCAAGCGCCAACAAATCATCTTCTATGACTTTTCTGACGTCTCTTGCCAATAAAATGGAATGGAAAAACCAAACTAAGCACAATTTCTCCCTACAGTGCTTTGGTATGTCTTTATCCTCGAGATCTGCCATTAAATCCGTTGCTTTGTAGCTACTACGTCCAACAATGCCCAACAACCTATCTTTTTTTTCCTTGCATTTGTTGGACCCTTTGTGGGGTGTTTCCTTGATGAGAGGTTCTTCTGGACGATCACATTCAACCCCGTCACTATGGCAAACTCTTTTAACCCAAAACAAACTGGCATGCCACGGTAGTTGATCCAGATTTCATCCATCCTTTTTTACCCTCCTTTGAATCTTTATCGTTCCCCGCATACTTGATCTTATACTTGAGAAGAGCATATACCATGCTCATTAGGAAATGGAGAGTGCAGTCCTTAGGCAGCTCGAGAAAGTATGCAAAGCAGCTCTTGTTAAAAAGTACATCTATGTTTTTATTCTTCATAATTCTCCTTAATTCATCAAAATGTTTCCCCAACTAACATTTAAGTACAAGATCACCAGTTACTTTTTTCAGGGCTCTCCATCGGCATCGCAACTCAAAACCTGTTGATACTAATGGTTTTGACAGAATCATGCTGGAATTTTGATATTCTTTCATCCCCCATTGGTGAGAAGGAGTTATCACTTTCCTCGGCTTTATTTTTCCCCGATTAAGATTGTTCAGGAAGTTCCTGCGAATCTATCTGTACTCTAGTAATTTTTTGTTGGGTGGTCAGAAGTTGATTCACTTTCAATTTCTTTTCTTTTGGGAGACATCTTTTAACTACAAACAATAGAAAAATAAAAAATACATTGCATTTGATGTTTGCTTATTTTTTTTTTTTAAAAAAGGTAATACAAATTTCAATAAATTACTCTATGCCACTTTATTAAAAAAATACTCCAACAGATAAGACATCAGTTGGAACAGATGGGGAATCTGTTTTAAGACCTATTTAATATCTCCCAACAGATATTTCACCTGTTGCAACAGATGGACCACTAACACAACAACCAATGCCACCACCAATGCCACCAAGACCACCACCAATGCAACCAATACTAACACCAAGACCACTGACACCACCACCAAAAATACAAATACCGCCACCAACAACAACATCCACCAACAATACCACAAACACCATCTAATAATACCATGACAGTCAACAAAATGCTGAGATAAAAACTAGGGTTTTCTCAGGTGCTTCCTATTTTTTTAGCATCAAAACACAAAATTGTTAACTCATTCTCGTAGATAATACAACTAAAGTCTTCTTTTTCATCATTGAGTAAAAATCCCTAATTCTTAGAATAAAGAACAAATTTAGAACTCTTTTCAAACTCTGTTACCTGTGAAGACAGAGAAAACGATGGATACAAGCGAGAATGAAGTCGAAAATAAAAACTATGTGGTCGAAAATGGAAAGAAAATCGATGTGTTTTGAAGGGTTGAGCAATATGTTGTAGTTGTTGTCTGTATTATGGAGAGAGAGATAGAGGAGCGAGAACTTGAGATTTAAAATGAGGAAAAGTGTTTTCCATAAATGAATGATTTGTACGGGTTGATTTGTAATTTTGGATAAGAATGACAAGTTTTGAAATTGTTAATTTGGTCCGAATTGATCTTAATTAATTTTTGAAATTTCAAATGTACTAGTTCTTAAAATATTAAGTTAATGAGAGCTCATTTCAACTCAAAGTGATCGATCGACGACCCGGGTTGGGATGAACGCAATACCAACATCAATTGCAAAGACTCAATTGAAGTTGTAATTAACCCTATGAGCTCATTCATTCATCCCTAGTTCTACCTAAATTAATTTAGGTAATATTAATCCTAACATTAAGTTTATGAGAGCTTCTTTCAACTCAGAGTGATCGATCGACGACCCGAGTCGGGATGACTGCAATACCAACGCCAATTGCAAAGACTCAACTGAAATTGTAGTTGACACTATGAGCTCATTAATTCATCTCTAGTTCCACCTAAATCAATTTAGGTAAAATTAATCCTAACATTAAGTTAATGAGAGCTCATTTTAACTCAGAGTGATCGATCAATGACCCGGGTCGAGATGAACGCAATACCAACGCCAATTGCAAAGACTCAATTGAAGTTGTAGTTGACCCTATGAGCTCATTCATTCTTCCTTAGTTCCACCTAAATTAATTTAGGTAATATTAATCCTAACATTAAATTAATAAGAGCTTATTTCAACTCAGAGTGATCGGTTGATGATGTAACGCCCCGAAATTGGGTCCCAAGACGTCACACGGTGCTTAGGGTCACAGCTGACCCCAGGCTAACCTTTCTACTGGCATATCTCATAAGCAACTGAATAAGAAGTACAAATATATATACATACAAATCTGCGGAAAATAACTCTTTTTGAATTTGATTAATACAATACTGAATTTACAAGATTACAACTCTGCTTTTACAACCAAAATTGAAATGGAATACATCAACTTCTACTGACTGTCTATGAAGCCTATACTAGTACTGACTGTAGGTAGCCGGGTCATGAATCCTGACTATCCCAACTCAATACAACTAAATAAAGAAAATACAACACTATTAGTTCTGCATAATTGACCCAAGCCCTTGATCAAAAGGACTCATCACCTGCTGACTGGATACCACGAACTGACTAGATCTGAAGATGTACACTATACCTTATACCTATATTTTGAGAAAATATAGCCCATATTCGAATATGTGGGTCAATACCATGGAAACGTACCGAGCATATGGGGGTGCAATGCATATATAAAATAATATCTTCATATCATCACAGTTTATAAAAATTATGCATGCTGATATAAATGACTCACTAAGCTCAAATTAAAATCATCATAATCATAAGAGAGTAAAATATATCGGGTGAAACATGTGAGTCATCATAATAAATCTCAATTCACTTCTATCTCGATTCCAAATCATCAAAGCAATCAAATCTCATAACAATTCTATTTGGAATATATGTTCATTAAATCTTTCGAAAACAATGACTTTCTCAAACTCAGTCTTTCAAACAAATATGTTTTCATCTCAGATAGAAGAATAAGACTTTTCATATTAGATAGGAGAATACACATACACACATTGAGAGTCTCTTACATCCGATATAAACCATGTGAGCTACATGAAGTCCAATGTCTAACCCACGTTGGGGAGAGCTGTCCTATCCTTGCCATCGGAGTAGGACCTTAAATCATCAATCCAAACATTATTGATCACTATATAAATCATCCTCAGGCTCACATCCTACGGGGGCACGTAGTTCTAGGGAAGTACCAAAACAACTATACCTCCCGCTCGGTGCTAAAGACTACTCCTGGACTTAGATCAGATCTTTTCAAAAGAAAATCCACTAATAAATAGTTCAACAATTCACAACGGGAGCCATCTTCCTACCCTTTTCATAATAATCAATAAAAGTGGATTTCTTTTCTCATCTCGGGTTCAAAAACACCCCTTTTTACGACCGAAAAGTCAAAGCTTCTTCATCATCTCAAATCATTCAAACTCAAGTTGTTTATAACACATGATTTCTCAAAAACAACAATCTCAAATAGAGTTCAAAACTCATGTCTCAATATCACATTAAAACTTATCAAGATTCAATGTTTACATCATAAACATATATAATCCCTTCAAAATCTGAAAAATTCAGTTATAAGGCACAAAATATCATCATTATCATATAATTCCACTTCTAAAATATCAAAAATATCATAATCTCATGATAATCAATATAGGATATAAGTTCATGCTTCAAAATCATAGTAAAACGTATGAAATCCATAACTTCGTAAAAGAAAGTATTTTTGGGCACAAGAACAAAAGAGTGTTCTTGTTGAAAAACCCCACATACCTTAAACTTGAAGCTTTGAATGGCTTTCCAAATGATGTAATGCTATTCACAAACTTTTGGGTGTCACTCGTAGCCTTCGTAACGGGGATTCCGAATATGTAAAAATTATAGAATTCTCATGGTTGAATCTCTAGCTATTGGGGTTGTATTTTGAAACCCTAAAGGTTATTCTTGGTGATTTTGAGAGAAAGTAATCTTATTTTGATGTTGTGGGAGTTTAATCCCTTGTTATAGACATATATAGGGGTGTTTTTGGCACTTGGAAGTGAGGTATGCGGCGCACAACCCATGGAAGACCTTAAGGTGTGCGTTGCACACCTTATGGCAAACATTTAAGTGTGCCTTACACTCCTAATTGCACAGATTTGATTGGGCAGCGCATTGACCATCGCACACCCTTACTGCCTCTCACAAAAATGGATAAACTCTTCGCTCGGGTATTGAATTATTACGAAATTGATATCATTGGAAAGTTAATTCAATTATCTACAATTTGATAGGTCTTGGGATGAAAAATTCTATATATATTAAGAGATATACACGTTTGAAGTTGACCCTTGTAGAATCGAATATAAAACGTTAGACAAATCAAATGATCTTAGCTCAACTTGGATCTAAATGATTTATATGAACATTGTTGACCTCAAAAGCACTTCACATACTAGGATAAAGATCATGAAATCTATATTCACATAGGAATCACTTGAATTAGAGCTTAGATGCATAGGAATGTTGGTTGGAATTTAAGCATAAAAATATGAGGTATTACAGATGACCCAGGTCGGGATGAACGCAATACCAACGCCAATTATAAGGACTCAATTAAAGTTGTAGTTGACCCTATAAGATCATTCATTAATCCCTAGTTCCACCTAAATCAATTTAGGTAATATTAATCCTAACTTTAAGTTAATGAGAACTCATTTCAACTCAAAGTGATTGATCGATGACCTGGGTCAGGATAAACACAATAATAACGCCAAATGCAAAGACTATGAAGTGGTAGTTGACTTTATGAGCTCATTCATTCATCCCTAGTTCCACCTAAATCAATTGTAATAAAATCTGTTGGAACAAATGACTGAGCTGGTGAAAATTTCTAATAGCTATTCACATTTGTTAAAACAGATGACATATCTGATTTAATTAATAAATAGACATTTGAATTTGTTGTGATAGATGACTGAGCTGTTGAAAATTTTCAAACAGATATTGGTATCTGTTGTAACAGATGATATATCTGATTTAATTATAAAATGGACATTTACATCTGTCGTCACAAATGACTGAGCTGTTGGGATATTTAAACAGATATTGATATCTGTTGTAATAGTTGACATATTTACTTATCAAATGAAAAGTGTTTTTAAATAGATATTTGTATTTGTTGTAACAGATGACTGTGCTGTTGAAATTTTCAAACAGATATTGCTTTCTGTTGCAACAGATGAAATATCTATTTGAAAATCTTTTTTTCTTTTAATTTTAAAGAAAGCTTCTCTCGAGTAGATAAAGTAGTAAGTACTACAAAATGTGATAAAAAATGAAGAGTTTCTTTTTCTTGAATACTCAAAAATGTGTTCATTGAGTAGTCTTATTTTGTCTTTCCAATGTCACAAGTCATCTGTTACAACAAATACCAACAGATATTTAATTATCAAATGCATAATTACATCTGTTGTCATAGATGACTGAGCTATTAGGATATTAAACAGATATTGATATTTGTTGTAACAATTGACATATTTAATTATCAAATGGAAGGGTTTATTAAAAAAAATATTTGTATCTATTGTAACAGATGAATGTGCTATTGGGATTTTTAAACAGATATTATTATCTAGTGCAATAAATGACATATCTGTTTAAAAATATTTTTTTCCTTTCAATTTTAAAGCAAGCTTCTGTCCGAGTAGATAAAGTAGTAGGTACTACAAAATACGGTAAAAATTGATGAGTTTTTTTTCTTGGATAACTCAAAAATGTGTTCATTGAGTAGTCTTATCTTGTCTTTTCAATGTTAACTAGTCTTACTCGTGCCCCTCAAATTATTAATGAATATTAATTATATTAATTAATGAATATTGAAACCCACGTCTACGTACAGGATACATCTAGAATTATCTCATCTCTCCTCAGCTTCAGCTTCAGCCCTAAAATTATTTTATTCATCTCTTATCTTTTACTTTCTCTCCTCTTTAGCTTAGGATTATCACAACCTTTTTTCTCTCTACTCTCTTTTCTCTTCTCTTTCTCATAAAAATCTTTTCAGATCTAAATCGTTTCATATATTTCCTGGACTAAAATTATTGTTTTGATCTCTTTTTGATGTTAAGGTATGGTTCACTGTTGCTCTTTCATTCTCGTCTTATTCTTTGCAAGTTATTTACATCTGTTTTTTTTATTTAATTACCATTTACCCATATGATATTTACTTAAAAAAATTGAAGGAACTTTTAAGTGTTGAATAAATGAACCAAGAATTTTATTA
This sequence comes from Capsicum baccatum var. pendulum, assembly GCA_030864225.1. NCBI lineage: Eukaryota > Viridiplantae > Streptophyta > Magnoliopsida > Solanales > Solanaceae > Capsicum > Capsicum baccatum. The sequence continues at coordinate 202,390,159 of CM061561.1, forward strand.
CAATATGCGAAAAAAGTATTTTGTTGGGAGAAGTTAAAAAGCCTTATTGGCAGTATCATTTTTTTTGTTTGTATTTTGTTTGTTTCTTTGTTGTTTATGCTGTTATTGATGTTGTTGGTGGGATTGACGTTGTTGGATGTTGTGGTGTGGTGTTGCTGATGATGTTGGAACAAAGGATGTTGCTTCTTTATTGTTGATGATGTTGGAACAAATGTTATTTTTTTTGTTGTTGATGTTGTTTATTTGTTGTTTGTTTGTAGTTTATGTTGTTGTTGATGTTGCAATAGATAAATCAAGTGTGGGAACAAATCAAACCACCAACAAGGCTGGTTTGATGTATTCCAACAGACTCCAAATTTGTTGTAATAGACTCCACATCTGTTGCAACAGACTCCACATGTGATGCAACGGACTCTACATCTGTTGAACAGATGAATAATGTTCTTTATGTGATCAATTTTTTCCTCTTCTTTGTAGATATAAGGAACTGAAAGTTGATTAACTTTTGCCCGACCATCACAAGAGGCTGCAGTAAAGATGGGTTTGGAGGAATAAGTTGCATGCAGATGGAACCACTTCATATGTGGGAGGTATGTATTACTGATAATTTTATCGTGAAAACACACATAGAATACATTGATTTTATGAATGTTGTTTTTACTGATTAGTCATAGATAATTCAAATAAGATATCTATAATTTTACAGTTAAGTTTGGTAGGTCCGAACTAATAAGGCTGAGGGACCAGGAATATGGTTCTGATACCCTGTTAAGATTTAATGTCGGTTGTTGCTCATATTTATTTATCAAGCATTGCGAAGGGATCTAGTTTTGGTGTCATTGTATAGAGATTCAATAGCGAGTGAACTAACTTTTAGGGTGCATTGCCCTCTGAGAATGCCTTCGAAGCCTAGTTATTGCCGTAGCCCAAATTTATATGGTTGGGTTGTATGGGGTGATGATTATACACTAGTAGGTGCGTTAGGAGAATGCCTTCGAGGGAAAATGGGTGGTTGATGAAAAACTATATCATTTGAGCGTTAATTGAAAAGGAGACATAGGGTAGAAAGTAACTTCTAGCGAATCTGGCTGATGGAATTATCTTAAAACAACATGAGAAATCTGAATCAAGTGCAAATATAAAAGTGTATCCGACAATGTAAATTTGTTTGTTGTCTCTCTAAAAGAAAAATAGTTCAGATGGACACTTTGCTAGGGAGCTGCGACTAGGTAGCGTGGTCGGGATTATAACCTAGATAGAAAATAACAGAAGACCAAGAAAGCAGCTTTACGGGCACCGAGGGTTAAAATGAGCTTCTTAGATTCCTTACTTTAACTGTAGTTGCTGTTGGCAAAAGTTTTCTAGACTTACTGTACATCATTTCAACCCTCGATGCTCGTAAGGCTGATCTCTTGGTCTTCTATTATTTTTTCATCTAGGTGATAATCCTAACCACGCTACCTAGTTGCAGCTTTCTAGCAAAGTGTCCATCTACATTATTTTTCTTTCAGAGAGACAACAAACGAATTTACATTGCCGGATACACTTTAATATTTGCACTTGATTCAGATTTCTCATGTTGTTTTAAGATATTTCCATCGGCCAGATTCGCTAGAAGTTACTTTCTACCCTATGTATCCTCTCCAATTAGCTCTCAGATGATATAGTCTTTCATCAACTCCCCTCCCTCGCAGGCATTCTCCTTCGGCTCCTTCTGGCGTATAATTATCTTCTCGATCAAACCTTTCATATAAATTTGGGCCAAGGTAATTTCTATTGGTTTTTCGTTCTTGTTTGATGCAGTGTGAGGCTTCAAAGGTGTTCTCAAAGTCCAATGCACACTTAAAGTTAAGTCTAATTGCTACTGGTTCTCTGTAATGACACTAAATATTGACCCCTTGTCAAAAGTTAACACGCATAAACACGAGCAACAACCATCAGTAATTCCTAATAGGGTATCTGAACCATCTTTATGAGGCCCTTAACCTTGTCAATTCAAACCCATCAAACTTAACTGTACAATGCAGGATCTTGTTTGAATGATCAGTGCCTAATTGGTTAAAAACAAAATTCATAAAAACATTGTACTTTGTGTGTGTTGTCTCGGTGACCTTATCAGTAATACTTCTTAACTCACACACATATGATAGTGGATCCGTCTGCATGCACCTTATTTCTCCTAGCCCATTTACGGCTTAAATTAAATAAACAGATGACTAGCAAGTTGCAATAGATGCTACATTTGTTGGAAAAAAAAATTGATCTATCTATCTGTTGCAACAAATTGTCAATATGTTGTAAGTTATCTGATAGATGGAATTTATTTTGCAACAAATTACACATCTGTTAGATTTATTTTAAAGCAATTTTCTTTTCTTTTCGAAATACAATAAAAAGATAAAATGTTGTATTTAGATCCATTTTTTTAATTGACATATTTTAAAAGTCACCAGTTTTATTTAATTAAGGGATATATGAACAGTCATGGCTTTTTGTTTATTACCCCTTCCAATTCAATCATTTATAAATATATCCCTCAGGCCTTCTTTCCTTACTCTCAATCATTCATTCTACTACACTTACAGTACAAATATGGATGATCCAGATTCATACAAGACGATTCATATTGAGTCCTTGTGGGAACTTCAAAGACAGTTTGATGAACTCCAGAAGGATTTGGCCGACTTCGGAGCAAGGCTGAGGAGGGCGGCCCTGCTACTGTCGGATGAAAATTGTTCGATTAACTATAATAATAGTAATAAGAATAATAATAGTATTGATAATAATAATAATAGTAGTAATAATAATTAGGTTGTGTTTTTCTTTATTTTAACGTATGTATTTTTTATTTTTTATATCGGATCTACCTATAAGGGATTCAAAAATTTATGTATATGTTTTGTTTAGTTTGATTTGGTCGACTCTGCATTTTTAATTCTTATTTGATATTTAATTATCATTCTATTTATTCTTTGTTCTCAACATATCGACGCTTGGAGGTAGGGATTGAGCACTTGTGGCAACAGAAGGTCGTGAAAAGTCATGATTCTCCTAAAACTGTTCGTTAATAAATAATAAGGAACTAAATGATATGCACTATTTATAATCGTAAAATAAAGATTATTTAATTTAAAAAAAAGTCTCAACATTGGATTAATTAAGTTATATGATGATTGTTAAGAAAAAGGTGAAGAGTCATGACTTTTTGTCTGAAACAAAAACACATACATTCAACAATGTTGCCGATGCATCAAATTCCCCATTTGTTGCGACTGATGTATCAGCTGTTAGAAGAAATAAAAAAGAAACTAAAATAGATCGTCCATTTTATCCGTTTCCATAAATTAAAAATAGTTACTCCCTCCGTTTAAAAAAAAATGACCTACTTTGACTTGGCACAAAGTTTAATAAAATAAAGAAGACTTATGAATCTTGTGGCCTTAAATTTAAGTTTTGTCAAATGTACTAAAATGACTTTTAATCTTGTGGTCCTAGACATACCATGTGGAAAGTTGAAATTAAAGTATTGCCAAAAAAAGAAAGGGGTCATTCTTTTTTAAATGGACTAAAAAGGAAAGCAGGTCATTCTTTTTGAAACTGAGAGAGTATTATTTTATTAAAGAAACGATTATTGAAAAAGTGTTTTTTTAATTTATATAATAAAAATGTTAGCAAATTTGGATTAATGATATGATGATAGTTTTTTTTTATGAAAAAGATAGATTATATGTTGCAATAGATATATTATCTAATGCAACAGGTTCTCTATTATTGCAACAGATGATATATTTGTTGTCACAGATGAGTTATCAGATGGAACAAATATAGAATCTGTTGCCACAACTCAATAAAAATGGTTCTTGAAAAGAAATAATTAATAATAATAATAATTTTAAAAGTCATGACTTATCACAATATTTCTTAATTTAGTTAAGTCATGACTTTTTACAGTAATAAAAAATGTAATTAATAAATAGAGGTGAACAATTAGATTATATGTTGCAACAAATAGGTTATCTGATGCAAAAGGTTTTATATTTGTTGCAACAGATGAAATATATGTTGTCACAGATGAATTATCTGATGCAACAGATATAGAATCTGTTGTCACAACTAAATAAAATGGTTCTTGGAAAGAACTAATTAATAATAATAATCTGAAAAGGTATGAATTATCACAATATTTCTTTTCTTAAATTAATTAAGTCATAACTATTCACAGTAATCAAAATAAAAAATATAATTAATAAATGGAGGTGAACAATCACGTTTTTTGCCTCTAATTCAAATTCAATCCTCTATAAATAGGTCCCTCCTTACTCAATCGTCCATTCAACTACACTCTATTTATTTATTATATCTCGTCTTTTATATTACACCTGGACTTCCACCACTTTCTCTTTCCTGACTATGGTAAGGTTTTTTCTTGCCAATTTGTAGTATACGTTATATTACATTTGGATATTCTTAAAATCTTTACTTTTGTTTTTAAGTTCTTTGGGAATTCATATGTGTTCTAGATAATGACTAATCCAGTGTGGGATGTTGCTTTTTTACAAGACGTCGTGAATGAACTTCGGAATCAGATTTGTGACCTGCAATGCGAACTGGGAGCAGTTAGAGCAAGAATGCTTCGTGAGATCCGCAGGCTGAGGAGGGCCTTGCTACTTCCGGTTGAAGATTGGCCGGCTGACAATGATGAAAATAATAAAAATAATTAGATTATTTTTTTCTTTTAGTCTATGTATATGTATTTTTTTATTTAATAAAAAAATTATGTTTGAACAATTTTGACGTTTTAATTCATATTTAATTTTCATTCTGTCTACCATCTTCTCAACAAACATGTCGACAATTGGACGTAAAAAGGAATAATTTAGAATCCAGTAGCAATAGTAAGATTTATCTGTTGGGTTTGTGGCAGGGGATGATCAGTTGGCGGGATAGTAGATGGCGTTTGAAATAATCATTGTTTGCTACTCAATCGAAATTTCATAAGAGAAGAAAGCTTTTAACGTGGGTCTGTATATTGACTCCCTATTGAATGATGTTTAGATTTTAATTTGAAGAAAAAGTGATTAATGCAAAGGGTAAAACATGGATTTTTTTTATCTCTTCTTGATTAATGAAAAGAGACAAGTAAAATAAGAAATCAAATTAGGAAATTTGGGACTGGTTATTGGACGCAAGGAATAATTTTTAATCCAGTAGCAATAACAAGAGTTGAAATATATTGGTTATCTGTTGGGTTTGTGGCATGGGTTGATTTGTGTTGTTCCAAATAGATTAATCATCTGTTGCAACAGATATGAAGTCTGATGCAACAGATAATCAATATGGTGCAACAGATAATCAGTCTGATGCAACAGATAACTAGTCTGATGTAACAGATAAATATTCTGTTACAACAGATTACTTATCTTATGCATCAAATGAGTGATCTGTTTAAATCGTGGTCACTTATGTTGGATTCATGATCGGGTTCTATCCATTGTTGGAGAAATAGCAGTAACTGGTGTACCTCAATGACAAATTCGAATAAAAATTATAATTTTACTTACCAAAGTCACATATCACGTAATGCTAAAGTGAAAAGAGATGTAGGAAATAAAATTTGACCTAAGAAATTGGTTAGATAGCAGCAGTAGCGGTAACAATAACAACAACAACAACAATGGTCGACAAGAAGAAGATGAAGACGATAATGAAGTAGAAGATGATGATAATGAAGTAGAAGATGATGAATAAAGTAGCAGTAAGAATGAACAACAATAATCGTGAAGAGAGAGAACACAACAACGGATGAGAAAAGAGAGAAACGTGCCTTTTTTCCTCCGTTTTCTGTTATATTAACTAACATTTGGATCAAAGTATAAATTTAAAAACTTCTGGGCTATTTTCAAACTTCCCCAACTTTCTTAATCCATAATAAAGTAATTATCACCTCAACTCAATAGTTAAGACTTGTGTCACCTACACCTTATTTTAAAACTCTTTTGTCACCTACAGCCAAACCCCCAAGTCAGTTCATGGGTCAAAAGATTATTTATTTTAAATTAAGTATTTAAAAGAAAATTATGAAAAAAAAAACTGTAAAAGCTTAGAATAGTAATTATCCAAATAGGTGTTTACACAATACTTTACTCATTTAGTGTTAATTCTTGGTCACCTGTCATAGAATTTGCACACATTAATATTTTACTATGGCTTTAAATACCTAATACTAAAATTTCTAATCACCGGGTACAAAAATTGCATTCATCATGAAAATGTCCAAACACTTATTGCTACTTGTAATTAATTGTAGGACTTTATCCAAATTTAAAGTGATAATATATTAAGTGAAAATAAATATTATTTATATATATATATATATATATATATATATATATATATATATATATATATATATATATATATATATATATATATATGATTATATGTAACTAATTAAATTTGCACATGAATGTTGACGATAATGAAGATGATAATTAAGATAACCTTTTCAATAAATTTAAACGTGCTTGTCGATGTATATTGGTGTTGAATATATTATAGGTTATCATAAAATTATATATTTTCATATAATCATCTGTTAGAAATATTAACAAATTGTAATGCTCATAAGTTTAAATTAAATGTAGATTGAAAACTTATTTTCTCACATAAAAAATCAAGAAAAAGGACTAGTCCACCTCGATCACAAACACTTTTAAGGCTGGGTTTAGGGGTGGCTATTCGATTTGTTCAATTCGGTCGTTTAATATTGATTTGATTTTTTGATTTTCTGATTGACGAAAATGACAATCATAATCAAATCAAAATAAATTTGACTTGGTACGATTTCTACAAATTCAATTCGATTATTTTGAATTTTTATTTCTATTTGGAATATTTAAATAGTGAGCTTTTTTTTTTGTCATAACTGAGCATTTAAAATTGGTGATCTTTTTAGAAAAAATATTTTTTTTTCAAATCTATTTTTCTTTCCCAAATATAAATAACTCAACAAGGATGAAATGAAATGAAATGAAATAACCGAAAAATATTATTTATACTGAATATATAATAATATATATAATTTATATATATAATATATATATATACATATTATTTATATAATTTATTTTTTTATTTAACCAATATTATTTTTACAAAATTGAACTGTTTAATCAAATTTCTTAAATTTGAAATCAAAATCAATCTGAAAAAACTAAAAAATCAAAATTAAATTTTGATTTGATTTTTTAATTTTTTTTATTTGAACTAAAATATGCCCAGCCCTAGTTGGGTTGAACTCACCATTTTTAGTTTTGTTAAGTTCTATTAAGGTGTTACTAATATGTATCTTATTATATTATACTTTGAATAGATATGTATAAGAAGATTTGATTTTTTTCGTTTACAAAGAATTTCATAAAGAATTGTGGTACTGCCATTACTGGAAGTAGTAATGTATTTTAATACCTCATACATTAACAGACGTTTGTATGAGGAAAGGAAACTTGTGACAAGATAATTTAGCATGTAAATCAAACATGAATTTTATATCTATATTATCATACATTTTTTCTCTGTTTATATTTGATGCAGCTATGTCATTCACTGTCGTAACAATGATTGTAAATGGATCCTCAAGGCATCTTGTATGAATGAACCAGATGTTTTTGTAATTCGTCGATTTGATTCAGAATACACTTACCGTCTTAGTGATAGAGTACTGAAAAACTTGGTTGCTACAACAACTTTTGTGAGTGAATTTACAGCATCAAAATTAGTTAATCACAAGAGAATATACACATCGACAGACATAATTGAAGAGATAAATGTCGTTTATGGCGTTGATATTAACTACATGAAGGCATTACACACAAAAGAGAGGGTAATTACGATTCTTAGAGGTGGTCCATCTGATGGATATCGAAAAACGTTGCGATATATTTTTATTCTAAACAAAGTGTATCATGACTCCCACATTAGGATGCATAAGGCAACGGATAATGATTTTAAATACTTTTTTATTGCCTTAAATCTCATGATAATTGGTTTCTAGTTTTGCCGGCATGTTGTAGTAGTTGATGGTGTTCGTTTAAGCGGACCATACAAAGGAACCTTTCAATCGGCAAGCACACTTGATGGTGCAGGTATTATTCTTTTCTTTTTTATCCTAGTTAACATATGCATATATTTATGTATTGGATCTGCTTAAAATATATATGTTTTAGCTTAAAATATATATATATATATATATATATATATATATATATATATATTTATCCTTGCTTATTATTTTTTTAAAAATTAGGTTGTATTCTGTCATGAGCGTACGGGTTTGTGGATTCTAAGAATAATAGTTCGTAGACTTGATTTTTCCATTAGTTTAGGAAAGCATTTAACGAATGAGATAATATGTGTATTGTATTGGATCGAAATGAGGGTATCATAAAAGGTTTGAGCATTGTGTATTCTAATGTCCCAGCATGTATTTGGTATTTATGAAAAAATGTTTGCACACATTTTAGGAAGCAAAGACAGACTTAGTGACCTATATTATTCTATGACTAAAGCTTATAGAAAAGAAAATTTTGATTACATTATGTCAAAGGTTGCTAAGATTTATCATAGGGTTAAGGAATACCTGGAAGAAGCTGGATATAAGAAATGATGTTGAAGTTACTCACCTGCTAATAAAGGTAGAATGATGACCTCAACTATAGCCGAATGTATTAATAGTTGCTTGGTAGAGGCTAGAGAACTTCCAACTTTAAGATTTCTTGAAGAAGTTAGAATTTTATTTGCGGCATAAAATTGTAAGAACAGTGAAATTGCATCTTATACCAAGACAACATTAGGAAGAAGATTTGAAGATATTTTGACTCTTAATAGCGCGAAGGCTTTGCAGATGACGATATGTATTTGGATGTTTAGGAAAATAAAATTTTTTTAGTCATTAGTAATTTTTATTTTACCATATGTATTGAAGCGTGTGTGTCTAACAGGTTAAGGCAGCCGCAAGTAATCTTTACTATGTATATGAATTTTGAAGGAGGTACATTATTGATATTGAACGTGGCATATGCAACTGTAGACGATATCAAATTGATAAAATTTCCTGTCCACGCGCAATTGACATGAAGGATTGAAATGTTCATCAATTTGTTGAAGATGAAGATGTAGTACCGCCAAAATACAGAAGACCTCCAAGGAGGTCAAAAAAAGGCAGGCATTTAAAATCAAGTGAAACACTTTCTTCAAGCTCAAACTGTTGTGATAAATACGAGCGTGTAGGTCACAACTGACGCTCTCGCAATTTTTTTTCAAAGAAAAAATGAAAAAAGATAATTTGATTATCCATGCGATGACCCATAGTTTGATTTCGTTTGAATAAACAGTTTACTTAATTCATGTAAATAATCTAAAAAAAAATTGAGCTATTTTTAATATTGTTATTTCAAATTCAGTTATTAATAATAGTTTGAGATTGCCAGTTCGTGTTTTCATTGATCCGAATGTGAGATTTGTATTTTTATGGTACATACATTTGGTAGTGTGTGTCTGTTTAATATATGTTGCAGAGTCCACGTTATGTCGGATTGATAAGTGATTTTAATCGCAGTGATGTATAATATTGATGTTATATCACAGTATAATGACATAACTGACTATATAATATTACATTATATAGTCAGTAATTCTTAAAAATTGATGAAAGGTAATTATTTCATAATCACATATGTAATGTATTATCATATCTCATTCTATGTTTAGTAAAATGATTAATATATTTGAAGTATGAAATTTGATAAAATATTGATTAAGTATTTAGATTAAATTATGTTACATACATATATATAAGATGTTTCATACATAACTGTTTCATATATTAAACTGTTATCTCCAACATATCCTTATAATATTTTTTGTATGAGGATTCATTATACATGTATTTCAATGTATAATGACATAAGTAATATCTAATGTTATTATATTATATAGTCAGTAAAAATGTTAAAATTTGATGATGGTACCTATTTAATGTATTATACATGTTAACTGTATGCGATTTTAATATCTATTTTTAAATTGTTGAAAAGATAATGATATCTTACATATAATTTAGTGTATAATTATTTGTCATACTTTATAAATAAACAAAAAAAGAGAAAATACATCAAATCCCCCCTCAACTTGTCAGAAAAATTTACCTTAGACCCTAAACTAATCAGGCAATTATATACCCCCCTTAACAACTTTCAAGTGAATTAAATTCAACCCCTACGACTGGCGTGGAAAAAAATGCGTGAGTTTTATTTTTTTTAAAAAGGGTCCACTTTATTATATATATATAAAATTAAAAAAAAAATAAGAAACCCAACTTCATCTTCTTCGTAACACCCCCCTTCCACCCCACCCCCCAACACTCCGTTTCTTCATCTTCTTAGTGCCCCACCCCGTTTCTTCATCTACTTCATAACCCCTTCCTACCAAGTCCCAACTGATCTTAGAGGTGTAAAAGGTAAAGTAGGTAAATCAAGAAAAGGTCTAAGCAAGTGAATTGATAAAGCAATTGGGATAATGCATTTGGATGATTCAAGTTTGGTTCTTGGTCAAGAATTTCATGTCATGCGAATACCATCAATGACATTTGGCTCTGTTTGTGCCATTTTTGTTGATATTTTTGAGTAAAAGATTGAGAATCTGGGAGTTTTGGGATTTGGGGTTTTGGTTAATGTGAAGGAATTTGGATTTAAAATTTTGTGTATTGGTATGTTTTTGTGATTATTTACTTGTATTTAGTCCATTGTTGCATTTTCTCAAGTTAATTCAAGTCAACTTTCATTTGATGAAGACAAAAAAATCACCGAAAAGCTTGCAACAATGAAAAATAATCATGACAAAAATTATGGAGAAAATCACTGAAAAACTTGCAGCAACTTTTGATTTCTCAAAAAATGTTTGCAATTCTCTTTCCATAAACAAATTAACTTGTGTTGCCATAATTAGACATAGATAATTAATTAACTTTTGATTGTTGTTAGGTTTGACTGGGAAATTTGATAAGGATCTCAAAGCAAGAATCATAATTAGACATAGACAATGAAGAATTTTGTGTTGGCAGACGATAAATTTATTCATTTTCAGGTTACAGGAAGAGTTACATATAATGGACATGGGATGGATGAGTTTGGGGGGTAGGGTGGGGTGGAATCACATATTCAAGAAAGGAAGAGGAAAGGTTCGGGTTGGAGGTGGCGGTAAGGGGCGGTGGAGAAGAAAGGTTAGGAATAAATTATATATATATATATATATATATATATATATATATTGGTTTGAGGGATTTTTTTAAAAACTATTTACGTGGCACTGATGTGGTGCAAAGTGGGGTCTGGGGAGGGTAGAGTGTAGGCTGTTTTCGATAGACCCCCAGCTTAGGACCGATAACAGTATACCAAACATAAAAGATAAGTGCATATAAACTAGTACGGTACATAGAATAAACTAATAGTATAACAAACACCAAAGATAAGTGCATATAAACTAGTATGGTATGCAAAATAGCCACACGATAATACTACAACCATAACACCACGAACAAGAAACTCCAGACACAAAAGAACGCTCCCCTATTATTACTGACACACTTCCACCCCTTAACCCTCTACCCTAATCCGCGTCCTCCACACTTTTATATCAAGGGTCATGTCTTCATTAAGTTGTAATTGTTCCATATCATGCCTAATCACCTCCCTCCAATATTTCTTCAGTCTACCTTTACCCCGCCTAAAACCATCCATAGCCAGTGTCTCGCACTCCGCACTGGAGCATCAGAGCCCCTCCTCATCACGTGCCCGAACCAACATAATCTCACTTCTCACATCTTGTCCTCCACCAAGGCAACTCCCACATTTTCCCAAATAATCTCATTCCTCACCTTATATTTTTTATATGTCCACACATTCATCGCAATATTCGCATTTCTGCTACCTTCAACTTTTAGGTGTGGGAGTTCTTAACTGGATAACACTCCGTTCTATACAACATAGCCGGACGGACTACCACTCTGTAGGAATACACTGAGTATGTTGTTGTCGTTGTTGCTGTTGACGTGGTGCAAACGTGGCACGGGTGTACTGCACTCTCCGTAGTGAGAGTGATATAATATTATTAGGGTGGAATAAAATTCACTTGAAAGTTGTTAAGAGGGGTATATAATTTCCCAATTATTTTAGGGTCTAAAGTAAGTTATGGAGATAAGTTCGGAGAGGGGGTATGATGTATTTTCTCTTACAAATATTATACAATCAAATGTATAATTTAGTGTATAACTTTTTGTCATATGTTACATGTAATTGTAAGGTTGTATTAAAAAATATTAATGTATAATTGTTTCTTATACATTAGTTATAAATAACAGTGTGATGTATTAGCTGCAAATATAGATAGTAATTAACATATTTATGTATAAGGTATAATTAAACAATTTAAGTATATAATTTTTTTAGCGATGATAGTATGGATATATTTTAAATTTAATGTCTGAGATAATATGTATAAGTTATTGCAATTTATACATAACATTCTAATGTTTGAGAAGTACCAATATAATAGATTTTACGTCATTGTAATACACTGAATTAAAATCGAAACAAGGTCCTAGTAAACGACGTTGCTAACTATTAATAACATATGTATGTATAAGTAGTTTCAATAGAACAATAAAAAATAAAATTCAAACCAATATAAAAAACTAACAAGTATTGTAATTTCTTAACATCCATTACTAAAACAAGAATTTAAATGTTTTCATGCAGAAGGTTTAAAAATTGTGCTACTCGAAAGTAACTATTGCACTTTCATCAATTGTTTGGAGATATCTATTCCTTGAACGCGAAGGATAGTCATTATCACCTGTGTATCCTTCAATTGTCTTGATCACTCCATAATTTCAGAGTAAAGATACATAGCCTGTACGTTGAGTTTGTGTGTCAAACCTACATGAAGGCACTCCCAGTCCTTCACTTAAGATTTTTGCATATGCAGTAACAAAAATGCCACAGTCCCTGAAATAAAAAAAATTATGATTTAACAAGCCGTTCAAAAATTATTACATGTGTATACATGTAAAAGATTTAAAAAATGCACTTATAGACTAGCACACACTTGATATGGTATGTTTTGAACATAGTGAACATCAAATGAGTTTTAATTGAGAAGTTGACTGCGCTAGTCAAGCTTGTCTTTGTACTCATTTAGTGTCACCCAGTCGGTATGTTCTGTCCTTTCAAAAAATTCACTGTCTGATAAGTAAGTAGGTAACATCACTGCCAACTTGTGTATTTCACTTTATGGGTCCCTTTTTCTTATACTTAATAATGAGTCATAGACACATGTCACTCTCTCCTTTATCATAATTACAGCCAACACCCAGTGAAACTCTTTGCCACAGTTAACTGGAACATAGACTTCATCAATCATATGTCATGGTAATCCCGCAAGAATACATAATTCATTAATTGTGTTGGTGATTAATTATTCATTTCTAGCCACAACACATGATTCTGCATTGTCCTCTTGCGTAGAGGTCTAAGTGTTTAAAGCATCCGGATAATATCTGTGATATGTTTTCTCAATATAAGTTTTGAATAAGCAACTTGTTGTTGTATATCTATAATTTTTACCCAACTGCAGCTTCGATTTCTTTCTCAAATAGTAGAAGATCACATCTAAATGCTACGTATACAAATAGTAAAAGAGATAAAATATGATGATACATAATAAGAACATATGCATAGCAGATCAAAAAATCACATTAATAAACAGTTTGATAATTTACAGTAATTGGAACATTAATGTATGAGAAAGCATTATACTTTACTTTCTATGTATGATGCTAGTGTATTCGTTTTTAGCTTTAAGTAAAAAATCTTTCACACTATTGTATGAGAATGTATAATACATTAACCATTATGTATGATGTTTTGTCATCGTTTATGAAATTTACACAGCAAAAATTAGATTTTTACTCTAACAACAGTATGTCTAGGATACTATTTACACTATTGCATGAAACTTAGTTTAATTTACCTAGGCGTTCCAGCTTGTGTTATACTTTACTTTATATGTATGAGAAGGTATTATACTTTACTTTCTATGTATGATGTCTGTGTATTCGTTTTTAGATTTAAGTAAAACCCTTTCACTCTATTGTATGAGTGAGTCTAATACATTACCCATTATGTATTATATTTTGTCATCGTCTATGAAATATACAAAACAAACAATGGATTTACACTCCAACAATAGTATGTCTAGTATATTTATGTACACATTATTGTATAAAAGTTAGTTTAATTTACCTCATCGTTCTAGCATGTGTTAGATTGCGACATCATGTAGAACCAATTCTTTGACTGTGGATTTGCAATGATGAAATTCAACTCTAAACAAACTAGGCTGAAATAATTTTTTAGGTAGTGATTGTCATTCTGTTTCATGTACCATTAACAATTTATAATGGTTATATGTGATCATGTTGACGTACTATTTTGTTTTTACAAAAAGGTTTCAAATTTCTTACTTGCTAGCATGATATTTCAATAAACCATCCGCAATTCATTTAGAGTAATCTAACATTAATTCAGTAGGCAACTCTTGAGCAATGGTAAAACTCTCGAAGGCATACTTCTGTTTCACTTCATTATCATAACTTTCTTCTCCCTTTGAACTTGAATCAAATTTTGTTAGGTACGGTGACCTAAAAATTCCGGACTTCTTTCGATCCCTTTTTACTGGTGCTTTCATCGCATTATGATTTTGAACTTGAGTATCTGAGAGATCAGGTAGAAACTGACTGTTGGAAAGCATTCGTTGGCTCTCAATCATTGTATTTGGAGTACCAACATTCAGAGGCTTTGTAGTTGATTGTGTTGTCAATCCATATATGAGTGCATCAACAGCGTCTTGAACTAAATTTGTTATCGTCTCACTGAAATCATCCTACATACATGGTTTTTAATGTGTTATGTAGTGATAAATGAATTGCTTAGAAGCGTCAATGAAAAAAATATAGCAATCAGATTTTCCATACTTCATATATAGATGTAAATTCTTTTTTAATACATTATTTTTCATCGTAATATCAAAATATTCTAAATGCATAATAAATCATTGGTACTGAAAAACATAAAATTTTCATACACAACATATATAAGTATAAGAAGTTGCAAAATATATTATTTATGAACCAATTGCAAATCTTTCATACATAACAGTTTCAAGTATAAGTACTTAGAAATCATAAGAAATTACCTGTACTACGTAACAAATATATGTATAAAATTTTTCTATACATAACATACATTTGTATAAGTTATTTCAAACACAGTAGTAAAGTATGTTTAATTAGCTGCATCAAATCAGTAATAAATAACATTTATCTGATTATGCAGGTCTATACATAAAATAAATATGTATAAAAAGTTGAAAAATCTATTATATAGGATCAAAAGATAAAAAATCAAAGCTCTATAATTCTAAAGTAGGCACAGATCTCCCATACCCATCAGTTCTCCCATATAAATATAGAATAATATCTTCAAAATACCTTCTGTTGGCTTTGAACATCACTTGTTGTTCTACATTCAGTATTTTTGTTGATGCATCCTTAAAAATTCATGTCCACGAATTGAATTTTTAACATAATCATAATTTGAGATGTCACTCAGTGGACCCTTGCCCTCATCTTTATTTTGTTTAAGAACTAAAAAAGAATGTTTACAAATGGTAAAAATATATATTTATACTAACAAACATATCTATTGAAAAAAATACCGAAAACTCTTCTATGATTGGACTGTTCTTTTTTTTTCTTCGCCACCTTCTTCCTTATCATCCACTTTCTCATACTATATAAAATCACCATACGGTTGTATGAATATTTTTTCAAACTAATAAAAAATAAATGTATAAAAATTTTATACCAGTGATTCTTTATTTGCTTCTTGCTTCAAAGCTTTCACAACCTCGGCAGGTATATTTGATATTACTGTTACCAGGTCAGCAATCTTTTTATCAATCTTAGTAAATACACAAAATCAAATATTAGTATCAACGCTATATTATTAAAACAAAAATATCAATAAGAAAGTTATCTTACATAATACTTGATATACGACTTTATCTCATCCATGTCTGAATTCAACTTAGAAGTCTTATGAGGTATTGTGAAAGATAAAGGAAAAGTCTTGACGTGCTTACGCTTTGGAGTCGCAACTGTTTGTCCTTACTGACCATGTTCAAATTAAATTGATGCCTTATCTGTTGAAGCATCTTGTATTTTTGAAAAAGACCTCGATACATATCCTAATGAATGCACACGCGTAGAAATCTCATAATATTTCACATCTAAACTATCTTCCTCAAACATTACTGTCTTTCTTCTCTTAGATGCTTGTTCAGTTGATAAATCTAAAGATAATCCATCCTTAATAAAAAAATTTGCTGTGGTATAGTTCTTGAATCATCAAAATCTTTATCCACCCTTTTTAACTTGCGATCAGCAAAAGTGGTAGCATCGAATGTTGTAAGTCGATCACACATCTCAACATCCTCCATAAAATATAAATTCAACCTCTGAACTTCTTCATGTGTAGATTGTAAATTCTTGTAAGCAAACTGTTAGAGTAAAACCCACATAAAAGTATTAGAACTACAAGAAAATGAATTGAACGAAAAAATAAAGAAAAGGATATACATAAACCTTACTGAACATTCCAACCATAAAAAACTCATATTTAGGCCTCACAAACTCTACAAACCAGTTGAATATTCTTGAAATGATGTTTCTCTAATGGACCATAATTTTTTTATCAAGTTAAGAGCAACACTCAAACATCCAAACATTACGTATATGTGGCATTCCACCCAAAGAGTATAACTGTTTTGCGATGAAGAAATCCCGTCACCATGAATTCATCAACTTCTCAAATGTAATCTTTCCTCATGAAAAATATCTGTAACGACCATCCTCAAACATCTAAAAGTGGGCTAAACTAATTGGTGATTCACGATGTTGTGAAACAAGAATGTATGAACAAAGTATAGTATGAAAATGTTCAACGCATCTTGAGAGTTATCAAAGTTTTCCATCTTCACACGTTCAATCAATGTTTTAGATATTCCAGCTTTAACATTGGGGAAATACTTCGACATCAAAGTTGATTTGGGCGATGAAGTATACATATATTCATCAATATTATCAGTACATTTAATACCAGTAATTATGGAAAACTCAAGCATAGAGATTTTTTGTATATTATCCTGTACAAAAACATGAATCTCATCATGTTTTTCCTGTTGGATTTCTAGCATCAGAAGGCATTTGGATATTTGCCTTATCCAGGTGCACTAAGGCATGTCGAGGAATACACTAAGGATTGTATTTCTAAATGTCCCAATAATTTCTTCTCCAAAATAATTCTTTATATCTTCTCTAAATTCCTGGTTACATGAGCTACCAATATGCAATGGGTCAGTCAAAACTTTGTCAATACGATATTTCATGCCCTGAGACAATAATAGCAAACACAAAAAAAAAGAGGATAAACATAGCAGCAACCTTATACATAGTAAAAGATAACCTGATACAACAGTTTTACATGTATGTATACACCTTATACATATTAGAATATAATCTTGTCAAATATATAATGTAGCCTTATACATAATGTAAACATACTAAAATGTACAATAAAAAAAGGTATACATAACAAAAAGGTATGTCAAAGAATATTAACGTTTAGTATAAACTTCTTAATGTATAATGAAAACTAACTAATGTATAATGTCAACATAAATGTATGGGATTAATACAATAGCCTTACAATGTATTATAATTCTGCTGTATAAGTTTATAATCGTAAACTATATTGTACCCAAACGAATGCATAGTATACTTGATCAAATGTATGAGTTTAACATTGTTAATGTAATTTATACTACAATTCTACTGTATAATGTTTTCATTATGATGTATGCTTTAACAAAATGTTTATCAACGTATAAGAACCCATTTACTGAAGTAAATAAAGTAATATAAAAACTATACCTTTGGTAGACGTGGTCGTCCTGAATCATCAACCTTTTTCTTTCTTGATGATTTTTTAGGTGTCTTGTTTAAACTTGAACAGACATCTTCCCTCAATTTTTTCATTGTTACTGGGTCATGTCGGTGCTTCGATCGGTTCTCTGTGAAATTGGGTTCTTCATAATCAAAAGTACCAGGAACAAAATCAACAACAAAAATAGTTTATTTTTGACCATCTAACTGACTAAGTCCTGGACTAAAACTTGGGGCAGACTCCATTACAAAGTTAATACATTATGGATTAACTGTCATACCCCTTTTTCGCCCGAGAAAATAGAAGTCGAAAGATTTTTCCAACTAAAGTGACGGTTTTGAATAGAGTTTAATTTATTATTTTTAGAGTTGCCACTTGAAATTAAATTATGGTGTTCCAAGTCACCTTTTTGAATCCCTAGTCAAAAGAAAATGACTCTTTGTTGGTCTGCGAAAATAGAATATTGGGTAAGAAATTCTGTTGATTGAGGGAAAGGTGTGAGGCACCCCTCGAATCCCGTGGTTCTAGCACGGTTGCTTTTATTGACTTATCTTAACTTAAATTATTTGATAAATTATGTTAAGGCCTATTTTCGCTCATATTTTAATATCTAAAACCTGTATATAATCTTATATTAAACTAGTGAAAATTAATCTTTAAAAAAATATTTATCAAGGTACATTATTGCATTTCTGAATTGTTTTTAAATATTTTAGAAAGATGCGTATACCGCATTCTTATTCAAGACAGGATTTAATTATCCTATATTTTGTCTAATACTTCAAAGCTTGCTTATTTGAAATGATACCTAATTTTAACAATAGATTTGAATAAATTCATTTAAGGTGATTAGTAAATTAAAAATAAAATAATTAATAAGTTTTATTAATATGAATAAAAATAAAATAAAAAATAAAAATTTAAAATAAATAATAATATAAATATACAAAATATAATTCTGTTGTATTACTTTTATTAGATGATCTCCAAGTAATAATAATAATGATAATAATAAAAAAAAATTAAAATACATACATAAACAATAAATAACTAATATAAAACATTTTGACTCCAAGGATCTGTAACAATACGCAAGTTATACTTGTCAGTGAATTTACGCAAACTAGTATATATTTTCTATCGGAAGGTTACCGAAAAAAGGAGAAAAAGGAAGGGTCTCCAGCGTTGGTGTAGCCCGACTGGCGGAACAACGACGAAAAAAGGGAGAGGGATGGAAATGGGTCACCGGCGCTGGTGGCAAAAATCCGGTGAGGGATTGGCCGAAAAGGGAAGTTTTCAGGCGACGGGAAGGAGAAGAGAGGGTTGACAGCGGGGGTCCGATTGGTTCGCCACTGCGGAGGTTCCAGTCAGATTTGGTGTGTAGGCCGGATGGGAGTGCCGGAAGATCGCGAATCCGGCGTTTATCGTTGGCGGGTTGCGACACGACGGTTTTGGGGGCTTCGCCAGTTGGTTCGCCGTTGTGGCGGCGTGGATTTGGATTGTCTTGGCCGGACTTTTGGAGTTTCCAACGAGATAATTTTGAGGGGTTAATTTTAGTCGTGTTCCGAAAAAAATTCGTCGGGAAAATCAATGTATTTGCTTAGAATCACACTTTCTTTTCACTGTTTCCGATCTATATCTCTTCGTTTATCTACTCCTTCAAATTTTCTGTTTTCTCTTATTCTCTGATTTTTGCTTCCCTCTGTTTCAATGATTTCTTCATTTTTTACTTAATTTTTACTGTTTCTTCCCTCGATCTGCCCCTTTTATTCTACTGATTTAACCTAATTTCCACGCGTGTCCTAATCTATATGTGCAGTGTGTGATTGAACTATGGTTGTGTATTGTTTTTTAAATGGGTATGTTCATCATGTGTATGTAAATTGATGGAGAAGATGATGGGGTTGAAATAATGTTGTTGTGCAAAACAGTGTATGTAGCAGTAATTTATGTGTGTGCAGTGTATGTTTCTGGTGAATGTAAATATGCAGGTAATAGTCTGAAATTATAACATGCCCATTTTTCTTTTCTCTGCTATTTCTTTCTGTTCTGAATTCAACTTAGCAATATATATATAAACACTTAGTAATTTAATATCCAACATATAATAACATATATATTCACCTAATAAATCAACAACACATTATGAACAATATATGAAAATTTCTTAAACAACATTATTTATATTTTTAATTCATAATAAAGTTTATGCAATAAATTATATAGAATCATAATGAAACTTGTGTTAAGTTGAACAGAAACATGAAGTTGTCACTGAAATCTTCAAGCGAAATTTTGAATCTCGACTCTTTCTCTCTTTATTGTCTTATGTTTTTGAGCTTTTCTTCACTGTCTTTTCTTTTTACTTTGTGTTTCTTTCTGTATTTTTTTTTGATATAGTCTAGAATAATTATTTATATTTTTGATTCATAATAAAGTTTATGCAATAAATTATATAGGATCATAATGAAACTTGTGTTAAGTTGAACAGAAACACGAAGTTGTCACCGAAATCTTCAAGCGAAATTTTGAATCTCGACTCTTTCTCTCTTTATTGTCTTATGTTTTTGAGCTTTTCTTCACTGTCTTTGCTTTTTACTTTGTGTTTCTTTCTGTATTTTTTTTTTATATAATCTAGAATAATACGAAGATCCCTTTTTCTGATGGCCAAAGATTCTTTAAATACAAGAAATCTTGGGGGAAAATGTAGGGGAAGGGAATAGTTATTATCTGAAAGGGGAGTTTTAAATTTTAAAAATAAAATTTTTCTTTTTCTTCTTCTTCCTTTTTTTATTTTTTATTAATAATAATAAATAAAGACAAATAATAAATAAAAATAACTAAATAAAATAATAGAATAAAAATAATAATAAAATATAAATATAACTAATTAATTTTTATATTTTAAGAAAATAAAATATATATTTATAAATAGCCAAGAATAGATAAAATAGTACTAAAACTACAAATTTATTGAAATTTAGAAAACAAAAATATATTATTATTAGTATTTAAAAAAATATTTTGTATTATTTTTAAAACTAGAATAAAATAAAAATAAAATATCTCAAAATTAACATTATTTAATTATTTATTTTTTAATTAAAAATTTACTAAAATAAATATAAAAATTTAATTAATATCAAACCAAATATAAATATTTAATATCGAAAAATAAGTTAAAATTCTAGCAGGATCAAAAATAACGTGTCTACATTTTTGTCCCTCTTTATGTGGAATCTCGAAGAGTTTTCATACAAAGAAGTAGACAAGATATGATTCTTGATCCTCTAATTATTTGAAAGATAAGGATAAAATAAAATTAAAATAAAAGAAAAAATATGACCGAGTTCTGATTTTGAACTTTCTACCTATCCCGGGTTATAAAGGAATCAGGTTACGAGTAGTTCAAAGGTAACATGGTGAAAAAATGAGTTAGACGTCAAGTGAGATTTCGTCGAGTTTTCGGTTTACGACTTCTACCTTTTACATCCACATGAATAACAAAAATCAAAAATCAAAAATACAAGTGAAAGATGATATTTCTCTAGAATCTTGATTTGAATCTTCATGATTTGAACTTGAAAATTCACCCTATTCTTCAGGCGGGCTCCTGACTTGCTTTTTTTCTCTTCACCCTGTTCTTCATGCAGGCTCCTTCCTGGCTTGTTTTTTCTTCATCCTATTTTTCAGGCTGGTTCTTGGACTTTCTTTTTCTTCACCCTGTTCTTTAGGCGGGCTCCTGGACTTCTTTTTTCTTCACCTTGTTCTTCAGGCGCGCTCCTGGACTTCTTTCTTCTTTCACCCTGTTCTTCAGGTGGGTTCCTGGACTTTCTTTATCTTTCGCCCTATTTTTCAGGCAGACTCCTGAACTTTCTTTTTCTTTTATCGTATTCTTCAGGCGGGCTCTTGGACTTTTTTTTCTTTCACCCTATTCTTCAGGCGGGCTCCTAGACTTTCTTTTTCTTCACTCTATTCTTCAGGTGGGCTTTTGGACTTCCTTTTTCTTTCATCCTACCCTTCAGGTGGGCTCCTAGACTTACAACTTCTTCACCCTATTCTTCAAGTGGGCTCCTGGACTTACATTTCCTCCACCCTGTTCTTCAGGTGGGCTCCTGGACTTCCTTTTTCTTCACCCTTTTCTTCAGGCGGGCTTCTGAACTTTTTTTTTTCTTCACCATATTCTTCAGGCGGGCTCCTAGACTTTCTTTTTCTTTCACCCTGTTCTTCAGGAGGGCTCCTGAACTTTTTTTTTTATTCACCCTGTTCTTCAGGCGGGCTCCTGGACTTTCTTTTTCTTCACCCTATTCTTCAGGCGGGCTCCCGGACTCATATCAAAACTAAAAAAAAAATTATCCCAAACAAAGATTATTATAAAAAGATATTTCATTTTCTGAAAAAGTAAAGTTCCAAACAACAGGAATTAAATTTTTGCCCCGGTTTATGGGCAGAGAACTTTGTGAAAGTCACATCATAACTATTTGAAAAAACCGAACAAAGAAATACATCTTCTATGGATTAATTGAAATGATTCGACTAGAAAGTGCATTTTCTAGAAGTCAAAGGGAATAACTTGACTAGAAAATATATTTTCTAAGAATAAAGAGGAATGACTCAACTAAGAAGTATATCTTCTAGGAATCAAGTGGAATGACTCGACTAAAAGATACATCTTATAGGAATCACGGGGATTGACTCGACTAAAAGGTACGTCTTATAGGAATCACAGTGAGTAACTCAACTAAAAGGTACATCTTATAGGAATCAAGGGGAGTAACTCGACTAAAAGGTACATCTTATTGGAATCAAGGGGAGTGACTCGACTAAAAGGTACGTCTTATAGGAATTAAGGGGATGACTCGACTAAAAGGTACGTCTTATAGGAATTAAGGGGAATGACTCGACTAAAAGGTACGTCTTATAGGAATCACGGGGAATAACTTGATTAAAAGGTATGTCTTATAGGAATCAAGGGGAGTGACTCGACTAAAAGGTACATCTTATAGGAATCAAAGGGAATGACTCGATGAAAATGTACGTCTTATAGGAATCAAGGGAATGACTCAACTAAAAGGTATATCTTCTAGGAATCAAGGTATAAATTAAGAAGTATATCACCTAGCAATTGAAAACTGAAATATCTGGACAAAGAAGTATGTCTCTGTGGGATATAGGATGATAAATTTTTATCATAATTTGATTATCAAACCTATGTAGCAACATTGTTTTCTGCATTTGTAGAAATAAGGCAATGCAACCCTTGATATTTATGCTCTGAAGTCCTTTATTTGAAAGTAACATGTTTCCGGTTTCATCAAACAGAACTTGTGAGTTTAAAAAACTTGGTGGAAGGTTTGTGGCTTTAGCTTCCGTGGAAATCACTCTTGCCCTCGTCACATTTAACCTTGCTTCCAACTATTAAAAACTGTCACCGACTTGCTGCATTGTTGACCCAAACTCAGACTATTAAAAGTGACCCTGAAACAAACACAGTATCTCTGCTTTGCCATGCTTCTAAAATAAATCCTTTGAACCTTGGTATTTCCATGAGTTTCCAGACTTTTTTTATTGACAAAACTTTCTGCATGCCTTATTTCAGCTCACAATCATGTCTCTTTCATGTGTTGGCTTTTTGTCTTGTTTTGTGCAATTGAAGAAGCTAGTAGCCAATCTTGAAATCTTTTCTCATTTATTATGACACGGACTCGACTCAAAGACATGAAAAAAATGACAATAATTTTTATTTGAGGACAAAGATACCAAAAAATCAAAAATAGAAAAATAAAAAGAAGAAGGAAAAAACAATAGACATCTTTTTTTCGAAACAACGGAAGAAAACTTATCTGGGTGTGATAGACGATTCCAGCAATAATCATGACATGCATTTTGAATTAAACAATCTGATCTCCCCACACTAATCATTACAACTCTTGTCCACTTATTGAGTTTGAAATGGAATCAATTTTGAATATGCTCCCTCTAGATCACAATCCTCCTTCGTCTAGTGGCACGTCTATGGGTTTCGTCAAAGCCTATATTATTTTCATTTCTTTCTCAGCTTACTGTCGCCTTATGGTGCCCAAAAGGATTTTCACCAATAAGACTCTCTCATTTTTACTCATTCATTCATTTTTTTCTTTTTGAAAATAATGTCCAACATACGAAACATCATGCACCCATAACATATTGTCAAAGATCAATCTGAAGGTCTTTCTTTAGTTATAACTTGGTTTTTGGAAAAGGTTAGAAATAAAGGGAGGCATGAGGCTCAACAATTTACATAATATTGGATAAAACATACAACTTTTGAAATCGACTCTTTTAAGGAAGTAAACTTTGCCCCAATTTTATTTCATTCTGGGTAATTTGAATTTTCTTTTGGTTGGATCGAACCCCAAAGTAGGGCTGCCTACGTATCTTGTCATAGCAAGAATTAGGTCAAACGTAGTTCAGAAAACTTGTTCTTTTGCTTGATTCTGATTTTTTTTTAGTTGTTATTGACTCTTTTTCTCTTTCTTTATTTTTGCCACATTTTTCTTCACTTTTTTTTTGAAACTTTTCTGACTCTAGTCTTTTGCTTGACATTTTTCTTTCATGCTTTGCTGACTCTATCTTGATTCCAAAAGAGGGGTATGAAAGAAAATAACACTAAAGCTCAAATGAGGTAAACAAAGGATGACACAATGTTTGGATAGCATAATAAAATGCCTTCTTCATACTAATCCTTAAAAATGCAAGTACATAACATGCAATATGAAAGTAATAGATAAAGATCGTGTGTGACACTTTAACAATATTAAATTTAACTGAGCATGTATGGCACTTCTTATTTTACACTTGTCAAACCTACAACTCTATCTTTGTTGTACATCCCTCCTATCGAATGACTCATGCTTTTGTGGCGCTGATTATCTTCTTGTTTCTCTTGAATAGGGATCTCGCATTCACTATTTGACCTAATTGATACATGTCTTTCAATCGATAACCAAGTTATTCTTGTGATTCTCAAAATAATTTCCTTAATTTTCAAAGAAATTTTCAACTTGATCACCAAATGCCTCAACACTACCTATTTTTCCAGCAATCTTTTTTTCCAACTTTAGCTCTCTGATTCAATATTTCATGATTAAACTGAATTTTAAGATCCGATGAAAAATTTTGCAGGCATGTCATAACACTAGAATCAATATAAAATGTATTGTGTAAAGAAGACAAATAAACAACTTAAAAATAAGACAAAACAACAAGGACACCATATTTCATTAAAAGAAAAGATAGAAGGGTTTAAATGAAAACGACAAACAGACAAAACAAGATAGATTTCGAACTACAATCCTAAAATAATTTGAAAAACAGAAATAAAAACAAAACAAAATACCAACAATCCTTCTAAGTACGGGAAGGAGTGACTTTCCAATTATT
This sequence comes from Capsicum baccatum var. pendulum, assembly GCA_030864225.1. Lineage (NCBI taxonomy): Eukaryota > Viridiplantae > Streptophyta > Magnoliopsida > Solanales > Solanaceae > Capsicum > Capsicum baccatum. Next base: position 202,415,700 of record CM061561.1, read on the forward strand.
GAGCTTGACATCTTAGCTACTGGTTTGTATATCGACATGACTAGAGCTTCCATCACTGTCCAACACATTTTCTTCAATAAATAAATCTGGATCTCCATGCTTGATTCATTATTTCTTATGCATTGTGCATTATCGTGTGTTGGTGAAGAATTCCTTGTGGCGCTCGTAGTGTTAATGTTTTGCACTACAATCAATTTTTCTTGAATCATTCTTTCTATTCCTCTTTTCAAAGAACGACAATCCTCAATACTGTGACCCTGAATATTAGAATGATATGTATATCGTACATGAGGATCAAAATTTCTTAAATGTAGATCAGGATTACACTCAAGCAGGGGAGTGATTATGCCCAACTTTCTCAATTTCTGGAATAAACTGGCATACAACTCCGCAATTGGTGTAAAATTATTCTTTGACTTTCTCCTCTTTGCAAATTTCAGCCTCGATTAAAACTTAGACTTAGAAATTCCTTGATAAATATGTGGGGGTCGTGGATGATGTCGAGGGACCGGTGCATGCCATTGTGGATAAGGAAATGGATGAGCATTCAACTGTGCATTGTTCAAAGGATACTGAAGATGTGTAACGAAATATCTTAGATTTTGCCAAGAGGAACCTTGTTGCAGGTGAGCATATAAATTTGATATGCTAGCTTGGGATTGAGACTGACAATGTTGATGAGGAACCTTTTATGATTCATAATAAAGTTTATGCAATAAATTACATAGAATTATAATGAAATCTGTGTTAAGTTAAACAGAAACACGAAGTCGTCATCAGAATTTTCAAGCGAAATTTTGAATCTCCACTCTTTCACTCTTTATTGTATGTTTTTGAGTTTTTCTTCACTGTCTTTATTTTTACTCTGTGTTTCTTTCTGTATTTTTTTTATACAGTCTAGGCAGAATATAGTAGATCCTTTTTCTGATGGTGAAAGATTCCTTAAATACAAAAAATCTTGAGGGAAAAGTAGGGGAGGGAATAATTATTATCTGACAGGGGAGTTTTAAAAATAATGTTTTTCTTTATTAGTAATAATAAATAAAGATAAATTATAAATAAAAATAAATCAATAAATAAATAAGATTAGAGAATAAAAATAATAATAAATATAAATATAAATAATTAATTTTTATATTTTAAGAAAATAAATTATATATTTATAAATAGCCAAAAAAAAATAAAATAGTACTAAAACTACTAATTTATTGAAATTTAGAAAACAAAAATATATTATTATTATTATTTTAAAAAAACATTTTGTATTATTTTAAAACTAGAATAAAATAAAAATAAAAATAAAATATCTCAAAATTATATAAATGAAAATAAAATATCTCAAAATTAACTTTATTTAATTATTTATTTTTTAATTAAAAAATTATTAAAATAAAAATAAGAATTTAAATTGTCACACCCCCCGGTTTTTCACTGCATCCGACCCCGCTAGGGAGTTGGTTTTAGAGAAAATGGGTTTTTCCAATTAAAGTGACGTTTTGAAAAGGGATTATTTTATTTACAGAGTCGCCACTTGGAATTGAGTTTGGGTGTTCCTAGTCACCTTATTGAATCCCTATTCAAAAGGGAATGACTCTTCAATTTTTATTTTTATTTTGGTGTTCGAACTAGAAATCCGGATAAGGAATTCTGTTGACCGAGGGGAAGGTGTTAGGCACCCCTCGAGTCCCGTGGTTCTAGCATGGTCGCTTTAATGACTTACGTCTGGCTTAACTTAATTTTATTGTTTTGGATTTATAATATTTGTTAACCTAAAAGTTATTTGCCTCCCGCTTTTAATTTATTTTAAATTATTTAAAACTGTATTGATGTGTGGCTTACCGATAGTAGTACTTTTCGGCCTTACCACGAGTTTTGGTATATCACTCCCGTCTTTGAGACATTTATGGATCGCTCCATTTTTCAAAGTCTAAATAAGCACCTAATATGTTCAGAATATACCCAACCCAATTCAATCGGCTTCAAACGGTAGGTTAATTTATTATAACGAATGGTCGGTAGCAGGGCTTTCCAACTTCATCGTTAACTTTCACTTGTATCTTAAATATTAATTATTTAGAGACTAACAACCTAACTCATTATTTTATGAATTCACTCCCTTACAATAGGTTTTTCCTTTCTTTTATTTTATCAGATATGATAAGTCTTGAATAAATCTGCAACCCATTTTATCTTACCCCACATTAATAATTAATTAGGCCTTAATTAATTTTGAAACACCGAAATACCACGACTATTTAGAACCTTCGATCCATAATGATTCGAACAACCATTAGTTAAGTAGACAACTAATACTAATCACATTCAACGCAAATGGATTTGAAATGAATCTTCCATGCACGGTTATTGAAGAAAACTAGTTATAACATGCGGCAAAACAAATTCTAACTTCGAACTTATGATTCTTAATATTTACACCATACTTGAATACAAAACTCACTTCACATTTAAACAACAAAGTGAATTTTTATGTATCATCGTGTATGTAATCATTTCCTATGTCAATTCAAATCGATAGGCGATGAGATACTCTAATGAACTTAGCAACGCGTATACTAGCTAACCAGATTCGAACTAAAATTAGCGGTATAATACAAGCACTTCAAAGTAGGGATATGAAATACAAACCACTTCCTATATCAAATACAGTCGTGGTGAATCAATAGGCTTGTCCATGACCTAATATAAACTTCAATTCCATGCAAAAATAACTTTCAAGTTACGGACTTAATTTGAAGCCGAATGGGATTTTGATTTAGTTCAAAATATTACGAAGGTCTAGGGCACATCATGATGTGACCATGTACTAACTTACCAATAATATTAAAAAAATTGTCCTCTTGACTATTACTACCATTACACACATAACTATTAATTAAATAGTAACAAAATCGGGAAAAAAAAACTAAAGATGAGTTCACACCACTCTCTCCTTTGTTATCAAGTGGTTATAAAAATATTCTCATCCCATTTTTATTTCTATTCACCATCACAGAACAAAAATCACTTAACAAAAGAAAACAACCCATAACATGAAATGGATTTCATTAATTATCTCTTGTCTATCACGGAAACTCGTTGAGTGCTAGTCCAAACCACTATTTAAACAATAAGAATTGCTTATCTTGAATGTTAGGATACAATCCACCATTCTTTGCATGTCCCTCAATATATTATTTACACATAATAATCCATTACATAAAGACACTTACTGTCCATTGTCTATAAATAAGTTAACATGCACATACTTTCATATTATGTAAGAATTTACGAATGAAAAGAAACTTTTTATAGGCAATTAGAAAAGCAATAGGAAGAGATTACGGGATCAAGATATCAGAATAAGCACGATATATTGACACCTATTATCTAACCGACATGAAAAATTTTAATTCACTCCATGTCCATTTTAATTATAATAGCAGAATATGATAGTTCTTCGACAATTAAAATTTGGGCACTCGAGCGATATATAAAATCAAAATTCAAACTCAAAAAAACTAAACATGCCGCTCACGAAAAAAAAAAAATTCTTCGATCAACTATTCATACCCAAATAATGCATGAAATTGTTTAAACGATTTCATTCATGCTTGTTCGTAGTAAAATTTATAAGGATAAGAGTACATGACAGATAAGAACCTGTATAATGAACTGAATCGAATATAGGAGCAAAACACCCTCACCAGAAACTCGAACGAAAACTGAAGTCGAATCTTCTTATAACCCAAGGAATTTCTTTCTAACTTTCTTTTCTATTTTTTTTTCTTTTGTGGCTTCTTTTTGTTTCTTCTTCTGTTTCTTTCGTTTCTTTTTTTGGCTTTCTTTTGTTTTTTTTTCTTTTGTTTTCTCCGTATGTGTTCTTCCCCTCTTTCTTTAGTGCATGTGTGCATGTGTTGTATATATAGTAGTGTGTTTGTGTGTTTGTGTCGTGTGTGTGTGTTTGTGTTGTGTGTGTGTGTTATGGAAAGGTAATGGGAGAGGTTAAGTAGAAGTGGGATTTGTGGGGTGGTTTGGGTAGTTTAGGATTATCTTTTTTTTTTTTTAATTTAATTAATATTTTAAATAAAATAAAAATAATAAAATCTATTTAAAACTAACAAAATACAAGATAGGTCAATTAGCTAGTCTTAGGAATATGGTTAAGAAATATTAATATCACAACATTCTTTATTAAAAGTTGAAAAAAAAGAAATCAAATATAATTTAAAAAAAAAATAAAAAATTTCTTCTTTCTCTTTTCTTTTTCTTTTTCTAAAAATAAACAAATAAAAAATGAAAAAAATAAAATAAAAACTTATTTAAAATGTGACTCTATTTTTGTAGTTTTTTTTTTTCCAAATTTTTTTAAAATAGATTTAGTAAAAATAAGATAAATTTAAAATATCTAATTTAGACCCTAAAATATTGAACACTAAAATGGCAAAAACCACTTAGGTTTGGTAAAAAATTAGGTGTTTACAGAATGCCCCTCTTTGCTTGGAAATATGAAGAATTTTCAAGCAACGAAGTAAACATGACTAATTTTTTGGCCCGACCCTTTATTCAATATTAATACGTAAATAAGTGGGAAAGAGGTGTGACCGAGCCCTGGCTTTGGGCATCCTACATATCTCGGGTTATAAGAGAATCAGGTCACGTGTAGTTCAAATAGGTGTAGGAATGAGTGGATGAATTGGAGAGTCGAGTTGAGGTCCCGTCGAGTTTCCGGTTCGTTGCTCCTTTTATTACATAAAAATAAAACTAGAAATAAAAGTACAAGATCCTATCTATCCTATTTGTCTTGATCTCGTTGCTTCAGATCCTTCTCTTGGATCTTCAGTTATCGCCTCACCTTCTTCTGGTGGGTACCTCGATCTCAAGATTTGATCTTGAAGTTAGGATTTGAGATTTGAACCTGCAACTTGGATTGAGTCATTGACACTCTGCCAAAGAACAGTTCATAGAATACTTTGGATGCTTATTCTCCTTATCAGAAGCTAAAAAGATGTCTCTTGAGATATTGGGCCGCTACAGATACAGAGCTGACTCTAACTATCTTCAACCTGATCATTCTTCTATATTCTGACCGGAGATGAAATTCCATTCTTGGATAAACCTGTGCTTCGCAGAAAACCTGCAATCCATCAAAGAAGACGAAATAAAACAAACAAAATTTTCTGCCCCAGTTTACACTAGGAAAATTTTGTGAGTTATTAGAAAAACTATAATCTAGTTTAAAAATAAATAAATGAATGAATGGATAGAAATTTAGGCTAGGAGCGCGATAAGATAAGAACCCTATTCTTAATGATGCAACCAAAGGAAGTTATGCCTAATGAATGCATGGAAAAGAATTAGGATTTTTGCTTCTAAAAATGTGATTAGGGATTGTCATACCCTATGAAGACATAAAAAAGAAAAATAGGAAGGTTTATTTCCTAAAATGTCGACTAGGGGACGGCGCCCTATAAAGATAAGATAAGATGTCAACTAGGGGATGGCGCCCTATGAAGACGAATAAAATGTCGACTAAGGGATGTCGCCCTATGCAGATGAGATAAAATGTCGACTAGGGGATGGCGCCCTATGAAGGCAAGATAAATTGTCAACTAGGGGATGGTGTCCTAAGAAGACGAGATAAGATGTCAACTAGGGGATGGTGTCCTAAGAAGACGAGATAAGATGTCAACTGGGGGATGGTGCCCTATAACGACGAAAAAGATGTCAACTAGGGGATGGCGCCCTATGAAGACGAGATAAGATGTCAACTTGGGGATGGTGCCCTCTGAAGACGAAATAGATGTCAACTAGGGGATGGCGCCCTATGAAGACGAAAAAGATGTCAACTAGGGGATGACACCCTATGAAGACGAGATAAGATGTCAACTAGGGGATGGTGCCTTATGAAGCCGAGATAAGATGTCAACTAGGGGATGGCGCCCTATGAAGACGAGATAAGATGTCAACTAGGGGATGGCGCCCTATGAAGACGAGATAAGATGTCAACTAGGTGATGGCGCCCTATGAATACGAGATAAGATGTCAACTAGGGGATGGCGCCCTATGAAGACGAGATAAGATATCAACTAGGGGATGGCGCCCTATGAAGATGAAGTAAGATATCAACTAGGGGATGGCTCCCTATGAAGACGAAGTAAGATGTCAACTAAGGGATGGCGCCTTATGAAGATGAAAAAGATGTCAACTAGGGGATGGTGCCCTATGAAGACGAAAAAGGTGTCAACTGGGGGATGGTGCCCTATAACGACGAAAAAGATATCAATTAGGGGATGACGCCCTATGAAGACGAGATAAGATTAGGATTTTTTTTTTGTTAGAGAAAAAAAATGCCCCAGTCTTGAATATGAGGAGTTTTATTGTTATTATATTGGTACGAACAAAAAGAGAAAATTCAAGAAAACTTAACTTTGCTATACTTGTTTTTCTCACTAAACTTCACAAGATTGCTTTGCCCCTGTTCAAGCAAAGAAGGAAGAAGAATTGTGAGTTTTAAACTTGGTAGTTGGTTTGTGGCCTTGAATCCCTTAGAGGTTTTCCTTATCTCTGCCCAACTTGATACAGTTGACTCAACTAATTGGTTGGCGAGCTTGGTTCTTTGTCTTTCAAATTCTGTTGCATCTCTGTTTGTTTCAGTACGATTCTACTCTTCATTTTCAAATGTTTCACTCGTAATACTTATCTTAACAGGCTCTCTGTCCTTGTCAAGGTGGTGAACGCCCAGCAATCTCTGCTCAATTTCACTGGGAGCCATGGTCAATTTTGCGCGTTTTTCTTTATTTTGCATTTGGTGCGAGATTTACCCATAAAAAAAATAGAGCGGGTAAAAATGAAATAAGGAAAAATCAAAAGAAGGAATAAAAGAATTATGTTTGAATAGAAAGTATTTCTACCAGTAAAGTAAGAAAGTTTATTTGGAGGTGTATATTGACTTCAATAACGCATGACACACAATTTGGAGTAGATATTTGATCCTTCAAAACTGTCTAATCTCGAATTAGGCTGCACCTTTCAATCAAATCAAATCATTCTTTATCTTTGTCCTGTCATGAAAACTTTGTTTGACTAAAGTCATTCCTTCTAGGATTTTCTCAATTGACCTGTCTCGTTCATCATTGTATTATTGGGCCCCTGAGGGTTTTCACCAATAAGATTTTTTTTTTGTGTGTTTTTTTTTGATATCTTATATATATATAGACAAAACTCAAGGCGTGACATTCTCAAAAATTGATCGGAAGGTCCTTAATGGACAAAGGGAAAGGAATTTTTTTTTTTAGGATAAATTACAACTTGAGAGCCATGTAAAAGTGACAATAGGATGTATATCTCATTTTTTTTTGGACCGAACCCCAAGATAGGGTTGCCTATGTATCCATTTAGGAATCAGGTCGAACGTAGTTCAATGGTAACGCATTATCCTTTTCTTTTTTTGACTCCAAAGAGGGTAAGCAAGGAAAGATAAATAAGGATCGAAGGGCTGACAAGGGATTAATGACATTTAGTTAAGTAGAATGATGGTCTTTCGTCATCTCAACTTGAGAATGTTAAGCACAAGTGTGTCAAATATAATATCTTTTGACTGAATCGGCATTGATAGCTTTTTGTGTCATTTTTCCGTCCAGATCCGCAAGTTGCAAAACTCTATTTGATAATACTTGTTTAACTATGTATGGGCCTTGCCAGTTTGGAGCAAACTTTCCTTTAGCCTCTTCTTGGTGTGGAAGGATGCATTTTACAACAAGTTGGCCGGCCTCGAATTTTCTAGGACGTACCTTCTTATTGTAAGATCGCGCCATCCTCTGCTGGTATAATTGACCAAAGCAAACTGCCGTCAACCTTTTTTCATTTATTAGCGATAATTGTTCTAGTCTAGACTTGACCCATTTAGTATCGTCAGTTTCTGCTTCACTAATGATTCGAAGCGAGGGAATTTCGACTTCTGCAGGTATCAAAGCTTCAGTCCCATAGATGAGTAAATAAGGAGTTGCGCCAGTCGATGTACGAATAGTTGTACGATATCCTAAAAGAGCAAACGGTAATTTCTCATGCCACTGTCGAGATCCGTGGACCATTTTTCTAAGAATCTTTTTAATATTCTTGTTTGCTGCTTCAACGGCTCCATTTGCTTTAGGACGGTAAGGGGTAGAATGATGATGCACGATCTTGAATTGCTCACAAACCTCCTTCATTAGATGACTATTGAGATTGGTTGCGTTGTCTGTGACAATGGACTTTGGTATACCAAAACGACATATGATGTTTGAATGAACAAAATCCACTACTATTTTCTTCGTGATTGATTTGAAAGTAGAAGCTTCTACCCATTTGGTGAAATAGTCAATAGCGACCAGTATGAATTGATGCCCATTAGAAGCTTTTGGTTCTATTGGACCGATTACATCCATGCCCCAAGCAATGAATGGCCAAGGAGCAGACATAGGATGTAGCTCTGAAGGTGGCGAGTGAATCAAATCACCATGAATTTGACACTGATGACACTTGCGAACAAAGCGAAAACAATCTCTCTCCATAGTTAACCAATAATATCCTGCCCGCATAATCTTCTTTGCTAAAACATAACCATTCATATGCAAACCATATACCCCCGAATGTACCTCATTCATGATTCTTTCAGCTTTCTGAATATTAACACATCTCAACAAGTTCAAGTCTGGGGTTCGTTTGAACAGAATCTCCCCACTTAAGAAGAAACCATTAGGAAGTCTCCTAATGGTCCTTTTTTGATCTGCATTGGCGTGTGTTGGATATTCTTTTAACTTGAGGAAGCGTTTGATATCATAGTACCAAGGTTCATTATCTGGTTCTGCATCAATTATATTGCATTAACCATGTTGATCTCGTATTTGTATCTCTAATGGGTCGAGATGTGTATTTCCCGGGTATGGGAGCATAGAAGCTAGGGTAGCCAGGGCATCAGCCAGCTCATTATGGGATCTGGGAATATATCTAAACTCGATAGACTTAAACCTTTTGCTAAGGTCCTCTAAGAACTGTTTGTGTGAGATGAGCTTGATATCTCTCGTTTCCCATTCACCTTGAATTTGTCGAATGAGTAATTCAGAATCTCCCAACACCACTAGCTTGTGTACACCCAGATTTATTGCCATATTCAACCCCATGATGCAAGCTTTATATTTTATTGTGTTATTAGTACAAAAGAAACAGAGTCGTGCTGTGGCGAGATGATGATGCCAGGTCGGTGAGACAAGAACCGCCGCAATTCCTACTCCTTTGACATTGAATACCCCGTCAAAATATAATTTCCATGCATACATATCATCTTGAACTTCTTCCTCAATTGAATTTATCTCTTCATCAGGAAAGTATGTTCGCAAAGGCACATACTCATTGTCAACTGGGTTCTCTGCCAAATGATCGGCCAATGCTTGCGCTTTCATAGCGGTACGAGTAACATACACAATGTCGAATTCTGTAAGTAAAATCTGCCACTTCGCCAATCTGCCTGTGGGCATAGTTTTTTGAAAAATATACTTTAAAGGATCCATTCGAGATATGAGGTAGGTTGTGTAGGATGAAAGGTAGTGCTTCAACTTCTGAGCAGTCCAAGTTAGGGCGCAACAGGTCTTTTCTAAAAGAGTATATTTTACCTCGTAACTCATGAACTTTTTGCTTAAATAATAGATTGCTTGTTCCTTTTTGCCTGTGATATCATGCTGTCCTAAAACACAACCAAAGGAATTGTCCATCACTGACAGATATAGAAATAAAGGCCTACCAGGTTTCGGTGGGACCAGCACAGGAGGATTTGCCAAATATCCTTTAATCTTATCAAATGATTCTTGACATTCGTCTGTCCATTGGATAGCAGCATCCTTTTTTAGCAACTTAAATATTGGTTCACATGTAGTGCTGAGCTGAGCGATGAATCTGCTTATATAATTCAGCCTTCCAAGAAAACTCATGACCTCAGTTTTATTCTTCGGAGGCGGTAGTTCTCGAATGGATTTTACCTTGGAGGGTTCCAATTCAATGCCTCTGCGGCTAATTATGAAACCCAAAAGTATTCCGGATGGAACTCCAAATGCACACTTGGCTGGATTGAGCTTAAGATTATACTTTCGCAACCTTTCAAAGAATTTCTTCAATTCATCTACGTGATCGACTCGTGTCTTGGACTTGATAATGACATCATCAATATATACTTCTACTTCCTTGTGCATCATGTCATGAAAAATAGTAGTCATAGCTCTCATGTACGTAGCTCCCGCATTCTTTAAACCAAACGACATGACCCTGTAGCAATAAGTACCCTACGGGGTGGTGAAAACAGTCTTATCTGCATATGTTTCATCCATCAAGATCTGGTGATATCCGACATAACAATCCACGAAAGATTGGATCTCATGTTTAGCATAATTATCAACAAGGATATGAATATTGGGCAGCGGAAAGTTATCTTTAGGGCTTGCTTTGTTCAAATCCCTATAATCAACACAGACTCTGATTTTGCCATCTTTCTTCGGTACGGGCACCACATTATCCAACCATGTGGTGTACTGAGCGACCCTGATCACGTTCGCACTCAATTGCTTCATGATTTCCTCTTTGATTTTATCGCTCACATCAGTTTTAAACTTTCTTTGCTTTTGCTGGACCGGTGAAAAATCAGGGTATGTAGGCAGTTTGTGGACTACCAAATCCGTGCTTAGACCCGGCGTATCATCATAAGACCAAGCAAAAACATCCTTATACTCGATCAAAATCTGAACAATATCATTTCTGATATTCTAATCCGCATGAATACTTATTTTTATTTCTCTAACCTCCTCACCCGTTCCCAAATTTACTATCTCAGTGTCATCTAAATTGGGTTTGGGCTTATCCTCAAATTGATCCAATCCTTTCTTGACTTCCTTATCAGCTTTACCTTCATCGTATTCATCTACCGTTTGGTTTGTTGATTCGAGATTAGACAACTTTTTAGGATCTAAATATGAACTCCACGTACATGCTATGTTATCGGAGCCAGTATTAACATAACTGAAATAAGATAAAAATAATAAAAATTAAAAGAGGGAAGAAAAGATAAATTTACTAGAAAACTTGAATTTCATTTAGTTGAATCGGAAAGGATAGGAGGGTTAACATGAAAGTAGGGTAACTAAACTATGTGGACTACAACCCTGAGAATAGTCCAAAATACAAAAGAAAGAAAAACGAAACAGCAAAATAAACTACCAAGACTCCTTCCTTGTGGGGAGAGGAGTGGCTTCCCAGTTAGTGAGCTTGATATTTGGACCGACGAACTGCACATCTGCATGGCTAGGGCCTTCACCAATCTGAACCATGTATATTTTATAAAATATTTCTTTGAGACCTTGACATATTTTATCCACATCCTTGTTAGCATATGGGTATTGATTTTCTTCCTTTTGAGCTTTCGTGAAAGATTGGCTAATGTGTGGAACCGGACTTGTCAATTTCCAAGCCTTCTTCTTCTGCTCTTTTGCCCATTTTCTATCTACTGCGGTAGGCTTAAAGCCTAATCCAAAGGAGTTGTGGCTACCACATGGATCTACAGGATTTATAATTCCTTGCAGCGAAGCCCCTAATCCTTTTCTCGGTTCATAACCATTTTGTAGCATTTGGCTAGCCACCATGATTGAAGTAGAAGAGAGATGAGGCCCTGGAATCAGCGTACCTTCCACGACTTGATCAGCTGTCATGATTTCAAAGGCTTGATAAATGGAAGATTCACAACCCCCTTTCGTTTTGATACAGGGTACAAAAGGATCTCGATGTATGGGAAGGTCATCCTCTCCATGTCCAATAATTTCCTGATTGTCGTGTTCAAACTTAACTACTTGATGCAAAGTAGAAGGTATGGCTCTGGCCATGTGGATCCATGGTCTTCCTAAAAGTAGGTTGTAGGAAGTATCCATGTTTATTACTTGAAAGGTGATCGTAAACTCAACTGGTCCAATAACCAAAGCAAGATCTACCTCACCAATTGTGTCTCGTTTTGCACCATCAAAAGCCCGAACACATACATTATTGGACCGAATCCTATCTGGGCTGATTTTTAATTTTTGCAAAGTAGAGAGAGGACAGATATCTACTCCTGAACCTCTATCGATCATTACCCCTTTTATGTAATATCCTTCGTATTTGATAGTCCGATGCAAAACCTTGTTGTAACCAGAACCTTCTGTGGGTTACTCATCATCAGTGAAAGTGATTCTATTTGCCTCAAATATTCTGTGAACCATCCTTTCTATTTGACATACCGTAGTTTCCTTCGGGACGTATGCTTCGTTCAACAACTTAATCAATGCCTGAAAATGTTCTTTAGAATGTAGCAGCAGGGACAATAACGAGATTTTAGCCGGGGTTTTCCTCAATTGATCGACAATGGAATAGTCTTGGGTTTTCATTTTCTTCAGAAATTCCTCAGCCTCTTCGTTTGTGACAGATGTTTTCATTGGCCCTTGACTATCTTTAAACTGTTTTAGTCTCCTTAATTCTTCTGGAACATAGCATCTTCCTGATCGAGTCAAACCCCCTGTTTCGTTTGTTTCTTCCATGACCTCTTTTCCTTTGTACATCACCGTGGTTTTGTTGTAGTTCCATGGGATGGTTTTCAAGCTTATCACTGGGAGCTGTGCTGCGTGTCTTATGACAATTGGCTCTGTTATCTTTTTCATGTTGTTGCGCTGTTGGTCGAACCATGTGGGACCACTCGAAACATATAGTTTTGGCCCATCTTGTGCTATTCCCTTTAGCTTTACAGAAACATACAATACCATCTTTTCTGAATCTCGGGGTCTTATAATGGAACTCACTCCTTTCATGATCAGTGGTTCTCTCTGCATACACTTCAGTGCTTCACCCGGGTTCTCCTTCAAGGTGCCTATTTCCATCACTGCTTGTCTTGTTGGCCTGTAGTCTCTATCATTAAAAATCATCCCCACGACGTGTGTTACTGTGATTAGGAAGTGGATTATTGGTGACATTCAGTGCTTCTTCTTTTTGTATTACGATTGCCTTGCTTTCGATTAACTTTTCAATGGCTCTCTTCAGACTCCAACAATTTTCGGTATTGTGACCTTGGACGTTGGAATGGTACTCACACCTTACATTAGAATCAAACCAACTTGCATTCGGATCCACTTTGAAAGGCAAAACAGGTTCAATCCATCCTAATTTGACCAATCTCCACAACAGGATCGTATATGATTCTCCAATTGGGGTGAAGTTTTCCTTTGGCCTCTGTTCTCTTGTATAGTCTGCTGGAACATACGGATTACGAGGGGCTTGTAAATTTGGCTGCCGCAGACGAAAACCTTGTGGCGCAGGTGCCCGCCATTGTGGACGCTGAGGAGGTCGGGCATACGCTTGAGCATTAAGAACAGCAGGTTGAGGTGTATAATAATGTTGAGGAGGGCTGGGCTATCCCTGTTGGAAATGAACGTAAGGGGAGTTTCGTCCCCTTTGGGCATTGCCTGGTACTGATGCCATCATGGATCCTTCCTCCTTCTTTTTCCGATTTCCGAAACTAACTGATCCACTTTGAATGGCTTGTGTAGTGGCCGTGAGGGCAGTTTGGCTCATGATCTTTCCTGATTTGATGCCATTCTCCACCATTTCCCCAATTTTTATTGATTCAGCGAAAGGTTTACCAACCGCGGATAGTAAATGATGAAAATAATCAGACTCTTGAGTTTGGAGAAAAACGTCAATCAATTCTTGGTCCTTCAGTGGCGGCTTGACTCTAGATGCCTGTTCTCTCCATTTTATGGCAAACTCTCAAAAACTTTCAGATGGTTTTTTCTTCATATTAGCAAGAGAAGTGTGGTCAGGGATAATATCGAGATTGTATTGAAATTGTTGTACAAAAGCTTGAGCCATATCATCCCAAACGTGCCAATGGGAGATGTCTTGATCGATAAACCATTCGGAGGCTATTCCCATCAGACTTTCTCTGAAATAGGCCATAAGCAGCTCCTCTTTCCCTCCTGCTCCTCTGAGTTGATTGCAATACCTTTTTAAGTGGGCCACTGGGTCACCATGACCACTATATTTATCAATTTTTGGGGTCTTGAACCCTATTGGCAAATGAATATTAGGGAACATACACAGGTCTTTGAAAGAGACGCTTGTGTGTCCTCCCAATCCTTGTATGTTTCTCATATTCTGCTCCAGACTCCTCACTTTTCTAGCTATCTCTTCTCGTTCTTCATAGCCTTCTCGATCATGATATGAGACTCAGGCTGATGAGTGGGCTGATATGAATTTACGGGTTTAAATGCCAATTCAGGAGGATAGATTTGATCATGATTTAGCTCGTTGATAGGCTTCTGTATCATTGATGGAGGATTTATATTAGTTTTCACGGCTGGAATAAAAAGTGGGTTGTTCGTGAATGATGGATTTGGAGGACGCATAGTGGATGTGCCAGCAGCGCTAGACACATTAGCTTATGGACCAAATCCAGGCGGATAAAGTGGATCATCGACTTAGGCTTGTGTAGAACTGGGATGATTTGCATCTGAAAGGCCAGGAATCGAGGAAGGCGGGGCTTGTCCATTCGCCCAGGCCTGATACATTTCCGTAATTTGTTGCTTCAATAACCTATTCTCCTCCAAAGATGCGAACTCTCGTGGAACTAACTGATCCCGACCTTCTTCATTATCAGATTCTGTTGCATCTTTTCGAGTCATCTTCCTTTTTCCTTTATACCTTGTGTTGTACGGGTGAGAGGCCAGCTTAACCACAATCAACCACCTTATTCTCTCTCTCTTTGAAACAGAAACAAATATGTTAGGATTTAGAGCTTTTAAAAATATTGATATATTCATAACTAACTCAAATGTCATGCACCTAAGTAATTTTCTTCCTGAAATGGACTTAGGAAAACCCTCTTGTTTCATCTCGGCTTTAGTGAATTAATTTTTTTTTCATTATTTAACGCCAACATCTTAAAATTGTTACTTGAAACTTTAATCTTGAAAAAAAAAATATTTGATCTCACCCGCCGAGGGTTGCCTACGTATCATGTTTTACATGAATCAGATCATTACGTAGTTCATGGATATGGTAAATATATCTATATATATATATTTATATCTATATATATATATATATATTCAGAAATAAGGAGAATAAAAACTTGAAACAAATGCGAAATTTTCCATACATTTCCAACTGTTCTTAAAACGAAGCTTTAATGAAAGGAAACTAAAATTATCTAAAACTAGAAAAGACTCAGACTATTGGAGAAATACTAAAAAAAATATAAAGAAACTAACTCTAAGAAAACAAGGACTTTAATAATTATCATCAAGATGCCTTCCAAAGATATCTTGCAACTTAATCCTCTCTCAGACTTGAGTAGATCCTGGATAATGCTTTCGGCAGATGTGGAGCGAGAGCACGTGCCTGACGGCCCAAATTTTCATCACCTTGGTGGAGATACTTAGCATTAACATTAATCAAGGTTTCACTGAGCTGAAGTACTTCTCCCCTGGCCTCGATCATACTCTCATGGCAGTTTTGCACCCAATGTTGCGTAGTGTGGACGGTATGCTTTAGGTCTTCTTCTCATTCATGAAGGTCGTCGATCTGATAGTGAAGTGCCTGTCGTTCGGTCATCCATTGGTTTTTCTCAACTTTAACTTCCTTCTGAAAAGTTGTGAAGCGTCTCGCTATTTCTCTTTCCCGTTCCATGGAAGCTTTTAGATGAGCTCGAAGTTTCGACTGTGTACTTGTCAGCAAGGCCTTCTCTTTCTTAAAATCACTCAATTGCTGCTCCATAGCACCGGTGACAATATCCAGGTCTTCTTGTAGGTCTTGCAGGGTAACACGTTTCTCTCTCTCAATCTCCTTACGAGCCGACCTAATTCTGGCCTCAAATTTCGCCTCATAGTGAACCAATTCTTCTCTAGCCCTTTCCAAATCATTATTTAAGACGTGCAGAGTAGACTGATAGTTCTCTTCTACCTCTCATCGAGCCTGCTTAATTTTGACTTCGATCTCCGCTTCTCGATCCACTGGCTCTCTGGCTGACCTTTCTGGCATGGCTTTAGGAGGAGGCTGGTCATGAAACCATGGCAGATACCAATGGTCTACCTCACCCTTGTCGCAGTCTTCCACCATGTGATCGAAGCCTGAAAGTACACATCCTCCCCAGATCTTAAGTATCTCAGTCTTCCTTAGAGGGATGTCAGGGAGGAATTCGTACATGAACTCTTTCATATCCTCGACTGGCGGTATATTCTGACGTCGACCGAATTATCGCATGAATCTTAGTGGCACGTAGGGCTGAACACCTCGGAGACCCATTAAGACGATGAAGGGTCAAAAAGTAGACATATATATTACCTCTTTTGAGGGGAACCAATGATAATTCCATACTATCTTGTCCGCCGTCAACCCCTCCAAGTATTCCCTCCAAGCTCTTATTCCTTCGCGAAAGTTTTGGTCCTCCATCCTCTTCTCATGGCCCTTGATGTAATCATTCCACTCGACTAGAAAATCCACAACAAATGGATGGTAACAAATATGCTCGAGCATCCATAACTGCAATAGAATGTTACATCCTTCAAAATAGTCCGCTCCATTTTTGCACATCGTCAGGGCCCGATAAATGTCTGCCAAAATCGTGGGCACGAGGGTGACCTTAGGATTCTTCTCAAAAGCAGTAATAAATGCAGCCAGATTGGTGCTGATTTTTCCTCCTCTCTTTGGAAATACCATGATTCCCAAAAAAGCCACTATGAATGCTTCAGAACTGTGCCTTTTCCAGGTTTGGTAGCATCCCCAATTGTTAAGTTCTGATTTAAACAACTCGAATCCCCTTTCCTGACCATATCTTTCGTACAAAAATTCTAGATGAACCCATCCATTTTCTAGGCAGCCTCCTATGTTCTTCTTTTGTATGTGCAATAGCTCAAAAAATCTTTTGGAAGTGACATGCTTCGGTATCATGGGTTCTCCTCGGTGAAGGTTCTTTCCCTTTCCAATAAATGCTCCTATTTCCTCCAGTGTGAGAGTAAGCTCAAAGTCGGAGAATTGAAATACGTTGTTTGAAGGATCCCAAAACTGTACCAAAGATTCTATCATGTCTCTTCGTGGTTCAACATTCAACAGACTCCTTAAAAATCCTAAGTGTTTATATACTTCTCCCTGTCCATAGTCAGTCATATTGTTATACCATGTCCGCAATAGCTTTGGAACTTTATCTAACACCATGAAATGGGGTACTTCATCATCCCTGGGCCTCTTGTCACTCCGTACGACTGAGTTCATATTGCCCTATAGGATACTGATGGCAAATAAGAATTCTATTTTAAATATCCTAAAGCAGGATAAAGATAATTTTCGAAAGAAGTTGACGGAACGACACAGAATAAGATTTCAAAATGAGCATGAGAAAATAATAACTGACAAAACAGGAAGTATCCAAGTCTTTTAGAACATCCTAGAGTAGAGACAACAATCTGATGACGTTTGAACCAGACGTATCAGAAATAATTAAATTATTAAAACAAAATAGTGGACCAAATTATTTAATAAAATTTTAATTGTGTTTGACAAAAATGGGCTCTATGATATTCCTAAGAAAGATTTTAAAACCAAAGAAAACAGACATAACGAGACCACGACGTTAAAACAACTTAATCTTTACAAAAAAAAAATTCTATGTGAAATATTATACATATAATTTTTTTTTATTTAACCCTTTTTTTTTAGATAAATTAATTCACTTAAAAGCCGGTCAACATTCGATAAGGAATTTTCTATAATGCAACAAGTAGCACATAAAATGCACATGATGGTCTCAAAAGGCGACACCTGACCTAGACGGACCCGACCCCAGGGTCGAGCCCCACTAAGTCAAAAATACACGTGATATAAATAAAACACAGTCTATTAGGGATAGCCATGTCTAAGTTCCAATTATGTTAGGTTTAACCTGGTGGAGTTAGGTATCTAGACTGTCTATGAAACGAGCGGACAACTCGAGTCGGCAAGGGACAGCTTTACCGGTAGCAGGGCTTTCCGACCTCACTGTTGGTCCCTTTCCGTCCTAAATCATGGGTGACTACAGAATCCTTCCCAGGAGCGTTGCCGCATCTCTGGTATCTCAAGCTCGGGAGCATATACCGTATCTCCGAATATACAGTATCTCAGAAGACTTAGATGGGTGCGCGAGAGAAAGATAGTTTATATTGTAATTCAAATAATATCAAAGCGATAAACATGTAGGCAGAGAACGCAATTAGGCCAACAATATACAATATCAAAATTAAATAAAGCCAAACAAGTCAATATGAAAGCTCGAATTCTGGTTATTTCCCCAGCAGAGTCGCCATCTGTCACCCCCCCCAGTTTTTCACCGCATCCGACCCCGCTAGGGAGTTGGTTTTAGAGAAAATGGATTTTTCCAATTAAAGTGATGTTTTGAAAAGGGATTATTTTATTTTGGAATTGAGTTTGGGTGTTCCTAGTCACCTTATTGAATCCCTATTCAAAAGGGAATGACTCTTCAATTTTTATTTTTATTTTGGTGTTCGAACTAGAAATCCGGATAAGGAATTCTATTGATAGAGGGGAAGGTGTTAGGCACCCCTCGAGTCCCGTGGTTCTAGCTTGGTCGCTTTAATGACTTACGTCTGGCTTAACTTAATTTTATTGTTTTGGATTTATAATATTTGTTAACCTAAAAGTTATTTTCCTCCCGCTTTTAATTTATTTTAAATTATTTAAAACTGTATTGATGTGTGGCTTACCGATAGTAGTACTTTTCGGCCTTACCACGAGTTTTGGTATATCACTCCCGTCTTTGAGACATTTATGGATCGCTCCATTTTTCAAAGTCTAAATAAGCACCTAATATGTTCAGAATCTACCCAACCCAAATCAATCAGCTTCAAACGGTAGGTTAATTTATTATAACGAATGGTCGGTAGCAGGGCTTTCCAACTTCATCGTTAACTTTCACTTGTATCTTAAATATTAATTATTTAGAGACTAACAACCTAACTCATTATTTTATGAATTCACTCCTTTACAATAGGTTTTTTCTCTCTTTTATTTTATCAGATATGATAAGTCTTGAATAAATCTGCAACCCATTTGATCTTACCCCACATTAATAATTAATTAGGCCTTAATTAATTTTGAAACACCGAAATACCACGACTATTTAGAACCTTCGATCCATAATGATTCGAACATCCATTAGTTAAGTAGACAACTAATACTGATCACATTCAACGCAAATGGATTTGAAATGAATCTTCCATGCACGGTTATTGAAGAAAACTAGTTATAACATGCGGCAAAACAAATTCTAACTTTGAACTTATGATTCCTAATATTTACACCATACTTGAATACAAAACTCACTTCACATTTAAACAACAAAGTGAATTCTTATGTATCATCGTGTATGTAATCATTTCCTATGTTAATTCAAATCGATAGGCGATGAGATACTCTAATGAACTTAGCAACGCATATACTAGCTAACCAGATTCGAACTAAAATTAGCAGTATAATACAAGCACTTCAAAGTAGGATATGAAATACAAACCACTTCCTATATCAAATACAGTCGTGGTGAATCAATAGGCTTGTCCATGACCTAATATAAACTTCAATTCCATGCAAAAATAACTTTCAAGTTACGAACTTAATTTGAAGCCGAATGGGATTTTGATTTAGTTCAAAATATTACGAAGGTCTAGGGCACATCATGATGTGACCATGTACTAACTTACCAATAATATTAAAAGAATTGTCCTCTTGACTATTACTACCATTACACACATAACTATTAATTAAACAGTAACAAAATCGGAAAAAAAAGCTAAAGATGAGTTCACACCACTCTTCTCCTTTGTTATCAAGTGGTTATAAAAATATTCTCATCCCATTTTTATTTCTATTCACCATCACAGAACAAAAATCACTTAACAAAAGAAAACAACCCATAACATGAAATGGATTTCATTAATTATCTCTTGTCTATCACGGAAACTCGTTGAGTGCTAGTCCAAACCACTATTTAAACAATAAGAATTGATTATCTTGAATGTTAAGATACAATCCACCATTCTTTGCATGTCCCTCAATATATTATTTACACATAATAATCCATTACATAAAGACACTTACTGTCCATTGTCTATAAATAAGTTAACATGCAGATACTTTCATATTATGTAAGAATTTACTAATGAAAAGAAACTTTATAGGCAATTAGAAAAGCAATAGGAAGAGATTACGGGATCAAGATATCAGAATAAGCACGATATATTGACACCTATTATCTAACCGACATGAAAAATTTTAATTCACTCCATGTCCATTTTAATTATAATAGCAGAATATGATAGTTCTTCGACAATTAAAATTTGGGCACTCGAGCGATATATAAAATCAAAATTCAAACTCAAAAAAACTAAACATGCCGCTCACGAAAAAAATAAATAAATTCTTCGATCAACTATTCATACCCAAATAATGAATGAAATTGTTTAAACGATTTCATTCATGCTTGTTTGTAGTAAAATTTATAAGGATAAGAGTACATGACAGATAAGAACCTGTATAATGAACTGAATCGAATATAGGAGCAAAACACCCTCACCAGAAACTCGAACGAAAACCGAAGTCGAATCTTCTTATAACCCAAGGAATTTCTTTCTAACTTTCTTTTCTGTTTTTTTTTCTTTTGTGGCTTCTTTTTGTTTCTTCTGTTTCTTTCGTTTATTTTTTTGGCTTTCTTTTGTTTTTTTTTCTTTTGTTTTCTCCGTATGTGTTCTTCCCCTCTTTCTTTAGTGCATGTGTGCATGTGTTGTATATATAGTAGTGTGTTTGTGTGTTTGTGTCGTGTGTGTGTGTTTGTGTCGTGGGTGTGTGTTATGGGAAGGTAATGGGAGAGGTTAAGTAGAAGTGGGATTTGTGGGGTGGTTTGGGTAGTTTAGGATTATCTTTTTTTTTTTTTAATTTAATTAATATTTTAAATAAAATAAAAATAATAAAATCTATTTAAAACTAACAAAATACAAAATAGGTCAATTAGCTAGTCTTAGGAATATGGTTAAGAAATATTAATATCACAACATTCTTTATTAAAAGTTGAAAAAAAGAAATCAAATATAATTTAAAAAAAAATAAAAAAATTTCTTCTTTTTCTTTTCTTTTTTTTTTCTAAAAATAAACAAATAAAAAATAAAATAAAAACTTATTTAAAATGTGACTCTATTTTTGTAGTTTTTTTTTCTAAATTTTTTAAAAATAAATTTAGTAAAAATAAGATAAATTTAAAATATCTAATTTAGAACCTAAAAAATTGAACACTAAAATGGCAAAACCAACTTAGGTTTGGTAAAAAAATTAGGTGTTTACATAAATAATATCAGATCAAATATAAATATTTAAAATCAAAAAATAAGTTAAAATTTGAGAAGGGTGAAAAATCTCTTGTCTACATTAACCACTTGCAAATAAATAATAAAAAATTCAAAGATCTGACTTGGAATATATGAAAAAATACGAAAAAATTCAACTGTCACAATGGTATGACATTACAAAAACAGATAATTTGATAACTTCATACATACAACAAAGAAAAGATCGAAACTAATTTTGATTTGGTAAAGTTGAAGAAAAAAATCTCAAAATTAAATGAAGAATGTGATGAATTTATTCACTTTATTCAGTTAATGCTTGATAACTAAAAAATTTGAAATCCCCCAAATCACGTTAGCTTGATTTTAGGCGTATAATAAGGAGTGCAATAGTGGAGCAAAAGTCGGACAGATACGAAGCACAATACGAGTGTTTGGAATGTATGAGGCGGAAGAGAGAGAGACTAAAGGGAAGAAATTTTATGTAATTAATATGAGATTTTTGTAATTATTTTTCAAAATAGAGATTTTATGTAATAACTAATAGTTACCTTGTATATATATGTAATTTTTAGTTAAAATTAAGGATAGGCTCATCCGATGTGGACATCTACTTTGGAAACAAGTAAAAGAGTGATATTGGTAAATTATTTTTTAATTAACTTTTTAAATTATTTTCCACATTTCAAAAGATTATTTATTTTAAAATGAAAGATGTGTATATAATATCGGTATACATAAGTTGAACTTCTTCATCAATAAATCCACCACAAAAAAAGATCTTGAAAAATTATAAGCTTTTTCACTTTTTGCGTACAAAGAAAATGATAGTGTTAGAGTTCGTGCCCTATTGATTATCTTATTTTCGCCTAACTGTTGCTTATCGATGGAACGGGTTGCCTGACGTGTTCCACTGATGTGTTTCAAGGAAGCAGTAAAACAAAAAGTAAAGAACACAATAATTTTTGTATGAAAAACACCCAGATCAAAAGTTGTAAAAAACCACGACCTGCACCTCTATAGGATTTAACCCCAACTTCACTAAATAACTCTGAGCCTCAACAACGACTGATTAGAAAACTCTTGTAACCAACAAATAGAAATCATAAACTCTGATCCTTATAGCTCAATAACTAGGAATTATAAACCCTAATTCCTATAACTCAACGACTAGGAATTATAAACTCTAATTCCTAACTACGCACACACCTCCTAAGGTATGTGTTACCAAAGTCTCTGAGTTTTCCCCAACTCAAAGACTATCTCCTAATTCAGTTTATAACACACTGAAACTAATATTACATCAATAGCTGAAACACAATGAACAACTCTAAAAATCAAAGCTAAAACTCTTAGATGGATTCTATAGTTAGGACCTGGTTCTCCAATCTGTTTCTTCAGTGATTGAATAACACTTCGTGAAGTCAATTTGTCGATTGTGCTTTTCTGCTTTGTAAGTGCGTGAATTACTGATCTGAATGATGCATCTTCTATTTAAGCACAACTCTCCAAAGAGTCATTATTTATTTTAAACTCCTCCTTTAATCAAAACTCTCATTACATAGAGTTCTACTTCAAGTGAAACTCCTTCTTCAATTCCACCTCTTATCTCCTTAGTGTTGTAGTCAATATTCAACTCTTTAAATCAATTTATCTTCAAGTATTTTACTCAACAATAACTTCTTCAATTTCTCACGTGATCAGTAGCTTGAGTATATCAGAATTAGGCTTGCTCATTCGTTCCTGACTTTTAGCAATCTTTGTCTGCATCTATCAGTAAAACCTGAAACCTGCCTTTCTATGCTTAGACCAGGTCAAGTAACATGTTCCATTCATGTGTCAGTCATCAAAAACTTCATTAATCTAACAAAGAGTCCTTCAATTTATATGTTTCCTATCCTGCGTAGACATCTTCAATCTGCAAAATCTTTCTCCTTCTACACATAGGACTCTTCAGGATATTTTCAGAAGTGAAACTCCTTCTTTACGTAGGACTCCTTTTTCAAATCAACTTGCTTTTCCTTATCATCAAGTGTTTGAATCAAATTCAACTTGTTCTATTCCCCACGTGATTAGTAAGATGAAGTTTCCAGTTGCACTAAATTAACTCATATGAACTTGTTTCATTCATATTGTCATTCATCAAAACTTCAAGGTTCCAACAAATTCCACCTTTTTTATGATGACAAACCTCTTGTCTTTGTGCATTCAAATATGTTCACCTGTAGGAACTAAAGTATAAAACACTGTAATGAAATAAGTTAGTCAATGGGTTATAAACATTAAACAACCCTCTTATATTCCCCCTTTTGGCATCATCGAAAAACTATTTCAATACAATAATATACTAGCCAAAGTGATTTGTTATGCTATTCATAGCCACTGGGCTATCACCAAAACAATCAGACAAAGACTTTAGCCAACCTAGTAATGTATTAAAGAGAGAAAAAATATGAGTCAATTTAGCAAAGATAATCATTCCATTTAATTGACAGAGCATGTTCCACATTAAACCTAAGCTAGTACTGAACAAAGCAAAACAATTGAGCATTAAAAAAATGGTATAAAAGTGGGACATGGCTAAGGATATAAATAGTGAGTTACTGATGAGGAAGGTGGAACAGGTGATATCAACTGTGTCAATTAATGAATGACTTCAACATTTTCATTCCTCTATCAATCAAGGTCAAGCTTCAAAGTCATAATCCTAGGCTTAAGGACCTCTTATTCTACTTTATGACTGTCTTGTGCAGCTTCTAGTTCAGATTTTTTTTCAAATGAGTGTTAGCCCTTCTTATTAAAACAGGTAGAACAACATGATTCAGCTATTCAAGAACATTTATTTTTTTTATAAGTCAAACCTGATTTAGGACTAAGAAGTCCCAAAAAAAAATAACCAATTAGAAACTAAAGGGGAAAGTATGTCCCTTTTCATTCTTCAGAAGCATATGCTGCATGTGATTGATGATCAAGCTTGGCAAATCCATGGTACCCAACTGATATTTTGGTTAAGAAAGAAGAAAGTATTCCTGGTATAGGATTAACACATCTGTGCACACCCATTTCGAGAGAATCAAAGAAAGTTTGGTCAACAATTCATTAGCTTTATTAGACAATAAGAGGATGAAGTGTGTGGAATTGAACATGTGTGCTCAACTATTTCAACTTAGAAAGCCTATGCTTATGTCAGTGTAGAACATACCTGATAAGAAGAACTTTGTGGTCACAATTGCTTGCTTGTACCTATTTTCTGCACAATCTAATACAAAATTAGGTTAGAAAAGTCAAACCTTTGGAACTGGGACACACAACTATATGTGCAAGACCGAAGAGAATAACTTTTTAGCTAATAAGATTAAAAAAAAATGATTATTCTCGTCAATCATTGAGGGAAGTTCATGGAATTTTAATCATCCCCAAGTCTAACCTATTCCTTTCAAAATGCTCTCTACTTAGTGCCTTTGGTGCTTCTCCGGTCAATTAAGTAACCCACATAGTCAACATTTTTATAGCCCTCAAGAGTGAAATTGCTTTCCTTTGGATATCATAGTCTCAAGCCATTGATTCCTATGAGATATCTCAAGATTCTTTTGATAACACCAATTTTTATGAACTACCAACAAAATTACCAGCAACTTGTATTGGTTTTATTGATGCATTCATTTATTTATTTGTTGTTTCCCCTGTCAACATGCCCTCAGTCTGTACAATAGTTGAACTAGGTGGTACAACACGTTCCTGTGCATGCTCATCAGTTTTACAGTCATCCTCTTTTCTCATTTTGTTTTAAATCTCCCTTCTTCCCCCTTACACGATCACTACAAATCTGTCCATCTTTTAAATTATCCATTCTCCCTTTAAATATGGTGAGTGAAAGAAACTTTATTTTCTTCTAGTCTTATTCCTTGAGCAAGCTTTATTTATGCACAAATTTTGCTTGCCTTCTTTCACTCTCACCTAAAAAACAAATTAGGGGTTAACTTTAGGCACCCAGACAAGCTTGGGTCCTTTCTTATGAGTAAATAGATGAATCAGATTTCTTCTAGCCCATGTAGAAAACAGGTTACATGACCTATTTCTCTGACCAAGTTTAGTTATCCTTTTTTTTGCCTGAGATAGTTTATTTTCCAGATTTATACTACAGGATCTACTTTTGGCAGCAACTGGACATTCGGTGGTTGGATGTCCAAGGTTTCCACAGATATAACATAAGTTTTGATAAACATCAAGACTTTTGTAAGAACCCAAACCAACTTTTTCACTGTGATATCTTTCACTCAACTTATAAATGATTCTTGAGAATTTGTCCACCTATTTGCTCTTTTAAGGTCAATTTTTAGTTTAGAGACTTCTTGACTCAGTTTATTCACCATTTCTGTTGCATTATTGCACTCTTCTTTGTACTTGACCAATTCAAGTTCAACTTTTTAATGTTCTTTACTCTTGGTGTTTTTTCCCTTTTTAGAGAGTGTCAATTTTAGAACTTCAGACGTAAGATCATTATTTGAAGAATCAAGTTGCTCAACCTGTTTCTTGAGAGAGCAGTTTTCCTATGCAATAGTGTTCTTGCAAGCTTCTAAATCAATAAAATCAAATTTGATTCTTGCAAGACTGTTGAACAGCTCATCCCTATCAGAAGTTGATTCTTGGAAGTCATCAATTAGTGCACTCATCAAGAAAATAAGTTTTGTTTTAGAAAACAAATGCAACTTTTCTTTAAGTTCAAGTATACTTACCTCAGAAGCATCATCTTCTTCCTCCAAGTCTGAATCTCTAAGAGCCATGAGTTTTTCTTCATCAACTTCATCATTATCTGAGTCAAATCCCCAAACTACTACTATTGCATATTCTTCCCTCTTTTTATTTTTTTCTTTCAATTCTTTTTCAGCCCTTTTCTTTCTTCATTCTATTTTCCAGATAGGTCAATCCTTGATATGATGATCAGTCTTACCACACTTGTAGCATCCATTTAGATTGTCATTTAACTATTTCTTGCTACCTGTTCCCTTCTTCTTTTTGAAGAATTTGCTGAAGTTCTTAGCTATAAAGGCAACTTGTTCTTTATCAAGTTCAATTTCTTCATCACTGTAAGATGCCTTCAGAGCTAAGGTATCCTTTGGGGCTTCTAGCACTTTAGTTCCATCAATTTCCATTTCATAAGTTCTTAAATTCACCACAAATTCATCCAGGGTCATGCCTGCAAGATCCTTATTTGCTTCCCTGATTGCAGTTACCTTAATATTCCACTTTGATTTTGGTAATTCCTTCAGTACCTTCTCGACTTGTTCTTCTTCAGATATAACTTTTCCTAAGGAGGTCAACTCATTTGTTAAGGCAGTAAGCCTTGTCATCATCTCATGCAATATTTTATTCTCCTTCATCTTAAATGCCTCATGCATAGTGAAAAGAAGGGAAATTCTAAATTTTCTTACTTGAGATGTGCCTTCATGAGCATTTACTAAAGTGTCCCAAATTTTCTTAGCAGTGGTGCATGTTGATACCCTGTTGTATTCAGCAGGTCCTAATCTACAGCCCAAAATATTTTTGGCCTTAGTATTTTTCTTTAATATCAATAAGTCATCAGGAGTGAATTCACTTCTTACTTTCTTGACCTGTTTCCCATCTTCTAACTTCATTGGAATAGTAGGACCATCAGTGATCTTATCCCATAACTCGTAGTCTTCCCCTTGCATGAATGTTTCCATCCTAGATTTCCACCAAATGAAGTGAGAACCATCAAAGAGTAGAGGTCTAATAGTGGATTGACCTTCACTGTGACCAGTAGGTGGTGCGAAATTCATCTTATTGATCTTTGTCTTAGGTGTTAACCCTTTTTAAGACAACCTTTCTCTGATACCACTTATTAGAGTTCGTGCCCTACTGATTATCTTATTTTTGCCTATCTATTGCTTATCGATGGAACGGGTTTCCTCACCTGTTCCACTGACGTTTTTCAAGGAAGCAGTAAAACAGAAAGTAAATAACACAATAATTTTTACGTGAAAAACACCCGGCTCAAAAGGTGTAAAAAATCACGACCTGCACCTCTACAGGATTTAACCCCAATTTCACTAAATAACTCTGAGCCTTGACAATGACTGATTACAAAACTCTTTTAACCAACAAATAGGAATCATAAACTCTGATTCCTATATCTCAACAACTAGGAATTATAAACTCTAATTCCTAACTACACACACACATTCCAAGGTAAGCGTTCCCAAAGTCTTTGAGTTTTCCCCAACTCGAAGACTATCTCCTAATTCAGTTTATAACACACTGAAACTAATATTACATCAATAGCTCAAACACAATGAACAACTCTAAAAATTAAAGCTATAACTCTTAGCTGGATTCTATACTTATGACCTGGTTCTTCAATGTGTTTCTTCAGTGAATGAATAGCACTTCGTGAAGTCAATTTGTCGATTGTGTTTTTCTGCTTTGTAAGTGCATGAATTACTCTGAATGATGCATCTTCTATTTAAGAATAGGTCTCTAAAGAGTCATTCTTTATTTTAAACCCCCCTTTAATCAAAACTCTCATTACATAGAGTTCTACTTCAAGTGAGACTCCTTCTTCAATTCCAACTCTTATCTCCTTAGTGTTGTAGTCAAACTTCAACTATTTAAATCAACTTATCTTCAAGTATTTTACTCAACAATAACTTCTTCAATTTCTCTCGTGATCCGTAGCTTGAGTATATCAGAATTAAGCTTGCTCATTCATTCCTGACTTTTAACAATCTTTGTCTGCATCTATCGGTAAAACCTGAAACCTGCCTTCCTATGCTTGGACCAGGTCAAGTAACATATTTCATTCATGTTTCAGTCATCAAAAACTTCATTGATATAACAAAGACTCCTTCAATTTATATGTTTTCTATCTTGCGTAGACATCTTCAATCTGCAAAATCTTTCTCCTTCTACACATAGGACTCTTCAGGATATGCTCAAAAGTGAAACTCCTTCTTTACGTAGGACTCCTTTTTCAAATCAACTTGCTTTCCCTTATCATCAAGTGTTTGAATTAAATTCAACTTGTTCTATTCCCCATGTGATCAGTAAATTGAAGTTTTTAGCTGCACTGAATTAACTCATATCAACTTGTTTCATTCATATTGTCATTTATCAAAACTTCAATATTCCAACAGATAGCAAAACATTAATTAACACCTAAACCAATATTTTAATAATGTGGAACCAAATTAAATTCAATGTTAGAATCAACATAGAAAGCCTCAACACATTCCAACAAACCCAATGAAATCTTAATCAACTTTTTTCAATCCCAACAAAATATTTCTTGGAGAATACCAGGGATCCCAAATTAATCAAAGTAGACATGAAAAATAAATAAATTGTGGCCGTAATTCTAATTCTAATTAGTTAATCATCTTAGGACGAATTGTGATTTATCCACTCTTGGATTTATGTTCCTTTCAACCGCAATAAAAAAATATTGTGCATATATATATATATATATATATAAAATAAGTGTCACGTCCTCAATTATTGGGATCCAAATAATAAGGGGTCATATGGAAACTAATTTTGGTTGTTTGGTGATCATTTTAATCTTATTCCTTTTCTTACGTTAAAGTTAGATTATTAAGCACATAAGTTAGTGAACAACAGAGTAATCAATTGTGAAATTATCGTGTGAAAAGTCAAAATTTAAAAGTGAACGATTATAAACATAGTAGTAAACTGTATTACACAGTTACTATTTTTCCGTTCAATAATATTTGTCCACTATTGATTTGACATTAGGGATGACAAATGAGCGGGATCGAATTTGTATGAATTAAAAGATCGAGCTTAAATGGGTTTGATTATAATCCTTCCATATAAAATATGGATAAATATAAATTTGGTCAAATATAAATCGGATAAAAATGATTCTAACTTACTTTAACTTCTAAAGCCAAAAGCTTAAAACTTCTATATGCATATAATTTGACATTTTTTATCTCTTACCCCACTCTCCTCCCCCTACCTTCTCTCAATTTTTTTAAAATAAACTAATTTTTATTTTAAAAACTAAGTTCTTACCCTCACCCGCATTGTTTTCATCTCCCTCGCCCCCCTCCCCCAAAAATCAGCCCCCCACCATCTACCCCCAACCCCTAAATTTTTTAAGAAATTATTAAAAAAATTAAAAAAAAATTCTACCCCCATCATACCACATTCCCAGCCCATCTCCACCCCTAAAAAATATTTTTTGAAAAAATTCAAAAAAAAAAGGAAAAACAAAAAACTTAAAAGAAAAATTGCACCTCCTCCCTCCCTCTCCCCTCCCAATTTTCTCCACCCTAATTTTTGATTAAAAATGAAATTTAAAAAAAAATTAAAAAAATTCAAATAAAATAAAAACTTTTTTGCTCTACCCCAAACCAAATCAGCCCAGCCCACTTCCACTATACTCCTAATTTTTCTTTTCTTAAAAAAAGATTAAAGTTTAATAGTGTAATTAAAAATTTGGCGAAATAGCTCGGTGGACCCTTGTACATGGTCTGGTTTGTAACGTGGATACTCCTACTTATACATTTGTAATCTAGACCATTGAACCCGTTTAAAATTTATTTTTTAAATTCTTTTTTTGACTTGGCATTCTATGTGGCTGAGACCACATGGGAGCGTGTATTTTAAACTCCAAACGTGCATCACACGGAAAAAAGGGCCCCAATGGTCCCAAAAGGGCATTTATAAGCCCTTGAACGACTCCTTCTTCCTCATTTGCTTCCAACACCATTGTTAGAGCAATTTGAAATTTTTTCTTCCCTTCTTCTCTATTTTCTCTCTCTAAGTTCTTGTACCTTAATTTTCTTTTCCTGCTGTGTTCTTAATCTTGGAAAGTCCAGTTTTTCTGTAATTTTTTGCAACACCATGAAAATTCGAGTTTGTTATTATTGACTTTATGTTAAACTTAAGATGTCAAGAATACCAACTAATCCCGAAAGAATGCTTTCAAGCTATAAAAAATATAAAGCTGGTAATGATTCTTGATTCTTTTGATGGACTGATGTAAGAGAACAATACTAAGTAAGAAATCCATCAACAAATTCAGAACAAGGAAATAAAGATAGACATAAAAGGCAACGAAGACAAGAGGATTTGGGAAGAAATGAAAGGCATGGAAGACATGAGAGAACAAGAACCAGTATTGATATCACTGTTACCGTCATTGTTGTCACTTGGTTTCTATATATTGTATTTAAGATGACTTGATCTTTGTAGTTTCAATGTGCAATGATAATGAAATTAAAATTTAAAGACAAACATCATTTTTCCAACATAAAAATCTTCAATATATAATGTCTTAACAAGAGTTGACATCCAAAAGCTTGTCTTAACAACATCTTTAATGAGAAATGCACTAGAAGTCATAAAAAACTTATCTTAACAACATTTGAGATCAATTGAAATAAAAAAACTAGCAATACAAAAAGAGAATTCTACTATTGTGTGCCTTGAGTGCTTGGTGTGGACTGATTCTTACTGGCTTGAGTGCTTGATGTGGCTTGAGTGGTTGTAGAAGATTTTGCCTTTGATATTTTGTAACACTATTCCTGTAGAAGTCTTTAAGTTATTGAAGCTCCATCTTTACATCTTAGTTCATTTGGTTTGAAACTCAAGTTAATATTGGCTGGAACTGACCTAATAAGTGTTGAACTATGTAACACTCTATCAATATTTTCAGACTGAAAAATAAAAAAATTAATTGTAGATGCACTAATTAATACCAGTTAAATGTAATTAGATGATAGAAAACTTACCCTCTGCACTACACTGCCACTTGGTCCAAACAACACACCAAACCAACATCTTTTGCCTTCTTTTGTTTTGGTCTTTTATATGCAAGATTTGCACCACCTCTCAAAGCTGTACTAGTCTTTCTCTTTTGGGTACCAACACTATTAGTAGACTGCTGAGTTGTAGATTGTGTAGCATTATCATCTACTGCAGAAGTGGTTGTAGGCATCACAACAGCTACAGACCTTAAATCAGTTGTTGAGGTAGTTGCAGGCCTCATATCACCAATTGATGCAACATTTACAGGCCTTCTTTCAGCTGTTGTTGTACTATAAGGTCTTCTTTTTCTTTATGTAGAATTTACAGGCATGTCAACACCCGTTAAAGCATTTGTAGGTCTCTCAGTAACAATTGAAGTACTAGTGCTGGGTAACACACTTGGTTGGCAGTCACATCTACCAGTGAAATTTTTTTTCTACAAAAAAATACGTAAAGGTCAAAAACACATTCAAAAAGAGTAAAATTCATCAATAAGAAAATATTTAGCTTATCAAAATTGGACATCATTTCTTGTTGTGTCCAATAGACTTGCACACAGAACATGTCATTCTTCTTCTCTTTCTACAGCCATTTCAAACTTTTTCTTAACAGGCTCATCCTTAGCTTTCTTTCAATTTTTGCTTGGCCTTCCTGGCATGGGAGTAATCTCAGGTGGCTCAATTACTAGTCTTGTACTTCTTGGTCATATCTTTATGTTTGTCATTGATTGAATATACTTATCATATGCCTTTAGATATGTTTTCTTTTTTATACCAGTGATCAACAAATGACCCCATATTCCATTCCTTGTAATGCATTGCAACAATTGTATATGCACAAGGAATTCCCTTTAGTTGCCATGACCTACAACTACATTGCTTCCTCTTCATATTAACAACATGTGTATATGGTGGATCACCAACCTCAGAGCCAAAATCACCATTAAACCTCACCTTACATTTGGCTACATATTTACCATTTTCTACAAGAACTTCCATAGTCATTGGTGATACATCACTGATCTATTTTTCTGAAAATCTCTTATTTGATTCATCCTTTTCAGGACTTTGCATCTTATTTCCTCCAATATAGTGATAATTGTTTTGAACCTAGCACCTAAAATCCAATTATTGAAAGTCTCACATATGTTGTTCTCAACCACACCACACCTATTATGGTCTTTAAAAAAAGCCCTACACCATGCCTCTTTATTGTACTTGAGCAAATATTTCATAATTCCATCACCCAACTAATTCATTTAATTAAGTTTTAGCTGAAAATACACTTCAAATGATTCCCTTGCAACTTGCCAAAATTTTTTCCTCCTTTCTTCACCTCTCCAAACTTGTTTCCAGTTGGCCCATATATGTCTAACGCACCATTTATGCTCAGTATTTGGCAGTAGATTAGTAAGTGTCAAATAAGACCCTATCAAATCATATAAAATAGTAGTTAAACATTAATGACATTACTGCAGCAATCTGAAAAAAAATAACTGAAAAATATGAAACTTCATACCTTCTGTATATCAGACATCACTATCAAGCCTTCACCTCCATTTTCTTTAAGTTCCAAATCATGGGTGATGCACTTAGGAAACCAAAACCATGTGTCCTTGGTTTCTTTATCAATAATTGCCCATGCTACAGGGTATATTTGATTATTTTCATCTTTGGAAATGCAAGACAACAAGATACCTTTATATACACCCTTGAAATCCATAAATACCTTTTTTTTTGGAATTTAATTCTTGAACTTTTGAATAGATACTGTGGTACCAGGATTGGTGGTCCTCAACTCTTCAGCATAATCATACAACCTAGCATACTCTTCCATGAAATCACCAAAATTTTCATTCATAACTCTGATTTTTGCCTTTCTATAGGTTGTTTTACTAACATACAACCCATATTCCTCTCTTAAAAGAGCTTGAATCTAATGCAATTTTATTGAATGATCACTCATAATCCCGTTCTTGTAATGCTTACTAATCCACCAAGGGTTACACAACTTATTTCTTGTCCTTTTAGAATACTTATGGACACAAAAGCAAGTCTTTACCCTAAAATTTTCTATGCTATCAATACTTTCAAGAATAACCCAATGACAACCCTTATGCTTACTCTTTTCCCTTACCCTTTCCTTCTCATTAGGTTTCAACTTAAGGTTCACACCTTTTTGAATAGAGTAAGTCTGCAGTTCCTCTCTAAACTCCACATAATTTTAAAAAGCCATATATAACTAAAAAAATACCTTCTTTGCAATTTTATCAAAGTAGATTTTGTTAGATAAAGTTTTAGGTGGTGGATCTACCACTTCATCATCATCAACAAGATCTCCTTTCTCTTCACTAATATCACTACTTGGATCTGAACTATCAAAATAAAGGTCATCCCCACCCAATTTACCATCATATCTAGCCCCTTTATTCTTAAAAATTTCCTCAAAATCAACATCTATACCTGCTGATCCAAATGGGTAACTCATGGAGATTCACCCTATTAGCCTTTTCTTTTACTTGTTTTTTAATGTTACACTTCCTAGCTTGAAGCAACTTTTCATCAAAATCACTTAAATCTTCAATGTTTTCATCAACATTATAAAGTGAATCACCATCAGAATCACTAATATCTAAATCTACTTAAGAATCAGATTTTTGAAAATGGTATGTGGAGAAATCATTAACTTGACCATCATGTAATTCTTCTAAAGAAACCTTAGTTTTTCCTGTGTTTGCCTTAGGAGGCTGATTTTTATTTATATACTCGTTTTCATTAACATTCAATGGTTAAGGGGAAGACACATTA
The DNA here is from genome assembly GCA_030864225.1 of Capsicum baccatum var. pendulum. Classification (NCBI taxonomy): domain Eukaryota; kingdom Viridiplantae; phylum Streptophyta; class Magnoliopsida; order Solanales; family Solanaceae; genus Capsicum; species Capsicum baccatum. The sequence goes on from CM061561.1 coordinate 202,449,721, forward strand.
GCCCTATCAGTTTCAAAAGGGGCTATTACATCACCATTACAAAGTAGTAATAATGGTGGAGTGGCTGCCACATCAGCACTAGATACACTAGATTTTCCTATTTCCAAGGTTATTTTTCTTACAATTTTAATCTCCTTTTCATTTTCAACAACCAAAGGTTCACTAATTTGGTGAACAACATATATATCAACAAAATCTCCAGTTTTTAAACTGTTGATAAATCTTAAAACATTAACATCACTATTTAACATATAATAACAACTCTTTTTATTAACTCTACACCCAAAAGTTTTAACTTTTTCCACACCTAATTCTAGTGCTAAGTTATGAAATAACATAATATGAAGCTCATCTACATCTACTATAATTTTTTCAGAATCACAAACTCCATTTGCAAACATTAGAACAGGGTCTGAAAAAAATAACCCCATAGGTGAATTGAAATGTTACTATTGTATCCATTTAGTTACAAAATCTATACAAGGATAAGATAACATATACAATTAGTCAATTGTGTAGAAAACCCTAATTTTTAAAGAAAAAATAAATGAAAAGAAAATCCAATTCTAATTTTACCAAAAAAATCCTAGAATCTTATCGAAATCACAAAGTATGTCATTGAAGGCATAAAACTTCTACATATATGTCTAATAGGAGAATTAGACACCAAAAAAAGCAAAAGCCCCAAAATTTTCGACCCTAATTTGAATTTTACCCCAAAAAACCTAAAGTCTAATCAAAATAACAAAACATGTCCTTGAAGGCACAAAATTGCTATATATAGGTGTAATAGAAACGTTAAATAGGAAAAATATAAAAGCCCCAAAAATTCAGATACAATTAGGATTTTATCATAAATCCTAAATTCTAATCAAAATTTCAAAATATGCTATTAAAAGCATATCACTACTACATATACTACCTAAAACACCATTAGGAAAAAAAAACATAGAGAAAAATCCCCAAAAAAATTGAAGAAAAAAATTGTGAATTGCGAAAATCCCTAAAACCTCTAAAACGGACTCCATTAACTTGAACAAAAGTTTGAAACAAACTCCAAAATACTATAACTACCACAAAATTTTAAACACTTACATTGATTGCAACAACCATCTACAACAATCAAGGCAAAATTAGTGAATTTCGTGAAATTTGGAAGTATGAACAAAGGGACGAAGTGTAAGGTTCTGAAATGCCATAAAAAATCGGTGTCCCTATGTATTTATACCCTTTACACATTATTTTATATGTGGAAATTTTTTTAAAACTTTTTATTGATGTGTCCACGATTGTTCACTACGTTCAGATGGATAAACTGAAAAAGGGTTTAAAAAATTGGTTTAAAGGGGTTCAAGGGTCCAGATGACAAATGTATAAGTAGGAGTATCCACTTTACAAACCAGACCAAGTACAAGGCTCCTCCGAGCTATTTTAAGCATAAGTGGATAATCTCTGTGTTTAAATGAATACCCATATTTTATCCATTTAATTTTACTAAAATTTACATAAAAATATATCTTAAATTATAATTATTACATAAAATTCCATTTGTCAAATCTAATTATAGATATTTCATTCATATACTTTTCCTCTCCAAAATTCTCATTCATAGCAAAACATCTCTTTTAGATCGGTTAATGCTCCACAATATATGCCTAAATGAAGTAAGTATTATCTGGCGGTTTCAAGATGTCACACCTCTTTTTACCAAAAAGAATTCATTATAAGTTTGAAAAGGGTTTTATTATTAATTGACAAAAGAAAATAATTTATTCCAAAAAGGACTTTTAACAATCAAAATTCAAAGTCACAACTTGGCATAATCTGGTGTGCCAAGTCACCTTTGAAAATTCTTTTTCAAAATAGTTTTTTTGATTCATTCAAAACTGATCCACAAATAGAGATTTCAGTTAAGGAATTCTGATGACCGAGGGGAAGGTATTAGGCATCCCTCGATCCCGTGGTTCGACCATGGTCGGTTCGTAGAGTATATCGGCTAGTATGACACTATGAAATATATAAAGCAACAAAACATGCAAACAATAAAACAAACAACCAAAAACATCAAAAATCCAAAAATAATGTCCAGTCCAGTCCAAATTTTTACAAACGAAAACAAAAATGCTGAAATAAAAACTTAAACTATTCTAACTATCCTCACTAAGCTTTACTCAATGCTTCGGGTCTTCATCACGAACTTTCTTTGCTTACATGATACTTCGGGGCATTCTCTGGTGAATAAATATAGTTTTTCTCAGGGAATTCCCAGAATAAATGAATACAATTGATCAAAATACGATAAGACAAACCATTCGACAAACATTTCAAATATTTAATAGTCCATAAGTTCTAAATTTGCCTACCCAAACCTAAGATTTGCTTATAGATTCTCGGCCTAACACATGGTACTTTCGAGTTTGATAACATTAATACTTATTTCAAATCCAACAACAATCGATGAATCAAAACTCAACAATATTCACTCCATCAACTTTCAATTTTTGACCCATTTATTTTCTATTGGGTTTACATCATATAATCATTCAATTCAAACAATCAAACCATCAATATTAAAAATCACATACGATGATCCAAACATATCAAAATCAATGAAAATGAAATTCACAAACAAATAAATTTACCACACAAAGTGTCCAATAATTAAGATTAATCGGGAATGAGATGAAGAATGGACCATAATATCGCTTTCAATTAAAATTGTTCCTTCTGACTGAAAATGTAAATGAAACCTTGAATCGAACCTCACAACGACAAAATCAAATCGATATCAAGAAATTGCAACCACAAAAATTCTCCCCAATTCAAACAAAAAAACCCACAAAAGATCGAACAAATCGAGAAAACCCGTATACGATCTCTGCCAAAACTTTGCTAGAAAAAGAACTGAAATAGGGCTGTGGTTACTGGATTTCGGTTGGATTTTGTTGGTCTTCGACTGGTGGGGCTGATTTTGGGTCTAGGTGACGAAATCCAGCGAGGATTTGCTCGCCAGAAAGCTCAACACAAATCGTCAATTTTGTTTACTCCCTTTCCGATCACTTCTCCGTTCGTCCTCTCTTTTCTTTTTTGCAATTCTACTCTCACTTTCACAAACCTCTCACTGTTTCCTATTCCATCTTCTTCGATTTCTGCGTGTGTGCATACCAATATAAAGTATGTGTATGTACAATGGTGTGTGTTTTTTGTTTTCTAGTGATGTTGTACGTGTTTGTTATTATGTGTACTCTATAAAAATGGTCGTTTTGTAATCTATGAGAGTATATGTATAATCTGTATGTGGGTGTGGTGTGTGAGTTGTGTGCTTTGTGATTTATATGCTTTGTGAGTTGTGTGCTTTGTGAGTGAATTATGCCTCTATTGTATATGTGTTGGTATATGTATATAAAAATGGAAAAATGGTGAGCTCTCCCCCCTGTATGTGTGCGCAATTCTATTAAAGGGGGAATCAAAATGTGAAGAGAAGAGTCTGGGTGGGTGGTGGGGTAGGTAGGGTCGTGGTAGTTAGGATAGGATTAAATTTGTTAGGTTGATGTGTTAAAAAATGGTTATGAATTTGTTTATTTGGATTTTAGTGGGGGGATTATCACATGATTAACGGTGCATGGTAAGACGGTGTAAATGGTGAAAATTCAGCTTCTGGGAGGGACAAAATTAGGTGTCTACATCATGCTCCTCTTTGGATGTAAACACAAAGTTTTTTCAAACAAAGAAGTAGACAATGAGACCGAATTTTGATCCGACCATTATTCAAAGGGAGGAAACAAAAAGAAGAAATGCAACCGATTCTTGATTTGGATATCCTACTTATCCAAATCATGAGGGAAATCAAGTCACATGTGGTTCAAGGATTGAAAAGAAGGGACTATACCGAGTTGAATAGTCGAGTGAGGCCTTGTTGAGGTTTTGGTCCGCAGCTCTGTCATTACATAAAAAATGAAGATTACAAGTTTGAAAGATAACTGAAATTACAAAAGTCCTATCTATGCATCTTCTTTTGGACTCTTGACTTTCTGATGCTTTCAAAATTGATAAAAGATCTGATCTTCTTTGGTCCCCATACAAAAGTTAATGTTAGAGATGAACTTAAAAACTGACCATGTCCTATTAATGGTACGTCTAACCTTGATCTTGAATTTGAAAATCTCTACCGAATTCTCCAGGCGGGCTCCTGTCTTACAATTTCTTCACCTGTTGCTTAACATTCAATTTTCACCCTATTCTCCAAACGGGATCCTAACTTGCTATTTCTTCAATCGGTTGACTTTTGACTTCTTTAACTTGTTGCTTGATTTTGAATTTCTTCATCCTATTCTTCAGGAGGGTTCATGACTTGAAATTTTATCACCCTGTTCTTCAGGTGGGCTCCTGATTTTTAATTTTATCACCCCGTTCTTCAAGCGGGCTCCTAACATATAATTTCATTACCCTGTTTTCCAGGTGGGCTCCTAAATTTCAATTTCATCACTCTGTTCTTCAGGCGGACTCTTGACTTTCAAATTTATCACCCTGTTATCCAGGTAGGGCTCCTGACTTTCTATTTTATCACCCTATTCTTTATGCGGGCTCCTGACTTTTAATTCATCATCCTGTTCTTCAAGCGGGCTCCTGACTTTCAATTTCGTTACCTTGTTCTTCAGGAAGACTCCTGACTTGCTATTTCATTACCCTATTCTTCAGGCGGGCTCCTAACTTGCTATTTCATCATCCTGTTTTTCAGACAGATTCCTGACTTGCAATTTCATTACCCTGTTATTCAGGGGGGCCACTGAAATCAAAATCAAAACTAGAAAAAAATTATCCCAAACAAAGATTATGATAAAGAAAGATTTGATTTTTCTAAAAACAAAGTCCCATTTCCAGGAGGGTCCTGAATAGAAAAATAATGTCCCATTTTCTAGGTGGGCCCTGAACAGAAAGTAAATTCCCATTTTCCAGGAGGGTCCTGAACATAAAGTAAATTCTAATTTTTCAGGAGGGTCCTGAACATATAGTAAATTCCTATTTTTCAGGAGGGTCCTGATCAAAAAGTGAATTCCCATTTTTTCCAGAAGAGTCTTGAACATGAAGTAAATTCCCATTTTCTAGGAGTGTCCTGATCATAAAGTAAATTCCCATTTTTCAGGAGGGTCCTGAACATAAGGTAAATTTCCATTTTTCAGGAGGGTCCTGAACATAAAGTAAATTCCCATTTCCAGGAGGGTCCTGAACATAAAGTGAAGTCCCATTTTCCAGGAGGGTACTAAACAGAAGTAAATTTTCAATTTCCAGGAAGGTCCTGAACATAAATTAAATCCCCATTTTCTAGGAGGATCCTGAACATAAAGTAAATCTCTATTTTTCATGAGGGTCCTGAACATAAAGTAAATTCCCATTTTTTAGAAGTGTCCTGATTAGAAAGTGAATTCTCATTTTTTAGGAGGGTCCTGAACATAATGTAAATTTCCATTTTCCTGGAGAGTCCTAAACATAAAGTAAATTCCCATTTTCCAGGACGGTCCTGTACATAAAGTAAATCCTCATTTTTCAGGAGGGTCCTAAACATAAAGTAAATCCCCATTTTTCAAGAGGGTCCTGAACATAAAGTAAATTCCCATTTTCCAGGAGGGTCCTGATCATAAAGTAAATTTCCATTTTCCAGGAGGGTCTTGAACATAAAGAAAATTCCTATTTTCCAGGAGGGTCCTGAACATAGAGTAAATTCTTATTTTCTAGGAGCGTCTTGAAATGTTCCAAATAATGGGAATTAAATTTTTGTTTTGCCCCAGTTTATCATCAAAGCTTTTATGGGTGTCAAACCCAATTACAACTACTTGCAACAATGCAAAATGCAAATATAAATCAAGCTTCTACTCAACAAATGCACTTTTTGAGGTTAAATTTGAATGACTGAGACCAACAAGTCCCTCTCTTAAGAGTGAAAGTGAAAGATTCTTACTAAAAGTGCATTTTTTAGAATTAAAGGCTCAAATTAGGAAGTGCACCTCCTAGCCATGATACATGAAAGATCCAACTTAGAGAGTGTGTCTCTTAGGGGTACAAGATGATGAGTTTCACCATAATTGTGATTACCAAACATGTACAACAACACTTCTCTTGCATTTGCAGAAATGAGGAATTACACCTCTGGATATTTGTACTCTGAAGCCTTTAATTAGAAGGTAGCAATTGTTCCTGTTTCATACAAAGAAAACTTGTGAGTTTAAAATAGGGTAGTTGGCTTTCGGCTTTGGCTTTTGAGGCTATTTCTCTTGCACTTGTCACATTTAAATCTTGCTTCCAATCATTAACATTTGTTATTGACAACAACCTTTTGCATTCCTGGTTCTGACTTGCTATTTTGTTTCTTTCAAGTGCCGGCCTTTTGTATTGCTTTGTGCAATTGAAGAAGTTGGTAACAAGTTTTGAGATCCTTTCTCACTTGTTTTGACATGACTTGACTCAAAGACATGTGAAAATGATTTTTTGTTCGAATGACAGACTCAAAAGGACAAAAAAAATAAAATAAAAAGAAAAAGACATTGTTTCTCCCTTTTCAAAAATAAAGAAAAGAAAAGATTTATCTGAAAATGAGAATCAATTCTAATGATTATGCCATGCATTTTGGATTAAGTTTCCTGATCTTTTCATTCAAACTATTCCCCAATTGTTGTTGAATTAATATCCTTGAAACTGAGTTGCTTTCTTAGGTCAATTGCACTTATGGACCTCATTCGGCTAGTGACACCTTGAAGGGTTTTTTTCAAACAAACCTCTCTTATTTTCTTTCTCTCAGCTCATCATTGTCCTAAGGTAATGAGACTCCCTTATTTTTATTTCTTTTAATCTGAGTGTCTGTGAGGATTTTCACTAATGAGACTCTCATTTACATTTGTCTTAGCTTACCATCGCCTTATGGTGCCCGTGAGGGTTTTCACCAATAAGACTCTCTCATTTTTATTTCTCTCAACTTAGCATTACCTTATGGTGCCCGTGAGACATTTCACCCATAAGATTTTATGAGACTTTCTCATTTTCGTATCTCTCAACTCCCAATCGTCTTACGGTGCCCGTGAAGGTTTTCAGTGATAAGACTCTCTCATTTTTATCTTTCTGAGATTACCATCGCCTTATGGTGCCCCTGAGGTTTTCACCAATAAGACTCTCTCATTTTTGTTTCTCTCTTGATTCCATATGCTGAGGAAGACAAGTAGTACTCAAAATGCATTATCATATACATTGCATGCTTAGCCTTATCATTCTCAAAGATTGATCTGGGCCTTTCTTTGGTTGTAATTTGAATTTGGGATAAGGTTAGAGAGAAAAAATTACATGAGGCCCAAACAACACTTGAAGTGGGGTGAGACTTACAACTTTTGAAATTGACTCAAACAATGGAAATTAATCCATGCCCCAGTTTCTTTTGACTGGGTAATTCTAAATTTTTTATTTGGTTGGACCGAGCCCAGAGTAGGGCAGCCTATGTATCTCACCCTTGAGAGAGGAGAATCAGGTTACATGTAGTTCCAACAAGTTGTTCTATTGCTTGATTTTGTTTTTTCTTTTTTTTATTGACTTTTTTTCTCTTTGGAACTTTTCTGACTCTATTTTTGACACTTTTTTCTTTCTTTCTTCTTGGAAACATTTTCTCTTTTTTCCCTTTTTTTCTAAAACTTTTCTGACATTATTCTTTTACTTGATACCTTTCTTAAACTTTGTTGACTCTATCTTGATTCCAAAAGAGGGGTATGAAAGAAAATAACACTAAAGCTCAAATGGGGTAAACAAAGGATGGCACAATATTTGGATAGCAGAATGAAATGCCTTCATCATATCAATCCTTAAAAATGCAAGTCCACATCATACAATATGAAGTGAAATATTAAGATCATTTGTGACACTTTAACAACACTAACTTCAACTGAGCATGTGCATCACTACTTCTGTGTTTGTTCAATATACAACTCCACTTTTGTTGTACATTCCTAATATTAAATGACTCATGATTTTGTGGAGATGAGTTTCTTTCTGTTCCTCTTGACATAGGATCGTGCATCCACTTTTTGACCTAATTAAGATATGCCTTTCAATTGACAACTAAGTTATTCTTGTAATTCTCAAAATAACTGTCTTAATTTTGAAAAAAGGCTTCAAAATGGTCACCAAATGTCTCAACACTCTATTAATTTCTCAGATGTCTTTTTTTCTAACTTTAGCCCTCTGATTCAAAGTTCATATTTAAACTGGATTTTAAGATCTAGCTAATAATTCAGCCAGTATGTCATATCACTAGAACCAACACAAAATGAACTATGTAAAGAAAACAAACAAACAACTTAAAATTGGACAAAAGAACAAGCACACCATATTTTATTAAAAGAAAAGATAGAAGGGTTTAAAAAAATGAAAGAGAAATAAAATAAGATAGATTTTGAACTACAACCCTGAAATAATTTGGAAAATAGAAAGAAAAACAAAACAAAATACCAAAACCCCTTCTAAGTAAGGAGAGGAGTGTCTTTCTAATTGCTGATCTTGACATCTTAGCCACTGGTTTGTATATCAGCATGACTAGAGTTTCCACTACTGTCCAACATATTTCCTTCAATAGATAAGTTCTAAATCCCCATTGTTTACTCATTGTTTCCCATGTGTTATGCATTATCGTGTGTTGGTAAAAGATTTCATGTGACACTCGTAGTTCCAATATTTTGCACTACAATCCATTTTTCTTGAATCATCCTTTTTATTTCTCTTTTCAAAGCACGACAATCCTCAGTACTGTGATCCTGAACATCAGAATAATATACACAGCATACATGAGGATTAAAATTTCTTGAATACAGTTCAAGAGTATACCTAAGGAAAGGAGTGATCATGCCCTATTGTACTAATCACTGGAATAGATTGGCATATGATTCTTCAATTGATGTGAAACTATCTTTAGGATTCTACCTCTTCTCATTGTTTGACTTGAATTCAACATCGGGCCTATAAGGGCTTTGATATGTTTGTGGAGTTGGAGGGTGACTATGAGGCATTGGTGCCACCATAGTGAGAAAGAAGGGATTTGAACATACAGGTGTGCGCAATATACTAGATATGAAAGTGGGTAAATAGAATATAATGGATTTTGGGAGTGATTATAGAGAGTTTGGGTATGAACTTGGGCTTGAGACTGAGGGTAATGATGTCGTTGTCTTCTTGGACGTGCTCGTTGTCTAACTACAATAGCACCTGCATCTTTCTTATTATTTTTCCCTCCAGCTTCCCTTAATTGATTTCAATATTGTCCCAAAAGTTTCACAGACTCCTCATGCCCATCTTGATCCTCAAATTTCGACATCTCAAGGATTAGAGGAAGGTTAACACTTGAAGACATGCCCCAGTCTTTGTATGAAACATCTTCTTTACCCGCAGGTCCTAGGGAACTTTTCAAAGTATTTTCCGTACTCTTTATTTTTTCAACCATTTTCTCTGCCTCTTTTGGCACACTAGACTTCTTATTAAGAATTTTTGGTGGTCTAATTAACATTGATGTGGGTTCTAGAGTATAGTAATGATCATCAAGAGTATTGAACATGGGTCCATAAGCATATTGGGGTAGAACAATTGTTAGATTGATAGCCAAAGTTGAAGCCTCAGTAGAAGGTTGAGCAATAAAAGTACAGACAGTATGTGGTGCTGTCAATGTGGTAGATTTATAATAAAGAGCTAGAAAATGAGAGATGGAATAATTGGGATGATTTTATCTTGGAATGAATTCTGAGGCATGTTGCAGTGCATCAATAACATTAGGAAATGGAGCTTGCAATTATGATGGAAAACTCAGGGTATTTGTGGGGGTAATAGTGGGGAATAGAGAAGGCAACCCACTGGCCCAAGCTTGATGCATTTCCGTCATTTGTAGCCTCATTTTCAAAATCTCTTTGCTTTAAACTCTCATTTTCCTGATTCTTTATTTGATCCATGATGTCGCTCTCTATATCCTTGTTAGACACAACTATTCCTTTCTTGAATTTGGTGTGATGTGGAGGACCAACTACGATGCCACAAACCAACCACCTTAAACTAACTGAACAAGAGATGACAAACGTGTTAGAGTTTAACACTTTCTCAAAAGCTTTTGTCTTTTTACCTTTTCTTTGGAAAAGATTACCGAACCTAAGAAGGGAGCCTACGTATCTCACTCCCAAAAGAGGAGAATTAGGTGTGCATAGTTCATGAAGTTTTGGCACAACATGGCCGATCAAACTCTTTTTTTTTTCTTTTTTTTTAAAAAAACTTTGAGAAGAAAAGAAAATAATAAATTGTCAAAAGAATTGATGAAAATATTTTTTGAAATTTTCAATTTTAAACTTCCAATACAAAATGAAACCTATGACTACTAAAGAAAAATCTTTTTGGGTTTTCGATTTTGAATTTCATATGAAATTGAAACTTGAAACTATTAACGGAAAATCTTTTTGTAGTTTTGTTTTAAAGATGTATAAGAAACACTTACTCTAAATGAAGAGTGAAGAAAATCTTCTTTTGAATTTTTGAAATAAGATCACCGAACCCTAGAAAGGGTGCCTACAAATCTCACTCCCAAGAGAGGAGAATCTGGTGTGTGTAGTTCATCCAAATTGAACAATTAAAGATTAAAAACCGATTGAACCTTGATTTAAGAGACACAACCACAAACAAAAGATGAAAAACGTCAATAATTTTTTTTTTAGTTTTTCATTTGACACTTAACATAAGAAATGACACCAATAAGTATGAAAGATAAATCTTTTTGGTATTTCTGTTATATGAAAAGTAAACAACTTGTATCATCTTTTTAGAATTTTTCTTTTATAAAAGCTCCTATTGAATTATTTTTTTTTTTGAAATTTTTGAATTATGAATGCTTGTTAAAGAAAGCAAAAGAAAATCTTTTTGATGTTTTTGGGAAATGAGTGCAAAAGGTAATAAAATCTTTTTGAATTTTTAAATTGTGAAACATAGAAGTCATAAAGAACTCTAAGAACTATGAAACTCTCTCTTTTTTTTACTCACTTTTCTTGTTTTTACCTTTTTTTTTGAATTTTTCCTTGCCTGTATACTTGTTTTTTAATTCTAGCATATGCTTTTCCCAAATCATTCAGTTAAATGACCATGCTATCCTTAAAGATGCAACAATTAGCACGTAAGAATGCTTTAGGAATGAGTCTCTTACAAAGGACTAAGTGGGTCCCGCTAGGTCTCAATATGATGCAAATAAGCCTAACCTAAAGGCTGACCTAGGTTAGGGTCTACTAATAAGGCTATTTGGGAGAGTGTATGATCGATAGTGGATGCGATAGATTTCAACCTACTCCATACAACCAACGGCTCCCCCTCCTAAAATAAGGGTGACTCAACTAGAGGTCGTGTACACACGTGTACAGGGGACTTATTGCAAAAAAATGACTCGGATTATATAAATGATGACAAATATAAAATGGTGACACATAAGAGAAAAACTATAAATACGTAGCACGTAGGCACTCAAAAATGATAAACTAAATACAAAATAACACAAACAAAGCGTTTATACACCTATAGTGTCACACTATGATTATACAACTCAAAAATAATCTCGAATTATGAAAAATTCCCAGCAGAGTCGCCAGAGCTGTCACACCCCATTTTACAAAAAGAAATTCATTTTAAGTTTGAAAAGGATTTTATTATTATGTGACAAAAGAAAATAATTTATTTCGAAAAGGACTTTTAACAATTGAAATTCAGAGTCACCATTTGGCATAATCTGGTATGCCAAGTCACCTTTAAAAATCTTTTTTCAAAGTGATTTTTTGACTCTTTCAAAACCAATCCATGAATAGAGATTCTAGTTAAGGAATTCTGTTGACCTAGAGGAAAATGTTAGGCATCCCGCGATCTTGTGGTTCGATCACAGTCGATTCGTATAGTATATCAGCTAGTATGATACTATGAAATATATAAATCAATAAAACACACAAATAAGAAAACAAATAACCAAAAACATCAAAAATCCAAAAATAATGTCCAAATCCAGTCCAATTTATTACAAACCGAAACACAAATGCTGAAATAAAAACCTAAAATATTCTAACTATCCTCACTATGCTTTACCCGATGCCTCGATCCTTGATAACGAACCTCTTTTCCATACATGATACTTCAGGGCATTCCTTGGTGAATGAATACCATTTTTCTTGAGGCATTTTCCGACCAAATGAATACAATTGATCCAAATGCGATAAGACAAACCATTCGACAAAGATTTCAAACATTCAATAGTCCACAAGTTCTAAATTTGCCTACCCAAACCTAAGATTTTTCTATCGATTCTCGACCTAACACATGATACTTTCGAGTTCGATAACATTAATATTCATTTCAAATCCAATAGAAATCAATGAATCAAAATTCAACAATATTCACTTCATCAACTTTCAATTTTTGTCCCACTTATTTCCAATTAGGTTTAAATCATACAATCATTCAATTCAAACAATCAAACCATCAATATTAACAATCACTTACGATGATCGAAACACATTAAAATCAATGGAAACAAAATTTACACACCAATAAATTTACCACACAAAGTATCCAACAATTAAGATGAACCGAGAATAAAATGAATAATGGACCATAATGTCGCTTTCAATTAAAATTGCTCATTTTGACTGAAAATGCAAATGGAACCTCGAATCAAACCTCAGAACGACAAAATCATCTCGATATTAAGAAATTACAACCATAAAAATTCTTCTTGATTCGAACAGAAAAAACTACAAAAGATCGAAAAAATTGAGAAAACTCGTATATGATTTTTGCCAAAACTTCACCAAAAAAGAACTAAAATGGGGCCGTGGTTACTGGATTTCGGTTGGGTTATGTCTATCTTCGGTTGGTGGAGCTGATTTTGGGTCTAGGTGACGAAATCCAGTAAGGATTTGCTCGCCGAAAAACTCAACACAAACCGTCGATTTCATTTACTCCCTTTCCATTCACTTTTTCCATTTGTCCTTTTTTTTTCACAATTCTACTCTCTCTCTTTCACGAACCTCTAACTATTCACCCTATTCTATCTCCTTCAATTTTTGTGTGTATATACCAGTAGAGTGTGTGTGTGTATGTGCGATGGTGTGTGTGAATCTATGTGTGTTTTTCTTTTCCAGTGAAGCTATGAGTGTTTGTTACTATGTGTGCTCTATAAAAAATGGTCAGTATGTAATCCGTGAGAGTATGTCTGTATTCCTCTATTATATTATGTAATCCGTGAGAGTATATCTGTATTCTGTATGTGGGTGTGGTGTGTGAGCTGTAGAGTGAATTGTTCCTCTATTATATATGTGTTGGTGTATTTATATAAAAATGGAAGAATGGTGAGCTCCCCCCTGTGTGTGTGCGCAATTATGTTAAAAAGGAGAATCAAAACGTGAAGGGAAGGGGGTAAGTGGGTGGTGGGGTGGATAGGGTAGTGGTTGTTAGGATGAGATTAAATTTGTTAGGTTGAGGCGTCAAAAAATGGTTATAAATTTGTTTATTTGGCCATTAGTGAAGGAATTATTACATGATTGAGGGTGCATGTTAAGACGGGATAATAGTGAAAATTCAGCTTTCGGGTGGGACAAAATTAGCTGCCCACACAAGATTTCAAATTTCAAAAGATATCTTAATAGATTGGTCAACTTCATCATCTTCTTCCATTTATTTTTGAGGTTTTTTTTTCAACTTTACCAAATCAAAAATCTATGATTTCTTAATCTAAGGTCTTTTTCAACTTTACCTAATCATCTTCTAGTTTTTTTTTTTTTTTCAACTTTACCAAATCTAAGATTATATGATTTTTTTAATCTGTATTTTTTCTCGATTTTATGCACTTTTAAATATTGTTATTGTAACACCTCATATTTTTGGGCTAGAATTCAAATCATTGCTCCTAAGTATACAGACCTGAAACCAATGATTCTATGTCTATATGTGTGTGATGATCAATTATATAATGTAAAAATGTCCTTTTATATCAGTCGAGGTCATAAAAAACTCCTTACTCAAAGACAAGTTGAGAACGCTTCTACTGATTAAGTTTTAGCGAATATTTCAGCTTGGGTCAACTTTTAATGACCATTACTCCTTGTACATAATTACTTATGTGGCCTACTATATACCAAAAGAAAGATCTTTTGTAACACCCCGTACTTAATTACGTGCATTAGCCATTGTTATATGTGTTGGAGTATATGTATTGATCCTAAGTTAGGTATATATGAGTATTGATTATTTTGAGATGGTTTCAAGTGTATAGTTTGATTATATGTGTATAGGAATCGACCTTATTTATACCGGAATTTTCCCGTCGATGTTTCCATATGAAGGTTATTGAATAAGCTTTCCGACGATATAAAGATTTTCAAAAACGGATAAGTTTCGAATATAAGCGAGCACGTTCGAAACTATAAAACGGTGGCCGGGATGTGAAAAGTAAAATTGCAGGAAAATTTTCAGTTTTTGGGTCAAATTTGAACGATCATAACTCCCTCAATATAATGAACTGGGCGAGCTACCACATATCAAAAGAAATATCTTTGAGTATTCTTTCTAATGAAATTGGTTTCATCCAAATCCAACATCTGAGTAAGGAGTTATACTCGTTCTATTTCAGCCTCTCAAAACAGATTTTTGTGAACAGTAAATTAGCAGGAAAATACTGAGGCCTGCCAGTTTTTTGGGTCAATTTGAACGATCATAACTCCCTCAATATAATGAACTGGGAGAGATACCATATATCAAAAGAAAGATCTTGGAGTATTCTTTCCAATGCAATTGGTTTCATCCAAATTCAACATCTGCGTAAGGAGTTATACGCGTTTTACTTCAGCCTCTCAAAACAGATTTTTAGGGTAAACTTCAAACGATTATAACTCCTTGTACAGGACGAACTGGGTGTCCTAATTTATATGAAATGAAGGAACTTTGAATTATCTTTACAATGATACCAATTTCACCCAAATCCGATATCGGAGCAAAGAGTTATGGTCTATCTACTTCAGCTTGTCAAAACAGTCCACCGGAGGACATATTTGACATTATTTAAATTTTAAGGGCACTTTGGTCATTTTCTATGGTATTATGGACGGGAATATGTGTATATATACATGTATATGAGTTCAAAAACTCATATTCATCATCAATTATAGGAAAGAACAAACCCTAGCCTAATTTTCAACTCTAATTATCTTGTGATTCAACCGTGGAAAGTCCAAATTGATTCCGTAGTTGTGTTCATCGTCTCAAGGGCTTCGAGAAGCACCCCTTATTTGTGCCAACAGGACTTCAAAACCCAAAGTGCCATTCTATGGTAAGGATGTAAATTATGTTGGTGTTATTTATATGGATATGTATATATATATATATATATGCATGTGAGCATAAGAAGTATGTTATTTGATTGTTGTTGAAAGATGATTGGAAATGATGTTGGATCATTCTTGTGCATGGTTGGATTATGTTGAATTGTGAAGGGATGATGTGGTATTGATGATATGGTATTGAAATGATGATTATATATATATATATATACACATAAACCTATTGTTCAAGCTGGTTTTTGGAATGCTTTGCAAATATTGGTTGTATGGAATTATGGAAGAGAATTGTGGTGTTGGGTTGCTAATACTAGATGCCAAATATTTCATTGTAGATAAGTGATTTGTAAAGGCGGGAAGTTGTGTTGAATTGGTATCCGAATCTACAACGAGGTATGTAAAGCATACTCTAACGATGTTCTTTGGCATGAAAACACCAATGTTCCATAAAGTAAGATTCCGATGGTTCCCCAAACACATGTATTGTTCTACATTACCAATGAAGTTGTTTCCATTCTATAAAGTGTCAAAATGTTTCATTGATATACCAAGAGGCTCCTATTTCATTGTTGTGATATTGATGATTCTGAAACATACTGTTGATGTACCAATGAGTCCTTATTACATCGTTATTGTATAGAAGGTCTATTACTTGATTCCTATTGATGTATCATTGTTCCAAAGGTACTGAATTGGCATGAACACTAATGTAATAATATCAAAAGCTTTTGAACTAAGTTATTGGAAAAATCTCTTATGTGTTACTTGATATACGTGTGGGTGGTATCCCAGGGGCATAAGCCTAGCATGGGTCGATCCCAATTGATATGTACTGGGGGCAGCCTAATGGTCACAGTACAGTACGGTACAGTATTGATTATTGTTAGGTGGTTGGAGGTTCGGGAGGAGGAGGTAATGGCGAATAATAATTGTAAAGAATGAAATGAACGAATGTATACCGTTCCACAAATGTGTTTGTATTCAAGAACCCAATTCAGATTAATAATAATGTACATGATCCTAAAAGTGTTTATGAAGTGTGGTTCACTTCTATTATGATTTATTCACATGTGTATGATTTTCTTGATCCCCTATATCACATATGATTATTTACAGCTTTACATACTCAGTACATATTTCGTACTGACGTCCCTCACGGGGACCTGCATTTCATGCTGCAGGATCAGGTACTTCAGCTCATTCACAGCATAGATAGGAGCCAGGTCATACAGCTGTTGTTGGTGAGCTCCAGTTTGCTTCGGAGCTTTCCGAGTCGGTTTCTTATATTTTGTTATTGTACAGGAGTCATGTGTGGGCGGGGGTTCGTCCCGACCCTAGTTATGTCATGTATATCCTAGAGGCTTTGTATACATAAAGAAGGGTAAAGTCATGGAAGTTTATATAGTGATGTTATATTCGTATATGGGGTGGCCCCGATGGCCAAGTATTATATATATGTATATATATTTGTGCGTGTTGTGCTGATACAGGTAATTAGACCCTTTTATATGCAGCGAAGTGCTGCCCAAATTTTTGGTGACATGTAAGTGAAAGTACAGGTATTTGAACGGGTTCTCCCGGGCCTTCTCGGCTTCGGGTGCCAGTCCGGCCCGATGGGATTTTAGGCCGTGACAAAAGTCGTATCAGAGCGGTTCGTCCTAGTGAGTCTACAAAGCTGTGTCTACGTAGAGTCTTGTTTATCGGTGTGTTGTGCACCACATCTATAAACAGGAGGCTATGGACATTTAGGAATCGTTTCTTTTCTTCATGTCTTAGATCGTGCGATAGAGCTTATATTGTATATGAAGTCATAGTTGACCACTGAGTCAGTTTGTTTCTCTTATTATAGTAATGATGCCGGTTACCAGAAGCAAGAATACCGGTAAGCAAGTAGATATGGCTGCCGGAGAGGGGACTAGTAAGTCACCCACTATACCAGCTAATCAAAGTGAGGCTCCAGCTGAGCATGCATCAGAAACTTCCCCCAGTCTAGAAGAAATAAGGGGGAGGAGAACTATATCTCCAGAGCCACCTATTAATGTTGTTGATCAAGATCTTAGAAATGCAGTGCAACTTTTGACTCGTATAGTTGTTGGGCAAGTCCAAGGGCAAGACATTCCTGTAGCGGGTTCTAGCAGTACTGATAGGGCGGCTAGTCTTTGGACGCAAGATTTTCTTAAGATGGATCCGCCTACTTTTACCGGATCCGATCTTAACGAAGATCTGCAGGACTTTATTGATCAAATCCAAAGGGCCCTAGAGGTGATGCATGTATCGGGCAGAGAGACAGTGGAGTTAGCCGCGTATAGATTCAAAGGTAAGGCTATATATTGGTATGAAGACTGGAAACGGTCGAGGGGCATTGATGCACCCCCAGCTACTTGGAAAGAGTTCAAAGAGGCATTTATTGATCATTATCTTCCATATGAGACTCGTCAGGCCCGTGCGGATTAGTTCTTAAATCTTCGGCAGGGTAATACAAGTGTGAGGGAGTATAGTCTTCGATTTAATTCCTTGTCCAGATATGCTCCTAATGTTATAGCTACTATGGATGACAGAGTTCATCGGTATGTGAACAGATTGGATCCGTATTTGGTTAGGGATTGTACTATTGTTGCACTGAATAAAGATATGGATATAGCTAGGATCCAAGCATTTGCACAGAAAATGGAAGATCAGAGGCAGAGAAGAAGAACGCAGGAATTTGAAAGCAGATCTTCTAAGAGGTCCAGATCTACATGGCTGTTTATGGCTCCACAGGGAGGTTTTAGACCTCAATTTTCTGCTAGAACACCTAGGCCATTATTTTCTTATTCTGCAGCTAGTGCTCCACCACAGCATCAGGGGTTCAGAGGCAGTCAAATTGGGCAAAGAAGTGAGGGTCATAGTTCGCGATCAGCGGGTTATCATGGGCAAAGGAATATGATCCAACTGAGACCTCCTCGAGAGCCATGCAATAAATGTGGAAGGCATCATATGGGCACATGTCGAATGGGAACAAATGTTTGTTATTGGTGCGGTATGACGGGGCATATGATGAGAGAATGCCCACGAAGGGGCGCAGGTGGTGTAGCACGACCTTTGGGATCAGCTGTTGCATCATCGTCACCGGTATCTTATTCTGGTAGAGGCGCACAACCCGTGGGTCACGCTAGAAACGAAACAAGAGTCGCCAGTTCCAGTGGGACTCAGAATCGCACTTATGCTTTAGCGGATCGACAGAATCTAGAGGCTTCCCCAGATGTGGTTACGGGTACGTTGTCCATATTTTTATTTGATGTATATGCTCTAATTGATCCCGGTTCTACATTATCATATGTTACTCCTTTGGTTGCTGGAAAGTTCAAAAGAACCCCCGAATTGTTAGATAAGCCGTTGGAAGTGTCTACCCCGGTTAGGGAATCTATTATTGCTAGAAGAGTTTATAAAGATTGTGTAGTAACTGTGTATGGTCGAGACACGATGGCTAATCTCGTGGAACTAGAAATGGTAGATTTTGATGTTATAATGGGTATGGATTGGTTGGCGTCTTGTTATGCCAAAATTGACTGTTGTACAAAAACGATGTATTTACATTTTCCGAATGAAGCAGTTATTGAATGGCAAGGTAAGATCGGCGCACCAAGAGGTAGATTTATTTCTTATTTCAAAGTAAGAAAAATGATTTCCAAGGGATACCTATATCATTTAGTTAGAGTAAGGGATACAGAAGCGGAGCCACCAACTCTTCACGTTGTTCCGGTGGTAAATGAATTTCCTGATGTATTTCCTGAAGATCTTCTAGGTTTGCCTCCTGAACGAGAAGTAGAGTTTGGTATTGATGTAATTCCAGGCACCCAACCAATCTCCATTCCTCCATATAGAATGGCCCTAGCAGAATTGCGAGAATTGAAAGAGCAATTTAAAGATTTGCTTGAGAAGGGATTCATAAGGCCTAGTATGTTCCCCTGGGGAGCACCAGTGTTATTTGTGCGCAAAAAGGATGGCTCGCTGAGGATGTGTATTGACTATCGGCAATTGAATAAGGTGACTATTAAGAATAAATATCCTCTCCCAATAATTGATGATTTATTTGATCAGTTACAGGGCGCCAAGTGCTTTTCTAAGATTGATTTGAGGTCAGGTTACCACCAAGTGAGGGTCAAAGAAAAAGACATACCCAAAATAGCTTTCCGAACAAGGTATGGTCATTATGAGTTTCTAGTTATGTCATTTGGGCTAACAAATGCACCTGAAGCTTTTATGAATTTGATGAATAGGGTGTTTAAGCCATTCCTGGATGTATTTGTGATAATTTTTATAGATGATATTCTAGTTTATTCTAGATCAGAAGAGGACCATGCGAATCACTTACGACAGACATTGCAGACTCTTCGTGATTGTAAGCTTTATGCAAAGTTCTCTAAATGTGAGTTTTGGTTAAAGTCGGTGGCATTTTTGGGTCATATTGTATCTAGTGAAGGGATAAAGGTTGATGCTCAAAAGATAGAAGCTGTGAAGAACTGGCCAAGGCCCACAACGCCGACGGAGATTCGTAGTTTTCTCGGGTTGGCTGGTTATTATAGGAGGTTTGTTAAAGACTTTTCTTCCATTTCAGCACCTTTAACCAAGCTAACGCATAAAGCATCCAAGTTCCAATGGAATGATACGTGTGAGGAGAGTTTCCAAGAATTGAAAAATAAGTTGACTTCTACACCTGTGTTGGTACTTCCAGAAGGTACAGAAGGGTATACAGTGTATTGTGATGCTTCTAGAATTGGTTTAGGATGTGTATTGATGCAGCATGGTAAAGTAATAGCATATGCTTCTAGACAATTGCGGCCACATGAGAAAAATTATCCTACACACGATCTTGAGCTGGCAGCGGTTATCTTTGCTTTAAAAATATGGCGCCACTATTTATATGGGGTTCATGTTGATATATATACTGATCACAAGAGCTTACAATATATTTTCAGTCAGAAGGATCTAAATCTGAGGCAGCGAAGGTGGATGGAACTATTAAAAGATTATGATGTCGATATTTTGTATCATCCAGGGAAAGCGAATATAGTAGCTGATGCGTTAAGTCGTAAGGCTATGATGATGCCTATAGAAAGGCAAGGGATGGTTAAAGATCTTCACCAGTTAGCTAGTTTGGGAGTTCGCCTTCTTGAAACTCCGGACAAAGAGCTTATCGTACATAATGCTGCGGAATCTTCATTAGTAGCTGAAGTGAAAGAGAAGCAATATGCAGATCCTATTTTATTACAGCTTAAGGAGAACGTTCAGAGTGGTACAACCAAGGCATTTGAGCTTACGCGAGAAGGAGTACTTCAGTGCCAAAACCGATTGTGTGTGCCGGATGTAGACGGGCTAAGAAAAAAGATTATGACAGAGGCACATTTTTCAAGGTATTCCATTCATCCAGGATCAACCAAAATGTATCAAGATTTGAAATATATGTATTGGTGGAATGACATGAAAAGGAACATCGCAGAATTTGTAGCTGGGTGTCCAAATTGCCAACGAGTTAAAGTGGAACATCAAAAGCCCGGAGGCTATATGCAATGCATAGATCTTCCAACTTGGAAGTGGGACATGATCAACATGGATTTTGTTACAGGTTTGCCTCGTACAGCTCGGAAATTTGATTCTATATGGGTGATTGTGGATAGGCTTACTAAATCCACACATTTCTTACCCGTTAAGACCATTTACACAGTTGAAGAATATTCGAAGCTGTATGTTAAAGAAATAGTCCGATTACATGGAGTGCCAACTTCTATTATATCAGATCGGGGAACTCAATTTACTGCAAACTTTTGGAAGTCTTTCCAACGGAGTTTGGGAACACAAGTGAATCTGAGTACAGCTTTTCACCCTCAGACGGATGGACAAGCAGAGCGCACTATTCAAACACTTGAAGATATGCTACGAGCATGTGTTATAGATTTTAAAGGCAGCTGGGATGATCATTTACCTCTTATTGAGTTTGCCTACAATAATAGCTATCATTCAAGTATCAAAATGGCACCATATGAAGCTTTATATGGGAGGAAGTGTAGATCACCAATAGGATGGTTCGAAGCGGGTGAAACTCTTATGTTCGGACCGGATCTTGTGTATCAAGCCATAGAAAAAGTCAAAGTGATTCAGCAACGGTTGAAAACAGCCCAAAGTCGACACAAGTCATATGCGGATAGTAGAAGAAGAGGGCTAGAGTTTTCGTTAGGCGATTGGGTATTTTTGAAGGTATCGCCAATGAAAGGGGTGATGAGATTTGGCAAGAAAGGAAAGTTGAGTCCATGATATATAGGCCCGTATAGGATTATTCGAAGATGTGGGCAAGTTGCTTATGAATTAGAGCTACCCCAGGAACTCTCATCAGTGCATCCAGTATTTCATGTATCGATGCTTCGAAAGTGCATTGGAGATCCGTCCCTTACTACTTCTACTGAAGATGTTCAAGTAACAGAAGATCTTACCTACGAGGAGATGCCTGTTGTTATATTAGATCGTTAAGTTAAGAAGATGAGAAATAAAGAAGTAGCATCGGTGAAAGTACTTTGGAGAAATCAACAAAGGGAAGAGATTACATGGGAAGCGGAGGAAGCAATGAAATTGAAATACCCTTATTTGTTCAAAGATGAAAAAGAAGTGCAAGGAGTGAAACTGGGACACTAACAAGTAAGTTTTTACATATGCATAACATCTATATGATGACGTGAATATCAATTATGAATTCGAACTTGTTTCGGCTAAATAACTACATTCACATTCGAGGACGAATGTCCTTAAGGGTGGAAGGATGTAACACCCCGTACTTAATTACGTGCATTAGCCATTGTTATATGTGTTGGAGTATATGTATTGATCCTAAGTTAGGTATATATGAGTATTGATTATTTTGAGATGGTTTCAAGTGTATAGTTTGATTATATGTGTATAGGAATCGACCTTATTTATACCGGAATTTGCCCGTCGATGTTTCCATACGAAGGTTATTGAATAAGCTTTCCGACGATATAAAGATTTTCAAAAACGGATAAGTTTCGAATATAAGCGAGCACGTTCGAAACTATAAAACGGTGGCCGGGATGTGAACAGTAAAATTGCAGGAAAATTTTCAGTTTTTGGGTCAACTTTGAACGATCATAACTCCCTCAATATAATGAACTGGGCGAGATACCACATATCAAAAGTAATATCTTTGAGTATTCTTTCTAATGAAATTGGTTTCATCCAAATCCAACATCTGAGTAAGGAGTTATACTCGTTCTATTTCAGCCTCTCAAAACAGATTTTTGTGAACAGTAAATTAGCAGGAAAATACTGAGGCCTGCCAGTTTTTTGGGTCAACTTTGAACGATCATAACTCCCTCAATATAATGAACTAGGAGAGCTACCATATAGCAAAAGAAATATCTTTGAGTCTTATTTCCAATGCAATTGGTTTCATCCAAATTCAACATCTGCGTAAGGAGTTATACGCGTTTTACTTCAGCCTCTCAAAACAGATTTTTAGGGTAAACTTCAAACGATTATAACTCCTTGTACAGGACGAACTGGGTGTCCTAATTTATATTAAATGAAAGAACTTTGAATTATCTTTACAATGATACCAATTTCACCCAAATCCGATATCGGAGCAAAGAGTTATGGTCTATCTACTTCAGCTTGTCAAAACAGTCCACCGGAGGACATATTTGACATTATTTAAATTTTAAGGGCACTTTGGTCATTTTCTATGGTATTATGGACGGGAATATGTTTATATATACATGTATATGAGTTCAAAAACTCATATTCATCATCAATTATAGGAAAGAACAAACCCTAGCCTAATTTTCAACTCTAATTATCTTGTGATTCAACCGTGGAAAGTCCAAATTGATTCCGTAGTTGTGTTCATCGTCTCAAGGGCTTCGAGAAGCACCCCTTATTTGTGCCAACAGGACTTCAAAACCCAAAGTGCCATTCTATGGTAAGGATGTAAATTATGTTGGTGTTATTTATATGGATATGTATATATATATATATATGCATGTGAGCATAAGAAGTATGTTATTTGATTGTTGTTGAAAGATGATTGGAAATGATGTTGGATCATTCTTGTGCATGGTTGGATTATGTTGAATTGTGAAGGGATGATGTGGTATTGATGATATGGTATTGAAATGATGATTATATATATATATACACATAAACCTATTGTTCAAGCTGGTTTTTGGAATGCTTTGCAAATATTGGTTGTATGGAATTATGGAAGAGAATTGTGGTGTTGGGTTGCTAATACTAGATGCCAAATATTTCATTGTAGATAAGTGATTTGTAAAGGCGGGAAGTTGTGTTGAATTGGTATCCGAATCTACAACGAGGTATGTAAAGCATACTCTAACGATGTTCTTTGGCATGAAAACACCAATGTTCCATAAAGTAAGATTCCGATGGTTCCCCAAACACATGTATTGTTCTACATTACCAATGAAGTTGTTTCCATTCTATAAAGTGTCAAAATGTTTCATTGATATACCAAGAGGCTCCTATTTCATTGTTGTGATATTGATGATTCTGAAACATACTGTTGATGTACCAATGAGTCCTTATTACATCGTTATTGTATAGAAGGTCTATTACTTGATTCCTATTGAAGTATCATTGTTCCAAAGGTACTGAATTGGCATGAACACTAATGTAATAATATCAAAAGCTTTTGAACTAAGTTATTGGAAAAATCTCTTATGTGTTACTTGATATACGTGTGGGTGGTATCCCAGGGGCATAAGCCTAGCATGGGTCGATCCCAATTGATATGTACTGGGGGCAGCCTAATGGTCACAGTACGGTACAGTATTGATTATTGTTAGGTGGTTGGAGGTTCGGGAGGAGGAGGTAATGGCGAATAATAATTGTAAAGAATGAAATGAACGAATGTATACCGTTCCACAAATGTGTTTGTATTCAAGAACCCAATTCAGATTAATAATAATGTACATGATCCTAAAAGTGTTTATGAAGTGTGGTTCACTTCTATTATGATTTATTCACATGTGTATGATTTTCTTGATCCCCCATATCACATATGATTATTTACAGCTTTACATACTCAGTACATATTTCGTACTGACGTCCCTCACGGGGACCTACATTTCATGCTGCAGGATCAGGTACTTCAGCTCATTCACAGCATAGATAGGAGCCAGGTCATACAGCTGTTGTTGGTGAGCTCCAGTTTGCTTTGGAGCTTTCCGAGTCGGTTTCTTATATTTTGTTATTGTACAGGAGTCATGTGTGGGCGGGGGTTCGTCCCGACCCTAGTTATGTCATGTATATCCTAGAGGCTTTGTATACATAAAGAAGGGTAAAGTCATGGAAGTTTATATAGTGATGTTATATTCGTATATGGGGTGGCCCCGATGGCCAAGTATTATATATATGTATATATATTTGTGCGTGTTGTGCTGATACAGGTAATTAGACCCTTTTATATGCAGCGAAGTGCTGCCCAAATTTTTGGTGACATGTAAGTGAAAGTACAGGTATTTGAATGGGTTCTCCCGGGCCTTCTCGGCTTCGGGTGCCAGTCCGGCCCGATGGGATTTTGGGCCGTGACATCTTTGAATCTTGTTTCCTACATATTTTTTTTTCACCTTAATCCTATATCGGAGTGGAAAGTTATACTTATTTTACCTCAACATGTCTGATTGTCAACAAAGTGACGACCTGAGGTGATAAGCCGTCAACTAAGTGATGACTTATCAAGCCAAGTCGTCAGCCAAACCCAAAAGTCATCAAATTTAATATCATAGGTTCGGATGCTTAGTTCCCTGATCGCGCAGACATATAAATTTATCAGCTGTAGCAGTGGTGAGTCCTCATACTTCGAGGACATGGTTTATTTATCTCAGTTTACCTTATCGGTTCAGTATTTTCTATTCAGTCAAAGTTAGTTGGGGTTTTGTCCTATCAGCTCCAGAGTCATTCAGTAGAGGCTTTTCAGACTTGTACAGACAGTTAGTCAGTTTTCAATCGTTTTATCAGTATTGTCAGTATTATTTTACAGACATTATCAGAACTATGTTTTAAAATCTTATGGCATTTTTCAGGTAAATTCTGCATATGATCTTTTGATATCAGTTGTACTCAATGCTCATAGCAGGTACCAGTTATGGGTTAGTTTGTTATCTTACGAGACCGTAAGCATCGTGTCTCATCCAGGGTATACTCTCGAGGCGTTACAGTTATACATAGCTATGTTATGTATAAGATTAAAGACACAACTTATTGGGAGATTTTATGTAATTTCTAATCCATATATATTGATACACAATGTATATGATTGATCCATTATGCAATTTATACATGCAAGTGTTATGCTTAAGGGTTGTCAGTGATATGTATATGTAATGACTTAAAAATTAGATAAAATTTGTGAAATTTATGATTTTGTGTGATTTGACTATTTTACCTCTTCCCGTAGTTGCATTATGGTATTTTTGGGGTGTGAAAGTGATTGACATGATTTTCGATGCATTTTGGTATCATTTATGCGATATTGTAATTTTTGATGGCTTTGAGAGCCTTAGGTTCTTATGTGGATATTTGTTGATCCGTGCAATATATGGCTGAACGGATTGCACTAGAAGCTCAGAAATATCAATTTTATGCTGGACAGACCTTTGGTTTGGGTCCTATGCACCCAAGCTCATTTTGACCTATTGGTCGGAAAGTTGGAAAAATTAAAAATATGAGTGTGGAACCCATATTTGGTCAAAATGACCTCGGATAAAAAATCCGACATAGCCAGCAGATCTGAAATATCAATTTCAGGATGTTAGCATGTTTGGCATGATTTTACGGATTTTAAATCTCATCTCGACCCTCGATTTGAAAAATTATACTTTCAGGTTTTGGGGGTCAACTTTGTGAAAATGATATTTTTTCAAAAATCTGACTTCGCCAACGCGTCCGGAACGTCAAATTTAGTATGGTTCCATAGTTTGTTTTTGTGTATCGAATCACGAACAAATCCCGGGCACCCCATCGAAATTCGGGGTGAATTTGAGGGGGAAAATCTGGTGCAAAAACCAGAAAATCTGCACTATTTATAGCAGTTTTTGGGTCCTTTTTGCTCATTTTTCATCTTGTCTCTTGAGAGTTAAACCCTAAAATAGCATGAGAGCTTAAAAGTGAAGCTTGTGGGAGCTTGGATAGCTAGATTAACACCTATTTCTTGATTTTATTATGAATTTAAGGTAAGAATTCAACATTTTCTTAGTAATTTCTTGATAAATTTTTCAAAATCTCAAAAATCTTAGGGCTTGATTTTAAACTCAAATTTCACTCTAATAATATTTTTATCTTATAATTACTAGTTTTTCATCAATTTAACCTTAAAAATACTCTAATTCTTGATTTTAATTCGGATTTCAAAGATTTTACCCGATTAAGCTTAAAAATGGGTTTTCTTCAATTCAAACTTTATTTTTGACTCGGCTTGGCTTAGGTTTTAAACTGTAGATTCCTAAAAATATGGAGAACACAATTTTAAAGTAAAGTTACGATTTATCCTTCTTTTTCGAAAACACGTTTTGGGGTCTGTTTTGATCCTGAATAAAAAATAGTCAATATGGGTGTCGTTGGTTTTGTTTTGATGCATACATTTTATATTTAATCCTTTTAGTGGAGTTTGAGATTGTTTGTGAAAATTAAGGTCGTGGGTTCAAAGTGTAGCGGACCGATTTCAATTTTTGAGGTAGGTTATGACTTAAATCTTTTATACTGTGTTGGGTAGTAGATGATGATATAAAATGCTTGTTATGTGTGAGAACTAATCATGAAAAATATCTATCTATGTGTTGTGCCCGTGTGGGGCCTATATATGATGTAACTGTTGAAATTGAGATACTATGTGATATGTGTTATCGTGTGGGGTCCTATGTGATATTGATAGCCTTGAATACATGTGAATAATATGTATTGTGTTGTTAAAATGCTTAGTGTGGTATCATTGGTGTATTGTGATTATATTCATACTTTATTGACATATGAGACATGTGGAAATTCATGGATGATACGAAAATAATGAGTGAATATTGGCTCACGTGGTTGTGGAAATGTATCATTGTAGTTGGTTGTGGAAATATGTCATGTGGTTGGTTATGGAAATATATCATGTGTTTGGTCATGGAAATACTCATTGTGATTGGTTGTGAGCATTACATCTTCATATCATACTCATTCACAAAACATTGGTACCACTGTGGTAACATTTGAGAAATACTAGCAACACCTGATAACACCTTTCTGAGGGATGTGTCGAAAAGAAGATATGAGATTTGTGAATTGTATACGGGTTAACGAACCCCCCGTGGGTCTTACATTGGGAGGCTTGCCTCCATAGTTGTATACGGGGATTGTGCGACGATCTCGAAGGTTGTGCAACGACCTCGTGCATCATAATTAATATCATCATATACATTGGACTTTCTTTATTGTGTTATGTTGTGCTTGTATTGTCATATTGACTTGTCATCTATCTATTTGTTCTATATCTTGACTTGTTAATGTCTAATTGCCCTATCTTTATTTGTACATAATGATTTTGAGTAAACATATAACGATCCTCCCAATCATTTGTGAAATTTTCTCATCTTTTCTATTTTAGCTCTCCTCGTAGTTGGTGTACGTGAATTATGCCTCACGGGATGAGTATTACCAATTCTTGAGGTGTTCGGAAGTTATCGAAGTCATTAGTTGGATTATTGAGATTTAATAAATTTAAGCTTGATCACGGTCAATCTTTGGTCAAGATGACCTCGATATGATATTTTAATGTTTTCAATAGGCCTGAAACATACTTTTTAGTCAATATACATATTTGATTTATTTTCTTGAGGTTTTGAATAATATCCGAGGATCTATTGGGTATTTTAGATATTATTTTAGTTGATGGTTATGGAACAAACTAATATTTTCTTATTTATTGAGGCCAATGTATAAGAATTGAATTAAGTGAAAAGGATTCAGTATATTTATATTAACAATAACAATATCAGCTACTAGGACACTAGGAAAATTCAAAATTCTTCTTTCTTACATGCTATTACTTGAATTCAATTGGTATCTGGCGATTCCAATTGGTATTTATTAATAAGACCAATGTCACATTGAGTTTCATAGATTGGTATGTAAAGCCCCTACACCCAATCTTCGTAAGGCTATGAGGCATGTAGAAGTCATTTTTCTTTTTTTCTCTCCATCGTGTCATCCTAATCTTGGACTATTTGATTGAATCCAATTGGTATCTAGACAATTCCAATTGGTATCTAGACAATTCCAATTGGTATCTTAATAATTTTGAATAAAATCTAAGAGATTTCAATTAGCATCTGTTAATAAGGTCTAAAAGTTATTGTTAATAGGCAAAGACTTGTGAAAGTTGTGAACTTATTGATTGCTTGTGTTTGATATTTGGCTAAACTTGTGTTTCTAGATTTTGTCATTGTTGTGAATTATTTTTGTTAAGTGATGACTATTAACTAAGTTGTCTTTGTTGATAAATGTGATGGGATTATTTGATTTCTTGTTATTGTGAAACTAGAAATTCTATGGTGCTTACTTATTTTGTTATTATTATATTGATGAGATTGGTGGTATGAGAATTGAGAGGATGATATGAGAATATGATGTCAAGAAAAAATGGTAAAAAAGTGACATGAATAAAAGACTGAGATGATATGTGTTTTCCATAATGAGAGGTTCTTGTTAATGATGTTGTGGATGGACCCTTGTGTAGTTCAATTATTTGATATTATTTAGGGATCCTTATGTGGTCCGACCATTGAGACCGTATTTAGAATTTTTGTGCAGTTCTATTATTGAAATTATAATGGATTTCTTGTGAGGACTAGCTAAGTGACATTATCATTGAGTTCCTTATGTGAACGAATTCTTAATGCTTGGCAAAATAATGAGATTTAAATAAAAGTGACAAAAACTAGCAAAGGTTGTTTATACTTACAGAATTTGATTGTTGACTTGTCTGGAATGTGATATTGGTGACGAGATTGTCAATGAGCTATAATCAATTTATTTTGTTTGGCCTTGCTTATGTGCTAGTGGTGTGGGCACCACTCTTGAGTTGATTAAGAGTTAAGTAAAGTCCGTAATAAAAATATTATTAAGTAGAAATAAGAATGACTCTGTATATCGTAAATTGGTGTTAGTGATATAATAGAGGTTTGGCTTGACCATGAAGTGTTTGTCGTTGAAAAATATTGAGTTAGTGATTGTCAGGACATAAGTTGTAGCTGTGGATTTATGCATTAGGAAAAATTTTGAGAAGATAAATTGTTATTGGCTTGACCTTGTGGCTGAATTATACATTTACATGTCCCACAAAGTTGGTTGATATATGACACTTTTAGAGGATAGTTATTTTCATGATAGTGGCAATGCAAAATCAAATGGCTTTGTTACTTTCATAAAATAATTAAGGATGATCCTGAATGGGAGAATAAATGAATTATTAAATGGCATGATTGATCTTTCCTTGAGTGATACTTAGTGGATATTTCTTGTTGAGTGGTTAAGGTATGATGATTAGATGGATATTAACAATATTATGGAGGATAATGTGTTGTAGGCTCTAATTCTGTGGGAACCATAAAATGGCATGTTTCTACCTCTTTTGAATCCTATTGCTTTTTCTCTCTAGTTTAGATTAGTAGTAGCGTGGCTATGATGTAAACCTATGTTTGGGATGTGGTTTTAGTAATTGAAGCGTGATTTGTATATTTAGCCTTATTGGGCTAGTGTGGTAGTCTTGAAATCGTAAGTTAGGTAGATTTGACTTGAGTACCTTGATTCTAGTCGAAGTTGTTATCTTAGGCTTTAATATGGCTTACTTGACATTTAGAAGATGAACTAGATACCTTAGCCTAGTTCGAGGCATAGTGTGCTATGGAAATTGAGGATTAGAATTGGGATTGTCTGACCCATTTAGGCCTAAAATTTTGTTAAGTCTTGTGGACGTAGTTGCATATGTTAAACATAGATGAGGCTAGTAAACCTTAGAATAAGGTTACTTCGTAAATTGGTAACTCGTATTGCTGTTCCTAGATTATGGGTTTTAAGTTATAGTTATGATACTTCCTTTGGAAGTGATATTGGGCATTTAGAGATGATATTCCTCCTAGATACGTTATGTGGCCTATAGAGATGCTATTTCTTCTTAGACTTGATGGTTGGCCCGTAGAGATGCTATTTCCTCTTAGATATGCAAATTGGTCTAGCGAGGTAATATTTCTCATAGTCATGAGGTATGACCTATCGATATAAGATATCCTACAGATAATTAAATGTCTATCTATATTATACCTCCTATATGTGAGATGATTAGAGATATGCTATGGATTATAAATATAATTATCGATATGAGTTTCGGATATATATATAGGCCTAAGGCTGTGATTATGATGTTGTAACTATTTCGGATAAATTAATGGGCCAAGAGCTGTGTTATGATATAATTGAATATTCGAGGAGTGTTTATCAGTGTAAAGGATACGTTTACATTTTATTAATACATATATGTTTGTATACACATCTCTCTAGTATGGGACAGAGGAAGATGCGGTGTGTTGCTTATGACTTTATTGATTGGATATTGGTGATGGCTAGGCATCTAATATATTAGTTAATGAATCTTGTTTAGTTAAAACATGGTGGCTAACGATGGTTAATGCGTGACTTATGGTGAGGTCTAGTCTAGCATATGTGAAGATTAGTTGGTATTGATGACTGAATTTGTGATGTCAATTAGTCGATAAACGAGGAGTTGTATGTTAATGAGGTTAGGTAATAAGCGGCGACTAGTTAATAACTTTGAATAGTTTCGAAGTGGTTAACTAATGAATAGTTAAGCAAGGATTAGTTGGAAAACGATGGTTAGATAATGAATGATATCAGTTAATAAAAGATAGTTAGGCGACAAGTAGTAATGTGTTGTCTAGTAATGATTAACAGATATAGTATGATTAGTTGATAATATTGAATGGTATATAAATGATGGATTTGGTCTAATAAAGAACCTTGACTAGATGTTAGGTGTTGGTTATTAAATAAATAGTGGTTAGTTGCTATCCTGTGAATAAGGATTATGTGAAGGATAATGTGTAGGCTAATAACTAGAGGTTATGTGATGACTAGCGAACTAATGATCCTATTATAATAAATGTTGGTTAGCTAATAACGAGTAGTTGGGAAGTATTGACTATATAGATATTCTATAGTGGTATGTCTAGTTTTTTTATAAGTATTTTAGTATATGTTATTCGGTAATGACTATTATAATGATATAGTGATACCCGATAAGGATGGAAGATGCTCTTGATGATGTGTTAATATACAGTAAGGCTTAATTATGATATGATGATCCTGATGAGGACAGTTATGATGGGTTGTGATATTAATTGTGTACTTTGCATTCATTCCTGCATGCACATCACCTATCACCAATATGCACCTAGAGTTATCAACCGGTATAGAACGGTTGCATATATATGGGTGAAGAATATGCCTTGTGTTGTTGTATACTAATTAAACTTTCCGAGTCTGGGACAATGGGGGTACACATCGGCTCGGCTGGGTATTTAGTTATCTATAAGTTGTGGACTAAGAAGATTGCATATGTGGAGGTCCAGTGAAAGAATCGTCCTATTGAGGAGGCCGCCTGAGAGACCGAAGCGGACCTACGTAGAAAGTGTCCAAATCTTTTTTGCAGAGTCAGCGAATTCTTTATTTTTCCTTCTTATCTTGTGTTTGCCCGTTCGGGGACAAACGATTGTTTAATTGGTATCTGATGTAACGATCCTCCCGATCGTTTGTGAAATTTTCTCATCTTTTCTATTTTAGCTCTCCTCGTAGTTGGTGTACGTAAATTATGACTCATGGGATGAGTAGTACCAATTCTTACGGTGTTCGAAAGTTATTGAAGTCATTAGTTGGATTATTGATATTTAACAAATTTAAGCTTGATCACGATCAATCTTTGGTCAAGACGACCTTGATATGATATTTTAATGTTTTCAATAGGTCTGAAACATACTTTTTAGTCAATGTACATATTTGATTTATTTTCTTGAGATTTTGCATAATATTCAAGGATTTATTGGGTATTTTAGATATTATTTTTGTTGATGGTTATGGACCAAACTAACATTTTCTTATTTATTGAGACCAATGTATAAGAATTGAATTAAGTGAAAAGGATTCATTATATTTATATTAACAATAACATTATCAGATACTTAGGGCAAAGAGGAAGGCACACACGCACTAGTGGCAGTTCTCCATTGCAACTACTGCTAAGGTGAGTCGTTCACTATTATGTTGGAAAAAAAGGTTGAATTTTGTGGGAATTGTATCGAGGATGGTGCTAAGTTATTGAAAAATTCATGTGAGGGATAGAGGTGGGAATTGGATTTTTAATGATAGGGTTTATATAATCAACTATTACTCTTTTTATGATTATTCTAATCACCGTGTGGAAGAGGTTATTAACGCCTAAAGTATCAATAATTGTTTAATGTTGCCGTCATTAGCGTAAATAATTTATTAATGTTGTTGTCAGATGTTTTTGTTTACATTTAGTTGTCTTCAGATGGCATAATATTGCATTAATGTTCTTGTTTACATCTAGTTAGTTGGAATTTTAAAATATTAGTTATATTTTGAGTAATGACGAGCCAGTTATTGGAATTAATAGATTATGGTTTGTTTATTTATTTTGTAACTGCTCATGCTTCAGGGATAAGGGATTAAAGACTAGGTCTAGGATTTATTTGGGAGTAAAAATTTATAAATGGGTGTTATTAAATTCATATTCTTAAGAGGATTATATGTTTGAATATATTTTGAACATTCCAAAAATTTTGGGAAGGACAAGACACTTGTGGACTAGTGATATTTGAGTTCTTCGAGTGAGGTAGGTTATGGTTTAATTGAAGTTTAAACTCGACTTAATTGTGTGTATTCTCCTAAATTGGATACTTGTAAATTGGTATTCGGACATGCTTGAAATTATTGATATTTGGATTGTTGATTCGTATATGAATGTTTATTGAAAATTGACTTGATAGAATTGTCTTATGACTTTAAGTGTACTTGTAAACTTGGTACATTGTGTGGCATGCTGTGAGGTTGTGTAAATTGATATTGATAATACTTGTTTATGTTTATGTTGGATCGGGTATCACACCGGTACGTTTATATTTATGTTGGATCGGGTACCACGCCTATACGTTTATATTTATGTTGGATTGGGTACCACGCTGGTACGTTTATATTTATATTGGATCGGGTACCACGCCGGTACGTTTATATTTATGTTGGATTGGGTACCATGCCGGTACATTTATATTTATATTGGATTGGGTACCACGCCGGTACGTTTATATTTATGTTGGATCGGGTACCACGCTGGTACACTTATATTTATGTTGGATCTGGTATCACGCTGGTATGGTACATGAACATAGATTGTTCCCTGCAAGTCATGACTATTTGGGAAAAAATAAGTCCCATAGCATGTGTGTACATAGTTGTGTTATTTCTGTGGATGTTTACCGTATGGTTGATACTCTTGATGGTTATGTGGCTTGTTTGTGAGCACTATTTGACCTGTTGTTGCTGTATTGTTGATTCATTGAATATTTGTTGTGTGATGATGCCTATCTACTTGTTATTTGATTTATGTTGTGTACATGCTATTAAATTGAGTTGGCCTATAATACCTACCAGTACATAGTGGTTTGTACTGATACTACCCTGTACTCTTCTTTTATTGAGTGCAGAAAGTGTTTTAGGCTCAGACATGACCTCACCTCCAGAGTTTGACAGCAGATCTTGATCCAAGGGTAAGCACTCTGTCTCCAGGCTGCCATGGGTCATCTTATTTGTTCTTGTCCATCTTTCGGGCAATGAAACATACTTTATTTACTTTATTTTTGGATATTACTTTAGATATGATCTGTGTTAGTAGTTCTTGTACAATGACTTTCGGGTCTTGAGAATTTTAGTAAGTAGTTTGTTTGAATTTCTGCATTAATAATAATTAGTCCTGGATATTTGTTATTATGTTGAATTTTATAACAATATCATCTAATATTGACTAAGTGTTTGGGTAGTGGTTCGATTTAGATGGTTCTCTCACAAAAAGATTAGGGTAGGTGTCACTCATGGCCATTTGGGTCATGACAATACATGTTCCTCTTTGTTCTACTTGTATGTGACATTGTGTGTATTTGTATCCCTATCTAGTGTGTTGTTATATTATATGTGGATATTGTAGAATTGTTAATGCACGCACTGTGGGCTACCGTTGTAGGATATTTTCTGATTGCAGGTGACGTGCCCTTAGTGTATATTTTGTATGCTTTATTTACTACTTTGCTTGGTCAGCCTATGATACCTACTGAGTACAAGTGAACCATACTCATACCTACTGCGCCCTTTTGGTGCAGGTCCTATCTTGAGTGCGCCTCAGCTCGCTTGACTCGGATAAATTTTTGATCTTCCAAGGTAGCGGTTGGACATTTATACGTCCGAAATTCACCTCTAACTTTGTATAGTAGTTATGTATTTATTAGTATTCAAAGACAAATATTATTCTTTTTTGGTTATTTTTCTGATAAATTTGACTCTTGGATTATATTAATAGTTCTTACACTATTGACACCTGATTTTGGGCATGATTGATATTTTGGGTAAGTTCTTTTCGCATTGTTATGATTACTTGTATAGTTCGACTTCATTCTAGAAGCCTTACCTTGGGGTATTTTTGTCTTTTTCTCTTTTTGCATCAGTTTGGGTGATAGGCTTACTTGTCAAGGTACGCTGCGACAAGTGCCATCATAAACCTCGTTTTTGGGTTGTGACAGTATCTGGCTTGAAGTATTCTAATCTTATACGTGTAAGAATTATGTATAAGGGTTGTCCGTGTTATGCAATTTATATGGTTTAACCTATTTTTCAGATTTTCCCTTGCAATTTTGTTTCACCTTATAATTGGGCGTGTTTTGTAAACGTATATATATTACTGCTACTATTTTTTACCTTATACATTTCATATTACCTTTTTATGTATAGGTTTACCTTATACATTATACATTACTGCAGTTATGTTTCACCATATTTACATTATCCATAAGCATGCTATGTATAAGAATACGTTTTATGCATTACTGTTGCCATGTTCTCTTTATACGAGTATTTTTTCTTTGGTTCTAAAATTTTCTAGGTGATTTATGTGGTAAATTTCTATTTAGGAGTATATATTTTTTTTTGGAAAATTTACATAATTAAGGGATTCATTAATTATACATTAATAAGGTACAATCTTGGATATTATTAGACTTGATTTATTATTTTAAATATCGTTAAAATGGTTAACTCATATGCGTAGGTTATAATGTATAATAACGTGGAGGAATGTATATCAACATTTATAATCCAGGAGAGAGAAAAACTAAATAACAAATCCGAAAGAGAAGGTAATTAAAAAATCTGAGGTTTATGTTATTTACCTTTAATTTTATTCACATTTGTATGAGTTTTTAAAATGAGTTGAAATCCATATTTACTCATTTAAAATACTAAAAATTACACAAATACACAACTTATGTTTCCACTATTACAAAAAAATCTCAACTCCCTAAATATATTACAAAAATCCCAACATATACATAGAATGCTATGTATATGTCGGCTATGTTATGTATATTAATATGGAGAGAGAGTAAAGTAATTAAAAAAGTGGGAGGGCATGTAATTACTTTCAAAAGGGTTGATATTTATGTAATTTACACTTTAAAATATGAGTTAAATGGACTCCTTTCACTAATATGGGCTCAAATTGTCACCCCTACTTGACATATAGGCTAAGAAACAATAAATAATATGGGCAATTTTATTATATCACTCTTTGAATATAATTAATTCAATATTTTGAAAAATGTAATGGGTAATAACTACAATTAATAACTAAGGGTAAACTTGGATAAATTATCCATTAATTTGTCAAACTGGATATGTATTTTTCAAATTGAATAAGTATTATTGGACATGTACTTTTTAGTAACGTAGACACGCATTACTGGCCTGGGGGAGTAATATCTATCGTTAATTAAAATTAACCTTTTTTGGTTAATCTTGCCTAGGTACCTATTAGCATTAAAAAAAAAATCATTGAATTGTTACCTAGGCTAATATTAAAATCTCAAACCAAAAGTTTCTCCTTTTCTTTTTTTCTCCTTTTTTTTTCTCAAAAAATATTAGAGGGCGAATTTTACTGCAAAATTACATTTACTTGAGTCATTTTGATAGATGGATGAAGATCTTCAGGAATTATTGTTTAGGATGTTGAAGGTTAGAATGATAATGCAAGGAATTTTGGAATCCGGAACCAAATTATGCCCTACAACTAAAAAAAGTACCAATATATGTTATATAAAAAAAAAGTACCAGAATAGGCTTTGTGCACTTAATAAGTGTACAATACCTTTAACTTTGTAACGGAAGATTTCTGACGGTGTTAAAAAAGTTAAAGTTCACATTGTGCACTTAATAAGTGCACAATCCATTTTTTTATGGACTGTGCACAATTCATTTTTTTATGGACTGTGCACAATCCATTTTCTTATGGACTGTGCACAATCCATTCTTTTATGGAATGTGCACTTATTAAGTGCACAATCTCTTTATTTATAAATTGTGCACTTATTATTCATATTATTTATAGATTGGACACGATTATTCATTTATTTAAAGATTGTGCATTTTCTTATTACACAATTCATTTATTTATAGATTATGCATAATATATTATTTTTAATTGTGCACATTTTTAGTGGACAATTTATTTATTTATAGTCCACTTTTTTACAAAATACTGAACAATTTGATGAAAAAGAAATTTAATTAAACGAATGCATATGATTAAACTTATATTGTTTATCTTGGTTGGTATATATGCAACAGGAGATTCCGCTCCATAGTAGAGAAAAATAAGTTGAAAGACCTCAAATGATTAATTAAAAAAAGCGATAAGTGGGTCTTACATTATTATTAAATTAAAAGGGATAAAATCATTTAAATAATTGACATGGTTGTTGGGACAAAGTTATTTGATAACTTTGTTAGTTGTCTCAATAACTATCGAAGTTGACTATCAAAGTTGTCGAACAACTTCGATAGTTATTGAGACAGCCTTTTTAGTTGTTGGAACGGAAATATATAAAAAAAAAAACTGAATTTCTTTTGTCCATTTTACCTAATTCTTAAAACTTAAAGTATTCTAACTTAATTGACAAATTTGTTTGTCCCTTTTAATTCAAAGTCCTTCCATAGTAATTTGCTTTTAGTAGTTTTAGTTTTATATTTTTTTCATAAGAAATATTTATTTATTTTTATATAGAAAAAAATTTAATTTTTTTTCTATTCTATTTCTAAGTGGCTTATAATTTGATTGATCATATTTAAATCAAGTTTTTTCAAGAATTGATTTTTACTCTTCACTCCTTATTAATGAATATTTGAAGATTAAAGTATACTTAATTATGATCTAATTTCGTAAAGCATAAATTTAGAGAATAAATTTTGTAGAAAAATAATATGTAGATTATGAAGTTCTTAAGAAAATATTTTAAAATTTAACTTATACGTGGGTCACCAATTTAACATATGCCTCTAATGACTTTGTAGAACATAATTTACATGTCTTATATTATAATACAAAATATGAATTTTTACTACAAATTCATTTTGATATAAATATTTTAGATCACTTTTTCATTACTTAAAATATTAAAGGATCAAAATAAGTGCACAATCATGCAAAAAAGTGGACAATATAAATAAATGAATTGTGCACTAAAAAAGTACACAAGCAAAAATAATCTATTGTGCACTTTTTTAATGCACAGTCTATAAATAAATGGATAAAAAAGTGCACAATCTTTTAAAAAAATGAACAACCTATAAAAAAATAGATTGTGCACTTATTAAGTGCACAATTCATAAAAAATGAATTTTCCACTTATTAAGTGCACAGTTCATAAAAAAATGGATTGTGCACTTATTAAGTGCACAATCCATAAAAAAAAATGAATTGTGCACTTATTAAGTGCACAATGTAAACTTTAACTTTTTTAACACCATCAGATGTCTTTCGTTACAAACTTAAAGGTATTGTGAACTTATTAAGTGCACAAAGCCTATTCTGGTGCTTTTTTTTTATATGACATACATTGATACTTTTTTTAGTTGCAGGGCATATTTTGATTCCGGACTCGGAATTTTGTCTCTTAAGTAACTTTTGCCTTTTGAGAAGAAACCAAGATTAAAAAATTATTTACAACAACAATATATCTAGAGTGATCTCACAAGTTGAATTTAAGGAGGACGGGCAATATAAACAGAAATTTTTATAAAATAGAGAGATTATTTCAAATAGATTCTCTCCGCTCCAAAAAATATTATACAAAGTAGGTTTGAAAAAAAAAGTTTGAGATAAAAATATCAAAGAATTAACCAAAAGAAATAATCAAAGAAACTAAAATATCAAAAATAGTAAGGAAAAAATGTAAAAGAAATAATTTTAAAAAGTAAGATAATGATAGAATAATATTAATAATAATACTAGTGTAGGTGTAGAGAGAGCGGAATTTTCTTTGTGGTGACATTGAAACCCGAACCAAGATGCATCTTTTAAGCTGGAAAGAGGTCACGAAACAAAAAGAAATTGATGGGTTAGGCATCCAG
Organism: Capsicum baccatum var. pendulum; assembly: GCA_030864225.1. Classification (NCBI taxonomy): domain Eukaryota; kingdom Viridiplantae; phylum Streptophyta; class Magnoliopsida; order Solanales; family Solanaceae; genus Capsicum; species Capsicum baccatum. The sequence goes on from CM061561.1 coordinate 202,488,891, forward strand.
AGGCTTGCCCATAAGAACTTAGCTCTCTTGGCCTCCTCTGCTTGGCGTGTTTTTCATTCCGAAGCCCTTGGGCTCAGGTCCTTCGATCCAAGTACTTGGGACACAAAGGCGCCAGCTCGAAAATTTGGAAAGCCCTCACAATAGGCTGGGCTCAATGTCAATTAGGACTGCAATGGCAACCTTCAAATGGTAAATACATAAAATTCTTTTTGGACCCATGGCTTGGGCCAAATTGCTCTGTCCGTAGTCCGATCCAAGGTCCCCTTCAACAGCATGAAACAAAAGCCACCATTAACTCTTACAGAGCTGAAAATTGTTGGTCCTTCAATGATCTTTCTTTTGACCTTCCTCACACCATAATTGCCTACATCAACTCAGTCTACTTTCCTCGTTTTGATACCTCCCGCTCGGACAAACTTATCTGGGGACTTACTGAAAGTAAATTTTTTAGTGTCAGTTCCTTCTACAAAGCTTTAATTATCAAAGATGTGCCAGCGGAGAAATGTGCCCTTGACTTCTTTTGGATCTGGAAGTTAATCGTCCTGCCAAAGATTAGACACTTCTTATGGCTTACATATCATAATTGTCTCCCTACAGCCTCCTACCTCTATCACACTAACCGCATTCCATCTCCTCTCTGCCCTATGTGCCACTCATCTTCTAAAATAGTTGCTTATCTTTTTCTATACTGTAACTCTGTTAAGCCGCTTTGGCTGGAGCTAGGCATGTCTACTCAAGTTGATAGCATCATGTCTAATCTTACGGACATGCATCACCGAGGGTGGCTCCATAGTTTCTTCCAAGTTAAGCTTTACCAACCCCTCATGACCATTCCTACAAGAGTTATCCTTAGTTTCTACTTATGGTCAATTTGGTTAGGCCACAACAAATGCACCTTTGAAGGATTGCAATTTCAGGTAACTCTGGCACGGTCATTCCCCTTGCATCTGAGTTCTGGTTTCTAGCAGGAAAGACAAAGCCTGTCAAGCAGACTATCCCTATGTATGTAAAATGGAACCCGCCAACACCCGATTTCATAATGCTCAATACGGATGCAATCTTTATGCCGGGAACAGAGCATGCTACTATAGCGGGGATCTTCAGGAATTGTACTGGTGCCTGACTTCTAGGGTTTATTAACCAAGTCTCAGTTTCGAAACCTTTAGAAACTGAAATTCATGCCCTGCTCTTAGGACTTTCATTAGCACTTGAGTATAGGTTTTTGTTGCTGAAATAAACCTAGACTGCCAGCAAGTTGTTAATCTTTTATGGTAAATGCCTAATACAAGCTCTTCTTTAATTTCTGATTGCAGGTGCCTACTCAAGACTATGGGTCATCCCCAGGTAAAACATGTTTACAGGGAACAAAATAAGTTGGAGGATGCGATGGCAAGAAGGCATGTACAGAATGATGCTAGTAGTGTGGGACCTCTGCTACTTTGGGACCCTCCAACATCCATAAAGGATATTTTACGAGCAGACATATTCGGAGGACCAACTATCAGACGGATCAGGAATAAAACAAGGGCAGAGGCTTTGTATAATAGTGCTTGTAATAGTTTGAGTAGGAATGTAACTACTACTTCCACCGCTTGTATAGTGGCTCCGCTACAAAGCACTTCTCTGTAATCTATGGACGGTTATATTTTAATATAATATCAGTTGCTAACCAAAGAAAAAAGTAGGTGTAGAGAGAGCAAGTGTAGTGTTCTAAACTAGAAGAGTAAATACATAAAACCCCCCTAATCTTGTTCAAATTTTGCAAAGACACCTAAACTTTAACTTCGACCTATTACCCCATGATTCTTCTTTATTCCGTTGCAAAGACACCATTTTGACACTCTGCGTGTATACACGTGCCACAGGCGCGTGAAAAGGCTCAAAATTGACTTTATTAAGTAATTAAAAGCTGTCACGTGTAAATAATTTGATATATAATTTATCTTCTTATTTTTTATAAAAAAAATTAGCATTTATTTAATTTTAAAATTATTCCATACCCCCTATCCCACTCCCACCCCCGCCAATAACCCCACGCCACCATTGTCTTCTTCCCCATTTGATAGCTTCTTCTTCATCACCATAACTCAACAACAACATCAATTACAACAACAATAATATCAATTACAATATATTTCAAGTTCTTATTTCAATATATTTCAAGATGATTAGGAAGAATTCTAGTGCTAAAATTTTCTTGAACAATTTGAAAGTTGAGAAAATCCAATAAAACCCAACTTTGTTGTGTAAAACCCAACTTTGTTGGGTAAAACCCAACAATTTAAACCAATATATTGAGAAAACCCAACTTTGCTGTGTAAAACCTGACAATTTGAATCAATATATTGAGAAATTGAGTTTACTCAACTTTCAAATTGAGAAAAATTGGGTTTTTTTCAACTTTGCTGTGTAAAACCCAACTTTGTTGTGCTAAAAAAAATTTGAACCAATATATTGGGTTTTATCAAAGTTGAGAAAGTGCTGAAAAAATGGTAAGAAAATGCTTCTAATTGCAGTGTAATGGCGGCTGAAGGAAATGGAGATGTTTTGTGGAGAAGAAGACGCGTGGAGTGAAATTATTGATGCAAAGAAAAAAAAGAAAGTCAAAAAGTAAGAGAGAGAAAAAAAAAGAAGAAAAAAGAATGAAGAAAAAAATATAAAGAAAATAATAAAAAATAAAAAATAATTTTTTTATTAAGTTAGACGTGTCAAATTTTAATTGGTGCGTGTAAAACACCTATTTTTTGAAACTGGGTTTCATCCCAAAATAGTGTAATAATATCGGTTCAAAATTATTTAGAAGGTATTAGGACACTCACAAAGTTTAAGTGTCTTTTGAAAATACAGTCCAACATTAGGAGGATATTTATGTATTTTCTGTTAACTAGAACGATGCCCCATCACCCTACCCTCCCATCCACTTAAATGAAAGAAATCACTATATTTCGTTATTTCCTATCTAGGGCCAATGTATTTGGTGAGCTGCACCGTGTCTTGTCATATCTAGCTAATCATCTCTCTCTAATTCTTTCTTTGTCTACCTCCATCTCTACTTAGGAGTTTGACCTAGTACCGTGAACCTCCACAACTCCTCATCACAAAATTTACGTTTTTCTTTTTTACATACCCGAATAATCTCAAGCTCACTTTTTGCATCTTATCTTCGCATAGGCCACATCCATCTGGCCCGGTATATCCTTGTTCCTATTTAGTCCCTCTTAGTACACCCACACATCCATCTAAGCATCCTTATTTTCACTACTTTAGCTATTGCATGTATGGGTCTTTTACTAGCCAGCACTCAATCCTACACGTACAGTATAAAGATGCTCTAATAATAACTCTAGAAAATTTACCTTTAAAACTTGAGGTCGTATTCTTATCACAAATTAAAGAATATCGAATGTGAACTTTCATTTCATTCACCTTCTTCATTTTTTAAATTTCGTGATTTTTTTTCAACTTCAATGGAATGTTCATCAGTAAAAAAGACATCAATCTAAATATCTTTTCAAAAATATCGACCAATTTTTTTTTCCTAAAGGATCAAAGGAGTTGTCTTCTCCCTACAACTCGATCGATTGAGACATAAGTGGGATTAATGCAAGCAATAGAGGCAACAACGATGATGATGTGTTGTTAAAAAATGCAAGTTAATTAAAACAGTGATTTAATTGAAACTAAAGCAACAAACATTGTTTAGTTGACCATTTGAGACATTAAAAGTGATGGAATAGGTGAAAAAAAAGGTCAAAGTGGTTGAGGATAACGTAAAAAGAGAATAAAAAAAACGAAAGTAAAAACAAGAAAATTTTTTTTAAGGAAAAATATATAGATTTGGCCTTTGGGGCTTAAAGTATTTTTCACACCAGATTTAGGTTTGTGCTAGCACAATAATAAATATTGAATTAAATAACTGACTCGAGTATGATCGGTTTGAGCTTAAATACATTTTGATAATTCTCTATTGGGTTTGACTCGGTATTGTAAGTCTGTACGTAACAAGCTCAGTGGAGCTTTTTTTTTTTCCCACATGACGAGTTTATTTTATGATAGATCAAAAGGAGTACAAAGAGGTAATATGTCCTTAAACCTCAAGAATTACAAAGCTAAGTGTAGAACACTCATACAATTTGATCTAAGCACAAAATAAACTAGAAGGGTCTCTCCTTTAACAACTAAGCTCACAGAAAGAGAGGCTACTAAGTGCCCTTAGTAGTAAACTAAGTACTCATCCTGGATCAAAGATGAAAGAGCCTTTCTTGACTCGAATTCTAAATTTTGGAGAGCCATTAATGTCATTCTTCAACGTAGATATAATTTGAGTGGGCAAGTTTGTCACCTCATTGTAGAAGATGTTTCTTTTAGTACTCTCTGCCAAATTTGCGAGAAGATCAGCCGTGGTGTTGCCTTCATGAAGAGTGTGCATGAATTGAAATTGACCTTGAGATTTCAAAGTCGAGAATTGCCTGAGTTCATTCCTTAGTTGCCAGGAGCTTTTGAGTTTTCCAGTGATTATCTGGATGATAGGTAGTGAATCGAATTCGACATGTGATTTTGACCCTTCCCGAGTTTAATATATATATTTTGTCGATATTAAATATTTATATTTGGTCTAATATTATTTAAATTCTTATTTTATTTTAATAAACTTTTAGTTAAAAAAGAATAAATTTAATTTTTGAGATGTTTTATTTTTATTTTATGATATTTTAAAAAATAATAATACAAAAATTTTAAAAATATTTTCTTTTTAAGTTTTAAACAAATAAATTAGTAGTTTTAGTACTATCTTAATTATATTTATTTTTAACTATTTCTAAACTTGTATTGTATTTTATTAAATATAAAAATTAATTAGTTATTATTATATTATTTTTATTATTTTTATTATTTTTATTATTTTATTTATTTATTTATTATTATTATTGTTTTAAAAAAAAGATTTAAAATTTGAAATTTCTTCTTATCCTAAACTATACAACCACCCCCATATTTCACTCAACCCCCTTAACTCCCTCAACTTCCCAGCCCCTCCTACACACTATATTACACACACAAGACAATACACACAGGGGGATCTATTATACATAGATGGAGAAGAACAAAAATTGAAGAAGCAAGAAAAGAGATCAAACGAGAAAAAAAAAAAAGAAGAGAAAAACAACATTCTGTAAGAAGAAAAAAAAATAGAAAGGAAAGATTTAAAAGGAAAAGAAAAGGGTCGAAGAGGTCGGGTCTCCGTTGAGTTTTTTGGTTGATGGCGTTTTACTTCTTTATCCCGTTTAATTCACTACATAGGTTTTTATCAAATTCATATTATTTATTTTGTAAGTTTCATTGTGAATTGAAGCATGAAAGAAGTTATTTCACTGGCTTTTTATATTATTTAGTGTGCAAAATTAATTTTTTTTTTACATAATATGTGCTATATATTTTATTTATAACTCATCTGTCGATTTGAAATAATATTCATTAGAATGATTTTGAGTTTTATGTGAGAATTTTTTATAAGTTATTAGTGTTAAAATATGTAAAACTGGCATTCAATCAGTGTATATTTATGTACAAATCATGCATGCAAAGAAAAGAAAATGAGAAAGAAGACATGCACAATATAGGAGCAAATAGAGAAAAGGGACACTGAAGAAAAATAGTACGAGGAGAAGAGATTAGAATAGAGGGAAAGCAAGAATTAGAAAGCATAAAAACTAAGGAGATAGAACTTCATTACGAGCAAATTAGTTAGATCGAATCACTTTTCTTGTTTGAGGTGCGTCGATGAAGTTGTTTGTTTGAGATTTTGTTCGTAGCCCTTTGTTAGTGGATGCTCCGATGAGTTTTATTTGGTTGCAAGAATCCAGAATATCTTCAAGTTGTTTTGCTATAATAGTGCAATTTTTATTGTGTGATTAATTAATATTCAAAGTTTCATATTATATGTTTTGAAACTGTTGTTTTTCTTGTCAAGTGTCATATGTTTGGTAGAAGACAAAATTTACAAATGGCTTCATGAATTTAACTAAACATTCATCCAGTTATTTAAAAAGTTTACAATAGAGATGTTGCTAATTAAAAGGCTTTAGCATTGGTTATTATAATAATAGTGTAGTGTCATGACGCTATGTTATTATATTAAACTAATCCATTTTAGTAGAAAATAATTTCGATTGTTACTTGGTTTAAATCAATTTAGGCTTAGGTGAATAGAATAATATTCTTTTGCTTTAATTGTTAGAATTAATTAAACGTACAGTGGAGTTATTATCATGTATTAGGTTTTTATTTTCAATTAATTATATATTGAGTGCTATTTGAGTTCACAGTGTTGGTGATCATTAATTTATGATATTCATATTCATAGTTATGGCATAAATTATTCATAATTTGTTAGTTATTCATCTGGGATTTCCAGAGCGTGTTTTTGGGCTACATTCACTCAAAGACCAATCTATTAACATTGGTAAGGGAGCGAGATGGTATACGGATTTATTCTAAACTCATCGCATAAAGGAAAAGAAAAGAGAGGGTAAATCCATTCATGAGCGGGCGAGGTGAGTTATCGAATAAATCAAAACTTGTTATAAAATAAAGAGCGAAAAGGAATAAGTATGAATAAGAAAATTGTCTCGAGTTATAAGAGACGGATGAATGCTTGTTAACACTATGTAAGTTCAGGCATGTTTAAAATATTCGTCTCAATTAAGAATACGGCGTACACATCTTTCTGAGACATTTTTAAAATTCAAGGATGCAATAATATACTTTGACAAATATTTTTCTAAAAATTAACTCCACCGATTTATTTAATATAAAATATGTAGACAAATTTTAGATATCAAAAGAGAGTGAACTTAGGGCCAAACATAATTTATCTAAATAATTTAAGTCAAGATAAGTCAATAAAAGCGACCGTGCTTGAACCACGGGACTCGAGGGGTGCCTCACACCTTTCCCTCGGCCAACAAAATTCCTTATTCCTTACCCGATCTTTTATTTTCACAGACCATAACAAAGAGTCATTTCCTTTTGATTAGGGATTCAATAAGGTGACTTGGAACACCATAACTCAATTCCTAGTGGCGAGTCTATAAATAAAATAATTCCTATTCAAAACCGTCACTTTAATTAGAAAAAACCTTCGACCTCGATCTCCTCGAAGCCGTCGGGCGAAAAGGGGGTGTGACAAACACCATTTCATTCCAATAATAATAGCCTTAATTTCTGCTAAGTTATTAGAGCATGAACCAAAGTGGGCAGTGAATACCATGATTAACTTTCCAAGGTGATTCCTTAGTAGGCCATCTCCCCCTGCACTGTCCGGGTTGCCCTTGCTACATTCATCCACATTCAGCTTAATTTCTCCAAGCACAGGTTTGATCCATCTGACTAGTTTGATATCTAGCTTAGGCTTGATGCTGTCAATCAAAAAAGTAATGTTAGGCATAGGAGAGTTAAAATAAAGGGATGAGAATTGAGTATTAAGGACCATTTGGACCATGTTAGTAACTTGATCAATTATCCTAGTAGTAGTAGTAGTATTAATCCCTTCATGTTTTAGAGTGCATATGAATTTCCATAGTTCCCAAGTAAGAACAATTAGAAGACATTGAAAAGGAGTTGTTGGAGCTTAATAAGGTTTCACTGATTATTCTGAAAGAAATCGGAGACTTTAACATTGTTGGAAGTGTTTTCATGGGTTACGAGATAGGCCAGAGCTCCTTTGTTGGTCCAATTGTCTCACCAAAAGGAGATGTCACCTCTTCCAACTTTTCAAGTGATAAAACTTTCACAATCATCTTTAATATCCATAAGCCTTCTCCAAATATGGGATTGAACATAACTAGAGGTTCTGTTAACAACATGAGTCCTTTTACATTATTTAGAATTTAAGAACAAGTTTAAAAGGAAATTATGGGTTCTGAACCTCCACCAATATTTAGCACTGAAAAAAATACATATATCATGAAGAGATCTAAAATCAATACCACCCTCTGCTTTAGAAAAACATAATTTAGCCCATTTTATCAAATGATAGTGATCTTTCGCATCAGAACAACCCCAGAAAAAATTGACAAAATATTTTTCAATTTGTTCCAAGACGGTTTTAGGGGAAAAAACTACAGAGATAATATGTAAAGGAATAGAATGAAGAACTGACCTGATGAGTACAACTTTACCACCGAAAGTGAGGAGTTTACCTTGCCATCTTTGAATTATATTGGCAATTTTAGCAACCATGCTGCTAAAATATGTGACTTTTTTTCTTCCCAAGTATATGGGAGCACCCAGATAAGTAAAAGGAAATTGAGAATGAGCAAAACCAGTGATTATCTTAATATCATCAATAACTCCTAATGGGGTTCTAGGTGAAACTAAAAAAGTAGATTTCTTTTTATTGATGAGTTGATAGAAACTTGCTCATAAAGATCTAAATTTTTCATCATGATAGTAATAGAATGAATATCTCCAGATGAAAATAATATAGTATCATCAGTATAAGTTGGGTGAGTAATAAGAGGACTGCCAAGATTAACAGAATAAGGAATGAAATTATCAACATGCAACTGATTCATAATTCTTGAGAGAAGCTCAGCGCCAATTAAAAAAAGAAAGGGGAAAGAGGATCACCTTGCTTAAGTCCTCTAGAAGAGTTAAAGAAACCATGTCTAGAACCATTGATGATAATGGAATACCAATTATTAGAGATAAGTCTAAGGATCATATCAATCCATTGTTCACAAAAATCGAATTGTCTCAAACTATGGCATAAATACTCCCAAGAGACTCTATCAAAGGCTTTGGCCATATCAAGCTTGAAAATAACATTACCATTAATATTAGATCTCCTGATATTGTGGACCAACTCTTGAGTAAGCATGATATTATCAGCAGCAGATCTATCCTTAATAAAATAAGTTTGATTAGGAGAGATAATTTTATTCATTAGAGGGGCTAGCCTATTGTTAAGCAATTTAGAAATAACTTTGGAGATAAAGTTGCTAAGACTAATAGGCCTGAGATCAGTAAATTGTTGGGGGATATCTATTTTAGGGATGAAAATAAGACAAGTATGAGTGAAAGATCTAGGGAGAAATTTACCTTAAAAAAATCTAGAATAACATCATATAAGTCATTAGCAATAATTTGCCAACAATGCTGAAAAAACTTACCTGATAGGCCATCTGGCCCTAAGGCACTATTGAGATTCATGGAGAATACCAATTGCTTGAGTTCATCCATAGATGGAGTATTACAAAGAATTACATTATCAGTCTCATCGATAACCCTTGGCAAGTGTCCGAGGATAGAGAAATCAATGTTGGTTTGTTCATGGGTGAAATGTTTTTCATAGTAGTTGATGGCTTTTTCATAGTCGACTTAAATTGACTGAGTATTTAGAGAATTCGATTGGGTTTGGCTCACTCAGCTCTGACAATCATTTCAATATAGTAAATTAGTAATCACAACTCATGTCACATTAACAATTTTTTTTTTAAAATAAAAAAATGTATGGCCACACAGCCCAAATCTCCAAATCACAACGCTATGAAAATAGTGCTATTATATATAATTTACGTTGATAGTAACATAAGAGAAGTTGTAATGCGTTGTTTATGTACTCAAGTAATGATCATCAATATTTTGTTGAGCACACGAAGATGAAAATTATATTTTATCAATTTTTTTCTAAATTTATGACTTGATATCAGAAATCAATTGGCTTGACGATTAATTCAAATTTGCCATGTATAGGCTCCTTTAAATGGGAAATCTTTCTATCAGAAAATTCAGATTGGGTAAAAAAAAAAAAGCAAACTTATAAGTTATAACTGCATAAGTGGAGTAATGACACCAAAATATCTCCATTCGTATGATTCAAACTGTAAAACCTCTTACTAGTGATAGATATGATTCATTTTACCACATTAAGTGGTGATTAAATTTTGTCAAATCAAATATAGGTGCAATCAAGATCGATCAAGATATTTTCTTATTTTTCGAAGAAATGAAATCTCTTGACCATTTATAAATTAAATATAAGAAATGGAGATTACCTAAAATTCATTGGCGGTATAAACTTTTTTTTACACCTTCATATAAATTTAAAGCCTATTAAAAGCAAATTTTTTAAATATTAATTTTTAAAAAAAAAAGATAAGCTATTTTTAGTAATTGTTACTTTGGTAATAAATACTCATCTCCTCAATTTCCTCTCTCCATTCAAACTCTTCTTATTTCTTTCGATCTCATTTCACCCTCTTTCCTAAGCTTTATTTGTTACCCCATTCATTCATTTTTACTTGTCACATTTTGTTTTATGAGAGTGAAGTTAATTAATTTTCAAAGTTAAATTGAATTAGATTAATTTAATATTTTAAATATAAAATTTGAATGTTCAAAAACTATTAATGTTCAAAAACTATACGAAAAAAAACTACAAGTTACGATCTTTCTAATATTAATATGATGAAAAAAGATGAAAAAAGTTATTTTTTCTTTAACGTGATTGTGAAAGAATGAATAATCACAAATAATTTTTGTACGTTGGATTAACAGTTATAAAATAGTTTGTTACTCTTAATCGCAATAATGGTGACTGCTTCCCTATGGTATGATGCTAAATGTTTCAATTATGTTAGAGAAGCAGAACATGTAAATTATAAATTGGACAATGATGATGAAAATAAAAACACATAGGAATATTTTATATTTTTGATAAACAAGTTCATCATTAACTAGGTAAATATTAATGTAGTGTTATTTTCCTTATTTATAGATTATCTTTTAAAGAAAATAAATTAATATTTCAAAATTTACCTTTAATAGACTTTAAATTTACATAAAATTGTAAAAAAATTTTACACCGTCAGTGGATTACTGGAATTTAGTTAATCTCATAAGAAATGATCCTTTTCAGACCTCTCTGTGTAAAAATGAATTCTCATATAAAAGTTATAAAAGAATAAATAATAATAAGTGGCTTACAAAATCAATTTTGTTATATATGTAATTACATTATAGTGAATGTTTATAAAGAATATAGATAAGATCTATGAAGTATATATCTTTTAGAGAGAAATTAGGAGTAATTTTCTCTATAAATAGAAGGATTTCCTTCATTGTAAAAGACCCATAAGAATCCTTCAAGAGAAATAATAATTACTCTCTCTTCTCTCTACCTTTGCTCTTCTCTACTTTCTTTTTCATAACATGTTATCAACACGATTCTCTAATTTATTATATTAAAGAAATAAACAAAAGACAAGAATTGAAGAACCATCTGAGGTATTAGTCATCAAACGAGGTCATGGCAACGTCGAATTTACAAAGCCAGGTGTTGCCTTACTGTGAGTATGAATCTCAGATATTAATAGTATTGTATTTATTTAGAACTTATGTTATTAATTTTAGTAACTGCAATAATGTGAAATAATTATCTTTGCACATACACAAACACAGGAAAGTAATTTATCTTTTACCTATTCTTGATTTATTAATATCTTAATTATTATTTGCTAGATTATGTGTTATTATGCAATAGCAATAATTTGCTTGCAACTCGGCGAAGTGTGCAGCAAATAAAAATTGATCACCGAAAGTGGATCTATGTTATTAATTTATTGCGATTATAAATAAAATAGAAAGAAATCTCTATTTAATGTATTGATCGCGTGCACTGATCGCATCAAAAGAATAAGACATCGGATTAGAATCCTGATGCACCATGATTAATAAGATATTGGGTTTAAGTCTCATCGATTTATGCCTAAGACGCCTTTATATGGATAAGACGTTCAGTTCGAATCTCAATGCACCATATTCAAGATATTATGATGGCTAAGATAAAATAATATGTTTTTTATGAAAAGCCATGAAACCTGTCCATTAAATATGTTCTATTCCATAAAGTGAATGTGGTAGTAATTTATGATAAGTCTGAAAGATGATGATTTGCTCCATTCTTGAAGTAAATGTGGTAGCAATATATGATATGTATGCCTCGATGTGCTCCTGAAGTAGCATGTAACGCCCCGGAAAATGGGTCCGGAGCGTCACACGGTGCTTGAGGCTACGAGTAGCCCCAAGCTAACCCTTTGAGCCATTTTCATTCAGTTCAATACAAATCAATGGGGTTTCCATAAATAACCCTCCAATATCAACAGAGTAATCATCATCCAAGAATAAAAGAATTTCAAAAAGATAAAAAAATATGACTTATTAGTCAACTTCCAACATCTATACTAGTCTGACAAACCTCTAAGAAAATCAATAAAACCAACGAGCCATTGAGACATGCCCCAACTGACTCATACTCAGTTATCAAATGTAAACAATTCCATGAAACCAACATCAGACATCACGTCCTCGGAACATGAGGACTCACCACAACAGAGGATGTAGAACAGTGTGCCCGAAGGATCTCTGTCGAACCTGGAACTGAGCACCTCAACCTACATTTCAAGAAAATGCAGCCCACATCCGAAGATGTGGGTCAGTACCATGGAAAGGAACCGAGTATATGGGGGTGTATGCAGTTGTATAAACATCATCATCATAAATATTTATAAGAAATATGCAGGATGTATGAAAGACTCACGTAGCCCGAAGAAAATCATTGTAATAATGAGAGGATGAAATAAGTACAATAACACATGTGAGTCATCATATAATTTGTCAATCACTTTCAGTTCATCAAGAATATCAATTCTCATAATGTAAATATCATTTAAATCTGTCGAAAGAATAACTTTCACAATTCCACTTTCAAATCACTTCACCATTCACCATAGACAGAAGGAAGCACACACACACTGGGAGATCCTATAACCGACATAAACACGGTGAGCTACATGGAGTCCAACGTACAACCCACATTGGGGAGAGTCGTCCTATCCTTGCCATCGGAGTAGGACTATCGATATCAAATCCACACAAACTAGTGATCACTATATAAATCAGCCTCAAGCTCACTCCTACGGGGTCACGTAGTTCTAGGGAAGTAAGGTCGCTTTATACCTTCCACTCGGTGCTAAAGATTTCTCCCTAACTTAACTCAGATCATTTCAAAGACATTCCATAACAAAACAATTTCAGTAATATATAAATATACATCAGGAGTCGTCATGCTTCCCATCTATCAAAATCAACCACGTTGTGGATTTCTTTCACACTTGAGTTCAAAACAACTCCATTAAGACCAAAAGGTCAAATCATCCAAAATATCTTAAATATTTAACATCAACGTGCTTATAACACACAATTTCTAAAAAAATACAATTTTCAATGGGGATTCACGACCCAAATATCAAAATCATGATAAATATCGTTCAAGATTCATGCTTTATATCACCACACATGTAAATTCATCTTTCAAAATCATAAACATCAAGATTTCATAATAATCATCATAAGATATGGGTTCATGCTTCAAATTCATAAAAAATCAAATAAAAATCATGCCTTTGTAATGAAAATTACTTTTGGGCACAAGAACGAAAGAGAGTTCTTGTTGAAAACCCCCACATACCTTGAATGATGAACTTTAGATCAATACTCATTTTTGAGATGTTAATCATGGCTTTGAATGATGGTTCTTGGAGTTCTTGAACTAGGAACTTGGAATCTTGAATAAATTTGCAGAATTAATGGTGAACTTTAGAGGTTCTTGAAGTTGGATGTAGGAGCTTAGGATTTTATTTTTGAGGGAGTTTGATGAAATATAACATATAATGCTTCTAATAGACTTTAATATAGGGTTTGTACATATTTTTGGTGAGGGGGAATGACCAAAACACCCCTAAAAAGCAAAAAAATTATCGAATCTGTCCTTTGGTGGACTGTTTTGATAGTCTAAAGTAGATCAACCATAACTTTTTACTCCGATATTCAAATTGGATGAAACCAATTTCATTAGAAAGAGGACTCTCATATATTTCCGTTGATATATAATATGTCACCCAAATCATTGTGTACGAGGAGTTATAATTGTTTGAAGTCGACCTAAAAATTCAGTTTTGATAGGATGAAGTAGATCGACCATAACTTTTTGCTCCGATAGACAAATTAGATTAAACAAATTTCATTGGAAAGAGGACTCGCAAAGCTTTCCGTTGATATATAGTAGATCACCCATATCATTATGTCCAAGGAGTTATGATCGTTTAAAGTTGGAAAAAAAATACGCTAGACCTCAGTACTTTTTCCTGCATGTTTTACTGTTCACTACTATTCACTGTTCGATTGGAATGTTCATAACTCGTCGCTCGGGTGTCCGGTTTGGATGATCCACATATCGTTGGAAATATTATAATGGTTGGTCATAATTTAAGATATTTCGCATGAAAAATTTATAATTCATTCTAGAAGATAGAACCCAACACGTTTACGCACAAAATTTCAACAAAAAATTTCCCGGGGTATTACATCATCCCCCCTTGGAACCATTTGTCCTCGAATGAAGCTAGACATGCCAAGATTAGATAGGGAATAGAGCATACAGCTGAAACCATTCGTTAGACTCATCACCATATTGTTTCTCACTCCGAATGCAACATAGAATACATAAATTCAAGAAACTACAGCTGAACACATAATAAATGACAGCTGAACTGTTGCAATTTTTATCAAAAGTGCATGATTTAGGAAAGAGCAGTACCTACGGCTTTATCGAAGTTCGCAGAAAATAGGTGTGGGTACTTGGATTGCATATCCGCCTCAGCTTCCCAAGTTGCACCCTCAACAGATTGGTTTCGCCACAACACCTTGACCAAGGGAACTTCTTTGTTCCTTAGTCTTCGGACACTGAAATCAAGAATCTCATCAAAAGAAAGATTTTCTTGAATGTCAACACTCACAGAGGAATCCACTACCACAGCATCGCGAATATTCTTTCTAAGCATGGAGACATGGAATATTGGATGAACAAAGGACAACTCGGAAGGCAACTTGACTCCATAAACTACCTTACCAACACGGCTAAGAATTTTGTAAGGACCAACATAACGGGGACTAAGCTTCCCCTTCTTTCCGAATCTCTTCACCCCTCTCACGGGTGAAATTTTCAGATACACTAGGTCACCAACTTCAAACTCAAGGTCTCTCCTTCTAACATCCACATATGACTTCTGACGACTCTTCGCAGTTTTCAACCTTTTCCTAATCAACTTAACTTTTTCCATAGACTCAAATACCGAATCAGGACTACGCACAGCCACTTCACCCACCTCAAACCAACCTATGGATGATCTACACTTCCTCCCATATAAGGCTTCAAACGGAGCCATGCCAATACTAGAGTAGAAACTGTTATTGTAAGCAAACTCTATCAATGGTAAGTGATCATCCCAACTTCCCTTAAAGTCAAGTGCACAAGCTCTCAACATATCCTCTAAGGTCTGGATGGTCCGCTCAGCCTGACCATCGGTCTGCGGATGAAAATTAGAACTCAAAAGCACTTGGGTACCAATACCCTTCTGAAAAGCTTTCCAAAATTGCGAAGTGAACTAAGTACCCCTATCCAAAATAATAGACAAGGTAACTCCATGCAGTCTGACTAGCTCTCAGATATACAATCTAGCGTAATACTCAGCAGTATATGAAGTATGAACAGACAAGAAATGAGCAAACTTAGTCAACCTATCAACCACAACCCAAATGGAATCATGATGGCGTCGGGAAAGAGGTAAACCAATCACGAAGTCCATATTTATCTCTTCCCACTTCCAGGTGGGAATACTAAACTCTTGCATCATACCACCAGGTCTTTGGTATTCAACCTTAACCTGTTGGCACGTTGCACACTTAGCTACAAACACTGCTATATCTTTCTTCATGCCACTCCACTAATAGATTTCCCGCAAGTCTCGGTACATTTTAGTGGCACTAGGATGAATAGACTATCGCGCCCCGTGCACTTCAGCCATAATCCTCTGTCTCAGATCATCAATATTCGGGACACACAATCTACCCTGCAATCTCAACACATTATCTCTTTCTTGGGATAAAATCTCTACTTTTTAGTCCTTGACTGACTCCTTCAGTCTAACCAAACTAGCATCTAAGTACTGCTTTTCCTTCACTTCCGAAACCAAGGAGGATTCAGAACTACTATGAACCCCTATACTACCTTCAGTAGAGTCAAACAACCTAAACCCCAATATAGCCAAATGATGTACATCACGAGCTTACTCTTTCTTACCTTCTAGCACATGCGAAACACTATCCATGGACACTCTACTTAGGGCATCCGCAACAATATTGGCCTTGCCCAAATAGTACATCACACTCATATCATAGTCTTTAAATAATTCTAACCATCGTCTCTACCTAAGATTCAATTCTCTCTGGGTAAACACATACTGCAGACTCTTATGATCAGTGAAAACATCAACATGGACACCATACAAATAGTGTCTCCAGATTTTCAAAGCAAACACAACAACAGCCAACTCAAGGTCATGAGTGGGGTAATTTTTCTCATGGGGTTTCAACTGTCTAGAAGCATAAGCTATCACCTTACCCTTCTGCATCAATATGCAACCCAACCCAACTCTCAAAGCATTACAGTACACTACAAAACCATCAACACCATCAGGCAAAGTCAAAACAGGGGCTAAAGTAAGTCGAGTCTTCAACTCCTGAAAACTCTTCTCATAATATTCGAACCATAAGAACTTCACTTTCTTTTGGGTCAACCGAGTCATAGGAGATGTTATAGAGGAGAAACCTTCAACAAAACGGTGGTAATAGACAGCTAAACCCAAAAAACTTTGGATATCAATCGGACAAATAGGTCTAGGCCAATTTCTAACAGCTTCTATCTTTTGGGGATCAACTCTAATACCCTCGGAAGAAATGATATGACCCAGAAAAGCAACTGACCTTAGCAAAAACTCACTTACTGAAATTGGCAAATAACTTGTGATCTTTAAGGGTTTGTAAGACAGTTCGGAGATGATCAAAATGTTCATCCTCACTACGGTAGTACACCAGTATATCATCGATGAACACTATGACAAACATTTCTAGATATGATCTGAACACTCGATTCATGAGGTCCATGAAAGCTGTTGGGACATTAGTTAACCCGAAAGACATAACAAGAAACTCAAAATGGCCATAATGAGTTCAGAAAGTGGTTTTTGGGATGTCACACTCCCTAACTTTGGGTTGATGATAGCCAGAACGAAGGTCTATCTTTGAGAAATAACTTACACCTTGCTATTGGTCAAACAAATCATCTATTCACGAAAGGAGGTACTTATTTTTTACGGTGACTTTATTCAGTTGGCAGTAATCAATACACATACGCAAAGAGCCATCTTTCTTTCTCACAAACAATACAGGAGCACCCCAAGGAGAAACACTGGGCCTTATGAAACCCTTATCTAGTAGATCTTTGAGTTGCTCTTTCAACTCCTTAAGTTCTGCAGGGGCCATACAGTAAGGAGGAATAGAAATGGGTTGAGTATCGAGAAAAAAATCAATCCTGAACTCTATCTCTCTATTAGGAGGTATCCCTGGGAGATATCCAAAAAGACATCAGAAAACTCATTGACGACATTAACAGACTGGAGAGTTAGAGTCTTAGACTTAGTGTCTTTGACTCTAACCAAATGGTAAATGCACCCCTTGGAAATAAGCTTTCTAGCTTTGAGGTAAGAGATAAAATGACTCTTGGGTGACATAGAATTCCCAGACCACTCAAACACGGATGCACCCAAAAACTGAAACTTGACCACTCGGGTCCGACAATTAATAGAGGCATAAGAAGAATACAGTCAGTCCATACCCAGAATCACATCAAAATTTACCATTTCTAACTCAATCAGATCAGCCAACAAGACTCTATGAAGAACGGTAATAGGACACTTTTTATACACTTTCTGGGCAACAATCGAATCACCCACTGGGGTAGAAACTAGGATAGGCTCAGCAATAATCTCAGGACTCATTTCAAAATTCACAGCAATCAAAGGTGTAACATATGAGAAACTGGATCTAGGATCCAACAAAGCATACATATCAAACTGAAATATACGAAGCATACCATTAACAACATCTGGAGAGTCCTCCTATTCCTGGTGGGACGGTAAAGCATAGAATCTATTCTGGCGCTGCCCACCAGCATTGCTAGAAGAGGCGCCCTGAGTTAGGGCTGGGCGAGTCGCTGAAACTGGAGCACTAACAGTCCGAGTCTGGGTCTGAGGGCGATATTCACGACGCCCTTGTCCATCCTATGGACAATGTCTAACTCTATGTCCCATGCCACCACACTGGAAACAACCCCTCTTCTCACCCTAACACTCACCCGAATGAGCCCTACCACACTTAGGACATAGGGGATGATTTGGCTTACTGCCAGCACTGTACTGGGACTTGGATGCATATGACCTGGTACCTTGCTCCTGCCTACCTCTAGGCATGGGAGCACTGGTAGATGATCGTGCTGGCATAGACGAATGATCCTAATACTGAGGGCGACTCCTTCCCTGCGATCTAGTCTGACCCTATCCGTGTTGCTCGGACCTAGCTCTCTTATTCCCTCTCATTCTATACCTCTCCTTAATCTTGTCTGCCTCAATCTGTTGGGCATGAGTCATCAACCTAGAAAGATTCATCTCACTATTCAGCATAGCAGATTTACACTCCTTAACCACATAACTAGACACTCCAGTCACAAACTTACTCATACTAGCCCGACTATCAGCTACTAAGTCAGGAGCATACTTGGCCAATTGATTGAATTTAGATAGTACTCCCTAATAGTCATAGAGCTCTGTCGCAGGTTCATAAACTCTTCCACCTTCGCCTCTCTCATCTCCAAAGGGAAAAACTTATCCAGGAATATATCCTGGAACTTTTTCCAAGTTGTAGGGACAACTCCCTCACCTCTACCTTTCCTCCAAGCAAAAACCCAGTCATAAGCAAGGTCTTTCAACCTATACACAGCCAACTCCACATTATGTTCCTCAGATACATGCATCACCTGAGTAATCTTCCACACCTCCTCTAAAAACAATCGTGGATCCTCATCAGACTTGGACCCATAGAATTTCGATGGATTCATCCGCATGAAGTCACGAATCCTGGCAGTATCTGAATAACCTCTCTGCTGCTGCGGAGCCAGGGCCGGGTTGGCCAGAACATTTGCAGTAACAGCTTAGGACAGCGCCTGAAAGGCTGCCTGAAATTCAACATGAGACACGTTTTCATTCAAATGGTCAGTGGGTTGAAGTTGCTGACCATTATTATTTCTTCTCGCTCGACGTGGAGGCATATTTCTGAAAGAGGAGAGCACAAATCAATAGCAGAGAGAGATACTTTAAGCACGATAGACTTCTGAAAGAAAGAATCACACTTTTTTCTAAAACGTATTATAGCCTCTTGCTCATAGATGTGGCGCGCTACACATCGATGATCAAGACTCTACTTAACGCGGCTTGTCAGACTCCCTAGGACACCTTAAAACCTTAGGCTCTGATACCAAGTTTGTAACGCCCTGAAAAATGGGTCCCAAAGTGTCACATGGTGCTTGAGGCTACGAGTAGCCCCAAGCTAACCCTTTGAGCCATTTTCATTCAGTTCAACACAAATCAACGGGGTTTTCATAAATAACCCTCAAATATCAACAGAGTAATCATCATCCAAGAATAAAAGAATTTAAAAAAGATAACAAAATATGACTTATTAGTCAACTCCCAACATCTATACTAGTCTGACAAGCCTCTAAGAAAATCAATAAAACCAGCGAGCCATTGAGACATGCCCCAACTGACTCATACTCAGTTATCAAATGTAAACAATTCCATGAAACCAACATCATACATAACGTCCTCGAAACATGAGGACTCACCACAACAGAGGATGTAGAACAACGTGCTCGAAGAATCACTGTCGAACCTAGAACTGAGCACCTGAACCTACATTTCGAGAAAATGCAGCCCACATCCAAAGATGTGGGTCAGTACCATGGAAAGGAACCGAGTATATGGGGGTGTATGCAGTTGTATAAATATCATCATCATAAATATTTATAAGAAATATGCAGGATATATGAAAGACTCACGTAGCCCGAAGAAAATTATCATAATCATAAGAGGATGAAATAAGTACAATAACACATGTGAGTCATCATATAATTTTTCAATAACTTTCAGTTCATATGGAATATCAGTTCTCATAATGTAAATATATTTAAATCTTTCAGAAGAATAACTTTCACAATTCCACTTTCAAATCACTTCACCATTCACCATAGACACAAGGAAACACACATACACTGGGAGATCCTATAACCGACATAAACCATGTTTGGGAGAGCCATCCTATCCTTGCCATCAGAGTAGGACTATCGATATCAAATCCACACAAACTAGTGATCACTATATAAATCAGCCTCAGGCTCACTCCTATGGGGGCACGTAGTTCTAGGAAAGTAAGGTCGCTTTATACCTCCCATTCGGTGCTAAAGATTTCTCCCGGACTTAGCTCAGATCATTTCAAAGACAATCTACAATAAAACAATTTCAGTAATATATAAATATACATCGGGAGCCATCATGCTTCCCATCTATCAAAATCAACCACGTTGTGGATTTCTTTCACACTCGAGTTCAAAACAACTCCATTAAGACCAAAAGGTCAAATCATTCAAAATATCTCAAATATTCAACATCAATGTGCTTATAACACACACTTTCCAAAAAAATACAATTTTCAATGGAGATTCACGACCCAAATATCAAAATCATGATAAATATCATTCAAGATTCATGCTTTATATCACCACACATGTAAATTCATCTTTCAAAATCATAAATATTAAGATTTCATAATAATCATCATAAGATATGGGTTCATGCTTCAAATTCATAAAAATTCAAATAAAAATCATGCCTTTATAAAGAAAATTACTTTTGGGCACAAGAACGAAAGAGAGTTCTTGTTGAAAAACCCCACATACCTTGAATGATGAACTTTAGATCGATACTCATTTTTGAGATGTTAATCGTGCCTTTGAATGATGGTTCTTGGAGTTCATAAACTAGGAACTTGTAATCTTGAATAAATTTGCAGAATTAATGGTGAACTTTGGAGGTTCTTGAAGTTGGATATAGGAGCTTAGGGTTTTCTTTTTGAGGGAGTTTGATGAAATATAACATATAATGCTTCTAATAGGCTTTAATATAGGGTTTGGACGGATTGTGGGTGAGGGGGAATGACCAAAATGCCCCTAAAAATAAAAAAAATTCTCGAATTTGTCCTTTGGTGGACTGTTTTGATAGTCTGAAGTAGATCAACCATAACGTTTTACTCCGATATTCAAATTGGATGAAACCAATTTCATTAGAAAGAGGACTCTCATATATTTTCGTTGATATATAGTATTTCACCCAAATCATTATGTACGAGGAGTTATGATCGTTTGAAATTGACCCAAAAATTTTCTTTTGATAGGCTGAAGTAGATCGACCATAACCTTTTGCTCCGATAGATAAATTGGATGAAACTAATTTCATTGGAAAGAGGACTCGTAGAGCTTTCCGTTGATATATAGTAAATTACCCAGATCATTATATACAAGGAGTTATGATCGTTTAAAGTTGGCGCAAAAATACGTCAGGCCTCAGTACTTTTTCCTGCACGTTTTACTGTTCACTACTATTCACGGTTCGATCGGAATGTTCATAACTCGTCGCTCGGGTGTCCATTTCTGATGATCCACATATCGTTGGAAAGATTATTTGATACTCTACGCAATGGTGGGTCATAATCTAATACATTTCGCATGAAAAATTTATAATTCACTCTAGAAGATAGAACCCAACATGTTTATGCACAAAATTTCAATGAAAAATTTTCTAGGGTATTACATAGCAATATCATGAAAGAGGTTTTAAGATATCAAAATTTTATAGACTTAGGGAACGATTATATTTCATTCCAGGAGGATGAGAATTTTAATTATTATAAGCACAAATCCATTTACTTGGGTGAATGTGATAATATTTAGTGAAGCTTATCAATATAAATGGGCACTTGATTATGATGGTATCACAACTCATCTCCGAAAAAGGCAGAATAACTGAGATAATTTATTTTGAAATCTACTTCTAAAGTAGTAAATATAAAATTTATTCAAATAATAGTAAATTTGAAATGTACTAAAGAAAAAAAATACATGTCATGATAAACTTGTGTTTACTACTGTAAATGAGTTCATAAGTTGATATGAATAATTGTGACATCTCGAAGACGTGCATATTGAATATTAGACATGTATTGAAGAACTAGAAGATTCTTCAAGAATTGTTTATTTCGCTTGTTCTCATGATAAGTTGGTTGGATCAACTAATGTTGGGATTCGATCCCTCAAAATCTGAAAAGCATAAAAGGTGAATATACGCCTATTCACCAGTCATGAGATCCATTAAGATGCATCGATATAAGATGATCATTTGTACGCTTATTATCAACCTGCAGTTTGACATTCATAAAGTTACTTTCTCAATAAAATTGAGTTAAGAGCATAACTTTCAGATTTTGTAATCAAGATAATTCATCTTGATGATGATGGTTTGACATTGAATGCCTTTGATAAATAGCTAAACCATTATAAATGAGAACAAAACTTCATGTGTTGGTCTGAAATATGATATGTTGCATACAATAATACTTGTATGCATTAGATCAATAAATTATGATTATTTCTTCCCTCTCAATTGGTTGACGATTATGAACTAACTATTCCATTTAATAGTTTTGATTTGCGGTATACGATTAATAAATATACCATGTCCACAAAAGTGGGTTCTTCAAAGAAAATGAAGGATGTATGTTAGTTTTCCTAACATAAGGGGGAGATTATAAGTAGCTATGAAATATGTTAGGAATTACCATCAGATCCTCATTCAAAAGATAGTTCAAGTCAAATGCTGAAAGCATCTCATTAAGCTGCAAGTGCTCCTATTTTGTATCTCTAAAGGACAAAGTCTATGCATGTGTAGACCAATCGGTTTCAAATGAAATAATCTTTGAAAAGGATAATGAGCAAATAATCATAATGAGAAGGCAATGTGATCTTGAAGAGCCTACGACATAACACTTCATGAAACCTTATGAAAGGTTCAGGTACCTGAAAATAATGAATTGATAAGATCTCAAAATGTTATGTGACAGTGTGAACCGATACAAAATGATATATCATCAATATCTTTGAGACAATATTGACACAATATTGTGAAAGATTACGAGAATTTGAATTCTATGTTTATTTAAGCATGCTGACGTAGAAACATTTATCAAGTGACATGAAAGGATGCATCTTGATGATTGTAGTCTCGATTTTATTAGTCATGCTAATGTTGGGTACTTACCTAACTCATATAAATTTCGGTCTCAAACAAGCTATGTGTTCATATGTGGTGGTACTGCCATATCTTGGAGATATACAAAACAGTCTATCATAGCCACTTCATCGAATCATGCTGAGATAATAGTTATTCATGTAGCAAATCGAGAATGTGTGTGGTTGAGGTTCAGTCTGTGATACATCTCATTTGAGAAAAATGTGGTTTGAAATGTGACAAAGTATCCATTATTTTATATGAAAATAATGCATCATGTATAGCACAACTTAAGGGAGGATTTATAAAAAGGAGATAGAATGAAGCACATTTTGGTAAAGCCTTTCTAAACACATGAGCTACAAAAAGAATGGTGATATTAACGTGCAACATATTCATTCAAGTGACAATGTGGCTGATTTATTGACTAAGTCTCCTCCAATTGCAACTTTCAAGAAGATGGTGTACAAATCGGGATACAAAGATTCAAGGATGTTCTCATTAGGCGGAGTTAATATGTGTTGTACTCTTTTTTCCTTACGAGGTTTTGTTTCACTGGATTTTCCTTATAAGGTTTTTAATGAGGCAGCTGAAATGCGTATTATTAGAGATGTGCTTTTTTTTCTTCACTAGATTTTTTTCCCACTGGATTTTTTCTAGTAAGGTTTTAACGAGGCACATTATCTTTCAGTTAGACATTTAAGAGGGAGTGTTATAAATGTAATTACATTATAGAGAATGTCTATCAAGAATATAGATAAGATCTATTTGATATCTATTAGGATATGAAGTACCTATCTTTTAGAGAGAAACTAGAAGTAATTTTTCCTATAAATAAAAGAGTTTCCTTCATTGTAAAAGACTCACAAGAATCCTTGAAGAAAAATAATAATTACTCTCTCTTCTCTCTACTTTATTTTTGATAACAAATTCTTCCTTTACATGTATATATTTCCTTTATTGGAACAGTAAATTAAAATAAAGGAGGAAGAATCTATGACTAGACAATTTGGGGTCATATATAAACAGTTTTTTACCTATACCAAACAGTATATTACTATAGCTAGCTAGGGGAGTTAAGAAATGAATTGTGGATTGAACTTGAAATACATAAGAATTGTGAATTGAACTTGAAATACATAACATGTTATATTAAGGTCATCCACTGAACTTGAACGAAAATCTTCTCGTTTCATACGTTAACTTTATTCGTATTTTTTGAGTCTATGAAAATATGTTGTCTTTTTTAAATGCTTTTTAATGAGACTTGTAACTAGTAAGAGATTTTACTTTATTTTTTTAAAAAAAGCCTCAATCAGCATATTTAAGTAACAATATATACAATGAAAATATTATTTGAGTTAATATTGAAATTGTAAAAACGTTTTACCATGAAAAGAATTGCTAAGCTTATTTAAGTTCCTCATAATAGCTAATGAATCCAAATGTAAATTTCATGCGAGGGTAGGTTCCAAAGAGTTAAATTATTTGACATTAAACTTGAGAAGAATGAACGTTCGTACATTTAACAATGAACATCAACCTCCTACTTATGGAGAGAATATGAGAGATCAATACTATCTTAGCCTTCGAGAAATGTTCTTGCTTGTATTTCTCTTTACCTTTCGCGATTAAGGAACATAAGTTTGATGTAAACATCTGATCCGAGTAAGTTTTTTGCTAAAAGGTGACAACCATTTAGCTTTAATTTTGATTCTTTCTCTTATTCCTTTTCAAAAAAATATTGATATATCCTAAAGATGTGACTCATTTATGCCTAGACTTCTACCTAAGAATCTCACTTTGCATCCACAATTTGTGTATAGCATCATACAGTTTCTGTCTTCCAAATTGAGTGTTCGCCTTTCAATTCCTTTTCAGTGTGTTTTTATAAAATATTCACTTTCTAGAAGGTAAGTTTGAAACGTATACTCCAACAAAAATTACATGGGATCCAATTCTACCCCTTTTTTATCTATAACTTTCTTTCTAATTTTATTCTTATGTAAAAAATAATTAAATAATCTACACGCGGCCTTACCTTTCCCATTATATTTAATTTTTTTAAATTTAAATTTCCAACTTTTTTGGTTTGTGAGTTAACAATAGCAACCTATAAGGTCACAAATGTCACAAGAATGGCTTAGAGATTCTCTTTAAGGGTGTATTAGACTGTTAGTTACGACTTACGAACAAAAAAGGTTTACCAAAAGGGAAATGTTTGCTTGGAAGATAATTTTTTGAAAAATAAGTGAATTTCTTACTTATTTTCTTATTTTCGATACAATAAAAAAATTATCCAAAAAATATTTACATGTAATTTAGAAAAATACAATGAGAGGTAAGGTGTGGGATCGTGGGGATAGGGTGAAGATGAGGTGTGTTGAAGGGCACAATCAATGCGGATGTCACTTATGAAAATTGTTTTTCCTACTTTTACTCATTTTTGTGAAACTTGTTTTTCTAGAGAAAATACCTTTCAAAAATTTTAGTTACTCATTTCAATTTTATTTAGTAATCTAATTTATTATACCATGCACATACATATTCTTTTTTTACAGAGAAGCCATCTTCTTTAATCTGATTCAAGATCAAATATTATAGAAATTGGTTAATGTAGATGTTACCGTTTTCTTTTAATATTGAAGATTATATAAAGTGTAGCCTTACTCCCTTTTGATATTTTCATTGTTCTCTTTCTTTATGGCTTGAGTAAACCTATCTTTGAAACAAAAAAGTTCACCTTTATTCTTGATATGGAGCAACAGACCACCAAAATTAAAAAATTAAAATTAAAATGGAAGAACTTCAAGCAATGTTGACTGTTGAGTGAAGTTATAATATAATAGGGTGCCTTTGGTTTGGTGACAAGTCATGACAAGTGCTACAATCAAATCATGGGAACCATTTGAGAAATGACATGGAAGTGCTATTGCTTCCAATGTAGTTTGGCACTTTTCCAATTGGCCACCTGCATGAAATATGGTCAAGAGATAATGCAGCATGCACTTTGCCGCCATCTGGCCAGCTACATGAGACTACTATATATAGTTGCAACAACCACTGACATGTCAGAGGCAGAATCAAAATTTTCAACCAATGAATTTTAAATTACAATTTTTACGTATACTTTCTGAATTTTAGATAGATTAATTACATTATTACATATTAAATAAACTTTTAAATATAAATATAAAATTTAAATTAAAGTTATTTGATTCTACCAAACTTATAACTCAAATGGTGTGGCTCCACCTCTGTTTATCCTTGGAGCTCAGGCAAATAATAGCGTGGATTATAATCTTTGCTAATCTATGCTTTCTCTAACGGAAGTAACATTTCGAAGTCATCATGGTATTGTTTCTTCACTTGAGTATATATAATACTTCCTCCTCCGTTTTATTTTATGAGTCGTTATTTTTTTTTGGTCTGTTTAAAAAAGAATGTCATATTTTTTTATTTGATAACTATTTAATGGCATCATCCTCATTTTATTCTTAGTGGATCCCACTTTATAAGAAAAAACACTTAAAAAATAAACTTTAAGAGAGTCAATTTTGTAAACTTAATAAATTCATCATTTATTTCTTAAACTCCGTACTTGGTCAAATGGCAACCCATAAAATAGGACGGAGAAAATACTTCGTTCGTCACATATTAGTTGTCACATTTCCCTTTCACGTCCTTTAAGAAATTACAAAAGCAAGAACTGTTTTTATTAATTTACTCTTAACTCTCTTCGATCAATGTAATCAATTATTATCCACTTCTAAAAAAAAATTAATATTAAAAGCAAAATGACAAAAGATTGATTGATTCTACCTTGATTTTAAGCATTTTGAAATGAACATTTCAAGTATTAACAATTAATATGGGACGGAGGGAGTAACTATTCGTATTTCAACACCAATTTCGCTTATCTTTGTTTACATAAAAGGTTGATGTAGGTATTTTTGTACTTATAGCTTTTAGTGTTCCAATCATATAATTTTTGGTTACAAGAGTCAAAGTGGAACTCAAACAAGATACTATCACCACAAGGGGCTTCTGCAAAACATGTGAAGTGAGTCACTTTTGGTGCTTTTAATTGGACAATACATGCAAGTAGGGACTAGCTAATTATTTATCCTTCCAGCTCTTTCCCAAAAGCTCAGGTTTAGTTAGTTGGTACAGCCTAAAGATATTAGGTTCATAGAACTTAAATAGCTTGGATGGAATGACTTGCTTTAATTTGTCCACATACTATCAAGTCAAGCAGCCTTCATAAAGGAGTTATTTCTGTTCAAGCTAGTTTTAATAATACCATTGTCACTAATATAAATATACTGAATCGAGTAGTGTTTTGGTCCTTCGCTGATACTTTTGAATTCAAAGGTACGAGTCTACGAGAAAAGAAATACACCATTTGATACTCAAGCCGCAACGACTAATGTTACCGTACATTAGTAGATTAAAGTATGAAAGGAGGAGAAATCAGAATAAAATTAGGTTCCAGACTCAAAGAAATGCAACACTGCGAATTGTCAATTAACTTTAAGTTCTACCTATTAATTAGTCATACATGTGATTAAAAGGAAGTAGTCCCACAAATAAAAAGGGGGAAATAGGCAATTTGAATCTTTTTTCTTTTCTAGTTTTGCACATTCTTGCACATGTTAATGCTTAATAGAACAGTTAAAAAATCTCTATGAAATGATATATCAAAAATATCCGCTTCTTATATCGATCTCCATTTAGCAAATTCACTATTTAAGATTCCTCAATGATGTGATTAAAAGAAAAGTGATGTAATCTTAGTTGAAGATTATTTGTCATTTAATCAATGGCAGTAGGAACAAGCTGAAAAAAAAAAAGACAAGATGGGACACTCTTATGTTGGAGAGCACTCAAATTTGAGCAAACAGGAGAAGCAAGATCTAAAAAAAACACAAAAGGGATTTCTTCTTCTTTTTAGATGAAGAAGACAAGTGGTCCCTTTATTCACTTTAATTAAACATTTGTTAGGTATATGAAAGGAAATCAGATAAAATTTATATACACTGATAGACGTGATAAAAAGACAATTTAATTCGACATCACGCATTATTGACTGATTAACACTAAATATCCAAATGCAAAATGTGATAGAAGGATCCTTGAAGAAATTTCCTTTTTCTTATCTTATGCTTTTTGAAAGATAATGAGATTTAAATCGAGGACCTATTGCTGATCTTTACCTTCTGATATGGTGTGATTACCTTATTTAAAAAGTACACTTGACATTTAAATCAAGGATCTATTCCTGATTTGTTCCATATTATATAGTGTGATCACTGCATTAAAGTACACTTTTAAATAATTAATTTTATCTTATCAGTACACATTTTCTTAAAGTATTTTGCATTTTAATAAGAGCAAGTAAACTAATTGGAAGATATTATAGGAGTAAACATTACAGTCAAAAACTCTACAATAATTATTGGGTTTTGGCCATCTTTTTTGACTTTAAACATAGTCATAGTATAATGTGGTTCCTTAGAATTCATGAATGATTAGTAATTTGGTGCCCCTCTTTGTTGACTGAACATATATACTTTAGGTTCCTTAATATAATTACGTAACAATATTCCTATTAACTTTAGAGGAAGAAAACATTTTTTTAGGTCAACTTGTGTCTGTATCAAGATAATATATATGGAGGTCTTGAGAGTCGTCAAAGCCAAACCTCCAACACCTTTAGACTCACAACTTAACGGTGATGGCTTATGCAAAAAAAAAAAGGGGTATTGAGAGTCCAAGACAACGACATACATGATCTCTCGTGTAAAAAAACATGTATTTTGAATTAAGGATCTCTTTGGTACAAAGAAAAGTATCTTCTGTGAAAATATTGTTATATTGAGAAATAAATTTTCTCAAAAGAAATTTTTATTTATAGAATATACTGAATCCCAAAAAATATTTATATGTAATTTACAAACACGATAAAAATTGGGTTGTGGGGGTGGATGTAGTATTAGAAGTTGGGAAGGAAAATAGAAAATGTTTATCATTTTTATCTACCAAAACAAAATATCCAAAGATTATTATTGCTGCTGGCCGGTATGACCCCTTGATCCATAGCTTTGGTCATTTCAATGTTTTATTGTTGGCAAATAATAATGGCCAAACCGAAAAAAGGCCAATTAATATAGTTCAAGAAAGGCAAGACAATACACATTCCTTTGGACTATATATATTTGGAAAGATATTGTGAAATATTATTTACGGGAAAAAGATCGTACCCCTCCAATGAAAACAATAAAATTAGCGGGAATTAAACTCACATTTGGAATTTAGTTTGTTTGATTCACATTTAGAATTTAGTTTGTTCAATTTTTACTATTTGGATAGTGAGGGCCCGCAAGAGGAGGATCACCAGAACAAACCAGACACTAATATAGCCCATACTACCGATGAACAAGCTGCTCAACTGGTTGAAGCTCTTACTTGTAGACCTCAAAATCTGGTGGACGTCAATGTCTATGCTGATTTTGACAATATGATAGACAAAACTCACTTAACCCCAAGGAAAAAAGCAAGAGGAAGGGGAAGAAACAAAACAAGGGGTAGACATAACACACGGGGAAAAGGTGGAAGAATCACTAACCAACTAGCTGTGGGACAACCACAGGATCAAATAAACTTCGATTAACTTATGATGTTTAAGTCCTTATATTGAAAGCATCACCTTCAGTGGTGCTTTTGATAGACTCAATAGATCGATCATTAGACTTCAAAAGCTTCCTTTCATAGCTATTAGTGAACCTTTTCATAGTTCTGATCACCTGGATAGGTTCAAAAGACTCCTGGGCTATACTAATGCTTATGCAAATTGCAATAGCCAAATTTGACTCTTTTGTGATGATCGTACAATGTGTAAAGTAGTTAAGGAATCTGATCAACATATTACATGCATCATTGACTGGATGAACACAAATATCCTTATTACTTCTGTTTATGCAAAATGTGATGTCACTTTGAGGGAAGAGTTGTGGGACAGTTTGAGAGACATCTCTCAGACCTTCAATATGCCGTGGTTTATAGCCGGGAATTTTAACATTATTATTAACCCTAAAGAGAAGCAGGAGGCAATCCTTACAGAATGTCTAAGAGTATGTCTTTTATCCAGTGTATTATGGATTGTGGCCTTATTGATCCTAGTTATTCTGGATCAAATTTCACTTGGTGTAATGGATGGGCACCTAAGAAAAGAGTACGAAAAAGACTTGATAGGGTCCTAGTCAATCACTAATGTAAGAGCACTTTTGATTCCACAAGTATGGACAACCTTATTAGTACCGGATCCGACCATTCTTCTTTGCTCTCTATTGTTACTTTTAGTCATCATACCACCATCAAATACTTTAAGTTTTTGGACTTTTGGACTGGTGAAAAGAACTTTAAGGAGATTGTGAAACAAGCTTGGGATATTGAGGTTCGAGGCTTACCTATGTGGAGGTTTCATCTTAAGCTTAAAAATACTTGTAAAAAGGTTTCCTTTGATCCAAAACACCATAGGGAATGTTTTTAACATCATTCAAGACTTGGAGAAGAGAGTCAAATACATTGAAAATAGAATCATTAATGACAACTCTGAGACCAATAGAGCTGAACTAAATGAAGCTAATGCTCATCTTATATGGTTTATAAGAAAGAGGAAGCTATTTGGAGACAAAAATTAGGTATTAAATGGCTAGCGGAGGGTGAGGTGAATTCCAAATTCTTTCACTCTATTATTAAAGAAAAGAAAAATAGGTTATCTCTTAAGAAGATCAAGATCGAAGATGACTGATGGATTCAAGGAGAAGAAGATATAGCCAATGAAGCTATATCTTTTTTCAAAAACAGTTTACTAGAGAACACATTGATACCAATTTATCTAGTTTAAATTATATCCCAAGAGTGATCACTCACATGGATAATGGCAGTCTCACAGTTACACCTTCTGTAGATGAATTAAAAGATATTGTATTTTTCATGAGCTTAAATAGTGCTCTCAGACCTGATGGTCTCTTAGGGAAATTCTACCACTCTTTTTGGGATATCATTAAAGATGACTTGTTACTAATGATTTCTGACTTTTTTGCAAGAAACCAAATCCCAAGTGCTATCACTCATACTTGCATCATCCTTATTCCTAAAGTGGATAATCCCCAAGCTTTCACTGATCTCAGACCAATTAGCCTAAGCAATTTCTCTTGTAAGATCATTTCTTCCATAATTAACAAAAGTTTGAGTTGTCTTATGAATATATTAATCTCTCCGAACCAAACAGGTTTTATCAAAGAAAGATCCATTAACAAAAATATTATGCTAACTCAGAATATGGTCCACAATATTTCTAAAGCTCCTCCTCAAAGAAATATGGTATTGAAACTTGACATGTATAAGGCCTATGATAGGGTACCTTAGGAGTACCTTTGTGAAACTCTTAGACATTTTGGTTTTAGTGAGAAATGGATTGATATGATTTGGAGACTCATATCAAATGTATGGTATTCTATTAATATCAATGGTACTAGACATGGATTTTTCAGTTCCACGAGAGAATTAAGACAGAGAGACCCTTTGTCCCAATATATTTTCCTTATAGAAGCAGATCTTCTATCTAGATTAATGAATTCTTTAAACTAAACTGCTTTTATCCCTTTTTTCCATGGATAGTATGTAATAACCCGAGAATTTCAACCGCTAGTAGAATCATAATTCAAGCTCATGAAAAATAAATTTTAGGAATTTGGTAGTTTTATGATCAAGTTTGATGTGTATTAAGGCCTCAAATATGTCCTAGCTATTAGGCGAATCAAAACATCCCTTACCGATTGAACTCTTGAGAAAGATTTTGGTAGTCAACTTCAAACAAGAATATATTTTATTATACTATGAAATTTTGAGCTCATGACCCACCAACAGATATATAATTGAATTAGATTTTCAACAATACCAATTTCATCAAAATCTGATATTGAGGTAAAAAGTTATGACCGTTTTACAGTGAGCTATCCGAACTGCCAAAATGCGACGGGAAGGCCGATGGACCATCGCGCCTGCGATGAACCATCGCAACTGAGGCAGTAAGCCTGATTTCAGGCCAAAAAGTGATGGGTTGAAGGGACGGTCTGTTCCTAGGGCGACCGTTCGTTGCCTAAACCATCGGGGACCTCCGTTTAGCGATTGTAAGCCGTTTTTAAAAGGATTTTTGGGTCTTTTCCACCCTTTTTAACACCTAATTATATCAAATCAAAGAACATAACTTTATATTCATCCATAGCATCAAAATTAGGGTTTCTTTCAAGATCAACCCTCAAGAACAAGGTTCAAACACTTCTTCAAGAAAATTCAAGAATAAAAAAATCGTCATTCAAGAACCTTCAGGAAAAGCCTCCAAGAACATTCTCAAGGCTTCAAAAGTCAACTTGTTCCATTAAATCAAGCCAAATAAGGTATGTGGGGTTTGAACAAGGATAATTCTTTCATCCTTGTGCCCAAAACTTTATTTCGAATACAAATTTACTGCAAATTATATGATTTTCTATGAATTTCAAGTTAGGGTTTATACCCGTTATCATTATTTGCAAGTTTATGAGATTTTCCATGATTTAAAAAGTTGAATTACATGATTATGATTATACTTCCATGTATAGTGATGAAATTTCCAGATTTGAAGATGATTTATGAATTTTTGCATTATCAAGTATGAATTTTGAGACGCTTTAACAAGAGTTTGATGCTTGGGTCATTAGACCCCAATTAGAGATTGTTGCTTCAAGATTATTTATGCTATAAGAACCCCATGACTAGATTATTTTCAGATTTTAGATAAAGATTTGACCCTTTTGGGTCCTAAGCTAAGATAAAGAATCCACTTTGTTCATATGACTTGAGATTTAAAGAAAAGAAAAGAGCATAATTGGTTTTCTTGCAAACCTTTGTGCTAATTTTAAAGTGAATTTTTCTAAAGTTCTGAGCGTAAGTATGGGAGTAGTATTTAGCACCTAGTTGGGTATGATTCCAAGGTCTCATGACCCAGAACTACGTGTCACCGTAGGTTTCTAATTTGCCCATAGTGGGTTAAGATAGTGATAACTAAAGTTAAGGTTCCCGATAGCAAGGGTAGAACAACTCTCCCCAACATGGGCAAGACGTTAAACTCCATGTCAGCTCACATGGTTTATGTCGATTAGAAGAAACTCCCAAAGTTCTACAATCCCTAAGTTTCAAAAGAAGTCCCCTATGCTCCTTAAGATGAATATATATGTTTTGAAAGCTATTATTTTAAGATTTCCCAAGTTCCCAGAGTCTCCAAGTCTCCAAAGTTTTATAGTCCTAAAGTTCCCAAGTCCTTGTGTTCCCAAAGTCCTATCCTCCTAAAGATAAAAACATAAGTTTTGAAAGCTATTATTTTAAGATTCCTTTTTGCTTACAAACTTTGAGAATAAGAGGAGAATACAGATTTTAGAACTAAATATAATGACTCACGAGATTTATGCTACAGGTTTCACTATTCATGATTTATGAGATTTAGATTTTAGATTTATTCAAGTTATGTGAGTCATTTATAGCAGCATGCATGGTTTTATAAGAGTAATGATATTGTTGACTTAATGCATACACCCCCATATACTCAGTACATCCTCAAAGTACTGATCCACATATATGTCTATGTGCTACAATGTCTCATAATATAGGTAAAAGATCTAGTAGGCTCATTCAGACTCAGAAAGTTGCAGATTCCAGCCAGCAAGGTGATGAGTCCTCTTACTTTGGGGACTTCAGTTGGATTTATTTATGTTGTGTCTTTTTCTTATTCATATGTATTGATTAGTGATAGTTGGAGTAGCTTCCCAACTATTTGTATTCAGTATAGTAGAGGCTTCACAGATGTCAGTTAGAGTCAATATTATAATTTCAGTCCCTCTTTTTAGACTTTATTAGAATGTAAAAGTGGTATCAGTATTGTGTTTTATAGATTTTAGCATTTCTCTATGTTTCCGCACAGTAAACTCATTCATTCATTCATATTTAATTAGTTACTTAGTAGTATGCCATTAGAAGGGTTAGCTTGGGATCACTTGTGGTCTTAAGCACCGTGTGACGACCCGGGATGGATTTTTGGGGCGTTACATAATAATAGTCCTATAATATCTCATGTATGCTATGTTGATGATACTATTTTGTTTTTCTTAGGTGATGCGGACTCTCTAAAGATCATGATAGAGAAGTTGAACACATATGAAAAGATCTCAGGGCAGCTAGTTAACAAATCCAAATCATGTTCTATGTTAACTTTAAAGAAGATGACCCAAGAACCAACTTGATCAATCAGATCACCGGCTTCAAACACTTTCAATTTTCTATGCAATACTTAGGTTGCTCTATTTATATAGCTGCAAAATAAACTATTTATTTTAATAATATGGTGGCTAAGATTTCCAAAAGAATGCAAGGATGGCAAGCAAAACTTCTCTCTTACGGGGGTAAGGATGTGCTCATCAAATCCATTCTACAGACCCTTCCCCTTCATATGTTATCTGTTATTAACCCTCCCAAAACTAATCTTAATCAATTCGAGAAGATCATCACTGAATTTTTCTGGGGTATGGATGGTAATAAGAATAAAAAACACTGGATTACGTGGGAAGACCTTTGTTATCCTGTAGAGGAAGGTGGTGGTTGTTTTAAATCTTTATCAGATATATGTGATGTCTTTTCGGCTAAGATTTGGTGGAAGTTTAGATAAAAAATGTCCCTCCTTAATAATTTCCTGCTCACCAAATATTGTAAAAAATTTCACCCGGTAACAAAAAAGAAAGGTCCCAGTCAATCACATACTTGGAGGAGAATGATGGACATCAAAGATAGGGTGGAATCATCTATTATTTGGAGGTTGGTAAAAGGTGATATTTCTTTTGGTGGGACTCTTGAACTAATTTCAGACCATTTTCTTACGTGGCTCAAAATAGGAGGATCCCTAAGAACACACGAGTTAAGGAATTTTACTCCAATGATACCTGAAAAAGAAATAAAATATTAAGGATCTTCCCTCATCATGTGGTCACTACCATCATGACTACACCATACGATGCAAAAAAAAAAGATTGTCCAATCTGGAAACCTGATCAATTAGGATACTTCAGTTGTAAAAAAGCCTGGCAAATCTTTAGACAAAAAAAAGACACTACTCTTGCAGGTAGATGTATTTGGGATAAAAAAATCCCTTTTAAAATATACTTTTTCATTATGAGGGTGTTACTAGATAAGATTGCTATTGATATTGCTGTGAAAAGATTGGGAGTGAACCTCTTTTTTATTTGTAGCTGCAGCAGAGTAATCACCATGAGAAAAATACCAATCACTTAATTAGTGGTGGTTATATTTCCAATAAGGTTTGGTATTTCTTTAATAATCCTTGCGGTATTGATAACGCTCAATCTACAGCTCTCGTAGGAGTGTAAAGCGGTCGTTAGCAAATATAGAACCCAACCTAGGTTGGGTGTCGATCCCACAGGGAATAGCTTGGCCAACAAGTAAGTAAAATTACTAAACTTTTGGTGCAAGTCTCGTAAGAAGGGGGGATTGTAATGTGTAACCAAAACAATAAAGTAAAAGATGAAAATAGCAAAGTAAAGAGAGAGAGATTGTTACGTGAGTTGTAAACAATGAGAATTGAAGCGTTGGGGTTATGTCCACCTTCTGAGGTATACGTCTCTATTGGCTATGAGTGTGTAGAGTCTTGACATGTAATTGCCTATAGAGAATTGTAGTCGATGGTAAATCCAAGCGTCTCTCGACCTAAACAAGGACTATTTCACTTTAACTCTCTCGATCTTAAAGCGTGTCTAACGGTACGAATTCTCCAAGAGGTTAGTCCAGTTACGGCACTAGCTTTTTAATAGGAAAGGGTGTCCTACTACCTTGACATTATCTCTTTTCCAGACAAATAACCTTTCTCTCAAACAAGTTAAATGTTAGACTGGCGTTATTCTATGCATCTGCAGCCACAAGAATTTGCATTAAGATGAAGAGAATAATAATATAAGCAATATACGTGTCTCGAACTCACAAACTCACAGCAATAGATAGTATCTCATTCGGCTTCCATAACCCCAACAGAGAAGTTTAGTTACCCATGAGTGCGAAGGAGATCACGATTTGCATTGTTATTGTTGAGTAATGGCATGTGGATTAGGTGATAGGCGTGTGGCGTGATTCCTTAGCAAGTAACGATTCTCTTGTTGTGGAATTTAAGAATAGAATTAATGGAAAGATTAGAAGAGTTGTAATTGAGAAGTAGAATGTGTCTCTCCACTAAGGGAGGACTTGCCTCTCCACTAAGGGAGGACTTGCCTCTCCACTAAGGGAGGACTTAATTAAAAATATCTAGCATGATAGGGTATTTATAATACTCCTATCCTACTCCTACTATGCTAATGAAATAAATAACCAAATCCTACTAAACTAAGGAAATACTTAACCCATTTGTACTAGGTTAATGTAACATTCTCCTAATCCAAATAAACTAATGAAATACATAACCCAATTGTACTAGGTTAGTGTATCATTGTCCAAATTCAACTTTGTATCTGTAAGTCCCCAAAGTCTTCAGAAATGTTGTTTTAGCCCGGGACAGATTTTCCATGCAGCAGTTTTGGTCCGTAGGCGTGTAGACTTCCTTCCCTTCCTTTGTGAGCTTTCTTTTGCGTCAAGTAAGCCATAAAATGCTGTATTTTGCATCATTTATACCTGAAACTTTCCTAATCATGTTCGTTAGCTCATTTACAGGAAAAAGGACTAAAAGTGCATGAAATATATAATTTGTTCTCAAAACTAGGCTAAAATATGGGCAAAATATATTGATATAGGCGTGTAAATTCGCCTATCATCAGGTATCAATATGAATCATGGTCAAGTGAGACAGAGGGCTATGGAGTGGTGGATTACTAAAGCCAAGAATGAGGTTCAAAAAATGATCTTGCTTTACTTGCGTAATGTCATCTGTTGGCAAATATGGAAGAACAGATGTGCTTCTTGGTTTGATAACAAAAAAATGTCTCACTGGTTGATCAACCAGCAAGTTATTAAGATGATATACATGCTTATCCTTTATCAATTTCCAGTTCTACAACCATTTAACCATTGACATGACTTCATTAGAGGAGTGGAAAACCTGCAACCTATTATACAATATCAACCCGTGGTGTGGGCTAAACCTCAAGTGGGATAGGTTAAATTCAATGTGGATAGAAGTTGTAAAGGCAATTCAGGCAACGCAGGAGGGGGTGGAATAATTAGAGATCAAAATGGGGCCTTTATCTGTGCGCTTGTAGATTATTATGGAAGTTATCATAACAATTTAGCTGAAGCAAAGAATTTGCAAAAAGATATTTTATTATGTATAGTTAAAGGTCTTACCAATATTATTGTGAAATCTGATTCGATGATCATCCTTAACCTGGTCAAAAAGATTAAGAAACCGCCATGGGAGTTAGAGGATACTATTGAGGAGATTACGAAGATGTTAAATAAAGGAAATTCTATCTTTTACCACACTCCAAGAGAAGATAACAATACTGATGACAGTCTAGCTAATCTAGGTGAAAGTTCCAAAGTTATGACTATCTTCACTAATGTTGTTTCATTACCTTTGAATGTCAGAACCTCAATGAAGTTGGAAGCAAAAGAAATGCCAAACTTCAGATTCAAACACAAAAGGAATTGCTTCTTGTGATCAGTGAAAGCAACAATCTACATGTTGTATTTTCTCTTCTGGAAGTCGATCTCCTTTTGCTTTTCTTTAAATTTTAATTGAAAAGTTAATTTAATGCTCTTTACATCTCAAAATTGTGTACATTTTCTTCATCAAAAGTTGTCTGTTTGTTTTTTCCACAATGCTCTGGAGGCTAAGGTTTATGTCCTCCTCTGTGTAATCTTAATTTTTTGAAAATATACAGGTCAGAGTTATGACTAAACTCCTCCATCAGTTGGATGGATTGTTAAGTTTAAAAAAAAGTTTAGAGTTTAGTGCAACTTTTTGAGGTGCAAATTTTGCCATCTTTTATTTATTTTTATGTCTATATTTAATGTTTTTTGTGTTGTCCTTTCTAGGATTTAATATGACTTTTCTATTATTTTCAGTTAAATTTATTGTTTTTATAGTTTCCTGAAATTTAACCGATAAAGTTTGTTAATTAACATGTAGTATGGTGTTTTAATTTTGTGGTTTTGACAAACTTAAAAGTTATTGTTCATTCTATTTAAAGAATTATTTTGAACTTATTCAAAAACAAAAAACTAGTTTTATTATTTTTTTTCACTATTCAACGGGTCTAGACCAAGTTTCTAATAGACCAAGATGGCTGGTTTTCGATCTTTGATAAGATTGAATTCAAATTACAGATGAAATTATACTGGAAGCCTATGTCATCAGTGAATCATCAACTTAATTGATTATCGAGTTAAGATGGAGGTGCTGATCAGATAAAAAAATTAGTAGAAAACTTCGAGGCATGAATAAATTCACAAAAAAATATTATCCGTATATTTTTTAACTGACAAGTTTCTTAAGGATTTTTTAAAACCAAAATGTTAGAGCAGTATAAATAATGAGAATTTATAAATGAGAAAATGACTATTTGTAGATGATTTGTATAGGTTTCAACTGTCAATTGATGATCTTTATTGTTATCATACCCGTAAATACATCATTAACATGAGTACAATTATTAAGTGTAGGGAGAAAAAGACACAGATATAGAAACAAAATAATTAGTAAAAGATATAATCTTTATCAAAGGTAGCTAGCGTATTATTAAGGGGTGAGAAGGCAGATCCCAGAACATATAAATGAACAAAAGATGCACATAAATAAAGAAAAAGATATTTCATAAATTGTAAAAAATCAAGTATAAGGATCCTACAAAAATTCATTTATTCAAACAGGCTAGAGTGTTTCACGCGTTAAATCAGCCCAAAGGTGAACACTCATTGTTTACTGCGTGAACTATCTGATCATTTAATCATGTTTGCTCCCTACACTTTTGCATCTCAGTATTGGTAGAAACCCAGAGAACTGTCCTCACTTTTGGCATCCCTTCTCGGATCCCCGAATTTCATGACCCCTACACACAAAATTTCTCTCCTAGGTCTCATTGAAGTGAATTGATTTCATAAGCATTCCATTACTTTTTTACTACTTTCACTTTCAACCCAATGTTATGTCTACATGTCCTTTGCGCTCGGTGATTCCAAAGAACGCTTGCCCTTTTATTGCGAATGCTGTTAGAGTTCGAGAAGTCTTTCCCGAGTCCCTATCATGATGCATTCGGCGGAAGAGCTTTATATAAGTGGCATTGTTCTTCTTCACTAGTTAGTCACTGGTGTCATGTGTATACAGAGTGGATCTTAAAATAAATATTGTTATTTACAAAAAGAAAAAGGCTTCTAGTTTGTCACTTTATCGTATTTGATATTTATTTTACTATGCTACCAAAGTTATAATATAATTTAAATTTTCAAAAGGCTACACCCTATACTTTAATTGGGAGAGGGTTTTGGTTTAGGTAAAATTTATGCTAAACAACCTTATAATATGTATTTCAAATACAGCCTCTAAATTTAATATTTAATGTTCCCGTTCTGTAAAAATTCTATACATAAACGGTCTTCCATAGTACCTAATATATGGACGAAATTATCTTCATATGCATTCTATTCTTTTCAAATGCCTCTCACCTTCTACTATCACACAAAAAACTCTACCTCTAGATAACTCTACTAATCATAAACATGAATTGTAGTGAATAGTTGACATACCTCTACTTTTTTATCAAACATCTCCTATTCGATCCTTCAAAAATAAAAAGAATACTGTAGAATGTATCACCCCCAGAAATGTACATTACAATGATTAAAATATGTAACGGGTCTATTTATGTGATTAAAGCTTGTGAAGTAAAAAAGATAAATTAAAAATTTAAAAGCATTATGTTGTTGCCTATCATCGTTGCTAACTAACTAGTAACTTGTTGCATAATATAATTGGTCCCACCAAAGGGACAATACAATGATTTTTTTTTTAGTTACAAACATACTGTATATTGCATTATTTTGACAATTACTTGACTAGGTAGTTTGTAATGGTTTTGAGCCTTAGTGTTAGTTAATTAAATAGTACCGCTGCGTTAGTGAATATATTAGATAGGTTATATAATTAGTTAACTGTGACTTAATGATGAAAGTGCTATTGGTTTTGTCCATTAAAGTCATTAATTAATTCAAAGACAATGACTTACAGATTATTATTATTTATGTACTTCTGTTAATATTTCATATTTTGGGCTTAAGAAACTGAGGTTTAGGTCTAATACTTTTAGAGTAAGAATTCATAAGCTGGTGTTATTAAATTCGTATTCTTAAGAAGATTATATGTTTGAATAGATTTTGAACGTTCCAAAATTTTGAGGAAGAACAAGACACTTGTGGACTAGTGATATTTGAGTTCTTCGATTGAGATAGGTTATAGTTTAATTGGAGTTTAGACTCAACTTAACTGTGTGCATGCTTCATAATTGGATACTTGTGGATTGGTATTCGGACATGCTTGAAATTGTTGGTGTTTGGGTTGTTGATTCATGTATAAATATTTATCAAAAATTGACTTGATAGAATTATCTTATGACTTTAAGTGTACTTGTAAACTTGGTACATTGTATTGTATGCTGTGAGGTTGTGTAGATTGATATTGATAATACTTGTTTATACTTATGTTGGATCGGGTACCACGCCGGTACATTTATATTTATGTTGGATCTGGTACCACGCTGGTACGGTACATGAACATAGATTATTTCCTGCAGGTCATGACTATTTAGGCAAAAATAAGTCCCCTAGCATGTGTGTACATACTTTTATGGATTTGGTGGATGTTTACGGTATGGTTGATACTCTTGATAGTTATGTGGCTTGTTTGTGAACACTATTGACCCGCTATTGC
Organism: Capsicum baccatum var. pendulum; assembly: GCA_030864225.1. NCBI lineage: Eukaryota > Viridiplantae > Streptophyta > Magnoliopsida > Solanales > Solanaceae > Capsicum > Capsicum baccatum. The sequence goes on from CM061561.1 coordinate 202,530,255, forward strand.
TATATTGTTGTGTAACGCCCTGATTTTCTGAATCGGAATGCTACACGGTGCTCATGACCCCGAAGGACCACAAGCTAACCCATGACTGATATTTGTATCAGTAACTGGATAATATACATATAAAATGCAAAAACATGAACAAAGAGGGCGTAAGGATCAATCTTGAATAATAAAATATCTGAAATAAGGTGGTATCACAGTACCAAAACAAAACTGAAAATACTAAAGTTTAAATCTGAAAACTCTATAATCGTATGAAAGCCTCTAAACTGTCTGAATAAGGAGTTGAAGGAACATGTCTCCAACTAACTCTCTAAACTAAAAATAAACTGAAATACTGGAATAATAAATGTAAAATCATGTCCTCGAAAGATGAGGACTCACTGCTTACTGAACTACTACTGCTGATCTGGAATCTACACCTCAGAACTTATGGTGTAACATAAAAAGAAAGCACCATAGCGCAAATGCATCAATACAACTAAAGTACTGAGTATACGTGAGGGTAGGCTAAATGAATGGGGTTTATATGAATGAACATGCTGACTAATATGAATGTGAGAATACATATATACATATATACGTAACTGCTACTGAACTCGTGGAGATACTGACTACTTGAGTTTGAACTCTAACAACATGAGTTTCGTGATACTGAGATACTGAATGACTGATAACATGGATGACTGTATCTAACAATCCTAATTCTAGGGAAAACTATCTGAGTTCCAAACTGTATCTGAACATCTAAGTCTGAGATCAGTCCTAGCTAACAAGTGATCTCTAAAACTGATAATGAGAATACTCGACATAATCTGATATTGAGATAAAACCTATCTGATGGGATGGTCCAGGAATCAATGGAACTATCTGAGTTTCTTACTGAGATCGATGAATGTATCTGACAGTCCTGATTCTTGATTTCTACTCTAAAGACTGATACTGAAACTGTAACTGTAACTGTGACTATGGGAGGTAGTAACCTAACCGACATGCCTCGATATTGTACTGTTGGGGTCCAATCTTTGCCCTGACTAGAAAGGTGTCAATACCGTGCCACGGGTAGAGACCTTTACTATGGTCAAGCCTCTCTGACGGGTGACCCTGAACAGGAAATCAAGCCTAAGGCAATATAATAGTCAAGTATTGCCTTAATATGACGGGTGACTCCAGTCCTGCGCTGGCTACACAGTTCTAGAGTACAGGGATTTCTACTAATGGCTCTGCCTTTATAACGGGAAAAACCACCATCTCTGCACTCGTATGGTGCTAGTCCCTACTCCCAACTGAAAGACTCTAAAAAGATTAACTGCACTAAACTGACTAACTGAACTGAACTAATTTATAAACTAATTAACTGAGCTAATAATATTTTCTTAGCTGAACTTAGCTGAATTCACTGAGTTCCGTTGACTGACGGAAAAGATACTTGAGATCTGAGGTCTGACTGAGAGTACTGAAACTACTGGGACTACTGAACTACTGAGATTTCTTAGTTTTTTTGAGTCACCTGACTAACTGAAATCTATGGAGCATAGCTTGACTGAGGATGTCTTGAAATATGACACTAGCTCTAGGCACACAGTTATAGTTTTCGGGTACAAGTACCCCCAGGACTCGATTGAAGGAAACTGACACACATGACTTACTTGATCATAAGAGTAGAGTCCATAATTCACAATATCATAAGTAAGAATTTCATAATAAGAATGATTCTCAACAAACTATCACATGATCGGGAATGCACACAAAATGTATATACTTGCATGGCTTCAATAACATGGTCATTCCATATCACAATAATATCATGAGCATCTCATACAACATCTTCAATTCAAGACAATAGCATGGGGATCACGTTGAACATAAACTTAGAACAAGGAATAGTCATTTAGGACTTATTATGTCATAAAAACATGATTTCTATTCCCTTAGGTATTTTCACAAACACCTTACATGCATATCTTAGGCATAGGTGGATTCATCAAGATTACAAATATTCAACCACCAATTTCACATATTTATACATTAAATGCCACCATATCCTCACACAAAACATACAAAGATCCTATCTTAGGCATCATCAAACTCCAACCGCATGAACATCAACCACCAACAATATAAACATCATAATACATAATTTAAAAGATGGTTCTTGAGATTCATGGAAGAAAGAAGTCCATGAATCAACTCATGCATACCTTAGAAGGAAGATTCTTGATGATTGACGGAGGAATTTCCTTGAAATTGGATCTTCAAGCTTAATTATGCAACCCTAGTTGTTTTTATATTTTGGTGCTCTTGTATGATGAACTTAAAATGTTAGGAGGGTTTTAATGTAATTAGGAGCTATATATTTCATATGGTTAAGTGTAATACCCCGGAAAAGTTTTTGTTGAAATTTTGTGCGTAAACGTGTTGGGTTCTATATTCTAAAATGAATTTTAAATTTTTCGGGAAGAATATCTTAGATTATGAACCACCATTGCGTAGATTATCAAATAATCTTTTCAATGATACGTGGATCATCCAAAACGGACACCCGAGCGGCAAATTATGAACATTCTGATTGAACCATGAATAATAGTGAACAGTAACACGTGCAGGAAAAAGTACTGAGGCCTGACGTATTTTTTCTCCAACTTTAAACGATCATACCTCCTTTTACATAATGATATGGGTGATATACTATATATCAACGGAAATATCTGCGAGTCCTCTTTCCAATGAAATTGGTTTCATCCAATTTGTCTATCGGAGCAAAACGTTATGGTCGATCTACTTCAACCTATCAAAAGCAAATTTTTGGGTCAACTTCAAACGATCATAACTCCTCGTACACAATGATCTGGGTGAGATACTATATATCAACGGAAATATATGAGAGTCCTATTTCTAATAAAATTGGTTTCATTCAATTTGGATATCGGAGTAAAACGTTATGGTTGATCTACTTCAGACTATCAAAACAGTCCACCAAAGGACAGATTCGAGAATTATTTGATTTTTAGGGGCGTTTTGGTGATTCCCCCTCACTCAAAATCCATCCAAACCCTATATTAAAGCCTATTAGAACTATTATATGTTATATTTCATCAAATTTCCTCAAAAAGAAAGCCCTAAGCGCCTACATCCAACTTCAAGAACATCCAAAGTTCACCATTAATTCTGCAAATTTATTCAAGATTCCAAGTTCCTAGTTGAAGAACTTCAAGAACCTCCAAATTTCACCATTAATTCTGCAAATTTATTCAAGATTCCAAGTTTCTAGTTCAAGAACTCCAAGAACCATCATTCGAAGGCACGATTAACATCTCAGAAATGAGTATCGATCTAAAGTTCATCATTCAAGGTATGTGGGATTTTTCAACAAGAACTCTCATTCGTTCTTGTGTCCAAAGGTAATTTTCATTACAAAGGCATGATTTTTATTTGATTTTTATGAAATTGAAGCATGAACCCATATCTTATGATGATGATGATTATGAAATCTTGATGTTTATGATTTTGAAAGATGAATTTACATGTGTGGTGATATAAAACATGAATGTTGAATAATATTTATCATGATTTTGATATTTGGGTCGTGAATCCCCATTGGAATTTTTTTTTAGAAAGTGTGTATTATAAGCACGTTGATGTTGAATATTTGAGATATTTTGAATGATTTGACCTTTTGGTCTTAATGGAGTTGTTTTGAACTTGAGTGTGAAAGAAATCCACAACGTGGTTGATTTTGATAGATGGGAAGCATGATGGCTCCCGATGTATATTTATGTATTACCGAAATTATTTTGTTGTGGATTGTCTTTGAAATGATCTAAGTTAAGTCGGGGAGAAATCTTTAGCACCAAGTGGGAGGTATAAAGCGACCTTACTTCCCTAGAACTACGTGTCCCCATAGTAGTGAGCTAGAGGCTGATTTATATAGTGATCACTAGTTTGTGAAGATTTGATATCGATAGTCCTACTCCGATGGCAAGAATAGGATGGCTCTCCCTAACATGGGTTGTACATTGGACTCCATGTAGCTCACATGGTTTATGTCGGTTATAGGATCTCCCAGTGTGTGTGTGCTTCCTTGTGTTTATGGTGAATGGTAAAGTGATTTGAAAGTGGAATTGTGAAAGTTATTCTTTCGAAAGATTTAAATAATATTTACAGTATGAGAATTGATATTCTTGATGAACTGAAAGTGATTGACAAATTATATGATGACTCACATATGTTATTGTACTTATTTCATCTTCTCATGATTATGATGATTTTCTTCAGCCTATGTAAGTCTTTCATACATCCTGCATATTTCTTATAAATATTTATGATGATGATGTTTATACAACTGCATACACCTCCATATACTCGGTTCCTTTCTATGGTACTGACCCACATCTTCGGATGTGGGTTGCATTTTCTTAGAATATAGGTTCAGGTGCTCAGTTCCAGGTTAGACAGTGATTCTTCGGGCACGCTATTCTACATCTTCTATCGTGGTGAGTCCTCATGTTCCGAGGACGTGATGTCTGATGTTGGTTTCACAGAATTGTTTACATTTGATAACTGATTATGAGTTAGTTGGGGCATGTCTCAATGGCTCACTGGTTTTATTGATTTTCTTAGAGGCTTGTCAGACTAGTATAGATGTTGGGAGTTGACTAATAAGTCATATTTTGTTATCTTTCTAAAATTCTTTTATTCTTGGATGATGATTACTCTATTGATATTTGAGGATTATTTATGGAAACCCCATTGATTTGTGTTGAACTAAATGAAAATGGCTCAAAGGGTTAGCTTGGGGCTACTCGTAGCCTCAAGCACCGTGTGATGCTACGAGACCCATTTTTTGGGGTGTTACAAACTTGGTATCAGAGCCTAAGGTTTTAAGGTGTCCTAGGGAGTCTGACAAGCCACGTTAAGTAGAGTCTTGATCATCGGTCTGTAGCGCGCCACATCTATGAGCAAGAGGCTACAAGACATTTTAGGAAAAAGTGTGATTCTTTCTTTCAGAAATCTATCATGCTTATAGTGTCTCTCTCTAATATTGATTCATGCTGTCCTCTTTTAGAAATATGCCTCCACGTCAAGCGAGAAGATATAATGATGGTCTGGGAATTTTGTGTTACCCAAGAGTTATTTTATCTCTTACCTCAAAGCTAGAAAGCTTATTTCCAAGGGGTGTATTTACCATTTGGTTAGAGTCAAAGACACTAAGTCTAAAACTCTAACTCTCCAGTCTGTTAACATCGTCAATGAGTTTTCTGATGTCTTTCCGGATGATCTCCCAAGGATACCTCCTGATAGAGAGATAGAGTTCGGGATTGATCTTCTTCTCGATACTCAGCCCATTAATATTTCTCCCTACCATATGGCCTTTGCAAAACTTAGGGAGTTGAAAGAGCAACTCAAAGATCTACTAGATAAGGGTTTCATAAGGCCCAGTGTTTCTCCTTCGGGGTGCTCCTGTGTTGTTTGTGAGAAAGAAAGATGGCTCTTTGCGTATGTGCATTGATTACCGCCAACTGAATAAAATCACCGTAAAAAATAAGTACCCTCTTCCGAGAATAAATGATTTGTTTGACCAATTGCAAGGTGCAAGTTATTTCTCAAAGATAGACCTTCGTTCCGGCTATCATCAACTCAAAGTTAGGGAGTGTGACATCCCAAAAACCACTTTCCGAACTCGTTATGGCCATTTTGAGTTTCTTGTTATGTCTTTCGGGTTAACTAATGCCCCAGCAGCTTTTATGGACCTCATGAATTGAGTGTTCAGACCATATCTGGATATGTTTGTCATAGTGTTCATCGATGATATACTGGTGTACTCCCGTAGTGAGGATGAACATTCTGATCATCTCCAAACTGTCTTGCAAACCCTTAGATATCACAAGTTGTTTGCCAAGTTCAGTAAGTGAGAGTTTTGGCTAAGGTCAGTTGCTTTTCTGGGTCATATAATTTCTTTTGAGGGTATTAGAGTTGATCCCCAAAGGATCGAAGCTGTTAGAAATTGTCCTAGACCTATTTCTCTAACTAATATCCAAAGTTTCTTGGGTTTAGCTGGCTATTACCACCGTTTTGTTAAGGTTTTCTCCTCTATAGCATCTCTTATGACTCGGTTGACCCAAAAGAAACTAAAGTTCTTGTGGCCCGAATCTTGTGAGAAGAGTTTTCAGGAGTTGAAGACTCGACTCACTTCAGCCCCTATTTTAACTTTGCTTGATGGTTTTGATGGTTTTATGGTGTACTGTGATGCTTCGAGAGTTGGGTTGGATTGCGTATTGATGCAGAAGGGTAAGGTGATAGCTTATGCTTCTAGACAGTTGAAACCCCATGAGAAAAATTACCCCACCCATGACCTTGAGTTGGCTGCTATTGTGTTTGCTTTGAAAATCTGAAGACACTATTTGTATGGTGTCTATGTTGATGTTTTCACTGATCATAAGAGTCTGCAGTATGTGTTTACCCAGAGAAAATTGAATCTTAGGCAGAGACGATAGTTAGAATTATTAAAGGACTATGATATGAGTGTGTTGTACCATCTGGGCAAGGCCAATATTGTGGTGGATGCCCTAATTAGAGTGTACATAGGTAGTGTTTCACATGTGGTAGAAGGTAAGAAAGAGTTTCCTCATGTTGTACATCGTTTGGCTAGATTGGGGGTTAGGTTGTTTGACTCTACTGAAGGTACTATAGGGGTTCAGAGTAGTTCCGAATCCTTCTTGGTTTCAGAAGTGAGGGAAAAGCAATACTTAGATGCTAGTTTGGTCAGACTGAAGGAGTCAGTCAATGACCAAAAAGTAGAGGTTTTCTTCCAAGGGAGAGATGGTGTGTTGAGATTGCAGGGTAGATTATGTGTCCCGAATGTTGATGATCTGAGACAGAGGATTATGGTTAAAGCACATGGGGAGCAATATTCTATTCATCCTGGTGCCACCAAGATGTACCGAGACTTGTGAGAAATCTATTGGTGGAGTGGCATGAAGAAATATATAGCAGCATTTGTAGCTAAGTGTGTAACATGCCAATAGGTTAAGGTTGAACACCAAAGACCCGGTGGTATGATGCAAGAGTTTAGTATTCCCACCTGGAAGTGGAAAGAGATAAATATGGATTTCGTGATTGGTTTACCTCCTTCCCGACATCATCAAGATTCTATTTGGGTTGTGGTTGATAGGTTGACTAAGTCTACTCATTTCTTGCTTGTTCATACTTCATATACGGCTGAGGATTATGCTAGATTGTATATCCGAGAGCTAGTCAGACTGCATGGAGTTCCCTTGTCTATCATTTCAGATAGGGGTACTCAGTTCACTTCGCAATTTTAGAAAGATTTTCAGAAGGGTCTTGGTACCCAAGTGCTTTTGAGTTCTGTTTTTCATCCGCAGACCGATGGTCAGGCTAAGCTGACTATCCAGACCTTAGAGGATATGTTGAGAGCTTGTACATTTGACTTTAAGGAAAGTTGGGATGATCACTTACCGTTGATAGAGTTTGCTTACAATAACAGTTTCCACTCTAGTATTGGCATGGCTCCGTTTGAAGCCTTATATGGGAGAAAGTGTAGATCATCCATAGGTTGGTTCGAGGTGGGTGAAGCGGCTGTGAGTGGTCCTGATTCGGTATTTGAGGTTATGAAAAAAGTTAAGTTGATTAGGGAAAGGTTGAAAACTGTGCAGAGTTGTCAGAAGTCATATGCGGATGTTAGAAAGAGAGATCTTGAGTTTGAAGTTGGTGACCTAGTGTATCTGAAAATTTCACCCATGAGGAGGGTGAAGAGATTTGGAAAGAAGGGGAAGCTTAGTCCCCGTTATGTTGGTCCTTACAAAATTCTTAGCCGTGTTGGTAAGGTAGCTTATGAGGTCGAGTTGCCTTCCGAGTTGTCCTCTGTTCATCCAATATTCCATGTCTCCATGCTTTGAAAGCATATTAGCGATGCTGTGGTAGTGGATTCCTCTGTGAGTGCTGACATTCAAGAAAATCTTTCTTTTGATGAGATTCTTGTTGAGATTTTTGATTTCAGTGTCCGAAGACTAAGGAACAAAGAAGTTCCCTTAGTTAAGGTGTTGTGGAAAAACCAATCTGTTGAGGGTGAAACTTGGGAAGCTGACGCGGATATGCGATCCAAGTACACGCACCTATTTTTTGTGAACTTCGATCAAGCCGAAGGTTCCTTTCTTTCCTAAATCATGCACTTTTGATAAAAGTTGCAGCAGTTCAACTATCATTTATTATGTGTTCAACTGTAGTTTCTTGAATTTATGCATTCTATGTTGCATTCGGAGTGAGAAACGAAGTGGTTATGAGTCTAACAAATGGTTTCAGTTGTACGCTCTATTCCCTATCTAATCTTGGCATGTCTAGCGTCATTCGAGGATGAATGTTTCCAAGGGGGGATAATGTAATACCCCGAAAAAAGTTTCGTTGACATTTTGTGTGTAAACGTGTTGGGTTCTATCTTCTAAAATGAATTATAAATTTTCCATGCAGAATGTCTTAGATTATGATCCACCATTGCGTAGAGTATTGAATAAGATTTTCAACGATATGTGGATCATCCAAAACGGACACCCGAGTGACGAGTTATGAACATTCCGATCGAACCGTAAATAGTAGTGAACAGTAAAACGTGCAGGAAAAAGTACTGAGGCCTGACATATTTTTGCTCCAAATTTAAATGATCATAACTCCTTGTACATAATGATCTGGGTAATCTACTATATATCAACGTAAATCTCTGTGAGTCCTCTTTCCAATGAAATTGGTTTCATCCAATTTGACTATCGGAGCAAAAAGTTATGGTCGATCTACTTCAGCCTATCAAAAGTAAATTTTTGGATCAATTTGAAACAATCATAACTCCTTGTACACAATGATCTGGGTGAGATACTATATATCAACAGAAATATATGAGAGTCCTCTTTCTAATAAAATTAGTTTCATCCAACTTGGATATCGGAGTAAAACGTTATGGTTGATCTACTTCAGACTATCAAAATAGTCCACCAAAGGATAGATTCAAGAATTATTTAATTTTTAGGGGCGTTTTGGTCATTTTTCCTCACCCAAAATCCATCCAAACACTATATTAAAGTCTATTAGAAGCATTATATATTATATTTCATCAAATTCTCTCAAAAAGAAAATCCTAAGCTCCTACATCCAACTTTAAGAACCTCCAAAGTTCATTAATTCTGTAAATTTATTCAAGATTCCAAGTTCCTAGTTCAAGAACTTCAAGAACCTCCAAAGTTCACCATTAATTCTGCAAATTTATTCAAGATTTCAAGTTCCTAGTTCAAGAACTCCAAGAACCATCATTCAAAGGCACGATTAACATCTCAAAAACGAGTATCGATCTAAAGTTCATCATTCAAGGTATGTGGGGATTTTCAACAAGAACTCTTTTTCGTTCTTGTGCCCAAAAGTAATTTTCTTTACAAAGGCATGATTTTTATTTGATTTTTATGAGTTTTAAACATGAACCCATATCTTATGATGATTATTATGAAATCTTGATGTTTATGATTTTGAAAGATGAATTTACATGTGTGGTGATATAAAGCATGAATCTTGAATGATATTTATCATGATTTTGATAGTTGGGTCGTGAATCCCCATTGAAAATTGTGTTTTTTTAGAAAGTGTGTGCTATAAGCATATTAATGTTAAATATTTGAGATATTTTGAATTATTTGACCTTTTGGTCTTAATGGAGTTGTTTTGAACTCGAGTGCGAAAGAAATCCACAACGTGGTTGATTTTGATAGATGGGAAGCATGATGGCTCCCGATGTATATTTATATATTACCAAAATTGTTTTGTTGTGGATTGTCTTTGAAATAATCTGAGCTAAGTCTGAGAGAAATCTTTAGCACCGAGTGGGAGGTATAAAGTGACCTTACTTCCCTAAAACTACGTGCCCCCGTAGGAGTAAGATTGAGCCTGATTTATATAGGATCACTAGTTTGTGTGGATTTGATATCGATAGTCCTACTCTGATGGCAAGGATAGGACGGTTCTTCCCAACGTGGGTTGTATGTTGGACTCCATGTAGCACACATGATTTATGTCGGTTATAGGATCTCCCAGTGTGTGTGTGTTTCCTTGTGTCTATGGTGAATGGTGAAGTGATTTGAAAGTGGAATTGTGAAAGTTATTCTTTCAAAAAATTTAAATGATATTTACATTATGAGAATTGATATTCTTGATGATCTGAAAGTGATTGACAAATTATATGATGACTTATATGTGTTATTGTACTTATTTCATCCTCTCATGATTATGATGATTTTCTTCGGGCTATGTGAGTCTTTCATACATCCTGCATATTTCTTATAAATAGTTATGATGATGATGTTTATACAACTGCATACACCTCCATATACTCGGTTCCTTTCCATGGTACTGACCCATATCCTGAATATCTGACTGAGCTGACTCTTGAAAGCTTGACTGACTATACCATGGAACTTGATAACTAATTTATAATGGGAACATGAAAGAATCAATAAAAGGTGGGGTATCTCCCCCTTGGGACACTATGTCCCTCTAGGAATGTTTACCTTAATGAGATACTAGGGTGATGCACAGGGCATCTACGAACTAGATTATAACTAAACATTGGAGAGCTGAGACTAATGCATGATGCATGAACTGAATTAGACCTGCTAATGTTACTGACTAACTCATGTGGAAACATAAGCTCAAACTAGCGCAAGATATCTAACAATGCATACAATGATCATGAAAAACTTATAACGTACCCGAATCTAGGTTGGGGAAACTTTCTGGATCATGGTGAGTCTGGAGTGAATAGAATCGATTCTCACGCTGACCACTATTGGTGCTGGGATTTGCAGCCTGCTCACGCAAATCTCTACTTTTCTGAGTTAACACTCTAAACTCCCGCATTCAATGGCCTAGCTTACTGCACCCAAAACATACCTGACTATTAGCTTTGCATGCACCTAGATGATTCTTGCCACACTTTCCACAAAGCGGATAAGTACGCTCACTTCTAACACTAATCTGGGCTTTGGAGCCTGGAGCCCCACCATGACTAACATCTCCAAAGTTAGGTGTGGGCACACTAGCTGAATATGGAATAGGGGCTGAATTTTTCTGACTATGGTAAGAACGATTACCGCCCTGTGACCCAGCCAGAGAAAAGCTGTAACTACTTGTTCTGAATCTCTTATTAGATTTCTCCCTCTCCTTAGACTTATCTACCTCTATCTGCTGAGCATACATCATTAACCTAACAAGGTCCATGTCCCTATTGATCATAGCTTTTCTATACGCTTTTAATACTAACCCAAACACAGCAGTCACAAACTTACTCATACTCGCTCTGGGGTCAGCTATCAAGTCAAGAGCATACTTAGCTAACTGGTTGAACTTAAGACAATACTCCTTCACTATCATGGAGCCTTGTATCAGGTTCAGAAACTCTTCAACCATAGATTCTCTCATCTCTAATGGGAAATACTTATCTAAGAAGACATCCTGAAATATCTTCCAAGTCATAGGAGTTATATCTTTCCCTCTACTTTTCTTCCACAACACTACCCAATTATGAGCAATATTTTTCAGCCTATAGAACTCTAATTCCACACTCTCCTCCTCTGACACATGCATGATTTGGGATCTTCTTTACCTCTTCTAGATACAGCTGTGGGTCCTCACCTGTTACTGACCCAAAGAATTCTAGAGGGTTCATTCTCATAAAATTTTTGATTCTGGCTGCAGCTGAATCCGCATCTTGTTAGGGTGGGACTATAGTCTGTCAGTTGCCCTGAACACTAGTGGTCACAGCCTGGGCTAGCGCCTGAAAAACTGCCTGAAATTTTGCATGTAACACATCTCATTCAAAGGATCTGCGGGTTGCGGGGCTGACTGATTCCCTGTTTTCTTCTTAGGAGGCATGTTCTGCAAACAGAAGAAGAACAAGGATTAAACTGAGAGTTCAACTTGAGATTTTGCTCGCTGGCATGATATGAGTACTGAAAGAAAGGAAACTATTCCTAAAATATCTTATAGCCTCCTTTACATAAATGTGGTGCGCAACACACCCATATACAAGACACTACTAGATGTGGCTTTCAGACTTCCTAGGACTCTATTGAACCTTAGGCTCTGATACCAAGTTTGTAACACCCCAATTTTCTGAATTGGAATGCTACACGATGCTCATGACCCCAAAGGATCCCAAGCTAGCCCATGACTAATATCTATACCTGTAACTACATAATATACATAGAAAATGTGGAAACATGAACAAAGAGGGCATAAGGTTCAATCTTAAATAATAAAATATCTGAAATAAGGTGCTATCACAGTACAAAAACAAAACTCAAAATACTAAAGTCTAAATTTGAAAACTCTATAATCGTCTGAAAGTGTCTAAACTGTCATAATAAGGAGTTAAAGGAACATGTCTCCAACTAACTCCCTAAACTGAAAATAAACTGAAATACTGGAATAATAAATGTAACAATCATGTCCTCGAAAGATGAGGACTCACTGCTTACTGAACTGCTACTGTTGATCTAGAATCTGCACCTCAGAACGTATGGTGTAACATAAAAAGAAAGCACCATAGTGCAAATGCATTAGTACAACTAAATTACTGAGTATACATGGGGGTAGGCTAAATGCATGGGGTTTATATTCATGAACATGCTGACTAATATGAATGTGAGAATACATACATACATACTTAATTGCTACTGAACTCATGAAGATACTGACTACTTGAGTTTGAACTCTGACAACATGAGTTTCATGATACTGAGATACTGAACGACTGATACTATAGATAACTGTATCTAACAGTCCTAATTTTTAGGAAAACTAACTGAGTTCCAAACTGTATCTGAACATCTAAGTCTGAGATGAGTCGTAGCTAACAAGTGATCTATGAAACTGATAATGAGAATACTCAACTGAATCTGAGATTGAGATCAAGCCTGTCTACCGGGTGACCTCTAGATCTAATAATAAGAATCTGAATATGGGACCAAGCCTATTTGATGGGATGATCCAGGAATCAATGGAATTATCTGAGTTTCTTACTGAGATCGATGACTGTATCTGACAGTCCTGATTCCTAATTTCTACTCTAAAGACTGATACTAAAATTGTAACTCTAACTGTGACTATGGGAGGTAGTAACCTAACCAAAATGCCCCGATACTGTACTGGTGGGGTCCAATCTTTGCCCTGATTGGAAGGGTGTCAATACCTTGCCACGGGTAGAGACCTTTACTATGGTCAAGCCTCTCTGACGGGTGACCCTGAACTGGAAATCAAGCCTAAGGCAATATAATAGTCAAGTATAGCCTTAATCTGATGGGTGACTCCTGTCCTGCGCTGGCTACACAGTTCTAGAGTACAGGGATTGCTACTAACGGCTTTGCCTTTATAATGGGAAAAAACACCATCCCTGCACTCGATCGGTACTAGTCCCTAATCCTAACTGAAAGACTCTAAAGAGATTAATTGCACTGAACTGAATAACTGAACTGAACTAATTTATAAACTGATTAACTGAGATGATAATATTTTCTTAGCTGAACTAAGCTGAATTCACTGAATTCCGTTGACTGACGGAAAAGCTACTTGAGATCTGAGGTCTGACTGAGAGTACTGAAACTATTGGGACTACTGAACTACTGAGATTTTTGAGTTTTTTTAAGTCACATGACTAACTGAAATCTATGGAGCATAGCTTGACTGAGGATGTCTTGAAACATGACACTAACTCTAGGCACACAGTTATAGTTTTCGGGTACAAGTACCCCCAGGACTCGATGGAAGAAAACTGAAACACATGACTGACTTGATTATAAGAGTAGAGTCCACAATTCACAATATCATAAGTAAGAATTTCATAATAAGACTGATTCTCAACAAACTATCACATGATCGGGAATGCACACAACATGTATATACTTGCATGGCTTTAATAACATGGTCATTCCATATCACAACAATATCTTGAGCATCTCATACATCTTCAATTCAAGACAATAGCATGGGGATCACGTTGAATATAAACTTAGAACATGGAATAGTCATTTAGGACGTATTATGTCATAAAAGCATGATTTCTATTCCCTTAGGTATTTTCACAAACACCTTACATACACATCTTAGGCATAGGTGGATTTATCAAGATTACAAATATTCAACCACCAATTTCACATATTTATACATTAAATACCACCATATCCTCATACAAAATATACAAAGATCCCATCTTAGGCATCATCAAACTCCAACCACATGAACATCAACCACCAACAACATAAACATCATAATACATAATTTTGAAGATGGTTCTTGAGCTTCATGGATGAAAGGAGTCGATGAATCAACTCACGCATACCTTAAAAGGAAGATTCTTGATGATTGATGGAGGAATTTCCTTGAAATTGGATCTTCAAGCTTAATTATGCAACCCTAGTTGTTTTTCTCTTTTAATGCTCTTGGATGATGAACATAAAATGTTAGCGAGGTTTTAATGTAATTAGGATCTATATATTTCATAGGATTAAGTTTAGGGACGTGTAAGGAGTGTTAAAAGACTTATCTACCCTCAAAATAACTCAAAACGGAGTGTTTAAGTCACTTGAAACCATAAGATATGCGTCGCATAAGATATCGCATATATTTACATAGGCGCCGCATATGATATCGCCTAAATTTACATAGGCACCGCATATGATATCACCTATATCTACATAGGTTTCACATATGCTATCTCCTATATTTACATAGGCGCCGCATATGCTATCGCATATGCTTTCCAGTGGCCATGTACGATTGGTTAGGCGACGCACTCTACTTCGCAAAGCCATAACTCCTAGCTCGGGTGTTGGATTTTGGTGAAATTGGTATCGTTGGAAAGATAATTTGAATCTCTATAATTTGGTGGGTAGAAATATGCAGAAATACCACATTAACATAGAGTTATACGCATTCAAATATAAACCTTACAAAATCAAACACTAAAACTTAATGAATTCAAAAACTCTTAGCTTGTATTACCTTAAGTGACTCATGAACATGATTAACACATCATAAGCTATCTTATCGCTAGGATACTTATTGTAAGTCATGTACTCAAGTATGAATCACAGGATAGGAGATTTCATATGTAGGAAAAATGGCTCATGTCCTAGCTTAGAAACATGCGGGGTATTAGATGTTGATTCATTGAGAATTTGTTATTTGATGATGCATGTATACTTGTTCTTCTAATTATGTTGTGTACATCTTATTAATTTGAGTTTGCCTATGATGCCTGCCAGTACATAGTTGTTTGTACTGATACTACCTTGTACTCTTCTTTTGTTGAGTGCAGAAAGTTTTTCAGAGGCTCAGACACAACCTCACCTGTAGAGTTGATAATAGATCTTGATCTGAAGGGTGAGCACTCCATCTTCAGGATTCCATGGGTCATCTTAGTTGGTATTGTCCATCTTTTGGACAATGAAACATTCCTTATTTACTTTATTTAGAAATTTCTTCAGACATGATTTGTTAGTAGTTCTTGTATGATGACTTTTGGTTCTTGGGTATTTTAGTAAGTAATTTATTTGACTTCCGCATTAATAATTATTAGACCTGAATTATTAGTATTATGTTGATTTTGTAATATTATCATCTTAATATTGACTAAGTGCTTGGGTAAAGGTTCATTTTAGATGGTTCTCCCATTGGAAGATTAGTGTGGGTTCCACTTATGGACTTTTGGGTCTTGACAAAGTTGGTATCAGATACCTAGGTTCATCGATCTCATCGTACAAGAATATCTCTAGTAGAGTTTTACAGAACGGTATAGAGACATCTGTACTTTTCTTTGAGAGGCTACAGGCAATAGAAAAATTTAAATTCTTCTTTCTTATGTGTTATTACTTGATTTCAATTGGTATCTAGCAATTCCAATTGGTATCTGATTTCTTTCACTCTTATTCTCGCAGATGGTAAGAACACAAAAAAATGGGGCAAGAGAAAGACGTGGTGGAGGAAGGGGAGCAGCACCTGTCAAGGGCAGGGCTCAGGATGCAGGGCCAGCTAGAGGAAGGCTAGTATCTCCTCCCTTACATGAGGATTTTCCTAAGGTTACAAAGAATAGAGCAATGCCACTACAGGATGAACGAGTGTTGGTTCATATTGGGGTTGAACCAGCTCAGGAAGGTGCAGCTCTGATTTAGATGTCTCCCATTCTGATTCAACAGGTTTTGAGTTTTCTGGGTGGTTTGGCAGGATCAAGGAATATGCCCGCAGCAGCTACAGTCCAGCATAGGATGCAACATGCTGCTGCTGTAGCCCCTCAAATGAAAGAAATGGTAGGAGCAGATATTTTTCCAAGATAGGTTGTGGGTCTGGTGATGACCGAAGATGAGCATGAGTTATTCTCTAAGTTTACAAAGATGAAGCCCCCTGTATTTCTTGGAACTAAGTCAGAGGATGCCTACGAGTTTATTATTAACTTTTATGAGAGGCTGCATAATATGGGGTGGATGAGAGGTATGGTGCAAAACTGGTTACTTTTCAGTTTCAGGGGGATGCTAAGATATGGTGGAGGGCCTATGTTGAGTGTAGGGATCCAGCTTTGCCTTCATTGAATTGGACATAGTTTTACTCATTTTTCCTAAAAAAGTATGTGCCACATACTTTGAGAGATAGAAAGAGGGATGAGTTTGTTAATCTTAAGTAGGGGAACATGTCAGTGTTGGCCTATGAGGCCAAATTTCATTCTTTTTCTCGGTATGCATCTCACTTGTTGAAAATGAAGGAGGAGAGGATCCGTCTTTTTGTGAAGGGGTTGAACACCAGTCTCTAGATTTTTGCTCTTCAGGTGACATCTTCAGGTAGGTCTTTCTAGAAGATGGTTGATTTTTTCAAGAAGGTAGAGGGTATAAGGTAAGAGACTTATGCTATGGCATCAGAAAAAAGGCCTGCAGAGGAGGCAGTTTTAGTAGTTCTTATTCTAGGGGTTAGAGTTCTCTGGGATACCCTGCCTTCCCCATTCAGTCAGTGATGTCGTTGTCTGTGGGTGGTTTGTCAGATGCTATCCAGCCATTTTTATACTCTAGTGGTTACCTTGCTTTATCTTCGTCAGCTCAGTGGCCTACCTTGGACCGTACATGTTACGATTGTGGTGAAGTGGGTCACATTAGGAAGTTTTGTCCTAATGTAAGGCAGTTTGGTTAGTCTAGCCAGCAGTAGGCTTCTGGAGCTCTCATTTTGATAGGTAGGAGAGGTGGTGGTAATGGTAGAGGTCATTCACAGGGTGGTCATTGTGCTCATCAGGCAGGTAGAGGTGGTAGTCAGCCCAATCAAGGTGGTTCTCAGCTTGGTAGAGGGGATGTTCAAACAGGTGGTAGGGCCCATATCTATGTCTTTCCAGGAAGGACCAAGGCAGAGGCATCAGATGTTATTACAGGTACTATTCTTGTCTATAACCAAATGGCCACCGTATTATTTGATCCTAGCTCTACTTTTTCATACGTGTCTGCTAATTTTGCTGTGGGATTGGACATGGTGTGTGATTTTCTTGACATTTTGATTCACGTGTCTACTCCTATTGGTGATTCTGTTGTTGTTGATAGACTTTATAGTTCTTGTTCTATTATGTTTATGTGGTATCAAACTTGGGCAGATTTAGTGATTTTAAGCATGCTAGATTTTGATATAATTTTGGATATGAGTTAGTTGTCCCCGTATCATGCTATATTAGATTGTCATACTAAGACAGTGACTGTAGCTATGCTAAGAATGGATAGACTTATGTGGGAGGGAGATTATAGTCCTGCTCCAATGAAACTTATTTCCTTTCTACGTGCAAAGAGGTTAATTAGGAGAGGTTGTTTGGCCTTCCTAGCATATCTTTGGGACACTTCCGCAGATGTCCCATCTATTGAGTCAGTTCCTGTGGTGTGTAAGTTCCAAGAGGTTTTTTCTGTAGGATTTTCTGGTATGCCACCAGATCGGGACATTGATTTCTGTATTGATCTAGAGCCAAGTACTCATCCTAATTCCATTCCTCCTTATAGGATGGCTCCGGCTGAGTTGAGAGAGTTAAAGGCTCGATTGAAGGATTTGTTGAGTAGGTTTTATTCGTCCAAGTACCTCTCCATGAGGTGCTCCTATCTTATTTATAAAGAAGAAGGATAGTAGTCTTCATATATGTATAGATTACAAGTAGTTGAACAAAGTCACGATCCGTAACAAGTATCCTTTGCCCAGTATAGATGATTTATTTGACCAGTTTCAAGGTGCATCCCTATTTTCTAAGATTGATTTATGGTTTGGGTATCATCAATTTAAGATTCGGCCTAACGATATTCCTAAGATTGCATTCCGAACCAGGTATGGGCACTATGAGTTTCTTGTGATGTCTTTTGGGTTGACTAATGCCCCAACTGCTTTTATGGGTTTGATGAATGGGATATTTAAACCCTACTTGAATTCTTTTGTGATTGTATTTATAGATGATATTCTGGTTTACTCTAAGAGTAAAGAGGAGCATGCGAATCACTTAAGGATTGTTTTGGATTTGTTAAAAGAGAAAAAACTTTATGCAAAGTTCTCTAAGTGTGAATTCTGGTTGGCTTTTGTATCCTTTTTTGGCTGGTTTCAAAGAAAGGGGTTATGGTAGACCCACTGAAGATTGAAGCGGTTAAGAATTAGGCTAGGCCTACTTCAGTGATGGAGGTTCGTAGCTTTGTTAGCTTAGCAAGTTATTACAGCAGGTTCGTGAAGGGGTTTTCTTCTATTGCTACTCATATGACGTGGTTATCTCAGAAGGATGTACCTTTTATTTGGTCTGATCAGTGTGACAAAAGATTTTAAAAGCTCAAGACCTTGTTGACTACTGCTCCTATTCTTCCCTTATCGGTAGAGGGTAAAGATTTTATTATTTATTGTGATGCCTCACATTCTAGTTTAGGTGTTGTGTTGATGTAGGAAAGGAATGTCATTGCTTATACTTCGAGGCAATTGAAGCCTAATGAGAAGAATTATCCCACTCATGATTTAGAGTTAGCTGTTGTGGTTTTTGCTCTTAATATATGGAGGCATTACTTGTATGGGGCTCATTGTGAAGTGTTTACTGATCACTGTAGTTTTCAGCATGTGTTCACACAGAGGGATTTGAATTTGAGATAGCGTAGATGGATGGAATTACTTAAAGACTATGATATCACCATTCTCTACTATCCGGGGAAGGCTAATGTGGTCGTTGATGCACTGAATAGGAAGTCGGCAAGTATGGGTAGCTTGGCTTATTTAAATGCTAGCAGGCGTCCATTGGCTAGAGATATTCAGACTCTAGCTAACAAGTTTGTTCGACTTGAGGTGACTGAGGGAGGAGGGATTCTAGCCAGCATTGAGGCAAGGTCCACATTTATTGATCAAATCAAGGCTAAACAATTTGAGGATGCTAAGTTGAGCAAAATTTGTGATAAGGTTTTACAGGGTGAGGCCAAGGAGGCCATTCTTGATGGTGATGGTGTATTTCGGATTAAGGGATGAGTTTGTGTACCTCATGTTGATGAATTGATTTCTACTATTCTAGATGAGGCTCATTGCTCGAAGTATTCTATACATCCTAGTGTAACCAATATGACAGTGATTTGAGGCAACATTATTGGTGGGGTCGGATGAAGTGTGACATAGTTGATTTTGTTGCTAAATGCTAGAGTTGCCAGTACATAAAGTATGAGCATCAGAAGCCTGGTGATGCACTTCAGAGGATGCCCATTCCTGAATAGAAATGGGAGAGGATAACTATGGATTTTGTTGTTGGTCTTCCCAAGACTTTGGGAAAGTATGATTCTATTTGAGTTATCGTGGATAGGTTGATGAAGTCTTCATATTTCATTCCAGTTCAAGTGACTTATAATGCAGAAAAGTTGTCCAAGATTTATCTTAAGGAGATTGTTCAGTTGCATGGGGTCCCAGATTCTAATATCTCGGATAGGGGTACTCAATTTACCTCTATATTTTGGAAGAAATTGCATAAGGAGTTGGGCATAAGGTTGTACCTTAGCACAACTTTTCACCTTCAAACCGATGGACAGTCCGAGCGGATGATTCAGGTGTTGGAGGATATGCTCCGTGCATGTGTGATGGATTTTGGAGTTCATTGGGATCAGTTCCTACCTTTGGTCGAGTTCACATATAATAACAGTTATCATTCGAGTATAGATATGACGCCGTTTGAGGCTTTGTACGGGAGGAGGTCTATATCTCTCATTGGGTGGTTTGATGCATTTGAGGTAAGACCATGGGGTACTGATCTATTGAGGGACTCATTAGAGAAGGTCAGATTCATTCAGGAGAAACTTGTAGCAGCTCAAAGCAGGCAAAAGGAGTATGCGGCTCAAAAAGTTAGAGAAATGCACTTTATGGAGGGTGAGCAAGTGTTTCTCAAGGTTTCACCCATGAAGGGTGTCATATATTTTGGGAAGTGAGGTAAGCTCAGTCCTAGATACATTGGACTATTTGAGATTCTTCACCGTGTGGACCTATAGATTAGCATTGCCTCCGAGTTTGTCGGGAGTTTACCCTGTGTTTCATGTATCAATGCTAAAGAAGTTTCATTGTGATGGTAACTACATAATTCATTGGGTTTCGGTCTTGTTAGATGAAAACCTTCTTATGAAGAGGAACCTATTGCTATTATTGATAGAGTTATCCGTAAGTTGAGGACTAAGGAGATTGCGTCTGTGAAGGTCCAGTGGAAGAACCGTCCTATTGAGAAGGCCACTTAGGAGACCGAAGCAGACATGCGTAGCAAGTATCTACATCTTTTTGCAGATTCAAGTAATATCTTACTTTCCCTTCTTGTCTTGTGTATACCCGTTTGGGGGCGAACGGCTATTTAATTGGTATCTGATGTAACGACTCTCCCGATCATTTGTGAAATGTTCTCATCTTCTCTGTTCTAATGCTCTCCGTAGTTGGTACATAATTTATGACTTACGGGATGAGTAGTATCAATTCTTGAGGTGTTCAAAAGTTATTGAGTCCGACATACGGACTAGATATCCACATCTCTTTGATAGTTCAGGTACTTTTTTTCTCTTTACGTTCGAGGACGAACGTTTGTTTTAGTGGTGAATGATGTAACGATCCTATAATTTATTTAATAAATTTGTCCTATTTTTTACCCATCTCATAATTTTTAGGCATCATTTTATACTTATTGGTCAAATTGATATTTCTCTTAACTCTTAAGACCTAAGTATAAGAATAAAAATTTAAGTGGAAGGGTTTATATTATATATTAATAATCAATAATAAAAACCTGATACATTAAGAAGTGGGGTACAGAAGTTATGCTTAGGTTTTCTCACATTAGCAGGGAAAAAAAATAGAGAGAGGCACAATTTTAGGTAAATTCACCCAACTTTGAGTAGTGTTCAATTATATGTAATGGGTATGGGATGTGTTTTAGCCTTATTATAAATTTACTGGAGGAAAAAGAATTGAACTTGTCACTGTTAGGAAAAAAATGGTGTATGGCTATGACCTACTCTTTCATATCAGACGCACTCTTGGTCAGATTGGTCTATATATGTGATAAAAACATGTGACGGGTCTATTTATGTGATTAAAGCTTGTGAAGTAAAGAAGATAAATTGAAAATTTAAAAGCATTATGTTGCTGCCTATCATCGTTGCTAACGAACTAGTAACTTGTTGCATAATATAATCGGTCTCACCAAAGGGACCATACAATGGTTTTTCTTTTCTTTTTTTTTAGTTACAGACATACTGTATATTGGACTATTTTGACAATTACTTGACTAGGTAGTTTGTAGTGGTTTTGGGCCTTAGTGTTAGTTAATTAGATAGTACTACTGTGTTAGTGTATATATTAGATAGGTTATATAATTAGTTAACTGTGACTTAATGATGAAAGTGCTATTGGTTTTGTGCGTTAAAGCCATTAATTAATTCAAAGACAATGACTTACAGATTATTATTATTTATGTACTTCTGTTACTATTTCATATTTTGGGCTTAAGAAACTGAGGTTTAGGTCTGAGACTTTTAGAGTAAGAATTTATAAGTGGGTGTTATTAAATTCATATTCTTAAGAAGATTATATGTTTGAATAGATTTTGAACGATCCAAAAATTTAAGGTAGAACAAGACACTTGTGGACTAGTGATATTTGAGTTCTTCGGTTGAGGTAGGTTATGGTTTAATTGGATTTTAGACTCAACTTAACTGTGTGCATGCTCCAAAATTGGATACTTGTCCAAAATTGGATACTTGTGGATTTGTATTTGGACATGCTTGAAATTGTTGATGTTTGGGTTGTTGATTCGTGTATAAATGTTTATCAAAAATTGACTTGATGGAATTATGTTATGACTTTAAGTGTACTTGTAAACTTGGTAAATTGTGTTGTATGCTGTGAGGTTGTGTAAATTGATATTGATAATACTTGTTTATATATATGTTGTATCGGGTACCACGCTGGTATGTTTATATTTATGTTAGATCGGGTACCATGCCGGTACGGTATATGAACATAATTATTTCTTGCAGGTCATGACTATTTGAGAAAAAATAAGTCCCCTAGCATGTGTGTACATACTTATATGGATTTGGTGGATGTTTACAGTATGGTTGATACTCTTGATAGTTATGTGTCTTGTTTGTGAACACTATTGACCCGCTATTGTTGTATTGTTGATTCATTGAGAATTTGTTATTTGATGATGCATGTTTACTTGTTTTTATAATTATGTTGTGTACATCTTATTAAGTTAAGTTGGCCTATGATGCCTATCAATATATAGTGGTTTGTACTGCTACTACCCTGTACTCTTCTTTTGTTGAGTGCAGAAAGTTTTTCAGAGGTTTAGACACGACCTCACCTCTAGAGTTGATAGCAAATCTTGATCTGAAGGGTGAACACTCCGTCTTCAGGCTGCCATGGGTCTTCTTAGTTGTTATTGTCCATCTTTCGGACAATGAAACATTCCTTATTTATGTTATTTAGAGATTTCTTCAGACATAATTTGTTAGTAGTTCTTGTACAATGACTTTCGGGTCTTGGGGATTTTAGTAAGTATTTTATTTGACTTCCACATTAATAACGATTAGTCTTGAATTATTAGTATTATGTTGATTTTATGATATCATCATCTTAATATTGACTAAGTGCTTGGGTAAAGGTTTATTTTAGATGGTTCTCTTATAGGAAGATTAGTGTGGGTGCCACTCATGGCCTTTGGGGTTGTGGAAATGTGATTTGGAAAAAGTGTTTTTTTTCATATACTTCTTCAGTTAAATCTGATCAATGTTATTAGTGTTCTATGTACAATCTTGGGTTTATACCAAAAACGTTCAATAATTTGTATGAATCGTCAGTCCTTTAATTGATCTGTGTGTTCCATTATTTGCATAATAGCAAGTGTAATAAGAAAACATCTATTCATTAATTGAAAATAGAAGTACAAACATGGCCATCCCCACGCAACGGAAAAAATAAACTAAATTTAAAAAGACTAAAAAAAATAAAATAAACTACAACCTAAGCAGTAGGATCAACACCCTGAGCAAACTCACCACCTTCTTCATTCTTCTCATTGTTAACCTCTCGTATGTAGGGGTGGTAACGATGCCTCAACTACCACAGATCTCTCTTAAGTTGTTTCATACACTGATTAAGGTCCCTCACCTCATCTTTCAGCAGCTCAATCTCCCACACAGTATTATAGCATCTTCTTCTTCGGATCACACGACTATTCCCATTGTTTGAGGAAGACATATTATTTTGGTATTTAAAAGAGGCATTTGTAAAGTTGTAAAACAGCCTCTCTATAGTAAAAAATGAACAATGTTGAATAGAAAAGAAGACATTTAAATAAAATAGAAATAGGCTAGGGGTTTTGTTCGAGAATTAAATTGTTACACCCTTTTCGCTACCAACAAGCCCATTCACTTACAATACCTAAACATAGATATTGCTAATGTCACCTAGGTAGGCGTGCACAATGTTAAGCCAGTCATAATGTGCATGCTGTCATTGTCAAAGGTTTTTCACTCTTTGTCATATCCTATCAAAAAAATCACTCAAATCTGGCAGGAGGATCTAACGAGTTTTCTCACCTCTACTATCCAAAATCTAGCAAAAAGATTCGATAAATCTGGATGACTTCGTTTAGAATTTTTAAGTCATCATTGTTTTTTTTCCTGCTAATTAAGAGAGAAAATACATAGAAAAAGAAAGATAAAATTATGATTGTTCTGTTAATGCAGTTAAGCTAAAGAAAAATAAAAAGTGATTAGTTGAATTGAAACTAAACGTAAACTAAAGAGTAAAGATATGGGCTCGAAAAAATATACATTCAAACCAATCTATAATCCAAGCAAAAAAACTACATATCTCGTAACATAAAATTTTTTTGAAACCTGTACTACCTGGAAATTGCTTCACACATTGATTATATGTTGAACAGTTAAGAAGACATATACTGGCACACTGTGGGCGATCATGATGAACAAAACATCTCCTGTCCGTATACCCGTATCACGGATGAAATTTCTCCATCCGTCATCTATCCCCCTCCTTCTCTGAACCCCAAAGCAGGCGACTTTAGCCCTATACAACTTGTTAGTACCATGATGACGGATGATGACTGGCGTCGGGCCGATGGGAAAGAATCAACTTACCTCTCGAGGTATCAACTAAAAAGAGGGAAAAGTTGGATGAATTACTCAAATTTGCAAGAGAACGAAAGGTAAATTAAAATAACAAATAAACATAGAATCTACATTGAAGAAAAAAATTAGAAATTATCACTCCGTCATGCCTGATGTACGACCTTTGCAATCTAATACTGAACCTTGGCTGCACATCAGTTGGGTAGTTATGTACTGGAATAAATTTTGTCATTTTCTTTGGGGATGGGGGAGGAGAATAGGCTTTTGGCTGAGATTTTATTGTGTATTGTGGAGTGTTGTTGATTATAAAAATTAGTGAAAAGAGATATTTTCATCTTTCCACCAAATAAAGACAGGTAATATTTTAACTGAAATAATTTTTAAATTCCCAAATATATGGGGAACCGCCTTTAAAATATTGAAAAAAAATAGCAGGAAAGAGCAGATTCAAATTCGGGACCTATGTAATGTAAAGTTGATGGTTGACCAATTTGCTACAATAGCATTCATTCCTACTTTGCATGCACTTTAATTTTATTGATGCTTTATTTAGGTATATCGGTAAGGAACCTCATTAAGTGACTCGTTTTCATAATTTAAATTTTTTACATGTAGATTTCGTGTTTGTAATCAATAAATGACATGATTGAATATTTAATGAATTGCGTAAATTGTGACCATAATAGTGAATTCAACTGAATGACTTTTAATCGATAGTTGTTAATGTGATATATTTTTTTCGTACTTTGACTATGAACATGTCACGACAACTGTGAACCAAATTAGTTGAGGCGGAGAGTATGGCAATGTTGATCAAATCAATTTTTTTTAATTGAATCGGCAATAGTGAACAAGTTTGATTGATGCACGATTGTAATTGTTGACTCAATCTATGTTTGGTGTAGCCGTAATTGTTGATTCAACATTTGTTTGTAATTGAATACATTTTTATTTTTCATGGACATAGAAAACACGATGAATGTTTTAGGTAGATACAATTTATTATTTTTCACGATTAAGAAATTAGTTTCAATCCTAAATAGGTGTAGACTGCGAATATTATCCACGATATCGCGAACTATTATTTCCAAATATTGCGAACGTAATTTTAATCTACTACCTAGAACTTGTATGGCTGTAAATATTTCATTGATTTATGGATAGTTGTAATTTTGAATAACGCGTCATAACATAACCAAAAATTCAAACATCATTTACAAACCAAAATAATATGACCTACTAATTTAACTGTTGTATTGCAAACTAAAAAATTTCAAATTTTTACCAGCTTAGTGGGTGTTTTGAATTGACTAACTTTTTTATTCTTTCGGTTTTTAAGAATTTTATTTTTTTTATTAAAAGCCTACCCAATCACTAATTAAGGGTTCACTTAGTTACTTTTTTCCTAACCAATGTATTTGCTACACTTTATTTCACGAAACACGATTTTGTCTCTTCTGTTTTACATCCATTGGTCGTCTTTCATAAATAAAACATATAGAAAATTGATAAATGATTTTAGTTACTTTTAAAACAATTCAAGATAATAATGTGGAAGAAACAAAATAAATAAAAATAAATAAATTCGTTGAAAATAAACAACTGAATATATTTATAAAAATAAACTAAAACAACAAAGTATTAGTAATTCCTGATCAAAATTAAAAAAGGTTCTGTTCTTACAATAAGATGTTGCAGGTTTGGGTCCCGATTAAGAATAACAATTTTCATAACTGTGTAAGAGCAACATATGTAAAATATCTCCTTCCCTAAAATTCGTAACCCTGATAAATTCTCTCCATCCCTTGTTGATCCTACGATGGTTGTTGAAGCTGGAAGGACCAACCTGAGCTAGATACATCTCATATGTTGAATGAATTTTCTTAATCGACATCTGTTTTGGGGGGAAGTAGTAAGTGACGCTTAGTGGCAGCCACCACAATTAAACAACGACACATACAAAGAATTATTTTTTAAAACAATAAATAAATGTACCAGTAAGTCATGCGTCACATAGGTATGGCACAGATTAACTTGAAAATGATGAACGAGGACTATCTGCATTTGAACGAGAATGAAGACCGCCATTTTTTAGATATGTATGAAGGAATTTCATAGTTGGTTGGTTATAGTTTAGGTGAAGAGTGCACTATGAAGTCTTTTAAAGAGGAGAGGAATGAGATAGATGACTTAGATTCTGACGGTTTGTACTCATGGAGGTGACCTAGGTAGTTGTATTTCAAAGATCAGCATTTATTGCTTTAAAAAACATGCGTCTGGTGGGAATCGAACGCGCAACCTAAGGAATATGAACATAATATGTACCATATTTTTTATCAAAGCTTTCAACACAGTGCATGCGGCATAATAATCAAACCATCAGCAAACTTGTATGTTTGCCTAAATACATGACAAGAAATTTTAGAATGAATGTACGTTATGAAATTCGTTGATTCTCAATTTAGCAACGTTATATCAAACATTAATGAATTCACTCATTTCAGGAGATTGTTGAATGAACGTACATAATGAATTGCGTCGACTATCGATTTGTCAATATTATGTCAAACATTATTAAATTCATTCATGATGAGGGGTTGTTGAATGAACATACGTCATGAATTAAGTCGACTCTGACTTGTCAACATTATATCAAATATTATTAAATTCACTCGTGACAAGGAAATTATTGAATGAATGTCCGTAATGAATTGCGTCAACTCTCGATTTGTCAGCCTTATGTCAAATATTATTAAATTCGCTCGTTACAAGAGTTTATTGAATGAATGTACGTCATGAATTGCGTCAACTCTCAATTTATCAATACTATATCAAACATTATTAAATTTACTCGTGACAAGGTATTGTTGAATGAACGTATGTCATGAATTGCGTCGATTCTCAATTTGTCAATATTATATCAAACATTATTAAATAAGCTCGTAACAAGGGATTGTTGAATGAACGTCCATAATGAATTACGTCGATTCTCAATTTGTTAACATTATATCAAGCATTGTTAAATTCGTCCGTGACAAGGGATTATTGAATGAATGTAAGTAATGAATTGCGTCGACTCTCGATTTGTGAAGATTATATCAAACATTATTAAATTCGCTCATGAGAAGGGATTGTTGAATGAACATCCGTAATGAATTGCGTTAACTCTCGATTTGTCAGCCTTATGTCAAACATTATTAAATTAACTCGTGTCATGGGATTGTTGAATGAATGTACGTCATGCATCGCGATGATACTCAATTTGTGAACATTATGTCAAACTTTATTAAATTCGCTCGTGACTAGGTATTCTTGAACGAACGTATGTAATGAATTGCGTCAACTCTCGATTTGTCAATATTATGTCAAACATTATTAAATTTATTTATGACAACGGATTGTTGAATGAACGTTCTTCATTAATTGAGTCGACTCTCGACTGGTCAACATTATATCAAACATTATTAAATTCGTTCATGAGAAGGGATTGTTGAATGAACATCTGTAATGAATTACGTTGACTCTCGATTTATCAGCCTTATGTCAAACATTATTAAATTAACTCATGTCATGGGATTGTTGAATGAACGTACGTCATGCATTGCGATGATACTCAATTTGTGAACATTATGTCAAACTTTATTAAATTCGCTTGTGACTAGGTATTCTTGAACGAACGTATGTAATGAATTGCGTCAACTCTCGATTTTTCAATATTATTTCAAACATTATTAAATTTATTTGTGACAACGGATTGTTGAATGAACGTTCGTTATGAATTGTGTCGACTCTCGACCGGTCAATATTATATCAAACAGTTTTAAATTCGCTCATGACAAGGGATTGTTGAATGAACGTCCGTAATGAATTGTGTCGACTCTCGATTTGTCAGCTTTATGTCAAACATTATTAAATTCGCTCGTGAAAAGAGATTGTTGAATAAACGTACGTCATGAATTGCATCGACTCTTAATTTATCAACACTATATCAAACATTATTAAATTTTCTTGTGACAAGGGATTTTTGAATGAATGTACATCATGAATTGCATCCATTCTTAATTTTTCAATATTATATCAAATATCATTACATTCGCCCGTGACAAGGGATTGTTGAATGAATGTACATAATGAATTGCGTCGACTCTCGATTTTTCAACATTATGTCAAATATTATTAAATTCGCTCGTGACAAGGGATTGTTGAACGAACCTACATCATGAATTACGACGATAGTCAATTTGTGAATATTATATCAAATATTATTAAATTCACTCGTGACAAGGAATTATTGAATGAACATCCGTAATGAATTGCGTCGACTCTCGATTTGTCAACCTTATGTCAAACATTATTAAATTAACTCATGCTATGGAAATGTTGAATGAATGTACGTCATACATTGCGACGATTCTTAATTTGTGAACATAATGTCAAACTTTATTAAATTTGCTCGTGACTAGGTATTCTTGAATGAACGTACATAATGAATTGCGTCGACTCTCCATTTATCAATATTATGTCAAACATTATTAAATTCACTTGTTACAAGGGATTATTGAATGAACGTACATCATGAATTGATTTGACTCTCGACTTGTCAACACTATAACAAATATTATTAAATTTGCTCGTGACAAAGGATTGTAGAATGAACGTTTGTAATGAATTGTGTTGACTGTCGGTTTGTCAACCTTATGTCAAATATTATTAAATTCACTCATGATAAAGGATTGTTGAACAAACGTACGTCATGAATTACGACGTCACCGGAAAAGTCCCAACTCGAATCAATTATATTGACACAGTTATAATGTAGTATCATAGTTAGACGAATAACTTGGTTTTGTTTGGATTGCATTTATGAATGTCGTTAATATCCAATTCGTGCTTGTGCCATGCAGAGTCGACTAAGGAGATGTGGCTTATGTGCAGTGACGTGAAACTTCATCCAAATCAAGGTAGGGTATGCTAAGTTATGCTAAAAATGGGTCAAATCATTCATACTATTACATGCATATATTCAGAGTAATCAAATCAGATAATGGACAATTAGTTAATGGTATGCCTTTTTAGATGAATCAGACTATATGTGGCATTGCTTAATTTTTCATTGCATCGATGTAAATCTTATTAAAACATACTGCAATGTCAAACAAAATAAAATCAATTATAATTTGTAATCCAACTAGAAAATTAACTCTCTTGGAACTCAACCTAGAAAATATAATTGAAGGGTATAGCTGAAAAAATACTTGAACATTCTAAAAAACTAATATTAATTAGCATGAACATTCTAAAAAGACAAAATAGAGTATTGTTTGGTTTAAGTCCTTTGATCTAACAATGGTGCGAGATATGACATGTTTTACTCAATATTGACATGGGATAGAGTGTTGATTGCGTACTGAGGTGATTGGTCAATGCAACCAGGCTGTCAACTTTGCCTATCCACTGTTTCAAAATTTGAAGTTCATTTTAATTTTCGAAAATACTAATGTACCTTACCTCATTTTTTTAGGGTTTTTTAACTCAGTGTTTTCTTATTCAGTTTGTAGTGATTTACAATGTCTCATACCTCTCAAACATCCAATGAAACCAACATGTATTATTTTTATTATTATGGTAAAGCAGGTGTCTTAAGGAAGTCGCGCACCGATTCAAATCAGGACAACGATTCTTTAACTGCGCGGTTGGGAAGGTGGGTGATTTTATTTACCTATTTATAATTATTTTGTTTTGTTAGATACAATTTAATTCTTCTTATTTGGTCTAGTATAATGGCAGATGCTTTTTTTCGAGTGACTTCAAGAGGATTCACCGACGATCAGCCCTTCTACATGTAATTTGCAAGGACTTGTCAAGTTTGAACTCATTTAAAAACTTTGGAAAATCGAAAAAATAGGGATCTTCTGAAGTCACTACTCATTAAAGTCGAAGGGTGAAGGGATCAATTGAAAGGATTGCTGAAAGAAACTGAATTGAAGAGGGATCAACTAAAACAAAGGTTGATTTTCGCAGGAAGAAAAAGAAAATGCCCTTACAAATGTTTTGCATGTTTTGGTGTTTGTGCTATTTTTTTAAAAATTTGTAATAGGGATGTACTAGAACTGAAAAAAATATTTATCTTCTCCTAAAGTCTTTAACGATTATGTCTATTTATTGGTTGTAATCAACTATGAGATCAGTCTACTATTTGATGAGTTGCTCGGTAAATCTATTACAGTTAAATCAGTAAGCTCACTGAAATAAAATCTATTATTATTTGATATTAATTAAT
Source organism: Capsicum baccatum var. pendulum (assembly GCA_030864225.1). Lineage (NCBI taxonomy): Eukaryota > Viridiplantae > Streptophyta > Magnoliopsida > Solanales > Solanaceae > Capsicum > Capsicum baccatum. Next base: position 202,561,230 of record CM061561.1, read on the forward strand.
TAAAAGGTGTAATATTAAGCATTCTAAACAACCAATCCACACAAAACTAATAAATGTAAGAAGATGTTAAAGTGTGAATGATTCGTTAAGTGCGGGAAAGTCATGGCGAAGTGTTTAATTATTTTGATGATGAATTAAAAATTTTACGTTCTACAAATATGAATGATTTTAACTTTTTGTTCAAGCGTAGGAAACTCTCCAAAGTCTTTGTGATTCTAGTAAAAATTTGGCAATTGAAAATGGGAAGAAAAATCTCAAACTTTTTAAATTGAAGTTTTTATTGACGAATTGAAAATTCTTAAGTTGTTACTACTATATAAGGCATTGTTGCTTGTGCTATATAATAGCGGACACTTGAAATTCATATTCTGAAAGTGTTAACTTGAAAAAAGGTATTTGTAGGCATAGTTCTGTTTTTTCGACTTCTTGTTATTGTTAGCCCATATGTTATTGGGCCTTTAGTTTATGGACCTTTAGGTTATTGGCTATGTATATATAGCCTCCTTTTGGTTTAGTCAGTTTTTATGCTTTTCAGATTATATTGTAAACCTTAGCCTTTCTTTCTTTCAATAAAGTTCTATTAATATGGTATTAGAGCCAGGTTCGATCCATGTCCTTTGATTTGTTGGTTGAAGATTTTGTAGCAGGCACCTACTGCGCGGATCGAACTCCGCGATGAGTTCGCTGGGGGGTACGGGGGGCAGCGCGCCCCCGTCCGGGGTTCGGGGCGGAGCCCCGAATTTTATTTTTTGAGGTGCTGCTGTATTCGTTTGCTGTTTGGTATTGTTCGTCTTTCGTTCTTTTGCTTGCTGCCATTGTTGTTCGTTCGGAATTGTTCAACCTAGGGTTTTGCATCTTTTTATTTTTTGAATTATTTGTGTGTTGCTGTGTTTACAATGACTGGAAAGGATGATTCTCTCCAGTCCATTAGTACTCAATTAGATGGTAAGAACTATGCCTATTGGAGTTATGTCATGAAGAATTTTCTTCGTGGGAAGAATATGTGGGGTTATATCACTGGAGTAAAACCAAGACCTATCGATGATACAACTGAAAATTTTGATTTGTTGGTGGACTTATGGGAAACTAATAACTCCAAGATTATCACTTGGATCAACAATTCTGTAACTCAGTCAATTGGTATGCAATTGGCTAAGTATGACACAGCAAAGGAGGTCTGGGATCATTTGGAAAGACTGTACACTCAGTCTAATTTTGCTAAACAGTACCAGTTGGAGTATGATATCCGTGCTCTTCAACAGCATGACCTCAGTATTCAAGATTTTTATGCTGCCATGTCGGATTTGTGGGATCAATTGGCACTTACTGAATCTGCAGAGTTAAAAGGTTTTGGGTCGTACATTGCTAGACGGGAAGAGCAACGCTTGGTTCAGTTTTTGATGGCACTACGTTCTGACTTTGAGGGCCTACGTGGAACAATCCTTCATCGATCTCCCCTCCCTACTGTTGATTCTGTGGTTCATGAACTGATTGCAGAGGAGACTCGTATCAAGTCTCAAGTGGTTCAAGGGTCTAAAGTAACTACTACTCCTGTCGTGTTTGCTGCTTCAACTGATCAGTCTAGGCCACCACGTACTCAGACTCGACAATCTCCTAAAGTTGCATTTGATGAGTGTGCATTCTGCAAACAGAAAAATCATTGGAAGGCTCAGTGTCCGTTGTTACTTAACAAGGTCAAACAGCCTCAATCTGGGCAGCAACAGAAATATGGGCAGCAAAAGTCTCCGTCACGCTCCTCTGGTGCTCCTCCATGGTCATCTCGTCCTCCACAGTTCGCTGCTGCTGCACCATCTGTAGATGTTGAGTCTGTTAGCACTATGCCACCTTCTGCGTTGGATCCCCAGGTTTTCGAACAGTTCAGACAGTTCTTCGTTTCTAATCCTACGGCCATGTCAGCATCTATGTCTCATTCGGGTTCGGTTTCTTCTAGTACCTCAGGTATTCCTTCCTCCTTGTGGATATTGGATTCTGGTGCGTCTCATCACATGTCCCCTCATTTGTCATCGTTTGGTTCTTTGTCACCCATTTCACCAATTTCTGTTATGTCCGCGAGTGCTGTACCTATGTCAGTCGAGGGTGTTGGTTCTGTTACTACCCCTCACATTGTCCTCTCTGATGTTTATTACATTCCCAAACTTGCTTTAAATCTTGTTTCGGTCAGTCAGTTGTGTAAGGCTGGTAATTGGGTGTTTTTTTCTGAATCTGTTTGTGTTATACAGGACCAACACACTCAGAGGGTGATTGGGACCGGCCGTAGGTTGGGGGAACTCTATGTCTTGGAGAATCTCAAAGTGTCTGCAGTTGCTGCCTCTAGCATAGATTTATCTTCTTTTCGTTTGAGTCCTTTGTCTTCTCCGTTTTATCTTTGGCATTCTAGATTAGGACATGTGTCAGTTTCACGTTTACGTTTTTTGGTCTCTAGTGGTGCTTTGGGTCATGTGAACACTAGTGATATTTCAGATTGTAGTGGTTGTAAACTGGCAAAATTTTCTGCCTTACCGTTTAATAAAAGTGTGTCTTATTCTGTTGCTCCTTTTGATATTATTCATTCTGATGTATGGGGACCAGCGCCAGTTTCCACTAAGGGTGGATCGACCTATTATGTTTCGTTTATAGATGACTATACTCGTTATACCTGGGTGTATCTTATGAAACGCAGATCTGATTTCTTTGGCATTTACAACAACTTTAGAGCCCTTGTTAAAACACAACATTCGGCTGTGATAAAGTGTTTCAGGTGTGACTTAGGGGGTGAATATACCTCTAATGACTTCACTCAGTTACTTGCCTCTGATGGTACCATACACCAGTCATCTTGTACCGACACTCCTGAGCAGAATGGTCTGGCAGAAAGAAAACATCGTCATATTGTTGAGACAGCACGCTCTTTACTTTTGTCTGCAGAGGTTCCTAGTATTTTTTGAGGAGAAGCAGTCCTAACTGCTGTATATGTGATTAATCGTATTCCTACTGCATTGACTTCAGGGATGTCTCCGTTTGAGAAACTATATGGTCACCCGCCGAATTATTCTGCATTACGAGTTTTTGGATGTACTTGCTTTGTTCTTCGTCCTCATGTTGAACGAAATAAGTTAGGGTCAAAATCAGCTATATGTGTGTTTTTGGGGTATGGTATTGGACAAAAAGGATATCGTTGCTATGATCCTGTAAGTCAGAAATTATATGTTTCACGACATGTCACTTTTTTGGAACATATTCCTTTTTATTCCATTCCAGCTAAAACCCATGATGTGACAAAGTCAGATATTCAGCTTATTGATCCCTTTGGGATTGACATAGAGGTTCCAGTTCCGGATTCATCCATGCCATCTGGTGTGCCACCTAATAGTGCTTCAGCCTCGCCTGTGCCTGAGTCTGCTCCTTCGACTGTTGAGACTGGAGACCCACCACCTCTGAGGAGGTCTACTCGACCTTGTAAGTCCACCAAACTGCCAGATTTTTCCTATTCTACATATTCAGCCTCATTTGCTTCCTTTATTGCAAACATACATCATTTGTCTGAACCTGAGTCGTATAGAGAGGCTGTGTCTGATCCTCTTTGGCAGAATGCTATGGCTGAGGAACTTGCTGCTCTTCATCATACACATACATGGGATTTGGTTACTCTCCCACCTGGTAAGCATGCGGTTGGTTGTCGATGGGTGTATAAGATAAAAACAAAATCTGATGGGTCTGTTGAGCGATACAAGGCGAGACTTGTGGCAAAAGGGTACTCACAACAATATGGTATGGATTATGAGGAGACTTTTTCCCCCGTAGCAAAGATGACGACTGTTCGCACTATGATTGCTGTTGCATCCGTTCGACAGTGGAAGATATTTCAGATGGATGTCAAGAATGCTTTTCTGAACGGTGATCTCCACGAGGAAGTTTATATGACTCCTCCCCCAGGTATTGACCACCAGCCAGGTGAAGTTTGTCGGCTTCGAAAAGCTTTATATGGTCTCAAACAAGCCCCTCGTGCTTGGTTTGAGAAATTCTCCACTGTTATTACTTCCCTTGGATTTGTCCCGAGTAACCATGATTCAGCATTGTTTGTTAGATATACAAGTGCAGGGCGAATTCTATTGTCCTTATATGTAGATGATATGATTATTACTGGTGATGATCATAGTGGTATTGAGTTATTGAAGCATGATTTGGCTCATCGATTTGCAATGAAGGACTTGGGCTTGCTGCGTTATTTTCTGGGTATTGAGGTGGCTCAGTCTAAGAAAGGGTATCTTCTTTCTCAGACTAAGTATATATCTGACTTGTTTACACGGGCGCGTCTTTCTGACAACAGGACTGTAGATACTCCCCTTGAAACCAATGCACGTTACTCTCCTAGTGATGGTGTTCCATTATCAGATCCGAGTCTTTATCGGACTATTGTGGGTAGTTTGGTTTATCTTACGGTTACTCGTCCAGATATAGCACATGCAGTTCATGTTGTTAGCCAGTTTGTTACTGCTCCTACTTCTGTGCACTGGGGAGCTGTACTTCGTATTCTAAGGTATCTTCGTGGCACTCAGTTTCAGAATCTCTTGTTTCCCTCGACGTCATCTCTCGAGTTGCGAGCCTATAGTGATGCTGATTGGGATGGAGATCGCAATGATCGTAAATCCACCACTGGTTTTTGTGTGTTTCTTGGAGACTCTTTAATCTCGTGGAAGAGCAAGAAACAAGATGTTGTCTCTAGATCTTCCACGGAGGCTGAGTATCGTGCCATGGCTGTGACTACATGTGAGATTATTTGGTTACGTTGGCTTCTTGCAGATATGGGGGTTCACATTTCTATGCCTACTCCCCTGCATTGTGATAACAAAAGTGCGGTACAAATTGCAAAGAATTCTGTCTTCCATGAGCGTACGAAGCACATTGAGATTGATTGTCACTTCACCCGTCATCATTTGCAGCTCGGGACCATATCGCTTCCTTTTGTTCCATCGTCTTTGCAGATTGCTGACCTTTTTACGAAGGCTCAGTCGGCGTCTCGATTTCGTTTTTTGTGTGACAAACTCTCAATGCTTATTGCTGTTGCATTGTGAGTTTGAGGGGGGATGTTAGCCCATATGTTATTGGGCCTTTAGTTTATGGACCTTTAGGTTATTGGCTATGTATATATAGCCTCCTTTTGGTTTAGTCAGTTTTTATGCTTTTCAGATTATATTGTAAACCTTAGCCTTTCTTTCTTTCAATAAAGTTCTATTAATAGTTATATCCTTCTTTTATTAGAATTATGAGTTTTCCTGATTAATTTTTATTTACGCAATGTTAAAATAGAAGTTGAACAGATACATTTTCGAGTTGAATCTTTAAAGGAAAGAATTGAAAATCTGCTCGATCATGAAGATTTTGATAAAGATTATCGATATTGTCGGACCAAATTCAAACTTTGAATGGTATGCTAAGGGGTTTACTCAGTCGCATGGGCATCGATGCCGATGAATGCCTTACTTCTCCATCATCACACCCTAGGTAATGAATATTGGTGGATATGTGTTAAGTTTATTGTGATTAGTTTCTACTGTTATGGATGTAATTCTATTTTATTGAAGCATTGTCGAAGGGTAATTGCTTTATTCTTGACTCGATATTTGCCCTGTGATTTGCGCTAACCTAATTACTTGAATCAAGAGTATCTTGAAACGAATAAAGAGCATAACAAAGAAAGCATTTTCTACTTGCAATATTCAATCTCATAAAATACTTATGCGATGACCCTTACGTCTAAATTGAAATACTCACAATCGCTTATCGATAAATAGATTATTATTTATTAGTTATTTAATATGTAAATCCATGAAAGGTATATAATAAAAAAAAGTAAGCAGAATAGAAGATAAATGACAGTGTGCTGAGAAGAAGAAAAATTAAATTAATATTCATTGAGCATAACAGAATTTAAACAAAAACAGCAGACGAATCAAATTTAGATACCTAAACAAAACATGAAAATTTACCACAATAAACGAAACATGAAAATTCACCACAATCTATCCATCCTATCCCCACCGTCGATTTCACCCATGTGCTGAAATAATTTCTGTCTGACGTAACATAGTTTTCGTCGAAGTTCATCATGTTCTCGACTGAGAGCATCCACAAGTCCCCTTAGAAGTTCCATGTCTGCTCAACTATCGACAGCTTCAAGGTTTTCAACTGAAACCCCGGCAACAATAAAGTCATGGAAAGAGTGATAAGGATGGTTATGTGGACGACCATTTGCATGGCCGTGTGCAAAACCGTTAGCACGATTGTTGGCGCGAGAGTTTTTTCATTTTTTTCAAAGTCTATTTAACTACTTGAAAAGCTTAATTGAATGCTAGGGTAGAATAAAGAGTTAAGGTTGTATTATGTAGCGTCAAACCTATGAAACCCAAAGATCACCTTCTGAAAGTTCGTCCGTTAAACATGACTCTTCATTTTGTTGAATTAATTCGAAACATCTTTGACAATTATTGAACGCGACTCTTCATTTTGGTGAATTAATTTGAAATAGCTTTGACAATTATCAAGTATTAGTAAATTGGGTTAGTAAATTGAGCTTTATAAATGTCGTTTAATGGTTGTGCTTGTTTCACTTTACTTAAAAGCCATGTATTTTTAGCATAATTTGTAGGAGTAAAGTTGTAGGATCCATTATTAGTTGTGAACGTATTATATTCATGATTTATTAGCATTTTGTTTGAACACGTATTTTTAATACGATTACGAAATATGAAAATAGTATATTTTTTCACTGATTCATAATGAAACAGTAACTTAAGACGAGCTACTACACGGACAATACTACTTAATTTTACTTGGGTTCGGGGGATGGGTGGAAACAACTACCAAGCTGCTTTTATTGCACCCTTCTCTCAATTCTACAAGCAACAGCTTTAATATGCCTGAGCATCGCCTCTTGCTTGTCGCTAAAGCTGTCCACGCAGCGTGTTAACGTAGCCACCTCCACTTGCATTTCATGAACTTGAGTGTACAATGATTGAAGTGAATTAATAGCAACATACCTATATTGAGGGAGGGCATGCGGTAGGTAAGATCCATGTGGGGGTTGGATGGGTTACTCATTTCCACCTGCAATTACATAACAATAATAAAAATAAAGAAGAAGAATGAAAATAAAAAAATAAACGCACGCGTGATCTGTTCTAACCTTATGTTCTATTGCACGAAGCTAATAAGATTATGCCTATGTTGTGCCTAATCCTCATACTAACACTCAATTTATAGAATAGAATTATCACAGGAAAATAAGCTTTATTTTTTCCTGATAATGTTGACAGAATACTTGTATAAACGTCACAGTAATGTATTTTTCAATATTTTTTAGATAATATTGTCTCTGAACTAAACATAAGTGGAAGGTAATGATAAATTTTTGAAATTTAAATAGATTTTACTCATTCATTTGTTAAGTCATAGTTGTAAATCAAAAACGAGTTAGTTCCTCGGTTTGTCACTTATATTATAAAAGTTTACAACCAAAGTAATATGTCACTAACATAACTCATTAAAATTTCTTTGACAACATTGTCACTGAATTGAACATATAGCTCAATTCTTCAAAAAATAATGAAAAGAGTTAAATCTTTAATGGGTCATTTTGTTATAAAAAAAGTACTACATGTGTGTTTAGAATCTAGTATTATTATTAAAATTATTGCATAAATGCCCAGAGAGGTAAAGATACTAAGCATCACAGATGTTATATTTTTAGCTAAGCGTTATTTTATTTTTAATTTACGAGGAACTTCTTATACACCAAACCCTTTTTAATTGCAAACTTGTTACTAACTACCATACTATCATATGTTAGGCTAGATTTTTGCTGAAAAGATTTTGGAAGGATTTGGAATAGTAACTCAAAAGGATGGCTAGAGTCTATGCTATCCTATTAGGCGTGACACCCTAATGGAAAGTTGAAAAATGATATGGTTGCCTATCCAAAGAAAAAGTAATGATGACCATCAGTCGTCAGTTGAAAATTTTATCCATTTGTGCAAGGCATACATGCATAGAAACATTACTTCTTTGTTTAAATCCAAACCTAATTTTAAGAGCCTATTTGGCTAGAAAAAAAATTTCACAATTGGACTTGAAATTGGAGTTATTGTGTTTAGTTATGAATATATATTGAAGTTGTTATTGAAATATTGTGAAAAAAATATAAGTGATAAAAGTGAAACTTAATTTTACTTTTTTAAAAAATAAATTTTCCTAAAGTGAAATAATATATTTTGGCAAAACACAACTATTTTTGACTAAAATGAAAGTGAAATATTTTTTATGGGGCCAATAGGATAAAAAAAAATTATTTTGGTGGTTCTAGAAAAATACTCTTAGAAAATACAAAGTTTTTGGTGCTTGAAACGTTTTCACCGTTTCGTAAAGTTGCACCTTACAACGTATCATAAATGACTATAACTTGAAGAAAGACCTATTTAACTGACATTGACAGTAGTACAAATACTTGTATGTAAACATTCGAGAACTGATAACTTTTTTTTTAGTTTAATTAATCTTGATTATTCAAAAAAAAATTGAAAAGGCAAGTCATTGTTCATCTACCAAACTCTATCTTCTTTTCATTATTAGATGATGTTTGATTTTTCTTTATTTATGTTGGATTATTATCGTCTCGTGTTCAGTCATCTGAATTTTTTGGTTCGTACAGAAATGGAAGAAAAAATCAGCGACAAGTACGCCAATGCACTCATGAAGAAGCCGACTAAGGACCGTCTAGTTGATCGACACTTTTTTTGCATTGACCTTGTATGAAAGCTGGATGTGATGCTGGCTCAGCAAGGTCAACTCCATGAAAAATTTAATAGTTTGGAGTCGTTGGTGAGGGCAACAACCCATGCTTTTGGCCTTGATAACAAGGATATCATCCCCCCATCACCCCCCTTATGAAAAAAAATGGGTTTCTTAGTATCCTACACCCACCATGTATAGTTATTTTTGTGAGGTGGTTTCCTTTGACAAGTTAATGACTAATAAAATTGTTGTGTTGTAGTTGCTATGTTATGGTTATTTAATTTTTTTTTTATCGGCAAGTAAGTTTCAATTGTCGTTTAATTTTTTATTTTAGGCACGTTAATGTTTAAGAAAATTACTAATACCGAAATCAAAGAATGAACAGTAAATACTTTTCATTTCATTGCCAAGAAAAGATTCAAGATGAGGCAGTATTCACGTAGATTTATTTTTTTGAGATAAATGACAAGTTTAACAACCTACAATTTAGGGTTTGTGTACTTGACTGTTTCCCTGTACTAATAATATACGAAATTCAAACAATATCAATGAAAGGAATACTCAGTTAAAATTAGGCAATGGAGAAAAATAGCGATATTTTTAAAGTTTTTTGGTGAAAGCAATATTTTGCAAAATAGAGGAAAGTGGTCATCAAAATTTGAAATGAAATTTAATTTGTTTGCGCTATTTAAAGGTGACATTGCCTTAGTTTCAAACAAAGATAGCCCATTATTTATCATCTTCTGAAGGTGCTTTACATAAGGTTTGTGCAGACGTTAATATATTCTAACTTTTCGATCTTTACTGCCTTAAATTTGCAATCACTCATCATCAAATTTGTTGTCTTATTAGCTTGAAAATGGATGTTGTTGATTCGATATGCGCGAGCCTAGAAGAACTTGAGGAAAGAATTGATTCTCTACTAGATCGAGAAGAATTAGAGAAAAATTATTAAATTTATCGGATTTAATTCACGCATTAGACAGTCTTCTATGAGGTGTACTTAATCGTTTGGGTCTTGACACTGGTGAATGCATTCATACGCCACCTTCACCCCCTCATGGATGAATATGTGTTGTACTTATTTGTATGGTGAATTAAAATTATCTTCTTATCCTTGAATTATTACGAACGTATGGTTGTTGTAATTTGAAGATTAATTAAGTTGCGTTTATTATGTTTACAACATTTTATTTATTTTTCGTCACTACATTTTTCATAGCAAAAAGCAAAACTTTCGAACCCAATATGATAATAGGAAATTAATTTATTATGTCATTTCTATCACCAACCATTAAGTTGACGTGATAAATATTTGCAATTTTTTCAAGTTAAGCATGCTATTAGGCCGGCTCAACATTAATTATAAGTCATGATTTTTTGACTTAGGTAGAGTTATCGTCAAGTTTAAAATAAACTCAAATGGATTTGGTTTAAATTTTCTCTTCTTGTACTGTGAACTTTGTCTTCATTAATTAGCATATGCATTTCCCATACAATCTGAATGGGACACACTACTGAACCTCTTTAATTTTACAATAAACTTATGTCAGCTGAATGTTATTATCTAAGATATAAAAAATACACCACCTAATTGACAAAAAATATTAAAAATAAGTCTATACTTACACTGCAAATTTGCCTACGTAAAATAAGATTTTATTTTTTGAAAATTAATTTCATTTTATTTCAATGCAAATCCTAGTTCAAGTTAGTGGTTGGTCATGATAAATTAAAAAACAACTCTAATTTATATTCATGTCCACTAAATTTACATTCTAATTTATCACATCAAATTAAAAACATCTCTAATTTATATTCATGGAAAAACACAATTGTAACTCCAACTCCATATTCATGTCCACTAAATTTGTATTTTCAATGTCAAGCACGTATTTCAATTGCATAAACTAAACTCTAACTTATCCACTATATAAACAGGCATTACCATTGCACTAAACAACTCATCTACCCAACTTCATTTGCAGATAAGTCCCTTTGATAAAAACAAAATAAAATCTCCCTTCTCAATCTAAGAAAAATATTCTTCTAAGTGAGTTGAACTAATTTTCTTGTTCTAACATGACAAGTATTAAAGTGGATTCCTTTCGTTGTAAAGTTTGCCATTTTTTTTTTACTTTTAAAATTGAAATTTTTTTTTTAGGACTTAGATTATTCGTATTGTATAGCTGATTTAGATTTTACTTTTGAATTTTTTTTAAATAACTATTAAATTTTTTGTTCATCAAATTTGTAGCGATCAAAGATCCATCATGGGAGATGGACGTGTTGATAAACGAAGTCAGGGATCTTCAGAAGAGGGTGCATGAATTATGATGGGAGTTGGCTACTACGAGAACAAGGTTGATATACGTAGAATTTTGGGTCTGCTACCTAATGGGTTTCCAGATGATAATGAGAACAATAATAATAATAATAATAATTAGGGTTATATTCTTTTTAATAACCATAAATATTTTGTTTAGTTTTGGTTGTATCTAGTCTAGTACTATGTAATTTATTTTGGTCGGATGCAGTATGTTTCAGTGGGTTCCTTTCTTTTTTCGGTTATTATTATTAATGTAAAAAATCTATATTTGCTCCTATTGATTGTAGTCTGAATTTTTTTTTATAATTCATCTATTATTAGTGCAAAACAACTTATTTACGTGAATTAAACAGCCAAAAATGTACACATTGGAATATAGTTTTATGGTCATAAAATTGAGATGAAATTACCACTCCAACATAGTGTTGCTCAAGTCATGATTGTTAATCTTTTGCCTCACCAAAACCCGTCAAATGTTGTATTAGTTGGCTTCCACAAAATCACTGAAGTATGATTTCTTACAGACTTGTGTTAGGTCACTTCATTTTAATGTATGGGCAGACATCATGACATAGGGTCTTCAAATCTCCCAACCTCTCTGTCAACAAGTTGCGCTTTTAAGTCATTGTACTTAAAATGTCTGTTCGCTTTGCGATTTTGTTCGGTTCCAATAAAACTTAGGTAACGAAGTGGTATTTTAATATAATTTTTTTTCAACGGTGTCATTTATCAAGAGGCCTTTTGTATGAAAAACTTTCAAGGTCATAAGGTGGATTTTGAGTCATTCGATCCAAGTTTAATTTTACAACATGACTACTCGCACAAAAGAAGAACAAGTTGGAAGATTGACTTGTGTCAGGTAACTTCATTTTAGTGCATTTGCATAGTTCTCAATTTTATGACATAATTTAGTGTGATTTTAGAGGTCGTAGGTGTCATAACATAGGGTCCTTAAAGCTTTCAACTACTCACTCAACAATACCTTGAGCTTTCAAGGCACTGTAATTTATTAACGTTAGTTTTCATTTTGTCAATTTTGTTCGATTCTAATAGAAAATATGTAACAAAGTGAATGTTTGTAATTAAATATAGGTTTTTGATAAGGCTTCATGATCATTGCATATCCATTTCAACCGAGAGAGTTCTATTTAAAAGTGCTCTGGTGTTGATTCGAGAGAAGTAGAATTATGGGTCGTCTGCCAAATTATTTTTCGGAAGATAATGAGAATAATAATTGTAATAATTAGGGTTATTTTTTTACGTTATATATAGTACGTATTATCTAGTAGTTTTGGTTGTATGTAGTAGTATGTAATTAGTTTTGGTCGGATCAAGTCTGTTTCAATGGCTACCTTTTTTTATTTAATTACTGATGCAGAAGATCTATATTTTCTTGTACTGATTTTAGTCTGGATATGTAACTTAGTGGTAATTTTATATTATGAAATGATTTGCATTGTTCTTACGGGTGCTAATTATCTATAAATGAAATGTATTTTAATACTGCTCATAAGAGATGACTCATCCAAATGAATATGATGTTCTAAATAACAGGCATACTTTTAACAAAGTTCTTGATTGTTTCATGAGGAACCTAAAAAATACATAATAAAGAAAAGAAAAAAATAATAAAAATCGTTGAGATCAAATCTTTCAATTTCCAACAAATTGAGCCACTACAATTTAATACAAAAAATGGTGGAGTTTTTAATAACCCTTATTAAGCATTTAAATTATTGACCTACATTCCACCGCTGAGTTTGTTATACAAAATAAATTGACATCTTACTATAACAAAAGATTCATCCTCTAGTTCATTGACATTGAAAATAACGCATATTCATGAACTAATTTATTTTAAAGAAATTAATTTAACTCAAAAAAAACTATTTTATTGCAAGTGCAGAGACACATTAAAAATTAGATCAAATGAAAATACGAAAGGCATTCAAAGAATTTGCATAGGAACAATGATAAAATTATAAATTATAATTTAAGATGGGTTGTTGAAAAGGCTTCCTAAGCATTGAATATCCATTTCAAGAGAGAGTTCTATTTAAAGGAACTTCGGTGTTAAAGAATACTTATATGTGGCGGCAATTCGATGATAAACATAATATTGAATAATTCGCTATTAATTCAATATTTACTAATACTTTGCAGCACTAACCTATCAATTTGCTTATTTACTAGGACAAAATCAAAAAGATATATGCGAAGCTGATGGATCTAGACTGCAAGTTGGATAATTTTCAATAAGAAGTGTCTGCACGCATCGACGTGATTCAAAGAAATTTTGAACGACTGAAAAGTTACCATGAGGCTTTGAATGTCAAAGTTGATACCTTGCACACTAGGATAAGTTCTATACTTGTAAGATTAGGCATCAAGCCTAGTGTTCCTTTTTTACCTCCTTCGTCGGTTTTTTCATCACCATTTTCATCAACATCCCATCCCCTCGCTCACACAATTCTGCGCCTCAGTAATGTATTACTTGTTTTTTATTTGTAATTGTTGTTTAAATGAATGAAATCTTTATGTAGAATATTATATTTTTTTACGTGTATCTATCATATTTAGTTGATGTTCATTTCTATCCAATTTTTGGACCTATTCCTTAACAAGATTAAGCACCACAGTTTCAAATATAGTTGACACATGACTCAAATAAGTGTAAGGGTCTGTAATTGTAAAACAAATGTGTTTCATGCAATGACTTCACATCACAATAAAATAGGAATGAAGCGTGTACATTGACAGCCCCATGTTATATCTGACTCTATATATAGGTTGGCTACAACATCTAAAACTCAGCATCCTTAGCCATTTGTTGAACTAAATTTCTCAGTTTGTCTAAACATTCCTGACTATTTATCTTACCACCATCTACATCCTCAACTACAATAGATAGAACCCCAACAGGTGTAACGAGAAAGAATCTATATCTATCCACCTCTCCCAAAGTCCTGGAGAAGCTATATTCCCAAAAAAAAGAACAATGCGAAGTCTTTAAAGATGAGATAACCCAAATCATCAGACTACTCTTCATCCAAGAGGATGAAGACTGGATTAAATTTTTCTTGCTTTTTGATCCCAGGCCCCTAACAAAAGCCTTTGACATCTACCAGAATGTTCTGAAGGAAGGCCGCCTGTAGTGTAGGTTGGGGAGGGGGTAGGAGGGAGGGCTTAGGTTGGCTGGGGCTATTACTTGTTACTTTTCTTCCTTGTGGTTCAACAATTAACGGGTCGTTTACTTCAGTAAATGTGATATTTCTTTCCTCTTGCAGTTCTTAAATGTTTTTCTGTGTAATAGCTAATCCATGCTTTAATGGTTCCTTCGTTTTTATGATTTTCCTTATAATGGGGCAATCCTTGGTTTAAGTTATGCATTGAAAATTTTGTCGTGATTCATTTAGAACTATTCAATAACAGACTAAACAAACAACAACATGTAAAGGTTCAATAACAAAGTTTTTCATACATATGGGTGAATCCTCGTTGAACAAATGAGGCCAAGACTACTCAACATTATAACTACGTCAAAATTGTGAGGTATTATTTACAAAATAATGAAATTCAAAAATTGAGATTTAAAATTATTTACGTCATTGAATTTACCACTCCAAAAAACAGTTTCTCTGCTCGTGATTCTTCTTAACCTTTGCTTTAAAAAGTTGTTGTGCATCGGTAATGATGGTAATATTTGGCCTCCCAAATGTGAAATATTAATTTTAAAATTAGTTCTCATTATGTCTATTTCGCAACGGATTATTAATTAGGTAAGTGCTATTTCGCAACAAAAAATTTTCAAGCCTATGAGGTGAATTTGGTGTTATTCGTGAAAAACTGAGTTGTAAGGTCAACACTCAAACATAAGAAGATTAAGTTGGAGGATTGATAGGTCACATCTACTTAATGGACTTGCTTAGAGAAAGATCATAACAATCATGACATATTGTGCTCAATTAAACTTACATATTAATTGTTCCGGCTACTCACAATAACCTGCACTTTGATGTAATTACTTTTCTGTAGGTTGATTTTTTCTTCAGTTCCAATTGAAAGCAAAAGAAACTTGGAAGATTTAGTTATTTTTGGGTCACTTAATTTTAATGCCTTAGAATAGTGAAAGATTATGAGAACTAGTCATTGAGATTTTATTAAAACATAGGCATCATAACGTGCATAGGGTCCTCAATACCTCTAACTACTGTTCCAGCAACTTGCGATTTCATGTAGGTGTAGTAATTAAAGTTGATTTTCATTGTACCGATATCACTCGGTTCTAATAGAAAATACGCAACTAAGTGACCCGTAATTTATATATCGTCTTTACTACACATTCATCCAGCAAGAGACAATCCGTATAAAAAAATTCCAAGGCCATAAGGTGGCTTTTGAGTAATTCGTACGAGATTGAGATAGGATTACTGCCCATATATAAGCATGAGCAACTTGGAAGATTTTGTTGCTTTGGGTCACTTCATTTTAATGCCTTTGAATAGTGATGGATTATGACAACTAGTCATTGAGATTTTAGAAGGGTAGGCATCATGATATGCATAGGGTCCTTAATACGAGTTCAGAGCTAAAAGAGACACTTTTTAAGCCTCGGGAGCCAAAATGGGCAGTACTTAAATTTATGTTACAAAACGGACAATTTGCCCATTTTGGGGAAAACTACAACTAACAGTGTTTGTTAAACGTTTAAGGTGGACAAATTGTTATGATGGTTTGCCCAAAAAATGAGCAAACTACATTTCATAAACTATATGTGAATTTTTGAAGAGATTAGCTCGGAGTTTTGATAGATTTCTGAAAATATTTCAACTTTTTTTGTTATGTGAATTGCTAAAGAGATTCCTAAAAATGTGAAAGATTTGTCACTTCAGTATAGCTTTTTCACTTATAAATGTGTTATTGTTAACCATTTTATCTCATTCATTTATCACATTTTCTACTAATATTATCTATTTTGGGCTTTGAGAATCCCTTCATAATTATGTCTCAACAATCCGAAATGTCTTTATTTTTAATTGAACAGAATGTATGTAAATGCAATGAATATTGTCAAATGAAAACATCAAAGACTCAAAGATATCTTGGTCGTAATTTTTGGAGTTGTGCACGTTTTAAGGTAAAAAATTTAAGTTGTTCAAATAAAAAAATATGTGTATGTTAACATTGTTTCTTATTTTGTTATTTTAGGAAAATAGTGAATGTGGTTATTTTTAGTGGATAGAAAGTATGTCAATAAATGAAACAAACACCATTATATTACGATTGAAGAGACCCACATCCGATGGTGATATCGCGACTTCACAGAACACTATAAAGTTTGACACACTATTTAATCTCAACGAAGTCATACAAGATAGAGATTTTCTTAGGACATTACTAAAAGAATCCGAAGAAAAACAAAATTATTTGAAGGATATGCTAAATGAAACTAAGCAGGAGAATCGTGTTTGGAAAAGAAAATGGAATGAAGAACGTGAAAAAAGAAACTATTGGAAGTTTTTATATGTTATATTGATTTTCTATATGATTTGAAATCTTTTTATCGTTGATTATTTATCATGTAGTCTTTTACTAAGTTTAATGTTTATGCAGTATGTTTTTTTAAAGATTTTAGTGGTTCATATCTATCACGTAATATGATTTTTAATTTAAATTCGAATAAAATCAGTTCCTATTTAGTAATTGTTGTTCATTTACCATATCAAAAATTTCCTAGTCCATAAGGTGGATTTAGAGTCATTAGGTGGTAAACTTGGAATAGCTTTGGATTACTTTATTTTAATGCCTCTGACTAGTGAGAGATTATGACAACTAGTCATTGAGATTTTAGAGGGGTAGGCATCATGACTTACATAGGATCCTCAATACTCCCAACTACTCACTCAGCAACTCACGGTTTCATGTAACTGTACTCGTTAAAGTTGATTTTCATTACGTGGATGTCGATCGGTTCCAATAGAAAATATGCAACTAAGTGACCCATAATTTGTATATCATCTTTAGTACGCATTCATTCAGCAAGAGCCATTCCGTATCAAAAATTTCCAAGGCCATAAGGTGGATTTAGAGTCATTTGTGCGAGATTGAGTTTCACAGCATTACTGCCCACGCATTAAAAATGGAAAACTTGAAGTAGCTTTGGGTTACTTCATTTTAATGACTCTGACAAGTGAAAGATTAAGACAACAAGTCATTGAGATTCTAGAGGTATAGGCATCATGACATGCATAGGGTCCTCAATAACTCCAACTACTCACTCAGCAACTTGCGGTTTCATGTAACCATACTCGTTAAAGTTGATTTTCTTTGTGCCGATGTTGATCGGTTCCAATAGAAAATACTCAACTAAGTTACCCATAATTTTTATATCATCTTTAGTATACATTCATTCAGCAAGAGCCATTCCGTATCATAAATTTCTAAGGCCATAAGGTGGATTTAAAGTCATTCGTGCGAGATTGAGTTTCGCAGCATTACTGCCCACGCATTAAAATGGGAAACTTGGAGTAGCTTTCGGTCACTTTATTTTAATGCCTCTAACTAGAGAGAGATTATATCATGACCCAAAATAGGATCATGACCGGCGCTAAGGAGTTTAGGACTCCAAAGCAAGCCTCATTAGAATTCTACAGAAAATCGGATAGAGTTTTCCCTATTTTTGGGCCTAACAAGAAAATTTCTTGTCTAAATTCAACAACAAAAAAATCCAAAATCACTACCATCACACCAAACACCAACACTAATCACCAAAACCAACAATAATGCACCAATACCACCAACTAACAATACGAAAAGCATCTCCAAGGATGAGAGAAAATCAAATATTCCACAAATCCAAAATAACAAAAAATTCTCAAAAATCTAAAGACATGACTATGGGGCGACTCTAAGAGTTTGCAAGAAACAAAACATAACAAATAAATAAACTCTTTCCCATGCGAATAATGCGGGGATCACCAGGAATATGCTACTCGAATCCTATAGCCAACAAGATCCTCACCGTCACCTGCGTTCTCTGAAAAATAATAGCGAGGAGTGAGACGCTAGCTCAGTGAGTAATAACGCTTAACCAAAACTATTTTAATGGGGATAAGTCATAAAACATCATAAAATAAATGCCCTTTTACAAAACAGTAGCAATAAATAATTTCATTTGTTTCATATAAGTAAAGTAAACCAGTTGTTCAGTCATAAACTCAATAAGCATTATATCATATCAAATAATACATATTAGGAGGTTTCCAAGAATAAATCATGTAATCATTGTAGAATTCTTCTTCATCAAGAATAAACCATAACAGTGGACCCCTCATAAAGGAGTCAAATATCATATCAGTATGCTAGTTCTCCCTTCCCACTAGCGAGGGGTGTAACTTTAAAATTCAGATCAATAATAATATATGTAAACTTGAATAAAACATATAGAAAAAATACTTATTTCTCATGTAAGTAAAGAATATTAACAATAGTAATATCATATCTCAAATAACCATATCAATATCATATTAAGTAAAAAACTTGTCCCACGTGCATAGTTTCAAAGCATTCAATAACTCTTGTTTTCATCAAAACATGGTATAAATATGCAATTTAAGAAACATAAATTGTGGCAAGATTACTACTCACAGTACTCTTGACGAAATACCAATTTGTCACCCTGAATAATTTGTATCGCTATCTCGGATCAAACCTATTATCACATCATATCCAGTCTTTCGTTAATTCTCTTATTTTAGGCTAACTCATGATAAAATTAGACTACCCAACTCTCAATGTTTCCTGATAACCTTCAATTTCTTAAACTTCGTATCCAAAACAACATCTTATTACCTAAAATTCTTGTCTTTAGTAACAAAATTTCAATACCCAAAATAAATTAACTTGACTAAAATCACGATAAGGATATAATAATGGGTTTACCTTAAGCTCGAAAGAATTTTATGATCAATACCCCACCTCTTTGGTTGACTTTCACTGGATAAACAATCAATTTTGTGTTTTTTGTGTTGAGCGTGTTCTTAGGCAGAATACTCTTTCTTTGCTAAAAGGGAAGTTCCATTCAGGTAAATGGGCAAAGCCCATACCTTGAATTCAATTTAAATATAAACAAAATTGGGGTCATGGACCTTTTTGTTTTTAATCAGGCGTACAAATGGCCTTGGCCCATTACTTTGTTCCCTTTTTTTCCTTTTTCTACTTAATATGGGTTTAGCCCATTATCCCAATCCTTTATTTATTTATTTATTTTCCTTTTCTAACTAAAATTTGGGGTATTACATTCTTCCTACCTTAAGAAATTTGGTCCCCGAATTTAGAATAAGTGCATACCTGAAGACTGAAACAAGTGTGGGTACTTGACTCTCATATCATTTTCCGAACCCCACGTAGCTTCTTTGATGGTATGGTTCTTCTATAAGACTTTCACGGACACAAACTCTTTTGACTGTAATCTTCTTACTTGTCGATCAATAATAGCCACTGGTTCCTCCTGATAAGTTAAGTTCTCATCAAGTTGCAAGGTCGGTGCTTCGAGTACGCGAGAAGAATCTGATATGCACTTCCTTAGCATAGAGACATGAAACACTATATAGATGAAAGATATCTTGGGAGGGAGTTCAAACGATATGCTAATCCTTCTATATGCTCAAGTATCTCATAAGATCCTACATACCTCGGGCTTAATTAACCTATTTTTCCAAATCCTATCATATCTTTCATAGGAGATACTCATAGAAAAACCTTATCCCCAACTGCAAACACCAAATCTCTTCTCCTCTTGTCTGCATAAGACTTTTATCTACTTTGAGATATGAGAAACCTCTGTCTAATCAATTGGACCTTGTCCATAGCATCCTGTACCAAGTCTGGTCCTAAAACTTTAGCCTCTCCAACTTCAAACTATCCGATAGGAGAATGACATTTCCTATCATACAAAGCTTCATATGGAGCCATCTGAATTCTTGAATGAAAACTATTATTGTAAGCGAATTTAGCTAAGGGTAAGTAAGTATCCCAACTACCTCTAAAAACAAGAATACAAGCTCTCAATATATCCTCCAAAATTTGTATAGTACACTTAGACAGTCCATTCGTCTGCAGATGAAATGTAGTACTAAGACCTACTCAGGTACCCAACACTTCTTGGTAAGATCTCCAAAAGTGTGAAGTAAATTGTGATCCTCTATCAGAAATTATGGACAATAAAACTTCATGAATTCAGAAAATTTCATCCATAAATAACTTAGCATACTTCACTCAACTATACGTTGTCTAAACTGGCAGAAAGTGAGCTGACTTAGTAAGTCGATCTACAATTACCCATATAGAGTCATAGCCTTTAATGGTTTGCGGTAGCCCGATTACAAAATCCATGGTAACTCTTTCCCATTTCCAATCTGGAATTCTGATCTCTTGCAATAATCTTGTTGGTCGTTGATGCTCCATTTTAACCTGTTGATAAGTCAACAAACTAGAAACAAAGTTAGCAATATTTTTCTTCATACCTTCCCACCAGTACAACTGCTTCAGGTCATGATACATCTTAGTGGAACCAGGGTGAATGGTATATTTAGAGTTGTGAGCTTCCTCAAGAATAGCTCGTCTCAACCAATCTGCAGTTGGTACACATAATCGATTACCCACCCGAAGGATACCATCACAATCAATACTCATCGTCTTATTTTGACCAGCTAGGACCTCATCTAGATATTTACACAACTGCACATCCTCAAATTGGGTCGTCTTTATGCACTCTACTAAAGAAGATTAAGCTTAAACACAAGTTAACAACACCCCTGACTTCCCAACACCAAAACTGACACCTTTTCCTTCAAGTTTTTGCACATCTTTTGTAAGTTGCCTCCTTCTAGGAGCTATATCTGCCAAACTAACGCTAGATTTCCTGCTCAAAGCATCAGCCACAATATTAGCTTTTCCAAGATGATACAAGATAGCACAATCATAATCTTTGAGTAATTCTATCCACCGACATTGTCAAAGATTTATATCTCACTACTGAAAAATATACTTCAAACTCTTGTGATCAGTATAAATCTCACAAATTTCACCATATAAGTGGTGCCTTCAAATCTTAAGACCAAAAACCACAACGGCCATCTCCAAATCATGTGTAGGATAGTTTAGCTTGTGCTTCTTCAACTGTCTCGATGAATAAGCTATAATATGATCATTTTGCATGAAAACACATCCTAATCCAACCATTGAAGCATCACAAAAATATTGAATCCTCCAAAACCTGATGGTAAGGCTAATACAGGTGCGGTGGTAAAACATGTCTTGAGTTTTTGAAAGCTTCGCTCATATTCTTCTGTCCACAGGAACTTCACATTTTTCTGTGTTAACTTGGTCAATGGAGCTGCAATTTTAGAGAAATCCTACACAAAATTCTTGTATTAATTAGCCAAACCTATAAAGCTGCGAATCTCGGTAGGCAAAGTAAGTCTAGGCCATTTTTGCACTGCTTCTGTCTTTTTTAGAATCCACCATAATACCGTCTTTGGAAACAACATGCCCTAAGAATAATACTGAGTCAAGCCAAAATTTGCACTTTGAGAACTTAAAGCTTATGTTCCCGCAATGTCTGCAATACAGTCATCAGATGATTTTCATAGTCTTCCTGGCTACGAGAATATATCACAATATCATTAATAAATACTATAACAAATTTGTCCAAAAATAGCCTAAACACCCTATTCATCAAGTCCATGAATGCAGCAGGAGTATTGGTTAACCTAAAAGGCATCACAAGGAACTCATAATGCCCATATCGAGTTCTAAATGCTATCTTGGATATATCTTACTACTTGATTCTAAGCTGATGATAACCCGATCAGAGATCAATCTTTGAAAAATGAGCAGATCCTTGTAACTGATCAAACAGGTCTTCCATATGAGGCAACATATGCTTGTTACATATTGTTACCTTGTTTAGCTGCCTATAGTCAATACACATTCTTAGACATCCATCTTTCTTCTTTACAAACAAAACTGGTGCACCCCATGGCGATATACTCGGTCTGATAAAACACTTATCTAGCAAGTCTTGCAATTGATGTTTGAGCTTCTTCAATTCTGCTGGTACCATATTATATGGGGGTATAGATATTGGCATAGTGTCAGGTTCCAAATCAATACCGAAGTCTATCTCTCATACTGGAGGTAATCCTGGCAACTCCTCAGGAAATAAATCAGAAAATTCCCTTACCACAGTTAGCTCCTCCAAACTAAGAACTTCCACTCTAACATCACTTATCAAAGCCAAGATACCCGTTCAACCTTTATTCAATAGTCATTGGGTCTTAATAAAAGATATGACTTTACTAACCTCTAGAACTTAACTCCCTTTCAACACAAAACTAGATTCAGTGGGTATCTCAAATCGAACTATCTTTGCATGATAATCTACGGTAGCATAACAAAGAGCTAACTAATCCCTGCCCATCAACACATAAAAGTCAATCACATCAAGTACAATGTACAATCAAGTTAGCAAGGGTATCCCTACCTCCTACTATAATATTGCAATCCCAGCACACATACTCAACTAATAAGGAATCTCCCACGGGAGTAGCAAAAAGAAAAGGACAATTTAATATCTCTGAATGTGTATCAAATATCACAGGAAAGTATGAGGACACATAAGAGTGGGTCAAACCCGGCTCAATCAAAGCATATACATCAAAACAATACCTGTAACCACTGCATTTGAGGCCTGAACATCCTATCTAGTAAGTGCACAAACTCTTGGTTGGCCTTTACCAGAATTTCCTTGTGCCTAATTCCTAACAACCCATTCTCCATTACCTCGACCTCTATTTCCCTTACCTGCAGGATTACGATAAGCCTGACTAGGTGCATCTACCTGACCAGAACCCTGACTAATATTTCTCTGAAGCTGAGGGCAATATGCGATGACCTAACTATCCATATCGAAAACACTCTCCAATCAAAACACGACACTGACCTATATGTGATTTGCCACAAGTCTGGCAGCATGGAGTAGTGGCATATATTTGGCCAAAACTATTATATCCCTGAGATGCTGAAGACCCCTGTGTACCCTATCTAGAAGGTGGCTTCTACGCAGACTGTGAAACCAAATTTGTCCCTGCCTAATGGCCCTGATGCTTTAACTTATTTTCCGTTCTTTGATTCGCACTTAAGTCACCACTGAAAGATCCACTCATCTTAGCCTTCTTACAAATATCATAAGCTGCCAGGTCTGCACGACCCTTCTCCTCAATCATTCTAACAAGATCCACTATTTCATAATAGGTCAAGACTTTCATCAGTGGGGCTACTACAATATAAAGACGAGCAACCAGCCCATTTACAAGCCTCTAGACTCGAGCTTCATCTGTGGACACCAAGTATGGAGCATATCTTGCCAGATTGCAAAACATAGTATTATAGGTTGACACATCAATATCTGGAGTCTGAACCAATCTCTTATACTGAGCTGCATATTTCTGTTTCTGACTATTAGGAAGGAAGGTATCCATGAAGAACTTAGTGAACTCATCCCATGTCAGAGGTGTTGCTCCTGCAGGCCTTCCTAGCAATAAAGTATCATACCAAGTATTAGCCATGTCCTATAATTTGTACGATGCAAGCTCCACAGCCCTCTCACTAGAACATCCTAACTCCTACAATGCCTTGAAAGTACCATCCAGAAAGCTCTGAGGATCAGCTGAACTGTCTGAACCTGTGAATTTTGGTGACTTCAACTTTAGAAACTCCTGAAAAGATACCTCCTTGTTTCCAAAGTTGTAAGTCTGAAAAGGTGCCTGGAACTATGCAGAATTACGTTGACCACCACTCTCTTATTTATCTAGTCGATCGGCGAACCCCTCTATGGCTCTTTGCATGGAAGCAAGTACCTCAGCAGTACCACCCTCATGAGATAGTATAGGTGGACAAGTATTTCCTTTAGGAGTGGGATCTCTCGAACCTCTTAGAGTGGCAGTGCGATTCTTCGCGGTATTATGACTACCAAAACCTCAGCCCCTTCTGTAGGCCCCACCTCATCCCCTACTAGTAGTTGCTCTATGAACTATCTGATTAACAAAACAAAACAGTTAGTTTTATCTAATTGATCCTAAACGCCACACACGTACAAAAGAATGAGAAAGAAGATCAAGATATATCCTATCACGCTCTCGTAGAATCACGATTATAGAAATGGCCGGCAACATAACCATAATTGAGATTCTACTACTATTCTGAGCTCCATAGTCACAGAATTAACCTAACCTAGCTCTTATACTAACTTTGTCACAACCCAAAATAGGATCATGACCAGCGCTAAGGAGTTTAGGACTCCAAAGCACGTCTCGTTAGAATTCTATAGAAAATCGAACTGAGTTTCCCTTGTTTTGGAGCCTAACAAGAAAATTTCGTATCTCAATTCAACAACAAAACAACCCAACATCCCTACCATCACACCAAACACCAATACCAATCACCAAAACCAACAATAATGTACCAATACCACAAACTAACAATACGAACACCATCTCCAAGGATGAGACAAATAAAATATTCCACAAATCCAAAATAATAAAAGGATACCAAAAATCTAAAGACATGACTATGGAGCAACTTTAAGAGTTTGCAAGAAACAGAACATAAAAAATAGAAAAACTCTTGCCCACACAAACAATGCGAGGCTTACCAGGAATATGCTACTCGAATCCTCTAGCCAACAAGATCCTCACCGTCACCTGCATTCTCTGAAAAATAATAGCGAGGAGTGAGATGCTACCTCAGTGAGTAATAATGCTTAACAATAACCGTTTTAATGGGGACAAGTCATAAAACATAATAAAATAAATGCTCTTTTAGAAAACAGTAGCAATAAACAATATCATTTGTTTCATATAAGTAAAGTGAACCAGTTGTTCAGCCATAAACTCAATAAGCATTATATCATATCAAATAATACATATTGGGAGGTTTCCAAGTATGAATCATGTAATTATTATGGCATTCTTCTTCATGAAGAATAACCCATAACAATGGACCCCTCATAAAGGGGTCAAATATCATATTAGTATTAGTATCCTAGTTCTACATTCTCACTAGCAAGAGTTGTAACAGTCATTAGTAATTACAAGGTCTACTCCCATTCATAAATTCTTTGAAAACAATAGCATATTCATATGAAAACATCTTTCAAATAGAACATAACTTTAAAATTTAGATCAATAATAATATATGTAAACTTGAATAAAACATATATAAAAAATACTTATTTCTCATGTAAGTAAAGAATATTAACAATAGTAATATCATATCTCAAATAACCATATCAATATCATATTAAGTAAAGAACTTGTCCCACGTGCAAATTTTCAAAGCATTCAACAACTCTTGTTTTCATCAAAACATGGTATAAATATGTAATTTAAGAAACATAAATTGTGGCAAGATTACTACTCACAGTACTCTTGTCGAAATACCAATTTTTCACCTCGAATGATTCGTATCGCTTTCTTGGATCAAACCTATTATCACATCATATACTGTCTTGCATTAATTCCCTTATTTTAGACAAACTCATGATAAAATTAGACTACCCAACCCTCAATGTTTTCTAATAACCTTCAATTTCTCAAACTTTGTAGAAAAAACATCTTATTACCCATAATTCTTGTCTTCAGTAACTAAATTTCAATACCCAAAACAAATTAACTTGACTAAAATCATGATAAGTATATAAAAATGGGTTTACCTTAAGCTCAAAAGAATTTTATGATCAAAACCCTACCCCTTTGGTTGACATTCACCGGACAAACAATCAATTTTGTGTTTTCTATGTTGAGCGTATGCTTAGGTAGAATACTCTTTCTTTGCTAAAAGGGAAGTGTTGTGCAGGTAAATGGGCAAAGCTCTTACCTTGAATTCAATTTAAATATAAAGAAAAATTAGGTTCATAACCCTTTTTGTTTTTAATCAGGAGTACAAATGGCCTTAGCCTATTACTTTGTTCCTTTTTTCCTTTTTCTACTTAATATGGGATTAGCCCATTATCCCAATCCTTTATTTATTTATTTATTTTACTTTTCCAACTACAATTTGGGGTATTACATTCTCCCCACCTTAAGAAATTCGGTCCCCAAATTTAGAATAAGTGCATACCTGAAGACTGAAACAAGTTAGGGTACTTGACTCTCATATCCTTTTCTGACTCCCACGTAGCTTCTTCAATGGTATGGTTCTTCCATAAGACTATCATGGACATAAACTCCTTTGACCGTAATCTTCTTAGTTGTCGATCAATAATAGCCACTGGTTCCTCCTCCTAAGTTAAGTTCACATCAAGTTGCAAGGTCGGTGCTTCGAATAAACGAGAAAAATCATATATGAACTTTCTTAGCATAGAGACGTGAAACACTGTATAAATGAAAGATCTATCGGGAGGGAGTGCCACACGATATTCTACTCCTCTTATACGCTCAAGTATCTCATAAGGTCCTACATACCTCAGGCTTTATTTACCTCTTTTTGCAAATCACATTACACCTTTCATATGAGAGACTCGTAGAAAAACCTTATCCCCAACTGCGAACACCAAATCTCTTCTCCTCTTGTCTGCATAAGACTTTTATATTCTTTGAGATATGAGAAACCTTTGTCTAATCAATTGGACCTTGTCCATATCATCCTGTACCAAGTCTGGTCCTAAAACTGTAGCCTCTCCAACTTCAAACCAGCCGATGAAGAATGACATTTCCTATCATACAAAGCTTCATATAGAGCCATCTGAATGCTTGACTGAAAACTATTATTGTAAGCGAATTTAGCTAAGGGTAAGTAAGTAAACCAACTACCTCTAAAATCAAGAATACAAGCTCTCAATATATCCTCCAAAATTTGTATAGTACACTCAGACTGTCCATCCGTCTGTGGATGAAATGTAGTACTAAGATCTACTCGGATACCCGACACTTCTTGTTAACATCTCCAAAAGTGTGAAATGTACTGTGATCTTCTGTCAGGAATGATGGACAATGAAACTCTATGAAGTCGGACAATTTCATCCATAAATAACTTAGCATACTTCACTCCACTATACATTGTCTTAACTTGCAGAAAGTGAGCTGACTTAGTAAGTCGATCTACAAATACCCATACAGAGTCATGGCCTTTAATGGTTCGCTGTAGCCCGATTACAAAATCCATGGTAACTCTTTCCCATTTCTAATCTTGAATTCTGATCTTTTGCAATGATCTTGTTGGCCATTAATGCTCCGCTTTAACCTGTTGACAGGTCAAGCAACTAAAAATAATGTTAGCAATATCTTTCTTCATACCTTCCCACTAGTACAACTGCTTCAGGTCATGATACATCTTAGTGGAACCAGGGTGAATGGTATATTTAGAGTTGTGAGCTTCCTCAAGAATAGCTCGTCTCAACCCATCTGTAATTGGTACACTTAATTGATTACCCACCCGAAGGATACCATCATCATTAATACTCATCATCTTATTTTGACCAGATAGGACCTCATCTTTATATTTACACAACTTTACATCCTCAAATTGAGTCACTTTTATGCGCTCTACTAAAGAAGATTTAGCTTGAACACAAGCCAACAACACCCCTGACTTTCTAACACCAAAACTGACATTTTTTCCTTTAATTTTTTGAAAATCTTTCGCAAGTTGCCTCCTTCCAGGAGCTATATCTGCCAAACTACTCATAGATTTCCTACTTAAAGCATCAACCACAACATTAGCTTTTCCAGGATAATACAAGATAGCACAAAAATAATCTTAGAGTAATTCCATCCACCGACGTTGTCAAAACTTTAGATCTCACAGATGAAAAATATACTTCAAGCTCGCATGATCGGTATAAATCTCACAAGTTTCACCGTATATGTGGTGCCTCCAATTCTTAAGAGCAAAAACCACAGCGGCCATCTCCAAATTATGTGTAGGATAGTTCAGCTTGTGCTTCTTCAACTGTCTCGAAGCATAAGCTATAATATGATCATTTTGCATGAGACCACATCCTAATCCAACCCTCAAAGCATCACAAAAATACTTTGAATCCTCCAAAACCTGATGGTAAGGCTAATACAGGTGCGGTGGTCAAACATGTCTTGAGTTTTTGAAAGCTTCGCTCACATTCTTCTGTCCACTGGAACTTCACATTTTTTTGTGTTAACTTGGTCAATGGACCTGCAATTTTAGAGAAATCCTACACAAAACGCCTGCAGTAATTAGCCAAACCTATAAAGTTGCGAATCTCCGTAGGTGAAGTAAGTCTAGGCCATTTTTGCACTATTTCTATATTTTTAGAATTCACCATAATATCATCTTTTGAGACAACATGCCCCAAAAATAATATTGAGTCGATCCAAAATTCGCACTTTGAGAACTTAGCATAAAGCTTATGTTTCTGCAATGTCTGCAATTCAGTCATCAGATGATTCTCATATTCTTCCTGGCTACAAGAATATTTCACAATATCATCAATAAATACTATCACAAATTTGTCTAAAAATGGCCTGAACACCCTATTCATCAAGTTCATGAATGCAGCAGAAGCATTGGTTAACCCGAAAGGCATTACAAGGAACTCATAATGCCCATATCAAGTTCTAAATGTTGTTTTGGATATATCTTCCTCCTTGATTCTAAGCAGATGATAACCCGATCGAAGATCTATAGTTAAAAAATGAGCAACTCCTTGTAACTGATCGAATAGGTTTTCTATACGTGGCAACGAATACTTGATATGTATTGTTACCTTGTTTAGCTGCTTGTAGTCAATACATATTTTTAGAGATCCATCTTTCTTCTTTACAAACAAAACATGTGCACCTCATGGTTATATACTCGGTCTGATAAAACACTTATCTAGCAAGTCTTGCAACTGATGTTTGAGCTCCTTCAATTCTTATGGTGCCATACAATATGGGGGTATAGATATTGGCATAGTGTCAGATGCCAAATCAATACCGAAGTCTATCGCTCGTACTGGAGGTAAACCTGGCAAATCCTCAAGAAATACATCAGAAAATTCCTTCACCACAGGTAGCTCCTCTAAACTAAGGACTTCCTCTCAAACATCACTTATCATAGCCAAGATACCCATGAAACCTTTGTTCAATAGTCATTGGGTCTATATAAAAGATATAACTTTACTAAACTCTAGAACTTTACTCCCTTCCAAAACAAAACTAGATTCATTAGGTATCTCAAATCGAACTATCTTTGCATGACAATCTACGGTAGCATAGCAAGGAGCTAACCAATCCATGCCTATCAACACATTAAAGTCAATCATATCAAGTACAATCAAGTTAGCAAGGGTATCCTACCTTCCACTATAAACTCGCAATCCCGATACACATACTCAACTAATAAGGAATCTCCCACGGGAGTAGCAATAAGAAAAGGATAATTTAACATCTCTGGCTATCTATCAAATCTCATAGGAAAGTATAAGGACACATAAGAGTGGGTAGAACCCCGAATCAATCAAAGCATATGCATCATAAGAACAAACGAAAAGAATACCTATAACCACTGTATTCGAGGCCTGAACATCCTGTCTACTAAGTGGAAAAACTCTCGGCTGGCCTCTACCAGCATTTCCTTGTGCCTGATTCTGAACAACCCATTCTCTATTACCTCAACATCTATTTCCTGTACCTTCAGGATTACGAGTATCCTGTCTAGGTACAGCTACCTGACTAGAACCCTGACTAATATTTCTCTTAAGCTGAGGTCAATCTGTGATGACCTAACTTTCCACATCAAAAACACTCTTTAGTCAAAACGTGACACTAACCTATATGTGATTTGTCACATGTCTGGCAGGATGGAGTAGTGGCATATATTTGGCCCGAACTGTTATATCCCTGAGATGCGGAAGACCCCTGCGTACCCTGTCTAGAAGGAGGCTTATACGCAGACTATGAAACCAAATTTGTCCCTGCCTGATGGCCCAGATGCTTTCCCATATTTTTTGTTCTCCAATTCACACTTAAGTCACCACTGAAAAATCCACTCATTTTAGCCTTCTTACAAATCTCATAAGCTGGCCGCTCCATACGACCATACTCCTCAATTATTTTAGAAAGATCCATTATCTCATAATAGGTCAAGACTTTCATCTGTGGGGATACTGTGTTATAAAGATGAACAACCAGCCCATTTACAAACCTCTGGACTCGAGCTTCTTCTGTGGACACCAAGTATGGAGCAAATCTATCTAGGTTGCAAAATATAGTATTATAGGTTAACACATCCATATCTGGAGTCTGAACCAATCTCTCCAACTGAGCTGCATATTTCTGTTTCTGACTATCAGGAAGGAAGGTATCCATGAAGAACTTAGTGAACTCATCCCATGTCAGAGGTGTTGCTCCTGCAGGCCTTCCTAGCAATAAAGTATCATGCCAAGTGTTAGCCATGCCCTTCAATTTGTATGACGCAAGCTCCACATCCCTCTCACTAAAACATCCTAATGCCCATAACGCCTTGAAAGTACCATCCAAAAAGCTCTGAGGATTAGCTGAACTATTTAAACATGTGAATTTTGGTGACTTCAACTTTAGAAACTCCTTCAAAGATAGCTCCTTGTTTCCAAAGTTGTAAGTCTGAACAGGTGCCTAGAAATGTTCAGAACTACGTTGACCACCCCTCTCCTGTCTATCTAGTCGATCAGCCAAGCCATTTATAGCTTTTTCCATGGAAGCAAGTACCTCAGCAGTACTACCCTCGTGAGATAGTGGGGGTCGACTAGCATTTCCTTCAGGAGTGGGCTCTCTTAAATTTCTTGGAGTGGCAGTGTGATTCCCCGCGATATCACGACTACCCCTACCTTAGCCTCTTTGTGGGCTCTACCTCTTCCTCTACTAGTACTTGCTCTACGAACCATCTAATTAACAAAACAAGATAGTTAGATTGATCTAATTGATCTTAAATGCCACACACGTATGAAAGAATGAGAAAAAAGATCAAAATACATCCTATCACGCTCTCGCAGAATCACGATTATAGAAATCGTTGGCAACATAACCATAATTGATATTCTACGACTATCGTATGCTCCATAGTCACAAAATTAAACTAAACTAGCTCGGATTCCAACTTTATCACGACCCAAAATAGGATCATGACCGGTGCTAAGAAATTTAGGACTCTAAAGCAAGCCTCGTTAGAATTCTATAGAAAGTCGGAAAGAGTTTCCCCTATTTTTGGGCCTAAAAAGCAAATTCTTTGCCTCAATTCAATAACAAAACAACCCAACATCACTACCATCACGCCAAACACCAACACCAATCACCAAAACCAATAATAATGCACCAATACCACCAACTAACAATACGAAAACCATCTCCATGGATGAGAGAAAATCAAATATTCCACAAATCCAAAATAACAAAAGAATACTAAAAAAATCTAAAGACATGGCAATGGAGAAGCTCTAAAAGTTTACAGAACATAACAAATAAATAAACTCTTGCCTACGCAAACAATGCGAGGCTCACCGAGAATATGCTACTAGAATCCTCTAGCCAACAAGATCCTCACCGTCACCTGCGTTCTCTGAAAAATAATAGCAAGGAGTGAAATTCTAGCTTAGTGATTAACAATGCTTAACTATAACTGTTTTAATGGGGACAAGTCATAAATCATCATGAAATAAATTCTCTTTTAGAAACCAGTAACAATAAACAATATCATTTGTTTCATATAAGTAAAGTGAATTGGTTGTTCAGTCATAAACTCAATAAGGGTTATATCATATCAAATAATACATATTGGGAGGTTTCTAAGAATGAATCATGTAATTATTATGGCATTCTTCTTCATCAACAATAACCCATAACAGTGGACCCCTCATAAAAGGGTAAAATATCATATCAGTATCCGTATGCTAGTTCTACCTTCCCACTAGCTAGGGCTATAACTGTCATCAGTAAATACAAGGTCCACTCCCATTCATAAATTTTTTCAAAATAATAGGATATTCGTATGAAAAGATCTTTCAAAATAGAACATAACTTTAAAATTCATATCAATAATAATACATGTAAACTTGAATAAAACATATATCAAAAATACTTATTTCTCATGTAAGTGAAGAATATTTACAATAGTAATATCATCTCTCAAATAACCATATCAATATCATATTAAGTAAAGAACTTATCCCGCGTGAAAATTTTCAAAGCATTCAATAACTCTTGTTTTTATCAAAACATGGTATAAATATGCAATTTAAGAAAGATAAATTGTGGCAAGATTACTACTCATAGTACTCTTGTCAAAATACCAATTTATCACCTCGAATGATTCGTATCGCTTTATTGAATCAAACCTATTATCACATCATATCCATTCTTGCATTAATTCTTTTATTTTAGACTAACTCATGATAAAATTAGACTACCCAACCCTCAATGTTTCCTGATAACCTTCAATTTCTCAAACTTTGTATCCAAAACAATATCTTATTACCCAAAATTCTTGTCTTTAGTAACTAAATTTAAATACCCAAAATAAATTAACTTGACTAAAATCACGATAAGGATATAAAAATGGGTTTACCTTAAGCTCGAAAGAATTTTATGATCAAGACCCCGCCCCTTTGGTTGACTTTCACTAGACAAACAATCAATTCTGCATTTTTTTGTGTTGTGCGTGTGCTTAGGCAGAATACTCTTTCTTTGCTAAAAGGGAAGTGTTGTGCAGGTAAATGGGCAAAGCGCTTACCTTGAATTCAATTTAAATATAAAACAAAATTGGGGTCATGACCCTTTTTGTATTTAATCAGGCGTACAAATGGCCTTGGCCCATTACTTTTTTCCCTTTTTCCTTTTTCTACTTAATATGGGTTTAGCCCATTATCCCAATCCTTTCTTTATTTATTTTCCTTTTTCAACTAAAATTTGGGGTATTACAGATTATGACAACTATTCATTTAGATTTAAGAGGGGTAGGCATCATGACATGCATAGGGTCTTCAATACCTCCAACTACTCACTCAGCAACCTGCGGTTTCATGTAACTACTATAATTAAAGTTGATTTTCATTGTGCCGATGTTGCTCGGTTCCAATTGAAAATATCAAACTAAGTGGCCCGTAATTTTTAAATCATATTTAGTAATCATTCATTCATCAAGATCCATTTCGTATAAAAAATTTCCAAGGCCATAGGGTGGATTTAGAGTCTTTCGTGCGAGATTGAATTTTCCAGCATTACTACCCACTCTTTAAAAATGAGAAACTTGGAATAGATTTGGGTCACTTTATTTTAATGCCTCTGAATAGTTAGAGATTATGACAACCAGTCGTTGAGATCTTAGAGAGGTAGGCATCATGACATGCATAGTGTCCCTAATACCTCCAACTACTCACTCGGCAACTTGCAGTTTCATATAACTATACTCGTTAAAGTTTATTTCATCGTTCCGATGTCAATAGGTTCCAAGAGAAAATACGTAACATAGAGAACCGTATTTTTATATGATTTTTTTTATTATTTTAGCAACATCCATACCCAAATATACATTTGCCAAGATTATGAGGTAGATTTAGAATCATTCCAGATTACATAATATATTACATTCAAAACTGTAATTTCAACACATTATCTATCACGTATCTCAATACACTAAAAAATTATTGATTATACCATGTGATCCATATCTTTGCTGCCAAATGATACAAATAAACACTGCAAAAAATCACGTTTTCTAACTAACATTAATCTTGAGTTCTTTCAATGGTTATTAATACATTACCAAGCCGTCTATAAATATTTGTTGAACATCATGTTCCAAAGAATGCATTTGTAGTCCTCTAATCATAACATAAAATAAAAAATTAATTCGTAATATGGAGTGAACCCCCTTTAGAGGAATGAATTTTGTAGGGGTGTGATTGCCCATATGTTCTAGAGAAACTTTATGAAGAACGCAAAGGGAAATGCGAAGTACTTGAGGATGAGCTCATTACGCGTTTGTACGTATGAAAAGGAGGCACCTATGTAGAAAAGCTTTTGCTTAATAAACAAGAACACTTGACTAAATCTTTTGATGCCTATCAAAAGATACTTCATGAATTCTAGCTTGCTTGTTCCATTAGAAGAGACACCGATGTTGCTGAACCACAATAGTTCATGGGGTCCAACCAAGGTGACACAAGCAATGGTTCTTCACGTAGCAAACCAAGTAGGAAGGATTGTTCTAGGGTTCTAGTGTTGTAGGTAGTTTAGTCCCTCATGTTATAATTTTGGAAGTATTAATAATCTAAGGATTTATTTATTAAAAAGTAAAAGAAATTTGTAATCTTCTTACATATGCTAATCATCTGAAAAATAATTAATTTTACTAATGCCCGCAAGAGATTGAAAAATAAATAAACCAAATGCCTATGCTTTCATAAGTAATATACATGAAAATAACATGCTTAAAACAATGTTTTACCTTATCATTCATTTGATACTGTTAGACCTAATACCCCACCACCCAACCCCTAAAGTTTTCAGTTTTACGGTCTATTATTTCAAATTAAGAAAGATTTTAATCGGTTTCTTATAACATAAAGTTGCACATTGCACATTTCTAATTTGATTGTACTGTAATTACATGTATTTTGTTATACTCGTTACTTTTGGGTTTAAAGCCTGTCCGATCTAACCAATCCCATTAGGTTGAGTACATTGAAATTAGACATAAAATGAAAACTCTATAAAAAAGTTTGATAAAGTTTAATTAAGATGCTTCTCTTAAAACAATAGAATTGTGGATACAATAATTTCATAAGTTATAACCAAATAGTTCATTAGGACATGCATTCAGAACCCAACACATAATACTAACAAAATGAGAAGGAAATGGCTCGATACTTCTCCCCAAAAAATGAGGAGCATAAAAAGAGGAGGTTCCAATTACACAGAGTCGGTGCTGGTTAACTTGTAGGATAATATAAGTTTTCTTGGTCCATGCAAAAGTGATCAAACATTTGCTTTCGTATCACCTCCAACCTCTCTTCCTAAGCATTAACCTGAATCCTCATAAACTCTACACGGTCCTCGGACCTCCTCATTAGTTCTTCTAGGTCAGTAATTTTTTGGAGTCTTTGTGCGGTATGATTTGGCACGCCATCAAAAATTTCTTCAGTAGGCTGGACATAAATACAAAACAAAATTGGTAAGGCAAAACATAAATACCAAAAATATTGGGATTAAGGAAATGGATGATAGTTTCAATTCATACCTTCATATCTGTAACAACTGCAACGGGAATATATTTCATCTGCATAAATTCCTATATGGTCACAGTTTAACTGAAGACATGAACTATCAATGCAAGAATTAATGCTTTTGCTTGGCCCAAGCATGCCTAATCAATGGTAGAGTGTCTTGGGAAGCCAAACCCTATTTTACCTTTCATTGTAAATTAAATGGTTACCAACTAGATAAGATTTGAACTATTCATTCGTTAGGTACCCTTGGACAAAGTATCAATATTCCACGCTAAAGAAAATGTAAAACTTTTCCATAACCCTTTCAAAAAGTTTGGAAATTGTTCAAAGTTTATTTTTCAACAAACTGTCAATCTTCCACCTATCTTAAAATAACTTAAACGATAGCATTAAAATTAAGGGAGGGGTGGGGGAGGGGGGAGGGGAATTTCATTTCGCTGTTCAAAATTATAATATATATAAATATACAAAATCAGAAATCAAAGGGTATACAATCAACCTTTCAATAAAAAGATAAATATTGAGCAACATGGCACATATTTCTTTAATTTTCAACATTCAAAGCTCGGTTACCCATGGCCCGCCAAACAGCCATGGCACTTTGAATCTATAAGGGTCTTCTAACCCATCTGCCTCTTCCAGTGTCCTAGTCTCTTCCAATCCTCAACAAAGTTATGAGTAAGTGGGCCTACTTCTTGCACTATACTCTCAGCTTTATGACATCAAAATAGAGATTGATGTCTTAACACGATGCATGGAGAGTTTTGAGCGTAAGCACGATGTCATGATCAAGTCTATGATGAAAATGATGGATAGCATAATGATACCGCCTCCAAGATCCTCCCTTCCATCACAATTTTCCTCCGTCATACCCCGCCTTCTAAATACAAAATAGAAGTTCTGTAAAGAAATGTTTATGTGTTAATGTTATTTTAACTTTTTCGCCTTAATGAAATATTCTGTTTGGTTTCACATTTATTGTCTGATTCGTCTAAGTAGGCGACAAGCCATTTATCCCATCCATCGAAGAACTTAAATTCAAATTTAAATTTTCCAAATACCAAAAATTTCACAAGAATAATAAACTGTAGGAATGAATGCTTTTCATTTGCCTAAGAACGCCTAACCAATCACATTTTGTGAAAAGTCTTTGTTCTACTAATTGTTGTCTACATTGATTACTAAGAATTAATAGGAAATGGAGTCATTCAATTATAAATGACTGATGAAAACCATCAAAGAACAGGATTAGAGAAAACCAAGATTACATTCTTGGAAGGAGGTTTTAGACAAAACATTCTTAATTGCAGGCTTCTCTACCCTTTCCTCCAGGGTAGCAATTTCAGCGCACACATCCTGTCCTGAAGTCGTTTCTTCTTCATTTTTTTTAGCTAAAGTAGCCTTCAACATACTAATTTTTGTGTATCGCAGATCAAACAAAGCAGTTAGAGTTTGTATCTCTTTCTTGAGTCGATTCTGTTCATTCATAAGATCATGCACTAGAGATTTAGGCTCTTCATCACCCATCCTGAGAAGGCATTTACTTTTCTTGTGATCTAAGTTTCCATGTATTCCCTTCACTAAAACCGCATACACTTTTGGACGCTCAATGTTGTAGTACGCCCATACTTTACACATTCAAAACCAATAGGGTATCACATGCCTTACAGAGCTGAAATTGATAAAAGTGGTCATAGGCGCCATAACAATAGCCAGAAGGCTAACCTTCTTGTACTCAAACAACATCTCTATTAAAAACAGATATGCACTAGTCAGAGTGGTCTCCTTATCAGATCTAGGAAGAAAGGTATTTGTCACCACCTCACACAACAACTGGAAGTATTTCTTGATAACTCTTTTGTCAAATCTTTCAAGTTGTGATCCCTCAGGAACACCACATAAATTTAAAAACTCTGCAGACCCCTTCATCGACTTCACGTATTTGATTTTTGAAGTTGAGATGCGAAGGATTTCAACGATAATATCTTCATTAAAACCTATTTTCTTACCATTTACTAGAGAGGTTAGATATAGAGTACCATTGAAAGAAATTTCCATATTTTAATAAAAACATCTTCACCTCTTTTTCATAAAGATAGAGTGCATCTAATTGGAGCAAGTGGTCCCAATTTTAGAACTTTAACATATTGATTACCTCTCTCGCTTCTAGTATCGTGGGATCAATAATTCGTCCTCCCAGAAATACCTGAAGCTTAAGAGTCTCTTCCTATTCCCTTGGCCTTTTTGACACACTTGACCAACAGTCAAGTGGCATACCAGCATCGCGACATGTCACTTTTCTCTTAGTGTCCTCTTTTTGTCCTTTAGTGTTTATTTTCCTTTCATCGGTCAAATAAACATAGAATGTATCTTTTTTATCTTCCATTTCTCTTCTTTTAGTGATTCCCAAGCTACGTCTTCTACTTTCTGATAAATACAGATCAGTAAAGGTTTGTTACTGGAGTTATTCTGACTTGTACCTCCTACCTTTGTCCGCATAGCTTGAACAAGAAGTCACCATTTTGGAGTAGTTTAGGGTTTGATGAGGTTTGATAAGAGAGGTTTATTAGGAAGGGGCGGCTTAGGAGAGGTTTGAAATATATATAGAAATTAATTATACTAATATAATTTAGGTGAATTTTTATAAAACTAAAAAATTATGTGAGCATTCAATTTATTTTCTTAAATTTATGTTTTTTTTTAAAGTCACATAATTTTTAAAATTTATTTTGATTTATCAAGCTCACTAATAATTTTATTTTATAAATCTATTTTTAACTTATAAAACTTTCATATGTCTATATCATACGGTCCGGACATTATCCTTTGTCACTCAACTATTAAAAATATCTCACTAAGTTTATTTATCTTTTTTTTATTCCAATAATGTCACATTTTCCTTACAAACCAATAATTGCTAAAATAGTCCATATTCTTTGAGAGAGAAATAACCAAAATCGTCCTTAAAGTTAATTTTTGAATTGGAATAATCTATATTCTTTAAGAATAGGTGACACCTCCCCCCTCCCCCCACATAAAAAGGAAAAGATAGGGTCTAGCTAGTAGAAAAACAATCATATATAAATATTTTTAAAAAAAATCTAAAATAAATTATAATATTGGTGAAGGACATCATGATAATATCATAACTGATTCTACATCAAATAAAATTAGAAAATTTCATATAATTTTTGTGCAATTTAAAAATATTAAAGTTTTCAAATATTATTTATTGTTAAACATGTGATATTATTTGGACACGAAAATTATATTAACTCTTCAACTTAACTTTATACATCTCTCAATTTTTATTTTTTTTATTTTTAATATTGCGTATGTTATTTTGTTTGAATAGTATGAGGAATTGACTCCACCCTAATTACCAACTCTTCCATTTATTATCCCAATACACATCCGCCGTCCTTTTACTACAGCAGTCATATCTATTCACCTCACACCCTTTTAGCATCCTTTCCATTCATTCGCCCTTCTTCATTTATCCATCATTTTATCTCCCTCTCTACCACTGTAAAACCCTCGTCCAGTTTCTGGCCCTGTCATATGACCAGAACTCGTTCCATGGATAATCTCTCTAAAATCCTCATGGCAACCACTATAATAATTGTGGTCCTATTGTCATCTCCGACTCTTTTAATGAAGCCTGTTCGCATTCTGTATATACACATGTCTCTAAAAAATGCTTTGCCTCAAGACCCAACTCTTCAGTCAAGAAACTTCTTTCAACTACTTATGATCCTCTCCCTCAAGATGACATGCATAAATTTTGGACATGTTCTCAAAAAGATAAGTTTACCTCCTTTAAGAATCTCTCAGTCGTACTCGATCGAATAGTGAATCTCTGTAAATTAAAAAGAGCACATTGCAATGTAAGTTCCTTTTTTAAATGTCAAGACCTGTCTTTGGTTTTTATCACTATGGATATTTAGTGTATGAGGATGTCGTTCGCATGTTTTATGCAAATCTCCGCATAGCTCCCAACAATGGCGAGCTTGAAACTCTTGTGCTTGGTACGAGGATTGTACTCAATAATTTATTGTTTAAAAAGGTGCTTCATATAAAATTCTCTGGGGTAATTCCCTTTATGTATGACTCCTGGCCTGAAAATTTTGAAGTCAGCTTTGAGGAAGCAAAAAGAGTTGTGTCTGACCCAGACACAATGTCATCTAACTTTGGTCCCCTATCTTTCTGTTTTAAGTACCCGTATAATAGCTCATATCATCGTCACTACTTTGATTCCCAGAAAAGGCTCGATTATTAGTATAATTTGTCGTGATGTGTTTGTTTTATACTATGTGGAGAAAAGAAACAAGATAAATTGGTCGGTTTGGTTTTGAGGGTATATACTTGAGAGTATTGTTGATGCTCATGCCTCTGCTAGCCTACCGTATGGATTGTTGATTACTAGAATCCTTCTATGTTACTCCATTAACCTATCTGCATACTTACCAGTGGAAGTCTCTACTACTTATGATTCAAAAATATTCGCCAGCATAGAATACGTCTTGGTAGACAACAAATGGTACAAAAAGGACTCTGTAAAAGCAAAATCAGAACTTCCTAAGGTAAGCCGTTCATTTTCTAAGCCCATGCTTCATGTGCTGAAGGAAATGGAGGTTCTCAAAGATCTAATAAAGTCAATTGAAGAAGGGATAATGCTGATCCAGGAGTCGAATGTCAAGATGTTGCAGCTGGGGAAGGACACATGCACTGATGTAGGGAAGGTACGGATGACTATTGATGGGTTCAAGCATGAAGGCATCAAGCTATTTACTAAATAATTTTCTCACATGGAATCCCTCAAGACTGAAACCAACTCCTATTTCTCTTTCTCCAAGAATGTCGAGAAATCCTAGGAACGCTTCTTCTATAACATGCACAACACTCAAACATATTTCTTGCGAGGCAGTAAAATAATGAATTGTTATTCAAAAGGAGATCATGTCCCTTTTTTGGGAGGGGTATAAGATATTTCTTACACTGTCCGCCACTCTTTTGATTGTTATTTCTATTTGAAAGATTTTTTGGCTTACTTGTTCTGCTACTCATTTTATTTTTATTATGTCAAAAGTAAAATAAATGCAAACATAAGGAACTATCAACTCAAGGTGATCAAGTCGACTGCAGAGGCATGAGAGTTGAATGATGCTCGAAAGAATAAGGGTCAGCATGAAATGTAAGCAAGTTGACTGCAGGAACAGCGAAGTCAACTGTGTTTCAATAAGGGGAAGATTGTTGGCCCCACAAAGCCAACTGGTGTTTACTGGAAGAACACAAAATGTTTATTGTTGGACATTACTAAAAAATGTCTACCTTGCAATTACTAAGAAGAAATAAATTTAAGACTGATTCTACTACAAATGTTTGATTAGAACCATGTTTCAACACAAAATAAATCTGAATCATTGAGATCAAATGTTTGAATTATCAACAAAATAACTACAACAAATTACTTCAAGTTTCTAACTTTTTTTTTCAAAAATATTTATAAAGTTGATGAAATTTAAAATCAATGCTTTTGGTTTGCCCAACCACGCCTAACTAATAACATTGCAAAGAAAAACTTTGTTATACTAACCGTTGTCTACATTGATTACAAAGATGACAGAGAAATGATGAGTCAATCAATGATATATATCTAATGAAAACCCCAAAAAATGTGACCACGTCATTAAGAACACCTTGTTTGATTTTTCTACAGCAAATCACTTTAAATTTCTAATGTGTTTTTTTTTAAAAAAACTTTTATCTATTGATAATTCTTTAAAATAACTACAAAACGTAACTACACAAAATAGCTCAAAGAATTATTAAAGAAAACGTTTCAGTTTTCAATTTCTCTTTATTAAAGGTTGAAAATTGTTTAAATTATATTTTTTGAGAAAATTTCAGTCTTCCAAGCTGAGTATTAATTTTCTTAAATGAATTGAAAACCTTGAAAATCTAACAATTTCTTAAATGCTTTGACCCTTGGAACAACTACAAAATCTAATACCTTAGACTTCACTTATTTTACAAATCTTCTATGATCTTCTATTTAAATCAACTAATCAATAGGAAATCAGCCATAGAAAAACAATCAAGAATTGCGAGGGAAAATGAGCAACCAATAAAATAATCCTGTAACTTTCAATTACTAGGCTTTGCCAAATACTATACACAAAGGTAAAATAAAATAGACATCCGTAACACATAATGCTTTAGTTTTTCAGCTTCTCAGTCGTTAGCAAGTCTTATACTTCTACCCTGATAAATTTATAGATTCTGAGTAATTAATTTTAAAATAAGAAAGAATTAATCCTCCGTCACACTATTTGGGATTTCAAGTGTTGAAGAGCATTGAACTAGGTAACCTTAGAGACTCTATTCTCAATTTATTTGCTATACTATCTAGTATACCATTGGTCTTTCGTAATTTGGTTGTACTACATTTCAATTTTTCGTGTTATCCTTCTTACTTTAGTGTTTACTCCCTATCAAGCTTAAAAAATCAATCCCAACAAGTTGAGTGCATTGAAAATACAAAAAAGAATGCTTTGTTATATTAATAAATGTCTACATTGATTTCAAAGAAGAAAAAATTTGAAGAGTCATTCTATTAAAGTCTGATCAGTGTAAATTAGCAACAACACATTATTTTAGTTAGCATTAGTCGTTCAACGTAACGAAATATTGCTCGACATATATGTTGAGTTTTTGTACATTAAATGTATCCTTCAAATCACATATGATGATCAGTTGTTGTTTTTAATCCAGATAAATATCAGGTTTGAAAATAATAGCAAATAAAAATTATGTATATCGATAGTGAAACAAACATAGAAGAACTAATGTTTAATAGAAGGATCGATGAATTTATCCGAGTACATGACTTTGAAAAAAAAGTAATATAAAATGTATCCTTCTAAGTTGGACTTCTACGCCTCCCTTCATGTCCAACCTTTTCATTCTCTATAGACTCTACTTCTATGCTCCCTCTACCATTTTCGTCATCTGACTAGATGTTCACATTTACATTATACCATTCATTTGTTTGAACATTACCGTTCTCAACGGTTGCATCCTGCTCGTCATCATTAGGATCACCCTCATTATTACGAGATTTCATATGCAGTTATAACTGATTAATTCGAGCAACAAGTTTGGAGATAATGAAATGCGATCGGACATATCTCTCCAAAGAAAAAATTTACAACCCTGGGGACCCTGCAGTATTAATAAAATTCATCAACATATAAAGTAGGAAGGAAAAAACTAGACACAAAATATGAGATTAAATTTAACTTTGAACAGACAACTTACACCGTATAGCGGACAAGCCCAATACCGCCTTCCAAAATTTTGGGCATCCCAATAAGTCTTCATCGGTAAGACATAGCCATGGCCGCACCTGAACTCCAGGTCGCAACATGAATCAATGTCATCCATACATACTTGCGATAAGTTTTACATTTTCTTGCACTTAGATGTTACTAGCCTTGCTTAAGTTATTAAATAATAGAGATGGAGTTATTAAATAGAGAAAGAGAAAGGGGAGGCATCTCTTTGAAAGAAGATTACGAGACAAAGAAGAGAATTAAAAAGACATGCCTCTTTGAAAAGAGATTAAGAAATGGAGAAGAAATTTGAAAAGACTTCCCCAGTTAGTTGAGCGTGCATGGGAATGGAATAGGGTAATTAATTAGGAGTGTATGGGAAAGGAGCAAATATTTTCTCACAAGTCCAACTTCAGGTCACAAATATATACATTAGCTTTGTTGGACATTAAATTGTTAAT
Organism: Capsicum baccatum var. pendulum; assembly: GCA_030864225.1. NCBI lineage: Eukaryota > Viridiplantae > Streptophyta > Magnoliopsida > Solanales > Solanaceae > Capsicum > Capsicum baccatum. The sequence continues at coordinate 202,604,418 of CM061561.1, forward strand.
ATCCTACTTAGAGGGGTGTTGTTGTTGTGCCTCCTTAGCTCTACGGTTTTGTAATTAGAAATTTATAATTACAAAAAATATAGACTAATTATCTGTTATCTGCAATATTCTATATTATTTGTTGAACTTTGCATATCATATTATATGTCATATAAATGTATGTTTCTGAATGACTCTTGGTAGTCCTAACATTTTCATCTCTTTAATCTAAAAGTTCAAATATTTGATTGATGACCTTCAATGCTTCATTACTTCTGCGTGCAGCTAGCTATCGTGTGTACCTATTTTGCAATAATTAGAACGGCAAAGGGATTATTGTAGTTCGCCATCAATTTAAGAAGAATGATAAGATCACTGTTCAACAGAACTAATGCTATGTAACTATAGACTCAAACCATTAAATAATTGAATTAATCAACTTTCAAATAAGCAACAACCAACATGTCGAAAATAAAAAACACAAAAAGTAGACGAGCAAAGCATGGTAAAATTATTTGTAGTGACATATATGGAATATTATTGAACTTTACAGTAGCAGAACTACCATTTTTCTTATGTCTCCAATTTATAGGTATCACATCGTGTTTCTTCAGCCCACTGATCCTTGACCACTTCTCTTAACAAACAGATTGTCTTTTATCAGTCGGCGCGTGAACTCCTCCAAACTGAAATCTTTCTGTAACTACTTCATATTCCAAAGCCATCTCTATTTATGTTTTTCGCCCGAACGAAAAACTCGTTCCACCCACAATCATTCTTACACTATACAAAATGTGAAAGACAATTGTGTTGCTTCTATAGTGTAAGAATAATAGTGAGTAGGACAAGGTTTTTTGACTGGCAAACAAAGTCAACAAAGGTGGTTTTCAAAGAGGAAGAAGTCTCACTGAGGGTTCAGTTTGGAGGAGTTCACGTGGAGACTAATGAAAGAAAGGTTGTTTGTTTAGAGAAGTGGCCAAGGATCAGTGGACTGAAGAAACACGATGTGATGCCTATAAATTGGTGACATAAAAGTAATACTAGTTCTACTACTATAAATTTGAATAATATTCCATATATATCACCACAAATAATTTTACCATGCTTTGTTCGTCTACTTTTTACGTTTTTATTTCCGACATATTGGTTCTCGCTTATTTAAAAGTTGATTAGTTCAACTATTTAATGATCTAACTGTCTACTTGCATATCATTATTTTTGTTGATTTTGATCTTCTAATGAGTCCACTATAAAGGGACAATAATCGACTAACAGAACAAAAATTTCAATTCATCCCCCCCCCCTCCCTTTAGAATTTCACTAATTGTCTACTTGAATATCCTTATTTCTGTGACCAAAAGAATGATGATTTTTTGTCACGTTTTTTTTACCATAAGTAAAATCCTTTAGTAAGTTACTTTTGATCTCATTTTTTTTACCATAACTAAAACCTCTTTTTAAAAGGTTGTCATTATTATTTCATCATTTCTCATGCCTCCTCTGTCGCCCCTCACTCTTCCCTACGCGCCGTCTGTTTCATCTATTACCATTCACTTCAGGCCTCTTGACTTCTCCATTCCTATCCCCTCCAAACAGTCGTCTTCTCAAGTTTTCTTAATTGGCTTCCCATCTCCTTCTCTCTCTTTTTTTAAATCTCACTTTTTTCTCTCTCATGACAAGAACCCACTTCATGGCTAATGTTTCTAGAATTTCCTCCGATTGTCCCGCTCCTCTTTTAGAATTCTCTAATGAGTCCTCATCTTAGTCCATTCTCCTCATGATACAACGATCGACTTCCAGCCCCATCTCCTTCAAAAAACGTCATCCTAATCCATTTATCCCCCTTCCTCTAAAAGAGATGCACCAATTCTGAACAAACTCTCACAGAGAGAAATTCCTTTCCTACAAAAATAGCTCTATCATTTCTGGTCGCGTCATCAATCTTAATGTTCTAAAAGAAGCATCTTCAAGGTCAATCATTTCTACAAATTTCAAAAATTTTCCCTACTTTTTTCCCTCTGTAGACTTCTAGTTTACGAAGACCCTATCCGCATGTTTTATGCTAATCTCTGACTTTTCCCTGATAGTGGAGAATTCAAGACTCTTGTGCTAGGCACAAGAATTGTACTGCCCAAAGTATTGGCTTCCCTTATGCTCTCAAGCATGTATTCCCGTATCCAAGTTGCCTAATTTATTTTGATCTTCTTGACTAGATAGTACATCAAAAAGATATCACGACAAGTGATGTTGTTTAGAGATCCCTTTCTGGGAATCAGAGTGGTGGCAACAATATGGGCCATAATGCGATATTTAGAACAATGAGACAAGGGACCAAAGTTGGTTGACGAATAGTTAGAATCAGATAAAAACTTTTTGGCTTCCTCAAAGCCCACTTTAAAATCCATGGACTGCTTATCATCCGGATCCTCTTGTCCTACTCCATCGATCTCTCCGCTTATACCTCTGTAGAAGTTGCTGCAACTTATGATTCTAGAACTTTCAACAGCATGGGATATGTCCTGGTGGAAAATGAGTAGTGCAGGAAGGAGTTTTTCCATGCGAAGGTTGAACCTTCGAAGGTATGTAAGTTTGTCTCTAACCTCTCTGTCTCTTTGATAAAGGAACTTGAAGAATTTAAGCAGTGGTTTAAGGCTATCGAGGAAGGTATCATGCAACTCCAAGAGTCTACTGCCAAGATCTTGAACCTTGGGAAAAGTACAATCTCCGACATAGGTGTGGTCAGGCTAGGGCTTGATGGGCTCAAACAAGAAGGAGTCAAGTTGTTTTCTCGAGTGCTCTCTCGCATGGACTCCTTGAAATCCCAAGTCTGTTCCTCGAATGATGATCTGGCTATTTGTGTTTAAAATTTCTACTCTTACTTTGTAAGAAGGCTGAAAAATCTTATGGAAACTTCTATCAAAACATGCAAAACACTCTCACCTACTTTCTGGCGAAATAGTGAATTGTGAACTTTTCTTTCAAAGGGAGTCCTGTCCTTTATGTTTTTGGGTTGTAGAGATAATTTTTATTTTCTGACAATTTCCTTTTTCTATGCTTAGTTATGACAACTTCTTGTTACTTTCCTACTTAACTATTTTGAATTTACTCTATTTGCAGAGTGTTCTGATCTACAGGCGAGTCAACTGTGAAGGGATAGTAGTCGACTTACACAAAAAAAAATTCTATCCCCCCTCTTTAATTTCACTAACTGTCTACTTGGATATCATTATTTCTGTTGATTTTGATCTTCTAACTCTTTCAAATTTGATGGGAAATTACAAGGATCCCCTTGTCATTTGACTTATTAAGAAACAGTTACCAATGATTGCAATGGTGGGGGTTAACTTAATTAAGCAACCAAATTGAGCATACTTTTGCCATCTTTTAAGGAGTTTTTTTTAAAGATTTTACAACATTAACAATATATTTCTTTCCTATGTGATGATAATGAGGCTGAAAATCTCATGCCCATACAATAAAATGGCATATGATTTAGTTAAATATGATACTCCTATCTAACATAAGATAGTCGTAATAATCAACTTCTGGCACCTATTCCCAAAAGGTTAAAAATTCTACATATAGATTAGGTTCAAAAATATCATACATCATCGTAGAACCAAATATGAGAGAAATTAAGGAGATGGAACATCCTACTACAAAAACTAATGGACTATAGGATGATTACTTACATTTGCATCATCGCCTCTAGCTCCCCTACTACCACACACACCACTCCATTTACTTTCTCTACGACCCCATCTGCCACCACCACTCCTACCTTGGCTGCTTTGATCCTCATCATATACATCATAATATCTAGAACCTCATCTCCTAGCACCTCCACGAAAGGTGTTTTGACGCGAAGATCAATTTATATTTATCTGGGGCCTTCCACATGAGTGAATTTCCCTTGGATTTCTTATGAATGTTACATCACTATCAGAGTCTAAATCAAGAATGTTAAGGACAACCATGTCATCATCCCAGTCCAAGTACGCTTTGAAATGAGCTTTCAAAATATTTTTCAAGTCCCTACGTCTAATGGGATAGTCCAAAGCGATGTCGTAGTTTCTATTGAACCATTTCTTCAGCATATTGTATTATCGGTACTCATCCGTCATTATTGGGTACCCTCCTAGGAATAATTTACTCAAGTGTGGGCGTACTATGTCTCTCATCTAGCGATGAAGTATATATCTATCGTGAAACAGGCGAATCTTTTTTACAGTCATCTTCCTCAAAATATGGCAGCACGTAATCCCTTCACTTTCAAAGTTCTTGCAATTGTATTTAATATATCGATTGTCTGGATGATACTCCATGGTGAAGACAAAATTATCTCTGTGATAATCATTGTGTATCAAAAGATCTGTCACATTGTATACCTCAACTCTCTCCACCGTATTAAAATCAACATGTCTTTCTATTTCACAATGAGGTAGCCTTGCAACATGAACCCTAAAGAAATCATAAATAGCGCAGATGTAGTAGCCATAAATCTGAATTTCCCAATCGAACATGGTGGTAGGTCGTACAAGTTGCTTTCTTCCTTAGCTTGACTCTGCATTTCTTTCTCATATTTAAACCTGAGGGCAACCTCATATTGCCCAACAAATTGCTTTAGAGAGCTTTGACCAGTGATGTAGCCATCAAAGAAGGCATGCATTGACTCACACCTTTGCGTGGACATCATGCCAGCCCAAAAGTAGTGCTTGAGAAATACGAGAACCCATTTAGACCACTCCGAATAAAGACTTTAGAACCAAATTCATCCACCCACGTCATATTCTTCAACAAATGCATACCATTTGTCCTCAAATTTGGCAATGGTAATGCTGTCAAAGATAATCGTTTTGAAGTGAGCCTTGGCTCGCTTATAATTACACACCCCCTAAGCTTTACAGGTAGCTTAGTAAAGATGTGCCAAATGCAATATCTGTGGACAATATTTGTTAGCGTCTCACGAATGGCTGCCTTAATACTCTTACATTGGTCTATAAGATAGCCGTTGGAGAGGTTTCGCCCATGGCCGCAAGCCAAGTTTTGAATACAAACACATATGTTTCGATGTCCTCACTTGTGATCAAAGCACATTCTAGAAGTATGGATTGGTTGTGATGATTAACACCAATGAATGAAGCAAATGGCTGCGCCATTGATTCACGAGGTAGGTTATATCAAAACATATGGCATCGCTGAAGTCGCAGTAGGCAGCCTTGCAATGTGTGTGCACCCATACCGTATTTCAAAGTCTCCCAGTATTATCAAAGTCTATACAATAAAAAAAAATTCATCCTTGGCCTGCATTTCCAAAAATAATTTATGTAATGCAGTAGCATCGGTGAAAAGTGTTCGGAGCCTCCGTTGTTGAAGAATGTAATTTTGATAGTCCTTGGGAGTGCACGTCATTATTTCAGGGCCACCAGCTTCGACTTCCAAAAGTCTTATGCTCTTTGAAGGCCTTCCCGCAATATCATGCGCTACAAGACTTCTTTTCAAAGTCCTGCTCAATTCCATGTGGCAAGGCAAAAAATGTGATAGTGCAGGATCCATTTTATGATTGTGCTCTAAAAGAACCGATCTCGCAACGCACGAACCATCATTCATCACATGACAGTTAACTCTATCTTTGTAATCCACCCTTTTGTTTTTATTCCTAGCTTTTGGTTTTCGAGACTTACCACACCCAAATGTCACATATTTTATTTGACCACCCATCTTTTTTGCACTTTTCTTGACAATGCCAAAACCAATCAATCAACTGTGTTCTTTGTAAAATGTGAATGCGGATTGTACACTATGAAAAGACATACCTACAACAGGGCATGCGGTATATTGATTGTCGGTGTAGCTATCATCATGTATTGTGCCTTCCTCTTCGTCAACGCCATCCTCCTGATGATCATATTCCTCGCCGTCGAAAATACTTAAATATTTATCTTGATTCGATTGATGAGACCTATTCATCTCCTCATCGATCAAGTTTTGAAGGTCTTCGTCACCACTGTCTAAATATCGATTTGGACAATCATCATAGCCATCATATGAATTTTTATCATGAAGCAAACTATCACTTTTCTCCAACCCCAAAATGTCATTTAATGTTGCTCTTAATTGACTATTCTTATCATTATGATCCATTACGCCACAATCATATGATAAAGGATATAATAATTAATGAGAATGTACAGTGAAATAGTTAAGAGAAATCTAATAGAGTAAAGTAGAATGAAATACTGAAGAGAAATGTAAGAGTAAAGTAAAAGAGTATAAAAGAAGTTTGTTGTGAATAATTAAAAAAAAAACAATCAAAGGTGATTTTGCATTTTTGGAGGGAAAAATGGTCGGTTTTGGAGCCAAAGGACAAATAAGTAATTTTTCAAAATTTGAGTCATTCGAGTTATTTTCCTTCAAGTCATTTAGCAACACCCAAAAAGAAACTCCACTAGTCGGATAAATAATTGAAATTCTTAGTAGGTGAGTCCGGAACCAAAATATGCCATGAGATTAACAAAATTACCAAAATGTGTCATGTATATAAAAGGTAACCATAATATGCTTAACTCTCTTTTTAGAGAGACTTATGTGAATTTCATTTAACGTAATTTGCTAAACTGAGTTAAATTCTGGAAAAGTGCATAAATCTCTTTTTAAGAGAGTTATGCATTTTTTTTTTACATAACTCACTTAAAAAGAGAGTTATATAATAATTGTTACATAACTCACTTTTAAAGTGAGTTATGCATTTTTTTCCTACATAACTCACTTTTATATAATAAAAGTTGCATCACTTACTTTTTAAGTGAGTTATACATTTTTTCTACATAACTCACTTATGTCACTCACTTTTTTTTCTACATAAATATAATAAAAATTATATAACTCACTTTATAAAAACTTACATATTATGTGAACAATCAATTTATCTTTTTAAAGTTTTAATTTTAAAAAGAAGACCAACTAAAACGAAATGAAGAGAGTAAAACTCACTGATTATTTGAGTATTCAAATATAAAATAAGTGAAAAAAATGAGTTATCCATTGAATAGAACTCTATAATATGTGTGATAAGTGCATAACTTTATAGTGATATGAAATATGAATATGGTGCTAAAAATATATGAGTTATGCAAAAAGTTGACATGTTCATCAAAAATGTTTGTCAGTCATAAAAAATACGATAAGAAAAAGTGTAAAATTCACACATAAAATAAGAGTTATCCTTCTTATTTCTATAAAACTCACATATCTATAATCTATATCTATAATTTATAATATATTAAACGTGTGAAGACCCTTAAAAAGGTGATTTAAACATTTTGTCCTTCATTAAAAGATTCTTCTTTAGACAAAACTGTTTTTCACTATTTTCTTCAATTTATTATTTAATTATTTTTATTATATTAACTAGACTCCTAAAATATATGAGACTCCTAAGATATATGAAAGTAGAATCAATTATTATTTCATTTGTAGTGATCAATTAGAAAAATACTCCTAAAATATAACTCTATTAAGGAAATACTTTTATAAATATTGAGATGCACATTAAACTACCGAAGAAATCGATTTACTTATTGGAAAAATATGATTAATGTAGACACGTGATTTTTTATCCTTCCAAAATTTTAACTTGTTTATCGATATTAAATATTTATATTTATATTTTAATCATATATTATTTTGACTATTATTTTATTTTAATATAATATAAATAATTAAATGAATTTAATTTTAGGATATTATTTTATTCCTTTAAAAAATAATAATAAAAAAAAAATTAGTAGTTTTTGTACTATTTTAATTATATAATTTATTTTTGACTATTTTTAGACTGTTATTGTATTTTTTTTTAAATATAAAAATTAATTATTATTATTATTATTATTTTATTTGTTACTATTATCTATTTATTTATTTATTTATTAATTATTTTTTGTTAAAAAAAAAAAGAAAAAAAAAAGGGGAAATCTTATCCTAAATCCCCACATTCCCACATTTACCTCAACTTTCTCCCCACTTAATTTACTGACTCAACTTTCTCAACTGCAACAATTCCTTAATCTTTATATACACAACACAAAAACAACACAGGGGGGTATTTTTTTTGGACACATTCATCTACAGGTAAAAATATAGAAAGAAACATCAGGAAAAAAAAAATCAGCCAAAGAGAGAAAAGAAGGAAGTTGGAGTGAAGTTTCTGTCGGAGTTTTTGGTAATGAAATTTAAAGTTCTACTTTAATCCATTAACAGGTTCTGTTCAATTATGGAGTATTTATTTTCATAAATTTTATTGTATAAAAGCATGAATGAAAAATGGTTAGATAATTTCATGATTTATTATTATGTGAGTGTTTGTTGTTGTAGTTAGTTACTGTTAACAATAAAAAGTATTTATTTTTATCTGTATGTTACAAAAACAGAATAAGAATTACTCGTACCCATTAACATACAGTTATATGAATCCACTTTTCATATGCACATACACATACTAATTTTCCACTGATCATGCACTCTTATTATTATTTTAGTCTCAAAACATAAAGCATCTATATAAATTGTCATTTGCACACAAATACTGTACATACAGAATATTCATCACAATCACAGCGAATATGTATGTACACAGTAAAAAAAAAGGTGGAATAGGAGAGATCGATAAAAAGAAGAAAGAAATTGAGAACGAAAGATATCGAGAGTTGGCAGTTCTTCACCAGAAATCCATCGAAACAACCCAAAATTTTTTCAAAATCCATTAAAGTCGGCAACTAAACGGCTGGCGAAGCCTAGCGCCGCCACCGCCGTCCTCCATTTTTCTTGCTGGTGCTGTCAGTCCTTCCACAGTGCCGATCTCCCTTTCTTTATGCCGGAAAACGGTCAAATCTGACCGGCGAAATCCCTACCCGCCGGCGCACACAGCAATGTTGTCAAATTCCACCGATGATACCCTTCCCGTTTAATTTTTGTCAAAAATTGTTATTCCGCCTGTACCATCCTTTAATATATGTATTCATATATGTATATAATATAATATGTTAATATGTCTTCACGTTTTTCCAGATGTATTAATATTCTAATACTTTATATAGAAATAATTAATTTTATTATACTAAAAAAATGAAAGTTGTAGTGTTTCCATTATATTAAAATACATACATTTTTTTTTTTTAAAAAAACCAAAAATGGACATCGTGCTTTGAATTTTTTTAAATAATAAATTTGGAAGACAATATTAAAATTTTGCATAATAAATTACTAATATATTATTATTATATTATTGTTATTATATTATTATTATTAATTATCATTAATAAAATTTATTAACTATTTACTATATTAAGTAATTGCTTTAAATAAATTTTGTTTAATGATTTTAGTTAAGATTAATTATTTTAAATGAATAAATTGTTACGAGTTTACAAGTGACAAACCAAAGTTTAAAAATTAAGTAATTTTTAAGCACGAATAATCGTCTCAACTAAGAATGTGGCGTACGCATCTTTCTGAGACATTTAAAATTCAAGGATGCAACAATACACCTTGGTAAATATTTTCTAAAATTAATTTGACAACTATTTTTCAACGTTCACCAATTTATTTAATATGAAATAATATACAAGAGTTTTTTTTAGATAAATTTTTAGATATTAAAAATGAGCGATTTAGGCCTTAATATAATTTATTAAAAATAATTTAAGTCAAGATAAGTCAATGAAGCGACCGTGCTAGAACCACGGGATTCAAGGGGTGCCTCACACCTTCCCCTTGGTCAACAGAATTCCTTACCCGGTCTTTAATTTCGCAGGCCAAATAAGAGTCATTTTCTTTTGATTAGGGATTGAAAAAAAAGGTGACTTGAAACACCAAAACTCAATTCCAAGTGGCGACTCTGTAAATAATTTAATCCCTATTCAATATCGTCACTTTAATTGGAAAAACCCTTCGACGGCTCTCGAGCAAGCGAAAAAGGGGTGTGACATCTCTGGCGACTCTGCTGGGGACTAACTAGAATTTGAGCTTTAGATATTGACTTTTACTTACTTTAATTATTTTAATATTGTGTTTGTTTGTTGGCCTTATGTGCTACTTGTTGCTCATTTACTGCTTTGATATTATTTGAAATGTATTATATATTGTCTTCTCTCGCGTACCCCCTCTGAGTCTCTGAAATAGGATAGAGGGAATGCAGCATATGCATCCCACCTTATTTTTGAGATAACCGGAGTGTCAAGGCACCTGGTGAAGGATATAGTCACACATGTTAGGCGGGTTTCGGATCGACAACGAAGGCGGTGTTGCCCTGCTACCGACCAAGTTGTCCCTCCCCGGTTCGAGTGTCCGCTTGGGTAAGCCAGTCTAGACACCTATCCCTATTAGGCATAAACTTAGAAGAACTGAAAACTCAGAATCTGGTTATCCCTATTAGGTACCGCTTTATTTGCATCATATGCATTTGACTTAGCGGGACTCGGCACAGGGGTCGAGTCTGTCTAGGACAGGTAACCTAATTTATAAAGACCAACATGTGCATCCTACGTGCTCTTTGACATTTACTTGGAAGACTATTTATTTGTTGACCGGCTTTAGGCAATTTTAAAATACGAGAGATTAATTTATTCTCAAATTTAGTTGATTATTTTTGAAAGGAAAAATTTATTTAAAGAAATTCTTTAGATATACGGCAACACAATTTTTACAATCTTTATGAACTATGAGGGTCTGATTCTCACATCTTTGTGAGATACGTAGGAAGTCCATCCCAGGACACGACCTTATTTTTAAAAAAAAAATAAAATTAAAATATGATTATTTTTCTAATTTTCAAGTCCAGTTTTTTTTTTATTTTAACATCCTTGGATCTTTAGGGATCACGAGGCTAAGAATAAAAAAAATAATAACAATAAAATAAAAATATATTTCAACAGCCCGGAATCTTTAGGGATCATAAGGCTAAGTTTTTACAAAAAAATATATACATCAATTTTTTAACAAGTCCTGAACCTTTATGGTCGTGAGACTAAAAATTTTATACAACTTCACACATAAAACAGTCATTCTATTTTTCTTTATTTCTGAGTCCTTTTATTTTATTTTTGTACTTAGAGAATATTGTTTTCAAACACAGATAAAATTGTCTAGAAGTCTGTTATAACAAAGTTTTTTTGATAGAGTCAAAAAATAATAATAATAATAATAATAATAATAATAAAAATAAAAAATATATATATTTTATCAATCTTGTTTCTCTCACTTTAATTTTTGATGAGATTATTCTTTGCAACTAAGTTTAAATAATGGTCGTACTAAGTTTTACAAGTTAAGTTATAAATTCTTTTCAAAATTAATAAATTAAGTTTTGTCTAAGTCTAGATATTTATTAATTTTATGTCCCTTTCAATAGGTATAAAATGTCCCCCCCTGTTCATGGAGAGCGTCCAAAGAGAAAGAGAGATGGGAATGTACCGCTTCAGGTTGTGGATTGTACCCCTCTGCAACTTTGGTTATGGTGGAATGCAATGGATACGTTTGATTATGGGGAAATACATAAGTATTTGGGTTTCTTAACCAGTATCATGATGATCAACCCTAATAGGGAGGTGATTGATGCATTAGTGAATTTCTAGGACCCAAAGAATAATGTATTCCGCTTTTTAGATTTTGAGTTGACACCTACTTTAGAAGAGATAGCAGGCTATGTTGGATATGGTGATATGCATCGGAAGAAACTTATAGCCCCAAGACCTATTTTGATAAACAAATTTTGCAAGCTCATGAACATAAGAAACACAAAAAAAGATTCAATGAAAAAAGATTGGGTTTCCTTGCAGTTTTTATATGACAGATATGGAAAGCAAGAGGGGTTTCAGAAGTACGGTAAAGAACTTTGTAATAAGGGAAGTTTTGAGACTTGGAAAGTTCACAGACGATTTGCATTCATGGTAGCCTTTTTGGGCACTATGGTCTTCCCAAGAAGAGAAGAAAAAATTAATATTCGTTTAGCGGGAGTGGTACAGATACTGATTAAGAAAGATTACACCATGATACCAATGATCCTAGCTGATATTTACCGTGCTCTGACTGTTTGTCAGAAAGGGAAAAGTTTTTTTGAGGGATGTAATATCTTGTTACAGATGTGGATTGTGGAGCATCTTTATCAATGTCCTACATTGACAAGGTTCAATCCCGAGCGATTTAATCGAATCAACGATTACGAGGAAAGGATGGAGAAATATAAATGTCCAAAAGAAATCGGAGATTGGGTTAAACTTTTTCGTTCTTTGACAACAGATAAAATCACTTGGAATCTCCATTGGTTCCCTTGGAGACAAGTCATCTATAGTTCTGTCATTCGTCCGTTCTTGTTATTAATGGGTATTAGAGGTGTTCAACCGTATGTTCCATTGAGAGTTCTACGTCAGCTAGGCAGGCATCAAATAATTCCCATAACGGAAGACATGGCTGATTTCATACTTGAGGTCAGACCAGAGATTTCACTTCCAGAAGATTTGGCCCAGCAGATTTGGGAGGGTCGTCGTATTATGGGAATTGAAAAGATGGTCATAGAGCGTGAGAAAGGAGAAGTGCACCCAGATTACCAGGAATGGTTTGAAGAACAGTCGAGTCCTCTAGTCAGACCAGAAAGATCGGTTAAGGGGCCTATAGATCAGGAAGTTGCAATCAGGATAGGAATTGAAAAGGCCATGCAAGAACATCATGAAGCCAACCAAGTTTTGAGAGAAGAATTAGAGCGTGTCAGGGCAAAAATAGACGAACAACAAAGGGAATTCTCTGAAGAGAAAGCTAAATCGGCAGCTATTGAGGTTGCACTTCGGGGACAAATCAAGTTTGCTACCACTAGGGGGTCACACGTTGTAGAACTTGCCACATCTCGCCGACAACAACTTCAAGAAGTTGAAAAGAATATGCAAGAAGAATTTGATCGAGAGAGATCTCAATGGATTCGTGAAAAAGGAATATTGCGAGAACAGTTGGAGGTTGTTTCTGCTCGTGAAAAACGTGGAAGAGAGATGGTTGATTTCCGAGATCGACAGGCCCAGGAATGGGATCAGGCTTTCAGTTCTCTTCGAGGGAAGGTCCACCGTGTAGCGCAGGATACTGCTAGAATGGGTTTAGATTATCAGCAGTTGGATTGTGAGGATTTTTTGGCACAAGTACCCGCTTTCGCACAGCGACTCACTGCTTCATTGGAGGACATATATTTGAGTTTGGGAGGACATATTAAATCAAAATCTCCTTGAAAGGATCGTCGTTTTCTTTGTCATAGTTTTTTATTTTCAGTTAAAAAAAAATTGTTTAGATATTATGTCTTTTAGTTTTCAGATGTAAGTTAGTAGGTTTTATTTTAGGAGTTGGGTCAGTTCTTTTATCGTAGAATGTAATGAAGTTGACCGTTTATTTCTATATATATTACATATGTTTTACTTCACTTACTTTATTTATTTTCTTTAATAATAATAATAAAAAAAAAATTGTTGTTAAATTCCACCCGAACTACGCAAGATCTGATTCATGTCCTGACATGATACGTAGGCAACCCTCCAAAGGGTTCGATCATAATTTTTGAAAATATGCCTAGAAAAGCCGGGATGAAACACAAAGCTTCCATGATAGGTTGGAAAATGCATATAGAAACATGACATATAACGTGGCATTATAATGTGTTAAATATATAACACTCACCCGTTTGCTACTTGATCACAAAAAAGATAAAATAGTTGGTGGTTGGTTTGTGGTTTAAACTGGCATCGCATCCGTATAACACCAGATACAAGGGTAAAAGAAGAATGACTCGCAGAGAAGATATTGGGTCTGATAGTAAAGAAGAGCAGAATCAGTTGATTTCGCAGGAATTAACATCAATGGAAGAAATAAAGTCATTAAAACAACAGATGGCGGAGATGTACAAAGCTTGGTTGAATGGACAAGCTCCTCTTTCTTAAATCCCTGGACTTTCAACTTCAAATGATCCAAATTCTGACCCAGCTCAAACTAGTGATCCATTTTACCCACCAGGATTTGGCCCATTTGCTAATATGCCTCGAGTTGTTGGTATTTCTACCGTGCGCCCACCAAATCCATCTGTCACAAATAACCCACTTTTTGCTTCTGTAGCGCCAGCTACTGCGGGTATTCCACCGACAATACCAAAGAATATGGGAAAACCACATCATGATATGTTATATCCTCCTGAAATGACTTTCAAGTCACAAAATCAACATTATCATGTTCATCAACGTGATACTCCTATCGTGATTGAGAAGATTGCTAAGAATGAGGAACATGAGGAGATGGCTAGAAAAGTTAGAAGCCTGGAACAAAGTATGAGAAATATGCAAGGAGTAGGTGGACCCAAAAGTGTTTCGTACAAGGATTTATGTATGTTTCCTGATGTCCATTTACCGATAGGGTTCAAAATGCCAAAATTTGACAAATATTAAGGACACGGCGATCCTGTAGCTCAGTTGAAAAAGTTTTGCAATCAATTAAGGGGAGCAGGAGGAAAAGAAGAATTATTGATGGCGTACTTTGGAGAAAGCCTTACAGGGATAGCTTCTGAATGGTTCATTGACCAAGACATTTCCCGTTGGCACGTGTGGGACGACATGGCTCGAGATTTCGTTCAACAATTTTAGTGTAACATTGAGATAGTGCCAGATCGCACTACGCTTGCTAACATGAGAAAAAATATGACTAAAAGTTTTCGAGAATATGCCGTCAGATGGAGAGAGCAGGCTTCAAGAGTTAGACCATCGATAAAAGAATCTGAAATGATTGATATTTTTCTGCAAGCACAAGAACCTGATTATTTCCATCATTTGCTTTCTACTATCGAAAACACATTTGCAGAACTTATCAAAGTTGGAGAGATGGTAGAAAACGGAATCAAATCAGGAAAGATCATCAGCCAGGCCACTTTGAAAACAACAACACAGGCAATTCAAAATGGTACAGGAAGTTTTGGGGGAAAGAAAAGAAAAGAGGATGTAGCAACGGTCATGACAGGTCCACGACAAAATTGGAGAGGTGCGCGTCAACCATATGCACAGAATCCATTATATTTTGTTCCATCTCCCCAATATCCTATTTACAATACACAACCATATGCTCGAGGTCCTTCTTACCCGCAGTGGCGTGCACCAGCAATCCAAAATCGTCCAATGGCCCCGTAAGTTCAAAGAGGCCCTCCGAGGTCTAATTTTCGGCCTAGAGAAGAATTCAAAAGGGATAACATGGTAAAAGATAATTTCACTCCTATTGGAATATCTTACACCAGTTTATTTCATAGGCTGAGAAAAATAAATGCTCTAAACCCAATTGAGAGAAGGATCCCGAATCCTCCTCCGAAGAATTTGGACTATTCTAGAAGATGTGAATACTGTTCTGATGCCCCAGGGCATGACACAGAGAAATGTTGGCATCTGAAAAGAGCCATTCAATAGTTGATTGATACCCAACAGATTATGGTAGAAAGTCCAGGCACTCCAAATGTCAATCAAAATCCGCTGCCAGATCATAATGAAACGAACATGCTCGATGTGATACTCAGTGGTGAAGATGTTACGATTCCCTTTAAGCCGATCATTAAAATTAAAAATGATTCAGAAAAATCAGCAAATGTTGTAGATTTAACGAAAGAAAAACCTGCAGAAGCTGAGGTGGTGATAGCAAAACCCTAATCATCGAATGATCCCTTGGTGATGGGGAAAGAGATTTCAGAAAATATTGGGTCAAGTCAAATAAAGCCAAAACTCATTATTCCTGGAAGATCCAATAAGCCTCTTTTAATCATAAAAGGAGCTCTTGTAGCTCCTATTGTTATTAAACCAGTATCACAGCTGCCTATGGTCGATACCAAGGCAGTACCTTAGAATTATGATCGCGTTGTGGTGATAAACAAAGGGAAAGAAGTGACTGAAGATGTAGATGAAGTAGGGGGATTAACTCGATCTGGAAGATGTTATGCTCTAGTAGAGTTAAGAAAGAATAAACAAGGTGGTGAAGAACGAATGACAGTCAAGAAGCCTGTCACTGATGAAGAAGCTGAAGAATTCTTAAAGAAAATAAAAATGCCAGAATATTCTGTTATAGAACAGTTGAAGAAGACACCAGCACAGATTTCTTTGTTGTCTTTATTGATACATTCAGAGGAACACCGCAAGGCTGTAATGAAGATTCTTAATGAAGCATGTGTTCCTAGTGAGATTAGAGTAAATCAGCTGGAAAAAGTTGTTGGAAGGATCGTTGAAGCAAATAAAATTACTTTTTCAGACGATGAATTGCCTATAGAAGGTACGGAGCATAATAAAGGTCTGTACATTTCAGTGAAATGCGAACATTTCATCATCACTCAAGTGTTAATTGATGGAGGATCAGGCGCTAACATTTGTCCAATGTCAACTTTACAAAAGTTGAATGTTAATGTGGAAAGAATCCGACCTAACAATGTGTGCGTCAAAGGTTTTGACGGATCCAAAACTGATGTTATTGGTGAAATAAAACTCATATTGACAATTGGGCCTGTGGATTTTGCTATGGATTTTCAAGTATTGAACATTGATGCTTCATATAATATGTTATTGGGAAGGCCATGGATTCATAGGGCTAAAGCAGTCGCTTCAACGTTACATCAAATGGTCAAATTCGAATGTGATAGGCAAGAGATAGTGGTTCATGGTGAAGGAGACTTATCAATGTATAAAGACTACTCTGTTTCTTCCATTGAAGCAGATGCTGCCAATGTGTTAATTCATCAAGCTTCTGAGGTAGTGGCTGTTGAGTATATCCTCGAGGGGAATCTCATCGCAAGACCACAATTATCCTCTGCATCTGTTATGGTAGTGAATGAAATTTTGAAGCATGGCTTCAAACCAGGAAAAGGTCTAGGGATGTTTTTGCAAGGCATAGTTCATCCCGTAAACCTCTATGAGAACTTTGGTACTTTTGGTTTGGGATATGAGCCTACTGCTGAAGATATAAAGAAGGCTAAAAAGCGTAAGAAAGAGTCGTGGTCACTTGCCAAGCCTATACCGCCACTTTATGAGTCTTTCATCAAATTCAGTGTTGTTGGATCCTCCAAGTTACCTGGTGCAGAATCAATGAATGATGATGATACAGAGTTGATTGATCTTTTTCAGAATATGTTCATTGAAGCTGATATGGTTGAAATTGGAGAGGGTACCAGCAATGTAGATGTGCAGTTTATCGGCCCTGATGTCCAGCTCAACAATTGGGAAGCCACTCCTCTCCCTATTATGAAGGAGTCTTGGTAGTTTGTTTGTTTTTTTTTCATACAATCTTAGTAGCTTGTTTTTCTTTCTGAATAATTTTAGGATCGTAATTCATACCTTTACTTTGGTATTTTAGGTTAAAACTCTTTCTAGCTTTGAATTTAATAAAGTATAGTCTCCTTTTGTTTTATTTTGGGGTCTGATGTTTATTTATTTATTTTCTATCATACAGTTCTTTCTATGACGATTCCAATGATATGACATGCATGACGAATTGGCAACCAGATTTAAAAACCCAATCTAATTTTGAAATAATGAATAAAGAGGTTGAATACGATGAAGGAGAAACATTTGAGGATATAAGCAAAGATTTCAAACAATTTGAGAATAAGACAAATCCCAATTTGAAAGAAACTGAGGCGATCAATTTAGGAGATCTTGAAAATATTAGGGAGACTAAGATAAGTGTACATGTTCAACCACAACAAAAGAAAGCTATAATTGAAGCTTTGCATGAGTATAAGGACATCTTTGCGTGGTCTTATGATGATATGCCCAGTTTGAGTACTGATTTGGTAGTTCACAAGTTGCCAATTGATCCTACTTTTCCTCCTGTCAAGCAAAAGTTAAGAAAATTCAAAACTGACATGAGTGTAAAAATTAAAGAGGAAATCACGAAGCAACTTGAGGCTAAAGTCATTCGAGTGGCCCAGTATCCTATTTGGTTGGCAAATATTGTCCCTGTTCCAAAGAAAGACGGCAAAGTTCGGATGTGTGTTGATTATCGCGATTTAAATAAAGCAAGTCCGAAAGATAATTTTCCACTTCCCAATATTCATATTTTGTTGGACAATTGTGCCAAACATGATCTTGCTTATTTTGTGGATTGTTATGCGGGGTATCACCAGATCATTATGGATCCAGAAGATGCGGAAAAGACATCATTTATTACTCCATGGGGAACATATTGTTATAGAGTTATGCCTTTTGGATTAAAGAGTGCTGGGGCAACTTACATGAGGGCAATGACCACAATGTTTCATGACATGATGCATAAAGAAATTGAAGTTTATGTGGATGACGTGATCATTAAGTCGAGAGAGCAATCTGATCATATCAAAGATTTGAGAAAATTCTTTGAAAGGCTTCGGAGGTATGATCTCAAACTTAATCCAGCAAAATGTGTATTCGGAGTTTCGTCAGGAAAACTTTTGGGTTTTATAGTCAGTCGACGTGGTATTGAGTTAGATCCTTCAAAAATAAAAGCTATCCAAGATTTACCTCCACCGAAAAATAAAACGGAAGTGATGAGTTTACTTGGAAGGTTGATTTATATCAGTAGATTCATTGCTCAGCTTACGACAACTTGCGAGCCAATATTCAAGTTGTTGAAGAAGAATGTTAAAGTTGAATGGACTGAAGAATGTCAAGAGGTGTTTGACAGAATTAAGAGACACTTCTCGAATCCGCCTATTTTGGTTCCTCCAGAGCCAGGCCGACCCTTGATATTGTACATGTCCGTTTTAGATAATTCTTTTGGCTGTGTATTGGGTCAACATGATGTAACAGGAAGAAAAGAACAAGCCATCTACTACCTCAGCAAAAAGTTTACCACTTATGAGGCTAAGTACACTCTTCTTGAGAAAACATGTTGCGCCTTAACTTGGGTAGCTCAAAAGCTGAAACATTACTTGTCATCTTATACTACTTACCTCATCTCTCGTATGGATCCTTTAAAGTAAATTTTTCAGAAACCAATGCCCACAGGCATACTCGCGAAATGGCAGATGTCGCTCACAGAGTTTGATATTGTTTATGTGACACGAACTGCAATAAAAGCTCAAGCCTTGGCGGATCATTTGGCTGAAAATCCTATTGATGAGGAGTATGAGCCATTGAAGACTTATTTTCCAGATGAAGAGGTATTGTATGCAGATGAGTTTGTTTCAGAAGATTGTCATTCAGGCTGGAAATTGTTCTTTGATAGAGCTGCTAATATAAAAGGAGTGGGGATAGGAGCGGTTCTTATTTCTGAATCAGGACAATATTATCCCATAACAGCCCAACTTCGATTCTACTGTACCAATAATATGGCAGAATACGAAGCTTGCATTCTGGGATTGAGATTAGCCATTGACATGGGGGTCCAAGAATTATTGGTATTAGGAGATTCAGATTTATTAGTACACCAAATCCAAGAAGATTGGGAGACTCGTGATTTGAAACTCCTACCATATAGAAGTTGTTTGCAAGATTTTTGTCAACGATTTGTATTAGTAAAGTTCAAACACATTCCCAGAGCTCATAATGAGATTGCTGATGCTTTGGCGACCTTATCTTCGATGCTTCAACATCCCGATAAAACTTATATTGACCCTTTGCATATACAGATTCATGATCAACATGCATATTATAATGTGGTTGAAGAAGAATTTGATGGGGAGCCTTGGTTCTATGATATCAAAGAATATATTCAGACTGGGAAGTATCCTGTACATGCTGATGGTAATCAAAAGAGAACCATTCGACGTTTGTCTAGTTGATTTTTCTTAAGTGGAGGAATCTTGTATAAGAGGACTCCTGATTTGGGACTTTTGAGGTGTGTAAATGCTAAAGAAGCTTCAAAAATCATGACTGAAGTGCATTCTGGGATTTGTGGACCACACATGAGTGGGTATGTTTTGGCAAAGAAAATACTCCGAGCAGGTTACTATTGGCTTACCATGGAGCGAGATTCCATCAATTTCGTTCGTAAATGTCATGAATGTCAGGTACATGGAGACTTGATACATTCCCCTCCATCCGAGTTGCATACAATGACTGCTCCATGGCCTTTTATGGCTTGGGGAATGGACGTAATTGGACCAATTGAACCAAAGGCCTCGAATGGACATAGGTTCATCTTGGTAGCCATTGATTATTTCACGAAATGGGTAGAAGCAGTGACTTTCAAGTCAGTGACTAAGAAAGTTGTGGTTGATTTTATTCACTCCAACATCATTTGTCATTTCGGCATTCCAAAGATAATTGTTACGGATAATGCTGCGAATCTCAATAGCCATCTGATGCAAGAAGTGTGCCAGCAATTTAAGATTATGCATCGAAATTCAACTCCTTATCGTCCAAAGGCGAATGGAGCTGTAGAAGCTGCCAACAAGAACTTAAAGAAAATACTCCGTAAGATGGTGCAAGGTTCCCGACAATGGCATGAAAAGTTACCTTTCGCTTTGTTGGGTTATCGTACTACAGTTCGGACTTCAATTGGTGCAACTCCTTACTTGTTAGTGTATGGAACTGAAGCAGTTATACCTGCAGAGATTGAGATTCCATCTCTCGAGTAGTTGTGGAAGCTGAAATTGATGAAGACCAATGGGTCAAGACTCGTTTGGAGCAATTAAGCTTGATTGACGAAAAAAGATTGGCGTCAGTATGTCATGGACAACTATATCAGAAGAGAATGGCACGAGCATATAATAAAAAGGTGCGTCACAGACATTTTGAAGTTGGTCAATTAGTACTAAGACGCATCCTTCCTCATCAGATTGAAGCCAAAGGCAAATTTTCTCCTAATTGGCATGGGCCATTCATGGTAAAGAAAGTGTTACCTAATGGCGCGTTATATCTGACTGATGTAGAAGGAAAAATGGAAGGAATGCCGGTCAATGCTGATGCAGTTAAAAGATATTATGTATGATATTCATGTACAATTATGTTATATATGTTTTGTACTTATATTTTTAAAGATTGAAATGATGAAGGCATTTTGTTCTACTATCTGAATAATATATAAACCTTTGCTTACCCCTTTGAGCTTTTATTTTGCTTCGAACCCCTCTTTTGGAATCAAGAAAAAAAAATCAATCAAAAAATTCAAAATCAAACAAAAAATGATGTTTCATGAACTACGTTTGACCTGATTCTTGCTATGACAAGATACGTAGGCAGCCCTACTCCGGGGTTCGGTCTAACCAAAAGAAAATTCAAATTACCCAGAATGAAATGAAACTGGGGAAAATATATATATATATATATATATATATATATTTTCTTAAAAGAATTGATTCCAAAAGTTGTATGTTTCACCCAATGTTATAAATTTTTTGAGACTCATGCCTACCTTTCTTTCTAACCCTATCCAAAAGCCAAGTTACAACCAAAGAAAGACCTTCGGATTAATCTTTGAGAATGTCAAGGCTAAACATATTATGAGTGCATGATATTTCATATTTTGGATGTTTATTAAAAAAAAAAAGGTGAAAAAAAAAATGAAAATATGAGAGAGTCTTATTGGTGAAAACCCTTTCGGGCATCATAAGACGACTGTGAGCTAAGACAAAAATGAAAAGGATATAGGCTCGTTGGCAAAAACCCATTGAGGTGCCACTAACTTAAGAAAGGTTGTTATCAAGAAGGAACAAATTCAAGATTGGCTTAATTTCAAGCTCAATATATGGACAAAAGTTGTAATGATTGGTATGGGTAGATCTGGTTGTTTTATTCAAAATGCATGTCATAATCACCAGAATCGACTTCCACATTCAGATAAGTTTTCTCCTTGTTTTGAAAAAAAAAAAAGATATCTATTTTCTTTTTACTTTGTTTTATTTTTATTTTTTATTTTTATGTCTTTGTTATCAAACAAAATTTTTTTTATCTTTTGAGTCAAATTCACATCAGGACGAGTCAGAAAAGACTCCAAACTCGCTACCAATTCCTTTAAGGGTACAAAGCAAGACAAAGAGTCGATGTACAGAGACAAGATTTCAAAGTAAAAGTAAGGTACTCAAGATGATTGTGATTTGAAAATTTTAAACTCGTGAAAATCTAAGGGATGCATTGGAAGAATAAACTCAGAAGCATCATATAACAGAAATATGATTTGATTTGATGATCTCAGTAGTCAGAATTCAGAGTTAGAGGTATAACAATTCAACGAATATTATCATGGATTGGAAAAGAGTTGAGCCTGACAAGTGCGAGAGCAGCCACTTCAAAAGCCAAATGCCACAAACTAACCACCATATGTTTTAAAACTCACAATCTTTCTTTGTTTGGAACAGAGATGAAATGATTATTTTCAGATAAAGTATGCAATTTCACACTTCATTCAATACAAGAAGCATGATTACAACATCTGATACTGGATCTCGGTCATGATAAACTTTATTCTTTGCGAGATATATTAAGATCCAGTAACACATAATTTTTTCAGTACAAACTGGGGCAAAATTTTATGTGTGTTGTATGAAATTTATTTTATGCTCAGGACCCTCCTGAAGAATGGGAATTTATTTTATGCTCAGGACCCTCCTGAAGAATGGGAATCTGTTTTATGCTCAGGACCCTCGGAATTTATTTTATGCTCAGGGCCCTCCTGAATAATGGGAATTTACTTTATGCTCAGGACCCTCCTGAAGAATGGGAATTTATTTTTTATGCTCAGGACCCTCCTAAAGAATGGGAATTTATTTTATATACAGGACCCTCTTGAAGAATAGGATGTTATTTTTCTGTTTCACTATTTGCTTTGAGTCCAGGAGCCCGCCTGAAGAACAGGATGAAGAATTGAAAGTTCAGGAGCCCGCCTGAAGAACAGAGTGAAAAATTGTAAGTCAGGAGCCCGCCTGAAGAACAGGGTGAAGAAAAGAAAGTTCAGGAGCCCGCCTGAAGAATGGGGTAAATTTTCAAGTTCAAGTCATGAAGATTTGAATCAAGATTCTAGAGGTTGCAATTTTACTTGTATTTTTCATTTTTAATTTTTATTAGTCAGTTGAAGGTAAAAGCAGAAGTCGTCAACCGGAAACTCGACGGAATCTCACTCGACTTAAGTTTTCTCTTTCACCAAATTACCTTTTGAACTACTCATGACCTGATTCCCTTATAACCCGAGATAGGTAGGATGTCCAAAAACAGGACTCGATCATATTTATCTTTTTATTTTTATTTTTATTTTTACCTTTCAAATAATTGGAAGGTCAAAAATCATGTCTTGTCTACTTCTTTGTATGAAAACTCTTTGAGATTTCACACAAAGAGGGGCAAAAATGTAGACACGTGAAGTTTCTGTCGGAGTTTTTGGTAATGAAATTTAAAGTTCTACTTTAATCCATTAACAGGTTCTGTTCAATTATGTATTATTTATTTTCATAAATTTTATTGTATAAAAGCATGAATGAAAAATGGTTAGATAATTTCATGATTTATTATTATGTGAGTGTTTGTTGTTGTAGTTAGTTACTGTTAACAATAAAAAGTATTTATTTTTATCTGTAGATTACAAAAACAGAATAAGAATTACTCGTACCCATTAACATACAGTTATATGAATCCACTTTTCATATGCACATACACATACTAATTTTCCACTGATCATGCACTCTTATTTTTATTTTAGTCTCAAAACATAAAACATCTATATAAATTGTCATTTGCACACAAATACTGTACATACAGAATATTCATCACAATCACAGCGAATATGTATGTACACAGTAAAAAAAAAAGGTGGAATAGGAGAGATCGATAAAAAGAAGAAAGAAATTGAGAACGAAAGATATCGAGAGTTGGCAGTTCTTCACCAGAAATCCATCGAAACAACCCAAAATTTTCTCAAAATCTATTAAAGTCGGCAACTAAACGGCTGGCGAAGCCTAGCGCCGCCACCGTCGTCCTCCATTTTTCTTGCTAGTGCTGTCAGTCCTTCCGCAGTGCCGATCTCCCTTTCTTTATGCCGGAAAACGGTCAAATCTGACCGGCGAAATCCCTACCCGCCGGCGCACACAGCAGTGCTGTCAAATTCCACCGATGATACCCTTCCCGTTTAATTTTTGTCAAAAATTGTTATTCCGCCTGTACCATCCTTTAATATATGTATTCATATATGTATATAATATAATATGTTAATATGTCTTCACATTTTTCCAGATGTATTAATATTCTAATACTTCATATAGAAATAATTAATTTTATTATACTAAAAAAAATGAAAGTTGTAGTGTTTCCATTATATTAAAATACATACATTTATTTATTTTTTTGAAAAAACAAAAATGGGCATCGTGCTTTGAATTTTTTTAAATAATAAATTTGGAAGACAATATTAAAATTTTGCATAATAAATTACTAATATATTATTATTATATTATTGTTATTATATTATTATTATTAATTATCATTAATAAAATTTATTAACTATTTACTATATTAAGTAATTGCTTTAAATAAATTTTGTTTAATGATTTTAGTTAAGATTAATTATTTTAAATGAATAAATTGTTACGAGTTTACAAGTGACAAACCAAAGTTTAAAAATTAAGTAATTTTTAAGCACGAATAATCGTCTCAACTAAGAATGCGGCGTACGCATCTTTCTGAGACATTTAAAATTCAAGGATGCAACAATACACCTTGGTAAATATTTTCTAAAATTAATTTGACAAATATTTTTCAACGTTCACCAATTTATTTAATATGAAATAATATACAAGAGTGTTTTTTTAGATAAATTTTTAGATATTAAAAATGAGCGATTTAGGCCTTAATATAATTTATTAAAAATAATTTAAGTCAAGATAAGTCAATGAAGCGACCGTGCTAGAACCACGGGATTCAAGGGGTGCCTCACACCTTCCCCTTGGTCAATAGAATTCCTTACCCGGTCTTTAATTTCGCAGGCCAAATAAGAGTCATTTCCTTTTGATTAGGGATTGAAAAAAAAGGTGACTTGGAACACCAAAACTCAATTTCAAGTGGCGACTCTGTAAATAATTTAATCCCTATTCAATATCGTCACTTTAATTGGAAAAACCCTTCGACGGCTCTCGAGCAAGCGAAAAAGGGGTGTGACAATTAATGCTTGTCTAACTTGATTCGGTTGCATGTCTAGATTGATGGATGCTTAATTTTCTAACCCTCAACTTCTTCACTGTGTTTGCCAACATAATAAAATTCAATGTATGTCTATATATATATCTTCTTTGTTTTTATTCAAATTATTCTTTAGGGTCAAAATTTTCACTCAACAAGAATTATTTTCATCAAAACTGAAGTTTTGTGATCACTATTGTATTATTTATTGTAGTTTACTAGTCGTAGATGAATTTACAGGTGCTAGATGAATGTCGGTCGGCTTTGGAGAATTTTTTTAGGTAAAAGTTAGGTTTAATTCTATTATTTTTATATCTTTGTTTTAATTGTTAGGTTTAATTTTTTTTGTGAATTTTACACTTTTTCTAATAGTATTTTTTATGACTGACAAACATTTTTTATGAACATGTTAACTTTTTGTATAACTCATATATTTTTAGCACCATATTCATATTTCATATCACTAATAAAGTTATGCACTTATCACACATATTTTAAGAGTTATATTCAATGGATAACTCATTCTTTTTTTACTTATTTTATATTTGAATAACTCACATAATCAGTGAGTTTTATTCTCTTCATTTCGTATTAGTTAGCCTTCTTTTTAAAATTAAAACTTTAAGAAGATAAATTGATTGTTCACATAATATGTAAATTTTTATAAAGTGAGTTATATAATTTTTATTATATTTATGTAAAAAAAAAAAAAGTGAATGACGTAAGTGAGTTATGTAAGAAAAATGCATAACTCAAAAAGTAAGTTATGCAACTTTTATTATATAAAAAATACATAACTCATTTTAAAAGTGAGTTATGTAACAACTATTATATAACTTTCTTTTTAACTAAGTTATGTAAAAAAAAAAAATGCATAACTCTCTTAAAAAGAGAGAGTTATGCACTTTTTTAGAATTTAACTTCGTTTAGCAAACTCCATTAAATGAAATTCACATAACTCTCTTCATAAAAGAGTTAAAGGATATTATGGTTACCTTTTATATACATAACATATTTTGATAATTCTTTTAGTTTCATGAAATATTTTGGTTTCGGACTCTCGGTAGTTCGTATATTGGAAAAAGAGCAACTATTCAATGTAACTAATGTATGACAGGCTTTCTGGACCTAATCAAGAAAATTTCTTCACCTATATGCCTATACTACAGTAAATAAAAGGGAGAGGATTCTTTGATTAGACATTTTGGGGTCACATGAAATTAACTGATCTCTGTAAGAAAGAATAATAAAAAAATTGAATGTTGAACTTGTTACAAAGATAATGAGTGTGTCTATTGAAATTAATGGTCGATGTATAGAGAAATTCATCAAAATTCGATTCTTCATGTACAAAAGCAGTTCTATATATCAAAGTTAACACAATGAAAGTAAAATATGGTCCATTAATTTGTCCAGGCAAAGGGTTAATTAATTTGTTCCATCTTCTTTTTAGGTCATCCTCAACTGTAAGGAATTAGGGCATCTGATCAAAAGAAAGAATAATAAAATTTGAAGCCAATGAACATGAACCAACAATGTCTCATAAAAGAATTTTTAGAGCAAGAAGTGTGGAGCTATATAGCTAGAAGAAAACTTTCTTTCTCTTTATGAATAGACTATCTTTGTCAAATTCATCTTACTCCGTCGATTTAGGTTTATCTCATAAGAAAGTGATGATCGATCTCTTTCACAAAAATGATTTTCGATTAGACTAATATGGTCAGTCATGTCGATATTGCCATATACATTGTGTATTGAAGATGAGTATCGAAGTGATTGACGAAAATTGGCAAGATTAATATATTCCCACCAAATTACTAGATTCGTTAGATAAAGTATCAATATTAGATGAACCAAAGAGTAAGTTTGATGAAAGATTAAGGAGTTTATAGTTATTTATGAACTTCACAAATGACATTCACAGACGTCTATACAACATTCTCCAAAAACTCTTTTCTTTCTTCAAAAAGATCAAGTTCAAATTCTCCTATTTTCTAAGTTTAGAATTTCATAGACTTGTCCTATTTGCTAAAACCGTTTGCGTACAATCTCACATAAACGAAGGAGTAAATATCGTTTTAATGAAAATGGTTGACACATCTTTTAAGCCTTTAATATTGTGTTCGTTGTTCATATATATTACCAAACCTTTATCTTTGTGTTCTTCTTCATATATTTTTTGTCTTCTTGGTATGTTTTATGGTGCATGGATCCTGCATGCATTTGTTCACCAAAAGGGTTTGTTCCATCTTTTTTGGATCATCACCAACAGTATTAGAAAGAATGGGCATCTCACAAAGAATAAAATTCAAACCCAACGAACATGAACCGATAATGTCTCATCATAAAAATTAAATATGAACTGACAAGTACTCTTGATGAATTTTTAGAGGTTGAGGTAGTAGAACTATGGAAGAAACTTTGTTTTATCTTTCTTTATGGATAGACAAGACTTTTTCAAATTCTTCTTCTAATTTGTTTTCAGGGTGATTAGGTTTATGTTCAATGACATCTTTTGAGTGTATATGAATATAATCTCATTTAGAATATGATTTTTGATTCAACTAATATGACCAGTCTTGTCCCTATTTTTGTAAATTGAAGAGAAATTTTGAACTGACTGAAAATTTTTTGGGAATAGGATTTCCACCATAGAAGGGGATCTAATATTTAAGCTCTATGAGTTCAATTTTTAAGATTCTTAGCATTGAACTTGTTAGATTTTTTAATATTATAGGTTCAGAACTACCTTTTATTACAATTTAAAAAACTTTTTACACATAAATTTATATTCTACGTCGAATGTACTGAGTTGAGATGAACCGACACTGCAACTCTACATCCGCTTCAGCACCCAAGTACTGGAAGAAGCTCAGTTGATGTATTAAAATTTAAGAAAAAGGATTACTACAGTTTGACGTATTTCTAATTAGTAGCCAAAAAAAAAAAAAAAAAATACCCGCTGCCACTTGTTCTGAGATTCCATAGTAGACTCAATACTAATAATTTTTAACTAGGAATTAACAAGGGTGACTTAAGGTAAACCTTTGCGCCTCAAAATTTTGAAGCCCTCAAAAAACTAATAGTAAATTTTATGATTTCGATTTCATTGAAATAATAATGAACATTGTGAAGTACGTTCAGAAAAAATATCTTTAAGAAGATACAGAAAGAAAGAACTACCTAATTTTTAATAGAAATATATTAGAACTTTGAATTAAACAATTCAAATTTCATATTAATAATTAATGTTTTAACAACAACATCCAAGTTAATGTATTGCACATCTTATTAACTTGAATGAATATTTCTTTTATTAATAATCATATTATATATGAAGTTAAAGATTATGTATCTTTTAAAAATATTATACCCAAAATAATTAATATACAACAAAAAAATAGCTCTAAATTATTATAATATTATTCTTTTTATATAAATTTATATATCTAAGACCTCTTGTTTAAGTTTACTTTTAGACTACTAATTTTATTGAGATGACCCGAGTGTTAAAAAGAAAGTTTATGACTTACCACATAAACTGCATTGATAGTCTAATGCAGGATACCATGAATATTATCTTATTTACAATAAAGATTTTGAAATAATGTTATATTCTAAAATGTGATAATTAATTGATAAAAATGCTCTAATAACTAATGATAACATGAACCGGATTTTATGATACTTTTTTTTTCTTTTTTTTCTAAAACATAAATTAATAGTTTTAAAAATGATAGTGAGCCAAAAGCATTGGAAAAATGACATGAAGGTAATCAAGATGTAAGTAAACCATGAAACTTGAGAGTTAAAAGGAAAGAAATCAGAGAGGAAGAATCATAGCAGTGATATTGAATGAGTAATTGATTTTTACAATGCTTGCTATGGTGCTCTATATAGAGTATGTGTTGAGTTAGTTATAACTAACTCAACTACTTGTGACTCACTTTGAGTCTCTAACTGCTAACTAACTACGCTTGTTAGTTGAGTAGAGAAATTTGTTTGTTAATTTATGAATTATAGTCAAATACATTAAAAAAAAAAAAATTGTAGTGAAAGATCAAATCTCATAATAAGTTTTTTTGTTTTTGAAATTCTAAGGAACATGATTCTTCAATAGTGGTTACCTAATATTTTGAGAAAGAAAAAGCTCTTGCCAACCGTATATTTCAGGTTGTTCTTTTTACATTTTCTTTTTGAGCATTTTTGTTGGAAGAATCAATTGAAATACAAAATGTATAAAATTATTTTTGAAACAGTGAATAGTGTTAAATGATTACTTTGTGTGTTGGAAGGATTAGTTGAAACACAAAATGTATAAAATTATTTTTGAAACCTCGAATTGTGTTGGATATGTCCCTTACTTAACACCTTTTTGAATCAAAACAGTGTTGAATGAGGGATAAATCTAATAAATGGGTTTGTAAAATTTTTCATGATTAAAAAGTGAAAACATATGAACAACGGAACATTTTTAGTGTGTAATTTTCATGTTTAAAAATAAATGATCCGTTAAATATATTTACACTTACTCTGAAGGTACTTTATTTGTCATGAGTCTTTAGTGAATCTTTTACATATAGAAGAAAAACTCATTTCTTTCAATGCACCTTCAATATTAATTTTACTATCTAAGAATCTGAAAAGACTGTCATTTTCTTAACAGAAGGGATAATAGGAGACAACTTTTCTACATATCAATGCAAATTCAAACAAATTATTTGTTCTTCAAGCTCATCTGCTCCCTTAAAATTATTTGTTCTTTGATAATATTAGTGACACTTTGTGTTGGGATATGGGTCTTTGTCCCTTCCTATATGGATAAATAAAGCTCAATATGGACCAACCCATTTTTGCCCATAGGCCTATTACTATGGGGCATATATATAAATCTTTTTAGATCTTATTTCACCATCCACAAAGAGAGTTTTAGTAGCCACAAAAGAGAGAAAGAGTGCAAATTTTCGTCCAAAAATTTCAGCCACGGCTGTCAACTTTATATTGCAATTTCTGCTTCATTTCGTGTCCAATTGAGCTGCTTTTTGGAAAGCTTATTCCTTTCATCTCAATCTTTAATTATGAACTAACGGAGCTGAATTTGGTGGCCTGTAGCTCCTGTTTTTCATTTCCGAACAGCAATTGCATTCTTTGTGTTTGTGCTCCTTTTTATTCTCTAGTTTTGGTACTATCTTGTTGTGTTGTTGCTCGTTGTTTGACACTTGTTTGGTGGAAATTTTGGAGAACAATATTGTAACTCTTGGTGATTATAGTGGAGGTTTTGGTCCCGTGATTTTTTACTCTTCACACCGAAGGGTTGTTTGACACTTGTTTGGTGGAAATTTTGGAGAACAATATTGTAACTCTTGGTGATTATAGTGAAGGTTTTGGTCCCGTGATTTTTTACTATACATACGAAAGGGGTTTTCACGTAAATTTGTTATTTTGTTATTCTTGTCTTATCGTATTTGTCTGATTGATTTATTTGTTGTCATATTCTTTGAATTGCTGGGATTTGCTTATCTCCTCTTGGTTCAAATTGAAAGGAAAAGTTTAGACTTAGGTATTCTTTCGCTGCTACTCTGTCGGACATTTTGATTATGCCCTTGCCTTTTCCAATAAAGTGGTATCAGAGAGGAGTAGGTTATTGTGGATTGTTGATTTGAATGATGGAGGCAAATATGAGCAAAATAGTGTGTTTGAATGGTAGTAATTATCATATTTGGAAAGGCAAGATGAAAAATCTTTTCTTTGTCAAGAAAATAAATCTACCTGAATTTGCGTCTACTAAACCTCATCCATGACAGATGAGGATTGAAAATTTGAGCACCTAAAGGTTTGTGGCTATATCAGACAATGGGTTGAAGATAATATTAGAAACCATATTGTGAATGAGACACCTACTAGAAGTTTGTGGGACAAGCTCGAGACACTTTATATTTCAAAGATTGGCAATAACAAGTAATTCCTACTTAAGCATTTGATGAATATCAGGTATAAAGAGGGCAGTCCTATTTCTGATTATATAAATAATTTTCAGGGTGTCCTTGACCAGCTTCTCAAAATGGGTGTAAAGTTTGATGAAGTAATTCAGGAACTTTGGCTTCTTAATACTCTGTCAGACTCTTGGGAAACTCTTCGAGTTTTTTTGTCTAATTATGCTCCCAATGGCATTGTAACTATGTAATATGTTAAGAGTGGTGTCTTGAATGAAGAGATGAGAAGAAAATCCCAGGCCTCATCTTTTTCATCTTCACACTCTGATGTTTTGGTTACTAAAGAAGGGGGAGAAATAAGTCCAGAGGTTCGAATGATAGAGATAAAAGTAGAAGTAAGTCGAGGTCCAAATTCAAGAATGTTACATGTGACTATTGCAATAAAAAGAGGAATATCATGAAATATTATTACAAGCATAAGAGAGATATGAGATAATAAAAAAAAAGATGATAATGAAAATCGTGTTGCTGTTGTTGCAAATTATGATCTTCTTGTTGCTTGTGGTGAGAATGACATTAATCTTGTTCATGATGAGTCTAGCTGGTTTGTGGATTCTGATACTACTTCTCCTATTACACCAAAGAAGTAATTATTTTCTTCTTATACTCTAGGTAATTTTGGGATGTTGAAAATGGGCAATAATGATGAAGTTAAAGTATTTGATATTAGCACTGTTTGTTTGGAAAGTAACAATGGTTCCAAACTAGTTCTCAACAATGTCAAGCATGCTCCAAATGTTTGCTTCAATCTGATTTCTGTAGGGAACCTTAATGATGAGAGTTATGTCAACACACTTGATACTGACCAATGAAAGTTTACTAGAGGTTCGATGATTGTGGCTCGAGGTGACAAGTTCTCTAACTTGCACGTATTTCAGGGCTCTAATTCTAGAGGCTTAATAAACTTGGTGGAGAATGATACTTCATCACAGTTATGGCATAGAAGGTTGAGTCATATGAGTGAGAAGGGGATTGATAGTTTGGCTAAGAAAAATTTGCTTTCCGAAGTGAAAAAAGCAAAGTTGAAGAAGTATGTTCATTGCTTAGCCGATAAACAGAAAAGTGTTTCCTTTCAGAGTTATTTGCCTTCAAGAAAGATTGATTTGCTAGAGTTGGTACATTCTGATTTGTATGGTTCTTTTAAAGTAAGGTGTCATGGTGGTGCACTTTACTTTGTGACTTTTATTAATAATCATTCTCGCAAATTTTGGGTATTTCCTTTGAAATCCAAGGATCAAGTACTTGATGTGTTCAAGGGTTTTCAGGCCTTGGTTGAGAGACAGACAAGGAAAAAATTAAAATGCATCCGCTCAAATAATGATGGTGAGTATATTGATCCTTTTAATAGATATTGCAGAGAGCAAGATATTCGACATTAGAAAACTCCTCAATTGAATAGTTTAGCAGAGAGGGTGAACAGATTTTTAGTTGAGAGGGTTAAATGTATGCTTTCAGATGCTAAGATGATAGATTCCTTTTGGGCAGAAGCAATTAATACTGTTGCTTATGTTATCAATTTATCTCCTACTGTTGCTTTGGATGGTGATGTCCCTGACAGAGTTTGGTCTAATAAGAATGTTTCTTATAATCATCTTAGAGTCTTTTAGGTGTAAAGTTTTTATGCATGTTCTTAAAGATGAGAGGTCAAAGTTGGATGTTAAAAATAGGCAGTGTATCTTCATTGGTTATGATCAAGATAAATTTGGCTATCATTTCTATGATTCAGTTAAGAAAAAATTTGTTGGAAGCCGTGATATTGTGTTATTTAAAGACTAAACAATTAAAGATTTTGACAAAGCTGAGAAGGTTGATTTTCAGAGTAGTGAGAGCCTAGTTGATATTGATCCAGTTTCTTTGACTATTGCTCTTGAAGAAAATTTTCATGATGATGAAAATCAAGTTGATAATGAAGATAATGATCATGTTCAGAATGACCAGCATGATTTTGTTGATGCTCCAGTGCAAGTTGATATGATTGATCAGTAACCAGTTATTGATACTCCAGAGAGTTCTCTCAGATGATCTATCAGAGAGAGAATACCTTTATCTTGTTATTCTCTCAATAAGTATGTACTCTTGACTGGCGGGAGAGAACCCGAGAGTCTTGATGAGGCCATAGAAAGTGAAAAAAAAAGTGGTTTGATGTTATGGAAGATGAGATTAAATCTTTGCATGATAATTATATCTTTGACTTGGTTTAGCTGCCTAAAGATAGAAAAGCTTTGAAAAATGGGTATTTTTCAGGTGAAACATGAAGATGGTAACTCAGTTCTGTGGTACAAGGCTAGATTGGTTGTGAAGAAATTTAACCAGAAAAAGGTAGTTGATTTTGATGAGATATTCTCTACAGTTGTGAAAATGTCATCCATTCGTATGGTTCTAGGCTTAGCTGCAAGTCTAGATTTAGAGGTTGAGCAAATAGATGTTAAAACTATTTTTCTCCATGGTGACTTAGATGAAGAAATTTATATGGATCAATCCAAAGGTTTTGAAGTCAAGAAAAAAGAGAATTATGTTTGAAAATTGAAGAAGATCTTGTATGGTTTGAAACAAGCTCTCAGGCAGTGGTACAGAAAGTTTGGTTCTTTTATGAGTCAGCAGGGCTTCAAAAAGACTACTTCAGGCCATTGTGTTTTTGTGCAAAAATTCTTTGATGGTGGCTTTATTATTGTGTTGTTTTATGTTGATGACATGTTTGTTGTTAGTCATAATGCTTGCAGGATTCAAAAATTAAAGCAAGAGTTGAGTAAGTCTTTTTCAATGAAAGACTTAGGACCATAAAGGCAAATTCTATGTACATTGTCTGTGACAGAAAGGCTAAGAAGTTGTGGTTATCACAAGAGAAGTGCATTCAGAAAGTACTTCGAAGGTTTAACATTGATAAGGTTAAGTTGTCAGTACATCTTTAGCTATGCAATTGAGCACGAATCAGTGTCCTTCCAGTAATGATGAAAAGAAAAATATGAAGAAAGCTCTTTATGTTTCAGCCGTTGGTAGTTTGATATATGCAATGGTTTTCACAAAACCTAATATTGCTCCTGTTATTGGTATTATTAACCGTTTTCTTTATAATCCGAAAAGAAAACATTAGAATGTTGTGAAGTGGATTATGAGATATCTTTGTGGCACTTCTAGTCTGAGTTTGTGTTTTGGTACAGGAAAGCATATTCTTTGTGGTTATACAGATTTAGACATACCTGGTGATATTGATACTCGCAAGTCTATTTCAGGGTATTTGATTACTTTTATAGGGGGAGCTGTGTTTTGGCAATCCAGGTTGCAAAAATGTGTTGCTCTATCTACTACAAAAGCTGAGCTTATTGTTATTGTTGAAGCTTGTAAAGAATTGCTTTGGATGAAGAGATTCTTGGGGGAACTTGGTTGTGCTCAAGAGAGGTATGTGCTTTATTGCGACAGTCAAAGTATCATACATCTTGTCAAGAATTCTACATTTCATGATCGATCTAAACATATTGATGTGAGAGATACCATTGAATTCGGGATGTGTTGGATTCTAAGTTGCTTGAACTTGAGAAGGTTCATACGGATGATAATGGTTCTGACATGATGACTAAGGCTTTATCAAGAGGAAAGTTTGAAGATTATTGCATGATCGGTGGGATGATGGTCTCCTCATATAGTCGGAAGGGGGAGAATTATTGGGATATGGGTCTTTGTTCCTTCCTATGTGGATAAATAAAGCTCAATATGGACTAACCCACTTTTGCTCATAGGCCCATTACTATGGGGCATATATATAGATATTTTTAGGTCTTATTTCACCATCCACAAAGAGAGTTTTAGCAGCCACAAAAAAGTGAGAGTGCAGATTTTCGTCCAAAATTCCAGCCACAACTATCAACTTCAAATTATGATTTTCGCTTTCTTTCTTGTCCGATTGAGCTGATTTTTGGAAAGCTTGTTCATTTCATCTAAATCTTTGATTAGGAACTAACGGGGTTGGATTTGGTGGTCTGTAGCTCCTATTTTTCATTCCAAAACAACAGTTGTATTTTTTGTGTTTGTGCTCCTTTTTATTCTCTAGTTTTGGTGCTATCTTGTTGTGTTGTTGCTCGTTGTTTGACACTTGTTTGGCGGCCATTTTAGAGAACAATATTGTAACTCTTGGTGATTATAGTGGAGGTTTTGGTCTCGTAATTTTTTACTCTTCACACCGAAGAGTTTTTCACGTAAATTTGGTGCCTTGTTATTCTTGTCTTATCATATTTGTGTGATTGATTTATTTGCTGTCATATTCTTTGTTTTGCTTGGATTTGCTTATCTCTTCTTGGTTCAAATTGAAAAGAAAAGTTTAGACTTGGGTATTCTTTCGCTGCTACCCTGTCGAGTATTTTGATTGTACCCTTGCCTTTCCCAACACTTTGTGCTACAAATCAGTTACTACTATTTTGGTACCAATACTGATTTTATAGGTTACACATTTATTTTTAATTATTTGATACTCATTTTGTTTGTTAATTTAGTTATTATTTTGTTGGTACTGCACTTTATTACCCTGCTATCCTAATTAATCACACCTTCATATCATAGAGTAAAAGAAGAAGTTGAATTAGAAATCAAAAGAGAAAGTAAACATTGCGCCATACAGTCGTAATTTGCTTGATGGTGCATTCATGAAGATGAGCCTTTAGAATGTGAAAAAATTGTCATGACAGTCTTTTAAAATTTTTGGATGGTAAAATTAATATTGAAGGTGCATCAAATTAGAAATGAGTCTTTCTTCAAAATGCAAAAAAAATCATTTAAGGCTCATGACTAATAGAGCACCTCAAGTGTAAATATATTTAATAGACAGTTTATTTTTAAACGTGAAAATTGCATATTAAAAGTGCTCTATTTTCCATGCATTTTCACCATTTTGATCATGAAAAATTTGATAAATTCATTTATTGAATTTGTCCCGCATTTAATACCATTTTGATCCAAAATTCATGATTTCTTGAGGCATTTTGCTCTTTGAACCAGGTTATTATTGCTATTTACTCGATATAAAAATTTAGGTGTTCAATTATTCAAGTTGGGGCCAAGCCAAAAGGTCCCATTTTGATAAGTAAAAGGATTCCTTACTAAAAGCGACTCTACTTCTTACTAATATGTGCATAAACTTATCTACAAGTATCTTCATGTAATAAATTTTCTCCACTAATTATACTTATTAGCTCGCTCATACATTACTTTACTACTATATTACTATATATAAGAGAGAATGTGAAACTTTGGTAGTCCTCACTTGAAGATTTTTTTTCAATTTTATCCTATTTTAAGTTATAATTATTCTACAAGTTTTCATCTATTTTGATAAATTTAAATAATTATATGGGCTTATTAAATACTATAAAGTGATGAGTTATAAAAAAGTGATAATGACACAATAAAAAATTATTTATACAATTAAATTCAAAATAGATCCTCAAATTCTAAATTGATCCAAAATTTTGTTGTCTTTCTATTTTGTGAAAATATTTATTAGTTTTATTTCAAATTATTTTTTTTCTAACAAATTACTACTATATATAAGAGAGAATGTGATATTTTGATAGTCCTTACATAATTTTGTTTGTCAATTTTATTCTATTTTAAGTTATAATTGCTCTACAAGTTTTCATCCATTTTAGATACTACAAAAGTGATGAGTCATAGAAAAGTGATAGTGACACCATACAAAATTAGTTATACAATTAAATTCAAAATGAATTCTCAAATTCTAAATTGATCCAAAAATTCATTGTCTTTCTATTTTGTGAAAATGCTTTTTAGTTTTATTTCAAATTGTCTTTTTTTTCTTCTAACAAATTAATGATGAACAAGTAAACAAAGTATCATGACTTTCCCTTTCTAACTTAATACATGCTTTATTATTAAATTAAAAATTATTTTTTATATATAGCTAAAAATATTTGAAAAGTTAATTATTTTTTAAAAAAAAATACCACCTAATTATCCAAATAGTTATGATATTATACAATTGAAAATGAGAGTGATTCTTTCACACCTTTTAATAATGAATTTTTTAGCAAAAAATAGGATAATCAATATTTTATATAAATTAGGATAAATGGTTAATTTAAACATGAAATATTAAAGCTTCATACAATTTAAGAAATATCAATATAAATTTCTTAAATAAATAAATTAAATTATGAAAAAATGCAATTTTTCTTAACATGTATTTTTTAAAAAAAAATATTAAAGTTTTAAGAAAATCGTTAATTTTTTAATTTCTTTTGTATGGTTTAATATGAAGGGACATATGCAAAGATATTTTGTTGAATCATGTCTTGTAATTATTCAAATTAAATTTTATCTTTATCTATAAGTTAATTTTACTGATGTTATCATACAACAATTAGTGCATTAAATATTTACTATATTAGTTTAAATGTCATAATTTTTTTCTTGTAATAAATAGGTTAATCAATACAAGTTTAATTGAGAAAAACATAATGAAAAATGGGTTAGTCAATATAAGTTTAATTGAGAAAAAGTGATGAAATTAATTCAACATAAGGATCATTAAAGGCTTTGATCTTAAAAACTATCAGTAGAATTAAAAGGAAACGAGCATTGGTGCATGCATGTGTTTGAAAATTAAAAAAAAAAAATCTAAAATATACTCTACAAAAAATTTATTTTTTATTTTACAGAAAAAAATTATTTGATTAATATTTTAAAATATCGTCAAACTAGCTTTATCCCTAATATAATGTCACGAAAAAAGAAAGAAAAACAAGAATAGCAATAAGATAAAAAATATTCGCACCTTCTCACTTTGTGTAACACACTTTTCTTTTTAGTTCGTTCCAAAAGAAATATTACCTATAATTAGAAACAATTAGCTTTAAAATTCTCCTTTTATTCTTAATGAAATGATTTACAACCACACAAATATATAAAAATTGTTTTACACAACAAGTTTCAGAACTCTTTGTTTTATCTTAAAATTGTTTCACACAAAATGAGATGAAGAAAGTTTATTAAAGTTTACAAATATAAAGTTCATTATGGTTTGAATCCGTGCTACAAAAGGCAAAGGTGTCAATGAACTTGGGTCCAAGCACGAGCCCAATGCAAGTACTACTACTTATAAAAGGCAAAGGTGCCAATGAACTTGGTCCAAGCAGTAGGTCAACATGCCTGTTTTGACACAATTTGGCTGCCCTTGCCTCCCTTTTATTTTTTTTTATTTTAATTTATTTATCTTACTTTTTTTTAATCGATTATATATTTTAAAAAATTACATAAAAAATACTATAAATTATAATAATTAACAACTTAAAATATTTGAAAGAATAAAAAATTTGGTTGACTCTCAAAATTATGGCAGTGTCACTTAAATTGGGACAAAAGAAAAAGTATAATAAATCACAATAATTAGCAGCTTAAAATATTTTTTAAACAAATTAATTGACTCAAAATTTTATCAACGCCACAAAAGTTGTGACAGGGAGAATAACATATATTATTTGAAAAATACGTAAAATATTATAAATTACAATAGTCAACAATTTAAAATATCATAAAACATATCAAAGAATATGATTTACCATCTAAATTAATTTGTGTCACATAAATTGAGACATGCATTGAATCCGTGCTAACACGAATTCCTTGATATCTAAGTATAACTACAATAATCTTCTTTTTATCCAACCCCCCACCCCCACACACACAAAAAGAAAAAAGAAAAAAACGTGCAACAAAAATTTTTAAGATGAGTAGTAGTAGTTTTTAGACGTGGAATAAAAACGTGCAACAAAAATTTTTAAGATGAAGAGTAGTAGTTTTTAGACGTGGTTTATGGAGATGTACATATCAATGGAAGCCTACCCGTACCTTACACTATCCAAAGAATAAGTTATAGGAGCTGTGCAAAGTAACTATACAGAATATCAGACGGACACATTAACCACACAAGTATTTTGTAAACCAAAAAGTTAAACACGTGATCTCTGATAATCAAAAAGTTGCCCGTCACCAGGCTCGGATGAATAAGGAAAAACCACCTAGTATTTTTGTCGCCGCTAAAATGTGATCAGACAAAAGGTACTGGATCTTGCAGGCAAAAATAGTCAGAACTTGTGACCATTAGATTAATTAATAGCTCAATATTTCTACCGATGAGCTATACACTAAAAAACGATGTGCGAAGTAAATAAGGATTGGTACTGAAAAGAGACACTCTCCCCTACTTCTCATCGTATTAAAGGAGAGCAAAGTGTTGCTCTGTATCAGGCTCCTAAGAACTTAATAGCCAAGTTGGCAAGCTATAGGTAAACACGCGAACAGCAAACCTGAGCACATAACAAGCTATGCATGCCCATACGGAGCCTATGGCAAAGTAATACAGTTCGTATGGGCATGTACAGTGTCCTTACACTGCGCACTCATTATTGCTAATGCTACGGATGTCCTTACATTGCATCATACTCTGACTAGGTACAAACATGTCAACTAAGCAAAAACCAAGGATTGAATCAGAGAGTTATTGCATTATTCAAAAGTTAAAAGTATCACACAGTCTCGAATCCAGCAAGTTTAATCAAAGCATGATACACGACAGTTTTCTTAACCTATAACACAGTTAACCCCTCAATAGATAACGAGAAGAGAGTATTAGCCATATGGTTGAATCATCAAGTATTTCATCGAGAAAGACAACTATATCAAGGTTTAAGCAGCTGCTTGAGACTTTTCAGATTCCTGCTGTTGTTTCCACTGCTCTGGAGTGAGCGCTTTAGTAATAGATAGAGCATGGATTTCCTTCATCTGTTCAGCCAGTGCTCCATTAACCATTCTGTGCCTCTCCAGCAGTCTTTTTCCTTCAAATTGTTCTGTCACAATGACAACCGAGAATTTCGCACCACATCTAAAAACAAGAAGAGGTCCAACGTAAGAAGAGAAATCCTAAAATAATGGAACTTTAAAAGCAATTCTGTAGACCTGAACACACCCCAAGCATATGAACTTACCCTGCAGACATATCAATCACTTCCTGAAAAAAAAGACAACAAAGAAGAAAAAGGAAATCAAAAGAAATGCTTACGGAGTTTACTATGCAAACAGACTGGAATAAATAAATGAACAAATAAAATACGAAGGTGTGTTCAATGTCTGAAAGAAAATAAGTATGGATTAGTGCTTTTGATTCTCAAATGATTACCTAGATGGTACATGAAGTGATCAAAGAATATAATTAATCAACACGTGCATTTGACCTATGAAATGCTAAAAAGCTACCTCTTCTACGTCCCACTATTGAAAGGTAATATCTTGGTCAGGAGGATTACAAATACTTCTATTTTATTCTTATTAATTTGTCTTTATATATTGATATTTTTTGACAAATGATTTGTTTTTATCAAAAGAAGTGGAGAATGATTCCAGCTTGCATATGGTGGTCAATATGGAAGGAAAGGAATGGAAGATGCTCTGAGAACAAATCAAACTCCATACAGAAAGTAATGAAGAAATTTATTTTATGTTTGTATTTTTGGTGCAAAAAGGAAGATATAAAAGAGGTATGCTAGGATCCTTGTAATTAGATTTACGACTCTGTGAACTCGTTTTTGAGGTCTCCAGCATATCCTTGACCCTTAACTCTAAGGAATACAACATTGCCAGTTTTTTAACAAAAAAGGATTTTTAAGATAAAACTTTGAAACAAAGCACTAGTGCTGGTGAAATTTGTTTGTGTGATGGCCTTGGAATACATAATATCGGTTAGAAGCATTTTCACCTTCCCATGTACATTCCCTACCTTAGAGGTGTGTTTCGTATGAGTGCACAACCCAGCCTTATCCCCCCAACCACCAACCACCCCCAAAACCCCAACAACAACAATATACCCACATAGTGAGGTCTGGGGATGATAGAGTGTATGCAGACCATACCACTATCTCAGGTGAAGTAGAGAGAGACTGTTTCCGATAGACCCCCGGCTTAGAACCGATAACAGTATAACAAACACAAAAGTGCAAAATAAACTAACACCGCTAGCAACAAGATAATAATACCACCACAAGATAAAAATAAGAACTATCTAACCTAAATCATAGACATCACACAGCACCACGCATTAAAAACTACAGACACAAAAGAACGCTCCTTTATTGTTACCGACGCACTCCCAACCCCTAACCCTCGTCCTCCACACCTTCCTGTCAAGGGTCATGTCCTCCGTAAGTTGTAACTGCTCCATATCATGCCTAATCACCTCCCTCCAATATTTCTTTAGCCTACCTCTACCCCGCCTAAAATCATCCATGGCTAGTGTCTCACACCTCCGCACTGGAGCATCCGAGCCCCTCCTCATCACGTGCCCAAACCAACGTAACCTCACTTCTCGCATCTTATCCTCCACCGACGCAACTCTCACCTTCTCCCGAATAATCTCATTCCTCACTCTATCTTTGCTGGTATGTCCACACATCCATCGCAACATTCGCATCTCTGTCACCTTCAACTTTTGGATGTGGGAGTTCTTAACTGGCCAACATTCCGCTCCATACAACATAGTCGGCCAGACTACTACTCTGTAGAACTTACATTTAAGCTTCGGGGGCACCTTCTTATCACATAAGACTCCCGAAGCGAGCTTCCATTTCAACCACCCTGTCCCAATACGATGCGTGACATCTTTGTCAACCTCGCCATTGCCCTAAATCATAGACCCCAGATACTTTAAACTCTTCCTCTTCTGAATGACCTGCGAGTCCAGCTTCACCACCACTCCATCCTCCTGCGACACCTCCGTAATCTTACACTCCAGGTACTCCGTCTTGGTTCTGCTCAACCGAAATCCTTTAGACTCAAGCGTCTGTCTCCAAATCTCTAACTTATCGTTAACTCCTCCCCGAGTCTCGTCAATCAGTACCACATTATCCGTAAATAACATACACCAAGGCACCTGCCCTTGAATATATCGCGTCAAAACATCCATCACCAAGGCAAATAAAAACAGGCTAAGAGTTGATCCCTGGTGCAACCCTATCAAAACTGAAAAGTGCTCTGAATCCCCACCTACCGTCCTCGCCCCATCATACATTCCCTGGATCGACCTAGTGTACGCCACGGGCACTCCTCTAGCCTCCAAGCACCTCCACAAAATCACCCTTAAACACCATGTGCAAGTCTTTCTTCCTCTCTCGAAACTGCTCCACTAATCTCCTCACGACACGAATGGCCTCAGTGGTCGAGCGACCTGGCATGAAACCGAACTGATTCTCAAAGATACTCACGATCTTCTCAGCCTTAACTCTACCACCCTTTCCCAAACCTTCATAGTATGACTCAACAACTTAATGTCTCTATAGTTGTTGCAACTCTGAATGTCTCCCTTGTTCTTATATAAAGGAACCATTGTACTCCACCTCCACGCTTCCGGCATCTTTGTTGTCCTAAAAATAATGTTAAACAACTTGTTAACCACTCCAAACCTGCCCTACTAACGCCCTTCCAAAACACCACAAACCACAAATAAAAAAAAGGGTGGATGAATACCTAAATCAAACACAATAAGTACCTCATCCTAAGTTATCTTCAACTAACAATGACTAGGAAACTTCTCTGGCTTTCCAGGATTATCTTGGAGAAGAAAGAAAGGGGAAGAGACTATGTTAAGCCGTAGATGTTGTCATCAGCTAAAAGGAACATAGAAGATGATACAAAAATAACCACGGATATGGACTTATGAAAATACGTGTTGGTCCCGAGACTTGGTATGTGCAATCAAAGTGTAAAAGAGGTCCAAAACACACCAAAAATCCGTCCACTATTACACTTGATGGGCGCCACTTTCTGAAGGGCCATTTGGTCATTTTAACTATTATTTTGTAATAGCTATTTAAGGAACACTTTAGGGTTTCTTTAGTTGGTTGATGAATGATGTGATAAGTCTTGCAAGACAAAGAAACACATGTCCTCTCTCCTTGAGGCACCCAAAACCGATACTAAGGCTTAAACAAGTGTAGAATCACTTGTGTTTGCATTTGCTGGGAAACATTGATGCTTGGGAGGTGGATTTCGATCTTGTGTCTTTGTAAAAGATAGGTTTACTGTTGTGTATAGTGTTAAGGGTCCAAGAGTTACCATTCTTGGGTTCTTAACATTATACCTTCATGTGGTCTATCTATCTACCCATTTCCTTTTGTAATCTTTTATCCGTTTTGTATCTTGTATTGTGAAGCCGTTTTTGTTGTTGTTGTTGTTGTTCTCATTGTTGTTTAATCTTGTGTTGTTAACTTAGTTTGTTGTTGGCTGCAAAAGGTGTCAAACACCTAGTTATATTATCCTTCTTGTATTGCATTCTTGAATTCGAGAGTGGACTCCAAAAGGGTCCTCGGTTCTTTGAATTAGTAGACTGTTTTTGGAGTGTGTTTGGACTGTTTTGAGCCAATTTCGTGTCTTCCAAGTTTTTCTTGTATCATTTGGTATCAAAGCATGGCTTGATGGCTTGATCTTGTTCCTACAAGATCAATCTTGGGCTTACTTGTTAGAAAATTAAAAAAAAAAAAGTGTTAAAAACTGAAAATTCCAGAAAAATAGCAATCTGTCCGTGTTTGTGTTCTTGGCCAAAATTGTATTCTTGTTGTGTCCTGGCCGAGATTTGTTTGTTGTGTGTCTAGATCTAGTAGTGTTCTTGTTTGTTTTGTTGTTTCTAATGTTAGTTTTCTTGTTCACTAACACTTTGAGTCTAGATCTAAACTTGAGCTTGAACTTGTTGAAAGTAGTTGTTGTGAACATAAACTTGGCCCATTGTTGTTGTTCTTGTTGTTATGGATTTGAAGTTGGCCGTGTGGATGTTGTTATAATTCTTGGTGGATGTTGTTGTTGTTCTTGAAGCTCATCACAACCTTCATCTCTTGTTAAAACCAAAAATACCACACTAAAGACTTGGCCGATAGAATTGTTGTTATGGGTTGGAGTTGGCCATTGGATGTGTTGTTGTTCTTGGGAGATTGTTGTTGGTTGTTCTTGTTGTGGTTGTTGTGTTCTTGAAGTTCTTCACCATATTCATCACCTTGTTAACATTAAAGTGAACCTTAGATCTTAAAAAGGTGAAAGACAAAGTGTTAGACTTGTTAGTCTTGAAAGACCCCAACCACCAAAGACTTTATCAACCACTTTCCAATAATTTTCCATGATACAAGGGGCCATGTTTTAAGGGTTGTACAAGTCTAGTCAAAGACTTTTGAGTCTTGAATTTTGAATTAAAAAGAAGCTCCAAAGACTAGTTTGTATTTCCCTCCATTGAACAAGTTCCACCAAAGGTCCAAATTGAAAATTGACCAAGACTTGAACTTTTGAAATTAACAACTTGATAAAACCGAACCAATACGTGGCTGCCACGTCACGTTTTATTGTTCACACGATAAAATTTTAAGCTCAAATTTTGATCTTTTAGTTTCATTGTGTTGTCTCTTTAGTTTCGTTTGTTGATTCCATTACTAACTTACGAGCTAGTACTAGATTGTAAGTTAGTTTTGAAACCGTTCTCTGTGTGCGTTTCTTTGTGTATCTTAGCCTTTTTTTTTTGAG
Source organism: Capsicum baccatum var. pendulum (assembly GCA_030864225.1). Classification (NCBI taxonomy): domain Eukaryota; kingdom Viridiplantae; phylum Streptophyta; class Magnoliopsida; order Solanales; family Solanaceae; genus Capsicum; species Capsicum baccatum. The sequence goes on from CM061561.1 coordinate 202,649,068, forward strand.
TCGTTGTAATACTTGGTCCATCTCTCAATGCCTCTCGGAGTAAAAGCAAACTTACCACACTTGTGTGATCAAAAGTGAGAAATCTGAGAGACAGGAAAAAAAAAAAAAAAAAAAAAGAGAATAAAAGAGAGAGTGTGAGGACCATTCATTGTACAACTAACTTGTTTGTTGTTTTGTAGGTAACATCTTGGCTACAATGGACAAAATAATCTTGGTGCTATCTTGGCCAGGCTTGAAACTATCAACCGAAGCATGGAAAATATGCTCACGACTATGTCCTCAATCCAAGAAAACATGTCTTCAATTAAAGGAGACATGTCTACTATGAATGAGAGGTTGGATCGAATAGAGAGTTGAAGGAACTCTCGTACTTTTACTCCTCGACTCCATGTTTCCTCAAGTGGGCATGACCAAAACACTTTGTTATAGACTCGTTCGTGGGTAACGTTTATGCAAGGCGGGGCCCTCAAGCTGAAAAGGAAAGAAACGGCAAAGAGGATCTGTAGATTTTGCAACCTTCAGATTTTGTGGGCATTAAAAATAGATAGTAGTTTAGTTTTACTAGAATTCTTATTTTAAATAGATTTTCCCATGTTAGTAGTTTCTTAGTTTCTTTAAATATCTTGTAATAGGATTCTATATAAGAAGGGGAAGTAATAGACGAAAGAGAGGAATTTACATCAAAAATAACAAGAGATCTAGGTCTCTCTCTAACGAGTCCTAAGGTTGTAGGCTCCCTTTTAACGAGCCTATTGTTGGGTCATGGACTTAGGCACTTCGGACAACATTTCTGGTAACAAATCCTTATTGACTAATATTATTTACTTCTGATCCCTTCCCACTATTAAGCTAATGGTTCTCAGACTAGGGCAATCGGAGTTGGTCAAGCCAATCCTTTACTTCCATTGACTCTGAATAATCTTCTTTTTGTCCCTAGTTGTCCTTTTAGCCTTCGGTCAGTCGGTCATTTGGCCAAGTCTTTAAATTGTTTTGTCTTGTTCTTTAGTGACTTTTTTGTTCACAAAATAAGAATAAGGAGAAGGATCTGTTAAGCACAGACTTCTCAGTGAATCGTCCGGTGACAAGATCCACATCTCGTGGTTGTAACAACTTGGTATCAAAGCCAAACACCATAGGTGATCCAAGTAAACGTGAAGGGTTACAGGCTCTCCTTCAAGAGGCACAGGCTGCGAATGAAGCATGGATTGCGGAAGCAGTAGCACAATCTGAATCAAGAATGGTTGCTCAATTGGAACAATCTGAATCAAGGATGGTTTCTCACTTGGAACAATTATCGTTACAGTTGCAGGAGTTCATTGTGAGGTTTAGCAAGAATCAAGGAAGAGATTCTGAGGGGGGAGTGAGTAGCAATACAGGTAAACAACCCTGCAAACTTGAAAATAGATCCAATCAATTGACGGGAAATAATCTGGTGCCAAGATACACAAAATTGGATTTCCCTACCTTTGATGGATCCGAGGACCCATTAATTTAGCTATATCGATATGAGAAATTCTTCTCCAATCAGAGAACAAATAAAGTTGATAAGGTGGGATTGGCTGCATTCCATCTTCTAGGTGAGGCACAATTATCGTATCATCAGGTTGAACAAGATAATCAGTCAAGTGACTGGTCGAAATTCAAAGAATATTGTACTCTTAGGTTCGGGCCTCCGTTGGGAAGTAATCCATTAGGCGATTTGGTTAACTTGAAACAAATAGGCTCAGTTAAAGAATACAAGCGCCGATTTCAAGAACTGTTAGCCAGGGCAAGCAAGTATGTTCGCATAGACCAACAAGTTAGTCTCTTCACTGCCGGCCTGATTGATTTTATTCGTCTTGATGTGGAGATGCAGATTCCACCAGATTTGGGTCATGCCATGAATTTAGCCCGTGCATTTGAGAAGAAACAGAAAGTAATTCGGGCAACATCCTCTCGAAAAGAGAATTGGCAAGGGACTAAAGGCTATTTGAATACTGCCGCAACTTCAACAGTTCCAACTCCTAAGAGCAGCAACACACTAAGTGGTATTAGTGAATCGAAACTTGTAAGTTCATCTACTCCATTTATTAAAAAAATTGACAAGGGCTGAAATGGCGAAGAAAAGGGCAAAGGGATTATGTTATAATTGTGATGAACTATATTCAATTGGGCATCAATGTAAGAAGTTGTTTTGGTTGGAAGTAGCTGATCCAGATGATGAAAATCCTGACCAAAAAGATGTGCAAGAACCTGAAATTTCCTTGCATGCCATCACGGGACAGAAAAGTGCAAGAACAATGCAATTACGAGCACTCATGAAGGGTCAAGCATTGTTGAGCTTGGTTGATTCGGGCAGCACACACAATTTCATCAGTTGCACAACAGCCCGACGCTTGGGGATGCAAGTACAACCGGGGACAGGTGCCAATGTTTCAGTTGCTAATGGAGAAAAAGTTTACAGCTAAGGGATTTGCCCTGCAATGTCATTCAATATTGATAATCAGGCTTTTAAAGCCGACTTCTTTGTTATTCCCTTAGATGGCTTTGACATTGTTCTAGGGGTAATATGGTTACAAGCTTTGGGCCCCATCCTATGGGACTTTGCTTCACTCACAATGAGTTTTACTTCAGATGGACAACAGGTCATCTTTCATGGACAACAAACCAGCTCAAAATTGAAGCTTCATTTATTGCATGATTCAGATGAGCACCACTCCAAATTGGAACAGCACTCCAAATTGGAACAACTCTTGGCTGAATTTTCTGACTTATTCCAAGAACCTACAGGGCTGCCTCCTATGAGAAATTGTGACCATCGTATTTGTTTGTTACCTGGTTCCAACCCAGTGGTGGTCCGGCCATACCACTATCCTCATTTACAAAAGGATGAGATAGAAAAACAGTGTGAAAAGATGTTACAACAAGGGATCATCCGGCCGAGTAAATTACCATTCTCATCCCCAATTTTATTGGTCCGTAAACATGATGGAATTTGGCATTTTTGTGTTGATTATCGCGAGCTCAATGCCAAGACGGTGAAGGATAAATTTCCAATTCCCGTGGTGGATGAATTATTAGATGAATTACATGGTTCTACATATTTCACAAAGTTGGATTTGAAATCTGGCTATCATCAGGTCCGTATGGATCCTCTGGATATTGAGAAGACAGTTATTCGTACACATCATGGCCACTTTGAATTCTTGGTTATGCCATTTGGATTGTCAAACGCACCGTCAACGTTTCAAGCACTTATGAACGAGGTATTTAAACCCTATTTGCATCAGTTTGTGTTGGTTTTCTTTGACGACATTTTAATATTTAGCAAGACATAGGACAATCATCTCTCACATGTGCGTATAATTTTTGAGTTATTACGTGCTCATACCTATATCTCAAGAAGTCCAAATGCATTTTTGGTGAGAGACAAGTAGCATATCTTGGCCATGTGGTGTCTGAAACCGGCGTGGCAGCAGATGCAAGCAAAGTTCAGGCCATCACTAATTGGCCTCAACCACAGTCCATCACTACCTTGCGCGGATTCTTGGGCTTAGCAGGTTATTACCATAAGTTCATAAAGAATACAGTCAATTACCAGCCCCTTTAAACAACATGCTTAAAAAGAACTTGTTCCAGTAGGATGATGTAGCCTTGGCTTCTTTCTACACCCTCAAAGAAGCACTTGCAACTGCTCCAGTTGTACAACTGCCAAATTTTGATAAGCAGTTTATAATTGAGTGTGATGCCTCCGGAAGTGGTATAGGAGCAGTGTTGCAACAAGATGGCCATCCTATTGCCTTTTTCAGTAGACAAGTGGCCATACGACACTTTAAATTGGCGGCCTGCCTATGAGCATGAATTGATTGTCTTAGCCAAGGCAGTTCAACATTGGCGTCCTTATTTATGGGGCAGAGCCTTCTTGATTCGCACAGACCATTATAGCCTCAAATACTTATTGGAGCAACGGCTTACCACTTCACCCAACAACATTGGATTAGCAAGCTTATGAGGTTTGACTTTTGAGTGGAATATAGGGTTGGACACTTGAATAAGGCTTCTGATGCCTTGTCCCGTCACCCTACTACGGAGGAATTAATGTATGCTATTAGTCACCCGCGTGTTTTATTACTTGATGCAATCAAACAAGAGGTATCTAATGATGCTTCCTCGCAAGAATTAGTCCAACAAGTGCCCCGCCATGAGCTTGATGCTTCCTGGTCAATTAAGGACGGTCTACTCTTTTATAAAGGTCGTATCTACTTGTTGCCCTCTTCCCAATTGATCTATACAATTCTGTCAGGATACCATGATAATTCCCATGAAAGGGTACAAAAAACATTGCATCGCATACGATAGGATTTCTACTGGAAGGGGATGAAGTCGGTTATTGGGGATTATATGGCCGCTTGTCAAGTTTGCCAACGCAACAAGGCTGAACACCTAAGCCCAGCAAGGTTACAGCAACCACTTGCACTCCTCGAGCAGGTCTGGGCTGATATTGGAATGGACTTTATTGATGGCTTACCAAAGGCATGGGGCAAAACAGTATTGTTTGTGGTAGTAGATCGATTTTCCAAATATGCACACTTCATACCTATGTCTCATCCTTACAATGCAACTCGTGTTGCTCACGTTTTCTTTGAGCATATTGTTCGGCTGCATGGGATACCCGAATCAATGACTTATGACAGAGATATGGTTTTTACAAGCCCTTTTTGGAGAGAACTGTTTTGTCTAAGTGGCACAAAGTTGGCATTCTCGTATACGTATCATCCTCAAACAGACGGCCAAACGAAAGTTGTGAATCGTACTATTGAAATGTATTTGCGTTGCTTGATTGGAGATTATCCAAAGAAATGTGTTGACTGGTTGCCTTGGGTAGAATGTTGCTATAATACTTCCTTTCATACCGCATTGCAAACAACTCCTTTTAAGGTTGTCTATGGTCGAGATCCTCCTCGTCTATTGTCCTACGAAGTTGGTTCTTCACGGGTAGAGGTTGTTGACAATGCCTTGCTTGATCGTGATTCAGTTTTGTGTGACATTCGCAGCAAGTTGCAACAAGCTCGGGTTAGAATGAAAAAATATTGCGACAAAGGTCACCGGGAGGTTGCATTTGAACCAGGTTCACTAGTTTAGCTGCGTTTACATCCTTATTGTCAAAAATCTGTTAGGGGTCATTTGCGTCATAAGCTTGCACCTCGGTTATTTGGGCCTTTTCCTGTGTTACGTCGAATAGGGGAAGTTGCGTATCAGTTACAACTGCCCAGTGAGAGTAAGTTGCATAATGTGTTTCATGTATCTCTCTTCAAGGCTTTTAAGGGTATGGCTCCAAAAGTTCCTCCGACTTTGCCTCCAATAGAGGATGGTCGTGTGGTTCCTATGCCTTGTTCTGTTCTACGTGCTCGACATAATCGAGGAACTTGGGAACTTTGAGTGCACTGGTGTGGATTTGAATTGTCAGATGCTACGTGGGAGGATGCTGCACATTTTCGTGATGCCTATCCAGACTTTGAGCTTGAGGACAAGCTCTTCTTAGAAAAAGGGGTAATGTTATAGACTCACTCGTGGGTAAGGTTTATGCAAGGCGGGGCCCTCAAGCTGAGAAGGAAAGAAACGGAAATGAAGATCTGTAGAATTTGCAACCTTCAGATTTTGTGGGCATTAAAAATAGATAGTAGTTTAGTTTTACTAGAATTCTTATTTTAAATAGATTTTTCCATGTTAGTAGTTTCTTAGTTTCCTTAAATATTTTGTAATAGGATTCTATATAAGGAGGGGAAGTAATAGACGAAAGAGAGGAATTTACATCAAAAATAACAAGAGATCTGGGTCTCTCTCTAACGACTCCTAAGGTTGTAGGCTCCCCGTTAACGAGGCTATTACAACAACAACAACAACAAACCCAGTGTATTCCCACATAGTAGGGTCTGGGGGGTAAGATGTACGCAGTCCATAGCACTACTTCAGGAGAAGTAGAAAGACTGTTTCCGATAGACTCCCGGCTCAAGACAAGGAATAATAAACAGATACTTACGGGATGTCAAGACAAAAATACGCCACCCACAAGGAATAATAAACAAAGAATAGTAAACACATTCGTAATAAAGCATACAACAAAGTGTCCTAGCAAGAATAATACATCTACCAAGTAATGTCCTACCCCGACGACTCAAACTGGCACTAGCCTTCTATCCTAATTCGCGCCCTCCAGATCTTCCTATCTAGGGTCATGTCCTCAGTGAGCTGTAACTGCTCCATGTCCCGCCTGATCACCTCTCTCCAGTATTTCTTCGGTCTACCCCTACCCCGCCTGAAACCATCCTAAGCAAGCTTCTCACACCTACGAACTGGGGCATCTGTGCCCCTCCTCGTCACATGCCCGAACCATCTCAATCGGACTTCCTACATCTTGTCCTCCATCAAAGCCACTCCAACCTTTTCCCGAATGGTCTCATTTCGAACTTTATCACCCCTATTATGCTCACACATCCAACGCAACATCCGCATTTCCGCCACCTTTAATTTTAGAATGTGAGTTCTTAACTGGCCAACATTCTGCTCCATACAACTTGGTCGGCCGAACTGCCACCCTGTAGAATTTGTCATTAAGCTTAGGCGGCACCTTCCTATCACACAACACCCCCGAGGCGAGCTTCCACTTCATCCATCCCGCTCCAATACGATGGGAGACATCCTCGTCAATCTCACCATTCCCCTGAATCATGGACCCCAGATACTTGAAACTATCCCTCTTACACACCGTCTGGGAATCCAACCTTACTACCACCTCATCTTCCTGCCTCACGTCATTAAACTTGCATTCCATATATTCTGTCTTGCTCCTGCTCAACCTGAACCATTTAGACTCAAGAGTCCGTCTCCACACCTCTAATTTATCATTCAACCCTTTTAACGAGACTAGTGTTTATTAAAAATTGGTCACTCACGAAATAAGAATAAGGAGAAGGATCTGTTAAGAACAGACTTCTCAGTGAATCGTTCGGTGACAAGATCCATATCGCGTGGTCGTAACACACTTCCACTACCATTGCCCCCGAAACTTTACCTACAAAAGTCAATCCTCCAAGTTCACCACAAAATGCCATGAATTAAGTTACCAATTACCCTCAAAACCGAGAACGAGGTAGACCACTTCCCCCGCAAGTTGATCAAGTCCAACAAGAAAGACTTGGAAGCCAATTCCCTGCCATCCAAGCTCCACAACCGAAGCTCCACATTACCAAAACAGTCCACTCAACCGAAACAACACTTCAGCAAAACTGATATGTCTATATAGAGGAGTATGGAAGAAAGGGCCATGAAGTATATGGAGTCTACAACGATGCTTATATGATAAAAGGATACTTGAGTCTGATAAGATTGAAGCCAAGTCTCAAGATGGAGAGGAAGCCGAAGTTCAAAATGAAGATTTTGGCCGAAACTTGTTGATATTGAGCTCTCAGGTTCTTGATGTTTTGCGGGCTGGTTTGAGTGGTTTCTTTTGAAGTGGCCAATTGAATGAAGTGAAGCCATGAATTTGTGGTCAAATTCCTCTCAAGATGGAGAGGATGATATAAAAATAACCACGGATATGGACTTACGAAAATGCGTGTTGGTCCCGAGACTTGGTGTGTGCAATTGAAGTGTAAAAGAGGTCCAAAACACACCAAAAATAAGTCCACTATTACACTTGATGGGCGCCACTTTCTGAAGGGCCATTTGGTCATTTTAACTATTATTTTGTAATAACTATTTAAGGAACACTCTAGGGTTTCTTTAGTTAGTTGATGAATGATGTGATAAGTCTTGCAAGACAAAGAACCACAAGTCCTCTCTCCTTGAGGCACCCAAAACCGAACTAGGGCTTAGACAAGTGTAGAATCACTTGTGTTTGCATTTGCTGGGAAACATTGATGCTTGGGAGGTGGATTCCGATCTTATGTCTTTGCAAGAGATAGGTTTATTGTTGTGTATAGTGTTAAGGGTCCAAGAGTTACCATTCTTGGGTTCTTAACATTATACCTTCATGTGGTCTATCTATCTATCATTTTCCTTCTGTAATCTTTTATCCGTTTTGCATCTTGTCTTGTGAAGCCATTTTTGTTGTTGTTGTTGTTCTCATTGTTGTTTCATCTTGTGTTGTTAACTTAGTTTGTTGTTAGCTGCAAAAGGTGTCAAACACCTAGTCCGAGAGTGGTCTCCAAAAGGGTCCTCGGTTCTTTGAATTAGTGGACTGTTTTTGGAGTGTGTTTGGACTGTTTTGAGCCAATTTCGTGTCTTCCAAGTTTTTCTTGTATCAGAAGATTCACATCATGGCTGCTGAAGAATTTACAAGCAATATATAAGAAAAAAAGGATTCACAAAAATAGGATCTTGAAACGTGAACAATGATTCAAAGAATTCGTATAGAGAACCCCAGCTAAATTTGTACTAAGTTTGGGCACTATAGCTCTCGCTATATGCAGGGTCCGCAGAAGGGACAGTGTACCAGGAATAAAACATAGAACTCTACATATCTCAACTCTCAAAAATAGGAAGTACAAGCAAGAACATCAATATGTGAGCCCAAATGTGCAGATAAAAATATATATAAGCAGATGATGAAAAGCAATCCTATTCGGGTAATAAATAACTATCGTAGAGAAGGATAATAGACAAATAACTATAGCATGCTCAAGAACAGCTAAGGTGACGAAACAAATTTGTGGCTTTTATATATCAAAGTTTACAAATTATATATCCCATAAAAAGATCATGTGCTCCAGTTTACAGATGATCAGTGTTGTGGCTGGTTATGAGGGACAGGATATCAACTTCAAAGATGCTTGCCTCATTAGCCTACATTCAGTGATTTTCTAATTATGCTCCCTGCAAACTCATAGAGTCATACCTCTGTTAAACCTGACTTAAAAAGTGGTTCTTTGCTTTCCTTCTCGCTATTCTTTTCCACTTTTAGAAAGTGCAGTTAAAGGATAATGCTTCAAAACGAGTAATGCTTGACGCTTTTATTATGTAGCACCTTTATGTTTAGAGATTGAGATTTATAACCTACACAACAGGTGTCTCTTGTTGACACAAAATAATAGGTAGCTCATATATGTATTCTAGGAAAAGAAAAACTCTCAGGTCCCTCGATGCTTTAAGTTCTTCCACCTAGCCCTTGATGTACCTGAAATCTTAATATGACGTCTCTCTTATTGACATAGATAAAGGTAGTTCATATATGTATTCCAGGAAAAGAGCAACTATCTCATGTTCCTCAATGCTTTAATGGGTCGTTTGCTTTAGCAACAAGTTATGCAGGAATTAGTAATGCATAGATAGATGGCAATGTAGACATTGAAATGCAAGGTTAAGATCATAATACAAAGAATGTAGTGTAAGGATTATTTTTAATGGATGTTTCATTTGTTATACTAAAATTATTTTATATAGGCATATTTTAAAATACATTTTTTGTTCTTTTGACAAAATAACTATTGGTTACCACATGAAGGGTTATTTTTGTCATCAAATAATTTTACTCCGTGTATTATTAATCCCCGCTCTTATTCCATATTTTATGTGAAAAAAGAAGTGGAAACAAACATTGCACTATAAAATATCCTATGGTTTTAATGAGGAAAGAAGGGAAACCAAACATTATATTAACGTTAAGTTTTATATGGAGTCACCTGAGTTCCTTCCCCTCAGCCATCGATATACCTGAAATCTTGCTATGATGGTATATGCTTTTGAGATAAGGGAGTTACTAAAGCGCCTTTTTAGTTTTTAGTAAACACTTCAACAGCTTTAGCTCCTTTGTTAGAAAATCATTTCAACGTTAAATGTACTAACCCTGTTCATTTCCAAGACTGGCAATTTGTGGCTAGTGATCAAAATCAAGATAGGAAAAGGGTTCAACTTTATCATTGAAAATTCGATTTGTCTTACATTTGCCCTGCGTTTACTTCGGTCCATGAAAGCCCTGAAACACTAATTTTGTCCCATATTTTTCCCTCCCTCGTAACGGATGTCCAGCTTGGCTCTATCATTTTTCACGATGGAGCCACGTAGACACCCCCCCCCCCCCCAAAAAAAAAAAAGTCCAAATCCACCCTTAAACTATCAAATTAGTTTATAATGGGCATGAAAATACTTTTCACAAGCTTCCGATCAGTCTTCATAACCACTAGTAGAGATAGACTACTATTATCACCAAGTTCTTTTACAATGTAATTTGTGAGTTCGAAGAGGATATCTGTATAAACATCTTAAATTTTCTTATCTTGAGAACGAAAAAGATTCGTGCTCTTCGCCATATCTTCGTCCAACAAAAGCATCTCATAATTTGGAACGCGCTCGGGGACGCATCTCTGGTAACTTTATTTTTTATGACTATGGTGTTGTGGCCTTGCGCATACCTTGACTACTCCGCTGCATACCTATTACTTCCTACCAGCACATGTATTGGAACTCTGTCCGCCAAGGCTTGGGCAGATATGGGGAGATCACCTAGTGTTTTTTTTCCTCCGGTAGAATTTAAATTAAACCTGAGACCTCATGATTTTCTACCTACTTCATTGACCACTAGGTCAGACCCTTGGACGCTCATATTAATTTATATATACCCTTCGCAATAATTTAAAATCTGCCCGGGAAGAATTAGAAAGGTCCAAATATACCCTGAACAATTGAAAAAGTCAAATATACCCTACATGGCTAGACCAATTCTTTCAAGGTCGAAACCATTAATACAAAAGATAATGGTGAGAGCACATTTGATCTGAAAGGTAAACGGAGGAAAGATATAAGACAAATCACAAGTCTTAAGGATATATTTGGACCTTTATCCATCGGTAAACACTTCCTCTCATACTCAGAGAAACTGCACAAAAAATGAACCATAGCTCACTCGCCTTTACCTAGCTTCAAACAAATGCACGATGGAATGTACCAAATGAACACTACAGGGCACATGAATTCTCAGCTTTCTGCCTTTCAGATGCATTTTCACCTACTTGCTTAGATGTCCTACTTGGCTGAGCTACTTGCTTAAACATCCTACTTAATTGAGCTACTAGCTTGGACATCCTAATTGCTTGAGCTACCTACATCCTAGTTACTTGAGCCACTTGATTAACAAGGAAGACTCACGTGCTTAAGAAAAATTAATGACCTACTAGTCTAAGTAAGTGACTAGTAGGTGCCCCTATTTAAGAACAAAGGCCAAAATTTAAAAAAGTCAAATAGATGCATCACCTACTTAGGAATAAAAGGCCAAAGATTAAAAAAGAAAGTAGGTGCATCACCTACTTAAAGGCTTATGGCCTAAAGATAAGGACCAAGAAGTGGGTTGTCTTGGGTCAGCCCATGAGCCCAAGACCCATCTGCCCCAGCCCATTAAAGGTTATATAAATGTATAAACATTTGCAGGTCATTTATACTTACAAACAATCAGCTCTCATACGTCTCTCACTCAAGTAGGACATCTAAGCAAGCAATTCAACCAAGTAGGATGTCCATGCAAGTAGCTCTACCAATTAGGATGTCTAAAAAAGTAGATGAAACACATGGCTGAAACATATAGCTCAAGCAAATGAACCGTGGAACTGCTTATACATTTATTTTTTTTGGATAACGGCCATACATTTATATAGTCTTAATTGGCTTGTGTTGACCCAAGATAGCCCACCTATTGGCCCTTATCTTTGGGCCATAAGCCTTTAAGTAGGTGATGCACCTACTACCCTATTTAATCTTTGTTCCTTTGTTTTAAAGTAGGTGATGCACCTACTTGACATCTTTAAATTTGGCTCTTTGTTCTTAATTTGGCACCTACTACTAGTTACTTAGACTAGTAGGTCACTAATTTTCATTAAGCATGTGGATTGCCCTTGTTAAGCTAGTAGGATGTGAAGCAAGAAGCATAAGTAACCAAGACGTCAATTAAGTAGCTCAAACAAGTAGGACGTCCAAGCAAGTAGCTCAACCAAGCAAGACGTCTAAGTAAGTAGCTCAACAAAGTAGGATGTCCAAGCAATAGTTCAACCAAGTAGGACGCCTAAGCAAGTAGCTCAACCTAGTAAGACGTCTAAGCAAATAGTTAACATAGAGAAGCACATAGCTCAAGCAAGTAGGTGAAGCATATAGCTCAAGCACATAGGTGACTCACTTGGTTCCATATTAATTTTCCTTTCCAAATCTAATTTCCTTAATCTATTACTTATCATGCTTGTACACTTGGATAATTAGACTTTAGACTCAAATATAGCCTCATTTCCCCGATTTAAATAAGTTTGTTGACCTCAACTTAGTCGTAAACATGTTGCGAGCAGGATCTCTGATTTAGATGAGCCAAAATCCACTAGCGGTTATGTGTTCACCCTTGGTGGGGTGCAATATTATGGAATTATCTAAACAACAAGCATTGCTAGATTGACTATGAAGTTGGCTAGTTGTAAGGCTGAGTGGCTAAGAAATTTGTTAGCTAATATCCCTTTAGTAAAGAAAATGTTGCTTCATGTTTCTATTCATAGTGATTGTCAAGTTGCATTTGCCATTGCAAAGAATAAATCTTTGAAGATAGTAACCAAACCTATGCAATTAGATATATGGAATAATTTCAATTGATTATGTGAAGTCGGAAGTGAATTTGATCGATCATCTGTCTAAACCTGTGTGAAGAAAATATACTTCAAACCTCAAAAAAGTTGAGGTTAAGGCCGATATGATTGTCGATATAAATGGAAACCCAACCTAATATAATTCAAGATTCCATAAAGTAGGTTCATATAGGAAATAATAAGTCGATATTGTCACTGCGCACTAAAAGAGAGTGCTTGAACTGCTAATAATTGTGAGGGTGGGTTATTAACTCTTAATGAAATGGTCTCAACATCTGTGATGAATAACCCGGCATGCTTATGACCTATTGGAGCAAAACCTTGTTGAACAACAAAATTATGGAGATTGAAATGTGTGATAAAATATCTGACTAACAATAAAAAAATTATTTGGTTGATAAATCTTTTGCATATATTACGAATGCTAACCAGAAAAAAGACTCATCTAAACACTTCAGAATTGTTTTACAGAATTCAACACCATGCCTAATTCCTCACCAGACTCTAACACACTTCAGTTGCAGATTGACATCTGTTGTGCTTTAGTATCCACGGTTTTCAAGCAATACATCTCTTAGAAAATCTACAAATACCAAATGATTGAAATTGGCACCTTTCAGCACATACCGGCAAAGAGAAAACAAATGTACCAGTTCGCCAGTCGTTGAGCCTAAAAAACCTTAGTCTCAAGACTCTCAACCTTCCACATATCAGAATATGAACAAGTAAATATAGGAACTAGCTGACAGGGGGTTTAACAGCTACTATATGTACAAGAAAATAATTTTACTAATATATAAATAGCGTAATTGTCCTTCAAAGGAGGTTCCAATGAACCCCCTAAGCCCAAGGTGGCTCTGCCCTGTCCAGATCAACCATCAGGCTGGGACTTCATTGGCTATCATCTATTTCTAGGTTTAGGTAAGTGCCAAATCCAACAAATATCAACTTCATAGTGCAAAACCCCAATAAAGGCAGATTTAAATGCAGCGAGGGGACTGCTTCATGATTAAATCCACTCGCAAATCAAACAGAATTAATAAGCCCAGAAACGCTCATTCTACAAACTTTTGCTGACAAATAACTGTTTCCAGCATCAACAGCTAAATACAGATGATAAAAACACTAGGTGATTTCTTCCCATTCATCCTAACCTTGATGGACAAAGTTACCTAGTACCTATTGCTGGTGGGAGGTGGGAGGTGGGAGGTCTCCCGTGGAATAAGTTGAGATTAATCTCTGATTTTCCTTTCTCAGTTAGTTCAAAAATCAGTATGAGAATCAATTACATTGACTAGTAAATGCAAACAAAAAAACTCAATTGCAATTCACTACGTTTTAACAAACCCTAGAATCACGATGAACCCAATTGCCTGTTTAGCTGGGAATTTTCTATTAAATAAACTAGTAGAAAAGGCAGGAGGGTGTACTAAGGCCCCGCTATGCGTGGCGTTCACAGAAAAGGCCGGACCGCGAGGGTACTTTATAGTTCTGCATGAGGACCCGAGCTCTTAATAAATTAAAAGAAGACGCACTTATCAAAAACACATCATGTTTTAAAAAATAAAAAGAGAGAAAAATCAGAAGTAATACAAATAGGAAGTATATGGAGAGAATTACCAGATGAGAAGGGTTGAGCTTTGCAGTTAGTGAAGATTCTACTTGCTCCTTTGTCACCCCCATGCTCGAGACTACTCGTACACCTTGCACTACTTTGCTTTTCTTTGCTTGAGTTCTGCCCTTTTTTGTGATTTTGTCGAAATCACGAAAATATTCTCTTTTATGTTTGGTAGGTTCACAATATTTATTTCGTTAAATATATTATTTCCTCCGTCTCATGCTATTATTTTAATAAAAATACATATCTTAAATTATTTATTTACTTATTAAATCAAGATAAATTAATTTCTACAATTAATATTTTTTAAAATTGTAAAAATGAGTTTGTAAAGTTTTAAAAAATATCCTAAGAAATAAATTAGTAAAACAGTTCTTATTTATGATTTTTTATGAATCAAACAAGAAAAAGTGATTCAACTGATAGGAACAGAGGGAGTATGGCTCTTTAAGGTGGTTAAAAGTGAGTAATTTTTTTGTTTCGGTGAAATATCTAATTAACTTTGTTTTCTCAGTCTCAAATTACTTGACATATTTGTTTTTTACATAATTAATAAGAGGTGAAAAGTGATTAATATGGTCTTATTTAATCTTTAATTAGATGAATTTTTTTCAATTAATATGAGTATAGTTAAAAAAAATGATTAATTATCTTTTTGAATAACATGTCAACTATTTTGACATAAATTTTTTTTTTAACAAATATGTCAAGTAATTCGACATAGAAGAAGTGTTACTCAAAAGAATTAAGTTCTTATACGGACTGCCCACTTTCGATGGTCTTAAACTTTTACTTCTTAAATTTGTAATCTTTAATTTTTATCTCTTATTTAATAAAAGTTTGTAGGTTACACTACCTTAATTATGATATAATTTTGTTAGGCAGAGAGCAGGACAAATTTTTTTAGATGTATCTTGAGACGACATAAGTTATATAGTATGATTTGTAAGATACGACTTTTTAAGAATATCGTCTCATAACTTGTGCCACTTCATTTATGTCATTGAACTCAAGCCTTGCAATTTCTTTGGCTGTCAGATGCATTTTTCATTACTTTGTTATTACTTAAAGCTTTAAAAGATAAAAATGAAGACCAACGATTTTAAAGGAAAGTAACTAATGATCACCCTAATATAGGAGCATTTGTGCAAGTGACCCCAAAAAAATTGGTGGTTTTAGACGACAGCAAAACGCATGTATTCCTAGACATCCAATTCGAATGAAATAAAATCATCACAATAAGAAAAGGAGAGAACAAATAAGAGTTAATGTGAAGTAGAGACGACCGAAAAGAAAATTTCTTCTTACCAAACTTTAGTCTTACACATGCTTATAGAGAACTCTTTATATCTTTTAAAAAAAAAAACTGCATAAAACAGTGATAAATGTTCTTTTCCGTCTATGATTTTTGATCATCCAGCACCGTACGAGTGAACCCAATTTTAAACCTGTGATTTAATTATTTAAAAGATAGTAACGGGTTGCAAGGAGCTTTGCAAGAAAAATCGACAGATGCATACTAATTTCTAAAAATTACACAAATACACAACTTATGTTTTCAATATTACAAAAAATCTCAACTCCCTAAACATATTACAAAAATCCCAACATATACACAGAATGCTATGTATATGTCAGTTATGTGATGTATATTAATAGAGAGAGAGTAAAGTAATTTAAAAAGTGGAAAAGAGTATAGTTACTTTTAAAAGGATTGGTATTTATATTATTTATACTAATAATTTGAGGAGGATAATTTGACGAGGAACACAGCTACTACTTTAGGTGAGTACAACTATAATTTTTCTAATTCTATACTGACGTCACTTAAACAATCAAGGGTACGTAGCTCAGAATACAGATGTACTAGGGCACTCATATTGAAAACGAAATTTTTTTTGACTAGCAATGCACTGTTAATTTGATGGATAATGAGCACGGACCTCAACTCTTTTTCACTAACATCACAAGCTACAATTTACCACTAGATCGAAGCCCAAGGGCAAGGAGTAGCCAGTCTCGTAGAGATGTATATCGAGCACTTCCAGACATGCAGTTTACAGTTGTAGCTCAGCAATATGCAGTTCCAGACATGCAGTTTCGCAGTACCTGATGATCAATGTGCGTACAAATTGCGTGACACTTCTCACATTTTATAGTTGTAGCTCAGCAATATGCAGTTTAAGATTCATCGGGCCATATTCAATTAGGTAAACATTTGAAGCACAAGGTTACAGATATTGAATGCTAGAAAAGAGACAAGGATTTCAAAAATAGAAGTCTTCTGTTTTGAAAACCAGATGTACTACTACTACACAGAATCACAGACTAACTTTCCCAACAATACTCTTTTGAATCTCAACTGCAGCACCTTAAACCAAATATAGTGTGCTTGCAGATTTGGATACACAATTATGCCTGCCTCTCCTGATCAAGTAGTCCGGAGTGGAGGAGACACCAAAATTACACCATCTCCACGAACAAAGAGGAAAGGAATGGTCCGTCTTGTCGCCTAAAACACAATCAAGAGAACCATTGTCAGCTGATTTTGCAGTCATTAGTTTACAGAGACTGGAAAATCATTCTTCCCCAACAAGCATTAACTAACATACACACTACTCCTGCAAAAATCAATCCGGTATAATACATTCTAATCATGGGGCGAATCCATCCAGGATTTCAAGAAGATGGGGTGCTGTGCACGGTGATGAATAATCCAAGATTTAAATTTGATGGATTCAAACCTTTAGATTCTTACTGGCAAAGTGCACACGTAGCCGTTTTAGCACTCTAGTTAAAAGAACAGCTGAAATTTATAAAATTTTAATAGTTTAGCCTCCTCAAAATCCACTTCGGAGTTTGGACATGCAGGTCTGAAGTTGAAAAACTCGTCAAGTTTTCGCTAACCTATGGGTTAGAACTTGGATTCTGTCATACCCCTAATTTCGTTCCTAAGGTCTAAAGTTTGAAAGAAATTTAAGTTCAGGCCTGAGGTCTAAAGCTAGGCTTTGACAGAGTCCAACTTCAGACCTTTGATCTTTGGTTTTTAATGTTTCAGAACTCCTGGTATAAGTTAAGACTCTGGCAGAGTAATTTTTATTATTTTCAAAAATATTAGTAAGTTTTCGCATATAATCCAATACACCCTACTGTACAAAAGGACATAAACAGGAGACAACTATGTCCTCTTTTCCTCTAAAAATAAATCAGGCTTACCCTTTGATTCAACCAGCCCACCCAGGTCAGTGATGAATGAGAACTGAAACAAATACTGGTACATACATGTGTTCTCTGGCCTTCTCTAGGATGATCAATTGCCAACATATGTTTAGGGGGATAGAAGGTTTAAATGGGGCACAAGAGGGTAACTTAAATTTGTACTAATCCTGAAGCCAGTATGCAAAAAGGGACAATTCTAAACAAACTTTTTAACTCCCACAAAACAAAAGGAAAAGAAATTTGAGTCATCAGCCTTGTAAATCAATGTGTACTCTGCAGTTACTGGTTCTCAATGGCCTCACACCACTGTCCAACATTTAGTTGTATCCATGCATCCACACGCAGGGGTCTAGGAAATCAACCACCCCGACATGCATTCTTGTTTTAAACTATAATCGGAGTTCATGTAAACATATGAGAAGCAACATATTGTTTCCATCTACTCATATAACTCGTTCATTTACATTCAAGCTACATAAGGAAAGCAATGCTTTGTAAAATGTCCTATTTTACTTGAGATAAGGAGCCCCGCCCTCCACTTCTGAATTAGGTTTGTAATTCAGTAGGTGCACAAGGAATTAGAGAGAGCTTAAAAATTGGTCACTGCTATGCTTTTTTGAGACCGCATTGTGTTTCCATTTGTTGAAGTGTGTAACCATCTCATCTAAAAGCTTAAGCTATTAGAGAGAGCACGCTTTTATTATTTAATTATATTCTCAACACACAAACACACACACCCCACCCCCCACACACACGTGGGGGCCTGATTTTTCTTTTTTCATGGGCCAAGCACGTGGAAATTTTTTTAAATAATGGATGGCGGTGAGATTAGATCCTAGGACCTTTGCCTGCTCAGATTCCATGTGGACGTGTGTGACCATATCATCTAAAAGCTTAAGCTATTAGGGAGAGCACACTCTTATTATTTAATTATATTATCAACACCACTAAACAACTATCTACTACTTAAAGTCTTAAACAATGCTTTTTATACTTGTGGTGTGTCCAAGGCCAACTTGTGCTCACATCAACTATTTCAGAGTACTTGCTACCTTCCGCTAGCATAGCTATCACATATCTCAGTCCACCAAGGCTAAGGCAAATGGGAAAAAAAATCACCTAATGCTTTTTCTATGATAGAATGTGAACAGTATCTCCAAGGTGTTCACCTACTAGGCCATTTGGGTGCTAAACAATGTTCTCTCTACGCAAAAACAGCAAATTGTTTCACTCCTTCATTCCTCTTTCTCAAGTACCCCTGCAGCAGCATAACATTAGAACCGTTGATCACTCCTAGATTAAGAACTACTATTACATTTTTCAAGACTCGAACATCTCCTATGAAAAGTCCTTTCAGAAGCGTAAGATAGGAAAAGGAATTTCCTTAATACCTCTTTTGCCAAAGATATTTCAAAGTATACGAACTGCCTAAAAAAATCTTGTGTACACCTATCATCCACTAGTCCCTACTTATCAAATGTCCTTTGGTATGAACAAAATGATTGAGCATCACCACCGAATACTACGAGGAGAAATGAACAAAATACAATGGAGAAAAATCAACAACAACAACAACAAACCCAGTGTATTCCCACCTGGTGGGGTCTGGGGGGGGTAAGATGTACGCAGTCCATACCTCTACCTCTAAAGAAGTAGAAAGGCTGTTTCCGATAGACCCCCGGCTCAAGACACAAAACACCAGATACCACACAAATACAAAGTAAAGCACCGAAACAAGGTTACAAGATTACACAACATAACATCCATAACATAAATACAGCAGCCATAAGTAAAAGAAATAAAAACAGAAAGAAAACAGAGGGAAAACAGAGGAAAGCACCCAGATTCGTACTGAAACAAGGGATAAGGAACACGAAAAATCATAATCAGAAACATTATCTGCTGAGCTTCAAGCTCTACTGGAAGTTGGGGTAATTCTAAAACACAGTTTTAATGGACGTGGAGTAGGTAGCCATCAAAGCCAACTTATCGTACAGAGCAGTAGGTCCAACTGTCCAATATATTACAACTGAGGGTCTGATGCTAATGAAACAATGTATTGCAATGACCAGAAAAAGAGAGAAGAAATATATCTAAATTTCAAACCCAAAAAAGAAAAGAGTAGGTAAGAGAAATAAAGCATACCCGAACTATCTCTTCGTATGTTTCATCATCAATCTCAACTGTGGTCACAATTTCTTCAACATCACCAAGAATCATATTAAGATGCTGATCATAAGCCTGAAAAGGAAACCACAGGACAGCTTAGTGTCACCTCACAAGATTTAAAGTCGACCCTACGCTACAATTCTTCTTCTCATTTCTAGTTAGATGAACACCGCTCTGCTGCATTCTCATAACAATTTTAAGGAATTGGTAGAAGTCAAAAGTAAAATATGATTCATGTATGCTTGTATATCAAAGTGGATTTTTGGAACTTAATATGCCTGTGAAATTAACCAAGAATCAGAAGACAAAAACAAATTCTAGTATCTTAAAGCAGAGCAATAGCAAGATGATCCCCTAAAGACCATAACATAACTCAGTAATTTCCAGCAACATCATGCGATTGCTCTTCAGCATTCTCTGGTAATGCAACAATCTGACAACGAAATTATTTTCCATCTCAATAATAAGTGACAGTGCAAGCAAATATTACAAGAAAATGCCAAACAGTTAACAGAAACGGGAAGGCACCAATGAAAAATTGACCTAAGGGTTGATTGGCCAAGGCTTGAAATCATATCCAGCCAATGCATTGGTTTCTTACCAACTCATAAAATTGTGCTCCACCTATAATTACTAGTATAACATCAATACCAACATACCCAATGTAATACCACAAGTGGGGTCCATGGAAGGTAGTATGTACCCAGACCTTACTCTTCCTTAAGAAAAGAGATAGAATGTTTCCTATAGAACCTCGTTCAAAATGGATGAAAAAGACAACAGCAGCAAAAAGTAGGAAGAACAACAAGAAAATACAATAATCAAGGCTAGAGAAACAACCCACGGAAATAAAAATCTAAGAAAAACGAAAATACAAGACTAAAACTAATACTCCGGGAATGGAAAAGCAAAGCACTCAACTACCTACTAACCTACTACCCTAATTCTCGACCTCCACACCCTCCTATCAAAGATCATATCCTCAGTGAATTAAAGTTGCATCATGTCCTGCCGCAATACTTCTTAGACCAACCTCTAGTACGTGGGACTGAATATTGTACACATTGTCCAACCAATTTAACAACTGCTACTAATTACTCCTCCGTCCCACTTTATGTGGCACAAACCTTAGATATTTGTGTGGCTATAAATAATTTCATTAAAGGTACAAGAAGGAATTTTAAAGTTACATTCTTTCTAATTATAGAAAGGTGACATCATTTTGGAACGACTCCCTCTTACCGTACTTGTACTTGTCCAGTTTGAAAAACCAATGGATATTTTACCCATTTGTGCCAATTTTACCGTGGTTATTAAATAACATTCATTATCCAATCATTTCCCAAAGCATTCAATTTATTATATTCAAAAGGTAATATAGTAAAATTACTCTTACATTCATTATTTCTAAGTTGTGTGTCAAGTCAATAGTGGACAAGTATTATTGGACAAAGGGAGTACTAAAAATGAAAGTGTGTGACATAAATTGAGATATAGGAAGTAAGCAAACGAACTTGAACATTAAACAAAATCGAAAATGAACAACATACCAAGTAAAATCCCACAAGTGAGGTTTGGGGAGGGTAAAGCGTACGCAGATCTTAACACTACCTCGAGGAGATAGAGAAGTTGTTTCCGAAAGACCCTAGACTCAAGTGTAGCAAATTCAGGTACAAAGAAGAGGAACATAGTGTGCAGATCATATGGCAACACGGGACAGTGCAAAATCTATCATAAAAAACAATAATCAACAGGGTAGTGCGATAATCAAAACACAATAAATGACAACGACGACAGATATCTACTGCTAAAATTACGCTACCACACTACGACTAGTGCATGACGACACTCATACCTAACTAACCTTCTACTCTAATGCGCGTTCTCCACATCCCCTATCTAAGATCATGTCCTCGGTAACCTGAATATGCGCTAGGTCCTGTCTAATAACCTCTCCCCAATACTTCTTCGGCGTACCGTGACCCCTCTTCGGACCTAACCCTAAAACGAAGCAAAAGGGCCACAGATACAACATAAGCTAGCAAAATTAAATTTTAAAAAACACCAAATTGCATAATATAAGGGTCAAATTCAACTAATCAACCCGATAAATTATCAACAACAAAAAAGATATAACAAACAAAAAGTGCAGTAAACAGTTAACATACATGAAGTTTGCCACGGATTTCTCTATAGGAACAGAGTTTAACATAGATTCTCTCGCTAAGACTTAGCCTAATGACATATAATGGTTCTATCTAATTAAAGAAAGGTGACATTCTTTTTAGGACCGACTAAAAAGGAAAGTGTGTCACATTAATTTAGACGAAGTAAACAAATCCTGAACATGATAGAAAATCAAAAACAAAAAGCATCATAAACCCTAGAACGAAGCAAAAGGGGTATAGGTACTAGTACAACATAAGCTAAAAAAATTAAACTTTAAAAAACACCAAATTGCATCAATATAAGGCTCAATTCTACGATTCAACCCAATAAATTATCAACAAGAAAAAATACTACCTTTGTCCCAATTTATGTGTCACTTTTCATTTTTGGAGAGTCGAAAAGTTTGAGTTTGACCGTAAATTTGGGGATGAAATCTAAAGTGTTGTAAAATAAAATTTATATATTTGAAAACTACCTAAAAAGTAGTCATTCCCAATTATTAACAATTCAAAACATTTAAAAAACATATAAGAAAATTACGGTAAAAGATAAAGTTATTTGAATCTCAAAATCCGAAAAGCAAAACATAAATTGGGATGAAAGGAGTAAGAAGCAAGAATAGTAGAAAAACAGTTAACATACATGAAGTTTGCCACGGAGTTCTCTGTCAGAACGGAGTTTGACGTAGATTCTCTCGTCGAGACTTAGCCTTATGAGATCCAATGGCTCTTTCACTGTGCTCTCCTCTTCACTTCCCATTGCGCTTTCTTTCTCGGTGGAAATTCAAAGGGGACAATTTGATTGTTTGTAGGTTTATTTATGCCTAATTTATTTACCCTAATTATAAGGAGGGAAATTGGGGCAGGATTAGGTTGGCGGGCGTTTTGAGGCCTTGTGTAGAGGCCCATCTGAGTTCAAAATGGTCCCATTTTGGTTTTTACTTCGTGCACCCACTGCGTATATTGGAACCCGACTATTGCAGTGTCAAGCTACATATTTGTGGTATGATCAAGACCAACAACTTTCAACTTGGATTGCTTTAATTTGACACTACATAAATGTCATAACATATTATAGAAATGATGTAGCAGAGTCATTCACTTTTATTTTATATCAATAACGTCATTCCATTAAATTAATCATAAAAAAATATGAGGATGTGTGTATATATATACGCACTATTTTTAATGAGAAATATATTTGCTACTGTTATAAAATAACAAAGAACAAAGAAGAACAATAGAGAGAGAATAGAGAGTAATTCTTATTTCTCTTGAAAGATCTCTTGATGGTGTCTATTATAACGAAGGAAAATCCTTTTATTTATAAAGGAAAACTAACCTACTTTTTCATAAATAGACATTCACTATTATGGTAAAGTAGACATTCACTATACATGGTAAAGTAGACATTCACTATATATGGTAATATATTTTTAACACTCCCCTTGAATGTTGAATTGATAGATAATGTGTCTCGTTAAAATCTTATTAGAAAAAATCCAGTGAAAAAAAATATAGTGAAGGAAAAAGAGCACATATCTCTAACACTATGTATATAGGCTGTCTCATTAAAAACCTTACAAGGAAAACTTAGTAGGACAAAACCTCGTAAGGAAAAAAGAGTACAACGCGTATTAACTCCCCCTAATGAGAACATTTTTGAACCTTTGCATCCCAATCTTGTGCACCATCTTCTTGAAAGTTGTAATTAAAGGAAACTTGATGAATAAATCAGCCACATTGTCGCTTGAACGAATCTATTACACGTTAATATTACTATTCTTTTGGAGCTCATGCATGTTGAAAAGCTTTGATGAAGTGTGCTTCGTTCTAACTCCTTTTATGAATCCTCCCTTAAGTTATGCTATGCATGTTGCATTATCTCCATATAAAATTGTGGGTACATTGTCACATTTCACACCATATTTTTCTTGAATGAGATGTATCATGGATCTCAATCATACTCATTTTCGGCTTGTTTCATGAATAGCTATTATCTTAGCATGGTTCGATGAAGTGGCTACGATAGACTGCTTTGTATATCTCCAAAATATGGCAGTATCCCCACATGTGAACATATTGGATGTTTGAGATCAAGATTTATGCGGGTTAAATAAACACCCAACATCAGCATGACCAATAAGATCGGGACTGCAATCTTTAGAATAAAATAAGCTTATGTATTTTATCCTATTTTGATGTCTCCTAGTAGGAGCAGAATTATACCTTGCTAACAAATTAACCAAAAGGGTTATTTCAAACCTTGCAGTATTTGCAAGATACATGAATTCACCAATTGCACTAAGATATAGTACTTCATAACCAATCGAAATTGGTATATTTCTCATTTCAGCAAATAATCTATTGCTTTTAAAAACTCTCCAAGAGGTTCAATAATATTCAAATCATCAATTTATCCCTTATAAGGATAATAAAAAAGTTTCCCAGAAACTTTTTGATATACTTCAGGCATTTTGAATCCTTTAGGGATTTTCATATAGATTTTTGTCAAGTGACAATATTCAACATTTCATATGCGACATCTTCAAGTATATGGATTGCAAATTAAATACTCCCTCCGTCCCATTTTATGTATCGCCATTTGACCGGGGACGGAGTTTAAGAAGTAAGAGAAGACTTGATAAAGTTTACCAAATTATCCTTTATCAAAAAATGTGTCAATATTTAATTTTTTAATTAAGTAGGATCAATAAGGGTAAAAGGATAATTGTGCCTTTAAAAAGTTGCCAAATAAGGAAAGGCAACACTTATTTTGGGACGGATTAAAAAAAAATGATGACACATAATTTGGGACGGAGGGAGTAAGTTTTACACTTACCAAGATGCATCTTTTCATGTCACTTGATAAATATTTCTACGTCAGCATGCTTAAATAAATGCAAAATTCGAATCCTCATAATCTTTCACAATATTACGCCAATATTGTATCAAAGATATTGATGATATATCATTTTGTATAGGTTCATAAAGTGATATAACATTTTGAGATCTCATCACTTCACTATTTTCAGGTATCTGAACCTCTCATAAAGTTTCATGAAGTGTTATGTCGCAGACTCTTCAAGAGCACATTGCCTTCTTATTATGATAATTTGCTCCTTATCATTTTCAAGGATTATTTTATTTGAAACCGATTAGTCTATCGCACATCATGCATGCATAGACTTTGTCCTTTAGGGACACAAAAATAAGAGCACTTGCAGCTTAAATATGAGATGTTTTCAGCATTTGACTTAAATTATCTTTTAAATGAGGATCTGATGATAATTCCTAACATATTTCTAGCTACTTATAATCTCCCCCTTATGTTAGAAAAATTAACATACATCCTCTATCTTCTTTGAGAAATCCATCTTTATGCATCATGGTATATTCATTAATCTTATACCGCACATCAAAACTATTGGATGGAATAGTTGGTTCTTGACCTTGAACCAATTGAAAGGGAAGAAATAATCAAAATTTATTGGTCTAATGCATACATGTGCTATTGTATGCAACTTATCATATTTCAGATCAATACATGAAACTTTGTTCTCATTAGCAATGGTTTAGCTACTTATCGAAGGCATTCAATGTCAAACCATCATCATCAAGAAGAGTTGTCTTGATTACACAATCTGAAAGTTATGCTCTTAATTCAATTTTGTTAAGTAAGCAATTTTATGAATGTCAAACTGCAGGTTAACAATAAACATAAAAGTGATCATCTTATATCGATGCATCTTGACAGATCACATGATAGGTGGATGAATCCATATTCACCTTTTATATTTTTTTAGATTTTGAAGGACCAAATCCCAATATTAATTAGTTCAACCAACTTATCATGAGAGCAAGCAACATTAAAAGTTTATGAAGAATTTTTTAGTTCTTCTATACATGTTTAATACTTAATATGCACATTTTTGGAAAGTCATAATCGTTCATGTCAATGTATGAACTTATTTGTACTAGTAAACTTTAAGTTTACCATGACATGTGCCTTTTACTTTAGTAAATTTTAGATTTACTATTAGGCGAATAAATTTCAGATTTACTACTTTAGAAGTAGATTTCAAGATAACTTTTCTCAACTATTCAGCCTCTTTCGGGGGTGAGTTGTGATACCATCACAATCAAGTACACATTTGCATTAATAAGCTTCTCATTCCCCAGAAATAGAATATAATCGTGCCTTAAGCCTATCAAATTATGATAGCTTATAGCCTCTTTTAAGATATTGCTAAATCGGGAGCAAATCGAGGCATACATATAGTCGTAGAGAAATTTTCTCTAAAATATCTTATAATCATGATAAGCGTGTGAAAATAGTACCACTTTTGATGATTGTTATCATATTGTCCCTCCACGCTTATATCTGTGCATTCAATCACTTGTCTTCTTTCAAACATCACATACTCTTCAAGAATGAAGTAAGTTGTTATATTTCAGACTTATCATATATTGCTACCACATTCACTTCATGGAATGAAGCATATTCAATGAGTTGGATTTCATGACTTTTCATCAAATACCTATTATTTTGCCTTAGACATCATAATATCACCAGTACAGTGCATTGAGATACAAACTTAACGTCTTATCCACATAAAAGCGTCTTAGGCATAAATCAATGGAACTTAAATCCAATGTTTTTTGGAATAACTACATATCTTAGCAAACATAGATACATAATTACCCTATTTAGCATAAGTTTTAATTAATTACAATTCATAGCCCCTCTTGGCTATTAATTATTCCTAATTATAATTCATAGCCTCTAGCATGTCTTTTCTCTCTTTTTCTATTTTTTATTATTCTCCTTTTTTTTTCTTTCGCTTTTTCTTTTCCTTTTTTGTTGTTTTTGTCTTTTTTCACTTTTTTCTGTTCGTTTTTTTCATTTTCATTTTCTTTTTTTCCTTTTCATTTTTCTCCTTTTTTTGTATTTTTTTCTATTTTCTATTACTCTCCTTCTTTTTTTTCTTTTCACTTTTTCTCCTTTTTTTGTATTTATTTTCTATTTTCTACTACTCTTCTTTTTTGTATTTTTCTCTTCTTTTTTTTCTTTTCATTTTTTCTCCTTTTTATTTGTCAAACTAGCAAACACAAATACAAATGCGAATTATAAAATACAAATACAAATGTGAACTATAATGTATAAATACAAGTGTGAACTATAAAATACAAATAGGGGTGTGCAAAAACCGATAAACTGATAAAAAATATCTTATTGGTTTGGTTATTGATTTAGCATATTTAAAAACTGAAAACCAATAAACCGAACCGATAATATATAAAATAGAACTGAATCAACCTATGCACACCCCTAAATACAAATGTGAACTATAACATCTATAATATATTAAAAGTGTGAAGCCTCTTAGAAAAGTGAATTGAACTTTTTGTCCTTCATTAAAACTGTTCTCTTTAGACAAAACTATCTTTTACCCTTCTCCCTACAATTAAATTCTAAAATATAAATATATTAAAATTTTCCTACAATTAAAATCTTCCCAAATTTAGCTCTTCTTTCAATCAAAAAAACACAGTCAAAATTTTCCTTCCCAAACAAAAAAGGACTCAAAATAACGGCTCAAATTTTTCTTTAAATTTTCCTTCCAAAAAAAAAAGAGCTCAAAATTTATAATTAAATCCACCGTTTTTTCTTTTTGTAAAATTTTCTTTCCACCATTTTTGTTTAAACTTACCTTCCACCGATTTTTGGTAAAATTTGCCTTCCCAGATTTAGCTAAACACACGTTTTCCATTTTTAAAAATCCTATTTGGTTTTATTTAGCAGATGATAGAATTATAAAACCTATAGAAAAAAGCATAATAACAGTTTTTTTAATCCTAATTGATTTCTACTTGGTGTCTTTCAACCAAAAAACATACGGCTTTTTCAGTCCTTCTATATTTACGCTTGAGCTTTTTTCATTGTATTTTTCATCATTATAAACATCTGCCATCTTTCATTATTTTTTGTCTCATCACAGTTTCAACAATTTTATTTTCAAGTTTTTGGTTGTTATATCATCTCTTCTTTTTTTCATTGTTAATTTAAACACAATATTACTTGCTATGCCAATTTAAATTGTTTAGTTTAATTTAGTTTAATGTGTTAGTTTTAATCGTATTGTTCCAACATCTCTATTATTATATTGCTTTCATGTAATTTACAGGTGATAGATGAACATTCAATGTGACTTTGAGAAATTTTTATGTCCCATACGTGGAATCTGGGAAGACTGGGTTACAACAGATCTTACCCCTATCTTTGTGGAGTACATGATAAAAAGAGAAGGTAACGTAGTTTCTGCATGGTAGAATATGCAAGATAGATGTAGGTGTTGAATAGTCAATTGCTCAACCAAAAAAACAATTAAGGGATCATGCAAACTACTGCAATCACTAAGGTAAAGGAACTACAGAACACTAAGCCATTATCTGAGATTGATCAAAAAAGCATAGTAGAAGGAATTAGCTGTTATTTATGTAGAAGGAACCAACTGCTATTTATGTGGCTGGAAAAGAACTTCGTTCAGAAAAATTAAATATTTTTATCCTTGATTAAACTACTGAAAATCTATAAAAGGTAATAAAGGAACCTATCCTGTTGATGGCTTTAATTGACCTACTTGGAAATCAGAAGTGCTATTACTGAAGCAGCAGGAACCGAAGGAGGTGATAGAAACCAGAATGTAAGAAACACATAGTATCGAACTAAATAGAGAATGAAAAAGAAATTTCTTCATTAAAAAATCTGCTTCCATGTCAAATTTACCTTCTGAAAGCAGTCATTTCAAAAACTAATTCATTTGATCAAGCTATGAGAATCATAAAGAAAGAACCAATTAGTAGGATCCAGGACAGGTAAGTAATCTTCAAGGACTTTGTAAAATCGATTTTAAAGAAAGGTGGCTTGCATATTACTGTGAAGAAATTCCCAGTGTTTTGTCCATCTGCACTTCACTTAGAGACTATGAGTTGGCGTACCATGGTGTTAGTAAGGAGCATATGGTTCTCTCTCCATACGTTGAATATGCAGCTGCTCTCTTTGCTGGTACCCTTTGGGAATGCTCGCAGATTTGATGTAATTATGCATGCAATATAGATGTATACACTATGTATTAAAAGTGAATAATGAATGCAATATAGATGTTATATAAAGTGAATTACGAATGCATTATAGATGTATTATAACCTATAAGTGTCTTAAACGTACTATAGGTCCCTGATTCTGTGGAGCTTCTACCTTCTTGGTGGTAGGTTTTGGAGCCTCGCCATCTCCAAAGAGGTAACCCAGGGAACTCTGTCCTCCACCACTGCTGACTCCACGACCCACGATCTCTTAACTTTTAAATGATTGATTCTACTTAAAGCAGCAGTACACAATCTCAGAAAAGATTACAACAAATTATAACAAGAAGTATGAAGTACAAATAAGCTCTATGACCCACTGTGTGTACCTCATAAAGATGAACTATAATGTGTGTGTGTGAATTGTAAACTAAATTAATAGTATCACATATGACCCATCATTCTAAATGAATTCCTCGAGGTGAAAGTGCAGAGAAATTTATAAAGAGATTAGAAGAACATTATACATTTCAAATTTAAAAACTTCAGTCTATATAACTTCTCCTTCCCACTTCAGTATATAACTTATATTCCCATTAAGAACCCTATAAGAAACTAAGCACATCTTATTGAGAAATAACAAAGTTAATCCAAACTTTTCTTTTATTAGTACAAAGACAATTCAGAGCTCGATAATATATAACTACCATGTAGATTAACATAAGACTCGCATAAATATTTTATGGATTGACACACATACATATAAGTTTGTCCTATTAAGATCCACGTA
Source organism: Capsicum baccatum var. pendulum (assembly GCA_030864225.1). Lineage (NCBI taxonomy): Eukaryota > Viridiplantae > Streptophyta > Magnoliopsida > Solanales > Solanaceae > Capsicum > Capsicum baccatum. The sequence goes on from CM061561.1 coordinate 202,678,708, forward strand.
GATACATAATAATGAAATAGTTGTAGAAGTAGAACTTATATCTATCTAAATCTATGATAATCTCGATCTAAGAATACAATATTAGAAATCATCACAGATGAATTGAAGGCGAGCAATACAGGCAGAGAAAATATTCTTCTTACCTCAAGCTCTATAGGAGACCTATCAAGGCTTTTGCCAAAGACTGCATAGCTATTATCCATCGATTTTTGATCTCTGGTTTTCTTCTTTGATAACTCAAAACCTAAAGAAAGAAAAGCCTTCTACATTATGTGATTGAATAGAAGCAAACGCATAGCATGTCTTAATATTTATATAACTGGAAAAGAACTTCCTTCCAAAAATGTGACATCTCCTTATATACCAAATTACCATCTTCAATAAGAGTACCATATAAATATGACAAATTTAGAACATTCCCATTACAAGGCCAACCAGTTTAAACTACATACTAATCTGCAACATAAAAATATGTACAAAAATTATTAGAAAAATGGTTCCCTCAAATGTTGGAAGCACTACGAAAATCAACAAATCTCATCTTAAAAATTTGAAGGCATTTATCCTTAGAATGCAAAAGGAATTCAAACAGTCTAAGCTCACTGCTACCCAATCAGTTCAGACGGCTTTGAAGAAGTCCTATTAAATAACTATTCCTATAAATAACTAACTGTCCTTGATGCACGCTCCACGTCCTCCACAAAAAACGGTGACTAAGAATCGCAGACACTGAACACAGTCAAGTTATCAAGCCAAAAATTGATAAATACTCACTACTAACCCAAACCAATAAAAAAGAAGCCCAAATAAATAAATACACAAACATCAAATATCTGAATGCAACAAAGAAAAAAGCACATAATTTGCACTTACAAAATATCAAAAATACATACATATACATTTAGCTACCATTTGACCATATATTTTGGATCAAGTTTTTGTAAAAAGAAAAAAAAAGAGGAGATCTTTACTTGGTGAGTGATGGATAATTGGAAGGTTGGTTGAATGCAGAAGCTAGAAGACGAACGAACAATGTGAGGAAAAATCTTTTTTAGAAAGGCGTGGGGTCGGGAAAAGAAGTAGACACGTTGATCCGTTAGTGAGAGACAAGTTATGTTAGAAAGTGAGGTTTGAATGGATAAAGAAGAATGCCTCCACCTTTACTAACTGACTGGCATATTTCACTCCTACACTCTTGCAACACTACTCAGAAGTGACTACTCTACAACTCACATTTTGATTTCTTTCTACTTCACAAGTTGCAACCCCTATCTCACATGTTATACACCCCTCACTCCGATTTTTTATAGACAGTTTAACTGGATAGGAAATCTGAGAAATAGAGAAAGAATTTTGTAATGTCTCAAAAGGAATGTATTTTTTGAAGTTTTATCAAATAAGTGAAATTTAATATAGATATTAAATTTTCAGTGTTTTGTCCATCTATATGGAAGTTTGTATCTATTTAGACCAATTACACGCTTGTTATGCAATTATCTTTTCTTTTTTTTTTAAGTCAAATTTAACATTACCATTGACAACTCCATCTACCAAAATCAGATAACATCCCTCAATAGCAAGCAAACCTTGAAACCAAACACATCAAGTAATACACACAAAATTTAAACAAAAACACAATCTGCAGAACAATACAATATTGCAGATTACAAAAGCGACATCAGATTACGGGAAATGTACATGTAGTAAGGATAATATTTTATGGAAAGATTTATAGGTTGTAAATTTCACCAATTAAGAAATACCAAAACTGCACCCAACATTCAATTACTGTCCAAGTCATTGCAAAACATACTGCCTATGAGTTTCTTCTAAAAAGAAATGTTGGAAACGTTGGTGGTGATGATGGTTGTTTCAGGATCCACCATTGTTGTTGTTTATCAAGTTGGTGACTCTGTAAAAGGGTGCCACATATAATGGTACAGAGGGAGTACTTTTTAAACTGCTACAACATTTTTGCTTTAGAAACTTGTGCCTGACCAACTACTTCTCTTCTTATTTATTTCTCCAAATTTTGCTATTTTGTTCATGAAGTGCAATCATATATCAATGTTCAGGTTAATGTCAGACGAAACACTTTCTACTAAAACCAGAAGTCCAGAACAAACTCTTTTCAAAATCAAAACAACATTCCACCATATTACCCAAGTAATCAATAAAAACTTCAACTTTCAGACTTATACCCAATTAGCAGCTAATAAAAATAGCCAATTGCAACATAATACAATGTCATTAAGTTGTCCAAGAGAAGAACCAAGGTGTTAAGGACTTACCTTCACGTATGCACATATTGAAATCAAACTGGTATTTTGTCAAGAAATCAAGTGATGTTGTCTGACAAAGGAACTCACAACATTGGTTGCTACCAGGAATTTCTTGTCGTGGGAATATATAGAAGTTATGTCTGCCAAAAACATGCAAATATTAACGATGGATAGAAGGATAGATCTGGAGGTCTAAGAGAACGCAAAAAATACTCTCATGGTTGCGTGTCTCTACTCATAAGGGGATGAAAGATTGTAACTTTACCGTCCTCACCAGATTCTCAATTAAGAGTGGTCGTGGTGAATTTCTTACCAATAGCAATTGACCAATTACTGAGTAAAAATAAACCTTGATATTGTACTACACTAATAAATTTCAGTATTAGACATTACACCAAAGGCAGAATTGTCTTTCACAGCAAAACGTTCAGACAACTTCTGTTGGCTAATAAATATTAATACTGGAAAAGGCTCATCTAACACCATATAACATTTCCCTTACACCTCACATAGTAAAATATTACTATAACATCGTCTTAACTACTTTCATAAATAATAATTAAAGTCAATTTAAGGTAATAACACCAATATTCATATCTAGAAACAACAATAATTCAGGGCCCCACCCACATGATCTGATTCATATCCACTGAGTAAACATACCTTAAAAAGATTCCAAATATCTATTACTATTCAAGAACAAATTTTTTTTGGCATCTGTCTAATTGAACATTGTCCTATCTGTATCCATCTAACTATACACAACACACACTAGATTACAAATGAAACATCAAACACTAAAGCAGTGAAGAGCTATGAACAACAGACTTCTATTGGCACCAGTTATGTCAATTTTTATGGGTTTAAAGTTCGGGATGGAGTCGGGATTTCAACTTTATGAGTTCTAAATTTTAAACGACGAGTTCAAGTACTACTAATTAGATTTCTAAATTTAGAACACAAACATACCTCAAATTCAATTTTTCAAAAAAAAAATAACAATAGTAACCCAGATATGATAAACCAAATCACAATATTTCTATTTACCTGCTTCTATTTTTATTCCATACCTCAAATTCAACTATCTCAGCTGACATGCAAACATCAGGATATTAAAAATTAACAAGATTAAGCACACTGGACACATATTATATGTAAAAATTAAATAAATCACACCTGAAACAAGAAATTAAATCAGAATGCCTTTTAAAAATGAAATCTTTGAACATGCAAAGGAAAAGGAGGAACAAAAAATCAAACTAGGAACATATAATGCAACAGTGGTTTTAAGAGAATCAAAACATACAAAATGTAATTAAAAAAAATCAAATATTTAAACGAGTTAAAGCCTAAAAAAATAAAGAAAACAGGGAAAGAAGATGAAATTACAGGGACATACCGTTGTTCAATGGATGCAGTAGGAACATACTCTTCAAGTAAATGTTCAATTTTAAGCTTCATGATTTCACCTTATTCATCAATTTTTCGAGTATCAAAATAGAAAGAGAGGAAATGTGTGAGGAAGGAGAGAATTTCAAAGAAACTTTTGGAGTTTAGACAAAATCAATACGAATATTTTTACTTTCCTAATTCTTTTTTTTTTGTATTTTTCAAATTATTGGACCCTTTTAAGTTTGGGTCATAATTTTTATCATTTTACTCTTGAAATGCTTATTTACATGCATAAAATTTTAAAATTTTATATAAATTTAACTCACTATTTATCAACTTATATAAACTATATTTTAAATGAGTACAATATTAAAAAATTAATTGTTATGATTTATGATTAAATTAAATTATATATTTTATGTTATTATAAATCATTTCATTATAATTCTATTTTACGTAAAGTATAAATATATAAACGCCTAAGAATAAAAATAAATCTTCGTAGAAATACGCTATTTTAAAAATAGAAAATAAGTATGAAGACAAAATTCAGCTTTAATAAACTGCACTTTTTTATCTTGAAAATTTTGCATGGCTAACGTTTTTAGATTTAATAAAACAACACATGCACAATTAATAAATTTTCTACATACTTTTATTCTAAAAAAATATTTGATACACGTGCAACGCACGTACACTAATCTAGTACAAATACAAGTGCGAACTATCATTTGTATTTTTTAATTATTGAAAAGTAACAATTGATTTTCTTTCTACGAATACTTATTTGTATTTATTGATAGAAATAAATACAAATCAATTTTTTATACAAATACCTATTGTATTTGTATGTGTATTTGTAAAATCATTTATTTTATTTATTTGTAATTGTATTTGTATCAAGTGATATTTGTTTATTTACAAATATGAATGGTAATTTTGATATATAAATACAAAATGGTACGTTTGTATCAAATGATACATTACATATTTAAATATTTTAGAATCAAGAAAATACAATTAATGCATTGACTTGTTTGTATATAAATATAAATGATAAATTGTACATAGTCACGGTTAAATATAATATGCAATCAACTTACAAATACAAATACAAAATAATTCTTCAAAAATAAAAAGGTATCGACAAAAATAGAATACAAATATAAGTATAATTCAAATATAATCTAAATATACAAACACAATAAAATCATAATATAAATATAATTCAATATAATATGTAGTTAATCATAAAATACAAATACAAAACAATTCTTTAAAGTACAAGTGTGCATTATATAAAATATAAATTATGGTGCAAACTAACAAATATAAATACAAGAATGAACTATAAAATACAAATACAAATGCGAACTATAAAATATAAATACAAGCGCGAATTTTAAAATACAAATACAGTTGTATCAATGAATACAAAAATATGCATGACGGTGTGACTACGAATACAATAAATAATTGTGGTATTTACCTTATCATTTATGACTTGTGTTCGACTAGTTATATTTTTTCAAAATTCAAAATATATAAAATAGAACAAAAAACGATAAAGAAAATAAGTACAAAAAAGAAAACAAAAAAATCAAAGAAAAAAACAGAAGAAAGAGAAATAGAGGTTAGGGATTAAAAAGAGAATAAAAAACAAAAAGAAAGAAATGAAAAAAAAAGAAGAAAAATAGCAAGAAAAAAAAAAGAAAAAATGGAGAAAAGGCAAAAAAGAAAAAATATAAAAGAATGAAAAAAGTAATGATAGTGTTTTTTGCGAGACTAAATATGTAGTGTATTTATGTTTTTTTATGAATACAGATTACTAAGTAAAAGTGAATACAATGGATGAAAATCGAATACAACTGCTATAACTGGCAATTATATGAAATATGGCTATGGAAGGGGGGGTTTATAGAAAAATGCCGCTATTTCTGAAAGATCCCCATATTTTTTTATCATGGCGCATTGGAACTTTTAACTCAATGTCTTATCCTCTTAATGAGATGAGACTTAAATTCATCATCATATCTTTTTACAATATTGTTCTTTATGAACAAATTTAAAGTATAAGTGGTTTCAAACCAATTATGTTTCCTCAAATCCAACAATAATTATATTATTAGTAGCAAAAGACAGATAACATAAGGAATTACTAACCTTGAAATTACTTTTAGATTTATAATCTCACCTTAGTTGGCAGAGTCTTGTGCTGATAACATGTTATGAAATATAAAACAAAGAAGAAGAAGAATAGAGAGATAATAGAGAGCAATTCTTATCTCTCTTGAGAGATCTCTTGATGATGTCTATTACAATAAAGGAAAACTCATTTATTTATAGGGGATAATTAACCTTGGGGTTTCTAACTTTTTCATAAATAGACATTCACTATACATGGTAAAGTAGACATTCACTATATATGGTAAAGTAGACATTTACTATATATGGTAATATATTTATAACAACTATAAACTTTTCCCTAATTATAAAGAGGGAAAACTGGGGCAGGATTAGGTTGGCAGGTCGTTTTGAGGCCTTGTGTAGAGGCGGGTTCAAAATGGTCTCATTTTGGTTTTTGCTTCGCGCGTTGGTGCGTATATTGGCACCCGATTAATTCAGTGTCAAGCTACATATTTGTGGTATGATCAAGACCAACAACTTTCAACTTCAAATATTTGATGGATCACTTTATTTTGACACTACGTAAATGTCATAACTTATTATAGAAATTATGTAGCAGAGTCATTCAATTTTATTTTATATCATTAACATCATTCCATTAAATTAATCATAAAAAAACATGAGGATGTGTGTATATATACACGCACTATTTTTAATGAGAAATATATTTGCTATAAATCATGAAATAGAAAAGTTCGGTACTTGGGAACTACTTTGGTTCCCATTCAAAAGACTGAACTGAGCTACTTGTTTATCAACATTACATGTTAGAATTTGTTTATGTATAATAAATAGTTCTTAATATTGCTTTTACTTTCGACGTTCTAGTTAGAGAAAATGGTCTATTACCCCCCAACCTTTAGTCGAAATTTCAACTACACACTGAACCTTTAAAAGTGATCTATTACCCTCCTAAACTTATTTTTACCGAATTTATTACCCCCCAATTGCTGGCCTATCAATGGACGTGACTACACCGCCCATGGGCGCGTCAGTTGACTCCATTTCACTTTAAATTCTTTATTTTCTAATTGCCACATCATTATTTTTAATAATATAATAAATATTTTAATTATTACTTTTTCTTAATGAATTCTAATTGCCACGTCATGTCTTCTTCTTCTCTTTTTCAGAATAAAAATTCAAGAACTCATTAATGGAGTTTCTCATCTTCCTCATCTCCAATTTCATTTTCTCATCTTTCTTGAACTTATTAATGGCGAGGACTCATTAATGATGTTTTTTGATAATTTGAAAAATGTTATTACCGAAACCAAGAAACACTTGAACTAAGGAAACAAGAAGATTTCTCCGATTAATGAATTCTTGAATGAGAAAGATGAGGAACTCCGATTAAAAAAACTTAAAAAAATTCAAGAACTCTGATTTCCTCTCTTTTTGCTCAAGATCGTCATTAATGGCGAGCTCAAAGCTTTGAATTTCCACAATGCCATATTTAATTTGCAACATAACCCACAATGCTATATATAATTTTCAACCCATTTCTCCAATTTTCTCTATTTTTGCTCAAGATCCGCCATTAATGGTGAGATCAAAGCTTTGAATTTCCACAATGCCATATATAATTCCAACATAACCCACAATGCCATATATAATTTCCAATCCATTTTTTCGATCTTTTCTTTCTCAAGAATTCATTAATCCGTCATTTTTTTCTCCATGAATTCTATCTTTGACCCAAGAAGATGAAATTAGGTTGAAGAAGAAAATGGAGCAAAATGGGAGATGGGAAAGAAGAAAAGAAATGGCGTGGGAAGAAGAAATTGGGTTGAAGAAGAAAGCAAAATGGGGAAGAAGAAAGAAAATGAAATTGGATTGAAGAAGAAAGCAAAATGGGGAAGAAGAACGCAAAATGGGAAATAATTAACTTTTTTTGAGTAAAAAAGGAAATAAATGATGTGGCAATAATGTGGCAGCGCGTGCATTATACCATATCTCAAATGACTAGTTGTCAGTTTTTTGGGGGTAATAATTTCACTTTAAAATAGTTCAGGGGGTAATAATTTCACTTTAAAATAGTTCAGCGGGGTCATAGGACCCCCGCAAAGTATAAGTGTGTGGTTGTGATTTGGGGTAAAGGTTGGGGGAGCTTTTGACCATTTTCTCTTCTAGTTATGCATGGAAATAAATTTGTGTACTCTTATTCTTTTTAATAATGAACTAAAACGAGAAGTAAAATAAATAAATTGAAATGAAAGAAGAATTACTAACCATAACTTTTAAGTTACACCAAATTTCAAGTGATTTCAGTCGAGGATTTGTATAATAATTTGGAAGGGAAAAACGAAATAAATATTTAGTTGAAAAACTAATGCATACGGTTGTAACTTTATATAAAACATAAAATTGGGACTACATATAAATTACCACCTAAAATAGTCAAAGTATTTCATAATCTCCAACGTAAGTTTTTTCTCAATTCATTAAGCACAGTAATCCGGAACTTTAAATGGAGGCAAGTTCTCCTATTTTAAGTAGTTCATGGGTAAAATTGAACCTATATATATATATATATATATATATATATATATATATATATATATGGAATAACCATTAGCAAGAAGAATATTTTTGAGTTATTTTGCTAGTTGAAGGTACTTTGAGCCTAAATGTAACAGTAAGGGCATTTGTTTTGCCAAAAAAAATACTACGGAGGTAAAACTGAATCATTTTAAGTATTCAAAGGTATATTTGATTATTTTTCAAAAAAAAAAATGAATGAGGTAAATTTTTTTAAAGCAACATGACTTTATGGAAATAAAAAATCGATTTTAGAATTTTTTTTTTAATAATTCAAGCTATTAATGAAAATGGAGAATATGTACAATTTGTGCAACGATTCAAAAACTAAGGGTCATGATGACACTTATCGCGACTAAGTCTTAACAAGTAAATCAATCACCAAAATTAATACGTAATTGACAATTACGACATAAAACCCAAGGCGAGACTCCTAGAACGAAGTCAAGCCATACATAAAGATAGCAGAAGTCTAAAACACAATAATACAATAACCCTTTCCAAAACCTGGTGTTACAGTATAAGAACGATCTAAATATATCTCAAAGTCTGAAAGTACAATTGATAATCTAAGAAGGTACATAAGTCTGTCTCTGATACAAAACAATACAAAACAAGACAAAAACTAGATAGGATGGGGGTATGAATTCGACTTTGGAAGCATAGAGCAACCACTACCTTGGATGTATCAAATCACTACCCAAACTCAGCTGCCGCGCGACGCACTCGTACTTGGATCTGCACCAAAAGGGCACAGTAGGGATGAGTACGGTCCACTTATACTCAAAAGGTATCACACACCGACTAAGCAAAGTAGAAAATAAAGTATATAAATACACACTATGAGCACATCACTTGCAATCAGAAAATGTCCCAAACAGTAGCGCACATCGTCTCCATTAATAATTCTGAATATATCACATACACCAAATATGAGTACAAAAAAGAAATACAGAATAGATAGACATCAATTCAAACACAAAAGTACAACACAGAAGATACATAATGTGTGAAATGTAATGATAACGATAATGATGATGATATAACATGTCCGAGGTTATCGCATAACCTTTGTATACACCTACCAAGAACTGCTCTCGAGGTAGGACCCATGGGGGGTTTGGAATCCATATACAATCTCAATAAACAATTCTGTCTCAACATCCATATCTCCTTTTCGGCTCATGAACTACGACATAGGGGTTTTGAAGGTGTCACATTTCTGTAAGAAGAAATCAGTATTTTCACGATGATACCAATGTCTCATGAAATGTATGTATGATATGAGGACATAATGCTCACAACCAAACTAAGATGAGAATCTCAAATCCAACCAATACACACGCACGTGAGCTAAAAATTCACTTAATAAGTCAACCATCGATAATCCAATATAAGCCATGCATCACTAAAGCGCAATAGACAAGCAATACAACACTGGTATCACATAAAACCCAACTTAAGCAATTCAATCAAGAAGAAAACAACCAAATGTATGCACATAGCCAATAATACTAGATAAGACCCCCACACTGGCCACACATAGCAATTACTGTCTCAACCCACCCATAACAACATATAAGACCCCACATGGGCACACAACAATATTAAGACCATTTTCATAATTTATTCTATACCTATAGCGTGCTTTTATTGAAAATCCAACCCAGTCTGAAGAAAGTTAAGTTATAACCTACCTCGAAGCGATAAAATTCAGTCCAAAGCCCTTTAACCCAGAATCTTTCCCTCTCGAACGGCCTCAAAATAACCTAAAACATTCAAATATAGAATATACGCATTTAAAGGAAGCCAATGTTACCCATTTGCCTTCTGAGTTGAGGTCAAACTGGACCCCCAAAATGGGTTTTTCAAAAAGAATGGGTAAAACCAAAATTTTATTTGTGAACACATTACCCATGATTTAAGGAAGTCATAGAATAAAACCCAAGTGAAAATGGGTTGATATTGGAGAAACATTATTTTAGGCCTTCCGGGACAAAATTTTCAACTTTTACTTTTGAAATCACGAAATTACGGATTTTAAATGACAAGAATCAAAGTAAAATAACTAAAATTGTAATTTGGAGCTTACCCAAGCTTGAAAATTGAAGAACTCGCCTAAAAACTTCTTAACTCGAAACTCAAAACCTCAAAAATAAGAGAAAATGAAAAAAAAACTTTTTATACTGTACCTGGAATGACCGCTTACGAGGCCAGTTGACCGCTTAAGCGATCATCGTTAAAGAGATCAAGTGTCGGTTTAGAGGTACAATTGTGAAGCCTAGTCCTCTTTAGCGGACAAAGGGCCGCTTTTGCAGCCTCTGCTAAAGCGGATAAAGCACCACTTTAGTAGTCCCCAGCTAAGGAACTGGGTCGCTATAGCGACTAGCTGACCGCTTTAGCATCTATCGCTAAAGTGACCAAAGAGCTGGTTTAGCAGTTGCACCAGCTAGGACTTGAAAAATTTCTAAGTCTCCACAAATCCCTCGAAATTCGTTCAAAATTTTGAAAATGCAAACGAACTATCCTACCCTATCAAATTCAACGTGCTGGACTCAACAGAGATATCAGATTTAAAAAAAATGATTGTTTTGAAAAAATTAACCCCCGAGACTCAACTTCACAAGTTTTCAAATCAAATTTTGAAATCAAATATAAGTCATAAAATCACACCAACTACGCTACCAACCCAAAGTAAATGTTTTGAATCTGCTAGCGCAATCTGTTTTCTCATCCGACCCGCAGAACAACATATGTTGACCGAAGTTAAATATAAGCCCTTCTAACCACTAAAAATCACAAACTCGCTTAATTCGCACTAAAACGCATTGGCAATCTTACCAATCATTCCCACACCTAGAAACATTACATAACAACCATGAAGAGGGGTAAAATGGTCAAGTCACATAAAAATAAAGAGTTAAAAAAATCAAGTCCTTATAATATCCAACACTAATAATCTAGTTTGTCCTCGAACTAAAAGCAAGGGGAGTACTTGAATCAGCAAAAAGCTAGGGATAACTACTATGTATGTTGGACTCAATCTCCCAAGTAGCCTTATCTACTAGACAGTATCTCTACTAAACCTTAACCACTGAAATATCCCTAGAACACAATTGTCTAACATCACTAGCTAATAAAAAAACTGGTTCTTTCACGAAGGTCAACCTCTTATCTAACTTTACTGAGTCCTAACGAATGACAAATGACTTATTCGAAATGTAATGCCGAAGCATAGATACATGAAAAACTTAATGAACAAATGATAAATAAGGGGTAATGCTAACTCATAAGCTACATCCCCAATAATTTGAAGAATCTCAAATGACCCGATATACCTGGGACTAAGCTTGCCCCTCTTTCTAAACCTCATCACACCCTTCAGTGGTAAAACACGAAGGAAGACTCGATCACCAACATTAATTCTCAAGGCACAAAGTCTATGATCTGCATAGCATTTCTGGCTACTCTGAGGTGCTCGAAGTCTATCCTGAATGACTCAAACTCTATCCAAAGACTCGCGAAGCAAGTCCATACCTCGATGTTTAATCTTAGAAACCTCAAACCAACCAACTAAAGAGACAACACCTACCATACAAAGCCTCAAAGGGAGCCATCTTAATACTAGAGTGGTCGCTATTATTATACGCAAAATCCGCCAAAGCTAAAAGCTGCTCCCACTGACCTCCAAAATACATAACACAAACGCGTAGCATATCCTTCAAAACTTGAATAGTTCTCTCTAACTGACCATCAGTCTGGGTTGAAAAGTTATGGTAAGATCAACTCGGGTACCCATCTCCTCCTGAAAAGCCTTTCAGAAGTAAAAAGTGAACATTGCACCCTTATCTAAAATAATAGACACTAGTACACCATAAAGATGAACTACCTCATGAACATAGATACAGGCCAACCTTTCAGCATTGAAGTAAACCTAAATAGGGATGAAATAAGCAGATTTGATCAATCGATCCACGATGACCCAAAGACAGTCAAAATCATGAGAAGTATGAGGCAACCCAACCATGAAGTCCATAGTGATCTGTTACCATTTCCACTAGGGAATGGGTAACCTCTGAAGCAAACCACCAGGCCTTATATACTCGTTTTTCACCTGCTGGAAACATAGGCAACGTTCTACAAAGTCCACTATATCCCTTCTTATACCACCCCACTAATAGTGTTGTCTCAAATCATGATATATCGTAGTCACTCCTAGATAAATGGCCTTAGAACAATGAGCCTTCTCTAAAATTAGTCTCACTTAGTCACCCGCTCTTGGTATACAAATTCGGCCTTCAATTCTGAAAACACCATTAGAGTCAAGTGATGATTTCTTAGCCTCGCTACTTAACACCTTATCCTGAATCACTCTCAACCCACAGCATTAAACTGGTGAGCCCGAATCTGCTTCATCAAAAAAGACCTAGACTCCACAAATACCAAAATGCACCTAGGCATCAAAATATCAAGTCTAACCATCTGCTTAGCCAAAGACTGAAACTCTAAGGCTAAAGGCCTCTCCTAGGTCAAAAGATGCACAAAGCTACTCATACTAGTCGACTTTTGCCTCAAGAAATTCCCAAATACATTAGCCTTGATTGAATGATAGAAAATAGTAAGGTCATAATCCTTAAGAAATTCAAACTAATGACACTGCCTCATATTAAGATCTCGTTGGGTGAATAAGTACTAAAGGCTACGATGATTTGAGAAGATATCACAATGAACACCATACAAATAGTGCCTCCATAACTTCAAAGAAAATATAACTGTGCACTACTCCAAATCATGGGTAGGGTAATTCTTCTCATAGGGCTTCAACTGATGAGAAGCATACCCAATCACCTTACCCTCCTGCATTAACACAACACCTAATCCAACATCAGAAGCATAAGAGAAGATAGTAAAACCCACAGCCTCCTTAGGCATAGTCAAGATAAGAGTGAATGTCAATAAATCTTTGAGCTTTTGAAAGCCCGCCTCATAAGAATTAGACCACTAAAAAGAAATTTTCTTTTTAGTCAACTTAGACAAAGGAGCCATATTAGATGAAAAACCCTCAATAAAACATTGATATTAGTCTGCTAAACTAATAAAATTCCAAATCTCAGTAGGAGAAGTAAGACTAGACAAATTATGAACCACTACAATCTCTGCCGAGTCGGCCATTTCCTTGGTCACCACATGACCTAAGGAAGAGACATACTCCAACCAAAACACACATTTGGAGACCTTAATATACAACTTCTCATCTCCCAACCTCTAGAATACAATCTGCAAATGCTTCTCATGATCGGCCTCATTTATGAAGTACACCAAGATATCATCTATAAATACAATGAAAAAAAGTCAAGATACGATCAAAATACCCAGTTCATCAACTCCATGAACGCGACTGAAGAATTGGTCAATTTGACATGACCAAGAACTTATAATGACCACATCGGGTTTGAGAAGCTATCTTTGGAATATCCAAAGCTCTAATCCTCAATTGGTGATACTCGGATCTCAAATCAATCTTTCAAAATATCGAATCACCCTGAAGTTGGTCAAATAAATCATCAATACGAGGAAGAAGATACTTATTCTTAACTATAAACTTGTTCAACTATCGATAATCAATACACATATACACATGTCCATTTTTTTTCTTCACAAATAGGACAGCCGCACTCATACACTAGGCCAGATAAATTCCTTATCCAACTACTCCTACAATTGATCCTACAACTCCTTCAATTTTGATTGGTCTATCTTATAAGAAGAAATAAAAATGGGCTTGATGCCTGGCTAAAAGTCGATTAAAAAGTCAATATCATGATTCGAAGGCATACCACGTAAATTCATAGAAAAGACATCCTGAATTCAAGTACAATATGAACAGAATCCAACAGAGATGGTAATCAACACTAGTATCATGAATATGGGCCAATTAAGCCAAACATCCCTTCTTTACTGATACAAGTACGACCACGAGGATGGACGTGTGAAAGTGTAATGAACCCAAGGCTTGGAGTGTGCAAGAAAAATGCAAAAAAGGGCCTAAAACATACACCAAAACCAAACCTACACTACACTCCATGGGCGACATTTTGAGGCTTTTCATTAAAGGGCCTTTTGGTCATTTTGTATTCTAGTTGTAACCTAGTATAAATAGAACATTGTAGGTCATTTTTTTCTTAGACTTTGATGATATTGTAAGTTGTATAACACTTTGAAAGATAAGTCTTCTCTTATCTTTAGGAGGCAACCCGAAACTAGGGTGATACTAGTGTGGAATCACTAATGTTGCATTCATGGCTTGAGACGTTGGTGTTTAGATGAGGTAAAGTCCCTATTGTGTCAACGTAGGAGTTAGTTTAACCATTGTGTGTAGCGTTAAGGGTTCAAGAGTATCACATATTCTTGAGGTCTAACTATCTATCCCTTTTTTTTATTATAATCTTGTAACCATTTGTGTATCTTGTAATCTTCAACCTGTGAGTTATTGTCTCTTGTTGTTATTGTTCTTATCATATTGTTCTCATCTTATTGTCATTTTTGTTGTTTTGGTGTTGAAAACACACCTTTCTATCTCGTCATTGTGTGTTGTAGTGAATCCGAGAGTTGGTCTCCAATAGGTCCTCAAATCTTATGATTTATGGACTGTTTGGAGTGTAATTTCATGTATCCCTTGGTTTTCTTGTATCATCTACCAAGTGATGATCTTGAAGAAAGGATATCTTTATTGGAAGAATATCTTTCTTGGGACTCGAATAAAGCATACCCTTCCAAGTTATCCTTGGCACACCAGATAAAGATAAAGTCACAGTCTTAGCATAACAACCTAGAACAATATGATAGGGAGCTAACCAATCCATATCCAAGATGAAAACAAAATCTACTATATCGAGGCTAATAAGTTCTACCCAAGTCTCACGGCCAGCGAAAGTCACAACATAAGATCAGTGCACCCGATCCACCACTAATGAGTCTCATAGGGGGTAGATACACAAATAGGCATGGCAAGAGGCTTACTAGCAGAATCAAAATTTTAAAGCAAAATATGCAGACACATAAGAAAAAGGTGACCCTAGACAAATAACATAAATGCAGATTTGAAACAAATATGGATGATACTTATGATAATAACATCGAAAGACTCTGCCTCAGGTCTAGTAGGTATAGCATAGCACTATTCACATCCACTACCAAATGAAGCAGCCCCACAATCACTACCATGGGTACCATCATCTACATCATAGACCTCTAGTAATGTCTCTACCTCTCTAAGGGTCACTTTTCACTATCGATATAGGAGTAGGTCTGAACATACGACGAGGACAATCTTTTTCCAAATAGTCAAACTCATCACACACATATCAAACTCTGCGACCTGACTCAACAGGAAGATGCACGACTGACCTAGAACGACTACCCAAGATCGATTCCTAACCACCCAAAGTTGCTGAACCAGAAGTCCCACTACCCGAACCCTACAAGGCCACATGTACTTTTTTGCCATAATACCCATGGAAACCTCTATAACTCTGCGTCGAGAAGTATGACCATAAAACTCACCCTGACGGTGCACCCTCTTGGAACCTCCCTAAGACGCTCAAAGAATACACTCGATCATCTTTACATAATCCACTATACTCTGAAATGATACCCCTTGCACTCTATCTGGGCAGTAGCCAACTGAAGTAAAGTATCTAATTCCTTCACGAACTTCTAAATCTTCTCAGACTTGGTGGTAATACTGGCAATAAAATATCTAGACAAGGCATGAAAATGTGCCTCATACTCGATAACAAATATGGAGCCCTGCTCCAAGCGATCAAACTCGTCTGTCATCTGATCCCTCAAATTGTATGGCACAAACTTATCCAAAAAGGCCATAATAAACTAATCTCAAGTCATCTATGGTGAACCTAGAGGTATAAAACTAACAACTGACCTCCACTAATCCTTCGTTATATCCTTTAATTGGTAGGTAGTGTAAGCAACCCCATGCAACTCAAGCAATCCAATGTTATGCAACTTCTCTCGACAGTCAATCAAGATTTCACAAGAATCCTTGCCTACAAAACCACTGAACATAGGTAGATCTAAGCGAGTGAATCTCTCAAACCTCTTTTGATCCTCAGAAAAAATAACTATTCCCATAACAATAGAGGGCATAGTGAATCTGGCTGGATGAGATCCCACCTAAGGAGGTAACATAGATGAAAGTTGAACTCCTAATATCGGAATACCATACTCGGATACTTGCCAAAAAGATGCACAACACGTGGAGCTGGAGGAATATTAGGTGCACTCAATGGAACACTATAATACCCCATACTTTTTTCTAGCTTGAAATCGTCTCAAGAATGTTAGAAGCTTTCCTTGAAAGATAAATCCACTTTTGTAAATGTGGTATTTTTAATATTTTCACTTTTTGTCACGTGGAAAATTGAATTAGCTTTCCAACGATATCAATTTTGTCAAAATCCGACATCGAAGGAGAAAGTTTTGGCCAAAATACAGAAGGCAGTGAAACTGCCCAGATGCGACAGTGAGGCCGGCGGACCATCAGACTAGCGACGGATCGTCGCCTACGACCGTCACAGCAAGGCAGTGAGAGCTACCTTCTGCCAAGGAGTGACGGACCAGGTCGACAGACCTTCGTACTAGCAACGGACCATCGCAAGAAAAACAGTGAGGCCACCTTCTGGATAAGGTGCGACGGTCAGGTTGACGGACCGTCGAACCTGCAACGGACCACCGTCCAAACCGTTGCAGCCAAAAAAGTGAGACCGTATTCTGCCTAGAAGCGACGGTCAGGGCCGATGAACCGTCAACCCAACGATGGACCATCACACCCACCGTCGTAGGTCCTGTTCAGTTTTTTTTAAGTCATTTTAATAGGGGTATTTTGGTCATTTTCCACCCACCTATATATATACCCAATTATATTCGATTTCAGCCATTTGGTTCATTATTACTTCACAACCAATATTAGGGTTTCTCTCTAACATTAATCTCCAAGAACAAAATCCAATCTTCTTCAAGAACTAAGGAATTTCTAAATCTTCAAGTTCAAGAATATCAAGAAACTCAACCCAGGTATGCATAGTGTTTATTCATGGACTCCTTTCATCCATGAAGTCCAAGAATCCCTTTTCCAACTTCAAGTTATGTATTTTCTTTATAATTCCATGATTGGGCTTTTCTTGTTCACGTTGATAAATGAAAAATTAAATTCTACTCTATGTTGGGTGATAATTTCTATGTGGGTTTAATTATTATAGATATAGATTCATGCAAATCTATGACTAAACCCTTGAATGATGAAATTAGAATGTGATCATGATGTTTAATTGTTGTACAATGATGTTTACGTGTACCATGCCTACTATATGTTTGATTTAATGCCTAAATGAAGGAAAAGTGCCTAACTAGCATGTTGTCATGAAATCCCCATGTATGTACAAGCTTATGCCTATCACATGTTTGATGAAATGCTTCAGTAAATGCATTATGGTGATTATTATATATTCAAGCAAGTCATGCTTTGTCAGTTTCCTTCTATCGAGTCCTGGGGGTACTTGTACCCAAAATATTAGTTGTGTGCCTAGAGCCATGTCATATTTTCACGACATTCTTAGTCAATCTATGATCCTTAGACTTCAGACAGTCTTATGACCCAGGAAATCTCCATGATCTCATAAACTCAGTCAGTTGTCAGATATCAGTAGTATTCCGTCAGTTAATAGAATTCAGTAACTCAGTCCATGTTCAGTTCAGTAAATCATGTTCAGTGTCTATTCATATAGGAGTAGAAATTAGCACCGAGCGAACCCAAGGGTGGGAACTCACCTGTTATATGAGGGTGTGATTCTTAGAAGCAATCCTTGTATTCCAGAACTATGTAGCTAGCATAGGTTGAGACATCATAACCTGCTTTATGAGGGTAGATGAGGTGGCTTAACCTGCTATATGAGGGTTCTCACCATTCTTACTAGAGTTACCTGCTATATGAGTGTTACTCATATGTTTTCCTTATTAGTGGCGCGGTATTGACACCCTTCCAATCAAGGCACAGATTGGACCCCAGTTCAGCTATTATAGTGCATATGGGGCATGTCGGTTAGATGATTACTTCCCACAGTTTTAGTATCAGTATCAGTCAAGAACTCATATAGTTCTTCAAGTTTCAAGACTGTCAGATACAGTCAGTTCAGATACAGTACGAAACTCAGCTATTTCCATCAGATTCAAGACTGTCAGATACAGTCACTCATGTTAGCAGTTATAATAGTTATCAGTATGTCATGTTATTAGTATTCAGATTCAATAATCATGTTATCATGGTATCAGTGTCAGTTATTATGTCTCATGCATGTATTCTTACGCTCATGATAGTCAGTCGGTTATTATTATTGTTCATGCATATGAACCCCATGCATTCACCTACCTCGCATGCATACCAGTACATTTAAAGTATTGACTCATTTGCACTATGGTGTCTTATACCATAGGTTCAGAGACACGATCTCTAGAGCATCAGTAGATTTTAGATATCAGCAGTCAGAGTTAGCAGTGAGTCCTCATCCCTCGAGGACATGATTATTTCTCTATTATCTCATTAATTAGTTTATTAGTTAGAGTTAGTTGGGGACATATCCCATAAAATCCCTATTCAGGCAGTTTAGTCAGTTAGAGGCTTTCCAGACTATTATATTCAGACAGTTATTTCAATTGTTTTGGGTATTTCATACCCCGTTTAGATGTTATGTTTTACTTCAGTTATGTGAACCTTATGGCCTTTCAGTTCATGTTTCCACATTATTCAGTATATTATGCAGTATACAGGTACATATATCACTAATGGGTTAGCTTGTGGTCCTTCGAGGTCATGAGCACCGTGTAGCGTTCCGGGTACTAAATTTGGAGTGTTACAAACACCCTCCAAATGAGTCAACAAATGAATTAATAAAACCTCTACGACTGGGTTGAAGAACTCTGGGGAAATTGAGTAGGACCCACATCTCTAGAATACTCAACCTCGGGATCAGAAGAGAATAATCTAAAACACATTAATACCATAACCCATCCCAAGACCTAGTGTTACAGGATAAGAATAATCTAAATACATCTCAAAGTCTGAAAGTACAACTGATAATCTAAGAAGGTAGATAAGCCTGTCTCTAAATACAAAACAAGACAAAAACTAGATAGGAAGGGGTAAGAGGTCGACTCTGGAAGCATAGAGAGGACACTAGATTGGATGTATTGAATCACCTCCCGAACTTAGTTGCCTCGCGGTGCACTCATTTCTAGATCTGCACTGAAAGGGCACAGTAGGGATGAGTATGGTCCATTTTTCCTTTGTAGGTATTAGGGGTGTACATAGGTCGGGTTGGTTCGGTTTTTCATTAAAATATAACCAAACCAATAATGTCGGTTTTTTAAAGATATAAATAAAATCAAACCAATATATAATCGGTATTTTAATTTTTGTTTTAGTCGGTTTTTTTTCTCAGTTTTTCGGTTTTCTCATTTTTTCAAAATTATAATGTGATTGAAGAAAAAATTAAATATTTTTACTAAAAAGATTAAAAAAAATGGTCATAGAGTAGTTTCAATTAAAATTAAGTTGGCAAATTACTAAGACGTCTAAACTACTATCTCTCAAAGTAATATTATGTCGATACCCAGTGGTTCAATTTCTTAGCCACTAGTCACAATAGTTTGTCTGAAAGTTTCCTTCACATACAATGTGAGCATACAAAATAATGAAGAATTGGAGACAACTTATTAAAAACTTAACTCCATAAAGTAATTAACTATAACATAATTCCATTAAAAAAAAAGAAGAGAAACAAACCTAAATCACAACTTGACGAACGAATGAACAAAATTTAAAGTGAAGCAATGAAGAGTTTTAGGTTTTTATATGGCAAAAATTCAGATATAGGTAACTTTTAGTCCATAATTAGAAGACATGGTTAATGTTCGCATAGTTACAAAATATAATATACCTTAAATTCCTCTCTTTCTCTCACTCTTTCTTGCCTCTCTCCCCCTTCTCTCCCCCCTCCTCCATTCCTGTCCCTCTATTGCCCCCTTCTTTCTCATTCTTTTATTTTGTATAATTTCAAGAATTGTATATTTGTATATAAACTATGCAAAATGTATATGTACACACTCAATATAAATTCTGCAAACTATATATATATACAGATATATAGTTATTTAATATACACTATAATAATATACAAACATTCAGATATACAATTGAAAAAAATAAATGTACATATACAATTAACAACTTATACATATACGACTTATTCAATTAATTTATACATATACGACTCATACAACTACATCAACTATACAATTAATATACAATTTATACATATGTGCATATATATACATATACAATTAAAAACTTAAACATATCTGACTTATATAATTGACATATACAATTGACATATATGACTTATACAATTGACTTACACATATACTACTTATACAATTACATCATATACACAATTAATATACAACTTATACATATACGCATATATAATTGACACAAAATATATAATTGATAATAATTTAGTTGAATTAAGAAAATAATAATTGAACTAAGTTATCTCAATCAAAATTTATGATAGAAAGGATTTCAAAATATAAAAAATCAAAAAAAATTAAAGCTAATATCAAAAATACTGAAAATTACCTCAAATCTTCAATAAATACTCTAAACGGATTTTATGTGGTGACAAATCCACAAAAAAGGTTCTCCAAAGTAAAATCAAGGATGATATCTTGTGATATTAAAGTGATTTTGAGAGAAAAATAAGGAGAAAAAAAAAGTTGAAGAAGGTCTCTTGAAGAACACTATTATGATGTTGCCAATGTTGTTGTTTCTTCAATGTAAAATCAAGGATATTAGAGTGATTTTGAGAGAAAAATAAGAAAAAAAAAAGTTGAAGAAGATATCTTCAATAATCGTGCGTTTTGATGTTCCTATTGTTGCCTTTTTTTTTGCCAATAGAACAAAAAAGAAAAAATTTAAACTACCAAATAACTATGAATTGTAATTTTTTAAAACATTAACCATACCATGTAATTAATATTGTATTTTGTCTATAATATATAATTTTTCCTTTTTATATTAATATTGGGCTTTATATTAATTTGTTACTAATGGACAAATATTATAATTAAAGGCCCAAGAATATATATCTATTTTCTGAATATAAAAAAGTAATAAAAATAAGTATAAATAACATAAATACCAACCTTTTAAAAGTAATTATAATCTCTCCCACTCTTTTAATTACTTTACTCTCTCTCCCTATTAATATACATAACATAGCCGACATATATAGCATTCTGTGTATATGTGGGATTTTTGTAATATGTTTAAGGAGTTGGGATTTTTTTGTAATATTGAAAACATAAGTTGTGTATTTATGTAATTTGTAGTAAAAATAATTAGAAAGCATATTATAAGTAATATTTTTTTACGTATAAAAAATTAAAATTATATATATATATATATATATATTATGTTGGTTCGGTTTGGGTTCGGTTTGATTTTATTTTTGCTAATACCAAACCAAATCAAGAATGATCGGGTTTTTTGTCAACACCAAACCAATCAAACCAAACCATAAGTCAGTTGTTTTCCTCGATTTGGTTTGACCTCACGGTTCAATTTTTACACCTTTAGTAGGTATCATAGGTTGACTAAGCAAAGTAAAAAATAAAGTATATAAATACACACTATAGGATTACCGCCTGTAGTAAAAAAAGTCCCAAATGGTAGCCTACACCATTTCCTCTCACAATTCTAAATATATCGCATGCACCAAATACAAGTAAGAAAAGAAAATACAAGATAGATAGACATCAAGTCAAACACGAAAGAACAACATAGAAGATGCATAATATGTGAAATGGAATGAGAATGGTAATGATGATGATATAATATGTCCTAGGTTATCACATAACCTCCGTATACACTTACCGAACACTTCTCCTAAGGTAGGACACATGAAGGGTTTGCAACCCATATACAATCTCAATAACCAATTCAGTCTCAACATCCATATCTCTTCTCTGTCGTGAACTACGACAAAGGGTTTTTGAAGGTATCATATTTTTGTCAGAAAAACTAGAATTTCTACGATGGTACTAATGCCTCATTAAATATATGTATGATATGAGGATATAATGATCACAATCAAACCAAAATGAGAATCTCAAATCCAGCCAATACACATACACGTGAGCTAAAAATTCACTCAATAGGTCAACCATCCATGATCCAATAAAAGCCATGTACCATTAAAGCACAATATGTACGTAATACATCATTGATATCACATATAAACCAACTTAAGCAATTCAATTAGGAAGAAAACAAACCGATGTATATACAAAGCTAAAAATACCAGATAAGAGCCACACACGGGCCACACTTAGAAATTATTATCTCAACCCACCTATAGCAACACATAAGCCCCCATACGGGAACACAATAGTATTAACACCATTTTCATGATTCATTCTCATACCTATAACATTCTTTTATATAAAATATTAACTACCCAGTCCAGTTTGAAGAAAGTTAAGCCATAACCTACCTCGAAGCTACGAAATCCAATTCAAATCCCTTCAACCTGGAGCCTTTCCTTCTCAAACGACCTTGGGATCGACTAAAACATACAAATGTAGAATCTACGCGTTAAAAGAAAGTCAATGATACCCATATTGCCTCTTTCTGAGTCAGGGTCGAAACAGGTTTTTCGTAAAGAAAGGGCAAAACTAAAATTTTATTTGTAAACACATTACTCATGATTTAAGAAAGCCATAGAAGAAAATCCAAGTGAAAATGGATTGAAATTGGAGTTTAAATTGAAGAAACACTATTTTAGGCCTTCCGGGCCAAAATACCTAAATTTCACTTTTGAAATCATGAGTTTTAAATGACAAAAATCAAAGTAAAATAATTAAAATAGCGATTTGGAGCTTACCCAAGCTTAAAATGGAAGAACTCACCCAAAAAACTCTTAACCCAAAGCTCAAAAATAAGAGAAAATTAGAAAAAGAGCTTTTTGTACTGTACCTGGCATGACCGCTTAAGCGGCCACTTGACTGCTTGAGTAGTCACCGCTAAAGCAATCAAGTGTTGCTTTAGCGGTACCCACGTATAGCCCAGTCCTCTTTTGCGGACAAGGGACCACTTTAGCTACCTCTATTAAAGCGGATAAGGCTCTGCTTTAGCAGCCTCGAGCTGGGAGCCGGTTCGCTAAAGCAATCCAATAGCTGCTTTAGCAGTTGCACTAGCTGTGACTTGAAAAAATTTTAAGTCCCCGCGGATCCCTTGAAATTTATTTGAAATCCCCAAGAGTGCAAATAAACTATACTACATTATCAAATTTGACGTACTGGACTCAATTGCGACATCATATTTTTGAAAAAAGTTTATTTTCATAAAATTGACCATCGAGACCCAATTTCACAATCTTGCAGATCGAAGGTCGAAATGAGATATAAAAGCCATAAAATCACACTAACCATTCTACCAACCCAAAATCGACGTTCCAGATCTGTTGGCGTAGTTCGTTTTACCATCCAACACATATAACAATAAATATTGACCGAAGTCAACTATAAGCCCCTTTTAACCTCTAAAAACCACATAACTCGTTCAATTCACATTGAAATGCATTGAGAATCGTACCAATCATCCCCCACACTTCATAAATTCACCTAGCAACCACGGAGAGGGGTAAACTGATCAAATCATATAAAAATATATATTCACAAAATTAAATCCTTACAATTTTTTAAATGACGAGGATAGATATTTACTCTTTAGTTGATGGGGAGGTTATATTATATGCACCAGGACAAGCCTGACTAATCCACGTTCGCATTGAAACAGTCCTATTTTGAGAGAGGATATAAATGCTCATTACCAACGGTAATTTAATTTATTACTAGGGACAATCTCTAAATATAACTTTTCTAATAATGCAACATAAGCCTTGCTGGAATTTCATTTGGCAGGAACGTTGAAAACAACACATATAAAGCTACAACATGCATGAAAAATTATATTAAACCTTTCCTTAAATTACCCTGTCCAACTTGCTCTTGCTGCAGCTCACAAAGCTGACCTATAAAAAGGTTGTTTGGTCGGGAATAAATTATTTTAAGATTAGTTATTTTGAAATAAGTTATCCTATTATATATATATAAGATAATTTATTTCATCATTATGATATAAATAAAAAATGGGATAAATAAATTTGAAACTAAATAATACATTTAATCAAATGTAGGATAAAATAATCCTACATTTATTTCGGAATTATTACACTTTATGCCATATACCAAATGTATTCATGTACCTTGGATTTACTTGACTTATTATTTCGAGTGTATGTTATATTTCTTCTGGAATGTATTTTTTCATTATCTCTCTCTATATAATTTAGATAAATAATATATAGGGACGGAGCCAAGGAGGGTGTAGGCATAGTGGTCGTAGTGGATCGGGCTGTTAGCATGAGGTGCGGTTAGAATTTCAAGAGTCAATTTTTATTTTTTTTTTATCCGCACCCCCCTACAAATGGTATCAGAGCACAGTAATTTAAAAAGTACGGAAGTAAGATATATGTTAGAATTAGAAATAGAACTAGTTAAATTTGAATTAGTCATTTATAAAATTAATTATGAGAAGACCATTTAATAATAGAGAAGCTTTTAGAAAAATTAAAGAATCTTTAGTTAGTAATTATTCAGAATATATAAGTCTAAATAAAACAAAAGAAAATCCACAAAGATTAGCCTATCTAATTACATTAATATCTAGTATTGAAGCAAAATTAATAATCCATTTAAAATCTAGAAGAATGAGACACATACCACCTAATTATGATAAAATTAGATTTAGATATCCACCAAGATATTATAAAAATGATTTAAATGAATAAAGAGCAAAAATACAAAGAATTAAAACACTTTATTTCTGAAAAACGTAAAGAATTAAAAATAAGAAAAGAAAGACTACATTATAATATATTTGCCGGAGTTAGTAAAAACTCAATAAATACACAAAAAGACGAAATATTAAAATTAGAATCACAAATAGATAGTTTAGAATATATATACCAACATGAACTATTCACAATAAAATGAACAAAGAAGAATTCATAATAGATGAAAAAATATACGAAAATCACGAAGGATCAAAAATAAAAATAGTATTTTCTAATCTAGGAAGAAGATATAAGAAAATAGGTGAACATTTATATCTAATGTTAGAAAAAGAAGAATTAAAATTAGAAGATAAACTAACAGAAATGGTAAGAATAGAAAAAGAGAATGAAGAAATAGACAGAAAAAAGGAAATAGAAAAAATTAAACAACAAACTACGGAAGAAATACAAAAAATAGAAGAAGCTAAAAATAGTAGAATTGCTGAATTAGAAAAAGAACTACAAATGTTAAAAGATTTGTACGAACAAAGACAAAAAGAAAAAGAAGAAAAAGATAGAGAACAAAAATTACTGAATGAGATAAATCAATTTAAGGAAAAATTAGAGATAAATAATATAGATGCTGAAGAAACAGATAATTATGATTCAGAAGATAGCGAAACATATACGGAAATATTAACGAGTACAAAAAATTTAGAAATTAACAAAAAACAAGAAATAATTAATGAAAAAAACTTAGAAAATACCAATACAGAAATAAATACTCTTGATAAAAAAGAAGATGACAATATAATACCTAAAACAACAGAAATAAGAAAACCCATATATTATAAAAGTAAATTTAAAAGATATAATGAATATGACAAATGGACACCAAAACAGATAGTTAATAAAAATTATAACTTTTTAGACCTAGACTGTGTAATAGATACAGAAAAAATAATACAATTATGGATAAAATATATGACAAAACAATTATTAGATAATAATATAAACATAACAGATGCACCAGAATATATAGAAAGAACACTAATAGGATCGGTAAAACTATGGTTTTCAAACTTAACTGAAAATAGTAAGAAAGTATTAAGAGCTAATAAACCCATGGAAGGAACATCATCAACAACAACTAAACTAACACCTATAGAATTATTAAAAAAATATGAAACATCTATAAAAGATGAATTTGGTAGTATGACAACAATAGAAGAAGAACAAGATGAAGAAAAAGATACAAATAGGAATATAATGTTAAAATTAACAATATGTAATATGTGTTATATAGACGAATATACTTGCGAATTTAAAGAATATTATTATAAAGGAGCATATAGTATAGAAGAAAGCAAAGAAATAAGAAAATTATATTTTAATAAATTACCTGAACCATTTAGTTCAAAGATAATAAAAAGTTGGGAAGAAGCAAAAATAGTAGATACGTTAGGAGCAAGAATAAAATTTTTACAACAATGGTATAAAAACTTATGTGAAAAATATAGAGAAGAATTAAAGATGGAAAAAACATTAATAAAAAATATAGCATGTTGCAAAAATAAAATAGCACCTCAATTTGGATGTGAAGAAAGATATTATAAGAAAAGAAAAAGAGATAAGAAATATAAGAAATATAAAAAATCAAAATACAAATACAAGAAACCAAGAAAAAGATATTATGTAAAAAATTATAAAAATAAAAGACCATATAGAAAGAAGAAATCTATAAAAGAATGTACTTGTTATAATTGTGGAAAGTTAGGACATTTAGCTAGAGATTGTAAATTACCTAAAAATTCAAAAAATAAACAAATATCAGAAATAAAAATAGATAATACAAAATATATCCAGATAGATTATATAGATTATGAATTAGAAAGTGAGGATAGTATATATGAAATTTCAGAAAATGAAACAGATACAGAAATAGATAGTGAAATAGATGAATCAAATGACTGAAGAAGATATAAAAATAATAACAAAGGAAGAATATTTAAATGACAAAGGAACGGAACAAAAAAGAATATTTGACAGTAATATATTTGATGAAATAAAAGGAAAAGAATTAGATTTAAGTGTAGAAAAAATATTTAAAATACCAACAATAAAAAATATTTTTACTAGGAAAAAAGATGAATATTATGTAGTATGCCAAAAAGAACATATAATAGACTACAGATATGCAAAAGGTAAAGCTAGTATACCACTAGTAACAAAAAGAATAATTAATAAAGAGATAAATGATATAAAAAGTAAAGGAGATCCAATAAAATATGTACACCTTGGAGGTACAGAAATATTAATAAAAGCATGTTTTAGAGAAGGAATAGATACACCGATAGAATTATATCTAGCAGATGACAAAATAATAAAACCTATAGAAAAAAGCATAATAACTGCTATACCAAAAATTTAAATTTATAATAAGTGCAAATTATTCAGTAGCAGTAACAGATAGAAATATAGATAAATCACTAGTATTATATTGGAAGATATCAGGAATAGAATTAACCCCAGGAAGTAAAATATTTACAGCAAGATGCAAAAATTTATATGTATTAACGACAAAACATAAAATAACAGGAAAAAATAAGATTAACAAGATACGAATAGAAAGCCCATTCGAACAAATTGTAAAAACAATAGATTATAATGATTATAGCTATAGAGACATAGATATAAAAGAAAATTTAGAAATAGTAAATAAGTACAACAAAAAGAATAGCTAATGAAAAACCAGAATCATCAAGCTCATCAAAAAGAACAAGTTATGAAACAAATTCAATAAGTAATTTAAACCAATATTACATAACAGGAAATATAAATGAAAAAGAATATTTAATACTCTTAAATATAGGACAAGAAGAAAATTATATAACAAAATATCTAGTAAAAGATGAAGAAATAAAAACAGATAATGATATGTGCCCAGATCTACCAAGAAATTTAATAAATAGTAAAAATATAGCAGAAAAAGAAATAATAATAGGAGTTAGAAAAATAAAAATAGAATTTGAAGTAAAAGAAGAAATGCAAAAAGCAGATATAATATTAGGAATAAAATGGTTAGAACAAGTAAAACCATATAATATAAAACATACACAATTAACCTTAACATATAATAGAGAGAAATTATTCTTAAAAAGAGCCTTAACATAAAAAATGAAAATATATGTATTAATGAAGATAGTAGTGGAATGATATTACAGTTGATATTATACGCCTATGATAGATACAGGAGCAGAAGCTAATTTATGTAGACATAATTGCTTACCAGAAAGTAAATGGGATAAACTAAAAACACCAATAATAGTTAAAGGATTTAATAATGAAGGAAGCTTAATTACTTATAAGGCTAGGAATATAAAAGCACAAATATGGGATAAGATATTAACAATAGAAGAAATTTATAATTATGAACTAACGTCAAAAGATATACTTTTTGGAATGTCATTTTTAGATAAACTATACCCACATATAATAACTAGAAACGACTGGTGGTTTACAACACCATGCAAACAAAAAGTAAGAGCAAAAAGAGTTAATAATAAAATAAGAAAGAAAACTGATTGGATAAGAGGAAGTGAAAAAATTACACAAAAATTAAAAAATATAAAAAATACTGAAGATACAATAGAACTAGTAGTGTTTTCGATAAATAAAACAGAAATAACTATATTTTCAATAAATAAGATAGAAATAGTTAAGAAAAAATTAGAACAATTATATAGTGAAGATCCATTAAAAGGATGGGAAAAACATAAAACTACTATAAAAATTGAATTAATAGATAAAAATAGTATAATAACCCAAAAACAATTAACCTATAATTTTGACGATTTAAAAGAATTTAAAATGCATATAGATGAATTATTAGAAAAACAGTATATACAAAAAAGTAATAGTAAACATAATAGTCCAGCATTTATAGTAAATAAACATAGTGAACAAAAAAGAGGAAAAAGTAGGATAATTATTGATTATAGAAATTTAAATGCAAAAACTATAACATATAATTATCCAATACCAAATAAGATATTAAAAATAAGACAAATATAAGGATATAATTATTTTAGCAAATTTGATTGTAAATCAGGATTTTACCATCTAAAGTTAGAAGAAGAATCTAAAGAATTAACCGCATTTACAGTACCACAAGGATTTTATGAATGGAATGTATTACCATTTGGATATAAAAATGCACCAGGTAGATATCAACATTTTATGGATAATTATTTTAAACAATTACCTAATTGTACAGTATACATAGATGATATATTATTATATACAAAAACTAAAGAAGAACATATAAAATTATTGGAACAATTTATAGATATAGTAGAAAAATCAGGAATAAGTCTAAGCGAAAAGAAAGCTGAAATTATGAAAAACCAGATAGAATTTTTAGGAATACAAATAGATAAAAGTGGAGTAAAAATGCAACAACATATAGTACAAAAAATAATAAATTCAAAAGAAGAATTAGATACAAAAAAGAAATTACAATCATTTTTAGGATTAGTAAACCAAGTAAGAGAATATATTCCAAAATTAGCAGAAAACTTAAAACCACTACAGAAAAATTTAAAAAGGATATAGAATATAACTATAATGAAGAAGATAAAAAACAAGTTCAAAAAATAAAATCACTTTGTAAAGAATTACCGAAATTACAATTTCCAGATGAGAATAGAAAATTTATATACATAGTAGAAGCAGATGCTAGTGAACATAGTTATGGAGGAGTACTTAAATATCGATATGAAGCAGAAAAATTAGAACACCATTGTAGATACTACTCAGGTACGTTCAATGAGACAGAAATAAAATGGGAAATAAATAGGAAAGAATTATGTTCATTATATAAATGTTTGCTAACGTTTGAGCCATGTATTGTATATAACAAATTTATTGTGCGAACAGACAATACACAGGTACGCTGGTGGCTAACAAAGAAAATACAAAATTCAGTTACAACGAAAGAGATTCGGAGACTAGTTTTAAATATATTAAATTTCACATTTATAATAGAAGTGATCAGTACTAACAAAAATGTTATTGCAGATTACATATCAAGACAAAGCTACACAGACTGAAAATATAGAAGAAGATACTCTAGAAAAAATACTCAACACCCTAACTACGCTTTCATTGAAAGTGGACAGTATGGGTACTGAGATAGAAAAGCTAAAGACTAATGAAGATAAACTGAAGTCTATAGCTATGAATCAGCTAACTCAGCAGTGTGCAGAGCTATGTCGATCGGAAGACAATAAAATTCCAGAGCTAGAAGGAGACGTTGGGACACTCCATAAAACCCATAACATTTGTCAATCTACTTCTGCAGGTACAAGCAAAGGAGTTAGTCGACCAAGATACCAAAACACGAACATGAATAAAATATTTGAAAAACCATTTACACAAAAAATACAAAAAGACCACTTATTCATACCCCCACAAATTACCACATACCGAGATAGCCTAAATCAAGACAAAAAAGTTTATAATTACACAGCCCAGAAATATATAGAAAACACCTATAGAGTACAAACCTTTCTAAACCATAACCCAAGAGCTACAAACATCAAAGAACCAAACACCAACTATATAACCCAAAAATTACAAGGATATAACAAGCTAATCGCACTACCGAAAACTAACCCAGGCCTAGTAAAAACCTGTTTTAACTACGGACTGCTAAACACCATATACACCCAAGACGGAGAAGAATTGACAGCCATTGAGGAGTTATACAAGATATTCACTACCTATAAAAGAATAACGAAAGACACTCTATTTTATATAAAGTGTTATACTGCACCCGCAGAGATATTATATGACGAGATAAAACCAGTTATACAAGTCCTAAAGATAGGATTAACTAGAGATATGATTATACCAGAAGATATTGCGCAGCAACCGGAGATACCTAGAATCGAGATACCAGAGTTCTATGCAAATAAAAGACTTATCGGACTAGCTACGATTATATAAGAACTAGCAAATAATTATACTAACGGAAACCCAATATGGAGCTACTACTCGAGGGATCACCAAATGATTTACTCAAAATCAAAAGAGCTACGACCAACAGATATGGAGGATGTAAGACAATGGATAATGACACTACTCAACCCAGAGAAACAATCTACTGCACGAGCTATTAAAAAAGGATTTATTTCTGACGGACTACTAACAAGATACTGTAAAATAATTGGACATAAATATCCAGATCACCAATATTCGAGGTGTAATGGAGAAGATAATATTATTCCAGAAGTACATCTAGAATAAAAAATCAAGAAGACGAGGTGACAGCTGGAAGATAAGATGAGAAACAATAATAGAGATATGGCTGATACGACAAAATCAACGGAGACAAGATATCAAGATATTTGATCTTATTGTATAAATTTGTATAAATTTTAAGTACTTACGTAAAAGATAATAGGGTAGCATTATTAAGCATTAAATGTAGTTTGTATTTTGTAGACTTTTTAGGACCTAGGTAACTTTTTAGCCATATAGGCTTTTTGACCTTTTTGTTCTTTTTTAGCATTTAGCAAACATTAAAAAAACGTGTACACAAATGTAAAGATCATTTCTTTCGTTTTATAAATAAAGAAACCAGAAGACATTGCAAGGGCAAGTCTTCTTAAAACAAAGCAAAAATTCTCTCCATTCCGTAACAAATATTTTGCCCAGTTAATTACATACACACTTCAATGGAAAAAGCTATGGAGAAACAAACCTCAGAAATATCAAAGCTACCAGAACATGTATATCTATTTATGATTATGAATAGCTAAATTCATAGTTCCCAACAATCATGATATGATAAAATAAATTCATATTAGTTACTTTATAGTAGAATTATTCGAAGAATAATATGTTAAGAAGTTTATTAGCAAAGTGAAAACGGAGAAAAATCCCTAAGAACTATGCCATCCTAAAGGTGAAACCAATGAGGCAAGAAGCCGTGGCGGGGAGTAACCAGAGTCGAGGCGCTGTTTAAGGGAAAAAGTATCCGAATTACCATGCTAATAGTGACCGAAGAACATATTATTTAAGAATAATCTAGTATATAGTGATCTAAGATGACCATAGTTTGTTATGTACATGGTTGAAGGGAATATTTTGAAAAAGCAATTTTATGAAAATGAATGATAATTTATCTGATGTGATGGTAGATAAATTTAAGAAACTTATTTTGTATGCACTTAGAGATATAAAAGTAGCAGATATTAGAAAAATTATATTAGAAAAAGCATTTGGTGAATATTACATGACTAGAGTAAATTATATATACCATGCCTACCTAACTACTCTTATAAATACTTATCATGATAAATTACATAGAATTTTTAGAAAAAGATATGCGAAATATAGTTACTGGAAAAACGGATGAAAACAAATATAGACAAATACATGGAAAATAAAAATAAAAATAAATCTCTTAATAAAAATATGCAAAAACTACTAAGGATAAAACAAACAACTATAAAATATCAATTTTAGAAAATAGATCATTTAGATTACCTTAAGGTATTAACCTTATATATACTTAAAGATATAGAAATTATAGACATTAAGAAAATAATACTAGAAAAGGTAACAGACTATGAAATAGAAACCATAAATTGGTTAGAACAGTTATACGAAGAAATTTACCCAGAAGGATATTATTCAGATCAAGGATGTTAGAATATATTAGAAAAACTAGAGAAAACCAAGATAATTTAAATAATGAAATTAATTATAGAAACCGAATTAGAAAAATAATGGAAAATCTAAAAGAAAAGTTAATATGGATAGAAAAAACCTTAGAAAATTTAGAAAAAAGTACATGTGATAGTTTATATAATTTAAAAAACTCAATACGAGAAGAACAACACAAGATAATAAATAACATAGAAAATCTAGAATTAGATATATACTACAGTACAGATAGGATAAATTATTATACAGAAATTTGTAACTCTGCAGTTACTACGGGATAAAATAATAAATCAAATAAATCAATGGATACATCTTACAAAAGGAATAAATTATTAAAAAATATTGAAACAAAATCTAAGAAATATCCACGCACAAAAAAGAATAGATTCATTAGATATAATAAATCTATTTTATATAAACTAGTTATCCGCACCCCCCTACAAATATAATGAATCTATTTTATATAAACTAGTTATCCGCACCCCCCTAATATTTTAAGTTGTTAACTAATGTGATTTATGATACTTTTTATGTAGTTATTATAGATGTAGCTTTTACTTGAAAAAAACTAATGTTTCTATGTCCGAATTCACGGTCCAAATTTAATTTTAAGATATTAAAGTAATTTAATAGATTCGAAAATTAGTCAAATAATTGACTTTCGAAAAAATGAAACGTGATATTGAATAGAAGGGAGAGTGTATACTATTTATCCATATACTCCTTTAATTAAAATGATATATATATATATATATATATATATATATATATATATATATATATATATATATATATAAGGAAATTTGAAAATGCAAAGTCCGCAACACGATCAAGTTAATATTCTCTCAAAGAAACTCAACTCAATCAAAATTCTTCAATTCTAATTCGGAAAAGGGCCTAAAATGACTTTCAACTATGTAAAATGGTGCAAAAATGTCCGAAGAAAGGACAAGAATAGCCATTCGGCTAAAATAATTCTGGCCGAGAGGCCATTGATTTTTAAATTCCAAAATATAGCCATTTATGTGGTATAAAAGTGTATCAATGTGGTATAAAAGTGTATCAATGTAGTATAAAAGTGTATCAATATAGTATAAAAGTGCATTAATTGGGTATAAAGACTGCATGCGATCGACGGGAAAAATGGCTAAAAATCGGAATTAAATTAGGCCGACTGGCTCCAATTGTCCAACTTTTACATGGGCTGATCATTTCTCTTCAAAATGATCAGCCCATGTCTTTTTTCCAAAATATCCTCCGTTTACCTATTGGGCCTAAAATGCCCTTTCTGTCTACCTATTAGGCCAAAATGCCCTTCTCACCTACCTATTGGACCTAAAATGTCCTTCTTGTCTATCTACTGGGCCTATTTTGCCATTTTATTTACAAAAATTACATGGAAAGACCATCCTTAAAACTTAATTACATAAATATTAGTACTTTTTCAATATTACAAAAAACAAATTCATGTATATAGTCATTTAAATATATATATATATTATAATTCCTAATTTAATGCTATAACTAATTATCGATTCACCTTAATTTAAGAGATATATTTTCAATCTTCAAATTAAAAGTGGGAAAAATAATCCCTACTTTCAAATCTTTCTTTCTAATATTCGAAATTCAAATATTTTAAATAAACTAAGTATTTCATTATTTGCTCGTGTATGTTTCATTTTGTTTTCATGTATGTTAACCATCTTGTATTATTTTATTATCGTGTATTTTTAATTCTAATGTAATGGGTTAACCATAATTTTTTATGGATAAATATTTGTGGAATAAAACTCATTATGTTGGAAGTACATATATACCATGTATTTTTGTTGTATAAATATAATTTATGCCAAAATTAGATTATTATTATTATATTTTTGATATAATTTATGGTATATATATTCATCGTATATCTCATTATGTCGGAAGTACTTTTCTTGTTAAAAAATTATTTATTAAATATAAATATATATTTCCAGTATTACATGGTATAAATTTTTTATATCTAAAATATACTATGTATGTTTATGGTATAAATATAATTTATATGATATAATCATAATTTGTATGGTATAGATATATAATTTATTTTTATGATATAAAGATAATAATTTGTATAATATATAAATATACCATGAATTTTTATGGTATAAATATACAATATATTTTTATGGAGGCATCGTGAAAGCAGGCAATAAAAATAAAAAATATAAAATTTTGATATAGTATATAAAAATGTCTTTTCATGTAATTTGCCTAAATAAAAGGAAAAAATAGCCTCAATAGATAGACGAAAAGGGCATTCTAGGCCCAACAAATAGACATGAAGGGCATTTTAGGCCCAATAGATAGACGGAGGGCATTGTTGCACCATTTCACATTGTTGAAGGGCATTTTAAGTCCTTTTCCGATTCTAATTTTTTTTCAAGAAAAATAATTAAAGAAATTATTCTTCATGCAAAAATGTGCAGTATCATTCAACAAAGATGGTTTCTTTTTGTTTTTGTTGTTGCTGCGATGATTTTGTTGGCATCCTCATATTCAACATTCTACTACTCATCAAATTCTAGGACAAATGTCAATCTTTACAGCTTAGCGTATTTGTTTTTTCTCTCTTAATCGTTTCTCTCTGTTTATTGTGTATCGAAAAAAGATGTCTATATGAGATTAAAGAGGAGAGAAAACATAATTTTTCATAGGTTAGACCAGTAATAGCAGCAAATGATGTATGATTAAGATGAAATAAAAATAATGTATAATTTCTTGCGTTTCAGTAAAATTAGTGTTTTAAATTCAAATTTAATTTGAGGTCTTAAAAATAAACATATACATAATAAATAATAAATAATAAATTAGTGTGATCTTTTTTTTTTTTTCATAATTGTTGTTTTTAGTGTAGTATTGTATTTCACATAATAATATTACTAAGGATTGATTCAAGTTAATAAGACGTTAATGATGTATTTTTGATACATTATCTTGGATGTTATTGTAAAAATACTGTTTATTACTATAAAGATTTGATTAGTCTAGTTCAAAGTTTTAAAATATTTCTATTAAATGATGATAATTTTTAATTTTATATATTGATTTAGTACCTTTTTTTTTATTGTATTTAATATTTTCAAAAAAGGTATAAGAAAAAATAGAATTAACAATTAAAAACTTTTGGGCCTCAAAATTTTGCAGCCTAAAACAAAGACTTTACTAGCCTCACCCTTAAGCTACCCCTAAGTAGAATATCTTTAGAAGATAAAGAATGGACTAAAGTATAAGTTCTTGTACGATCAAGAATGGGGTGGAATAGAATTTCTTGTAAGATCAAGAATGTAGTTCTTATTGTAGTCAGAACTAGGATACCACTTTTTGGGAATGGAATTGGTGCGAGAGAATGTTGGGATGATCATTAACCATAAAATTTTACAATAGTGAGGAGGTAAAAAAATTACAATAGAGCTCCTCACTGAATTTGATTGTTTGAGATCTCAACATGTGTCTACTCCATTGTACCCATGTCTTAAGTTCTCCTCCTTTTGTGGTGAGCCTCTCATTGATCCTGCATTTTATCGATGACTCTTGAAAAAGCTGGTTTGTTAACAAATACTTGAACTGACCTCATACAGTTTAAAATCTTAGACCATATTCACACAATCCTTGTTCTATTACTTTCAGAATACTTATCATGCCATGAGATACAAGAGTAAAGATTCAGGTCTAGGGCACTTCTTATCTCCAAATCTTTTTTTTCAAATTCAAGCATTTTGTGACTCCAATTGGGATACTTATTTTGATTGTCGTCGATTTGTTAGTGGTTTCATTTTAAGTCTTGGGGTTTCCCAATCTCTTGGAAATTAAAAAAGCAGCTAGTTGTAGATTATTCATCCCTCTGAGTACCAATCTATGCATCGCCTTGTCGCTGAAATTACCTGGGTTTTCATCTACTTCAAGATTTGTCTATAACTCTTTAATTTTTGGTGCTCATTAATTATGAAAGTTAGGCCGCAATACACATTTTCAAGAATCCTGTTTTTCATTAATAAATCAAGTATATTGGGCTTGATTATCGTTTCATTTGGGAAAAACTTCTTGATGGGTTGATTTCATTATCTTTTGTTCCTTATTTATCTCAATTAGTTGACTTATTTACCAAAGTTCTAGAAGGGCCAGTTCACCGACTTCTTTTGCACAAGTTGAGTGTTTGATCTCCGGCTATCAACTTGAGAAGGGGAGTTGCTCGAAAAAAATGATATTGTTGATGTTACTTCCACAGAGAAAAAAAGAAGACATGTACACATCGAATGTATATTTTTTTCTTGGGCTCAAATTCACTCGGATTGAATTACTTGAGCTTTATCTTTTAGAATTAGACTGACTTAGAAAGTGGTTCATAAGGTTGTAAATAGATTATTAGTTTAGGACTATTTTTGTTTTTCTGTGTATTTATATTTCATTGTTGACACCTAATTTTTGTCCTCCTCGACTAAATTTATTCTGGAGTGTCTTCAGTGTTAATAAAATTACAACATTTATTTTATCTGAATAAAAACTTTTCAAAATATTTATCTAGATAATTTTATCATTTTAAGTAGTGATTATATTTTTTTGTATTTAATTATAGAAAATTACATAATTTTGTTACTAAAATATTTATTTTATGATATTAGTCAAGGCTTATCTTGAAAATTACGTCAAACAGTTAAAATCATGATTTAATTATAATGTGTTCTCAAAAATAATTTATTTGGAGAAATATGTGTTTGATTTTATTAAACTAAGAAACACGAAATTGAATTGGTCATTAGTTTGTTCCAAGCCTTGAGTAAATTTAGTCGATTTATTAAAATTGGCCATAATTGATATCAAATTAATCATAATTGCAATGCAATTGGGCAATTGATATCCAATTCGGTTAACATTTAAATAAAGTTGACGAAAATTTTAATCTAATTTGGCCATTTATGAAATGGCCAAATTTCTACCCTTTCCCACTTTTAATTTTGGGCCACAAGACCAGCCCATAACACCCTTAACCAACCCATTTTAGCAACACCACATCAGCCTTAAAACAGTCCAACTTCAGCCAATTACCCCTCTAATGACACAGGCAACTTGCTATTTTCTTCTCTAACAACATTCAATAACAATAGTCGACAACAACATTGTCAGCAACCTCAATGAAAACCGCAAAATGCTCAGCGACAACAACCATATCAATTCCGACCCAGGCTCCGACCTAATTTTTCTTACACTTCTCGCTCAAATCTCCTTTCCTTCTTTTCAATTTGTGCATATCACGTGACATCACGCGATGGTGTACCAAGAAAAGGCCAAATCTTCTAGAATAATGCCTAGGTGTCTCCCCAATGGTTTAATTCCGTAAATTTTGTGTAAATTAGTACTAATTCGTACATACATGCACATTTTTCATTGGTTCTTGGGCATTTTTGTTTTTCCCCAATATTGATTGGTTGAATCCTTTCAAATCTTTTTTCAAAAAATTCAAAATTGGTACAAAGGATGAGGTGTAAGATTCTGTTCAAATCAAAAAATTTAAATTTCTCCTATTGAGAATTCCAAAATTGCCCCCAGTTTGTTACTCCCACATCGGTAGGAGCTCAAAAATTCACCTCTATTTCATCTTCTATAAATAGCTTACTTTAGAATAATAAAGAGGCCCAAGTCTCAAAAGTCTGAAAAAAATGCGAGAAACCTTTGTTGAGCAAGAATTAAATTTTTTTTTAAGAATTTTTTCTAAAAAACTGTCGATAGTAGTGGTAGTGGAATTTTACAATGGTCAAGATTCTGATGATAGCTCAAAGTTCCATTTTACTGCCCCAAAAAAGATAATCACACCTTTCCCTTTTAAATTTGCTATCATTTTCTTCTTCATCTCTTTCTCTATAGCAATAGTTGTGTAGTCGTAATCATGGTAATGCTGGGATTGCTTGCTATAGATGGCTACAATGGTTGTAGGATTTGCTTGTATTGGTTGTTGTTATGTTGTTTGCTGAATCAATGTTCATTCCGTAGTTTTCAATTCGATTACTTTGAACGCACTGTTTCATGTTAATTGTATTGATTAATTGCAAATTTTTAAAGTAATGAATGAGTTCACTGTCTTATGTTAAAGGTGATAATTAGCTGTAATCCTATAGTATGAAGCAACATATATTATGAATTTTTTGTCTTTTCTTGTCCAGTTCACTATCTTGATTTAATGACTTTCGTTGCAAAATATTAGATCATTGTCTAGCCTCAACTTTGTTTGATTAAAGTCAAATGTAACGTTTCTTTAGATTTATTTTGAATTTGAGTTAGGTGTCTTAATCTCATAAATTTTGTTTTGCTTTCGAAACTACTGTAACACTAAGTTTTGTTGATCCCTAGCATGCTATTTTTATACTCTAATATTATAATCTAATTTGTTATCTCTTTGGTCGGATATCCTTGTTTTAGTCTAAATACATCTTCTTAAGTGTAGTGTCATTTTGGTTTACTTTAATTTTTTCTTAATTTTCTTCCTAGTTCAAGGTAACTGATGGTGGTTTAATTTACTATATTAATCAGATACAGACTATCCTATAATTTGTTTGACCTTTAAAGCCAATGGAAATAGTGAGTTTATGTCTGTAGTAAGGTCGACAATCCTATGAACCCTCAAGGACCTTTTCTTCAACCCTTGAAAGTTCATTTCGAGTTGGTCAAAGAGAGGGTGAGGATGATATTGTAGTATATTCCTTTTAAGGATTACAAGTTGTATTTCTATTTGTGTGTTAACTGCGAAAAATGTCATTTTATTCCTTCATTGGAAATAAGATTGCTTAGATGTTTTAAACTTGCTTAATTATATTTTATCATAGAAAATGTCTAGCCCTTCCTGCTTTATTTTCTCTCTATGTTTTGATTACTAGATACGTTCTCAATATGCTTAAAAACATGATTTTTCCGCTTTTTGTTGATTGCTTACTTATTTCCTTCTTTGTCTGGTTTTGGAACTACTAGCTATGTCAAATTTTGCCTCTTTAGATATAAATTCTGATTGTGCCCACATATTAGGTCTATCACTGTTTACATCTTTACTCTCCTGTTAGTAATATACTGGATTTATGTTTAAATTTCATCTAGGTTGATGGTGGGTCCTTGTCTTATCTATTTTCAAAATAAAGTTCCTACGTTTATTTTTGTGTTTCTTAGGTTGTTTTTTTTATTAATATTTCTTTACCTTGGTCTAATTTTAGCTAGTTGGCCTAAAACTTTTAAGGTTTTGCAAAGCTATTTGTATAAGAAAAGATGCACTGTCTTGTTTAATAAAGTAGTGAAATCGGTCGGTCTGAATGTTGTTTTATATTAGACTATATTTTTCACAGTTTTCTTTGATAAATGTGTTTGAAGTGTATGTTTCTTGGTTGATAAATTTTAAAGTGATAACTCCATGAGTGAAGTGAATTAGTAAGTTGATATGATATCTTTAGGTAGACCATGCTAATATTGTTTTCGTTATGCACACATAATGTTCTTCTTTTCATGTCATTGCTTATATTAGGTATTACCATTTGAACATATATTAATCACTTCACTTTTCTTTCGCATGTGGATACGTTCGAGTCCTACATGGACTCTTTTCCCTTTGCATGTCTATTATGGGTCATTGAGGTCTATTTAGTTCCGAGTTGGTTCCGAAGAAAATTCAAAGTCGGTTAGATGGCGTATGGATGCAAAAAGATATAAGAAGGAGGAAAATGGATCAAAATCCGTTAATGAAGTTGCTAAGAAACTCGAAAGTCTCAATTTTTGTTGCCTTTTTATATTTTATTTATTTATTTGTTTATTTATTCATTCATTCATTTGGGCCTCGAAGTCAAAGTTGTAAATTAAATACAGTTAAAGCAGGTTTTGGGCGACAAAGGTCCGAAATTTAGTTTAGGACGGTGAAAATAGGCCAAAAGCCCAAATGAATAGTAGAGGACATGTGTAGTTAGGCCAAAAGCCCAATTAGATTAGGACAGGTTCATTTGAGTGATTTGGTCTAGTGGCCTAAGTATTAGTTTTCTTCCATCCCCTTTCTATGTTTATTTTCTATCTATTTTCTTAGACTTAGTTAAAATTCCCACTAAGTCGTCAAAAATTGATTTTGCATAAACCTCAAAAAAAATCTTTTTTTAGGTGCCTTAAAATCTTTTTTAAAGTGCTAATAAGAACCTCTTAATTGTGATTTTCTTGAAAATTCTAACTCTTTTTCTATTTTAAGACTTAGAAATTTCTTTAAAAAAATTTCTTAATTTCTTTTCAAATAAATTGTCGGCTCTGTAATTTCTTAAATTATTTTAAAATTTTCTTTAAAGTTTTGAAATGGTTTAAATAGTCGAAAAGGGATAAAACAGAAATGACAACTTTGCTAGAGATTTTTAACTAAGTTCTAACCAAATATTTGAGTTAGCTTCTTTAACAAACTATTGTAGTGTTTAAAGTATTTATGTGCCTATATGTTTAAATTTTACGAAATTAAACTGTTGCATTTCATAAGATACTTCCCATTTGACATATATAAATTATCTGGGTTTCGTGGATGTCGTGGCACCTATTGTTCAATGCTAAATCAAGTGTTGGTAATATGACGGTTTGTTGGCACGTTAGGCATCCGATGGCTATTCGTATTTTCAAATCCAAATCGTCCACTTGGGAACCTAGTCCAAATCCACTCTAGACAACCAGGATAGAGAAAAAACCTAAACCCTATTTTAGGCATGAGCCTAGGACAATCCAATACCTGAAGGGTACTGGCACATTAGAAAACCTGCCTTGCGTCTGTTAATCATGAGCTAATTATAGACGAATCTTATTTATGTGTTGAATAAATATATTTTATTTCAATCCAATCCATTATCCTTTGGAGGTAGGGGAAGGACTACTTTGTTTGCTTTCATGTAAGGATGCCTAAATCATACATCAATTGAGAGAAGAATTAAAGCAAATCAGGCAAGAGGTTGATAATGCTAGGCAGTGTATGATCAATTTGGACGATTGCATGATTTCCCAGATAGATAGCATAGAGAAGATGACCCACGAGAGTAAACCACAATTATATGGGAGTCACCTGATTAGCAGCAGATATCTCATATGGCAAGAGGTGGATAAATCTAAGAAGGAAAAGGCCGACGGAGGAACATCTAGGAGCTAGTTTTTCTATTACCTGCGCGGGACCTTGTTCTTTCTTTCATGTTATTTCCCTTTGACGTAAAGATTATATCCCTCTTATTCTACTTTTTAGGCGTTTATGACCTTTTTATATATGTGGGGGGGGGGGGTATGGGGATAATGGATTGTTCTTTTTAAAGGCATATATTTCCTTCAAAATTTGCTAGGCCAACCCTTGGCTCAAAAGGGTCACCCCAAGTAGGATATGCGCTAATTATAATGTTGTTATGTGATATAACTACCTTATGTGTTTATGTGCATTTGTTTGAAACAAAGGCAAGTTTATCCATGATGTTTCTGTGATATCGGTTCTCCTATGATGAAAACAACTCTATGTGGTTACTTCTTGTCGAATATCTTACATTAGTTATCATGTATGGGATCTAACACGTTTGACTTTGAGTTATTTTACTTTGCAGTAATAGAAAACTACTTAGTGTTGAAATAAGCTGGCTGAACATCCTTACTTCACCCGATCAAAATCTCATAAAGTCCCATCCCCTAACCATCATTCAAATATGACTGGAAGCGACGAGGATAATATATTAACCATTAGGGATAATATGATAGCAGAATAAATTAAGATGATTGTTGAACTTATGAAAAAACTGGAAATGCTCCAAGAGGAGAAGAATCATATTAGAGAGTTGGCTAATATGGCCATCACCTTCAATGCTTCTATCCCAGGTGAACGCGGGCCTCCACTACAAATTTCTTCCCTTAATACTCCTATTCTCGGGAATCATCCAAATAACATATCGCCCGGCTTTGCTTTCCAATTGCCCACAGATCCCATAATCAGTAACCCACTAGTTTATGTTGTCCAAAACACCTATCGAGAAAACAACCCAAATGCTTTCCATCCATAAAATCCATCACTAACTCCACAAAATCCATCACCAAATCCACAAAATCTATTTTCAAATCCACAAAATCCATCTCCAAATCCACAAAATCCATTTCCAACTCCACAAAATCCATTTCTAAATCCAGAAAATCAATTTCTAAA
Source organism: Capsicum baccatum var. pendulum (assembly GCA_030864225.1). NCBI lineage: Eukaryota > Viridiplantae > Streptophyta > Magnoliopsida > Solanales > Solanaceae > Capsicum > Capsicum baccatum. The sequence continues at coordinate 202,722,021 of CM061561.1, forward strand.
TCCACAAAATCCATTTCCAACTCCATAAAATACGTCCGTAGTTCCACAAAATCCCTCTTTGATTTCACCAAACCACTCTCAAATTCCACAAAGTATCCTTAATCCCCAAAATGTTCTCTCTACCTACCACCCAACCCCCTTTCATACTCAAAATCAAGCTACCATCCCAAATCCTTCTCATGTTATTACATTCCTTGACATCGACAACCCTTTTCCTAATCTCCAGGTAGACCATTATGAGGAGAAGGAAAAGGAAAAGGAAAAGGAAAAGGAAAGAAGGATTGCACATTAAAAGATGTTGCTGGCCATGAATGGAGAGAATATGAGAATCAAAAAATCTCATGGGACATGGGATAGTGATGGTCTGGGGTACGATAATCTATGTGTGCACCCTGGGGTAGATCTACCAGAGGGGCATAAGGTCCCTAAATTCGAAGCATTCAACAACATAAAAAATCCCATGTCTTTTTGAGAAGGTATTACGATCAAATGGGCGGGATGGGAAGAAATAAGGAATTACTAATAAGTCTATTCAGCCGAAGCTTAAGCGATAAAGCTTTAGATTGGTTTATGTCTTAGGAACTCTAAAGATAGTTTGGTTGGAGAGCATTGACTAAAAGTTTTCTCGATGGGTTTGTATTTAATATTGAAATAGCCCCGACCGATGCTCACTAGACCGGATTAAGCAGAAGAATGATGAGTGTTTCCAAGACTATGCCTTTCAATGAAGAAAAAAAGCTGCTAAGGTACAACCTCCCATGTCAGAAGAGGAAATAGTGTTGGTGTTTTTTTGCGCTCAAGAGGAAGAATTTTATACAATGATAGTATTAGCAGTCAGGGCAACGATTGTAGATTTGGTAAAAATCAAGAAATCCCTAGAAGAAGGCATTCGAACTTATTAAAAACCCAACATCATCCGGGTCTTATGTGTTCCCAAAGAAGAAAAGAGAAGATGTGACTGTGGACTCTACTCATTCTATTGCTAAATTGAAGAAGAAATTCAAGCCCAGGAACGTACTTTCTTATCCACCTCCCCCAAGTCTTTAATTCGTATTATATGCCCAACCCCAATACCAAGCTCCAATTCTAAATATCTAATCCCAATACCATGGTCTACTCTAAATATCCAATCCCAATACCAAGCTCCACTTCCAAATATCCAATCTTAATACCAAGCTCCATTTTTAAATTCTAACCCCAATACCAACCTCCACATCACAATATCATACCTCAGTATCGATCTCCACAGCCAAATATTTTACCCAGTATCAAGTTCTGCAGCCAAATTATTAGTCTCATGTTTAAGCTGCCCTTTCAAACTGCCAAATGAACGTCTAAGCGCCTCTAAACTATCATTGAGTACCTCCTCTCGCTAATTAAAACCATTATAACCTCCCTCTCCTAAACCTCAAAAAGAAACCTCCTCAAAATTTCACACTATTAGCTGAGATTCATACCCAATTATTCAAAAGATTAAAAATAGTCAGTTATTTGTAGCCTATCCAACCAAAAGGTACAAATCCTAGTTCCCAATTCTTTTACGCCAATCAAATATGTGTTTATCATTCAGGAACAACCGGGCATAATACAGAAGATTGCATTAACCTAAAACATAAGATCCAAGACTTGATTGATCAAAAGGTTATAACTCTCCAATCGCCGATACCAAATGTCAACAGTAGTTCATTGCCTAATCATGTAAGAGCTATGGTTAAAATGATCGAAATAACAGGCAAATGAGTATCTATCGAGACTATTACTAAGGTGGATTCAGAAAATTTCAAAAGGAAAAAAGGAGTGGAGAAGATAGAGAGAGTCATGGCCACCTTAAGTGTCAATGAAAGTCCCCCATTTATATTGATAACATCCCCAACTTAGGCATATGTTTCACCACCGTCGAGAAAGGAATTTATTGTAGAGACTATCGCTGATCAGGGGATGACACAATCTAGATGATACTATATTCCTAAATATTTGACCAATAGGAAGGATTCACAAAAAAGGCCAATTACTAAAGAAAAGGTCGAAGAATTTTAGAGGATTATGCATCCGAAAGAATATTCAATTGTTAAGCATTTGGAAAAAACTCCAGCCTAAATTTCTATTTGGGCGCTGTTAATGAGTTCGCAATACCACTGACAAGCTTTTTTGAAAGTCCTACTAGAAGCATATGTTCCCATAGTATGAGTGTTGAAAATTTGGCTGCGATGATGAAAAATATTGTGGGATTTCATTACATATTGTTTAGTGAGGAAGAGTTGCCTTTTGAAGGGGTGATGCATAGCAAAATCTTACATATTACTGTCAGTTGTCATTACTATGTGATTAATTGGGTATTGATAGATGGAGGATCTGGTTTTAATATTTGTCCTTTTTCTATATTAGTTCAAATGATCTATGACTTGGGAAAGGTTTGCCAAATCTATGTTAATATGTTAGTTTTTGATGGATGGAGAAGAGATACTATAGGTGAAATTGACTTGTGCATCCAAATGGGACCTGCTGAATTCAAGGCTAAATTTCATGCTATGGATATTCACGCTAGTTACAATCTACTTCTGGGGAGGCCATGGATTCATGGTGAAATGGTAGTTTCATTGACCCATCATTAATTATTGAAGTTCATTTGGGAAGACCACGAGGTAGTAATTTAGGGAGAAGGAAACCATTTGATTCATCCCAATGGTTATATGCCTGTGATTGAAGATATTCCAAGGGGTAGTAATTTTTGTATTGTGGAAATTGTAAATGTTGTGGAGAAAAATTTGGAGCCCCAAAAGCCAATACCCTCTATCTATATGATGATGGCAACCGTGATGTTAAGAAGTGGCTTCGAGCCTGGTTGAGGCTTGGGAAAGAATTTGGAAGGAATCATTAAGTCGATCACGATCCCATAAAAAACTTTTAGGTATGGGTTATGGTACAATCCAACAAAGAAAGATGATAAAGAAGATAAGTCAAATATGGCTCTACCTAAATCATTACCACTCATATGCCGGTCATTTTCTGTGTGTGAGGTGTCAACAGATGATGGTCTAGGGAATAGGATAGAAAATCTATTCAAAGGATGTAATGTTATACTAGAAGATTTCCCAAAGTCTAGTGGAGTAAGGAAGGTCGCGTACAGAGAGACTTTACAAAATTGGACCTCCACTCCTTTCATGACTCGTCACTCATCATGGTAGATAAAAGGGCAACTACTAGTAGTTTTAAAAATCGGTGATGATCTGGAGGAGGCCCTGTGATCCACCCTTTTATGTCACAAATTTCCTTCTCATGTTTTACTATTTTCAAAAAGGCATGGCACCGTATTTGTGTGGGTCATGAGCCATAGTTTGTAAATATTTCCCCAATTTTAATGAAAAGGACCCCCTTTATCTAAAAAGTTAGTTTGAAATGCGATTATATTTACTTTAACATTTTTATTATTATCTTCTTATCATCTAACTTGGTTTGTTTGTTTATTTCAGTAACAATAATTTAAAACCTGCCAATGTTATGTCATGTCAAAGGCTAGATGAACAAAACGAGGTGAATGATAATGAATGGAAAGAATATGATGAGCAACGGTTAGTGAAAGATATAGATGAATTTAAAAATTGGGAGAATCCCAACCCGAGGAAACTAAAATAGTAAACCTGGGCGACCGCGATGAAGTCAAGGAGACAAGTGTTAGTGTTCACTTAGCTGAGGTACAGAAAATAGAACTCATCCACTTGATGCGGGAGAACATTGATATATTTTCTTGGTCCTACGATGATATGTCGGGGTTAAGCACCAACATTGTGTTGTATAATTTACCAATCAATCATGAGTTTGATCTAGTTAAGCAATGAATGTGGAAATTCAAGCCAAACTTACGTTTAAAAATTAAGGAAGAAGTAATGAAGAAAATTCAATCAAAGGTTATGGAGGTCATAATATATCCAACATGGCTAGCCAATATTGTTCCAGTTTTAAAAAAGGACGACAAGATTTGAATTTGTGTTGACTACAGAGTTTTGAATAGAGCCAGTCCCAAAGATAATTTTCCATTACCCTACATTCACATCCTCATCGATAACTCTGTGAAGCATGGAATACAGTCTTTCATGGATCATTTCGTCGGGTATCATCAAATATTAATGGATGAGATGGACGCTGAAATGGTTTTCATTATGCCCTGGGGTGTTTATCACTATAGGGCAATGACGTTTCTCAAGAATGATGATACGACCTATATGAGGGCTATGTGGATGAATTTTCATGATATGATTTATAAAGAGATTAAGGTGTATGTAGATGATGTAATTATCAGATACCGCAAGAGTTTTGATCATCTGATGCATCTGCAAAAGTTCTTCAACCTACTAAGAAAGTACAACTTGAAGTTCAATCCTGCTAAATTTGTTTTCGGTGTGCTAGTCAGGAAATTACTAGGGTTCATAGTCAGTAGAAGGGTCATAGAGCTCGATCCATCTAAGATTAAGACAATTCAGGATTTACCGCTGCTAAGGACCAAGAAAGAGGTTATAAGTTTCCTGGGTCATTTGAATTACATTAGCATGTTCATTGACCAATCGATAGTCCTATGTAAGCCAATTCTTGAGATGTTGAAGAAAGATGCATTGAATAAGTGGATAGAAGAATGTCAGAAGGCTTTTGACAAAATCAAGGATTATCTATTTGCTTTGACTATTTTGGTTACACCAAGGGAAGGAAGTCCATTGTTGCTTTACCTATCAGTCTCAAAAAATGCTTTGGATGTTTCCTCAAGAAATACGATGAGACTGATAAGAAAGAGAAAACAATCTAAAACTTGAGTAAAAAGTTCACGCCATATAAGGCTTGCTACACTCTTATATAAAGCACGTGTTGTGCTTTGACCTGGGTCAAACATAAATTGAGGCATTATCTATCCTTTTACATAACATATCTAATTTCCAAAATAGATCCATTGAAGTATATATTTAGAAAGCCATGCCAACGGGGAAGTTAGCCAAGTGGAAAATATTGCTGAGTGAGTTTGATATCGTGTATGTGACCCAAAAGGCAATCAAGGGACAAGCCTTAGTGGATCATTAAGCTGAGAATCCGATCAGTAATTAATACAAGCATCTTCAAACTTACTTTCCAAATGAGGAGATTTTATTTGTGGGAGAAGACATTGCAGAAACATACCCTGGATGGAGATTGTTTTTTAATGAAGCGGTCAACTTCAAAGGCTTAGAAATAAGAGTAGTTTTGGTGTCAGAAACAGGCCAACACTATCAAACAACCACTAAATTATGCTTCCCGTTCACCAATAACATGGTTGAATATGAGGCATGCATCTTAGACCTCAAGTTAGCACTTGACATGCGTGTTCGAGAATTGCTAGTCATCGGAGAATCAGATTTGCTAATTCACCAAGTACGGGGAGAATGGGCAGTAAAGAACTCCAAGATTACCCCTTATGTAGAATTGGTGTAGGATTTATGTGGAAGATTCAAAGAAGTTGATTTCAGAAATATCTTAAGGATACAAAATGAGTTTGTTGATACTTTGGCTACTATATTCTCCGTGATTCAACACCCAGATAAGAGTTATATCTATCCTTTGGAAATAAGCTTGAAGGAATAACCCACACATTATGTGCACATCAAAGAGTAAGCCGATGGAAAGTCGTGGTACTTCAATATTAAAAGGTATTTAAAATCTACAACATATCCTGAAGTGGTTAGCAACAATCAGAAAAAGACAATCCGGTATTTGGCAAGGAATTATTTTCCAAGTAGGGAAATTCTTTTTAGGAGGACTCTAGACTTGGGATTTCTAAGATATATTGATGCCGCTAAAGCCACAAAGATAATAGAAGAAGTATATGCTGGAGTCTGTGGCCCCCACATGAACGGGTTTGTCCTTGCTATAAAGATTCTAAGAACTGATTACTTCTGGATGACTATGGAAAATAATTATAGCAAGTATGTGCAAAAGTGCCCAAAATGCCAGATACACAAAAATTTGATTCAGATGCCTCCACATAAGCATTATGCAATGGGTTCACCTTGGCCTTTCATATCTTGGGTTATGGATATTATCAAACCAATAGAACCATCAGCATTAAATGGACATAGATTCATTTTGGTCTCCATTGATTACTTCACCAAGTGGGTGAAAACTGCTCATATAGAGTCGTAACCATGAAGGTTGTCGTAGATTTTCTCAAGAACAACCTGATTTGCCAATTTGGAGTGCCAAAATCAATTATTACTGATAATGGGGCAAACTTGAATAGTCACTTGATGAATTAGATTTGTGACCAGTTCAAGATTGTTCATCGTAACTCGACTACATATCGTCCACAGATGAATGGAGCTGTGGAAGCTGTCAATAAAAATATCAGGAATATCTAAAGGAAAATGGTCAAAAATGACAAATCATGGCATGCGATGGTGCCTTATGCTCTGCTAGGGTATCGCACCACAGTTCGAACCTTAACTGGGGCAACTCTTTATCTATTTGTCTATGGAAATGAAGCTGTTATACATGCCGAGATTGAAATACCTTCCTTAAGGATAATTCAAGAAGTCAGATTAAGCAACGAAGAATTGGTTCATGCTCGTTATGAGAAAATCATGCTAATTGACGAAAAGGGAATGGTTGTCGTGTGTCATGGCCAGCTGTACCAACAGAAAATGATTCATGCCTTCAATAAGAAAGTAAAAGTTCGAACATTTGAAGTTGGGAAATTAGTTCTCAAACACATATTCCTCATCCAGAATAGTACAAAGGCAAGTTTGCACCGAACTGGCAAGGACCATACATAGTTAGTAAGGTGCTATTTGGAGGAGCTCTAATCCTATCTGAGATGGATGGTCAAGAATGGACCAAACTAATTATTTTTCGATACGGAAAAGAGATACTATATTTCAGGAATGTTTTTCGCTTTTGTTTTATTCATTTATTTGTAATCGCCTCTGATAGTATTTGTTTTTATGATGTGTAATTGCCTAGAATACCTTTTCCTTTTATGTATGAAATATATTTGACCTAAATTCCTAAGAAAGGGATATGTAGATGGTCTATGTCTATTTTGGTCATCTCTTTAGGAGAATTTAACTTTTTATTTTATGTACGAACTATGTATGACCTGAATTCCCAAGAAAGGGATACGTAAGTGGCCTATGTCGGCTTCAGTCAACCCCTTAGGAGAATTTACCTTCCATTTTATTTACGAACTATGTTTGACCTAAATTCCCAAGTAAAGGATATGTAGGCGGCCTATGTCGTCTTTGGTCAACCCTTTAGATTTTTCTATACATCCTTAGCATAGTCCTGAAATATATTTGACCTGATTCTTGCTTCAACAGGATACGTACACACCCCAACGACTCAATCATATAACCCAAAAAAATGGAAATTAGGGCAGAATTTTTGAGAAAGAATCTAAAAAATTCACAAGAAGGAGATCATCATCCAACAAGAGAATGAAGACCGGTGAAGACCTCAGATCCTCTCAAGCTAAGATCATCTCAACAGTATCAAACTGAGAAGAAATTTTGAGGGGGCCCTCAAATTTTTCAATAATATATTGGAATATTTTTCAAATTCCCCAGCACCAGCGGTCAAAGTCAAGCTTTAGAAATTGCTAGTTGCGACAAAGTCTAGATAGACTAAATCTCCAGCTATGACAAAGACTTTTGGAAGAATACTCCAGAAATGATGATGAGTTTCTGGAAATCCTCCATCGGATGTCGAACATAGTCGAACCTTAATAGTAAGACGTTCGTTGAGCTAGTACATGACATAACTGGCAGAGATTTTTTAAAAGCTTTTACAAAAGTTTTTGAAACTAGTTTTTTAAAATTAAGACTACTTTTTAAAATCTGTACAAATCTTTTTACTTAGTGATTACTATGCATATATTGGAACTGGAGTCAGGGTGGAAGTCCTAAGATGACGAAGCACCCAAAAGATGACAGAGAAAACCAAAGATCGAAGAAGGTCAACACGAAGTACTTTCACTTAAGACTAACCATTATTCTATGGATGCAGGGATCAATACTAAAAAATGGGAATCTTTTTTTGAAAAGCCCCAAGCGAATCAAAAACTACACTAAAGCATATAATGCTTAAGAATGGTATTTTTGGGTAGCCTGAAAGACAGGTTCAATATCCATTTATAAAAGACCTTTTGAATTGTCTATCTCACTTCATAAGACCATAGATGACAAACAAAGACATCTAATCCATTATGAACATTATATTTAGAACTTTTCTACAAAAAAATCGCTAGCAAAAATGTCTTTGTGTCTACTAAATATTTAGTTTGAGCGCAGGTCCATTCAAAGGTGTCGGTACAATAAATACACGATCAAAAGGATCACTCAATAGAAGGAAGAGCAGAAAGTCATCCTCAAAATTCACCTTGAAGCAAAGCAAATGGTATTTGAGTCATCCCCATAAAAGGGTTTTACCCATTTACTTGCATCTGGTGGATCTGTTATTTAATTATTTATTCAAAAAGAGAAGATTAATAGTGGACTAAGTCATTCAGATTATGATAATGAGTATTTATAACTTAAACTTGTATAAAGTTTGACTATGTTCGCCAGTGAGAGCGATATTGTGTCTGTTAACTGTCTATCTCGAGTACAGGTACATGCAGAAACCAGACACAATGATTAACAGACTTAGGAGAAGATCCTCTTCAAATCATCAAGAGGGACATCTCATTTCATATCATGCCATGCCAAGAGGGCTATTCTATTTCATGCCATTGTCAAGAGGGCCATTTCGTTCTATTGACAAGAGGGCCATGTCGAGAGGGTTATTTTATGTCATCTCTTTGCTGAGAGGGCCATTTCATGCCATTTTTGAGAGGGTTATTTCATTTCATTCCCAAGAAGACCATTATGCCATTCAAGTAAGTCTCCGTAATTGCTCGCCATGCAAGACTATAAGATCTGGCCTTGGAAGATGATTCGGAGCACCAATATCAATTGACCACGGGAGAATAATAGGATCTGACATCAATGATATAATAATATGTTATATCTGTTAACCACGCAAAAGGCAATGTAGCCCTGTATCGAGGATATTTCAACATTTTATGGATTATTATGCATCAACATATCAACTTGAAAAACACATGACTCGAAGGGATGTCTTTAAGTCGCTATTTGAAATTGGAAAACATATGCGGTTTCCTAGAAATTGATAGTCCAAGGGTCATCTATAAGTAAAATTATTTAAAATAGGATAATGTGCGAGATTACATATGAGTTGATAGTCCATAGGTCATTCGTAAGCCGCAACAACATCCTAACCGGATAGTGTACGATGTTACCCAAAAATCGATAGTCCAAAGGTTATCCATAAGTCACAACTAAATCCTAACCAGAGAATATGTGAGTGGCACGACCTGAACCAGGGCCTTATCATAATGGGCATCTCAAGTCCAATCAGGATCATAGACCACCCCCGATACCCAATCCAACCAACCAACATATACCCTAAGATGGATGAAGTTCATACATATAACGAGATAGAGTATTTTAAAATGTAATGACTTTAGGATAAGTCTATATCTGAGACAAACCCAACCAAGTCAATCTACCCAATAGACAACCAACCAAAACAATAACCTAAGTCCATATCATAATCATCCTATATCTAAGTCCACAGTTGTTCACACAAAGCCTCTAAACAATATTAAAATATCTAGTTGGGACATACCCCCGAACATAGCCAAAAATAAATGTCAAGGGAATAGTAAAATCATAAGATAAACCATAACATAAAATGGGCCGTTCGAAGAATGGAATCTCACCAATTCAGTCTGATTCAACCTGTCCCTAAATCACCAAGTCACTGAGCAAGAGGTATGATAGTATGGCCGGTTCCTGCATCATATGGGGATACAACGTTCGAAGATGGGTTAGCGGGTGAACACTAATATATACTCAAGAATAAGGATAAAGGTAATGCCATTATTTAAAATCAAAGTAAATAACCATATGGAATCACATACATATATACATATATACCATATCGGGAAAGGGAATCAGTTTATCATGCATTAAAAATCTTTAACCCGTGTTGGGTAGATTTACCGTCATGATCCACCCATGGGCTATATGGGTCCAGTGCTACCCTCTGGATAGGCCCCAGTACGTGTAGCTCACGAACTGGAGATACCATAGGTGGTTGGGTATTCCCTTGTACCCTTCACCCTCTATGATACATATGTACGTGCATATACTTAGGGGATTCCCCCTTACCCCACAAGTATATGGTCATCAAGACCAATCCTCATGTCAGCAAACATGAGTTTTCAGTGTCAACCTTTTGGACTAACACCTTCACGGTAAGCTATCACAACCTGACCTTATTGCCCAATTAAAACATTTAACGCATAACCAAGCCACCAATTCCAGAAGTCAAATTTTAAGGCATTAGTTAGTGGTATCATCATACCGACTATAGCTTGCAAGCAATGGCTAATTTAAAGAGATTCCCATGTATCTCGCAGACTCTATTATAAAAATCACTTAGGGGATTCCTATATACCCCATAAGGTTTTCATTATAAGTTCACTTGGGGGATTCCAGTGTACCCCCACAAGGTTTTTGTTAAAAGTTCACTTGGGGGATTCCCGTGTACCCCACAAGGTTTTCAAAACCATCGTTAACAAATTAACCATTTATACCATGCGTTAATCTCAAGAAACAAAACAAACCAAGTAGTAATGCATAAACCAAAAACAATTATACAAGTGGGTTGAGTTTATTACCAATTTCCATTCCAAAACAATCAATTTGGGTTCTATGGCCACCAAGGCCTTTTCCAACCATTTAAAACCAACTAAACCAATTTAAGTTCCATTACCATATAATGCAATGCAAAGATTTCAATAATAGTCAAACTGTGTGACACAAACATTTTCATTGGCATTTTATCAAACATGTTGAGGGCATATAGTTTTCAAAACTAAAACCAAGTACCAATTTACCATTCCTATGAAACCACATGTTCAAACCTCAATTATAACTTGAAAATTATAAGAAAAACATAGAAAAACAATATCCAACCAAGAACAACCAAAACCCCCAATATATATTTCAAAACCCAAAATAATATCACAATTATGCTATGAAAGCCGTTTGTAAAACATGTTTTTAGTTTGAACTAACAATGAAGAAGGAGTAACATGCCTTATTTACGAAAATTCACAGAGAGATATTGATCCTTAAGCTTTTAGATGATCACCTTGAAGAACCCTTAGCCCAATCTTCTTGAGAGAGTTTTAGGAGTGTTTTGATCTTTCAAAGTGAGTTATGAGAGGCCACAAAGTATTATAAGACGTGGGGACTTACTGGTTTTGGGGTAGGAAATATCCAAAATACCTTCTGCTTAAAAACTGAAAAGTGTAGCGTAGGAGGGTACGACTATCCCACCCAAACCGTACCTATAACGTACGAGTGGTACCCATCACTCATACCCTAGGTAGCAACTTGGACCCCAACACTGTCCAACATACAACCACAAAGCCCAACTCGTATCCATAACATATGATTTGTACCCTTAAACTTTACCCTAGGCAAAATCATCTAGGCTAGACATAGGACATTATACGATTTGGCACTATACTTCTTGTACCCTAACATACGCCTAGTATGATTCCATCTCATACCTTGGACAATAAATAACTAAACCACACTAATTATCATATGAGTTGAGGACTCTAAACCGTACCCACATCATACGACAAGTACCTTCAAGTCGTATTATGTCTAGAAGCTCACAATCAAGAAGTTTTCTTAGGGTCAAAACTAAGGTATTTCAGTAAGATTACCAAATTGATATGTCCAAGGGTTTTCTATAGTCCGCTTCATATCCAAGATCGATTATGCACAGGATTACCCAAAGACTACCAATTTGAGAGATATCTATAAGTCATATTATATCCAAGGTCGGATAATGTGCTGGAAGACCTGAGAGCTAGCAATTCGAGGGTTATCTGTAAGCTATCTCTTATCCAAGGTCAGATAATGTGCAAGATTACCTAAAAGATAGCAACTCAAAGGATATCCATTAGTTGCCTTGTATCAACATCAAATGATGCACAAGATTACCTAAAGATTAGCGATTTAAGGAAAATCTATAAGTCGTATTCAAACAAAAGATGTGCAAGACTTATCCGAGGTCACATACAAAGGATCATTTTTCATAGCCTAAGAGGTCATCATTCCATAGACAACAAGCATTATGGGTGACCTAAAGGATTGTTGCATCAGCTTACGCAGTTGCAAGGACCGTTCTACATAAAGTGTCATCGGTGTTCAAGAGGGCCACCCCACTTTGAAGACATGTTTAATCGACAAAAAGAGCTATTTTGCTCAATAACCAAGATGGTATTTGTGTTTTTTATTGAAATTTATCTCCCTTCAAATTGGTACATGAGAGGACGACTTTACTTTTTAGATAACAACTCATACGAAGATAGGGTAAAAAGACTATACTTCTTTCCTAAATTATGTTTATTACTAAAAATTCTGTTTGATATATTATGGAGAGTATCCGAGAGGATCAAAATCTCAAATCAAAACCACCCATCATCTAGTTAAAGGGCGGAGGAAAACCCTGAACTTGTTACTCCATTAGAATAAGAGAGTTAATATAAAAGACGATCAATTTAGATATTTTTTTTAAGGAAACGGATAAATATATTTGTCCTTCACTTTGTTTATTAGCTAAGTTTGAATTTTAGTTTGATGGGTTATGAGTTGGGCTCATGCAAACTGGATAATTAAATTGAAAATGGATTATTTTAGTTCATTTGAGGAATTTCATTCAAATGAAGAATATTTTTTTTTTAACTTTGTTATTGACAGATGTATAAATGACCTTATATTATAATTCGAAATAAACTCAATTATTAAACGAAAGTATAGAAGTATTTTCGATCCTTTTTTGTAGTTTTTCTATGAAATTAGGCATATCTTTAAAATTTGGCATAATATTAATTGTTGTTTTTAAAGTGATAAGAAGGACAAATGATTAACTTGGTTGAATATTTAGTTATTTACCTAGTGGAGATTAGAGATTAATTTTCATTCAACACATTTTTTTTCTTTTTCTTTTTTAAAGTTGTGTATCCATGTTCTAGAAATTTCATATTCACAGCTGTTTTTACTTATCATGTTTTACTGCACAAGAGTGAATTGAACAACTTATTTTTGAAGATAATATAAATTAGATCAATTTAATATCTTAAATTTAAAATTTAAATATATTAAAATTAAATAAAATATATGATAAATTATAATCTTTCTCATATTAATATTATAAAAATATATTTTAAAATATTATTTAAAATTTATATAATTTGACTCTTGCTATAAATATATTTACATTATAGTGAATGTCTACCAAGATCTATCAAGATTTACTTTGATATCTATTAGGATTTGAAGCATCTGTCTTTTACTCAGACTAGGAGTTAATTTTTCCTTTAAATAGAGGAATTTTGTTCATTGTATGATCAATCTTATGATCTCTCATCCATCAAGAGAAATAAAGAAGTTTTCCTCTTCTCTCTCTATTTATTCTTTTTGTTCTTTCTTTATATTTCATAACACGTTATCAGCATGACTCTAACCAATGAGTTGAGTTTCATATAGTCTGCAAATTTATCTCACGTCTAAAAAGGTTTGGTACCAATGACGTCTTTAGTAATAACGCTGTTATCGATAAATAATCACATATTTTGCTCCCTGGTACGTCACACCATGTCAACTTCATTACTTCTTTTGTTGTACGTTCATGTGGTAATGGACATGCTGCCCAAAGTTTGAGAATTGAAAAAGATTACAATCAAAATATAGGTAACAAATCGTATGTTTGTACTGCAAGCATACATATTTATTATGGAATCTATTTCTTTCCTTTTTTATATGTGAATCTTGAACTAATTTTGTGGAGATTTTTTTGCTTAAAAATTTTATGTAGTTATTAAAGTTTTGCAATGGATTATTAACATTTAAATTACTGTACAAGTATGGACATGGTGAAGATGTTGGGTTTAAGTCCCATTGATTTATAGCCTAAGACGCCTTTTTATATGGATAAGATATTGAGTTTGAATCTCAATATACCATATTAATGATATTATGATGGCTAAGGCAAAATAATGGGTATTTGGTGAAAAGTCATAAAATTCGACCCATTGAATATGCTCCATTCCATGAAGTGAATATGGTAGCAATATATGATAAGTCTGAAATATGACAACTTACTTCATTCTTGAGGTGTACGTGATAGCAGTGCATAATATGTCTGAAAGAAGACAAGTGATTGAATGCACGAATATACGCGTGGAGGGACAATATGATAATGATCATCAAAAGTGATGATATTTTCACACGCTTATATGATTATAAGATATGTTAGAGAAAAATTCTCTACATCATATGTATTCCTCGATTTGCTTCTGAAGTAGCAAAATCTTGAAAGAGGTTATAAGCTATCATAATTTGATAGGCTTAAGGCACGATTATATTCCATTCCTGGGGAATGAGAAACTTATTAATGCAAACGTGCACTTGATTGTGATTGAATCACAACTCACCTCCGAAAAAGGTTGAATAATTTTGAAATCTACTTTTGAAGTAGTAAATCTGAAATTTATTCATGTAATAGTAAATCTGAAATTTACTAAAGAAAAAGTACATGTCATGATAAACTTGGAGTTTACTAGAATAAAAATTCATAAATTGATATGAACGATTGTGACATCTCGAAGATGTGCATGTATTGAAGAACTAGAAGATTCTTCAAGAATTGTATATGTCGTTTTGTTCTCATGATAAGTTGGTTGGACCAACTAATATTGGGATTGGATCCCTTCAAATCTGAAAATTATAAAAGGTGAATAAGGGCTCGTTCATCTATCATATGATATGTTGAAAAGATGCATCAATAAGATGATCACATTTAGATTTACTATCAACCTACGTTTGACATTCATAAAGTTGCTTGCTCAATAAATTTGAGTTAAAAGCATAACTTTCAGATTGTGTAATCAAAATAATTTATCTTGATGATGATGGTTTAGCATTGAATGCCTTTCATAAATAGCCAAATCATCGCTAATGAGAACAAAGTTTCATGTATTGGTCTGAAATATGATATGTTGCATACAATAACACTTGTATGCATTAGACCAATAAATTATGATTATTTATTGCCCCTCAATTGGTTCAAGGTCATGAACCAACTATTCCATCTAATAGTTTTGATGTGCGGTATACGATTAATAAATATACCATGATGCACAAAGATGAATTCCTCAAAGAAGATGAGGATGAATGCTAGTTTTCCTAACATAAGGGGGAGATTATAAGCAGCTATGAAATATGTTAGGAATTATCATAAGATCCTCATTCATAAGATAATTTAAGTTAAATGTCGAAAATATCTCATATTTAAGCTACAAGTGCTCCTATTTTGTGTCCTTGAAGGACAAAGTCTATGCATGCATGAAGCACGGTAGACTAATCGGTTCCAAATAAAACAAGGAGCAAATAATCATAATAAGAAGGCAATATGCTCTTGAAGAGCCTACGACATAACACTTCATGAAACCTTATGAGAGATTCAGGTACCTAAAAATAATGTAGTGATAAGATCTCAAAATGTTATGTGGCATTATGAACCGATACAAAATGATATATCATTAATGATATCTTTGATATGATATTGGCGCAATATTGTAAAAGATTACGAGGATCTGAATTCTACGTTTATTTAAGCATGCTGGCATAGAAACATTTATCAAGTGACATGAAAGGATGCATCTTGGTAAGTGTAAAACTTATTTGATTTGCAGTCCAGATACTTGAAGATGTCACATATGACATGATGAATATTGTCACTTGACAAAATTCATATGAAACTTTCTAAGGATTCAAAATATTTGAAGCATATAAAAGTTTCTGGGAAACTTATTTAGAATCCTTATATTGTATAAGCTTATAGCTTGAAAATCATTAAAACTCTTGGAAAGTTTTCAAAAGCAATAAGATTATTTGCTGAAATGCGAAACATACCGAATTGGATTGGTCCTAAAGTACTATATCTTAGTTCAATTGGTGTACTAATATATCTTGCAAATACTACAAGGCCTGATATAGCCTTTTCAGTTAAATTGTTAGCAAGATATAACTCAACTTCTATTAAGAGACATCGAAATGAGATCAAACACATGATTTTATTCTAAAGCCTGCAGTCTTAATCTTGTTGGTTATGCTGATACTGAGTACTTATCTGACCCGTATAAAGTTCGATCTCAAATAAGCTATATGTTCATATGTGGGGATACTGCCATATCTTGGAGATATACAAAGCAGTCTATCATAGACACTTCATCGAACCATGCTGAGATAATAGTTATTCATGAAGCAAGCCGAGAATGTGTATGGTTGAGGTCTATGATACATCTCATTCATAAAAGGAGATAGAATGAAGTACATTTCATCAAAGTTTTTCTACATACATAAACTACAAAAGAATAGTGATATTAACGTGCAATAGATTCGTTCAAGTGACAATGTGACTGATTTATTCACCAAGTCTCCTCCAATTGCAACTTTCAAAAAGATGGTGCACAAGATCGGGATGTAAAGGTTCAAGGATGATCTCACTAGGGGGAGTTAATACGCGTTGTACTCTTTTTCCCTTACGAGGTTTTGTCCTACTGGGTTTTCCTTATAAGGTTTTTAATGAGGTAACCTATATGCGTATTGTTAAAGATGTGTACTATTTTTTCTTCACTAGATTTTTCTAGTAAGGTTTTAACGATACACATTATCTACTAATTAGACATTCAAGGAGGAGTGTTATAAATGTATTTACATTATAGTGAATGTCTATCAAGATCTATCAAGATCTACTTTAATATCTATTAGGATTTGAAGCATCTGTCTTTTACTCAGACTAGGAGTAAATTTTTCCTTTAAATAGAGGGATTTTGTTCATTGTATGATCATTCTTATGATTTTATCCATCAAGAGAAATAAAAAGTCTCCCTCTTCTCTCTCTATTTATTCTTCTTGCTCTTTCTTTAGGAAAATTTCAGAAATAGCAACTTTGTAGCCTTAATTATAACTTTTATAGCAACAGTTTCATAATTACGAAAAATAATAAATTGTATTTGTATTTAAGTAAAATGTTGCTATATAAATACATATACAAATATATATGCATTACTCATAAATACATATGCACAACTGAAATACATATTCTTATATTATTATGAAGTGGGTAAAATATTGTTACTTTTGCTGTAAGTTATAATTTTAAAAAAGTATTATTATTTATTATAATTATAGTTTTAAGGATGATAGTTTCTCCTAAATAAAAATGAGAGAAGGAATAGTTCTACTTTAGCCATAAAATACTTTTGTGACTTCATACATAAAATTTACATTTAATGGAAGACCAACCTAATATTTTCTTTTTATTAGTATGTAGTTTAACTATTAGGAGTTGTTTATTTTGATAAGTTTAAAAGTAAACCGTGTGGGACAGCACGCAAGTTACAACCACAGATTCACTCCAAGTGGTTGATAATTGGTTCAAAGATAATTAATTACTTCACTCTTTGGCAAGTTTGAAAGTGACACACCTTCTTAGATTCCTTTTCTATTTTTCAAATAAAATAATACTAAAAATTTTTTACTGCCATAATTTAATTTATACGAAAGTGACCTGGCGTTGAGATTACGTAAATGAATTCCATGTAGTAATATATTGATATCTCTATGATTAGTTGTCTCTTTCCTTTTACCAAAGGCCAACTTCGTGTTTCTTTAAACTTTCTTACTTTAATTTCATTTGTTATTACATGGCAGTTAATCATACATAAAACTCAAACTTATCATTAATTGCCCTCTTCTCCCCACCCCCCTTCCCTCACCCCACAACCCCACCCCAATTAAAAAAAAGTCGAAAATTTAAAAGATACGTATCAAGGAGTTTGGAGAAAATTTAAAGTCAACGTAATTTCCCTTTTTTTTTTTTTTTACTTGGCCTCAAATATTTGCATCAAAGACAGATTAATTTAAATTTATGTCATAAAAAATTTATTCAAAATAATAATAAATTTGAAATCAAAACTTTTATTTAAAAGAGATGTAACCTGATGTGCTGCACCACGTCGGTGAATGATAAAGTCAAGGTAACTTAATAAAACAGATTTTTATGCAACTAAAGGAAGTGAAGATATAGTAGCTCTTGTTTAGCTGAAAAGAAATTTCAAGTTTGAATACTTTGCTTTAGAAGAAAACTATTACGAGTAACACACAAAAGAAAAAGTCAAATTAACAGCTGCCTGATGAAAAATAACATGTATATTAAAGATTTTTTTAATAAATAAAAAGTTAAAAGGAAAGAATAGGGCAAATTAATCCTTGAGAATATTCATATCAAGTTAAACTCAAATTGTTAAAAAAGAAAATGATGAATGTGAAATACGAATACAACCACTGTTTAGTAATGTTCAATATTTCATTAAAAAAAACAGTTTAATGTACTAAAATTTTTATTATGTGTAAGGTTCAAAAAAAGATCGAAATACAGAGATTTATTATATAAAATCTTATCTTACATATTTAAAATCTAATAACAAATTAAATTTACTTCGTGTTATTTTAAAATAGAACTTTCAGCTCCAAATCGAAACAATCAATCAATCATCACAAGAAGTACTATTCAAAGGGAAACCAAAAAAGGTTTACATTTCTTACCTCCTATCAAATTATTGAATACTTTTTTCTGGCCTAAACCTAAGTATATGAATGTTGACATTATTATTAGTAGTACGAGTATTATTTGTTTTGAAGTTTGGAGTATTATATTACAAGTTAGGGGTAAGATAATATGAGCAAAAGTCGAAGCAAATTTATTCCAAGATGCAGAAAGAGTTGCCTAAACGGTCAAAATCAATTGTAATATAAGCATTCGTTCATTCCCTATTTTCTTCTCCTCCCAAATTCTTCCTTCCGAATTTTCATTCGATATTTGATATTTATTTTAAAATATTATTAATTTAAATTCAAGTTGTTAGAGGCCATTTAAATATAACGCTTTCTACGAATAGCTTTTTCATATTCAAAGCTTAAAAATTAAAACTTTTATATCCAAGGACTAAAATTTTAGTTTTGAATTTCTAAAATGACAAACGATAATTGTTTTATGAGAATTTCTTTTAGCCAAAACAGGTGAAATGAGACAATTGGTTTCTTTTTGAAACTTTCAACCTATAAACTTGTGAGGAAATTTTAGATTAATGGTATTTCAAATCCTAATTATCAATCATAATAATAATTTAACTAATTAATAATGCATCATTAGCGCATCAATTCACTCTTTATTATTCACTTTGTATCAAAGTAAAAAATTAAATCGAATTAATACAGAGGCGGAGGTAGAATTTGAAGGTAGGATTTAAAGTTTGTGGGTTTCCATAGTAAAAGTAAAAACAAATAGCAACATGAGGTCAATAAAAATTTTATAAGCCTCCCTACTTTACTAGACTAACAATACATTTTAGTTATGAGTTCCCAACGTATAATTTTTATATATTTATTATATTTCTCTATATAAATACTAGATCCATAAGAAAGTTACTGAGTTTTCGAGAACCCCCAACGGAACCCCTAGATCCGCCCCTCAATTAATACATTACTTTTTATTATCGTATATAATAGTGGCAAAAAAGTAGCTGAAGCAGACTGTTCTTGGTCGACATGCCTGCTTCAATTGTTTCAATGGTGATTTTACTATATTACATCTAATTAATTATTATAAGTCATTTACGTATCAAAAAATTAATAAAAAATTAAAATAGACATTTATGACATGATTCAATTGCTTCAACCGTGGTTTTACTATATCACTCATAATTAATTATTACAAGTCATTTAAGTATTAAAAATTAATAATATTTAATAAAAAAATAAATAGACATAAAATAATAAATAATTTTTTGATATTCTTATAAGACATTTAAGTATTAAAAAATTAATAATATTTAATAACAAAATAAATAGAAATAAATGATAAATTATTTATGTGATCACTTAAAAAATATAAATTATTCTTTGATGTTTTAAATTAACTTGACGTCTTATATGGAACCACTTACAAAAATTTACAAGTATTTGTTATAATAATTTTACAATGTCCCTTCTAATTAGTAGAATAGAAGAAAAAATATTATAAATAACAGTAATTAAAAAATAAATTATCCAAAAAATATAATTGAATATCAATACAACAAAAGTTTGAATAACTTAAAATATTGCTATATAAATTTTATCAATTTAAATATAATAATATATATCTAACTTAAAATTTATTAATTAAATAAATAAAACTTTTAACTAAATAATAAAATTATACATAATATAAAAATTTTAAGGATGAATATTAAACCGTAAGTTGCACCGTAAAGCCTACTAGTATATAAAGTCAATCAATACAACTTCAACGAAAATCTAAACCTCAAACTCTCCTTACATAGTATAGCTTTTCTAAATTTTCACTATTTGAGATAAATACAAAACATATGTTTCTTTTCGGATGATTTCCCCTAATTTTTTCTCATTGTAATTATGGACCCACATTTGAAAGAACTCTTTGTCGTTATAAGGACACTAGGGAAAGGCAATTTCACAATTTCACCCAAAACTTTAGTATGAAAGCAAGAAAATGTCCAAAAGCCAAAATGTAGGCTGTAATGTATGGCCGACTTTTTTTAAACTAAATTTTGGTGGTAGCTTTTAAGGCACAAACTTACAAATCTCAACTTGGAAATTGAAAGATAATAATAAGTATTTCAATTTACTTATCTCTCTATATCACTTCATCTTTATCTTCCACTTGTTGGTATCTCATCAAATGGCCAAATTGATAACCATGACTCATCTCTTACCTTCTTTCTTTATTTTATTTTATTTTATTTTATTCCCTGTTTCTAAAATTAGTTATTCCAAGGTTGTGTCTACCCAAAAAAAAAAATAAAAAAAAAAATCATTTGATCTTTCTTCTATACTCCATTCGTCCATTTATACTTAATCATGTTTCCCCTAACATATTCTTAAAAGATACTTCTTCCATTTTATAATAAATAAAGGGACGACCCGATTCATACCTATTCCATAGGTGTCGGGGAGGGGGATCACTCCGGGCCTGACCTACGCGCCCTCACCCCAACTTTGCTGGAGGGGCGTTTCGAACCCCCGACCCTGGCACACCACGGTAAGCAAGCTTACCGCTGAGCCAAGGCCATCCCTCCATTTCATAATAAATAAATTATTAAATTTTGACATACAAATTAAGAAAAAAAATAAAAAGCATAAATTTAACATAGTTTTTCATTTTTACCCTTTTTCAAAATATAAAATCATATTTATGCCATTTGTTTTTAAGTTGATGGGCCCCTTGGTTGTCAAATCCTCAAGGATAAATTTGAAAAAAAATTTCAACGATTCACTTATTTTGGAATACCAAAAATACTTCAACAATTCATTTATTATGAAACGAAGGGAGTAATAAATGAAAAAATAATTTTATTATATCATTCTTATTAATTAAGTCATTAAAATATTAACAAATCAATAATATTTAATTATATAACAGTAAAGAAATATAAAATAATAAATTAAAATTAAAAAAGTAAAATTAAGTAATTATTTTTATTATATTGAATAAGTGAAAATGAACGGTGGAAGTACCTGTTAATATCTCTATAATTAAATATTATTTAATTATAGTAAAGATTCTTTCAAAAATGTGTTAATTTTCATTTCATGTACTTTTTCAAAATTATATTTAATTTTTTTTCCCCTTCATTTTTTATAATGATATTCAATTGAGTATGGAGGTTTAAGAAAAATCAAGCATTTCAATGGTCTTAACATGTTTGACATTTTCTTTATTACAAAGATATAAAATTAAGAGTAAGGTGAGTAGACGTAGTTTAAACTTTTTTTGCTTAACATGTTTGACATTTTCTGTATTAAAAAATATATCAGTAAGAGCAAATTGAGTCGTTTAAATTTGTTTTGAAAGGTAGAAGGGTGTATTCTTTCAAATAAATTGAAAAAAAAATAGTGTCACATAAAATAAAATATAGTGACTGAAGATAGAGTTTGGGATTCTTATAAAAGGTCCCCTTTGGAAAGCTATCCTGAAAATTAAATTTAGTGTAACTGAATGTAATTGCATAAATTTAATATATTTGATTGATCAGATAATTATTAGATAAGTATATAGTAAGTGTAATTTATAGGAGGTAATTATACTCTCCTATTCGCAAGAAAAGGTGTAAATTGCAGATAATTACACACGATAATTATCAGTAGGCTACATTTTAATTTCTTCTTTTTATTTTTATTTTTTTTCAATTTAATCTAATTTATATTTCTATTATTTTAATTTTTTTTGTTTTCATTATTCAATATTTTTAAAAATATATTATTTATTTTATTATTTATATTTCATTTAATTCTCATTTTTCTCATACAACTGTTCGTAATATCTATTATTTATTTATTTATTCATTTAACACAATTTTACTATTATTCTAATTTTTAAAGAAGAAGTAATCGTTGAATAAAATTATGGAGTCACATTTCTTTTCTTTAAATCATATTTATGTTTGTTATGTTTAAATTTGACATAAGAATATTATATTAATTTTTTTATTTTTAATTTTGAACTTATGTTATATATTCAATTTTAATTTATTTGTTATACTGATATTAATTTGATATTTCGCATTACAATTAATTTTATTTTTTAGTTAGAATTAATAGATTATCTTTTTGTCAAATATTTAATAATTTTATGATGTTATTTATAATATTAATAGTTTTTGATCAAATATGTATTTTATGAGCTTAAAAATTATGTACTTTTAGTTTTATGATTAATTTAATTAAGATATATTAATTTTAAAAAATAAATAAATTATTTTTTATAATATTAGTTAATAACATATGTTTATTAATTAAAATATTTTTAAAAAACAATATATATCTTAAATACGTAATTTAATGTCATTTATAGAGGCTCTTATTTATCTAATGTAAATTTTAGATTTTGATAATTAATTTTAATATAACCATGTAATTATACTTGTTCAATCAAATAGCATACTTGTAACTACACTGTAATTACATTGTGGCAAATAAATAAATCATCATAATTACTAAATTATATAATTATTAAGTTGATAATTACTATTCTAATAATTACATCAATTCTACTTATGAGCTAATTTTCTATATCGACCCTCAGGTCTTAATTCGAGTCTTAAAATTACCTTTAATAAAAGACAATTTTATCTTTAACTCTTGATTAAAACTTCAAGATGTAAAATTTATTTAATCTAAGTCCTAAAATGAATACCAACACCAAACAAAAGATCAAATAAAACTGTTAAGTTAAGATACTGTATTTATTTTATTTTATTGTCGAATTAACTGAAGCAATTAAAAATCATGATTTGTTGTCTTAACCATCTATTGTTGACCCCAATCTTTCACATTATTCCAACATGTTCATGGTGTATATCCAAGCTGTAATTTTGGACTCCACCCTAGCAATGTTGACTATTCATTTTTTAGTTCAACACAATAACGTGGGTAGAAAAGTCAAAATTCAAATTACACATGTTTTACCAATAAACCTTGACAACTTGTAAAATTTATTAACATGTCCCACTTCAATTCAATTCTTCCCAATCCTTCCCCTCTCCACACCTCCTTAAAAAGTGGACCAAAAAAAAAAAAAACCCTAATTCACTTCACCTCCGATTCTACATTACATGCCCCCATAGGAAACAGAGAGAAAAAAATTATTACTCGGTCACAGATATTTTGTAATTTAGTTAAGGTATGCGATAGTTAATTTAAATAGTATAATTATAAAAAAAAGCCTAATTCACTTGCTTCCCGTTCTACATTGGTCGACCCTACTCAAAAGAGTGGTTGAATTTATAAGGAGTAGAGAGTTAAACCCAAAAAGCCAAAACAAAAAAAAAAAAAGAAAAGGGGATAAGTACCTTAGTGGCTCCTTAAATTATTTTACTACTACTAAACCCAAGAAAAAAACTTCCATTTTCTTGCAAGAAAGAAAAAAAATGCTAGAAAGTTCTGTTTTGTTGGAGAGTACAGCTACTACTGTTGTTACTGGTGGCGCCGCCGGTAGTCAAGCGGCGGAGCTGAAGAATGACGGCGGCGGTGGCGGTGGCGGTAGTATCGGTGGAGGTTCAGAAGAAGATAAGAGTTATTCAGGTGGTGGGAATCGTTGGCCACATGAAGAAACTTTAGCTTTGCTTAAAATAAGGTCGGAAATGGACCTTGCATTTCGTGATTCCAATCTCAAAAGTCCTCTTTGGGATGAGATTTCCAGGTAAACATAACATTTACTTTTTTGCATATAATTTTGTTTGCTGAATTGAATGCCTATTGAAACTAAGGCACACTTGCACATTTTCTTTCACTTCTGGGTTAGCAGTGTAGTTTTTTTACCTTTACTTGTATTTTTCATTTCTCGAGAGTCAAATTACATAATTTGACCAATTTAGCTTTGAAAAATAGTTAAATTGAATTGGAGAAGTAAAATATGAATGGTAAAAGTGAATAGAGCAAGTATTTGTACTTTTATAGGGATGTGGTTTTCAATTGTTATTTTGGTGAGAGTGAGTGTTTTTTGAATTTTATCTTGATGAGTAATTTTTTGCTTTTTTTTTAAAGCTGATTTTTTGGTTGATTGTTGGATTTTTTTTTCTTTAATTGTATTGGTGGTGAAATTTGAAGGTTTGAAATAGGACAATGGGAATTTTTGTTTATTATGGCAGGAAAATGGCTGAGCTTGGGTATAATCGAAATGCGAAGAAATGCAGGGAGAAGTTTGAGAACATCTATAAGTATCATAAGAGAACAAAAGATGGTAGATCTGGTAGACAAAACGGGAAAAACTATAGATTTTTCGAGCAATTAGAACTTTTGGACAGCCAATCCTTGCTTTCATCGCCTCCATCCAACCATATGCTAATCAATAGGATGGATGCAATGCCAGTGCCAATGCCTATGCCGATGACAATGATAAAACCCGCGACCAGTGGATGTCAAGATTTCAGAATGGATCCTAGTCAAACTCGAGGTTTCAATCCGGAGTTCATGTCCACATCCACATCCACGACCTCTTCCTCGGGTAAAGAATCGAATGGCAGTGTGAAGAAGAAGAGGAAATTGGCTGGTTATTTTGAGAGGTTGATGAAGGAAGTGTTGGACAAGCAAGAGGACTTGCAAAACAAGTTCCTAGAAGCAATAGAAAAATGTGAGAAGGACCGGAAAGCGAGGGACGAGGCTTGGAAGATGCAGGAAATGGCGAGATTAAAGAAAGAACAAGAAGCACTAGCTCATGAAAGAGCGATTTCCGCTGCCAAAGATGCAGCAGTGATTGCTTTCTTGCAGAAAATCTCGGAGCAAACCATTCAACTACCGTTGCCAACGGACTTGCCCCAAGTATCTCAGAGGCATACCGAGGAACGGGAGAGTACTGAATCCATGAAAACTGTCGGAAGTCAAGAGAACGTTTTGCAGCTAGACAATGACAAGGAAGAGAACACGTTGGAGAAAAACATTGACAAACAAGAGATTGACAGTGCTGGTGAGAATTCATTTCAAATGAGTTCTTCTCGATGGCCAAAAGCAGAAGTCGAAGCATTAATCAGGTTAAGAACGAATGCTGACTTGCAATATCAAGACAACGGATCATCAAAAGGGCCTTTATGGGAAGACATCTCGTCGGGTATGAAGAAACTTGGATATGATAGAAATGCCAAGAGATGTAAAGAGAAATGGGAGAACATAAACAAGTATTATAGAAGAGTAAAAGAAAGCCAAAAGAAAAGGCCGGAAGATTCAAAAACATGTCCTTATTTTCATCAATTGGATTCTATCTATCAAAACAAGTCCAAGAAACAATTGCCCATTTCAGAAAATCCAAGTTCCAACATGAAGGCTAGTGAGATACTAATGCAAATAATAAACCAACAACAACAGCAGCAACAACAACAACAGTAAGAAATAGTTAAATAGTTGTCAACGACAAACCCTTCTTTGGTAACAATAATGGATCGGTAAGGGGGACAAAGTTTTTCTTTTTGCTATGTGGGTAATGGTACCATTTTTGAGAAGTGGGGCTAAATCATTGGAGTTAATGTGCCTTGGAAATGTGAGTCAAGATTCCATGAGTGTGAGGAAGGACTTTTTATTTGCAAAGTTGATTTTTACTAAAAATGCACACACAAAGTAGTGGCATCTTTTCTTTCTAGTTATGTATATTTAATCATTTGTTACTATGGTGTGAGCGAGGGAATAGTTCAACTTTGGTGTGATTTAGATTTTTAGACTATGTAGCATATTATTATACATTTTTTTTCTCCTTTTTAGGCTTTGGTTTCCTCACCATCCTCCATGTTTGTAATAGTTCAAAATAGTTTATTGTGTTGATATGAATTGAGAATATACTTTTACAAGATTTGTCATATAAGGGTTTTTGCATTGCTCTCTTTTTTAGAACTCTTTTGGAAGGTATTTATGGGAAAGAGTGAAAAGGTTGTTGCAAATTGTAATACTTTGAGTAGAGTGATTTAACAAAACGGTTCTGATTTTTAGTTTTGGCTAAAAAAGTAAGCGGCCCTTTACATTGTTTGGAGTGTTGTTACGCATTCTTCATAGTATTGTATGTTGGGTTCAATTGGTATGAATGAAAAATGAAAGGATACAACTGTTTGAGGAAAAGACGCATTGGTTTAGAAAAGGAGTGACTGTACGGATAGTTGTGTCTGTTCAGAAAAAGACAGTTTTGAATGAACAGACATGACTCTTTCAAAGGATATACTTTTTCGGATGAACCATTACCACCTTTCGGAAGGGACACTTTATGGCTGTATGAACCTGCATTTTTTCCACAGATTTAGTATGAAAAATTTCTGCATAAGAAAAATATTCTCTTACTTCTAAAAATTCTGTGTGATCATCTCCCATTGAGTGAGTTCGAAGAAAATCAGAAAATTTGAGGTACCGTTACATTCTGGTTGTGAAGCCATTTTATTCTGGGAGAAAAATTCCACAATCTCGGGTATTTGAGGGGAATTATTTCCTTAATGACACTTCGTGAATTTGAAGAACTTGGCTTTTTTCTGCTTCATCTATTTTTCTTTAAGAAACTGAAAACATACTTCTTTGAAAGATCATTTTGATCTTGTGTTGAAGGTATTTGACAACTTCATAAGTGTTCTTGATTTATTATTGAACTTGTGTTGAATTAGTGCTGCGAAAATACAAATTTTGTGTACTCGAAATATAACTATCTTAAGGAAATAATTTACTAATTTATATTGTTCCGTTTACTGTTTTTTCAGTAAATAGTTGAACTTCATATTGATAGTTCAACTTTTTGAACTTGTGTTTGAAGTTCTTGAAACTTCATTTTGATAGTTCATAAGTTGGTTGAACTTGTATTGAAGTTCTTAACATTTGGTTTTGCTATTTTCCAGAAAATAGTTTGAACTTTATTTTGTTGATGTTCATAAGTTGGGTTGAACTTATTGTTAAAAGTTCAAAGTTATAAATACAGAGTCAAAACTTCATTTGATTGTTCATATGTTAATTTGAACATGTGTTTGAAGTTATTATTGAGAAATACAGATTTTATCAAAATTGAGAAAAACAACAACATTAAGGAAAGTATAAAATATTTATTTTTGTGCTTGTTTGGTGAAAGAAAAAAAAAATTATCGCCATTTATAAATCAAGTATTTGGTTAATCTGTATTGGGTCTGATTTTGTAGAGATTAAAATCTTTTGATTTCTAGTCCCTCGATTAGAAGAATATAAAAACTTCATCGAGAAATCAGTATGAGAATTTGGTTCAAAGAATATAAAAACTTCACCGATTCGTTAAGATCTCTGTAGTGGTTTCTGGAGTTTATAATCATTGGAATTTTACTCTGTTTGAATTTGATTATAATTTGAAGTCATAAAAACTTCGTCATGTTTCATAGTTCATTCGATTGATGATTTGAAGATATAAAAACTTCATCATTGACTAAAAACAAGTTGATTAAAGATTAAATTTTTATTGCTAGTATTCTGAAATACTAAAGAGTATGTCAAAGATTGACAAGAAAATGACGAATGAAACTGAATAATAAATTGATTTGGTTGTGAATGGTGTTGTCCCAATGACTACCAATGTTGCGTCATTAAGTCGTTCAGGTATTGCTCTAGTAATGAAAACGACAGAAAAATAGAAAACTATTTTGGTGTGAACTTCAACGAATGGCAACAAATGATGTCATTTTGACTGGCCAAACTTGCAATGCAAATGTTCACAATTATAGATTTTCATATTCTTAAAATAATAATAATAATAATGATTGGAAATCAATTGTTTGATTTGAAAGATCTTATGAGTCATTCCAAGATAGACGAGGATAATAAGTTAAATGAAAAAATCATCAATGATGGTTGCAAATCCTGTTAAGGATGATGCTCCAAATAATAAGAAGATGAAGAAGTTTTCTGGACAAGAAAAGAGATTAGATAAACATGTTGGAAACAACTAGAAAGATTGAAAATCTATATGATATGATCACTGAAAGCAATCTAGTTGGATATCCAAATGAATGGTGGTTTAATTTAGGAGCCACTAGACATGTTTGAGCGGACAAAGAGGGTTTTGCTACTTATGATTCCGTTAGTTCTAAAGAAGTACTCTTCATGGGAAATAATACAACAACCAAGGTTGAAGGAAGTGGGCGGATGTTCCCAAAAATGACTTCCGATAAGGTGTTGACTTTCAACAATGTTCTCCATGTTCCTACTATTAGGAAAAACTTAGTGTCGAAAACACTTCTCATTAAAAATGGGTTTAAGTATGTATTTGTTTTGGAGAAAGTTGTAATAATTAAGAATGAAACATATATAGGAAAGGGCTACCTCAATGAGGGTCTTTTCAAACTTTATGTAATGGTTGTTGAAATGAAGAAAGTTAAGGCTTCGTTTTACTTGCTAGAGTCAAACGATTTATGGCATATTCGTTTAGGACATATCATCTAGAAAAAGCTCGCAAAAACTGATTAACTTAAAAGTTTTTTCAAACTTTAAGTGCAATAAATCAAAATGTCAAATATGTGTGGAATCAAAGTATGCTAAGGATCTGTATAAGTCCATTGAAAGGAATTCAAATCCCTTAGACTTAATCCATGTAGACATTTGTGATATAAAGTCAACACCATCTCGTGGTGGGAAAAAGTATTTTATAACTTTTATTAACGATTGCACTAGATATTGTTATGTCTATTTTCTAAATAGTAAGGATGAAGCAATAGATGCATTTAGGCAATATAAAATAGAAGTTGAAAATCAGTTAAAGAAAAAGATCAAAACGATAAGAAGTGATAGGGGAGGAGAATATGAATCTCTCTTTGCACAGATATGTGTAGAGAATGAAATTATCCATCAAAATATGGCCCCGTATTCACCTCAGTCTAATGGTATTACGGAAAAGAAAAATCGAACCTTGAAGGAAATGATGAATGCCTTTCTTATAAGTTCAAATTTATGGCAAAACTTGTGGGGGAAAGCTATCCTTACAGCTAACCGAATAATCAATAAAGTGCCTCGTAGTAAGACACAATCAATTCCATATGAAAAATGGAAAGGAAGAAAACCCAACTTGAAATATTTTAAAGTGTGGGGGTGTCTAGCGAAGGTCCAATTTTATATGCCTAAAAGAGTAAGGATAGACCTAAGACAGTGGACTACGTATTCATAGGATATGCTAAAAGTAGTAAAGCATGTCGACTTTTGGTTTATAAGTTCAAACATCCGGATATCAGTGAAAATACAGTAATTGAATAATATAACCCTGAATTCTTTGAACATATTTATCCGTATAAAACTAGACATGAACAGTCTAGTGGAGGGTCTAAACGACCTCGAGATGAACTAAGTGAGGATGTACATAATGATTAGAATTCGAGATGGAGTACACGTCAAAGAATGTTAACTTCGTTTCGATCGGACTTTGTAACATTTCTCTTAGAAAATGAGCCTCAAATATTTAAAGAAGCGATGACGTCTTCAGACTCATCCTTTTGGAGAGAGGCAATCGATAGTGAGATTGATTCAACCTTAAGCAACCATACGTGGGAGTTGGTTGATCTTCCTCCAAGAAATAAACCTTTAGGTTCTAAATGGATCTTCAAAAGAAAAATGAAAGCTGATGGTACTATTGATAAGTACAAAGCAAGATTTATTGTAAAAGACTTCAAATAAAAGGAAGACCTTGATTACTTTGATACATACTCGCCAGTAACGAGGATAACGTCAATTCAGATGTTAATTGCCTTAGCGACAGTATATGGTCTTCAAATCCATCAAATGGATGTGAAAATAACATTCTTAAATGGAGAATTGGAGGAAGAAATTCACATGAAACAGCCTGAGGGTTTTGTGGTTCTAGTAAAAGAAAATAAGGTGTGTAAACTTGTTAAATCACTTTATGGACTAAAACAAGCACCTAAACAGTGGCATGCAAAGTTTGACCAAACCATGTTGGCAAACGGGTTCAAGATAAATGAATGTGATCAATGTGTTTACATTAAAGACACTCTAAATCACCAAGTCATTGTTTGTTTGTATGTGGATGATATGTTGATCATCAGTAGAGACATTTCAGACATAAATGCTACGAAATGAATGCCGGAGAGAAAGTTTGATATGAAAGACCTTGGAATTGCGGATGTGATCTTGAGAATAAGAATTCATAGAACTCCACAAGGGTTGACATTGTCACAGTCTCATTACATAGAAAAGGTACTTGACAAATTTAAGTATTTGGAATTTGTATTGCCAAGACTCTATTAGGACGTGAGCTTCGCACTTCAAAAGAATGAGGGTGAAAGTGACTCATAGTTGGAGTACCCTAGAGTATTGGGATGTTTAATGTATATAATGAATTATACACGACTAGACATATCATGTGCTATTAGTAAGTTAAGTCGGTACACGAGTAATTCTAACAAAATTCATTGGATAACAATGAAAAGAGTTTTGGGTATCGTAAATACACTCAAGACTATGCTTTGTATTATAATAACTATCCCGCAGTACTTGAAGGATATAGTGATGCAAATTAGATCACCGGATCAAACGAAGTAAAATCCACAAGCGGATATGTATTTACTATCGGTGGAGGAGCGGTCTCTTGAAAATCATCCAAACAGATATGTATTACTTGCTCTATAATGAAATTTGAATTTATTGCATTGGGTAAAGACGGTGAAGAAGCAAAATGGCTTCGAAATTTCTTGGAAGATATTCCTTATTGCCCAAACCAGTGGCACCAGTATGTATACACTGTGATAGCCAAGCGACAATAGGTAGTGCAGAGATCATGATATACAACGGTAAATCTCGTCACATAAAACAGAGACATAATACCATTACAGAACTTCTCTCTAGTGGAATTATCACTGTTGACTATGTGAAGTCAAAGAATAATATGCCGGATCCACTTACAAAAGGCCTATTTAGAGAAGGAGTTGAGAGGACATCTAAAGGAATGGGTTTAAGGCCTAGGACAAGTCAGTATGGCGGTAACTCTACCTAACAGACTGGAGATCGCAAGAGCTAGGTTCAAGGAGATCAAACAAAGTTGTGTCTGACACGTTCAACAGTGTCAATGTAGCAACTCATTCTCATGATGTAGACAATATTTAGTAAACAAGGATAAGACTTAAGGTGAGAAGTCTTTTAATGATTATCTAAATTTGACAAATTTGACCAAATAGTTTAATTTACAGGATTGAACGTTTAGAAATCACCTATGTGAGGGCGAAGTCGAAGCCGCTTCAAGGAGAATGTTAGTAAAGACCTATTCTCTAAGATCTCATGAGACCAGAACGTGTTCATTGTTGAAACGAATAAAACCTTGAGAACCATAAACGGTAAAAGCTGGTTGTATGACATGTATTTTTTAGGTGTACATTAAAGCTCTACGGTTCAAAGATATCAAATCTACCGATTGACTGAGTGCATCTGATGCATGTTCACTACAGAAAGTTCAAAGGGAAACCCACTTATCCAGATGTAATCAGTCTTTGCTTGATGATCACATACTTGTCCGTAAAGTTTTACAAAGAATAGCCATTTCCCATTCATGTGGGGGATTGTTGGGTTCAATTGGTGTGAATGGAAAATTAAAGGACACAATTCTTTAAGGAAAAGACACATTATTTTGAAAAAGGAGTGACTGTTCGGATAGTTGTGTCTGTTCATAAAAAGACACAATGTTTCGAATGAACAGACATGACTCTTCCAAAGGATACATCTTTTCGGATGAACCATTGCCACCTTTCGAAAGGGGCACTTTATGGCTATATAAACCAACATTTTTTCACAGGTTTAGTATGAAAATTTTTTGCATAAGAAAAATATTCTCTTACTTCTAAAAACTCTGTGTGATCATCTCCCGTTGAGTGAGTTTGAAGAAAATTAGAAAGTTTGAGGTACCGCTACATTCTGGTTGTGAAGCCATTTTATACTGGGAGGAAAATTCCACATACTCAGGTACTTGAGGAGAATTATTTCCTTAAGGACACTTCGTGAATTTGAAGGACTTAACTTTTTTCTGCTTCATCTATTTTTCTTTAAGAAATTGAAAACATACTTCTTTGAAAGTTCATTTTGATCTTGTGTTGAAGGTGTTGGATAACTTCATAAGTGTTCTTGATTTATTCTTGAACTTATGTCGAATTAGTGCTGCGAAAATACAAATTGTGTACCCAAAATATAACATTGTATTGAATCGTACTTTTTTTTAAATTTTTTTTTAATAAATACAATGTTTTGAATAGATTGTATTGTTACATGACACATTAATAATTTGAAAGGTAAATTTATAAGAAGAATAAAGTATGAGATAGAGTTACTATAAAAAGGTAGGATAAAGGATAAGATGAAATTATCAAAGTAAAAGACAAAATGAGAAAAAGAAATATAAACTCGTTATTCATTCACAACAAATCGCCCATTACAAAAGATGAGACTTTTTCTCATTACATAGAGATGGGACTTCACAAAATAATACAACAAAATTTAAGTAACAACGAAAATAAATATTGTAACTAAACGAACAACAAATACAATAATATCTACATAGATAAATAAGTTATTGAAACTAAAAGTTTCTTTCTCTAGTATGGTGCTTTCGCTGCACGTTACCATAACGTACGTGGGTGACGGTGGGATGGGTAGGTAGAGGGGACGACCACATAAGGGGACACTCTACACGGTAGGAAGCTCAATGAGTACTCGTGCTGCTACGCATGAGAAGATAACAACCTGTAATAGAGGAAATGATCCACCAGTAATGACTCTAGAGTCGGTCCGGCATATTTCCTTAAATTTGGGTTATGAGGGAGGGATAGTTGGGGATCTAACAAGCAATTGATGCCTAATGCGTCGACACTAGTCCCTTTTAGTGAGAAAAGGCAAGCATCATCTGCTCAGATAACGCATGAGAATGGAACAGTAAAGCTCAATGAAACAGTGACAATTGAACAAGAGGCTTCATGGGCAAGCTTGTTCTTACATAATCGGACTCCTAGCAATAGTATGACGCACAATTACATTCATCCAGAGATAGTTGAGGGTATTGTTACTGTAAAATAGGATAAGATTGAGACCGATAAGGAGATAGCAAAATGGAAAAATCCTCTAATTGTCTATGGTAGGTGATACACCAGGCTATAATCAAATGCATAGGTATATCACTCATACTTGGAATAATGTTACAACACCAGATTTATATTATCATGCAGAGGGATACTAAGTATTGAAAATTTTCAATTCTACTGGTCTTCACGAGGTCTTAAAGGCTGACCCTTATACTATGAATAATAGACCTCTGATATTGAAGCAATGGTCACCAAATTTTGAGTTTGATAAGGAGTTTCTCATAGACATTCCTCTGTGGGTAAAGTTTCCCAAACTCCCTATGAGTTTCTGAGGATGTGATTCATCAAGTCAGAGTGCAATAAAGAGTCCCTAAATATGTAGATGAATGTACTGCCAATCAGGCTTGAATTTTCTGTGCCTGGATGTTAATAGAGGTTAACATTACCAAGCCAATACCTGAGGTAGTGCAAGTGATGGATCCTTCAGGGAAAACTTTCTAGGAGAAGGTTGAGTTTGAATGGAAATAATTATATACTTGCATAAAGATAGGTCATAATTGTGGAGGTCAGCAGCAGAAAGCACAGAAGGCACAATCTCTTCATCCTAGGAGGAAAACTAGGCTAGTTCCTACTTGGTTTGTCAAGCCTGCTAATCTAATGAATGTTGGTGTTCAACAAATTGATCAAGAAGAGGTGAGGCAGAAGAATCAACCAGAGCTGTAGAGAACCACATGATGTGGACAAAAAGCTGCTCAAGGGGAAAAAAGCTCAAATCTCTGAGTTGCCTCATGAACCTAATATTTAGATAAATGCTTCTAGGGGTAGAACTAGTCCATGAGTTGGTTGGCCTAGAATACAAGGGTCCTGAATAAGTGCTACAAGCACAAAGAAATTACTACTTTTTTCAAAATCACAAAATAAAAGTTGTTGGATTAGTTGAAACTAGAGTTAAAGAGCACAAGGCACTATCTACTGTGAAAAAAATCACACCGGGGTGGAAAGAAGAATTCAACAATTCCAAAGCTGAAAATGGTATAGTGTGTATACTTTGGGATAACAATGCTTATGAGGTCTATAAGCTAGATCAGGAGGCTCAATTCATGCACTCCAATGTGGTTAATAGACAGTTCGGATTAGATTGTGAAATGACCATAATCTATTGTAATAACTCTCCAGGTCATTTTTTGGCATTTTCACTTATTTTCACTATTTAGAGCATCTTATAGCTACTCCAAGTCATTTATGACTTACTGGTGCTGACATTTTAGTTACCACACAATTCGTTTGATCTTTTAGAGCCAACACCCTGTTTTGAAGTCTTCGTTGGTAAGAACTGGCTACCGAGCAAAAATTTTAATCAAATGACCTTGTATGCCAATTCTGATAGTTTCAAAAACTCTAAAATATCAATTTTAGGCAAGGGAGACCTTCGGTTCAGGACCCAAGGCGGCCGGACTCATTCCAGGATATTGGCTGGATTTTAAGGAAAAAATGACACGTAGGTGGGGGACCTATTTTTTGTTGAAACAACCTCGAATGAAAATATCAACTACGTCATTGAGTCTAGAACGTCAAATTTTGCTAGGTTATCATAGCTCATTTACGCATACGAAATTTTGAATGAATCTCGAGGGATCGGTGGAGACCCGACTTGCTCAGCCGAAGACGCTTAAGTGATGCCTTTGTCGCTATAATACCCCACATTTTGGACTAGAATGGAAATTCGTCATTCATATGCGTAGATGTTCCAAAATCCTCGAATCCTATGTAATTTAGTGTGTTAATAAATTATGTAGTGTGGGAATCTATTTGAGCATGAATTAAGATCATAGAGGTCCCCTAACTCATGGACGAGTTGAAAGCTTTCTTATCGTTTAAGTTTTAGTGAGCGTCAAAACTTGGGTCAACTTCAATCCACTATAACTCCTTGTATATATCAAATTATAGGACCTACTATATATCAAATGAAATCTCTTTGAATTATCTTTCCAACGATACCAATTTCATCAAAAACTGATATCGAAGCAAGGAGTTATGCCCATTTTACTCCAGCATGTCATGCAGGAAATTGAGTGACGACATTCGTGATAAGCCGTCACGAGCGTGACGACCTATCACCGATGTCATCATCCCTAGACAGATTTCTATCCCCAGTGACGACATTTTGTGATAAGCCGTCACGCCCGTTACCCTTTTGTGACGATATTTTGTGACGACTTATCACTAGTTTGATGGCTTGTCACGGATGTCGTCAACTATTTTTTTCCAGCAATTTAAGAATGTTTTTGCAAGGGTATTTTGGTCTTTTCCCATCATTTGGAGGTCTCTATAAATATGAGGAACCCCATCCAAACTCTAATTTCATCATTTACTCTTCCAATTCCCTTAAGAGAAAATATCTAGGGTTTTATTCAATAATCCGAATCTTCCAAAAATCATCCATAAATTCTTCAAGATTTCTTTAAGAATTAAGTTCCTCATAATGTGGGCTTCGAGAATCATTTATTACAAGTGCGTATAGAGTCTCAAGCATTAGAGTTCATCCAATTTCAAAGATTAAGGTATGTAGATGTTGATTCTTGGGTCTCTTTTATCCAAGAAGCTCAAGACCCCTTTTTAAAATATGAAAATTTTATGTTTGTAAGATTCCATGATTTGTATGATTTGAAATTGATGCTACATGTGTTGTTGAGTTTTGATTCATGTTTGTTTACAAGATTCATGAGTTTTGACCCTAGTAGGTGGAATCCATGTGATATTTGTAATGAATCTTCCTTATGTTGCTTTCTATGTGATGTGTTCATGACTTTTGAGTGTAGAAATGATTGAATAAGTGAAGAATATCCCCCATAGGTTTGATAAAGAGCTTAGGTGAAGCATAAGGGCCATTATAGTATGTTGAATAGGAAACTCCAAATTGTGAGTTAGTTTATGCATGCTTAGTATTTGATAAAATGCCCAAGTAAATGAATTATTCCATGGTGGTAGGAAATCCCTAAATAAGTGTGAACCCGTACATGTCTAGTGTTTTGTTGAAGGACCTT
Organism: Capsicum baccatum var. pendulum; assembly: GCA_030864225.1. Classification (NCBI taxonomy): domain Eukaryota; kingdom Viridiplantae; phylum Streptophyta; class Magnoliopsida; order Solanales; family Solanaceae; genus Capsicum; species Capsicum baccatum. The sequence continues at coordinate 202,758,855 of CM061561.1, forward strand.
AGTGAACAAGTGGAGATGTGAGAGTAGTAAATTTCCCAATTATGTGCTCTTGATATATGCTAAGCTTTTAATACATGCCAAGTTGTTAGCAAGTAAGTTATGACATGATAGTATGAAGTTTCCCCAAGCCATGTGATATCCAAACATATATCAAGACTGATATAGGTATGAAATAGTTGAGGTAAAACCTGATTGAATGGAGTATGATCTAGTAGCATGTTTCCCCTACGTTATTATATGATTATGATTCTGAGACGCTTAAAGTGACCCCTTGGAGACTGTGATGATGAATAGACGTTTGTGATCATTAAATGCTTGAGGTGATGTCTTAATGATTGCGGGAGTGAACATATGACATGATTCCTAATTACTTGAAGAGATGCTTTAATGATTGGGATGATGAATGAATGCTTGTGATGATGAACGAATGCTTGTGATGATGAATGCATGATTGTGGTGATGACTAATCAAGAATGATTATGCTTTACTTTTATGCTATCGAGTCCTGGGGGTATTTATATCCGACAATAGAGCTATTGTCTAGAGCCTGTATCAGTTTCTCGATAATTTTAGTCGAGCCATGATTCTCAGAACTAAGTGAACTATAGAACTCTGTATCCTTAGACAAGTGCAAAACTTAAGAAAGCTTAGTAATCTCAATTATCTCTGTAATCTCTATATCGCTAGTAATCTAGCCTCAGTCCTACAATCAGCTCAGATCTAATAGTATTCAAGTGATTCAATTCTAATCTCAAAAGCGATTCGAGTAATCTATTCAAGCTCTGTATCGTCAGTCAGATACCATGATTCAATACCATTTTCGTCAGATACGGAACTAAGTGATTTCAGTGTAACTCAGTCAGATCTTTTAAGAAACATGATCAGTATCAAATTTAGTTCAGTTGAGAATTCAGTTCTGAGTCTTTTAGTTGGGAGTAGAAACTAGCACCGAACGAGGGAAGGGATGGCGGCTCTTCCGTCAATGAGAGAGGCCAGAGTTAGTAGCAATCCCTGACCTCCAGAACTGTATAGACAACGCAGAATATAGGAGTCACTGTCAGGAAAGGCAGTCATCCCTAGAGAGAGAGAGAGTATTTGACTATTATATTGCCTTAGGTCGACTTCCTAGTAAGGGTCATCCATCAGAGAGGACTGACCAGAGAGAGGTCTTTACCCATGGCACGGTATTGACACCCTTCCAGCTGGGGTTACAGGTTGGACGCCACCTGTGGTAGGTTGGGGCATGTCAGTTAAGTAGCTATTTCCCATAGTTACAGTTTCAGTTTCAGATTCAATCTCAGTTTTAGTATCAATCTTTACTAATCAGGACTGTCAGATACAGTCATCTATCTTTATGAAGAACTCAGATAGTTCCATTGATTCATGGACCATCCCATCAGGTAGGCTTGGTCTCATATACATTTATTTGATATCATATTCAGAGATATACCACCAGACATGCTTAATCATAATATCATATTTCTATTGAGTATTCTTGTTGTCAGATTCAGATATAATCACACTTCTTATCTTTGATAATCTCTTCCGGAATAATCTATTAGAAAAGTTGATCTCTAATCCTGTCAGTCGAAAGTAGTAAGCTTAAAATTTAGTCCTTGATGTAAGTACATCCAGATTTTCAGTTATCAGTATCAGATGAGTCAGTGATTCAGTATCTCAGTAGCAGTAGTGAGTTCAGTCTGCAGTAAAGTGGTATCCAAGTTTCAGTATCTAGAGTTGCGATAATTGTGTTCATGGTCTGTGCATTCATGTATGTGTTCTCATGCGGCATCTTCATGATTATTCAGTTTAGATATTGTGCATGTGTGAGCCCTTGCATTAGCCTACCTCATCTATATACTCGGTACATTCCTGTACTGATGCATTTGCGCTATAGTATTTTATTTGACACCATAGGTTCAGAGGCACAGAATCCAGAGTATCCTCAATAGTTCAATCCCAGTCAGCTGCAGTAGCAGTGAGTCTTCTTCTTTCTAGGATGAATCTCAATTTACTATTATTATTTCAGACTTTGTTTATTTTCAGTTAACGAAGTTAGTTGGGGACCTGTCCCATCAACTCTACAGTTCAAACAATTTAGAGGCTTTTCAGACAGATGTATTAGTATTCAGTTTTCTGTATTATGAGTATTCATAGATGTATTAGTATTCATAGATGTGTTGAACCTTGTGGCTAGTTTCCGTATTTATTTTAGATATTATGCAGTGTACAGGTACAGATATCAGTAAAGGATTAGCTTGTGGTCCTTTGAGGTCATAAGCACCGTGTGGCATCTCGGGATGGAATCTCGGGGTGTTACAGTCACTTAAGTGGCCAAGGGTCGATTAAGAGACTTGTGAAAATGTAGCTAGTATCGCAAAACAACACTTGGTCGTTGATGTGCTATAGAAATATAACACTTTGGACACTTAAAACGAGAAAAATATGCAAGTTTCTGAGTTTTTTTTGTTAGATATGATGCGTTTTGGGTATGTTTTGCAGGAAACTAGGTTTTGGATGCTAAGTTCGTAAAAAATATGAGAAAGGTGTTTTTGGCTACTTATGTGATCAATTATTGGTGTTCGTGACACTTTTCGGATTGTTTGTGACCAAATTATGTGCGAGAATTGAAGAAGAGCTGCAAAAAGACTTCTGGCACCTACCTAGGTCAACATGCGGACCGCATGTGGCACATGTGGACCGCATGTGTGAGAAGTCCAAAATTCCGAGAGTAGACCTGCAAGAATTTTTTATTTGAGCATATGCGGTGGCCACATCCACCCCGCCTCAGGCCGCATGTGGACACCACATGTGGTCTTCGACTCTTTTTTATCCATTTTCATTCTGGATTTAGTTTTAGGGTTTCCTCACGTACTATAAATACCCCTTATGTGTTTTTTAGTTGAAGTAACGTACTCTTGATACTTACAAATATATTTTGATTCAGAGATTCAATTTTGGTCTTGGAATTCTCTTTTATTGATTTTGGTTGATTAATTCAGTTATAGTTTTGGGTTTTTCCTTGTTATTATTGTGATTTCATCTTATGCTTTCAATCATGAATGTTGTAGATTACTTCACAAGCATGAGCGACTAAAAACCCTTAGCTAGGGTTGTGGAAACCCTAGCGGATTAATGTTGAACCCTTGAGGGTTTCACCACACACTGAGGGACCAGGTCCTTCAGTGCTGGTCCCCCAGTGTTAATCTTAGGTGATAGAACAGTAGAACAACTATTAGGTGCTGAAAATTAAAGTCAATGAAGGAAAGGTAAAAGCATAAGTTTTTAACATGGAAACCCAATATGGTAAAAACCATGGCTTGCTCTCACAAGCATCAAAGAAATCCACTATAATCAACTTCCTAATAACAGTCTAGATTTCAGCCCACCTCTAGGTTTCTTTCACTTGTAGCAACTCTACTATAAGCTCATCTTGGTAACTCTACCAAGGACTCTCTCTACTGATTAACTCTAATCATCAATAATGCTTAGGTAACTCTACCTAAGCAGGTATCTCCATGTAAGAAAACAATGCTCTTATAGCATTAGTAGTTCAGTTACAATTCAACACTAACTCAAGAACAAATTCTATTTAAGCTTAAATAAAACAGGAAACTTGAGTAGTGTAGAAATTGGGTTTTGTTGCCTCACTTTTCACTCTTTAGGATTTGTAAAACCCAATTATTGAAGAGACATGTATTTCCTTTTATTGATGGGTGATGATTAGGGCTTGAAAATTCATTGGACTAGTTGTCCAAGTCAGTAAAAAATAACACCTGCAAGTTTGTTACACAAGATGACTAAACTGTGTAGAAGGTGCATGCTAGCTGTATTGTACCTTGCACATCCATGGACCTGGTCCCTCGGAGTTTAGCTTCGTATCATGAAAAATACATATAACAATTTCCCCCTTTTAATGATGACAAACCAAACCATAAAATTTGAGCATCATTGCACATTCATCATATTTAATCAGAGTGATCACCTCCCGAGGATGAATGTTCTCACTATCATCATGCTTTCTTTTTCATACAACATCGGGACCCGGTCCTTTGTTGTCATTTTGAAGCAACAAATTCCCCCTCTCATCATGCATCTTTAATTTGTGCATTTGCATTTCTTCAACATTTCTTCTCCTTGTCATTATGACGCCCTTCATATAATTTAGCACATCATTTACTTTCACTTCCCTTATGCCATTCACATTCACCTAGAACATCTGAACACCTGATGCCTGGTCCATCCCTACTTAGTATTTGTATTCCCCATTTTGGCATTATTGAAAAAGACTAATAGTAAACTAGGAGTAAATTAAGCACACATTAGTTAACTCATGGCCACTGGGGCAACACTAACATGAAGAGTAACTTTACAAATTAAAGAGAACAAATGCAATACACAAAGCAAAGATTCAATCTTAAGTAGGATAAGTATCATAGCAGTGCATAAATTAAATGTTCTTAGGGTAAAAGCCACAAGAATTATGAATGATTAACAGGTGAAGGACTAGGAAGAAGAGTCTGAAGAAGTAGGGTCAGATTATTATTGAGGTGCCTTATCTCTGCATTTGACCTAAGGACCTCATCAATTAAGATTGACACCACCATCTTCTTCAATTCAACATTCTCAGATTTAAGCATTTTATTGTCACATGGTCTTCCTTTGGATAGATGCTTAATTGTCTCTTGAAGCTTGTTGATTTCTTCATCCTTGGCAGCTAAGTTGCCCTTTAGTTTTTCTATGTCCTTCCTGAGCTCCCTTCGATAAATGTTACTTGGCTTAACATATTCAGTCTTGACTAATGTCTTCATACCAAGCATTTTAAGCATAGACCCTTTGGTTCCATTCTTACAGACAATGCCAAACTGGTCAAATACCTTGTTCAACCAATATCCATAAGGCATGCCATGCTTTCCGTTCTTTCCAAGAACCACTTTATGAATGTTTTTAATCATCAATGTAGTTAAATTAATGAATTCAAAGCTATTCATGCATTCCATTATATACAAATCAGTGGATGAGGCAATGTTTTTCTTTTGTGACCTAGGCAAGATCACATTGTTCACAAAGTCAAAGACCAATTGAAACTCACTCTTGATTGATCTCCTATTCATTGCAGCCACTGATTTTCCATTGAGCTCGGATAAATTTTCTAAGAATTTTATTGAAGGTAGCTTCTTAGAGATAGTTCTCACCCCATATATAGGAACTTTCAAAATCCTTCCTAGTCTTTCCTCTTTCATCTTTATCTTTCCTTGGACTTGTGTAGTAAGATGCATCCCATCTTTTGAGAATCCAGAGTGAAGATGAATTCCTGGACCAACTCATCAAAATAATAGGAATAGTTCATTCCATGAGATACATCTACCCTTGATGTTTAAGTAGATCAACAAGTTCCACCATACCAGGTTCTGCTAGCACGTTTGAATAAAAAATCCTTCTAGTTAAGACTTTTTGATTATTCAAGAACTTGTTTCTTTCTTCTTTGGATACACCCTCATTTTTCTCCCTATTCTTTCTTCTGGTGTAAGTGATCACAGATTTTTTCAGCTACTTTCCTCTTCTTGGGACCAGGTTCCTCAAGTGTCAGTTGTTTCTCAGTAAAACTTCTAGACCTTTTTCCAAAAAATTTTGGTGTTTTACTGACATCAGTTTTCCTGAGCTATTTGACAACAAGATGATATTTTTGGCTACCCAGGTTTCATCCATCACAACTTCATCAGAATAGTTTTGAATATTCAGGGATAATTCTTCATTGACGGGTTAAGTGTTGAAGGAGTTAAGCTTTGGAAGAGTAGGATAAGAAGGATGTTTTTCAGAAAGGTTTGGAAAGGTATTTTTAGAATGCTAAGCTTAGAATCCTATAACGGACAAAAAACTTGGAGAGCTACAACCATAAAGAAGGTCCTTTTCTTAGAAGGGCTATTTGGAATTTTGGTTTTTTCTTTTTGATATAAGAAGGAGTAAGTGTAGCAAGATTTAAGAAATAGTAAGCACAACGAAGGGTTTTGTGGGAGAATAATATATGATCAATTTCAAACTTTTGGTGACTTATCTTTCTTTTTAGAATAGGACAATTTTGTTTTGACACAAGGACAAGGAGGACATGGCTTTTTCTTGACAAAACAGACAAAATTTGCATATACAAGATATTAACCTAAGAGATTGGACCAGGTCCCTCTTTAGTTTAAGTGAATCTCCATCTTTGTTCTTGTCACATCTGTTCTCCCCATAGTTACTTTCATGGGGGTATACCTGCAAAGATATGTTACTGAGTTAGACCAATATGTTCCTAATTTATCAAGGATACCTGCCTCCTGTACATAGCCAAATAGGTGAAGAGACACTAATTCCCTTGATAGTAGGTCAGGTTAGTCTGATCAATCCTAGCATCAGCTAGATAGATTCATTACACCACATGATACCACAACTTATTCTGGAAGTATCTCTGAGGACCAGGTCCTAGACTTGGGATTCTTCAAATTTTCAGAGTTTCTTCAACATTTCTCTGAACTTGCCAGTTTTATTGAGCTCATCCTTGGGATGGAAATGCTAATCACATAAGACACTCTCACCTTAAAGTGTCTTAGGAAGGAGAATATAATCAGACCTTCCATTCATAGTCTTGAGAAATTATATAACAAGAAGATTTTTTTGACTACAAGCCCTTTGTCCCTCCTATATTCACAATCATTTGTTAGACTTAGGGAACCCATTTGAGTTTGAGTTCCCAGTAGGAGGACAGAGGTGTGATTAAGTTTTTTTTATCCATCTAGGTAGTGTGTGCTTTATTTTTGTCCCCTTTTTCATACTTTTCAAGGACATGAAATTCTTTGGATCTTGTTGGATGTATATATCATTGAACATCCTTGCTCTATTCCAGATTTGACAATGTTCCTTCAGGTGTCCACCTCTTTGACAGTGAGTGAACAAGGGTTTATGAACTTTGTTTTTGATATCTTGAACATCTCTGTATTGTTACCCCGAATATCGATCTTTGTGCTGATACCCAGGCCCCTTGCCATCAGTGAAATTAGAGAGGATTTATGAGGATGAGGTCCACTAAAGAGATTTTTTGAGTTCTTCCTTCAAACGGACCATGTCCCTTTCTAACTCCTCATTCTTCTAGAGCACAGTCATGAGATGGTCTTGAGAATTCTTCAGCTCTTCTTCAAAATCAATTTAAAGTAGTGATGCCTCATTCTTTCTTTTGCTATCAGAAATATCTACTTTCTTCAATGGGCTCACCAAACTAAGACCGATAAGTTTTAATTTAGTATATTGTTCTTTCATTTCATAGATCTAGTGAGTTCAAGGCAATTAATTTAAGCTCCTGATTCTTTATTCTTTATTTTAGGCCAATTTTTTCAGTACTCAGATTGCACATAGTATCAACCAATACATTTTCTAGCTTATTTAACTTTCTATCAAAATAATTTTCAAGTTTCTTCTTAGCGTCAGAGATAGTTACCTTATTCTCCTTTTTGCCTTTTATGTTTGCCAAAAAAGAAACCAAGGGATCATAGCTAACTGGACAGTCTTCCACTACTAGTATAGATCTATTTCTAGTCTTCTCATCTTCATCTAAGTCACTAGAAGAGTCCCCCCATGCTGCCAATATCTTCTTAAATATAAAAACCATGGCTTTCCCTCACAAGCATCAAAGAAATCCACTATAATCAACTTCCCAATTACAGTCTAGATTTCAGCCTATATCTAGGCTTCTTTTGCTTATAGCAAATTTACTACAATCTCATCTTGGTAAATCTACAAAGGACTCTCTCTACTGATTAACTCTAATCAACAATAATGCTTAGATAACTCTACCTAAGCAGGTTTCTCCACATAAGAAAACACTACTCTTACAACATGAGTAGTTCAGTTACAATTCAGTACTCACTTAAGAACAAATTCAATTTAAGCTCATATAAAGTAGGAAACTTGAGTAGTGTAGAAATAGGGTTTTGCTACCTCTCTTTTCAGTCTTTAAGATTTGCAAAAATCAATTGTTGAAGAGGCATCTTTTCTTTTATAGTTGGGTGATGATTAGGGATTAAAAGGTCATTGGACCAGCTGTCCAAGTCGGTACAAAATAGCACCGTCAAGTTTATTACACAAGATAAAAAAAACTATGTAGAAGGCGTGTGCCAGCTGTACTGTACCTTGCACATCCTCGGACCTGGTCCCTCATAGTTTAGCTGATCATCATTAAAACTACATATAGTAATTGACAAATTAGGGGAAGTTCTATTGTTGTTACGAACCGATACCCATGCATGCATTGTATTATATTCACTTTAATAGTTATCTTAGCGGTTGCAAATACTAGAATCCCACCTAGATTATTGCTACTTACCCCAAAAGAGGTGTAGTGACTAGGAAAAGATAATGGCAATAGTAATTTGATAGTTAGTTATCGATCTACGCTACTAAGTATTATCTAAGTAAGATGGTTAACTTTTATTTAATAACTAGGGACTCAAAAGGTAATACTTAACTTGGATCAAGATAAGGGTTAGTAAGGCAACATCTTGGGACTCAAAAGGTAAAGGGTAAAATCTGTTTTCCCGTCCAAAAGACTGTAGATGGTACACAACTTATCAATTCTGCATATAAGGTATCGGGTTTGTTCAATAAAGCATGAGAAGCATACCGAGTTGGGTGTCCAAGGGGAATACAATCCTAGTATCACCTATGACTAATTTCAACCAAAGTTGATATTTTCCACTTGTTCGATATTACTACTCACTCCCCCCCCCCCCCCATTTACTTTTTCAGTTCTACCCATTTTTTACAACAGCTGAGAGTCACGATTCCATCTATTCCCCTGGGATTTAACCCCAACCTTTACTGTGTTACTATATTTGGAAGTAACTACATAACCTTCTAAATGAAGGTATAGCTTGGGTGTTATCAAATTTTGGCACCATTGTCGGGGATTACAGTGTTGATTTTTTATTTGAAGCTGTTGCAGTTTTTGGGTTTTTCTTTTTGTTTTTGTTCCTAGTTGGGTGTATCCCCAGCACACAGACTAGAGGTAATCCCTTACTCCCTTTGAATCTGAATTGAGAGAGGATCATACAAACACCTAGTAGGATGACGAAATAAAAAAAAGATGATATTTCTGAAGGGGTTTATGATAATGTGCCTCCACCTCCTCCCAAAGTAGTTTAGGATATTATTGATTGATAGATTGGTAAGTTCTTGGTGGTATCTTTTGGGTTGACCAATGCCCCAACATCGTTCATGAATTTGATGAATCATATGTTCAGGCTTTATTTAGATTCATTCGTGATTGTGTTTATCGATAACATCCTTTTATTTTCGAAGAGTAGAGAGGAGAATATCTATTATTTGAGGATTGTTCTTGATACTTTGAGAGATCATAGGCTTTTTGCCAAATTCTCTAAGTGTGAGTTCTAGCTTAAGTTAGTGACATTCCTAGGACTTCTAGTATCTAAGGATGGGATTATGGTAGATTTGAAAAATATTGAGACCATTCGTGATTGGGTCAGGCCTACATCTCCGTCCAAGGTTCGTAGTTTTATTATTTTGGTCGATTACTATAGGTGATTCTTTGAGGGTTTTACTACTATTGCAGAGCTGATGACCAGATTGACTCGAAAAAAGGTTCTTTTTTAGTAGTCTAAGGGGTGTGAGTTGAGCTTTTGGAAGCTTAAGACATTTCTCATTTTATCCCCTATATTGGCTCTTTCTATTGAGGGTGAGAGATTCACTATACATTGTGATATTTATGGTGTTAGTTTGGATTTTGTGTTAATGCAACATGGTCGAGTTATTGCTTATGCATCGAGGTAGTTGAAGGTTCACAAGCACAACTACCCCACTCTTGATTTGGTTTTAGCGGTGGTTGTTTTCACTCTTTAGATTTGGAAGCATTATCTTTACAGCGTGCATTGTGAGATCTACATGGATCATCATAGTATTCAACATCTTATGACCTAGAGATAGCTTAATACTAGGAATCATAGATTGATGGAGTTATTTAAGGATTATGATATCTCTATTTTATATCTTTAGGGTAAGGAAAACATAGTAGCAGATGTCTTAATCCAGAAGGCTATGGGTATGGGTAGATTGGATTCTATCTTAGTTTCTTAGAGGCTTTTAGCGTGGGACCTCTAGTCCTTAGCCAACCTAATAGTGTGAATTGATATTTCTGACCCTAGGAGGATTCTAGATAATATTAAGGTGAGGTCTAATTTGTTTGAGTAGATTCAAAGTTGTTAGTTTGAGGAAGTGAGACTTGGTATTATTTGAGATCAGGTGTTGTATGGTGAGTATAAGAGGGATACCATAGATTCTGAGCGTATTTTGAGATTCGATGTCTATATTTTTATTTTAAGGGTTGGAGATTTGATTTAGTTGATTTTGTGTAAGGCTCACAGCTCCAGATATTATATTCACCCTGATATAACCAAGATGTATAGGGATTTAAGGCAATATTATTGGTGGAGTGGTATGAAGAGAAATATGGCAAACTGTGTTGCTCATTGCCTATATTATCAGAAAGTGAAGGACAAACATCAGAGTCCTAGTTGATTGATTAAGAGATTGCTATTAACCGAGTGGAAATGGTAGCAGATCACCAAGGACCTTATTTTTGGGTTGCCTCGTACCTCCCGTGGTTCCGATGGTATTTGGGTCATTGTATATTGATTAATCAAATCTTCACATTTTATTCCTATTCAGATATCTATCAGTATTGAGAAGTTAGCTCATGTCTATGTTAGAGAGATAGTCCCTTTACACGACTTACCCATATCTATCATTTTAGATTGGGGTTCAGTGTTCACTTCTAGCTTTTAGAGATCTTTTTAGGAGAAGTTGGGTACTTAGGTGGATCTCACCATATCCTTCTATCCTCATACTGATAGGCAGTCAGGGTAAACTATTGAGGTTCTTAAGGATGTCCTCCTAGCCTGCATTATGGATTTTGGAGGTTAGTGGGAACAACACTTAGCTTCAGCAAATTTTCATATAATAATTGCTACCATTCGAGTATTGAAATGGCACCACTAGAGGCTTTATATTGTAGATGATGTCATTCTCCAATCGAATGGTTCGAGACCCCCAAGATTAAACCCTGTGGTATTGACCTACTTCAGGAGTTGCTGGATAAAGTCAGAGTGATTTAGGACAGGTTGAGAATACCTCAGAGTAGGCAGGAGGCTTATGCAAATTGTATATTTTGTGCCATGTGATTTGGAGTTGGTGATCAAGTTTCCTTCGAGTATCATCCATGAAGGGTGTGATGAGGTTAGGGAGGAAAGTCAAGCTCAGCCCTAGGTATATTGGACCATTCGAGATCCTTACCCCCAGATTTTTCTGTCGTACATCTGGTTATCCATGTTTCTATACTACGGTGGTATATTCCAGATGCATCCCATGTGCTCAAATTGGACTCAGTTCAGTTGGATGAGCGATTGACCTTCGTGGAGGAGCCTGTATTCATATTAGCTAGGTATGTCAAGCGGTTGCGCACTAAAGAGATTTCAATATTTAAGGTTCAATGGAGGCATCGCCCATTAGAAAGGCTACTTAAGAAATCGAGTGCGAGATACTGACCCAGTAACCTCACTTGTTCGAGGCTTCAGGTACCATCCTAACCCTTCATTTTTACGAACAGAAATTCTTTTAGAAGTGGATATTATAATAACCCTCCAAGTAATTTTTGGCATTTCCACTCATTTTAGCCGTTTATAGCTATCTTGTAGCTGTCCCAAGTCATTTTTGACTTGTTGGAGTTGACAGTTCAATTATCGGGCAGTTCATTTGTTTTTTAGAGCCAACTCCCTATTTTGAAGTCTTTACTGGTAAGAATTGGTTATCGGGCAAAAACTCTCCTATTTTTCACGCACTTTCAAGAGTGTAGAACCTTAGAAAGTGTGGAAACTTGGGAGAAACGTTAATGAGTGATTTCAAGGTGTTTGCGAGCTTAAATTTCTTATTTTTTCTCTGAATTCTTTGTAAGTTTCTATTATTTTCATGGTAAATTTCTAAATTAATTCTCAAGATTACTAAAATATTGATGGGTTGATTTTAGTACCATTTTAGTTCGAAATTTATCCAATATTGAGGGTAATTATTCCTTGAGCATAGAGGGTCACATTGACGGTTTTGAAAATACGATTCAACAAGCGACCCCCATATGAGATTTTTAAATGATTTGGGACCCAAAGCATAAAAATGCAATATGGGTACCATTCTTCTCATTTTGATGAGTAGATTATGATTTTTATAATGTGACAACGTGTGAAAGCTTCACAAAAAAAATTCCTTGATTTAGCATATTTCACCGGACATTCTTCTGCATCAAGGTAGGCCAGGTCTACCTTTCTTATAGATTAAGCTTGATCATAGTATATTTATGATAATTTATTAGATATGGGTTGGGAATTAGGTCTTCAAGGTGTAATTAATTGTAATGCCCCAAAAATGGGCCTCGAGACGTAACACGGTGCTCAAGACTACGAGTAGCCTCAAGCTAACCCTGTAATCCTGCTACTAGATCTGAAGTTCATAATAGAGAAATATAAACATAAAATCAATGCGAAAGTCTGTTTGATCTAAGCTGAAATTATCTGAAAATACTTGACTTAAAAATCTGGACAATCAAAAGTGAAAATCTAAATCATAAATAGCAGTCTAACAAGTCTCTACTACTAACGACTAGAGATCCACTGGGACAAACCCCCAGCTGACTTGAACTGACTGAAAATACTGAATCATCTACTCTAATAAGCTGAAAAACTGAATAACTGGGTCCCTGAACTATAAGGACTCACCAATTGTCGGGAGGTAGATGGAGATGCTTGAAATCACTCACGCTGCTGAAACTGAGCACCTAAACCTACATTATTAAACAATTTAGCAGATGACATATATGTGGATCAGTACTTCTGAATATACTGAGCAAGTGGGGGTGAATGCATAAGTAAAACAATATCTCAACATTATTATAAATTTGTAAGAGAATGCATGCTAAGTGTAGATGACTCACATTAGCTTGAATAACTGAAAACTGAGAATCATAATCATGAGTAGTAAAGCATGTTGTATAAATCTTGTGATTCATAACACTTAGTTCTAAAAGTTGTACTTGTATTCTTTCTTTAAATCATGCTGCCTAAGTGTAGAAAGGACTCACTTTTATATTTGTAAACTGAAAGCTAGAATCTAGTAGCTAATGTATTATGTAAAGCAATATTTGATTAAAGCTGTGAGCCTTTACACTTAGTTTCTAAAATCTTTTCTGTTAGGATTACTCTTTCTTTTATAGGGAGGTTCTTCTAACCGATATATACTATGTGAGTTATTATAGTGTCCAACGTTTAGTTTCCTTATGGGAAAACCTCACGTTGGGGAGAGGTGTCATACTCTTGCCAAGGAGTATAACCTGAGCTAATTGATCACATCTGTAACTATCATCCATATAGAAATGGTAATAATCTGATAATCTGAAAAAGTATCATCTACTGTTATGCACCATCTTTCCTGCAAAAAAAGTACAGCTTACAGTTATACTATTGGCTACTAGAAGTTCAACAAATGACAGACCTAGTCCCTCATATGGTCCCAATGAAATAAGAACCATCTGAGGAATAATTAAAACTTTTTCCTCCTATGATCTTGATTCCCTTGTTCCTTTTAAAATTGACCTAGTGTGAGTACCTGATTCTTTATATGGACCATCGGTAGGTTTGTCATATCATTAAAATGAAACATAGTATCATAGTAACCATCATCATCACCATAGATGTCACTACCTAATTTGTAAGTCATGATGGTACCTACTTTATCGCATCGATAGGTAAGCAAAAGAGTAGCCCGAAGCTATGAGCAATGGGCTAATTTTGAGGAAAGGTGGCATAAATTCTACGAATTTTGCAAGTAACGACTTACAATAGTAAATTAGAATAAAAAATGGTAATAATACTAGTACGGAGGATAAATAAGATATACATAACATCCCACGCCTAGTAGTGTCGGTACAAGAGCCACTAACAAAAGAAATATGAGTATTATAATAATCAAAAACAACTCAGTCTCAAATAACGAAAGACTAGACATAAATAAAAGAAAGAAAAAGGGAAACTCTGACTCTGAGAGCTCACCTTATCTCCGAACTCAAATCAACATGATCTAGATGTCAACGACGGCCACTAGTAATCGGATCTGCAACAAGAAAGTATATAAGTGCAGTATAAGTACCAAAGCCATGGGTACTCAGTAGGCATCATCGACCGACTGCGCTAAATCATAATATAAGTACAATAAATATACAAGATAAATATGCAAAGTCAAGATGAAGGGAAAAACTTGGAATAATTCTACACATAGTGTAAATAAATAAATAATTTGGAATAATAACTTAAGGAACACATGATTATCAATACTAAACTGCCCCTCATAAGATAGTAAGTGTAAAAAAATAAATAACTCAACGCGGGCTCCCATAATCCCAGAGGGTGCAATCAAAGATAACAAGTAATCAAAATTAACTAGATAACCGCATCTCAAGATATAACCAAGAATCCTTCCATAACATAAACCTCAGATTAGAACCAATCTCATAACCGACATAAACAACCCATTAAGGCCGTACTTGAACTAAAACTCATATAATCAATGTCAGACGTATACCATATATAATCAATGTCAGACTTGAATCGGAACTAATATCAACTCCCAAGTACAAAATAGCATAATAATCACATAACCACTCTTTTCAAGCTACTAAATAAGCCATTTAAAGGGATACCATACACCTATAAAGTTAAGAAGAGCAATTAATAGTCTTGGACTATGATGGGTCGGAAGGTCGACCTTTAATTTTTGAGATCCATTCTTAGGCAAATTCTACCCCAGACTAGTCTAAGTCATCTAAATCCACTTCTAGATATTAAATGAGTCATAATAAGTCCTAAGATAGCAATTGTACCCTAAACATTAGTAACTAAGTCAATTACGCCTAAGTTAAAGTCACCTAATAGGCTAAAAGTACCAAATTATATTAATGTAGTACCCCATACTTTTCTTAGTTTTGTTTAGCTCCTAGTGTGTCAAGGGTCAACTTCAAAAGTTTATAACTCTTGATACGTACAGAATTATCTAGCTCGAGACCCACCAAATTGTAGATAATTGAATCATCTTTCCAATGATACTAAATTTGCCTTAATTCTATACTCAGGTGGGAAGTTATGGCATTTTTTGTGTAAGGAAGTAGGCTAACGTGATAGAACCATATCGCGGTGGAGGAAAGATTCGCAATTGTCCTTTTTCCAGTGAAGCACCACGATTATGCCACATAATGGTAAACCCTAAAATCCCACTCGTCCTTTTCTAGTAGTTCACCGCGATTGGCCAGTGTCGCACTAGGAATCGCGGTGGAGCATATCACCACGTCGCAGTGGGGTACAAAATGGCACTCATCCTTTTCCAGTGACGCAATGCGATAGCACCACATCGTGCCATAGTGAAAAATGGCACTCATCACTTTTCCAGTAAGCCACCGCGATGGTACCGCATCACGTTGAGGGTCAAAATCGGGATTCCAATTCCAAATTTAAAATTTTAAAGGGTAATTTAGTCTTTTCCCAAGCCCCCAAATAGTGAAAAATAGAGGATTAAACCTATTCTAAGAATTATATGCTTATTATTCATCAAATTACTCTCCAAGAAACCCTAGAACTTCAAATTTTAAACTTCAATAAATCTAAATTCCACCATTCTTTTTCCAAGATAACCCAAAATTCAAGATTCCGAATTCAAGATCTTCAAGAAACCATCCTCAATGGCACAAATAGGAACTCAAAGTTCAAGATTCTTCATCTATTAAGGTATGTGGGGTTTTTAACAAGGATAATTCTTTCATCCTTGTGCCCAAAATCATTTTTTTAAAGTTAATTTCACATGATTTTACATAAGTTTCAAATTAGGTTTCATACCCAAATATTATTATTTGAAGATTATGATATTACAAGTATTTTAAATAATTATTTGCATGCCTATTGCTGCACATTTATGTTCGTGAAGTAGATTATATACAATAAAGGTTGAATTTCATGATTTTAACTAGAATTGTGCAAGAACTTCATGATGTTGACTATTGAGCATGAATTATGCCAATTTGACAATAAATTTGATGCATGGTTTATAAAGCCCTAGTTTGAATATTGATATTTCAAGAATAACTATGCTTTAAGCATCCTATGATTAGTTAAATTTCAGGTTTTGATCAAGATTTGATCTATTGATATCAACCAAGATATGGAATCCACTTTACAGATTTATTACAGTTTAAAGTGAATAGATGCATGATTGGTTTTCATTGTAAACCTTTATACTAGTTTTAAAGTGGACTTCCTACAGAATGAGCATACAGATTAAAGGGAGTAGTATTCAGCACCGAGTTGGGTATATTTACATGCCTTAGATCAGATTATCAGATTATTCCCATTTCTATATGGATGACAGTTGCAGATGTGATCACTTAGCTCAGGTTATACTCCTTGGCAAGAGCATGACACCTCTCCCCAATATGAGGTTTTCCCATAAAGGAACTAGACGTTGGACACTATGATAGCTCACATAGTGTATGTCGGTTAGAAGAACCTCCCTATAGAAAAGAGTAATCCTAATAGAAAAGATTTTAGAAACTAAGTGTAAAGGCTCATAGCTTTATTCAGATATTGCTTTACATAAGATATTAGCTACTAGATTATAGCTTTTAGTTTACAAATATAAAAGTGAGTCCTTTCTACTCTTAGGCAGCATGTTTAAAGATAGAATACAATTACAACTTTTAGAACTAAGTGTTATGAATGATAAGATTTATACAGCATGCTTTACTACTCATGATTATGATTCTCAGTTTTCAGTTATTCAAGCTAATGCGAGTCATCTACACTTAGCATGTATTCTCTTACAAATTTATAATAATGTTGAGATATTGTTTTACTTATGCATTCACCTCCCACATACTCAGTACATTCCAGAAGCACTAATCCACATATATGTCTATGTGGTACATTGTTTAATAATGTAGGTTTAGGTTCTTAGTTTCAGCAGCGTGAGTGATTTTGATCATCTCTATTTACCTCCCGACAGTTGGTGAGTCCTTATAGTTTGGGGACCCAGTTATTTAGTTTTTCAGCTTATTAGAGTAGTTGATTCAGTATTTTTAATCAGTTCGAGTTAGCTGGGGATTTGTCCCAGTGGCTCTGTAGTCATTAGTAGTAGAGGCTTGTTAGACTGCTAGTTATGATTCAGATTTCCAGTATTGATTGTCAAGATTTTTGAGTCAAGTATTTTAGATAATATATTTAGATAATTTCAGCTTAGATTAGACAGACTTCCGCATTGATTTTATGTTTATATTTCTCTATTATGAACTTCAGATCTAGTAGTAGGCTTACAGGGTTAGCTTAAGGCTACTCGTAGTTTTGAGTATCGTGTGACATCTCGAGACCCATTTTTGGGGTAATACAAACTTGGTATCAGAGCCTAAGGTTATAAGAGTCCTAGTGAGTCAAACAAGTCACGTTACGTAAAGTCTTGATCATGGGTATGAAGCACCACATTTATGAGCAAGAGGTTGCGGGATGTTTTAGGAAATTATCCTTTTTTTTCATGATCTATTGTGCTTACAGTGTCTCTATCTACTTTTAACTCATGCTCTTATATGACAGTTGAATATGCCTCCTCGCCGAGCTAATACACACAGAAATAATAACTAGCCACCCCAACCTGCTGACCATATAAATGAGAATGTATTCCATGCTGAATTTTAGGTTGCCTATCAGGCGTTGGCCCAAGCTGTGACTGCTAATGTTTAGGGTAACCATCAGGCGGCAGTCCCAGTTTAGTAGAATGGGGATTTAGCAACAGCCAAAATTTATGACTTTATGAGAATAAATCTTCCATAGTTCTTTGGGTCAAAAGTAGGTGAGGACCCACAGTTTTACTTAGATAAGGTAAGAAAGATCACTCATATTATGCATGTCTTTTAGGAGAAAAATATAGAGTTGGCATCCTATAGGCTGAAGGATATGGCATATGATTGGGTGGTTATGTAGAAGAATAGAAGAGGTGAGAATGCAGCTCCTATGAGTTGGCAGGTATTTCAGGACGCATTTTTAGACAGGTTCTTTCTGCATGAATTAAGAGAAGCTAAGGTAGAGGAGTTTGTGAACCTGAGGCAGCGTTCAATGATAGTGATGAAGTACTGCCTTGAGTTTAACCAGTTGTTTAAGTATGCCCCTAACACGATGGTTGACCCTAGGTCGAGTATCAATAAGTTTTTTATTGGAGTATCTAGTTTGGTAGTCAAGGAGTGTAGGACTGCCATGCTTATTGGGGATATGGATCTTGCTAGGTTGATGATTCATGCTCAATAAATTGAGGTAAAGAAGTTGAAAGGGAGAGCGAGGGGAAATAAGAAGGCAAGAATCAGGCAATTTGAATATGGCCAGACAAGGTTTGAAGAGGTAAATCATTCACAGTTTTAGGGTCGCTCATCTGTGCCAGCGCCATCTTTAGCCAGTGCTCCCTCCCCTAGAGCTAGGCAGGAGCAGTCGGATAAAACTTCTATGTCCAAATCTTAGAATAGTGTGAGTGGAAAACCCAGTTATCCTTTATGTGCTAAGTGTGGTAAGAATCATCTTGGTGAGTGCTTGTTAGGGTAGAAAGGTAGTTATGGTTGTGGTAAGTTGGGACATAGAATCAAAAAGTGTCTGCATGCTAAGCAGGGAAACATGGATGTTCGTCCCCAGACTCAGGATATTAGTGCACCAGCTCCTCTAGGTCGCCCAGTCCCTCTTTAGGGTGCATCATCCAGTACCGATGGTGGTCAGTGCTAGAATAGGTTTTATGCTTTACCATCCCATCAGGAGCAAGAGAGTTCACCAGATGTTTTTACAGGTATACTTTATGTCTTTCATGATATTTATGTGTTGTTAGACCTCAGGTCAAATCTCTCTTATGTGACTCTATTAGTTGTAGTGTATTTTGAAGTAGGTCCTGAAAAAGATTTCTAAGCCCTTCTTAGTTTCTACCCAAGTAGGTAAGTCAGTTGCTACCAAATAGATCTATAGAATGTGTCCTATCAATGTTCTTCATAAGATCATGTTAGCAGACCTAATAGAGTTAGACGTGGTCGATTTTAACCTTATTTTAGGCATGGATTGTCTCCATCCCTGCTATGCATCTATAGATTGTATCACCCGAGTGGTGAAGTTTTAGTTTCCAGATGAGCCAATCTTTGAGTGGGAATGTAATTCAGTGTCTCACAAGAGTCATTTTATATCCTATATTAAGGCCAGAAATTTGATATCAAAAGGGTGCATCTATCATCTAGTTTGAGTTAAAGTCACTAAGTTTGAGGCTCTAACAGTTTAGTCAGTCCATGTAGTCAATGAGTTTTTTGAAGTTTTTCCCAAAGATTTGCCAGGGGTACCTCCCGATAGGTGATGATAGGCGAATTTACACGCCTATATCAATATATTTTGCCCCTATTTTAGCCTAGTTTTGAGAACAAATTATATATTTCATGCACTTTTAGTCCTTTTTCCTGTAAATGAGCTAACAAACATGATTAGGAAAGTTTCAGGTATAAATGATGCAAAATACAACATTTTATGGCTTACTTGACGCAAAAGAAAGCTCACAAACGAAGTAGAAGGGAGCTGGACGCCTAAGGACCAAATCTGCTGCATGAAAAATCTGTCCCGGGCTAAAACAGCATTTCTGAAGACTTTGGGGACTTACAGACACAAAGCTGGAATTTTACAAAGATACATTAACCTAATACAATTAGGTTATGTATTTCACTATTCTATTTGGATTATGATATTGTAACCTTACCCTAGTACATTTGGGTCAAGGATTTCATTAGTATAGTAGGATTTGGCTATTTATTAGCTTAGTAGGAGTAGGATAGGAGTATTATAAATACCCTATCATGCTAGAGATTTTTAATTAACTCCTCCCTTAGTGGAGAGAACAATCATTAATTCTTCACTTAATCCAACAATTAATTTTCTTCCATCCCTCTCATTTTCCACCACAAACGCTTCTAATCTACTCTTCTATTCTTAGATTCCACAACAAGAGAACCGTTACTTGCTAGGGAATCACCAAAACCACACGCCTACCACCTACTTCTCACGCCATCAACCATGCAAATCGTGATATCCTTCGCATTCATGGGTAACTAAACCTCTTAGTTGGGGTTATGGAAGCCGAATGAGTTACTATCTATTGCTGTGAGTTTGTGAGTTCAAGACACGTATATTGCTTATATCATTATTCTCTTCATCTTAATCTACATTCTTTGCGGTTGCAAACGCAAGAATACGCCAGTCTAACATTTAACTTGTTCGCGAGAAAGGTTATTTGTCTGGAAAAGAGATAATGTCAAGGTAGTAGGACACCCTTTCCTATTAAAAAGCTAGTGCCGTAACTGGACTAACCTCTTGGAGAATTCGTACCATTAGACATGCTTTAAGCTCGCGAGAGTTAAAGTGAAATAGTCCTTGTTTAGGTTGCGAGACGCTTGGATTTACCATCGACTACAATTCTCTGTAAGCAATTGCATGTCAAGACTCTACACACTCATAGCCGATAGAGACGTATACCTCAGAAGGTGGACATAACCCCAACGCTTCAATTCTCATTGTTTCACAACCTACGAAATACTCTCTTTTTACTTTGCTATTTTCAGCTTTTATTTCATTACTTTGGTTACATATTACAATTCCCCCCTTCTTACGAGACTTGCACCAAAAGTCTATTAATTTTGCTTACTTGTTGACCAAGCTATTCCCTGTGGGATCGACACCCAACCCAGGTTGGGTTTTATATTTGCTAACGACCGCTTTACACTCCCACGAGAGCTGTAGATTGAGCGTTATCAAAAATTGGCGTCGTTGCCGGGGAATACGAGTGTCAATCAAGTTTGTGATAATTACTAGACCCTTTGGTCAAAGATTCTGGTACTTTTACTTTTAGTTTTTGTTTTTGTTTCTTGCAGGTTTTTACTTTAGTGCATGCCCCATACTAGAAGTTCTGGTCAACCGTTATTACCAATCAATCCTTAACCACAATGAATTAGAAGAATGGAAGCACAAGCTGAAATCGACAGGATGGCTGCTCATCACGAGCAAGCAAGATTAGCTGCTCTTGCCGCTTCTCAAGTCCAACAACAAAACATTGATAATCCTGGGCGAGCAACAAATCCTGACGATGAAGATTTAGGTGATGACGAGTTACTAAACCCTAGGCGTGATGCTGAAATTATAACACCTGCCAATCGAAGAGGTCGACAAGCTCGGTATAGGTATGATCGCCAACCTTTTCAACCAGCTTTCGACGATGATGATGATGATCTTGATGGTGCCGGAGCCACTGGAGCCATAATTCCACCACCATTAGCGCCCGGAGCCAAATTCAACATCACTAGCACCATGATTCAGTTATTGTAACTCAAGGGATTATTTGGTGGACTAGCAGGCGATGATCCGAATATGCATCTCATCAACTTTATTTCTACATGCAAGTCTTTTGAAAATCCTGGTGTTGGTCAGAATGCTATTCGATTACGTCTATTTCCATTGTCTCTGTCTGGGGAGGCAACACTATGGTTGAATGGGCTGACTCCTGATTCAATTACAAATTGGAGGCAATTGAGAGACGCTTTCCTAGAAAGATTCTTTCCGCAATCCAAAAGAGCACAATTGAGAGATGAAATCAGCAACTTTCGTCAGCTTCCCTCTGAAGCTCTTCATGAAACATGGGAGAGGTTCAAGACAAAGCTAGCGAGATGCCCAAACCATCACATGACTAATGTTCACCTCATGGAGATCTTGTATAGAGCCTTGAATTCAATAACTAAACCAGTGGTGGACAACGCAGCTGGAGGTTCTTTCATGGACCTCACCTTTGGTCAAGCAAGCAATATGCTAGATCGCATGACAAAGCAAAGTAGAGCTTGGCATACCAGGGATTCTGAGGTAGCAAGCCCCACTTTATCTATTGGCATGTCTGTTGACCAAAGAAGAAGAGAAGAAGAACGTGAGCAAGACATGGCGCACATGAAAACACAATTGGATCTTCTGACAAAGCACTTATTATCAGGGAAGACCGAAAAAGTGAAAGATGTAGCACTTAAAGGAAGAGACGAATCTGATTCTGAAGAGGAGGCCAACTACTTAAACAATCAGGGGGGTTTCCGTGGGAATGCCCAAGGAAACCAAGGTCGGAACTATTATGATAAATCTGGAAGCAAAGACCAAGGTAGTTGGAAGAAAAATAATGAAAAGAGTTGTTTGTACGTTCCCCCTGGTAAACGTGATACCACCACATCTAATTCCATGGAAGACATGATGGCTAAGTTATTGAAAGGAGTGGAAGCAACGAGCGCGGGAGTTAAGGAGGTGATTGATGATTTGGCCTCCATGAAGCAATTAGTTGATTCTCATTTCACTTCTATCAAGCAAATAGAGCAGCAATTGAGCCAACTTTCAGCAGCATTCAATCAAAGAAAGGCTGGCACCTTACCGAGCGATACTGTGCAAAACCCAAGGAATGATGGGTCATGCATGGCCATCACTACCAGAAGTGGTAAGGTGCTGGAAACTTCAGCAAAAGGCAAGCAAGTGGTTGACGTAGCAGCAGACATTGACGCCACACCTAGTGACGTTACAAGAGAAGAAGCCGCACAACCACTTCAAACGTCAAGAATGTTTTACCTAGTGGCGTGCAGCCTGAAAAAAATAATAAACGGAAGCAAGAGGAGAAGAAAGCCACGGAGAGAACACTTCCATACCCACCACCACCTTTTCCACAAAGATTGAAGAAGGTGGCTGATGACACTAAGTTCAGCAAATTCATGACTATGTTGAAGCAGCTGACCATCAATGTTCCATTAGTGGAGGCACTTGAACAAATGCCTGGGTATGCGAAGTTTATGAAAGATCTTTTGACTAAAAAGAGGGCAGCAAGTTATGAGCTGAAGGATGATGTGCATCATTGTAGTGCAATTGCTACCCGATCGATAGTTCAGAAGAAGGCCGACCCCGGAGCCTTCACTATTCCTTGCACCGTCGGATCTTTGGACTTTGCTAAAGCATTGTGTGACTTAGGATACAGTATCAACTTGATGTCATTATCGATCTACAAGAAGTTGGGGTTAGGAGATCCTACACCAACTAATATGAGGCTTGTGATGGCGGATAGGTCGGTAAAACGACCGGTTGGTATTCTATGCGATGTCTTGGTGAAGGTATCTTCATTCATATTTCCAGCAGACTTTGTCATCTTGGATTGTGAAGTAGATTCAGAGGTTCCCATAATCTTGAGACGCCCTTTCCTTGCTACTGGAAGTGTGCTCATAGATTTGAGAGCTAATGAGCTTTCATTCCGAATAAATGACGAAGTGGTTCGCTTTGATGTTTGCAAATCAATGAAGC
Organism: Capsicum baccatum var. pendulum; assembly: GCA_030864225.1. Lineage (NCBI taxonomy): Eukaryota > Viridiplantae > Streptophyta > Magnoliopsida > Solanales > Solanaceae > Capsicum > Capsicum baccatum. Next base: position 202,782,347 of record CM061561.1, read on the forward strand.
AACCCAAAGATCTGAGTGTATTTTCTGTGGCTGATGTTGTCGTTGATGACGAGGAAGAACGACTTGAAGAAGAACAAATTCTGGATGATCCTTTGGAGGTTTCGCTCATGAAAGGAGAGAATGAGGATGCTGAAATTTCTGAAGAAGCTATTTGTGCTCTATCGGGATTAGGAACATATCGTTATACTCCCAAGAAGCTGGATCTTGATCTCAAGAATCGACCCACACCACCAGGTAAGCCATCTATTGAAGAGCCACCCACGTTAGAATTGAAGGAGCTGCCAAGCCATTTGAAGTACGCATTCTTAGGAAGCGGAAATACTCTTCCAGTCATAGTGGCAGCCGATTTGGGTGAGCAACAAGTTGCAGCTCTTATTGCAATCCTACGCAAGTATATTAGAGCTATTGGATGGACCATTGCGGACATTATTGGTATTCCACCTGGGATTTGCACTCATAAAATTCAGCTTCAAGAAAAGTGCACACCCACCATTGAACATCAAAGACGGCTAAATCCACCTATGCAAGAAGTGGTGAAGAAGGAGATTATCAAGTAGTTAGACGCAGGAGTCGTATATTCTATTTCTGATAGTACATGGATAAGCCCAGTACAATGTGTTCCCAAGAAAGGAGGCATGACGGTGGTCGTGAATGCAAAGAATGAACTTATTCCACTCAGGCCCGTTACTGGATGGAGAGTATGCATGGACTACCGCAATCTGAATTCTTGGACACTCAAGGATCACTTCCCCATGCTATTTTTATGGACCAAATGCTAGATCGATTAGCGGGGAAAGGTTGGTTTTGCTTCTTGGATGGTTATTCAGGTTATAATCAGATTTGTATTGCTCCCGAAGACCAAGAAAAGACAACGTTCACATGCCCATATGGTACGTTTGCCTTCAAACGCATGCCATTCGGGTTATGTAACGCACCAGCCACCTTTCAACGTTGTATGATGTCTATTTTCTCTGATATGGTAGAAGACACTTTGTAGGTATTTATGGACGACTTTTCAGTTGTTGGTGAGTCCTTTGAAGCATGTTTAGCGAACTTGAGCATGGCATTACAAAGATGTGTAGAGTTCAACCTTGTGCTGAATTGGGAGAAGTGCCACTTCATGGTAAAAGAAGGAATCGTTCTTGGGCACAAGATCTTCGAAAGAGGAATAGAGGTTGATCGCGCAAAAATAGAGGTAATCGAGAAGCTACCACCTCCAATTTCGGTTAAGGGAGTTCGTAGTTTTCTTGGCCATGCTGGATTTTATCATAGATTCATCAAAGACTTCTTCAAAATTTCTAGTCCATTGTGCAAACTACTAGAGAAAGATGCGAAGTTTGACTTTCATGAAGATTTCTTAAAGGCATTAGAATGCCTTAAAGGAAAACTCATTGAAGCCCCTATCATGGTAGCACCAGATTGGACGCTCCCGTTCGAAGTCATGTGTGATGCTAGTGGTGTAGACCTTGGTGCTGTTCTTGGACAAAGAAAGGAGAAATTGTTTCATCCTATCTATTATGCAAGTAAGGTCCTAAATGAAGCCCAAAGGAACTACACCGTTACTGAACAAGAGATCCTAGCAGTTGTGTATGCATTTGAGAAGTTTTGTGCCTATCTATTGGGTACTAAGGTGATCGTTCATACAGACCATGCAGCTCTTAGGTATCTAATGACGAAGAAGGATGCAAAACCAAGGTTGATTCGATGGGTATTGCTGCTGCAAGAGTTTGATTTTGAAGTCAAAGATAGAAGAGGTTGCGAGAACCAAGTGGCTGATCACCTATCTAGACTTGAGAATGAGTATGTGGCGCAACCAGAAAATCAAATTGATGATGCATTCCCTGACGAGGAGATACTAGCGACCACAATGGAGCAATTACCATGGTATGCCGACTTTGCAAATTTCGTGGTGAATAGTGTGTTACCTTCCAATTTATCTTACCACCAAAGGAGGAAGTTTATGGATGACGTTCAGCACTACTATTGGGATGAGCCATATTTGTTTCGAAGATGCGCGGATGGTATCATTCGATGATGCATAACCCATGAAGAAGTGCCTACTATATTGGAAGCATGCCACACTTCGCAAGTTGGTAGACATCATGCAGGAAATCGAACGGCAAGGAAAGTCTTGCAAAGTGGTTATTATTGGCCTACAATATTCAGAGATGCACACGACTATGTGAGAAGGTGTAACCAATGCCAACGTCAAGGTGCTATTTCAAAACACCATGAAATGCCCATGTCCACAATTCTGGAGGTAGAACTCTTCGATGTGTGGGGTATTGATTTCATGGGACCATTCGTGAATTCGTTTGGAATGAAGTACATCTTGGTTGCTGTGGATTATGTGTCAAAATGGGTTGAAGCTGTAGCATTGGCCGACAACGAAGGAAAGCGTGTTGTAGCATTTTTAAAGAAGAATATCTTCTCTCGCTTTGGAGTACCTCGTACTATCATAAGTGATGGAGGATCTCACTTTTGCAACAAGCTATTCAAATCTGTGTTGGCCAAGTATGGAGTCAAGCAACACAAGGTAGCTACGCCTTATCATCCCCAAACCAGTGGACAAGTTGAGGTTTCCAACCGCGAGATCAAGCAAATCCTTGCCAAGATGGTTAATGCTAATAGGAAGGACTGGTCTCAAAAGCTAGATGATGCACTATGGGCGTATAGGACTGCATTCAAGACACCCATTGGCATGTCACCTTATCAGCTAGTTTATGGGAAGGCTTGTCATCTACCCATCGAGCTTGAATACAAGGCATTGTGGGCATTGAAGCACTTGAATCTAAATTGGGATAATGTGAAGAACCTGAGGTTGGAGCAGCTGAACGAACTAGATGAATTTCGTCTCCATGCATATGAAAGATCAGATTTATACAAGGAGCGGATGAAGAAGTATCATGATCAGCGGATTGTTCGACGAAACTTCCAAAAAGGTGACATGGTACTACTCTTTAACTCCAGACTCAAGCTCTTCCCAGGTAAGTTAAAATCAAAGTGGTCTGGTCCATTTAAAGTCATCCAAGTCTACTCGTCTGGAGTAGTCGAATTGGAAGACAATGATGGTGTTGTCTTCAAAGTGAATGGCCAACGTGTTAAGCCATATATCGGTCCTCTTGACTCGATGAATGACAAGGCCATCACTTATCTCGACGAAGTCTAAGTACTCGAGATTACTACGTCGAGCCACAACAATAAATAAGGCGCTAGATGGGAGGCAACCCATTGTTTATCGTTTTTCATTTATCGTTTATCGTTTTCTTTCATTCTAGTACTTGTCTTGTTTTTAATTAATGAAAATCCAAAAATAAGAGTCGTGCCACGACCAAAACTAAGGCGCTTGGTGGGAGGCAACCCATCGTACTAATCGTTTTCATTTTGAGCAAATATAGGTGCAAGAAGTATGCGACGAGGAGATTGATCTCCATCGACAATTTGGACGCATTGTGTGGTAAAGTCGGTAAGTTAGGCATGGTGATGCATAAGACGGTGAATTGAGCCTTTATCACGTCAAAATAGGCTTCGAGGAAGGCTAGGCCTTGGTAAAACTAGGCCACAAATGATGCACAACCTATTCTATAGCCTAAGGACTCGGAATCTAGGGTGCTATACACTATGCGCCGCCTATACCTAGGTATGCTTTTGACTATGCGCCGCCTATGCTATGGCATTTGGTCTCAGTATCTCATGTGCCATAGACTATGCGGCGCATATGTCTACAAATGCCATAGACTATGCGGCGCATATGTCCCATTATGCCATAGACAATGCGCCGCATATGTCATTGATATGCCGAGTGATATGCGCCGCATATGTGGTGTTCTTGTCCCCAAATCCGATTGTAAATGGGTCATAACCCGACCCATACTCTTCCTATATAAAGGGGACTTAGTTTTATAATACACCCACATTAGAAACAACCCTAAAGGCGCCGCATAACCCTCCAAATCTTCTCAAAATTTTCTTCTTTTGCTCTTCCAATTCACAACAACTTCTCTACAAGCTTCAAGCAAGTAAGTACTCTCTTATTCTTCATCTAATTATCGTAAGTACTATGTTGCTATGCTTATTATAAATTGCTAAATCATGTGAGATTGGTAGGTGATGTTCATGTGTTTGGATTGTTGTTGCAAAATCATGTGAGTGAATATATACGTAGGGAATTCTTGACTTGTCTCCGACTTGAATTTTGTTTCGAACGCATTGTTATGATATTTGCTGAATTGATATGGCTATGAATATTGCTTAAGAGTGTTGTTTGGATGCTTACATAATAGACTATCCCGGCCATCGGGATAAGATTATAGTGCCTATCGTCTTAGAAGGTTGTTCTTGTTGTAAGAATAACGATTCTATGTGATAACCCCTATGTCGTAGTGTTGCTATATCTACCATGAAAGTAGACCAATGACTGCAAATAAGTGATGCAATGCTGATTTTCTTGTCAGAACACCATCCTAAAACATATGTCGACGAAATCTGAGTAAATCGACTACGATCACCTCGATGATTTGTACAACAAGACTAAATGTGGGGTGGTACCCCTAGTTCTTGCATATAGATTGTATCAAGTGAGATTGTGCTGCAACTAACATTATTTCTAGTCTCAGGTACAATGGCACCTAAAGCGAGGCAAGGTAAGAAGAAGGCTACCACGTCCCAAAAGGGCAAAAAGAGAAGTCGAAAAGACCAAGGAGAATTATCCTCAGCGCACCTACCACGCAGAATGTTTGGAATAAAATGGGTTCTTGAGGAAGAATCCAAAGCATGGTACAGCAGCAACAAAGAAAGAAAATATGTGCACGTCGACTTGATCAACAAGGAGACCTTAGCAAAGAAGGAGCCGCGAATGTTGGCAAAAATAATGGCTTTGAAGCTGGATTTCATCTTCCACGACATGGGAGAGTGCAATCTTGACTTAACAAGAGAGTTTTATGCCAACTGGTCGCCGAACACAACAGGCAATGAAGTCAAAATTCGGGGCCAAGTGTTACATCTTACAGCGGATTGGATCAACTCTTTTCTTGGCTTACCTTCGGTCGACACGGCACCATTCAAAGAGCTGTACAGCAGGCCTCCTTATAGAGCAATACGACACACGCTTTGTGGAAGCATATCGATGGCAAGATGGGGCAGACATAAGGAAACAGGCCATCATAATACCTTCCCCTATGCTCCACTAAATAGGGAAGCAAGAATCTGGATGCGCATTGTCAACTCATGCCTTATTCCTGGAACTCAATACACCAAGATAGAGTGTGTTTGGTCTATGCTTTGATGACAAATGTCCCTATCAACTTTGGGGCAATCATTCGATCTACCATGAGGAAGGCCAGACTCCACAAAAGGTCCCATTTCACATTCGGCAATTTGTTGACAGCAATGTTGCGGAAGGAGGATGTCGAAGAGGAACCAACTGACCACAAACTCCCACATAACCCAAAGAAGGTTGACCTCACCAAGGTCAAAGATGCTTAAACAACTCATGGAGTCAACCTTACTACTGCGGAGAGACATGCTCGTGATGAGAGTTTCTTCCGTCATCTCTATGGCATGACACGATTTACTATGATGAGTGGTGGACGTATTCCAACCGCCGAAGAGCTCCAACAGCTGGACCACGACTACCCAATGAACATGCATGCCCGGGAGATGTGTGGAGTGGGCGTATATTTTGAGGAACCTCTAGACGATGACGTGCCGACTGATGATGATCGACGCTTGCCTGATTCTGACGAAGAGGAGAACTCTGACGACGACTCTTATGATGATTCAGACGAAGGGGGTATGACCCCCGATATTGAGGAAGAGTCCGACTAACTAGGTTCTTCGTATTTATTTTCCACTGAGGGCAGTGTCCCGTTTAAGTGTGGGGTGGCGGTATCGCATGTTATACTTCTCTATTTGCATCTATGTTTGTTTACTTTTTTTTTTTAAGTTAAGTTTTGTAGGAGTAAATTTTTTTTCTAGCTTCGCATGAAATTATTTTTCTAGGCAGAATGAGATTATAACAAGAGTATGTGCTACAATTGTAACTATTGAGACGTTTAGGCTCTAGTTGTGACTCATTATGTGATATTGTGTGATTCAATTCCTTCAATTATTGGGTCGAGAGTCTATATTACTTTCAATCAAGTCGACCATGTGCCTTGTGTGTGTGAGATAATAGTATATTCTATGTTTGTGGCTGATGCTAGAACTTGCCTGGTATGTATGCAAAGCGAAAATAAGGAATGTAAGTTTAGGATATGATTTAGGCATTTCTTTGGCAACCTATACATGTTTACCTTCAGTTTTACCTACCCATGAACATCATCCTAGTTAAACCCTTTTTGAGCCTTTAGCCTATTTCTTTGACAACCTTGCATGTAAGCCTAATCCATTTCTTTCAAGACCATAATTTGATCCAAAATCCTGAGTGCTTTAAAGTGAAAAAGTCATATGACAACATAAGAGGAAATTGGGTGAGTATAATGCTTTAAATTGTAATGGTGCTTGAATGTGCTATGAAAAAGAAAGTGCTATCATAAGAGGTATGTTGTGAAAAGAAAAAGGAAAAGAAAGCTGAAAAGTGAGTTGTGATTAAAATTGAAAAAAAAAAGATGAGAACAAGGGTGGAAGAATAAAATAAAGAAAGGTTGAAAGAAAAAAGTGTCAATGATACAATGTGCTTAGGAACTTAGTCACTATTTCTGGCCAAAATAGCTGATCCTACCCGTCCCTTAGCCTACATTACAACCATCAAAAGACCTACTTGATCCTAATCTTAACATTCCGACATTTAGTAGAGTACTACATTAAAGGCAAGCCTATGGTCATTAGTTGCTACATATGAATTTTTTGTGAGAGCGAGAGCAAGGACACTTTGATACCCATGTTTGAAAAATATGCTATACTTGTGAGTGATTATGGGTAATATATGGTGAGACACACATGGTTGATGAGTTTTGGATAGTTGTGTATGATTCTATGCACTTCAACGTTTGCATGCGAGTTGATCACCATCACGAGTCTATACTTGAGGTTAAATTGTTTTTACTTATAATCAGAAAGCTACTCTTTGTTGATAATTGTTGTGCTTGTCTTGATAAATGTTTTGTGTTGTTGCTGTAAAAACCTTAAGTCGATGCTTAGAAGGACATGATATTTTGTTCGAGGACGAACAAAGCTGCAAGTGTGGGGTGTTGATGATAGGCGAATTTACACGCCTATATCAATATATTTTGCCCCTATTTTAGCCTAGTTTTGAGAACAAATTATATATTTCATGCACTTTTAGTCCTTTTTCCTGTAAATGAGCTAACAAATATGATTAGGAAAGTTTCAGGTATAAATGATGCAAAATACAGCATTTTATGGCTTACTTGACGCAAAAGAAAGCTCACAAACGAAGTAGAAGGGAGCTGGACGCCTAAGGACCAAATCTGCTGCATGGAAAATCTGTCCCGGGCTAAAACAGTATTCCTGAAGAATTTGGGGACTTACAGACACAAAGCTGGATTTTTACAAAGATACATTAACCTAATACAATTAGGTTATGTATTTCACTATTCTATTTGGATTATGATATTGTAACCTTACCCTAGTACATTTGGGTCAAGGATTTCATTAGTATAGTAGGATTTGGCTATTTATTAGCTTAGTAGGAGTAGGATAGGAGTATTATAAATACCCTATCATGTTAGAGATTTTTAATTAACTCCTCCCTTAGTGGAGAGAACAATCATTAATTCTTCACTTAATCCAACAATTAATTTTCTTCCATCCCTCTCATCTTCCACCACAAACGCTTCTAATCTACTCTTCTATTCTTAAATTCCACAACAAGAGAACCGTTACTTGCTAGGGAATCACCAAAACCACACGCCTACCACCTACTTCTCACGCCATCAACCATGCAAATCGTGATATCCTTCGCATTCATGGGTAACTAAACCTCTTAGTTGGGGTTATCGAAGCCGAATGAGTTACTATCTATTGCTATGAGTTTGTGAGTTCAAGACACGTATATTGCTTATATCATTATTCTTTTCATCTTAATCTACATTCTTTGCGGTTGCAAACGCAAGAATACGCCAGTCTAACATTTAACTTGTTCGCGAGAAAGGTTATTTGTCTGGAAAAGAGATAATGTCAAGGTAGTAGGACACCCTTTCCTATTAAAAAGCTAGTGTCGTAACTGGACTAACCTCTTGGAGAATTTGTACCGTTAGACACGCTTTAAGCTCGCGAGAGTTAAAGTGAAATAGTCCTTGTTTAGGTCGCGAGACGCTTGGATTTACCATCGACTACAATTCTCTGTAAGCAATTGCATGTCAAGACTCTACACACTCATAGCCGATAGAGACGTATACCTCAGAAGGTGGACATAACCCCAACGCTTCAATTCTCATTGTTTCACAACCTACGAAATACTCTCTTTTTACTTTGCTATTTTCAGCTTTTATTTTATTACTTTGGTTACATATTACAATTCCCCCCTTCTTACGAGACTTGCACCAAAAGTCTATTAATTTTGCTTACTTGTTGACCAAGCTATTCCCTGTGGGATCGACACCCAACCTAGGTTGGGTTCTATATTTGCTAACGACCGCTTTACACTCCCATGAGAGCTGTAGATTGAGCGTTATCAATAGGGAAATAGAATTTGGTATTGACCTTATTCTAGATACTCAACCCATCTCCATTTCTTTATATTGTATGGCTCCAGACGAGCTTAAGGAGTTAAAAAATAGCTTAAAGACCTCTTCGATAAAAGTTTCATAAGGCCTAGTGTATCTCCATGGGGAGCTCCCATCCTATTCATGCGAAAGAAAGATGGTTCATTGCGAATGTGCATTGACTATCATCTGCTGAATAAAGTCACAATCAAAAACAAATATCCTCTTCCTAGGATTGATAACTTATTCGACCAACTCCAAGGTGAAAGTTACTTCTCAAATATAGACCTTAGATCCGACTATCATCAGCTTAGAGTAAGGGAATATGATATTCCAAAGACAACTTTCAGAACCCATTACGGTTATTTTGAGTTTCTAGTGATGTCCTTCGAGCTGACAAATGCCCCAGCAGCCTTCTAGACTTGATGAACAGAGTGTTCAAACAATATTTGGACATGTTTGTTATAGTCTTTATCAATGATATTCATGTCTATTATCGTAGTGAGGATGATTATGTAGACTATCTTAGAATTGTGTTGCAAAATCTTAGAGATCACCAGTTGTTCACCAAATTTAGAAAATGTGAATTTTGGCTAAGGTCAGTAGCTTTCCCTAGGAATATTATTTCCAGTGATAGCATTCGAGTTGATCCCCAAAAGATATAAGTAGTAAGAAACTAGCCTAGACCTATCTCTCCATCAGACATCAGAAGTTTCTTAAGTTTATATGGCTATTACAGATATTATGTTGAGGTTTTTTCATCTATTGCATCCCCTATGTCTAGATTGACCCAAAAGAAAGTTAAGTTTCAGTGGTCAGATTTCTGTGAGAAGAGTTCTTAGGAATTGAAGACTGACTCACTTCATTCCCAGTTTTAGCACTACCTGATGGTATAGATGGATTCATTGTCTATTGTTAATGCTTCTAGAATCGGTCTAGGTTATGTTTTGATGCAGAGAGGTAATGTTATAGCCTATGCCTCTAAACAGCTTAAGCCTCATGAAAAGAACTACCCTACCCATAACCTTGAGTTAGATATTGTTGTATTTGCATTGAAAATCTGGAGGCACTATCGTTATGGGGTGCATGTCGATGTGTTCAGGGATCACAAAAGCTTGCAATATGTGTTTACTCAGAGGGATTTAAATCTTCATCAGAGAAGGTGGTTAGAATTGTTGAAGGATTATGATATGAGTGTGTTATATTATTCGGGCAAAGCCAATATACTGGCAGACACCCTTAGTAGACTGTCTATGGGCAGTCTTGCTCATGTGAAGAATGATAAGAAAGAATTAGTTTGAGAAGTTCACCAGTTAAATAGATTGGATGTGAGGTTGGTTGACTCAGCTGAAGGGAATGTTTGGGTTTAGAGTAGTTCAGAATCTTCTCTTGTTTCTGAAGTGAAAGAAAAGAAGGATAAGAAGTCTAGTTTGGTCAAACTAAAGGGGTCAGTTAAAGACCAAAAGGGAGAGTTTTTCTCCTAAGGAGGAAATGGTGTGTTGAGATCAAGAGTAAATTATCTGTGCAGTGTGTTAACGATTTAAGGCAGCGTATTATGGAAAAAGCACATGGTGCGTGTTACTCCATTCACCCAGGAGCCACCAAGATATATAACAATTTGTGAAAAGTCTATTGGTGAAGTGGTATGAAAAGAGATATAGCAGAATTTGTGGCCAAATATGTGACCTTTTAAAAGGTTTAGGTAGAGCACCAAAGACATGAAGGCATATTGTAGGAGTTTGGTATTCCTACTTGGAAGTGGAAAGAGGTAAACATGGACTTTGTGACAGGGTTACCCCATTCGTATCGAAAACATAATTCAATTTGGGTTATTGTAGATAGATTGACCAAATCAGCCTATTTTTTACCAGTTCTCATGTCCTACACAACTGAATATTATGCTAAGTTGTATATCAGAGAGTTGGTTAGATTACTCGGAGTTCCCTTGTCCATTATTTTAGATAGGGTTACTTAGTTTACCTCTCAGTTTTGGAAAGCCTTTCAGAAGGGTCTTGGTACCCAAGTTCATCTCAGTTTAGCTTTTCACCCATAGACAGATGGTCAGGTAGAGAGGACCATTCAAAACTTAGAGGATGTGTAGATAGCATGTGTCCTTGACTTCAAAGGCAATTGGGAAGAGCACTTGTTGTTGATCGATTTTGCCTACAATAATAGTTACTATTCTAGTATTCAGATGACCCGGTTTGAGCCTTTTTATGGGTGGAGATGTATATCACCATTTGATTGGTTTGAAGTAGGTGAGGCCACTTTGTTTGGGACATATATGGTGTTTGATGTCATGGAGAAATTTTAGTTGATTCTAGAGATATTGAAAGTAGCCCAGAGTAGTTAGAAATCTTATGCAGACGTAAAAAAGAGAGATCTTAAGTTTCAAGTCGATGATTTTGTTTACTTGAAGGTTTCACCCATGAAGGGAGTGAATAGATTTGGTAAAAAGGGGAAGCTTAATCCCCGGTATATAAGCCCCTGTAGGATTATGAGTCGTGTGGGGAAGGCAGCATATGAGCTCGAGCTACTTGCAGACTTGTCATCAGTTCACCCAGTGTTCCTTGTATCCATGTTGAAGAAGTGTATGGATGATTCAGCTGTTATAGTTTGTCTAGAAAGCATAGATATTCAGAATAGACTTTCATACGAAGAACTTCTAGTAGAGATTCTTGATCACCAAATTCGTAGACTAAGAAACAAAGAAGTTCCCTTGGTCTTGAGCTACCCATAGACTTATGGTTAGTTCATCCAGTTTTCCATGTGTCCTTATTGAAGAAGTACATGGATGATTCAGCTGTTATAATCCCTCTAGAAAGTACAGATTTTCAAAATAGCTTTTCATACGAAGAAGTTCCAGTAGAGATTCTTGATCATCAGATTCATAGACTAAGGAACAAAGAAGTTCCCTTGGTCAAAGTTCTGTGGCAAAATCAGTCTGTTGAGGATGCTACTTGGAAAGCAGAAGTAGATGTGCGTACCAAGTATTCTCATCTTTTTTCCATGAATTTAGATTCAACCAAAGGTAACATTCTTTCTTAATTCAGTTCTTTTCTAGTCTCAAACTCAGCCATATAGTTATCTTCATGTAAATTCATGCACTCGTAGATGGTTCAGCCACTCAGTATGTTTTAGATTCAGCCATGCAATTTGTTCAGTTGTGCATGCCAGCATATATAGCCTTAGTTCCTCAGAATCTTTAGTTTAACTAGTCTCATTCGAGGATGAATATTCCCAAGGGGGAGATAATGTAATACCCCATACCTTTCCTAGCTCAGTTTATCTCTTAGAATGTCAAGGGTAAGCTTTGAAAATGAATAAATCTTGATACATGCAGAATTTTCAAGCTCTAGACCCACCAATGTGTAGATAATTGGCTCAGCTTTCCAACAATACCAATTTCGCCTCAATCCGATACTCGATTGAGAAGTTATGGCACTTTTAGTGAAGATAGTGTCTAAAAAAGAGCAGAACTGCGTTGTGATGACATGAAAAATGACAATTTTCCAATTTCCAATGGACCACCCGATTGGCCCGTATTACGATGAAGTCCCAGTTCCCATTTGTCAATTTCGAGTAGCTCATCGTGATGGTACCACATCGCGGTGATGGTCTAAATGACATTTGTCAATTTTCAGGTTCTTACCTCGATAGCCCAGTGTCGCGGTGAAGTTTCAGTTCGCAATAGTCTATTTTCCAATAAGCCACCGCGATAGTGGCGCGTCGTAGTAGGGCCCAAAATCAAAATTTCCAGTTTTCAAAGTTGATTTTAAAAGGGCAATCTAGTCTTTTCTTCAGCCCCCAATTCATGAATAACACTGAATTAATCCTATTCCAACCATTATATGCTCACTTTTCATTAACTTTCTCTCTAAGAAACCCTAGAACATCAAAACTTAATTTCCAAGAAATCCAAATTCCTCCATTCTTTCTCCAAGGAAACTCAAAATTCAAGATTTTCAATTCAAGAAAATCAAGAATCTATCTTCAAGAGAACAAATAGGGATTCAACATTCAAGTTTCTTCATCTAATCATCAATTAAGGTATGTGGGATTTTTCAACAAGGATAATCTTTTCATCCTTGTGCCTAAAATTTATTTTAAAGTTGATTTTATATGAAACTACATGAGTTTCAAATTAGGGTTCATACCAATATTGCTAATTGAAAGATTATGGGATTTCAAGAAATTTAGATGATGAATTTGCATGTTTACTTTCGTATTTTTATACGTATTGCAGTAATTTCCAGATTTTGAATTGAATTACCAATATTTACATTATCAAGCATGAATGTTATGATGTTTTGACATAAAATTGAAGCTTGAGTTATTAAGCCCTAGTTTGTATGATGATATTTCAAGAATGACTATGCTTTAAGCATCCTATGACTAGACAAACTAGGGACAAACCCCCAGTTTGTATAAGTTCCAATGTCTCTCTAGTATTAGTAGTAGAGGCTTGTTGGACTGCTAGACATGATTCAAATTTTCAGTATTGATAGATCAGACTCTTGAGTTCGGTATTTTCAGATATTATCTTCAGATATTTTCAGCTTAGCTCATACAGGATTCTGCATTTTAGCTTTAACTATATATTTATATTTCTTTAAGATGAGTATTCAGATTTAGTAGAAGGCTTACAGGGTTAGCTTAAGGCTACTCATAGTCTTGAGCATCGTGTGACGTCTTGGGACCCATTTTTGGGACATTACAGACCTGACTTTTTGTAAGGTTGATTAAGGAATTCTATGTCACCAGGTTACAAAGAAAGACAGGTGTATGTTATGGAATGAATCCGAGCTAATATTTGAGAAATCGGGTAGATAGGTCACATGTCTGAAATGGGTCTTCTCTAGGTATGCTAGTTACTTATTAGGTTTTTTACATAGGTCTAGGACTTCCCTCATTATATCTATCATTAGAAATTATGTTGGCCCTTGGTGCGAGGTCAGACTTAGTAGTCTGGGGTAGTAGAATCATAAGAGAAAGAACGGTGTATCGGTAGTCATAATCGAAAGTTAGTGAATGAGGTGAAAGGGAATGTTGGGGTTGGTAATGAGCCTAAAAGAACACATATTTTCTATTGAATTTTTATGTTGTATTTGTGTAATCCAATTCAGATCTATTGATGAGGCTTACCAGTATGTGTGGTTTGTACTGATGCTACTTTGTTATATTTTTTTTGGGGAATAGTCTTTTACAGGGATCAATGTTGATAGCTTGAGTGTTGCGATAGTGATCCATCAGCATCTTCCACTTCTCCCACTCATGGTAGAAATTGGATCCAATGTTATTGGTCCTTCTAGTAGCTATTATACCTATTTAGACTAGATCCTACGGTAGCTATAATTTCATACTATTTTGCAGAATTTTCTATAATAAAGTTCACTTCATTGCTTGATTAAGGACTTTCGCTTGATTTCTTAAAGAAATGGTAAGCGATTCTCCTATCTAGGTGGATTTGAATAGGTGCCCTCATGATCCAGTAGTTTCAGTCGTGACAATGAGCTCAAAGATGTCAAGTGGTTTAAAGATCATTCCAAAAGCTATCAACTTAACATTACTAATCTCTATTTTGTAGATGATTTATTATTAATTGCAAAGGGGATGTTAATTTAGTAGGTCTATTGCATGAGAAATTTTGTATTTTTTTAGCCGCCTTAGGTCTACAACAAAATCTAGCTAAAATTACAATCTATTATGAAGGGATGGAGGATGTAGAAAAGCAGGCTATCCATGATCTTCTAAGTTATTCTAAAAGAGAACTATGTGCCACCTACTTGGTTTGGCAACTAGAGAGCTGAAGATTCTTGAATGAAAACCACTTGTAACTAAAATTGTAGCTAAGGTTTAATTTTGAACTGCCAAAAATCTATCTTATATGGGGAAGCTACAGCTAGTGATGTCTGTCCTATTTGGGATTCAATCCTATTGGACACAAATATTCATTCTACTTGCTAAGGTAATGAAAACTATTGAGACATATTGTCAACTAAGAAGGCTTTAGTCTCTGGAAGTAGGCTTTTTCCTAAATCAGCAGGAGGTCTAAACATCACTAACATTAAGCTATGGAATATGTAAAGATTAGTGTGATTGGTGAATTGTAGTACTAGTTAAGGTGACTTGTACATAGTAATACTTGTATTAGATATTTGTACACAAATAGTAAATGTGATTAGTTAGTGATAGGTGGTTATGATAATTAATGATGTAGTTAGATATTTGTATATATACTCCAACTACCGACTAATTAGAGTAAGTCGGTTACTTTCAACTCACTGCTTCACTGTTCTCTCTCTTCCTTCTCAGTAAATTCCCCTTTCTCAATTGCTCCTTCTTAGCTAAAAGTTGGCTTTCAATATGGTATCAAAGCTATGGTTGTCAAACAAACCTAGCTGATATAGTGAGTATTTAAGATTTCTCTTTCTTCGCACAAGCTGGAGAGCTAGGAACAGTTAAAAATCGACTCGCAATTTCGTCAAAATTCATCGGAGTTCTCATCAAATTCATCAGAATTTCCATCAAATTCAATCAAAATTTCAATATATTGTTGTTAAAATTCACTGAAGGTTCAGCAATTTCTATCAAAATATCATAATTTTTAATGCATCGATGTCATCAATTTGTAGAAGAAGTTATGAAAATGGCGCAAACAGCTAAAACAACGGAGACTACAAATCAAATGCAAGCTCAAAGGTTCACTGACATTCATCCCAGAAATCCTCTGTATTTGCACCCATCGGATACACCAGGTAGGATCCTAATCACTCAATAACTATCTGGCATGGAAAACTATACCACATGGAATAATTCTATGAGAGTAGCATTACTAGCAATGAACAAAATAGGGTTTATTGATGGAAAATGTAGAAAAAAGAACACTACACGGGAGATTTGGAGCATGAGTGGGAAAGATGTAATGCCTTCATTTTATCATGGATTACTAATTCTATTTTGAAGGAACTAGCAAAGGGCTTGATGTTTTCGTCCAATGCATATAGTGTATCGGTCGATTTGAAAGAATGATTTGATAAGCGTGACCTAACTAGGATATATCAGGTGCACAGAGAAATTAGTAAAATAAGTGAAGAAACTCTTACAGTGTCAGAGTATTATTATAAATTGAGGAATCTATAGGATGAGTATATATCACTTGTGCCTCTTCCATCTTGTGGATGTGACAAATACAGGGTGTATGCTGAACATATGGAAAGGCAAAAACTTATGCAATTTTTTATGGGGCTGAACGAAGTGTTTGCACAATCAAGGAGTCAGATACTTATGACAATCCCTAGTCCAAGCCTTAATCAAGCTTACAACATGATAATGCAGGATGAAAGTCAGAAAGTCCAGTCAAGTCTAATCTCTAATTGTGTGTTACCCTTACAGAAAATGGATTTGAAGGAGTCTACTGTTTTAGCATCTATACAGAGTAATAAGTTCAACCAGAATCGAAACACTGGCCTATATTGTGACCATTGTCACATGACAAACCACAGAAAAAAAAATTGCTATCAACTTGTTGGATATCCTCCCAACCACAAGTTTGCTAAGAAAAGAGTTCTTGATAGGAAAAGTAAGCCACCAGGTTATGGAAGGAACATACAACAAAATTATGGAGGTAACAAGAAACAAAACTTTGGAGAAAACAAGCAGTAAAACTATGGAGATTATAGAAGAACACATGCAATTAATGTACAATGTGTTGATGACTTTGAATCTGGAAATAATAACATGCAGTAGCTTGGACATCATAAAAGGTCTCATATCACTAATAACTATAACAATGAAGCTCTTGTAATTGGTAGCAATGGTATACCAAACCTCTCCTCATTGCAGCCTATGCAAACCTTCACATCTAATCAATATCAGCACCTAATGAAACTAATTGACAAAGATGTTGCATCAAAGGACATGGCTTCTAACATGGCAGGTACTTCTCATAGAAATCACTCTATACTACATATATTCAATGTTTGTTTCTCTATAGGTACTGATACAATTCCCTGGATTATGGACACTGGATCTACGAATGACATGGCATCAAACTTGAATTCACTACTACATTCCATTTCTATCCCTCCTAATTCCAGTTTTGTTCACTTACCAAATGGTCGAACCACTACAGTTTCTCACACTGGTTTTATTGTTATTTTTTACAATAGCGAACTACAAGATGTCTTATACATACCTCATTTTGCCTACAACCTTTTTTCTATCTCTAAACTTACAAAAGAACTGAATTATTGCATTTTTTTATCCATCCTTCTATTTGTTCCAGGACCTTTGGACTGGCAAGGTGAGGGGGATTGGTAAGGAGGAAGGAAGACTTTGCATGCTCCCATCCACCACTAAGAAGCCGACACCTGTCAAAGCTCTTCATTCTTCTTGTTCTACCTTTGATTCATACCTTTCCATCTGGCATATGAGGCTCGGTCATGCACCCATTGTTGTACTTCACAAGATTGATCTCTTTAAATTATGTAAACAACATAAGGATTTTAGTTCTTGTCCTGTATTCCTTCTTGCAAGACAAACTAGATTTTCTTTTCCTTTTAGTGTTAAAAAATTTGTTTCTCCTTTTGAATTACTGCACATGGATGTTTGGGGAGCATATAAACAATGCACTTATAATGGTCATCGGTTCTTTATCACTATTGTAGATGACTATTCTAGAATGACATGGGTTTACTTGAGGAGATTGAAAAGTGAAGTCATTACTTTTATTACCTCTTTTTTGGATTTAGTCAAAACATAATTCTCAGCCACTGTTAAAATAATCAGATCAAATAATGGCCTTGAATTTTTAACAACCAGTGTGACTCTTTTTTTTCATCTTCTGGCATCATCTACCAAAGTACCTTTGCGCATAATCTTAGCAAAATAGAGTTGCTGAAAGAAAGAAGAGGCATCTCCTTGAGATGGCCAGAGCCCTTAGGTTTCAGGCTCATGTACCACTTAAATTTTAGGGAGACTGTGTACTCACAGTAACCTTTTTGATTAATAGACTACCTTCCTTAGTTTTGTCAGGGAAATCACCTTATAAAATCTTTTACAACCATTCTCCTAACCTGAAACACTTAAGAGTTTTGGTTGTCTATGTTATGCCACTACACCTCTTAATTCTAATAAATTTTCTCCTAGATCAATTCACTCTATTTTTATGGGATATTCAGACACACAAAAGGGTTATAGGTTGTATAACATTGCTACTGGGTCATTTTTTGTGAATAGATATGTCTCCTTCAGAGAAACTGTATTTTCTTTTAAATATCCAAGACATACTTTTCTAGACACTATACCAAACCAATCTTGTTCCACATTTCCTATAGCACCACAACCTTTTCCTCATCCAGCAGATGACATATTTCCCTCTGTTACACCTTCTACTTCTAGCCCTTCTTCATCAATTTTTTCAGCTGCTTCTAGGTCTTCTTTTTCTTCTGATACTTCAGATCCTCCAGTTGCACCCTTAGTTCCTATTCCTATCTCTTAGCCTACTAGAAGGTCATCCAAATTAACTAAACCTCCTATACGGCATACTGATTATGTCACTTCTTCTACTACTCTTCACCCCATCTCCAGTTCCTTATCTTATTCTTCTATCTCACATCCTTACAAATCCTAACTTATTGCCTTCTCAACTTCTATTTCTGAACCCTCCTCTTTTGAACAAGTTGCTCAGGACAGTAATTGGATTCAAGTTATGAACCAAGAAATTCAAGCTCTGAATGACAATCACACCTGGGCTATTGTTGACCTACTTTCAGGGAAGACTCCCATTGGTTGTAGGTGGGTTTATAAGGTGAAATAAAAGGCTGATAGTAGTGTTAAAGATACAAGGCTAGGTTGGTTAATAAGGGGTTTACCCATCAAGAAGGACTTTATTATCATGACACTTTTTCCCCTGTTGTCAAGATGGTGATTGTTAGGTGTGTTGTCTCTCTGGATGCTCAATATAATTAGTCTATTCTTTAATTAGATGTGTATAATGCATTCCTCTAGGGTGATTTATTTGAGGAGGTTTACATGAATCTTCCACCTGGTTTTAGTAGCCAGGGGGAGCATAAGGTTTGCAGGCTGCTAAAGTCCTTATATGGACTAAAACAAGCTAGCAGACAACAGAACCTGAAGCTTACCACTGCTCTCACAACTGCAGGCTTTATACAAATCAAATAAGACTATTCTCTCTTTACCAAAACATATGATAATAGGGATATTTCTATTATACTGGTATATGTGGATGACTTATTAATAACTGGAAGCAGTAAAGTCTTAATTCAGGAAGCTGAGAACATTTTGCATCATAATTTCAAAATAAAATATCTAGGTGAACTACGGTGTTTCCTTGGCATTGAGTTTGCATTATCACACAGGGGAATATTAATAAATCAAAGGAGGTACGCACTAGAACTCATATAAGAGTTTGGCCTAGCTGGAGGAAAGATAAATAATACATCTCTTGAGCAAAACCAGAAACTTACAAGTCTTGAATATGACAGTCTAGTCAAGCAACAGATGACACTGACTTGGAAGATAGAAGAATTTACCAGATACTAATAGAAAGGTTATTATATCTAGCCATGACAAGGCCAGATATTTCATTTGCAGTACAACACTTGAGCCAATTTATGCATGCTCCCAAGAAGTCACATTATGAAGCAGCACTTCATGTGGTAAGATACATTAAAATACAACCAGGATTGGGAATATTGATGAGCAGCAAAGGATCAAGGAAGATAGCAACATTCTGTGATGCTGACTGAGCATCATGCCTACTGTCCAAGAAGTCAGTTACAGGCTTTGGGATCAAGTTTGGTGGTTCATTGATATCATGGAATTCTAAAAAACAAAGTACCGTCTCAAGGAGCTCAGCAGAAGCAGAATATAGGAGCATGGCAAGAGCTGTGGTAGAGTTGGTTTGGCTACAAGGTCTATTATAGGAATTAGGAGCACAAATTGAGTTACCTATGGAGCTATATTGTGACAATAAGGCAGCTTTACAAATTTCTTCCAATCCTATGTATCATGAAAGGACAAAACATATAGAGATTGATTGTCATTTTATTAGAGAAAAAATTCAAAAAGGCTTGGTCAAGACTGAATATATAGCAAGCAAAGAACAATTAGCGAATATCTTTACTAAAGCTTGGGGGAAACAGCTTCACAATGACATGTTGTTCAAGTTGGGACTGGTTGATAGTTTCCAACACGCAACTTGAGGGGAGTGTAAAGATTAGTGTGATTGGTGAATTGTAGCACTAGTTAAGGTGACTTGTACATAGTAATACTTTCATTAGATATTTGTACTCAAATAGTAAATGTGATTAGTTAGTGATAGGTGGTTATGATAATTAATGATGTAGTTAGATATTTGTATATATACTCCAACCACAGACTAATGAGAGTAAGTCGGCTACTTTCAACTCACTGCTCCACTGTTCTCTCTCTTCCTTCTCAGTAAATTCCCCTTTCCCAATTGCTCCTTCTTAGCTAGAAATCATGTCACTGCCTCAGCAAACAAGTTGGATGGTAAAGAAGATTTTCAATTCTAGGAGCTTGTTGGGAAGCATGAGTGTCAAAATCATGGTAAGAAGTCCATGATTAGACAAATATATTTATAATAACTAGGTGATTTACCTAAAGTAGCATGGAAAAATCTACTAAATCAAAGTCTAGCCAGGCCAAAAATAATTTTTATTTTGTGGCTGCACATACCAAATAAGCAACTAATAGTGGATAGGTTGAGCAAATGGGGAATATAGGTAGAGAAAAAGTGTTTCCTATGCAAGATGGTAGATGAAACTAGAGATTATCTCTTTAATAACTGTGAGTTTACTAGACAACTCTGGTAGAAATTACTTGATTGGATCCAGGGGCAATGAGCTAGTAATCTCAAGTAGGATGAAACGGTGGAGTTGATTATCAAAGCTAGCAAGGGCAAGTCTAAGCAAGTCAGATGCCTGAAGATGATCTACACAGAAGTTATAGCCTCCATCTGATTGGAAAGAAACTCATGGATTTTTGTGTAACAGGAGAGGTCTTGGGAAGTAATAACTAGAGAAGTTGTCTGCACTTGTTATGTTAGAGTAGATGTAGGAATATCTCAGTATTTACAACATTTTCAATTCCTATAGGATTGATGAGGGCATGTATTAGTTAGGAGCCTGTTACTCCTTAGAGTGTTAGTGATGAGCATGTTTAAGTATTGGCATATAGCAGACTATTGGTCATGCTAAGTTTGTAATTATCAACTTGGTAATTAATAAAATCTTGCTAGCTATCAAAATGTAAAAACAAATACAGTACAGCTGGTTACAACTATCCAAGCAAGCTGTTAAGTTATGAGTTCTCATTTAAATATTGCTATCAAAGCTTGTACCTATTTAAATATTCAAATAGACCAATACTCTATTTAATCTACATATTAAGTACCTCATGACTAATCAGCAAAAACAAATAAAAAACGTAGATTTCACACGCAGTAGCAAAATTTAATCATAAAAAGAAACAACCATGGTTTTGACCATATACTGGTCCTATTTGGGCATGATTTGAATATTTGAAATCAAACTCATTTAAGGTTGAAGGTTTATTTGAATAAATAATTTAAATTTTTTAAGTTTTATTTTTTCCTGACAAACATAAAAGCTCTATAAGTTAGTGAAAATTATCAAAAAAGTTTCATTCTTATAAAATCTTACCAAATAAATAAATCATAAACTCTAACACACATTGATTAATCGAGTATCTCCATGTTCCTTTTGTAAATAAGTTTTGGGATTACAAATTTTTATATACACATAGTTATAAAGGCCTAATCAACAATAGCAGTTTCTAGCTATCTTTATTATAATTCTTTTACATGGTACGAACAATTTGTTCACGTTAAACGTGAGTTTTTTTTGACAAAATTTAAAATGATGAAACATTCTTACAAATATAATTTATAAATTAAATTTTACAATAGTAGTTTCTAGCTATCTTTATTATATATCTTTTACATGGTACGAACAATCTATTCATGTTAAACATGAGATTTTTTTGACAAAATTCAAAATGATGAAACATTCTTTACAAATATGTTTATAAATTAAATTTTACAATAGTAGTTCTAGCTATCTTAATTATAATTTTTTTATATGGTACAAATAATCTATTCACGTTAAACATCAGATTTTTTTGACAAAATTTAAAGTCAGGAAACATTCTTTACAAATATAATTTATAGAGTGACTTTTACGTTTTAGAAAAAATTAAAATTCTAAATCATGATCCCATATTACGGTCAAAGTACCTACTTAATCCCCCCAAAAATAAGACTTTCGAGAAAGATAAAAAAAGGAAAAAAATATTTTAGGGAGTGATGGCCCCTTGCTGCCGTCCCCGCACTGTGAACCGCCCATCCCATGCGTTTCTCGTTTTTCCTTTCTTTGGGATTGGTTGTGCATTTGTGCAACAATTCTTTCATTAATTATTTGTTGACTGTCTTCTATAGTTTACAGGTTTAATATGAGTTTTAAGGGGAATTTAAAATATGAAAAAGTAATTTTATAAAGAAGTTAATATCTTTTATATATTAAAAAATAATTTCAATGTCATATATAAAGTGATTTTTGAAGAAAGAAACATTTTATATGACAATATCGTCAGTCATATGCATCGCTTATGATCATTATCATTAATCTCTACTAACACAATCATCATTGAAAAGTTATTTTTCAGAAGCTTAAAAGTAGTTTTTCACTAGTAAGTGTTCAACAGTTAAAAGTATATTATAAATTTATTGGTCAAATACAAACTATTTCTTATCATACTTTCTCGAATTTTTTTTTACAAAATAAGTTGATTTTAGAAGTTTAATCAAACATGCTATTAATGAGTGTACATTTCATTTGAATGATTAAGATTTGTAATAATATCTTACCATCATTTAGATGTTTATTCAAATATTTCTATCAAGATATTAATTAGCTCATCAATTTCATTCATTCACCGTTTCCGTTATCATGCACTATTATCAACTACAACCATCGTTGCCTATCACCCAAAACAACCATCCTCAGCCATAGCCATCATGTACACTCATCACCACTCATAACTATTGCCACAACAACCACCAATCACCATCAATAATCATCACCATTAGTCATTACTATATATCATCAAATCAACATAATCATTCACCCCATTAGCCATCACATTAAGGATTTCATTAATATTTACGTTTGCATGTATATTAAATTTAGTAAAGTATTTAAGTATGTCGTTGGGATAAGCGTATAAAGTAACTTATCAACTGCATTATCTTAGCACTTGACAATATTTTAGTAGTAGAAGACAACAATCACATCTCTTACTAGAAGGCAAGGCTAATTCTTTTAGTTTCTATCAAGCCGTAGTAGTGTACTTATATCCCGGGTAATCTGGAGTTATCCCTCATTTTCATATATATGTCCATTTATTTCAACTGAAATTGAAAATTGATCAAATGAAAATGTCAAATGGAAGAATTGCAGCTTGATAGCTTGCAATCAAGGACAAGAAGAAGAAGAAGAAGATAGTTAGAAACTGAATTTTCATTATTCTCACCTGAAGATTACAGTTATGATCTATTTATAGACTTGAGTTAAGATGAGCTAAGAATGAGCTAAGAAGTGAATCATGTATCCAGCTCATTGACAACTCATTGTAACTAACTAATCATTGTATAACAACCTTCAACAACCTCTAAAGCTGACTCAGCTATTGACTATCTAACTAACTACTCCTATCAATATTACACACCAATGTAACAGGTAGTCGTGTATGACACTCCCCCTCAAGCTGCAGGGTGCAGAATGTTTAGCACACCAAGCTTGCAAGTAAATGAGTATGTTGAGCAAGTCTCAGGCCCTTGGTAAGCAGGTCAGCAAGTTGATCACTAGAGTGAACATAAAGAGCCTTAATTAAGCCATCTTTGATCTTGTCCCTAATGAAATGATAGTTAATATCAATGTGTTTGGTTATCTCATGAAACATAGGGTTGTTGGCTAACTGAATGGTTGAATTATTGTCACTGAAGACTGAAACAGGAAGGGTGACATACACCCTGAGGTCTTGAAACAAACAAACCAGCCAAGTGAGCTCTGCAAATATTGAAGCCATGCTTCTGTACTCAGCTTCAGTAGAACTCCTAGAAACAGTGTGTTGTTTTTTCATTTCCACGATATTAGAGATTCGCCAAAGTGAATGGTATAACCAATAAATGATCTTCTGGTGTTGGGGAAAACAGCCCAATCTGAGTCACATCAACAAGTTAGAGAAGTAGCAGTCTTAGCCTTGAACCAGATACCTTGACCAACAAAACCTTTAAGGTATTTCACCACCCTATTTGCTGCTTCTTAGTGGGATTTCTTGGGGTGTTACACGAATTGGCTGAGAGTTTGCATAGCAAAATTAATGTCTGGCCTTGTAATAGTAGCATACATAAGTTTCCCAACAAGTCTTTGGTAAGATGAAATGTCAGATAGCAACTCATTATCTTGTGCACCTGTGGTATGATCATACTCAATAGATGTTAACTTGGCATTAGATTCTAGAGGGGTAATAGCTGGTTTAGAACCACTAAGCCCTGTATCAGCAATCAACTCAAGAATGTACTTCCTTTAGATCAATATGATAACTTCAATACCTAAAAAATACTTGAGATCACCCAAGTCTTTCATTTTGAATTATTGATGCAACTTGATTTTGGTTGCATTGATCATTGATGCACTGCTCCCAGTAATTAGCAAATTATCAACATATACAAGCACTATAACAGTGTCATTACCTTGATGTAGAGTGAATAGGGAATAGTCATGTACACTTTGGGTAAAACCATCATCAAGTAAGGCATTAGTGAGCTTTAGATTCCATTGCCTGGAGTCCTGCTTAAGTCCATACAGGGATTTGATCAATTTACATACCTTATTCTTCCCCTATCTTCTAAATCCTTCTGTCATCTCTATGTAGACTTCCTTCTCAAGATACCCTTGGATAAATGTATTATACACATCCATTTGATGAAGATTCCAACCTTGAGACACAACTACTGCAATCACACATCTGACTATAACCATCTTAGCCACTGGTGAGAAGGTTTCATGATAATCTAACCCCTCATGTTGACTATATTCTTTGGCCACTAACCGTGCCTTGAACCTCTCCACTTAACCATTTACAAGATATTTGATTTTTTATATGCACTTGGAACCAACAGCATTCTTTTTTTTAGGTAAATCAACAATGATCCATGTGTTGTTAGCTTTCAATGCTTGAATTTCTGACTTTATAGCTTCCACCCACCTTTCATTTTGTACAGCTTATTTAAAGTGCCGAGGCTTAGTCAAAGTTGTGAATTTGGTTAAATAGCACCGATAAATAGGACTTATATTTTTCTAAGACAAGTTGTCAGATAATGGATACTTGCATATCTGGTTTTTGGAAGTGTCAACATAATCATGTATCCATACTGGTGGTTTGCTTGTTCTTGTTGATCTACTGGAAGAAGGTTGAGGCAGGGAAGGTTCATCTTGGAACCTGTCTTCATGATTGGTGCCAGGTGAAGCTGCACCAGGTACTGCAACATCAGTAATGCCATTCTCCTCAATTGGAGCATCTTCAATGACACTCCCAATAGATATCTCGGGAAATATTTCATCATCTGTAGAGACCAAGAAGTCAGTGATAACTTTTTTAGATGAGGAAATTTGTGTATGTTGTACTGGTGAGGAAGCAAAAGAAAATATATCTTCATTAAACATTATATCTCTACTAACTAATAGTCTCTTTGAGGTAAAATCCAACAACAAATATCCCTTCTGAGACTTTGAATATCCCACCAATACTGCAGGTTTGACTCTTTCTGTGAATTTATCACCTCTTGGTAAGATAGTCACATAGCACAAGCATCCAAATACCCTGATATGAGATAACTTGGGATCCTTGGAAAACATCAACTGAAATGGGCTCTTACCACTCAGAATAGAAGATAGAAACCTGTTCATTATATACACTGCAACTTTTACACATAGTCCCTAATATTTAATGGGCAAGTGAGAATGAAACTTGAGGGCTCTGGCTATGTTTAATATGTTTTTGTGCTTCCTCTCCATAACTCTATTCTATTGGGGAGTGTGAGGATAGTTGGTCTGATGCAGAATGCCTAGGGACTAGAACAATGTCTTACATTGAGAGTTGATATCTGTGGTTTTCACTATTATTCCAAACTGAGTTTTAATCATGGAAATAAATATTTTAATGGCCACTATGGCCTCAGACTTTAACTACAATAGGTGCACCCAAGTATATCTACTATGGTCATCTACCATAGTCAAGAAATAGTATTTGTTGTCAAAAGTAGAAGTTTTATATGGACCCCATAAATCCATGTGCACAAGTTCAAAACAAGTGGAACATCTAGTAGTACTTGTAGGAAATGACAATCTTTTCTGTTTAGCTAGAGGACACACAATACATTTATTCAACATATTTACATCACTAGGATTCTTCAGAATGTCTAAACATTTGAGAACCTGAGAAGCAGGGTGTCCAAGTTTTTTGTGCCATAAACCGCAACTGGAAGTTGAGACATCTGTAATGAATTTGCAGGTTTTTTATCCTGACTGATTAGTATTTCATGTCTATCCACCTTTAAGAATATACAGTCCACCCTCTTGTCTACCAATCCCCTCCACCTTGCCATTAAAGAGGTCCTGAAAGATATAAAAATCAGGATAAAAAGGATACAAAGCATGAAAGTTCCTTGGTTATCTTAGCAATAGACAAAAAATTAAGTTTTAAGTCTGGAACAAGTAGGACATCTTTGATCACATCATCTACAAAAATATAGGCTTCTCCAGTATGTGAGATTGTCACTTTATCACCTGTTGGGAGGTGCAACTTGTCCAACTATTTAGTGTCTAATCTGGTACTACTTTTGAATAAGTGTTTATGTGCAGACACATAATGTGTAGCCCCTGAGTCTACAATCCAACTGTCAGGATAGGCTTTGGACAAGAAGCAAGTAGTAATACCTGTCATATTGACTTGTTTCATATCTTTGGTATCTTTGCTCAACATGATCATAATCTGAGTGTACTCCTCCTCAATGAATGTAAGGCTTGGCCAGTAGTGTATGAGTCCCTTCATGACTAGAACTAGCAGTATCAACCTGACCAGCTACCATAGTTGAAGCCTGAGAAAATTTGTTACCAGTGTTGACAAAATTGTTACCACAATTATTACTGCCAGTGTTCTATGACCTGAAGTTAGAGTTGTATCCTTGTTTATTCATGTTCTTCCAGTCATTTGGATACCCTACCAACTTGCAATAAGTTTTCTTGGTATGACCTAAGATATGACAGTAATCATATTTTCTGCCTTTATAGTTAGTGTTATTTTGTCCAAAACCATAATTTTGATTCACTTGCATAGCAAGTGGTTCTGATCTGTCATTCACAGTCATCATACAAGTTGAATATTGGATTTCATCCTTTATAAGTATGGCATAAGCTTGATTAAGAGTAGGAGTCACTCCTTTGAGCAATATCTTTCTTCTAGCTTGATCATAGGACTCATTTAGGCCACTTAAAAACTGTAAGAGTCTAAGTTGACACATATGATCTGAGTACTCTCTAGACTCAGGGCAATCACAACTAGGATTTAGCACTAGTACATCATACTCACTCTATAAACTCTTTAATTTGGTAAAATAAGCTGAGATTGAATCTGTACCTTGAGAGTGCATATTAATTTCATGATGCAATTGTTATATACGCATACGATTTAACTTGTCATATCTTTTCTTCAAATCTTCCCAAAATGCACAAGCATTTATGGCATAAATAATTCCAGATAACAGACTTTCACTCACAGTGTTCATGATCTAGAAAATCACAATTGTATTACATGTTTCCTACTGCTCATGTAGCTCCTCTCTATACGACTCTTTGCTGCAGGTTCCAGCGACAAATCTAAATTTTCTCTTCCCTAAGAGAGCAATACATATCCATAAACTATAATTTTTTGAACCAGTTAACTTGATTGGAATAAGTGCGGAACTGGAACTATCAGAAGCACCAATGAAAAGTGGATCACTTTGATCTATTTTAGGCGTCATGATTGATAGGATGTAACTGCAAGGTATATCTAAATCGTGAAAAAAAAAAGCTAAAAATAGAGATCGAAAATGCACTGAGATAGAGATCTCAAGTTGCACAGAGAACTTTGTGAAATATGATCGAAAATACATTTAGTGTTAAGCCCATAGCCATATAAAACTTCTACTTTTGACAACAAATACTATTTCTTGACTATGGTAGATGACCATAGTAGATACACTTAGGTACACCTTTTGCGGTTAAAGTCTGAGGCCATACTGGTCATTAAAACATTCATTTCCATGATTAAAACTCAGTTTGGAATAATACTCCTCAATAGAATGGAGTTGTGGAGAGAAAGCACAGACACATATTAAACATAGCCAGAGCCCTCAAGTTTTAGTCTCACTTTCCCATTAAATATTGGGGACTATGTGTAAAAGTTGCAGTATATTTAATAAATAGGTTGCCATCTTCTGTTCTGAATGGTAATAGCCTATTTCAGTTGATGTTTTCCAAGGATCCTAAGTTGTCTTATCTCAGGGTATTTGGATGCTTGTGCTATGTGACTATCTTACTAAGAGGTGATAAATTCACAGAAAGGGCCAAATCTACAGGATTGGTGGGATATTCAGAGCCTCAAAAGGGATATTTGTTGCTGGATTTTACCTCAAAGAGACTATTAGTTAGTAGAGATGTAGTGTTTTATGAAGATACATTTCCTTTTGCTTCCTCACCAGCATAACATACACAAGCTTCCTCATCTTAAAAAGTTATCACTGACTTCTTGGTCCCTATAGATGATGAAATATTTCCTGAAAATATCTACTGAGAGTGTCACTGAAGGTGCTCCAATTGGGGAGAATGGCATTATTGATGTTGTAGTACCTACCTAGTGCAGCTTCACCTGGCACCAATCATGCAGACATATTCCAAGATGAACCTTCCCTGCCTCAACCTTCTTCCAGTAGACCAGTAAGAACAAGTAAACCACCAGTATAGATGCATGATTATGTTGACACTTCCAGAAACCAGAGATGTAAGCATCCATTAGGAAACAGCTTGTCTTATAAAAATCTAAGTCCTACTTATCAGTGTTATTTAACCAAATTTACAACTTTGACTGAGCCTCAGCACTTTAAACAAGTTGTACAAGATGAAAGGTAAGTGGAAGCTATGAAGTCATAAATTCAAGCATTGGAAGCTAACAACACATGGATTATTATTGATTTACCTAAAAGAAGGAATACTGTTGGTTCCAAGTGGATATACAAAATCAAATATCTTGTAAATGGTGAAGTGGAGAGGTTCAAGGCAAGGTTAGTGACCAAATAATAAAGTCAACAGAAGGGGTTACCCAAAGTGTATGTGACTATTCCCTGTTCACTCTACATCAAGGTAATGACACTGTTATAGTGCTCGTATATGTTGATAATTTGCTAATTACTGGGAGCAGTGCATCATTGATCAATGCCACCAAAATCAAGTTGAATCAATAGTTCAAAATGAAAGACTTGGGTGATCTTAAGTATTTTTTGGGTATTAAAGTTTTAAGATCAGCATCAGGGATCATATTGAACCAACGAAAGTACATTCTTGAGTTGATTGCTGACACAGGGCTTAGTGATTCTAAACCAGCTATCACCCCTCTAGAATCTAATGCCAAGTTAACATCTATTGAGTATGATCATGCCACAGGTGCACAAGATGATGAGTTGCTATCTAACATTTCATCTTACCAAAGACTTGTTGGGAAACTTATGTATGCCACTATTACAAGGCCAGACATTAATTTTTCTGTGCAAACTCTCAGCCAATTCATGCAACACCCCAAGAAATCCCACTGGGAAGAAGCTACTAGGGTGGTCAGATATCTTAAAGGTTTTGTTGGTCAAGGTATCTGGTTCAAGGCTAAGCCTGCTGCTTCTTTAACTTGCTGGTATGACTCAAATTGGGCTACTTACCCAACACCAGAAGATCAGTTACTGGTTATACCATTCACTTTGGTGAATCTCAAATATCATAGAAATAAAAAAAATAGGACACGATTTCCAGGAGTTCGACTGAAGCTGAGTACAGAAGCATGGCTTTAACAATTACAGAGCTCACTTGGCTGGTTGGTTTGTTTTAAGACCTCAGGGTTCATGTTACCCTTCCTATTTTAGTCTTCGGTGACAGTAATTCAGCCATTCAGTTGGCCAACAACCCTGTGTCTTATGAGAGAACGAAACATATTGAGATTGACTATCATTTCATCAGGGTCAAGATCAAAGATGGCTTAATTAAGGCTCTCTATGTTCACTCTAGTGATCAACTTGCTGACCTACTTACCAAGGGCCTGAGCCTTGCTTAACATAATCATTTACTTGTCAATTTTGCTGTGCTAAACATTATGCACCCTGCAGCTTGAGAGGGAGTGTTTTGAACTACTACATACATGGAAACATACACGACTACCTGTTCCTTTGGGTGTAATATTGATAGGAGTAGTTAGTTAGTTAGTCAATAGCTAAGTCAGCTGTAGAGGTTGTTGAAGGTTGTTAGAGGTTGTTATGCAATAATTAGTTAGTTACAATGAGCTGTCAATGAACTGGATACATGATTCACTTCTTCGCTCATTATTAGCTCATCTTAACTCAAGTCTATAAATAGACTCATAACTGTAATCTTCAAGTGAGAATAATAAAAAATTAGTTTCTAACTATCATCTTCTTCCCCTTGATTGTAATTTATCAAGCTACAATTCTTCCATTTCATATGGTATCAGAGCCAGGCCCACCCAGTTCATTGTTTTTGATGTTGGGCCCTCCGTCTTATATTATCCATGCTCCAGATGTCCAGCCCTAGGGTACGGGAAGGTGTTGGAGTCCCACATTGGTGGGTTAAAGGATCCTTGATCTCCTTATATGGTCTTGGGAAATCCTTCCCTCATGAGCTAGCTTTTGAGGTTGAGTTAGGCCCAAGGTCTATTTCTTTATCATGGCATCTTATGTATTCCACATCAGAAAAAGGATGGATAATTGGTCTCCTTATATGGATTTGGGCAATCCTCCCCTCATGAGCTAGCTTTTGAGGTTGAGTTAGGCCCAAGATACATTCTTTACATGGTATCAAAGTCAAGCCCATCCCAAATATTTGTTCACCGATGTTGGGCCCCCATATTATATTGTCCACGCTCTAGTTAATGAGGCCCAAAAAAAGAATGAGTAATAATATTTGTTCACCGATATTGGGCCACCATATTATATTATCCACGCTCCAATTAATGAAACCTGGGCGTGCGGGGGAGTAGTAAGTATCCCACATAAAAAAAGGGATGGGTAATTGGTTTCTGATAAAGAAATGGACCTTGGGCCAAACTCAACCTCAAAAGCTAGCTCATGAGAGGAGGATTTCCCAAGACCATATGAGGAGACCAAGGACCTTTTAACCCACGATGTGGGACTCCAACACCTCCCATCCCCCTCCTTCCGTATGCCCAGGACTAGATATCTGGAGCATGGATAATATAAGACGGGGGGGCCTATCATCAAAAACAATGAAATGGGTGGGACTGGCTCTGATACCATAATAAAGAAATGGACCTTGGGCCTAACTCAACCTCAAAATCTAGCTCATGAGGGGAGGGTTGCCCAAGACCATATAAGGAGACCAAGTACCCTTTAACCCACCGATGTGGGACATGATAAAGAAATACTCCTTGGGCCTAAATCAACCTCAAAAGCTAGCTTATGAGGGAAGGATTGCCTAAGACCATATAAGGAGACCAAGGACCCTTTAACCCACCGATGTGGGACTCCAACACCCCCCGCACGCCTAGGGCTGGACATCTAGAGCATGGACAATATAAGATGGGGGGGCTAATATTGAAAATAATAAATTGGGTGGTCCTGGCTATGATACCATGTCAAATGGAAGAATTGCAACTTGATAGCTTGCAATCAAGGAGAAGAAGAAGATAGTCATAAATTGAATTTTCATTATTCTCACACAGTTATAAGTCTATTTATAGACTTGAGTTAAGATGAGATAAGAATAAGCTAAGAAGTGAATCATGTATCCAGCTCATTGTAACTAATAGAAATATCAATGCCAATGTGAGTGGCCTATTTGGGAACAATAACAATAATGGGAAAATTACAGCTAAAACCATTCAGACTTGTGGTTTACAAAATATATAAGAATAGCTAATGTATACTTTGTATATATGCTATACATACATATATATTCTTAGACACTACATGCATATACAATCGAAGTGTATTGATAGTGTACTTATATCCAGGGGTTATCCGGCATTATCCCTCATTTTCATATATATATATGTCCATTTATTTCTACTGAAATTGAAAATTGAGCAAATAAAATATCGATGCCAATGTGAGTGGCCTATTTAGGAACAACAACAATATTGAGAAAATTACAGCTAAAACCATTTAGACTTGTGGTTTACAAAATACATAAGAATAGCTAATGTATACTTTTTATATATGTTATACATACATAGACATTCTTAGACACTACGTGCATATACAATCGAATCATATTGATAGTGTACTTATATCCAGGGGTAATCTGGTGTTATCCCTTATTTTCATATATATGTCCATTTATTTCTACTGAAACTGAAAATTGATCAAATGAAATATCGATGCCAATATGAGTGGCCTATTTGGGAACAACAACAATAATGAGAAAATTACAGCTAAAACTATTCAGACTTGTGGTTTACAAAACATATAAGAATAGCTAATGTATACTTTGTATATATGCTATACTTGCATATACATTCTTAGACATTACATGCATATACAATCAAAGCATATTGATAGTGTATACTTTGGCCATGTTATACAAGTTTTGATTGTCGGATGGCCTTAAGGTTCGTCGGACACCCTCCACCGGAGGTTGGCCAACAAGCTCATGTCACGGATGTTGCATGCCCTATCATTGAATGTACATATGCAGCCACGTTACAATCGGAAGTAGCAAAAAGGGTTGTTATTCCTGTTAAACCATTGACATATTTGTATAGAGAACCAAGAGTAGTTTGGGATGAGGAGAAAGTATCTCAGATGATTGTTAATGAAGATCTGGAATATGCAGTAGTGGGGAAGTTCTCATATGGATGGCCTGATATTCAAGATCTGAGGAAGCTAATACCCAAACAATGTGAACTCAAAGGAGATGTGAATATTGGATTATTATGTAATAGATACGTGTTGATAAGAGAATGAAGAATGGAGGATTACGTCAACCTTTTATCAAAACCTATTTTGCACATAGCACATAGGAATTGGAACTATCCCATGCAAACTTTAAAGTGGGATCCGTTGTTTGATCCACAAGAGGAGACGTCGATAGCAATTGTATGGATATCCCTGCCAGCTCTTCCACCTAATTTTTTTGGAAAAGAAAAAAAAATCATTAGCAGCAGCAGTTGGCAAGCCCTTACAAATTGATATGGCTACTAGTAATAAGACCAGGCCCAGTTGTGCAAGGGTGAAAGTGGAGGTGGATTTATTATTTGATCTCCCAAAGCGAGTAAATATTGGTATAAGGAAGAAGACGGGGGATATTATAGCAAAGTGGATAACGATTAAGTATGATTATCTTCCAAAGTATGGTGGAGTGTGAGGATAGAACAGGCATGTATTTTCAAAAGATTGGACATAGTTTTGAGCAATAGTTTTTTCAATCAGTAAATTCCTAACTCTGAGGTTGAACACTTAATAAGAGAAGGTTCTGATCACAGTCCATTATTGGTGAAATGTTATGGGTACCAGGAAAGATTTCCAAAGACATTCAGGTTCTTAAACTTCTGGGTTCAGTATCATACTTTTATAGATATGGTTAAAGCTAATTGGAATATTCCAGTTGAAGAAAGTTTATTCCATATTTTTAATGTAAGGCTGAAGAATATAAGGAAAGTGTTTGCACACTAAAGTAGATACACTTATAGCAATATCTTTCATAAGGTGGCAACACTGGAAGATATTATCAGGGTGAAAGAATTGCAGCTGGAAGTTAATGCTTCAGATAATAATAGGAAAGAACTAAGGAAAGTAGAAGAAAACTTAAGGAGGCACTATCACATTAAAGAGGAGTTATGGAAGTAGAAATCAGGGATGGTATGGTTCCATGATGGTGATAGAAACACCAAGTTCTTTCACAATTATGTTAGGGGAAGAAGAAAGAGACTACATGTTCATGAAATAGAGAATGAGCAAGGAGTAACTTTGATGGATTAGGAAAGCATTGGGGAAGAAGTAGTTGATTATTTTTAAAACAAATTCTTGCAGGACAACACAAATGAAGGGTATGACATGCTTAAATGTATTCCTCATATCTCTAAATAGTGAAAGTTTTGTTGGACCAGTTGGATTTTCAGGAAAGCTTTTTCAAAATTGTTGGGAGGTCATCAGCAAAGATGTGGTAAACATGGTTATTGTTTTTTTCTGTGGGTATGAGTTACCTAGATATATAACTCATGCTAATTTAGTGTTGATTCCTAATAAAGAGTTAGTTAAGAAATTTACTGACTTAAGACCTATAAGCTTAAGCACCTACATTAGTAAGGTTATTTCTAAGGTGATTCATGGAAGATTGGTTGATCTGTTACCTCTAATAATTTAACAAAGTAAGACAAGTCTTATGAAGGGTAGGAGTATTGCTGAAAATGTCCTTTTGGCACAAGAAATAGTTAGGGATATTAATATGAGAAATAAGCATCATAATATTATGGTTAAGCTGGATATGGCAAAGGCTTATGATATAGTTAACTGGATTTATCTAACCAAGGTGATGAGGAAATTTGTTTTTTCAAAGAGAATCATAGACACGATTTGGAGGCTATGGTCTAATAACTGGTATTCAGTACTAGTTAATGGTAGATCATATGGTTTTTTCCATATAACTAGGAATCTCAAACAAGGAGATCCACTCTCTCCAGCACTCTTCATTATAGCAACAGAGGTTCTAACAAGGATTCTCAATAGGTTGTATGAAGAATCTACTTTCTTGTGGAGTATGAGAAGGCATCTGGTCAGCTGATTAATCTAAGAAAGAGCTTCATATATGCTTATGAGAAATTACCAACAACAGTAAAGAGTAGAATCAGAAGAATCACATGTATTGCTTATGGCTCATTCCCTTTCATCTACTTGGGTTGTCCTTTATATTATGGGAGGAGGAAGAAAAGCCACTTTGAAGATTTGATTCAGAAAGTTAGAAGAAGAATTCTAGCATGGAACAGGAGATTATTAACTTATGGGTGAAGGTACACCTTAATCAAGAGTGTGTTGCAATCTATTCCAGTTTATTTGATGTCAGCTATGAATCCTCTTAAGGGTGTAATTGAGCAACTACATAAACTTATAGCAAAGTTTCTATGGAGTAAGACAGGGGGTGTTAAGGGCAAGCACTGGATAGCTTGGGAGGAACTATGTAGACCTAATGAGGAAGGAGAGATTGGATTAAGGTCACTTTATTCGGTTGTTGATGCTTTATTTACAAAGCTTTGGTGGAATTTTAGGACATCAACAGGTT
This sequence comes from Capsicum baccatum var. pendulum, assembly GCA_030864225.1. Lineage (NCBI taxonomy): Eukaryota > Viridiplantae > Streptophyta > Magnoliopsida > Solanales > Solanaceae > Capsicum > Capsicum baccatum. The sequence continues at coordinate 202,817,691 of CM061561.1, forward strand.
CACTCTGGAGTACTTACATGTGGAACAGGTATTGCAAAAAGAATCATCCAGTGCTAGATCAAGGTAAAGGTGCATTACCCATATAGAAAAAAGATAATTCAAGTAAGGGAAGTAGTTGAGCATAATAATTAGTGGCAAATCAAATCAGGGAAAGCAAGTTTCTGGTTTGAAAACTACACCAAACAAAGGGCATTATATTACATTGAAGATTCTAATCAACAAGTAAAGGAGGTAGAAATTAGGCAGTTCATAAGGTATGGGAAATAAAATAAACTGATGCTCAGTTTATATCTGTCTGAGGAAATAGTAGAGTATATAATGGACAATATTAGTCCCAAATTACATGTTGATGTAGATAAAGCATGGTGGATGGGAAGCAAAATTGGAGTTTTTAGTGTGAAATCAGCCTGGAATATACTAAGATCAAAATATGAAAAGAAGGAGGTGTATGGGCACATCTGGAACAAGGACTTTCCTTTTAAGATTAATTTCTTCCTATGGAGAGTTTGGAAGGAAACAGTTCCTATTGATGACCACTTGAAGAAGATAAAATTACAAGAGGTGTCAAGGTGTTGGTGTTGTGAGCAAGGTGAACAAGAGAAATGGAGCATTTATTTCTAACATCCTCAATAGCCTTACAGCTATGGAGGTTCTACGCTAATTTTGCAGGTATCACTAAGGAAGGAAGGGAACTTGCACATCAGGTAAAAATATGGTGAAACATTCAAGGATCTTGAAAACTTCAACAGCTATGTGGAGTTATACCAGTAGTGATTATTTGGACATTATGGAAGATAAGAAATACTATAAAACATGGAGGAAGCTTGTCTTTACTTGGAATGGTCAATCGGGTAGAACAAATACTGATATGCTTGCTGAAGAAGAGGTAGAAATAGAGAGGAGAGTATCCAACAAGATGGGAGGAGATGATACAGTGGGTACTGAAATACAATTCAAGGCTTTATTATCAAGTAGTTAAATAGGAGTTTCCAGAAATTGGCTTTTTAAGTGTAATACGGATGGAGCATGCAGAGGAAATCCTAGGATTGGAGCTTATGGATTCTATTTAAGAAATGAAGAGGGAGATTTATTTTATGAACAAGGGGAAAATATTAGTCATACAATAAATATTTCAGAAATGAGGGCCATACAAGAAGCAATCAGATATTGTTAGGAACACAACATTAGAAAACTGAAAGTAGAATCAGACTCTTTTCTACTGGTCAAGGTGATTAATAATGTGTGGAAAGTCCTATGGGAGGTGGTTGAATTACTAGAGTACATACAGGGATTTAAAGGAAAAATGGAGATACAGGTCAAGCACATTTGCAGGGAAGGAAACTTGCTAGCTGATTACATAGCTAACTTAGATATGGACATAAATGGCAAAGTAAGTTTCAATTAATTTGCTATCAAATACCAATCAAAGGAAGAAGAATCATAAACACAAAAAAATCACAGATACCAGCACTAAGGATACGGTCTGAATATATACAGCCACATATACAAGTTTAGCTAGCAACATAGAGCACACATAGTGCTGATTCTAAACAGTTACAGTATCTACGGAAGAAGAGGTCTTATTTTAGGAAAGTTACAGCAGCTAATCAAATTTGATAAATGAAGTCAACACAAAATACATAACCAACAACAAAGGGGAATGACATCAGCTTTAGCAGGGAATACAGAAGATAATCAGCAAGCTCAGGTGTTGATACAACCCTATCCAACATCCACAGTAGTCAAAAACAGAAATAAAAGATTTAAAAATGACAGAGGGAGATTACAATGCATACCATGGAGTGGATATTTGAATGGCTTTATAGAACAACCTCCATTACCCCAATCACCTACATATCCAAACAATTTTAATGATAGCTCACAGATGCAGATGCAATTAATGAAGAGTCGCAGAATACCTTGGTCAAGAGACACAACTTTTGCTATATTTAGCTTATTAAGGAAAGGAACAAGTGTATATATGACCCATAAATGAAGAGAACATGGTGGATTTCCAACGAGAAAGGAGACAACATGAAGCTAGGAATAAAGATTTGGAAAGTCAGCTCAATTTGGATAGTGAAGTCATTAATTAGATTTAGGGTTTCTATTTTGGATTGGACCCAAAACAATGTAAAGAATTTTATTTGGTTTTGGGCCTTGAAGCCGAATTCCTTTAATTAATAAAAAGGCCACTCGGCCACAAAAAAACTTTTAAAAAAATGACTGAAGGGGTATATTTACACAAGTTTTCCCAATAATAAAAACAACAGAAAGTGACAAACTTAAGACCACAATTAAGAAAAATAATAATACTTTTACAAAATTACATTTTGTAGCAAAAATAACATATTTTTAGTGGGGTCACCCACTTTTCGCGTGTTGGGGGTAACTTACCACCTTTCACGCAACTTTTAGTTCAATTTTATCTTTTTTTTCTAACTTTATCTTTTATTTTTATTTTTTTTCAAATTTCTCATACTTTTTAGATTTCTCTTTCTATTCCTTACCTTTTCTCACGTTTCTCTCACCTCTTTAATAAAGATCATATTCCATAAAATCAGGTAACTATAAAATTTTAATTATTGCATGTTATCACTTACAAATTATATTTTTTTCTATTTTTTGTATTTTTCTGTACACCATTCTCATTGTTGGTTTTGAGTTTTTTGTTTATATAATTGTCGAGGTTTGCTCTAATGACAGAACACACATCAAATAGGGCTATATGACTTATCAATTTTATTTCTAATAATTCACTATCATTTAGTTTTGGACTAAATCAAGATGGAGTTTTTAATGTTGTTTCTACTCCTTTACGGTCGAAGAAATTAGTGAGTATCGAAGAAGTTAGGTCCAAGCATCATAACGATCCTGAGAAGATGACCGATATTATGAGACAAATTAAAAGGGTTGAAAAAACTATCATCTTCAAAATTCCTAAAATTACAAAGATCTCGAAAAAAAAAATTGAAGAATCAAGTAGAATTTCAAGTCATCATGTTGAAAACTCTTCTGAATATGATTTAGAAGAAGACTAAGACAAACAAGCAATTTGTATATGTATTTATTAGTCAAGATGTACTCATTTGTGTTTATATACAAATCTAGTAGTATATGTGTGTGTGTGTATTTGGGGCAAATGCAGAGATATGTAGAGTTGTTTACTCATTTGTGCATTGATTTGTACACATTTGTATATACATACATTTGGGGCATATGTGTAGAGATTTATGTCATATATGTATATATATACATATGGATTAGTGAAGTATTATGTAAATACATATGCAGATGTATATGTATTTTTGTAATGTGTTTAGTGTGTGTGTTTTTTCAGTGTAATAAAATATTTTTTAGTAGAGATTTGTGCTGAGATATGTATATATATATACACACACACACATTTGTAGCATATGTGGAGAGATTTATGTCTTATATGTATCATTTGAAGATTTAGCAAAGAGTTTAAACAAGAAGTTGAAAGCAAGAGGAAAGTTTTATTTGCTATAGGAAACGTCGATAATTTTTTTGTATTTTAAATTTGATAAATTTTATCTCTACATTAACAGTGATGTAGTGGAATAGTATTTGACAGTTATGTTATATTATGTTTTTATATTTGGAGATTCATACTATATTGAATTAAATGAAAGATTTTAATTTTAATTTTATGTTGCATATTTATTTGTTTTCAATTATTGTATACTAGGTGTACTATTCAATTTTTTAGTACTATTTTAAGTAGAAGTTGCAAATACATATAGAAAATTGTATATATATTTAATAAATACATATAGGTAACAAATAGGCAGTTGTATATGTATCTTTCAAAAAAAGGTAGAAATATATATAGCCAATTGCATATGCATTTTTAAATAAAGTTTGTAAATACATACAAATAACTGAATTGTAATTTGAGAATTAATCACATTTTAGCAAATACATATAGGTAACCACATGTGTTAACTACATATTTATCAAATACATACAGACAAATACATATAAAATTATGTTGTTCATTGTCTTTGTTAAAACACATACGCAACTGAATATGTAAGTTTCAAACAAAGATATAAATACACCTTTAAACTCATGTCATTATGTATACATGTTTGCCCTACTCTACCGATTATTTGATATTCAATTTGAATAATTTTGCTGCTCAAATTCACATTAATATGAGATGCCAGAAAATTGTATAGTTGATTGTATGATGCATTCGTGCTCAACAACATAGCATCAGTGATGTATTCTTCATAATGTTGTTCATATGTTCATCTCCCATAGCTTCACAAGAACAAAGATGATTCTCATTGCCAATTTCTTCACATAAAAAATATTATCAAAAATAACAAATTACAAAATACAACAATTTTAATTACAAATTTAAGCATTAAGTTAAAGCTGCAATCAAAAGATACAACATAATTCTAATTATGCAAATGCTAACATAATATACAATTTAATTTTAAAATACACAAATTCGTAAAAAATATATAAATAAATTACAATACACGAATAAACTGATAATATACAATTACACATTAAAATATACAAACAAAACTATAAATATACAAACATAATCAACATATACAAACGCAAATAGTATATACAAATAAAAACTAGAAGATTATAATTTCACTATTCAGAATACACAAAAAGATTAATCGACTATATAATTCGATGAAATTAAAAAAAAACTTGTAAGTTACTATTTAACGTATCAAAATAGCAAAAATTAACACGATCAGTTTGATTTTCATCTAATTCAATAAAATTATACAGCCGCCTTTATTTTTTGAATTCATATACGAAATATTTAAAAACCTATTTGCTACAAAAAATTAACAAAAGAACTATTAAAGACATAAAAACGATATCAAACAACATGAAATCATTTTAAGTTGTTGAAACTCATATACAAAAATAATTTTTTGATTCAATACCTGTAACATCAATGATGATTTATTTTAAATTTTTAAAGTTCGTGAAGATAGAAATCTTCAATTGATTTTATTTGATTTTAGTTGTTGAAAACTACACTGTAAAATATTTTTTTAAATTTTGATCTGAGTTGTTAAAAAATAACAACAATTATGGTTAGAGGAAGCCATTTAAGGAAAAGGAATCTTCAGCTTTAAATACAGAATAATTATTCCTAATTTAACTCAACTGATTTGAAAAAATTAAGGGCATTAAATCTATTTGTATATGTATTTTAGTAGCAACAAGTTTATAAAATATAAAATATAAGTTGCTATTTTAGGTAATTATAAAATAATTGGTATGTAACTCCTAATTATGGACATAAGATTGCTACTCATGAAATTTTCCCTAATAACATACTTAAGACCTTAATTATGAGATTCATAGCAACACTTTCATAATTACATAAAGTAGCAACTTGTATTTTGTATGTTGAACAAACTATTGCTATAAAAATACATATACAAATCCTTTTACTACCCATATTTAACTCAAATCAGTTGAGTTAAATGTGGTACAATTATCCATGAATTAAATATGGAGATTCCTTTGCCATTAAAAACTCTTAGTGAACGTGATTTCCGTTACTTGTTACCAAGCAAAATTTAAATTTAAATTTTAGTTTCACAATAACGTTGTCATCCAAAAAAAGAAAAAATATCAAATTCAACTGAAACTTTTCTATTCAATATCTTCGAAAATTTAAATTCAACTATTACTGTTGTTGAAGGTATTTAATTGTAATATTTTTTTCTCATATGAATTTCATTAGTAATCTTTCAAAAAAATATGTTTGAAATCGATCAAAAAATGATTGTTCTTAATATTTTTACAAACGATTATTTCTATTTCATTTAAAAAACATTGAGACATTATTGATGTTTCATTCAAATTATTTGTTTCATTGTTAAATTGTATTTGAATAATTTCTAAACAAAACTCAGAAAAAAAAGTAATGAAACAGTAAATTGAACTGATCGAACAATATAGTGATCAAAATCATTTTTCAAGCTGCTCAAAAATAATTTTTTGGAGTTCTGATTCTTAAAATTAAGATTATATTTGTATTTCCTTAAAGTTTGATTATGGATCTTTTGGTTGTGTTGGAATATGGGTGTTATGGCTGTGTTTATATTTTACATTGAACAAAAATTTTGTAATTGTATTTATGGCTGGAAATTTTGGCTGTGTATATAAACTTTATTTATGTTTATAACTGTACATGTTTGTTTGAATATCTTTTGTGTAATTTTATATTGTAATTATATTGTATTTTTTATGGAATTCTGTATTTCATATTGTAATTGAATATTTCAGTGCCCAATTGTATAATTATAAGTTTATTTGTATATTTTGGTAGTTGTTTTTTATATTTTTGTACTCATATGTAATTGTATATATATATTATAACTATTGACAGCTTACTGATATGTATTTTTGTGATAACATTAGCAAATGGGAAGCATCTTAGTTCTTGTGAAGCATTCTGGAAGGTAGAGGTATGAAAAAACTATGAAGAGTACATTACTGATGCAATATTGTTGAGTACGACAGCGTCATACAATCAACTATACAATCTTTTGGCATCTCACATTAGTGTGGATTTTAGCAGCAAATGTATGTAAATTGAATATCAAATCACTGGTAATGCAGGGCAAATAAATACATAATGATATGGGTTTAAAGGTGTTTATTTTGCAAAAGAAAGAGATACAAGACATGAATTGCCTTTCTTTATATGTAAGCATTTTGAAGAAAGATGTTGTGAGCACCTTTGGAAGTTTATTGGTATGTTCTGTTGAAATGAGAGACGCCTGTAACTATTCGCATCATGTGGTAAATACAAATACTGAAGGTGCATTGGTGGTTTTTGAAAATACAACAACATTAGACGTATTTGAGATGGATACAGTTCAGGTGATTATCTCAGACCCACATCATAAGAATATTGAGGTTGACCAGGTATACTTTACGAAAAAATTTAAAGTCAGTCATGAAAATATTATCCAATTAGAGAGAAGTTTCAAACACGAAGTGAAAAGTCAAGTAAGAAATGGTAAGTTCATTCTAGATTAATTTGTTCACGTTTAAAATGAGTTTGAATTTATATTTTAATTGTATTTTCATTTGTTGGATGTAGTTACACATTGGTGTGCAAATCAGGTAATTATGATTTTTTATGTCATGCCTCTAGTATGGGAGATTTTGGGGTGTTCAAAATTAGAGAATTTGTACCAAAACATACATGCCCGTTGAAGGAAAAAATTTATTCCAAGATGCATGCTACAAGTATGTTGATAAGTGGTATGGTTAAACAAAAACTCAAAAATCACAAGCGAAAATACAGTGCAACTGAAATCAAAAGTGACATGAAGAAAGAATTTGGTATGAATTTAACATACATTTTATGTTGGAGGGTCAATGAAAGATCGTTAGAAGAATTGAAGGGGAAACCATCAGCATCTTATGATAAATTACCATCCTACTTATATATTTTGAACAACACTTATCCTGAGTTACATATAAGAATGAAGAAGACGGATGAAAATAGGTTCTTATATGTATTTATAGCTCTCCGTGCATTCATCAAAGGATTCGAATATTGTAGATCTGTCGTAGTTGTTGATGGTAGTCATCTAAGAGAAATGTATACTGGGACATTTGTAACTGCCTATACCATGGATGGAGTAGGTAAGTAACATTTTATAATACATTGTAGACCTATTTGTATTGTTATATGTATTTTTGCATATCTCTAAAAAAATACATATGTCTAACTATTATATACATATCTCTAAAAAATATATATTTTTTCAAATATTTGTATATGAAACATGTAAAGTTAATAATGTATGTGTGTGTTGTATATTTACATTTTAGTACATGTATTTGAAATTACTTTTGGCGAAAATATATACATATTTACAACTTATTTGTAATAAATACATATGTAGTTACTATATGTAATTATATATAACTGTGCAAATTGTGTTTACATATACAGGACATATATTTCCTTTAACATATGATGTGCTTGATTCAGAAAATGATACATCTTGGACTTGGTTCTTTGAGAATCTAAAGAAAGCATACGAGGAAAGACAAAACATGTGTGTTGTTTCTGATCGGAAAGCAATCATCATAAAAGTTGTTGGTGATGTATACAAAGATGTACCTCATTATACATTTATGGGGGAACGTGAATTTTTTTACAGAAAGTCACATGATGCGTTATCGGAGATATTTTATACAATGGTCAAATCATATTTAAAGTCTGAATTTCACAAGTTAATGGAAATGGTAGAGGCAGTTAATATTAGAGTAAAGAAATACTTGGAATTGGTTGATTACGATAAGTGGGCTAGGTTCTATGCAACAGTTCATAGAGGATGGACTTTGATATCAAACATTGTTGAGTCAATAAATGGTGTACTTGTATCGGCTAGAGAACTATCGATATATAATTTTCTAGAACAAGTTCGATTGATGTTTGGAAGATGAAACTGCGAAAATAGACAAGAGGCATCATATACATGCACGACTCTAATTGAAAATTTTAGTGTCATAGTCAAATAGAATGAGGCAGCTTGTACTCGTTTGATGGTATGATCATTTACATTTGTAGCATTTGTTGGTATAAATTTATTTGTAGTTGTATGTATAAATATCTATGGATGTATGTTCTTTAAAAAAAATTAAGGTAATCAATGTTCTCTTTTATGCAAAAAAAATGCATATGCAATAAGCAATATGTAGTAATCAATGTTCTTTGTTAAATACATATGCATTAATCTCTGTTATGAAATAAAATATATATGCAGTAAGCAATATGTATATTTGTGGAATTTCTTGGTATGAATTTATTTGTAGTTGTATTTATAAGCACACATATACAGTAAGCAAAAAATACAAATGCAGTGAGCAATATGTATATTTGTATTTTTACAGCTGTGTTTTCAATAACCAAATATACATTTTACATCTTTTTGTAGCAATACATTTACATATTTGCGTTTGACCTTTTTAAATTTATTTTTTTAAAATAATATCAGGTTGTACCAGCCACAGAGTATGTCTACACAGTCTATGGCAAAGTAAAGCATTTCATTGTTTGCCTTAAGAAAAAAACATGTTCATGTAATGCATTTCAACTAGATGAGATAACATGTACACATGCGTGTGCGGTTTTGGATAGAAAGAATTTCACCAAGGGGCCATATTGTTGTGATTTGTATAAGCCAAAAACTGTCTTGAAAATTAATGATGTTCCAATCTATCCTTTTCCATACAGAAATGGCTGGATAATTTCAGAAATCATACTTGGTGAAATAGTACTGCCTCCGAAATACAAACGACCTCCTGAAAGACCTGCAAAGAAAGATCGTGAAAAATCGAGAAGGGATATGTTTGAAAAGAAGAACATCAACTCATGCAATGGTTGTGGATCTAAAAGTCACAATAGACGTTCGTGTAGAAAATATCGTAAATGATACATTTGTTCTAATGTATTCTTTCTTTATAATTTCATTTACACTTTTCATAATAATGAACTCATTTGTTAAAAAAAATTATGATATTTATATTTCATTTATTATAAAGCATTATTAATGACAATAAGTAATACAGTTATATATTTCTAATTTTGAAAGGAAAAATACATATGATTTTTCTTTGAAAAATACTTATGCTTTTGGGTAAATGTATTTGATAACTATGTTGTAATTCAAATATGGTGAACTATATGTACTTCAATATCTTCTATAATATTTACTTGTATAGTTGTCTATTTGTATTAAGCGTCACAGTTAACAACATAGTTTTTTATTAATTGGCTAAATGATATTTGCCAAACAATCTATTATAACAACACAGTAAACTATATAGTATATGAACACATAGTTAAATACATATATCAAGCAGTGTATGTATTTGATATTGTATGAAAATAGAGTAAAATACATATATAAAGCAGCGTATGTATTTAAAATTATATGAACATAGAGTAAAATATATATATATATATATATATATATATATATATATATATATATATATATATAAATCAACTTAAAATACATATATGCAGTGCATAAGTATATGCAAAGCCTTATATGTATTAAATATTTGTATGTAATGTAAACTGCGTATGTATTTTGAAGATAAATCTGAATACTGTATATGTATATATTGAAATGTAAACTGCATCTATATATATATAACTGTACACTAGAATAAAACACATACTATATAATTATCGAAAACATATCCAACATAAAAAGACTAAAATGAATAACTTTCATTCACTTCAAAACGCATAACTTTCATTCACTTCAAAATAGAAAATAAGTTTCAAAAACTACAGCACTAAATTACTGTCAACATTCAGTTAAATCTTGTCAAATACAAAATGAAATAAATCATCAATAATAAGACTTCAAATACTTCTATGAGACTTGTTATCTTGCTTTTCTAACAGGCCCCAATGGTGCTTTGTCGTCACTTTGAGCTTTAGCTTCTTTTTTTCTTATACCGTAGTCCCACATTAGTGAAGCATATCTTGTACGAAGTATTTTGAGATTGAACTCAATCGAAGAAATGCCTTTACCATAAGAAAGGCACTCTGCATATGTAATCATATACACACCACAGTCCTTACAAAAAATATTAAATAATAATTAAAATATATTTTGTACAAACTTAAGAGATTCGATATATATATATATTAAATACTTACAAGCTTTCACTTGATTGTTGAGGCAAATCCTCTATAAATAACACATCAAAAAGGTTTAGCATATCTTTATCTTTGTATCTTGGATGATTATCAAGATCAATAGCTTTATTCTCATAGAAATTACAAGCCTTGAGACATAAAGGGATAATCTCAGCTAAGTTCTCGATCTCAGCAAGAAGAACAACATAATGATCAGAAGATTCATATGAATCGTATATGAATATGTACCTCTCTGAAAATGATAAAACAACAAGAACCCAATAATGTTTGTCCTTTATATTGATAGAAATAAAAATATTGTCAACTATATGCCATGGCATTGTAGCATGCATACGAAATTCATTAATGTATTCATTTAGATGGTACTCATGTCCTCCCACATTAAGAGTTGGATCATCCAAAGAATAAACTTCAATCACAGTCCTAACTATGTTCATAAAGTTGCAATCTACTGTGTTATATTTGTATGTGATGTGGGGCTCATACTTTGACTTCTTCCGCAAGTAGTAAAATCAAATATCAATTTGCTGCAATAAGTAATACTACAAATATAAGAACATTCAAGTTCTATATAAAATGAATATATGTATGTAATGTAAACTACATATGTATTTTTAGTATAAATCTGAAAATAGCATATATATAAATTGATATGTAAACTATATCTACATATATACACCCAATGTAAAATAAATATATGAAACAACATATGTATTTTTGGAACACAACATATGTATATGATGAAAGCATTATTTGTATTTTTAACACACCATATGTAAAATACATATAAGAAACAACATATGTATTTTTGACACATCATATGTATTTCATGTAACATTATATGTATTTTGATTTGTGTTACAACTCTATAATGAAATACATAATAATAATCAACTTACAAATTTTGTCCATGACTAATCAGCAAAACCCATAATGTAGAATTATTTTTTATCTTTGATTGTTCGAACTTCAAAATGCATAATTGGTATGGTTGACTTGCTCTTCTTGTAATGCTCCTCTTTTCCTATCATATTAATTTATTCAATACGTTGCTATATCAAGAAACATAAAATCATTAAAAAAACAATATTGATGATTTGAACAGAAATACCTTTTTGCATGACCTTTAAAAAGGTCCACTGAAACTCACTTTAAGAACTTGTTGACAACATTTGTGTCCTCTATCCCATGAATTGGGTGGAAAACAAAAGAATGCTTCTGAGAGAATGTATGTAATCGTCGTGCTGAGCTCCTTATGTAATTACATAATACAAAAAAACTAAATGATAAAATGTATTTGTAAAAAAGTTTTACACTTTGTTTAAAATACAAAGATAGTACAAACATATGACAGTAAAAAATATATATAAGTTAGTGTACTTACCAGCTGCTGAACCAAACTTAATTGTGTATGGAGACTCTTTGAATTTAGACGGTCATCTAATACTTGGAGTTTGTTGTTCACGATTTGCTGATGAATGTACAATGATGTTTTTTTTTGTTTCAAGTAGGCATTGAGACTAGGTGACAGCTCATCGAAGATTGTGATTTGTGAATCTAACCAAATTAAATCATTTCCTTTTTCATCGCTGGTTAATACATGAGTTTGTTGGTGTTCTAATTTGCTCCTCTGAATGATTTTCAGCCACACCATAAATTGATGTACTTGCACTCATATCTGAATCCTCTTTGTAGGTCTACAAAAAAATAAAAAATAGTTTATTCTGGCAATTAGAAATGACATAATCTCAAAAATATATTCATTATACATACTCGATAATCATCTTGAACAACCGGCTCAGAACGTACATAATTCAAATTAATGCTTTGAAAAAGCTCATCGGATATTAAAATTTGCAAATCGGATGCATCTTTTGTTTGATTTGACTGAAAAGCAGTCGACCCCTTGCAGACAAGTAAAAAAGGTAAAACAACATTAAACATTCATGCAGTTGTATATGTTTATATACATACTAGTTTAGGTGTATGCGCCTCGCGCGTGTACCTCAGTTTATTGAGTTCAATTGTTACACTAAATAGGATATTTGTTTAAATAATAAAGATGAATATAATAAGTAAATTCAACATCTTTTGGAGAATTTATTTAATTAAACCTAACCTTTACCAAAAAAAATTCTCAAAGCTAATCGGCATTCATCTAACACCTGTAAACTGCAACAAAACAATACGATGATGAGACATCAAAATAATATAATTAATCTAACCTTTACATAAAAACTTTCTCAAAGTCGTCCGACACTCATCTACCACCTGTTGACTATAACAAAATAATACGATAATAGAAATATCAAAATAATACAACTAAACACCTTTACACACAAAAATTCTCAAAATAGAGATATAAAATGGCAAAATGGTTCGGTGGACCCTTGTACTGTGTCTGTTTTGTAATGTGGATACTCCTACTTACATGTTTGTCATCTGGACCCTTGAACCCACTAAAAAGCAATATTTTACACTTTTTAGTGAGTATAACACACTGTCCCACATGAGCTGTCATGTCATCTTCCACGTCATTTTTATATATAAAAAATATTAAATATTAAAATAAATAAATTTAAAAAAAAAAAAAAACCGCTTCCTCTTGTTTCCTCTCTCTTTCCCTCCTCCTCCTTCTTCTTCTTCTTCTTCTTCTTCTTCTTTTTCTACTCTCTCTTCTCATTCTTCTTTTCTTTGTAAACCTCCATTTTAACAATTTCTATTTAAAACCTCTAACAACCTTCCTTTTTAAACTTGCTTACAAATTGGGCATAAAATTCATTTCAAATAGCTTAAATATTTTTCTATTTGACTTAAATTTTCAATTACAAGTTAACAAATACAAATTCAATGAACCTCAAACTCTGTCTTGAAGGCAATCTCCCATGGATGAAACACATTGTCTTTATAACCAGACAAACTTCACAAACTCTCAAATTCTTCATCACACTCAACCAAAACAACACCATTTAGTCCATTTTTCACCAATTATTCTCTAATACAATTCCTCTTCACTGTTTTCCTAAATGAACTCAATGCTATTTTTGGTGGACCTTTCCACCTAATCTCCACTGCAACACCACCACCAGAAGTTACCACCTCATTCACCCAATTTTCAAATTTGTCTACTAAAATCTTCACCTCAAATTTCTTGAAAATAAGAGGTGTCGCCATTTCATCATCTTCATCACCATTTTTCACACAAAAAATGACAGATAAATCAAATTTTTTTACCCAAAATGGCAAAAAAATTATATTTTTTCAACACCCATTTTCAAAAAAAATCTTTAAAATGGTAGATAAAATAGATTTTTTGGACACCTTTTTACAAGAAACTCTTAAAAATGGTAGAACTAGTATTAAAAAAATAATTTTTCATCACCACTAACCTAAGCAGCAGCTTGTAAGCATGGGATTTTCCGTCGACATCGCCGTCGAAGCTCTGATGGCACCGACAGCAATAGCATTCAATCAACATTCACTCCAAAATCACATTTCTTAAAATCAATAGAAGAAAAAAATCCTTTCTATTACACTCAACTTCCCTAACAAATCTATATTAAAAGGACTAAAAAATTAAAACTAAATCAAAATTTCACCCACTTATATAGACATAGATACAAACATAAATACAAAAAATTAAACCAAAAAAAGGGGGAATGACCATGATGAGCGTAAAGATAAGCATTTCTCCAAGAATAGATGTGATCTCCAAGCTTGATTTCATCTTTTGGGATCTTATTTGAGAGGATTTCAGCCATCTCCGACATCGTCCACCATCATTCATGTGCCTGGGGGGTGGGAGAAGGTGGTGGACGACGTGGGGGTAGGGAAAGGTGGTGGTGGACGGCGGGGGTCAGGGAGAGTGGTGGCGTTCTTGGAACGGAGAAATAGGAGAGCAGCAACTTATAATAGATGTTTTTTTAATTTACTATTTTTAAAAAAATTTAAATGTTATAAATATTTTTTAAATTTAATCACGTACTCAAAAAATGCGTGTTTACACGCGTTTTGCCACATCATCGACTTAATTCCACATAAGCAAAAAAGTATTTAAAATGTTGCTTCTTAGTGGGTTCAAGGATTCAGATGACAAACATGTAAGTAGGAGTATCCACATTACAAAACGGACATAGTACAAGGGTCCATCAAACCATTTTTTCATATAAAAATAATACAATTAAACCTAACATTTACCTAAAACAAATTTCCAAAGCAGACAGGCATTCATCTATCACCTATAAATTCATCAACAATATGTAAACTATAATAAAATAATACAATAGTGATCACAAAGCTTCAGTTTTGATGAAAATAATTCTTGTCTGAGCGAAAATTTTGACGCTAAAGAATGACTTGAATAAAAATAAAGAAGATATATATATACACACGTTGAATTCTATTATGTTGACAAAAATAGTGAAGAAGTTGAGGATTAAAAATTTAAGCACCACCAATCTATACATGCAACCGAATTAAGTTAGATGAGCATCAATCATATTTTTTCAATAAGTAAACCAGTTTCTTCTCTAGTTTAGCGTGCATCTCAATATTTATAGAAGTATTTCCTTAATAGAGTCCTATTTTAAGAGTATTTTTTAATTCTATTTTAGGAGTATTTTTCTAATTGACCAGTACAAAGAAAAATATTAATTGATTCTTCTTCCATATATTTTAGGAGTCTAGTTAATATAATAAAAATAATTAAATTGAAAAAAATAGTGAAAAGATAATTTTGTCTAAAAGAGAAATAGTGAAAAGATAATTTTGTCTAAAAGAGAGTCTTTTAATAAAGGACAAAAAGTTCAAATCACTTTTCTAAGGGTTTTTCACACTTTTAATATATTATAGATTATAGATATATAAAAGAATATATAAAACAAAAGTACATACAATGTGTAACTGCATATGTATATAATCATATACATGCAAATATAAAATAAAACAAACATAATGAAGTTATATTCAAAAGTAGTAACAAATAAACATATGTAAGTTAAAAAATTATCTTTGTACCATCAAACTTCTTATCCGAACTCTGAACCACATCGGGACTGAAGCGTTGTGGTGATGTTTCTACACCAGCATCATCCATATATGGCTAATCAGGTTCTTTGTCTTTAGATTATTGCTATAAATACAAATATAAGTACATTCACTAATAAATACACAAGCTTCACTGTATATGTATATATCAATCCACTAAAAATACATATTTGTATATTGTATATGTATATTTAAATTCACTAAAAATATATATTTGTATAACAAAGTATAAAAATACAGATGTACACTACATATGTTTTTTACATATGAAAGTGTAACTGCATATGTTTATAATCATATACATGAAAATATAAAATATAACAAACATAATGAAATAATATTCAAAAGTAGTAACAAATAAACATATGTAAGTTAAATAATAACCTTTGTACCATCAAAATTCTTATCTGAACTATCACGACCCAAACTACTGGACCGTGTGGGTACCTATGTTATTCTAAGCAGTTAGGAGAACCCTTATTACCCAACTTAAAATATGTGGAAGACTTCTATTTTAAGGGAATACTGAATGACGAATCAAATATAATAAGATAAATTAAATATCAATAAATAAACTTTTCAAGAGCTTCTTACAAATGTCCTTCACTATCCCAAGACTTGGACAGTTATGTACAAGAGCTACCTATTACAACATAGACTAACAATGAAATAAATAATACAAGGACTCCAACATCTTCCAGGAAGAAAGTGAAGAGGTTAGTGCTGAATATCATCATCCATATAGTAACTGCAACTAACCTGCATTCAGTCTACACTCCGAGAAGAAATGTAGAAGAGTAGGGTCAATACAACCACACGTACTGATAGGCATCATCGGTCGACCATGTTAGTTCATATAATCATAAAATAAAATTAAGAAAATAAATCATGACATCTTTAATGGAATATAATTCAACTAAGGTTGCAATAACATTATTACTTTATAACTTACATCATCCAACTATTCTTCCAACTCCATCAATATCATATTCAATATTAATATACTCTAGCCTCATTAATTCACACAATCAACCACAATTCAACGCTAATACATCACTATTCCTCTTTATTCACCTTATTCTTTTCATTACCTACATTCACGGGAACAAACCCGTAATCATAGACAACCCACACTAAACTCTTGGGCTAACAATCAAATGCTCTCTTATAATATTAAAGAATGATAACTAGCCATTCTGGTAAGCTATGATTAAAATACGTATAAATGAAGCAAGTCAACCAAGATATAAGTAAGTACAAAATTTTACTTATTCAAATACATATCATACAATCAAATACCCAATGAATCAACAATACAACAATAACAGTGCTCACAAACAAGCCATATAACCATCAAGAGTATCAACTGTATTGTAAACATCCACTGACTCAACACAAATATGTACACACATGCTATGGGACTTATTTCTGCCCAAATAGTCATGACCTGCAGGGACCAATCTATGTTCATGTATCGTACGGGTGTGGTACCCGATCCACCACATACATATCTGTACCGGCGTGGTACCCGATCCATCATATACATATCCATATGGGTGTAGTACCCGATCTAATATATATATATCCGTATCGGTGTGGTACCCGATTCAACATATGCATATCTATACCGATGTGGTACCCGATCCATCATATACATATCCATATTGGTGTGGTATCCGATCCATCATATACATATCAGTACCGGCATGGTACCTGATCTATCATATACATATCTGTACCAGCGTGGTACCCGATCCATCATAAATAAGTAATATCAATATCAAATTTACACTTCCTCACAGCATACAACACGATGTACTAAGTTTACAAGTACACTTAAAGTTATGAGACAATTCCATCAAGTAAATTTCAATAATCATTTATAACGCATCAATAATCCAAAAATCAATAATTTCAAGCATGTTAAAGAATTAAAAGACAAAGAAAATAATGAAAAAACTTACCTCAATGAAGGAATTTCACCTTAAGATTTGGAAAATCACCTATCTAGGTTTAGGGAATGAAATTTGAGGTTTTTAGACCTAAAATCGACTGAAGCTGATTTAAATATCATTAAAATTTCCTTACAGCAAAATCTCATTTCAGCCCGAACAGTGCTCAGTAAAACAGTCATAACTTCTTACTCTAAATTCGGACTGAGGAATGGTTTATTGCATTGGAAAGAGGGCTCAAAGATCTTTCATTTGGTAGGTATTGGAACCCCTTACTACTTATATTCTATGAGATATGATCGTTTGAAGTTGGTCCTAATAGAAACACATATCGAAACTGTATCGAAAAGAAAATTTTATACTTAACTTTGTGTTAGGGATATTGTACGGCCTTAATTAATACCTAAGTAACTTTCAAACTAAAATCCGACACATCTGAAGGCTAAAATCTTCGCCAAAAAGTTTGAGGTGACCTAATAAATAAAATATTAACTAATTTGGACATAAGTTATTAAGAATTTTCATGAATTTATTACGAATAATTTAGTAACGATGAAATGGTTCATTACACAAACTCTGAACCACATCGAGACTAAAGCGTTGTGGTAATTTTTCTACACCAGCATCATTCATATATGGCTGATCAAGTTCTTTGTCTTCAGATTGTTGCTACAAATACATATATAAGTACATTCACTAATTAATACACAAGCTTCACTATATATGTATATATCAATCCACTAAAAGTATATATTTGTATACTGTAGATGTATATTTCAATCCACTAAAAATACATATTTGTATAACAGAAGTACAAAAATACATATGTACACTACATATGTTTTTTACATATGAAAGTGTATCTTCATATGTATATAATCATATACATTAACATGTAAGAAACATAATGAAATTTTATTTAAGAGTATTTATAAGTAAACATCTGTAAGTTAAATATTTACCATTATACCATCAAACTTTTTATCCGAACTCTTTACCACATCGGAACTGAAGCGTGTTGGTAATGTTTGTACAACAGCATCATCCATATGTGGGTGATCAGATTTTTTCTTTTCAGGTTGTTGCTACCAATACGTATACAAGTACATTCAACTATTAATACACAAGCTTCATATTTGTATATTGTATATGTATAAATTTATCCACTAAAATACATAACTAAATCAGATATATTTTTTAAGCTTATTTGAATAGTAAATATTTTACCTTGCTTATTCGATTGCTTTCAGAATCATATCAAACTTTGTCTCCACTAGAGTACAAATTTTTTTTAACTCCTCACAAAACTATTTTTAAACAAAATCAATTAGCAAATTTTTTTTAATGTGCAAATCGTATTTATCAAAAAACTTACCTCATCTCGGAATTCTTCAAACACTTTCTTTGAAATAACTGCTTCTTCATCTACAGGACTCTTTGACTTTGAGCAGATCGGAGTAAAAATTACCCTTTTTGTTTGTTTCACATTATTTTGATTTGAAGAAGTTGTTTGTCGTGTTTGAATGGGTTTAAATACCGCTGTCTTCAAACTGGGTACCTTTATAGCACGAGGAAGTGGTGTCCTCTTCTATGTATGCTCATCAACAGGATTGTGTGTTTGTTGCTTCAACGGTTTCTTCACTGATGAGGTTGATGAATAAACTTTTTATTTTTTTATCTTTCATAAATTTGTTTTGATAGTGGATCCTTGAAATCATCATCTGAATCAACTAAAGGTTCATCTACAACTGCATCCTGTTGTGGTATTTCAAACTTTGAAATTTTCCTTTGAGATGGCTCAATGTTCTTAAATACAACCTAGGAATATATAAAAATGTATGTTAAAGTGTCTGTAAAATAATTGTAAAGCAAATGTATATATGTAGGCTATATATGCATATGTGGAATACATATTAGTAGAAGGAATATATATTAATACATATGTATTTGTTCACTACAAACCTTGTCATCTCCATTAAACATAGCGGCCACCAGATACTCAAAGCGTGGTCGAGGTGCATTTGTCTTTCAATTTAATAATCGGGGAATACGATTGTCAACCTTGGAAGCAACCTTTCGTGGAACATTCAAACAACACTCATAAATTCATACTTGAATAGCAAGTGACATTTTCTGTAACAAATAAAATTGTCCGCCTGTTTTCAACCTATTGTTCAAACTTCTAGCTAAATCCTTGAATGATAAAGTCCCTTACGGAAAATTCTTATATCTACCACTCTCCACCAAATCAAAATGGAATCGTGGAATAACAACAGAATCAATATTAGATAAAATAAAAGAATGAAGGAAATACTGAACTGCAAATTTCTCGACATCCTCATCATTATTCTTCCCCCAAACTTTTCTCGAGACTGCTAAAAATAATAGTCTTTTTTTGTATACAATTAAAACCATTGAAATACTGCTCAACAATCCTATTAGGTACTTCCTCATCAAAAATAAAGTCGTACCTATTACCGACATAATTTAACTCAGTAATAATAGCAAATTCTCTAGGAGTGAAATGTAGAGAAGTGTCATTAGCCGAAATAACTATTGCAATAGTAGAACTTTCCTTTGTCTCGAGGGACGTAACACATCTGCACAATTGTGCTTGAACTACACATTATTTCTTCTTCATGAAATACCCAAGAATATTATTGTCACAAAAATGTTTGTACTGCTCCTTGGTTAATATGGCCTGTAAACTTTCCTCAATATCATTATCATTGTAATAGCACATATGTAGTGCGCCCTGAAAATTTTCTTGCAACGCGGCACCTATACAAAGTAAAATTATACCTTAGTACACTGTAAAAACAACAAACACAATCAACACATCAAAAAAATACATATAAGTATGTATAAGTTTATTGACCAGAACATAAATACAAAACCATCACTACAGAAAAATACATATGAAATTGTATATGTATGTATAAAAATACAAATGCTTCCATATAGAAAATGTATTTTCATTTCAACAAATACAAATGTCCATAACCATAACTGCATATTTAAACAAAAAAAATACCCACATGTATATTTCAACATTCCAATATACTGAAAATAACATAACAATTATAAAAAAAAATACATATAGGCAAATACCTCTTCATAAAATAGTTTATATCTAAATGTATTTTTCATACATGAAACTTAGCATATGTATTTAACATACAAAAATAAATAAATACGTATTACCCCAAAATGTATATTTAAACAATCAGCTTGACCAAAATACATATCAGCTTCATCAAAAATACATATTACCACAAAGGATATCAGTTTTACTAAAATTCCTAAATACATATCAGTAAATAAAAATACATATACACCAAAAAATACCTATTCCTTCTCGTCTTCTTCCGATCATTACCAAAAAACTTTTCAACATCGTCATCAATATTGCTTGACTCTGTAATTTCTTTAGCTTTCCTTTTCTTCTCATATTTTTTTTAATTTTTTCTTTTGGAGAAGGAGTTTTTTTCAACCGTTTTTTTCTTCAAAATATCAGTCATCTTCACTGGGTCGTTACAAAATTTGGACCTAAGCTCCTTCGTACTCGCTGATTTCTTCGACTGTATAGGAGTAGAAACAACTTTAAATACTTCGTCTTGAGTTAATCTAAGATTAAAAGATGGTGCATTATCAGACGATAAATTAATAGGTGGTATACCCCTATTTATTCGTGATTTTGGTGTGTGTTCTGCCATTAGAGCATAAAAAACTCAAGTTCGAAGTTGTTAATGGTTTACAGTACAAAAAATAAAAAAAATGAGGAATTGATAACATGCAGTAATTGAATCTATTAGTTACCTGAAATTGTGGAACACTATCCTTATCAGATCGTGCAAAAATCGTGAGAAAGGAAAAAAAATTGAAAGAAAAATCTGAGTAAAGGCATGAAAAATGGTAAAGTAAAAATCAATTAAAGGAAAGAGAAAGAAACTAGGCGTGAAAAAGGGGACTTAAAACATGGTAACTTCTCAAAGACGGTAAGTGGGGAACCACATTTAAAATAATAGTACTATTTTTGTTACACAATGTAATTTCATTAAAGTATTGATATTTTTTATAATTTAAGTCTTAAGTATGTTACTTGTTGGGCTCAATCATACTACATGGAACACCTCATGGGATCCATAACTCATCACTAACGGTCTAACCCTGCAAACACCCTATGGGTGGTCCAAAAGTTCAACTAGCAACAAAAGTTCGATTGTTGCATCAAATCCTATAAATAATTAATTATCTACACTATAGGAAGAATTAACAGAAAACTGTAGGTGACCTTTATAAATAACAGGGAAGAAGCTCAAATATATCACTAAACTATCATAAATGGCTCATTTATTCCATCCGTTAAAAGTTGGGCTCATTCATGTCATCGCCGTTACAAAACTGGCTCATCCATGCCATTACTTTTAACAGTCATTTTTAAAAAAATAGTTTTGCCACGTGACGGCATATTAGAGGTCCATGGCATTTTAAAAAAAATTAAAATTTTTTTATAAATTAATTTTTTTTGATGCATTAAAAAGAATCCACCCAATTTTTAATCCATTAAAAATTAGATTGATCTATACTTTTAAAATTTGAGATTATTTGTATATTGCCCCAAATCAATAAAAAAAAATTCCTTTTCTAGCTTTCACGCGACTCTGTTCATAATACAGATCAATAATATGATCATCTCCCTTTGAACTAAGTTTTACTTGATTAATTAGTGTTAATGAGTTAATTTTGAGATTATTTGTGTATCACCTCATATCATCCGAGTATTTATAGTTACCAAGCTCATCGACTTTTTTTTTTTATTGTATGCGGCTTAAAATTATGGTCAAATATAGTAAATTGATCCATAGACAAGCAAAAACAATAAGACAATACGTCTTATGCCGTCACTCTATTATCCTCATACCCATCCTGCAAAAATTTCAGTAAAGTGGCATTGATATCAATTATTGTGCTAATTAATTACCATAAAACACTTTTAATATTGTATAATATTATTCGCTTTGAACCAAATTGACATTTTTTTTTCAAGAGACCTTAAATATCCGACATTTTATAAATAATTTCATTTCTTTTTTACTTTTCACGTGGGACATTGTTCTCTCAAACACTCATTATACTGCTCCCTTTCATCTTTTTAATATGTTGTTTAATGTTTTGACACGATCATATATTAAGATAATTATTTGACAATCAACATTAATCATTAGAGGTAGAATATTTGTCTAAATTAAAATTATGTTTTTCTTAAATTACAATTTGATTTAATGATATAGTTGCATAAAAATTGGTGAGACGTCATAGTTTTATATCCTTATATAATTAAGAGTAAATACATAATTACCACCCTGATGTAGGCCGAGATTTTCAAAAAAACACCTAAACTTTAAATTCGACCTATTACCCTACGATTCTTCTTTATTCTGTTCCAAATACACTATTTTGGACCTTTGCATGTATACACACGCCACATGCGCGTGAAAGGGCTCAAAATTGACTTTTTTGACCAATAAAAAGCTGTCACATGTAAATAATTAATATATAATTTATATTTTTTTAAATTACCTGGTACCCCCCTCTCCCCCCTCCCCCAACCCACCCTTTCTTCTTCAACACCTTCAACACTATTAAAGCTTCATTGAAACTTTTTTAAAAAAATAATCATTAAAACTCCATTAAAGCTCAACACAATGTCTTCTTCAACACAATATCTTCTTCAACACCATTAAAGGTCCATTGAAGCTTTTCTTTTTTTAAAAAAAATATCTTTAAAACTCCATTAAAGCTCCTCTATTAAAGTTCCATTAAAGCTCATTTAACTATCTTTAAAACTCAATTCAATCATTTAACTATCCTTAAAGCTCAATTCAATTATAAAACAAACTTTTGAATTGATTTGAACAAAAAGAATATGGACGGGAAGAAAAATTTTGACGGGGTGGGGTGGGGATGGGGGTTTAGGAGGAGATGTTGACAGGGTGGGGGTGTTGGACGGAGGTTGGGGTGCTGAATGGGGGTGGGGGTGGAGGGGAGCTGATGGACGTCGCGGGGGGTGCTGGATGTAGGAGGTGGGAGAAGAGGGGTGGGGTGGGTGATAAATTAAATAAAAAAGAAAAGATTTATTTAAAAAAAAATATGAAATTAAATACATTTAACACGTGGCAGCACCTGATTGGTGCATGTGTTCAATCTCTTTGTTGTGACTGAGATTCAGCGAAAAATGGTGTATTTGCAACGGATTAAGTAAGAATCGTGGGGTAATAGGTCGAATTCAAAGTTTAGGTGTCTTTTTAAAAATTTCGATCAACATCAGGGGGGTAATTATGTATTTACTCTATAATTTTAAGTGGTCCAATCCTAATTAGAAATTGAATAAAAACAATATATAAGTCATGCATGCAAGTTACAACTCACAAGTATTATGTATGTATAGTCTTTATCACTTTATTATATACTTAATTCAATGAATTGATTAATTCCAAAATTTTATTGTTCTTTTCTCTTTAATGAAATAAAATATCTAAGAAGAAAGAATAACATGAAGATGACATGGAATTTGCATAATATAATATAAGGTCAGTTGGCATATATAAAAACAAAAGTAATCCAATATATTTTTGATAAGTTAGATAACATGGGAGTATATATTTGTGTGGGAGTATAAAATAAATTAATGTATATTATATATATATATATGTTCATTGATTTCTTCATATATATTTTTATGTTATTTTAAAATCTTTTAATGAAAATTTTGACTCTACTATTGACCTAATCATCATAGATCAAACTAATTTTTAATGGATCAAAAAGTTGGATGGATTCTTTTTAATGGATAAAAAAGAAATTAAAAAAAAATGATGTGAACTCTAATATACTGCCACGTGGCAAAGCTGTTTTCTAAAAATCGACTGTTAAAAGTAATGGCATGGATGGGCCAGTTTTGTTACGACAATGGAATGAATGACCGCAATTTTTAACGGATGGCATAAATAAACCATTTTTTATAGTTCAATGTCATATTTGAGTCTTTTCCCTAAAAAAAAAATACAGTCTTAATCCTTTTAGCCGTGATTGTTTGTTGTCATTACTGTGTTTACTCGATGTATAAGAAATCTATTCAGTGTAAACACGAACTGTATACAGATTCTACAATCTTACACATTGCATAATGCATACTGACTAGAAATTAGAATCTGCAAAACGATATTAGGATCGCCCTTTGTTTGGAAATGCAAACATCATTGGTACTCTCTCCGTTTAAAAAAGAATGATTTACTTTGACTTGGCACAAAGTTTAAGAATATAAAAAAACTTTTAAATTTGTGGCCTTAAATTAAAATTGTGTCAAATGTACCAAAATGTCTATTAATCTTGTGGCGCTAAACATATCATGTGGAAAGTTGAAATTAAAGTATTGCCAAAAAAGGAAAGGAATTATTTTTTTTTAAACGGACTAAAAGAAAAGTAGACCATTCGTTTTTAAAGGGAGGAAGTATAAGTTTATAAAACAGAGAATGTGCAAAATTTTCAGCCCTAAGAAATATATTAGATTCTCCTCAATAAAGAATTATTTACTTCCTATGAGATGGGACAATATTTAATTGGAGTTTACTTGCTCATAAGAGACACCGGACAGAGAAAGGTGAGTTTTTTTATCAATATATGTAAATAAATATTAATTAAGTGTGGATATCTTAACTGATTAGTTTACGTTTGGCACACCAGACAATATACAGTCTGATCGAACAGTAATATTTTCGAAATTTAATGTGTCACACAATTAAATTATAATTTTAATATAATGTTATGTTTCCATGGGCATGAAATGGTCTAATAGTTCTTGCTTCTTAAAAGTTGTCCAAAAGAACGGTTGGTCAATATTTTCAAATCCCATTTTGCCACTTTGATATGGAGTGAAACCAAAATTCTAGTAGTAGTACTTTTATCGATGAACTTTGAATATCTTTTTTTAAGGCTTAAATTATCGACAATTCTCTAAAAGTTGTTTTAAAAAATTTACTTATATAGCTCAATTAGGAATATCTGATGAACAATTAAATTATTCAAAACTCATATTTATTATATACAAAATGCTGATATGAAAAAAGAAAGTATCACTCACTGATATGGCAAAGAAGGTATCACTCACTTTCTTGGAGCGCGTGATTAAACCTCATAATAATATTTTCTTTGTCCTATTTTATGTATTGTCATATATAATCGAGTATGGAATTTTAGAAATAAGAAAAGACATAATGGTGTTTACCATATTGTCCTTATTAAAAAATATACTATTAATATATTTAATTAAGTGGGTGAAATCAATAAGAATAAAAGTGAAATCATTTCTTTAAATAGTTAAATATTATCAAATAAGAAAATGTGACATCTTTTGAGACGGATAAAAAAAATGACAACATATAAAATGACACGAAAGAGGTATATATTTTTTTATAAAAAGAGTTGCATTTCTTATCTTTAATTGACACTTGACATTAAACTAACTAAAATATACTTTTTTATTTCATTTTAAAAATTATCAGTTTTTTAATTAATAAAGAAAAAACAACCCCCCCCCCCCTCCGTCGAGTCGTCTCCTTCACCATATCTCTGCAATTTTTTTCTTCTTGCTATGTTATTCCTTTCTTTTTTTTCTTGCCGTTCTTCTTCCCTCCCAGTTGATTGTGAAGCCTAAACATTTTGTTGTTTAGCAGCAACATTATAAAAATAGCCCCTTATTGTTCAAATCTTGAAATTTTATTAAAGTTTTTTGAACTATTAATATTAGTAGCTGAAATATTACTGTTTGAAATCTCAATGGTATTTGACAATGAAGGAGACATCGTTGAAGAAAATGAAATCACCGTCGTATCTCTTCTACTAAATTAAATTGATACATAAAACATATTCAAAATGAAAAAAATAATAAAACAGATTCAAAACGAAGCAAAAAAGGTAGAAAAAAATAATAGAAGATTTAGGGTGTGTTTGGTAAGATGAAAAATGTTTTCTAGAAAATATTTTTCAATATTCCCGTTTGGTTATAATGAAATGTTGAAAAAATATTTTCCACAACAATTCATTTTTCTCCGTTTGATGGAAAATGACTTTCCTCGTGGGTCAAGGAAGTTATTTTCTAGAAAATGAAAAATGAGACTTATAATCCCATCCTCATCCCTTTTCTCCACCCTAATAACACTCATATTCACATGACTCAAAAAATTTATATTTCTCAAAAATTTACATTACTCGAAAATATTTTTTACTGTGCTTTATTTTAATTATTCACTGCTTAAAATAAAAAAGAGTGAAAACCCAAATTTTCTCCATTTTCAATGTTCGTTGAATGTATTGTTATTTTTATATTCGTAGAGAAAGACTTACCTATATTACTTTTGCTAATTGCATATTTCAACTTGTCATCGATGTAACTTGTTTCACGAGGTTGAATAAGCTTGTCGTTCCGTTCTATTTCTATTGTTGTAGTATCTTGAGATTGTCCTGACAAAATGTTGAAAAGTGTCTCCTATATTTGCTAATTAAAAGCTGCTTAAATTTAGTGATTGTAGTACTTTCGAATTCGATATTGATATTATTTGTTATGCTTAAATTATTTCTTACAAATTGTTGAGTTGTTAGAGGCACTGATATACTAGTTAACAATTAGTAGTAGTATTTTCTAAAAAATATTTTTTCACTCACCAATTAAATACTATAAAATATTTTTCTAAAAAATATTCTCTACTCACCAACCAAACACCATAAAATATTTTTCGAAAAATATTTTTCACTCACCAACTAAACATGAGAAAATAAGTAGAAAATCAACTTATTTTCCAAGAAAATATTTTTCATGAAAAATATTTTTTATCATACCAAACACACCCTTAAGTTTGAAATAAAAATGGCGATAAGGGATCAAAAGATAAATATGAAATTGTAAAAGGATGCCCCTATAACAAATAGATATTGTAAATCTACCCCTCTTTGAATCTATAAAAGGAGAGATTGTAATCAAAAGGAGACACGATAATTTTTCTGAAAACTGCTCTTTCTTAGAAAATTGCTAGGTATCTTCTTAAATGAGTGAGTAACACCTCTCCCGTCTGAAAAATGTAATAAAGAGTGTGTATGTAAGTATAAGGAAGATCTGATTAAAGGTTTTTCATATGTTGTAATCAGTTTGAAAAATAAAAAAGTTGTTCATATATCCTTTGTCAATTTTTTATGCTGGTAACAAATGAAGGTTGCGATCTTCAGCCTAAACGGAGGAAGGACACGAAATAAGTAGCCTGAAGATAGTTTATCGCAATAGGCTAAAACAGTTCTTCATAGTCGGAAGGAGAAGCACTGCGGTGCTGATAAAACCAACATAGAGGAGAGTAAAGGTATATAAATAAATTTTGTTATTTTTTTAACTTATTAGCATAAGAAAACTTAGTTTTCATATCCACTTATACTATCTTACATACTAATTATTACCAAGTACCTATAGAGAATTCTAATCCATATAAAAGTAATACAACCACTATTAAAAGAATATCATAATTGGTATTGGGAAACCAAAATAAATATCAGAAGACTTAATAATAATATAAAAAAATTTAAAAATTATTCTCGAAGAATATATCGGTTAAAAAATTATTTAAATGACTCTTAAATCAACAGATTAAGAATACTAGTAGTTGTAGTTATAAATGAAAATCATAATCTAAAAATGACACAGATTACTCTGTTAAAAAGATATAAAAGTAAGATAATAAAAACAACTCTGTTTACAGCTTAATGAGTTATTATACTTATTTCTTAGATGAAAAAACATTAATCACTATTTTAAAAGTGATAAAATTAAATAAAGACTTACAGGAAAAAATCCTAAATAAACTCATAGATCTTATTATGCTGGAACAATGGTCTATTCATGATTATTCTTACAAAAAATTTTATTTTTCAAAAAAAATTATAATCATCTTTTAATAATTATTTTGAATCCTCACTTACACATTGTCATCTTTTAATTAATCATTTTATCATGTCACTGCGAGTGTATCACACATACTTTACATTTTTTTGTTGAATATCTAAAAGTGCTTATTTAAAATAATTTTCTAAATAGTAAAAACATTGAATAGGTACTAGTCCTAACTAAAATATTTAAATGAATTTCACAAACAACTTTAAAGATCTATCAATAACTTAGTGGATGTTTGGATTAGCTTATAAGCTGATCAAAACAACTTATAAGTTATTTTTTTTGCTTTTAATGGTGTTTGACAATATTTATAATAGCTTAAAAAAATTGATTCTGACTTAAACAAAGCTAAAAAAAAATGGTATTTGCTACTTATTTTTTTCCAACTTATTATAATCTATTTCCCATTGACCAAGTAAATGACTTTTTTGCCCTTATAATTTTTTCTTATTAATATTATCCTCAAAGGTTAAAAGCAACAAGTCCAGTTTAATAAAAAAAATGGAAGTGTCGTCACAAATTTCACCTTAATGATACGAAATCTTAACGTAACCATGAAGAAACAAATAATCTTTTAATATATAACTATCTGAGAAAATACTCAATTACCCCCTGAATTATACCCAAAAATATTATGACACACCTCAACTTAAAGGGGGTCTTATTACCCCCTAAACTAATTAAAAGTGTAATTTTGATACCCTCAGTGCCTCCGTGGTGCCTACGTGGCACAACATACTGAAGTGTCAATGTAGGCACACGTGTGTGCCATGTATGTGCCACGTAGGCACCACGAAGGCACTAAGGGTATCAAAATTGTACTTTTAATTAGTTCAGGGGGGAATAGGACCCCTTTAAGTTGAGGTGTGTCATAGCCTTTTTGGGTATAGTTCAGGGGATAATTGGGTATTATCTATAACTATCTTTTTCAAACACAAACATTAAACTCTTAAAAAAAATATTTTTTTAGCGCACAAATTAATAGTCATTCATGAAAATATTTTTTTAATATATATTAATTTTAATTTAGATTATTTTAATAATAATAATTAATAATAATCAACTCTATATATTATTAACACCTATAAGGGTATTTCAATCATTTTGATTAAAAAAAAGTGCTTAAAAGCATTATTTACCAAACACATCAATAAGTTTTTTTCAGTTTCAGCACTTTTATCTAAACACTTAACTGCTTATTTTTTAAATAAGTTCAGCACTTTTAAAGAACTTTTTTTTAGTATATCCAAACGGGCTCTTAGAGGGTTTGAATAAGCTTATAATTTGGTCAAAATGGCTTTTAAGTCATTTTTTGCTTTTGAAAGTGTTTGTCAATTTTTATTATTGCTTAAAAAAAGTCAATTTTGACTTTTTTTAAAGCCAAAAGCTATAAGTTGGCCACTTCATACTTATTGTTTTAGCTTATAATTCATTGAAAGTTGACCAAGTAAATGACTTTTATATCCCTTATAATTTTCATTTATTCCAAAATTATCCTATTGTAGCCCTTATAATTTTCACTTATAATATTCATGATCTATAGCAATTTTTATAATGATTAACTTTTTTTAAATTCATTTTTTTATAATATATATATATATATATATATATATATATATATATATTTTGTAACAATATATAATTTACTAGAATAATTAATAATATTCAAACAAATGATAATATTTCTAAGTATTTTATATTAATAATATTTTAATTCAATATATAAAAAAATTAATAATATTTTAAAACAAACGATAATATTTTTATATTAATAATATTTTAATTTTAATAAAATTTAATAATATTTTAAAAGATTTTAATTTTTAAAATTTTAATAATATTTTAAAGCTTTAATAATATTTTAAAATTTATTTTAATATTATTAATAATATTTAATATTTTAAAAATATTATAATTATATTTTAATATTTAAAAATTTAAATAATATTTAAAAATTTAAATAATATTTTAAAAAAAATAATTTTAATAATATTTTAGAAACTAATATTTTAATTGTAATAAAATTTTAATTCAAACAAACGATAATATTTTTATATTAATAATATTTTAATTAAATATATATATATATAAATAAGTATACGTAGTAGCTTGCTTTCCGTGTATACTATTTATGTGTTGTATTTTTTATTTTTTTATTATTTTTCCTTTCAAGATAACCAATTCTTTATCTAAAACAAAATTGATAAACCTATTTTTTATCGAAATATTTTTTTCTTAAATATTTTTTATTCAAAAATCTAATTCCATCCCTGATAAGAATGAATATGAATTCAAATTAATAAGGTTTCAAAATAAATATCTAGCATTAAATAATTTATTTTTTTCTAAAGATTTTTTTAGCGCACAAATTTAATAATTATTCATGGAAATATTATATTATATTAATTTATGAGTATTCTCCATGCTTCTTCAGAACTTTCTTGTCCAGGAATATGCTGATTTTCAATATATAATATAAGTTCTCTAGCATCCAATTTTTCATATGAAGGCTTATCTACAGAATTTTCTTGAACTATGGACGCCCTGAAACATTTTTAGCTGCTTTGCGTGATGCTAGAAATCTGAATTTTAGAAAATCTTTAATGGGATCTATTGAATCTACTCTTGATTATGGTCCTGTATATTTTAATACTCAGCCAAATTTATAATTATCTTTGACTGATGTAAATATTCTTCATCCTAAGAGATCCTGTTAATGGTATCAGAGCCTGTGAATTTTCATTGTAAACATGTTAAGTGGGGTGGCGATTTTTAGCATAGATATAAGGCTTTTACAATTATGGATATGGGAGAAGTTAGTACTAAAAGTACAAAACTCGAAGAGGTAGATTTACCTCAAGATATGGATTTACTGAATAAATGAACTATTCCAAAAGTTGAATTAAAAACCATTTATGAATACAGATTTTTTGATAAAATAAAACACAAACAGATTATTAAAACAATTGAACAATCCCTTGCTTTAAATGCTAATGAACAGACTATTCAACTCCTAAATAAGCATGATATTGATATTTTTAAATGTAATTATAATTATATGCATATTGGCCTAGTACAAATTGTCTTTCGACCTTTAACCCTAAAGGGTCTCCCTGAAATATTTTTAGCTGCTTTGCGTGATGCTAGAAATCTGAAGTTTAGAAAATCCTTAATGGGATCTATTGAATCTACTCTTGCTTATGGTCCTGTATATTTTAATACTCAGCCAAATTTACAATTATCTTTGACTGATGTAAAGATTCTTCATGCTTTAACCTTAAATGTGAAAACTCATGGATATGATTACGCCCCTGGATCTGAACTTATAGGGTTATCTTACCGCATATACTATCGGTTATTATCAACTTTAAATCCTCGATGTAAGTTAATAGATGATAATTCTGATTGCACTATGCTTATTGAAACTAATTTTATAAAATCAAGAGTTACTACCCGAAGACCTATTAGATGGGATGAAATTGACTTCCCCCAAACATGGATTTTAAACTCAGTCACTTCTCCAAAACAATTAGCGGAAGACGTGACTAATTCGGAGTTAACTCAAGTAACTCAAAATTCATATGGACGAATCTGTCTGCAATTCGATAATAATCCTCCAGTCTACAGAAATTCTTTTTCTATACCAAGAAGACTTCCTTCAATACATCATATTTCTCCTATCGAACCTACTGAACCTAATTATGGTCCAGCTAGGAATCGAGCGGCATCCTTGCATACTATTAATTCTGCAGATTCGCATGTTACACCTAAAGGTGTAGAAAAAATAAAAATCAATTCAAAAACTAATATAGTTCAAGATTTTGATAATGAAAATCCTACCCCATCAGAGATGGATTTTGATATCAATTCTGTTTAACTATGATGACACAACTTATTGATTTTAGTCCTAGTTCTCAGGCAAGAAAATATATTCAGAAAGAATTTTTTTCTGAAAAATGGAAAACCTTTCGGACATGGTTTTTTGAAACTTATAATCCTAATGAATTACGAAATATTTCCGAAGAATTCTATGAAATATGTGTCTTACATAATAAAATTATTTTTTTGTACCATGGTTCATGTTTGCATATTTGCCGTCATATGTCAAAATAATAGAAAGATCTTATCAAAATTCTGATGGTACAATTACTCAAGCTCTTTATCCTCCTCAGTCTTATTTTATATTACCCAATAATACAGGAATGACTTTTTCTGCTTTCCAAAAATTTGTCAGTGAAGATGTTGGAAAAATTACTGTTTCTGAAATAAATAACCTTATCGCCCAAAATAATTATTTGAGTCTTTATGTTAAGGTTCTAGGAGAGCATATTTCCTCTCTTGATAAAAAGCTTGACGAATTAATTGAGTTAGTTAACAAACTTAGTACCCAGATGAATTCTTCTAAGATTCCTTCTACTTCCAAAACCACAGACGAGGAAGGATATATTTTATCTAAACCCTGTATCCAAAGACCTCCTGAAATAGAAGGATTTGAAAAGGTTTCTCAATTAGACCAATTAGAAAAACTGTTAGACAAAAAATTCTCTCGTTTGAACATTCAACCTCTTAATATTTCTGATGATTTTGTACAAAATCTCGAGTCTAATTTTGCTGATAATATTGAATCTACTCAAAACACTGGAGATGCAATCTCTTCCGAGCTAAATAAGCTAAAAGGTATGATTAAAAAACAACCGGGGAAAAAATACGCTGATATTCCCCGTATGTCTACTGCATATTATCCACGTCCAACTCCTCAAGATGTTCTGATAGAGGAAAGAGAATGGAATCAAAAAAATACTTCTTATAGTGGATAAGCTATTTATGAATGGAATATTGACGGATTATCTGACTGACAAATCTCTATTCTTATCCATCGGATGTCCATGTATGCTACTATTGCCACAGCCACTGCTTCGCCAGAAAATCGGGCCAATCGTACTGACCCAACAATTTGTAAAATGATTGTTGCAGGATTTACTGGCCAACTTCGAGGCTGGTGGGATAATTTTTTAGACAATGATAAACGCAAGGCTATTTTCATTGCCACCAATGATAAACCCAGAAAAGATAATCTAGGACGACCACTTCGGGCAGGACGATCAGATGCTGTCTATACCCTTATGCTTATAATTATTGAACATTTTGGAGGAAGATTTACCAATCAGTATGAAAACATTAGAACTCTTCTTAATGGTTTAAAATGCAAACACTTAGGAGAATTTAGATAGTATAAAGACACCTTTCTTAGTAGGGTTATGGATTTACCCGAAAGTAAGTATGACCATTGGAAAGCTAAATTCATTAAGTATGACCATTGGAAAGCTAAATTCATTGATGGTCTTCCACCTCTATTTGCTGAAAGAGTTAGAAAATCACTTAGAGGATCTTATGGTGAAGTCCAGTATTCAGAAAAAACTTATGGTCAGCTTATTGTAGCTTGTACTCAAGAAGGCTTAGCCCTTTGCAACGAGTTAAAATTAGCTAGACAGATTAAGCTCGACAAACTCAGAGAAAAATTCCAATTAGGAGACTTTTGTGAGCAATTTGGTATGGATAAACCCTTAGCAAGAAAGCCCCAAAGACATTCCAAGCCTAATAAATCCTATAGGAATAAACGTTCTAGGCATAGAACCAAAGAAGAACGTGAAACTAGAAAAACCTTTCGTAAGTCTACCAGATTCACGAAAAATAGATCAAAAAGAGAGTTAGCCAAAATTAAGTGTTATAAATGCAACCAGTATGGTCATATAGCTCCAAACTGCAAATTACAAAAACTCAAGTCCTTAGGACTTTCTGAAGAAGTTCACGACCAAGTTTATAATTTGTTATACATCTCTGATTCCGAATCTGATTCTACTTCTGAAAATGATTTTGAATTACCTAATTCTGATAGTGAACTCAATCAGGTTGATAAATATAATGATTGTGATAATGATATTTGTAATTGTGATGAAATAATGTATAAACTTCAAGCACAATTCGAAGATCTTGATTCAAATGTTCAAACTCTTACTGCTGATAATGTTCTTGAATTACTAAAAGAAGTTACTGATGAAAAACTTCGTGAAAAGATAATTAATTTTG
This sequence comes from Capsicum baccatum var. pendulum, assembly GCA_030864225.1. Lineage (NCBI taxonomy): Eukaryota > Viridiplantae > Streptophyta > Magnoliopsida > Solanales > Solanaceae > Capsicum > Capsicum baccatum. The sequence continues at coordinate 202,852,492 of CM061561.1, forward strand.
CTACTCAAAAAACTTCTGCTAATACTAGTATTTCTAAAGATAACTCTTATGATAATCATCACATGTCTTATTCCTTAGCCGAAGTTAATCGACGTCTTGCGTTGAGTCGAACTCCAGGTAGAGATACTACCTTTAATGATTTAAAAATCGAAGTCGAACAATTAAAAAAAAAATTGTCTCCTTGAAACAAAATCAGATGATCTCCGATCATAGAATTTTGAAACTTGAAGAAAAGATTATTGATATCCCTGAAACTTCTATTACTTCAAAAGGAAAAGAAAAGGATTTGGAATACTCTGAAAATTCTGAAATTGATAAACTTAGTCCAACAGAAGATTTAAAAAGGGATTATTTTTTATGGATGATGCAAATTGTTACTGCTCATAAATGGTATATAAATTGCACTATTCTGATAAATAAGGAATTTTCTATCACTAATGTTGCTATGATCGATAGTGGTGCTGATGTTAGTTGTATTCAAGAAGGCCTAATTTCGATCAGGTATTTTGAAAAAACTACTCACATAGTCAAGTCTGCATCTGGTTATACTCTTGATATCAACTATAAATTACCAAATACTCATATATGCTGAGATAAAGTTTGCATTCCACACTTCTTTTTTTTAGTAAAAAATCAGTTATATCCTCCTATTATCTTAGGAACACCTTTTATAAATGCTATATATCCTTATACACATATTGATGTAAACGGTTTTAAGGCTACTTATAAAAATAAATAAATCTCTTATCCTTTTGTTACTAATCCTGTAACAAGGGATATAAATGCCTTTATCAGTATGAAGCAAAAGCAAATTAATTTTTTACAATTAGAACTAATGAGTATTAATATTTTTGATACTTTAAAATCAGTAAAAGTCCAAGAAAAAATAAAAATCATTTCTAGTCAATTAATTCTTGATATTTGTGTTGATCATCCAAATGCTTTCTAGAATCGAAAGAAGCATATTGTTTCTCTTCCTTATGAAAATGACTTCAGTGAAGAAAAAATTCCAACAAAATCTCGACCCTGTCAAATGAATACAGAGTTAGTAGAATTTTGTAAGACAGAAATTGATAGTCTTCTGCAAAAGGGTCTTATAAAACCTTCAAAATCCCCTTGGTCTTGTACAACTTTTTATGTTAATAATGCTGCTGAAAAGGAACGAGGAGTACCTCGACTAGTTATAAACTATAAACCTCTGAATATAGTTTTAAAATGGATTCGATATCCTATACCAAATAAAAAAGACTTACTTTCCAAATTATATGATGCTAATATATTTTCTAAATTTGATTTAAAATCTGGATATTGGCAAATTCAAATTGATAAAAAGCATACTTATAGAACTGCTTTTAATGTCCCTTTTGGACAGTATGAATGAAATGTTATGCCATTTGGTTTAAAGAATGATCCTTCTGAATTTCAAAAAGTTATGAATGACATTTTTAATCCTTATATGGACTTTATCATTGTCTATATTGATGATATTCTAGTATTCTCAAAAACTCTTGAATCTTATTTTAAACATCTGCATACTTTTAAACAAATAATTATTCAAAATGGCTTAGTCATCTCCAAACCAAAGATAAGTTTATTTCAGACAAATATTAGATTTTTAGGACATAATATTTCTCAAGGTTCTATTGAGCCTATACAACGAGATCTAGAATTTGCTAAAAAAATTCCTGATACTATTACTGATAAAAAACAACTTCAAAGGTTCCTCGGAAGTCTTAACTATATTTCGCCTTTTTATGAAAATTTGTCTAGAGATTTAGATCCTTTATACGACTGATTAAAAAAGGATCACAAAACTCCTTGGACTCAAAACCATACTGATTTAGTAAAATTAATCAAGAACCGAGTTCAAACTCTTCCTTGTACATCTCTTGCAAACCCTAACTGGTTGAAAATCGTTGAAACTGATGCCTCTAATATTGGGTATGGCGAAATACTTAAACAAGTTAATCCCCATACAAAAACAGAATGTTTGATTCGATTTTATTCTGGTAAATGGACTGAAAGTCAGAAAAAATACGCCACAGTAGCCCATGAAATCTAACTATTGTGAAATGTGTTTTAAAATTCCAAGATGATTTGTATAATCAAAATTTATAATTAGAACTGATGCTCAATCTGTTAAATTTATGTTTAATAAAGACTTCAAACATGATGCATCTAAATTAATATTTGCGCGATGGCAAGCTCAATTAGCCCCTCTTGATTATGAAATACAATATAAGAAGGGTAGTGAAAATTCTTTGCCGGATTTTCTATCTCGAGAATATCTAACATGAATTTTTACACATATTTCCTCTCTGAGAAAGCTATAATTACTATTATCGAATGCATTCCTTTAAATGAAGATATTCATTTTCTTATCTTAGAAACTCTAATTCGTAGCTTAATAGAAGAAGATTTATTCTTTAACCACAACGAATTCCTTGAAAATGAAATCTATTGGTTTGATATTGACTTAAGTGATTAATGTTTACAGATATAATGAAGTTCTTTCTACACTTCTTCTCTGCAAAGTTCTTAATCACCTTTATAAAAGAATTCCCTCTAAATATGGATTTACATATGCTCATACAACGAAAAGTCATTGATGACCTTATCACAAAGGGCACACTTTATGAAGATCTCTCTGAATATATGTCATGGTATGCTGATCAAATTCCTAATTATTGATGCAGTATGGATCCTCCTTGGCAAATAGCCAAAGGAAGAAGACGAGGTGGAAGGAATCAAAACTCTTCATATCAAGGAGGACGAACAAACCCTTCATATTTTGATCGAAGAAATTCGGCATATAGCTCTGCAAGTTCTAATTTTCCTATATTACAACAAGGAAATAGAACTTTAATTAATTCAAAAATTCCTCAAGATGAGTCATCATCATCCAAAACTCTGAATATTGGTTCTTCTGTACATTTAGAAGATATTCCTGAAAATCATCCATTATACAAACAACTGCAATCTTATCTATCAGATCAACAAAAAACTGCAGATTCTTTTGCGTCCATAGTTCAAGAAAATTTTGAAGATAAGCCTTCATATGAAAAATTGGATGCTAGAGAACTTATATTATATATTGAAAATCAGCATATTCCTGGACAAGAAAGTTCTGAAGAAGCATGGAGAATACTCAAAAATTACCCTACTGCCAACGTCTATTTTACTGGCGAATCATACAAAACTCAGACTTATTATGAACACATATTAGTGCAAACATTCAGTGCAACCTTTGATCACAGCCCCCTCGGAGAAACTACCCCTGGAGTACGTGGATACTCCAAAATGGTAATTAAAAAACTTATTCCTATTGAAGAATGGAGAATTTTGTCAATGACTCAACGATCTATACTAATGGGGCCAATGGGCCAAACGCTTGCCAATTTCACTTACTGGGATTATATTAAAGTATTTTCTCAAGTATTATATTATAATAATTATAAGCACAAACACACTTGGTTTATAAAAATCTGTGCTAAAGTGTTTGAAAAACCTATTCCAAATTGGTTTATTCAATGATGGACTCATCATGGACCTACAGTCAAAATATTACCTCCAGAATATTCTTCTTTATACTAACTCATGAAAAAAATCCTCCCCTTTCTTAATAGAATTATATCTTTCAGATCACATCTGTAAAATCGATACTATTGATCAGATGTATTTCTACATCGAATTTTCTATCCCTTGAATCCATCGATGGTTCGTAGAAATAGGATATGATACTCACCAAATCCCTGCCCTTTACCGAATATTCTATTGTAATTTTTGGAACAAATTGTTTCGCAAAGATCCAGAAACTAAACTCGCTTATGGTCATGATCAACGGGAGAAAATAATCAAGAAAATTGCTGAATATGAAAAAACTCCCAAAAACTTAATTTTGGTTGAAGACAAAAGTCTTAACTATGTTTCTAGAAGAATTTCTGCACATAACGGGAATAAAATGCAATTGATAGAAGAATATTTATCCGAAGTCCGAGATAAATTACTTCAAACTGTTGAGCAAAATTCAGATATCTCAATGAATAGCACCGATGCAAATACTGAAGATATTACCGATTCCCAACCACCGAAAATTCTGATAGAAGAAGAAAAAATTGAAAAAGCTAAAGCATTCATCAAAAAATGGAAAGGAAAAGACAAGACATGACAAGACATGACTATTTGATAATAAAAACTCTTTAATCTCTCTTTTTGTAATAGTAAAATCACTATGCACAGGGACCTATCTATTACTGTGCAAGATTCCCTCTTTTATTATTTATAAGCGCCTCATTCTTGAGAAAAGGCAAGAGTTTTTCAGTTCTCTCCTTTTGTTTCTCTTTCTATAAGCTCTCCCCTCTCTCTAAATCTCTCTTTGTAATATATTTGAAGATTAAATAAATAAGAAGTTACTACTATTTCAATCTGGTTCCCGGCTAGTAAGGTACATATCTTTTTACTACTTGTATTCATTCAATTAAACTTCTACCATAATCCAGCCGTGACTATGTCCGGTTGAAAGATTTCTTATATCTATGATAAAGATCTAACTTCGCTGACATGTTAACTATGAAAGCTCCAGACTCTATCAAAATATAAAAGAATCCTAGTAATTTCTTGACTTGATCCAAAATGGAGGTACAGTCGAGTTCAATACACTTATGTTGACCTTGTCTCTGTGACTCCGTCTAGTAAGTTGTGCCTCTCTAGCCCGTATTGTTAAGAAAAGGGCGAATTCTGCACAATTAGAACTTCTAGATACATAGGTTCAACATAAGGTTATTAAATCTCTGACAGGCCCCATGTTTGGGTAAAAGAGTGTCCATACAGTCATAAAACTACTTAAGATTCTTTTCTATTTCGGTTGGTGCTTTGGTTCGGTCTTCCGACTTAGGCTTAATCCGATATTATTATATGATCTGGTAGGCTGAGTGGCTTACTCCAGCCTAAGAGATCTTGTTAATATATTATATTATATTATATTATATTATATTATATTATATTATATTATATTATATTATATTATATTATATTATATTATATTATATTATATTATATTATATTATATTATATTATATTATATTATATTATATTATATTATATTATATTATATTATATTATGTTATGTTATGTTATGTTATATTATATTATGTTATATTATGTTATATTATGTTATATTATATTATATTATATTATATTATATTATATTATATTATATTATATTATATTATATTATATTATATTATATTATATTATATTATATTATATTATATTATATTATATTATATTATATTATATTATATTATATTATATTATATTATATTATATTATATTATATTATATTATATTATATTATATTATATTATATTAAAACTGAATTAAATATATATATATATATATATATATTAATTTGAATTTGAATCATTTTAGAAATAAAAATTAGTAATAATTAACTCTACATATTGTTAACAACTTTAAGGGTATTTCAGATATTTTGACCCAAAAAATTATTTAACGGTACTTATTTACCAAACACATCAACAACTTTTTTTCAATTTCAGCACTTTTATCCAAATACGTAACTGCTTATTTTTAAAATGAGTTTAGCACTTTTCAAAAACAATTTTAAAGAACTTTTTAAAAGCCACTTTTTTCAGCCTATCCAAACGGGCTCTTGAACCTTTTTTTAACATCCATTTTACTAATTTGGTATCATTCTAGAGTGTAACCTAGAGATCTTAACCGGATTAGATCAGTATTTAAATTCAATAGAGATTAAAAAACGTATTTCATCTACCTACAAGAAAATTATTATATCATATAGAAGAGTGAAGAGTGGGACAACCAAGAGTATATTTGTAATTTTAAAAGAAGTTCTATCTTGCTTACTTATGTTTTAGGCATCAAAACTTGGCCATAAATTTTTAAATGACAAAAAAGTCAATCTATTTTTTGTAAATATCAATCACATCTCAATTGATATAAGTTCTCACATGGACCCACATAAAATATAGAAGTAGTTGTTATTTGCATATTTAATTACTCTACAAGTGAAATAAAATAATAAAAAAAATTATAAACATTTAAATGATAGTCCATACATTCAATTTATTTGTCTTGCTTTTTGTTTAAATTTGTTTCAAAAAATTGTTTTTATTTTTTTAAACTATTGAATTGTAACTTTTCATATGTCATATTGAACACCACAAGATTAAAATAGATTTTGACACATTTTACATGTTATTAATTTAAGACATAAGATTGAAAATTATTTTTTACTTTCTTAAAATTCGTATCAAATCAAAATCAAACAAAAAATTGAAACAGAGAAATACTCAATTTCAAATTTAAAAACTTTCAGAGATTAAAAGATAATTTTAAAAGCATAGCATAAATTATACACTATAATGATAAATAAACCTTAAGACTCTAACATTTCTTTATATTATCAATTTATACGACATAAACTCATCTAATACCTATTTTTGGTATTCCATTTTCATGAGTAATTTTTCAGCTATTAAGAGATTATCTTAGAATTTATCATCTTAAAATCTTAGATTGTTTCATTGTGAAAATTAACATATGAGATATTCATATGAATAAAAATAAATCTATTGTCTCCCTGAAAAAATAAATTATTTTATCTAATTTACTCATATACTATAATTTAAGACTGTATATTCTTTATTGAAAAAATTAACATATGAATAATTTTGTCATTGATTTAACACTGTAGATTGTTTCATTATGAAAATTAACTTATGAATAATTATGTTTAAACATATCAAAATGCCCTTTATCTTGTGGTTCAAAACATAACACGTGAAAAGTTAAAACTAAAGTATTGCCAAAAAAAATTCTATTCTTTTTTAAACAAATTCAAACGGAAAATAGGTCCCTATTTTTGAAATTAAGAGAGTAACAAACATCTACAAGCATTCATATATCCACAGTTCACATCATTCAAAAATAATTTCAAGTTAAACTTTTTCATGATATCTAAAATAATTTTAAATATAATTTGTTAAATCTTAATAAATAATTTAAGTAATTAGTTTGGTTCATACTTTATTATGATATATGAGAATTTATGTGATAATATTTTTATTAAATGTAAATTTAATTAATATACTTAAATCAAATGAAGAGAATAATATTAATTTTAAAAAGAAATATATTTGAAGTTTTATCCATTTAAACATTTTTTTTTCAATCATGGTGTCCAAACAAGCTTTGTCTCCTCTTAACTAAATTCACGGAATAAACAAGTTACTTTTACGTATAACAGTCATTATTATTTTCTTACCGTTTTGTCTAAAATTACTGATAGTTAATTTATGTTTAAGGTAAAACTTACAAATATAACTAAGAGTATAACGGTTTTTTCATAATTTTTAAAATATTTTCATATAAATTTTTTTATGTTAATCCCACTACAACTCTATTTTAAGTGAAAAACATAGACGTGATGGTCATTTCATTAGAATCTTTTCAATGTCATTCATGATGTAATTTTTCACTTTAATTTTACACACCTCAACTATAAGTCTAATACGTAGTAAAAAAAAAAAGCATTATATTAGAATGTTTATTATAATACATCCTATGTCTCAATTCAAAAAATATATTTTTTTTAATCAGTCCTAAAAAAGAATTGACATTTTTTATCTGGTTAGTATTTTACAACGTTATCAGTATTTTAGTCATGTTGAATTTTATTTATTTGTCAAAAGTCCACAAAGGTATAATCTTCTATTTAAGGTTCATTTATTTGAAAGATAATTTGAAACATTGCGATGTTTTTTCATATATCTTAAATTCAATGTCTAATCAAAATGCTATAAATTGAAATAAAAAGAGACGTAGTTTATAGGAGTATGTGCAAATTTTCACATTTGTTTCAAAAAAGATAAAAAAAAAAAACTAAAATTAATTTTGGTAACACATTTAATTGTCTAAAGTAACGATTACTATATTGTAGTAAGACCATAAAAAATACTCATAAACATTGAATAAGTGTTTATCTATCAAACACAATAAATGATTCCTCCATAATTTCAAAACTTCACATGATACATATCATTACAAAGATTTGCACTATACATATAATTTATGAAAACATAATTATTTACTAAGCACCTATTCAAATTATTTTAAACAACTTATTTAAAATGTAATATTAACTTTCTCATGTTAAATTAGTACAATATATATCATGTTAACTTTTGTTAATTCTTTTGATTCTCTTTATTTGAGATATTAAATTTCTCTATCAGGTAGACATATCACTTAAAAAGAAATTCCTTATTTACTATATTAAATTGATCTCCTATTTTTAACGTATATAAGACAAGACATAAAGACAATCCTTTAATATTATGATTCATTAAAACGTTCATCTAGTAGGTCCTTATTTTCATTTGTTAACCAACCATAAAATAAATTTAAATGTATTTAAAATCAATTTATGTATGAATTTGTATCCCTTTATAGCTCCGTATGATCTATATAAAATATTAATAAAGAGATGTTTATAATTTTAATCTATTCTCTTGTATAATTTTTAAATAAAGTAGAAAAAGAAAAACATTACAATTAGTTGTTTATTCTCTTGTGTTTGACCTGATGTTAAAAATACGCATTAGAATATATGATATTTTAATGTTAATTATGAAACCTTAAATAAGTTGTAAGCTATTATTTGATTTTATAAAGATATGAAGTTATATTTTATTATATAGTGTGATCTCTACTTACATTTCTTTTGTGTTTGTTAAAAAATATTAATGATAATTTATTTTGAAAAATTAATTAAATAGCAATAAATATATTTAAAATTATAATATTAGGCCCATAAACGGGCCCTTCATTATCTAGTTAATAGTAAATTAATCAAGACGTGTGCAATGTTATCCATACTGTATCATTAAAAAAAAAATTTAGCTAGATCTCTTTCGACCCAAAATATTTATATCTTTATTTAAAAATATTTATTTTAAAATTTCTTTATTCTACATACTTGTCATTTTAGAAATTCAAAATTATATATTAAATAAAAATATATAATTTTTCCATCTCAATTTATATGACATTCTTTTATTTTTACTGTGTAAAAAGAAATACTATTACTTTTTCTTATTTAATTACTATTTAATGACATAATACTCATTGTATCCTTATTGGTTCCACTCAACAAGAAAAATAAACTAAAAAGTAAGCATTAAAATGACTTTAATAAGAAGAATTTAGTAAACATAATAAATTCTTCTCTTAGGAGTCATTTGATTGGGAACAAATTATTTTGAAATAATTAATCTTGAGATTGACTATTACAAAATTAATTATCTCACCATTTATATGGAACAACTTATTCCCTCACTTAAGTATAAATAGTGGAATAAATAATTTCGAGACTAACTAATACCTCTAACCTAACACAAAGGGTTAAAAATACCCTTGAACTACTCAAAATGGATCAAAATAAACACCCCTCTATTGATCTTTTTTTTGTCTCAAAAATATTCCTCCGTTAATTTTTTTTGCTCAAAAATACCCTTCTCTCTAACGGAATGCCACCATCATGCCACCTGGATTAAAAAGGTCACTTGGCCAGTCTACGTCAGCATACACGTGAAAAATTACTTCATTTAATTCATCCAACCATCAATCCAATTTCGTCTATTTAAAATATCCAACCCCATTCATGTTTAAAAAAATGATTCAAGAGAAATTTGAAGAATTTAATTACTTATTTTTCATGCGATGGGTTCAAATATTCTGGATTGATCAAGACAAAAGATGTGGAAATAATCAGGTCCTCAAATTGTTAATCAAAAGAATCGAATCGACCCTAGACAATTGAATTCTCAAATAGTCGACCTGATTTCCAATAGCTCGAATTGCTATTAGATTTTCTATTTGAATTTGTCTAATGAGGAACCTGATTGTAGTGAGAGGAATGGTAATTCGGAGACGAAATTAAAATTTGGAGAGCGGAAATTTCGTGATAATGTAGGACAACCACAAGTTGATGAGGTCAAGAATTACTCGAGTGAGTCTAGTAACTTTGAAAATGTTAATAATAAATGGTTAAATATTTTTCATGTGTATGCTGACGTGGACTGATTAAATGACTTTTTTTTAATTTATGTGGCGTGTTTGGTCGCATTCCGTTAGAGAAGGAATTTTTTATCCAAAAGAATAACGAAGGGGTATTTTTGAGCAAAAAAAATATAGAGGGGTATTTATGAGCCAAAAAACAACTGAAAGATATTTTTATTACATTGTCAATAGTTCAGGAATATTTTTGACCTTTTTTCGTAAGATTTGCATTTTATTTCGTAACTATTATACCTTAAATCTCATACCAAACGATTCCTTATTTCTTTAAACTCTGTGCACATAAATTGGGATGAAAGGGGTAATAAAATATAAACAATACTAAAATAAATGACAAGTAAATTCTCTCTCTGTTTGAGTTTACTTTTTACTGTTTTTCTAATTTGATTTTTATTTTTACTTATTAACAAATCAAGAAAAGATAAATTCTTTTTGCATAGTTCATCTTTAACATTAATTACTTTCTCCAAATTATTTTTCAATTTCAAAATAGTTGGCCCTTACCGACTTGATGCGCTCCTTATGAAATACTTAATCTAATCCAAGTAAATGAATTTTTGACTTAATGCAGACCTATTAAGAAAAAAAGCTAGGACATAAATCGTATTTTACTTTTTATTTTTATTCTTTATATATACATTTCATACAATGCCTATTTCATAATTTGAATCATTTTGATCAAGATAATTCAGATATAGTTCATATATCATATTAATGCAATCCATTTACCATATTGATACAATTTATAAAAAAATAAAGTAACGAATTTATGGGTAAACATTGTATCACTGTTATATAGAATATGAATTTTTTTATATGATGTGCATAATTTATATAGAAATTGTATCTTCATTGTATAAAATAAATATCTGTATAAGATATGTATAAAATTGGTATCAATATTGTATAAAACTGCCAGCAAATGGCTAGAAAATAAAATTAAAATTCAATGTTATTTTCGTGTCAATAGTTTCATCCGAAGTGTTATTTATGTCCTTTCCCTTAGTTTAAAAATTAACTCAAAAATCCATTTATTTTGAACGAGAGGAAGTATTTATTAGAAGTTTATTTTATAAAATTAGCCTTATTAATTATGTCTTAAAAGGATATAATTTTGAGTATATGTACTTTACTTAGTCATTTAATGACAAGGGTACCAGGGGTGGGCATAAATATCGAAAATCGAAAAAGCAAACCAAACCGAATTAATTCGTTTTTTTGATTTTTGTTTTTCAATTTTTTGATTTGGTGTTCGGTTTATTTTTTTCATCAATTTGGTATTTGGTTCGGGTTTCGATTATTGAGTATATATACTTCGGTATTTGGTTTAAACCGAATTATCATACAAGCCCAATAAATCTTTATGCCCAATCGACCCAATTGGCCACCCCAATTTAATAATGTACAGTACACCAGCCCAATTGGACAATTGGTCACTACTCTGAATGACTGAATACTCTGAATGACTGAATACTCTCTCTATACTCTAGGTCAAAGACATAACATAACATCACTTAGCAATTAGCATTAGCGGCTTAACGCAGACTAGCAGACACAGTTATCACTTAGTTTCTTTAGCAATTAGCGAGCAGCGACTAACGGTGAACCCATTGGAGCGACGAACGACGGATAGTCAGCGAGACAGCGACTCAGCGGCGAATCAGGTATCATTTTCTTTTCTATTTTTTTGTTTTTCTTCTTCTTCTTCTTCTTTTTTTATTTTTCTATTGACTGATTCAGTGATTTGTAAAATTTACTTCTTAATTTCTTTTGATTTTAATCAGTGATTTGGTGAAGAGTGTGAGATTTTTTGTTGATTTTTCTGATTGCCTGATTCTGTAAATTGATTTTTCTGATTTTGTGAAATATGTTCGATTGTTAAATAGTCTAAACACTTTTAATCTTGTTTTTTCTTTCAAATTTTGCATAGATGGATGATGAAAGTCGAGTTAGTATGGCTGGTTCAGCTGATAGCGTACCTGATAATAGTAATGACAACTCAGTTGACACTACGAATGCAAAGAAAAGGAAAGAAATAAAAAGTAGATCTACTGTTTGGGAATATTTTGAAAAGATATTTGAAAATGGTAAACTAGCTAAAGTAAAATGTTTGCATTGCCATCAAAATTATGCTGCTAATACAACTAAAAATGAAACAAGTGGATTGAGACAACATTTGGTTAGATGCAAAATGTATAAGCCCCGCCCACCCTGTCTAGTGGTCAAACATTGTTAAACTTTCAAACAAAGAATTCATCAGGAGAATATTGAAAATTTGAGCAAGAGGTAGTTAGGAGAGCTTTAGTTGAGATGATAATTTTAGATGAACTACCATTTATCTTCGTAGAAAATGAAGGCTTTAAGAAATTTATGAGTAAAGCCCAACCTTTGTTTCGGATTTCTTCCCATAGAACAATAACAAGAGATTGCTAAGATATTTATGATGAATTGAGACTAAGTTTGAAGAAGTCTTTTAGAGAAATACAACCAAAAATCTGTCTTACAACAGACATATGGACATCGATGCAATGGATTAACTATATGTGTTTGACTATTCGCTTTATTGATAGAGATTGTGCTTCATAATAGAATTTTAAACTTTTGCCATATCACTAGTCATAAAGGTGAACATTTGGCGGAGTGTATTAGTAATTGCTTGCTTGATTAGAAATTGGACAATGTGTTCACTGTTACTGTTGATAATGCTTCTTCAAACAATATTGCAGTTTCTGCATTGTCTAAGAAGTTAGATATGTGGGGAACCAATGTGATGGATGGTAAACATCTCTATGTAAGATGTATGACTCATATACTTAATCTAATTGTGCAAGATGGTTTGAAAGAAATTGATCCTTCTATCAAACGGGTAAGGCAAATGGTTAAGTATGTCAGATCCTCTCCTGCAAGAACAAGAAATTTGAGCACGTCCTTTGTCCGATGTTTTTACGTATCATTTTGGTTACGTTTACGGTTTACTGCATAAGCACATTTTAGGCCGAACTTCTATTTTTTCACAAAGCGTTTTTATATTTGCAATTCCCCTTCTTCTCTAACGTAAAAGGAATGAATAACGTGATAAGAACTTGACAAGATTTTTGTGTTATTTGTAGATGAAGACAGTAATGGAGCAATAGACCCGCAAGAGTTGAAACACGCTTTTAGTGTGTATATATGTAATGTCATTTTACTTTTAGCTGTGTAAGTGCATAGTGCATACAAAATTTTTATTTAAAATCCATAAAGTTTTCTCATTTCGGTTGCCAAAAGGTTCCACAGATTTGCCATTGTTTATTATAGTATTTTGTTTTTTTCATTTTTGTAAAGAAGAAGAAAATAACTTATGATTCATGAGAAAAATCAATGTATAAATCTATTTAAGTTTTTAATTGAGAAAATATCTTTTTCATTTGTTTAAGGTGTTGGAAACAAAATAAGGAATATCGAGTGTATTGTGTACATCAGCACATATATAATGCCAATGACAAATAAAATGTCACTCATTGCAATAGAACTTTAGATATTAGATACAGGAAATACAAATTGACGAGTTAGTAGGCCCAATTAGAAATTAGCCCATTAAAGAGACCCAAAAATCAAAAAATTAAAATTAATAAATCGAACTGAACCAAACTTACATAAATCGAACCAAACCGAATTATTTCGGTTCGATTTTTGATACACCTAAATTGAGAATCAAAAACCAAAAAAGTAAAAAAAAATCGAAATCGAACCGAATTTTCGAATGCCCACCCCTAAGGGGTACTGTTATAAGAACATAATAATTTTTTTTTGATTTTATAAAAGAAAAAATTAAATTAAAATAAATATATTTTAAAAAAATCTTACTATTTTGATACGAAGAAAGTACGAAACATCAGATAATAAGAGTATAATATAATAAAGTCATTATAACAATTATTATTTTTTTAATAGATATGCTAAATTAAAATTTGTCAATTAAATCTGAACAGAAAGAATACTCCCTTCGTTTAAAAAAAATGACTGACTTGACACAAAGTTTAAGAAAATAAAGAAGACTTTTGAATCTTATTATTTTAAATTAAAGTTGTGTCAAATGTATCAAAATATTCTTTAATCTTGTGGTCCTAAACATGCTATGTGAAAAGTTGAAAGTAAAGTATTACCGAAAAGGAAAAAAGAGTCATTCCTTTTTAAACGAACTAAAAAAAAAAATAGGTCATTCTCTTTTAAACGGAGGGAGTAATAAATAAAAAACATGAAAAATATTTTAAGAGGAAGACCGAATACTATGTAGCATGGACCCACCCCATCACGTACGTTCCCTACCGTTGTGCAAATAAGCAAAAAAAGATCAATATCAAATTATACTTTCATTTCACCTAGATATTCCAACTATCCCCACATGGGTCCCCTTTACCACCCACCATTTAACTCCAAAAACACCCCTCTTTGTCCATTTTTAACTCTTCCAAAGCTTTCTCCAATGGCAGACTACGATGCTCCCACACACCACCCAAGTCTAATCCAAAAAGAAACTGCTCTCCAAGCTATCAACACCATTATCCAACTCCATTTCGAAAAAACCCTAGAGAAAAAAAAGGCCATAGACTTACAAAAGAAACAACTATGGAAAATGTTCCAACGTTTCTTCCTCTACTTATCATTAATCTTTTTGGGGCAAGCCATTTCACCTAAGCTCCAATGTAGACATTGTTGGATACCCATTGGGCTTCTTTCACTTGCTCATATGATCTTCTACGTTTCCGTGGCACAAACTTTAAGGTGCATAAATGGTTTCAAGTATCAAAGGAGATGTCATAAGTTGACATTAGGGTTGGCTACCGAGAGGTTAAGGCAAGTGAAGATGAGAGTTAATGGGAATGGTGGGGTTGAAGAAAATAGAGATGAATTTGAGATATGTTATCAAGAACCACCTGAGAGTTATTTTGGTAAGTTTAAGAGGAATTGGGCTTTGCATTTTGGATTTTTGATTTTTATTTATGGGTTTATGATTTCTTCTTCTGTTGTAATGCTTTGTTTCTGAATTAAAAAGGGAAGGGTGGGGTGGGGTTGTTTGAGATCTGTAAAAATGAACTCCTCTCATCGATATAATTAGTTGTTCTGATGGCAAGTACTCTTTACGTTCAATTGAGATCTGTAAGAGCGAACTCCACTCAATTGATAATAACGGTTCTTCGGATAGAGTAAGCATTCTTCACGTTCAGTCGTGAATGTATGAGTTCGAGTTAGGGATCAAAGGGCTTCTTTTGAGATCTGTAAGAGTGAACTCCACACTTAATTGATAAAAAGTGGTCGGTCAGATGGTGAGTACCTTCGTCCTCCGCGTTCAATTACGTTCAATTATGAGTGTGTGTGAGTTCGGGTTGGCAAGAGAGCAAAAAGTGTGGAAGCCAGGACAAAAAATTTACTTAATTTTTTAGGGTAGATCTGTGGAAAATTTTGATAATGGTTTGAGTGGACTAATTTTGACAAGTAGAGTGGAAAATATTTATTGCAATTTAACAAAATTGGTTGAAGTTATGGGTTTTGATTCTTTTGGTATGTTTGTTCAAAATTGTGGTTGAGTAAATATGTGTACATGTGCATTTTTGTTTCGTATTTTTGTATTTCCGGATTATTATTTTGGTCACTTTTTTAAAAAACCATACCAAATATCGTAGTGAGATGATTGTGTTTCTGGATTTCTGTTTTGGTCACTTCTTTCAAAAAAAAAAGGCAAAACTTATTGACGGACGTGTATGCATGATTTTTCACTTAGACACTTCAAATAGTGGATAAATGTATTATTTTGACATTTTTTGCTGAGTTGATAAGATGCGTGTATTACACCTCCATAAGGCGCGTTACAGCCCCTTTTTGGCTGATGTGGCGCCCAAGTTGCCCCACCAACAATATATTAATTCACCTCTATTAATCTATATCTTTTTCTTCATTTTTATCCATTATTTTGTCAATCTTAAGCTTATTTAATGATAAAAATTATTGAGAGATATTTAAAAATTTGATACACATTTACGAGTTCGTCTTGCCAAAAACAGTATATTAACTCACCCTATTAATTTATAGTTCTTTCACAGTTTTATCCATCATTTTTGTCAATCTTAAATTTATTTAACGGTAAAAATTGTTGAGAGAAATTTATATACACATTTAGAGATTTGTGAAGATTAGATAGTAAACATCATTTTTTTAATCATTAAGGGCAAAATCGACGAAGAAAAACTGAAAATCAAGCAATATCAATGAAGAAAAGCTGAAAATCGAATAAAATTGATGAAGAAAAGTTGAAAAATAAAGCTAAATCCGTGAAGAAAAATTGAAATCAAATAAAATCAATAGAAAAAATTAAAAATCGAAGCATAAAAATCAGTGAAGAAAAATTGAAAATTGAAGCAAAATCGAAGAAAAAAATTTAAAAATAAAGCTAAATCCGTGAAGAAAAATTGAAATAAAACAAAATCAATAAAAAGATTAAAAATCGAAGCAAAATCGATGAAGCAAATCGAAAAAATGAAGCTAAATTCATGAAAAAAATCTAAAAATCAAGCAAATTCAGTGAAGAAAAATTGAAAATCGAAGAAAAAATTGATGAAAAATTTTAAAAAATAAAGCCAAATCCGTGAAGAAAATAAAAATCAAACAAAATCAATTAAAAAAAACTAAAAATTGAAGCAAAATAGATGAAGCAAACCTGAAAAAATGCTAAATTCATGAAGAAAATCTAAAAATCAAGTAAAATTAGTGAAGAAAAATTAAAAATTAAAGTAAAATCAATGAAAAAAATTAAAGATGACTGGGTGCGGAGGTGGGGAGGGGGTGCGGGGTTTTTGAAGAAGATAAAGAAGGAAAGAAGATTGGTGGGGTGGGGGTGGCGGGTTGTTTGATGAAAAGACTGGCGGGGTGGGAGTGGGGTGACGGGTGGGGGGAGGAGTGTTTGAAGAAGAAGAATGGTGGGGTAGGTGGGGTGGGGGTGGCGGGTGGATGGGAACGGCGGGTGGGTGGGGTGTTTGAAGAAGAAGACTAGTGAGGTGGGTAGGTTAGGGGGATGGGGTATTTTTTTATTTAAATTAATTATTTATAAATTATTTGGATAAAAATGAAACGTGTCCGCATTTTATTCGTTACTTTCCACCTCAGCGGAGAGTGTAGCACACGCACTAATATTATTTTGCTGATTCAGCAAAACGTATTAAAGTGACACACTCGAAGATCGTTTGAGGTGCCAAAAAGAAAACTCGTTCTTTGAAGTGTCCAAGTGAAAGATCGTGCGTACCTAAGGAGTCTGACGATGAATTTTGCCTTTAAAAAACCATACCAAATATCGTAGTGAGATGATTGGGTTAGTATTCCCCGTCTCAAAATATAGTAGTACATTTTCTCAAATATCTATTTTCGTGATCCGTAATTATAGAATAATTAATATTGAAAATAAAGTTAAAAAAGAATAATCTATGATTTTTTGATATTTTATATAGACAACTACTAAAGATAAATATTATAAAAACAGATGCCGACGGCTCGTGCTATATATTTTTTTATTTTAATTGATGTGACACAATTTGAATAATTAAGCATATTTTTAATATATTTTTTGACATTGAAGTTATTAACTATTATAATTTATAATAATTTTTATGTAAGTTAATAATATATGTTACTTTCCTTGTTTAAACTTTTGTGGTATTAATAGTCAATTATATTTTAAAAATAATTTAAATTTTAATTATTGAGATTTATAATATTTTCTTTAATTTCAATTTAAGTGACACTGATATAATTTCGCCAGTCAAGCATCTATATTACATCTTTTAAATTTTTAAAGCTGTTAATTATTGTGATTTATAATATTTTTATATTTTAAAACAAATATATAACAGAGTAATTTTTTTAGACATTTTAAACTGTTAAAACTATTACAATTTATAATACTTTTTATGTAATTTGAAATTAATATATGTTACTCTCTTTATCCAAATTTTTATGATACTGCTAGTCAATTATATATTTAAAATAATTTAAGTTTTTAATTATTGTGATTTATAATATTTTTTATTCCATTTCAAATCAAGTGTCACTGGTATAATATATAGAGTCCGTCAAATATTTTTTATCTTTTAAATTTTTTAAATTGTTAATTATTGTGATTTATAGTATTTCTTACGTATTCATTTGGTCTCAATTTATGTGGCATAAATAAAATTTAGATAATCAATTACATTTTTAAGTTGCTAGCTAATGTAATTTATAATATTTTTTTGGCATTGTAATTTACTATTTTAAGCCATTAGCTATTATAATTTATAATACTCCCTCCTTGTCCAAACTTTTGTGGTGTTGATAATCAATTATATTTTTAAAATAATTTAAGCTTTTAAATATTCATATTTAATTGACGCCGATATAATTTCGAGAGTTAATCAAATATTACGATTGAAGTAGCGAAGCAAACATGTCTTAAATGACTCTCAATAATTAATTACAAGTGATATAACAAAATTTCTATAAAAAAATACTTGTGAAAAATTTAAATGGGTCTCATATAAAACGTTAAGTTAATATAAAATATCAAGAGTTAATTTATCATTTTATGTCCATTTTTTTTTCTTATTAAATATTATTAGTTTTTAATACTTAAATGACCTATAATAGCTAATTAGGGTGATATTGTAAAATAACGGTTTAAGCAACTAAGATAGACATGTCATAAATGTCTATTTTTATTTTTCTTACTAAATATTAATATTAATTTTTTAATAATTAAATGACCTATAATAATTAATTAAGGATGATATAGTAAAATCACAGGTAGAAGCAACCGAAACAGACATGACATAAATGTTTTTTTTTTATTACATATTATTAATTTTTTAATATGTTAATGACTTATAATAATTTATTAGGGGTGATATAACAAAATCACTGATTGAAACAGCTAAAGTAGACATGTCATAAATGGTTATTATTTTTTTTATTAAATATTATTAATTTTTGAATGTGTAAATGATTTATAATAATTAATTGGGGGTGATATAGTAAAATTACGTGTTGAACCTGCTGAAGCAGAGATGTCATAAATAGTTATTTACTTATTTTTATTAAATAATATTATTTTTTAAATATATAAATACTTTATAATAACTAATTAGGGGTAATATAGTAAAATCACGAATTGAAGCAGCTTAAACAGGTGAAGAAGCAGGGACAACGGTGTCTTGCCTGCTTGATCACACTTATATATAAGAGTAATAAAGGGGAAAAGGTGCGAAAAATTTCTATATTTTTGGTGAAATTTTGCGGGGGTTTATACTATTTTTGATCATATTTAACTGATATATATTTGACACTTAGACTACTGCGTGTATTTTACGTACATTGAGCGTGTAAAAAAAAATATTTAATAAGGGATAAAGGTAAAAAAAAAATAGTCTAGGGAGTTCTTGGGTTGCATTTTAACACCATCGGTCTAAAACTAGTTGACATATTTAATTTTTAAAGAGTAAATTTAATTAATTTTAAAAATTAAGTTAATTTCATATTTAAAATAAAAATCTAAGTATTTTAAAATTATATAAAAAATACTAAAATTATAATTTTTAAAATATAATTAAAAAATATATTTTAAAATAATAATTAAAATTTATATCGTTTGAATTTTAGAAATACATGTCTAACTATTTAATATTAGGGAGGAAGTGTGATACTTTTGCAGGAGTAATTTGAGTCGTTTCTTTTTTACTCGTTTTGAATGGTAAATATTCATGTTCTTTTTAGGTATCTTTTCTGAATAGACTTAAATGCGAAAATTAAGGATCTGTTCGGTTATGAGATAAAATTATGGTAAAATTGTATAATAAAATTGAAGTTTTGTTTGGACATGTAATTTTTATTTTTTATGTTGTAGATTTTTTTATGAACACAAAAACTTTATAAATTGTGAAAACTATTAAAATTATCCACATTCATTATACAATGTTACCAAATAAGCAAGAGTTTATAACAAAGTATAATGCACTATCTCAAAGATATTATAAATAAATACAATATTTACTGATTAATTTTAGTTCAATAAAAAAATAAAATTGAACATGAGTTTTAGTGTACTTCTCTTTAATATAATCCTCCCATAGAAGTAAAGTGAGAGTTGATTTAAAGTAAATTTTATGTTGATTAGAGTAATAATCAGAGGCGAACTCAGGATTTGAAGTCTGGGGGTGCACCAGTATTGTCAAAAGCGCGCATAAGTTCTGAATAAAGACTCAAATTGGTGTTAATTGCTCGCCTCGTTTAATGTGCAGTTTAGGTTCTAATTTATAAGATATACTTTCAATGAGGCTTTTCTGGAGATACAAATACTAAACAATTGGTATTTCACTTAATAAAAAAAATAATTTCTGTGTTCATATATTTGTCATTCATGCTTATATTATTAGTCTTGAACTAGACATATGTTTATATTTTTTCTCCTTTATGCTTATTTTTGTTAAATCTCACGCTTTATTTGTAATTTGTGCTTAAATATAATGAACCTTGAAGCTTTTTTTGCCCTTTTTTGCTTTTGCTAAGGCGATGAGAATTGTCTTTAAAACTAGAACTTGGTTGAGGAGAATAATATCTATCCATTTCAAATTTTCAATTCACAAGAATCAATAACAAATTCCTACAAAATAAAAAATTCATCGAGAATATAAATAAAATTAATTATTTATTTTTAATCAAAGTCCATAATCTTAAATAGAAGCAAGAAAAAAAATACAAATAAATTTTACACACTAACTTTCAAGCAACAAATAAATATTAAAAATATTTATGATTTAACATTATCCAAAGTTAAATAAAAAAAATAAAAAAACAAAAGGAAGAGATGTATACCTGTTAGGGTCAAATGGAGAATTAAAATTGTAATTCTAATTTCTTCTTTCTAGGGAGTTTGGCTTTTGGGGGAATTTGGGAAATATAGAATAGGGCTTGAAATTTTGGGGAGTCAAATGGAGAATTGAAATTGCTCCTTGTAATTCTAGTTTCCTCTTTCGATGCTGTGGGGGCAATTAAATATTACTATGTTAGGTAAATGAAAAAAAAGGGACATTCATCAAGAATTGAACCCGCAACGCCGGGGCCCAAAGAATGCTAGCATATGAGTTCAGAACTAGTGCACCCAGACATTTTTTGTTACTGAGGGTGCACAATTATATATATTAACTCTTTAATAGGATATCTACACATATATATACGATTTTTTTTAAAAAGTTACCGGGTGCACGTGCACCCTCGGCTAACCACGTGGGTCCGCCTTTGGTAATAATTATATGAGATATAAATGGTTTAAAGAATAATAATATGAACTATAAATTTTAATTACATATGAAATAAATAAATGTTAGATATAAATGATGGAGCATTTATTTTATAAATAGTAAATTTATGGATCAATTTTTGCATTAAAAAAATCTCAAATCATGATCTAAAATTTCAAATCGCAATTTTTTTAAAATTTAAAATTTCCTATCATGATATAAAGTCATAAAATGAAATCACATATCCAAATATTAATTTCTATCTCATAATTTTAAATTACACGCTTCGCTTCTTATCGCATATCCAAACTCTTACTAATTCATGAAAAACGAAATGAATTTTATATCTCATCAATTATGAGAAAGCTGCGAGGTGCCAGAACACTTTTTCCTTAGTTCCATTTCTACCTACAATTAAAGCCATCCACTAAACTTGTCAAACGGGCCGGCTTGGCCCGATAGGCTCGGCCCATCTAAAGGGCCCCACCCAATTTGATTCGGCCCAATGAGCCCCCGGACTATAGGACTGCTGGTCTCGGGTCGAGCCGTTTATGTTGACAGGCCCGGTAAGCCCGGCCCGATCCAAATCCGCAGCAGGCCTATCGATTATCCTGCCCGGCCTGATATATATATTTTTTTAAAAAATATAACTGCTGTTGTTGACTAGGCCTCTAACGGTCAAATGGACTGTTTGTCCAACGGCAATAACGCTGTTTGGGAGCCCAACGACCATTTGGCCAATTCCCTTTTAAAAAAAAAATTAATTCAAATTTTTTTCTATAAATACCCTACAATTTCAAATTATTTTTCACACAATTCTCATTCTCTCAAATCTCAATCTCTCTCAAATATTCTAATTATCACCTAAAGTGCTCATTTTTTTTTAATTTAGTGATTACAAATACAAGTGGAAGTTTTCTAAAGTCGCAACTTTCGGATACTTCCAAACTTTCCATCTCTTACCTTTAATTTTTAATTAGTGTATTAATTATTGAGTATTTATTTTTATTATTTTTGTGTATTTTGAATATTTTTTAGTTTATTTTATAATATGAATAAAATAAGAAACTTCGATAAAAGTGTCAAAATTTTTTGTCCCGGAAGTGATAGTGATAGTAAAAAATAAATTGATGACGGTTTTGGTAGAAGTAGTTCAAGTAATAGATATATCCGTGTGCTTCCAGTATCGGTTAGTCAACCTTTTGAGGAAAAAATAGGTGTAGGTGCTCACGATATAGATTATGCAGAGAAGTTCAGAAAAATTATGGTATAGAAGAAGAAAATGAAGTGGATGCGGTTAATTTAGATGTAGAAGATGAAAATATTGGTGAGAGACCCGGAGTAGGAAATGCTAATGTTAGATTTGAATCGGTTAATCTTCCTCCCCGTACGCCCATGGCCCAAGAGCTCGTAGAAGAACTAGTATTGCATGAGAATTTTTTACAAAAATAGAAGGAGAAAGTAAGGTGAAATGCAATATTTTTGAAATTATATATGAGCATAAAACTGAGGGCAATAAGTAGGGTACGGGTTCATTGATGAGACATTTAAGAGATAGACATGCTAGAGAGTTATTTATTGCACAAGGTGGTGAGGAAGTTGTTGGGCCAACACAAACTAGATTGAACCAAACAAACGGTTAATTAATTAAGAATTATAATAAAATGAAGGACCGAAAAGAAATAACGAAAATGATAGTTGTGGGTTGTTTGCCTTTCACTTTTGCTTCTTCGGTGCTTTTATTCATTATATTCAAGCAATTTATAATCTTATGTTTAACTGTATTCCTAGATGTACTTGTCCGACCGATATTTAGACTCCATGCACAATATGTTTATTATTTATCTACATTATTAAAAAATATTCAATGTAGAATTGCTCTAACTTCTGATCTTGGTCGTGCTATTAATAAAAACAATTATTTAACTATTACTTGTCACTGGATAGATAATAATTTTGTTATGCAAAAACGTATTCTAGTTTTTTTTGTGATGAAGATCGTAAACATATTGAAAATTTTATTTCTGAATCTATTACTAAAGTTGCAGAATATTATAGTATTGAATAAAAAATTATGTATTGCTTTTGATAATACATCTAACAACAAGGCTACTATTGACAAGTTAAAAGCCTACCTTTTTCCACCGTTACCTGAAATATTTCATGTTAAGTGTGCTTGTCATATATATAACTTAATTGTAAAAGATGATCTTGAATTTTTTGAGTTTTATGTTGGCTTTATTCAAGGAAATAATTGAAGAAAAAGAGTGAAAGGATTCAAAGTTAAATGTAAACAAAATGAACTTAGATCGATATTAATGCCGGAAGAATGTGATATTAGATGGAATGCTACTTATACTTATTTAAAAACTTGTATTTCTTATAAAGTTTATATTACAATGACTTTTAATCAATATTTTGGTTCTTTTCCTGAGTGTATGCTACATTATTCTGATTGGGCTGGAATTGATGATCTTGTTAAGTTTTTTATTTTTTTTTATATAGCTACGGTTCAATTTTTTGGTGCTTATTATCCTACTGTTTGCAATATTTTAGCTTATTTAGCCGACATTTCTTGTTTGCTTAAAGAATATAACAATAGAGAAGATTACAAAGAAGCTATTAGAGCTATGTTTGCTAAATTTAAAAAATATTTTTACAAGCTTCCCCCAATTTACTTGGTTGGTGCTATACTAAATTCATGTATGAAATATAATACTATGTACGACTTTAGTTCTATCATTTATACTTCCGTAGAGATAGAGCCTGAAGAAAAACTAGATTTGTTTACGGCTATGAGTGATGCGAACATTTATATAGAAGAATTATATAATGATTATGTCGATTTACTTGATGTAGCTGTACCGATAAATATCACTCCAACTGTCGCTCTCGAGGAGCCATCATTTTCTAAAAGGCCGGCACATAGTGGTTTTCCTGATTACTTTTACGATTTAAATATTTGGGACAGAGTTTCTCCTTCAACATACACAAAAAATTCTCGAGAAGAGCTTCGGTATTATCTTCGACAGCTGATAGAGGATCGTAGAGCAAGAATCAACACGTTGAATTGGTGGAAAAATAATGCAAGATAATATTCTATGCTTTCAAGATTAGCTAAAGATATATTGAATATTCCAATGTCAACCATTGTACCGGAGAACGCTTTTAGTCAGAGACGACAATAGTTTGGAGACAATCGACACTCATTGGAAAATAATGCTATGAATGTTCTAGTTTGCTTTAGAAATTGGATTAGAGCAGAACGAAGAAATCAAGAAATGGAGGAGGAGCCGAAAGACAAACAAATCTTGAAGAAATTCTGACTTCAAGGGAGAACTTAGCACAATCAAGTCCAATGCATGATCCCCCCCTCCCCCCACATTAATTTTGACTATCCTATGACAGTTCCCATTAATATTAACAAGCACAAGTTGAAAAAAATGATGCAAAATTTGTAGATTGTTCATTCATGTAAATTATAAGTTTTGGATTATTTTACAATCAATAAGATACAACATTCATTCATTCCTTACTTTGTAATTTTTTTCATTTAAATTGAATTTCTAATTTGAATTAAATACTTTTAATATATTACTATCAAACTTTACACTAAGTAATAAACATAACAAACATATATACACATAATGAAAAAATAAATATCTTTTAAGTTCAAATATAATGAAAACATATACTGAATATATGTTCAAAACTTCAAGTATTATTATATTAAGTAGTATACATTGTAATCTTGTATGTATATATGTGTTTTCTAAAGTACTATAACATGTAATATTGTAATGTATATATCTTTCAACTTTCAAGTGGTATTTAAAGTAGTATATATTCTACATATATGTGTATATATTTTCTGTAGACTCTAAAGTAGTATATTTAACGTATACATGTGTATATATTTTCTAAAGTAGTAGATATATAGTGTATATATGCTGTATGTATATTGTTTCAAGTAGTATTTAAAGTAGTATATATTCTACATATATGTGTATATATTTTCTATAGACTAAAATATTATATATTTAATGTATACATGTTTATATGTTTCTAAAGAAGTATTATATGTAATGAATATATTGTACATATACATGTGCATATATTTTCTATAGAATCTCAACTAGTATATATTTAAAGAATACATGTGTCTATGTTTTTCAAAGTAATATATATTTAGTGTATATATGTTGTATGTATATTGTTTCAAGTAGTATTTAAAGTACTATTATATATTATATTGTACGTATATATATGTATATATTTTTATAGACTCTAAATTAGTACATATTTAGAGTATACATGTCTATATGTTTTCTAAAGTAGTATATATTTAGTGTATATACGTTGTATGTAATTATTTCAAGTAGTATATATATTATATTGCATGTATATATTTTCTATAGACTCTAAACTAGTATATATTTAAAATATACATGTCTATATTTTTTTTTAAAGTAGTATATATTTAGTGTATATATGCTGTATGTATATTGTTTCAAGTAGTATTTAAATTAGTATATATATTATATTGTAAGTATACGGTATATATGTGCATATATTTTCTATAGAATATAAACTAGTATGCATTTAAAGAATACATGCATATATGTTTTCTAAAGTAGTATATATTTAGTGTATATATATTGTATGTATATTGTTTCAAGTAGTATTTAAAGTAGTATATATATATTATATTGTAAGTGTACGGTATATATGTGCATATATTTTCTATAGAATCTAAACTAGAATATATTTAAAGTATACATGCATATATGTTTTCTAAAAGTAGTATATATTTAGTGTATACATGTTGTATGTATATTATTTCAAGGAGTATATATATATATTATATTGTACGTATATATGTTTATACACTCTAAACTAGTATATATTTAATGTATACATGTCTATATGTTTTCTAAAGTAGTATATATTTAATGTATATATGTTGTATGTATATTGTTTAACGTATTTAAAATGTATATAGGTGTGTATATATTGAAAAAAACATGAAAATTTTGATTTTTTTCTACATTTTGACCGGTTTGGATCGGTTTTGACTGATCAAAACCGGATACACGCTAAGTGGGCCGGTTTCGATCCATTTCAGCAAATTTCACTATTTAGGCCCGGCCCAGACCGACCCGTTAAGAGTGACTCGGGACCAGACCGGTCTAGAACCCAGTCAAATTATGCGGGCCAGTGTCGGTTTGAACCGGACCGGCCTGGTTAATAGCCCTACCACCCACAATGTGCTTCATGTACATTCTCCCATCTTATTGTTAAACCTATTGAACGTATTCAAGGTATTCTTGAAATTTAGGAAGTTTTTATTATTCTATTCTAAAAAGAAAATCTAATAAATAAAAATATTTAGAGTTTATCTTTTTCATTCATTTTTACTTATCACATTTTGACTTGACACACTCATTAAAAAATTATTAATATAGTTATTTTACCATAATATTTCTATTTATTGATGTTTACTATTATATCTCGAAATTAGTTTGAAAAATAAACAATTAATGCTATAGATAAAATAGAAAAAAAGATTGTCTTTTCTTGTTACGTAAAAAATGACAAGTAAAAGTGAAAATCGAATTAGGAAATAAGTGACAAGTAAAGGCGGACAGAGAGAGTAGTTGGCATTAAAGCTAAGACATCTGAATCCGAATGCATATTTGAATGATTAAGATGTAATTTCTAGATTTTATTGAATAATTAAGACTGTTTATTCTTAACATTTGAATATTGATAGTTTATTTTTAAACATAGTAATAAATATTCACAAAATTGCTATAAAGGTTACTTTGTAAAACAAAATTTTTATACAGTTTAGAGTATGAAACTTATAGTTTTATACGGTTACAGAATTCCAATTGATTCCAGACATTAGGAGGAGTATCAATGTTATGACCCCTTATGTCATTTACTTTATTTTATGTTTTTTTTTTTTTTGCATTTAGAGCTTGTTTATAGCTATCCCAAGTCATTTATGACTTTTTGAAACTGACATTCGGTTATCAGATAATTTATTTCGTTCTAGAGCTATTTTATTATTTTAGAGCTTTTGAAGTTAAGAAATGGATCCCGCGATAGAACCCTAGGTAAACGGCCTCAAATGCCATTTCGGTAGTCTCAACAGCTCCAACCTGCTGACTTTAAGCTAGGGAGATCCTTGATTTGGGTTCGGTGGCTTTCATACTTGTTTTGGGGTATGGAGTAGAATTTGTCTGGAATGCCTCTTTAGGGTGTGTGACTCACTTTGTATCGAAATAATCCCGAATGGAAATTTTGATGGAGTCGTTGAGTCTGAAACCTCAAATTTGGTAGGGTAGCATAGTTTGTTTGCAACCACGGGATTCCAGATCAATTTCGAAAATCTGATAGGAGTCCATTGAGACTTGTTGAACTTGGTTGGTGCCAAGTTTTCTGGTGCAGCCGTTTAAGCGGTCAAAGACCGCTTTAGTGGCTCGGCCTGCTTTAGCGGCCCTTGACCATTTTAGCGCAGCTTGGCTAGCCTAGGTGTAATACCACATACTTTCAGGCTAAAATTTAAACTACTCTTCATATGTGTATATGCCCAAACCCAATGATTTTCTATTTAGATATAGGTGGTTAGATTAATTCTTTAGCATGCCAAGTATTTTGGATGTGAATTATGGTCATAGGAAACATCAAGCACAAACATGAGTTGAACGTTCTTCTACCGATTTATGTTTTTGTGTAAGTTTCTATCAAGGTCAATTTTAAAAGAGTATTTACCCTAGAATATGAAGGGTTACTGGCCGAATATCCACCAAATTAAAGTTTTTTGAGTCTTCTTTTCAATACCACTGACCGTTTGTCAATTCGAGTACGAAGCAAAAAGTTATGAATGTTTTATTGAGGCATCATTCCATTTGCATGTTGGGCAGCGGGGGACGGAGGTCAATCTAGGAAACCACTGGTTAGCCTCCGTATTGGGCTGTGTCGCGCAGAGTATACCTCTCTGATGTAAAGATCTGCTTTTCTCTTATTAAATTAGAAACAAACTAGTCCTTTCACCTCATGTAACTTCCTCAATACTTTTTAAATCCTATAAACATCCTAAACCAGTAGATTTCTGCCCAATCCCTCTTTTCACCTCTCCCGCAAAAAATCTTAAAAGAAAGAGCATCTAGGATTCAAGATTCAAGGCTCAAACCTCGAGTTTATCAAATTTTTGTTTGTAAAAAGGTATGTAGAACAACCCTACTCCTATTGGATATAAAAACATGTCATCCTGAACTCGTAATTATGTATAAAGTATCAGTTTTGATATAAATTCAAGAGCATGTTCCTATATATCCATTTATCCTAAGAAACTTGAACTTGACTAAGGTTGTGGGTTAGTTTAAGATTGATGAAAATGTGAGTTCTTTTGAATGTCTTTTTTATTAAATTATTTCATTGATTTCGTAAATAGGTTGAAGAGTATTACTTGTTTCATAAACTACTCTTGTTTTAAATGTATGTATACATGTGTGTGTGTAAGAGAGAGAGAGAGAGAGCGAGATGTATACTTTCGAGTTTTAGAGAAATCTTGAATAATTTTTTTTTTCCTAAACCCTCTACCAACTTCAAAAGAGAATTCTTATTAATCCTAAAATTATCTTTTGTGGTCAATGAGATACTTTTGAATGTCTAAAGATAAGATTAGAGATGACTTATGTGACTTTCAAGTCTTGGTATAATGATATCAAATAAGGGAATTCCTTAATATTAAGAAATGATTTCGAGAATGCTATTATTTTTAAAAAAGTTAACATATGGGCTTAAAAAGAGTTAGATGGTAACTGAGAAGGTACGAGTTGAAAAGACTCATTACCCAAAGCTATGTTTTACCGTATGAGATTGATTACATCCTGAAATATGAATGATAATTGTATACTTGCCTCGTGCTTTGGTATACTAGAGAAGAGAGACTCCATTCCTTGTGACAAACATGGATTGGAGGATTAGCTGATGAGTTAAAGTTGGACCCATATAGCCCGTGGTGCATAGAGGTCGGGTATACTATCTATCTCAAAACTATAGAAAGGAGTGGAGTCTATGCTTTCAAACAGTTCCTTGAAGTTTTATTTATATTATTTTGTGATTTGAATTCTATTACTATACCTGTTTCATACAAAACATAATTTATTATTTAGTTGTCTACATGCCAATACATTCTATGTATTGACCATCTCAGGGTGGCTATTTCATTTTATGATGTAGGTTTGGAAGCACCTTTCCAAGGTTCTGTGCTGCGTTAGGATCATTTGGATAGCATCATAATTAGCGAGCCCTCCATTCTCAGAAGGCAAATTATCATAGAGTTCAGTATTTACAAATTATGGTATTGCCAGGGCCATGGCTCAGTCTAAACAGTTTTCTTATGTTAGAGCTTTATTGACTGGTATAGTTGGATGCTATTATGTTTTTTTTTTCCAGAGTCCTGGATTATTATGTTATTTAATAGTGAATGATTTCTTTTGGGTCTCTAGTATTTTCGCATTTTCATTATGACTATGCTTATGATTTACTGCTATAGGATTTTCTCGAGCCTTTATACGTCAGGAATGCCTGTAACATCTAGGGCCTAGGCTCGGGTCATGACACTAGGCCTGGGCGCTTTAGCTATTATTTAAGCGGCTAAAGCAGCCATCACTGATGTTGTATACATATTTCTTTCCCTTCTTCTCCAACTTTAATATTAAATGAAATCCTCCATTAGAGACCTTTATAAACTCCAAAATTATGAGGAAATTGACTGTTTGAGGTCGGGTTTAGTGTGGGTGTGTGTTGGTTGGCTTGTGATCGTTGTTATCTCCGTAAGTTTTGCTCAATTCTAACTTATTTTTTCCTAATTTATTTCTTAAATTCTCGATGTTGCTGGGACTCATTCAGGATTATTTTGATCTTAAAATTGATTAGATTTTTGTGGCAAATGATTCTTGAGTTGAGTGAGATACTATGACGATTTTAATTTTGCGATTCCACAAGTAGACACCATATGAGATATTTAGCCTGATCTTAACCCAGAGTAGTTGTATGGGTATCAATTTTTTCATCTCAAAGCATAGATCTTTTGATTGCGTGGCAGCACTCGAGGCTTCTAGGAGAGGAAAAACTCTGATTTAGAGAACTCGACAAACGTTCTGCGACGTTCAGGTAGGGTAATATTATCCTTCTTTTAGATTGAAATTGATTATGACATTAGCGTATTATTATGCTAGTTTTGGGGGATATTTTAGCCCCATTATGGATTTTAGCATATTTTAATCATATTTAGCTAGTTAGGGCCCTTTTTAGTATAATCTGGGTCCATTTCCCTTAGTATAGTGTATTATCATCCCTTGGGACTAGAACTTGTACCTACAGTACCTTGGGATGGGGTTAGGAAGTGTTAGACTATACTTAAGAAGGTTATTTCTTAGGTTGGGTTATTGGGACACTGTAGTAGATCCCATCGCCTTTTTTTAGATAGAATGAAAAAAATAAAGTTCCTTTAGGACTTGTTAGATGCTTGTTAGGGTACTTTAGGCTGTTACTTGGGGTGGGGATTGACTTATACTTAGTAATTCACTTTTTTATCTTCTTTCCCTCGGGTAGGATAGTACCTTACCCTGACCCGCTCTATTTTGACTTAGGATGGGAGCCGGTCAGACCTTATGAGGTTTAGTAACCAGACATTTAACTTAGTGGTCTAATTTACTAAGAGTAGGTTGGAGACCCTGGAATTTTCACTGGTTATTCCATGCATAGGTATTTATATGAATATCTATACTTATGTTTCATCTCTGATTTAATTCAGGCGTATGCTCTAATATAACTATCACGAGTTCTGGCATAGTTATGGTTTGATATAATTATGGAATCATCTATTGCGGATATAGTTGGTTGCTTATGTGTTTTAGTACGAGTTCAACATTAGTCTTTAAATAAGTTCTATGTTTTTTTTATTAAATATGGTTATTACTGGAGTACTGATAATTGTACTTGGTTTTGGTATGGGAGTTCTAAAGGTTTTATATGGATTATTGGATTTTTATTACTATCCACTATTTTTGGTTCGAGCCCGATGTATGGCCTCTTGTTATTATCCACTAGTGCTAGTTTAAGCCCAACATATACTATCATTATAGATCTAGGATTGGAAAGTTACTGGAGATTGGCACGATTAAAGGTTATTTATGTTTGTTACCTTATATTTCCTCTTATTTGTTTCCTCCAGGCTTATGGGGACTTGGTATGGTTATTTGTCTTCTTATTGTGCTTTTTGGGATTATGGGGTCCTAGTTAGGTTGTAGTTAGTCCTTTGCTTTTATTTTTGAGTTATATATTTCCTTTGTCGCATTTGCCTAGCACAACTTGATATTTACATCTATATCCATTTTGCTGTTGACTTAGCTTATACTCTTTACTTTTTATTTATGCTTTATTATTGTTGAGCTCAGCCTACCCATGATTCCTACTGACTACCCATTACTTTGGTACTCATACTACACTTATACATCTTTTTCCTTATGAAGATTCAAGTACGAGCTATCAACACTGAGGTTATCCTCGAGCCTTACTGCTGATCCAGAGATGAGGTGAACTTTCCAGAGTTTGGAGCTGATTCTCTTCCATCTACTTCAGTTAAAGTCTTTTGTATTTTTGAGTCTACTGTGTATATATGTATGTTTTGGATACAGTCTAGTAGTCTTGATTTTGGTCTTAGTGGCTCTTAGTACCGACCATACAAGGTCTTAGAAGGGATTATTTTTGTATTTTTTTCCTCTTCTCTCACTTGTATAGTACTATGTATGTATATCCTTTCTGCTTTCACCTATTTTATTATTATTGTTGATTCTTTCTTATTTTTCTTTACCTTAAATTTGTTAGTCAATTATTATCGTTTCGAGCTACGACTTGGTTTACCTACTAGAGGGTTGAAGTAGGTACCATCATAACCTGAGAAATTGGGTCGTGACAGCTTAGTATTAGATCCTAGGTCCCGCTGGTATTGGTTGTACAACAACTAATGTTTAGTAGAGTCTCGCAAATCGGTATAGAGATGTCTGTATCCTATCTTCATGAGGCTACAGAACATTCTTTGGAAAATTTTATCTTTTTGGTTCACTTTCATGCGTTGTATCTGTATTGGTTTCTAAATTATTATTATTTCACTCTTTTGCTGATAATTAGGATGTGGGGTATGATAAACGGGGATCAGGAACCCAAGCCTATTGCTAGAGCTCTAACTAGAGGTAGAGGATGACACCAACATTAAGGAAATGATAGAGCTATAACCCCAATTAGAGATCATGTTAGGGAGCCATCGCCATATCCTATTATTGCTCTAAAACCAGATATAGCCAGAACTTCCATTGCCACAATAACAGATAGGCCATAAGGCAGTCCAGACCCTACCAGGTTTATATCATCTTTAATTCTCTGTGATGCATTAGTTAGGTTATTGAGATTAGTTGGTGGTTCGCCCATCGATGGAGTTCAACCATCAATACAAGATAGTATTGATTTTAGGGGTGCAACCTACTGTTGGATCTCCCAGAGTAGAGGTGTCGCCAACACCGATAGTCCTATAATTAACAGTATCCCAGCTAGTTATGTCTATTGGATGAGTATATGATACTCTGATAATTTTTAAGATTAAATTCACCCAAGTTTGTTGGGACCCTAGGAGGGGAGGCTTATGAGTTTCTTAAAAGTTGTAAGGAGAGATTACTTAATTTGGGGTTGGTTGAGTTACTTAGAGTACATTTTACTGCCTATTAGCTAGAAATAGTAGTGAGGTAGTGGTAGATAGGTTATCTGGATTTTAGGCCAACTGGATCTCCACATGTGACTTGGACTTAGTTATTTGAGGATTTCTTAGGGAAGTACATGCCACACAGTATGAGAGAGCACCTGAGAGATGAGCTTTCTGCATTGATATGAGGTTCTATGACTGTGGTCGAGTATGAGGTGAGATTTCACAAGCTATCCAAGTATGCCACTATGATTTTACCTATAAAGTATGAGAGGATTCGATGCTTTGTTAGAGGTTTGATACCACCGCTTTGCAGGGCTACTCAAAGTTTAATGATTTTGGGGAAGCCTTTTACTGAGATTCTTAAGCATGTCTATTATATTAAGGAGATATATCATGAGGCCCAAGGGGAAGCGATAAGAGGCCCCGTTATTAGGGTAGTTACAATGGGAGGTGTAGTGACTCATAGTTTAGAGTTCAAGGATTTTAGGATAGGTACCCCCATCATCAGCCTTATCTGTATCAAGGTTAGTCTAGTAGGACATTTCAGGCAGCGGTTTAGATAACAAATAAGGGTCAGTGTGGTTTTATAATGGTTCTAGTGTTCAGAGGAGTATTCTGCCATTAAGGGGTGTACATTAAGGGTTATCATGCTGAGGTAGCAATTTTGAGTTAATAGGACCTTCTAGATAGAGCAGAGTGGTAGGGGCATGTTATGATTGTGAAATTATTAGTCACTTCTCTCATGACTGTCCCCAACATGGGATAACATAGCCTTTTATTCAGAGTGCCAACTTATCAAGGCAGTACCACCTCGAGTTAGGGGTGCTGCACATGGTCATAGGGGTAGTCCCTAGGGTTCCAGAGGTATTTCTTAGGACGGTAGGATGGGTGGTCAGGTAGGCACCCGGTTTGATAATAGACAAGGCCACTTGTATGCTGTACCTGTTAGTCCAGAGGCTGAGGCTTTGGATTTCATGATCACAAGTATGATTTCAGTGTACCATCATCCAATTTCAGCTTTATTTGATTTGGGATCTAAGTTTTCATATATTTTTGCTTATTATGCATCGTACTTGGGTTTGCCTTAGGAGTCTTTGTCTATTCCATTGCATGTAGCTATTCCATGGGTGATTCCTTAGTAGTGTATTGAGTATATAGATCATGTTTGGTGACTGTTTTAGAGTATGACCTCGGTTGATCTTATAATGTTAGATATGGTAGATTTCAATGTGATTGTAGGCATGAACTGTTATCCCTCTATCATGTGGTCTTGGATTGCTCTGCCACTACTATTACCTTAGTCATACCTTTCATGCCTTGGTTATGTGGTAGGGTTCTTTTTCCCACACGTCAATTGGGATTATTTTCTTATATTCAAGGTAGGAGACTAAAATCGAGGGGTTGTGAGTCATTCCTTTCTTATGTTTGGATTATTAGTATTGTGAATCCTTTATTTGACTCTATTCCTATTATTTGTGATTTTCATGATATTTTCCCTACCAACCTACTTGGCCTTCCTCTTGAGCATGACATAGAGTTTGCTATTAACCACTATCTGGAACCTGACCTATCTCTATTGCTACTTATCATATGGCTCCTGCTTAGATAAAGTAACTAAATGTTTAGCTTCAGGATCTTCTAGATAAGGGTTTCATCCGATTGAGTTTTTCACCTTGGGATGCTCCAGTCTGTTTATGAAGAAAAAATGGTTTTATGCGTATGTGTTATGACTATAACTATCTATAACATGAAGAAAAAGTATCCTTTGTTGTATCGATAATTTATTTGACCAGCTTTGGTGACATGATCCGAACCAGGGCCTGGTCGTGTCGGGTTTCTCAAGTCCAACCAGGATCGGAGACCACCCCCAATACCCAAACCATTGACCACCCTTCACCCCTTGTCAGATGAATTCTGAACACATAACAAGATAAGAGAATATTAATTTAAACATCATAATAAGTCTATGAACAAAACCAAACATTCACAACCAAATGTCCAACCAATACCAATACCAATGCCAATGCCAACACCAATGCCAATGCCTACCCATGCCCAAAGTAGTCCAATAAAGTCTCTAATCAAAACCAAAGAATATACAGTCAGGATATTCCCCTGACCATAGCCGAAACTAGGACCAAGAGAATAGTAAAGACATAAAGAAATCCATAGAATAAAATAGGGTCTTTTGAAATATGAAAGCTCACCACTTCAATCTGACACAAAGCTATCCCCGAATCACCTAGTCACCGAGTAGAAGGAGTGAAGTATGGACGGTTCCTACATCACGGTGGGGATACAACGTTTGAAGATAGTTAGCAGGGTGAATTCTAGCATGTAACTCAGGGATAAAGATAAAGTAATGCCATCCATCCAAAACCAAGCCAAACCAATGTACATAACCATATGCAAATACATATATACATATATACCATGCCGGGATGGGGAAAAAGGTTTAGAATATATTTCAAAACCTTAACCTAGGCTGTGTAGCTTTACCATCATAAGTCCACCCACGGGATATATGGGTCCAGTTTTACCCCTTGAACGGGCCCTAATGCGTGTTAACCGCATGAATTAGAGATATCATAAATGGCCGGAGATTCCCTTGTACCCTTCGTCCTCCATGATACATATATACATGTATAGAATTGGGGGATTCCCCTATACCCAACAAGCACACGGTCATCAAGACCAACCCTCATGTCAGCCAATATGAGTTTCCAATGTCCGACCTTCGGACTCACATCTTCACGACTAGCTATCATAACCCCCATTATTTTACAATTAAAACATTTAACACATAACCAAACCACAAATTTTAGGAGTTAATTATTAAATCATTATTAAGTGGGATTGTCATACCCGACTATACTTGCAAACAATGTCATTATCCAACACTTAGAGGATTCCCTTGTACCCCGAAGACTCCATTATTAAAATCACTAGGGAGATTCCCATGTACCCCACAAGGTTTTCATTATAACAACAACTTGGGGGATCCCCGTGTACCCTACAAGATTTTTATACCATCCTTAACCATTTAACTTTCTATACCATGCATTAGTTTCAAGAAATAAGCCAGCTAAGTGATAATGCATAAACCAAAATCAATTATGCAAGTGGGTTGAGTTTATTACCAATTTCCATGCCAAAACAATCAATTTGGATATTCCATTATATCTCTATTTCCATACACCATTCCCATGCACCCCAATACATTTACCAACCATCAATTTAACCACAATAGTTTTATAAATAACATGGAAGAAACATTTAAACAATTTATATTAAAAGCTCTCAACCCATAGTTCAAAACCCAACATCAATATGCCATGAATAATACCTTAAATCATATGCTTTTATAAAATTGACAATGATGAAAGATAAACGTGCCCTAAACACTAAGAAGTACGGAGAGAAATCACCCTTGGAAGCCTCAATTGGTTAATCTCTTAAATACGTGTTCTTGACCTTGGGGATTTAAGAGTATTTTGAGAGTCTATTTGATGTGTTTATGAGGGCTAAAGATAACCTAAGGAGGTTATAAGACGTGGGTTTCAAGTCGGGTAAAAAGGGACATATCTAAAATGCCCTTAACTTAAAAGCTGGAAAAACATCGCCTTTGACTACGAGTCAACCATTGACTCATAACCCCTCTTACCAACTCGTGAACATGAGTCATAACTAAGACAATGACCGAGATCCCCATTCACTGTCAACCTTATGACTCAACAAGCTTACTCATAACAAGACCCTCTGACTCTTAAGGTCCTGTCGTAGTCAACACAGAACACAAATGGTTTAAACACTGGACATCCTATGATTTTATCTCACAATTCGTAGCATATCCTTACGTCTCTTTGTGATCCACTCATACTCAGAGCAGAATCAATCCACTAAGTTACATAATTTGGATACGACTCCTCCTAATGACTCATTATAAGCCTTAACGACTCATTCCCTTTACTCATACCCAAGATAAAAACTTATCACCACATACTGGTTACCTTACAAATAGGGTTACCTAACCTATAAAGACACCATACAACTCATGTTGTCAAGTTGTAACCAAGGCAGTGAGCTTAAAGCTCAGGAAATTTTCAAGGGCCTAAATTTAGGGTGTTTCATTTAGGGGGCAACAGTGTTTTCTAAGACTGATTGAGTTCTAGTTACCATAAAATGAGTATTAGGGTTGAGGACATGCCTAAGATAGCCTCTAAGACTCGTTATAGACATTATGAGTTTCTGGAGATGTATTTTGGTTTGACTAATGCCCAATATATATATACTTGATGAACTATATTTTAAGGCCTTATTTGGACTCTATCATGATAATTTTCATTCATGACATTCTGGTATATTCGAGGAGTAGGGAGGAGCACGAGCAACATTTAAGGATTATGCTCTATACTTTGAGAGATCATTAACTTTATTCAAAATTCTCAAAGTGCAATTTTAAGTTTGAGTCTGTAGCTTTCTTGGGGCATGTGGTATTGAAGGATGATATTGTGATGGACCCTGATAACGCCCAAACTATTCCTTCAATTTGAATATTATGCAATCGCTGTCAAATATAGTAACCCAATAAAGGTTGGAGTCTAATCCCAAGAGAATACGTGGAATTGCAGCTCTCAATTTTTATAATCAACGAGCAAAACTGGAAAAATAAATAGGGGGATGTATTGTCAATATCGAACAAGTAGCTAGTATTAACTTTGGTTGTAATCAGTCATCGGTTAACACTAGGATAGTATCCCCCCGTCTTTTCAACTACGTAGGTTTATCGTGCTTTATTGACCAACCCAATACCTTGCATGCAAAATCTGGTAAGTTATGTACCATCAATCGTCTTTTGGGATAGCTGATAGATTTTACCCTTTACCTTTTTAGTCTCAGGATGTCGCCTTACCAACCCTTATCCTAGATCCTAGTTAACTATTACCTTTGAGTCTCAGTAGATGACAACGAACCATCTTGCTTAGATAGTAACTAGTTGCGTGAATCAAAAGTTAAACTTCAAATTACTACTATAATTATCTTTTCATAGTCACTACTCCTCTTTTGGAGTAAGTAGCAATAATTTAGATGGGATCCTAATGGTTTACAACTTCTAAGATCGCAATTAAAGTGAATATAATACAATGCATGCATGGGTATAGGTTTAGACAACATAACACTTTGCCTACTTTGTCAATCCGTAAGGGTTTCCACAACCCTAGCTAAGGGGTTTTAGCCGCTCATGCTTATAAAGTAATCAACAATGATCATAATTGAAAGCATAAGATGTAATCACTCACAACTGAAAACCCAAAACTTCAATTTAATTAATCAACCAAAATCAATACAAGAGAATTCCAAGACCAAAATCGATCTTAGAATCAAAATATTTTTTTAAGTATCAAGAATGCATAAATTCTACTAAAAACCACATAAAGGGTATTTATAGTACTTGAGGAAACCCTAAAAATCAAAGCCCAATTAAAAAAGGACAAAAAAGGTCGGTGGCCACTTACTTGGGCCACATGTGATCTTCCAGTGGACGCAAGTACCACATATGGTTTGCATGTAGACTATGTAAGTACTAGAAAAATTTCCTGCACTATTCATTCTCATGATTTTGGACTTCTGGTACTTACCTTACCCAAATGCAGTCCTCATGTAGACATACGTAAGTGCCAGAAGTTCTTCAGCTCTTTCACTCTCTGATCTTCTATTCTGGTTATTACCTTAGTCACATACGGACCCTAAGTGCTATATGTAGTACGTATGTGGACATATGTAAGTGCCAGGCCTTCCAATTCTTGCAACCAAACATTCAAACTTTAAGTTTTAGCATATGCTTTGGTAACGTATGATGAGTAGTGATTTTACAACTCATCCACACTCAACATTTATGAACATTACTATGTTTTGAATGAATAAGTGAGATATATTTGTGAGCAAATGCACTTATATCCACTCTTTACAGGTATGGAGTTAAAAATATAGAAAGAAGTGGAATGGAGCTTAAATTGATTGAAAAGGGAGTAGGAAAGTACAACTAAAGACTTGGAG
Organism: Capsicum baccatum var. pendulum; assembly: GCA_030864225.1. Classification (NCBI taxonomy): domain Eukaryota; kingdom Viridiplantae; phylum Streptophyta; class Magnoliopsida; order Solanales; family Solanaceae; genus Capsicum; species Capsicum baccatum. Next base: position 202,891,744 of record CM061561.1, read on the forward strand.
CAAAAAGACCTCAGGTACCGTGGTTGCGGTCTGCTGACCGCGATTGCGACAGTCAAGAAAAAGTCAATCAACCACAATGGTAGAAGTTAACCACTGTTATATAACCGCGGTCGCTGTCAGACTTGCGCGATTACATCTTAGCAGAAGAAATCTGCCCAAGGGAAAATCTGAAAACGCACGTGGGTGATCCCAATTTTAACAAAAAGCCCCAAATCCTAACATTATAAAAAAAATTCCATCTTCCCCAATTTGGAGGTTTTAGCTCTTTGATTCATAGCCTTTATTTTTGGAGAAGAAAATATTATATAATTTGTGGATGAAGAATACATTGGAGACTTTTTAAGTTGAAGATTAGCTCACTTCCGTTGTTGATTTGTAGGAGTTCCAAGTTTGAAGTAACATTTGCTTAAGCTTCAATAAATCACTTCAATGGAAATTATGGATATATCTATGCCTATTTATCTTATGTGTGTCTAGATCTCCCTCTTGGGGTTATGTGTGAATAGGGAATAAAGTGTGTGTGGTGTGTTATCAATTAGATTCTATTTAGTAGTTCATGTTTATGGGTTTTATCATTGCTATGCTAACATGCTTGTGATTTGATGGGTGAAAGCCCCAAATACCCACATGGGTATGATGAGTGAAAGCTCCATGCTCTAGAAAACCCAAAGCCATCTTTGAAAGAAGGGCTTTGGGTGAAGTTTAGGAATCCATATCATCCTCGACAGAGGGATATGGAGACCAAAGCACTGATAGACAATTGTGTGTGTAGTTTTCTAAATCTTCACTATCTTAGACATAAGGGTGAATGCGAGATTGACTATACCATGGATATTATCCTAGAAATAGGGATGCCTAGATTGAGGTTGTGGTTACCAATTGTGAACAAACCTATTAGGTATTTGAAAGAATCAATGGGTGAAAGTTTGATGTTTTGTTGAAAGACTAGCATCAAAATCTATAACCAAACCTACCCATATTTGACCTACTAAATTAATGGTTGATTGCTAACACCCACACATAACCCCCTTAGTAATGCATAATCCCAAGATCAGTGCATAATTATTAAAACTCTAATTGTTAGTATCCCTGAATTTATACTAAAAAAACCCAAAAGAAACATTAGTGTAGATATCTCTCTCTTATTTTTATGTTCATGTAACATTGGTTTGAATTTAACTTGTGTCTATAATTTTGAATTAACTTTATTGTCACTCACATTGTTCCTTGTGGATTCAACCCCGACTCCAAAGTTGGGTAAATATATTGACGATGACCGCCTTACACTAAATTAAACGTGTAAGTTGAGCGTTATCAATGCGCATTTGGTAAGTGCCACAAATGCCCAAAAATGATCAAGTAAGTAGACAAAAACTCCATTTTCATCTTTTTCTTGAACTTAGCTTCCAAAACCTAGAAAGTTAAGAGCTATACTCTCAACTTAGCTTCCTATATTTCAATATCACATCAACTCTCTCAACTTAGAATGTTTTCATGTCCTTGGACAACACAACAACAAAATAAAACACGACACTTAACTAGGAGAATCTAAGCTATTCAAGGCAGTCAATCAACACTTTAAGTTCAAATCACAATACCCTCTCCTATCTTAACTTTTCAAAACCAACTGTGTATAAACATAAAGCAAAACAATGTGGCACAATGAAATCAAGTTATGGCACTACATTAGCAACAAACAATCATGCATGTATATACAAGTTAAACTACCTAAAATAAGTAAGCGGCTAGCAATATGACTCACATGCCATCATAACAAAGAAGTCCCACTCACTTATATGAAATAATTCATGTCAATGCAGGGATAGTCAAGATGCACTCACACTCAAAAGATAAGTTCCATCCAATGTATATCAAGAACCAATAGGCTTGCCCTTATTTTCTTTACCTTAGCATTCAGACAGTCAAGTTAGGATCACTATAGGACTTTTCTCAACTTGTAATGTTGGCTTGGGGGCTAGCATGGTACATATGGATATCAAGTGACTAAGCCTCCTTGGAACTACACTAACTTTGGGGTCCACTCATTAACCATCTTTCATTTCATTCCACCCTCATTTCTCCCCTTTTATTCTTTATTGCACATTCAGGTTGGGTGCGGTCTTTTATTATTTCTTTTCCATTATTTCATAATTTTTCTTTTCCTTTTCTTTTGCTACCACACCCAGCCCTACTAACTTTTTATCTTATTTTACCCTTCTTCATACCCACTTTACATCACATACCCCTATGATAGCCATCCTCAACATAGGTGATTTGCCTGAGTTGAGTTGCACAATGTCCAAGAAGGAACGGGCCAAAATAAGTTATTGCAATACAAATGGGAAGGTGAAAGGTGAAACAAGAAAAATAGGCTATAAGGATCAAACTTAGGGATCAAGGGACACAATTTACATATGGAAGGTCATTTAGTCTAAAAGTGGACAAATATAAAAAATGACCATCCTTTCCTAACCAATTATCCTACAACCTAGGTAAGACTAACCGGGCAAGTTCTGGATTTAACACATAAAGGGAACTAAGTAGCATCTCACACACACATGGGATAGAGTCAATATTACAAGCTACTTCCTATCCGGTTCATTCAATTGTTACCAAATAATTTTCATGTCCCCAATCCTAATGTCGTAATAAGATCCAAAATGTTCACACATATATACATTCACATAATTCTAAAATTTTGGGGGGGTATCATTTTTCTCAAAAATCAATCAAAAACATGACGACTGCCCTAAATACTTAAAATCTCCTAATTACATTAAAACACAACACAATACAAAACAAAACACAATACGACTTAAATTTTACCCTAGACATGCTGGTTCTACAACCATACCATGGTCGACAGGAAAAGAAACATGGCAACAAAAACCAATGGAGGCTATGGTATACCCTTAACCTAACTAAAAGACCATGCACTATCCCCAATGTGCTAAAATAATTTAAAAATATTTTTCTTCAAAATGGTGGTGACATTTCTACCTTCATTGTTTGGAAGCACAACTGCCTTCACCCATTTTGACACATAGTCAACTGCTACTAGAATATAGCTCATGGCATAGGATCTCATGAATGGGCCTATGAAGTCAACCCCCCACACATCAAATAACTCCAACTCCAGAATAGCTGTCTTGAAGAGTTCATGGCATCGTGAAATACTGCCTTGACACTGACATTGGTTACAGGCTTGCACAACATTAAGAGTATCCTTGTAAATTATAGGCCAGCAAAACCCACACTTTAGAATTTTGTGGGCTGTGAGAGTTCCATTATTGTGAGCCCTAATTAGTGATGAATGACAAGCTTCCAGAATTCTCATCATTTTTATCTTTTGGATACATCTTCGAATCACACCATCAATATAAATATTAAATAGGTATGGCTCATCCCAAAAGAACTCTCTCACCTCATGCATAAATCTCCTTCGCTACTGGAAGTATAGATTTTTTGGGACTTGATTGCTTGCCAAAATAGTTGGCAAAATTAGTAAATCGAGGAATTAGATCTTGAGATTCTGTTAAGACCCGCTCATCTGGAAAAGTATCATCTATCTAAAGATCATCCCCTATTTTCTGCATTTCCTTATCCTCAAGTTTGGACAATTGATCTCAACCTATTTCTATCTCTTTTCGGTCTTCACTTAAAAATTAAACTCTTGTAGCAAGAGCACCCAACAATTCAATCTTGGTTTGGCATATTTTTTTGACATAAAGTATCTCAAGGCTGCATGGTCAGTGTGAACTATGACCTTAGTCCCAATCAAATGAGACCGAAATTTTTTAAAGGCAAAAACCACCGTAAGTAACTCTCACTTTGTAACTATATAATTTTCTTGTATGGGGTATAAAGCCTTGCTAGCATAGTAGATGGGATGCAGGATATTTTCTCTTCTTTGGCCTAGACAGCACCTAAGTCCACTTGTATCACACATGACATCAAAAGGTGCAAACCAGTTAGGAGACACAATAATAGGCGCCGAAATAAGCTGCTATTTTAGGTATTTGAAAGCCTTGAGACACGCATCATTGAACAAAAATTTTACCTCTTTATCCAAAAGCTTGCATAGAGGATTTGCAATGCTTAAGAAGTTTTTGATGAACCTCCTATAAAAGCCTTCATGGTTCAGAAAGCTTCGATGCCTCTAACTGACACTGACAGTGGCAATTTTTTAATTACCTCAATCTTAGCTTTGTCCACCTCAATACCATGTTTGGAGATATTATGTCCTAAAACTATACCTTCTTTCACCAAGTGGAATTTTTCACAATTCAACACCAAATTACACTTTTCACATATCTACAGTGCGCTAGGCAAATGGGTCAAACAATCATCGAATGATTTCTGAACTATTAAAAAGTCATCCATGAATACTTTAATCGTGTCTTCCACCGTATTAGAGAATATAGACATTATGCATCTCTAAAAAGTGGCAGGTGTATTGCATAACCCTAACGACATTCTCTTGAATGCAAAAGTCCAATAGGAGCAAGTGAAAGTAGTCTTTTCTTGATCCTTGGGAGCAATCGTGATTTAATTGTAACTTGAGTACCCATCAAGAAAATAATATCAACCTCTGCCTGCTAGTCTATCTACTATCTGATCCATGAAAGGCATAGGGAAATGGTCCTTCTGCGTCCAAGTGCTTAGCTTCCTGTAATCCATGTAGACTCTCTAACCGGTCACTAATCTCATGGGTACTAATTTATTCTTTTCATTAGGAACTACTGTGATTCTCCCTTTCTTCAGCACACATTGAACTAGGTTTACCTACTTGCTATTTGGAATGGAGAAAACCACTCCAACATCTAACTACTTGATTATTTCCTTTTTCACTACCGCCTGTATCATAGGGTTCATTCGCCTCTGATGCTCAATACTAGGAATGCTATTTGACTCAACTTGTATCTTATGTGTGCATATACCTAGTGGAATCTCCACAATGTCTGCAATGGTCCACCCAATAGTTCTCTTGAATTTTTGCAACACCGATATCAAAGCTTCCACCCGTGCTCCTGCCAAACCTGCCGCAATAATCACTGGTAGGGTATTTTTGGCCCCCAAGAATGCATACTATAACTAAGATGAGAGGATGTAATACCCCAAAAAATCAAAACCTATGTTAGAGCTATGTTTCAATCTCATGCAAAGTACATTGTAGTTATTTGGTAGTTTTATGAGTGAGTTTGATGTATATTAAGCTTCAAATAACTCCCATCTGTTAGACGAATCAAAATAGTCCTTACCGATTGAGTTTTCGAGAAGAATGTTACTTTAGTCAACTTAAAAAAAACATATCTTTTGCTCTACTTAAAATTTTCCAGCTCAAGACCTCCCAAATAATAGGAAATTAAATTAATTTTTCAACGATACTAATTTCTCCTTAATTTGATACTCGGGTGAGAAGTTATGACACTTTTAGTGAAAAATAGTAGTCCAACGTGAGAAGGCTACGTCGCGGTGATGGCCAAAATCACATTCTTCATTTTCAAGTGGACCACTACGATAAAGCCGCATCACGCGAAGGGGAAAAATTGGGTTCAGTGAGACACCGCGATGGCGTCGCATCGTGCCAAGGTTCCAGTTCGGGATTGTCCTTTTTCCAGTGGAGCAACGCGATAGCAGTGTGTCACACCGTTGGACAAAATGGGGATTGTCATTTTCTAGTGGCATAATATGAAAAGCACCGCGTTGCGTCAGAGCCAAAAATTGAGATTTTTCAATTTCACGATTTAAAATTCCAAGGACTATTTGGTCTTTTCCCATGACCCAAATCCATCCAAAACACGTAATTACAACTCTAAAGGGGAATTATGTGCCCCATTACTCATAATTCCTCTCCAAGAAACTATTTATCTTTTAAGAACAAACCCCAACCTTTAAGAGTAAAGATCAATTCTCAAGAAAACCCCCAATAACTCTTACGAATTATCAACTCAGGTATGTTAAATGTTCATCCATGGGTCCATTTCACCCATGGAGTCCAAGTATCCAATTTTAAATTTAAAGTTGTGATATTTACAAGTAATTGTGATTTTTAATTTGTGATTTTAACCATGAATTCCTGTGAATTGAAACTCAATACCATGTTTACATGAAATTGTTGTTGTTATTAAACCCCACATGTTTGAATAATGTTATTTGGTGATTTAAACCATAATTAGTGATACTGATGTTGAAATCATGCTATTTCCACAATCCTTAAACTATTTCCATGCTTAGCTTAAACTATGAATATCAAGTGTTTGATGAAATGCCTACAAAAATAAATTTTGAATAAATGCTTTCATATTATGTCCCCAAAGCTTTAGTACTATTTTGCAATTATTGCTATCGAGTCCTGGGGGTTGTGAATACCCAAAATCTTAGCCGTTTACTTAGTATCAGTATCTTCAAAATAGTCTCAGATATTTTATGAGCATTATCAGTTCAGTCTGTTATCATACTTAGTTAAACTCAAAATAGTTCAGTATTTTGAGTCAGTTCAGTTGGGAGTAAGATTTAGCACCGAGAGAGTACAATGATGGCAACTTTCTCGTCAGATAGGCAGAGTTGTTAGTAGCAGTCTTTGTACTCTAAAACTACGTAGCCATTATAGAATTTTAGTAGTCACCCACCAGTTCAGGCTTGACTACCTCACAGGGGTCACACGTCAGTTTAGGCTTAACACCCTTAGTCTTTTGGGATAACATATTAGTATTATGGATCTACACAGCCAGTGTTAGCACCCGTGGCACGGTACTTACACCCTTCCAACTAGGGTACAGGTTGGACCCCAAATTGCTCATTGGGGCATATTGATTAGATGATAGCTCCCACAGGCTCAGTTCAGTATTCAGTATACTTCAGTTTAGGCTTTTATTGACCATAGCATATAACTATTAGTTATTCAGTTATCAGATTTCAGTATTTTAGTTTATAGATTATATTCAAAACATGTTTTATGCTTGGTTTTACATTCTCAGTATTTATAGATTTCATGCATTCTATTCAGTACTTTATGCTATTCATTCAGTTAGTTATTACTACCGTACATGAAACCATGCATATCAGCCTACCTCATTTAGCATACTAGTACATTCAAAGTACAGATTGCATACTCGTTTCTTGCGCTATGATGTATCATATCATAGGTTCATACTCTCAGTTCTCGGATCGTGCATAGACATATCTGACTATCAACAGTAGCAGTAGTGAGTCCTCATATTTTGAGGATATGGTTTATTCACCTCGAATTATTTATTTGTTTTCAGTATTTCTTATTCAGTTGGAATTAGTTGGGGGTTTTTCCCATCAGTTCCACAGTTAGTCACTAGAGGCTTTTTAGACTAGTACAGACAGTCAGTCAGTTTTGTTATTATTTTATTAGTTTCAGATAGTTGTTTCCAGATTCATGATCCAATATTGTTTTTAGTTGCAACAACTTTATGGCTTATCCATTGTTCTTCCATATATGTTATTATATTATTTATTGCTCACAAGAAGTACCATCTCATGGGTTAGCTTGTGGTCTCTTGAGACTGTAAGCACCGTGGTGGCGCCCAGGGTGTACTTTCAAGGAATTACAAATTTGGTATCAGAGCCTAAGGTTTTAAAGTGTCCTAGAAAGTCTGAAATCCATGTCAGGTAGAGTCTTGTGCTTTGGTGTGAAGCACGCCACACTTATGGACAAGAGGCTATGAGGCATTTTAAGAAAAGTTTTCCTTCTTTCAGTGTTCATGTCATGCGACTGAGCATGAGATCATGTGAAACTCTTTGTTCAATATATTCTCCCTCCTGTTTACAAAACATGCCTCCCAAAAAGTCAAACAAAAAAAGAAATTTGAACTAGCCAACACCCCCGCCCTTTTAGGAAGACTCCCTGAATAAACACGTTTCTCAGGCAGAGTTCAGAGCTGCATTCTCTACTCTAGCTCACTCTATAGCGGCTCAGAATGTTCAGCCAACTGCTATTCTAGCCAACCCTATGGACAATACTGCCACCACCAGGATTTGGGACTTTACCCAAATGAATCCTCCTCTGTTTTTGAGATCTAAATCTGAAGAGGATCTACAGGAATTTTTAGACATGGTCCAGAAGGTAACAAAAATTATGGGGGTAACTTCTAATGAGAGTGCTAAATTGGCTGTTTATCAGTTGCAGGTTGTATCCCATATATGGTTTAAGTAGTGGAAAGGGGATAGAGTCACAGATGCAGGGCCTATAGAATGGGAGAAATCTGCAACAACCTTCTTAGATAGATTTTTTTCACTGGAGATGAGGGAATCCAAAGTGTTAGAGTTTATCAACTTGAGGTAGGGAAACATGAGTGTGAAGAAGTATTCCCTTAAGTTTACTCAGTAAGCTAGGTATGCTCCTCATGTAGTGGCTGATAGCAGGTCTAGGATAAGCAAGTTTGTGTTTGGGGTATTTGACAGTATGGTTAAGGAGTATAGGACTACGATGTTAATTAAGGAGATAGACATATCTAGGATTATTGTCCATGCTCAATAGATTGAGTAGCAGAAGATTAAAGAGAAGAAGAGAAAGAACAAGTAGGCTAGAAAAGGTAGCTTTAATTTTACCCAGCCAAAGTTAGAAGGTGGTAACCATCCTCAGTTCTGTCAAAAATCTTTAATCCCAGCTCCACCTTCAGCTAGTTCCCCAGTACCTAAATTCAAAAATAATAATCAGGACAGAGCGCCAGGATCTAAGTCCCAAGGCAGTGTAAACAATGGTTGTACAAATTCTCTTTGCCATAAATGCGGTAGAAACTATCGGAGTGAGTGTAGAACTGGAAGTTATGTATAATTTGGGTGTATAAAGCTAGGTCATAGAATTTGGGAGGGTATGGCAAGCTAGGCCATTAAATCAGGGAGTGTTGGGTAGTTACTTAGAAAGGTAGGGATTTGCGCCAACAGGGCCAATCCTATCAGTCATCAGTTCTAGCCGGCCTCCCGACTTAGCAGGGTACTACTTCCTGCATTATTTATGGTCAACGTCAGGTCAGGCTTCATGCACTTCAGTGTTGACTAGATTAGGAAAGTTCTTCAAATGAAGTCACTGGTACGTTACAAGTCTTTCATTTACATATTTATGCTTTACTAGACCCTAGAGCTTCTCCTTCTTTTGTAACCCTTTATATAGCTATTGATTTCAGTGTCAGTCCTGAGATTTTTGTAGAACCCTTTTCAGTGTCTACCCCAGTACGTGCCTTTATTGTAGCTCGATGGATATACCGAAATTGCTCGATTATGTGTCTCAGAAAGTTACTTTAGTTGACCTTGTAGAGTTAGCGATGATGGATTTTGGCATCATTCTCAACATGGATTGGCTCCATTCCTATTATGCTTCAGCGGATTGCAGAAATAAAGTACTTTATTTTTAGTTTCCAAATGAACCAGTCCTTGAATGGAGGGGTAGTACTACAACGCTTAGGGGTCAACTTGTTTTGTACCTTAGGGTGAGGAAAATGATATCCAAGGGGTGTATTTATCATCTTATCTGAGTCAAAGACTCTAATTTTGAGACTCCAAATCTTGAGTCAGTTTCTGTAGTGAGGGAATTTCCAGATGTGTTCCCTAGAGATCTCTCCAGAGTTCCTCCTAAAAGGGAAATTGACTTTGGAATAGACCTTCTTCAAGATACCCAGCTTATCTGTATTCCGTCATACAAAATGGCTCTAGCCGAACTTGTAGAGTTAAAAAACAGTTAAAAGGTCTCCTAAATAAGGGATTCATCAGGCCTAGTGTTTCCCCGTGGGGAGCACCAATTCTGTTCATGCGTAATAAAGATAATTCTCTTAGAACGTGTATTGACTATCCTCTATTGAACAAAGTCACAATCAAGTACAATTACCCAGTTCCCAAAATTTATGACTTGTTCAATCAACTTCAGTGTAACGACCCAATTTTCTAGAACCAGAACATCAGATGGTGCTCATGATTCTGAAGGACCACAAGCTAACCCTCTACTGATATCTGTACCTAAACACTGCATAATATAGATAATAAATATGGAAACTGGCCATAAGGTTCAAAACATCTAAAAATACTCAAAATTGAAAACTGAATACTGATACATCTGTTCGAAAAGCCTCTAAACTATCTGAATTTTGGAGTTGATGGGACATGTTCCCAACTAACTCCGTCTACTGAAAATAAACTAAGTCTAATATGATAATAATAAAAATAAGGATCATGCTCAACTGAAGAGGACTTACTGCTAGGTCTACTGCTACTGACTGGGACAAGCTGCTAAGGGTACTCTGGATCTCGTGCCTCTGAACCTATGGTGTCAAATAAAACAACATAGCACAAATGCATCAGTACGGGAATGTACCAAGTATGAGATGAGGTAAGGGCAAATGCAAGGGCTTATGCATGAACAATTACTTCGTTGAATAATCATGAGAATACTGAATGAGGACATATGCATGAATGCACAAACCATAACTGAAAACATCACAACTCAAAGTACTGAAACTCGGATACTGCTTTACTAACATCTGAACTCACTACTAATGCCTGAGAAATTGAACACTGGATCATCTGATACTAATAACTGAGTACTGGAGTTGAGATCAGTCTTATCTAGTGAGTGATCTTGAGAACTGATGATACTAAAATGGATTAACTGAATCTACTCATATCAATGACTGAATTCTGAGCTTGCTACTCTTGACTGACTGAATCAGAGATCAAACCTCTCTAACGTATGATCCCAGAATCTACTATCAATGATAAGAAAAGATTATGTCTAAGATCAAACCTATCAATCGAAAGATCTCTAAATCTGATAATGAGAATACCCAACTAAATTTGAGATTGAGATTAAGCCTATCTAACGGGTGATCTCTGAATATGATAATGAGATTACTCAACTGAATCTGAGACTGAGATCAAGCCTATATAATGGGTGATCTCTGGATATGATAACGAGATTACTCAACTGAATCTAAGACTGAGATCAAGCCTACCTAACGGGTGATCTCTGGATCTGATAATGAGATTACTCAACTGAATCTGAGAATGAGATCAAGCCTATCTAATGGGTGATCTCTAGATTTGATAATGAGATTACTCAATAACTTTATGTGGGACCATGCCTATCTAGAGGGTGGTCCATGAGTCAATGGAACTATTTGAGTTCATCACTGAGATAGGGAACTATATTTGACAGTCCTAATTTCTGAGTTCTACTCTGAAGATTGATATTGAAACTGCAACTGTGGGAGTGCTCACTTAACCGACATACCCCAAATCTAATTTGGTGGGGTCCAAACTGTAACCCCACCTGAAAGGGTGTCAATATCATGACAGGGGTAAAGACCTCTCTGGTCAAGCCTTTCTAACGGGTGACCCTCACAGGAAGTCAAGCCTAAGGCAGTATAATAGTCAAGCCTATCTAATGGGTGACAAGCCTTTTTTTTGATGGGTGACTCCTACATCCTGTGCTGGCTATGCAGTTCTAGAGTTTAGGGATTGCTCCTAACGACTCTGCCTCTCTAACGGAGAGCCATCATCCTTTCACTCGCTCAGTGCTAGCTCCTACTCCCAACTGAAAGACTCTGAATTGATTCTTAACTTAAACTGAACTAAATTTGATACTGATCATATTTCTCGACTAATCTAACTGAGTTAAGCTGAATTCACTTGGTTTCGTATCTGACAAAATACTACTGAATCTCGTTATCTGACTAAATGATACAGAGCTCTGAATAAATTACTCGATTACTACTGAGGTTTGAACTGAACACTTGAATACTACTAAATCTGAGCTGAGTACAGAACTGAGGCTAGATTACTAGCGATACTGAGATTATGGAGATTACCAAGATTTCTTAAGTTTTGTATCTATCTGAGAGTACAGAGTTCTATAACTCACTGAGTTCTGAGAATCGTGGCTTGACTGAGATCATCGAGAAAACTAACAGTGGCTCTATACTGTAGCTAATTTATCGGGTATAAATACCCTCAGGACTTGATGACGTAAAAGTAAAACATAACCATTCTTGAATAATCAAGACAATGGACATTCATTCACCATCACAATCACTAAAACATCTCTTCAAGCATTTAAAAATCATAAATATGCGATGATGTAGGGAGACATACTATTGACTCATACTCAATTCAATAAGGTTTTGCATAAAACACTTAGCATGTATCGAAGAGCACATAATTGGGGAATTTCACGCTATCATGTCACAATTCATTCACTAAGGCTTTTCAACAAACACTTGGCATTCATGGGCTTGCACACAATTGGGGATTTCTAGTCAACATACTATAATGGCTCTAATTCCTTCACATAAGCATTTTATCAAACATATGGGGAGCATGCTTTGCTTGTTCAACAATTTCTACCCCAATATAACATGAACACATTACTTAACAAGAAACTTGAAGAATGTTTATCATGAACATCACATAAATATCACATACTAGGGTCAAAGCTAGAAAACCTTGCAAACAAACATAAATTAAAACTCAATGATAGTAGGAACTTGAATTTCAACCCACATGAATCATGAAAACTCATAAACATAAGATCTTTGAAATTTTAAAAAGTTATCTTGAGCTTTTTGGATGAAAGGGACCCAAGAATCAACATCTACATACCTTAGGGAAACTCTTTCTTGAAGGCTCTTAGAGAGATTCTCGATTTTACTTGATTTTTGTCTTGAAGAAAAAAGAAGGGTTTTGATTTAGTAGAAACCCTAGTTTTTGATGTTGAAGATGAGAAACGAGGTTTTGAGCCTTGATTGGGTATAAATAGGGGCTGAAAAGAGTGGAAAAAGATAAAAAAGTCCTTTTAAAAATTAACTTAAAATTATCGATCGGGGACTACATGAAAAAAGTCGATATTAGGGAAATTCTAAACGGTTCAAAATATTTCTCACTTAGGAAGACACTTCTCAACCTTTTAAGTTCGGATTTACTCTTCACTGAACATGCTCTAAGGCTCAGACTATGAGAGAATTTTGTGGGGTCTTACATTCAGGGTGCTAGTTATTTTTATTAGATAGACCTCAAATCCGGCTATCACCAACTCAGAGTCAAATAATGTGACATTCCAAAAACAACTTTCAAAACTCGGTATGGTCACTTTGAATTTCTAGTCATGTCCTTTGGTCTCACAAATTCCCCAACAACCTTTATGGACTTGATGAACCGAGTGTTCAAGAAGTACTTGAACATGTTTGTCATAGTCTTTGTTTATGACATTTTTGTCTATTCCTGTAATGAAAACTATTATGCAGACCACCTCTGGATAGTATTACAGACTCTTAGAGCCTAGTAGTTGTTTGCTAAATTCATTAAGTGTGAATTTTGGCTAAGATCAGTAGCTTTCCTTAGCCATATTATTTCTGATGATGGCATTAGAGTTGATCCTCAAAAGACCAAAGTGGTGTGAAACTAGCCTATACCTATATCTCCATTAGATATCAGGGGTTTCTTGGGTTTGACTGGCTATTACTAGCAGTTTGTTTAAGGGTTTTCATCAATTGCATCTCCCATGTCCAGATTGACTCAGAACAAAGTTAAGTTTCAGTGTTTAGATTCTTGTGAGAAGAGTTTTCCAGAGTTGAAGACTCAACTCACCACTTCCCCAGTTTTGACGTTATCAGATGGTTCAGATGGGTTTGTTGTGTATTGTGATGCTTCCAGAGTTAGTTTAGAGTGTGTTTTGATGCAAAGGGGTAAAGTTATGGCATATGCCTCTAGACAACTTAAGTCCCATGAAAAGAATTACCCTATCCATGATCTTAAGTTAATAGCTGTTATTTTTGCCTTGAAAATTTGGAGGCATTATCCTTATGAGGTGTATGTTGATGTGTTCACAGATAAAAAAAAGCTTGTAGTATGTGTTTTCACGGAAGGATTTGAATCTCCGTCAGAGGAGATGTTTAGAATTATTGAAAGATTATGATATAAGTGTTTTGTATCATCTGGGCAAGGCCAATGTAGTGGCAAGTTCCCTAAGTAGATTGTCTATGGGTAGTGTTTCTCATGTTGAGGATAATAATAAGAAGTTACTTAAGGAAGTTCATTAGCTTTCCAGGTTAGTGTTCATTTGGTTGATTCATCTCAGGGTAGCGTTTGGGTTCAGAATAGTTCAGAATCTTCTTTGGTTGCCAAAGAAAAATAAAAGCAGGATAGGGATCCTAGTTTGGTGAAGTTGAAGGAGTCAGCTAGAGATCAGAAAGTAGAGGTTTTCTCCCAAGGGGGAGATGGTGTGTTGCGTTGCCAGGGTAGGCTGTGTGTTCCGTATGTTGATGAGTTGAGATAAAAAATTCTTGTAGAAAGCATGGTGCATGCTACTCAATTCATCCAGGGGCCACGAAGATGTACTACGATCTACAGGAAATCTATTGGTGGAGTGGGATGAAGAGAGATATTGCAGAGTTTGTAGCTAAGTGCTCTACTTATCAACAGGTTAAGATTAAGCATCAGAAGCCTAGTCGGTCTATGCAGGAGTTCAATATTTCCACTTGGAAGTGGGAAGTAGTGAACATGGATTTTCTGACAGGTTTGCCTCGTACTCGTCAGCAGCATGATTCAATTTGGATCATTATGGATAGAATGACCAAATCAGCCCATTTTTTCTAGTCCATACTTCTTATTCAGCCGACGACTATGCCAAGCTCTATATTAAAGAGTTGGTTTGGTTTGCACGGTGTTCCATTATGTATCATCTCAGATAGAGGTATTCAATTCACCTCTCACTTTTGGAATGTTTTTCAGAAGGGTCTTGGTACCCAAGTTCACATCAATACAACCTTTCACCCTCAGACAGATGGTTAGGCAGAAAGGACTATTCAAACCCTTGAGGACATGTTGAGAGCGTGTGTTGTTGACTTTAAGGGAAGTTGGGATGACCACTTGCCTTTGATTGAGTTTGTATATAATATTAGCTATCATTCCAGTATTCAAATAGATCCGTTTAATGCTTTATATAAAAGGTGATGTAGATCTCTGATTGATTGGTCTAATATAGGTGAAACCGCTTTGATAGGGCCCGACTTGGTGTTTTATGCTTTAGAGAAAATTCAGCTAATCCGGGAAAGGACTAAGGAAACTCAAAGCTAACAAAAATCTTATGCAGATATGAGGAGAAAGGCTCTTGAGTTTGAGATTGGTGACTTTGTATATCTAAAGATCTCTCCCATGAAGGGAGTAAAAAGGTTTGGTAATAAGGGGAAGCTTAGTCCCCAATATGTTGGCCCTTACAGAATTTTGAGTCATTTTGGAAAGGTGGCTTATGAGCTTGAGTTGCCTGCAGATTTAGCATCAGTGCACCTAGTATTCCATATATATTTGTTGAAGATGTGTATTGGTGACCCAGCTGTAGTTATTCCCTTAGAAAGTAGATGTTCAGAACAACCTTTCTTACGAACAAATTCCAGTTGAGATCTTTGATCGACAAATTCGTAGACTAAGGAATAACGAAGTTCCCCTAGTCAAGGTTTTTTGGTGGAATTAGTTCGTTGAGGGAGACACCTGGAAAGCAGAAGCAGATATGTAGACCAAGTACCCTCGTCTTTTCTCTGCAAACTCAGATTCAGTTTAGGTTAACAATCTTCTTAGAATTCCTCTTTTCCATGCTCAGTTTCAGCTATATATCATTCTCATGTCAGTCAGGCATTCATAGAATCAGTTCAGTCATGTGTTATGTTTTAGACTCAACCATGTAATCACGTTTTCATCACATATGTTCAGCATGCAACCTAAATTCCTCAGTGTTTTTAGCTTAACCAATCTCATTTAAGGACGAATGATCCCAAGGGGGAGATATTATAATACCCCAAAAAAACTATACCTATGTTACAACCATCTTTCAAGATCATGCAAAGTATATTGTAGTTCTTTGGTAGTTTTATGAGTAAGTTTGATTTATATTAAGGCCTCAAATAACTCCCATCTGTTAGACAAATTAAAATAGTCCTTATCGATTGAGTTTTCGGGATGAATTTTGCTTTAGTTAACTTCAAACGAGCATATCTTTTTCTCTACTCAGAATTTTCCATCTTAAGACCTACCAAATGATAGGAAATTGAATTATCTTTCTAATGATACCAATTTTTCCTTAATATAATGTTTGGGTGAGAAGTTATGACATTTTTCGTGAAAAATAGTAGCCCAACGCGATGGCTAAAATCACGTTCGTCCTTTCTAGTGGACCACTGTGATAACTACGCATCGCGTCAAGGGGAAAGGTCTCATTCAGTGAGGCACCGCGATGGTGCTGTGTCGTGCCAAGGTTCCAGTTTGGGATAGTTCTTTTTCCAGTGGCGAATGCTATAGCACCGCGTTGCGCCGGAGCCAAACATCGAAAATTTTCAGTTTCACTATTTAAAATTTCAGGGGCCGTTTGGTCTTTCCCCATGGCCCCAAATACATCCAAAACACATAATTACAACCCTAAAGGGGCATTATGTGCCCCATTACTCATAATTCTTCTCCAAGAAACTAATTATCTTTCAAGAACAAATCCTAACCTTCAAGATTCACGATTAATTCTCAAGAAAAATCCCAAGAACTCTAGCGAATTCATCAACGCAGGTATGTTAAATGTTTATCCATAGGTCCTTTTCACCCATTGAGTCCAAGTATCCAATTTTATATTAAAAGTTATGATCTCTAAAAGTAATTGTGATTTTTAATTTGTGATTTTAACCATGAATTCCTATGAATTGAAACTCCATACCATGTTTACATAAAATTGATGTTGTTATCAAACCCCACACATTTGAATTATGTTATTTGTTGATTTAAACTATAATTAGTGATATTGATGTTGCAATTATGCTATTTCCACAAGCGTTAAACTAATTCCATACTTAGCTTAAACTATGAATATCAAGTGTTTGAGAAATGCCTACAAGAATGAATTTTGAATAAATGCTTTCATATTATGTCCCCAAAGCTTTAGTACTATTTTGTGATTATTGCTATCAAGTTCTGGGGGGTGTGAATACTCAAAAACTTAGTTGTTTACTTAGTCTCAGTATCTTCAGAATTGTTCCAGATATGTTATGAGCATTATCTGTTCAGTCAGTTATCATACTTAGTTAAACACAGAATAGTTGAGTATTTTGAGTCAGTTCTATTGGGAGTAGGATTTAGTACGGAGCGAGTGCAGGGATGGTCGCTTCCCCATCAGATAGGCAGAGTTGTTAGTAGTAGTCTCTGCACTCTAGAACTACGTAGCCAGCGTAAGATTTGAGGAGTCACCCGCTAGTTTTGGCTTGACTACCTCCCAGGGGTTACCCGTCAGTTTAGGATTGACACCCGTTAGTTTAGGCTTGTCACCCTTAGTCCTTCGGGACAACATTTTAGTATAGTGGATCCACACAACCAGTGTTAGTACCCGTGGCACAGTACTGACACCCTTCCAACTGGGGTCACAGGTTGGACCCCAAATTGCTCATTGGGACATGTCGATTAAATGATAGCTCCCACAGTTTCAGTTCAGTATTTAGTATACTTTAGTTCAGGTTTGTATTGACTATAGCTTACAAATATCAATTATTTCGTTATCAGATTTTAGTAATTTAGTTTACAAATTATATTCAAAAAATATTTTATACTTGGTTATGCATTCTCAATATTTACAGATTTCATGTATTCTATTCAGTAATTTATGCTATTCATTCAGTCAATTATTACTTCTGTACATGAAACCATGCATATCAGCCTACCTCATTCTATCAGTTTTATTATTATCTTACTAGTTTCAGATAGTTGTTTCCAGATTCATGATCCAGTATTCTTTTCAGTTGCTAAAACTATATGGCTTATCCGTTGTTCTTCCACATATGTTATTATATTATTCAGTGCTCACAGTAGGTACTGACTCATGGGTTAGCTTGTGGTTTATCGGGACCGTAAGCACCATGTGGCGCCTAGGGTGTACTCTTGGGGTGTTACAGAGGGACTTTAATTCTAATACTGGTGTCTCCTCAATGAATGATTTTGCAAGAGGTGTGGTTTTATTTTCCAGATCAAGATTCAGTTTTTAGGGGCATACTTATAAGAACCTATGCCATGTAATGCATTAAGCAGCTCACCATATTCTTCAATCCTATCACTCTCAAAATTCATAGTCACTACTGGTAATGCTTCTACCTAATATTTCCTTAGTAGGCACATCTTCTACACCCACATCATCATCCATAACATCTATCACTGCTACCACTCTTATATCATCTGACTATTGTACTTTCATGCACATATTAAAAACTATTTTCTCATCATTCAGTTTGAACGTGATATCCTCCAAGTCCATATCAATCAACACTTGACTATGTGGATAAGAAGGGTCTACCAAGATAATTGGAGCTTAGGCATCCACTTCATAATCTAAAATCATAAAATCTACTGGGTATGTGAGGGATGGAACACTTACTTCTATGTAACACAAAACACCCACCGACTCCTTAACAAAGAAGTCAACCATCAAAAAATTTTTAGATGTGGGTTAGAGTGGCCCCATTCCCAACACCTTGTATACTATTAGTGGCATTAAGTTTATGCCAGCTCCCAAATCACACAAAGTCTGTTTGATATCAAAAAGCCCAATAGAATATGTGATATTGACTACCCCTAGGTCCCTCTTTTTTCTACTAATAATGTAGAAAAACCACGTTACAATGTTTCACCTTATCTTTGGGCTTATATGTGACCCAGTTGTCACCGTCCTCTCTCTTATAATTATCATCACTACAAATCAACTTTTCAAACTCGGCTCTGGTAGCTCATCAACAACATTATTATCCTTTTTTGGTTCATTAGTAGTAGGCATACAATGATCATCAGGTGGGGGCACCACTCCTAGTGTTAATAGCCCAATAATGAACAAGTGTTGGAGGATTCTGCACAGTGTTACTAGGAAGGGTACTTGACTGCTTGTGAGTCAAAGTAGCTGAAATTTTCCCAAATTGCTGCTCCAGCTGTTTAATAGCAGTTAGTGTGACTCCACCTTCTGGGTCAAACCTGAAATATCATCCTTAAGTTCTTTAAGGCATGTTTCTTGACTAATCCTGACCCTTCACCAATTTAGATAGTATTTTTTTCTATTCTGGATTCTGTATCTCATCTACCAACTAGAATGTACTTATCTCCTTTTTCTTTGTAATCATCTCTCCATCACTAGTTGCTATTTTTGTATTTATCATCATAATATTTTTGACCTTAGTTTCCTTGCCCTTGAGCTCAAAAACCCACCATCTGCTGATCCAAATACTTTACCTATTTCTCTAACTCAGACTCAAGAACTCTAAATGCTATACCCTATGCCCCTACTGCATTAACCTTTTTGAAATTTATTATTGCAAATTGCTTGACCATGACACCCATATTTATCCATAATAGTGAAATATTTTAAGCTACAACATTCTCAACCACTCTCTGCTTACCAAAAACTCTAATGGTACAAGGGTCAGAACCTCTCTCAACCTCTCGAGTTTTCCACCCTCAGTTAGATAGCGAGATCTTATTCATAATACTATAAGCTATCTCCCATCTAATCTTATAAAGTCTGCTCGAGAGATAGTGTATGCCATGGATTTAGAACTGATGGTCAAGGATCTATATAATATCTCCAACAAGATTGTCCCTGAAATCCGATGGTTAGACATCATGCTAAGCTTCTTCTTGAACCTGAACCAAGACACGTACATAGACTCTGATTATAACTACCTTAAATTATGAATCTCGTCCTTCAGCTGCAACACCCTAGATGGAGGAAAGAACCTGTTCAAGAATTGTCTGCATAAATCATTCCACGTAGTGATAGATGCTCTTGGAAGTTCCTCCAGCAATAAACACGCTTCTTTAATAAGCGAGAAGCGGAAAAACTTCATCTTAAAAGCCTCCTAATTTACCCCTGGATTTGAGTATGAAATACATATCCTAATGAAATTTGCAAGGTACATGTTTGCATCATCTGTAGGCAAACCCTCAAATACACCCTTCAGATTTAAGAGCTAAATAATTGTGCTTGTTATGTTAAACTTAATGCCTGGGGGTAAAATAAGAGGAGTAATAGCCCCAGTCTCTACTAGGTTAACGTACCCCAGATCCTCTTTATCATCTTTATATGGATGCAAATATTGGTATACTGTGATCACTTGAGCACCACCACCTCTAACTTTGTTCTGATTACCACCAAGTACTGCTCGACGGTCTACTTTTTGCCTCTGCACAGCTGATAACACTCAACTTACATGTCAATCTAGTGCAAGATGGTCGTTGTCAATATATTTACTCAACCTTTGGAGTTGGGGTCAAATCCATAGGGATTAATGTGAGTGACGATTAAGCTAATTTGAAACTATAGCTACAAGTTAAATTCAAACAGATGATACAAAAAGATAAAATGGGAGTTTTGGAGATTAACAAGTAATTATTGGTCACTTTAGCTTCGGTGTTTGTAATCAAGAGTTTATGGAAAAACTAGAATTATGTTCACTAGGAGTTTTGGTACTTGACAGATGTGAATAGTGATTCAAAATTCTCACAGTAGGTAGGACAACAGATTATCTTTATCGAAGTTATTCCTAAATGTCTCTCGACCTACTTAAGAATTTAACTACCTAATCCTCTCGGACTTAGGGTATTTATATTTACTGACCAGACTTTACCTCAGGTTAATCAACCTTGTTACAACGTCAATTATTAAATGAAAGTTTTTAGTGCTTCCAAGTCCCTGTTGATAGTTCACTTCCTACTATAATTGATTTCTTATCTAAAGCAAATCAAAGTAGGTGTTATCTATTGTTTACAACCAATAAATGATAATTAAAACCTCGGAATTATCAAGGAGTCCTACTACCTTTCAAATTTTGAACACTTAGCATCTTATCAAGACTTACCCATAGATCCCATAATTCGGTTTTAAGGGATTTAGCCACTCATAATGCGAAAATCGAAACAACTAGTTGTATTCATGATTTGAAAGATAAACTTACCAAAAGATGAATAGAAACTAGAGATTCTCAGATTAACTGACAAAGGAACTCCCAAAATAATGAATATAATCTCTTCAAAGTTAATTGTTTTTTTCAAGCCAAGAAACTAGAGAGAAAAGCAACAAAATACGTGTCTCCAACTTAGGTTTGGAACTGTCAAGAAAACCCTAAACAAGACTTTAAATAGTTCAGCCTAAATAAGGAAACAAAATCAGAGAGTTTAATAATCCCTCAAATTTGGTGATGACATTTGTGACAACCTATGAGGAGGCTGACGACTTATCATAAATGTCGTCAGCTCCTCTTTGCTTTTGATACTCACTTCTTTAGGTTGACAACAAACTGTGATGTTCTATCAACTTCTTAATGATATATCACAAATGTCGTCGAGTCTCTACCTCAGCTCTCATGTTCTACCTTAGGCTAACAACAATTTTGACAACCTATCAACTCCTTGACGGCTTATCACAAAATGTCATCATAACTCTCAACTCAGGTGCATTCACTATCTGAGGCTAACGATGAAGTTGATAACTTATCACAGGGCTGACGACTTATCAGAAATGTCGTCAGCCACACTTCTATTTGCATTACTTCAGATTTCAACTCCTTTGCTTCCATCCTTGTTGGTTCTCTTACATCATAGCTTCTACTGCAAAATCAAACATAAAACAATCAAAAATGAATAAAGTTGCTTAAGTATTTGAAATTATTCTTAGTTAAAAGCCTCAAATGTGTTAGCATTAGCTCACACATCAATGCCCTCAACTTAAAACAATTGCTTGTCCTCAAGTAAATCAACAGAACTAAGAGAATACAAAGTATATTTGGCAGTCAATCATCCATATCATCTCAAAATACTTTCACCCTCTCCGAGGTTAGTCGATTCAAGAACAATGAAGAACACCAATGCAACATACAAAAATCAATATACGATATTAATTCAGATATATTGACCATGCATATACTAGTATTACACTCTCCAAATAAGTTAACAACTAGCAACATATCTGGTGTGCCCTCACCGTAAAAAAATCCCCCTTTTCTTATATCAGCAATCATATATGTAACCATGGGGACAATCAAAAGACACTCACTTTCAGAATGAAATTTCAATCAATGTATGATGAATACCATAGGCTTGACCTTATTTTCATTACCAAGATATTCAGACAGGTTAGCTAGGATCACTATAGGTCTTCTCTGTGGCTTGTAATGTAGGCTAGGGGCTGGTATGATACTCGATGATATTTAAAGTGAGTAAGCCTCCTTGACACTACACTAGCTTTTGGGGTCTCACTCATTTACCTTTTTATACTCTTCTCTTTTCTTGATCACACTTATTCAGGATGGGTGCGCTTCTTTTCTACAATCACTTTTTTTTCACAATTTTTCTTTTCTTGCTCTTTTCCATCGGACCCATCTTTTTATTATTTTCTTTTACTCTACCTTTCTTCATACTCATTTTACATCACACACCCCTATGATATCCACCCTCAACTTTTACCATTTGCCTAAGTCAAGGTGCATAGTGTCCAAGGAGGACCAGGGCCAAAACAGGTTCATTACGATATAAAAATGGGATGGTGATAGGTATCATAAAAAGAAATACGCTATTCAGGCTCAAAATAGGGATCAAGGGATATTATGCATACAGGGAAGGTCATTTAGGCTAAAGTGAGCTAATATCAAAATAGCCTATGATCCTTTTCTAACCCCTATCCTTCAACCTAGGTAAGACTAATTGGGCAAGTTCTGAATTCAACATACAAAGGGAACTAAGTAGAATCTCACACGCACATGGCACACAAGTATATCACAAGTTATTACTTATCCAATTCATGCAATTGTTTAGAAATGGTCTTCAAGGCACTAGAACTAATACCATACAAAGATGCACAGTGGTCAAAATTAGATGCAAATCACACAGTTAAAGAATTAGACCACTTGAGAGGTGTTCACAAAATAACAAAACCGTGTTACTGCCTTAGGTACTTGTATTTCTCCTAGTCAACTACAAAATGTTACAACAAATCACAATACACCTAAATATGCCGGATCTACTAGGAATAAGACTCCGGGGAAAAGAGGCACGACAACAAAAACCCCAAGAGGACATCAACACCTATAAGTAGCTCCACCCTCAACTTAAAATCATGCAATGTCCCCAATGCATTAAACCAAAACAAGAGAGTTAGAAACATACTTGTGGCACAATGGGTGTGAAAATATACTGTCAATCATATAATACGAATACAAACAACAAAATACCTTGGGTTGCCTCCCAAGAAAAACCTAATTTAGTATCGCGGCATGACCCAACTCATCTTAAGGATATGAATTTCACCCCCAACTTAGAGTCCATCTTCTTTCCTCGATCATAGGGGGTGGTACAAAAGTTAAGGAATCGAGTAATGGATTGAGCGTGGCAAACCACTCAGCCTTAAAGTGAGGTATGTATTTATGTTGCTTGTCTAATGTAAAATCAAGAGTATAGGATTCTTGTTCCTCATCTTCACACTCTTCTACTATTTTAAATGATTCCATAGGCAAAATATCATCTAAACATAATGTAGAAAAGTGCTTTGAAGGAGGCCCATCAATCCTACTTCAAAATTTACACTATCTACTACACACTCTTATTCACCTTCTCAATGCCAGTCTCAAGATCAAGATGACAATCGAGTGGTTGGGATTCTTGAGTTTTCTCCTCATATTCTTTTTTGTTTAGCCACTATAAACATGGTGGGAGTGGTAACTCCTTTAGCTCAACCCACAGTAGTTCTTGATTCTCTAAAATTCATTTCATCAATTTGTTCACTTGAATCATGACAACGCACATATCTTCAGTATGATCACTTTGACCACAAGCCAAACACTAAGTTACAGTATGTAGGACAATATCCGTATCATATTATGAAGGTCCAGTCCATGCACTTCCAGGTAAATCTGGACAACAATCCTCAAAATATGGTCCCCCACAATAATAAAAAGAATCATCGTCACTCAAAAAACCATCTATCCAGGCTGACAACTCAAGAAAGGTGTGATAAAAATAAAAAAAAATAAAAAAAAAACTAAACAAATATTTACAAGTTTGAATTCAAGCAAGTAAACTAAAATTCCAAACCAACTCAATACGCCAAATTGTTCCCCAGCAACAGAGCCATTTTTGATAACACTCAACTTACACGTTAATATAGTGCAAGACGGTCATTGTCAATATATTGACCCAACTTTTGGAGTTAGGGTCAAATCCATAGGGAATAATGTGAGTGCCGATTAAGCTAATTTGAAACTATAGCTACAAGTTGAATTCAAACAGATGATACAAAAAGATAAAATGGGAGTTTTGGAGATTAACAAGTAATTGTCGGTCACTTTAGCTTCGGTGTTTGTAATCAAGAGTTTATGGAAAAACTAGAATTATGTTCACTAGGAGTTTTGGTACTTGACAGATGCGAATAGTGATTCAAAATTCTCATAGTAGGTAGGACAACAGATTATCTTTATCGAAGTTATGCCTAAATGTCTCTCGACCTACTTAAGCATTTAATTACCTAATCTTCTCGGACTTAGGGAATTTATATTTACTGACCAGACTTTACCTCAGGTTAATCAACCTTGTTACAACATCAATTATTAAATGAAAGCTTTTAGTGCTTCCAAGTCCCTGTTGATAGTTCACTTCCTACTATAATTGATTTCTTATCTAAAACAAATCAAAGTAGGTGTTATCTATTGTTTGCAACCAATAAATGATAATTAAAACCTCAGAATTATCAAGGAGCCCTATTACCTTTCAAATTTTGAACACTTAGCATCTTATCAAGACTTACCCATAGATCCCATAATTCGAGTTTAAGGGGTTTAGCCACTCATAATGCAAAAATCGAAACAACTAGTTGTATTCATGATTTGAAAGATAAACTTACCACAAGATGAATTGAAACTAGAGATTCTTAGATTAACTCACAAAGGAACTCCCAAAATAATGAATATAATCTCTTCAAAGTTAATTATTTTTTTCAAGGCAAGAAACTAGAGAGAAAAGTAATAAAATACGTGTCTCCAACTTAGGTTTGGAACTGTCAAGATAACCCTAAACAATAATTTAAATAGTTTAGACTAAATAAGGAAACAAAATCACAGAGTTTAATAATCCCTCGAATTAGGTGACGACATTCGTGACAACCTATCAGGAGGCTTAAGACTTATCACAAATATCGTTAGCTCCTCTTTGCTTTTGATACTCGCTGCTTTAGGCTAACGACAAACTGTGATGTCCTATCTGCTTCTTGACGACTTATAACGAATGTCATCAAGTCTCTACCTCAGCTCTTATGTTCTGCCTTAGGCTGACGATAATTTTGATGACCTATTAGCTCCTTGACGGCTTATTACAAAATGTTATCACAACTCTCAACTCAGGTGCATTCTCTATCTGAGGCTGATGATAAGTCTGATAACTTATCACTGGGCTGAGGACTTATCAAAAATATCGTCAGCCATACTTCTCTCCACATTACTTCAGATTTTAACTCCTTTTCTTTTATCCTTGTTGGTTCTCTTGCATCATAGCTTCTACTACAAAATCAAACATAAAACAATCAAAAATGACAAAGGTTTCTTAAGACTTTGCAATTATTCTTAGTTGAAAGCCTCAAATGTATTAGCATTAGGTCACACATCAATAGCTAACTTTACCTTCCGAGTTATGTACTTAGCATCTTCTTCACTCCTATGATTAGAAACTTGTGCTATCAACACCTTCGTCTGCTGATCAACAATATAGTAAACTCCTTCAAGAGGAAGGAGAGGCACTTGGTGTGCATCATCATGAACCACTTTTGGAATATAATCTTTTTTTGGTTTTGTCAACCTTTTAGGTGTTGTAAGATCCTCTCTTGATTTATATTCAATGGGAGTAGGGGATTGCCTCTACTTAGTATGTAGGCATACACTGGCGTAAGCCCAACTAAAAACAAAAACAAAAAGACCCAAAAATTGCAACAATTTTGATTAACAATTCAAGAAACATATTCCCTAGCAACGATGCTAAAATTTTGATAATGCCCAAACAACACCTTCAATCTGAAGATTATCCAGTCGCCGTCAAATATAGTAACCCAAAAAATATTAGCTTCAAATCCTAAGAGAATACATGGAATTATGGCTCTCAGCTGTTGTAATTAATGGGCAAAATTGGAAAAGTAAATGGGGGGATTGTATTGTCAATATCAAACAAGTAGCTAGTATCAACTTTGGTTGTAATTAGTCATTGATTAATACTAGGATTGTGTCCCTCCTGGTTTCTCAATTGCAGGATTATCATGCTTTATTGAACCAACTCGATACCTTACGTACATAATCTGATAAGTTATGTACCACTAACCATCTTCTGAACTAGCTGATAGATTTCACCCTTTACCTTTTGAGTCTCAAGATGTCGCCTTACTAACCCTATCTTAGATCCCAGTTAAATATTACCTTTTGGATCTCTTGTTATTATATGACAGCTAACCATCTTACTTAGATATTGCCTAGTATCATGGATCGGCAGTTAAACTTTAAATTACTATTGTAATTATCTTTTGCTAGTCACCACTCCTCTTTTGGAGAAAGTAGCAATAATTTAGGTAGTATCGTAACATTTTCAAATGCTAAGATAACTATTATAGTAAAGATAATACAATACATACATGGGTATCGGTCGAGAGCAACATAGCACTTCCCCTACATTGTTAATCTACCAAGGTTTCCACAACCCTAGCTAAGAGATTTTAGCCACTCATGCTTGTAAAGTAATCAACAACATTCATTATTGAAAGCTTAAGATATAATCACAATAATCACAACTAAAAGCCCAGAAATTCAACTGAATTAATCAACCAAAATCAATGCAAGAGAATTCTAAGACCAAAATTGGATCTCAGAATCAAAATATATTTTTAAGTATTATAAGTACATAACTCTACTAAAAACACATAAAGGGTATTTATAGTACATGAGGAAACCCTAAAAATCAAAGCCCGAATAAAAAAGGATAAAAAGGGCAGGTGGCCACTTACTTGGGCCACATGCGGTCTGTCAGTAGGCACAAGTACCATATGCGATCCGCATGTAGTCCTACGTAAGTGCCAAAAAAATTTCCTGCACTATTTATTCTCAAGAATTTAGACTTCTGGTACTTACCTTACCTACATGCATCCCACATGTACTATATGCGATCCATATATTGACATAGGTAAGTGCCAAAAGTTCTTCTTCTGCTCTTGGACTCTCTGGATCTTCAATTCTTGTACTTATCTTAGTCAGATATGGACCATAAGTGCTACATGCGGTCCGCATATAGACATATGTAAGTGCTAGACCTTCCAATTCTTGCAATTAAGATTCTGAACTTCAAGTTTTAGCACTTGCTTTGGTCATGTACATTCGGAGAGTTCCACAAATGCCTAAAATGATCGAGTAAGTAGCCAAAAACTCTATTTTTTATATTTTTCTTGAACTTAGCATCCAAAACCTAGTTTCTTACAAAACATAGCCAAAACACATCATATATAACAAAACAACTTATGAAACTTGCATATTTTCCTTGTTTTAAGCATCGAAAGTGCTATTTTCTATGGCACATCAAACCCGATAAAGATTGAGGCTATTTGTGATTGGTCTAGGATAACGTCTTCTACTAAGGTTTGCACTTTCTAAGAGTTAGTTGTATAATACAGAGGGTTCGTAGAGAGGTTTTCAACTACTATAGTCTCTATGACTAGATTAACTAGAAAGGAGGTTTTGTTTTAGTAGTCTACTAGTTGTGAGGTAATATTTATGAAGCTTAAAGATTTGCTTATTTAAGCTCTTATTCTGACTCTTCCAATTGTATTTATCTTCTATTGTGATGCTTCTGTATTGTTTGGGTTAGATAAAATAGGCCCGTGTATTATATATCCATTAGGGAAGCTAAAGGTGCACGAGTGCAACTAATCCACTCATAACTTAGCATTAGTAGTGGTAGTTTTTACGCTTAAGATTTGGAGGCATTACTTATATGGTGTTTGCTTCTAGATCTTCACTGATTGTTGTAGTCTTCAACATAGTATGACCTAGAGTAAACTTAATAAGAGATAGTGTCTATGGAATAAGCTAATAATGGACTAGATATCTCTATTCCATACTATTCGGGTAAGGCAAATGTGGTATCAGATGCCTTGAGCTGAAAGGGCAGTGAGTATGGGTAGGTTAGGCTTCTTTCTAATTTTGGAGCGGCCATTGGCCTTGGAGATCCAGTCCTTCGCTACTTTGATAGTTTGACTTGATATTTTTGACCTTAGGATGATTCTTGCTAGTGTTAAGGCTAGGTTTAGGTTAATCCCAGAGCACTACCTTAGATTTAGAGGGTATTATATGGTTTGACAGTCATACTCGTGTTTCAAGGATTGGAGATTTGGTATAGTTGATTCCTCGAGAAGCTCATAGCTTTAAAAATCTGTTTATCATAAAAAAGCTAAGATGTATAAGAATTTGAGGCAACATTACTGGTGGAGTGCTATGTAGAGAATATTGTAGAGTTTGTGGCTTGGTGCCTATGTTGTCAGTAAGTAAAGACCAGGCACTTGAGATCTAGTGGATTGCTTCATAGACTGCCTATTCTCGAATGGAAATAGGAATGGGTCTCTATGTATTTCATAGGTAGTTTTCCTTAAACTTCTCAATGTTTTGATAAAATTTAGGTCTTTATAGATTGATTAATGAAATCTACACATTTCATCCCTATTCAGACTTCCTAATATGTTTAAAGGTTGGACCATATCTATATTTGAGTAGTAGTTTATATTCATCGGGTGCCTATGACTGTTATTTAGATCGAGCCTCTTAGTCACTTCTAGCTTCAAGGGGATATTTCAGGAGGACTTAGCTACCTAGGTTGATCTTAGCAAAATCTTTCATAACAAACTAATGGGAAGTCAGAATAGACTATTAATGTTTTAGAGGATATGCTCTATGCTTGTGTTTTGGATTTTGGAGAACAGTCGGACCAAATTTAAGCTTTGCTGGATTTTGCATAAAATCATAACTTTTATTTGAGTATTTAGATGGCCCCATTCTAAGCATCGAATAGTAGACATTATATATCTTTGGTTGGTTTGTTTGAGATTTCTATGGTTGGTTCTCGTGGTATAGATTTGCTTCGTGAGTCATTGAATGGGGTTTAGGTAATTCTGGAGAGGCTATGGGTAGATCAGAGTAGGCAAAAGAGTTATATTAACTGTAGGCTTCGTGCCTTCATATTTAGAGTTGGTTATTGAGTAATTCTATAAGTATCGCTCATAAAGGATATGGTGAGGTTTGGGAGAAGGGGAAAGTTCAATCCCATGTATATTGGACTATTTGAGATCCTATGGATAGTTGAGAAGGTAGCCTATGAGTTGTCTTTGACTCCAGTCTTTTCAACCATCCATCTAGTTTTTCATGTATCTATGTGGCGATTCTATATTCCAAATAAATTTCACGTTCTCAGGAAGGACTCAGTTTAGTTGTACGAGAGGTTGACCTTTATAAAAGAGCTTATGTCTATTTTGGTAGGAGAAGATGTTAGAATTATGCTTTAGAGATATTCTTATAGTTAAGGTTCAGTGTTGACACCTTCTAGTCATGAAGGATATCAAAGAGACTGAGTGTGATATATGGACCTAGTATCCCAGCCTCTTTGAGCCTTCAGATCATCTTGATAACTTACTTTTATGGACAAAAGTACTTTTTAGTAGTGAATGCTGTGATGGCCCTCCAGATCTTTCCTTCTTTGTCACTTTCTTATGTTTAGAGATTTCTCTCACCTGCCCTAAGTTATTTATGACTTGCTGGGGAAGATAGTTCAATTATCAGGCAGTTCATTTATTTTTAGAGCCATTTTCCTATTTTGGAGCTTTTGAAGTTAAGAAATAGGTGCAAGACAAAACCTCAGGTAAACTGTAACACCCCGATTTTTTGGTCCTTGAAATTTCTAAAATTGTATCCTTACTTTCCTGACTATACTCTCTTTTATGTGTCATAAGGAGTCTTGACGATTCGTAAGGACCTAAATTATAGCCTGGCCATTATGTGAGGCTAAGTTTTCAGCTCTGGGTATGAGTGGCTCACAACAAGTCGTATGGACTCATTACGAGTCATGATTTTCCAGCCGTAGTCAAACCAGTGTATGTTACAAGTGTTGCTGTCCTAGTGACGACTAGGACCAAAAAGTCATTGGGTCCCTTAATGAGTCAGAAGATGCAAGTCGTAGGGTCAAAAGTACGTATACCAAATGACACTGTCTTGGCTACGTCTCGTGGTAACGAGTCATAATGTGTCGTTATGAGTCACCATGTGACCCATAGTCACTGGGGATAATTTTTTATTTTTTAAGTTGATGGAACTTTGGATATTTCCCTTTTACCTCACGTCCATTAGGCATCTTTGCGGCCTTATTTTAACATTTTCACAAATCAAAAACCCTCTTTATTATCTTAAGTTCCTTCAAGCAAAGCAAGCTAGGGTTTCCTCAAGGTTGAACATCTAAGGGTCAATTCAAGGTTTCTTCTCCATAATTGAGAATCCTTCGGGCATGTTACTCTTCCCTGATTGTTACTTTGTCAAAATCATGCATTTTAAAGTATTATTCACATGGTTTTGATGTTGGTTTTTGAACATGGGTTGAGGGTTTTGAATTTTTATTGTTTATGTGGTGTTTTATGTTTTTATATGCATTTGTTATGTTTTAAATAGTAGTTTTGAAACCAATTTGATGCATGGGTATGGTGAATACGCTAGAGGATTGTGAATTCCCCAAATTTTGTGAATATTGATAACTGAATTGGCAATAACCCCAACCAAATTTTGTGAAAGTGGTTTTGACTACGAGTAAAATTGCATTAAATTGTTTTTTAAAAATCTCTTGATATAAATAGGTTATTAAAACATGGTGGTTTGATTTACTAAACAAAAGGACACAATTTCCCAAGTTAATGGAATTATGATGCCATTTTGATGTAACCTTGCAAGTGTAGTTAGTATGATGATACCAATAGTGTATGCCTAAATGTGTATTATGGTTCAATGAATAAGAATATGTGATAAATGATTTAATTGGTCTTTAATAAAGGTTGTATAGCTGAGTCATGAAAGTGGAGGTCCCGAGTGTTAAATACTGGAAACCACAATTGCAGACACGGAGGTCTAAATGATTGGGTGGTTGAGGCCCCCTTATTATATGGTTGGGAGGTTAGAGTTACTGAAATACCCTGGGTTTCGGCCCTTGGAAATTTCCTGTGCTTTGACTCACTTTTTAGAAAGAACTCACCATATATGTCGTACGATTTAGGTACGGGTCAGGTGAACCAACTCGTAAGTTGTCCAGTGTGTGGTGGTTGGGTTTCTGTTGTGGTTACGTCTTGGTGGGTACGGGTTTTATGGTTTGTTAACGATTCATTGGGTTTGTCCTTCAGTAAATCTAAAACTTAGTAACTCGACATGGAAAAAGTCTTATGCCCTCAACATGTTTGTTAAAATGCCTATGAAAATGATTTTTCCACATGGTTTAACCATTATTGAAAATTTTGTATTACATAATATGCTAATGGAACCTAAATTGGTTTAAATGGTTTTAAGTGGATTGGAAAGACTTTGGTGGCCATGGTATTGGCTTAAATGGAAACTTTGGAGTCAAATTGGTTTAATGGCTTTGGTAAGGCATAAGTGGATAGAATTGTAAGATCTAGTTTAGGTATGACGATACCAATGGTTAATGCCTAAAAAATAAGATTCCTTGGTAAATGGTTGATTATGTGTGAATGGTTTTAATATGGGCTTAAATGGGGATATGTTAGCAAAGCCGTGAAAGGTGGTGGTCCTGGGGGGACCAAAACTAGAAACTTATATTCGCCGATGTGATGTTGGTCTTGGTGACTATGTGCATCATTTCACACTTATAGTTTCGGAAATGTACCAGTCATCTCAAGTTTTTCTTTGGCTTGTACGTCTAACACATACCAGGGACCTTTCAACAGGAGGAGTTGAGCCCATATAGCCCCTGGGTGGATTTAGGATGGCAGAGCTACACAATTCCAGGTTAAAGGTTTTAAATGGATGCTAAACCCAATTCTCATTGCCGATATGGTATATATATATATGGATGTATGTGATTGCATATGGTTATATACTTTGGTTTTGAATAACGACATTATTTTATCCTTATTCCTGAGTACATGCTAGCGTTCACCCGCTAACCCATCTTCGAGCGCTGTATCCCCATGCAATGTAGGAACCAGCCATAGTACTCCTCTTGTTCATTGATCTTGGATTCGGGAACAAATTTGTGATGGACTGAAGTGGTGAGCTTCCATACTCTGAAAGACTACATTTCACACCATGGATATCTTATCATATTTTTGTTTAATTCTTAGACTTTGGTTTTGGCTATGGGCGTGGGCATGTCTCGACAGAATGTTCTTAGATTTATTTAGAGGCTTTCCTTGACTTTTATGGGTATAAGCAGTGTCGATATTGGTGTCAGCCATAGCATTGGCATTGGTATTGGGGCTGACACCAGTTGGATGCTTGGTTGGATGTTGGGATAGTTATGGTTATGAAATTTATTAAATGACTTCAATTATAATTATTCTATCTTGTTATATGTTTAGAATTCATCCGATATAGGATACAAGGTAGTTATTTTTGGGTATTGGGAGCGGTCTCTGGTCTGGGTCAGACTTGAGATGCCCAACATGACTAGGCCCTATTTTGGGTCGTGTTAGATTGGTATCAGAGCCCTAGGTTCATGGTCACTTGAGAGTCCACAAAGCCATGTCGAGTAAAGTCTCTTTTATGGGTGTGTAGCGTGCCACACTCAAAAGGGAGAGGCTACAAGGCATTTCAGAATATTTTTTTTTGTGTTTTATTTTTAAGTTGCTGAGTCTAAGGTCCTGAATTCTCCTCTAATCCCTGTTTGTTCACTTTTTAGATCTTGCTTCTTTGATTATCTGACGCGTATGGAAACTCTTCTGTCCTACTTAGGGATAATATTTATTATACTCATTCTACCTATGGGGTACAGACCCGATCAAGGGGTTCAGTTTCTGATTTCCCTCCTGGAGTTCCACCAGTTCCTTCCAGTCCTCCTAGAGCTCCTCAGGCTAATGTGATGAATGTTGAGTTTTATTAGTATATCCATATGTTGGCTCAACTGGTAGCTTTTCAGGCTGAGTATGGTGCATCTGTTACATTATCTTTTGAGGCCACAATGGTTTGCCAATTTATGAGGTTGAACCCCCCAACCTTTAATGCTGTTAAGGTAGAGGAGGATCCACATTTTGCATGAAATAGAAAATATCTTTTATATTATGCCTACCATGAATGTGGAGCATGTGGAGTTTCTCGCCTACTAGCTAAAAGATGTGGCGTACCAGTGGTACGATGAATGGGATTAGTCAAGGGGTGATGATTCTGAGTTATCTCTATGGGAAGATTTCTCTAATGCTTTCCTGGACTACTTTTTTCCTCAGGAGTTGAGGGAAGTAAAGGCAGAAGAGTTTGTCAATCTGAAGCAAGGAAAAATGATAGTCAAGGTGTATGCCTTGAAGTTTCACGAGTTATCTCGGTATGCTTCGGAGGTGGTTTCTAGCAAGAGAACTAGAATAAGAAAGTTTTCTTTTGGGTTGTCCATGGATTTGAAATTAGAGAGTAACGCTGCCTTGTTGATCAAAGTCATGGATATATCTAGGTTGGTTGTGTACATGTAGTAGGTAGAGAAATAAAAAAAGAAGCAGGATGAAATAGGAGAGAGTCAGGGCAAGAAATTTAGGTTCTCTGGGTAGGGTGGTGGACAACAACAGAGTGGCATAGATGGTTGGAAGTTTCCCAAGAAGAAGTGAGGCAACTCTTGGTCTTGCTCGACGGCTAGTGATCCCTACCCAAAGCCATCGGGTAACAGACGTTTCCAAGGTGACAATAAATTTAGGGAATAGGGTGCCCAATCTCAGGCTAGTGGGGCCCAGTCAACTCTATCATATCCTCTCTGCAGGTTCTGTGGTAGATTATATCGGGTTTATTGGGAAGAAGAAAAGAATAAGTGCTTCAGCTGTGGTCAGCTAGGGCACATGATTAAAAACTGTCCATTGGCCAAGGTTGCTTCAGGGGCGAACAAGGTTCCAGTTGCTTCATTATCAGATTTGGTATCGAAGGGTGCACCATTTAGTTTTGGTGCTGGTCCGGATCATCTTTATGATCTCATTACTCGATAAGATTTTGAGTCATTGCCTGATATTGTGACTGGTGTGTTGAAAATTTTTTCCCGTGATGTGTACTATTTATTTTATCTAGGGTCCACTCTCTCTTATGTGACCTCATTTATGGCTGTGCATTTTTATTTTATTTCGGAGTGTATTTTGGACCCTTTTTATCTCCATCCCGGTGGGTGATTCTGTGGTGGCTAGAAGAGTTTATAGGGGTTGTGTGGTATCTGTGGGTGGTCGGGAGACTTTCATGTATCTGTTTGAGTTAGATATAGTTGATTTTGTTATCATATTAGGGACAAATTGGCTACACTTGTGCTATTCATCTCTAGACTGTCAGACCCGTAAGGTCATTTTTAAATTTCCTAATGAGCTAATTTTTGAGTCAGAGGGTGGTTCCCTAGCTCCTAAAAGGAATTTTAAATCATATCT
This sequence comes from Capsicum baccatum var. pendulum, assembly GCA_030864225.1. NCBI lineage: Eukaryota > Viridiplantae > Streptophyta > Magnoliopsida > Solanales > Solanaceae > Capsicum > Capsicum baccatum. Next base: position 202,926,416 of record CM061561.1, read on the forward strand.
TGGAGCTTGGAGATTAATCTCTAAGGGGTATCTCTATCATCTAGTTCGGGTTAAAAATTCCAACTCGGAAGGTCCTTCTTTGCATTTTGTATCGGTTGTAAATGAATTTCTTGAGGTCTTCCATGATGACCTTCCTGGTATTCCTCATGATAGGGAGATTGAGTTTGGGATTGATATTATTTTGGACACTCATCCAATTTCTATTCTCCCATATAGATTGTCTCCAGCTGAGTTGAAGGAGCTTAAGGAACAACTCAAGGATCTTTTAGATAAGGGTTTCATCCATACTAGTCTGTCCACGTGGAGTGCACCAGTTTTATACGTGCGTAAAAAGGATGGTTCCCTTTGGATGTACCTTGATTACCGGTAGTTGAACAAGGTAACAGTCAAGAATAAGTATCCTCTTCCAAGGATAAATGATTTTTTTGAACAGTTGCAAGGTGATATGTTTTTCTAAAAAAATGATCTTCGATCTGGGTATCACCAGTTAAAGATTAGGGAGGTGGACATCCCTAAGACTGCCTTCCATACTCAGTATGGGCACTTTAAATTTCCGGTTATGTCGTTTGGGTTGACCAATGCCCTTGCGACATTCATGGATTTAATGAATAGGGTCTTCTGTTACCTTCTGGATCTGGTTGCCATTATTTCTATTGATGAAATTATAGTGTACTCTAAGAGTGAGGTGGATTATGCCGACCACCTCTGTATTGTGTTTAAGACCTTAAAAGAGTAGTCATTGTATGCCAAATTTTCAAAACGTGATTTCTAGCTGAACATTGCCGCTTTTTTGGGTCATAGCATTTCTAGTGAAGGGATCATGTTGGATCTTCAGAAAGTTGCAGGGGTGAAGAAGTAACTTAGACCAACGAATCCAACTGATATTTGAAGCTTCTTGGGTTTAGATGGTCACTTCAGTAAGTTTGTGAAGATTTTTTTGACTATAGCTACCCCGTTATCTAATTTGACTAAGAAGAAGGCAAAGTTTTTATAGTCTGATGATTGTGAGAGGAGTTAGAGAAGATGAAGGATAAGCTAACTTCGGTTTCAGTCTTGACTTTTCCAGAAGGCATTGATGGGTTTGTGTTCTATAGTGATGCATCCCGTTGGGACTTGGTTGTATCTGATGCAACATGGAAAGGTGATAGCGTATGCTTTCAGACAGTTAAAGGTGCATGAGAGAAATTATTCGACTCATGAATTAGAACTGTTAGCTGTGGTTTTTGGATTGAAAATCCAGCATCACTATTCATATGGAGTGCATGTGGATATCTTTTCTGATCATAAAAGCCTGTAATATATGTTTACTCAGAAAGAGCTTAACCTTAGGCAAAAGAGATGACTTGAGCTTCTCAAGTATTATGACATGAGTCTTCACTACCACCTAGGTAAAGCTAACATCGTTGCCGATGCTCTTATCAGGTTATCCATAGGGATTCTAGATCATATGGATGAGGAGAAGTGGGAGTTGGTAAAGGACATTCACTATCTGGCTAATCTTAGTGTTCGTCTCTTGGACTCCGAGGATGGTGGTGTATTGGTGCAGGAAGTGGAAGTGGCGCAGTCATATCTTGGTGCTAAAATTAAGGAGAAACATATGCTAGATCTTGTCTTAATGAGGATAAAGGCTGATACAGGTGGGAAAAAGGTGTTGACCAAGGGAGATTATGTGTTTTGATTTGGCTGGTTTGCGAGAGAGGATTCTGGCTGAGGCGCATGAATCATTCTATTGTTCATCCTGGTTTGACAAAAATGTGTCATGAACTCAAGGATGTGTATTGGTGGAACAATAAGAAGTGAGATATAGCTAATTTTATGGCCAACTACATGGTGCATCAATAAATGAAAGTTGAGCACATGAGACCCAGAGGATTGTATCAAGAAATTGAGTTGCAAGAGTGAAAGTGGGAAGTAATTAACATGGGCTTTGTTATCAGTTTCCTCGATCTTGGAACCAATTTGATTCTGTTTGGGCCATAATGGATAGGATGACAAAGTCAGCTCATTTTTTCCCAGTAAGGACTAACTTCTCGGCTCAGGATTATGCCAGGTTGTACCTCCAAGAGATTGTGATATTGTATGGGGTACTTGTTTCTATCATCTCTAATTGTGGTATGTAATTTTCATCTCACTTTTACCGATCATTTCAGAAATAAATATTCAGATGTTGGAGGATATGCTTCAGGCTTGCGTGATTGACTATGGTGATAGTTGGGTTGAGCACTTACCTCTTGTAGAATTTTCTTACAACAATAACTACCACTCTAGCATTGGGATATCTCTATTTAAAGTGTTGTATGGTAAGAGGTGTAGGTATCTTATTGGGTGTTTTTAGGTCGGTGAGGCGGATATATTTGGTCCAAATTTTGTTCACCAAGCTATGGAGAAGGTGAAGGTAATTATGGATAGGCTTAAGGCTACCCAAAGTCTCCAAAAGTCTAATACAGACGTGAGGCAAAGGGACTTAGAGTTTGAGGTTGGAGATACGGTATTCCTGAAGGTGTCTACCATAAAGGGAGTGATGCAGTTTGGGAAGAAGGGAAAGGTATGCGTTGATTCTTCTTTGTTTATTGTCTTTGTGAAAGGTAAATATGTTAATTCCTTGGTGTTCTATTTTCTATCTTAAATGTAAGAGTAGAGATGTTAGGGGGATTAATCATGCTTATACTGCCTTATACCATTATTCGGCGATGAATGATCCAAGTGGGGGAGAATTGAAACACCCTGGGTTTTGGCCATTGTAAATTTTTGGAGCTTTGAGCTCACTACCCTAGAAACGACTCACCATACGTGTCGTATGGTGTGGGTACAGGTCAGGTGACCCAACTGGTAAGTTATCAAGTGTATGGTGGTTGGGTTTCACTGTGGTTACAACTTGGTGGGTACGGTTCATATGGTTTGGTGACGGTTCATTGGGTTGGTGCTTTGCTTAATCTAAAACTTAGTAACTTGACTTGGCTCTGAGTATGAGTGGCTCACTAAGAGTTGTAAGTATAAGGTACGAGTGGTAAGGTGTAGTCGTATAGATAGAATGTGGTATCCAACTTTTTGATCAATGTACGAGTGTAGGGTACCACTCGTATGATGTGGATACGAGTTGAGGGGTCTAATCGCACCCTCCTGCGTCTTTTTGACAGTTTAAGTTGGAGGTATTTTGGACATTTCCCCCTAATAACTCCTTTAGGCCCACGACATAAAACACATTTGGAGGATTTGTTGACCCATTATTCTCAATCAAACACTCTCTAAAAACTCTCAAATCTCTCTCAAGATGTTGGTTAAAAAAAGGTTAGGGTTTTCTTCAAGTCAATCAATTAAGGCTCTAAAGGGTGGTTTCTCTCCGGCTTCCTTGTTGCCAAAGGTATGTTACTTCTCCCTCATAGTTAGTTCTACTAAAAATATGTTTTAATGAATGATTTTCATGGCATTATTGTGGTATTATTTTGGGTTTTGAAGTATATATTGGGGGTTTTGGTTTCTCTTGGTTGGATAATGTTTCCCATGTTTTTCTTATGGTTTTCATTTTATAATTGTGGATGTAACATGTGGTTTCAGGGGAATGGTCAATTTATATATGGTTTTGGTTTTGGAAAAATCTTATGCCCTCAATATGTTTGCTAAAATGCCTATGAGAGTGATTTTCCACATAGTTTGACTATTATTGAAAATTTTGTATTGCATAATATGGTAATGGAATCTAAATTGGTTTAAATGATTTTAAGTGGATTGGAAAGGTCTTAGTGTCCATGGTATTGGCTTAAATGGAAACATTAGAGTCAAATTGGTTTAGTGGCTTTACTATGGCATAAATGGATAGACTTGTAAGCATATGTACATCCTTTGGTTTGTGTGGCTATACGCATTAGGGCCCTTCCATCTAAGGTAGCGCTAGACCCATATAGCCTGTGGGTGCCTTCCTATAATATAACAGTTGAGCTACACAATCTAAGCTAAAGTTTTAATGTGTATGTTAAATCTTTTTCCCTCTCCCAACATGTTATATAAGTATATATGTATGCACACATGTATGTCAACATGTACATTGGGTTTAGCTAAATTTTGAATTATCATTACTTTATCGTTATCCCTGAGATGCATGCTGGTGTTCAACCCACTAACCGTTAACAAACTCTGTATCCCCACGTGATGCAGGCACCAGAGATACTTCTACTTTTCCTGCATAGAGTTAGGTGGACTGATTCATTTCATCGATCGTTGGTGGTGAAACGGTGAGCTTCTATTTTCTGGAAGACTTGGACATTATCAGATTTTATTCATAGATTAAAATTGTGAGTTTACATTATCATTATCATTGTCATTGTCATTGTTAAGGTTAGGGGCATGTCCCAATACTTTATTGATTTAAGTTTTGTTAGAAGGCTTCGTAGATTACTGTCAACTTGGGTGGTGATATTGGTTGGTCATTTTTGGTTGGATTATCGATTATCGATTATAGACATGTCTAAAACTCTTTGAGCTTATTTTATGCTATCTTGTTATATGTTTGAAATTCATCAGTATTTGAGGGTATTGTGTTCTTTTTGGTTAGGTGTAAGAGTGGCCTTTGGTCCTTGTTGGACTTGAGTTACCCATCACGACCAGGCCCTGGTTTGGGTCATAAAAAGTTGGTATCAAAGCCTAATTGGTGTCATTGGGTGTCCACAAAGTCGTGTTAAGTAGAGTCTCTTTTATGAGATTGTAGCGCACCACACTTATAAGGGAGATACAATGAGGAATTTAGGAATGTTTCCCTTTTAATATGTTATATTTTGGGCAATAGAGTCTAAGATCTTGGAATATCCTCTAACTCATATATGTTCTCTTTTAAGAGCATGCCTCCTAAAAGATTTGATGCTCGTAGATACTCCTCTATCCCGTCTGAGGACAACGTGGACGGAGCTGATCTTACTCAAGGTGTTCAGACCCGATCTAGGGTTAATGCTTCTAATTTCCCTAGTGGAGTTCAACCGGTTCCCCTAGCCCTCCTCGAACACCTCTGGCTGGTGTGTCTAATGATGAGTTTCGCTGATTGATCCTTTTACTTACCTAGTTGGTGGCCTCTCAGACTGAACGTGTTACTTTTCTTGCTCTATCTTTTGAGTTGGGTAATTTATGAGGCTGAGTCCTCTGACTTTCACTGATTCTAAGTTTTAGAAAAATCCTCAAAATTTTATTGATGAGATGGAAAGGATTTTTCATATGATGCATGCTACTGATGTGGTGGGTGTGGAATTTACTGCTTATCAGTTAAAGGATGTGTTGTATCAGTGGTATAAGGAATTGGATCAGTCTAGGGGTGATAATGCTGAGTCCACTTTGTAGGATAACTTCTCTAGTGCTTTTCTTAACCACTTCTATCCTCAGGAGTTAAGGGAGGCGAAGGCTGAGTAATTCATGAATTTAAAGCAAGGTAGGATAACATTAAAGGATTATGACTTAAAGTTTCATTAGCTATCGTGATATGCTCCCGAATTAGTATCTAGCATGTGGGCTAGACTGAGGAAGTTTGCTTTCGGGTTGTCCCATGATTTGGTCTTGGAAAGTAAGATCGCCTTGTTGAACAAGGGTATGGACATATCTATACTTGTGGTTTATATGCAACAAGTGGAAGAGGAAAAGAAAAAGCAAGAAGAGATGAGTGAAAGGCAAAATAAGAAGTTTCAATATTCGGATCAAGGTAAAGGTCAACAACAGAGTGGTACAGACGGCGGAAAATGGTTTAAGAAAGAGTGGGTAATTCTGGTTTCTACTCTACAGCTAGTTCTCCTTATCTGAAGCCACCAGGTGATTGTCATTTTCAAAATAGTGTTGGTCCCAGGGCATAGGATACCCAGCCTCAGGCTTGTCGGGCTAATTCAGCTTCATCATATCCCCCTTATAGATTTTGTGGTCAGGTGCATCGTGGTATTTGTGAAGAAGAAAGGACCAAGTTCTTTATACATGGTCAAATTAGTCATATGCAGAGGGATTATCCTTCTAGGGTTGCTTCTGGGGAAAATAAGATCCTTGTTTCTACTTCATCAACTCTGACACCTAAGGGGCTACTTCTATTTCTTGCTCCGGCAATGGTCGAAACCGTCTGTATGCTTTTGCCACTAGCTAAATTTCTGAGGCATCCCCTGATGTTATTACTGGTATGCTTAAACTTTTCTCTTATTATGTATATAGTCTACTTAATCCCTGGTCTACCCTCTCTTATGTGACCCCTTATGTGGCTATTTATTTTGGTTTTAATCCTGAGTGTATTTTGAATCCTTTCTCGGTCTACCCCGGTGGGTGACTCCATTATGTCTTGAAGGATCTATAGATGTTGTGTGATGTCGGTCCGTGGTAGGGAGACCTTGGTGAATTTGATAGAGTTGGACATGTTAGACTTCAATGTGATTTAGGGATGGATTAGTTTCATTCGTGCTATGCGTCTCTTGATTGTCGGACCCGAAGGGTTAGTTTCCACTTCCCAAATGAGCTGGTGATTGAATAGAAAGGTATTTCCCTAGTGCCTAAGGGAAGGTTCATTTCATATCTTAGAGCCTAAAAATTAATTTCCAAGGGGAGTCTCTACCATCTGTGCATGCTAAGAATTCTAGACTCAATGGTCCTTCATTACAATTTGTCCCGTTGGTCTATTAATTTCTCGAGGTGTTCTTTGATGATCTTCCTGCTTCTTCTCTACACGAACATTGATTTTGGGATTGATCTTCTTCCGGACACTCGTCCTATTTCTAACCCTCATAACAGAATAGCTTCAACTGAGTTGAAAGAACTAAATGAGTAGTTGAAAGATCTGTTAGATAAGGGTTTTATTCACCCCAGTGTCTCCCTTTGGGGTGATCCGGTGCTATTCGTGCGTAAGAAGGATGGTTCCCTTCGGATGTGTATAGATTACTGCCAGTTGAAAAAGGTGACTATGAAGAATAAGTGTCTGCTTTCTAGGATTGATGATCTCTTTGGTCAGCTTCAGGGTGCTAAATACTTTTCCAAGATTGATCTTAGATCGGGTTACCATCTTTTGAAGATTACAGAAATAGATATCCATAAGACTGCTTTCCAAACCAGGTATGGTCATTTGAGTTCTTAGTAATGTCCTTTGGTTTGACCAATGCCCCGATGACATTTGTGGATCTTATGAATCGGGTCTTTCATCAGTTCTTGGATTTGTTCATAATTATGTTTATTGGTTATATTTTGGTGTATTCTAAGAGTGAGATTGATCATGCCGATCACCTTCGTCTTGTATTGAAAACCTTAAAAGATCAATGATTGTATGCAAAATTCTCAAAATGTGAGTTCTGGTTAAATGCTGTGAGTTCTGGGTCATGTTGTGTCCTACCACAGGAACAGTTAAGCAGGTATATTCTTGGTATAGCGAGACAACTATAACAGAATGAGGCTGTTATAGTGACCGTCATCTTCCCCAATAAGAAATGATCCATCAATAGTGTCTTATCTAAAAAATCATCCATTTTTGACTTTTTAACACATATTAGGGTGAGAGATGTGCTATGGGACTATTAATACTCAAATCTGGGTGTTTAAGCCCATATACATGCCCCACTGACCAAGAAATTTTTAAAATAACCCTTCACTTTCCACCCTATTTCATGCTCTAATTAGCCATGAACTCTAGAATCTTATACCTAGAACACCATAGGGGCATTAAAAGTAAGAGAAGAAATCATGCTTTAGAAATTCATCCAAATTCATGCAAGTTTTTGATTTCCAACTACCAACTGCAAAATCCACTTATTTTCTATAGTTTCTAGTGCCAAATTATGATAATTTAAGTAAGGAAACAAAGAGTTGAAGTCATAATGTAATATACCTTTTATTTTTGAATTTAGAGAAAGTTGATCAGAGAGGGGAGGGGATTTTATTTTTAAAAATATGAGAAAAAGGCAAGAAAGACATTTCTTAACCTTAAATCTGCCCCTGTCCCATTATATTGGCTTGCAGCCCTCTATAACGGTGCTGCTATAATGAGAATTTTCCTTCTATAGCGGGACCTAATTTAGTTTACCTAAGTCCTAAAATTATGTTCCACCGTAGGTATATTTTGATATTCTAATTGGGCATCAGTTTAATGATCACGACAACCATCCCTCTATGCACTACAAGGTATATTGGGCCCTTTCGATGGGGTGTATACATCAGACTCCACATTTATCGCACATGGTTTATGTTGTTTAATAGGATCTCCCTTAATTTTAGAATTGGAATTTGTATTTATACATGACTCTCAGTTCAATTTACATATTTCAAAGTGCTATTTTCCAGACTTGTCATTTCTTATCAGTTTATATTTATCTTTGATAGAGTCATTGTGCTTTAGTTCAACATGCATTTAGTCTTGCATTCCAGTTCAGTTATTTGTATTTTCTTGAATGCTTAGTATCTATATTTTCCCTTAAATGCTCAGTACATTCGAAGTACTGACCATATATTTTTTTGCGATGTATCATATTATGATATAGGCCCCGACATTCAACATTAGACTCACAATTATTATGATCCTGTCCCTTTAGCAACTGACCATTGGTGAGTCCACATCATTAAAATATGAGTTTTTACCATTCATTTATTTCATCATTATTTTTGTTTTCAGATATTTAGAGCTAGATGAGGACTTTTCTTGCAACTCATCAATTTAGAAGAGGCTTTCAAACAAATAGATTAATTACTTCAACTTGCGTATACTTTTAGATTTATGGTTTTGTTAAATTATTTATAACTCAATTACTTTTCCAGCCTGCTTCAGTATTCAATATTTTTATTTTTTTAGTATTCTTAGTGTCATGGCAGAGGTTTACCTTAGGTTCACTTGCGTCTCTAAGCATCGTGTTGCAACTAAGGTGTAGTCTTGTGTTATGATAAACTTGGTATCAAAGCATCAGGTTTGAAGTATTATGGGGTGTCTAAAAGTTGTCTTAACTAGAGTCTTATTCAAGGGTGTTTAGCATGCGACACTTATGATGGAGAGGCTGCAAAACATTTTAGAAAAGTTTTTTTTTATTTTATGTTCATATTATGCGATAGAGTGTGAACTCTATTAAACCTCCTTCTAACTCATGCTTTAACCATTTATAGAAAGTGTATCCCAGAAGATCAAATAGAAGGAGAAACAATAATGGGATCCCGCAAGCACCTCCTACTCCAGCCATCCCTTGAATGAGAAAGTCATACATGCAAAACTTAGGTCTACTTTTTTGGTGCTTTCTTAGAAAATAACCACTTAGGTCAATTAGTCGGATGTTGAACCTACTAACCTAAATGGGATTGCAGCGGCAACCAGAGTCCCTGAATTTATTCGGATCAATCTTGTAAAATTCCGTGGTTCTAAGATGGAGGTGAATCCATGGGAGTTTATTTATAAGGTTCAAAAAGTCACTCAGATTATGGGTATAACTCCAGTTAAGAGTGCAAATTTAGCTGCCTATCAATATAATTGAGAGGCTCAGACTTGGTGCAAGCACTGAAAGATGGATAGAGACAAAGAAACAGGTCTCGTGGATTAGAATAAGTTTGTGACTGCTTTTTTGTATAGATTATTTCCATTTGAGTTGAGTGAAGCTAAGGCCTAGGAGTTCATCAATATGAAATAGGGCAACATAACCATGAAAAAGTATAGTCTAAAGTTTACCCAGTTTTCTAAGTATGCTCCAGCAATGGTAGATGATTCTAGGGCCCGATTAGTAAGTCCGTGTGAGACACCTTAAAATTTTGACATTTTATTTTTGATCCTCCCACATGCATAATGTTGATTTTTGACTTGAATAATGTTTAGAAGTGTTAAAAGGGCGTTTTGGAAAAGTTTTGAATTTTTGGGAAGGGGTTTGGGGTCATTTTGAAACTCTGAGGTAGTGAGGGTCCACGATAAGGCCATGTCGCGGAGGTTAACCTCCACGATATCAGCGTGGAATAGAGGATAACCTTATCGATATTGGCGTGCCATGCCAGTGTTTTGATTTTATCCAATTTTAATATTTTCACTTGAGTGCGAGGATTTTGTGCTTTTTACCCCTTGTACGACCTTTAAACATAAAATAACCCACCTTTTTTCTTCAATTTTAAAAAATCAAAATCATTTATTCACTCTTAAAAGTCAAAACCCGAGAACATTTAAGGGTTTCACAGAGAATTCATCATCTGGGCTCCAAACGACAAATTGACTTCAATTTCTTGTGTATTTCAGGCATGTTTCTCTTTCCTAAATTTGAATTTTACATTATGGAATTGATGAAGGGATTTTTATGTGATTTAAATTGTAGGTTTTGAAATTGGGTTGAGGGGTTTTGGTTGTTACTGATTGAATTACTTATCCCATATTTTAAATTGATTATTCATGCTTTGATTTGATATTTTTGGGCCTGAATTGATGCATTGTTTAAATGATTTTTATGAAGGACACGGGTCTCCTCAAATTAGATGAATTTTGGCTTGGAATTGGCGTTAACCTCAACCCACTTTGTAAACTTGATTTTGAATATAGAAAATTGCATAGTTTAACTTGCTTTTAAACCTAATGCAATGCACAAATAGATGTAAAAATGATTTTGGAAGGCCTTGGTGGCCATGGTTTGGATTTTAAATGGAACTTGGGAGTCAATATGGATATCTGGATTGGTTTGGCTTAATTAATTTAGCTTGCAAGTATATTGGTACGATGAAACCAAGTGGTAAATGCCTTAATGAATGACTCCTGGGTTAATGGATTGGTTTATGTGAAAATTGCTTTAATTTGGACTTAAAGATAATTGTGTAGCCCACAGTAAAGGTGTAAGTCTGGAGGGAAGCACACTGAAAACTATATTTGCCGATGTTGGGGTCTTTATGATCGTATGGCTGGTTCACACTTGATATATATATTTTTGGATGGATATTTCCCATGGTGGCTTTATTTTTCCCTTGATTCGTGTGGCTAACATGCACTGGGGTCCTTTATGAAGTAGGAGCTGAATCAATATAACCCTTGTGTGCCTTTAGAACGGATCGAGCTACACAATTTAGGTTAAATCTTTAAACTCTTTTGTTCATGACCCTTTCCCCTATTCGACATCCTGTATATTATATATCTAAAATCTATAATATATTAAAAGTGTGAAGACTCTTAGAAAAGTGATTTGAACTTTTTACCCTTCATTAAAAGACACTGTAATAGACAAAATTGTCTTTTCACTATTTTTATTCAATTTATAATATTGAATATTAATTATAATAAATATATAAAAGAATTAAATGGAGAATATTTTCTACTTTTAGTTGAATTCCTAAATTCATGATAATATTTTATTAAAGAAAATCAAACTTCAAAAATATTATTATATAAAAAAAATTATATAAGGTACAATTATGAATATTTTAAAAAATTTGGTGAAATTATTTTACATAAAACAAGTTAAGGTTCCAAAAAAAAGAAGTAAAAAAAGTTTCTTCCAAAAACTACATTCAGTACGTGATGTTTTCCAATTAAAAAGGGTAGGCAAACTTTTCAAGAAAAAAAAAGGTTTTGTGATTTTTTAGGTAAGGAATGTTATTCTTTTATTATAATATTTTAATTTAGGAGTCATTACATTTTTTTTTCAATTTCATAATTCCATTTTTAGGTAATACAAATACCTTATTTGGATAATAAAATTTTTTGACCGTAGCTTTGTTATTTGGTAACTTTATGATTTCTGAATTTTAAATTTCTATTTATATTATGTTTTGATTTTATTGATCATAATTAACAAATCATCCTTTTATGTTTGTAAATAGTTTTGTTATTAGATCTCTAATATAAGGCATTGATTTAATTTTCTGGTTTCGAATTTTTTTTTGTATTACATTGTTTTTATTGATCAAGAATAATGAAACATCTTTTCATGTTTGTATGCAATTTTCATTGTTGAATCTACAATGTGACTTTGTTGTTTCTAGATTTTAATATTTTTTATGACATTGGGCTTATTGATCATAAATAACAAACTTTCGTTCTACCAAAAAAAAACTTTCGTTATTGAGTTACTTTGTGGTTTCTACTCAAATAATAAGTTTATGGTTTTTTTGTGTAAAAGTTAGGTTTCATTGTACTGTTTTGATATTATTATTATCATATTATTTTGTTGTAGTTACAAATAATAGATAAATATTGATCGACTTTGAAAAATTTCTTAGGTAAAGATTAGGTTTAATTATATGGTTTTGATATCTGTACTTAATTTTTTTTTGTATGTATAAACATTAGGTTTTGTTGTATTGTTATGATATCTCTATTATCGTATTATTTTGTTGTAGTTTACGGTTTCTTTTGCGCAGGTTAGGCTTAATTGTCTTGTTTTGATAGCTCTATCATCATATTATTTTATTGTAGTTTACACGTGGTTGATAAATTTTGATTGAATTTGAGACTTTTTTTTGCTAAATGTTAGGTTTAATTAAATAAATACTTTTATCTTTACATGTTCAAAAGATGTTAAAACTATTTATTGTATTCTTCTTTATTATTTAAACCAATATCCTATATTTAGTGTAATATTTGAACTCATTAAAGTGAGGTACACGCGCAAGGCGCGTCTACCTAAATTAGTATATATTAAAAGTGTGGAGACCCTTAGAAAATTGATTTGAACTTTTTACCCTTCATTAAAATTATATTCTTTAGACAAAATCATCTTTTTACTATTTTTCGTCAATTATTATGTCACTATATTATAATATTTAAAATTAAAAATTCCTATAATATATGGTAAGCAAAAAACTTATGAAAATTTTTCCTTTAAAAAACACAAAAATAAAAAATTACCCTAAATTTCTAAAATAAAAATAAGTTATTTTAATATTTTAAGGAAAAAATGAAAACACGTTACTTTCATTTTTTAAGGAAAAGATTTCAATTTCCTAAAGTTGTGTTGTAGCATTAATTTGATACCATAATTGCTTTTTTTGTGAGCTTTAAAGGAATCATCTACAATCACAAAAGGTTAGGTTTAATCCTATTATTCTAACATCTCTAATATCATATTGTTTTGTTGTAGTTTCTGTTATGTTCAAGTCTATGTTGTAGATAAATGTTTCATCGGACTTTAAGAAAATATTCTCGAATACTGTAGTTTCTGTTTTGTTGCTATTTGTTTTTTTTAAGTAATAGATTAACTTTTGCCAGGCTTTAAGGTTTTTTCTTAAGGTTTAATCGCATTTTTATGATATCTTGATTTTCGTATTATTTTGTTGAGTTATAGTTTGGTCAGATTTTGAGGATTTTTTCTATAAAGGTTAGATTTAATCAATTTATTTTGTTGTAATTTCTGATCTATTACTATCTATTATTATTGTTATTATCTGTGATGTCATAGTTTACATCGTAGGAGACGATCAAGATATTAATACTTCACATATGGCTTGACATGAAGCACACGTACAAAGCACATACATTTGACTAGTATGTATATATATATATATATATATATATATATATATATATATACATACGAACATGTGTGCATGTTGTTTTGACTGATTTTGGATATGGCATTATGTTTTCACTTTGCTTGAGTTACATGTCAGTGTTTATCCCACTGACCATCCTAGAAGGGTACATCATTTCATGATGTAGGGTCCAAAGACTTTTTAATTATTCATGTGTAGTATTAGGTGGTTGAGCACATTTGTTGAGTTGCGGTGAAGTGGTGAGCCTCCATCCTTCGGAATGACTTATCATTTTATTATTCCTTTCTTATTGACTTAGTACTACTAGAATCTTTTTCTTTGGTCATAATCGGGGGCATGTCCTGACTTAGTTGCTATTTTCGTTTTAGAGGCTATTGTGGACAAGTGTGGGTTGGTTATTGTTTTGACTCTTAGTTTTCTTGAGTTATCTATTCATATTCTTATTACTGTTTGATTGGATTTCACTTTATATTTATTGATATTATCATGTTCTGGATGTTAGACTAAGGAGATGGTCTTCGGCTCACGGTGGGCTTAAGATAACTGTCACGGCTAGGCTCTTGTTTGGGTCATGACAAACTTTGTAGCAGACCATATTTTAGTGTCTTGGGTGTCAACAAAGCCTGGTCAAGTAGAATCCTTTTTATGAGTGTGTAGAGAGCCACACTATTAAGGAGGAGGATACAAGACATTTAGGAATGTTTTCCTTTCTTATGTTCTATTTCGGGTTGTAGAGTCTAGTGTTATGAAGATTATTTAAATCCTGGCTTTCTCACATTTTAAATCATGCCTCCCAGAAGCTTCAATGTTTGTAGAAACTCTGCTGGGAACTCTGTCACTCCCAGGGGGAATGTGGAAGGGACTCACCCTATTTATGGAGTGCAAAATTGGTCTAGGGTCCCTGCTTTTGACTGTACTACAACAGGTGGAGTTCCACCTTCCCCTACAAGTCCTCTTCGAGCTTTTCGTGTTGGTGACACTTATGCTAAGTTGCCTTAATGAGATATATCTAATGTGAAGTTCCATCATTCTATTCATTGCCTACTAAGTTAGTGGCATCACAGTCTCATTAGTCTCACCGAATTGGTTTTGTTGCTCATTTGAGGTCACTCGGATTGGCCAGTTTATAAGGTTGAATTCCCCAACCTTTACAGGCTCTAAGGTTGAGTAGGATCCTCAGGAGTTCATTGATAAGATAGAGAAAATCTTTAAGGCGATGCATTTTATCGATTTGTAGGGTTCGGAGTTCGTTGCCTATCAATTAAAGGATATCGCTTATCAGTGGTCTGAGGAATGGAAAGTAATAAGGGGTGATGATGCTTAGAAGGCAGTTTTAGATGATTTTCTTGGTGCCTTTATTGATCACATCTTTGTTTAAGAGTTGAGGGAAGCCAAGGCTGAAGAGTTTGTAAACTTGAAGCAAGGGAAGATGAGTGTGAAGAAGTATGCTTTGAATTTTAAAAGTTATCCCATTATGCTCTAGTGTTAATTGCTAATATAAGGTCTAGAATAAGAAAGTTTGCTTTTGGTTTGTCTTGTGATTTGGTATTGGAGTATAAGGTTGCGATGTTGGATAATGATAAGGACATCTCCAGGCTGGTGGTTTGTATGTAGTAGTTTGAGGATAAGAAAAACAAGCCGGCAAAAATAGGAGAGAGGTAGAATAAGAAGTTTAGGCATTCTCAGCAAAATAGTGGGAAGGATGGTAGACAGTAGACCAAGAATAAGAATTGGGGGAATTTGTATTCGACGACTAGTGTTCCTTATCTTAAGCCTTCGGGTGACCATTGTTTTTAGGCTAGCAGTGGTCCTAAGTTATAGGGTGTCCAGTCTCAGTCTAGTGAAGCTCAGTCAACCCAACCTTACCCTCTTTTTCATTTTTATGGGTAGTTTCATCATGGTTATTATACGAAGGGAAGGAATAAGTGTTATAATTATGATTAGCTTGGTCATATCCAATGAGATTATCCTTCATCCAGGGTTACGACTAAGGTTAATAAAGTTTCGATCACCACATCTTTAGCTCATTCACCAAAGGGTGATACTTATGGTCTCGACACTGGCTGGAATCATCTCTATACACTTGGTACTCATCAAGAATCTGAGGCAAACTAGATGTTGTTACAGGTATGTTATAATTCTTTTACCATGATGTTTATTTTTTACTTGATCCAAGTTTTACTCTATCTTATGTGACTCCATATGTGGCTGTGCATTTTGGTTTTGGTCCTAAAATTATTTTTTTCCCCTTTTCTGTTTCTACTCTGGTGGGTGATTCTATAGTTGCTAAAAAAATCTATATGGGTTGTGTGGTGTCCATTTTTCATAGAGAGATTGATGGATTTGATAAAATTGGATATAGTGGATTTTGATGTTATATTGGGGATGGATTAGCTTCATTCATGCTAAGCTTCTCTTCACTGTAGGACCTAAAGTATTAGTTTTCAATTCCCTAATAAACCTGTGATCGAATAGGGGAGGGGGGAGTTCCTTAGTACCTAAAGGGAGGTTTATTTCCTATCTTAGAGCTTAGAAATTGATTTCCAAAGGTTTTCTATATCATCTAGTTTGGGTTAAGGATTCTAATTCTGAAAGTCCTTCATTGCAATCTATCCCCATGGTTAGTGAGTTTCCTGAAGTGTTTCCCGATGATCTTCCTAGAATTTCTCCTGATAAGGAAATAGATTTTAGGATTGATCTTCTATCAGATACTCATCCTATTTCCATCCATACTTATAGAATGGCTGTGACTGAATTAATGAAGCTTAAGGAGCAATTAAGAGATCTTCTTGATAAGGGTTTTATTTATCCCAGTGTTTCTCTATGGGGTGCTCCTGTATTTTTTGTATGAAAGAAGGATGGGTCTCTTTGGATATGCATCGAATTTCATTAGTTAAATAAGGTGACAATGAAGAATAACTATCCTCTTAATAGGATTGATGACTTTTTTTATCAGCTTCAGGGTGCTAGATATTTCTATAAGATTGATCTTTGTTTGGCCTCATATAAATTTAGAATTGGGGAGATTGATATTCTTATGAATGCTTTCCAAACCCGATATGGCCATTATGCATTTCTGGTTATGTCATTTGGGTTGACTAATGCTTCTGAGGGTAGCTTTGAAAAGTTAAAGGATAAACTTTTGCACTAGTTTTTACCCTGCCCGAGGGTACTAATGGTTTTGTTGTGTTTTGTAATATATCTCATATGGGACTAGGTTGTGTTTTGATGAAATATGGTAAGGTTGTGGCTTATGCATCCAGGCAGCTTAAAGTTTATGAGAGGAGTTACCTTACCCATGATCTAGTGTTGGCGATAGTGGTCTTCGCTTTGAAGTTTTAGCTCCACTTTCTTTATGGGGTGCATGTGGATATTTATTCAGATCATAAGAGCTTGTAGTATGTGTTCACTCAGTAGGAGTTGAATCTCAGTCAAAGAAAGTGGCTTGAATTGATTTAGGATTACTTCATGAGCCTTCACCACCATCTAAATAAAGCTAATATCGTTGTTGATGCTCTTAGCAGTTGTCTATGGGGAACTTGTCTCATGTTGATGAGTAGAAAAGAGGATTGGTGAAGGATATTAACAAGCTAGCTTACTTGGGAGTTCATCTTTTGGACTTTGGGGATGGGTGAGTGATTATTCAGGAAGTGGTTAAATCATCTCTTGGTGCTGAGATGAAGGAGAAGTAGACTTTAGGTCCTATATTTATGCCAATTAAGGATGATATGGGTCAGCAAAAGGTTATAGATTTTGAGATTGGGGGAGATGGCATCTTGAGGTATTAAGATAAGTTGTATTTCTAATGTTGATGGGTTGCCGGAAAGGATTTTGACTGAGGCTTATAAGTCCAGATATACTGTTCATTCGGTTAAACTAAAATGTATCATGACTTGAAATAAATCTATTGGGGGAATAATATGAAGAGGGATGTGGCAAATTTTTTTACCAAATGCATGGTTTGTTAGCAAGTCACGGTTGAACACTTGAGGCCTGGTGGTATGTCTCGAGAGATAGAGTTTCCCACGTGGAAGTGGGAGATGATTAATATGTATTTTATTAAGGGTCTTCCATGGTTGTAAAATTAGTATGAATCTATTTGGATTATTATGGATAGGATGACTAAGTCTGCTTACTCCTTGCCTGTAAGGACTAACTAATCAGGAGTGGATTGCGCTAAGTTGTTCAATTAAGAGATTGTGAAGTTTCATGGTGCAGCAGTGTCCATCATTTCATATCGAGGTACACAATTTTCTTCTCATTGTGGCATTTTTTTTAGAAAGGTTTAGGTATACAAGTGAACCTTAGCACCGCTTTCCACCCTCAAATAGATGGACAAGCAGAGATAACTATTCAGACTTTGAAGAATATGCAAAGGGCCTATGTGATTGATTTTAAAGGAAGTTGGGTTGATCATTTACCTCTTATTGAGTTTTCATATAATAACAATTATAATTCTATCATTTAAATGGCTCCTTTTCAGACTCTTTGTGGTAGGAGGTGTAGGTCTCCTATTGGATGGTTTGAGGTTGGTGAGACTAGGTTGTTTGGTTCTGACTTGGTTCACCAAGCTATGGAGAAGGTAAAAGTGATTAGAGAAGGATTTAAGACTGCTCAGAGTTGCCAAAAGTCTTATATGGATGTGAGTTGAAGGGAGTTGGAGTTTGAAGTAAGTGTTAGGTATTCTTGAAGGTGTTTCTTATGAAAGGAGTCATGATGTTTAGGAAGAAGGGGAAGCTCAATCCTTGTTATGTTTCTCCATATCAGATTCTGAGGAGAATTGGGAATGTTGTTTATGAGTTAGATTTGCCTGCAAGTTTAGCTTTGATTCATCTTGTTTTTCATGTCTCCATACTAAAAAAGTGTGTGGGTGATCCTTCTGTGATAGTTCGTATTGAGGATGTTGGTGTTACAGATTTCTTATCTTATGAAGAAGTGTCGGTTGAGATATTAGATAGGCAAGTTCGTATATTGAGGACCAAGGATATAGCTTCGGTGAAGTATCTTTGGAGACATCAAAAGTAGAAGATGCTGCTTGGGAATCTAAAGAAGATATGAAGGCCAAGTATCCGTTCTTGTTACCGTCTTAAATGGAAGTGCTTATGGTATGAGCTTCATTTTCCTCTTGTCACCTTTTGAGTTTGTCATTTTATTCTGGTGTATTCTTGTTATTCTCGTGCTAAAAATGTCCTAACTCATTATTAATGGATGAATGATCCTAGGGGGGAGGGATAATATGATACCCCTTAAAATTTTGATCATTTTATTTTGACCCTCCCACGTGCATAATGTCGATTTTTACTTGAATTATGTATAGAAATATTAAAAGGGTGTTTTGGGAAAGTTTTAGATTTTTTGTACGGGGTTCGGGGTAATTTTTTTACCCTAAGATAGTGAGGGTCTGCGATAAGGCCATGTCACGGAGGTTAACCTCTGCGATATGAGCGTGGCATGGAGGCTAACCTCTGCGATATAGGCGTGCCACGCCAGTATTTTAATTTCATCTAGTTTTATATTTTTCACTTGGGATGAGGTGGTTTTGGTCTTTTGTACTACCTTTAAACATAAAATAAGCCTCTTTTCTTCAGTTTTCCAAGATCCAAATCATTCATTCTCTCTTAAAACTTAAAACCCAAGAACATTCAAGGGTTTCATAGAGAATTCACCATCCGAACTCCATCCTTCAATTTGACTTCAATTTCTTGTGTATTTCAGGCATGTTTCTTTTCCCTAAACTTGAATTTTACATGTTGATATTGATTGAATGGATTTTCATGTGATTTAAATTGTGAGTTTTGAAATTGGGTTGAGGGATTTTGGTTGTTACTGACTGAATTACTTGTCCCATGTTTTAAATCGATTGTTCATGCTTTGATTTGATGTTTTGGAGATTGAATTGATGCATTGTTTTAATGATTGGAACAGGGGACATGGGTTTCCCTAAATTGGATGAATTTTGGCTTGGAATTGGCATTAGTCTCAACCCAATTTGTAAACTTGACTTTGAATATGGAAAATTGCATGGTTTAACTTGCTTTTAAACCTAATGCATTGGATAAATGGATATAAAAATGGATTTGGATAGCCTTGGTGGCCGTGGTTTGGATTTTAAATGGAACTTAGGAGTCAATGTGGATAAGTGGATTGGTTTAACATATTAAATTTATCTTGCAAGCATATTGAAATGACGCTACCAAATGGTATATGCCTTAATGAATAACTCCTAACGAATTGGCTTATGTGCAAATTGCTTTAATTTGGGTTTAAAGGAAATTGTGTAGCTCACCGTGAAGGTGTAAGTCTATGAATATTGGAACTACGTTTGCCGACATCGGGGTGCTATATGACCATGTGCTTGGTGCACACTTAATATATATATATATATATATATATATATATATATATATATATATTTTAGACGGCTATTTCCCATGGTGGCTTTAGTTTTCCCTTGGATGTTCCTTGATTTGTATGGCTAACACGCACTAGGGCCCCTTTAGTAGAGAAAGCTGAACCCATATAGCCCATGGATGCCTTTGTGATGGATCGAACTACACAGTTCATGTTAAATTCTTAAACTCTCGCGTTCATGACCCTTTACCCTATCCTGACATCTTATATATATATATATATATATGAACGTGTGTGCATGTGGTCTTGACTTATTTTGGATATGACATTAGGTTATCACTTTCCCTGAGTTACATGCAAATTCTTATCCCACTTACCATTCTAGGACGCTAGATCATTTTATGATGTAGGGTCTAAAGACTTTTTTGTTGCTCTTGTGTAGCGTTAGGTGGTTGAGCAGGTCTGTTGAGTTATTATGAAGTGGTAAGTCTCTATCCTTTAGAAGGCCTTATCATTTCGTTATTCCTTTTTAATTGAATTAGCATTGTTGGATTCTTTTTCTTTGGACGTAGTCAGGGGCATGTCCCAAATTAGTTGTTATTCTAGTTCTAGAGGTTATTGTAGTCAACTATGGGTTGGTTATTGTTTTGACTCTTAGTTTTCTTGAGTTATGTATTCATCTTCTTATTACTATTTGATTGTCTTCTGCTTTATCTTTACTGTTATTATTGTGTTCTATATGTTAGCCTAAGGGGGTTGTCTTTTGCTCACGGTGGGCTTGAGATACCTATCACGACTAGGCCCTAGTTCAGGTTGTGATTGTTTGCTTTGGTATCTATGTGTTAGTGGTCAAATAAT
The DNA here is from genome assembly GCA_030864225.1 of Capsicum baccatum var. pendulum. Taxonomy (NCBI): domain Eukaryota; kingdom Viridiplantae; phylum Streptophyta; class Magnoliopsida; order Solanales; family Solanaceae; genus Capsicum; species Capsicum baccatum. The sequence continues at coordinate 202,947,050 of CM061561.1, forward strand.
GTAAGTGTTACAACTGAAAATTCAAGCTAAGATTAGAATCCTTGCATATAGGAACAAACCCAATGATTTGTTAGTATGAGAAGTGCTTTAGCTATGAATTAAGTACATAAGCAACTCCTAGCTCAAAGTTAAGTTGAAAGCTTCCTTATCCATTGAATTCTCATATAGGATCTTACTATGGTAAACTTCAAATGAGTACATCTCTTAGAATGTTAAGAAGTTTGAATCTTAGGACACACCAAATTAAAGGCCTTTGTGTCTTCTTTCTAGCACATCTGATCACTCATTAATCTAATACATAAGCTTGAAGTTATGACCATTTTAGAAAAGCACTATCAAGTTGTTAGATACGATAACCTATTCGATGAACCATTAGTTCTTAGGACTACCATTTCATATGCTCATCGGAACAAATAGTACAAAAGTTCCACGGGTTAAGAAAGTGATTCCACGGCAAAGAGAGAGACCAATGGAGGTTGGAAGAACCAATGAGCTGTTGGTTGGATCGTCTGTTGCGATAGTCAAATTTTTTAGTTGTATTTTAAAGGGGTATTTTTATCTTTTCCCATCATTTAACCTCCTATACTATGTCATTTTGGATATTCCAAAGGGTAATTTTAATCCAAAACTACTCCAAATCCTGCATTCCCTTAGAAAACAATCGACACTTTGAAATATTAGAGAAATGAACAACTCTTTACTCTCCAATACATGAAACTAGGGGTCATTATATTCAAGCTTCAAGTCCAAGGTTCTTACTTCCAGGTATGTGAGATTTTATCAATGGGTATCCTTTCACCTATTGACTCCAGAAATACTCAGTTTCTCAGTTAATCCATGGTTTAGAAGTTAGTGTTTTCATTAAAGTCATGATTCTCCATGTATTTCAGTCCCCCATAACGACTCGTAAATCAGTACATGTTTTCTATGAAATTCAGTATTTTTATAGCATCCCCCATAATGACAAGTCAATAAGTACAATGTTGTCCATGAAACAAGTATTTTTATGGAATCATATCCATGAACCCTCAGTTTATGGATAATTAATGTATCAGACTTGTGTTGTATAAATTTAGTTTATTTAGAAATCAGGGGAAACACAGTCCTAGTGTTCGTCTTCTACTGTTTACAAAGCCAAGCATTCAAGTTTGGTTACTACTTACTGTTCACTTCAAAATCCCCCACATTTACTTGTTTGCATTGCTCGTGGATTTTGTCAAGTTTGAGTATTGTTCAACATTTTCCTTGTGTCTTTGACCACAACCTGCTTTAGGTTACTCTATATGGCATCGACTACAACATAGTTCTTTAGAGGTTAGTTTTGGGTCACATTAAATTTTGGTACCGTTTTCGGGGAAGACGGTGTAATTGTTGATTGAATTTTGTGAATTTCGTTAGTTTTATTTCGTATTCTTTGTTTAGCATATGCCAGTGTATGTCAAACACTAGGAGAAGAGGTAGTCCCTTACTCCCTTTTGATCTAGAGCGTGAGAGAATTCTTCAAACACCTTAAAGGATGTCATACCAAGTTCGTGATGGTGTTCCTGCGGGGGTTCGAGCCCCTTAAATTGTACCCCTTCTCTACCTCCTTATCACAATACAGAACTTTTTCGTGCTCTAGGATATCCACAAAATATTGTAGATAGACAGACGGTGCACTTATTAGCTAAAACATCTTAAGAAATGAGTGGTTGAGCATTGAGATAGAGTTCAAATAGTTAGATCTCCAATGATTCCTGCATGTTATCATTTTCAGCCATATTATGAAGACGAGGACATGGTATATATTGAACCTACTGAGACATGAGCTATCATTCCTCCTACTCTAACCCCAATGTTAAATTTAACATTACTAGTGCATTGATCCAATTGTTAATCTTGGAGGGTGTGTTTTCGGGATCAACAATACATGATGCAAATATTCATCTTGCTAATTTTATTGGGATATGTGCATCGTATACCATTCTGAGAGTGAACCAGGAAGTTTTGAGGTTAAGGTTGTTCGTATTTTCACTGACTGGAGAAGTATCAGTGCAGTTAGGGGAACTTCTGAGAGATTCAATCACTACTTGGCATGGATTGCATAGATATTTTTTGTATAGATTCTTCCCTCCTGCAAGGATGTTATAATTGAAAGATGAAATCAATAATTTCATATAGTTACCTACAGAATTCATGTATGAGGCATGGTTTAGGTTCAAAATAAAGCTGGGCATGGTACCTAATCACAGAATCACATGATCATATTATTGGAAATCTTCTATAGATCACTGAATGTCAGCTCCAGAGCAATGGTAGATGCGATTTTTAAAGGTTCATTCAGGCGTCTTTGGTGAGATGCTGCTCAAGATATGCTAGATAATATTTGGTGACCAATCGAGGTTGGCATACTAGAGATGCTAAGCGTGGTGCAGGTATATATGCTATTGGAGTAGCTAATGATTAAGGAGATAGTCATGATTTATTAGCACAAGAGATTGCACAACTTCGGACAGACGTAGGGCTTCTTTCAAAATAATTCTCAACAATGAGTGCTGATAAAGTAAATGCAGTCGGGCACATAGTTAAACTTTTAGAACCTACGAGAATGAGTCTGAAGAGGAAACAAAGTATCTTGTTTGTCAGTTGGTGGATTTTTCACCCAGGGGCAAGGGAATCAAGGTTGAAACTATTACGATGATAGATACAAAGACAGGAGCTGAGACTAAGATGGTGATTGGAGATGCAGAGATGACTACAAAGAGAAAAGTGACAGATACATTCTACTAAGTAGATGGAATATTGAGTCTAGAATAGAGGCAATGTTGTTGAAATTAGTCAAAGGCCAAGAAAGTTAAGAGAGATATCTTTAGGAGATTAAGGCGGACCTATCAGGGCTAAATCAGAAAGTTGAGTCATATGCTACCGCAATCAAACAATTGGAGATGAAGTATGGCCAGATGTCATCCACATTGAATCAAAGGAAACTCGGTACTCTTCCTCATAATACAGTGGTATATTTGAAGAATGATAGTTATTGCCATGCCATTACGACTCGAATCAGTAAAAACACTATGGATCCCCCTGCACCCATTGTGATTGATCTAGTTAATGAACATGGTTGTGTTGATGTTGATAAGAGTAGCGAGCAAAACAAAGGTAAGGATTATTCCGAGGATCCTATTTTGAAGACTATCCCAATAACTTGCCCTTTTTTCCTTAGAGATTGAATAAGAAGCAATAAGAGGGGTAAGAATCAGAAGTTTTTGCCTATGTTAAAGGAGCTTTCTGTTAACATTACACTTGTAGAGGCATTTGAACAAATGCCTGGCTATGCAAAGTTCATGAAGAATTTAGTCACTAAGAAGCTGACAGTCGGTTAGGAGTCAAATGACAATATTCATCACTGCAGTGCTATTGCTACTAGATCATTAGTAGAGAGAAGAAGGATCCGGGAGCATTAACCATTCCTTGCACTATTGGATCTTTTATCTTTGCTTGGGCACTATGTGATCTAGGTGCTAAAATTAATCTTATGCCATTAGTGGTGTTTAAATAGTTAGGATTGGGGACACCCAAACCCACATCTATGAGACTAGTGATGGAAGACCGAATAGTGAAAAAACTAGTCGGTATTCTATGTAATGTATTGGTGAAGGTGGCTTCTTTTATCTTTCCTATTGATTTTGTGATACTTGATTGTGAAATAGACTTTCAAGTTTCAATTATCTTAGGCAAGCCATTCTAGCTACTAAAAGGACTTTGATTAATATGGAGTTAGGACATCTGATGTCCAGACTCAATGACAAGAAGGTGATATTCAACGTATGTTAGTCTATACGACAACCGAATGAGTTGAAGGTAGTATCTGTGATTGATGTTTTTAAGGAGGAGCTGATCTCATTCCATAATCTTGATGCGGTAACTAATTGGGATAATACTTCTGAGGATGTTCTTATGGAAGAAAGATTGGGTGTTGAAGCCTTAGCAGCAGTGATTATAAACTTCGACAACAATGGTATTGAAAACTATGATGAGATAGTGCGTGTGCTATATGGGATCGGTTTTTATACTGTTTCACCAAAGAAGATTGATTTAAATATGAAAGTAGAACCACTCCACCTGCTTGCCCGTCTATTGAGGATTCACCCGTCTTAAAGATGAAGGCCCTCTCTCTTTATTTATGATATGTAGTTTTGGGGTACGACAACACTTTGTCAGTAATCATAGCAGCCGATTTGAGGCAGATAGAAGTGAAAGCTTTCTTATTAGTGCTACAGAGATTCAAGAAGGCCATAGGTTGGTCCATTGTAGATATTGTGGGTATTCTGCCTGGTTTTTATACTCATAAAATCCAACTTAAACCGAATTATGTTCCAAGTATCAAACATCAGTATCAACTTAATCCTTCTATGCAGGAGGTGGTGAAAAAAGATTCAATAAAGTGGTTAGATGCTGGTATAGTATATCCTATTGTGGATAGCAAGTAGGTCAGTCTGGTATAATTTGTTCCAAAGAAAGGTGGTATTACTATTATACCTAATGAGAAAAATAAGCTTGTGCCAATGATGTCCGTCACAGGATGAAGTGTATGGATTACAGGCTAGTCAATGAAAGGACCCAGAAGGACCACTTCCCCATGCCCCTTATGGACCAAATGCTTGACAGACTTGCGGGCAGAGAGTGGTACTATTTTTAGGATGGTATTTTGGTTAAAACCAAATCACTATTGCACTTGTAGATCAAGAGAAGACACCCTTCGCCTGTCATTATGGGACCATTGCATTTAGACGTATGCCATTTGAGTTATGTAACGCTCTAGATACTTTTCAGAGATGTATGATGTCAATCTCTTTTGACATGGTAGAAGACACCATCAAAGTATTCATGGATGATTTTTAGTTAGTTGGTGATTATTTTGATGACTGTTTGGTTCACTTGAAAAACGCTCTTCGTAGATGTGAGGAATGCAACTTGGTACTAAATTTGGAAAAGTGACATTTCATGGTTAAAGAAGGTATTGTGCTTGGACACAAGATTCCAAAAAGTGGTATATTGGTAGATAGAACTAATATTGAAGTTATTGAGAAATTACCTCCACCAATTTCTGTGAAGGGTATTCGGAGTTTTTTAGGACATGTTATGTTTTACAAGGGATTCATCAAAGATTTCTTGAAGATTTCCAATCCTCTCTGTAGGTTTCTTAAGAAAGAGGTAAAGTTTGATTTTTATGAAGCATGCTTGAAGGTTTTTGAATGTCTGAAAGAGAAGTTGATGACAACTCCTATCATTGTGTTCCCTGATTGGTCCTTGCCATTTGTGATTATGTGTGCCACAAGTGGAGTGGACTTAGGTGTTGTACTAGGACAATAAAAAAAATATCCTATATCCTATCTACTATGACAGCATGGTACGAAACTCTGCTCAAAAGAACTACACAGTTACTAAACAAGAGTTATTGGTAGTGGTTTTTGCCTTTGAGAAATTTTGGTCTTATGCTATTGGGACAAAGGTAGTAATTTATGCATGAGGTAATAAAATTTTCTAGGATGAGCCCTACTTATTCTAAATCTGTACGGATGATGTTATTTGTATATGTATCCCTTAAGTGGAGATGATAAGCATCCTTGAGGCTTGTCATACTTCACCAGTTGGGTGACACCATGGAGGCACCCGAAGAACCCACAAGATCTTTTAATTTGGGTACTACGGGCATACAATTTACAAGGATGCTCATGATTATGCTTCAACTTGTGATTAATGTCAATGCCAAGGAAATATCTCTAGGCGCCATGAACTTTCTATGACTCCTATTTTAGAATTGAAATTGTTTGATGTATGGGGTGTGGATTTCATGGGACCTTTTGTAAGATCTTTTGGTATGAAGTATATTCTCGTGGAGGTGGATTATGTTTCTAAATGGGTGGAAGCGGTTGCACTCCCCAATAATGAAAGAAGAAGTGTCACGGCCTTCTTAAAGAAATATATCTTTTCTTGATTTGTCACGCCACGTGCAATCACTAGTAAGGGTGGGTCACATTTTTGTAATCATCTATTCAAGAGTATTCTTGAGAAGTATGGAGTGAAGAACAAGGTGGCAACACCTTATCATCCGCAGACTAGTGGACAGGTTGAGGTGTCAAACAAAGAAATCAAGTCCATTTTGGCGAAGACAGTTAATGTCAATATGACTAATTAAGAAAGCTAGATAATACATTATGGGCTTACCACACAGCTTTAAAGACTCCCATATGTGCTTCACCTTATCAGTTGGTATATTGTAAAGCATGTCACCTGCCTGTTGAACTTGAGCACAAAGAACTATGGGCATTGAAGAAGCTGAATTTTAAATGACAAATTGCAGAAAAGTCGAGGATGAACAAGATGAATGAGTTGGATGAATTCTGACTCTGGGCTTATGAAAGTTCTGCACTTTACAAAGAGAAGATGAAGCTGTATCATGATCGCAAAATTACGAAAGGGGTATTCAAAAAAGGTGACCAGGTATTGCTCTACAACTCAAGACTTTACTTATTTTCAGGTAAGTTGAAGTCTGGATGGTATGGTCCATTTACTGTGGTAAGAGTGTTCTCATTTGGTGCTTTGGAATTGAAGTCGAACAATGAAGCCCCATTTAAGGTAAATGGTAAAAGAGTAAAATATTATATAGGTAACACTAAGGAAACTAATTTTATTTTTGAGATGGACCTTGGTGAAGTCTGAGTAACCAAGGCAAGTGCGTCATGCCGCGACGTTAAATCAAGCGCCGCATAGGAGGCAACCCATGAGGCTAGTTGGTGAATTATAATATCCAACTTAGCCACATCGTACTGTGATGTTGAATTAAGCACTGCGTGGAAGGCAACCCATGATTTGTACTTAATAATTTATAGGGTAATATTTGTGTTCTGTGAGCAGGATTAAAGATTGTAGAAAAGAGCCAGAAATTCTAGAATTTAGGTCATATGAACTCTTTATGAGTCGTAACTTAGCATGATGACTCGTGAGAAGGAATCGTAAAGACCTGGGACTTGAAATATATCTAGGTAAAAATTTTCTGGAGTCCTTACGACTCTCAAAACTAGTCATAACCTCTGGTTACGTTTTGTCACATTGAGTCATACCGACTCCTAAACCAGGTAAGAGCTCCCAGTCTTTACGGAGGGTGTAAGTCACCTGTAAGAATTGGTTACGAGTCGTATGCATGACTCGTAACCAGACTTATCAGGTCAACTCGGCCTAGTTCACTAGTTTTAAACAAAATAGTGGCACCCAATTCAGGCACCCGACATTGCAAACATCGAATTCCCTCCATTGTTGACCAACTTCTAAGCTCTAAACAATACTAAATCTTACCAAAAAACATTACTCAATTGATTAAGACCTCCCAAATGCTTTGAGTTCATCGAGCATTAGGATGGAAAACGTGATTAACACATGAAATCTAACTTCTCAACCAAACAAGTAGTTTTTAGCTTAAACTTTTTATATTTTGAGTTGAATATGAAATTGAGTTGAGAATTTAGAATTTCGTCGAGTTGAATATATGTGTATGCAAAATGTGAACCATATTGCTTAGATTTTGAGTTTGAAATAGGATTTGGTAGTGAACTTAAATTTGTATACTGAAAATAAGTGTTTTTGGACTGATATAGGGTGGTAATGTTGTACATTGACGGGTAGTTTGGGGATGTATTGGAACTAACTCAAAACTAAACCTTTATGTTGCAGTAGATACGGGGCTCCTAATGACTCGTACCTACAAGTAACAAGTCTTTACAAAACTCGTAACCACTGACAACATAAAGGTCTAGCTGGGTGTAAGTTCTGGTATGGATATAACTTGCCTGTGTGAGTCGTAACCACCCCTATGACTTATAACTAGAAGATGTAATAACTGGGGAGATATACATAAGATAAATTGTTTCTGGTTAGCTTACGAGTATTGGTAATGAGTCGTAAGTTAACCTTATGACTCTCTAGGAGCACTTGTAACATACCAATAAACATTGATCTATTTCTGTCTATCTATGACTCAGTAATACGAGTCGTTACCAACATATACGACTCATACCCCTAGTTGTAACATCAATAGAATAGGTACACCGACACCTAATTTTCTTATTTTGCTTTCCTTAGTAATTACTAATATGTTTATCCATGCAGGTACTAATGGCTCTTAAAGACGACTCTTCAAAGAAGAATACTAAGAAGAAGCCGACTCCCAAGACTAATTACCATCTGATAGATGAGGAAATAAGTGAATCAAGTGGTGACCTCGTAGAGTACCCAATGAAAAAAAAGATGACCCAAGGGAAAATGAACTCTGGGAAAGAAGTCCACCCCCCCAGAGGACACACCTCCAAGAGAGCCTAGAAGAAAAATCAAAGTATTTCCCCTCCATACTCACCATCATCCTCAGAGGATGAAAATAATAAAGATAATGAAAATGCAGAATCTAAGGGTGATCCAGGGCAGAAGAGTCGAGCTCATATGAAATAGTCTCAGAGAATGCATGTGGGGGAGGTGGGAGAAGCTGTGACCCCAATCGATGTCCACTACCCACCACCACTGTAAGTTTAGTTAGCTATTGAACCTGCTCTGGTGCCCATTATTAAATGGTGGGGTTACCCCAAAATGCAGGACACATATAACTTTGGGTTGGGGTAAATCCTGCTATAGGAAACCTGAGAAGAGGGATATATCTTAAACCGAGACTAATTACTGCAGGCATATCTGCAATGCCTGGATTTAAGGCTAGATTTCAGTAGTCTAGGTTCTAGGGGATGAATTCCGTATCAGGAAGATTCATTCCTACTTTAGTGTGGGAATTTTATGCAGCATATAAAGGTAAGCTGAAGAGATAATACCCTCAGGGAAACTTGTGGAAGGGTTGTGATCCAATTACCATTTTAACTGTCCGTGGAGTTTGAGTTAACATCTCTGCAAGGACTATCTCCAGATTTCTACATGGTTCTGACTTCCAGCCTCCTGTGAACATAGAAGAAATTGATTACCACATGGAGGAAATTTGAAAGGTAACAATGAAGTAGATGGGGTCGGTTGACAAAATGATACATTTTAGATAGATAACGAACATTATCACTACAAACAAGGATGAACCATATTAGGTGTTGGGTGTCCTAGAAGTGGCCTCATAGAAGATTGAGAAGCACACCCTGAACTTTAAAGCCAAAGATTGGCAAAAATTGGCTCGACACAGATTGTGTCCCACTACTGGGAACAATATACTCAGTCCAAACCATAAAGCATTAGTAGCAGGACTTATGGATGGTTATGAGTTCAACGTTGCCTAATTCATTGCATGGGAGATACATAATAGAATCCTGGGAACAACGAAGGTAGTTTTTGCATTCCCTTATTTATTAACACAGATTTTCTTAGATATAGGAGTGCATGAACTACCTAACGTTGATATATTTGATGAGCCAAAGAGTACTACTAATTTGGGGTTAATTAGAGATGTAGCAAGCCCCATGGCCAGGCAAGCTAGTCAAGAAGTTGCAATGATAGTTGAGATATTCAGAAGTCAGGGTGCATATTTTGAGGCTACAGGGGTGAATAAGACAGGTGAAACCACAGGTGAAGGTGTGCAAATTGAGCAACAGATGTCTGATGCAACGGGTGCATCCAGTGCCTCCTCCTGCTCAGTCTGCCCCACATCACCCAACCTTTTCTAAATTTGCATCACCAGGGTGTGTTATTATTTCCTAGTATATCTTAAATGATAATATGCAAAGGTTGGGAATCGTCGAAGCAAAAGTATAGTTAATCAAAGGTGGCATGAAAACTTGGGTTGAGAATAAGCTAGAAGAACAAAATAGACGGGTTTACGGTAGGTTGGATACTTTTGAGCAACGAATGATGTGTCAGTTGGGAAGTGGACAAACCCCTGACATTATTGAGGTAAAGGATGAGGTGGCCGAGATATAAAAACTTGTTAATGAGATGTATGACAGGCCATTTATCCCGACACTTGTGATAACGAAGATTGATCCTGAGATAGAAGTTAAAAATATCTAGAGTATTTTGGTGGGAAAAAAAACTGAGAGAGAAATAAAAGAAAGCATCGAAGAAATAAAAGGAAAATCTGAAGAAGGACAAGAAAGTTAGCATACAGAGTGAGACGGATCGGCATGAGAGTGTCCAAGAGATAGCAGTTGGTGCCGGTAGTTCAAAATTAACAAGTGAAGATGCTGAGGAAGGGAAGTGATGTAGCCCCAACACTTGATGTACCATTGAGCACACTAACCACAACTGGTGCCACTATTGTGGAAACAATCCCAACAGTTGATGGGACTACTATTAAGGATGGTGGGACCCGATCTAAGGACCCACATGATGAGGCAACCTGAGCTGGTACCTTGAGATCCAAGGTATTGCCTTCTCCCTTGTATTACATTATAGATGTGATAAGGATAGTGCATAATATTTAGTGGGGGTGGGGGTATACCAAGGTCGCCACGGGTTACACTTCTCATGTTTTGAATATTGTGGCAACAATCTAAAAAGTTTGTGAACCAACATGTGTTTGTTGCATTTGTGTGTTGTGTGAAGCTAAAAATAAGAAGAAAATTTTTAATCGTGGCAGTAGATATGGTTTTGAATGATTATGTTGAGTCTGTTTGATTTTGAATAATTGTGTTAAAAATGGATGCCCTTCCTAAAATTTTGTTGATTGTGTGATATATGTATGTGTGAGAGATGATCACAAATCTGATAATGGCATTAGAATTAGGGATAGAAAAACTATGGAAAACAATTGCATAATCGGATAAGTAGTTATTACCAGTTTAACCCTGTACGAGTTGTGTATGAGGTGGTACGATTTGTGTGTGAGGCATTACCTAGTTCTTGGTATATCAAAATTCATAATTTACCCGGTTGCTCTTACCTAGGGTTCAGGATTGTTGAGCAGGAGATGATTATTGGCCTTTTTTTGTCTTAGGTTCACTAGAGCCTGAAATGCCTAACCAAATGTAATATGAATCCCTTGATCCAAAAAGTTGAGCCTAATGGACCCATTTTCATTGTTTACACCAATTTCACCTTGCCGTTTTACTTATAATGAACCTGTTTTGGCCCTGGTCTTCCTTGGGCACTGTGCACCTCAACTCAGGCAAATCACCTAAGTTAAGAGTGGCAATATATGGGTGCATAGGAAAAAATATGTATGAAGAAAGAAGTATGGAAAGAAAAATGGAGAAAGACAGGTGTGGTGAAAGTAAAAATATACTAAAAGAAAGAAAATTGTATAAAAAAAGAGTGAGTAAAGAAAATCGCACCTAGTTCAATCTGAATGTGCTTTAAAAGATTAAAAGAGAGACATAAAGGTTGAAATAAAATGAAGAAAAAGTAGAAAATAAGTGGAACCCAATGAAAGCATAGTGTCTAGGAGGTGTAGTCACTAAAAAATCCCAAAATTATACCATACCATCCCCAAACCTATGGTACAAGCTGAATAAAGTCCTTTAGTGATCCTATCTCGACTATCTAAAAACTCAGGAAAAGAGCATACGGGTAAGCCTATGGTATTCCGTATACACCGGTTGATACTTCTTTATGAGCGAGAGCGCTTTTTGAAATATCCCCACACAACATGATTAATCTGAATTAAGTGAATTGGATTTATTTGATTATAAGCATATATAGGTTATGTTGTTAGGTTGCTAGACTATTCGGAGGGTGTGATTCTACCTAGTTGTCTGTTACTGATGTAATGACATCATTGGATTCCTTTATGTTTCTCCAAGTGCTAAATTGATATACACAGTTGGAGTCTTGAAAAGTTAAGACTAGGAGGGGGAATAACAATGTTGAAAATTAAACTAAAAATCTTTGCCATAGGTATCGTAGGATCTTACAGTATATGCATCGTTGTTGTGTTAGAGTTTTAATTTCTATTTTTCCTAAGGACACGCCAACTTTCAAAGTTGAGGGTGTTGATGTGCTAGGGAAAAATGATACTTTTGATGCTTAAAAAAATAATTTATGCTTGGACATAGGTTATTTTAATAGGTATATGTGGTTTTGTGGTTGTTGCATGTAAAACAGGTGAATAATAGTCTTTGAATGATATTGGAAGAACAGGCTCTGACAAAAATGAAGTTTGTGCATCATACGAGTCAGCTTATAAGTTGTCAACACATCATACGGCTCGTAGGATTACTCGTAAGCACAACAGTAACAAAAGTAAAGTAGGGAAGTTAAGTGATGAGTGGATACGATTGGAGAGTACAAACCGTAAGACAATGCTACGAGTCTAGAGAAGCATTTGTTAAGAGAACAAAAACCAAAGTTAAAGTTAGAGTTAAAGTCACAGAAAAAGATGAGTCATAAGATTTGAGTATGAATCATAAGGATAAGTCGTGAAAGAGACCTGTATCCAGAGCATTAAAAGATTAAGGCCCAAGTGGTGACGAGTGAATACCACGATTCATATGGTCAAGGTATGACTCATGAGGATGAGTCGTAAAGACAACAGAAGCCTGAAGCCTTGAAAAATCAGTCGCTGGAGTACATACGACAAGCTCTGTACGACTCGTAAGAAGACCTTACGAGTGGACTACGCGAGTCGTACCTTGTGTCGACATACTTTTCCTATTCCATTTAATTAGAACTGCTGAATTATTTTAAGATACTATAAATACCTTAGGGTTGTTCCTTTATTAGGTTACACACTTTTACAATAGTTTTACTATGTTTAACGTACTTTGCTCTTTGAGATTGTGTTCTTAAGATTTTGGGTTTTATTCAATTGAAGACTTTAGATTTTCTTCCTCTTATTCTTGTGCAATTAATTACATTTATTCTTTATTGATTATTATGGATTGTTACATAAACATGAACAACTAACTTCCTTAAGTAGGTTTATGGGAACCCTAGTGGATTAACTACATAAAAAAAGTAGGACATTCATCTATTCTGTTGTGATTGCATGTATTTTAATCTTTTTCATATTAATTGCCCTTAGAGTTACTGCAGAAGCTCGAGGATTTCCTGTATTTAGGAACATACTTACAAGGGAGTTTGAGATTAGGAATAAGGGATTAAGATAATAATTTTAGAATCACGTCCATCGTATAATTCTGCCATCTCATCTAATCAACTTAAGACCCAAATGGTGAAAGTTAAATTGAGGTTACAAACAAGGAGTAATAAGGCAACACCCTAAAACTTACAAGGTAAAGAGTGAGATTTATCATCATGTTCACAAAATGATTGACAATACATAGCTTGTCGACTTTGCATGTAGAGCAAGGGAATAGGTGAGTTGAACACAAAAAGTTTATGGAGTAGATAAATCAGGGGGAACACAGTCCTAGTGTATGTCTTCTACTGTTTACAAACCCAAGCATTCAAGTTCAGTTACTACTTACTATTTACTTCAAATTCCCCCTATTTACTTTTCCGTACTGCTAGTGGATTTTGTCAAGTTTAACATACTGCTCTACATTTTTCCTATGGGTTCGACCCCAACCTAGTTTGGGTTACTATATTTGACATTGACCAAGTACTTTTTTGGAGGTTAATTTTGGGTGCCATCAACTCCTATAACTTTTATGGAATTGATGAATAGAGTGTTTAAGCAGTACTTCGACATGTCCATCATTGTCTTTATAGATGATATACTCATTTATTCTTGGAGTGAGGATGAACATCTAGACTATTTGAGGATTATCTTGCAGATTCTCAAGGATTACCAATTATTTTATTAAGTTCAGCAAGTGAGAATTTTGGTTGAAAGCAGTTGCATTCCTTGGTCACATTATTTTTAGTAAGGACAATCAGGTTGATCCTCAAAAGATTGAAGTGATTAGGAATTGGTCTAAAACTATCTCTCTATCATACATCAATAGTTCTTTGGTTTATCTGATTACTACAGATGGTTTGTTAAAATATTTTGATCTGTTATATCTCCTATGATCAAACTGATTTAGAAGAAAGTCAAATTTTAGTAGTCCAAAGCTTGCAAGTAGAGTTATTAGGAATTGAAAAATCAAGACTCACCTTCGCTCCAATTTTACTTTACCAGAGGGTCCAAATGGATATGTAATTAATTTATTGTAATGATTCAGGAGTTGGCCTTCTCACACCTTTTTTTTAAATAAAAAAAAGAATATTCAATTTTAAGTTTAAAAGGGATTTTACTATTAACTGACAAAATGAATAATTTTATTTCGAAAAGGACTTTTAACAATCAAAACTCAGAGTCGCCACTTGACATAAATTTGACGTGCCAAGTCACCTTTGGAAAATCCTTTTCAAAATAATTTGACTCTTTGAACTGGTTTGCAAATAGAGATTCTAGCTAAGGAATTCTGTTGACCAAAGGGAAGGTGTTAGGCACCCCTCGATCCCGTGGTTCGACCACGGTCGCTTGGTGGAGCGTATCGGCTAATTTTGACACTAAGAATGTATAAATCACACAAAACACATAAACAAGCAACAAACACATCAAACGATAATGTCCATTCCAATTATACGGTCTCAAAATAAAAATATGCGAAAATGTAAACCTACGTTAACCTACACTAATCCTAAACTACGATCCAATGCTTTACCCGATTCCTCGGGCCTTGATCACGAACCTCCTTCGAATAAACATTTCTTGGAGAATTTCCTGGATAAAAATAATATAGATACCTCAGGGCATTCCTCGATCAAATGAATACACTTGCATGAAATACGATAAACTAGAAGACATTCCACAAACGCACATTCAAACATTCAACAGAAACACTATTCCTAAATTTTTGCCTACCTGAACCTACATTTGCCTATCCATTTAAAAATATTAAATCATGTTCAATATCATCAATACAACAAAATTAATCAATATTCATTTCTATTAATCCCAACATCCGATCCCAAATTATATTTTTTAACACAATTTTCAGATGAGACAATTATCCACACGTTAATACCAAACTTATATCATGATTAATTATTCGACATCAAACCATCATGAAATCACACGATCATAATCAAAAAGTACATGATCATAGCCAACTCAACAAATTAATGTAAAGAAGATGAAGAATGAGAGTAAAGAATTGAACCTTTCGAGTATTTTCGAGCGAATTATAAAGAGAATAAAGACATTTTGGAACCAACGTTAATTTACTTGAGACTCGATTTGGAATAAGATACTGATGGCGCTACTGCTATGTATTTGTTTTTGATGGTATCGCCTGAGAATCAGAAAGAAATGACGAGATATGTTAGGTTTTTGAAATGGG